>CM061257.1:64965833-67485000 GCA_030848825.1 Tadarida brasiliensis
AACTGGTGGGACAGAAAACCTGGAGAAAGAATGTAAGGTGAAAAGGTGAAAGGAAGTAGTTATGGACCACCCTTTAAGGAAGAAGCTGTGCTATGAATGGGAGCTGAGAGATGAGACGGAAGCTGGAGTAGAAAGGGGGTCAAGAAAAGATTTATTTCATTAAAGAGAGGAAATACTCAACATGTTTTAGGTAAATGGTAAAGATTCATCAGAGAGGCAGAAATAGTTGCAGGATAAAGAGGAAGTAATCGCAGTGACAGAGTCCCTGAAAGCAACAGGAAAGGGCTCTTGAGCACAAGTGAAGAAGTTGGCCTTGGATAACCCAAAAGACAGTATTTATATTCATAGGAGGGTATAGATGTAAGCAGACTGGTTATTTTAAAGTATAAAGATGCATGATATATTGTCTAATATTTCTTTTCTGCTTAATCATGAGACAAGGTTGTCAGCTGAGAATGGGATAGAGGAGAGGGGATATAGGAAAATTGAAGATGGTAATGCACGAAATCGTCATTTTGGAGAGTCATATGATAAACAGAATTTCTGAGCAGTGGTGTATGCCCCTTTGAGTTTTGTGGCCATGCAATACATTCCTTCTCAGTAACTGTATGTTTTTCTCTAGAAGAAATTGTTTGGTTTTGGGCTGAGACTCACTTGTTGTATTAGGCGAGTTTACTTAGGACTGAGATTTTGCCAAGAGAGTATGATTCAGCGAGAAACAGTTAAGATATTGGCAACCGATTATTTTAACGATGGACATGGAATCTAAGCTCTAGCTAAGGAGGGAAGTGAGCACACAAAGGGAGTAATAGATCATGAAACAGCTGTAGAATCTATGGACTGATGAGGTGGAACAATAGTCAAGGAGGATTGCCAAATAGGAATACTAAAAAAATAAAAATTTAAAAGGAAGTGGTTGGGCATTTTTCATCTCTTTGCAGCATAAAACAAAACATCTGAAGATATAGTGAGATCTTTTCCCTATCAATACTGAAATGTAAGACATCTAGAGATCAGTTGACTGGCTAGACAAGACTAAACAGTACTTGATTGAAATTTAACAATCTAGTAGGAAGGCATAACTTAGGGTGTCAGTGTATTTTGGATTGCTAGGCCTTTAAAAAGTGTGTAAAGCATTTTTCATTTTATATTCATTTTATATTTTTTGGCCTACAACCAAAACTCCTCATGGGCCATTCAGTTACACCTGCAATTTGGCCTTCCTCCAGCTCTTAGATACTCTTGGCTATGTTCAGAATGAGAGTAGAAAACCTTTCCAGCTGAAAAGATTCACAAACTCTGAGTTTGGGTTTTGTCCCATACTTATGTTTTCATCTTGATTATAAGATGAGAGGGAGCATAAAGCCAAAGTAATAGAAAGAGAAGTTTATGTCATGAGCCTTGCCAGTATCAAACTCCAATTCAGTGTTTGTGGAGTTACTTTCCTTCTTACAGCATGCTTGATTCAGATTCTTTTCTCAGAGAGGACACATTTTCACTAAGACTGAGCTGAAATCAGTGCTTTGTGAAGGGTTAATAGTCTCTTCAGAGAGGACAACCATAGCAGCCCGGAGACCCTCTGTTCTCAATGTATAAATAGCTTCTCCCTCTTATTTCCTTCATGGCTATTTATAGATCATGGGGAACTAGAATATGGCCAATTTGTCATCCAATACCATAT
The DNA here is from genome assembly GCA_030848825.1 of Tadarida brasiliensis. Taxonomy (NCBI): domain Eukaryota; kingdom Metazoa; phylum Chordata; class Mammalia; order Chiroptera; family Molossidae; genus Tadarida; species Tadarida brasiliensis. The sequence goes on from CM061257.1 coordinate 64,967,515, forward strand.
GTTCCAGAAAAACTGAAATAATTAAAAGCTATCCCCATTCTGTTGCTTGTAAAAATCCAAACCATAACCTCTGTTCCTGGGCTGATAAACTGAGAGTCAGATAAATTATCATGAATGGTTTCTCTGAATGTATACGGAGATTTCACATCAACATGAGAATATGAAGAAGAAATTGCATTATCTACAGTGTTGGTGTTAAATTTATTGAGCTCGATAACTTCATGAAATAAAATGATCTCATACAAAGTGATTCTTCGAGTTTTTCCATGTAAAGGAGAAATCGCCTCTTATCAGTCAGTAAGAGTTGTAACTCATTTTCCCTTTCTGTTTGCTTTGGCTTCCAAGAAAGTCTAAGATTTTGATGCTTAATACAAATATTCCCCACTCTTCAAAAGTTTGCTTTATAGCACTTCACTTTTATGAAAACAACAACAACACATTAGTACCTGTTTTTGCTAACTGAAAAATATTCAAAGAGGATTTTCACTTTTATGCAAAAAGTGAAAAGTGAAAATAGCGTTAAATTTTTGTTTTGCAGAGAGCTTTTATAGAGGTAGCATGCACCCCAAGCAGTGAGAGTGGCCCCACGGAGCTCCTTCCCCAGGAATCACACTCAGCATCTCAGCATCAAGCCACCAGGGCTTTTAACTGTGTCCATGAGCATCTGTGCTTTGTCTGGATTTATTCTGTGCATCAGTTAGACAGGCATGTTCCCAGGCAATTGCTACTTTGCATTATGCCATTGTGGTTTACGAAAGATTCAGAGGAATGCTCCGCTTTAGACAGTGGAGAAAACCTGCATTTTTAATTTCTCTGATAGCATCGAGTCTCCTGTCCTCATTCTGAAATTTTATATTGTATCCAATATTCATTTTAATGTTTTAGAATATAAGCCATGAAACGCTGTTTTGGAAAACAGAATTGGAATTTAAGAATGTTAAATTTGAAGGAGCAGAGAAAACAGAGTTTATTATCCCAATTTGTATGATTTAGGAAAATAGACTCAGAGAGGCTATGTAAATTATATACTTAGTAAGTAGCTAGCAGAGTTAGTACTAAAACTAAGGTTTTCTCAATCTAAGCTTGGTTCAGGCTAAAAAAAAAAATCTAGAAGTTTATATTTGATGTACAAATTTTGCTGTTTTAAACTTAGTGTTATTGCCTGGGATTTGTTCTATGTGGGTGAGATTTGGTCCACCTGGCTTGATTCCAAGATCTAGGGTACTCTCTGTTTAATCTTTCAGTATTCATTAAACAAGTAAGTAAATCACAGGCTAAAACTGGACTTGAAAAGTCGATTATTTATTATCAATGGCAATGTCTAACTTATTTTCTTTCCTGGATTATGATAGGCTTATTCTATTTTGAAATCTAGAAAGATTTGGCATTTACATGGTATTTTTAATCACAATTATATTAATATGTTTAATCTAGACCAGTACATTTAATATCTACTCAAAGAATGCTGTATAAAACTGGTGAATTCTCTTCCTACTCCAACCGTCACACACACACACACACACACACACACACACACACAAATTTAACACAAATTTTTGTCATGAAGAGGATTGGAAAACTTAATTAGGGTTACTGAAGTTGTGGCAATTGTGTTTCTTGTGACACCCAGACCTGGCTCTCTTGATTCCCTGAAAGGACTGTCGTGATAGGACTTTCACTCTGCTGGATGGAAGGACATCTCCTGTGCCCCGTGTAAGCCTCATCTTACAAATCTTTTCTGTGGTCCCCCGGTCCCACCATGTGACACATTCCTGAACCATTGCTGTACTGAAATGACTTTTCTCAACAGGTAAAGTACCTTTATTCTATCACACTTTAAAATGATCTTGCTAATATCTAAAATAGACCGATTCACGTTCACAACTTCTCATTCTATGCTTCCCAGTGAGGTAGGTGGTAATGGGAAGTGAAATAATAACAAAGAATAAGCAGCAGGAATGAAAAAATAAAGAAAAGGTGTAGCTAAAGTAGAAATCGGGTAATTGCCCCTGAACATGTCATTCTTGTCCTGGCAGTTATCCTGGCGAGTTGGAGGAAACCGGCCCGTGTGATGAGAGGTGTGGCGGTAGCACGGTCCAGGGCTGGGTCTGCCGGCAACTTGAGGAACTCGTCGTCCAGCACTGGGCACGGTCTGAAAGGCTATTAACGCCCAAGAGGGGAGTTGGAGTTGGAGATGGAGACAGGTGATAGCAGTTGATTCAAGGTGAGCAAATAAACGGCAATGAGAACACGTTGTGGTATATTGGGAAAAGGGAAAAAGTAATTTACCTATATTTCTCCAGACGATAAGAAAACACTCTCAAGCTAGGTGTTACTGCTCCAGCTTAGAAAAGATGAGGTGGAGGCACTCGTCATATGTAAGTCTACTTGGTTTCCAAGCCATGTTCATCCTGCTCTATGATACTGCAGAAAGCCCGTGGTCCTAGATTCAAAAGTCAAGACCAGAGCATATCTTTCCTAATGATATCAACAAGCATGGGGTTAAGTGTGAGGCAGGTCTGCACATTTTAATCACAGTTAATAAATCTGCGTTTCATTCACTTCCTCTGGGCTCTGACTTTTGAGGGTCAGGCAGCATTAACATTTGCAAAACTTCCAAATAACTTCAATTCGACATTAGAGTCCTCACTGTCTAATATTTCAGATAGTAATAACACTTTTAACAAAACAAAAACAAAAATGAAGGGTATGTGTCTCTTCCTCTCTCTGAAAAAGAAATCACTCAGAATAGAAGAAAAAGTATCCAGTCTCTCTGGACGCTGCTCACTACGGCAGCCGCTGGCCTCGTGGGTCTGTTGAGCCCTCCAGGTATGCCTCGTCCAAGCTGAAATGTGCTGTAAGTGTCAAGTACACACCAGATTTTGAAGACTTCGTTTGCAGAAGATAAAAAATATCTCAATAATTTTGTTACTGATTGCATATGAAGTGTAATAATTTGGATATATTCACTTAAATAAAATATAGCATTAAAATTAACTTGTTTCTTTTACTTTCTGAGTGTGGCTACTGGAAAATTTTAAATGACAGGTCTGGCATCAGGTTTCTGTTGGATGATGTTAGTCTGTATTGTCCCCAGCTCTGCCCCTCCTGGGACACATTCTATAATATATTGCAGTTTTCTAGATATTTTCCAGTTCAGGAAATGCCTAGTTAAGTATTTTATACATAATATGCTTTTCTCTCTCAAGATATATTTCAGTTTTCCATATATATCTCAGTTCAGGGAATGCCTAGTTATGCCCGATTTTGTATTTCTAAAGACCTAGATGCGGCAATCTCTGACACTTTCCTTGGCAAACCTACGAATGGGTTCCAAATGAGAAAGAGGAATGTTACTAAGAATATAGGTAAACAAAATAATTCAACCAAAATAAAGCGATGCATGTAAGTAGTTAATATTTTAACTTGATGGACATTTTGTCTGGTGTTCATTTATTCCTCTTTTGACTCTCTCATTTGCTCCACAGTTGTGAATGAGGGCTGCCTGGGAAAGACGACTGTTATGTAAGACTGCCCCAGACCACAGGGACTGAGGAAGTGTGGGGAATGCAGGGCACGCTGTCAGTTGTAGAAAATGTTTTGACATAGATTTCTTATTATATTAAACACTCTCAGCACATGGCTTTGAGCTTTCATTGATGTATTTGTTAAAAAAGAAAAGGAACTTCCGGATTTTTTAATGTATCTTGTACAGACTAGAAGACCTCGCAAAGAAGGAAACAGATCCTGGATTTTTATTTTTGCATATAAGGGAATGTTCCCTAGCCTTTAGAACAACAACAACAAAACTCCCTGAAATATATTTTTGGCTCTGTTAAGAGTTATATAATATTTTAAAGGGATTGTTTATATTCATTCTAATATTACGTTGGGGCTTACTGTACCTTTGAGACTTGTCATCATAAATGAAACATCTAGTAATAAGCTGAGATTTTCATTAATAGAGATAATCTCTTCTGCCTCAATAGGTTCTTTTACTGAATTGGGTTTTTACCTATTTTTTCATATCTGTATTTCCTCCGTCTATTAAATAAAATAATTTAAAAATATTATTTTGAAAAGAATAAAAAACCATTAAGTATGATGAAGTGGGTAGATAAAAAAAATTAATGTGTCTAAATTTATTATTGCGAGACAGTAAATTATTTTCTTATAAAGGGTTGTTGTCAGAAAATTTTCAGGCCACTGTCCAAAGTAATCAAAGCATAAATCATAGTCAGTACTAGTCATCCAAATAAGTTACTATCGCCTAAAAATAAGTATGTTATACTTTTGTGTATATAGAAGTAGATCCATTGTGGAAAAACTTTTTCAATATCCTCATGAGCAATATCTCCAAGTACCCAGACCTCAGCCACGGTGGCTGTCAGAGAAAGTGCTTCAAGGCTAGCACTGCCATGATAAGACACTCAGCTTTACTTTTTCTTTCAGCGACAAAAACATGTAATCAGTATGAATTCCTTCATAAAGTGTGGGCCTATAAATATATTTTTCTACATAAGATTAAATCGATACCAACTCTATCCTCCTGGACTTTGGAATTTCTCAGGCACACATTTTTAGTTTTCTGTGTTTCCTTTTTTTTTGAGGGGTGAGGTACTCTCTTGAGTTCAACTGCCAACTGGACATTTCCATTTTGATATTTAATAGACATTTTAAATTCAGTATGTCCAAAGTTGAATTCTTGTTTTTCTCCAAAATACTTTCAGACTTCCACATCTCAGTTAATGACAACTTTATTTTTCTAATTGTTCAGGCCCCAAACCTTGGAGTCATGCTTGATTTCTCTCTTTCTCTCATTCCCTCTGTAATCAGTTTGCCAGGGATCCACGTGGGTTCTATCTGCAGCATATATCCACATCTTACTGTTGCCAATGTTTCCACCCTGGTCCCTGCTATTATCATCTCACCCGAATTACTAAAACACTTGACCCGTAGAGTCCCTTTATAACAGGGTAGACAGAATGAAGCTGTTAAAACATTTGTCATGTCTTAGGACTCCTCTGCTCAAAATCTTGCAGTGTCCCCATTTCATTAAGAAGAAGCCACCAGAGACAATTGCAAGGTCTTAAATGATCCACTTCACTCTTCTCTTCTCTACTATTTCTGACTTTATTACCGACTACACTGACCACTACCGGTACCTAAACCAGACATTCTCCACCTTAAGGTCAAGGCTAGTTTACTTGTTCTCTCTGCCTAGAAAGCTCTCCCCACAGATATCCACGGCCTCACCTCCATCACTTCATCACTCAGACCTCATTCTCTCAGCGAGGTCTGCTTGACTATTAGTACGGCCATCTGCTACCGCCTTCCTATACTCTGAGTCTCCCTTCCCCTACTTTTATTTCCTTGTATTTATTATTATTATTATTATTATTATTATTTTATCCTCACCCAAGGACTTTCCTTGTATTTTTAGATCAAATGAACTTAACAAGCACCTTTTTATCTTTTGAGATAATTTGACAAAATAGCCAAAAAATAAGTAAACATATGTAAGGGAGAAAAGAAGTTTTACTCCACCCTCTTAGAGTCCCTGGCTGGGTCTGAAAATTAAACTAACAAGCAGATTAACAGGAGAAAAGCATATTCATTTATTTAATATATTTATTATGTGACATAGGAAATTTCATAAGGAAACAGAGACCTAAAGAAATAGATCTGGTTATTTTTATGCTAGATTTGACAAAGAGTGGCCAGTTATGGAGAAATGAGAGAGGTTAAGGAGTAGGAGGTGAGTGTGGCAAATTGGGGAAACTTACCAAGGCCTGTTTGTTCAGATTCTTCTTGGTGTCCCTTTGTCTCTAGAGATGAGGATGCTACTTTCCTCCAGTATAGGGAGGGCACCTCTCACCTGAATAAGGGTTTTATGACTTGTTTCAGGAAGAGTGTGGAGGGGAGGTCAGGGTGACCTTCCTGCTTCTGCTGTTTTTTCAAACTCGTTCAGCTTAAAATATTCAAATGCCAAAAGGCCATATTTTAACCCCATCACATAAAGAAATTGAATACTAAAATGAACAGATTAATTATTCATATCCATATCTATTTCTATACATGACAAGCAGAGACTTCAGGTCCTTTCTTTCCGTGTGGCTTGGGACACATCAAAATTACTCATGTCCTTGAGAACTAATACAAGACTTTATTTAGGTGTTTATATGGTGGTGCTGGGTGGGGGGACAGACTTAGGAGTCTTGCCCCCCTGTCTTGAACCTGTCACTTTTGCTCAGTAGCGCTGTACACTCCACTTGTCTGACTCAGCCTTGGTTTACTGTGAAATGGGATTAGACCCACTTGATAGAACTGATGTGTGTGAGCATGAGTCAATGCTTATGCAAGATGTAGCACAATGCCTGGCACACTTTTGGCATTTAGCAAAGTAATTATTGCTATTCATATCCAAGAATCGGAACCGTGGGAAACTTAGATAATGCGTAAGGAGATTAAATTTAGATGCCTTTCTAGATCTCTCTATTCCTTTAATGAAGGTAACTCTGAAAATTATTTTCATAGAGTTCTCAATGGAAGGCAGCAATAAAAGTAAACCAGACCTACGAAAAACTGTTTGAACTCTTTAAATTGGTTAAGAACCATCATAGATGAGGCAAACTTTAAAATATTAATAAATAAGCACCCTTGCGTAACATGCATTTCAAAATTATCTATCACTGACGCTTTAGAATGTTTTATAATGTGTTAATTCCACATTATTGGCCCATTAGTGGCATTAGAAGATTTAATATTCTTCTCTAATACCTAACTAACAGTACGTATGTCAGGAAACAATTTTGGTAATGGGAAAACTCAGGTTGAAACTGTCTTTGAAGGTATTAAATATCCTTATTTAAAACACTTGAAACTATACTAAATCATTTCATAATTACTTAAAGGATTTAATCTGTGTGTGTTTTTTTTTTAAATGGATGTGTTTTTGGGCAACTCCTAGAAGTGAATTCTTACTAATTAGCACAAAGACAATAGGTAAGATACCTTAACAAGTCAAACAATTTTAGAGTCAGCGGCGTCACAGTCATGCTTTCCTCATTCTCCTAAGTAGTGAATCTTCTAGCACAATCTGCTAACTTTGAGGAATGCTGGAAAAGCAGGCCAGAGTGTGGGAGGTGGTGGCTTTACTCACGTTGACATCCTCAGCACCGAGCACTGGACAGAACACATCGTGGGCACTTTGGTGAAATACCTGCTGAAGGAATGAATGGAATGGAGAAAGAGCAGGTAACTCCTAAAGATACAGAGCGCAAGGTCCTGTAGGTAAAACACCCAACTGCTTTCCACTCCTTCTCCCGTTTCCCATCAGGCAGTACTTGAATTTCCTCCTAAACCTCTATTTTCTATCAGATGGGGCCCCGAAATTTGCTTAGTGTCTATTGGGATGTAAATTTTGTCTTCTTGCCTCACAAATTGTTCTCATTGATGTTCAACTGCAGACCTTTTCCTGTTCTGTGCTGCTTGAACTCCCAGATATGGAGGGCAATATCAGTATTTCAAAGAGAGACATCGATATATAAGCTCAAAGGGGAGAATTTTATGGGAATTCCTGTGTTTCCTAGAAGGATCATTCAGGACGGTTGAGGACCATTCAGGACCATTGAGCAGGCTGCCTTCCATGCCTTCCCCAAAATCACTGCCACTGGGCACATTATTTGTCTATGGCAGCTGCCCCAACAGGATAAGTAAACTAAAATTCCCACATGAAACCTTACAGATGAAAGCCATTCAGAGTTCCTCAGTATTTTAACCTTCAGAAAAGAAAGATAATCTATGAATGAATATTCGATTTTACATGGTATTCATTTATATAAAATAGTATCCACGAATACAGGTTACTTTGTATAGTTGTCTGCAGGGATGGAATCTTAGGGAATTAAGGAGCAGTTTTCCAAACGGGCAGCCAAGCCTGCCACTATTTGAGACAGTTCTCCCTCTAACCAGTGTAGTTTAATCCTGACCCCACGAAGCAGCTGTTTTTCCTAAACTTCACCTATAATGATTTGCCCGATGTCTTTCTTAATCATCTGGTGCTACCAGATGTCAGAATTCCCTGCTGCTATCTCAAGTAGTGCTAGTCTTTCACTTGTGGTAAATATAGCTCCTGTTGATTCAGTTGGCTTGTTCTCTGAACAGTTCAGAGGGGCTTGGGAAAGAGGCTGAACACGTACGGGAGAGTCCTGAGAGACTTGGTCACAGCTGGAAGACAGAGTGTCTGAGAAGCCTGAATAACCACAAAGCTTGCATCTGATGCAAAATTTCCCTGCAAAATGGGATCTTTTTTTCCAATTACAGATATGCTTTTTCTGTGTTTGCCAGGTGATATGGGAGATGGACAAGTATCTCCTGTGTCCCTTCATCAGAAATTAGTACTGTGGAAAATGTTAATCACAAACCTATATTTTTTTCTTAATAAGGTTTGCCTGGATCATCTACTCCAGTGTTTTCCGTGTGTGGTTCTTGGATGATCTGCACCTATGAAAAAGTCAGATTTCAGGACTTATCCCATATTGTCTGAATCAGAATTCACCTCCTGAGCACCTACATTTCAAACGAACTTCCTGGGTATCTCTTAGGCACATTCAATCGGAAACTGCAGGCTTAGATTAAGTTTCATGAAGTTAGGATTCATGTCTACTTTGTTCCCTATGGTATATTCAGCACACAACACAGTACCTGACAGGCAATAGTGTTTTGCTTTATTTTTTAAATGCGATATCCAATTAAATCCCAAATATCTACTTCATTTTGCTTTTGAGGATCCTTCTAAATAATGGAAAGATAAATATACTACACTCTGTAAAGCAAGAGACATATAATCTTGCTTCATAGATGTTTTATCAACTTTTGCAAAATGATTGCTGAGAGTAGCTTATCTTGCTTGCCAAGAGCCTATTTTTTTCAAGTGTTTTTTTCAATTTGCATGAACTGGATAAGGCTTTGTTGGATACGGCTTCGGTAGTAATGTTACGAATAGAGAGAACATTAGCGTTGGTTGTCCTCTGAGTTACTGAGAAACCGAAGACACGGATCCCCAAAGTCAGAGACACCTGCTGCCATCCTACAGAGGTAGGTTTGGGTTACAGTCATAAAAGACCTTGTGTACAGTAAGGAATTCTCCTAAAAGAATTAGAAGAGCAGCTGGAGACTTTGAAATTAGTACCTCACAGAATTCAATAGCTCATTCAGGACTGTGTTTTCCAGACAAATAAGCTGAGGGGGAGGAATGTATTCTCAAGAAGAAATGCTTTTGTCTGTTTTTAACCACAATTAGCTGACCTTTTCCAAGAAAGGGAAGTCATTTAATTTTCTTCCAGATGTGTGATCTACACAACTTATTTATAGTTACTTTGTCCTTCGGGTTTAAACCTCATAAAATACAATAGAAGTGGTAATGAAAAAATCCCAAAGACAAGGCTAAATAAACATCCAGGCCTGTAGTCATCCCTGGCTAGAGATTAATGTGGCACTCGTTTGAACTAATATTTTGGAGTTTTTAATGTAACTGTCATTGAGCACTTACTTGTGCTGGGCTCTGTTCAACGTATTTTATGTATGTTAATTCATTTAACCCTCTCAACATATTCCTGCAGAATGTTCTACTGTTCTCAGATAATGGAGTAAAGGCAATGAGAACTTGAATACCTTGCTGACCACCATGTTCCTTCCCGGTAGCCATGCGACTGGGCGGCGTTCCTCTCCTCCAGCAAAGGCAGAGCACGAGGCCCCTGGGAGGCAGTTCTAATGCCTCATCCTGAGCACCAAAACGAAGCCCTGCAGTTCATTGGCCTCACCCTCCTATAACCACCTGTTATCTCAGAATGCTCTCTTCTCTGGGAGGGGACAGGGATCCTCCACCAACTCCCCCAAGGGGCTCTTGGCAGTATTCCTTTCATGATGCCTCTTATTCTAAGGCAGCTTCTAGTCAATACAATCTTCTGTATTCCCTAAGATTGCCTGCGATGCTTTCCGGGGCCTACGGGAGTCATCCTCTGCACGGAACTAGAAAGCTGCCCAGGCCCCTGGAAAAAAGCATTGAAACATAATAGCCCGTAGAGTCAAGCCAAACTGGACACATTTGGATGTCAAACCTTATTCCTAGTGGGCAACAGGCAATACTGAATTCAGCTCCTGCTCCCACCGCCCCTCCTGTCTCAGGAGAGGACAGGAGGACTATTTTCAGTTGACGTTAACATGATATTATAGTTATTTTTCCTAATTAGCCTACTGAATTAGGGATTTACTAAGTGAATTAGGATCCCTAAGAGTTGACATTCTCAGGAAATTGGCCAAGCAGAGAAGGCCACCACTCTGCCTCCTGTTCCCAAATCCGAGGTTCTGACGTGCAGTGGTTATAAAGTGTGCGACAGACCGACACTGTACTTCAATAGGCTTGAAGGAACCTCAGTTAGCTCCACTTTTAAACACTATTTTCAGCATTGATATACACACAACTGGCAATTCCTATCTTCCTTTAGATGTATCTGAGAAAACTGTACATTATTAAGAAGGAGGTTTGGTTTTCTAGGAAAACACAGTTCCACAAAAACTATAGAACTTTATTGAAATACCAAATGTACACTTGTCTCAACTGGGTAACTTGATTCTTCTAGCAGAACCTACTATATATATATATTTGCATAACACGTGATATGCATTTGCTCATAATAAACTCAATTACTGAAATCAATGTAGCTCATTTATGAAGAAAATGCTAATAAATTCTATCATTACAGATAAGAATCGCATCTTATCAACAACTGTATACAATTTATTTCATACATCTGTAGTTGCGCATATACCGAATTCTCAAAAATACGTAGTTGTAAAAGGATAAATAATCATTGTTAAAAAAAAGTAAAGCAAATCACTTAAAAATATTAGCAACTTCTCAATTGAATTGATTTGGAAGCTTGAAAGAGCAGTGGTTGGCATATTTTTATTAAAATTTTATCACCAGTAATATTGCATTATTGTATTCCCTATAATAAATGTGAAAGTCTGAAAATGAGTGCCTAAAATGTACAGGTAATAAATTATCTATGACATTGTATTATTGCAATGTGATATATTATGCATTCACTTATCACTGTACAACTGATTTTTGGGGGGGCCAGGAGAAGGGTGTTCCCTAAGCCAGTGTTCCTAAGTCTTGCCAACATATGGTTGAGAGCAGCACACGTATGCTTTAGTAATAAACAATCTTGCACAGTTTTATGTGAGCGGACCTGGGCAGATCTGAATTCCAAGAAAGGTGTGTGTGTGTGTGTGTGTGTGCATATGTATGGCAGACACACCACAAAACTAATTTTAACCATCGATATAGTTGAATATGTTAGTAATCACCAATGTTAAATTATGGTATATATGGCATACTTGAACTATATAAAAATATACAAAAGATGGAATTTGGCTTAAACATTTCCCCTGAACACAATTTGAAAACCAAGGCCTCAGTTATTCTGCTTCGTAATTAACCACATGTTGGCCATGATAACATCTGGAGAATCTTTAATTTCTTCTTCTGTATCAGCTTAAATTATTACCTAAACCTTTGTACTCCAGGAAATAATTTTTATAGAAAAACCTTTGTGTAGAATGGCATATAATACATTTATATACGAAGTTCATACTTCATTCTAGCTGAGGAAGAAAGTAAGTACAGATTGAGCACACCTATGAGGATTCTTACCTTCTGCAGAGTACAGACTCTTCAAGAATCTATAATGGGAAGCCAGTATTCTTTAATTAAAACGTCATTCAGGAGAACATCGTTGGATATCCTCTCTGTGGGTGGTTCTCCTTCTTGGCTGACCACCGGATTCCATCACGCAGAATAGCTTTTTAAAAATCCTGATGCCCTGATGCCTGGAGTTTTCCCCAGGGTTTCTGATTTAATTGGTCTCAGGTGAGTTTCAGGGGTTTGTGCTCTTGGGGATTCTGACAGGAAGCTGGTGCTGGAAAGCCGAGTTTTCTTGTTTTGGGTACCAGAGGAACAAAGACCATGGATGTCTCTAATGAGAGAGGAAGATAAAGAATAATTTAACATACTGCGTTAAGTGTCAAAACAAAGAAAAGAGACCATGTACAAAGTTCTATATTAAGAAATTAGTAATTAAATCTGACGTTAGACTCATTTGGATAGGCTTAAAGTAATTATAATGCTGGAGAAGCACGGAGAGGCTGATGGTGGGTTCTTGGAGGGTATGCTGGTTGAACTGGAAGTAGGGTACTCTCAGTGGGCAGGAAATGGTGTGATCAAAGTACAAATCCACGAGATATAGTGGAGTCATCCTCTAACTCCGACAGTGGACAAGAAATGCTTAGGCACGTTAGAAGTCATCGGGCCCCTTTTCCTGCTCCCGAGCACAAATTCCCAGCATGGATCCATGATCGTCCCCCAGTGTGGCAATCTCTGTTTACCGAAAGCCTGGGTCTTAGCAGAAAATTCTGTATGCTGAGAAAGAGCATTAACTCTTTCAGATAATAATACTTGAGTGGATGTAATTTCATACATGGAATTTATATAGCTGGAAAAGTTAATGCACCTTCCCAAGTGAGCATCTTAGTCACTTCTCAAGATCAGGATAAGAGCCATTACCTTGTCAGAGTAAAACAGAAAGGAAAGAACTCTTTCCCCCCAGGAGGTCTGATAGAGCAAATCACCTGCATGGAAAGACATTAGTTTTGCCTGAATGATAGCAGCACGTAGTGAGTCATGAATCAATAAAAATATAACCATAAGCTACTTAGTGACTTCTCTGTTACTTATGTCTAAAATAAGCTTCAAGCAGAAGAGCATTTTACTTAAGTATATCTGCAGATTCTTCTCTGAGATGCAACCATAAAATTATAGGGTCAAATCAAACCTTTGACTGCTAGAATAAAATTCCCATTGACACAAAACCTCAGGAAACCCGTGGTTTGCAAAAGAAAGGCAAAAACTCCTACTTCTCTGCTTCCATTTAAGAAAGCTTTTAAATTTTCTTTTCTCTCTAACTAAATGAAATTGCACCTTACTTTTCATACTTGACTGCTTTTGAAAAGAAGTTTGCTAAATGTGGCAAACTGTATTTTGCAAATATGGCCAAAGCGATATCCCCAGAGCAGGTGCTCCAGCACTCTGCGGTTCCCCCATGAGGAAGGCGAGTCTGACACTTGGCAGACCTTTGTGAGTGCCTAGATGAAAAGAATGTGGTACAAGTGACTTAGCATGTCTATTTCTCTTCTCTTCTCCCTTGAGCTTGAGTAGACCTCTGTGATCACCCCAGGGAATAAAAGGCAGTGGAAATAATGCTTCTGAGGCTCAGTCATAAAATGTGATACAGCTTCCAGCTAGACCCCTCTCTCTCTCTCTCTCTCTCTCTCTCTCTCTCTCTCTCTCTCTCTCTGTCTCAACGCCTGCCCTAAGAATCCAGCAATCATGTTGTGAGGAAGCCCAAACCACATGGAGAGGCCACGTGTACATGTTCTTTTTGTTTGTTTTTTTGTTTTTTTTTATCCTCACCCAAGGACATTTTTGCATTTATCTTCAGACAGAGTGGGAGGGAGAGAGGGGGGAAGAGAGAGAGAGAGAGAAACATCGATGTGAGAGAGACACATCGACTGGTTGCCACCCACACGACCCCAACTGGAGCCAGGGACAAACTGTAACTGAGGTACGTGCCCTTATCGGGAACCGAACCCGGGTCTCTCTTGGTCCGTGGGCTGACGCTCTAACCACTGGCCAGGGCCGTGTAGATGTTCTGATAGACAGCCCCAGCTAGGGTCCCAGTCAACAGCCAGCACCTACAAACATGGAAGTGAGCAAATCTTTAGATGACTCCAGACCCCAGCCTTGGAGCCGCCCAGCTGAGGCTGAGTAGAGCAGAGTCAATATACCACCACTGAGCCTTGTCTAAACTGCATATTTGGGAACAAAATATATCATTTTGTTTTAAGTCTTTAAGTTATTTATTTATTTTTTTTTAACATAGCAATAGAAAACTGGAACACTAAACAATAATGATAACTAAGCTGATTTTTTTTTCATTTCAAGATTTCATCAATGCCATTTTGAATACATTAAAAAGATTTTTATTAATCAATTAAGTCTACTATAAAATATCAGAAAATAGAAAAAAAGATTCAAGAACTTCTATAGAAGAGAAGGAGAGAAATCTGTTTCAGAATTACCTTCCACTTCTAACCCCCAATTTTCCTCCATCACCTAAGCTGGTTTGGAATTATGTCTGATTTAATAAGTCTGATTTAATAGTCAACTTATTTAGGCAAGACGAGAGTTCAGAAATTTAAGTAAGGATACCCACACCTGTACCTGACTGATTTACCTCGACATCTAATTATTAATATGTAATAAAGATATCAGTCTCAAATGGTGCACACATTATCTTCATAGAATCTTCTCTTTCCTCTCAGTGTGGACAGATATACAGCCTGCACTGATGGACAACTTTTCCAGGGCCCTTCTCCCTGGCTCAGAGCCCGCTTTCAATGGTAGCTGCCATCTAGCATGCTAGACTCTCTCATCCACACCCCAGCCGTGTCCTCTTGTGAGCTGCAACTTTCTCAGCTTTTTCTATGATTGTTAGTTCTGATGAGAGATTCCATAGCTATACCAAGTTACTCTGCACTTGTTTGAAATGCACATTCACTGTTTTTCAGCAAGCCTTTAAAAAACTTAGCCCCTGGTGACTTCTTGAATTGCTAATAGTTTGGAAGTTAGCTGTCCCAGACTTTCAAAATCTGCTATTCATACTCAGTGCTTCTAACGAATGACTTAAGTCCTTTTTCATGAAGTTAGAAGCCATTGACACTGACTTTCCTTCTTCTGTGACTTGATACCTTTACATCTCAATAGCTTTGCCCCTGTACCATCAACTGTCGTTGGAAATGTGTAGTTTGACTGATATCTATTTCCTTTCACTGTGGAAAAAATACACCCTGGACCTCCTTCTGTTCGAGACAAGTCATCCATCCAATCCAACTTATTATAATAAAGCTTGTATTTTAATATTCGTCTCTCTAATCTCTGTGCCTTTCTCTCAGTTGAGTTTGAACCCAGGAGTGAAAGGGAAGGGTACAATTTTGTGACTTCCTAAATTTTGGGAGCTAAAAATCATACATGGCACTGAAGTTTTCATTTCAAAGCAATTAAGCACTTTATAAAAGGGATACTATTATATTTAGATGGGTTTTTTTCTGTCTTAATTCTTTTGGATATTCAAATTTTTTATTTCCCCCTGACACTGTATAGCTGACTAAGCCACTAGTGACTTGAGTAAAATATTCTTTTTTACAGAAAGGTGTTTTGCTAACACGTGCTCTATCCATGCCCGATGAGCACTTGGTATCCACCCAAATTGGAAGCCAATTTCAATAGTCGTAATTAATGACAACAATGCCATTTCTATCACATTCAACCCTATGTCTCAATTATTATTCCTAACATATGGCAGCCTAATGATTCACTTGTATCTATTCGTAGGATACATCTGTCCAAATCACTGGTTTTCCATTAGGAGGCTATGTCTGATTCACTTCCGGAGCGTCCTTTCCTTCCCTAGCACAAGATTCCAGCTACCTTATGGTCAGAGTCATCTCCAGTTAGGTCAGAAACAGACTGAGAGATTCTTAATGTCTTCTTTGTTTATATTTTCTAAGCTTGTGAATGTATATCTTCTGGTTTCTGAGTCGTGTGATCTTGGGTCACTAATAATTTTATTCTAACCTATTTCCTGTTTTCAAATACACATCAGGTTGGTCTTTTCCTTGTTAGGGTTGGTATTTCTTAATGGTTAGGAGCATGGAATTTCAGGGCATTAGTAAAATGTGGATGAAAGACTTTGACCTGCCTCCGTGTAAATTTTTTTAATCAGTCTTAAGTCCTGACTTCCTTATCTATAAAACAGAGACAGTAAGAGTATTTTTTTCATAGGGATGCTGTGAGGATTAAAAGACAAAAGAGATGACGGTGCCTTTAAAGTACTTGGCAAAATG
Source organism: Tadarida brasiliensis (assembly GCA_030848825.1). Lineage (NCBI taxonomy): Eukaryota > Metazoa > Chordata > Mammalia > Chiroptera > Molossidae > Tadarida > Tadarida brasiliensis. Next base: position 64,983,544 of record CM061257.1, read on the forward strand.
TGCAACCCAAGTAACAATAGTAAACGTTCGATAAAATGTTAGCTATTATTGTTATTAGCTTGTGTTAGTTTCAAGAAGAAAGTTTTTTCCTAATTTTCTTTTATTCTTTTTAACTTTCTATGTTGCTGTCCAACTCTGAAGGAGCTTTAAATGACAACTATCCATTTTCTTCAAAAGAATAAGCTCACTGCTCTATCAGCTTCAATTGCAATGAACTAACAGCTATGCCATCCATGATAATGGACAATTTATCCCACATAACTCTTTTAATAAATATTTTTCAGTGCCTGGTAATTGACTAGATTCTGCATTCCTTTCTTTTAATTGTATCATTTACTTTGAAATATTTTACTATTTCAGACTGGACTTCCCCAGTTAGTCTGAATTAATTATGTGTGCCTATGTAAGAAATAATAAACTGACCTCATTCGATCTATAATGAGCCGTAGCATGCAAGACGTTAGTGCCAATTTATCCATCCATATGAAATGTCACCTCTGTCATCTTCCATGCTTTACTAAGAATTATTATAGAATTACCAGATAAAATGCAAGATGTCCAGTTAAATATAAATTTAGACAAAAAGTGAATGATTTCTTAGTGAAACTCTATCCCAACTATTACAGGGTATATACTTCTACAATGTTATTAATTATTTATCTGAAATTCCAATTTAGCTGGCATTGCTAAATATGGCACTCTTGCTTAGAATGCAAGTAGAAAGGAGATTTGAAACTGAAATGATGATAATACATTTAGTATGATTGCTAAATTTAGAGATTTCCAGGCCATGCTACTCTCTCTCTCTCTCCATATATATATATATATATATATATATATATATATATATATATATTTTTTTTTTTTTTTTTTTTTTCTTTCTTAAGCTTGATCAACCAGTTATTTGCCATGACTGAAGAAAAGACTGCTTGTGCTCTTTTACTTTGTGGTAAGAGGAGACATAGCTCAATCTACAAATTGGGACAAGAATGTGGTTCGCTGTCATGCTAGTCAGGCTTAATTGATGTAATATCAAAGGCCCAATTCAAGCCTGCTGTCTTTTCAGGGTCCCTAAGCCCCACCTTGCTTTCCTACCTTCCTGAGTCCTGTCTGTATACAATTCCTCCATTGACTTCTCAGGCTTCATCTGGAGTTCCACTTGGATAGAACTGGCAGGATCAGATTAACACATCAAACACAGAAATAGCTCCATACATAGATGGGTGAGTAAAGGCTATGAGATCAGTACCTAACAGTGAGTTTTGCTTATAATTTAGCTGTCAACTTTATTTCTGTGAGCTCAGGCTTAATGACCATGTAACACAAACTTCAATTTTAGAAGAAATGAATTTGGCTTTGTGCCTATTTCTGTAAAGGGGAGAACAGAACTCCCTCTCTCTTTTCTGCAGTGCACAATATTGGCTTTCATTCTGTAAATATCCAGTCATCTTTATGGGCATTAAAGTTTCTTTGCTTGTCCTCTAGTCTTGCCATGTAAACTCATGAAAGGGCCAAGGTCACCAAGTCATGTAAACTGCAAAGAAAGCAAGGAGATCTTCTGCTGAGTGTTGATAGCACTCTCTACTGGGAAAACAAATAGAGCCTAAGATATTGGCCAGACACTGTTCTTTTTCAGACAATTAAGTATATATTTCCTCTTAAAATATTCTATCTGGAAAAAAAGGCATAAAACATTTCCTATTCAAGTAACTCTCCTGGAAATGTCTGCAGTGTCTCTGAAAAAGGGGACATTAACTACTCAGCAGTACGTTTCTGTAGGAAAAGGTAAATATTGGCCTACCTCTTGGGCATAACTACCAATGATGAAAACAATAAATATGAAGGATTAGGTGGCTGAAAGTGTTTCTATAAAATAACCTGCCAGTGTGGCTCAGTAGATTGAGTGTTGTCCCATGGACTGAGAGGTCCTGGTTCCATTCCCAGTCAGGGCACATGCCCCAGTTTTGGGCTCAACGCCCAGTAGGGGGCGTGCAGGAGGCAGCCAGTCATTTCTTTCTCACATTGATGTTTCTATCTCTCTCTCCCTTCCTCTCTCTTTAAAAACCCAATAAAGCCCCGGCTGGATTGTCTCAGTGGTTAGAGCGTCGGCCCGCGGACCAGAGAGTCCCGGGTTCAGTTCCCGCTAAGGGCATGTACCTCGGTTGCAGTTTGTCCCCGGCCCTGGTTGGGGTCGTGTGGGTGGCAACCAGTTGATGTGTCTCTCTTGTGTCAATGTTTCTCTCTCTCTTTCTCTCTTCCTCCCCCCCCGCCCCACTCTATCTGAAGATAAATGCAAAAAAAAAAAAAAAAATGTCCTTGGGTGAGGATAAAAATAAAAAAATAAAAATGAAAACCCAATAAAAACATATTTTAAAAAATAACAGTAATAGTTGAATTTCTGGAGCTATATTCTAGTAATGGGAAAGTAATCCGCTTAAATAATACACACACACACACACACACACACACACACACAAATATATCAAACTTGTTATTTGCATTAAGGTCATATTATTACACAAAAGAATTATAAAAAGAATAATTGATTACCAAAATTTGAGGATCATAAAAAAGGAAAGATTAGTATAGATATGAATCTGATGCTGCTAAGGAAAAGTGAAGGATGAAGATTACAATATAATTAAAATATGTATCATGTTTTATAGGTAATTTAATGCAGAATGAACTCTACAATAACACATATCTTTATTTATATATGAAAGACACATCATATGACCAAAATATACATGGAGAATTTTGCATAGATGTGTGTGTGTGTGTGTGTGTGTGTGTGTGTGTAATAGAGCATTTTACTCTAAGATGGGGGTTGGCAAATTACAGCCTACTGGTTAAATGCCTGTTTTTGTAAATAAAGTTGTACTGGAACACAGGCACATGTATTTGTTTATGTATTGTCCATGGCTCCTTTCATGCTACACAGTGGAGGTGAGTAGTTCCAACAGTGACTATATGGCTAAAAAATATTTTTGGAAAACATTTACCAAATGTACAAATAGACATGGTTGTGATATCTATAACCATAAAAATCATTTTAAAAATCATGTCTACCTTAACAATTTTATAATTTGAAATTCAATTTAGTTCTTTTAAAAATTATTTTAATTGATTTTTTAGAGAGAGAGGAAGGGAGAGAGAGATGGAAACATTGATGTGAGAAGAAACATTGATCGGCTGCCTCCTGCACGCCCCCTTTGGGGATAGAGCCCACAACCAGGGCATGTGCCCTAACTGGGAATCGAACTGGAATCTCTAAATCCATAGGACAATGCTCAATCCACTGAGCCACACTGGCCAGGCTCAGTTTAGTTCTTTAGCATTGGCAGAGAAACATGAAAGAATGCCAGCTATTGGGTAAGGATTTAATGTGTATGAAGACAATTGAAGAAACTTTCCTGTATGTCCACTCCAATTTTCTTCATCTTCTCTTAATTTTTCCCCTATCATTTTTATTATGTTTCTATCTTCTCTTGTCATTTATTTCTGTTCTACCTTTTATCTATTTTACACATATATTTAAATTGTGAGATTCATGTAAAAGCATATGAACTTTTTGCATAGAAGATAGATTTGTCTCTATCCACATGGGCAGTGTTGAAAACCTTTCACTTCTGATGAACTAAAAAATGAACTATGAATAGGCCTCTTGATAGTTTTCCCAACCTTCATTTGATGTTGTATAACAGCAAAACAGGAAGACTTCTGTTTGGTTCAACACACTAATAAGCTATGGCAATAACTCTGGTGATTTCTCAGATAAGGAGATTAAAAGACAAGATAAATCCAGATCCATTTTTGTTCTCTCTTGTACATCTTGCACTTTCTTCTAAGTAATTAGGATAATTTGTACTCTGTGTGTGCACGTGTGTGTTTTAACTGGATCTTGCATTAGACTATAATCTCCATGAAGTCAAGGATGATGTTCATTCTACTTACACTTCTATTCCCAGTGCCTATCATATGCTAGGTCCTTCAGGAATATTTATTTAATAACTTGAGTGAATGACAGGGGGTCATTGAAACATTTTAATAAATGGAATGACAAGGTCATTTAAATCTTAAATAAATCATTCTGGCAATAGTGGGAAGTTTAGTTTTAAGGAGGATCAGACTAGAGACTGTAAATTGGATCTTGTAATTTTACAAGATAGAAGATTCAGAAAACTCTTTCACTCAAAGAAACATTAATTAGACATTATTAATAGACCAAATATTGAATAATAAAGACAAAATTGATTAAGACACAGTCCTGGTACTTGAGATGATTAAAATGTACGGCTAGAAAACTTAAAGGAAAGTATTTAATGAAAAAGATGGCATTTGAAAAAGGCACTGAGAGATGAATAGGAATCTTATTGGTAGAAAGGGTATTCTGGGTTGTGGGAATAAATAAAACCACAATGGGTTGGAAATGTTTGTTGTCTTAGAGACTTGCTGGTAAGTAAGCGATCTATTATGAGAACAGCACTTGGGGAAAGCAATAGCTTAGACGACAAAGAAAGGTGGCAACATGCTTACTCTGACAGAAAGCAACGGGGAAGCACTGCACGTTTTTCAGTGGATATACACGATGCCCCTTGTACTTTATGGAGCAGGCTGTAGGCAGGAAATCTGGTAATCAGGCCATGGTAATAGCGCCACAGAAAAACAATGGAACACCGAACTAGTGAATTCACTGTTGTAGAGGAGAGGAAGACCAAATGCTAGGGCACTGAAGAAAGATCAACAAATTTGGACCTGGTTTGCATGTTAGGGGTGAGCTGAAGCAAGCACCATTGAAAGATTCCAACTCATCAGCACTTCCCAAATATGACAGAGAGGATGGAACCTACTCAGGATGAAAGATAACAGGACCCCCTTTGGCAGGGAGAAATGTGGGTAAAAAGTCAAGCACAGATTCCGTAAGATTGTTCTCAGAATATACTTTAGGCTTCAAGTACTTCAAAATGAGTCATGTTGGAGTCAGTGAGAGTCAGAGTCTATGCGTTTTAAATTACGTGTCCTTACTGTTCCATTTAACATTGAGAAATTGCAGTGTTAAGGATGGGAATCACAACAGTAGGATAAAGAAAACCAAGTCTCTACAACTGAGAGTCTATTGTTTGAATTGACGATTATAACATAAAATCCGCTGTTCAAGTCTTACGACAGCATCTTCACTAAATGCAGTGACTCTGTAAAACAGAAATCTGAGTGAACTAAGATCATTTTTGTTTCCATACTTGTTGAACCACAGATTAAGTACAATTCAATAGAATTTATTTTTTAATAAGTTAATAAACTCGTTGTAGTTATATGAATCAAGATACCAAAACACTGATAGGATTCTTAATACAACCAATCATCTATTTTCTAAAGTTATGGGGGAAAAGATGTCCTAAATAAAATGCACAGATTATATAAAATTAGTAATTTAATTGGTAATTAAAAGTGTTTTTTGTTAATCCTCCCCCGAGAATACTTTTCCATTGACTTTAGATAGAGTGGAAGAAAGGAAGGGAGAGAGAGCGAAATGTCGATGTGAGAGAGACACATCGATTGGCTGCCTCCTGCATGACCCCAACCAGAGCCAGGAATCGAACCCACAACCCAGCTTTGTGCCCTTGACTGAGAATTGAACCTGCAACCCTTCAGTCCAAGGGCCAACGCTCTAACCACTGAGCAAAACCAGCCAGGGCATAAATTTATTTCTTTAATACATTCTTTACTAGAACTGGGCAGCAAATAGAACTTAACCTTCATTTCATCAACCATCACACAAACATAACAGTGAACTGTAGGAGAGGGAAGGAGGGGAAAAAACAACTATTTACTTGTTTGGATCCTACTGAGGTTTATTTATATAAAATAAATTTGATCTTTCTTGCGTAAAAGAACAAAATCAGATATTTATGTAATTCCTCAATTTGGGGATATGGAGCACATGAACCTAGAAATAAATGCTTCTCCAACCTGGTCTGGCTCTTTGTCTTACGACGTTCCCCATCCCCTCAGGTGTGCCTCTTAGTCCTCAACCACCAGCCTTGAGTCTGTTTGCCAGCCCAGCTTTGGTGGATCTATTTGAGCAGCTCCAATCTGCTTTTGAGATTTTCCCCAGTTGTGTATTGAGGTTCAGCATTGTTCTATAAGCTACTCCTGTCAATTCATCATAGGTGCTGTGACTTTACACAGGTTTGAGGGATAAAATAATCCATAAGATAGGCCCTGTCCTGTCACAATGTATAAAGGGAGGAAAAGTGAAACATGAACAATAGTACTGGGTGGTAATTACAGTAATAGAGTTATGTACCCAAGATAGAGATGGCAGAGAGGAAAAAGTGATTAGGGCTGTGTTATGGGCACTGGAAAGGCTTTAGATAGAGGAGAAGGAGACATCAAGGCTGTGTTTTCAAAGACTAATTCAAATTTTCAGATTCAGCAGAAGGCAATAATGGGAGATTGGGAAGTAGCTATTTCAGGTGGAATGATAGAAAAAGGTATAAAAGACTTATAAAATGTGCCACACTTTTTATAGCTAGTCTTCTGTACTGGTCCCTCTTCCCATGTGCCTATTCTTATGACTTGCCAAAGTCCCATTCTCCTCCAAAATTGAATTCTCCACTGAAAATCAGTCCTTTTTGATTGTGGCCATTTGAATTCGCTGATGCTGCCTTTTAGCCCCAGATTCTGATTCTGAATGTCACCTGCCCCATCCCCTATTTCTGTCCATACTTTCTGCCTGGGAGACCTATTTGCCTGAACTGAGATAATGTGGTTGGGACTCTTGGATACTGAGCTTTGCCTGTGTTGTTGATCAAGCTCTTTCTGGTAGAACTTTAGTTAAGGATTCAGGTGAACGTGATTTATAAAAGACCACTCCCTAGAGGAACAAATGAGGGGAGAAAGGGCAAGAAGCCAAGCAATAGTGTGATTTCAGGTGCAGCTTCAGATTCAGCCTGATCCCACGGGGAGCTCTGGAATATAAATTACATTTCAGAGACTGTCTTATCTGGAGGCAAAGAAGCTGGAGTTTTGTACCCTCCTAGGAATCAGTTATTGGCTACAGGTAGACCTGGTAGTCTGGGGGAGGGGTTGGAGTGGAGGAGAATACTTAACCTTCCAGGTACTTGCGGCAAGGTAACTCCAGTACACAAAGGGGAGCATCTGAATGTCATGGGTTCAGCTGTTAGCAGCACAGCACTCAGAAGATGCTGATTGCTGGGAAAGATCAGAAGGGATCTCGGGAGGTACAGTGTCTTACAGGCTCACATTGAGTCTTCTCCACATTCGTGTCCATGATGCCTACTGTGCAGGGATGCTTTTGGTGTCTGAATCTCCTCGGCCTTCTCCTTCCTGTTGGAATTTGCTGGTCTCTGTTGTGCCATAAAATGCCTGCATTCCTGGAAAGCTATAGACCTTTCAAAGACAAGAAAAAACTGAGGATGTTTTTGCTGCTTAGGAAGCTAGTAAAATCAGGTAAGCAGAAAGCTTTTGGTTCCTATCAAAACATCCTTCCATGCTGAATACAGAATTTAAAATTTTAACAGGCACAAAAGAAAGGTAAGATTGAACTTTGAATTTGAAATGTATACAAAATCAGGGGATGGGGAGGAGGGTGTCAATGGGGGAAAAAGGAGAAACATCTGTAACAAAAACAAATTAATAAAAAAAAAGAAAAAATAAATAATAACTTCCTTTTCTATTAAAAAAAAAGAAATGTATACAAAATCAGGATAAAGTATTTTCAGGATATCTTATATTCAGATTTAGGCTCCAAATTCAATCTTATTGATAAAATGTTTATTCTTATTATGATATATTCTTACTATGATATAAGGCTATACAGCTTCAATAATTTTTTTACAACTTCAACCCAAATTTTTAAATATCTTAAATTATGATTTCTATTTGTACTAAATGATTAGTAATTTGAAGTAATGTGAAAAAAATGTGCTTTTTTCTCATATTCCTCATATAGGAATTTGAGGGTTATCATTATTGTGATTTTCTATCTTTTCTTCGTTGTCTCTGAAATAAAATATTTTAAAAGCTCAAACTACAGGAGTTATAAAAATTTACATTTGTACATCTCTTTTATGAGAAAGACAAATAATGATGCAATTGCGGCAAGAATTTGTTGAAATGAATAATTTTTCAGGTCAAATTAAAAGATAGCAGCCTAAATTAATATTCATAATTATTAGTATGCCATAGTTACTGTTATAAACCAAATGGGCCCACTTGTTCTTGGTTTAAAGATAGTTTAAAGATATTCTATTTTTACCCTATTTCTTGGAAAATTGGTAATCTATGTACAATAATTCTTACCTAATGAGACTATTCAAATATCCATCTTCCTGTCATTTTGGATAAATGGGCACTAGCTATATCTTTGTTTCCATCATACCATGTTTGTGATGACATCATACTCCAATTTTAAAGATAATTTTATTTATCACACAGGAATTGGCCAATGCCTGGAAAGGTTACATCTGCAAAGTAAACATAAAACACTATGGAGCCAAGTGGAGCCCAAATGATTTGTTTACATTTAACATTGATTTTTTTAAAACCTCATTTCCCGGTTTTGTTACAGATGGCAATGGAAAAAACAATAGAATCTCTGAATGAAAAAAATCCCCAGATTACTATGTTGTAAAAGCAGGTCCTTGACATTCTTCCTGTTCATCTGGGGAGATGCTGACATTCAGTTTTGTAACCTTTGTCTCTGGAGGTAGGAATTAAGGTCATTCATGCCTTGATGTTGAGATGTTTCTTCAAACACAAATGAGAGCAGATAAAAGGAAATGACGTGGAAATGACATGGAAGGCAACTGTCATTGGGAGAACAGATTACATTATTCATACACATTTATGACTATTATTTTTCTTCACGTTCTAATTTTGATAACTTTATGCAAATGGCAAATATAAATTTGCATTTTCCTTTTGTTTCCATCAAATGTTTATGATATTACAGTGAAGACAATGATGCTTTTTGACTTGCTGTTACCTTGATATATTTGATTAGTTGAGAAATATATAGATGACTGGTCAAACACTTTATTACTTACCTTGGTAAATTGATAGTTTCACAACCTTACCTTAGATAGTAGAGTGTGAGCAAGTTGGTAGTTTTCAAAAAATGTCTGTGAAATTTTATTATGTAATCTTTTGTTCTTTTACAAGTCTTACAAGAAGACAGAATTTAATTTTTATTTTTTGTTTTAAAATGTTTTTTTTTCTTTATTGGTTTTAGAGAGAGAGAAGGGAGAGGAAGAGAGAGATAGAAACATCGATAAGAGAGAACATATATTGGCAGCCTCCTACATGCCCTCCACTGGGGATCGGGCCCACAACCTGGGCATGTACCCTGACTGGGAATCAAACCGGTGACCTCTTGGTACCTGGGTCGATGCTCAACCACTGAGCCACACCGACCGGGCTATTTTGTAATCTTATTGAAATTGTCACTCATGGGTTGAGTTCATCAAGTCATACTTGACTTAAATGGCCTGTACCTTTAAGAAAAACAATCATTTAATATGTTCCTATTTAGTAGTTAGATCCTCATTTGGTCTTTTATATTGAATCTTATTAAAGATATAAAAAGAAGAGGAATGACTCATTTTCCCAGTATTCCTGAACAATATATAAAGACTTAAATTAAATGGAATTTCACAAAATTTCAGAAGCATAGTCTCCTTTTAGTAAACTCTAAATGTTATACACAGAAAATGTTCTTTGAGCAGTTACTATGGCTCTGAGGCTGGATATTGACTTATTGATAAATTTTCTTATTAAAACTAAATGTTTTATATATTTCTATATGTGGCATATTCTAAAATGTGTTTATTGATACCTAGAGAAGAAGGATTTTAATATAATTTCCCTACCCAGTGGTATGTGTGAGTTTTTCTGGACCAGATTTCACTTCCCAATCACATTGGGAGTAACTTAAACTGCAAAAGCTCCTTTTAAATTATTAAAATATGGTCCCCACAGAGGCAGGAGTCACTAGGGTTTTTTAGTATTTCCTAAGAGGCATTTATTTTGAAAAGTAGTTAGTAGCAGAGGTTTTTATATCCAACTAACAATTTATTGGAACTTCCTGTTGGCTCATTTGTAAAACATTTCCAGAATCTGGCAACCTGTTACCATGTCTTCCCCCTGTTCCAAGACACCATCACCGTTCGCTTGGATTGCTGCCATAGTCCCCTAATGGATTTCCTTGCTGCTATACTGCTCCCTCCAGGTTCATTCTCAACACAACAGCAATCCTTTGAAAATGTAAGCCAGATAATGTTGTTCCTCTGCGTAAACCCTGCCATGGTAGCCCACATGACTCTGAATGAAAACTCAAATCATTATAACAACCTTCACTCTTCTACATGACCTGTTCCCCTCTCCCCATCACCTCTTTGACTTGAACTCCCTCTCTCTTTCCCAACCCAACTGGCCCTTGCACTCTTCCTTCCTCAAAACTGCTTCCTCTTCCCTCCGATATCTGAATGGTCTACTCTCTTATTTTTTCAGCTCTTTGTACAAATGTTTCAAATATTATGTTCTCGATGAGGTTGCCTTTTACCTCCCACTGGATACTCCCAATCCCTTTAACCTGTCCCCGCTGCCCATGGCACTTAATATTTTTATATCTCCTACTTTCTCCTCCACTAGAATGTGAACTTCATGAAGCGGGGATTTTGATTGTTATTCATGGATGTACCCTCAGGGCCTAGTACATTATAGATGCTCAGTAGATATTTGTTGAATGAATGAATCCATTGCTACTTTATGACAGTGGCAGAAAAGAGTGCTTTGAGCCACCATGACACAGAGACATGGACTACTACCTTTTGCTCAAATGTGTTGATATTTTTGAGGGGGCACCGATAAATAGCTTCCCCTACCTGGTCTAGGCCTAAACCAATTGATGAATAAAACTAAGTTTCAGCAGTGGACAAAATATCACCTCATTACTGACAGGACTCATGAAAGAGCATGCTTATGTCTGTAGGCAAGTCAGTTACCTAAAACTGATCCCCCAAATTAGACACATGTATCAACAAAGCAGTACTGGAACATACCAGATCACTCCCAACAGAAGCAGAGTGAGTTTCCAGAAGAGCAGAGAAGAATTTCTACTCCCCAGAGTAAGGAAAGTAAGAGAAAGGTAGGCGATCAACTTCTACATATTTAGAGTAAAAGGGGGAAGAATAGAAAGAATGGGGGAAAAATAAAAGCTCAGATTTTTCCAGAATGAAATGACTAGAGCCCTCAGATTAAAAAAAAAAAAATCATACAGCATTCTAATCAGTAAAACTAAGAACCAATCACACATGCATAAGAGTGAAACTGCAAAGCAATAAGCAAAAACTGAAAACTGAAAAACTAAGTAGAGAGGGAAAATAGGTCATTTACCAAGAATTACAACTGAAGTAAGAGCAGAATTCTCATTAGCAATGCTATATGCTAGAAAACATTAAAACCTTATCTTTAAGAATGTGGAAAAATAACTGTCAGGCTAGCATTCTGTTTGCAGAGAAGTTATCATTTAAGAGTGAGAATGAAATAAAGCTACTTCGGGATGGATGGAGACTGTTTATTATCCGTGGGCTCTTGAAGAGAGTACTCTAAAAGATGAAATTCAATGCAGAACAAAGGTATGGGTGCTAATCAAAGGAACATGCTGGAAATGTGTGGGGGGAAGGTCTGGGGAAAGGGAAAAATAGAAAGGATGCAGAGGAGGGGTGAGCAGAGGCCTGTGACAGGCCACTCTTGTACTGTCCTAGGGATTTGGACTTCTCCTGAAGGTTCAGAGAATGATGGAAGGGCCTTAGAGGGTGGTGACACAGTTCAATGTCCTTTAGTAAGATCACTCTGGTAGGGGTAGTATAGAAATTGGAGGGAAACAAGACTAGTGCCATGAGGCCATTAGAGGTTATGGGTAATTTATTTTTTTAAATATATTTTTATTGATTTTTTTAGAGAGAGGAAGCGAGAGAGAGATAGAAACATCGATGTGAGAGAGAAACATCCATCAGCTGCCTACTGCATGCCCCCTAGTGGGGATCAAGCCTGCAACCCAGGCATGTGCCCTGACAGGAATCGAACTGGGACCTCTCAGTCCATGGGACAATGCTCAATCCACTGAGCCACACCAGCTAGGCAGTTATGGATAATTTAGATTGAGAAATGATTAAGGCCTGAACAAAGGGGAGGCAAGAAGGATTTCTAGAACTATTGAAGAGGTAAGGCATTAGGATTCAGTTAATGATTTGATGTGGGAAGAAAAAGAGGAAGCAGGTGTCATGTTTTGTTAGGGAAGCTTTAATGGCAACTGCAGTGAGAGGAGAGGAGGAATGGGAGGAGACAGTGAGAACACTTTGTAAAAACTCATCTCTGAATGGGTAGTAAGACTCAGATAAGTAGCCAGAAGACCAGAGTGAAGAAATATTTCAGGATGGGAAACTTATTATCAAGTTTAAATGCCAATGGGTGTAGAACAAAAGAAAAAGAGATAAATGTTGAAGATAAAGAGAGAGGATGGGAGATGCCTGTTAGAACAGGGCATGGGGAGATAGGAGGTAGAGAGTCTATGTACAAGGAAAAATATAGAAAGAGGTAAATAAAAGAAACTCCACAACTTCCTTCTCCATTGAAAGTAGTACCTTGATGTCACAGAACAGTATTGAACAAATGCCTAGTGAATTAATGAATCAATGCATGAACAGACGGATAAATGATGGATATATTCAAGCAGGCCTCCAAGCATAATATAACAAAAACCAGCATATTCTCTAGAGAGGTATGGTTGACCTCTAGTGGCCAAAAAGAAAACTCAGAAATCTAATGGCTGAGAACAAAATTTGAGTAAAATGGCTTGGGTGAATTTATTTGCAAGATAATAAACACATAAAAGCAGCTCATTTATAATCCTCTCAGAAAGGAATCATGGTATGGTGCACTAAGACAAATACAGAGGTTTTTGATGTTATCTTTGAAGAGTATCTGTGATAGGTGTCAGAATTAGAAGATGTAGAGTTTAAGGAAATACCAACCCTTCTGTGATATATGGGCCTATGAACCCCAACAATGCTTTGGTGTTGAAATATTAAATTTGTGTGCTACTAAATCCAAAATAGAACTATTCTTGGTCATAAGTATGGTGGCAGAGTGAATGGAAGCTACACAGACTGTCTCCCAGGACCAAATTGGAATTACAACTAAAATGAAGACAAATTTTCGGGGAAAACCAACAAAAAAGCAGCTGGAGAGAACCTGTATAACCAGGGACAGAAAGAGGACACCAAATCAAGCCTGGTAGGAACTGTGGAGGCTGGAGAGAGTGGACGGGGAGACCATGGACAGTGGTTGAGGGCTGTTTTATCTGTGAGCAGTTCCCTCGGGGTTGAAACCCCAAGCCTGCTCCACAGTGCAGAGTGCTGGTACAGAGAAGAGTACCTGCATAACACCTGGCTGAAATCACCAGGGCAGAAGCTTTGTCCCACAAGGAGAGGCACAAGGGAATAAAATGGTAAAGCACTAAATTAGCTACAGCCACTCACCTTGGGCTTTGGCAAAGGGAAGTTGGACTGGACTGGAACTGTGTGGAGAGACTCAGGGAGCTGGGAGGGAGAACACCAGAAGTTTTATGCTGAATTGCTCCCTCATAGGACAGTAGCCATCTTACTCAAAGAGCCTCTTCCCAGAGCCCCAAGGAGAAGCAACAGCCCTGCCCTCAGGAATTTAACACCACCCAGCCAGGCCAGAGAAATGCAAATTGAGGCTCAATAATAGCTAGAGACTGCCAACAAGCAACAGCCCCACCAGCTGGAAATCCTGTTACCCTGAACACCTGAGGTTTTATTTTTCATTCAGCTGAGGGCTACAACCCAAGGATCATCAAGTAACTGAGACTAATAGCCTGCAGGCAAAAGCTAGAGGATAACTGAACCTTTGATTGGCCTACAGATCTTCCCAGGAAAGTAAGACTTGACAGTGGTGTTTAACATGGGTCCTCCCACACTCATCCAAACCCAGCAGAGGGAGCCACAATCAGCAAAACACCAACACTCACAGGGAAAATTTGTCAGGCTCCAAAACCCACTGAGACAGCTAAAATGGAGAAATAAATAAACAAATCCCAAATGAAAGAACAAGAGAATTCTACAGAAGAAGAGATAAATGAAATGCAATTAAGCAAGGTAGCAGAGGTAGAGTTCAGAGTAATGATAATGAGCATGAGTAAAGAGCTCAACAGCATGAGTAAAGATACAGAAACATTGAAAATCAACCAATTGGAAATGAAAAACCATCAGCAGAAATGGAAATAACATAGCAGAAATAAAGAACACATGGGAAGGAATAACCAGCAGAGTAGAGGAAGCCAAGGATTGGATCAGTGAATTAGAAGATAGGTTAGAAAAAAATTACCCAATCAGAGAACCAAAAAGAAAAACAAAAAACAGGAAGACAGCTTAAGAGAACTGTGGGACAACATGAAACATAAGAACATCCACATCACAGGAGTTCCAGAAGAAGAAGAAAATGAGCAAAGGTTAGAGAATATATTTGCAGAAATAGTGACAGAAAACTTCCCTAACTTGGTGAAGGAAAAAGGCATATAAGTATAAGAAGCACAGAGAGCCCCAAGTAAGAAGAACAGGCCCACACCAAGACAGATACTAGTTAAAATGCCAAAAATTAAAGACAAAGAGAGAATCCTAAAGGCAGCAAGAGATAAGCAACAGGTTACCTACAAAAGAACCCCCATAAGGCTATCAGCTGACTTCTCAACAGAAACACTACAGGCCAGAAGAGAGTGAAAAACAAGGATCTGAATCCAAGACTACTCTATCCAGCAAGGCTATCATTCAAAATAGAAGATGAAATGAAGAGCCTCCTAGACAAAAAAAGGTTAAGGGAATATATTAGCACCAAACCAGCACTGCAAGAAATGTTAAAAGGACTGCTGTAATAAGCAGAAGAAATAAGAAGAAAAACATAACCACAATAAACAAAAATGGCAATAAATAAGTAAATATCAATAATAGCCTTAAGTGTAAATGGATTAAATTATCCTATCAAAAGACAGAGTAGCTGATTGGATAAGAAAGCATGACTCATATAGGTTGTTTACAAGAGACCCACCTCACAACAAAAGACCCACATAGGTTGAAAGTGAAGGGATGGAAAAAATTTTCCAAACAAACAGAAAGGAAGAAAAAGCTGGGGTAGCAATACTCATATCCAGTAAAATAGACTTCAAAATGAAGGCCATAGCTAGAGACAAAAAAGGCCACTACATAATATTGAAAGGATCTATCCAACAGGAAGATATAACCTTGGTAAACATATATGCACCCAATATAGGATTACCAAAAAACATTAAAAAACTTCTGGAGGACTTCAAAGGAGAAATCAACAGCAATACAGTCATAGCAGGGGACTTCAACACCCCACTGACAGCACTGAATAGATCCTCTAGACAAAGAATGAGCAAGGAAACAGAGACTCTAAATGATGCACTAGATCAAATGGATTTAACAGATATCTACAGAGAATTACACTCCAAAACTACAAAATTCACATTCTTCTCAAGTGCACATGGGACATTCTCAAAGATAGACCACATGTTAGGACACAAAATAAGTCTGTACAAGTTAAAAAAAAAAAGATTGAAATCATATCAAGCATCTTCTCAGATCACAATGACATGAAACTAGAAATCAATTATATTAAAAACACTCAAAAACATTCAAACACATGGAGGCTAAATAGCATATCATTAAACAATGAATGGGTTACCAAGGAGATCAAAGAAGAAATTAAAAACTTCCCAGAAACCAATGAAAATGAACACACACCAACACAAAATCTATGGGATGCAGTGAAAGCAGCTCTGAGAGGGAAGTTCATAGAACTACAGGCCTACCTCAAATTTCTAATTGACTATCTAACCTCACAACTTAAAGAACTAGAAAGTAAACAAAAAGAAAAACCCAGACCAAGTAGAAGGAAAGAAATAGTAATGGTCAGAGCAGAAATAAACGACATAGGGACTTAACACACAATTCAAAAGATTAATGAAACAAAGAGCTGCTTCTTTGAAAAGATAAACAAGATTGATGGATCCTTAGGCAGACTCTCCAAGAAACAAAGAGAGAGGACCCAAATAAACAAAATTAGAAATGAAAGAGAAAGAGTAACAACTAAAACCACAGAAATACAAAAGATTGTTAAAAAATACTATGAACAATTACACGCCAACAAATTGGACAATCTAGGCAAAATGAAAAAATTTCTAGGATCACACTGTCTCCCAAAACTGAACCAGAAGAGATAGAAAACTTGAACAGACCAATAACACCTAAGGAAATTGAAGATGTAATCAAGAAACTCCCAGAAAAAAAAAAAAAATACTGGGCCCAGACAGCTTCTCAGGGGAGTTTTACCGAACAGTCAAAGAAGATCTAACACACATTCTCCTCCAACTATTCAAAAAATCCAAGAAGAAGGAAGACTCCCAAACTTGTTTTAGGAAGCCAGCATAATTCTAATTCCAAAACCAGATAAAGACACTACAAAGAAAGAAAACTACAAGCCAATATCCCTGATGAACATAGATACCAAAATCCTTAACAAAATATTAGCAAATCGGATCCAGCAATACATTAAAAAAAAAATTCACCATGACCAAGTGGGATACATCCCAGGGATGCAAGGATGGTACAATATTTGCAAATCAATAAATATGATACACTACATAAACAAAATGAAAGGTAAAAACCATATGATCATATCAATAGACGCTGAAAAAGCATTCGACAAAATCCAGCACCCATTTCTGATAAAAACGCTCAGCAATGTGGGAATAGAGGGATCATATCTAGACATAATAAAGGCCATATATGAAAAACCTACAGCCAACATCATACTCAATGGGCAAAAACTAAAAGCATTTCCCTTAAGAACAGGAACAAGACAGGGATGCCCATTTTCACCACTCTTATTTAACATAGTACTGGAAGTCTCAGCCACAGCAATTAGACGAGAAGGAATAATAAAAGGGATCCAAATTGGAAAGGAGGAAGTGAAACTGTCATTATTCACAGATGACATGATATTGAACATAGAAAACCATAAAGACTCCAGCAAAAATGTACTAGATCTAATAAACAAATTTGGCAAACAACAAGTGTTGGCAAGGGTGTGGAGAAAAGGGGACTCTAGTACACTACTGGTAGGAATGAAGACTGGTGCAGCCACTACGGAAAACACTATGGTGTGACCTCAAAAAATTAA
Organism: Tadarida brasiliensis; assembly: GCA_030848825.1. NCBI lineage: Eukaryota > Metazoa > Chordata > Mammalia > Chiroptera > Molossidae > Tadarida > Tadarida brasiliensis. Next base: position 65,000,848 of record CM061257.1, read on the forward strand.
AAATTGAACTGCCACTTGACCCAGTGATCCCACTTCTAGGAATATATCTTCAGACGCCTGAAACACCAATCAGAAAGAATATATGTATCCCTATGTTCATAGCAGCACTATTTACAATTGCTAAGATCTGGAAACAGCCCAAGTGTCCATCAATAAATGAGTGCATAAAAAAGCTGTGGTACATATACACAATGGAATATTATGCAGTTACAAGCAAGAAAGATCTCTTATCCTTTGAGACAACATGGAGGGACCTGAAGAGTATTATGCTAAGCAAAATAAGCCAATCAGAGAAAGACACATATTGCATGATCTCACTTATTTGTGGGATATAATGAATAAAATAAGCTGATTAACAAAATAGACCCAGAGATATAGAAAGAAGTAGCATTTAGACTGACAAACCTCAGAGGAGGGGTGCAGGGGCAGGGAAGAGATAAACCAAAGAACTTACATGCATTATGCATAACCAATGGACATAGACAACAATGCTGTGGGGGAGGGGTATGGAATAGGGAGGATGGTCTATGGGGGGAACAGGGGAAACATCTGTAACAAAAATAAATTAATTAATAAAAAACACACACAAAAGCATTGCTCTACAAAGATCTTGTCATACTTAATCTTTGCTGTCTTTATTTTCTTACCGATGGGATTTAATGGCATATGTGTTATGAATTCCCTTAGAATGAATTACTGGCTTATGCAAATGAAGTCAGTAATCTTTTAATTATGATTAAAACTTTTAAAAATACCTGCAGAAGGGGACTAATTAATTATGTGTAAAATTTTATGTATAAGCTAGAAAAATAAAAGCATTTATTCATTTTCAAATCGAGAAAAGGGGAAGGAGACAACATAAATAAATGAGTGCTTGATTACAGAAGCTTCAAATATGATGAAAAGAGTGTTTTAAAAACAGTAACAACAACAGGGTTTTTTAAAAAAATAAATGGCCCTGGCTGGTTTGGCTCAGTGATTAGAGTGTCAGCCCATGGACCAGAGTCCCGGGTTCTGTTCCCACTAAGGGCACGTACCTTGGTTGCAGTTTGTCCCGGCCCCGGGTGGGGTCATGTGGGTGGGCGATGTGTCTCTCTTGCATCGATGTTTCTCTCTCTCTCTCCTCCCCCCTCTCTCCCTCCCACTCTGTCTTAAGATAAATGCAAAAATGTCCTCAGGTGAGGATAAAAATAAATAAATAAATATAAATAAATAAATAAATAAATAAATAAATAAATAAATAAATAAATAAATAAAATATAAACAGTAAAAAGAAAGAAAACCCTGGCCAGTGTGTCTCAGTTGGTTGAGAGTAGTCCCATGCACCAAGGTTGAAGGTTTGATTCCTGGTCAGGGCACATGTCCAGCTTGTGGGCTCAATCACCAATAGGGAGTGTACAGGAGGCAGCTGATGGATGTTTCTCTCTCACATTGATACTTCTCTGTCTCTCCCTCTTCCTTCACCTCGTTCTAAAATATTAATTAAAAATGCATTTTTTTAAAAAAAGAAACTATTTTAATTGTTAAAAATTAATAATTTAGTCAAATACTTTGAGTAATATCAAGGAAGAATGAATTAGTCATTGATGTAAATTATAATTCTTCTATGAGTCTGAGTGTTTTCTAGTGGAGATGACTCTGAGTTATCCTCAAGTTAATACCAATTAAATAAAATATTTGGCACCTACTCTAAGTTAAATAAATTGCAAAAGATCTCCAGTTTGTGAATCAGGAAAGTTAGATGATTTTTTAGGCCTACTTCAGCTTTCCATTACAATAGCTTTTATAACAATATATATGCCATAGTTAGATAAAATAAAATAAATCCATATAACAGTAGAATTACTTGTTAAAATTATATGCAGCTGGTGAGGGGTCATGTGAGAATGTAAGGAAATATTGGACATGGGAGTATAGATGTGGAAACGTCTAATCCATCATTGCAGAATTGAAAAGCCAGTTAGCAGAATTCAAAGAAGTTTAGTTCTTTGGGATTTTCTGTTTGATTCTGAATCCTTTTAATGTTCAATTCAAAGCTACTATATTTGAGAATAACATTATTAAGTGTCAATTATTTGCTAGTCTATTTTAAGGTGCCATATATATATATGGCATTCTTTATTGGCTCTGATCTGCCTGAGATTTAGTCATCAGGCATCATTGTGTATTTAAATAACAACAAAGTTTTGAATTTGACAGGAAATAGGAATTAATCGGGAAGCAAGTAAGAAAGACTTCCAGGCAATATTTAGGCACTTATAATAAAATATCTCTTCAAAGTATAGTCATACACACAAACAAGGAGTGGTTATCTCTGGATCATTTTTAATTTTTTTAAAAAAATCCTCACCTGATATTTTTCCATTTATTTTCAGATAGAGCGAGAGAGGGAGGGAGAGAGAAACATCAATGCGAGGGAGACACATCAATTGGCTGCCTCCCGCATGACCCCAACCAGGGCCGGGAACCGAACTGCAACCAAGGTATGTGCCCTTGACTGGAATCGAACCCAAGACTCTTTGGTCCACGGGCTGACACTCTAACCACTGAGCAAAACCAGCCAGGGCTGGATCATTTTTATAGGTGGTTTTATTCTACTTTTCTTCTACGAAGTGTGTGTCCAAAGTTCTCTGTGTTGAGCATGCATTACATTTGTCATTTTTTCTCTTTTCCCTAGCTTTATTGAGAAATAATTGAAAAATATAAATTGTATATATTTAAGGTGTACAACGTGATGATTTGATATACATATACATTGTGAAATGTTTACCACACCAATCTGTCACTTCAAATAGTTACCATTTTGAGGTGTGTAGTAAGAACACTTAGATCTATTTTCTTAGCAAATGTCAAGAATACAATACAGTTTTATTAACTATAATCACCATGCTATACATCAGACCCTGCCCCCAGAATTATTCATTTATAACTGAAAGGTGCCCTTTGAGCAACATGTCTCCATTTTCCCCTCACCCCCAGAACCTGGTAACCATCATTCTACTCTCTACTTCTATGAGTACTTCTATGAGTTGTTTTTTCTTTAGGTTCCACACATTTTCTTTATTCATTCATCCATTGACAGATTGTTTTCATATGTTGGTTACTGTGGATAATACTGCAATAAACATAGGAGAGTAGATGTGTCTTCAAGATAATGATTTTATTTCCTCTGGATATATACCCAGAAGTGAGCTTGCTGGATTATACGGTAGTTCTACTTTTAAGTTTTTGAGGAACTTTCATATCATTTTCCTTAATGGCTGTACTAATTTACATTTCCACCAACAGTGTATAGGGGTTCTCTTTTCTCTACAACTTTACCTGTACTTGTTATATCTTATCTTTTTGAGAATTGTCATCCTAACAGGTGTGAAATTATATCTCAATTTGGTTTTAATTTGTATTTCCTTTATGATTAGTGATGTCAAGCACCTTTTCATGTATCTGTTGGCCATTTGTATGTCTTAATTGGGAAAATGTCTCTTCAGTTTCTTTGCCTATTTTTAAATCTTGAGTTGTATGAGTTCTTTATATATTTTGGATATTAACTTCTTACAGATATGTAATTTGTAAGTATTTTCTTTCATTTTGTAGATTGCCTTTACATTTTGTTGATGGTTTCCTTTGCTGTGAAGAAGCTATTTAGTTTGCTGTAGTCCCACTTGTTTATTTTTGCTTTTGTTGCCTGTGTTTTTGGTGTCAGATCCAAAACAAAAAACAAAAAAAAAATTACCAAGGCCTATGTTTTCTTCAAAGAATTTTAAGGTTCAGATATTACATTTCTAGTTACTTTTTTGTGGATAGCATAAGATAAGGGCCCAATTTTATTCTTTTATATGTGGATATTTCATTTTACCAACACCTTTTATTGAAGAGACTATTCTTTCTTCATCATTTATTCTTGGAACTTTAGTTAAAGATTAGTGACTGTACATGCATGGATATATTTCTGGGCTCTTGATTCTATGTTTTTGGTCTACATGTCTGGTTTATGCCAATACCATACTGTTTTGATTACTATAGCTTTATAATATAGTTTGAAACCATGAAATTTATGCCTTAACATTTGTCATTTTCTAAATGTTATTTTAAAGGGTTCAGTTTCCCTTTTTGACTAGAAACTGGAGCATGGCTGCTACAGAAGCATTTGTGTCATTGTGGGCAAGTTCTGCATCATCTCTTGATATTCTGAGAATTTGCCAGAGCTAATATCCATGCACCTTCAGACAACAATACAAATTCTCTGGAATGATGTGATGATATTAGCTTTTGTTTAATCATTTTTACAATTAGGCAACAGGTAAATGGAAGTAGGAAGTGCTAAGTGTAGCTATTGATTATTTCAAGACTCCACAGAGAGTAACTAAATACTAGGAACAAGGAAGGCAGGAAGGTCCTGGAGAAATTTTTACATTTGATTCAACTGATTTCTAACCTTACAAAAGTCAGACTCTTGCAAACAAATTTCTGTTTCTATGCAACCATATCTATTCCTAGATATAGGACTGCCATTGTCCTGCTTCTTAATAATGCTATTTTTTCTGGAAATGCTGAGCTCCCTGGGTCTGTGACCTTCATTGATACTCTTGTTTTTTATTCTTTCCTTCATATTTCTCCCTCCTTACTCCTATTCTTCTTTTCTTTCCTTTACTCTCAATTTATCCCTTATTAGGTGTTGTTTCCCAAATAAGAGAAGATGGTGAATTCAGATTTGTAACTATCAGACATATGATGCCTTTGTGTTTTTCATTTAGTGAACTCTTTATTTATTTAACAAACATTTGTTTGCTAATAAATATTAACATGTAATTATTCCAAAAGAAAGAGTTGATTAAGGAACTAGTAATTAAAGAAACAAAGAAAAGGAAAACTCAGACATAGTCTCTGCCTTCAGAAAATTTACAGTCTAGTGGAAGGGACTGAGGGTTAAAAAATAATCACCCCAAATAATTTTTGTTACAAATTGGGATGAGTGCTATGGCAGAATAGCACGAGTATACTAACAGAGTAATCATTACTCAGCTTTGAATGTCAAATTAGACATTTTCAGCTCCTGGTAAAACAACTGCCTTGAATACCAGAATTTTTAGAGAAAGAAATATTTTTCTTGAAATTCTAATACTTTCCTTCCACATATCAAGACACCTACGCATAACTCACATCATCATGTTTTACTGTAAGACATTCAGTACATGCAAAGAAGGTTGTAATGTCAGAGCAGTTTTCATAGATGAGAAGTAGTAAGTACTTCTCATGTTGTGGGGAAGGAACCCAGAGAAAGTGAGGAAGAGAAAAGCAAAAAAAAAAAAAAAATCTGACTCAGATGTCCTTGCTTTGTCCTTGGTAATGTGGGGAGGGCATCTGAAGCACTGAGATAATTTGGTGGGAATCCAAGAGTCAGAGGCTTGTTTTGCATTTCTTGAGGGTTCTCTCTGCTTTGTCTTCCTCTGAGTTGCTGCCTTTATCCTTACACTGACTTCCCTGAGGCCAGCAAAAAGGCTGAGGCTGTCATGGTTCATGTACAATCCTCACACCATTCAGACCAAGAGAGAATGTCTTTATTAGAGCATTCTCAGAAAGTCTTTGAAGATCCATTCTGCTAAAATAGGCCTAAGTCATACATCTGAACCAATCAGCATACAGATTTATCACCAGGAGGGGAATAAAATGTGTCAATCTCTTAGCGTCACATCCTCCACAGGACCTCAGGAGAGGAATCGACTTCCCTACAACAACATGAATCCCAAATGGAAATCAGGCACTACTTGAAAAAGGGAGATAGAGTCTGGAGACAAACACAAATGCCCACTGTAGTTTACTCCTTAGGACACCCAGTAGTCATACATACTGTCCTTTCAAAGCATGGTTTAAAACATGCCCAAGCCTACATGGAATGCACATGCCTCACCTCAAAAATCACAACCCAAATATTGATCCAGTTACTGAATCCAAATTCTAGGAGCTCTGGTAAGAACCAAAACCAAATATAATCTCACAGTTTATGGTGTACATTAACATCACTTGTATTTGACTATCTGCATTATTCCTGGAGACTCTTGCCTATAAGATAAAGCAGCAAATACCTTTTCTCTGCTTGTTCTCACTAGGTTATCTCAATAGATCATTCAGCTGTGGTCATTAGACTGTTTACTTTCAAGGCTTGCTTCAAAATTTTCCCCTTGCTGGGTCCACCAATCCTAAACTATTATGTAACAGACTTGTTCCAATCCCCATCTGGCCCTAAGATTGAATGATCCCCAGATATAACAAACCAGAACAAAAGCCCTAATACATATCTTATGTTTGACTTTGTTTTTCTGAAACGTTTTAATATTCCATCAAGATAATGGTTTTCTTTCCTGTGGTAAGCAATATGCTTGACTTTGTTTAAGCATAAGTTATTGGGGGGTTGGGGGCTCTTCAGAGAGTGAGCCGTTAACCGTGGGTGAGGTGCATTCCTTTTCATTGGGTCCAATTATAGTATCTCATGATTCACTGATTTGTGGCTAAATGTACACTTATCTATATACAACACATATAATAATACAATGGTGTAGAAAAGAGGAACTGAAGGAGACATCATGTAGGTATGACTGCTATGGAACAAATATGATATCCATGATATAATGGGACTCCCTGACCTGTGAGTCCCATCTACTCACCTCTAGTTTGGCTCTGTGGGAGGATGTTCCTTGTCTAGTGTCCTCAACAGCCATCTCTGAAATGGGCACTGAGTATATCACCCTTTTCCTTGTGCTGTTTAGAGGCTCATTTCCTATTAGTTAAGGACAATAGAGATTACACACAAGGCCTAAGAAATCACAGTTTATTTGGCAATAAATCTCCATTAAAAGTTTAGAGGCTTCCAGGCTATTTGTTTCGTAGCCAGGAACCAAAGTCAGAGATCTTGATTAGTTTTAATCTTGAAGCCCAGTTCTAGCCATCTGTTTCTTTGGTAGTGGTTCTCTTTTTCCTGGCTTTGTTCATTCTTCTACTGCTGTGGTTTTCAAAGTGTTGTTCCTAGATTAGTGGTAGCATGTCCTGGACCTAGAAATCTGTTGTGTAATAAGTCCTTGAGGTGATTCAGATGCATGATCAAGTTTGAGACCACAGCTTTAGTGATTGTCCTTTTTCTATTCTATGTTAGACACCCAGAGTTCAACTGTTGGGTGAGTTTCCACTGGCTCAACTTAGATCATGTGCTTCTCCTTAACCAAGTCAAGAAGACAGAAAAGAATCTGGCCCTCTCATCTTCCATAATGGTCAGTGGACACCAGAAATCATAAGGTGATAAAAATAATATTGAGGAAAATGAATGCTGGGAGGTCAAAATAACTGACACATATGTGCTATTTATATCCTTTCTTTCCATTGAGCAATATATCATTAATAGTATCCATTATCAATAAATATTTGTTTTAGAATTTTAAAAATATTCAAGATCAGGATTGCATATTTATAACTCTATTGTGATACTTTGGTATTAAAGCCTGATGCAGTGATCATTGATTTGTAGAAAATGTTATTAGAAAGACCAAATCATCAGAAATGTATTCTTATGCATATGAAAGACACATTATATAACCAAAATATACAAAAAAATTTTGCATAGATGTGTGTGCATGTGTGTGTGCATGTATGTGTGCACGTATGTGTGTGTGTGTGTGTGTTTAATAGTACATTTTACTCTAAGACAGGGGTTGGCAAATTACAGCCTACAGGTTAGGTGCCTGTTTTTTTTTTTTTTTTAAATAAAGTTTTATTGCACATAGACATACCCATTTGTTTACGTATTGTCTATGACTCTTTTCATGCTACACAGTGGAGTTGAGTAGTTCCAACAGTGACTGTATGTCCCACAAAGCATTTGGGTAAAATATTTACCAAATATTTTTCTGGTCCTTTAAAGAGAGAAAAAAGACACGGTTATGGTATCTATAGCCATAAAAATCATGTCTATCTGAACAATTTTATAACATGAAATTCAATTTAGCTCTTCCGCATTGGCAGAGGAACATGAAAGAATGCCAGGGAAAAAATCTGTAAATGATCTCAGCTCAAAGTATTTTTTTATATGCCATGTTTGGGCAGATTTTTTTTCCAGCATCAAATATTGCCATTTCTCTCTTTTGATTATATGTAAAATTATTATTTGGGACATGATAATATCTATGAATGAAGGGTAGAATAAAGGGAAAGAAAGAGGCATGTGGAATGGGAAGAACAAAGGAAGGAAGAGAGGGAGTTAACATTTACTGAGTACAGTGCAACTTTACATGAATTATCTCTTTCGATCTTTCAAATAACTCTGGACCATTTAAGTCTGCAGAACTCATTCTTCAAGTAAAATTTTACCTGAAAGCTCTATAACAAAACAGCTAACTCTTGAGTGAATAGCTCTGGATGGGTGGTTGGGAGAGTGGTACCCTCTTCACCTCCCTTGGGATAACACTCAGCATCATTTAAAAATATTATCTAATTTATATTTTAAAAAAGACTAAAGCCTGGTCAGTGTAATTTTGGTCATTAAATAATTACGTTGTATTCTAATTCTTCACAGAGTGCTAACACATACACCAAGTTTAATTCCACAGTTAACTCTTCCATGACTATATGAAATTTAAGATTCATCTTTAAGTATGGAACCAAAGACTATACCTTGGTAAAGAAATTTCAAACACACACACACACACACACACACACACACTCAGTAAATAAAAATATTTTATTTCCCAGAATTTTTTATACCTTAACTATTATGCATAATGAAAATTTTATGTGTAGTTTATAATTTTAACATATAAAAATAGACTATGGATAAGGCAAAAATTCAACTAGTTTCTCGCTAAATCAAAGCACCCTTGACTTAAGAGCACGTGCTAAGTTCCTAACCATACAGAATTTACTAGATGAGGCAATTATTAGTTCAGTTATGAACCAGTCCCTTTCAGATGTTCTCTAGGCCATTGTATGGTTTTAAGAAATGACAGACTAAGGTCAAATTTGGATGGCTGAAAGAGGCATGTGTGAGGTTGAAAACATCAAATAGAATTACATATTACAGAAGGAGCTGCCAGTTAAAAGCACTAGAGTTGGAATTATCAAGGATATAGGATATTATTGTGTCACTTTCATTTGTAGAAAAAAATGAATGGAAGCATTTACAAATATTTGTTTTAACACAGAAACATTCCCTTAGAGCTCCATCTCATGGACATCATTATCCTGTAAGAGAAAATTGTGCCCGCTGTGGATTGTAGATGTGAATATACTCACAACGAAATGCATGCAATTTGAAATCTATGCTCTATCATACCATTTGCACTGATTTCTCTTTACAACAGTAGGTCATGCTCTTAATGAGATTATGGGGCAAGTTTCCTAACCTACTCCCTACATCTAAAATCCAGCTGATTGAAATTTCTTTTTTAAACCAGGTATGGGTAATCTTTGATTGCATACTTAAAGATGAAACAAAATTTATATAATCATGGAAATGTTAGAGCTGTATTTTAAAGGTACTATAAATGGTTATTATTAAACCAAGGAAAAACATGACTATCTCAAAATAAGTGGAAGGAGAAATTTGGAACCAGAGGCTGCAAGCAATTTATGTGTTAATACCATAGACAACGAATCTTAGGAGCCACCAGATGGCACACCTACACCTGCATTGCAGGAGCCTCTCCCTGGCTTTCCTCACCTCTGTGGACTCCATCGAATCCATCTCTTCTTCAAACTAGCTAAAAGCATCTTCTCAAAATGATATCCTACTCCTTAAATTTTTCATTGTGCTTTGGATAAAATGTAAAATCCTTAGCATGACTTACACACTTCATTTACAATACAGATGTTTCCTGTGTCTGCCTTTTCTAGATCCAGGGCCTTACACTTTCTGAACCTTTTGCCTGAAGGTGCTTCTTCCCACTTTTTGGTGGTTTACTCCTACTCAGGTCTCAACTGAAGCACCACATTCTCAGGAACAGACTTATGAAAGAAGGATAGAAAATAAACACATATTTAGATGGTATTAATTACTCTAGAGAAATGTAAAGATTGATAATGTTGATAATGGGGATTTTTTTTTGCATAAATAATAAAAAAACTTGCTGATCAAGTAGTATTTGAGCAGAGACCTTAGGGAGTTGGAAATGACTTGTAGCTAGTGGTGAAAGAGAGCCCAGGCAGAGGGCGAAGTTAGTGCAAGGGCCCTGAGGTATGGACTTACTGTTTGAGAAAGAGTAAGAAGGCCAGTATACAATATAGCAAGCATCAAGTGAGGGAATCAAGCAAGGAGAGTACTAAAAGACAAACTCAGAGAACACGTAGACCATGGTGAGAAGTTTGGATTTTGACCTAAAAAAGATGAAGAGTCAAAGTGGAGTGAGTGAAGGTGTGAACATTGAGATAGGAAGCTAGGGAGGGAATGGGTTATAGGCTTGACCAGGTGTGGTGCAAATAGGAGACTTTTTTAAGGGCCTTGGCTGTTCTTCCGTGTAAAGTGTGGTGGCATTGGATGGTTTAAGCAGAAGAGTAATATCTGGCTTATATTTTGAAGGATCACGCTAGCTGCTGTGTTGAAAATAGAATAGAGGGGGAAAGAGTAGTGACAAGCAGCTTAGCCTCTTGCAGTAATCTTGACAAGTAAAGACTGTGATTACACAAGTGTGGTAGAAGTGCTCATGGGTAGCTGTAATATGGGTGTATTTAGAAGATAGAGCCAACAGAATGTTTTAATATGAGGTGGGAGGAAGAGAAGTGTGAAGAATTATTCCAATGCTTTGGCCCAAGCAACTCAAGAATAAGAAATACAGTTGCCAGACACCACAAGGTGGAAAATTGGGAGAAGCTCTTTTGTGAGGGAAGGGACTGCTGTTGCTACTTAAATGAAGAATTCCCTTTAGACTATGTTGAGTTTAACTATTAGAAAATCAAGTAGCGGTATCTAGTAGAAAACCAACATAAAAATCTGGAGTTTAGCTAAAGATTCAGGGCCAGAGAGGAATCCATTGAAAACCAAAAAAGAGAGCGAGACTTATCTGAGAAGTAGGAAAAAATCCAATGATGAACAGTGAAGAAAAAGTAACAAGAACAGAATTGAAAGTTTTTGGTACATGTGGTAAAAGTAGAAGATGAATGATATGAGGCTATTCAATTTAGCATTGAGCTGTTGAGTTTGGAAACTCAAGTCATCTAATGACCTTTCAGAGAAGAGTTTTATAAGAAGGAGATGAGAAAACATTTTAGAATTTTAGGGTAGCATGCATGTATCAATTAAAATTAGGTTTCTCTCAAATAAAAATAATGATTTATGTACAGGTAAATTTTTTTTTTTTTATCCTCACCCGAGGACACTTTTTCATTTTTTGTTCAGATAGAGTAGGAGGGAGAGAGAGGAAGAGAGAAAGAGAGAAACATCGACGTGAAAGGGACACATCGAGTGGCTGCCACCCGCACAACCAACCAGGGCTGGGGACAAACTGCAACCGAGGTACATGCCCTTAGTGGGAATCAAACCCGCATCTCTTTAGACTGCAGGCCGACGCTCTAACTACTGAGCCAAACCGGCCAGGGCTGTACAGGTAAATTTTTTAAATATCATATTTCTCTAATGAATTTTAAATATCATCAATGAATGTATTCTTCTTTAATGTCAAATTGAGATTAATTTCTATGATTTTTATTTGATTTTGAGACACTAAAAATAATTAGTGAATAATTTTTGTTTATTTAAAAAAATTCTTGCCTGGCCAGTGTGGCTCAGTGGATTGAGTGTCATCCCATGGACTGAGAGATTCTGTTTCAATTCCCAGTCAGGGCACACGCCCAGGTTGCAGGCTCGATTCCCAGTTGGGGGTGTGCAGGAGGCAGCCGATCAGTGTTACTCTCTCACATTGATGTTTCTAGCTCTCTCTCCCTTCCTCTCTCTCTTCAAGATCAACATTTTTTTTTAAATTCTTAAGCTAAATCATAAAACTCAGAACTAACAACAAAGTTTTCATAAATAACTTTACTTATATTCTTATATCTATATGCATATATATAAAATATCAAGTAATTAAAACCAATGCAATATATGGACTGAACTATATTATGTTAAAGTATTGTTTATATTTTAAAACAAAAGTTTAAAGCTTTAAATAATATTATCTAAACTTAAATAGTTATTATTATATAGTTTACTACATATATGAATGCTCAAATATATGTATCCAATGGTATATTAATGAATAAAAAGCTAAAGTGTAAAGTGTAGTTAAAAGTTACACTGGTAATATTTTTAAAAAGTAATAATAAAACAAACAAATTTAGATGTCAATTTTTCTTTCATGAGAGAATTCAGGAAGAAGACATACCAGAGCTGGCATGAAACTCCATGGCTACCTGGTTTGCAGACTCTTTTATCTTTCTGTTCCATTGTGTTTGGTCATGGCTACCATCCTGAAGGTTTTTCATTGCCCCAGATAGTTGCTGGAGCTCCAGACACCACACCTGAATTATAGACAAAAGAAAGGACTAATGGCAAGAGGGTACATGTCAATAATCTAATAGCTGGTTAAGATGCTTTTTAAAAAATCTATCTAACTTATGCTTAGAACTTATTGAACACCCCTAGCTGCCAGAATGGCTGAAAAATAAAGTATTTTAGCAAGGCACATTAATCAGAGTTGAGTTAAATACAAAGAACAAGAGCATGGATACTGGATAGGCCACTAGCTATCTCTCTCTCAGTGGGATATGATAATAAAAAGGAAAATGCACTGTATTTCCTAAAAACTTTGGTAGAGATATGGGAAATATGTTGAATAAAATTGAAGAGAATGGGAATTTTTAGGACAGGAGAGACTTGAATGTTTTTGTGAGTTACAGAGAAGAATGAACAAGATAAAGTGAAAATAATTGGAGCAAGGCACCTGGAGAGCTGAGAAACAGGGATCAAAAGAGTCATCCCTCCCTATTGATTCTTTGAGGTTCCCACTGTGGAAATCAGTGTAAAGGCAATCTACAATGCATTGTTAACACCTAGCTCCCATCTGCCTTATACAGGATTTTAGGGTTTAATGACATAGTTACAACACTTTAATTTTGCTTGAAAACACTTTGTAAATATAATTTGTGAAGGTGCCACGTTCATTATTATAAAAATTAAACTATCTAGCAAAAAGGGGGATTGTTCTTCATGTATTTGAGCAAGAAAACTTGACAAAAAATGCTGTCTAGATGAAATTTAAATATTTTGCTTTGTGTATATACCTATGTATTAAACTGATTATAAAATGAATCTTTGGATAAATGATACTTTAGACAATTAACTTATATCAAATACAATACATTTAGTTTTTTTTTTTTTTTTTATGCTTACAATCTGGTCTACACACACACACACACACACACACACACACACACACACTCTTACTCTTAAAAAGGTACAAGTTGCGAAATTAATGTATATGGAGCTAGGTTTGTTAGCCTAAAAAGGTTTTTAATTTTTAATTTTTATTTATTTCTTTCTTTGGGCAATTACTGCAAAGTATGATAATATCTCATTCCTTATGCTTAGTATTGCCAATTCCAAACGTTGTACTCTAATACATCACAGCATAAATAATTTACTGTTTTGTAATTTCCCCATTTCTCAATTTTATAAAGGAGAAAAAATATTTAGTGTGAATATTATCAAGGTTCTACCTTATAGATAACAGGCAAGGTTATCTTTTTTGATTGAAAAATGTAAAGGTATTATGTCATTCTCCAATTATCCACTTTATGTGTAAAACTAATTTCTTATTTTGTTTGTTCAGAAATATTACTTAAATATTTCTAAAATTTTATAACTATACACTTGCTTTCTTTATGTTAAAATACAAATTAATTAAAGTAGTTTCATTTTAGGTTTATTCAACGTCTAAATTTATGGCTCAAAATTATAATTTAACAATTACAATGCTTTATTGAAATCTTAAGAAGTCCTGTGTTCAGGTGTTGTGAAATTGTGCACCTGGAACTTGTATAGTTTTTTAACCAGTGTCACCCCAATAAATTCAATAAAAAGAAAAAAAAAGTCCCGTGTTCAGGATTTTAGTATTTTTAACAATTCATATATTGTTATCAACTTCTAATAAAAAGCTAGATAATTAATATTTTCAAAAAGTTAGTTAACATGAGACACCTAAGAGACATAACAATTCAGCCCAGGGAGCTTTTCAGTTGTATGACAGATAATTTTTAAAGTCATCAGTGATGCTAAAGTTATAATGACTTTAAAATGATGATTTTCAGGTGTACAGCATAGTGGTTAGATATGTATATAATTTAAGAAGTGATCCCCAATAAGTCTAGTACCCACCTGGTATCGTACATAGTTATTACAATATTATTGACTATATTTCCTGCTGTACTTTACATCCCTGTGACTATTTTGTAACCACCAATTTGTATTTCTTAATCCCTTTACCTTTTTCTTCCAGACCGCCCCCCACTCCCCAACTTTCCTCCCATCTGACAACCATCAGTTTGTTTGCTGTATCTATGAGTTTGTTCCTGTTTTATTTATTTTGATTTTTAGATTCCACATATAAATGAAATCATATGGTATTTGTCTTTCTCTGTCTGACTAATTTCATTAGCATTAAACCCTCTAGGTCCATCCATGTCATTGTAAATGATAAGATTTCATTCTTTTTGGGGGCTGAGTAATTTTCCATTGTCTATATGTTCCACATATTCTTTATCCAATTGTCTATCGATGAACACTCAGGTTGCTTCCATATCTTGGCTATTGTATATGGAATTTTCTTCTTTGTCCCTTGTTATAGTCTTTTTAAAAAGTCTACTCTGCCTGGCCAGTGTGGCTCAGTGGTTGAGCATCGACCCATGCACCAAGAGGTCGCTGATTCAATTCCCAGTCAGGGCACATGCCCAGGTTGTGGGCCAAATCCCCACTGGGGGGCATGCAGGAAGCAACCAATCAATGTTCTCTCTCATGGATGTTTCTATCTCTCTCTCCCTCTCCCTTCTCCTCTCTAAAATCAATTTAAAAAAAGTCTATTCTGTCATATGTAAGTATTGCTACCCCAACCTTTACTTTTAGTCTGTTTGTGTCTTTTGCTCTAAAGTAGGCAGCATATGTATGGGTCTTGTTTTCTTATCCATTTGCTACCCTATGTCTTTGATTAGAGCATTTAATCTATTTACATTTAAAGTAATTAATGATAAGTATGTAGTTATTGCCATTTTATCATTCATATTTTTTATCTTTTCTTCTTAAAGAAGTCTCTTTAACATTTCTTGTAATACTGGTTTGGTGGTGATGAACTCCTTTAGCTTTTTCTTGTCTGGCAAGCTCTTTATCTGTCTGATTCTAAATGATAGCTTTGCTGGGTAGAATAACCTTGATTGTAAATCCATGCTTTTCATCACTTTAAATATTTCATGCCAATCCCTTCTGGCCAGCAAAATTTATGTTGAGAAATAAACTGAGTCTTATGGGAGCTCCCTTGCATGTACCTAGCTGCTTTTCTCTTGCTGCTTTTAGATTCTCTCTTTGTCTTTCACCTTTATTTTAATTATGATGTGAGCCTCTTTGAGTTCATCTTGTTTGGTACTCTGAGCTTCCTGGACTTGTATGTCTTTTTCCTTTGACAAATTAGGAAAGTTTCCCATCATTATTTCTTCAAATAAGTTTTCAATTCCTTGCTCTCTCTCTCCTCCTTCTTGTACCCTTATGATGCAAATATTGTTATGCTTGATGTTGTTCCAGAGAGAGGTCCCATAAAATATCCTCATTTTTAAAAATTCTTCTTCCCTTTGTAGTTCTGATTGGATGTTTTCTACTACCTTGTCTTCCAAATCACTGATTTGATGCTCTGCTTCATCTAATCTGCTGTTGATTCTATATAACATATTCCTCATTTTAGTTATTGTATTCTTCATTTCTGACTTGTCCTTTTTATATTTTCTATTCCATTTTTGTGTTTTCTATCTTTATTGAAGTTCTTAATGAGTTGATCTATTCTTCCCCTAATTTCATTGAGCATTTTTATAACCAGTATTTTGAACTCTGTATTGGTAGATTGCTTGCCTCCATTTTTTTGCTTTTTTTCCCCCTTGAATTTTGTTCTCTTCTTTCATTTGGGACATGTTATTCTGTTTCCCCATTTTGGCTGCTTCCTTATCTTTGTATGTACCAAGTAGGTCTGCTATGTTTCCAAGTTTTGGTAGAGTGGCCTTATGTAGTATGGGCCTATATGGCCCAGTGGTGCAGACTACTTAGTCACCTGTTCTGGGTGCTCCAGGGGTGTCCCTTGTATGGGTTGTGTGTGCCTTGATTGCTGCTAGCACATCAGTGGATAGGATTGAGCCTCAGGTGGACTGACTGTGGAGACTGGCTGTGAATACAGTGGATGATCTATTGTGCAGGACTGACCCCACAAAATGGATTCACTATAACAGAGCTCTGCTGCCTGTTGAATCCACTTTTGGGGTGTGTCACTTGTGAAGCTAACTGGGTGGTGGTCTGGTGTTTTCAAGCTGGCCACTACGTGTGTTGGTTCTGAAGCCTCTTGGGAGGGTCCATGGTGCAAGCCCAGGTCAGCCACTGCCTGTGCCTGGTCCAAGCTGCTTGTATTGGGCTTAAAGGCATCTGGGAGAGGCTATGTTGTGAACCAAGGCCAATTGCCACTAGTGCTGAACTTGGGGCCACTTAGCAAGAGGTACAGGGCATGCCAAGGCCAGCTGTTTTTTGTTTGGGGTTTGTGGACCTTTCATAGATTTTAGGAAATCCATAGCATGGGCCAAGGCTGGCTGCTTGTGAGGAATAGCCACTGAAAGAGGTTTGGAACCATGTGCAAGTTTGGTGGGGTGAGTTCTCAGGGAATCATCAGGGGAGAGTGAATGGTGCTAGTGAGTTTGATGGAGATTCAGATTTGATGCCTGTCTTCACCTGCAGGCTAGGTTTGGGGAGGGCTCATCAAAGGAACAATGGAACCTGCCAGCACTTATGTCTGGGAGAGAGCTGTCCCTCCAGCCCTCATCCTGATGCTGGACAATTCAGTTCCTTTAGTAAGTTCCTGATGCTCCTTGAGCAGCTGTCTTCTTGCTGGAGATCAGGGTGAGTGTTTATGAATGACTGAGTCTGTGCTGGGGCTTTTTAAGAGGGCACCTGAGCCTCCAGGAGCCCTCTATCTCGCCTGGACAGAATCCCTGCTGATTTTCACAGCCAGATGTTGTGGGGACTCCTCTTCCTGGCACGGGTAATTTGGGTTGGCGAGCCCTGTATGGGCCTGGGACCCCTCAATCTTCAGTGGGGGACCTCTGCAGCTGAGATATCCCTCCTGATTCTTAACTGCCACATGTGGGTGTGGGACCAGCCCATTTTGTATTTCTACTCCTCCTAGCAGTTTTGATATTGCTTCTTTTTTATATCCTTAGTTACAGGAATTCTATTCAGCTAGTTTTCAGGTGATTCTCAACAGTGGTTGTTCTATACTTTAGTTGTAATTTTGATGTGGTCATAGGAGGAGGTAAGCACAGCATTAACCTACTCTGCCATCTTGAATGGAAGCTGCTATTCCAGGTTTCCTTTAAGAGTAATGAAAGTGTTTTAAAATTAAATATTGGTAATGATTGCACACTCTGTTAATCTAACACACGTTGAATTGTACAATTTAAAGTGGTTAATTTTATGGTATGTTAATTATATCCTGATAAATCTGTTCTTAAAAAAGTAATTCAAATCAAGACATTTTAGATGCTCCTCTGGTTATTAAGTATAGCCCAATTTCTAGTTTAATGAAATTTATGGGTAAAACAAAGGCACTGAGTAGATGATATTCAAAATTGACTCCAGTGTATAATTTGGATTTTATGATTCTGTAATTTTATACTAAGGTATGAAGGAAATTTGATCCAATCCTGAGCAGTATGTGCCTTTAATTGAAATTCTCTGTCCCTCCCTGTCTCTGTTTCTTTCTCTTTTTCTATTTTAATGTATTTTTTGATTCATTGAGAATAAGAAGATTCAAAATAGTGATAAAAGACATCAAATTAACCTTTTATATAACATTTAAAGCTCAGTATTTATTATATAAATATAATTACATTTTATTAAAGTAGGTAGTAGAGAAATTCAAATGGAAAACACAGAACACTTGCTCAGAGAATCCAAACTAAAGTATTTGTATTTATTAAATATCAATTGTTATTAAATTTATGAACGTTTCAAGCAAAAAACTAGTCAATTTACTTATATGTTTATCCATCACCATTATGTGATTTGCTTCCATGGTAGGCAATTTCATAAATAAACCTCATTAACTACACAAGACCACTGTAGTGATTAATTTAGCTTATAAAAGCATTCCATTTAACATCATCAATTGGAAATGTTTTAAGCAATGACAATATGTTTTGACTAATGGATTGTAAGCTGAAACTCAAATCAAATCAATACATTTACCAAATGCCTGTTATTGTGCTGGAGCTTAGAGAAAATGTTAAGAACTATAAAATAAATGATTTTAGACTAAGAAAGTTTTCAAGTTTCTCTCTAGTTCAGAAGGTCCTTGTCAAAACCCCCACTAACCCTTCAAGATCTACACCTCTCCACTCTGAAGTATTTTTTGCCTCTCATAGGCAGAGATGGTTGGGTAGTATCATGTCTTTTATTAATATTTATTTAAAATAATTGTTTATATGTCTACCTGCCTTTCCAGTTCCTGAGCTTCAGGACAATGACCTCATTATTCATTTATTCTTTTATTCATTCATTTGACAAGTATCCATCAAATTCCTGTTTCCATGCTAGACATACAATGGTAAAAAAGAAAGTTTCAATTTCCACAGAACTGTCAATCTAATGGTAAAAGCAAACAGGAATTATAAGCTCACTAATTTAGTCATTGCTTCTTACATGTGCAAGTAAAATATAACTTTTTTTTCTTCTGCAAAACACTCCACTTTAGAATAAAAAGTAATGGTCTCTCAATCTCTCTCAATCTCTTCCAGCATAATAATCTCTTTGGCTTGTTTTAGTCTTTTTGGTGTAAGTTTTCAATCTTTTAAATTTCTGTCTTTCCCCCCCTGCTCTAATATCAGATGATTTCTGTGTTCTTAGGAAGTTTAAGTGACCATGTGGGAACAGGGGAGAAAGGAGTTTGAGGCATATTGAATTAGGTGTGAATCCTTGCTGGTTTTCTGTGAAGTGTGGGTCTTTATCTAGCCCCTGACTGGTATCCACTGGGATGTAACCACCTCTGGATGGTGTTTTGAGACATTGTGCTGGCATCTATGCTGAAGTCAATGATTCCAGTTATTTGCCTCCAGGGTTGAAATCTCGGAATACTTCAGCCGTGATCCCCAAGCCTTTGTTGGCCCATTGATCTTCTCAGTACTCTGTATCTTGGATCATATGGATACTTCTGGATCCATATGTACAGAACATGGAGTATTTATTTAGACTATCCTAGATCAGAGCCTCCCTGAGTTAATGTTGTGGTTGGTTCTGGGCTGAGTTAGGTGTCAGGTCAAATGCAGATTTTCTCACAGAGGTTGACTGAGGCTTCTGCCAAGATATACCAGGGGAAGTAGACCGTTACTTGTATGTTCTTATATTTATCTCATTTCTTACAACTGGATGTCATATGTCCTACATCCTTTTACACTAATCCCATAATGACAAATGAATTGCACTTAGAAAAATCATCTAACCTTTAAGATAGTATCTTAAGTATAGTTTCAATTGCATAGGTATTTATAAACCAGTATGATAGGTTTTTAATAACCCTAGCATTGAATCTTGTACTTAGCATATATTTGGAGTTTAATAAATTAATTTTTAGCCTCAATATTTAAAAAAATTTGAGACAATTTTAGACTTACAGAAAAGTTGCAAAAATAATACAAAGAGTTTCTATATAATGTTCACCCAGTTTATCCTTATGCCAACATCTTACATGACCATGAAAAAAAAAAAAAGATCAAACCTAGGAAGTTAACCTTGGTATGATGATATTAATGAAACTACATTATTTATTTGAATCTCACCATCTTTTTGACTACTGCTCCCTCTTTTGGGGGGGAGGTTCTAGAATCCAATCCAGATCCCACATTGGATATAGTTGCCATGTCTCCTTAGTCTGTTCTAATTGGAGATGATTTCTCAGTCTTTTCTTCCTTCCCTCCTTCCTTCCTTCCCTCCTTCCTTCCTTCCTTCCTTCCTTCCTTCCTTCCTTCCTTCCTTCCTTCCTTCCTTCCTTCCTTCCTTCCTTCCTTCCTTCCTTCCTTCCTTTCTCTCTCTCTCTCTCTCTCTCTCTCTCTCTCTCTCTCTCTTTCTTTCTTTCTTTCTTTCTTTCTTTCTTTTAAATGAATTTGACACTATTGAAGACTACAGGTGAGTTATTTTATAGAATTTTCCTCCATTTGAGTTTTTCAGATATTTTCTTGATCATATTGAGACAATGTGTTATTGAGAAAAATATCCCAGTGGTGATGTACTTTTCTTAATGAACCATATCGGGTGTAAATGATCTTGATATGTCTTATTACTCATGATATTAACCTTTATCACTTGGCATCAAACAGACTTTTCCATTATCAGGTTGCTGTTTTTCCTTTTGTGATTGCTAAATATTTTGGGAGAGACACTTTGTGACTGTGCAAAATTCTATTTCTTCTTAAACTTTTACCCATTAATTTTAGTGTCCATCCTGCCTGAGTCAACTGTTACTGTGGTGCTCTAGTGCTAATTTTCTATTTTCCTTCTACATTTTTAATTGGAAATCTTTTGTAAGGAAGAATTGTCCCTTATGCCTCTATTTGTTTATTCAAATTTTTTGTTTCATCAATGTGGATATTTATTTCATTCTTTGGGTTACAACTCAATACTATAGTTCCTTATTTTGTTTCTCAAATTATCCTAATTTTGGCCATCGGGAGCTTTTTTCAGATTGTCCCCTGTGCCCTTTCAATATGTCTCAATCTTTAGTTATTTATTTTTAATTACTTCTTCACATTCAGGATTCACAAAACAGTTCCAGAATGATTTTATGTTTTCCCTGTCCAGCCCTGGAATGAAGCAGTTTTCTAAGGAGTCCTGGTCTCTTTTATTAAAGGATGATATTTGGAAACCAAGCTCATTGCTTCTAGTGGATAGAACTGGGAAATATATGTATGTACCCTTATCTATGCCTACAAACATATCTAGATTTATTTCTGTATATATTTGTAGATATTTTTAAAAATCATGAGTTCATTTTAATACCTCCATCTCCAATTCAGTACCATGTTCTGGCCCCCACCCTTTCCTTATTTGTAACTTCCCCTCTGATAGTGAGAAACCCAACTCTTGATTTCTACAATATATTTACTTATTAGTTTAATCCTAGGACAAAACATAAAGTAGTTTTAGAATTGCTAGACCATTCCCCTGTGAAGAACAAATTTGCCAACTGTGGCAGGAATTGGCAAACTGTAGCTCACAGTCTAAATCTCACCTGACACCTGTTCTTATCAATAAAGTTTTACTGGGACATGGCCATGTGTATTTGTTTATGTATTGTCTCTGACTACTCTGTCCTCAACTGTAGGGTTGAGGAGTTGTGGCAGAGACTCTATGGTCTGCAAAGCCAATATACTTACTCTCTGGTATTTACTGCAATAGCTTGTCAACCTCTAAACTAGAGCACTGCGTTTGTGTACACCTATTTTTGTCTTTTTAAAAAATCCAGTCAAATTACTGTTTGCCAGAGTTACTTAGGTCAGCACCTGTGATTCATGTGTACCAGCCAGATTTGTCTGCATTCCATCACTCCCACATCCTGTTTGATTTTTAAAAAAATTAACATGCAGTAAAGTTTACTGTGATGTACTGTTCTTTGAGTTTTGACAAATGCAATGAGTCACACCACACTTTCATACAGAATAGTTTTCTAACCCCCCAAATTCCTTCATGTTGCTTATTTATATTCAACACCTCCCTTCACTTCCTTATCAGTGTCAAATACTAATCTCCTTTCTGTCCTTGTGGTTTTGCCTTTTCCAGAGTGACATATAAATAGAATTGTACAAAATGAGCCTTTTTATGTCTGACTTCTTTTACTTAGCAAAATGCATTTAAGATAAGCATGTTGTGGTGGTAAAATATTTACTACCTGGCCCTTTATTTAAAAAAACATTTATTGACCTTTATAGTAAAGAATAGGAAGGAGTGGGAGAATATGGGTGATTTGTTAGAGGTTTGATATAGGAAGCAAAGAAGAAATTTAAAAGGGTTCTGTAATTTTGCATTGGGTGGTTTTGCATTGAGAGGATGGTTTACCTTAATATAAATATGAGAACCCCATATTTGGGTTTTTCTTATATGGCCAGATACCTTTGTATAATTTGTCATTATTTGGCCAAATAGAAAACCCCATAAAAGTAGCAAATATGTTAGTTTTGATTCTAGTTTCTGGAGAATGGAATGCATTCAAGTGATAGGAGTTAGGATGTAATCATAGAAGAGTTTCTATGTCATTTAACCTGTGTGATTTTCTCTGTCTAAAAAAAGATTGTCCAGATGTGGTACATATATGCAAGGGAATACTACTCAGCTACAAGAAAAGATGAAATACTTCCATTTGTGACAACATGGGTGAATCTTTAAAATAACATGCTAAGTGAAATAAATAAATGGAAAAAGTCAAGAACCATATGATTTAACTCATATAAAACTGAAAACAATAAATGAACATATGAGACAAACAAACAAAAACTCAAAGACACAGAGAACAGTATGGTGGTTACCAGAGGGAAGGAAGGTGGGGAGGAGGTAGTAAAAGGTAAAGGGTGTCAAATATATGGTGACAGGAGGATGACTTTGAGTTGTGGGCTCACAGTGCAATATACAGATGTATTTTAGAATTGTACACTTGAAACCTATATGATTTTATTAACTAGTGTCACCCCAATAAATTTAATGAAATAAGGGTTGTCCAGAAAGCTCTTTAAAAGGCAACAATGGAAGACATTTTATAATACCTTTTTTTTTTCGAGATAACATCTTCTAAAATTTTAAATGGTAGAGAAGAGAAAGTAACTCTACAATCCCACATCCTCAAGGATAACTGCTGTTGACCTGTTGGGTAATTCCTTTCAGAATTCATAATACATATAGATATATAGAGAGATATTACCATGCCATAATACCCTCCCATTAGTTGCTTTTTAATGTATTAATATATTGTCTACAGTCTATGAATTTTTCATAATACTTTCAGTTCTACCTTATTATTATTATTAATCCTTACCCAAGGATATGTTTTATTGATTTTAGAGAAAGTGAGAGAGAGAGAGAGAGAGAGAGAGAGAGAGGGAGAGAGAGAGAACCATTGATGTGAGATAGAAATATCGATCAGTTGCCTCCTGGATGCACCCCCACCCAGGATGGAACCCGAAACCTAGGTATGTGCCCTGACTGGTCCAACCCACAACTTTTTGGTGTATGGGATGAGACAACGCTCCAACCAACAGAGCCACCTGGCAAGGGCTATTATTTTTTAATGATGACAGTGACATAAAATTCTATTGTATAATTATGGAGTTATTACATAACCAATCTAGTTTTGATGTTAAGAGAGGTGATGGCTGTTTTCACTGTTAAAATTCAAAGAGCACCATTCTTTGCATACATATTCATAATTCCTTCACTATTTTCTTAGCATAAATTTTTAGGAGCAGAACTTCTAGATAAAAAGATGACATTTTAAATATTGTGTTTTGAAGAAGTTAGTTTTCACTGGTATTACTGGACATTTTTTAATATGTTCAATAACAGAAAACTCATTTTCTGTTCTGATTATTTGGTGCTTAGCAAATACCACACTATGCTACTAGTTCTTTATGAGTTTGGTTTCAATATACCCAACTAGTAAAAATTCTTTGAGAGTACTAGTGGGTATATTGAAAATGTTTGTTGATAGATTCATTTTACCTAGATGTTAATTCTACTGTGCTATAATTTTTAATAATCAATAAACACAGGGAATTGGAAAATCTACCATTTTTAATACATATAAATGATTCTCATCCTCTTACCATATGATTATGTTATCATAGTTTTGTGAATAGAGCATTTCCATTTTGAACTGTGCCTATCTAGTTTTCCTTACTTTAATGAAAGACATGATCATTTATCTAGCTGCTAAATCCAAAAAACTTAGTTTTTTGTTTTTTTCTTCTGCTTAATGTTCCATCTATAGCTGAGATCCATCTATAGCTCTCTATTCCCCAAATTACTTTTGGTACATTTCACTCTCCTAGATACTCCAACAGCCTTCTGATTGGTCAACCTGCCTCTGGCCATGCCCTGCTCCTAAACGTTCACTTTATTACAGCTAGAGATACCTTCTAAATGAAAAACGAGTCTCACGATATCACTCTGTTTAAGACTCTTTGATGCTTTCCCTTTGCCCTTAGGGGACAAAACTCTGTAGCAGGGCATTTGAGACTCTAGATTCTAGTTTCTGCTTATCTTTCCAGTTCTTTCTCCTTTCTGTTCTTGTACTTCACATTCTAGACATTCCAAAATACTAGCAAGACTCTAAGTGTACAATGTTTTTCTCCTCTGGCCTTTTTACATCGTGGTGTAAGGCTGAAATTAAGACTCAGTTTGACATCTGTGAAATTGGGAGAGTCTTGACTGGCCTAAACACAAAGTCCCTGCAGATAAGGAACTATAGTCAAATAACTCTCCTATTATGAGAACTAGACACATGCCTGCTTATCCCTAAATAGTATGCTTCAGTTCCATGCCAGCCTGAAGAAATATTCAAACAAGCCAAGCACACCCTTCTGCAGGAACTAAGGGTCACTTCATCCTCTTGTTACGACAAAGCCTGTCCCCCACAGACCCTGCTTATTCATCTTTTCAAGTACACCCCCCATGTGGCCCTGCATGGCATGTGATGTTCTTCTACAATGGGCTGTGAGTATATGTGACTAACAGCCGGTTGTCAATCTCAGTACCAGGTGTTGTGTGTTCAGTCATCCCCATAACCCTAGGGAGAAAATCTCTCCGGCACCAACAAGGTGAATAGGAGGCAAAACATGCATGTGCTATTTCCTGTTTTAGAAAAATGTTTCTGTTGATCTCACTAAATTATCATCTCTCATTGGGCTTCTATTGCAAACAAGATGCCCTGATTTTTTAATGATCCAGTCTCTGTACTTCATTAAATTAAAGCCTTTTTAATGCCCCTGACATTTACACTACTTCAGCTTGGGAAGTCTTTGGCAGGTGTATTAGTTAGGGTTCTCCAGAGAAACAGGACAGATATAGATATAGATATGGATATGGATATGGATATGGATATAGAGGTAGAGCAAGACTAGAGCTAGAGAACTATATAAATAAAGGTATAGATAGTATAGGTATAGATATAGATCTAGACAAAGAGTTTATTATAGGAATTAGCTCATGGAAATGTGGAGGCTGAGAAGTCCCATGATCTGCTAATTGCAAGCTGGAAAACCTGGAAAGTCAGTGGTATAATTCAATCTGAAAACCAGAAGCACTGATGTCTGAGGGCAGGAGAAGATGGATGTTCGAGATCAAGCAAAAAGAGCAAGGTTGCCTCTCCACCCCTTTTCTCTTTTTGGGCCTTCCATGGATGGAATCATGCCCATCCTCATTGGTGAAAGTAATCTTCTTTACTCACTCTACTGATTCAAATGCTAATCTCTTCTGGAAACACCCTCACAGACATAGGGAGAAATAATGTTTTACCAGGTATCAGGGCATCTCTTAGTCCAGCCAAACTGACGCATGAAATTAACAACCACAGTGGGGAAGGAATCGTGGCCACACAACCATTTCTGACCTTGCGCTAATCCTTCTCAACATCACTTTGTTCATGGGCTGCCCCTTCAACTTCCTGGGTTGGTTCTGCAGAGAGTGAGGGAAGCAAGAAGAAATCTTACTTGACAGAGGCCAATGTAACTGGTGTTTGGTGCTGGTGCCCTCTGAGCATGGCTGACGCCATGTTGATTCTTTCTCTCTTGAAATCTTTTTGTGAGTTTCATAGATATTCTCCCTTTGGAAATACCCTCACCTAAGCATAGGGCTCATGCCTCCCTGACCTACTGATGAAAAATACACCCTTCACTCTTCACTGGATGCACATTCAAACTTTCACTTTGGAATTTCTCAGGTGGGAGGCAAATACCAGATGCTTACATTCTCCAAAAGTTAATAGGTAAATATTAAATTCTCTAAGTACCTTGGAAAATCCATTTAGTAGCTTTGAGGTGAGGGAGAAGAACTTCCTTCCCTACCCAAAGAATGGGCATAGGTAAAATGCACTGTATTTGGACAGATTGTCCTAAAGAAATTCTCTTTCTTTTCTTAGTTTTTTCAACTTCTTATATATCCACAAATTAGGTAATGAGCCAACAAATGCAAAAATATTTTTTGACTGCTTACTTTGCAAGTCCTACATAGATGATTTAGCAAAATACTTTGAAATAGAGGACAAGTAGCAACTATGGTTCTGTATTCCATTTGGGCCTGGCATAAAACTGAAGCAGATAAAGTTCCATTTTAACATTCTGTCATATTTTGTATCTAAATTTTATTTTCTATAACATTAATTTACATTCTCAATAGTCTGACTAGACTTTTTTCTATAAAGAAATTTAATTGCTATAGACTTGCTACATTAACCAAATATTTTAAAGAAAAGTTGATAATTTGTTTTAAACTGCGTTGAGTATATACTTGCTAAGCTTGTTTATATTCATGTTTGGAAATAGTAAGATTATATGTTGAGTCATATGTACCATGCTTATTTCAAAATAAATAATCATTTCAATAATATTTGTGATAGACTGTTAAAATAGGTCCCATCTTGTTTGGCATTTTAATTTGCACACTTTGGTGGTGACATCAAAGCCAAGTTTATCTCCTCTGTTATAAATGGTATTGTATTTTGAGTATGAGACTCTCACGTTCTGCTTCTCTCTAAAACTCAAAATAGGAGAGATTCCAAAATGGCGGCGGAGTGAATGGAAGCTACACAGATCATCTCCCAGGACCAAACTGGAAATACAACTAAAATAAAGTCAAATCGTCGGGAAAAAGCAACGGAAAAGCAGCTCGCGAGGACCATACAACCAGGGACACTAACTTGATCCTGGTAGGATTGCGGAGGCGCGAGAGGGGGGCTGGGAGCCCACAGACAGCAGCGGCCTTAGCCGTGAGCAGCGCTCCGCCCTTGGGGTTGAAGCCCGAGCCGGCTCCACAGCACAGAGGGCCGGGACAGAGCGCTAAAACAGCCACAGCCACTCACCTCAGACACCGGCGGAGGGAGGGCGGACTGGACTGGAACTGTGTGGGGACACTCGGGATTTGGAGGGCGCTCAGAGCTTTTGCTGAGTTTCGGCCACGCGGGACTGTGGCCTAGTCGACTTACTCCATCCCAGGGCTCTGGGGAGAGGCGGCAGCCCCTCCCTCGGAGATTCAGCCACACCCAGTTGGGCCATTGAAATGCAAATCAAGGCTCATTAACTACCAGCATCTGCCCCACCCTCGGGAAATCCTCTCACGCTGAACACCTGAGGGAGGTTTTCATTCAACTGAGAACCCAAGGCTCTTTAAGTAACCAGGACTAATAGCCTCTAGGCAAAAAGCTAGAGGATAACTGAACCTTTTCTGGGCTTGCAACTCTACCCAGAAAAGTAAGACTCGACAGTGGTGTATAACGTGGGTCCTCTCACGCTCATCCAAACCCAGTACAGGGAGCCACAAACAGCAGAACACCAACATCCACAGGGAAAATTTGGCAGGCTCCAAAAACCACTGAGCTAGCCAAAATGGTAAAACAACGAAACAGATGCCAAACGAAAGAACAAGAGACCTCCAATGAAGATGAGATAAATGAAATGGAGTTAAGCAAGTTAACAGAGCTAGAATTCAGAACCATGATCTTGAGGAAGCTCAACAGCATATGTAAGGACATCAACACCATGAGCAAAGACATAGAAATATTGAAAATAAATCAATTGGAAATGAAGAATGACATAGCAGAAATGAAGAACACAATGGAAGGACTAAAAAGCAGAGTAGAAGAAGCTGAGGACCGGATCAGTGAATTAGAAGACAGGGTAGAAAAAATCAACCAATCAGAAAACCAAAAGGAAAAAACAATGAAAAAACAGGAAGACAGCTTAAGAGAACTGTGGGACAACTGGAAACGTAATAATATTCGCATCATAGGAGTCGCCGAAGAAGAAGAAAATGAGAAAGGGTTAGAGAATATATTTGAAGAAATAGTGACAGAAAATTTCCCTAATTTGGTGAAGGAAGAAGGCTTTCAAGTTCAAGAAGCACAGAGAGTCCCAAGTAAGAAGAACCCAAACAGGCCCACACCAAGACACATAGTAATTAAAATGCCAAAAATTAAAGACAAAGAGAGAATCCTCAAGGCAGCAAGAGCTAAGCAACAGGTTACCTACAAAGGATCCCCCATAAGGTTATCAGCTGACTTCTCCATAGAAACACTACAGGCCAGAAGGGAATGGCATGAAATAATCAAGGTCATGAAAAACAAGGATCTGAACCCAAGACTACTCTACCCAGCAAGGCTATCATTCAAAATAGAAGGTCAAATAAAGAGCTTCCCAGACAAAAAAAGGCTAAGGGAATACATTAGCACCAAACCAGCACTGCAAGAAATGTTAAAAGGACTGCTGTAATTAGTAGAAGAAATAGAAAGGAAAATAGAAACACACTAAACAAAAATGGCAATAAGTAAGTACATATCGGTAATCACCTTAAATGTAAATGGACTGAACGCCCCGATCAAAAGACACAGAGTAGCGGATTGGATAAGAAAGCATGACCCATATATATGTTGCTTACAAGAGACCCACCTCACAACAAAAGACTCACATAGGCTGAAAGTGAAGGGATGGAAAAAAATCTTCCAAGCAAACAGAAAGGAAAAAAAAGCTGGGGTAGCAATACTCATATCTGATAAAATAGATTTTAAAATGAAGGCCATAACTAGAGACAAAGAAGGCCACTACATAATATTGAAAGGATCTATCCAACAGGAAGAGATAACCTTGGTAAACATATATGCACCCAATATAGGAGGACCAAAATACATTAAAAATCTTCTGGAAAACTTCAAAGGAGAAATCGACAGCAATACAATCATAGCAGGGGACTTCAACACCCCGCTGACATCACTGGATAGATCCTCTAGACAAAAAATTAACAAGGAAACACAGACTCTAAATGAAGCACTAGACCAAATGGATTTAATAGATATTTACAGAGAATTACACCCCAAAACTACAGAATTCACTTTCTTCTCAAGTGCACATGGGACATTCTCAAAGATAGACCACATGTTAGGACACAAACGAAGTCTCTACAAATTCAAGAAGATTGAAATCATATCAAGCATCTTCTCAGATCACAATGGCATGAAACTAGAAATCAATTGCAACAAGAACATGCAAAAACATTTGAATACATGGAGACTAAATAGCATGTTATTAAACAATGAATGGGTTACCAAGGAGATTAAGGAAGAAATTAAAAACTTTCTGGAAACGAATGAAAATGAACACACAACAACACAAAATCTGTGGGATGCAGCGAAAGCAGTTCTGAGAGGGAAGTTCATAGCACTACAGGCCTACCTCAAGAAACAAGAAAAATTTCTGATAGACTATCTAACCTCACAACTTAAAGAACTAGAAAGCAAACAAAAGGAAAACCCCAGAGCAAGTAGAAGGAAGGAAATAGTAAAGATCAGAGCAGAAATAAACGACATGGAGACCAAAAAAACAATTCAAAGGATCAATGAAACAAAGAGCTGGTTTTTTGAAAAGATAAACAAGATTGATGGACCCTTAGCTAGACTCACCAAGAAACAAAGAGAGAGAACCCAAATACACAAAATCAGAAACGAAAGAGGAGAAGTAACAACTGACACCACAGAAATACAAAGGATCGTTAATGAATACTATGAACATTTATATGGCAACAAATTCGACAATCTAAGCGAAATGGACAAATTTCTAGAAACATATAGTCTCCCAAAACTGGACCGGGAAGAGATAGAAAACTTGAACAGACCAATAACAACCAAGGAAATTGAAGATGTAATCAAGACTCTCCCAGCAAACAAAAGTCCAGGCCCAGACGGCTTCACAGGGGAGTTTTACCGAACATTCAAAGAAGAACTAACACCCATTCTTCTCAAACTGTTTCTAAAAATTCAAGAAGAAGGAAGACTTCCAAACTCATTTTATGAGGCCAGCATAATTCTAATTCCAAAACCAGAAAAAGACACTACAAAGAAAGAAAACTACAGGCCAATATCCCTGATGAACATAGATGCCAAAATCCTGAACAAAATACTAGCAAATCGGATCCAGCAATACATCAAAAAAATTATTCACCATGACCAAGTGGGATTCATCCCAGGGATGCAAGGCTGGTTCAATATTCGCAAATCAATAAATGTGATACACCACATAAACAAAATGAAAGATAAAAACCACATGATCATATCAATAGACGCTGAAAAAGCATTCGACAAAATTCAACACCCATTTCTGATAAAAACACTCAGCAATTTGGGAATAGAGGGATCATATCTCAACATTATAAAGGCCATATATGAAAGACCTACAGCCAACATCATAATCAATGGGCAAAAACTAAAAACATTTCCCTTAAGAACAGGAACAAGACAGGGATGCCCACTTTCACCACTCTTATTTAACATAGTACTGGAAGTCTTAGCCACAGCAATCAGACGTGAAGAAAAAATAAAAGGTATCCAAATTGGAAAGGAGGAAGTGAAACTGTCATTATTCGCAGATGACATGATATTATACATAGAAAACCCTAAAGACTCCATCAAAAATCTACTAGACCTAATAAATGAATTTGGCAAAGTAGCAGGATACAAAATAAACGTCAAGAAATCGACGGCATTCTTATACACCAATGATGAACTCACAGAAAGAGAAACTAAAAAAACAATCCCATTTACCATCGCGGCAAAAAAATTAAGATACCTAGGAATAAATTTAACCAAAGAAGTAAAGGATCTATTTGCAGAAAACTACAGGACATTGAAAAAAGAAATAGAGGAAGATATAAAAAAGTGGAAGCACATACCTTGTTCATGGATTGGAAAAATTAACATCATTAAAATGTCCATATTACCCAAAGCAATCTATAGATTCAATGCAATCCCAATCAAAATACCAGCGACATATTTCACAGAACTAGAACAAATACTCCAAAAGTTCATATGGAACCAAAAAAGACCCCGAATAGCCACAGCAATCTTGAAAAAGAAGGACAAAGTAGGTGGGATCACAATACCAGATATCAGATTATACTACAGAGCTACTATAATCAAAACAGCCTGGTATTGGCATAAGAACAGACATATAGACCAGTGGAACAGAACAGAGAATCCAGAAATTGACCCAAGATATTATGCTCAACTAATATTTGACAAAGGTGGCAAGAGCATACAGTGGAGCAAAGACAGCCTCTTTAATAAATGGTGTTGGGAAAATTGGACAGCTACATGCAAAAAAATGAAATTAGACGATCAACTTACACCATACACAAGAATAAACTCAAAATGGGTAAAAGACTTAAATGTGACTCGTGAATCCATAAAAATCCTAGAAGAAAATGTAGGCAACAAAATTTCAGACATCATACGCAGCAGAATCTTCACTGATACATCACCTAAGGCAACAGAAATAAAGGAAAAAATGAACACATGGGACTACATCAAACTCAAAAGCTTCTGCACAGCAAAAGAAACAACCATCAAAACGGAAAGAGAACCCACTGTATGGGAGACCATAATTGCCAATGACACATCAGATAAGGGGTTAATCTCCAAAA
This sequence comes from Tadarida brasiliensis, assembly GCA_030848825.1. Classification (NCBI taxonomy): domain Eukaryota; kingdom Metazoa; phylum Chordata; class Mammalia; order Chiroptera; family Molossidae; genus Tadarida; species Tadarida brasiliensis. Next base: position 65,032,775 of record CM061257.1, read on the forward strand.
TATATAGAGTGCTCATACAACTCAACAAAAGGAAGACAAAGAACCCAATTAAAAAATGGGCAGAGGAACTAAATAGACACCTCTCCAAACAGGACATACAAATGGCTAAGAGACATATGAAGAAATGCTCAACATCACTAATCATCAGAGAGATGCAAATTAAAACAACAATGAGGTATCACCTCACACCTGTCAGAATGGCCGCCATCAACAAATTGTCAAACAACAAGTGTTGGCGAGGGTGTGGAGAAAAGGGGACTCTAGTCCACTGCTGGTGGGAATGCAGACTGGTGCAGCCACTGTGGAAAACACTATGGTGTTACCTCAAAAAATTAAAAATTGAACTGCCATTTGACCCAGTGATCCCACTTCTAGGAATATACCCTAAGAAACCTGAAACACCAATCAGAAAGAATATATGTACTCCCATGTTCATAGCAGCACTATTCACAATAGCTAAGATCTGGAAACAGCCCAAGTGCCCATCAGTGGATGAATGGATAAAAAAGCTGTGGTACATATACACAATGGAGTACTATGCAGCTGTAAGAAAGAAAGATCTCTTATCCTTTGAGACGACATGGAGGGACCTCGAGAGTATTATCCTAAGCGAAACAAACCAAGCAGAGAAAGAAAAATATCACATGATCTCACTCATTTGTGGAATATAATAAACATAACAGTATGGGGAACAGGGTAGACCCAGAGATGTGAAAGTAGGGTACAGACTGACAACCCTCAGAAGAGGGGGTGGGGGGGGAGGGAAGAGATAAACCACAGAACTTATACGCATGTATGCATAACTGATGGACCTGGACAACAAAGCTGGGGATGGGGTGGGGGGATGGGGAGGAGGGTGTCAATGGGGAAAAAAGGAGAAACATCTGTAACAAAAATAAATTAATAAAAAAAAATAATAAAAAAAAAAAAATAAATAAAACTCAAAATAGGTCATGTTAAGCATAGCAGTTCTAAAGAGCTCACTGAACCTTCTGAGATGGTATGCAAAAATTTGTTTGTAAATTTATAAATTGTAATAGTGCAACTTAATCTTAGAAAGGCAATACTTTAAGAGAAGACAAATTTTAAAAATCAACATGTATTTTGGTCAAAGAGAACTGAGTGCTGTAAAAAAAATACTTCACTTATTATATATCAGAATAATTGTGTTTACGCATTTATATTTTCATTCTACAAGAGATTTGACTGGACTTACAAAAATATTTTGGATAAAATAAAATTTAAAAACAACAACAACAACTTTCAGCTGTTTTTTTTTTTTTTTAATGATTATTTACGAGAAAGGTAAGGGAACAATTAGGTCAATAGAAGGAAGACATATCCTTTGGTGCAGATAATATGACATAGTGATGTTAATTCTAAATGATGTTTTTAATTTGCAGTCTGGTAGTTATCAGTCCAGTAGTCATAATAACCTTTGCAAAGAGTTCTTTGGGACACAGCGTTGTGTTAGACACAGACCAAAGGTTATTCCACCTGTTTTAACAGTCCAAAGATTTGAGTCATAAGATGTATCAGGCAGTTCCTCTGGCATGGCAGCTCTAGCATCAATTAAAAAAATTGAAATATAGTTGGTATAAAATACTATATTAGTTATATTAGTTTCAGTTGTACAACATAGTGATTTGACATTTCTATACCTTATTATGTGATTACCCCAATAATGCTACTAACCATCGTCACCCGTCTTCCTGTCCCCTTCCCTCTGGTAATCATCCATCTGGTCTCTGTTTTTGTTTGTTTGTTTTGCTTTCTTAGATTCCACAAATAAGTGAGGTCATGCAGTACTTGTTTTTCTGTGTTTGGCCTATTTCACTTAGCATGATGTCCAGGTCTATCCATGTTGTTGCAAATGGAAGGATTTCTTTTTTTTTTTTAAAGGTTGCATCATGTTCCATGTATGTACATACTACATTTTCTTTATCCATTCATCTGTTGATGGATGTTTAGATTGTTTAAATATCTTGGCTACTGTGAATAATGATTCACTTCAGTGAACATGTGAGTGCAAGTATCTCTTTGGGTTCCTGATTTCAGTTCCTTTGGATATGCAGCCAAGAAGTGGGATGGTTGGACTGTTTGGTAGTTCTATTAATGTTTTAAATGAAATTTTATGCTATTTTCTATAATGGCTGTACCAATTTACATTCTCAGTGACAGTGGGCTAAGGTTCCCTTTTTTCCATATCCTCTCCAACACTTGTTCCTTTTTCTTTTTTTAACTATTAAAGATGGACCTCACTTTCAGATCTGAGACTTCCTGGTGTCCAATGTGTAAAAAACTCAATATCTAAAATTTTTTTACCCACAATATCTAAATTTGTTTTTACCCCCAAAGACAAGAACTCTTTTTGCACCATGAGGAATGGCCCCCAAAGCAGATATTAATATTGCCCATTTGACTGTGGAAAAATCTCAATAATTCCACCCTGGAATATTTGATTTTAAGCAATACAACTTCCTGATGGACCTGCTAGGATGAAGTTGTAACAAAATGCACATATATGTAAAGAAGTGAATATTTTTATACATATGCTGGTTGTAAGTCTAATACATTTTGGAAGATAACTTCTCAAATTGCTGCACTGAGATCTAGAGCAATTCATTTTAGGTATTATTTCTGTAGTAGTTAGATGGTAGAACTTATATCCATGGAGGCTAAATTTCTTTGTAAGTGTAAAGGAGACTGATCATCTTTCCATCCTCTATGGCACAAAAACACACATCTGGCATTTCAAAAGGAGTTTGAAATATTATAATTAAGATTTTATTTTAGAAAGGAGGATCAAAACATATCTACATTTTACACAGCTGTAAATTATAACCTGATCAGTAATAGTTCCTCCCTCATTTATTCTCATTGTGATATTAAGACACATTGTTTATTTAAACAGCTTGTCCCATATTTTTTTTCTCTTTACAGAGTTAAAGGAGAGGAAATGACGACGATGGTGATGATGACAGTAATATGACTAATGACATCTGAATTTATTGAGCGCATATTTTATGCTGGGCTCTGTGATAAATCCATTACATCCATATAGTGTCACTAAAGCCTCACAAAAAACCTGTGAGGTAAGTACTATTGCTAGTCCTAGTCTATAGGGAGAAAAAGTGGATTTTAGAGGGTAATGTTCAAAGTCACACAACTACTGTGCAACAGTTCCTGATAATGTGAAGCCCAGAATTGTGTACTTGCTAAATTCAGTATAAATTCTGTTAAATGAGGATCTACTAAACTTTATTTTTCTTCAACTTGAAATATGTAAATATTTACATCCAAACACATTCACAGGTATTTCTTTTGCCTCGCTTCAGGGTACCTTTCTTCAGAAAATACTTCTACTAGACAAAACACAATAAATGCACTGTCTCTCTCTCTTTTTTTTTTTTTTATCCTCACCCGAGGACATTTTTGCATTTATCTTGAGATAGAGCTGGAGGGAGAGAGGGAGGAAGAGAGAGAGAGAAACATCGACATGAGAGAGACACATCGAGTGGTTGCCACCCACATGACCTCAACCGGGGCCAGGGACAAACTGCAACCCAGGTACGTGCCCTTAGCGGGAACTGAACCCTGGCCTCTCTGGTCCACGGGCCCACGCTCTAACCACTGAGCCAAACTGGCCAGGGCTGCATTGTCTATTTTTAATTCTTTGGAATATTTCACCCAATTTAGTTTCATCATAAATTTTGTGTCCAAGTTGAGATACTCTGAAGTGCAATTATAGCATTTTAAAATTATTATTATTTTTTTAAATTTATCTTTATTGTTGAAAGTATTACAGATGATGTCCCCTTATTTCCTCCCCATTGAGCCCCTCTTCCCCACTCCTGCCCCACCCCCACCTTCACTGCACTATTGTCTGCATCCACTGGTTATACATATCTGCATATATGTTCTTTGGTTTATCTCTTCCCGTCCTGCCACTCATCCCCGCCTTCCTTCTGAGGCTTGTCAGATAATGCCAATGGTATTAATTTGTTTGCTTTGTCCTTTGTATTTATAAGAATAAATTTCAATGTCTTCCTGTCTGTAATCATCACAATTCTCAAAAAGTTTCAAAAGTTAAAGATTTTTTAAAAAGATCTACTTATTAAATATTTCTGTTAAAAATTTTCAACTCATTTTGAACAAATGAATACCATTGTAGTGCAATACTGTTTTAGGACATGTCAGTTGATTATAGAGTAGAATGTCCTCAGACATTTTTAAATTAAAGTAATAATAGAGGCAGCTTTGGTGTCACTTGAAATAAGAATCGGGGCTCGTGATTGTGGACCATGATTCTAAGCAACATCGAAAGACTCAGTTTCATTTTGTTTTAATACCCTGGGATGTTGCTTCCACCTTCGAAGTCCCATCTTGTCTGGAAACACTCTGTACCTTTGTTAAAACTGCTGAGGAAGGTCCTATCTGGATGGCTTCTGATCTCCCACAGTCCTAAACCAATAATACCATTAGTTTGTGAGACTTTTAGTCTAAAATGTATTACAGTATCTACTTCACAAATTCCAGCTTTGGCTTATCAGACAGTGTTCCACGTGAGATACATAGCTTTGCCATTATTGGTCCCCGTGGCACTTACTATCTTGAGGACAAATCTACTGGGAACAATATAAGACCCAAGACAATGTCTGCCATTTAGCAGAATTTACTCTGAAAATTCTCAAGAACCCCAGCAGCTGCAACAAAAGTATTTCCTTAATTATAGCCTTTGGAGAAGGGTCAATTGAACATATCTACAATTTCAATTTTAATGACCATAAAATAAATATCTTTTAAAAATAGTTTCAGCAAAACATAATTTTAAATAATAAAATTATATTAAAAATATACTCAGAAAAATTAAGCTGATATTGTATTACAGACAGATACCACTAGGAGGTCTATTAAACAACATGAATATGTACCAAGAATATTTATTCTATGTAAGCTATCTTTTAATGTTCAGGAAATGGATATAAAGTTTTGTCTTAGTTTATACAGACATGTAATTTTTACTTTTAGATAAAATTATGTAGTTTATGAGAACTACGTAAAAGAAAGTGTCCTGATCTGGTCAACAAGTTATATGGTCATTCATCTTCTTCTTCTTCTTTTTGGTTAATCCTCACTCGAGGATATTTTTCCATTGATTTTTTTCTTTTTCTTTTTTTTTTTTTTTTTTAGGTAGAGTGGGAGGGAGGGAGAGAGAGAGAGACATCAATTGGTTGCCTCTCGCATGACCTTTACCTGGGCCGGGGTTTGAACCTGAAACTAAGGTATGTGTCCTTGACCTGGAATCAAACCCGAAATCCTTTGGTCTTCAGGCCAATGCTCTAACTGCTGAGCCAAACCTACCAAGACTACATGGTCGTTCTTATAATCTCAGGTGCAACCTGATCTGCCAGTAGATGGCAGTCCTGACAATGTAAGTGAGGGAGAGCCAAGCAGGTGGGGTTAAACCAGTTTAGTGCATGTATATAATACAGAGATTGTAATTAGATTATAGAGAGAACCATGGCCACTTTGTAGCTATATCACTACCATAGATTTATACAGAGCTGACATTAAGTCTCCTGATAAAAGTAGTATAGAAATGTGAAATACCTTTATAATCCTTTCTGTCGGTTGAACTTGTCTTATTTTTCTTCCATAAATTGCATGAAGTTAGAGATTATAAACTTTAAAAAAATGGTGATTTAATTGTACTAATATGCTGAGGTTAGCAGAAGAATAATGGTAAAATTAAAAACAATGATAAACTCACAGACTATAAACTCAAAATTATACTTTCTTGGGATCAAGTTGAGAATCCAAAACTTGATCTAGTGGAAAAAATGGTTTGTTGTTTCTAGAGTTAGGATGAAAATTAAATTCTAAGCAGAATCTCAAATAAGATGTGTATGTATATGATTTGCAGTTGAGTTGTCAACTGAATTTAATTAGCTCTGAATATTTTTGTACTTATATATTAGGCATTTCAAATATGCTGTTTATATATTTTATTGACAGGTCACAGAAACTTTAAGAGAAAGTGCATTGAAGATTTTATATATTTTTAAGTTTGGTGACAGAAATTAAGTTGGCTGATGTTCCCTGCTGCATCTGTGCCTTTATCTAAGCTATCATTTTCCCACCTTCTGTGGTCACAGGAGATGATGGATATGTTCCCAGAATACTCGTTTACTTACCAGAAGTGGTGAGGGAAAGTCTAGGGCTGAATATAATAAAACATATTGGGAAAGAGAAATGTAAAATATTTAAAAATTGATAGTGACCATAAAAAAAATAATTTACCAGTCCGGCTGGTGTGGCTCAGTGGCTGAGTGTCAACCCATGCACCAAGAGGTCACCTGTTTGATTCCCAGTCAGGACACATGCCCAGGTTGTGGGCCCAATCCCCGGGGGAGGGGGGGGGCATGCAGGAGGCGGCCAGTCCATGTTCTCTCTCATCGATGTTTCTATCTCTCCCTCTCACTTCCTCTCTCTTTGAAATCAATAAAGGAAATAATAATAATAATAATAATAATAATAATAATAATTTACCAGGGCAAAATGGTGGTTGTCTGTCATTTATAATTTTGTGAAAGAGCTATGGCTAATAACTTGACTTGAAAGTTAGATTTGAAGATACTTCCCTTCAATGAACTAGGCATCTGGAATAGGAACTCAACTGTCCTGGGTAAAACACCCAAACTCTTTAGTTTGCAAGTCATTGGCCCTTTGTGAGGTGGCTCAGACTGTTTCCCAGTCGCTCCTTCTGCAGCCCGTGAGAATCCAATGGGCTGACTGCGGGGCCGCTCAGTGTCAGGTGCATATCCTGGCCTTCCTACCTCGGAGCTGACTAGGCTGTTGAATTCCTCCTTGCTTAGAATACCCACTCCACCACTTTGAAAATCACACACTCCATGTATTTGATCAAATGAGCACCTTCATAAATTGTCCTGTGATTCCCTCAGTTACAAGAACTCTTGCCTTCTAAATGCTCGTCTCATTGCTATACATCTCAGATTGTTACTTGGCACCTTCTGTTTTAACTGTTGGTGCACCTTTTTCCTCGGCTGTAAGCCCTTGAGAAACAGCATATATTTTATTATTCACAGGGTATACCAACCTTGCCAATAAATATTTAGAGAGTAATTAATTAATAATTACATATGTAATTATAAATTATTATAATTATAAAAATAATAACAGATTAATTGACATGAGCTATTTTTTAGTAGCTTATTGGGCCTTAGGGTCATTTACTTTACAAAAAAAAGGATACTGAGGACAATAAGAAATCACAATGGGGAAAGAATTGTTTAATAGTTTCAACCTGTTCATGTAATGTTACAGGGACAAGCTTTTTTTTGAACTTCAACCAAATACGCTTTTTATTCTAGAGAGAACTTGAAATGACTGTCTGTCCACTGGATTACAAGGGACAGATTGAAAAACTAAAGTTTTTGTTTGTTGGGTTGGTTTTTGAGAATTGGAGAACCATGGTCAATGGGGGAGATCTCTTCTCTTCTTACCTCTTACCACAGTGGGTGAGAGTGGGCTGTGTTATGGAACATAGGGCCCTCATGTTTTGAGATTTTCCTTGGAACTATACCATTTCATCATATGATACAGTTGTGAAAGTGCCTATATATAATACATACTCAATAAAAAATTTTACTGTGTTGTTGAATTATCAAATGCCTCTGAATTTCCAAGTTATAATCATGCGCTATGAAATGAAGTGTTTGACTTCTGCAAACCATCAACTGTGAACAAGTAGAGCATAATTAGGAGGATAAATGATGCTTATCTCCAGTGCATACCAGGTAATTGTGCTTTTTCCAAAATAGCTAGAATGGAAAAGTTACATTGACAGCCAATTAAGAGATTTGATTTCCTTTAAAATTCAAGTTCTACCATAAATATCACTATTATACTATTAAAAACATTTTAATCAACCCTCAGAAGTAGTTGTCTTTAAATATAAGAAAATGCATCTAAATATCACCTTTAATTTTTTCCTACTATTTGAACAGAGGTTTAGTAACGTCTTTAAACTGAAATGACATCTTTAAACTATCAAAAAATTAAGTTAGAATTTGCCAGCACAGACGTTTTTCTGTGCCTCTATGATGCAATGCATGTGAAAAATATTTAAATATCCTTAGATTGTTTTAATGAGGCTGACTTATATAGAAGGGAAGTATCAAAGAAGTTGTAGTATTCCAGTAAAAAAATAATATAAAATGAAATAAATTCTAGATGCTCTCTTGGTATAGAAGGGTTCCACAGCATTTCCCCCTTTGTACAGTAGATGTCACCAAAAAGTTAAAGATGCCTAAGTAACAGATGCTCTTGGTACACAGGAAAGTGATTAAGTATTATTTGAGTCCAGTTGTGAAAAAATGCTAGAGGGAGAAAATATGCTTTATCATAGCCTGTGCTCCACTGATGCGTTTATCTATTAAATGCAATGTTTCCTCCTAGTGGGCACTTTTAAAGCCCCTGAAAGGACAATTGCACTTTATACCTTTTTATTATTCTATCCTTTTCTTTTATATCCTGAAATTTTATTTATGATTTTTATTTGTGGTCTGTACACTCTAAGAATAAAAATACCTCATTCATTAAAAGTTAACCAGCTAATTTCTGTAAACCGCTGAGGTCCCCAGGTGAAAGGAATTAAATAAAATACATACCTAATTGCAAAATGTTTCAAATTATCATATTTTTCTTTTAAGCAGGGGCAGAGGGCTCTGCTTTATTATCAATAATGCCAACATCATTATGTCTGAATATTACAGAAATTAAGGGTTTGGAACAGCTACCTCTCTCAGTAGGAGGCAGAGAAAGAGGATTAGAGCTCCCAGCTGCTTTCTCAACTGACCAAAAGCTGACAAATTCCAACCCTAAACTGAAGGTTTGATTTCAAACAACAGCTGCGAAGTATCTGGCCCCTTGGGCTAAAGGTAGTAAGGGCAAGGGTGAGACCATCCCACCTCAGCTAAGCAGCCACTGCCCAGGCCTTGAAGAGAAAATTGAGCTATCAATGAATGAGGGAGCTCTGGCCTGGAGAGTTTCTATGATGGGCTTATTCACAAGACTTTGATCACAGTCAGTATTCCACTAGTTCTGGGTCCTAAACTCTATGGCAAATATAGGTGTCAAATGTGTCAGCTCAAATGTCTCTGGGATCCAGGCAAGTAACAAAAATGTAGGAATTGGTCCAGATTGCTTGGATAAGGCATTCCAAACCCAACTTTTATCAACTCTGTGCCCACTCAAACTTAAGTGCTTGGTTTGGATATTTATGTATAATACCCAGAGACAAATCATTAACTTGGGCCTTTTAGAAAGCAATTAAAGGATCCGGGCAGGCAGCCTGAGCTTGTATTCCAATGAAATTCATACAGCAATTTTTACACATACTCATACAGGTAAAATTATAAAGGCTATTATAGAGGACACAATTATAAATGATACAGAGAAGAGTTCTGGTACTGGTTTTACTTTCTCCTTACTAAGCACCTACAGATGACATCTAGCTAGAACAGTTCTGGTTCTGTCTGTATTGCCTTTTCGTCCTCCACCTGCACCAGGCCTCAGTTTCTCGTTCTAGAATCCAAAACATTCCAATTATTTTGGTAAAGAAAACATCCAGTTAAACCTCGTGTACATACCATTTGGCAATGACCAAATATTTTATTGAACATAATTTCACAGAACACATGTAATTGAAGAATGCTGTTTTTGAAATAAATTGCACTGCAGGGTTAGCTAGAAGAGTTTATATTTAAGTATCTTGAAATTATTGAATTCCAATAGAAGCCTGAGCATCTTTTACTCTATTAACTTTCTATCCATGTACATTAGAACAAAATGTGGACAAAAATTAGATTCAGAATGAGCAATATTTTCACTCAAAGTTTTTAACTTTTCCACATTCTTTCTATTCTCTGTAGCTATGCAGTTTTTTGACAACTGCTTTCACTTAATATTTGTGATATGTTGCTACAGAATCTTCATAAATAACATTTTAATTATTGCCCAGTACTGTTCAATCACGTTGATAAGCCAAAATTTAATTAAGCATTACCTATTGCTAAATATCTAGGGGTTTTTTGCTACCATAAATAATTCTGCAATGAGTATACATACTTTTTTTTTTAGATAATACTTAGGACATTTCTCTGGAGTGAGAGATTACTGCATGTAAGGATACTAACATTTATATAATTTTGCGAACATAGAATATGTTTATCAATGTGCATAAATGTTTATTAATTATCTGTGCTATTACTAGCATAGATGTTTTTATTTTGTAAACTTATTAGGTATAATATGTTTTCAAATTTTTAATTTCTTTGTTTTATTTATTTGTTTACTAATTTATCATTATATGTTTATTTTCAATTTTGTCTCTTTCTGACAATATTTTATTAGCTTTTTCCTCTATTTTAGTTATGATGTATTTATTATAAAGAAAAAAACAGCACGTAGAAGAATCTGTTTTTTTTTCCTTTGTACTATCTTTTCTCCCTTCCTTCTTATCAAGATGGTAAATGAGACTACTTTCCTCCAAGGTCTTTTGTTAATTAGTTTATATAATTCTTCCTGGCAGCCAAGCTGTGGGTAACGTCCCCATTTAGTTATTAATCTACTGGATTTGTAGGGAAGGCATGTGATAAAAATTATCTTTATAATTCTCATTAACTTTGAAACACTTGCTACAAATATACTATTATTTACTGTCTTAACTAATTTCATTGGGAGTAACTAAAAATAAAACCTTGCTAATAATTGGAAGTACAGTGCATATTATATAGCATGCTCTTTTCTGTGAATTTTAGACTATTTTTTCCTTCAACTTAACATATCTTAATATCCAAAACGAAATACCAAGGAACTAATTCTTCTGAAGTTTTTTTCCCTAATGACCTAACAAAATCAATCATTGCTTTATAGAACATAGAATTTGTTTTAAACAAACAACCAGTTTTCAATACTAGTTTCTAATTGTTTTCTTTAAATGTTAACATTGCTTTAATTTGTTCTTTTTTTCAAAAGACTGGTTGAAGCCATATGATTTATACATTTTTTGTTTATGTAGACACAGTTATCCTTAGAATATTACAGTTTATGGATCAAAGAGTGATATTCTTTCTTTCCTTATGTAAAAATTGTCAAGATAAGATGATATCGATTTCATAAATATCTACTGTAGTACTCAGAATTCAGTTCAGGAAACATTTTATGCAGAAAGGGATTTGCTGAGTGTTGCTGAGCCCTCCCAACAATTATTAATCTCTCAGGCTTAGTACACTCACTCAAATAGACTAGAATAGACTGACTATTTGCTTAGGTCTTCTTCACATATTTCAGATGTGGTTTTCTTCTTCTCGGTCTTCCTCCGTAACATCTAGCTAGTGATCTGCAAGTCAAGACATAAGAGAACACAAGCCTGTGCGTAAGAAAGAGTTCTTAGAGCTCACTACAAGCCAATACCACAGAAAGCAAACCACATATTGATGGAAAGGCATGACAGAAATGATTGCATTTCTCATTAGGTCCTCTGCCTGCTACCTATTAGGACCACTGCCTGTTTCCCATTAGGCCCAACCTGATTTATTCTAAGCCCTAGACCCCATGGGCTGGTGCTTACTGTCACGGTCATTACAAGCCATCATTATTTGTTCCACAGTGCAAATGAGCCCTTTTCCTTTAATCCTCTCTGGGAAAGCACCCCAAGGGAATGATTATTTGTAAAAAATGGCCACATGATTGCTTTTTTCCTAATGAGTTTAATTTTCATTTTGGGCTTTGAAAAGAAAAAGCTAAAGGGAACTGAGACCTGCAATGATTAATTCTAATTGATCATATCAAGAACATTCCATTCTCATAAATGACAGAATCTCAGGGTCAGAAGTTATCTGAAGGGTCTCCTATTCAAGTCACACTAGTCCCAGGAAATTGCTGTGAGATAGAAAGAGATCTAGCAAGGAAAACAAGGTGCCAGTCTGTGGGAAAGGCTAGAAACAGGGAAACAGTTGGGGAATGTCTGGCCCGGAGGCCCTAGAAGGCCGGCAAAATCAACACCAGCTACCATCACACGCCTCACCAAATTAGCCTGACCAAATATAGCAGGCTAATTTTTAAGTTGATAATTTTGTATGGCCCCTGGATGATGTTATACATATCCACATGGCTCTTGGCAGAAAAAAGGTTCCCTACCCCTGAGGGAACCTTTGGGGGATTAATTTTAATATATTTTACGTGGGAAATCTTTGTAAAACTTCATTTCTTTGTAAGAATCTTGTGAGATTTATTTCTTTGGTATTGTGGTGATATTGTTAATGAAGCGAAAGTATTGAAAAACAGGTCATCTACAGCTTAATAGAAATATTGAACCTCATAAAATGTCACAGAGAAAAAGAGTGCAGGGTTAAGGGTGAACTGACAGATGTTTCATGCTGGCAATTTGTTTGATTACGAAATTGCTCATTTTTGTTTTGTGAGACCTGCATTTGCCAAACCGCTGATTCTGGCAAAATAGCATTATTCCAATATTTCCCATCAAAAACTGAAATAACTTTTATTCTTTTCCCCATCCAAGAGGAAGTCCTATTAAAATATGGAATTCATTATTAAAGTAGCATCAGAAATGCCTGCAGGATTCTTGGTAGTACTCTGATGAAATGTTCTGGATACGTAGGAAGTACATATCATTGCCTTTCAGGTTTTATAATACAGGAAATTCAAGGAGAAGCAAGAACATTTTGTTTCTTTAGTAGTTACACTTTTTGCCTCTCATGACTATGACTAATAATACATTTTTAATTTAGAGCATGTTTTCCAGGTTTAGGAAATATGTAATTCTTCTTTGGCTGTTCTTTCCATTGCAATGTTTAGGATCATCACTAATCTTTGCCTTTGACACAACACTCTGTTCCTTAAAGCAACCGAGCAAAATAACATCTGGAAACATTTCCCATATTTAAAACGATCGTGTTTTGCTTTAACAGCTTGTACATAAAAAAATCTCTTCATTTCTCCTTGATTTCATTAGCCTTCTACATTACTATCCAGTAATCGGTTTCTAAACTGCCAATTACTATGATCTGTACTGATGATCAGAAGAGAAAATGTCCGTTAAATTAATTTATAAATGGTGAAGCCATATACAAATTTGAATGATTGTTATCACTATTACTTAGATTTATAATTACGTGACTCTCCTTTTTTTCTATAAAATCATTGACACTATACAAAACTGAAAAAAGTAATTTAGTATCTGTGCATTAAATTCATCATAAATTCAACACAGCCCTTCCCTTTCATACTCACAGCCCAGCAGGTGTGACCAGCAGTAAGGATGAGCTGTGGTGAGTGCTGAGGTGTGCAGCATACAGGTAGGTCATGAGAAAGCAGGACCGCTGAGGAACAGCGCCTTCGTCATTATTCACACAGCAATTTAAACTGGTTGTTCAGAAGACCTGTGGGACATCAGACTTTCTTTGTGAAGTGCCATGTTTATTCTGGAGGAAACTATGTACATAGCATCATCCCATTTCCCTTTACTTTCTTCTTTTTAAAGAAAATCTACCAAAGAAATTCTAAGTAACCTAATAGATTTAAAATGGTCTTTTCAATCTTTAAACCTTCTTGATAGTTCTGTTAACAACTACCTTTAAGAGTTTTCTAGCTTTAAATGAGAACCATTCATGGAGGACACTTTAAACAATCAATTTTAGAAGATATGACCATGTATCTCTTGTAGGCGAAGAGAAAGCTTGCCTTGATCCTCTTCGGGTCTCTGGCTGAGTCTGAAAACTAACCTGACAAAGATACATAAAGAGGAGAAAAGCATAAACATTTATTTAATATAATTTTTATGTGTCATGGGAACCTACATATGGAAGTGAAGACCTGAAGAAATGGTTAAACCTGAGAATTTTTAGGCTAGCTTTGATAAAGAGTGGACAACTGTGTAGAAATACGATAGGTCAAAGGGTATGAGGTAAGTGTAGTAAATTGGAAAAAATTTAGGACAACCTATTCAGATTCTTCTTGGTATTGCTTTGTCTTCTGAGAAAAGGTGCTCCTTTTCCCTGAGAGTAGGGAGCGTGTCTCTCACAAGAGGGTTTTATGACCTGTTTCTGAAGAGAAGTCACAGGGCCGCGTGGTGGCGGTGGCGGTGGCGGTGGTGGTGGCAGGTTGGAGTGACCTTCCTGCTTCTCCTGTTTTCTCAGACTCCTTCAGTTAATATGTTCAATATTGCAGGTTGCCATGTTTGAGGGTCGTGTGTCCTGAGCCCTGTCACTTTATTAGAATAAGCAAAGAATTCAAGACTGAAAATGTACCTTTCTACTCAGTCTTGGAGAATATCAAACTCATTCTTGTCTGTTTTACTTCTATTTTTGAAGCATTTATTAATTCTGGCTGCTTGTGAAGGGGGAGGCTGGGAAGCATGAGAGGAGCATGCAGCGAGCTTTGGGCCTCAAGGGCCCTCGACTTAGTACTGTTTATGGAGATGGATATTAGCAGTGTGAAACAGAGGACCGTGAAAAGTGTATGTAATAATGTGTTTAACTGAATATAACTGAAAGCTAGTTTATATCTTATAGACAACTCTTGTTACAATAGCTCTCTATGTAGGATCCATTTGGATCTAAATTATGAAATAATGGAAACTTGATTTTAGTATCTTTCTTTTCTGCCAGTATTTTGCATATTTACATTTTCCTGTTCCATTTCTGCTCCTAACTTTTACTTGAGTCTTTAAATGATCAGAATAAACCATGCTAAAATTCCAATATAATTGCCAACACTTTGATTTTGCCTTCCTCTCCTCCTCCTCTGTCTTTTTGTCAGAGGTGGTTTTGTTGTTGTTGTTTTTTCCACTTTATAACTTTAAAATGGGAAAATAGAAAACTGAAACTTCTACACTTTTAAGTTAATTCAAGAATTTTTAATAAAGTGATAGTTCTGGGTATTTCTAAAACCATTCAATGAAATATGAAAATGCTACTGCTGAGATTTTGTTTTCATTAAATCTTCCTGAAAGTTGCAGTATGGGATAAAATTGTCCCACTGTATATAAAGGCAAAGTAATATGGGCAGAATTATAGGCTTGTGATTTCAAGTTTTAAAGTAGACAAGGGGAAAAAATGCCTACTGCTTTGTAATGAATGTATGTCATACTTCATGTTCCATTTCTTTCCTCATTTATCCCGGTACCTCTAAAGAATCCTTCAGATTCTTGCTTTTCTGTTTTTCCTCCTGTAAAACAACATATCCCATTTTTGAAGAAGCTGTATGTAGGATAATTTCAAAGCTATTTTTTCCCAATGAGACAGTGAATCCATTTGTGCTTTCTCTATTCAGTTTATCTCTTATTTACAGGGTTATGGGAAATGAGATTATCACCATTTTCAGTCCTCTCTATATTATAGTTTCCTTGACGACCAGCAGAATCCTTTACTGACTTAGTAATGGTGAATTGAAAGATTGAGCTGAACTAAAAGTTAGGAGACTATCAAGCAGTTTCTAGGTCTTTCTTGAATTTATTGATTAGGTAGTAAAATAACTAAACTCTAAATTTTAATATCACTGTATACAACTTTAATCTCACAATAAAAAACTGTTCTCTGGGATTTTTATGAATTACTCCCAAGTTCACTTTTAGTTAATTTACATAATATAATTTTCTAAATGGGAACAATCAGAGGAGGTTAAAAAAACCTTCATACTTTTACAAGGGAGTGGAAGAGATAGACTTTCCTTCTCCACTTATTTGTACCACATCATTATATTCTTAGAAACAAAAAGAACTTGAACCTCTGGGTTCAGGGTTTATCTCTCTAAAGATTTCCCAAAAGATACTCCCTGATTTTGAGGAAAATATGGTTATATAAACAGAATTATCATCTTATTGGATATCTTCTGTTTTCTAATTTTACCATATGCTTGATTGAATTATATCATAAATGTAGTGATTACAAATTCTATAAAACTCATAATGCCTTGATCACTAATTTTTTCACAAGTAGTGTATACCTTAGGTTTTTACTATGTTTAAATTTTCCTATTTGTTTGTGTGTGTGTTTGAAATAGTAACAATGAGCTATTATAAAATCTTATTAATTAATATGAGATGAATCCAACTAGCATAAATGACAAAAAGTCATTATATTTTTAGGAATAAAGTAATAGCAGTAGTTTTCAAGATCTCTAAGGCTAGAGAGCATGTCTACCTTATTCACATTTGTTCTCAGAGGGTTTGGTAACGTTCCAGGAATATGAAAAGTGTTGAGAAAATTTTTGTTGAATGAATAAATGAAATATTCAAAAAAGACAAAACTAGACTTACATTAGTTCTATAACTGAAAGGCTTTCTCCCTATATGAATAAAATAGAGCCAGCTCTGCCAACACTTGTATGTTCCAGGAGAGAAAAGAAAAAAGAAAAGAAACCCCAGAAAGGTTTTTGGAATACAAAGGATTCATGTCTAAAGGACTTAATCATTGTAACCTGCTCAAGGTTGTGTTATTTCAGAATTCAAAATATTAAAGGAATGAACTACTTGCTTTAAAAATGACTAGTATCTATGAAATAATTAAATTTGATATTTCAGTGGCCACCATTAGCTTTTTGCATATTATTTTCTTAGAAAAGATTGAATACATGCACAAAAACATATGTACAAGTCTCAGTAGCATTTTATTAGAAACATCGAGAGGCTGATGGTTTAGGTTTGTTTTTTCATAAAGTCTAATCAGCATTAATCTCTTGCTTTTAAGATACTGTTTGTTGTTGTTTTTTTTTTGAGTAAAGAATTTAGAAATTAATTAAAATGGACATGTGTTTGAACTACAAGAGCAACATTAGGACAATATAATGGGGAAAATATCATTAAATTTAGCTAAAAGACCTGCTTTTCAGGGCACTTTATACTGCCTTTTTAATAAATGACCCATTGAGATTTAATTTATACCCGATTTTCTATTCTGTAACAAGCAGCCATTATGTCTTCAAAGCATGACGCTAACGAAATAATGTTCATTTGGAGATGGTTATTACATGGCCAGAGATATTTTTCTTGTTTAAAGCTAATGAACATGAAAGACAACTTGATCATTTTAAATGAAATGAGAATGATATGTCCACACTGAGGCAGACAATGGAAATTCTAGCTTTCAAAGAAAAATGGGACAAGTATAAACCACATATAAATCTCAAATTATTCTAACTTTGAGAAAAGTTTTATTCAGCAACCTTAGTATCCATGGCAAATAACACTGGCCCCAGCTGCAAAACAGCTGAGAACTACCTTCAGCAAAAGGCAAAGAAGAATAATGTATTGCTTTATTCTTTCTCTTGCTCTCATCTCCCATTATTACTGGATTAACATGTACTAAAAATTTTGGTACTTCCCAGCCAGCAAATGAATGTTGACCTTTTATACCCATCTTATACTAATATTTTTATCTTTCTCACCGTTTGTCTTCTTATACCCATCTTACTAATGTTTTTATCTTTCTCACCATTTTTTGTACCCAAAGCAAGTAAAGACTAGTCAGATTCTTTCTACCTTCTGGTACAGCTGCAAATTAATTCAGTGGCTGAGTTTGCCTCCTTTGTCTCTTTTTAACAATTGGGGGATGGACTGCCAAATGGGTAGTGGTCACATAGTAGAGATTTGAGGGGTAAGGGTCCATTTAAAAAGGACCTTCCTACAATGGTTTCACTCTAAGCAAGGAAAATAGAGAGGTATTGCCTCCTATGGGTATTAGGAAAAAACAAGCAAATGAACAAATAAGATCAAAGCCTCTGCACAGCAAAGGAAAAGAACAACAAAATGAAAAGGCAATCTATGGAATGGGAGAAATATTTGCAAATCATATATCTGATACGGGGTCAATATCTAAAACATATAAAGAACTCACACAATTTAGTAGCCAAAAAAATCCCCCAAATAATCCAATCAAGAAAGAAGCAGAGAAATTGAATAGATATTTTTCCAAAGAGGACATATAAATGATCAACAGATACATAAAATGTGCTTAGCATCACTAATCATCAGGGAAATGCAAATCAACACCACAATGAACTATCATTTCACACATGTTAGAATGGCTAGCAAAAAGACAAGAGAAAAAAAGCTGGGCAGGGATGTGGAGAAAAGTGAACCCTGGTGCACTCTTGCTGGAATGAAAATTAGTGCAGCCACTATGGGAAACAGTATGGAGGTTCCTCAAAAAAAAATTAAAACTAGAACTATCACATGATTTAGCAATCCCCTTTCTGGGTATATATATGAAGGAAACAAAATCACCATCTTGAAAGATAAGTGCACCCCCATGTTCACGGCAGCATTATTTACAATAGCCAATACAGGGAAATATATACATATATATATATATATATATATATATATATATATATATATAAATTGGGATATTATTCAGCCATAAAAATGTTGGGAATTCTACCATTTGTGATAATATAGATGAACTTTGAGGACATTATGCTAAGGGAAATAAGTCAGACAGAAAGACAAATACAGCATGATCTAATTTATATGTGGAATCTAAAAAACAACAACAACAAAAAAACGACAAACAAAAACAAACTCTTAGCCTTGGCTGGGTAGCTCAGTTGGTTAGAGAATCCTCCTGATAAGTCAAGGTTGTGGGTTTGATCCCTGGTCAGGGCACATATAAGAATCAACCAATGAAATGAACACATAAGTAAGTGGAACAACAAGTCGAAGTTCTCTCTCTCTTTCTCTCTCTCTCTCTCCCCCACTTCTTTTGTCTCTAAAATCAATTAATAAATTTAAAAACAAAACTCTTAGAAACAGAACAAATTGGTAGTTGCCAGAAGTAGGAGAAGTGAGTGAAGGTGATAAAAACTTTTTAAATTATAAAACAAATAAGTCCTGAGGATGTAATGTACAGTGTGGTGACTATAGTGATCTAACACTGTATTGTATATTTGAAAGTTGCTAAGACAGATCTTACAAGTTCTCATTACAAGACAAACAATTTGCAACTGTGTGGTGATGAATTTTAACTAACCTAATTGTGTGAATCATTTTGCAATATATATTAATACATATATCAAATCATGACCTTGTACACCTTAAAAAATACAATGTGGTATGTCAATTATATCTCAATGAAACTGGAAAAAAATGTAAATGCTGTAAGTGTGTCTCTTAAATTATCTTACAACAAACGCCTATGAAAGAAACCATTTATACTGTAAAATTCACATTGACTGGTTCCTATATTCACATGTGTAGAAAGACATATATCACTGTCAAAAATACATTCATGAAACTAAGGTTCTGGAACATTTAATCTCAACACACAGTACTTGAGATTGCGGATACATTCTCCCTAAAGACTTTGTGTTCTCTAATATTTTTTCAATTATCCTGATTGTGTTTTGGATAAAGGGATAATTAGGTGGTTATACCATCCTATAAGCTCTGTTTCAAATTGTTGGCAAACACAAACACAAAAACCAGATTGTCATTACTATGGCACTAATAAAAATGGGTTTTAGTAGCTAGAGAAATGGACTATGACTTTTTGGTCTAAAATGTCATGGGGAGATAATGTCAGAAAAAAGGAAACAGAAACAATGCCCTGATCATCCCTCCAGACAACTGATTTTCAAAGTTGGTTACACATTAGAACCACCTGGGAAGCCATAAAAAAATACTGATGCCTGGGTTATGATGTCAACCATGGCTCTAGGCACTGGCATGTTTTGAACCTTCCTACGTGATTCTTAATGTGTATCCAACGTCATAAAACAATAACTGTCAAATTTCAGTGAACATTTAAAATACCTGGATAATTTGTTGACAATGCAGATTCTTGGGGCCAACTCTAGTACTTATATTTATTGATAAGGTGTGATAATCAGAAATCCACACTTTTAAAAAGTAACTCCTCAGGTGGTTTTGTTCTTTACCTGACACTTTAATCCTAACTGCTATTAACTGCTTGTGATGCCAACCACGTGTGGCAGCGCCAAGCCCATACTTCCACTGGTTGTCTTTGTAAGCTCTGAGGTCTCTTTATTTTACTTATGATCTTCCTCATCAGCTGTCTAATTAACTCATTCTTTAATATGCAGCTCACATGTTACCTACTCATGGAATTTCTTGATTCCTCCCAGCTCCTTCTCGCTCTGCCTATGTCTCTATTCAACTGTCTTACTATTTTGTAAACCTTAGTATTCTTATCTGTGACTTCCATAAAACACTAGAGTCCTTGAGATGACCAGCTCATCATGACCAACAATTTCTGTAGCACCCACGCCTGCCTCAATTCCTTATCCTTGGGTGCTCCCCAAACTCCAAGCCTAATGGACAAAACCTTATAAATAATTATAATATATTGTGAAATATTCTATCTCAGTGATAAATGTAATATGCCATGGAAGTACAGATATTTTTGTTCATCTGTAACTTTAATTTATTCATGACATTTCTTCTCCTTCCCTGCAATTAGCATGAATAATTCAGCAGAAGCTATGTTCTGTCTAGCTGTGAATAAGAAGTTCACATGCAGTTGACTCAATTTTCCAAGCTATTGGAGAGGAATAAAAGCAGATAATAAAAAAAATCACTATATTTGTATTTGGAATACATTTTGGCATTTCCTTTGGAATAAGCATGGTCGATGCTCTAGGAATTCCCAATATTACATACAAAAGATTGAAGCCGCATCTGTAGGGCCTGATTCTCCAGGAGCCCCCAAACTGCCCTCCTGTTCAGTTCCTCTACACACTGCCCATATGGCTTGCTTTTCTGAGGACTCCTCTGGGGCTAAGAGGAAGCTATTTATTGAAATAAAAAGGAACAAAACAGGGATTGCATTTGTGGTGTGCTGTGTGTTTTAATCTAGGACTCTTTCCCCTTAAATGTAGTGCTCTGCTTCTATTTCCATATGTATAAGAATATTCTGACTATGTCAATAAAATAGCTAACCGAGCAAAGTACGTTTGTGGTTCCCTTACCATCTTAAATGCAAGCTAAAAGAACAGGGCCAGATTTAGGAAGAATTGAGTGGAATTATATTTTGCCCCATAAATATTTAACCATTTATAGAGAAACATTTCTTTTTTCAGAAAAATTTTTTAGGTGCTTCTACCAATTGGACGATTGAACTTTATTTTAACATAAGTACTATTAGTCAGAAAAACACTGGAAGTTTACAAGATCCAGATGAGAATTGCTCATGATATTTTCTATTAGAAGCATAAAAAATATGCTAATGGATGTGTAAGTGTGTTTTTTTTTTTTTTTTTTTACTATATTCTTCTATCTTTTTATATGATAGTAACATGTTCCCTAATGTTGCTATGGCTTACAAAGCAATAATTAAAATATCCTCATTAAATCTTTGACTGTCATTGTGGACACATCAATTGTCTCTCCAACATTCACTCTATCTCTTCCCCATTGAGCAAAGCCATGGGGATCTGAGTAGGCAGGAGCCAAACAACAAAATCATGTTCTTTTTATGGTGATTGGTTCTGGGAAGTTGACAAAAATTGAACCACTCAGAGGAATGCCTGCATTAAAAGCAATGGTTGTAACATAGAAGGGTATTTAAACTTATTTATAATAATTCAACTCTGTTTAATTTTGTAAAGGCTAAAGTAGAAGAAGTTACTTTCCCTAGGCAAGTAGAAGTATAGGAAAGTTAGGTTAGATATCTTAAAGAAAAGAAAGAGAGAGAGAGAGAAAGAGAGAGAGAGAGAGGGAGGGCCTAATGTAATAATTTTGGACTAGGAGAGAGTATAATTTGCTCTCTCCTGGTCTTAATTATTAATTTCCAAGTTTCAGTTTCTTCACCTGTAAAACAGATGTAATAAAGTATCTTACTTATAGGATTATAGTGATAACAAAATAAGGTAGGGCATAAAAATTTAACATTGATCTTGACCCATCTTAAGAGATTCATAATTTTTTATTTATTTATTTTTATCTTCACCCAAGGACATTTTTTCATTTTTTGTTCAGATAGAGTGGGAGGGAGAGAGAAGAAGAGAGAGAGAGAGAAACATCGACGTGAAAGGTACACATCGAGTGGCTGCCTTCTGCACGACCCAGCCAGGGCTGGGGACAAACTGCAACCGAGGTACATGCCCTTAGTGGGAACCGAACCTGGGTCTCTCTGGACCGCAGACCAATGCTCTAACCGCTGAGCCAAACCCGCCAGGGCAAGAGATTCATACTTTTTTGTCATGTCTTTTTTTCTCCTTATTCTTTTATTAATTATGTAACATCGTCTGGGATAGAAAATATGGAAGATTTTGGAAAAAAGGAGAGGGAGACAAGTTAACTTTGAAAATCTAGAATCCGATTTTCCTAGAAGATATTCAGATAGATGTATTTAGCAGGTAATTGGGAATTCAAGGTGGTATCTAGTAGGTGATTAACAATTCAAGTTTGAGACTTAGAAGAAGGTACCAGTGGGAGGTAGGTCATATTAAAAGTGATGCCATAGGTGTGAATAACATTGCCAGAGAGAATGTGTAGAAATAGGAGGAAAGAGGGTCAAGGAGTCAAGAAAAAAGACTGAGAAGAAGCAGGCTCACAGTGGGCGGATACTCAGCATAATGTTCTATAAAGCAAGGAAGGAAATTTTAAAAGAAAGGATTTAATTATAGATACATTTTCAAGATAGAAGAGGATAATATGTCAAAGGGATTAAATAAGAGACAGTTATAGAGAATCTAGAGGATGGAAGCTAGAAGTATTTAAGGAGTGAATTAAAAGTGATCCAATAGAGAACAGTAATTTAAGATTGTTCTTTTAAGACCTTCAAGTGTGAGGGGATGGAGACCGCAAAGACTCTGACCTGCCTACTCAATATAAATTCTGACCTTATTGAGTAACAGGATTCTTACATTTTTGGTCATAGTAACATGCCCAGGTTAAAACTACATTTCCCAGCCTCCCTCCACCTGGCAGCGAATGAGGTGAGATTGCGTCGGTGGGTGGGGCTTCCAGGACAGCTCTTTAAAGGGTTGCCCCAGCTGGCAGCCTCCTCGTTTTCCCTGCTTCCTCCTTCTACCTTCCTGAAATGGTCGTGAAATGGTGGAAGTCGGAGCAGCCGTCTTGGGACCTTCAAGAGGACAAGAGCATCTCAGGTACTTCAGCACTAATATTCTTGAATTCCTGGATCCATGTCCTCAACTGTGAACTTAGGTTCTGTGAGGAAAATATGGATTTTAAGTCAGGGTGGTTGGAACCCTGTTTTCAGCAGCCGAAGGCAAGTGTAAACTGACAACGTGTAACGTGTGATGGCTAGGTGACATAAGGTTGACAGAAGGATA
Organism: Tadarida brasiliensis; assembly: GCA_030848825.1. NCBI lineage: Eukaryota > Metazoa > Chordata > Mammalia > Chiroptera > Molossidae > Tadarida > Tadarida brasiliensis. The sequence goes on from CM061257.1 coordinate 65,056,133, forward strand.
AATATGGATGTTCAAAGCACTGGCTTAAACCTTCTTGATGTTATTTCGATTATTTCACTGTCCTTCCCTCAATAGGGAACAGCAATAAATCAGAAAATCAGGAGCTTAACAGGTTGCACCCAGAAACTGCATTCACACCTGGGCCTGATTTAAATCATCCTGAGCTGATGCTAATGTGTGAGACTCCTAGGAATCTTAGGGCGAGGTGGCCGAGAAACATACCAGCCGGTGCTCCTCGTGGTTGGTCATCAGGGAAAGGCAGATTGAAAGCACAGTGATATACCATTACAAGGGCTGAAATTAGAAAGTCTCACAAAACCATGTGCTGGAGAAGACTGAGCAACTGGACATCCTGTGACATATATGACTCAAACACTTGGGGGAAAAAAGTTTGGCTGATTATTAGAAAGTTAAACAGCACTTGCTATGACTCAGCAATCCGACTCTTCTGTATTCACCTAAGAGAAATGGAAGCCTACGTGTACACACACAGATGTATGTTCTTAGCAGCTTTATTTATAGCCCCAAACTGGAAATAATGCAAATGTCCAGCAGTAGGTGAATGGATAACCAAATTGTTGTACATCCTACAATGAAATCCTATCCCTATACAATGGCCCAGCACAGGGGATGTGCTGATTCAGGCCCCTTCCTGAGACACCCCTAGCCTGGCCAAAGCTTTGCAGTGTGAGCATCTTTTTTTACCCTCCTCCTGCCTTCCTCCTTCCTCCACAGGGGTCGGAGCTTCATTGCTCTGCAGGCTCTCCACACCTTGGCTTCTCTCCCTTTACCCTTCACATCATTTCTCCTAAACCTCTTCCATGCCTAATCCTGTCTTGACATTTGCTTCCCAGAGTAGGCAAATTAACGAAATATTGTCTGGGGCTGAGGGTGGTGGGGGCATGAAGGAATTTGGGGGGGGGGTGTAATGAGAACATGTTCCCTACCTTTATCAGTGTGGTGGTTACATGGATATATTCATTCATCTAAACTTATTGAAATGTACAGTTAAAGCAAGTATATTTTATTCCTTAGTAAAGTTGATTTAAAATAAAAATAATCTCAAATGGTGCCATGGCTTATTGGTCAGGTCAGGTAACATGCTTTGTAGAGACTGCACAGGGGAGAAATGAATCTGTATGGCATTGGCAAAACACATATCCTCCACTTATTTAAGAGTTGCATTGATAAAGCTTTAGAAATTATAAATCTCCTTTTAAGGATAAGCCTACTCCAGCAATTTTCAACTGTTATGCCAAGGCAGGCACACTGGTGTGCCACAAGGATTTTTAAAACACGCAGTTCCCAGCCCTGGCCACACTGATTGATGTATTTATCTCACATTGATGTTTCTCTCTCTCTTGCACACCCCCTCCCTCTCTCCCTCCCTCCTTACCTCCCCCCCTTCCTCCCCCTTTTGCCCTCTCTAAAAATCAATTTTAAAAAACACATGCAATACCTGACTGTTTAGTCAGGGTTATTGACCTCTTTTCCCTTAGGTTGTCAAAAAAAAAACAATGACAATAGCCAACACAACAATAGCCATACAGCATGAATGAATCAAAATTATACCTATTTTTTTTGTCAGATTGGAAAAAAATATAATAAATATATTTTTTGGTGTGCCGTAGGATTTTAGTAATTAGTTTATGTGTGCCGTGAGATGAAAAGTTACAAATCGCTGGCCTACACCATTAGATCATTATGATGACTTACTCATAAGCAGGCATGAAATGGTTAAATAATAAAAACTCAGATGGCTGTAGTAGGGACAATATTTGAAAGAGACAAAGAAATTACCATTAAGTAATGGCTTTCTAAAACAGAGATAACGTTTTCTGAAGTAGCTTTTTATCTGAAAGTTATTTTCCCCCATAAATCCAACTGGTTCCTGAATTTGTAACCGCTGACAGTGCTGGGCAGGATAACGTGCTGAGTCAGCACCCAGCGTGCCTTAGAAAGCGCAAACATTGGAGGAAGAGGCAGCTCTACCACTTACCAGTGTATTTAAATTCTCCCTTTTCTTGTCTGTCTTTCCTCCAGATTGTGACTCCATGGGGATAATGGGCTTTATCCTTTCTCTCTGTTTCTAGTTTAGCCAGCTTATTATGGACAGACAATATATTTTTCTTGAACAGATAATAAATGAATAAATAACTTTAATCATAATTCTGCTTTTCATGGGGTAACCTTTCAAAAGCTATCTTGTTCATTTTCTTCCAGACAAAGCTGAGTACCTATGATGACAAGATTGTTTTAGTAATCTTGTTTTTCATCATTTATTTATTTATTTATTTGCTACCTCATGTAGCCTTTATTGGGAATTAAGGAGCTAGATCAAAAGGGAATCCTGCCATTATAATTGAGGTCGGAGAGCTTGTGTCTTGCAGGATTCTGAGTGCAGATGGTTTGATGTGGCACATAATTGAGTTGCTATGTTGCCCAATTTGAATGCAATCTTAAATGATACAGCTGAACAATTAGAAATGTCAAAATCCATCTGATGTAGACTTTTTTCACCACATACTTTTAAAGAACTTGATGGAGCCACAATGTGAAAAAAACAATCATTCTCTTTTTTAACAATAAGCTTTTAATTTTAGAAGACTCTTTGATTTATGGAAAAGTTGCAAAGATACCACAGAGTTTCAGTGTATCCTTCACCCAGTTCCGCTAATGCTAATGTCTTATTACTATGGCACATTTATGACACTAGCAAAACAACATTGGTGCATTACTGTGGACTGAACTCCAGACTTTGTTTGGGTTTCACTTGTTTTTTCCTAATGTCCATTTTCTGTCCCACGATCCCCTCCAGGCCACCACATTACCTTTAGTCATCATGTCTCCTTGGTCTCCTCCACTGTGGGACAATTTCTCCATCTTTCCTTGTCCTTTTATGACCTTGACAGTTTTGAGGAGTATTCTGTGGAATATCCCTTAATGTGTGTTTGTCTGTGTTTCTCATGGTTTGACTGGGGTTATGGGTTTTGGGGAGAAAGACCAGAGAGGTGAATTCTCATCACATCATATCTAGGCTACATGCGACCACCATGATTTATTAATGACAATATTAATCTCAGTCACCTGGGAGAAGCGGTGCTTGATAGGTTTCTCCAATATTGTCACCTCCCCTCTCTGCTTTCCCTGCTCTGTTCTTCCAGAACAACTCATGCAGTGTAGCCAAGACTCAAAAGTGCGGGTGATTTAAGCTTCACATTCTGGAAAGAGGAGTATCCACAACAATTATTTGAAATTCTTCTGTAAGAAAGAGGTATCTCTTCTCCCTATTTGTTTATTACATCATTTATCAGTATGGACTTGGTATGTTACTTTCTACTTTGGGTTATTATCCAATATTGTTATTTATATTGTTGCTTCCATTTATTCCTGCTCTGGCCATCAGGAGTCATTCACTTCAGCTCCCTTGACAGGCCCCGATTTTGTGCTCTCACTTACCTTCCTTTCCCACCGTAGTCTCCTTACTCATTGCCTCCCCAGCTCCAGAATCAGCCATTTCTCCAAAGAGCCCTGGTTCTTTTTACTGACATATGGTATCAGAACCTAAGATCTGAGCACTGGGTAATAGCTTTTTTTAAGAGCAAATTTATTGAAGTTCCAGCAGCTACTAATATACCATTATATCAGTGTGTGCCTAGTATTTAGCTAAAGGAAGAGAGAGGGTGTGTATTCTGTTTTATATGATTTCCTTTTAAGTTATGTTTACTGTTTTATTTCCTTTGGAATTCTTATAAGAGAGTGGGATGGTGGATTATGGTGGGCATAGTCTTGGCTGTAAGAAACAGCTGGTTTTGAAAATAAACTTATTCGTGGATTAATTTTGTCCCAGTAGTTTCACTATGGTTGTTAAGTTGTGCACTCACTGGGTTGGAGAGGCCTGCTACATAAACATAGGTACGTTTGCTTGGTGAATTCATCATATTTAGAGTATCCCCTTATTTTCCTGCTCTTTTATCAATGCACAAGAATTGATCTTTCAGGAGTGGGCTGATGTTATTCAAGTTTGTAGAAATGGATACACCTCCATAATTCTGATTTATTCATTTATAGTAAGAAATGCAATGGTAAGAAAACTAGAATACTTGCATCAGTGAAATCTGTCCCATTAAATGTGATATTCAGGAAGCAAAACTATAATCGGCAGTCTTCCTGGTGAGCATGGATCAAAAAGAGGAGTTTCATGACTTGTTGAATGGCACGCTTTCCACGCAGCCTGATGCACCTTCTCCCTGACAAGACTGTCTCTGCCTCCAGGAGTTGAAAATTCTGGAAGGGCTTAGCCTGCTTCTGGCTGTATGGTTCTCTTCTTTGGTCCTCTGGCTGACAAGTCTCCCTTTTTGCAATTACTTACCACACAGTACAATGCATGTGGGCAATTTTCTCAATGCAAAATTTTAATCTTATCCCAGTTATGTCTTTTCTGAAAATAACTGCCTGATTAACCTTGATTCAAGATTGTGGTATTTGTAAATTCTTCAGTCACACATTTAAAAGAAAAGAAAAATATGCGTATCACTTTGGGGTTTACTTCTGTAAAAGATTTAGCACAAATGTTTCATATGGATTTCACCAGTTTAATTTAGATAGCAAATTTTTCCCTTATCTCTAATTCCACTCCTCGATCCTCCCCACCCCCCACCGCACCCCATATTCCTTTCCCTGGGAGAGGTAACTTTCTGCTGTTCTCATGTAATTATGTGACCTGGATAAATTACTTCACTTCCATAATCCCATGTTTCCTTATCTGTGAAACAAGGAAAAGTAATACCACTTCAGAAGATTGATGTATGGATTAAGTGGGATAAGATACAACAATGTCTTTTTAAAAATCACTAGAAATAGCAAGCATTCAATAAAGGTTAGCTGCAGTCATTAGCTAACAGTATCCCCAAACAGCAGCTTAAAACTGTAGTCAACATTTTAAATGCTGCAGCAACAATCTTCATCCTGATTCTGTGTCGCCTGTTCAAGTGGTGTGGACAAGCCAGCATTTATCTAGTGAACAGAGGGATATGTCAGGCTAAAATATTCACGTTGGAGGCTGCATTCTCAGCATCATTGCTGTGTAAATGCAGCAATTAATTGCTAAGTTCCTTTTTTTAAAAACTGATAAAAACTAAAAGTAGTAGTTCATGAACATTTATTCTTACTCAGTAAAAGTGTCTAGTAGAAATTGTCCCCCCGTGTGGATTATGTCATTAAGATATTTTTTGTGTTAGAAGAAAGCCTTCATATTCATAAATTAATAAATATATATGCATTATTTCAATTTTATAAATTGGCTTTTATTGAGGCAGCTCTATTTGGCGACTGAATGACTAGCCTACAACACAACAGGGGTGATAGCTGAACGTGCCCTTTTCCCATCGTGTCATAAATGCAGGGCTGTAATGAGGAAAGCCTTGACAGAATGTCATCCACTTGGACTGTTGTGCACATGGTAATCTTGTCACTCAGGTCCTCTGGAGAGCCAAGGACAAGGCTGTTGTGCATCATGTTAACATGTGTTTGTGAAGAGATATTTACCAAAGGCTATGCTCGACATCCATAAGGGTCTCAGTGGATCTTGAATTTTATCTGTTTCATTAGCCGGATATTGGCTGTTAGAATTCTTAGCGACTCCAGAAGGACCCACCCACGCGCAGTCACCCGTGGCTCTTCCCTGTCATGCGGACTATGTCTTGGAGGCTTATTTGTTCCCAAAACCAGGGGTTGTGGGGCATGCAGCTGTCTCCTACAATTAAGAGTCACTCATGTTTAGTTCTTCTGGGCAACAATTGCTTGTTTTCAATCTCCCATTTTAAACTCACTTTCCACTTGGGCTCATTTCTCCTGTTTACTTGGTCTGATTTAAACCCTGAATTCAGGCTGGAGTGTAATTGTCAGATTCTTCGATTCCTTTCCTCCTTATATTGTCCAAAATCGCATAACTTCTAAAATGTTTGAGGTCATAATTATCCTAACTTCAATTTTGGAAGTTTAAAGATATTAAAAGGGGAAATGTGAAAAATGCATATCTCTGATCAGTGAAATATAGTAAAAAGATCCACCTTGTAGAATTGCCATAAGCATAGTATGAGTTTATGGATGTAAAGCATTTTACTCAGTGCCTTGCATGTGAAGTGTGAAATTAATTATCTGTTATTATTATTTGATTGATTTTATACTTAAAAAATGAAATGAATAGTTTATACTACATGGTTTACAACATCCTTAACATTTTAAAATCTCTGGCCTGAATTTTACCCAAACTAAGATCTCTGATCATAGCTATGATATTGCTGACTCATTACTCAAAAAAAAAAAAAAAGTGTAAAATGTACATAGCACATACATACATGTGTACATGTGTAATAACAAGAATGAGAAAGTAAGTATACAGTGTATTAGGTGACAGTAGGAGCAGGGAAGGGGATGAAGGGAGGGAGCCAGAATGTGGTCCTGTTACAGAAAAGGTGGATGGAAAAGTCCTCTCTGGTAAGGTGATACATGCACAGATATCTGGTTGACATGAATGAGTAAACCTTGTGGTTATCTGAGGAAACGAGTTCTTAATTTATTTCTGAGAAGTGATATATCCAAAGGATACTAAGATTCTTGAGGTAAATTGGGCAATGCCTAGTGTTTAATAAAAAGGTTCCCCCTCTGCTTTCAGAACAAGAAATAAGCCATTCAACCTTCCATGTGACACAGGGACTGACCCATAGTCAAGAAAATTAATTCTCACGCAGAAAGCCCTTGGATAGCTGTGTGGACAGGACAGATATTGAACTTGGTAAGGAAGGTGTCTCTCAGGTTACTGGCTTAGACCATTAGATATCACTGGTAGATTTTTATTACCAAATTAAGGTTATCTTATATGATTGATATAAATGATGTCTCCATAAAACCAAAATAATCAAGTGCACATGAAATATCTGGTCCCTTTGGTGTTGTGTATGTTTATCTCATCGCCTCAGTACTTGTCTCATTAAAGCCAAGTAGCCAGAAGACTTATAAAAAAATGAGACACGCCCTTTGCAACAGCATGGACGGACCTGGAGACCATTATGCTAAGTGAAATGAGCCAGTCAGAGAAAGACAAATATCACATGATCTCACTCACAGGTGGAATCTAATGAACAAAATAAACTAATAAACAAAATAGAAACAGACTCATAGATAGAAAATAGACTGATAGCTGTCAGAGGAGAGGTGGGGTTGCAGGAGTGGATGAAAAAGGTGAAGGGATTAAGCAAAACAACAGCAACAAAACTCATAGACACAACAGTTTGGTGATTATCAGAGGGAAAGTTGGGTGGAGGAGGTAAAACAGGGTAAAGGGAGGTGGTGAACACACCATACAATGTACGGATGATGTGTTATAGAATTGTATGCCCCTATATAATTTTATTAACCAATGTCACCCCAATAAATTCAATAAAAAGATACGCTCTATTTAAGATTGATCAGAATAGTTCAATGGAAAGTTCCTAGGAATTGCTGATTTATTTAATTATTGATTCATTAATTCCTTAAATATATGAATTATGTGAAGGGCATCATGGTAAGGTAGGGAATTTGGATTCTAGTACAAGCATTGTCATTAATGAGCTGTGTGATCTGTGAAAGCCACCTCTCTCTGGTGAGAACACTGGGTCTCAGTGATCTTACCAGTTCAACAGTACTTATTAAACCCATGCTCTATGCGAGGCTCATGTTGGTATTAGAGACACAGATATGTATAAGACAGTATTGTGAGAGAGATGTATTTGCAAACAATTAAAGCATGGATGTTAAAAGTATACCTAAGTTTTCTATTTAAAGGAAAAACAGTGCTATTGATTAATCTGCCAGAGGAAATCAGATTTAAAAAAAACTTCAGAAAAGAGATGTTTTAAGAACAAATGGGAGTCAGTTTTTAAAAGTGAAAGTAATTTTATACACCTCATTAAGGACAGCTTAAAATTTCATAATGTTAGCATTATACATTTTTAACTTTTAGAGAAAGAGGTGGGGCCAGATGCTAATAATAGCAACAAATAACCATTAAAAGTGATATATCAGATGTTTTGAAAATATTGAAAGCCTTATAATTAAAAACTCCTCATTATGTAGATATCTTAAAACTTTGGGATATTTTGTGGGGCCTCATTTATACATCTTCAATTAGGAATGTCTCTGCCTAAAACGTAGAACTCCATTTACTGTAAAGTAGCCCAGCGCCAACTAAATCATTTGACCAATAGTTCAGAATAATAATGTAATTTCATGCTTGTATAGTTGTTAAGATTTAAAAGTTTTACATTATTATATAGAAGTTCATTTATATATTTCTTTATCCGACTGTGGATTGTTATGAAATACAGAACTAATATCTGCATTTTTTTACTGCAATATTGACATATTGTTCAATCCTTCAATGATTGCTGATTTTGTTTGAGATACTACAGAATATATTGTTTAAAACATAAATCTACCTAAACCACACCCAGTCTCATGCCAAGTTGTCCGCGGAAGCATTTGGATTCACAAAGACGTTAACAAAAGATTACCCAACATTTTCTCTTATGTTACTGTATGCCCTTGGAATGAGACCTTGTTCAGTGCTGAGACTACTCAACCCAGTGGATTTTTTGGTTGGCTGAACTCGTAGACACTTAGACACATCGACAGGGGAGCCCTTGCTTTATCCAGTGACTGTGTCAAATAGCTATTGTTAGGATGTAAAGGTTGCAGTCAATCAGGACTGGAGTCTAAAAAATTGGTTTCTCTTTCAGAGTTATTTAGAGCAGACTTGAGAACACGGAGCCGTTCTTGTTCAATAAGAGATGAAGTTGGCTATGAGACTAACGGGACTTTTACCTCAGTGAAATGTGAGAGCAAGAATGGGAGTAGATCTCAGAATTACAGAATTTTAGTAATGGCCCTTAGAAATAGCTAAGTAAATGCTAAGTAAATGCTCTCACTGCACATACGAGAAAACTGAAGTGCAGAAATGCTAAATGTCTTCCAAAAGCCATGGAGTCAGGTTTTCCATAAAGTTCCGGGAAGTGCATTTAGTGTAGGACTCAAATTCAGACTTTTGACATTATCTCCAAATCAGCTTATATAAATACACACCACGCTACAATAGTAACAATGAAATATATTCATCCCACAAATTTAAATATGCCTCAATTTCTGTAATCTTGCTCTCTTTACAATTTACAATTTAAATAGGTACTCCTCCCTCCCCACCCCCCATTTTCAATCTTGGATATTTCCAGGGATACATTTAAATAATTATTTTGGTCACTAACCACTTGGAAATAAGCTGAATGATGGTGTCTAAAGGATATGAGTTTTGGAGGAAATACACAAAGAAAAATATGGGAAAAGCTAGCTGTGGGCAACTGGAAATAAAAAGCCTTTGGGACTATGAAAGATAAGCTCAAGGCAAATCAATGATACAGTAGAGATGAAAGGAAAGCAAGGCTAACACAGCGATGCAAAATCCATTAATGTGAGAGCTCCGAATAGTCTTCCATGGGTGCTGACTGGAGTGGCAAGGACGACTATTGTCACAGAGTCTCATCTGGAGTAAAGTGGGGGCTAGTTAGGCACTGGGGCCATCAGATGCATGTTTATCGAGGTCCCCCTGCTGCTACTGCTGTGGCTCCTGAAGAAGGGGTACAGAGGGAGGATGGCAGTAGAACAGTAATTCAAAACTCCCGTTCCTTGTTCCGAATTGACAGAATTTTTCTCAGGTCTCATAACGTAATTATGAATGACAGAATTTGAGAGACTTCTAAAATCCTGGCCTCTGTTGTTTACAGATCCCTTTGAAAGCACTACTAGTTTGGGGTTCATTTCTCAATCCAAAATGAATAAAATACATTTGATTTAATAGTTAAAATCTATACTAAAAAATAAATTAATGCCCTGGCCAGTTTGGCTCAGCGGTTGGAGCGTGGGCCTGTGGACCAGAGAGTCCCGGGTTCGGTTCCCGCTAGGCCCTAGCAGCTAGGGGCATGTACCAAAAAAAAAAAAAAAAAAAAAAAAATGATAAAGAAGTTGAAGAAGTTGATTATGTAACCGAGTTATTAAAACTATTACATATGCTGCTTAATTATTCATCATGAAGGTAGTTAGTCACTTTTGCTGGTGATCACCTTACAGTGCACAAAATTTAGGTCAGCTACAGAAAGACTTATAGCTATTTAGGAAAAAAAATAAAACTGAGATAAATCATCAGGGAATACCAATACATTTCTGTGACAAAACTTTTTAATAAGATATATATATGCTTATTTATTAGAAATGGCTTGGTTCTTGCCTGGCCGGTTTGGCTCAGTGGTTGAGCATAGACCCATGCACCAAGAGGTCGCTGGTTGGATTCCTGGTCAGGGCACATGCCCAGGTTGTGGGCCTGATCCCCAGTGGGAGGCATGCAGGAGGCGGCCAGTCGATGTTCTCTCTCATCCATATTTCTACCTCTCTCTCCCTCTCCTTTCCTCTCTCTCCAAAATCAATAAAGGAAAAAAAAAATTAAAAAAAGAAAAAAAAATTGGCTTGGCTCTTGCATATGTCTTTCCTCTTAAAATAGAAGAATAGATTAGAGGTTTTGCTTTAAATTTTTTTTTTAATAAAAAGTTTTTTGTAAGTAATATAACCTCATTGTGGAGGACTTGAAAAAAAAATAAAAATATATTTTAAAAATATATAAATTCACTCATTGTTATCATCCAGAAAAAATTTCATTAATGTTAATATTTTGATGAATTTCCCTTTGTTATTTTTAATATGCATACCTGTTCATATACATAGTACATTTACTACAAATACCCTAAACTTAGCTTTATATAGTTTTAAATTTTGTTCTTTTAGTTTGGCCTCTCCCATGATGTTAAACTATCTTAAAAAGTGGAGTTTTGATTAGGGTGACTTTTTTCCTTCCAATTCATGATTTGGAGGTAGTAATTATTTTCATAATTGTATTCTATCCAAAGAATGTAAATTTGAATAGACAATAGTGATAGTTATTGAATGTGGAAATGTCAAGGTAAAATCATTTCAATTTCAGCTACTGACCTTTACTAGTCTTGCTTTATTCCATTTATATCTGAATTAACTCTGATGAGTTTCTTTACTTCAGATACCCCTCAAAATATTTACCATTACTCCTTGTTTAAAGAAACCTCAATGCATTAAAGACCATTATATTTATAATAACTTTCATCATGAAAAGGTTTTTTCCATTAACACCCCCCCCAAAAATGATTTTATATTCTATTTAAAGTGACCATCCCTAGAATATGAAACATCAAATGCTTACAAATTTTCAAGTACATTTTAAAGAACATTCAGATAAAGTGAGGCTCATGTATGATTCTCCAATTGTTGCCAAGACCTCTGTCTTCCCTTTTTTTTTTTTTAATTTTTTTTTATTGATTTTGAGGGAGAGAGGAAGGGAGAGGAAGAGAGAGATAGGAACATTGGGGAGAGAGACACATAGATTGGCTGCCTTCTGCACGCCCCCCACTAGGGTCTGAGCCCACAACCTGAGCATGTGCCCTGACCGGGGATCCACTGGTGACCTCTTGGTCCATGGGTCACTGCTCAACCACTGAGCCACACTGGCTGGGCTGTCTTCCCTTTTTAGCGTGCTTGTTTTCTCTAACTTATTGTGATTAAGCTTTAATAATGTTTAGATGTGAAATGTCTGACGTGTGTCCTTCGCAGATGACTTTCCAGTGTAACTGGGTTCTCTGCTGTGTTGCAGTTTGCAGGAACTGCCCTCCACTGTTCCCGCACACCACTCCCCTTCAGCTGGTACTCTGGGACTAGGAGGGGAAAGGAAGGAAGCCGATCCCCTTCTGCTTTGTTAAGCTCTCTGTTCAGAATCGTCACATTGCACAGTTATGTGTGGATTTCTTTTCTGAAGAATAAAGGCCCTTTCAGAAGAGAATTACAGCAAGTCCTTCAAGGCCAGGAGATTTGACATTCTCATGACAGTTCTTCCTTTCTTCAGGGATGAAGAGTATTGATAGACTGTGGTTAGTGTTTCTCAGTAAGGTACAGCAAGGCTGTGTGTGGCTCTACCCAGTTGGTTGTTTATAGGTAGTTTATACATTTTGCAAGAAAAAAAAAAAGGTGGTGTAATATTTGTGAATTTCTAGAAAAAACTTTCTAAAAGTTATATTTGATTGCTTTTTAGTATTTCTGTTAGCAATTAGAATGAAAATTGCCCTTAATGTATCTAATGAGGTAGCAGGATGCCCCTAAAGACTGTTGATTTCTGCTTAAACAGTCATTACGAAAAAGGGTTAGAGCATCTCTCCCTTTCAAAATATTCGACCCACCCTGCCCACAGAGATTGACCCCTGGCATGGCCAAATGAGATATGCCAATTAAGGGTTCCAGGATTTTATGGACATTCAAGTAAATTCCACCTTCGGCAGAAGTCAGGTAATAGCTGAACACTGCTTAGTATCCCCTTACATAGGGAATCGATGTGTATTATGAAGTTTAAGTAGGACTGTCTCCATTGTTATTGTAACTTAAAATTATCTCCAGCTTATATTTTCTCTTGAATGCACAGGGAAAAGCACCTAAAGATCTTGGTCTTCATGAAGAAAATAGGGTTCATGTCTTTCTTTTGGGGGGGTAGGGTCTGTCATCAATCCCTTCCCCTTCTTCTGGTAAGAGCACCATGTATCCTCACCCTCTCTTCTGGGTTATGTTCCTTAACTGCCATAGGTAGTTATTGCAGAAATGTCCAGAGTATCCTGCCCACCCAGAACCCTTTTCAGTCACCGAGGTGCTGAAAACACCTAGTTAAGATTAGTAACACCCTGGCTGACTAATTTAACACTCTACCCCCAAACTAGAGTTGTTTATTAAAGGGCATGTGATCTAAGTCAAGAAAATTCCATTTCTTCTCTGGTATTTTATGTGACCAAGAGGGAGGAGAGAAGTTCTCTTTCCTCTTGGTCACTAAGCTGGGAAAAGGTAAACCCAGAGCAGATACTAGATCCAGGGTTTGAATTCCCCGTCCCACCTTACCTGTAGGCGAAGTTGTCCACGTTGTGCTGAGAGGAGTCAAGACAAGAGTGGAGCATACATTTCCAGTTCTGGTTTCCTGCACTCCCAGACCGGTTTGGGTTCCTATATGTTTTCTTTTATTCCTTTGAGTCTTTCAGCTACTCCAGTAGCTTTAAGCTTTACAACTCTGAAATAAATTTATCTATCTACTTGCATAGGCTAGTTTAATTTGGGGTTGATTTAAGATGGAGAGAATTTACTAATACCATGGTTGTGTGTGTGTGTGTCTGTCTGTCTGTGTGAACTCTTTTCTGCTGTCATAAATGGGCTCTTCTGCTAACAGTTTTGCCCCTGTGCTCCCAAGCACCCCTCCTTCAAGTTTCTCAGTCTAAAAATCCACTTTGCTTTCTGTATTAGTCTGCTAGGGCTGCCATAACAAAATACCACACACTGGGTGACTTAAACAACAGAAATTTATTTTCTTACAGTTCTGGAGGCTGAAAGTCCAAGAGCAAAGTGTTGACAGGTTTGCATTCTCCTGCGAACTTTCTCTTTGGCATACAGATGGACACCTTCTTGCTGTGACCTCATATGGCTTTTTATCTGTGCACAAGCATCCCAGATGTCTCTTCTTCTTCTTGTAAGAACACCAGTCATATTGGATTAGAGCCCCACTCTTATGACCTTTTTTGACCTTGATACCTTTTAAAAGTTCTACAGGCAAATATGATCACATTGGGTTTAGGGCTTCAACATATGAATTTGGAGAACACAATTCAGTTCATGACACTCCCCAATGCAGAAAAGTCAATTATTTTTATCAAGAATAAAAGTCTTGAGTTTTGGATCCCATCTATACAATGAAATGCCCTGACCTGAGCCCTACAGTTGGTCCACTTCATGGAGCCCTGTGCTCCCCTGCCTGTCGCTGGGGCTCATGTGGCTAGTTTGATAAACTATGGAGGGAGCAGGGCTGGTGATGATTCTGTAGTTTCTTTTTTGATGTTTCTGTCAGTTCCCCAGTTTCTTCATCAGTTGACCTATTCAAGACAGCACATTTCCCAAGAACAAATATATATTTTCCCCTGAGAATAAATATAAACCCAAATTGGTGGGGAGAAAACCATTTCTTCCATTAGAAAGTCACCTGCTCTGCCCTTGCTGTGAATGAGGCCCCATTATTTGTGGAAGCTCATTTAATTCCACCCAGGCCTGCCAGAATCGTAAACACATCAGTTGTACATTCCAATTTCTCCCACTTCTCTACCACATATTTAAACCAGCATGTTGTCATAAACTAGCCTTGCCATGTGTCTGGCTTTTCTCCAGCCATGTTCAGCTCCTTCGGGGCAGGCACAGATTCTGCAGACAGTTGAACTTGACCAAGTGTATGGTTATAGTCATAACAGGCTCAAATGATAGACAGAACAAAGAGAGACCTGGAAGTTGAGGTTATGTGAAGGAGTAAATGCACTGATGGATTGTGGAATCCAACCCGAGGAATGAGAGAAGTGAGGTAGGAAGAAGTGATGCTGAGTCAGAGGATGGGTAGTTAAAGAGTGTTCAAGCAAGCCAGAAAGAAGGGGTGGGGGGAGAGCAACAGAGAGGGGACTTTTAAAACTGAGATTTTGTGTTGCAGTTATTGGTAATGAGAAGGTCTAGGGCATGGGTCAGCAAACTTTTAAGTAAAGGGTCTGTTGGTAGACATTTTCACTTTTGCAGACTATACTCTGCCATTTTAACACAGAAGCAGTCATAGACAATTGTAAATAAACAAACATGGGTGTGTTCCACTTAAAAATATATAATCTACCCTCAGTTTGCAGGCTGTACAAAAACAGAGTGGGCTGGACTTGGCCAGAGGCCGTAGTGTGCTGACCCTCTTGTCTAAGTTATAACCATGAACGTAAGTGGCAGAAAGTGAAGAGTAAGGCATTGGTGCAAAAAGAATTGAGAACTTGAAAACCTAGAAGTTCAGATGAATCATCTATATAGATGTTAAACTCATCATGAACAGTAACAGAAATTGTGTAAGAATAAGCACCTGAAGCCAAGTGCTAACATTTTCAATGAATAGAGAGAATGACCAGGTGGATGGTAGAGACCTGTAAAAATGGAAGGTGATACAATGCTGACATATGTTTCAAGTAGTCCTTCATTTTATTTTTATAGTGAGGAAAGGAACATTAATCTGGAAGCCATGATGGGGACCCAGGATGGGGACCCAGGAGGCTTCAACCCCACTTGCTCCTACTGTTATGTGGAAAGAGGAAGAACATTCTCCACTTCTGAGGCCTGCAGGAAGGGTAGTATCCTCAGGGCAAAGCATAGTTTCAGTGGAAGCAAGAAAGTTACAGGAACACTCAGGGAACCTGAGGTACAAGCTTTCCTGCAGATGCCATCCTGGACGGCACAGTGGAAGAGACAGGGTAGCCGGGCGGAGGAGGCTAAGTGAGGGGCTATGCAGACAGAGATGCAAATCTGGAAACCAGGAGTTCTTGAGTCTAAGAAAAAAGGTTTTAAATGTGATGAGGTTAGTCTGTGTGACTTCTTCTTCTTTTTTTTTTTTTTTCTTTATTGATTTTAAAGAGAGAGGAAGGGAGAAGGAGAGAGAGATAGAAACATTGATGAGAGAGAACATTGATTGGCCACCTCCTGCATGCCCCCCACTGGGGATGGGGCCCACAGCCTGGGCATGTGTGCTGACCGGGAATAGGACCGGTGACCTTGGTGTATTGGGACAACACTAGCCAACTGAGCTACCCCACCAGGGCTAGTCTGTGATTTCTTACAAGGAGAGATAATGGGGAATAATGGGATCTAATTATAAAAATCTTCTACATACTGATTTATTTGGCTGTTGCAGCGGTGAGACAGGCAATATTTTGAAATGTGTTGCAATCATTGGTAATGAAAAGGCTAGGGAAGGAGGACAGTGAGGATCCCTGCAGGATCTTAGCTCCCTGTGAGGAATCACACATCCGTTATCATTGTGGTCCTCGTGTCTAGCGCAATTGCTGGCAAATCCATCTTTGTGTAATAAAAACATATATAAACAATGCTAATAAAAGTCAGAGTAAATGAATGTGTAAGAAATGTACTGATAAGGTAATTGGGGGCAAAAATAAAAAGTTAAGCATTCAGGTAAAGATTCAAGAAGGCAATGCCTTTGCTGTGGGCCTTGCCAGATGAAATTTTGACAAGCCACCGACCGGCTCTGATGCTGCCGACGTGAGTGGCTGTGCGGGTGTCGCGTGCACGCACACCCCTCTGATGAGGAGGACTGTCCGCAGGCATCCTGGTTACAGCTGGGTGTGTTCACTGCTACCAAGGGAAAAGATATGGTCCAAACTGATGTATGTTTTTTTTTCTACATTTCCCAAAAGATGAGGAGATAGAAATGGCTGAACAAGTAGCAACACATTGAAAAGCCCGTCTCATCCGTTGTCTGCTTTAATGGGACTCTGGGGCCCACTCGGAAAGGCATCAAGGGTGGAGCCAAAGAAAGAATTGGATGATTATTTCTGTTATTTCCCCCAAGGAAATAAAGGGCATTTAAAAAACTGCCTTTGCCTCTAGACTAGTTTTGGTAAAATATTGGTGTTGTCACATTCATGTCCAGTTTAGTCAGCAGAGGGCCTGAGGGCCCTTGCGGATGTAGAGTGATTTTTCTTGTGCTGTCAGAGCAGGGAAGTCATAACTCAGTGCTCTCCATTAGGATTTACTCCTTTGGTCTACTTTTCAATAAAATTATAGCCAGAGGCTATTTTTATAAATTCCTAAGTTGGTACAAAATTACTTTAACCTTAAGGGCTCTTTCCCACACTTAGATTCGCGTTACCTCAGGCTTTTCTCTCAGTCCAGGTTCTAATCTGTCATGGAAAATATTCCCACTTCACGGACAAAAATATAAATGACAAAAGAGTTCTGGAGTCCTCCTAGCAACCAGATTTTTCACTCCGGAAAAATTATTCCAAACCTGGAATCTTTGTGGATAAAGCGTATTAATGCTTAAGCCCTACGCCACCCCCAACCAGAGAAAAATGTGCAAGCCACGTGAAAGAAAGAAAAAAAAAGGTATTTTCTCTGTCTGGTTGTTTGTGTTTATCTTCAATACTGTAGAAAAAAGTTAGCTATTTCTGAGTAATAAATTAGCCCCAAAGAGTACAGCTTAAAATAACAAATGTTTATTATTGCCTAGTTTCCGAGGGTCAGAAGTGTGAGAGGGTGAGGAACCTTGGTGGTTCTGGCTCAGAGTCTCTCCTGAGGTTGCAGGTGAACTTTTTTTTTTTATAGATTTTTTTTTTCTTCATTGATTTTAGAGAGAGAGGAAGGGAGAGAGAGCTAGAAACATCGATGAGAGAGAACATCGATTGGCTGCCTCCTGCATGCCCCCCACTGGGGATCAGGCCCATAACCTGGGCATGTGCCCTGACCGGGAATTGAACCAGCGACCTCTTGGTGCATGGGTCGACGCTCAACCACTGAGCCACACCGGCTGGGCACAGGTGAACTTTTGGCAGGAGCTGCATCATCTCCAAGCTCCACTGCGGCTGGAGTGTCCACTTCCAAGCTCACTCGTGGGGTTGTTGGCAGACCTCAGTTCCTTACTGGCTCTTAGCTGGGGCCTGCATTCCTCGCAAAGTAGGTCATGGCAATGACTTCCCTCAGAGCCGGTGATGAGAGAGAGAATCCAAGACAGAAGCCACAGTCTTTGCAATTTAACCTTGAAAGTGACAAACCTATGCTATACCCATCGTCACACATGCCAACCCTGGCACAGTGTGAGAGTAGACTACACAAGAGTGTCAATACCAGGAGGTGGGGATCATTGAGGACCATCTTGGAGACTGATCATCACAAGTGATATTAAATTAACTTTATGCTCTGTTATAGAAAACGCACACATTTCAGAAAATACAGAAATGGGGACTTAGAGAAAAGTTTCTAATTTGCTACCCTGAGTCCCTGAGACATCACTGATACCGTGTTGGTACATACATACCATCCAGGGATTTGCTGTGTATGTGTTGTCACAGGGTACATACAAATCAAGTTTTTCTGAGCTGAAATCTCAATTAATTCCTCTCATTACAGACAATTGTTTCATTATGGCATTTTGATTTTTTGTCTAGAAATGGGATGAAATTTCCTTTCTGTGTATAAATTACTCACTTGTACCAAGGCACATTTTGCACCATTAGGTCCCAACCCTGCATTGCCCGACCTCCTTATAAAGGGCCTGCCACTTACATCTGACTCCGGTTGCTGCATGGGTAGGAACACAGTCCCTTTATCACCTAGTTGTTCTTCATTTTGGCAGAAAATCTTTGCTGAGCAGCACCTGCAGGCTGAAGCAGTCTCACCCCTAGCCTTGGACTGAAGGGATTTGGGGGCAGCACCCAGGAGGAAGGGCGAGCCTGGAGTGGGCTAAGTGACCTGGAAAAGCTGAAATGGGTCCATCGCTAAGATGAAAGGCAAAACACGGGATCACAGAGCAGAGTTAATCTAGTCTCTCGTCCACAATATTCTTTCTCTACAAGCTCTGAAAGAAGCACCTCTGGGTGGCAGCCAGGAGAGCGAGGAGGCAGCTCCCCAGAGCAGCTCTCTTTCTGCCCCCCCTGTGTTAAGCTTGGTGACTCCCTGTGCCCAGAGGCAAGGCTGGATAGAGGTGGAGAAGCAGAAGTCCTGAGGAGCGATGCCATTTCCCATGGATATTTTATTTTGCTTTCTGCTTCTATTTTTTTAAAAATTTTTTTCTTTATTGATTTTAGAGAGAGAGAAAGGGAGGGAGAGAGAGAGATAGAAACATTGATGAGAGAGAACATCGATTGGCCGCCTCCTGCATGCCCCCCACTGGGGATCAGGCCCACAACCTGGGCATGTGCCCTGACCGGGAATCGAACCAGCGACCGACCTCTTGATGCATGGGTCAATACTCAGCCACTGAGCCACACCAGCCAGGCTCTGCTTCTATTTTTTAACAACATATTTTTCCTCATAAAAATAAAACTCTCGCCCTGGCCAGTTTGGTTCAGCAGTTGGAGCGTTGGCCTGTGGACCTGAGAGTCCCAGGTTCGGTTCCCACTAAGGGCACGTACCTCGGTTGCAATGGAGTCCCCGGCCCCTGTTGGGGTCGTGTGGGTGGCAACCACTCGATGTGTCTCTCTCACATTGATGTTTCTCTCTCTCTCTTCCCCCTCTCTCCCTCCCGTTCTATCTGAAAATGAATGCAATAATGTCCTTGGGTGAGGATAAAAACAAAAACAAATAATAATAATAATAAAACTCTCCAATTTTTATAACAGATAGTAATACTAGCCATTGATTTGGTGTTGAGTAATAACAGCTAACTCTTATTGAGTGTGATACGACTATAAGTATTTTAAATGTTATATCAATCCAACCAACATGGTAGCTGCATCATTGTTTCGCTTCTACAGAGGAGGGAAGTGTGACAGTAATAAATACCTTGCCTCAAGTCACTCAGCAGTAAGTGTCGGAGTCTGGCTCCCAGAGGAGCACCCTTAACTAACGTGCTAATATTGCTTCCCAGTATGTCCCAGGCACTGTTCTAAGCAATACACATGCATCGTCTCATTTAATCGTTATACAGCACAATGAGGTAGAAATGATTTCCACATTTTATAGATGGGGGAAACTGAGGCACAGAGAAGTTGTTATTTTGGCCCATGTCCCATGGCTAATATAGAGCTAATATTCAAACCAAAGTTCATCCAGGCTTTCTCTACTGCACATGTTCTCATGTTCCCAGGGTAAAAGAACAAATTATTTTATGGTAAGTAGCAGGTACATAGAGAGTACTTCACATTACTTCCATGGAAATTAAATAGAAAAAATAAATAGGTTTAAACAGTGCATGCCAACTATATTTTAAGACCCTTGGTTTAATTATGACATGATTTCTTGATTTTCTTAAGTTTTATCTTTAGTTATTTTGGGTCTCAGAAACACTGCTTATTTTCATAATTAGGTAATGGAGATCTGAGGTGTGATTGTAAAGGAATAAAAGTTACTTCTGACATGATGTCTGGATTTATCAGCATAACTCACTATATGATGAAATGTAGATTTACAGCGCTTTTGATGCAAAATTTTCCATTTCTATTCCTTAATGATATCCTGCGAAAAATCCCAAAGCTTTCTTGTCACTCTCAGTTATTAAACATCAGATTGGGTCAGCCTCTATCCAATTAACTAGACTTTTGGCTCATAGGAGCTGGAATTGGAAAGTAAAAAGCTCTGGTTCAGGGACCCTTCACCATTCTCCCTTTTCTGAAGCTTCTTTTCTTCTGGTGTATTGAGGGCAGAGACATGAGACGGGAGAAGAGGGTCATTCAAATGACTCTTATTTAATTGGTGTTGGTCTCTTCCTCTCTTGACTGGGACAGTTTCCTTGGTGATGACCTCTGAGTGAAGGACAACCAAATAGTGATTCTCTCTTGGGGTGCATGTGTGACTTCTGTAGGATGCCCTGCAAGGTGCTCCCTGCCATATAGTTCTCTGACGTAGAAGGTCTGTGCCCGCGCTCTTCCATTCTGTGAATCCTTACAGATACAATTTCAGACAATAAAGCAGTTGTCCAGGGTGATTTAGGTTGGAGTTTGGGAGAGGTTTTGCCACTGTCCCCCAAATTATACCACTTGGATGGGCAGTGTCTAATCTATGCACCCATTTCTGGATCCACGACTGCTTATGCCAATTACATTTGTGCTGTAATTATTTCTCTTCATTTATTTCAAAGAATGTGGGGACAGAGGCAGGCATAGCATTTGAAAAGTGAAAGAATGAAAATGGCTGTAACAAAGAGAGGAAAACTGACAATATTTGGAACCAATAAAAGCTTAAATATATTTTGTCCAGGCAAGCCAAAATCTTCGGAACTAAATACTCTGAGCATTTCTTATTATATCTGTTTTGACAGTGTGAATACTCCCTATAGAGAAAGAGGATTTTTCTCTGTGGGTCATAGGGATATCATCAGATTTGTGCTACCAAAAAGATGACACTCACATTTGACATCTGGGTTACCAGAAATGCTCTGGCCTTTTTACATTCCAGTCATGTAACTACACAAGGTTACTGGTGAAACGTCACAGGAAATCACTACTACCCCTAAAACAAATTGTGAGCCAATACTCACTACAGGAAAGCTGTTAAGTATGGTTATACCACAATCGAGAGCTCACATCAGTCTTACTTGCTTGTTTGGTTCTTAACAAGAAACTAAAGTTCAGGTTTCTTTGGTGGAGTAGGAATTCTTATTTAATTTTATTTTTAAAAAGGAGCCAATATACCTCACCCAGAAAAGAACTACATCTATGATGATGAGGGCAAGACCGAATAGTCTTCCTCTCATTATCCACTAAGAACAAAAGAGACTTTTGTATCCTTAATTGTCTGCCACACTGTCATGAAATGCCATTTTTACATAATTTATCAAGTGTATTAGAACTTGTGATCTCCCTCTGGGTCTGTTTCAGGGTCAGTTAGCTCTCTACCGACTAATCACATTTTCACATAGAGGATGCATCTCACTTTGTACAACAGAGTCTTGCTTCATGTCAGGAAGCTTTACCTTTCCTTTCTCTGTCTGCTTCCTGTTTAAACTGGCAAAGTTCCCCATGTTCATGCTTTAGTCGCATACCCTTTGCCCTTTGTATTATTCATTTTCATCAGACGTTCGACTCCAGTCTCTTTCCTGAGAGTCATGAAATATTTTCCCAGCTGTTTTTAATAACAGCCTTCAAAATGGACATACGCTGCTGTCCTTGTGCACCTGCTCCCGACGAGGCAGTGACTCAGGCTCACTGCGCGAACAGCGCGCCCAGAGCATCCTTCCTGTTGCACAAACATTCCGTTTCTCTCCCCGGTGCTCTGTGCTTCATCCTTTTCTTTTTCACCCACATTTGGTAAGTATTGGATATTTATTTTGTAAAGCCATACATTCAAAATCTAATTTTTGTCTTTTTGCCCACATTAACAAAATGTAAAAATAGGCCTCTGTACAAACCACCCAGTCTACAAAAGGTAGAAAAACATTATTTTAGCAGAAGTTTTAAAACAAAAATGAGTCTGTACAAGCTCAGAAATCAGTGTCCATATTCTAAATAATAAAACAAAATCTGATTGGGTTTTTATTTTTTCTTGAAATTCTCTGAAAGCTTACACTAACCCCCAAAGGGGTAATTGTTACAATAAATCTTAATAATGCTTTTCAACGTACTTAAAAGTTCTCAGCAGTAAATGATACACTAGGAATATTTTATAATTTTAAAATATTGAACACAGTTTTTCTAAATAAAAATAATCTGGTATCTTAAAAAGTGAAAGCAGTCTTTATCAAATTTATTTATTTATTTATTTATTTATTTATTTATTTATTTTTATTATTATTTACTTTTGTTACAGATGTTTCTCCTTTTTTCCCCCATTGACACCCTCCTCCCCCTCCCTCCCTGCCCCGTCCCCATTTTTGTTGTCCATGTCCATTGGTTATGAGTACATGCGTACAAGTTCTGTGTTCATCGCTCCCCTCCCCCACCCCCTCTTCTGGCAAATGTCAGTCTGTACCCCACTTCCACGTCCCTGGGACTACCCTGCTCCTCACACTGTTATGTTCATTATATTCCAGAAATAAGTGAGATCAAATTTATTGGAGGTGTACTGAGTATACATTTTGGCTGGAGGTTGAGTAGCCAAATAATCAAAATCAACAGTTTGGCCAAGATGGATATCATCATGTAGAAAGAACATGTCAAATGCAAAAATAAATCTGAAATCTTATTAAATAAAGTTTAATGATTGAATTTTTGTTGTAATTTTATGATTTTAGTAATTGCATTTTAAGGCTTGATGTTAGAGCAGAAACATTTTTTTCAGCATTGACAGCTGGTAGATTGCTCCTACGGTAATTATATTACATGTTAGTGAGACTAAATAGACACTCATTGTCAACCGAGGTTAGTTGAGGAGCAAATTCCTTTGTTCATCTCCCACAATCTAGGTGGGTACAGCTGATGTAACAATGTGACCAAGTTATTAAACCCCTCACACCAGCTAAATAACAAGTCTCCTGTCTCTTTAGCTCCTAGACTAGATGGTAATGATAGGATGCTAATGAGACAGCCCCACTCACTGAAGCGTTGTATCTATCTTGAAAAACATGCTTTCTGAATATTTTCAGTAGTCTTAAAATTGTGACTCTCACTTATATTTTTATACCTTATATTTCCACATGCATTTTCTGCTTCATACAATCACCTGAGGAAAATTTGTCCTTAAACATGGGACTAGAACGTCAGCAATATAGCAGCAGTAGGTTTGGCTTTCAGGATAATAAAATTGTTCTTGAATTTCTACATGCCGCTCAGATTTCTAACTGCCATTTGAGAGTATGATATTTCAGCAGTTTCCCTGGAGAGGAATGATAGGAGGGTCTGCCCATCAGGCAGCATGTAAGGAATGCTCACACCATATAATTTATTGGTTTGATTTCTTCAGCAGTTTTCAGCCAACGAAAACTTTGCAAGCAACCGTGAGTTGTCAATATATCCTAAGATGTTGGTATTACCTGCAAAGTAGCTAATAAGGCTTGCTTCTTCTGTTCAAGCAGCCTTTGAACATGTAATGGCTTTAATTCCATCTAGTTTGAACATCTTATGTAAGTTCAAGATAAGGCAGTTCAAAATATCTTCATAACATGTACCCTGTTTTTGGTGAGGTAAATTTTCATTGCAATTTTACATTTTACCAGTGATTACCAATTTTTAAATATTCAGATGTTAATAAGTCCAAGATAGATGGATAGACATCTGATAAAGGAAGCATAGGCCCTGGCCAGTTTGGCTCAGCGGTTAGAACGTCGGCCTGCGGACCAGAGAGTCCCGAGTTCGGTTCCCGCTAACGGCATGTACCTCGGTTGCAGTTTGTCCCCGGCCCTGGTTGGGGTCGTGTGGTCCTGTGGGTGGCAACCAGTCAATGTGTCTCTCTCACATCGATGTTTCTCTCTCTCTCTTCCTCCCTCTCTCCCTCCCGCCCTGTCTGAAGAAAAGAAAAAAAAAAAAAAAAGGCAAGCATAGTAAAAATTAAATGGTAGAACCTAGGGGGTAGATACATGGTATCACTGTAATGTTTTTTCAACCTTTCTGTATGTTTAAAATTTTTCATAGAAAAATGAGAGGAAAAATAATACATCTCGAATAACAGGCCTTATATTATAGGTGAGGATATCTGGGGAAAGAGAGATTTGCAAACAGAAAGTTCATTGGGAGTGCTCAGAGAAAGCAGGATTGAGCACAGGGAGACTTTGCAAAAAGAGGCCTCAGCTGATGCTAAGGGGAGAGTTCAGAAAGTGGGATAACTCTTTAGAATATCAACTGGGGCAAGGATCCAAGGCGTTTGCACCCCCACTTCAACCAGTTATGAATGCCATCTGCCTGCTAGGAGGGAGTTACTTTGGGAGAGTTCCTTCAGTGGGAGATACCACCGGGGGTGGGGTGGGGGGGATTCAGCAATGAGCCTCAGAAGTCAGTCTTCTGACTGCAGGAAAAATGAGTGCCTCAGTAGTGTACTCATGTCCACTACAACATATTCACATTGTTAATGATGTTAACATGACTATGTATGAGGGTTACCTATCTAATCATATATCCATTGTTCACGTCATATTCAGCTGAAGCCAAAGAGTGACGCCATGTTTTGCTAGTACCCATGCCAAAACGAAACTTTAGTACAACCTATACATACTGGCATTTGAGAAGATCAATATTTTTTCCCCCAGAAAATAAAACTTTAACTTATTTAAAAAACAAATCAGTACATAAATTTATTTAAGTGACTTGAGAACTGCTCATGCCTCATAGAAACTGCTTTGTCTACAGTGAAAATGTCCATGTTATTTTTTCCCTTCCTGATTGAGTCACCTCCTTACACAAAAGTCCAATTAAATGTAGAGATATCAAGATTGGTTATCCATTAAAGAAGTACACCATTAAGTACATCTATTTAGTATGATAATCACCATTTCTTCTATGATCACTGTGTATCAGGAATTGGTCATATACTTTAAATACATTACATGTAATATACCCAGCAAATCTGCATGATAAGTACTAATATTCATCGAGACATATAACAAAATGAGGAGCAGAGATATTTGTGATTTTTCTTTTTTTTTCATAACTTGCAAACTCTGGTGGTCATGGAGCATGAATGGGGTGAAAATGTGACCATCACCGGTATCTACATCATTGTGTGTGGGGGTAGAGGTCATAGCCCATAACTCATTATTATCACAATTATGCTTTAACTATGGTGGTCACAGGATGAGTTCCTTTTGTTTTATTGTAGTAAAAAATGTATAACATAAATTCTGTCCTCTTAACAAAATTTTAAGTGTATATCACTATATTGTTAACTCCAGGCTCAATGTTGTATAGTGGATCTCTAGAACTTTCTCATGTTGCATAACTAAAACTTTATATATAACTGATCAGCAACTACCTGTTTCTCCCTCTTCCTAGCCCCTGGTAATTATCAGCCTATTTTCTGCTTTGATGAGTTTGGCCATTTTGAATACTTCATATAAGTAGAATCATGCAGTATTTGTCCTTCTGTGACTGACTTATTTCACCTGGGATAGCATGCATATTGTAGTATAGGACAGGATTTCCTTCTTCTTATTGCTGAATAATATTCCATTGTGTGTATACACCACATTGTGTTTATCCATTCATTTACATATGTACACTTAGGTTGCTTCTACGTCTTGACTATTGTGGACAATGCTGCAGTGAACTTGGAATGCAGATATACATTCTTGTCTTTTTCTTCTATCTTTGTGGCTGAATACCCAGAAATGAGATTGCTGGGTCATATGCTAACATTATTTTTTTATTTTTTTCTGGAAGAGCCTCTAGACTGTTTTAAATGGCAGCTGTACAATTTTATATTTCCACCAACAGTGCACAAAGTTCCAATTTCTCCACAAGGGATGATTTCTTACCACAATTTTGTTGTGTTGACTTTAAAGTGGTTCAGTGAACCCAGATGTTGATTGGGTAGCATTATTGCTAGGGGTAGAGACATCCACACTAACACCCATGGCTGTGCTAAAACTCTCCAGGTCAAAGAACAAGAACACAATGGCTTTTTTGTTTTGGAGACCCATGGAGCTGTAATTACTAGTCCAAGAATCACTGATATAAAGTTCAGAAATGTTGTTGTGATCTGTTTATGGATTTTTTTTTTCTGTTTTATGGAAAGGCAAAAGAGGAACCATGCCTTTAGATGTGATATCTTAAAGTGAAAAGACTTATTTGTCAGGCAACTCTGTCAATATTGTTACTAACAGCAGGAAAGGGACATATGTTTTCCCTGATGAGACTGTCAAGTGGGGCTTCCATCAAAATTAAGAAGTAGTTCTTGCGCACAGAAGCAGCCCTAGGCATTGTTTAAATCACTGTGGAGTGGTATGACTGAGCAGCCCGTGGGTTCTGAAAGGGCACACCTTATTTCCTCCCTTTGTGAGTGAGTCACCTCCTAACAGAACAGTCCAATTAAATGAGCTCATGTTCTGGGTGTTACATCTGGGAATCACATTTGGGAAATAAGAACAGGGTTATCACTAATGAACATCACCTACCGTACCTTATACCATGTAAGATCTATCAGTGCTACTGACATTTCAAACCTAGGATATCACAGGACTGGTGACAGTTTGGAAACAGGATCCTAAACCTCAAGAGACCAAGTCAGCAGACACACTGATAATTGCCAATTGATATGTAGTCCTGGCCTTTTGATAAAAAAGATGACCGGAGGCACAGTGGAATTACCTTGGACCTTCTACCAGCCTAGGAAGAGAAACATGAATACCTGCACATAGCATCTCTTCCAATGTGCAAGTCATTCTCAACCTGAAACTGGCATAAAGGAAGAGCTATTTGAAATGAAGTTGATTCTGAAGCATGAGGACAAGAATTTCTACCCAATGCCATAATTTGGGACTGTAGACAAAGATGATAAGAAGGAACAAGCAGGAGCTCCTGTAGCTGCTTAGATTGAATGCTCAGACTGAAGCCAGTTTTTTGTTTTTTTAAATTCCATGCATGCAGGTTTAATAACTGCAAAAGAAAAAGCAGAAAGAAAAAGCAAAACCCGAACACACGCTGCGTCTACGTGGTGTCTTGTTTCCATTGCACTTAGCGGGGGGTCCAGCAGCACCTAGGCTCCCGGTAAACCGAGGGCGAACCCCCCGCAGAGGGTGTGGGCACCCAGGTCTCCGCTTCGGCCTGAGCGCAGCTGCCGCGTGGTTAGGCGGAGAATTCCGGTAAGATCTTCCTTGTGTAGATAAATACCATCATTTTCAGGTGGGTAGCGCCTCTTGTCTACTGGGAAATCATTTTCAAGCTTGGGCATAAAAAACCTTATACAATTTGCATAAACAGTTGAGAGTAAACGAGATTATTTGGAATAAATGCAAGGAACTTATTTTGATAGTGGCAGATTCAATCGCTACTGAGGACGGATATTTGGCGGTAAAAAGACCAGGCGGGACTTGCTGTTACCAGATGCTGGAAGGCACAGACTACCCCCCGAAGTTCAGTTTTTGCATTTCATATTCTTGTGACTCCCTTGTTCAACCAAGCACCAGAGGGGTTTCTAAATGCTCGAGTACTTAGGATGTGACCCATGAAGCCAGTTTTTAATGGGAGTAAACCTGAAGGACTAAGAATGACCAAGGAATATCAGATGAAGGGAAAATGACAGAATAATCACATCTGGAAATGTTTTTAACCATTCACCACAATCAGAAGAGGAGGGTGAGGGGCCACAGTAAGCACAGAGTTGCCCATTACACATCTGAACAGTGGTGATAGACTTCAAGGTTGAGATAGCCCAGAGACGAGGGAGCTAAGTGTCGGAATTCTGTAACGGGACCTGATGTTGCTCATCTCAGTGCTGGCCTGATAAGTGCTGGATTCATATATACAGTAACTTTTCTCTTACTATTGGGGAAGAATAATTAAAAATAAGATCTCCCGCCCTGGCCGGTTTGGCTCAGCCGTTAGAGTGTCGGACTGCGGTCCATAGAGACCCGGGTTCGGTTCCCGCTAGGGGCACGTACCTCGGTTGCAGTTTGTCCCCGGCCCTGGTTGGTTGTGCGGGTGGCAGCCACTCGATGTGGCCCTTTCACATCGATGTTTCTCTCTCTCTCTCTCTCTTTCTCTCTCTCTCCCCCTCTCTCCCTCCTACTCTATAAAAAAAAAAAAAAAAAAATCCCAACTCAGAAAACCTCTCCACAAACATAGTAAAGAACACAATTTTGTTACTGAATCAGCATCAGAATGTGATGCACACAATCTGCTAAGAGATTGCAAAGATAGAAAGAAATCTCACCCTTTTATAGAATTAAACAGACACAGCCTCTTACATATATGTTCTCAAGATAAACAATAGCCAAGTCTCAGGTAAGGGGATTTGACAGCACCATTTATCACACAGTTCCTCCTAGACGTACCTGGTAATTGGGGCAACTATCTCGTGTTAATTAACAGGCTTTATCCAGAGGAAAAATAAATTCTGTCTTTATGGCAGGAAGTAGTTTTGCAATTTGGAGCAAGGCCACTGAAGTTAGACTCCTAACCCTCCGGAGGAACTGGGAGGTAGGGGTGCTATCTCCTTTGTTTATATTATTTAGTTCTTCCACCCCTTTAGAGAGGTGGAATCTATGTGCCCCCCAAATAAAGTCATATTCTCAAAGCTAGTTAGCAATATCACCAGTCTACTGAACTGTCTGAGCTTGGCTTCTCCCCCAAAGCAGAACCCAAGGCAGAGGTTGAATACAGGCAGTTTATTTGGGATGTGGTCTCAGGGACAAAGGAAAAATTCAAGAGTGCAACAGTGGAGGAGAGCAAGTGCAGAGTCACTACTGAAAGTGACCAGAGTTCATCTTGTCCTGCCAGCCTTCTAGAGGCCATGGAGGGGGTGCATTAGATTGGTCCCCCAGTGGTCATCCGCCAGCTTCCTTAGGTTGTGTGAGTGCCGGGGAGGTTTCTGCAGGAGTTTCTCAAGGTTGTGCTAGACCCTGGGTGAGAAAGTGAGAAAGTGCATCTGGGCAAGGCGCTGTCAGGTTGTCTGCTCAGTGCTGCTTGCGTCAGAATGGTTGGAGTGAAAGGCGGGTGGCCAGGAAGATGGGAGGGAGGGTACACAAGGTGCTTGATTCTGTTCATTGTTTGCACCACACAGTTTCACTCATTAAGTTCAATTGATCACAAAGCCTTTGAGTTGGTATCTGCCAATAATTTCTGAAAATGACAATAGTAGCGGGTCAGTGACACACAGCATTGCCTCCTGAAGTCCTCGTCCTAGATTCAGTGAGTGACGACCTCATTCCAGTGTCCCATCCTGAAGGTCTGCTTTCTCATGCATGCAGATGGTTTGCTTGGGAATTGATCCCAGGAGAAAGACTGAGAGACTGGAGACAGGACAACAGAGAAGGAAGGAAAGTCCAAGTGGAAGTATAAGTTGGTTACTGAGTTGTGTTCCTGGGGTTTGATCCTGCTGCAAACTTCTGAGGAACTTGAAGAAAGAGCCTCAAAATTGCCCACCTGAGGGATGCAAGGGGCAGCATTTATCTACTAGCTCTTGTCTTCCTTTGCTTGTGGGTTATCCTACCGAGTGTTGGCTCCTTCACACCTTCAGATCCGTTCACGTCAGTCCCACAAGGTTCCTGCAGGGGTTAGGGGAGGGGAGGTGTTGACAGGTCATAGCACACAAAGCTGGTTGCTGAAGCACCAGTTGGAGTAAAATTTGGGCCAAGAGGAAGCAAGGTAGGGTACAAGAGGTATCCAACACAGGAACTCACATCGTGACCTCCCTCAAAGCCACTTCAGTAATAAAGGGAGGCCTTCTCCTGGCGGCCTACTGTGCCACTGGGGAAAAGTCTTCAAAATTCCTTTATTATCTTAATCAAGACAATTGGATATAAGATTCAACTATAAACATATTGTTGGTATAACGTGAAGAGCCTAAAACTCAATACATCCCAAACCCTTGATTCTTCTCTATGATTACTTCAAAACTCTCCCTCTCAATGAAGGGCACCAGTTTTTACTTAGCTCCTCTGGCCACACCTCGGAGCCAAGCTTGACCTCTCTTTTTCTCACGTTCCACATCCAATACACCGCAATCTTGTCTGCTGCACTTTTACAGTGTATCCTACGCTCTCTGCTTCACACCGTCTCCATCACAACCACGCGAGTCCCGGGCAGCACCCTCTCGTGTGGGCTCACTCTCCGGGCCTCCTGAGGGTTCTTGTTTCCACTCTTGCCCTCTGGAGTCTGTTCTCTGCACAGTAGCCATTTAAAAAATGATAAGCTATATAATTTCCCTAGTCTGAACTCTTCAATCATTCCCATCAGTTTTCAAATAAAATCTGAAGTCTTTTCTATGGCCTTGTTCCTACATGACCTGGATCCTGTCTCAGTCTGTGGCCTCAGCTCCTACCACTCTAGCCCTATTCTCTGGCCTCTAGTTACTCTTATATCCTTGCTACTCCTCAAATGTGCCAAGCGTGTTTCTACCCAGGTCTTCACATTTGCAAGTTCTTCTGCTTGGAGTGGTTCATTCTTCCTTCTCTTTCATACTTGAGTTTACTTCCCAGAACCACCCCTTCTTTAAAGTAGGCTCATATCATACTATATGCTCTTATCCTATTATGCTTTTCTTCATAGAATGTATTACCTATTAAATATATTACCTATTTTTATATATGTAATACCTATATATAAAACATGTGTGTGTGCCTGTGTGCCTGTGTGTGTGTGTGTGTGTGTGTGTGTGTGTGTGTGTGTGTGTTTGCTTGTTGATTGTCTGTTTCATTCACTAGAATATTTGCTACGTAAGGGCAGGGACTTTGTGGAATTTACCATTCTATTCCCAGTGTCTAGAACAATCCTTGGCACATAAGGCTTCAATAAATGTTAAATAAGTAAATTAAATTAGACCAAATGGCACTTGGGTTTTCAGACAGTAGATTTCCCTCTAGCTTTATGTGCTACTCAGAAGCTATTAATGATAGAAAAAGAAAATAACAGCATTTCTGTAGTATTTGACAGTGTCAGCTAACTTCTGTCCAGCCATGGCCACAGTCAGATTTACCTTATGTTCGCTTCGTAGTCTAATGAGGGTCTTCTGGGAATGCAGTATTTCAGCCACCACATTCGATGATGAATGCTCTATGTTCTTCACCCGGCAGGCGAGAGGGTTGTGGACATTTTAGGAGGCCCAGTGAATGGCATACATTATTTCCACCAACATCCCATTGCCCACAATTTAATCTTTTGGCCCTACTTCACCAAAGGGGAGCTTTGAAAATAGAATTTATCTGTGTTTCCAGGAGGAAATGTAACGATATTAACTCTGTCACAATAGACATATGGGTGATCTTCTTTAATCCTTAAAAATCCTGAGAGATAAATACTTTATCCCCATTTTGAGATTAAAAAAATCTCACCCTCAGATTGGTTGAGCTACACAACCAAGATTATGTAGCTAATGACTGTGTACCAAAGCCAGGGCTTCACTACAGATGTCCTATGAGTTTTCCCTGTCATTTTGGGGACCAGCAATTCCAAGCAGAGCACCAGTCATTTTCAGGAGGCTGACTTGGATCATTATCTTATTGTGCTTACACAATTAAGAGTACATATAGGTCTTGGACTTGAATATTTTTTTAATACATTTGTTAACATACTGTGACTTTTTTTATGGTTCAGTCCCACTCTAAGTGTCTTCTTTGATCTTACCAATCGCACTGTTTCAGTACTTTTCAATAATAAAGATAATATATAACAAAACTTCTTAATCTACTTTTCCATCAACTTGAATAACATATTTAAAATCTTAGTTGGTGGCCTGGAATACATAACCTTATTGATTAATGTTTCTTATTTGTTTCATTTTTTTGGCTCACTCCCCCTTTAATAGAGACATGAATTGTATTTGATTGCCTCCGGTTGCCAAACATTGATTCTTTGGGAAGAATTATATCCCTGTGAATTGAGAACAATTTAGCAGAGTATCAATAAAATAATAGATTCAACTTAAATCAATGAAAGTGTAAGATATAGTGCAAAGCCAAGTTAGAGAATTCATAGAAAACACCAGCAGGCAACCTGGTTTACATGGGACCTTGGTTACGTAGCTACTGGTCCTCAGCTTCGAAGGTCCAGAAACTCTATGGATAGACCTTTCTGAATCTCACTGACTAAATAAATTAATGTGACACTGATTATTAAAGTAATCCTAATTTTTCATTTATCATAAAATATGTGATGTTCAGTGAGCACTAATTTCCCTTATCTAGGACACACCTTCCTGCTTTTTAGATATTGAAGGAATACAATTATAAATCTAATGATTTTATGGCAAATAAGCAATTCTGAAATGTAATTAGGTAGCTTCCAAGGGACAATTTGTCCAGAAACTTAAGACCTGGCAAAATACTTCCACGTCACAAAATTAAAACACAAAACAAAATAATAACAACAATAAATGGAAAGTTCTTGTATACTAGATATAATATTTTTATATATTAAAGAGAGTTGGATAAATACATAACCAAATTTATGTTATCTCTTTCAACATGTTTTAAGATTAATATATCCTACCGAGCCCCCTCTGTTAATATATTCTTTCTTTAGAGAAATAGCAAATAGTGATAAGACTAAAGTCTTCTGCAGTCAAAATTGTTTTCAGCGGGGCAGTATTTTTAGTGAAAAGGGCATAGAATTTGAAATTAGGCAAATCTAGTCATAAACCCATTTAACAGCCATTTATTTGATTAATAATTTTTTAAATTTTATTCTACTGTGGTAAGAACACTTAAAATGAAATATTTCCTCTTAACACATTTTAAGTATACAGTACATTATTGTTGACTATAGCTACAATATTGTAAAACAGATCTTTATAGCTTATTTACCTTGCTTAATTGAAACTTTGTGCCTCTTGATTATTAACTGCTCATTGCCCTCTACCCTGCTCCCAGCCCCTGGCAGTCTCCATTCCACTCTTTGATTCCATGAATTAAACTATTTTAGATGCTCCATATAAGTGGCATTATGCAGGATTTGTCTTTATGTGACTGACTTATTTTACTTAACATAATTTCCTCAAAGTTCATCCATGTTGTTGCATATTGCAAAATTTCTTCTTTATAAAAAGGCTGAAGAGTCATACCACATTTTCTTTCCCCATCCCTCTGTTGAAGGACATGTAGGTTGTGTCCACGTCTTTGCTATTGTGATGTAGCGATGAACGTGGGAGTGCTAATGTCTCTTTGGGATCCTGATTTCAGTTCTTTTGGATAAATACCCTTGGTGAATGATGTGGCATAGAGTAAGAATATGCATCGTGTATTCATATAGACGAAGCTATGTAAAATGGCTTTGCTATTTTCCAGCTGTGTGCTTGAGGAAGTCTCTCGCTTTCTCTAAATCTCATTTTTCTTTTCCAGAAGTGGTGGAAAATGATGCCTTCCACAGAGTGTGCTTTTTGAGCATGTTACACGTGAATAGCTTTTATTGTCACTGATTATGTTATTTATCAGATGTTAATTGAGGAGTTGTTATACGAGGACATTCCAATGTATCTCAAAAGTATAACGTTAATAAGTCCTTGACCTAAAGTTGCATCTCTCTAAAAGGAAATTAAGAAAAGCAATAATTAATATACTTTGTAATAATGCTATCATAAAATAAGACATTGAATGGTAAAGAACTAAAGAGAGTGTGTGATAAGGAGCAGCACCCAATTCAGCCTTGACCTTGTGAGGGAAACTGATGAAAGCTTTTAAGAGAAAGTAAGATTCAGGTTATTTCTTGACAGATAGTAGATTGAACGGACAAGAGAAAGAAATAGCATGCCTGATGTATAAGGGCACAGAGGTAAAAAAGAGCATGGCTTGTTTGGGAGTTTTATGTAATTAATACAAAAAGTAAATGTAGGAACAGCAAGATAAAGAATGAGAGAAGTAGGGCAGGGTCCATATGATGAAAGACCTTACAAGCTTTGTTAAGAAATTTCAGCTGTAAGCTGAAGGCCATGAGATACCACTAAGGAATTAAAACACAAAAATTACAAGAATTTTAGAAAAATCACAATGTCAGGACATAGGCGTGAGAATGAATTGGAGAAACTAATTATGATGTTATCACAGCAGTATGAGAATTCTAATTTAAGGGAGTTGTAGAAGTGTTAATTGGGGGAAATTTACATTATATTGAAGAAGCTGAATGGATAGGACTTTATAAGTAATTGGATATGGTTAGTGATGGATCAGAATCAAGGAAGATTCGAATTTCTGACTCGTGGGTTTGAATAGATGGTGCTACCATTCCTCAACAGGAAACAGAGAACGAAGTGTAGATTTCAGTAGGAAGATAATTATTTTTTCTTTAGACGTATTGAGTTTGAAGTGTTTATGGGACATTCAAGTGGAAAAACAGTGGGAATTATGCATGTAAGTATATTTACTATTTGTTTATGTGCACATGCACACATGTGTACTTCTGGAGTTTCTGAGAGGGCACCAGGTAAGAGATACGAAGTCAGAATGAAGGTTAGTTATAGCCTTGATGTGTATAGAGATGCTTCCTGTGCTAGAAGGAAAGAGAGTGGGAGTTGGAAGTCTGAAGTCTCAACCAACATTTTAAGGTTGAGCAGAGAAAGAGTAATGAAGAAAGATGGACTGATGAGGAAAATTAGGGAATAATCAATATTCACTTGTCTGTTTATTCAGTGAATATATATTGAACTCTTTCCTCACCTGGGCTGACCTCAATTCAGAGTCTGAGGTAAAAATATACTACTTAGAAGTGAGCCTAGAGAGTAGAAATGAGGAATTAGTGGAGTAAAATAAGAGTGCATTATCGAGATGGCCATCGTTGTCCGGTAACTGATGCTTAATCCCATAGGACTGTTTGAGGAACTTTATGAATGTTTCTCAGGCCTGTGTGCTCCATGGATGGAAGACACCGACACTCACCTATGGATTTCTACTTTCCATTGACCAAGGGTAACCCCACAGGTGTTTAAATAGCTCACAGCCTGGCATATGCACTGTTAGAGTAGGGTAACCTGAGAAACAACTCACACCAGAGTGTTAGAAAGCCCTAGGGCAGAAACTAAGAAATACGTAGTACTGGCCAAGGTCACTGGCAAATTAAACCTCGTGGATTTGGTTTCTTGAATGAAATAGGCTGGAGTGAGAAATAGAACTTAAAAGAAGTGGTACAGAAAAGTGTTGGATATAGTCCATTCCTTGCAGCACTCGAATCCTCCCTCTTGGGAAGGTTCATCCAATTCATCCAGGAGTTTCCTTCATGTTGGGGACCAGCTGCATCTTGGTGCTTTCGTTCTGAGTCAGGAAGGTGTGTAGCACTGGCAAACATGAGGCATTAATATTCCCAGGGGAAGCTGGCCGAATCCTGTGTCTGGAATGAAGGTGGCCCTGCAGGGACAAACACCTACTGTCTACGTTTAGTTCCATTGTATTCAGGATAAGAGTTCTATCTTCTCATGCAATTTACATTCTATTGAGTGAGGGAGACAAAAAATATAGGACAGTTGCAGTAAGTGCTGAGATAAAGAGAAGGCACATTTAAAGTGCATTTAAATTGTTTCAAGGAAAGGGGGTAGCTGGCCATGTGAAGAAAGGTGGAAAAGCATTTCATATTGGACTAAGAAATATAACTATTTAGTCTTGGAATCGAGAACTAATTTTCTTACACTGCACCGCCTTCACCTTCTTTGTGTTCTTCATACCAGCGCTCTGGCAACGAGGCGAACTTTTGTCGCTTCCTTTGAATCGGCGTTTCTCTCATGCGTCTGGCAGAGGGCTCTCGAAAAGATGTGCTTGAAACTGGAAGCTGAAAAGCTATTAAATAGTGTGAATAGCTCTGAACATTTTGGCTTTCCTCCAAAATACTCTTCTACTAACAGGGAAGAAAGAAAAACAAAGCAAGTAAAACAACAAAAGGAAGAGTGTTCATCTTCGTGACCACTGACATTTTCCTTTCATTCATGTTCCCAGTAGGACAGTGTGTTAGAACATATATACATAACAAAAATATATATTAATGTTATATATAATATAAATACAAAGTATACTTTAAATATAAATATTTTTTAAAATATGTTATACGTTATACACATTATATATTATAAATGTAATATAAATATATATGAATTATACATATATGCAAAATTCTCCACTGCTCTTTTTTCAAGAAGGGTTTAAACTCAGCATGTCACACACTTAGCTATGTTCAGCCCACCTTATGCCTTTAGGGTTCTGGGCTAGTAAATCGCTATAGACAATATTTTAGTTAAAGTTGTTACATCACAATCTTGTTTTTAATGATTTGGAGGACAGCAGGAGCAGACAGGACCTGGATTTGTCTCACTGAAGGACCCTCACCAGTAAGCACATTTAATATAACCCTTCTCATGGTGATGATGATAGTGCTGTGCTCATCTGAAGTCCCACCTTGTGAATTAAAGTAGCTTGTGTTATCAGAGAACCATAAACCTATAGTTACAATTTTAATGAGAGCATACTCTTTATAGATCTCCAGCCATCTATCTCCAAGGACATTCTCCTTTGTGAAAAGTGTCATGAAATTGGTCTTTTTCCTTTGACTTAATATTGCCTTCTTGAAATATAATGAATACCTATTGGTGACAGCATCCCTTTCCCAGTCTGCACTGGTGAGAATCATGAACTGTACTAAGAGATATTTTGCTCAACACTGGCACTGGAGCAAATGTGCCATTTATAAAATGTCACCATGACATGTGGCATTTTGGAAACACTGAAAGACCTTACTGTCTAACAAGCTACCGTAAAGACATGAAGACATTTTGAAAAAAGAAAATGCTGAGAAGTGAAAAAAAAAAATCATAAAAATACGCAGTTATTTCCAAGATTCTCACAAGTTTAAAATTCTGTGGGATATTACCAGTGCCTATGGACCATTAACCAAAAATAATGACATTAATTACAGGAAGGATAAGGGCAAGGAGATCTAAGATTTTGGTGTTCCCATAGTTTTATGGTATTATGATTTGATAAGAAATAATATGACTTGCCCTGGCTGGTTTGGCTCAGCAGTTGGAGCATCGGCCTATGGACCAGAGAGTCCTGGGTTCGGTTCCCACTAGGGGCACATACCAAAAAAAAAAGAAAAGAAATAATATGACTTATAGTGTCTTTTTTTAAAAATTGATTTTAGAGAGGGAGGAAAGGAAAGAGAAACACCTATGTGAGAGAGATACATCTATCTGCCGTCTCCTGTACGCACCCCAACTGGTTCGAACCTGCAACCTAAGTATGTGTCCTGATGGGGAATCAAACCATGACTTCCGGTGCATGGGATGAGGCTCCAGCCAACTGAGCCACACTGGCCAGGGCTAACTTACAGTGTCTTATAAGCAAAAACATGCTGATTATTTATGTCCACGTTTTATTTCCTACTTATTTCTTTCTATAAGATGCCTTATAAATTTCAGTTCTGACTATTTAAAAAATGTAGCATATTCAAGATTCTCACAAGAAAGAAGTCTTGATTTCAGGGATTACATAGGTATGAAGCAATTAATTTATAAACTTATAAAAAATAAAAAAGCTAGTATCTTCACAGTCAAGCCAGGAGATTAAAATGTTGTCCATTGTAACAGATCCTGTATGAGCCCATCACTACAAATTTGTTTACCAATTAAAATGTTCTGTCATGATGTTCTCAAGGTCATATCCATGTTTCATTGGATGGCACAGAGTAACATGTTAGCCAAGAGTTTCATGGTGCCATGTTTAACATTTCAGGCCCTGGAGCCAGACTATTTCAATTCAAATCCCAGCTCTGCCACTTATTTGCTATATGACCTTGGTAGTTTATTCAACTTCTTTATGTCTCAGCCTTCTTATCTCTAAAAATAAGTGTAATAATGATACATACCTCAAAGGTTTGTATGAATATTTTAAAAAATATATAGTAAGCACTTAGAACAGTATTAAGTTCTCAAATACTATCTTTTATCAATATCATTTTATTGATATTATTGTTAGTGTATCACTTGCAATAACTAGGTCTTTATTGTAAGTACTTCCACTGATTTCTATCCTGTGTCGGTGTTAGCCTAGGCTGTTTGCACCACAGGGAAAAAGGGTGAGAGGAAACCGAGTGGCTGAGAACTGTGGAAATTAACATTTTCTTGTCAGATATGATCAAATGCTTCTGCTGCAACCAGCAATCATCCACTGGACATGTTTTCCTATGTCTGTGTTAATTCTCTCAATCATTGACTGAGGTGTTACTTAGGTATTGATTTCATTATTTGAATAATGTAATTTTGTTGCCTTATCAATGAGGCAGAAAACCGAGAGCTCCGGACTTGTTCACCACTGTGTTCACGGTGCCTGGACCAGCACTCGGGGGCTCTTGCCAAGCCCCCGTGCATGACTGAGGCCTTCTCTTTTCAGGGAGGTATCTTTTTTAAAAGCCTCCATCCTCTCCCTCAAAGTTTTCCTCTTCCTCAGCCTGCTTGGAATCATAAAGACAGCTTCATTATTCTCACACGCCATTCACCTCTCCCACTGCCCCACTTTACCTAGCAGGAGTTTAAGGCCTCAAGGAAGAAAAAAAATACATTACCTAGTAAGGAAGCTGGCATTGGCCCAGAAAACAAAATAATCAAAACTATAAATCACAAAAGGATACACTTAGGACTGTAATGCCTAAAACCTAATTATTTAGTCAGCAGGAGCAGCAGGTTTTTATGGATAAATCACGAGCTTATTTAGGAAATGTTGATTTAAGGGACCTGGGGGACGTAACGTTCCCCCACCCTCTTTATGCACTTCACATACACCAGACACCCTGACGTCTCCGACTCCTGAAAAATGATATACCCATTTCTTCTACCTGATATTCCTGTCCTTGTCTAGTGAGGTTCTGGATCACTCCTCAGAACAGTGCTAAGAATGTACCTCCTCTCTGAGACCTCTCATCAGCCATCCTGGCAAACTGAGTTCCCTTTACTCTGTGCTCTGGCTACACTGATTGTTGAAGTACTACAGTTTGTATTTCATTGTACTGTAATTTTACATTCAAATTTGTCTTCCCCACAAGGTAAATCCTGATAGTAGGGACTGTGTTTGATCATCGCTGTATCCCCAGTGCATGGCAACACAACACAGGTGCTCAATAAATGTTTGAGGAATGAATCTATAGATGCAGAGTATTTTCTTTATTCGTAGTAATTAAGGGATTGGTAATTAATGTCTTAGTCAACTAGACCCCAAATTTGGAGTTACTTCTGTATTTTCATTTCTCCTTTGTCCCTCATATCTGATAAATCAATATTGAAGATATTTCTCAATCTCCTTTCCAGTACCAGAACTTTCTTTCAGATGCCAATTATTACATGTTTGCAGTATATAAACTATCATTTAACTGGTATTGTTCAAACTCGGGGCTTTTCCCATCCAATCAATCATATGCGTTTCTGACAGTTTAATTTTTCTAAAATACCTACGGCTCTATTGATAAAAGTCTCTACTTTCTTTTTTTTAAAATATACTTTTATTTATTTATTTATTTATTTAGAGAGAGGAAGAGAGAGATAGAAACATCAATGTGAGAAACATCGATCGGCTGCCTCCTGCACGCCCCCTACTGGGGATCGAGCCAGAAACTGTGGCATGTGCCTTGACCTGGAATTGAACCGGGACCTTTCAGTCCATGAGACGACGCTGACCCCAGTGAGCCACACCGGCTGGGGAAAAGTCTCTACTTTCAAATCACTTTGTTCTTTTCATAGACATAAGTGCCAAGTAAATTCAAAATCTAACGTAAATCGCCCTCCCACCCCATCCCTTACTTCGTAGGAAACCACAGTTATCAGTTTCTTGGGTGTTGTTTCAGAGAATCTCTCTGTATACATCTGTGCGTGTGTGTGTACAGATGTGTGTAGGAAGCCCTAATATTTTTTTTTCCTGAAAAGTGGTAGAATAGTCTATACACACCATTCTTACTTTTATTTATTTTTTTAAATCCTCACTCAAAGATATTTTTCCATTGATTTTTTTTCTTTTTTTTTAGATAGAGTGGAAGGGAGGGAGGTGGAGAGAGAGAGAGAGAGAAACATCGATGTGTGAGAGACACATCAGTTGGTTGCCTCCCTCTCAAAACCCCGACTGGGGCTGGGGACCAAACCTGCAACCCAGGTACATGCCCTTTTCCAGGAATCGAACCCGTGACCCTTCAGTCTGAGGGCTGACGCTCTAATTGCCGAGCCAAACTGGCCAGGGCCATTCTCACTTTTTAAAATTAATATTTCTGGGAGACTATTCCTTGTCAGTTACTTCTGGATCTGAATCATTCTTTTTAATGAGGAATCTTTGCCCCCTTTTCAATTTTTTATTGTGTGTGTATGTATATATGTAATAAAATTTATCATTTTAACCATACAGTTCAGTGGCACTGAGTACATTCACAATGTTGTGTTACTATCACTACCATCCATTTCCAAAACTCTTTCCATTATCCCAATCAGAAACTCTAGACCAATTAAAACTAACTCCCAGTTTCCTCTTCCCTCAGTCCCTGGTAACCTGTTCTACTTTCTGACTCTATGAATTTGCCTATTCTAGGAATCATACAGTATTTGTCCTTGTTTGTCTGGCTTAAGGCCTCAAGGAAGAAAAAAAGTACATTACCTAGTAAGGAAGCTGGCATTGGCTTATATGTTATAACATGTATCAGAATTTTATTCCTTTCTATGACTGAATAGTATCTCATTGTATGTATATTCCGCACTTTATTTATCTACTCATCTGTTGATGCACACTTGGGTTGTTTCCACCTTCGGCTATCGTAAATAATGCTGCTATGAACATTAGTATACAAGTCTCTGCATACATCTAAATGGGACTTGTTGGATTATATGGTAATTCAATGTTTAACTTTCTGAAGAACTGACAAACTATTTCCCACAGTGGCTGCAACATTTTACGTTCCCTCCAGCAATGCACAAAATTTCTAGTTTCTCCACATCATCACCAACACTTCTTATTTTCTTCCTTTCTTTTCATTTCTTGTTAGCCATGCAAATGCATGTGAACTGGAATTCCATTGTGGTTTTGGTTTGCATTTCCTTAATGATTCATAACATGGAGCATCTTTTCATGTGCTTATTGGTTATTTGCATATATCTTATTATTTCAAATTATGAAATAAGGAGTAGCCATCAAAGTATCTAGAAATTATTTTGTTTTATCATAAAAATTTTATGAGGAAAAACTTATTATATTTTTTCTAAAAGTAAAGAATAGTAAAAAATACTACTTATGCATGAGCACTTATGAAAGCATTCTTTAAACTTTTTCAGAAGATACCATACCTCATCTAAGACTAGTTATGTACCACTTATGTCTAATCTGCCCCAAATTGCAATAATTTAGCTAAAAGAGAATTTTTTTTTTATAATGTAGACAAAACAAAAGTAATTTGGCTGAATGTCATTTAAAGTGATCTTTCAATAATCCCATCCAGTTTGTGAGGACACAACTGGATTTCGGAAGACCCTATTTGGGTCTTAATTACTTTGCAGTATATCTGTTGACCCAGTAATTTGTGATCTTTAAACTAAAAGTTTTGATATATTTCCAATACAGTCACAAGTCCTTCATATAAATGAACTGATTTTCTTATTCTGTTGTCTTGAAGAGAACTACAATCTAGTATGGTATAAAATGACCCCAGGTTATTAAGAAGAAAGACTTCAAGGGAAACTCCAGGCAACCTCCATGCTAGCACAAAGGAAACAGAGAAAGGGGACATGTGATGGCATCTCATAAAGAAAATGGATCATAAAGTCTCTAGTTTCTCTTGTATTATGGCTGTGAGTAGTTAGGGGTAGACGAACTAGTAAATTGTTCATCACTGAACCATATTATGGATGGCAGATTTGTCTGTGGATTTCAAAACTCAGGGAAGTGACCACAATTAAATCTCAGGGGAAAACCATCAAGCATGGAATGAGAACCTCATCAGTGACTGCCAGGAAGAGGTGTGACCCAAGAAGAGATGTGGCTTCTTTAGCCACCGTGAAGTGAGAGCCATCCACAAATTGGGGTGTCTGCAACAATGTTAATTGGAGGCCTTCTGCACCCAGCTTCATTATTCATCTCATCTCTTCTCTGACCTTTGGCCAGTGGGAGGTACTGGTGGGTGATTGGCAAGCAGGCAGGGAGGGAGCAACCAGGCTATTTCCTCCCTCTTCTCTGCCAGCAGCTGTGTCTCCTCATTGTTTCCAGCCCCCTCTGGGCAGCCCTGCTCTGGTTCCAGCTACTGTCATTTGACCCTAACTTTTGGGATCTGAGAACATCACCGTTCTCTTTGTTTCTCCAATCTAGGAAAGGTCATGGCTTTCTAATGTCAATTTCTAATTTTCTCAAAAGTCTGAATTTCCTTTGTTTACTTGCTAAAATTAGGCTGATCTTTCTGATCTTTTTCTCTGAGAATAATACCCATACATGCTAAATATCATTTTCTTGTATCAAAGCTTTTGAATTATCAGCCCCTCCACATTTTACTCTGTTCTTTGAAAAATATATGGAAATTGGTTTGATTCTTTGAAAGGACAAGGGGATTCAGCACAGGGCAATATCTCACAGAGTCCTAAAAGGAGAATACCATCTAGGGGTACCAAAGGAACCAGTAGGAGCAGCTAGGTAACAACTAGATCTGGCAATCAGAAGTGGGTGTTAGGATGATATGGAGCCAGGGGCCTGATTCTATGGAAAAAAAAAAAAAAAAAGATTTCAATTATTAGAAATCGAATGTAAGAGAATATCTTCAATGATGTCTTAAAAAAGATTTTTGTTTATTGTGGCCTATTTTCATTGTAAGCTGGTATACTGATGAGAACCCAGCTTAAATAGCTCTTTACTCTTCTGTTGAGAACCTAGCCTGGTTTCCACAGGCTGCTGGAGATGGTGAGTTTTAAGGCAGGTCTGGGTGTAGGATGACGTTATCCTTGATAAGGATGCCACGGAGACACATTTGAATACGAGGTTAGTGGGAGATTGTAGTCCCTATTTGAGCAGCAGCGTCAGGGCAACCGCTCTGTATTATGAAACAGAACAGAAATCTTTGGTGCACTGCAGTGTCTTTACCACATGCTGTCTGTCATGTAGACTAAGGTAGCACTGCTGAAGAATAAAATAAGGATCGTTTCTTTTTTAAAATTAAGTTTGTGTGTGTGTGTGAATCAGCAAATGGTGTGAGGACACCAAGTGGGACACTATACAAATATGGAATGCGTCACAATCTGGGTGTCATCCCTGTGCAGGGGCCATGCTAATCTTCTCTGTATTGTTCCCATGTTAGTATATGTGCTGCCAACATGAGCACAAGAATAAAGTTTTAATGTCAAATAAATAATTATAATACTTCTAAAGCTGTGAAGCATGCAGTCAAGTCTCAGAATGGTATTGAGATCAAAGGAACACTTCCGAACACCCAGGAATTCTGACTACCACATGACCAAATTCTTACAGGCTATTACGTGTGGTACAAGTATGCAGAAGCATGTCTTATGTGCAGGACGAAGCTTCCTAAGGCATTTATCTGACAGGGATAGCACTCAAGTCCCAGTGGTGGAGACCACCCACAACAAAAGTGTAAGTGTGGGCATGTGAAGAGAGCTTAGTGGGTTTCAGAAAGACTGAGGTTTGGTAAAAATTAGGCACATTGTAAACCCCGGGTAGTTTAAGCTGGTTTAAGGACAACAACATTTAACCAAGATCCCACTAACCAGTGGAGTGAAGCCTTCTAAGTGTGGCCCATCCATTAGCTGAAGAACACAGAGCAGCACCTGGAGACTGAGGTCTGAGAAAGGGGGCGATAATGCTCTAGAAATTGCCTGAAATAATGTCAAATAATTTTAGTATACTTGAGATCTTTAGCTTTCATAATTTTATATAATACCAGTTTACAATAATGCGAATAAACAAAGCAAAAAGTGTCAAATTTCAACAATTTCTTAAGTACAAGAAAAGCTTCTTGTTTGAATTGTTGTTTTAACAATTCCTAAAATTCCTGGATGTGTAT
This sequence comes from Tadarida brasiliensis, assembly GCA_030848825.1. NCBI lineage: Eukaryota > Metazoa > Chordata > Mammalia > Chiroptera > Molossidae > Tadarida > Tadarida brasiliensis. Next base: position 65,100,364 of record CM061257.1, read on the forward strand.
AAACAAACCCTGAGAAAGTATGCTAATTTCCCTATAAAATAACGACCCTCTATTTTTTCCCCCCCATAATTGTGAACTTTGACTCTATGGAGAAAAGGTTAGCTCACTTTTGAATTATTTTCTTCCCCTTTCCAAATGAGCAGGCCAATTAAGCATTAATTGGAAAAGCCCCTAAGAAGTATAAGTAAGCCCATTTTTTGTCATCTGAATATATGCAGTTGATAATTGCATTTATCTTTATGATTACTAAATGATTACTACTGTTGAGTAAGTCCCATTCTATTTGATATACTATATATTAATACATGTCTTCTATTGTTTCTTAATTATGTTGTTCATAATCTGCTTAGCTTCTTCTAACCACAAACTAAAAGGAATCTCTCTTCCATTATTTTATACTTCTATTCATAGTTTCATTTGCTGTTTGATAAAATATTATGTGTAGATGCATCACCAAATAACACATACATGTTTTTATCAAATTTCTGAGAAATTAGAAATTGTAAAAGTAAAAGTTTGAGTAGGGTAAAGTTTTGTCTTCAAGTTATTCAGTGCTCAGTGACTCTGAGTATTGAAAATTTTTGTGCTTAATTTATTCATTCATACACTTACCCTGTCTCCCAAAGGTGTAAGTGACCACAGAGCTATGTAAATGACGGTGCTTTATGCCTTGTTGGGAGGTTTACCTGCATCTAGCAAACATTTAGCATTTGGGGGGACACTGAATTTTGGCCTGATGAAATGAGTGATTCCTTACTGTGGATCTGTTAGTACTCTATGTGGCTAACATTCAAGGTACCAATGTTTATAAGTGGTGCACAGATGTGTGTACAGATGTGTGTTAATAAGATAGACCTAACTCCTGTTGCAAAGGGGGGGGTGGGCAGCAATTCCATCCACACAGGTTTTGTTTTCTTCATTTATAATGATAAGAAGTGAATTTTTACCACAGTATTATGTATGACCTTAGAGCATAACTTTTTTAAATGTCCTAAATCTTATCATTAGTTAGTGCAGGTAACGAGATACACAAAACCACTTAAAAATGAATGCATACATTAATTATGTTAATGTAGAGTAAATTGTTACCCAGAGTGGCACATGTTTGAGTTTATGTGGCAACGCAGTGGTAGAACTGGAAAATTCTGGCGAGCGTATCTCTAAAGAATTTTGATGGAAAATTCTAATTTTTGTTGTCATTAATGTTTACTACAGTATCTTTTAAAATCTGTGTTTTAAGCATAATTGTGGTAGACTTATCTTCATTTTGATAGAAGGGATCTAAGTGGTAGTTTTTTTAAATTAACTTTTTAATTTTATAATTATTTTAGATTTACAAAAAATTGTAAAGATAGTACAGAGTTCCTATATACCCATTCTGAGTTTCCTCTATTATTAACATCTTACGACAGTCTGGGTCACTTGTCATAATTAAAGAACTACTATTGAAACATTATTTTTAACCAAAGTCCATACTTTATTTAGATTTTACCTAATGCTTTTTTTTTTTTTTAATCTATTCCAGAATCCCATCTAGGATAGCATATTACATTTCATTATCATGTCTTCTTCTTCTTTTTTTTTTTATCCTCACCCAAGGACATTTTTTCATTTTTTGTTCAGATAGAGTGGGAGGGAGAGAGAGAGGACGAGAGAGAGAGAGAAACATCGACGTGAAAGGGACACATCTAGCCGCTGCCACCCACACGACCAACCAGGGCCGGGGACAAACTGCAACCGAGGTACATGCCCTTAGCGAGAACCGAACCTGGGTCTCTCTGGACCACAGGCCGACGCTCTAACCGCTGAGCCAAACCGGCCAGGGCCATTATCATGTCTTCTTAGGTTCCTCTTGGCTACGACAGTTTCAGTGATTTCCTTATTTTTAATGACCTTGAAAGTTGTCAGGATTGCTGAGGGTCTGCTATCTTGTAAAATGTTCTTCCGTTGGAATTTGTCCATTTTTCTTACTATTAGGCTGGAATTAAGACTTTCTGAGAAGAAAACAACGGAGATCAAGTGCAGTGCTCATCATATCTCATCAGGGCACTTCATATCCACACGACTTAGCACAATGAATGTTAACTTGATCACCTGACTGAGGGAATGTTTGTTAGATTTCTCCGTTGTAAAGTTACTCGTTTCCTTTTTTCAGACTGCAGTCTTTTCAAGGAAGTCACCATGCACAGCACACATGTAAGGAGTAGAGAATTATACTTCCCCTTCTCAAGAATGAAGTAACTGGTAAAGTACCTATATAAGTTATTTCTAATTATTCTACAAGGGTGATTTGTCAAATTTTCCCTATTTACGTATTTATTTAATCATTTATCCATATGAATTTATGGATATTTATTTCATACTTTGGGTTATAATCCATTACACTCTTACTTATTTGTTGCTCAAAGGCTAATTTTGTGTATTTCTGCCCCAGTCTTAGAATTAGTCATTTCTCCAAGGAACCCTACTTTTCTTTCTTGGAGAATAGTAACCATGATCTGGGTACTAGGTATGCTTATTGCTACTGGGGTGTCATTTCCTTTAGGTCTTCTTAGCTGACAGAGCAAAATATATGTGTGTATACTAACCTGTGTACATACACATATCCATAAATATTGCTTTGTGTAACCCTTTGTATCAGTCATAAGCTAAACATGAATTTATACTGTTGTGTAGAACTGTAATTCATTACCACATGAACCATTCTAGCCTTTTCCCATTGCTTGTCTGTAACCCCCGACTCCAACCATGAGGAACCTGGTCCATTGCCATTTATTTACTTAATGGTTCAGTTCCACTATCCGTGTATTGTGGTTTCAGAATTATTAACATGTATCCCCATGGGGAAAACTTCCTCAATTCAAGTACTGTACAGTGTTTATGTACAAGTCCTTTGTCTTTAGTCTTGTGAGTGATGGATATTTAGCTGAGGAGATTTGTAAGCAAAGTGTTGAATGTGTGGTCTGGTTTCCCTTTGCTGCTTATAGTAAAATGTGAGAGGAGAGAGATACATTGAAAGAATTGTTAAGCAAAGAGGAACCAGACTTGAAGATTTGGAAGATTCTCAGCTTATTCATTTTGTAAAAAAAAAAAAAAAGATTGAAAGCATGTTCTGGAGAGAATACCAAGGGTTTGACTGGACAACCACTCCACGAAGAGATTATCCATGATTCCATTCTAATCAACACTCTCAGCAGAATCCAGGAATAGAGATAGAATTAGGGACACTATTATGACTGAGGAAACAGAAATAGGATGAAATAAAGAACCGCTTTCAGGCTTCTGGGATTCTTCCAGCAGGGAGTACTGCTCTATGGTATAAAAAGACGAAGAATGATGTACAGGGAATTCAAAGATTATCAGGGCTCCCACTCGCACCGCAGGCCCAGGAGTAAGGCTGTTCCTGGTCAGTTTCAGAGGGTGGGCCCACTTCCTTGGCTTCTTTGCCTTGCAAAGGGCTGAGGGGGTTGGGGCCACAGCCCCAGGGCTGTGGGAGTGAGGCTGCTGCCCCAGTGGGTCAGAAGGCACATTATTGAGCCCAGAGAGTTATTCTCCATCCTTAAGGTCTGTTGGAATTTGCCTTGCTAGGTTTTGGACTTCCTTGGGACCCATCCCCCTTTCTTGTTTCCTATGTCTCCCCTTTGCAGTGGGAGTGCCTACCCAGCCTGTGCCTGCCCACCACTGTCTTTATGGAAGTGCATGCTCGTCTGCTTTCACAGGTTTGCAGCTGGAGAGGAATTGTGTCTCAGGATGAATCATGTCTACAGTCTCACCCATGCCTGATTCACATGTTATTTTGGGCTTGGAATTGATGCTGAAATATATTTAAATGTTTGGGGGCTGTTGGTTTGGGGTGAATGTATTTTTCATGCGAGAAGAATATGAACTTTGGGGAACCAGAGGGAAAAATGTTATGATATGAATGATGTCCCCCTAAAATTTATATGTTGAAGCCCTAACTTCCTATCTGACTTTATTTGGAAATAGGGCCTTTAGGAAAGTCGTTAATGTTAAATGAGGTCCTAAGGGTGGGGCTCCAATCTGATAGAACTGATGTCTTTATAAGAAGAGGAGGAGATACCAGAGAGCTCCCCTTCTTTCTCCACGTGGAGACAGAAATGAGACGCTGTGGGGACACTACAAGAAGGTGGCTATTTTCAAGCCAGAAAGAGAACCCTTATCAGAAACTAAATTCTGATTGGTTCTTTTTTATTTATTTTTCTATCTTTTTGTTGAACTTTGTTCATGTATTGTTTTCCTGATTTCATTGAGTTGTTTGTGTTCTCTGGAAACTCACCGAATTTCTTTAAAATAATTGTCTTAAATTCTTTGTCAGGCAATTCATAGATCTCCATTTTAGGGAGCTGGCTACCTGAAATGTATTGTGTTCCTTCTGTGCTATCGTATTGTCCTGATTTTTTGCATTTCTTGTAACCTTGCATTGGTGTCTGCTCGTTAGAAGTAGTAGTCACCTCCTCCAGACTCTACATACTGGCTTCAGTAGGGGAAGACTGTCATCTGTGGGTGGGCACGGGAGTGCCAGCTGGTTGGGATGTGTGATGACACCGAGTCCAGGGCACACAGGGTCTGTGGGTGCTGCATTCAGGAGAATGTAAAGGGAAAGCATAGCAGTGCCTGGTCCAGGGGCACATGTGGGCACCAGGCCAGTTGTACACGGGGGTTCCAGGTCTGGCTGTGTGGTGGCACTGGGTCCTGGGAGTGCACAGAGATGTTGACTGGGGGTTAGTGCACAGTGGGGTGGTTGGGTAGGGAGTACCCAACCCTATTTCCAATAGCTCTGGCTCCAGGAAGATGTGGCAACTTGGGTTCCTGGGGGGCTCCAGAAGCTGGGGTTCTCATTGGTGAAGACTGTAGGAATTCTTGGTGGTGGATGGTGCTGCTTCCTACTGTTTTTTCCCTCAATGGGTAGGGGTGGGAGGAGGAGGACATAAGACTGAAGGGATTCATCTTACTACTGAGCTGTGCCAGCCTGGGGGATGGGTGATCAGATCAAATAAAACTTTCTCATCTCGCCCTGGACTGTTTGGCTCAGTAGTTAGAGCATCGACCCGCGGACCAGAGAGGCCCAGGTTCAGTTCCCGTACCTCGGTTGCAATTTGTCCTCTTGGGGTCATGTGAGTGGCGACCACTCGATGTGTCTCTCTCACATCGATGTTTCTCTCTCTCTCTTCCTCCTTCTCTCCCTCCCGCTCTATCTGAAGATGAATGCAAAACTCTCCTCGGGTGAGGATAAAAACAAACAAACAAACAAAACTTTCTCATCTCTTCTATGTGGTCGTCCTTGGTTCTTTTGCTCCATTGGGTTGCTGCAGCTTCTTAACGGGACTCTCGAGCTTGCTAAGAGCATTTCTTTCTGCAAATTGTTAAGTTATTGTTTTGGTGTGTGGGTTGGGGGCAAGGTCTGGGTCTCCTAGTTCACCATCTTGCTGGTGTTATTCCATTTGTTTCTACAGCAGGGAATCCTATGGGCAAGACTCATTGCTGCACTTCCTTCATCATAAACTTATTTCCTTAGAGGTCATGTGATGTGAGACACTTCAACAACGAATAAGGAATTCCATAAATTTAGTGTTGCCAGACATGTGAGCAAGAAAAGTAAATTTGTACGCATAATACATATCTATTTCTACGACAAAAATGCCTGCTCCCTCCCTGATGGAAAGATTTCCTTCTCAGCCTTTGGTCACCCTGGAAATGGTTCTGCATCAGGGGTTCAAATTTAACCTTGGCTGTTGGCAGCTGGGCCTGTCTCTCTGATTCATGGCTGCTTTGTACATGTGCCCATTGAGCAGGGACCCAGTGTTTGCGCCATGAAGGGATCTGAAACTCGTTAAGTTCCTGGAAGTGGTGGGTGATGGTGAGGGATGCTGAGAACTGGCCTCCCTCGTGGACTAATTGACAAAGAGAAAATTATTTAAAGTTGGTAAGCCCTTTGTAGAACATTAGGAAAATACCAGAAAGTATATGGAGGAAAAAAATTAAGAGTGGTTTGATAAGGGCCAAGTATTTACCTATACATCACTGGACAGGTTTTTTAAAATCATGAAAAGAAACCCTAGATACTGAAAATAATTATTTCCCAAAGCTACTATTTTAAGCTATATTTTACATCTCTGGCCTTGACTGCGAAAGAGATAGTTCACATAATTATATCTATAAATGAGGCATGGGCATCTGCTGAGCATGGCTTAGAAATTGATAATTAGCACTATATCAAAGGATTCAGACAGCCTAATGTTAACATCATCATTAAAATGAACAGAAAGATTATATTGATCAAATAAGAAAAGAGTACTTAAAACACGGAGTCTATGGGCTTTCCTGCAAGTTATCACCTCAGGAGGCTATGTGATCATCTCTGCTTTTCAACTAATTGCCAGCCCTCAAATGATTTTATTGCTGTATTATATAGTTCAACATTTGGGTTTAAAGATTAAAATAGCAACTTATTTAAAAGAAACTATGCTTTTTCTCTATTCAGTTTTTCTCACTTTGATCTTATCCTTTAAGACTTTGAAATATCTTAGAGCCCTTAGATGTCCTCAAAAGGAACTCTGACAACACTGCTTGGGGAACAGTGTATTTCCAATGGCCTTTCACCATTAAAACCTTGTGTCTCTTCTTTCCCTCATCATTGTTATTTAACACTGTCTTTTAGTTCTGGCCAAGGCAATACGCTATAAAACAGAAATAAAGCATAATTAATAGAAGAAAGAGACAAAAATGATCACTCTTTCACTATAATATTCTGATTTCACACATTAGGAAATTGAGCACAAAGGGATCAATTGGCTAAGATAAGGTTTAATAGCTCATCAGTGAAAAAGCTGGGTTAATAGAGCTAAGGTTTAGAACAACGTTCGAGATAGACTTTTGTGTGTGTGGTTTATAATACATAGGGATGATGTACAGAAGAAATACTTTTAAGATTAACCCTCAGGCATTTGTTTATTTCTTTTTCATTCAGGAAATTTTCTTTGGAGTGCTTGCTTTGTAAGGAGACACTGTGCTAGGTTCTGGGGAGGGAGAGGGCCTAGCCAGGTTCTCTCCATCCCTGCTCTTAAGTTGCCTACATTCTAGCAGAGTTGCAGATGTTTCAGATGTTTCACTAAAATTAATTACTGTTGCCCAGCCGGTGTGGCTCAGTGGATGGAGCGTCCTCCCATGGACTGAGAGGTCCTGGTTTGATTCCGGGTCAGGGCACATGCCTGGGTTCCAGGCTCGGTTCCCAGTAGGGGACCTGCAAGAGGCAGTCAATTAATGTTTCTCTCTCACATCGATGTTTCTATCTCTCTCTCCCTTCCTCTCTCTAAAAAGATCAATAAAAACATATTAAAAGTAATTACTGTTGTGATAAATACTACTGGACAGTAAGACAGAGTGCTAAAAGCACAGAGAGGGACCTGATTTTCTTTGGTAATAAGAGTAAAAAAACAAACAAACAAACAAAAACAAAGCACAATCCCTTAAGCATGTGAGAAATCCAGGGTTTGTTGTTGTTGTTACCTTACTCTTTAAAATATAGGAAATGATACATGGTTACATTTAGAAAAATTGGTGGTAATGGTGAAAAATTATACAATAAGTTTTTAAACCATCATTAGGTAAAAAAACATGACATAAGGAAAGTGTAATTAAAAGTAGACTTCAGCCCTGGCTGGTTTGGTTCAGTGGTTAGAGTGTCAGCCATGGACCAAGGGGTTGCGGGTTCGATTCCGGTCAAGGGCATGTACCTTGGTTGCAGTTTGGTCCCCAGCCCTGGTTGGGGTCTTGCAGGAGGAAACCAGTCGATGTGTCTCTCTCATATTGATGTTTCTCTCTCTCTCTAACCCCCCCCCTCCCTCCAACCCCCCCCCCACTCTGTCTGAAGATAAATGGAAGAATATCATTGCGGGAGGATTTAAAAAAAAAAAGAGATTTGCTTTTCTCATTATTAGCTGCCTCAGGATTGATCTGCTAAGCCACATTCTTAAATAGCACGCAGGCTGCAGGCCTCATGTCACATGCCGAATCCGGGCATCACTGCATTATTACCATCAATGACAACACTCTGGCCTCAGAGAGCACTTCATAGGACAGGGCACACTCTCCTGTTCCATTTCCACTGACAGCGCCCCTTGGGCAAGAGGCAGACATCTGAGAAATTGGGTAAGATTGGTGGCAGTTTGTTCAGAGTCCGGCTGCTTGATCCCTGACATGAGGGTCAGGTATTTGGATGCTTGAGCAAAGATATACTGGCAGTGTTGGAATAAACCCAGAATAATTCTATCTGTGATGGCACCGAAGCATCCCTTCCTCTCCTGATGCAGAAAAAGACATGCTGCTACTGTAGGTATCAAGATTTAGGTATCTGCCAGAAGTAGTTTATAAGACACTTTGCAAAATCAGTAACAAATGCTATAATCCTGCAAAGCAGCCATGCAACAAGGTACTGGTGACATGTTATTTTTTTGAAGAAATTTCAATAACACTTTTCTCATAAGAAAGCTTCATGTAAATGAGAGGCAAATATAACTCTCAGAAAATTGGATATTTATGTGCTTGATTTATTTACGTATCTAAAGAGTTCAGTTTTATGGAGTTAGCTGATTGGTTTATGTAAGTCACTAGATGGCAGTACCAACTAGTAAGCATGACATTTCAGTTCAGATTCAGGTGCTTCTTAAATACCAAAAAAAAAAAAAAAGGAAGTTGGGAAACTAGCTTTGTTCAGTGGTGACTCTGGGTGGTATGTGTCTTGGCATGGGGAGACCAGCTTCTAAAGGTAATACCGAAACAGTGACAAGATCTCAGAGTTATAGACGTGCTAGATGTTTTCTACAAAGTAAGTCTCAGCAGATAGAATCATAATTTTTATTTGTTATTTGATGTATTATGGCTTTCGAGGGATTTTGAGAAACGTTTTAATCATTTAATCTCGTATCAGCCTTGGGATTTAGTTAAAGTTGGTATTATTATCCTCATTTTACCAAAAGGCAACGGCATCTCTTTAGGCCAGTAGTTCTAAAGCCCTGAGGTTCCTGATAACATAAAGAGTTCAGGTACACTGTCTCTGTACCATTCTTACCAAAAAAATCTCATTGTTTTATCTCTTCCTTTCTTATTACATTTTTATGTGATTCGAATTTCTCTGTAGAAGAAATAGTTTGAATATCTTTGGGACCTAGGAAAAGAATTTATGGTTCGTTTTCCAAAATGCAGCCCTCTTTTCATTGAGGGCTATCTAGCGGGAAAAAAAAGCTGGCTGCATTTCTTTACTTCTGAGCCTTCCCAAGTGAACTCAGCAGTTCTGGAAGCCAGGTAGCATTTTAGGTACTAGTGGTGATAAGGTGAATGGGAGGCCTTTGAGCTGCTCATGATCCTGCCAAGAGATGAGGCTGGAAAGTCTGACAATAACGCAGTGTGATATGTGCAATATTAACAGTTTGAGCAAAACGCTAGGAAGCATAAATGCCTGAACGATTAATTCTGCCTTGAGGGGAAGCTTCACTGAACTGCCAACATAATAGAGATGAGGAAAAAAAAAAATCAATGCTCTGATTTTAAACCTTTCGTTCTCCCTTTAAGAAATATAGGGGAATACGATGTTCAGAAAATAAATACTCTAAGATGTTTTTAAAAAGACATATAATGGTTCATAGAGTAAGAATCACCTAGTTTTGGAAGTTGCCCCAAGGTAATTAAATACACATTGGAAACTGTATTAACTATAAATGGGAACATGTGACTTGAAATTTTTAGTAGTCTCTCAAAGAGATAATGTCTATGTTACATTCATTCTATCGAACCAAAACATAACGCTACCTGAACATTTGGGTCCAGATCTACAAACCTAGATTAATGGTGTGCTAGTCAATATGGAATAACTGGCCCCAATAAAAACAAGCTCTTTGATTTGGAGCATTTGCCGATTTGTGTGGTATAAATACATCCTTTGTTGTCAATTTCAAATGACCAATATATTGTTACCAAATGCAGAGGCGGGAAGTGTCGAACACAGTTGGTTCTCATGAACCAGTGCAAGCCAGTCTGAGCAGGTGTGAGGTCCCGAACCCAGTGCCTGGACTCATACTCTTGGCATGACAGAAGCACTCAGCAGTTCTACCTCTGTCACTGGAAAGCTGTGTGAACTCAGGCAATCACTTAAACTCTGACATGTAATTAGCTTAAAATTTGTCGAGCACTTTGTGCTAAGTGGTATGTTAAATACTTCACTGACATGTTTTGGATACTCTTTACAGTTCTGAAAGGTATGGTACTGTGCCTGTTTCACAGGCATTAAGTGATGTCTCTTCCATTATACTGTTACCTTGCTAGAATACATTGAAATGCCCATGATCTGTTGCAGCAAATTGAGCTATCATGTGAAGATTCATTTTAGGAAAGATATTTGCTACATAGCATTCTTTAATTCTAGATCCGTCTTGATTTGTTCTGTCAATTTTGCATTTGGGGGGAATCCAGGAAGTGTTGTGTAAAGACCAGTCTGTTGAAATGTTTGCCTTTATTTGAAATGTTCGGAAAAGTTTAATTTTTTAGTTGTTATTGCTCATAAAATACTAATATGAAAGTTTTAATTTTATTGTTTCTAATGTTAACAATTATTCACTTAAAAATACAGTGGGCATGCCCTGGCCGGTTCGGCTCAGCGGTTAGAGCATCGGCCCGCGGACCAGAGAGTCCCGGGTTCGGTTCCCACTAAGGGCACGTACCTCGGTTGCAGTTTGTCCCCAGCCCCGCTTGGGGTCGTGTGGGTGGCAATCAGTCTATGTGTCTCTCTCAGATCGATATTTCTCTCTCTCTCTTCCCTCCTCTCTTCCTCCCGCTCTGTCTGAGGATAAATGCAAAAAAATGTCCTCGGGTGAGGATAAAAAAATAAAAAATACAGTGGGCATGCCCTGGCCAGGTGGCTCAGTTGGTTTGACCATCGTCCCGTGCACCAAAGGTTTTTGGTTTGATTACCAGTCAGGGCACGCACCTAGGTTGTGGGTTTGATCCCCTGTCCGGGCACGTACTGGAGGCAACCAATCAATGTTTCTCTCTCACATCGATGCTTTTCTCTCTCTCTATTTTCTCTCCCTTCCACTCTCTCTAAAAATCAATGAAAACATATCCTTGGGTGAGGATTAAAAAAAAAATACAGTGGGTTCAAAGAATAGTCCAGAAAGATACAAAATAAAATATGACAGCTACTCCACTCTTCACACATCTTTCTCCCCGTGGATAATTATTATTCACTATTCTGTTTAGTTGCAAAATAGAGCATATAGCTTATAAATGAGGATATGTACCCTCTCTTTTTGTCATAGTCTTCATATGATTTTTAGATAATTTTAGAAAGAGTTCTGTTCATGAAGCACAAGTCATTTTCTTTGCTGCCTGTGGCGTGTCGCCAAATCATCGTTATTAATAGCAAAATCATTAAATATCCTTAACCAAGACAGTTTTTAAGTTAGAACAGCTCTTATACATTTCTTCCTAATCTATTACTTTTATTATGAATTAATTTGGAATAATTCAGTACTGAAAAAAATCATCCTGTGTTTGGTTACAATAATTTTACTGAAATAATAATCCTCAGTATCATTTAGGACTTTTATAAATAATAAAAACTATTTTTTCTGAATCTTAAGAGGAAGGCCTAAAGGCCCCGGAAGGCCTAGCCCCAGATGCCTTTCTGATCCCTTCTCCTACTATTCGCTTTCTAACCACATTGCTCGCCTTGCTTTTCCTCAGAGAAAGCCAGATGCACATAGGCTTCAATTCATTTCTCTCGTTTTCCCTGTGTTTGGAATGTTCTTTCCCTACATTTCAGAATGCCTGTTTTTCTCACCTCCTTCAGTTCTCCTTGAATCAAACATAACCTCGCTGAGCCTTTCCCTGTGCACTTCATTGAAAATTGTAATCCTGGCCCAGCCGGTGTGGCTCAGTGGTTGAGCGTCGACCCATGAACCAAGAGGTTGCTGGTTCAATTCCTGGTCAGGGCACATGCCCAGGTTGTGGGCCCAATCCCCAGTGGGGAGCATGCAGGAGGTGGCCAATCAATGTTCTCTCTCATCAGTGTTTCTATCTCTCCCTCCCTCTCCCTTCCTCTCTCTCTCAAATCAATAAAGAAGAAAAAAATTAAAACAAAAAAAGAAGATTGTAATCCTGTTACTACATTGCTTATCTTCCTCACTGCCTTGCTTTTCTCCTAACCATTTACCTAGCACTAGATTCCTAGGGGCATTGGACAAGCCTCTGGTCTCCTGGGTGACATGATGAGAGCCAGATTGAATGTCCTACATAAGGAGCTGGATACTACATAGGTGAGAGATCAGGAAAAGAATAATATTTCTCTGCTTGTAAATGTGGAAGGAAGAAACTGTCCCCCTCCTTGGAAAAGTAATGGGACTGAATCCTAATTCAAACCTTTGGTGAAAGCTCTCCAGGACCCAGATAGACCCTTGTGTCTCTGCTTTTCCAAACTAAGGATGTCTCCAAGTTCCAGGGCCTCATTCCTCTTTTACTTAGGGAGCTAGTCTTCAGTCTTCCTGGCTCCCTGGGGCTTAATTTAAGGACTTTCTTCAGGCTGTATCAGAACAATTACCCAGACAGATGGCTACAGAGCTCATTCTCATGGCCTACTAGGAGTCTCAGAACTAGGTTTCTTTGCAGGAATATCAGGAGTTTTATCTCACTGCAGAGCTGCTGGTGAATATTGGTTTCCAGTGACTCTCTCAAAGATTGTTACTGTGCTTCATTAAGGATAACTACACATGCCAGTCTTACTCAGGAGGATATCAAGGATGGTGTGAATACTTTATTTCCTGGTCATGTTAAAATTCCTGTTCAGGATTTTATAGCATAAATGCAGAACCAATCTTCTCTAGAACTCTTTGAACAGTTATCACAATACTCCCAGAATGTGATCTCTCTAAATGTTTATTGCAACTCTGCCTTCCACATTCCACTATCAGTGGGGAACATAAGCAAAGGGCCTGTGGACTGAGCAAGAAGACTTGACCCATTCACCCAAGACATTTTTTTTTTCTGGTATAGCTTAAGGCTTACTGGGGAGCACACAATGTCACCAAGTCGATTATAGGCAAGAGAGAACATCACTCATGTTGGTTGGCACTATGAAGGAATGGCCTGGAAAGCCTTCCGAGGAGATGGGTGCATCCCCACATGGAGGACTGCCTGACATGTGGCTTGAAACCAGAAGACAGGATGGGACAACTGCCCTGGGTGACAGGAATAGGGGTCTCTCAGGGTAAAGGACATCTGCTGCTACTACCACTGTACTTGGCTGCCGTAAGCCAGAAAGAGAACTTGAGGTCAGTAACAGTTGAAACATGGAAGAGTGAGAGCTAATCCTTGGGCCTACACATATGGCTCAAGCCCAAAGGTCATGATGGACCTTTAGTAGCTCAGAACCCTGAACTTGTCCAATGTGTGCTATGAGTGAGAATCACCCAATATGGGCACATTAGCACCGTTCTGACAACCCAGTATTGTGGGATACCATGAAAGAAATCCCATGCTGGCTAGTGAGAGTGGCCCTCTCACCAGGTCATCTTCCTGAAATTGAGCCCCTGGATGACTCCATAGTCAGCCTCATGCATTGTGGTGGTGATTGTGGTGGTAGTGTTAGACAACACCATGAGGGGGTGAAATGGGGACCAGTGACCACAAGGGCCCTGGTCAGAATCAAGGAACACCACCCTGATGATTCTACTGGCCCCAGCTCACCCAGGTACTGGAGAGAGACTTTATCAGGTTGAGGAAGTTTCCTTTAATTTCTAGTTTGTTGATTGCTTTTATCATGAAGAAGTGTTGACTTTTGTCAAATGCTTTTTCTGTGTCTATTGAGATGACCGTGTGGATTTTGTCCTTTATTCTATTGACATGGTATATTACATTAATTGATTTTTGGATGTTAAACCAACCTTGGATAAATCCCACTGCTTTATGGTATATAATCCTTTTCATATGTTGCTCAATTCAGTTTGCTAGTGTTGTGTTGAATTTTTTTGCCTCTATATTCATAAGAGGTACTGGTCTGTGATATTTTTTTCTTGTGATACTCTTGGTATTGGTAGTGATATTATATGAAGGTAATACTGATATCATAGAATAGGTTGGGAATTGTTCCTTCTTCTATTATTTGGAAGAATTTGCAAAATAATTCTTTAAATATTTTGTAGAATTTATCAGCGAAATCACCTGGATCTGAGCTGCTTTTTGTGGACAGTTTTATTATTAACTCACTCTTTTTACTTATTATACATCTTGTCAAATTTTTAAAATTTCTTCTTGAGTCATTTTGGTAGTTTGTGCCTTTCTAAGAATTTAGATTAAAGGTTACTTTTTCTTTAGGTTACCTTTTGATGATTTAGATTTGATGGTTTGAAATTCCCTTTTTAATTTCTGTATGGTCAGTAGGGATATCTTTCTTTTTTTATTGAAATTTTAGTAATTTGAGTCTTCTCTTTTTTTCTTGGTCAAAATAGTTTAAGGTATGTCAATTTTGTTGATCTTTTCAAAGAACCAACTTTTGGTTTTGTTGACTAGCTCCATTATTTTTCTATTCTCTATTTAATTAATCTCCACTCTAATATTTATTATTCCCTTTCTTCTATTAGGTATATATTTGCTCTTTTTTTTTCTCAATTTCTTAATTTGTAATGTTATTATATTGATTTGAGATCTTCCTTCTTTTTGAATATAGACATTTCCAGTTATAAATTTCCCTGGAAGCATTGTTTAAGCTGTATCACATAAGTTCTGTTATATTGTGAATTGATTTTTATCCATCTAAAATTAGTTTCTAATTTCCCCAGTGATTTCTACTTTGACCTATTGAGGACTGTGTTGTTTAATTTCCACGTATTTGTGAATTTCTCAAATTTCTTTTATTATTGATTTCTAAAGTCATTCCATTGTGATAAGAGAACATGTTTTCAATACTTTCAAATTTGCTGAGGCTTGTTTTTTGGCCTAACATATAGTCTGTCCTAGAAAATATTCAATGGGCACTTGAGAAGAATGATGTTCTGTTGTTGTTAGGAGGGGTGTTTTACAGATACCTATTAGGTTTAGTTGGTGTATAGTTGTTCAAGTCTTCTATTTCCTTATTTATCTTCTGCTGTGTTCTATCCATTCTTGAAAATGGAGTATTGAAGTCACCACCTCCACAGTTGAATTGTCCATATCTTTAATTTTGTCAGGTTTTCCCCAGCCAGTGTGGCTCAGTGGTTAAGCATCAACCCATGCATCAAGAGGTCCCTAATTGGATTCCCTGTCAGGGTACATGCCTGGGTTTTGGGCTTGATCCCCAGTAGGGGGCGTGCAGGAGACGGCAAATCAATGTATCTTTCTCTTTGATATTTCTCTCTCTCTCCCTTCCTCTCTCTCTAAAAATCAATTAAACAAATATTTAGTTTTGTCAAGTTTTGCTTCATGTATTTGGGAGCTCTGTTCTTAGATGTATATATGTTTCCAATCATCATATCTTCCTGATGAATTTGTCCTTTTATCATTATAAAATGTCTCTCTTCAGTAGTAACAATTTTTGTTGTTGTTTTAAAACTATTTTGTCAGATATTAGTATAAATCTTCCAGTTTTATTTGATTGCTAGTTGAATTTTTCCATCTTTTTACTTTCATCCACTTAGTATCTTTGAACTATGTGTTTCTCTTGTAGACAGCATATAGTTGGATCTTGCTTTTTTTTAACCTGATGATCTCAGACTTTTGACTGAATTGTCCAGTGCATTAGCTCTATTTCCTCTTCTTTTTTGGGCTATTATTAACATATATGATGTCCCTATGCCACAGATCCAACAAACATTCTTATAATTTTTCTTTTACATTATTTTATGTATTTTAAAGAAGTTAAGAGAAGAAAGGCTTTATTTTCTCACTTCAGTACACATTTGTTCCCACATATTCTTTGTGTTATTCTTGTCAAATGACACAATCATATACATATTGTTTTATGCAGTTGCTTTTTAAATCAGTTAAGAAAAGAGGAGAAACGTGCAATTACACTGTCTTTTATAGTTACATTACAGTTGGCCCTTGTTTATTGCGGTTAATCAGTTCCAGACTCTACCGTGATAAATGAATTTCCGCGAAGTAGGATTCTTTATTTATACAGTCATCCCTCACCACTTCCCACTTCGACTTTCACGGCTTCACTCTATCGCGTTTTTTTCAAATATAGTATATATAGTATTTGGGGAAAATCACAGTAGAGTGAAGCTGCGGAAGTCGAAGCGTGAAGACGCGAGGGACGACTGTATTACCTTTACTGGCATTCTTTGGGTTTTATATGTGCATTTGAATTACTCTCAAGTGTCACTTGCGTTCAGCTTGAACAAATTCATTTATTACTTCTTGTAGGGTGAGTCTCCTAGCAACAAATTCTATTTTTGTTCATCTGAAAATGACTTTCTTTGCCTTCATTTTTGAATGATAGTTTTGCTAGATAGAAGATACTTGGTTGATAGTTTTTTCTTTTCTTTTAGCCCTTCTAATATATTATCCCACTGCTTTCTGACCTCCATTGTTGCTGATATTAAGCCAACTTTTAGATTATTAGAACTCCCTTGCCAGTGATGAGTCTTTTTCTCTTCACTGTTTTCAGGACTTCCTTATTCTCTTTGCTTTTCAACATTATCTGTACAGTATGCCTGGATGTAGATCTCTTGCTTTTAGGTCATTGAGCTTCTTGGATGTATAGGTTAAGTTTTTTCATCAAACTTGATAATTTATTAGCCATTATTTTTTAAATGATTTTTTTCTGCTCCTGTCACTCTCTCTTATCCTCTGATACTCTCATTATGCAAATGCTGATGCCCTTGATGTTGTCCTCATTCTCTGAGACTGTTAATATTTCTTCATTCTTTTGTCTCTGTTCTTAAAGTGGATTTTCAGCTTTGCTGATTCTTTCCTCTGCCAGATCAAATCTACTGTTGACCTCTTCTAATAATTTTTTAATTTCAATTATGTACTTTTCATATTATATATATACATATGTAATTTCAGTCTCTTTATTAACATTCTTTATTTAATCAAATGTTGTCATCATATATTCCTTTACTTATTAAAGCATTTGTTTGGAGTCTGCACCTGTGAACTTAAACCTTATTTGGACAAACTTCTCATGAAGTGGTGTAACTATGTAGGGAAGGGATCTGAAAGCCCACTCTCATACAGATGGCCTTCTCTGTAAAGCGGTATCCAAACACTACTACCTTATGGGAAAATTGAGTTGCTTATGGTGGCATTTACTCCAATCTCTGTTTTCCTGAGGTTAAGTTTTCTCTTTAGGGCTTGTGTGTAAAGGCTCTATTTAGGGCACAACCTACACAGTGGTGGGAATACGTTAAAAAGCCAAGAGTTTAGCCTTTGTATTTCCTTGAAATTTCCAATTCCTGTTCTTCCCCTATTATTTATCTAACAACAGGGGAATCCTAAGGCTTTTTATCTTTGTGTGTGTTGACCTTTCCCAAGCCTGAACCTTCAAATGTCATAGGAAGTGCGATGACTTATGCCACTAGCTCTTCCTCAAAGCCTTGCTTTTCCCAGTTTTATAGTCTCCCAGGTCCTAATAATTTCTCTTACCATTACATCAGCTCACACCTCCTTGTGGCTTCCTATTTTCTGCCTGACACGACCAAAATGATCCTCTGAATTTGGCTCTCAGTTCTGGATGAAAATAAAATACGAAGGAAAAACACCTGGATGTGCGTCACCCTCCAATGACTATCACCACCACCAGCTTAAAACTGCCCATGACCTTCGTGAGAACTCCCTTTCCTCATCAAAACAAGATCCAGGTCACTCCATGTAGTTTGCAGCCCATCAAGACCACAAACACACTAGCATTTTTGAAATGCAAAACTCTGGCTGTCCAATTCTGTCTCTGCCAAGACTACATAGTCACTTACATTTTTCTTTCTATATTTTCCTATTCCCATCTTCTGCCTTCAAATATCTGGCAGGCTTCATGCTCCCTTGGCTGAGCGGAGGTTGTGGCATACTCGAGAGGAGAGTCTACATGCAAGAATGCAGGACAGATCATATCTCGGCTTTTTTTTTTGAGTCTGAGGCCTCAGAGGAGATTGTGGTAGGTCTTCTGAAGGCCAAGGAGAGGGACATCTCTATGGGAAACTTGACAGAAGGAGGATCTCCTTCAGGAAAAGAGTGATTCTATGAGACCAGGAGATGGTAAGATGTCTGGGTTTCTTGAATGGCAGACATCATGCCTTTGCTCCTTTTCAGCACCCCCTACATAGGTGGTGGAGCCTGACAGAGAAACGGCTGTGTGGTTTCCCAAAGACTCATTTGCTTCACCAGGGATGAGAGCAGCAGACCTGCAGAAGTTGGGAGACAATGGTACAGTGAGAGTTTCTGTGGTAACTAGCACGGATGCTTTACAATTGGAAAGGTTTCTGGAATGCCCTACTGAGAGATAAAGCCATTAGTGTTACTACACCAGAATGACTGAGGTTACATTTAAAACCAGCCTGGCCAGGTGAAGATTCAGATTTTAAATCAGTTTGATATATTGAAAATAAACATTGTACCCTTTGTTATTGAGATTGTAAAATGAGATTTCTGTGCGCTCGATGGAACTTGACTCATACATGTAGCTGTCCCTACAATTTGGCATTCCTAAATGATCCAGGTTCAGACTTAGAAAGGAATCTCAAACCTCATTAATATGAGACCCTGACTTACTCCACAAGAAATTGTCAAAATCCCTTCCAGTCGCAGGTGTCACTACTAAAGGCCTCTCCAGAAAAAAAGCTTCTCCGAAGATCCCGATCACTGGACATATACTCACTTTGGTCAAGTGTGGTAGAATAGTGGTGTTGATTGATATTTGGGAAGAGTGAAAGAGAAAGTAAAAATGAAGAGGGTAAGAGAATGTGAATAAGAACCTATATGTAAACTTTGACTTTTATTGATTTCTTTTTTTTTTTTTTCCTTCGAGAGAGAGGAAGAGAGAGGGAGCGAGAGATAGAAACACCAATGAGAGAGAACATTGATTGGCCATCTCCTGCATGCTCCCCCTGGGGATTTGGCCCACAACCTGGACATGTGCCCTGACCTGGAATCAAACCAGCAACCTCTTGGTACATGGGTCAATGCTTAACCACTGAGCCACACCTGCCAGGTAAACTTTGACTTTTAAACCCAGCACATCACAGACTGTTTTATTCCCATGGTACCCAGGCCCTCTTAGTGTATTTGCCTTTGTTCTGGGGGCATCTTTGGGAAGAGTTAGAGGAAGTTTTAACTCTCTCCCTGGTAGTAATGACGAAGGGATTTCATTCTGTTCTTTAGTAGACTATAAACAAATTCAACCTAAAGTCAGGCATGGTGTTTTAGTCAGATATTTACAGTAACTAACCTATTCTTAGACATATACTAGACACCAAAAATATTTGCTGAGTGAATGAGTGAGTTATATCTTAAAACTCCAGGTAGTCATAATGGGAGGAATAGACTAAGAAGATGAGGTAGACTAAATAAGACTAAATAGACTAAATAAGAGGTAGAAAGAAGTAACTTACCATAACTTTTAAGGCACCAGGGAAACTACTTCAATTATATGCATTTTTAAACTTTTTCTCAGAGATTTTGATGGAGAGTGTGGATCTCCTGAGTTCAAGCTTTGTCTTGTCATTTACAAGCTTTGTGATTCTTGCTCTTTAGACTTGAGTTTCTTCTGAAATAAACTACTGATAATATTGTTGTAAAAAAAAAAAGATAAAATAGTGCCTGTGGAAATATGCTGTAAACTAAAAGATATTATATAATGCTAAGATGACATCACAAATACCACAGTGCTTCGTTCTCTACTGTTGAAAGACTAATAAAACAAGTTCCTTTTATGAAGATCTAAATAGCTATTCGTATTGTACTTACACACACACATCACACATTCACAGCCCTGAAAACATTAAATTAACTTCCTATATGTGTCACAACATCTGGTGATTAATAGTTAAATAAAATTAATGACTCATTCCATATTTATTAGTCACATAGTCATCCACTGAAAGCAATAGATTTTTCTAAAAGATCTCTATTTTCTAATTCTAAGATCCAAGTTTCCCTGGCTAACCTAGCTTTGAACTGGGCTCCCTTGTAGATAAAGGGAAAGTTTTGAGCTTGCTGTCAAGGAACTAACCTTTCCCTATGCATCTCATTGCAAGGTTCCCATCTGTCTCCGCTGTGCTTGCTGTAAGTCAGAGGACTGTCAGCTTTGATGTTTATTCCTTTTTATTTATTTATTTTATATAATACCAAGTTTTCTAACTGTGTGTGTGTGTGATGTGTAACAAGCTTGTTTCCGTAATGCATGCTAATGACTTTCTTAGCCATGGGCATTTTATTGTAGTGGGATCATGTTCAAATTGAGAAATAATTTATACTCCATTATGTCCTGGCAAAATACATTGTGACTAATGTGGAAATAATGTGGAATTGAACATTTTCTTGTGACATATTACTTAATAAATCATAAACATTATCCTATCAGATTTAACAATGGTACATAAATGACCATTTGCAATATCAGGTGGTTTATGGTGCAGCATGAATATTTATTATAATTTAACATGAATGCTTAATATCTAGTATAAAAGGTTGTATATGTTATTACCAGTAAAATGAAAAGTGCTTTGGTGATTTTAACATTTAAAAGTCGTAGAGTTTAATCGCCTTACTGGGATCTTCATATTCTAAATGATTGACTCTAAACCTCCATAGGTTTCAAGAGGTGACTAGCAAACTCATTCCAATTGCACTAAACTACAAAGGAAAAAGAATTTTCAGATACCATCTGGCTAGTTCTCAAAACAGATAAATAAGAACGTTTTCATGCTCACTATTTCACATGAAAAGAATGCAAAGTAAAATTTCTTTTTCTTAATATAGTAAGTAGAAATATTATATGCTGCTTGTTTTTCTTACTTTTAAAATTATTTCTTCTCCATTTAACCATAAGTGTTATTTTACAATTATTAGCATCCAAGAACTCTCTTAAAATTCACTAACTCATTTACTTCATATTCCAGATGAGGAAACACTGGCCTGAGAAAATAAGCAACGTACCCATGGTTATGTTAGGTGAAATCAGGCTTTCTGGGCTTCTTCCATATGCCACACTGCACTTTTATTGTACTGAAGGAAAAAACTTGATTGGGCAATGTTAGAAGTCCCTTGGATCTGGGAATCTGACCATTTTTAAGTGATTTGTATGTGCTCACAGGTGATTCAATATATATATGCCCAAACTTTATAAAGAAATTTTCACATTCAACATATTCTTAAATTCTTATAGCCATTTCTGATTTTCCCGGTGAGGAAATTTAAGCTCAGAGCAGTTTAATAAATACAGACAGACAGCAGGTAAATTGCAGGGCTGTGACTCCATGATAGGACCACTAGTTACACAGATCATACTCTTTCTACTTCACCATTTTTGCTTTGCAATCCAAAGCCATTAATAAGTTTAGTGTTTATACTGACCTTGGCGACTAAAGGTTTTTGGTAGTTATGTTGGAAAGAGTCCCTGTGTCTATGTAAAAACATGTGAAAAACTATCTGAGCCTCTTGCCTTGTGTTCTGGATTCTTCAGTTAGACCTGCTGACCAGGAATTGTAGGGAGTGAAATTATTATGCATGCATGAGAGTTTATCCTGGGGTGGGGAGAGTGTGTACCTTAACTTAAAGCTGCAGAAAAGAGCTGAAGAAAGTGTGAGGAAGTGATGTTCTGTAAGAACCCAGATTTGCTTTCTTAAACTGTAAAGACTTTGAATACTGTAGTTAAAAGAGTTGTCTAAACTACAAGTGACAACTGGGTCTTTTAGCAATAATACTCTTAGGCAAAGAAAGGCCCAGAAAGAGAGAGTGAGTTAAGTGTTAAGTGCTAAAATTTCTATCTCATGGCAGGGATGGAGGTGGAGAAATACATGTTCGGACCTTTAAAATGAAAACAATGTCTGCATCTACATGATTGTCCACTGAAGATTGAATGTCAGAAACTTTGGGTTGGGTCATGAGCCAAGGAGGAGATGGATTGAGGGATGGTGTATTAGTAATCTCTTGCTAATTATCACAAAATTTAGAAACTTAAAATAACAAAATTTATTATTTCAAAGTTTCTGTGGGTCAAGAGTTCTGGTGCAGCTGAGCTGTGTGGGTCTGGTTCAGGGCCTCTGATGAAGTTGTTGTCAAGGTGTTGGTAGAGCTGCAGTGATCCCAAGGCTTGAGTGGGAAGGAGCAGTTTCAAGATGGCTCACTCCCATGGCTGTCGGCTGGAGGCCTCAGTTTCTTGCCATGTGGGCCCCTCCAGAGAGCTGCTTGAGTGTTTTCATAACAAGTGAGTTGGCTTCCCTCAGAATGAGTGCTCTAAGAGAGAAGGCCAGGCAAAGCTGCAGTGCCTTTCCCTACTCTAGGAGGTCAAACATTGTCACCCCCACTGCATTCTATTTGTCAGAAGTCAGTCACCAAGTCCAGCCCATACTCGTGGGGACAGGGATTAGGCTCTGCGTTTTGCGAGAGAGGAGGACTACGGATCTGTGTTGCTCTTTGAAAACCATTCCAGATAGATTAGATATCGTGTGTGTGTGTGTGTGTGTGTGTGTGTGTGTGTGTGTGTGTGTGTAGTTTAATGCTCAGAATTAGAAGGGACCTGAAACAGCACCATGTTCCAAAGCCTCATGTGACATAAAACAGGATGTATACCAAGTTTCAATGATTTCACCCAAACTCATGACTGCTAGTGAAAGAGATGCGACAAAAGCCCTATTTGTCTGGATCCCAGACTCCTGCTTTTTCCTTTTACAAACACATGAGCTCTAAAAAACACATTTTATCTGTTCTTCCTGTGCATTTGGATAGAGTGGGAGTTTACTAAACTAGTTTTAAGAAGGTCTGGAAAAGTTAATGACAAGTCTGCATGGTCAGATAGCAAGGCAAATGCACCCAGAATAAGGAGCAACATTGTCTCTTCTTCCCTGTTCTACAAACAAGAGGCATCCAGCAAGACGGATCACACAACGCGTGGTTCCGAGATAACAAAGCACCTCCTCTGTTGATCACTCTCCCAACAAGTAGAATTGATGGCTCTTTCCTCGGTGTTCTCACTGTACATTCTTCTGTTTTAGGACCCCTAGCATTTCATATCCTCTCTTTTTACATGTCTGCTTCCTCTACCTTCCAGGACCTGGCTGCATCTTGCTCATTATGTATTCCCAGTACCTAGCACAGTGTTTAGTTCAGGACAGGCACAATGATTGGCATAACATGTAATAACAATGATAACATTGTTTTATGTGATTACTGAGTGCATTTGTCTACCCCCTCCCCAAGAGTTGACATTAATTTAGTACCTGAAAAGGAGAAACTTTTTTAAAATTATAGGACCATCTGCTGTGTGATCACAGGTTCCACAAACTTCCTAGCCAGATTATATATATTTACAATTGATTGATTATTGAAATTGAGATATACTTGACATATAACATTGTGTAAGTTTAAGGTGTACAATATATTGATTTGTTACATTTATATTACAATATGATTGCCATTGTAGTGTATCTAACACTCTGTCCTGTCCTGCAATCAACATTTCTTCTAGTGGTGGAAACAGCTAAGATCTAGTCTCTTAGTAAGTTTGTTGTTTATGATACAGTTTTGTTTTCTACCATACTATACATTTTTGAAGGGTTTGGGACAAGTTCTCACATAGAAACAAAACAACAGTTTTTGTTTTTTATTATTAATTGGCTTCTTTGTGGCAACTGTTGCCCAGCTGAAAGTGACATAAATAGCAGGTACCTGACAATTTCTGAGAAAGGTGGCACTTCTCTTGATTACCACCAGGTGTCCTCTGTCAGTTATTCTAATCTATTTCGAATAGTGTTTGCTTGACTTCTTTTATTTCTGTAAAATGTCACAAGCAGATATATTTTAGTTATTTTTATAATCACCCTTAGAACAGGTTGATAAAGGCAGAATTCAAATTTGTGAGCTAGTCTGAATTAACTGAAAAGGAATATGAAGGCCGTGAAAGATGGTCAAACTTTGAAAAGAAGCTTTTTGAATTATTAAACTTTTTTAGTGACATAGTTTTCCCAAAATAGTACATAATTGCTTTTGGTTTCTCCCCCTTATAACCAGTCTTTTTCCTCTCCATATTTATATATTTCTTCATCTATAGAGAAGGAAGGATAAGAAGTGATCATCTTCATTTAAACCAAACTGTGTCTATTTCATGTTCCTGACTTTGAAAATTGTCTTTCATGCTCTGTGCTTTTCCAGAAATAGAAATAATTGGATACTTCTGTAAGTTAAAATAAAAGTATGTCTAGGTGTTTCAAAAGGGCAAAGGATGATAAATTGTAGTAAGAATTGGCTGCTCATGGGCAAGCAACGCTCAGTAAGCACCTCAAAGTTATGTTTTCCACATTTTGCTGAAGTCAATTTTAATGTAAGCATTTGGGATAATATCCTGCAGTTTTTAAAAGAGTCTCACGCACATTTAGTAAAACCTCATAACCTTGTGGACTGTCTTTGTCATAAATTATTTTATAACTCCCTCTCTTTATTCAAATTTCAGCCTTAGAGTCTAATATAAAATTTTTAGTTTTTATTAAATCCAGAACTTCCTCAACTTCTCTTTTTCTGTTTCTTCACGCTTTACACCTTTAGGATATGCTCTTCTAGAATATGATCTTTCCACCTGATGGGAAACTTCTGTGTCAAGTTCTCTTCTTTCTTCTAATTTACTAGTTTTCTTATATCTGAAATATATTAAATCACAAATAGCTTATAGAGAAAAGTAAAGCATAACATTGTATTTGTCACTACCCTTAGATGTTAATGAATTTAATGGGCCATTTTAAACAATATTTGGATCATATAGAAGTTGGGGATTAAAAGCATGAATATCCTGGGACAAATAAGTTGATACAGAATGGCTCTAAGCATGTATTTCATGTATATAGCTGGTCTAATAGAGCCACCATTTATATAGTAGGCAAAGACTATTAAAGAATTGCTAGTTAGCATAATACTCAGATTGCTGTGGAGAAACCAAGATTTGGGTATTGCTAAGGAAATTACCATCTAGCTAAGGTGATGCATTAAAAAGAAATGAAGAAGAAAAGCTCCCATGAATCAATGGATCAATAACAATGTGGTTGTCGTACTTAGGTCCAACATCTCAGAAACCCTTCTTAGAGAATTCAGGCAGATATAAGAAGGCACAGTAGCTAGAAAAATGGGAGAAAGTGGTAAGAGAAAGGGGTGCAATGAAGAGATTGAGCAAAACACAGACTCACAAAGAGGGAGAAGGAATGATGATCCATTATAAAAACTCAGAACAACTTAGAAAACATTCAAAGGGCAGGATTGGAAGAGGGTATTAGAAGTCATCTTTTCTCTTTCTGGCTTAAACCTTCTTCAGGCAAAGGCATGATAAGTTTGGGGGTGAAAGAGGCTGATGTTGAAAGGAAAAAAGACCATTTTTTACGAAGTTAATAAGGAGATTTTTGGAGGAAATTTTTGTGTACTGTGTGTATTGCCCAATGTTACCTTTGCTTTGGGAGTTAGCTTCGATTCTAAGAAACCAAAAACACAGGGGAGGTTTCCAAAAGAGAAGAATTAGGAAGATTAACAACAGATTTTACTTCTAAGACTTTGAGCTCATATTTTAGGCATAGAAAATAAAGATGAGAAAAAATTAAGATCTGAAACTTTTTTCATGATTACAAGTATGTCTTTCCTGAAATATGTATGCACTGTGATAGACCTTCGCCAGCGTAGGGCAGCATGAAAGCCAAAAATAAGGAGGAGTCCACCAGAAAACATTTCCTGGCCAACTTGCTCCTGAGCATTTTTTGGTTTTGAAATCTGGGACACTAAAAGGAGGTGTGGAGAGAAGGATGAGATGTATAGGCTATGACCCCAAGGGATTATCTGATTCAAACTCCAATATTTACAAAGAGTGTATGAGTTCACCCAACCAGCTTTTGAAATATAAAACCATATGTGTAACACAGGAAGTAGATCTCACAGAATTCCCGGGGTGAAAAGAAAATAACAGATGATCTGCTCCAACTTCTAACTCTGAATAACGTTCTTTCCTGCATCCTTGGTAATGAAAATCATATCTCCATTTTGAACATTTTCGTTCAGGGTGAGCTCCATACTACCCCAAACTACCAGTTTCTATTTGGGGAAGTCCCATTGTGAAAATGTTCTGTCTTGAATTGTGCTATTCTTTATAACTTCTATCTGCTCTTCTTTATAACCTCTCTAGCTGCCATCTCCATTTAAGTCGTTTTATCCACATACAATGCCCCTCCCATGTTTTCTCTCTCCTGGACTACGTGCTCTCAGATCTCGCACCTGTTCCCTATAGAGTTTCGTTCAGAGACTCTTCCCCGTTTCTGTGAGCTCCAG
This sequence comes from Tadarida brasiliensis, assembly GCA_030848825.1. Classification (NCBI taxonomy): domain Eukaryota; kingdom Metazoa; phylum Chordata; class Mammalia; order Chiroptera; family Molossidae; genus Tadarida; species Tadarida brasiliensis. The sequence continues at coordinate 65,126,860 of CM061257.1, forward strand.
ATTCACTTAGTTAAATACAATGTCCACATCAAGAGACATTTTAAAATACAAGACTGCTGCTGAGTTGGTAGACAGCATTAAAGAGTGAAATGATATTTATTATGACAAAATTGGTCAAGAAATTTAAAGTGACAACTACATTTTAAATGATCATGTAACATCACAGCAAGTGTTGGTAGCAAGCCACCTTATAGATGACAAAGCCAGAGTTAGGAGTTGGCGATTCAGTCTGACAGATCTGCGGTTAGAACACACAGAGAGGGCAAGGGAGACAAACAAGTGCTGTTGTCTAGACAGCCAGAGTGAGGAGAGTGGGTGAAGCAGGACACAATGCACAGGTCACCAGTAAATTGGTTTATTATATTCATCAGTTATTTATTTATTATTATTTTTTTTAATTCTCACCTGAGGATATTTTTCCATTTATCTTCAGATAGAGTGGGAGGGAGGGAAGGAAGGAGAGAGGGAGAGAGGAAGAAAGAGAGAGAGAGAGAGAAACTTCGATGTGAGAGAGACACATCGATTGGTTGCCTTCTGCACAAGCCCGACCAGGGTCGGGGACCGAACCACAACCCAGGTATATGCCCTTGACCAGAATTGAACCTGGGACTCTTTGGTCCATGGGCCTATGCTCTAACCACTGAGCCAAACCAGCCAGGGCTCATCAGTTATTTTTTAAATGATGTGGGAGTATTCGATTTGTATAGAATAGATATGGAAACTTATTCTAATAATAATATCTGACATTTTTTTCGCAAGGTAAATGTTTTATATTATATAAATTATAGCTATTCATTTAGAAAACTCAAAATTCAAAAAAACTATATGAAAACAGTAAAAATTACCTGAAGTCACCCTACCATGAGAAAACCATATTTGCCATTCAATGATTATTTTCTTCAGTGGATCTCATGCATAAACACAGAAACATGTAAGCATATACATTTGGGTCAAATCAAATATACTATTTTTTTATGAACACTTTAACTTTTCAAACTTTTCCCTAAACTTCTCTCTTTTTTTCCTCTTCTTTTCTGTCCTTTATTCCACCTCTAGGCAATCCATGTTATCAACCTCATGTGTAACTTTCCATGTATGTATTCACGCTCACAATCATGCATAGATATAAAGTTTTTATTTAGACTGTTTGTTTTATGACGGGGATTATATTACACGTGTTTCTACAACTTGATGTTGTCCTTGAAACTCCTCCAGTTCATTTGGTGGGGTTCTAATACATTCTTTTTTATGGCTGTATAATACCCCATGGCAGGAATGGATCACAATCTTTTAAACTATTCTCGTGCTGAATAGTTTTCTCTTTGTTTCACCCTTTTGCCATGATAAATGTGGAATAATCATCCTTATATAATAGCCTTACTCGCTGATGCTTTATTTCTATGGGGTGATTTCCCAGGAGTGAGATTGCTGGGCTTACAGACATGTACACTTTAAATTTTTAATAGACACTGCCAGATGGTTTTCCAAAACGCCTGCAACAATTCATATTTTCACCCTGTTTTCTACATCTCTGCTAGTACTGGGTGTTATTACTGTTTTATTTCTAGCAGTCTGATGGGTGAGCTGTGATAGCTGTTTTTACTATAATCTGTATTTTTTTTAAGTACTAGTAACTGCCTATTCCTATCTTTGGTCATTTCTTTTTAATATATGCTGACATATTAGGATTTAAACAAAAAGAATTTAATATATGTTTTCTTGCATCATCAGGAAAAAATGCAATATGTGAAGGAAGATAAAACTGTTAAATCTACTCTTTGTAATAACACACATTCCGTCAACCTCTTTGATATTACTTAATCCTGCGGCAGTTAGAGTCCCTCACAAAGCCAGCCTATCAACATCCCAGGTGCAGATGGGCAGCCTTAGGGAATTCACTCACTGGTGGAAACCTGGAGCTTCCAAAGTATCTGTTCTATGGGGTATGCTGCATTTTAAAAACAATAAATGGCTGGGTTAGAGGGTTTGAAGATGGAAGGAAGCAATTACATGGGTAGTAGTTGAATGTGGTTAGACTCAGAATACAAAATGTCCATATCCTGAGAGGGAAAGTGCAAGAGGGAGATCCATTAAGCATTTGAGACCTCATTGGCATGAGAGTCCTCAAACGAGAAGCTAAGGTGAGGACACCGGCGCTCGAATCCAGAGAGTGCATATTTGTGCAGAGGCTGCTGTTGAAGGCCTTACTCCTGCTCACCTCTAATTCTGCTCCAAAGCCAGCATTCCTCAGTAGGGCTCCTGAGAGCGTGAGACCTGGCATGACCATTTGGTTTCTTAACTCCAAGGCCAGTAGTTCATTCTATTACCTTGCAGATGGCTCTTTGTAAAAATAATTAAAATTTGTTTTAAGCCAAATGTTAGACTGCATTATTCTTTCTTCTGAACTCCTTATCGGTTCAGATATCCACATTAAATTCTCAAAGATGAATAGATTCATGTATTTTGAGTCAACCCAAAAGTGAATTTTTCAGAATCAGTCTGGCCATCTGGCGTCCTCATCAGTGACAAAACGCCTTCACACCCCTGACGAGAACACTCAGAGTTTCTTGAGCTTTGGTAATTGAAATATGTTTAAAGTATTGATTTCATACTCAGCATGACAGAATTTTAAGTAGGGAGATAAACCAAAAATAAATGGAATGGATTATTAAAGAAAACAAATAACCTCCCCTTCCATTATAGGTTTTGAGTGAAGTTTGAGAGTGTACCTTCACACACAAATCCCCTCAAAGGGTAGAAACACAGGAACAAGGCATTTAAGGACATTTTCTGATTGGTTATTAGTTGACCACTAAGTTACCCTGATACAAGGATGATACCTAGGAAAACAAGCTTAAGAAATTAAGCCAAGAAATTATAAAATGGGGTCTCTCAGCATTAGCTTATATAAGAATGAAAATGGACCAGTTGAGAGAGAATGGTCTTCAACAAGAATAAGCAAGGGGAGTGGGGAGGATATTTTTCTTCACCTTAAACCAAGTAAGAACTCTTCCCAAAAGGCTGCCTGAAAGGACAAGGTAACACAGCGCCCCAGGGCCTGAGGAAAAGGCAGTATCAGCGAGCCAGAGAATGCAGTCACAAAAATTGCTGAGAATCCCAATGCCAGATGACAATGTGGAAAACAGACTCCAGTTCTTTCTTCCTCTGGGACAACTACTGAGTTGGAAATAGCAGCTCAAAGGCGGTGCTGGAGGTGGCAGGGTACAGATAGAAGCTCTTTTCCAGGACCACACCCCATTTGCTACTTCTGGTTTCTAGTCCTGAAGGAATTCTAAACAGATAACTAAATGGAATGTAAGTTTGGTATTACCAGCAGTGAGGCCAAACTGGAGGTTAAGGAAGGTAGTAAGGACACAGTCCTCCAGGTGGCCAAGTCTACCCTAGACTTCTGACAGCAACTGTAAAGAGTTTACTGAACTGCAAAGTCAGAGGGAATAGTCCCCACAAGACTGCCTTCACTTTAGACACCAGCTGCGAGTTCAGGGGTTCCCAGAGTCACCCTCACTTCTGACCAGCTGCCCCCAGATTATCAAACCACCAGTTTCAATAGTTCATTAGAACAACTCGTAAAACTCTAAGTTCCATACACAAGACTACGGTTTTATTCTAACAAAAGGAGACACATTAGAAGCAGCCAAAGGAAGAAACACAAGGGCTGACTCTGGAACTGGGAGTTCCAAACTCGAGGCTCCCATGTCCTCAGGGACCTGGTTCCTCTCTTGACTTTGGTGATGTGTGACAATAAGCACATAGAATATTGCTGACCCGGAAGCTCACCTGACTCTGGTAGCCAGAGAGTTTATTGAAGCTTCATCATGTAGGCAGGATTGATTGATTACAGCCCAAGTGGTTGAACTGGGTCTCTGGCTCCCTCTCTGCTTGAGGTCAAGCTGATATATCACCTGGCTCAAAGTTCCAACCTTCTGATTACATGGCTGTCTTTCTGTCATGGCCAGCCCTCACCCTGAGACTGTTGAGGCGCCCTGCCCACTGTGAGCCATGTCATTAGCATAAACTATCAGATGTGGTCCAGGGCCCACCATAAATAACAAAGATATTCTTATTACCTGGAAAATTCCAAGGGTTTAGAGGTTACCTTTCAAGATCCAGAGCAAAAGCCAGACTTCTTTTTGGGTAAGATGAATTCTTCACTCTACAGATGTTTTTATTATTTTAAAGGGCCGCATGTTCATATTAAAATGACATTGCTTTTGTGAAATATGACTAAAAGGGGTTAAGAAATTCAAGAATAGGGAAAGAACTAGCCCAGTGAGAAGATGTGAGGGGTCAGTAGAAAAATAAATGGTTGCTTATGTTAAAATATTCTTGAGTTGACTCTCTGATACACCTGTTATGTAAGAAAGATGGGCGTATTTTGAACCTGAGTTTGTACACAAAGTCAAAGTCCAAACTCTTTCCTTTATGCCATGTGGTGATAGCTAACATTTTTCTGCAGAAATGAAGCTATATTTTTAGTTTAAAAAAATGGATACAATTCAGTGAGCTTAATTTTTCTTATCTAAAATAGAAAATGTTGCCCTGGCCAGTTTGGCTCAGCGGTTAGAGCGTTGGCCTGCGGTCCAGAGAGACCCGGGTTCGGTTCCCGCTAAGGGCATGTACTTCGGTTGCAGTTTGTCCCCGGCCCTGGTTGGTCGTGCGGGTGGCAGCCACTCGATGTGTCCCTTTCACATCGATGTTTCTCTCTCTGTGTCTCTTCCTCTCTCTCCCTCCCACTCTATCTGAACAAAAAATGAAAAAATGTCCTCGGATGAGGATAAAAAAAAAAAAAAAAAAAATAATAATAATAATAATAAAATAAAATAAAATAAAATAGAAAATGTTTATCAGTACCTTCAAAATGTTACATTGTATTTAATCTTTAATTTATTATAGGACAACACTATTGTGAAAACTTTATAAACAAGTAATAGGAGCCCTGGCTGGGTGGCTCAGTTGGTTGGAGCATCATCCTATACACCAAAAAAAATGTTGCAGGTTTGATTCCCAGTCAGGGCACGTACTTCCATTGTGAGTTCCATGCCCTGTCTGGGTGCCTATGGAAGGCAAGTGGTTGATGTTTCTTTCTCACATCCATGTTTCTTTGTCTCTTTATTTCTCCCTTCATCTATCTCTAAAAATCAATTTCAAAAAACATATTATTGCGTGAGGACTTAAAAATAATAATAAAAATAAATAGTTCATAGGAGTTTTTCATGTTGAAAATAACACTAGTGAGAAAGTTGGATTAACAAAATACTCCAATCTCCTAGGCCGGTTTGGCTCAGTGGTTAGAGCACCAGCCCTTGGACCAAAGGGTCATGGGTTCAGTTCCTGATCAAGGGCACATACCTGGGTTGCAGGTTCAACCCCCAGCCCTGGTTGGGCTCATGAGGGAGGCAACTAATAGATGTCTCTCTCACATTAATGTTTCTCTCTCTCTCTCCCTCCCTCTCTTCCACTCTATGTAAAAATCAATGACAAAATATGCTCTGGTGAGGATTAACAAAAACAATCAAACAGAAAAACAATGTGCTCCAGTATAAGCTACTTTAAAAGCTATTGTCAAAATTAATTTTAAGGAGAGAATTGTATTACTACTGCAAGGTAGATATGATCCAGCTTATGTCCCTCTGTGTGTAGTCTGAATATCAGCATTAATGTAAAGAAAAGTTGACTAGGTCAGAAAGCCAATTTGTAAAAGAGTGCTAATGAGCTATAAGTTAGTAAACTCATTTTATCATGTATGAAAATGGTCAGAGGCTGCTGCAATATGAAAAGTATATATTGTCTTCATGTGAGTAAAAGATTGCTTTCAATTGACATGTTTATATTTTGTCACAAGAAAACCTGGAGTATGTTACAGTCGTCCCTCACCACTTCGTGCTTCGACTTTCGCGGCTTCCCTCTATCGTGGTTTTTTCAAATGCATTCATTAAAAAGTTGATCGAGACAGTGAAAACGATACAGCGCATGCTCGGTTGTCTGAGTCAATTATACACCCCTGTATTACAATAAAATTAAAATTACTGTATGTATGGACTGTAGGCCTATGTATTCGAGCACCCCAGGAATCCTCCAACGCCAGGTGCAACCGCTAGAGTCTGGAACAGATTAACCGCGATAAACGAGGGACGACTGTAAATTTATTTTGGAATAATTCAAATGATTTTCAAATTAATCAATTTAATAAGTAATTACCAAATATTATGCTTTCTCTCTTGAATAAAGCTTTGATATTTTAAAGTGGAAGTTGCTACAAGTATGAATTTTATATCATAAAGGAAAAGGAATTTAAATTCTCAACCACAGTCTTTTGTTGACTTGTCCAAGAATGGGATACCAAGTGGAGGTTATGTCTTTAACTGATCCATGATGCGTGTTTATTCTGAAGGGAACCTTGAGAGTGATTTTAATCTTCCACCTGACGACAAGTAGTTTCGCCTGCTGCTTTCTTTTCCATTTCTCATCTCTGTCCCATCCTCGACTTCTGCTTCAAGCCCCTGCCTTCGGTCCATGCAGGTCTACCCTCCTCTGCACGTCTCTGTTCAGGAGTTGTCGCTCTCAGGACACTTCCTGTCCGCGCTCCTTTCTACACAAGCTATTTGTCTCTTCTCAGAGCACAGGTTCACTGATGCAAATGGATTAAAGTATTTATTCATTCCTGATGCAATTTTAAGAAGGACTTAGTCTCTGAAAATGGTGGAACTAACCTAAATGCTGGATGCTTCAGGTACTGAAAGCAGAATTCTTAGAACAGAATCACGGTTTAGCTGGAACCAACTTGATTTCCTTTCATCTGAGTAGCTTTCTGAGGCCGAGTTCAAAAGGCTGGGCACTGCCCGACTTATGTAGCTCCATCCCTTATTAGCTATGTGACCTAATGAAAGCTAGTTAAGCTTGTTATGCTTAACCAGGTTATCTGCCTCATAGGTTTGTGGTGAAGACGAAACGAGATAATGTATGTAAAGTGCTGCTCCTGGCGTCTCCCACATGCTGAATAGCTCTTGCTCACGAAATGTTAACGATTGTTACTCCTGTTTATGTGTCATTCTGAAGCACTTGAGAATACTAATGAATAAAACAGAATGCGTTCTTACTTTCAAAGTTCAAGGAATACATCGGGTTCAACTAGCCAAGGTTTCATAATTACTAGATGGAGGCCACCTAAAGAAGCATGTGACTTGTGTTTTCCCAGCTGGTAGCCAGGGGTTTGGCCACAGGTTTGTTTGTTTGTTTGTTTTTAATTAAGATTTTAATTTTTATTAGCTGCTGAAAATTGTGCTCTGCATAATAGCATGGGGCTGACTATAGATTTGGATGCTTGGTGCATGCTTGGTAACAGGGAGGGAATAATACTGTTTTGTGCACGATGAAAGATAAAATTAGCTTTTATATTGGAGTTCGAATTATAAAGAATAGTATTACTGTTCCCCTGCCTCTTATTCCTGACATATGTTAAACGGCTGTTAAATATCTCTGATTCTAGTCCCAGTGCAATTTTTAATGTCTATTCTTTGCCCAGTTCAAATTGATGTAAGAGTCATATATTTACCTTAAATGTAAACAGTGATTAATTATTTTCAGGAAAATGTGTGTACTGTGATGACATACATACAATAAGCGCAAATATCATGAACTATTTTCTTGTTGGATATTCACTCTATTCCTGATCTCATGGTGGTGATATGGCGGTAAGTCCCAGCCTTATCGCGTCCCTTTATAGAATCAATATATAGTATTCCTGGAAAGGCAAAAAGTAAAATTTTTCCTATTTAATTTTTCTACCAATTTGATAACAGCTGCCTTGAAAAGGTGGTTTAGAAATGTCTACAGGAAGAGAAAGCCTTTCAGAAAATTTCATCCTTTTCTGGCAGGGACTTTACCATGAAAATGAGTAGAAATGAGGGATTTTGCAGCTAGATATTAGGTTCTTGAGCCATTTTGTAGCCCTCTTCCAAACAGGGCATCCTGTTCATAGTGAGCGCAGTAAAAATGTCTGTCAGTGATGACTGTGCGTTACCATTCAGTAGCTCGGACACGGACCAAATTCCTTAGCAATAGAGCCCAGAGCCGGGTTTGACTGCCTCTTGGTTAGAACAGCAGCTCTCTTCAGATCATTTGCTAAATATTTCATCTACCTTCAGGAAACAGACTAAAACACAATTCACTGCTCTTCAAGTTGTTCATGCTCTTACAAGGCCTTCAGGGATGCCAGCCTGTGGCTACTGTCGAGACAGCAGCATTCCAAAGGGATATTTAAATGTCATATGTTAGGTTATCATATGGCAGGGGTGGGTGCACTTCTCTTATTGCCACCTTAAGTGAGAAGAATGTAAACAGAGGAGAAAAATGTAAATCCATAGAAGTAAACTTTCTGATAGACTATCCCTACGAGTATTCAGAAATGCCCCCACCTATAATGAAACACAAACAAGTTAGTGTTTTGGCACCATGGATAAATGGTTTTATTGTGAGAAACCTAATAGTAACAACCCAATGGAATACAGGTAGACAAAGCCATTGAGATATATGTCAGCTTTTCTTACACTGATTCAGCAGAAGAAAAACGTATAACCCTTCTGGGTAACTCTTGTTCTATTTCAGACACTGTAGTTTTTTTTAATTTTTAAATTAAAAAATTTTTATCACCTTGGTATCCTGATTTTTTCCTGAAAATTTACACTTCTCTTTCTCTAAATTTCCAAGCAATGATCCCATTTGGTGGCAAAGCCCACGCTTCTATTTCATTCCCATACCCCATTCTCTCCACTGTCATTCTAAGAATTAAAAATTATTTCATCTTTTTTATGGACGTGTAAGGAATTATTTCATCCTTTTTTGTGGATGTGTAGTATTCCATTATATATGTACCGTCGTCTTTATCCAGCCATCTGCCGAAGGATACTTAGGTTGCTGGGTTGCTTCCACGTCTGGCCCCGTGAGTAATGCTGCAGGGACATAGGGACATAGGGACATATGCATCTTCATGAAGTGTTTTCCATTTTTTCAGTTAGATCCCCGGAAGAGGGGAAATACGTCAGAGTGAAAAGGACAAGAAGCGTATGATTTCACTAATATGTGGGATATATTAAAAGAAGCAGTAGACAAACAAAAACTCACAGATACAGACTCCAGGGGGAAGGGGTTGGAGGAGGATGAAGGGAAGTAAAAGGGGGTCAAATATACAGTGAAGGAAGGAGACGAGACTTCCAGTGATGAGCACGCAACGGAGTTTACAGATGTCATATTATGAAGTTGTACCCCTGAAATTTAATCATATTATTAACCAGTGGTATCTCAATATGTTTAATTTAAAAATTGAAAATTAAAAAGAAAAAAAAAAGAATTAGGAAGTAAAATGCAGGCATCTGATTTCCTCTTCGGGAGTAGAAAGGATTAAAATAGCACCATTGGTTTTTGTTTGAAGAACTGTGCAGGTTAATTTTGGTTGAAGGAGAAATAGGCCTTCATTTGATATCTACAAAACTGAAGATACAACAAAACTACCTCTGTAAATCTATTTGTCAGTGTTTTGATTTTAGTAGGCATTCCTTCCGTGAAACTCTATTTGGTCTTCACCGAAGCCTCCGGCAGAGAACTTGACTACCCACCTAATGATCCATTTGTTCTAAGGCAGGGTGGGGCGAAAGTCCATTTACAGTTGTAAGTCCGTGTAACAGAGTTTATTATTGTATTAGTTATTAATTATTGTATTATTTTCCATATGAACAACTGTAAACCTACTTTTACTCCACCCTGCAGTTCTCTTATTTTCACTGAATTGAAACAGTTTTTTCAGGCTAAAAAAAAATGCTTTAAATATATTATCAAATACCATTTTCCTCTAACTTCAGATATGGAACATTTCTTATGAACAAAAGTGCTGCTGAAAAGGTAAAAATAATTCTGCGCGGATCCTCCAGCTGAAGCAAGACTTCTCCCCGCACCTGCTCTCCTGTGCCTGGGCACTCTCCATACGATTGGCTTTTGTTGCTTCGAGGGTCAAAGAGACACCTGTTCTCATCACTGCCAGAGAAGCTTCCATTCTGTGCTTGCAGCTCCCACTCCTTTGAAGCCTCTGTGCACTGTTTCCACTTGACCAACACCACTGAGAGTTCAATTATCAAAGAAGGACTCCCTTTTCTGAATTCTTAAAGAAAAACACTCCCATTCCGAGATACGATAGCAGATGCAATACGTTTCCCATTCACTCCATAGGATACTAAACAATGTCAAATTGAATTCTCCCTAGTGCATGGTTTGAAGTATTTTTTTTTTTCAGCTACACAATGGGCTGGCTACATCCACATAATGTCAATGGAAGAAAATTTGCTAATCCATCCTCATGTTTTTTCTAGATGCTTCTGGACTGATTTTTCTCTCTGCCCAGGGTATTCCTGAGCCATTCCTCATGGCTCAACATTAGTACACTCCAATGCTTCCTGTCACCAGGGCTAATGTCTTATTTAAAAAAAGAAGCCGGGGGGGTGGGACATCTTGTGATATACCATGCTATATTTGTTGAAATTAACATTTATTGAAACACATGTGCTATGAAATGGTGATTGGGAATCTTTTTTGCTAATATGGAGATTTATATTCCAACAGATTTTTTTTTTAACTTTTTTTTCCCCTTTATTGATTTTTTAGAGAGAGAGGAAGTGAGAGGGAGAAAGAGATAGAAACATCGATGAGAGAGAACATCGATTGGCTGCCTCTTGCACGCCCCCCACTGGGGATCGGGCCCACAACCTAGGCATGTGTCCTGACCAGGAATCAAACCGGCGACCTCTTGGTGCACAGGTTGACGCTCAACCACTGAGCCACACCAGCCGGACTCCAACAGATTTTTTAAAACAAAGGGAAAAAAGACACCATTATTTGTTCAGGCTCCATTATGTCTCAGGTGTTTGTTTTGTTGTTTCATTTAATCACCACAATCCTGTAAGGTAAGTGTTTGTGGTTCACACTTTACAGAGGAGAAAAGGGCTCCAATGCACTAAAGAACTCGCCCGATTTCACACACTGGAGTCGGTACATGCACCCAGATTTCCCAGATTTCTTATTCTGTGCTCATTTTAGTGACTTCTTCATTTGTTTTTTTGTTAATCCCCACCTGAGGATATTATTCTATTGGGTTTTTTATTTTTATTTTTTAGATAGAGTGGAAGGGAGGGAGGAAGAGAGAGAGAGAAACATGGATGCTGAGAGAGACACACCGATTTGTTGCTTCCCACACTAACCTGACCAGGCCTGGGCATCGAACCTGCAACCCAGGTATGTGCTCTTGACTGGGAATCAAACACGTGACCCTTAGGTCCAAGGGCTGATGCTCTAACTGTTTATCTAAACCAGCCAGGGCATGACCCTTCACTTGCAACAGTATCATTTCAGCAATAGAAAGATAAATCTATTTCATAATATTTAGAAACTAGATTCTTGCCGTGGCTGGTTTGACTCAGTGGTTAGAGCAGTTGGCCCAAAGTCCAAAGGGTCTCGAGTTCGATTTCTGGTCAAGGACATACACTGTACCTGGATTGCAGGTTTGATCCCTGGCCCCAGGTCGGGGTTATGTGGGAGGCAACCAATCTATGTGTCTCTCTCACACTGATATTTCTCCCCCTATCTCTCCCCCTTTCCCTTCCACTCTAAGAAAAAAAATCAATAGAAAAATATCCTTGAGTGAAGATTAAAAAAATAAATAAAAATAAATAAAACCAGGTTCTTTGTTATCATCTGCAAATATAAAATTATAAGAACATAAAATTCATAGGTGAGAGTACTATGTCCATTCTTTTGTGAAGAATAGAATTAAAGTGGAGGATACAGACCAAAGAGTAAAGTTGATTTTGTTTCCAGGATATTTCAATGGAAACAGAGCTAAATAATGAATGAGAATCAGCTCTTTGGTATTTTCTTAGGAAATAGATCATACGTTTAATGTTCTAATGTAGTAGTTAGAGTGAGAGTGTATACGCACATTCTCTCTCTCTCTCTCTCTCTCTCTCTCACACACACACACACACACACACACACACACACTTTAGAGGGACCCATCATATCGCATGTCGAATTTCAATATTTCTAAACTCCCATTCACAAAGAATTGTAAATATAAATATGAAATCTAAAGTTTGACTACCTGGGTCATGTCCTAGTGCCGCCACTTAGATGAATTACTTTAGGAAAATCATGTAGGCATCTTAGCATGTATTTTCTCTTATATAAAGTGTAGATAATAATATCTAATGAATGTATATCAGATAGGATGCATGTATTTTCAAGCAACAGAAATCCTGACTCAAACAGGGAATTTTATCTGCATAAAATTGAATATTCCAAAAGCAGTTTTGGCTTGACATGTGACTTCATCCGGGACTCAAACATGGTCATCAGAATCCATCCCTAGGGTCTGGTTCCCTTTTATCTTGCCTCCAATCTCAGACATAGAGTGGTCCTCTGCCAATATTGACTACAGGAGTTTTAGGCCCCAAATCCTTATGCCCAGTGAAGAACGTAAATTTATGCACTACAATTCCCACAACAGGTACTAAAGTTCATCTTATTGAACTACCTTACATTACATGTTTATCCCTAAATCAATTACCGTGGCCAGTTGATAATATACTCTGAGTGGCTTCAGGTATTAATTTCTTAAGACTGGGCTGAAAATAGACATTTTGTACCTGTTAGTTTATAGAGGGTGTTCAACTCATGGGACTAGATACAGTCATCAAGGGAGTGAGTGCAGACAGAGAAGAGAGGAGGCTCAAGGTTTGAGCATTACAGCACTTTAAGAGGCTGAGAGAGGAAGAACCAGAAAATGATACCATGAAGGAAAAATCAAAGGAGGTAGGATAAAAATCAAGTGAACATGTCATTCTAAAAGCCAAGTTAATATTGTTTTCTAGAAGTAAAGAATGATTAACTGAGTGAAATATTACTGGTAAACAAAAACAAGAACAATAAGGAGCAAAGAGGAGGTCATTGATGACATCGATAACAATGATTTTAGTGGAATGGTGCGAGCAAAAGCCTGATTGGAGTGGGTTTAGCAAAAGGAGGAGAGAAATGGGAAAAAGGAAGATTGGACAACTCTTTCAGGGGGACAAAAAGATCAGAGTAGTGGTTGGCAAAGAAAGTGGAGTCATGAAAAGATTTTTCTAAGATGGGAGAAATAACACTATATTAGAATGAGAATATAACAATATTTTTTTGTTTGTTTTTTCTTTATTGATTTTAGATAGAGAGGAAGGGAGAGGGAGAAAGAGACAGAAACTTCAATGAGAGAGAACATTGATTGGCACCTCCTGCATGCCCCCCACTGGGTGTTTGGCCCACAACCTGGGCATGTGCCCTGACCAGGAATCGAACTGGTGACCTCTTGGTGCATGGGTCCACGCTCAACCACTGAGTCACACTGGCTGGGTGAGAATAACAATGTTTGAGTAAGAATAAAAAGTTAGCTCGGCCTCTGTGGCTCAGTGGTTGAGCATCGACCCATGCATCAAGAGGTTGCCAGTTCGATTCCGGTCAGGACACATGCCCAGGTTGTGGGCCCGATCCCCAGTGGGGGGCATGCACAAGGCGGCCAATCGATGTTCTAGCTCATCGATGCTTCTATCTCTCTCTCCCTCTCCCTTCTTCTCTCTCTAAAATCAATAAAGAAAAAAATGTTAAAGAAAAAGTTAATGATGGAAAGGTGGGAGAATTGCTGACGTGATGTTTTAAAGGAAGTAGGAAGATATGGGATCTTGTAGAGAGACTAGTTTTGGATAGGATCATGGAAAATTCACCTATAGTGACTGGATGGAAGAAAGGATGGTGGCAGGTGCTTATGTACCACGGTAGGTGGTTACACACAGTGGTAGAAATCTGTGAACATCTTCAGTTTCTTAGTGAGGCAAAAGATAAGCTGAAAGTGAGAATGAGGGAGGAGGTATTGAGAGTTTGAAGAGACGGAAAAAGAGTAAAATTGGGTGATTTTTGTTAGGACAGCTAGAGGATAAATGGACATGGAAGATAATGAATGTAATGCCTGAGCAGCATTTTTAGGGCCCATTGACAGCTATTTTCATGAATTTAAAATAAGACCAGTAAGCTTAGTTGTATGTTTATCCTCCATTACATTTAACTTCTCGGGTGTAGTCAGAGAGCTGACAGAGTTAGATTTAGCCAGAACAGCAGTGTTAGCACTATAGATGAATGGAGAGAAGGCAGAGAATCAACGGAGTGAGGGATTTGACGCTACTTTCTTGGCCTAAACGACTATCTTCTGTTAGTAAAATTGTTGAAATAATCTCCTAAATGACATCCTTGCCATAATTATGCTTCTCTTAACTTCCTTCTTCCCACTATAGCCAGAGTGATTTTTCTGAAGAAAAAATTTGATATCACTCTCATTTAAAACTATTTAATGGATACCCACTGCCCTAAGACTAAAGTCCAAAGTTCTTAGCAAGATTTCTGTGGACCTTTATGATCTGGCAACGCTTACTTTCCTAAGCTCCATTTCTTTCCACTCCCCCTTCACACTCTTGAATTCAACCAGAATTAATAGGTTTCAATTCTATGTTCTTTCTAACCTCTGGAACAATCAGCTCTCATTTTCACCCTCTTCCCCTGGGTAACTCCCCTTCATGCTTCAGGACTCAGCTAAAACATTGCTTAATCATCCAGGTGGGCTTCTCAGCAATCCTAAGATTGTTTGTGGTCATAAAATGTTCTGACCTATTTAAAATTTTTTAACAATGCCTTAGAGCACTACTAATTTAGATTTTAAATTAATCCTAATTTTATAAAATAGAGTGCATGGTTCTTTCTACACCCAGGTCTCTGACAAAGCAGGACCTCATAGTTGTCCTCAAAGAACTTTTAATCTCAGGGGAGACAGATACTAACAGATAATTATTAAATCATGGGGGACCTGGGTGGTGTGGCTTAGTTGGTTGAGTGTCATCTTGTGCATTGAAAGGTCACCAGTTCGATTCCTGGTCAGGGCACATATTCAGGTTTAGGTTCAATTCCTGATCGGGGTATGAAGGGGAGGCAACTGATCAATGTTTCTCTCTCACATCAAAGTCTCTCTCTCCTCTTCCTCTTTCTCCAAAATCAATAAAAATATATATTTTTTTAAATCATGGAGTATAATATTTAGAAATATACATAATATGTTTCTAGATTTTAATTCTAGTTTATTGGCTATTTTCATGTGTATTGATTGTATCAGTCAAATCGAAATATGAACTCTTTGCACACAAAGTGCTTATTTCCTTGGTGTATTCCCTCATTTCTGCCTCCACTCTAGTGCAGGGTCTGTCTACCAAGCCCTTAAAACCTACTGATAGAGTGGAGCTAATCTGCTGCTTTCTATTTCCTGTAAAACAGTGAATGTATGGCTATACCAAGCAAGCAATGCAAAGCACTTTCTGAGTCAGAATGCCATTAACCCTATTAGAAATGAAAGGAATTTCTTAGACTTGAAGGGGGAAGTGAGATGATATTAACAATACCTAACATTGATCCATGTGCTCCTAAAATACTCTATTTATACTATGGTGACAACAATCCATTTCTGTTATTGTTATTACTGCTTCTCAGATAAGGATACTAAAGTACAGAGACTTCACAGAACCTTTCAATATCACATAGCTAAAAAATCATGGAGCTGGGATTTGAACTCAGGTAGTCTAATTTAGATGCATAAATTTAACCAAATTACTATAATCTTCCTACTAATCTCCTTCAGGTCCAAATCAGTAGACCAAAACAATTTTTAAGGCTCTATTTTTTATTTTTATTTGTCTTATATTTTTCCAAAATTTATTTTAGGCAGGAGAAATGTTTCTGGATAGGAACAGAGACATTTTCTTATATTTTGTATAGCATTCATATTTTTATCACCTACTGATATTAAAATAATTATAATGTTCATGATCATTCACAATATCTCAAACTTCTAATAAAATCAGAAGATTTGAATACTAGATTTTTCTGGAAAAATTGAAAAGAATAATTTAATCAGGAAATCAAAAACTTGATTATTCTGGATGAAACTCACTTTGGTATTTCTCTTAAATAAAACCATCACTAATTTAAAAATTCTTTCTGCATCAGAAGGTCAATCTGTTGTGCAGTGGCTAACGGCTAGGGCAATTTGTTTTCCATCACACAGAAGCTAATATTAGATAACCTCTACTCATAGGCAGACATGCTACTTGAAGCTTTCCTTTCAGAACTGGGCCAGCTCTCCAGAGAACTCAGGCTTCCTTATTTGGAGATGGATCTATAAATTGACTGATATTCACACATACCAAAAAGGCTTTTGAGAAAGCCTTTGAGGAGGTCGACCTTCCCACATGCCACTTACTAAAAGATACATGAAGGAAAACAGCTTTTACAAAATATTACTTTTTTGGGTAAAAGTATAAGTTCATGCTCATATGTAAGATTTTGCTATACCTAGAGTAAACTATACTTATATGATCTTCCTCTACTCATATTTTAGTATTCTGTATTCATGAAATTAGACTGAGGATTCATGGCTTTGATATTAGGACAGCCTTACACTGCACGTTTTCCTTGTAATATTTATAGTGTCTTACAAATGTTTCAGAACGTGGTAGTTTCACACATATTCAAGGAGACAGCCAGACTGGCCTTTCGGTCAGCTAAAAGGAAAATGGAAAGCACTCTTGCTTCTGAAAAGGAAGGAGAGTAGGAATATAAGGATGATAAAGATTGTTAAAGAACAATGGCAATTTAACAAGACAAACAATGGTCAACTGCACAAGAATATCAGTAAAAAGCTATTGCCTTTGGAAACATGGAAGAAGTTTTTGCTTTAAAGTCATAATCTTGTTAAGATAAGAATTTGTCAATGAGCTCACTGGTAAATTGGATTATACTTTGACCCCTGGTTGGATGAGTTGCAGAATGTCTTTCAGGACAAGAAATTAAATAAAAATAAATTGAATTCTTCCCTGATGCAGGACATAAATATTCCCTAGCTGCTATTTTTTTTTCTTACTAAAAAAAAAAAAAAAAAAATATATATATATATATATATATATATATACACACACACACACACACACACAAACACACACACACACACACACACACATACATACTGCTACTACTTAAATAAAGAGCTCTAGGGAATGAGTAAAGCTACTATCCAGGAACTTTTTTCTTCCCTCTACCTAATTATTACTTTAAATCTTGCCACTACTGCTGGTGTTTTCTTTTCTCAGGTATAGTCCCTTGCATTTTCATAGTTTTTTTAGATTTTTCAGTAATTCTCACAGACACTAGAGATTGTCTACTCAATAGCTATTAGCTATTTCCGTCTTCTTACTAATGGAGCTCCCCCCCTCCCCCCAACATACACACAGAGCTGTCAGTATCTCTGCTTGAGGGAATGCTTCAGGGAAGATTGGTTCCTGGCCCAAGGCAGAAATCTTGATAACTCAATTATGTTTATTGGATAATTATGGATTGATTAAGCCAATTTTGATAATTTCATTGCCTATTGACAATGATTGATTATGAAGTACCATGTAACCTAATTCAGGCCAATGAGATGTGAGGAGAAAATGGCTGGAGATTCTGGAAAAGGTTTTCTAGGTCTTAAAAAGGCACAGATGGATTGTTTCTTCTGTTTTTGTTTTGCCTCTGGACATTGCTGTTTAGGCAGGTACCATTGGTACTGCTATACCCATCCTGAGACCACAACAGGAGCTGGCTGACAAAGTGAGAAGAGCAAAATGGAAAACAGGCCTTTCAGTACTGATTTATTTTCCAAAATAAAATCACTATACTTCCTTGAAATGAAAGTATAGAGAAATAAAACCAACATCGATTGATAGACACAAAAAAGGAATTCCAAGGGGTTTTAAGAATTGAAAGAAAACCCTTTCCTTCTCTCCAGGAACATAGTAGAGAAGTTGAAACAGAAATACTACAGTTCTGAGCAAAGAGAAGAAAGGCTTTTCTAGGGTTAAGGAAAGTATTCAGACAGCAAGCAATTTACAGAGCAGACGAGTTAAGAGAAAGTAAGAAAGGTCTCTGTAGAAATCATTTGGTTAAGACTTATTTCTTGAAACAAACTGAACAACGGCATTAGCAGGGCCTCAGCGATAAGTCTTCCAACATGGTAAGGTGACTCTCCATCACGGACAGCATGCATTGGACCTAGGCATATGCTAGGAGCCAGAACCCAGAGAATAAGGATTCTTACAGTTTTCCTGTGGTGATTTCAGTCATTCTCGAAAAATTCTTGCTGTGTTCACAAAATCCTGTCAAGTATTTTGAGCTCTAAGTACTTTTACTGAATTGCTTGTTCCTACTGTTTTTAATAAATGCTGTACATTAGCAAAACAAAGCAAGTAGAACTTCTTGTTGGTGAGGGTCCCATCAGGAAACAACAAGGGTATTGAAATAGAACTTATGTGAGGGGTGTTTAATTGGGGACCGTTCACAAAAATATCAGCAAGATGTAGGAAAATCATGAGTGTAGATCCTCTGGGCTGGTAACAGGATGTTGTTACCACTCCCAGGTTTAAAGGAACAAAAGAAACAGAGCAGTCACTGGATGGTCACTCAGTGGCCCCGCAGGAAAAAGGCTGAGGGAATAAATACTTTGACCTCATTCGTCCTTCATTCTGATTGTTCTGCTGGTGCTTCCCACTGACTAAACCCAACCCGAAGGCAGAAGGCAAAGGAGTTTGTTGATCCAGTTTATGGAGGTCAGACTTCTGGGATACAGGGCAAGATGGAGAAGAGGGAGTAGAGGTACGCACCACAATTCCTTTTAGGATACTTCCTTAGCAAGCCTTCATGATTTAAGTCTGTGTGTACTTGTAGTACATTTGAACATAGTGTTTATTTTGCCTGAAACATCCCTTTGTTCTTTCTTTTAAGTCACAGCCACCTCCTTTCCCCTCACTCAAGCTCCATCTGGCTAAGGATCTACTCCAAGACTCAAATCCATTGCCACCTCCCCTGGTCACACTGTCTATTCCTGATAACCAGCAGAATCAGGATTAGAACCAGCTGAATAAAGCAGAAAAGCCAATAAAAGAGTGGCTTAAATGCAAAAGAAGTTTCCTACTCATATAAATTGATTCTATTTAGGAAAACCCACAACTCTCTAGAAACTGTTTTGTGGAAAAATGAATGACGTTACATCATGTACTAGGAGCCTGGGTCCAAACAGAGGTGGTCTGCAAAGCTTGTAATTGTCCACTCACAATTTTAAGATGGAGAGACCCTTCATTTCTAGAATCTTGTAGTAATGTCCAAATATTCATTAGAAAACATTGAACCACAGTTCACCATTTCATATTTTTTAAAAAGAATAGCCCTGGCTGGTTTGGCTCATTGGTTAGAGTGTCAGCCCTCAGACCAAAGAGTCTCAGGTTTGATTCCTGGTCAAGGGCATCTTGGTTGCAGGTTTGATCCCTGGATCTGGTTGGGGTTGTATGGGAGGCAATCAATTGTGTCTCTCTCACATCAATGTTTCTCTCTCTCCCTCCCTCCCTCCCTCCCTCCCTCCCACTCTATCTGAAAATCAGTGGAAAAATATCCTCGGGTGAGGATTAAAAAAAAAAAGTACAATAGGAGAAAAGACTTGAGACACACTTCAAACACATTTTCTTGCAAGAAATGTAGTAAAGGAGGAATCTAGTCCTGTGAGCTCTTTGTAAATAGCTCTCCCAATGATTTCCTCTCCAATAAGAGTAACCATTGCCCAATTACAGTCATGCTCAGCTTAATGACACAGACACGTTCTGAGAAATGCGTCCTTAGGCAATTTCATTGTTGTGTGAACATTTTAGAGTGTACTTACACAAACCTAGTTGATAAAACCTACAGCACACCTAGGCCACAAGCCTGTACAGCCTGTGACTGTACAAAACACGAGATTAAATCAAGCACAACAGAAAATGATACAATGAAGAGACGTCGTAAATGAGATGTAGGAAGCTGCTCTCTGCATTGCAGCATATTGTTTTACAGCAAACTTTCTTTAATAATCAGGAAGTGTACACACCAAAATAACAATAAAAAGCATACTATACTAAACACATAAGCCAGTAACAGTCATTTATTTTTGTTATCAAGGATTATGTTCTGTACATAATTGTACGTGCTGTGCTTTTATATGACTGTCAGCACAGTAGGCTTGTTTACACCTGCATCACCACAAACACGTGACTGATGCATTGCATACAACTTTACTACAGTTATGATGTCACTAGGCAATAGCAATTTTTTGGCAATGTGTCATTGTTATGCAGGGTATGACTGTATACAGTTCTCCAATTGCAAGTACATTTGAGGAACTGACACAGATGATATAAAGAGTTCTGCTAATGATGGTCAGTGTTTTCAAATTACATGAGACCTGGGGTAATGTGTGAGTGGAGACCCCTTTACTCGGTTCCCCTAACTGCCAAGTACATAAGTGCACAGGGAAGCTGTATATATCTGCACCCATAGAGTGCAAGCAGAAGACTCAGATCTTGTTCTTTGCTCCAGTAACATCAGTCCTCATTCAAAAAAATACAACATTCAGAGGGACATTCCTGCCATCTACTGTTACTGCCACATATTTTATATGATTATATTGGCTACTCGATTCCGGCATTAATTTCAAGAAAGTGATATTGAAAACATCGAGAAGAGAGAGAGATAGAGAGAGCTATATAACATGTTTCTTCTCAATTCTTGAAAAGATGATTTGGGAGCAGAGTAAAACATTTTTAAAATTCAGATAATAGAAAATTACTGTAGAGAGACTAATTTTTCTCATTTGGTTGGCATTTGGTCAGGGATCTAACTGTCTCACCGGGACTTTCAGGGTCCTTCTCTGTGCCTCTCAATCAGCTCTCATTCTCTCTCCTCATCCCGACTTCTCCACGCCACACGTTTCGTACACCTCACATTAGGTCCTGTACAGCATTTTTGATAACTTTGTTTTATGGAAAACAATCTAGATATAACTTCTGAAAGAAAATAATTCAAACTATCAGAGGAGGAAAGAGTATTAAATATTTAGACATAGTCACACTTGAACACCAACTTTACTAGCTCATAAGAATCCAAGAACAAAAGAAGGGAGGGAGAGAGGGAGCAAGGAAGGAAGGAAGGAAGGAAGGAAGGAAGGAAGGAAGGAAGGAAGGAAGGAAGGAAGGAAGGAAGGAAGGAAGGTAGGAAGGAAGGAAGGAAGGAAGGAAGGAAGGAAGGAAGGAAGGAGGGAAGGAAGGAGGGAAGGGAGGGAAGGTGGGTAGAGGTGAGGAAGGAGAGAAGGAAGAAGAAGAGAGGAAGGGAGAAGGGGGATGGGGAGGGAAGGAAGGAAGAATAGCCCTTCAAATCACAGGAGATGTATTGATGAAAGACTAACGGAATGAACTGATTCTTATGAGTCCAAGTGACATTTTAGAAATTGGTAAAGCAATAATTTAAAGAGAAAAATTAACATTGCTTCATTACACTTAGACATTTATTTGGTAAAATTCTGGAAAATTTTATTCAATTGGCAGAGACTCAACACAGTAAACTATCCATGAAGTCTCAGGAGAAGAACTGAGAATAAAATTCTAACTGCATTTTTAACTGCTTTCGGTGCCATAATAGGAAAATACATCTCTCCACTCTGATTCATAGACTGTTTTCAGGCTGGCTTTTCAGAACTGAATTTAAATGAGGCTTCACTATGGAGAACTTTGCTACAGGTGTTCTTTAACAGAGTATCTTTCCGGTTTAAATGTTAACTACCAAGTACAAAAGCCTCAGGTTCGCTTTCCTATGTCATGGTAAAAATCAGCTAGAAACAGTTTTATCTGTCCTTGAAAAAAAATGTTTTTAAATTGGCACTAAAGTTTTATCTTCCAGATGGGCAGCCTTAAGTGGGCCCTGCTGAGATGGCATATTAAAGCCCTAAATATGCCTTCAGTCTACACATGAATTTCCCAGGTTGACAATAAATATTTAAAGAGTTGCTGGTGTGTCACAAAAACAAAACTGTGCCTGTTTCTATGTAGGGTGGTTTATAAATAAATCTGTTTTCCGCTTTTCTTTGTCTAGTCATTTTTATTTAAAGGGGCTGAACCAGCTGCAGTTTCGAGAGCTCACCAGTACGCTGAGCCACATGGCTGAGGCTACACACAGTTGCCGCTTGGAACCATGCGTATGTTCTCTGGATGCTACCAGTGCACACATTCCTGTTTCCAGTAGAAAACATGGTTCTCCCTCACAGACCCAGGGGACACCACTTGAGCAGCAGTAAGATTACAGCTACATCCATTCATTCCCATGCAGATGTCTCTCCAGGCACGGCTCAGTCCTGGGACTACAAAAACGAGAGCAATAATGATAATAACATTTGTATCAGCAACTAGGCAAACACTGTCCTTCACTGAACAACCACTGTGTGGCAGGCATAGCATTTTACATCCTTTAATCCTCTCCAAACTTCTTTGAAGTGGATATAATCCCATTTTGGTATATGCTTTTAAAATCTTAAGCCCAAAGGCAATGTTTATGCTATCATGGCTAAACCATAGAACTAAGAGATAGTCTCCAAACTGGAGTTTATTGCATTTTTCTGCTCACTTTAAATAAGTGGCTTAGATTGGCTATAAAGAAGGCCACCTGCCTCTATGATGAATTGATACCATATTGGATGGTGACAAACTGACCCAAAGAGGCCCTATCTTATAGGGAAATGACAATTACTAGGTGTAAAAGATAGGATAGCCCTGGCCGGTTTGGCTCAGAGGTTAGAGCGTCAGCCTACAGACCAAAGAGTCAAGGGTTCGATTCTGGTCAAGGGCACGTACCTCTGTTGCAGATCAGTCCCTCTCACATCATGTTTCTCTCTTTTTCTCCCTCTCTCTGCCCCTCCCTCCCACTCTATCTGAAGATAAATGGAAAAATATCCTCAGGTAAGGATTTAAAAAAAAATAGATAGGATAAGGCAAGGGAGAGGGCAAGGGTTCTGCAGCTCTAAGTGTACAATGAAAGGTTCAAAGTAACATGGTCCCAGTTCTCCACTGGATATTGTTTGAGTTCCAGAATTACCAAAGATATTTATGACAATGGACAGTGTTGCTGAGTTTTACTGAGTGCTAACTCTGAATTAGGAACTGTACTAAGTGCTCAAATACCTTAGTTGGTTCAGTCCTTCCCTTGAGGTAAATATGGTTGCTCCCTGGTTTGTTGAGGCTTGGTGAGGTGCACTGGCTTCCTTGAGATCACGTAGTTCAAAAATTCAAAACCAGGGTTTAATCCAATCAGTGATCTTCACCACTCCTACTGCCTCTGATGTTGCTACACACATAATACAGGAAAAGAGGTAACTGGCACAAAAATGTATTCTATGTTTTAAATTGAGGTATAATTTACATATATTAGTTTCAGTTGTACAACATGACAATTTGATATTTCTATATATTGCAAACAATAAGTTTGATATCTGTCCCTATACCTAGTTACACATTTCTTCTGTCTCCATACATAGTTACAAATTTCTTTTTTTGTGTGTGATGAGAACTTTTAAGATTTACTCTTAGCAACTCTCAGATATGTAGATTTTTTTTTTTTTATCCTCACCTGAGGACATTTTTGCATTTATCTTGAGATAGAGCGGGAGGGAGAGAGAGAGAGAGAAACATCGATGTGAGAGAGACACATTGACTGGCTGCCACCCTCACAACCCCAACTGGGGCCGGGGACAAACTGCAACCAAGGTACGTGCCCTTAGCGGGAACCGAACCCGGGACTCTCTGGTCTGCGGGCTGATGCTCTAACCGCTGAGCCAAACCGGCCAGGGCTCAGATATGTAGATTTTTTATATTCCACGTATAAGTGATAGCATATAGTGTTTGTCTTTCTCTGTCTGATGACTTATTTCACTTGGCATAATGTCCTCAAGATCTATCCTTATTGTCTCAAATGTCAAGATTTCCTTCTTCTTTATGGCTGAATAAAAATCCATTATATATATTTTTTCTTTACCATACATTCATTAATGAGCATTTAGGTTGTTTTCATACCATGGTTATTATAAATAATGCTGCAATGACATTAGGTGTGCATATACTTTTGAGTTAGTGTTTTAGTTTTCTTTGGATAAATACCCAGAAGTAGAATTGCTAGATCATATGGTAGTTCTATTTTTAACTTTTTGAAGAACCATCATACTGTTTTCCATAGTTTCTACGATTTACATTCCCACCAACAGTGCACCAGGGTTCACTTTTCTCCACATCCTTGCCCACATTTGTCATTCATTCTCTTTTTGATAATAGCCAGTCTAACAGGTATGAGTGCTACTGAACCAAAGTCTGTGTGTCTGACTCTTCAAAAGGCTAAAACACAAACGTCAAGAGTTTGGAGTAAGGGAAGGTTTATCAGAGAAGATGGCAGATCTAATGGTGCTCCATTTTATGTGTGCTAGGTTAAGAGATTTTAAGGGGTTGGGGGAATATGTATGTGGAGGAACTGGTGAGGCAAGTTTTAATTGGAGGCGCTTGGAGCTTGGCCATTTATAGTAAAGGGCACTAACACCAGATCTTCCTGGACAGTAGGTCCTTGGCTTCTGAAAGGGTTCCAGTGTTCACATTTCAGTTATTTCCTGGTCCTTCGGTTTCATGGGTGTATGTTCATTGGGTGGGGGGAGACTTTAGTTTTGGGTGCATTTGGAGGTCAAAGTTCTCTTCCCCATACATGCTTCAGCTGCATAACTTGCAGTTTTGGTCTGCAGTCTCTGAAAAGTGACTCAGAATCTCGTTAAACAGGATAGGACCATTTTGAGCTGGTTCTGTGGTTACATGTGGTGATATGTCATTGTGGTTATGATTTGCATTTCCCTGATGATTAGTGATGTTGAGCATCTTTTCATGTACTTGTGGGCGTGTCTTGTTTGGAAAATGTCTATTCAGACCATCTGCCCCCTTTTAAAATTAGATTGTTATTTTGGTTATATGAGAGTTTAAAAAATATATTTTGGATATTAACCCCTTACTAGATATATAACTTGCAAATATTTTCTTCCATTCAGTAGGTTGTCTTTTTTGTTGTTGTTGATGGTTGCTTTTGATGGTTACTACCACAAGTGGTAGTACCACTTGTTTATTTTGCTTCTATTGTCTTTGCTTTTGCTGTCAACCCCCCAAAAATGATTGTCAAGCCCATGCCGAGGAGCTTAATGCCTGTGTTTTCTTTGAGGAGTTTTTTTGTTTCAGGTGTTACATTCAAGTCTTTAATTCATTTTGAGTTAATTTTTGTGTATGGTGTAAGGTAATGGTTCAGTTTCATTCTTTTTTAATTTGGCTGTCCAGCTTTCCCAACACCATTTATTGAAGAGACCATTTCCCATTGTATATTCTTGGCTTCCTTGTCACAATTTAACTGACCATATATGCATGGGTTTATTTCTGGACTATTCTGTTCCATTGATGTATGTGCTTGTTTTTTTGCCAGGACCATACTGTTTTGATTGCTATGGCTTTGTAATATAGTTTGAAATCAGAGAATGTGATGCTTCCTATTCTACTTTTAATTTCATTTTCATGCTCCTGATATAACAGCTCTAGATATCTCAGATACAAATCAAATATAAAAAATTGTATTTACCCAATTATACCAACAAATAATATTTATTGAGCACTTAGTACATGATGGGCATTCAGATATTTTATTCTGACAAAAAGGTCATAATGTAACTATTTTATTTTTTCTCATTTTACAGTTGAGAAACTGACATATTCAATAATTTATTCCACAAATATATTAGTTTTATATGGCAGTGAAACAAATTACCCAAACTTTGCATCTTAGAACAACACACATTTATTATTTCAGTTTTAGGAATCTGGACATGACTTAGCTGGGTCCTTTTCTTTAAAGTCTCACAAGGCTGAAATCAAGGTATTAGCCATGGCCAGGGTCTCATTCAAAGGCTCAATTGGAGAAAAATTCACTTACCAGCTCTCGTGAATGTTGGCAGGGTTTAGATCTTGTGGGCTGTTGGACTGAAGGCTTCGGTTGCTTTCTGGTCATTGGCCAGAGCTGCTCCCAGTTCATTGCCATGTGGGCTTCTCCATATGGCTTCATCAAAGCCAGCAAAAGAGAGTTTGCTGGCAAGACATAAGTTACTCTCTTGTGAAAACTGATCACAGAAATTACATCCCATTACTTTTCCTGTATTGTATTGGTTACAAGCAAGTTGCTAGGTTAGCCCCTACTCAAGAGGAGAGGAACACATGGAGATGTAAATATCAGGTGGCAGAGATCATTGAGAAGCATCTTAGAATCTATTCACCACAACAAATATGTTTGAGTACCTACCATGTGTTCATGAAACTGATATTCCAGAGGGGCTTGAAGTAAAGTAAATATCTCAAGGTGAAAATTTAAATAATTGAAGGAAGAAATCAGAAAAAGGAAGTCATGGGGAGTATTTAAACAGTATCTAAAATCCTTTCAGAAATAATGTACTGTAGAATAATTTTGGACTCAGTGAGAAAACAAGCGTCACATCAAAAGATGAGATATACTTCACATTCAGAGTTAGGCAATAATGACTTTCCTGTCTCAAAGGGTAGGACAACCCACCATGGATTTGGATATGTTTTGTTCAAGAGAAGGGAATGTTTTCTAACATTCAAAGATGATGAATATAAAATTATTTATTTGCAATTATCGATATATTTTACTTGTAAATGAGAAAAAATATTTCAGCATGGGGGTGAAAAGTAGAGACTATTTGAAAATAATGCCACTACAAACCTTCTCTTACTAAACATTCATTTTCTTAAAAATTAGTGCAAAGGACATCATACTTATCAACGCTTTGGTGGTCATTTTTGCTATCCGAAATATCACTAAGATTGTCAAATGCTGACTTTTTGTGGAATTTAAGTAATTTTAGAGACGATTCAAGTGCAAAAACAAGGAAGGTGTATAACCATAAAGTTTGATCACCTGTACATTCTGAAGCAAAGGGCCTTCTGCTGCATCTTTGTTTCACAAATATTTTCTATTCATGGAGAAAAAATAGCAAATAAAAACATCTGCTTTTGAATAACCACTGTATCATTTTATTCTAGCGCTCTACCTTTTTTCTATGCATATATACACATAAATACATGCAATAGTATTTACTTGCTTGGGGTCATTCTTGAATTCTCTTTCTTATATACCAACTACTTCCTTCCACATTCAACTGCTACTACTTGAGATCAGTCCACCATTATTTCTCTTGACTAGTGTCCCTACTTCCACCCTTGCCCCGTATTACCCAGTGTCTACACAGCAGCTATCCTTTTAGATGTATGTCAGTTTATGTAGCATCTTTGCTTAGCACCTTCCACTGGTTTTCCATCTTACTCAGAATAGTCAAAATCCTTGTGCTTTGCCTTACAAGGCCTTTAGGATCTGTACAACTCCTTTCTTTCTCAGCTTTCCCTACCTTTTGCCCTCTTGCTCCCTGCTGTACCGGCTGGCCTTCTTGCTGTTCTTGAATACACAACCCTGTGCTTTCCTGCAAGCCTTTGCACTTTCTCTTTCAGCTGCTGAAGTAGAACATATATCCTCCAATATCAACATGGCTAGCTCCTTATTTCTTTCTGCTTTCTGCTCAAAGTTTACCTTATCAGAGAGACCTTTCTTGAGCACCTCCCATTTTGTTTCTCTTTCTACTTCTTACTTGACTTTATATTAATGAACTTATTATTTATTTACTTAATTCTGCTTATTGTCTCCACTAGAACGGAAGCTCCATGAAAAGATCAGGGACTGGAATTTTTAGTTCACTGCTACATCCCTAGTGCCGAGAACAACTCCTGGTATGTAGTAGGTGCTCCTTGAGTTTTGTTGAATGAATGAATAAATGAATTAAAAATAGTAATAGTAGTAATAATAATAATAAACTTGCTTTTTAATATAACAGTAGTTCATAAAATTGATTCAATATCAATAAATATAAAACGACACCACCAGGATTTTTGCTATGTGCAGAGTATTCTATTGTACCATAGAATATTTAACCCAGCCCTATTTTTGGATCTTTGTTTTCTTTCCCCCAAATGTTCAGATTATAGATAATATTTTAGCAAAAATATTGTACATAAATGTTGTCACACACATACGTATGTATTTAGCATATTTTTCTGAAAGTGAAGTTGTTAATTCAGAGAGTATGCTAATTCAGAGTAATACATACTGTCAAAATGTCGACCAGAAAGATGGTACCAGTTTAGATTCCTTCCAACAGAATATGAAAATATTAGTTTTCTCACATTCTTGCTACAACCTATTATTACCAGGCTTATAAAACTTTTCCAAACTCAGAAGTAAAATAGAGTGTATTTTTCTTTAAAATTTTCACATATATAATATGTTCATGAATTTTAACATACTATATATTTTATGAATTAGCATTTTATATATTTGCTTATTGTTGTCTTTTGTTAAATTTTTGCCATGTGTATTAGAAAACATACTTCAAATTGTCATTTACATTTATATTAATATTTTACAGTAATTTTTATTTCAATTAAAATGACTTTAATTTGTGAGGTAAAATGTATATTTCTAATCAATAAAAGTTCATCTTAAACTGCTTAAACTTAAACTCATAAATGGGATCATGTGTGATCTAATGTGCTTGGGGACTCAAGTTCAAAACTCCTTGAAACATTTTCTGTTCGTAGATTGTTCTTCAATGACCACCTAAAGCATTAAGAGAGCTTTGTTAGCATTTCTTATTATTTTCCATTCTTAATCATTAAGAATACAAAATCAATTTAAAATGCCAAATTGAGCACTGGCCGGTTTGGCTCAGCAGTTAGAGCGTCGGCCTGCGGTCCAGAGAAACCCGGGTTCGGTTCCTGCTAAGGGCACGTACCTCGGTTGCAGTTTGTCCCCGGCCCTGGTTGGGTCGTGCGGGAGGCAGCCACTCGATGTGTCCCTTTCACGTCGATGTTTCTCTCTCTCTCTTCCTCTCTCTCCCTCCCACTCTATCTGAACAAAAAATGGAAAAATGTCCTCGGGTGAGGATTAAATAAATAAATAAATAAATAAATAAAATGCCAAATTGAAACGTCAGGGGTAAAGAAAATAAACTTGATTTAGTTATAAGTATACCATCACGCTAGATTCACTGGGTGCATTTACTGTACTAGAGGCCTTGTGAGTCAGCCCATCCTTTATGCTTCTAATCTTTAGATTCCCCCTTTGCTGGTTAGAATCATGTTGTTATATTGCATTTTGACTTTAAAGACTTTAGGGATCACTTATCTCCTTCATTTCTCAAATGACATTAACAATTTATGTAAGTTGAGTGTCTTAACCAAGGTTGCTCTGTAGCAAGACTAAAAACTGGGTCTTTTGATTTTTACACTATATTATGCTTCTCCTCCATAGATCATCACAGAGAGATTTACTGACCTTAATTTCACCCAATTCTTTGATTTCTGGAAAAAACAGGAGTAAAATTGTATATGGTGATTGAGACATTAAGGAATAATTCTAAAAGAACCTGTTCTTTTGTTGACCAGAGACCAGAATAGGGCTTCTCAGTTGCTTTATCTCCATCCCAGGAATCCTGATTTAACTAACAGCACTTAGGAAGAGGGTCACTGCTTGGAAAAGAATCAGAAACTGAATTCTCATTTTTAGGAAATTCTTCATGAAAAGTAGGAATATTATAAGATCATCCAAATTTCTAAAACCCTGTGAATAGCACTAAGACTCAGTATTATAAGCCAGGTGATTCGAGATATTCCAGAGAAGGGGGCCCAGAATGGAGCTGATGAGGGTAAAGAAAGTGTGAGTCAGGTGCAAGAGCCGGGGACGGGGCAGGAAACTGGATGGAAATTGGCAAAGGAGTCAAAGCCTAGAAAGTCAAACTAGATATGAATTTCAGAAGAAAGCACTCTGATCGCTTGGACTGGGCCTCTGGCCCTCACTGTTTTTCTCACATGGTCAGAGGCTGGATGAGTTGGGGAGATGCCTGGTTCCTGGTCGCCCACTGGTTTCATTTGGGATCAACCTTATTCTCAGTCTAGTTACTCAGGTACCAATGAGCTAATTCTGCCCTCACTTCATGACTATTACATGAACTTTGAAGTAAAAAAAAACACCTCAGATTCAAACCTCATGTTCACCCTTATTAACTATGGGCAATTTGGTTAAACCCTTTGATCTTATATACATATATAAAATCAAATATATGTGGCTAGCTTCATAAACGGCAGACACTAAGTGCTCAACAAGAGATACGTAGTAACACTATGACTCTTTCTGTCATAACTCTAATTTACTGAACTTCTGGATTGTTTAAAATCTTTTAGTTCATAGCTAGTGGCTGATTAGGTTTCTCTCTTATTTTGAAGATGTACATTTTAGCAAGTGACATAAAGGTAATAAGAAGATAAATTCTGTTTTGTCTTAAAGTTTCTTGCTCAGCATTTACTTTGAATGAAAACAAATAAGACGTTACTTCTAATTAGAAAGTGAAGCTGGAATCTGAAAAAATAAAATAAAAAAAATTAAGCTCCTCACATTTCCTAACAAATTAGAAAGTCTCAAGAGAAATAAATAAATGACAGTGTAGTACTACAATCATGTACATAACCATCTTTTTATTTCTGGTTATAATTTCTCTGATGTGTACAGATGACCAGCATTTCCCTGGGATTTGAAACATCTAGGAGATAAATAACAAGAGATTTGCATTCTTGTATTTCAAAATAAATTTCCATTGCAAATACAAGAGAGTTAAATAAGTCTCTGGAATTTAGATAACACAATTTACAAGAAAACAGTAAGTTTACTAAAGGCAGAAACAGTATAAAATGAAATATAATAAGATAAATTGACTTCTTGTACAAAAATTGCTATTAGTAGTTGCTTAGTATAACATTTCTAAAACTCTTGAAATTCAGATATCAGATATCAGATTTACCAGCCTTGTTTCCTCATCTATTTTATTCAGGTCTTATTATGAAAATTCTTTCATCATTTAAAAGCTTATTTTTCTTTTCAGCTTTTGCCTACAGAGCAAGTTGTAAACTTTCTTTAAATAAAGTGTAGTAAAATTATTAACAATATTATTATATTTTGCATGTTTGTCTTCTTATTTATTTGTGTGGGCTAATATTCTGATACATGGTATATTTCATATGAACATATACTATCGCTCTTACTCTCTCACTGACTCATGCCCACACAGTAAACCACAGAGTATCTCTAATTTGGGTTTGAAGCTCCAAATCACATTAACATTTCCTTGGCTCAAAGGAGTTTACTCAAGATTCTAAGAGAAATCTGCTTTTAGGGGTAAGATAATTATAAAGACAGAGGGCCTGGCCAGTGTGGCTCAGTGGTTGGAGCCTCATCCCATATACCAAAAGGTTTCAGGCTCAATTCCCGGTCAGGGCACACACCTAGGTTGTAGGTTCAATCCAGGTTGGAGCACGTATGGGAGGCAACGATGTTTCTCTCACATCAATGTTTCTTTCTCTCTCTCTCTTTCTCTCCCTCTCCCTCCCTCCTTCCCTCTTTCTCTTTCTTTCTCAAATCATTAAACATATCCTCAAGTGAAGGTAAAAAAAAATTAATATGTAGAGACATGAAAATATGCTTATGACGTAAAATTAGGTGAAAAAAGAATGAACATTATAAAACCAATTTCAAAGGATATATGTCAAAATGACCCCTGTAACTATTAACAATAACAGGATTAAAGGAAATTTTTATATTCCATTTTCTATATTTGTTTTCCATAATAAACATACATGACATATATAATCATCATAAAATGACATATGATACAAATGGTAACTAGATTTCATACGTATAGCTACAGTCTCTTATGAGCACCAGAACTTCATTGACAAGTACCTGCTGCATATTACACTGTGTGTTATTTTCTTGACTAGCTCAAGCTCCACATATCCTTCAAATTTCCTACTCTCTTATGATTTAATAATTCTACTTATTTTACTACTGTCAGCTTTAGTCACCTAAGATATAACTTTAAATTCATATTGATCTGTTTCCCCTCATTATTCAAGAATAATTAGTTCCCAAGTCCAGTGCATCATTTCTACGAAATGGTTCTTGAGTGTACCTTCCACCTAACTCAGCAGCACCTATAGAAAAAGTTTCCATGTTCTAATCATGTTATAGAAAGCTTACAAATGCATATTGAGCTTAATTATTTGGAGAGTCCAACTCAGCCATGTGCTCCACCACACCCAATTCTTTACCGTTTACTAAGTAAGAAATGCTGATCCCCTTTAAACTTACATATAAACGAGCAAACATGTCTTCTCTTCTCTGACTTCTCCTCTGTGTATTCCTGGGACAGTTAACTGAGACATTTTTATTGCTCCCCAAATACTTCGCACAACCTATTTTTGAAGAATTCAGCATACTGACTTACAATTATTTGCTTTGTGTAATTTCTCCTTACTAGATTGTGGCCTGCTCTTTAAAAGGACCATCCTTCAACTCTTACATTTGACTCTCCTTTCCTGCCCCCAGTATTAACAGAGGGTGAAATATATGGCAAGCATTTAATAATTTACTGTATAACACTATTTTGATTGTCATTCTGTGTTATGCTTCTAAATTCAAAATATAAATTTATATTGATCCATTGATAAATATATATATTTCACTTTAGTCCCTGTTCATACAATACTTAGACTTCAAATTGATGCCATTAATAGTCAGAAAAGGAGCCCATCTGTTAAGTAAGATACCTTATATTATCAAGATACTTGTAACTTTGATAAGGAAATCTATCTTTGCTAAAATCTACCAGGATTTTGCCAGACTCTAAATAGTATTTAATTTTACTTAATTACTTAATATTTTTTATCTTTAAATATTTTCATTGACTTAGAGAAGAAAGGAGAGGGAGAGAGAGAGTGAGAAACATCAATGTGAGAGAGAAATATCAATTGGTTGCCTCCCATACACACCTTGACCTGGGACTGAACTCGCAAGCTGGGCATGTGCCCTGACCAGGAATCAATGAATATCAGATCTACCTAAAACTGAATCCAATTCTGTATGGTTAGAAAACCAGTTCCCTTAAAGGATGAATTGACAGAAAAGTTTCTGTCATAAATAATACACATTTATTTATATGGGTATTATGTGGGTATATGAGTGTTTTCTGAACTAAGTAATAAAACTGTTATAGAAGTAAGAAATAATAGTACTATAAAATTTCAGTTATTCTAGTATTTGTAGGAAATACCTGACTTCTCTTGTTTCCCTTGTGTATCTGCAATGGACAATATATTTGATAAGGTATCTCAAGATCCTTAGGGTTAATACCAAGAAACAGGCTAGATGTTAATGTAATTAAGGAGAAAAGAAAATGCTTATATTATCACACTGAGAAGCTATTAATGGATTGATCCCAATCTCTTGCCATTTTATTAATTCTTTGAATGAAGAATTTGCATAAGCACTTATTGCATTGCTGATAGGATTGTTGATGTGACAAAAATACACCGGAGAAAGAAGCAGGATGAAATGACATATATAGAATTGATGATTGGGCTAAATATTTAGAAATAGCATTAAAAAATAATTAATATAAATTCTTGTCTTTGGTTCCAAAAATCCAAATTCCTTATTAGGAAAAGATAACTGAGAAAATAGAAAAAAAGGGAAAGTTTGTTGTTTCCCTTCAATTATTAGCTTAAGGTAAATCAATAGAAAATGTGGCTTCCTCAAATAAATAAAACCAAAGGAGGGAAATAACTAATTCCTGTTTAAACTAATATAGTTTCACAAGAATTACTTCCACTAATAAATGCAGAATCTTCCAGGTTTTAGTGGCTAATAGCAAATGAGGGCTCTTCAGGTAGGGAAGATATCTGATAAAACAGACCTGTAAGATTGTCAGTTCATTTTTCCTTTTCCCCAGAACTCAGCCCCTTAGAATATAGAGGCCATCATTCCACTGTGAATTGCTCCCCTCCAGTCTAAGCAAAGAAAAAAATACATACATCACAAAACTAAATGTGATTGGCATCTTCAGATATTTTATTGAATACCAAGAGAAAACAAAAGAGAAATTATCAGAGACTAAAGAAATGTAGGAACCGTTTGACTCAAGATTTGAGCCCAAGGCTCAAACTCTGCCTCGGCCTGCAGGTTGTCCCATACTAACGTATTTTTTTTAACAATGCAAAAAATTATTTACAAAAATAAAATATCCTCAAGGATTAAAAGAAATGTCCCCTAGTGTTTTAAAATTTTTGTCTATGTAACCCAAGGATAATGAATGTTTGTATATGTGTTGTGTGTGTTTGTGCAGTAATGTATAAATGTAGATTATACATATGGAGAAAAGACTGAAATTATATACTTTTATAGGAATGCATAAATGTATTTTATATTTTTTAAATTCTTCTGAAATTTCAAGTTTTTCAATAATGAATACATATTTTCTTCATGGTTAAAAATTAATTTTCTCATACATATATGTATATATAGTCATATGTGTATATGTGTATATATGTGAGTGTATATATATGTATGCATACATATAGACAATATATGATGCATACACATTAATAAAAATGTCAAATAGCTAAGTATCAAAAATCAGTATGTGACCAAAGTAGTTAATCCTATCATCTTCTAGAATTAACATCTAGGATCAAAGAATAATTCTGAAATTTTAATTTATAAATCAATTATTTTAATAATTAATTGTTCAGCTTT
The DNA here is from genome assembly GCA_030848825.1 of Tadarida brasiliensis. Taxonomy (NCBI): domain Eukaryota; kingdom Metazoa; phylum Chordata; class Mammalia; order Chiroptera; family Molossidae; genus Tadarida; species Tadarida brasiliensis. Next base: position 65,161,648 of record CM061257.1, read on the forward strand.
ATAGTGCAGGAACAATACTGTCTCAGCACTGTGACATGCAAAATTATTAATTTAGTCACTACACTGAATATTTGGGAAACTAAATTAAAGTGAGGTGTCTTTTGGCTCATATAATAAGTTCCTATGCTTAGACTTCTGCTCATGCTATTGTTGCGGCCTGTTACACATGATGAACAAAGGAGGCAAAGCTGATATCTGTCTGTTAAATCACCTTTTCTAAGACTAAAAAATTACCGAATAGGCCATTGTTTTTGCCAGGAGGCAAAATAGTAAACTTAAAAAAAAAAAGTATGTATTGATTTATTGGGGTAACATTGGTTAATAAAATTACATAGGTTTCAGGCATACAATTCTATAGTACATCATCTGTATATTGTATTGTGTGTTCACCACTCCAAGTCAAGTCTCCTTCCATCATCATTTATCCCTCCTTTACCCTCTTCTGCTTCCCCCTCTGGTAATCACCATACTGTTGTTGTCTGTGTCTATGAGTTTTGGTTTTTATACTTAATCTTTCCACTTCTGGGAATATAACTTAAGAAATCCAAAACACTAATTTGAAAGAATATATGCACTCCTGTGTTCATTGCAACATTATTTGCAATAGCCAAGATTTGAAAGCAGCTCAAGTGTCCATCAGTAGATGAGTAGATAAAAGAGCCATGGTATATTTATACAGTGGAATACTACTCAGCCATAAAAAAGAAAGAAATGTTACCTTTTGTGACAACATGAATGGATCCGGAGAGTATTATGCTAAGTGAAATAAGCCAGTCAGAAAAAGACAAGTACCATATAATTTCATTTATATGTAGAATCTAATGAACAAAATAAACTCACAAACAAAATAGAAACAAACTCATAGATACAGAGAACTGGCTAATAGTTGTCAGAGGGGAGAGAGATTGGAGGGTTGGGTGAAAAATGTAAAGGGATTAAGCGATTAGGCCTTTTTATTGCAAAATTTAAGACCCAAAATGGGAATTAAATAATTAAACACTAAATAGAGTTCTTAGAAGCTGTTTTATTTAGTGTTGTATATACTATTCCCCAAACAATTCTACCAAGATAGAAACATAATATAACCTAGCCTTTATTTTTTATTAGTATTAACATTATTTATAGCACTTTCTTTGCTTCAAAAGAACAAAGTGTTGTTCCTAAAATTTATCTATGCAATATATTTTCTCTTAACATCATAAAGGTCAATCTATTTTCTTATTTATTTTACTATTTAAACATTCTTAAACGGTTTTATGTAAATATAATTAACAACTTTCACAACCATTTAGTTATTATTCAATTTTACTACTGCAATAAATATACATTTATACTTCAAATTAACTGATAAAACTTAATTATGAAAAGATTTTTACTCCATTACTTATATTTGAAAGTGAATAATGAGACATTAACAATACATCTGAAGTATATATTCTTGTTCTGTGTTCATATCACTGATTTTATTTGCTTATATATGATGGTAACCTATCTGATCACATCGATTACATACATGTTGATTTTACCAGAAATAACATTGCAGCAGGTATTTAGACTGTCATTGGATAAGACCAAATATGAATCCAAATCTTAGATTTTGGCCAAAATGACACATTCTTAAATTATGTCCATCTTTTGGCAATAGTCCCCCAAATCACCATGGGAACTGGAGGATTCATGTTGCTCTAGGACAGAAGTAACTAAAATTGCTTAGACCAATAACATTCCTTGACACACTACTAGGGGGTTGGAAGATATTTACTTGATTGACTATAATATATATATTATATTATATTATATTATATTATATTATATTATATTATATTATATTATATATATATTATATATATATGTAGCCCGAGGCCAACGTATATTACTTCAATGTTTTATTCATTTCAGTTTGCTTACTATGTGTTATTCTTTTGCATTCATTAAAAAATTTTAAAGGTATTAAAGTAAACTATAAAATTATAGAATTAACTTTATTAATAAAGCTTCTATAATGAGAAATTGAAACTTTATTTCAAGGAGACAACTTGGGGTGGAGAACACAATAACACACAGATGATGTATTACAAAACTGTACACCTGAAACTTATATAATTGCATTAACCAGTCATCCCAATAAATTCAGTGAAAAATTAAAGACAACGTACAACTATTTAAAAAAGAAACTTTATTTTTTTATCCTAAGCAACATCAATATATTGTCATCCTGAAAAGGCAAAAATAATTCTTATTAGTTCTGAAGTAATATTTGTAAAAGCATTTACTGTCACTTCTCTTGGAACCACTATTTGGACAATTTATAAAATTCACTGACAGCCGTTTTTAAACACAGTCCTAAGTGATTACTGTTTGACACTTGCTTTTTGTAGTTGCTTGACCAGGGAATATTTTTTTAAGAGCTGTGTTCACCCTGATCATTGACCTGAATTAGTTTAATGCTGGCTTGACATGGCTCAGTATTGTAGCCATGTTTGGAAGTCATTGCCCCATGGGCATAACAACCTACTTTCAGAAGCCTCAATACAGAGAGTGAAAGGAACCACCTCATTCTGCTGTGTGTGGCTTTCCGTACACCTAGTGCAAATTCATTATAACTACATTTGCGCTCCAGATCTTGCTCTCTGAACTATTTGGACTCATGTGGGAGTGTGGCTTCCGCTGTAGTTACGATAACATTTTCGAATGCATTTATAAACATTTTTAATGAACATTAAGTCCTGAGATCAAAATAGCTGAATAGATCATCTAAATATCATGTAGTTTTAGTTTATACCTTGGGTTTATATTTATTTGGTCAAGGCCAGGCTTTTTTTCCATTGTCCATAAAACTTCTAGCTTCTCTGGATGTATTGCTTGGGTGCTGTAATGAGGGGCAAGGGTTTAGTATGCCTTTAATTAGTTTGCAAGTAAGAAGAGCAATTGATGTTTTTCAGTTCCTTGCCTATCTCAACACAGCCATAAAACCATTCAGAAGGAACAGGAATAAAAAGACAATGGGGGAAATATCCAAAAGTAAATGAAAAAAGTACCTAAAGGAATATCCAGAAAATAATTGTTACATTATATTAAAGAGACACACATTATTGCCAGAATTATTTTGGAACCGAACCTTCTCCACGCTCCTCACAAACAATCCAACAGCTTATATAATCCACGTATTGTTTATAGCTTTGAATATATGATCATTTCAATATAAATATCTAAATGTTTAACTATTTTACATAAAATTATATTTATAAAACTCATGAATTTTTCTCTAAACAACACTCAAACTACAAAAACCAGATATTACAGAACATTTTTTCTTTAACTTAATCATTACTTATTTTTAGAATAGAAGAAACAGTTGATTTATTTTTTGTTTTTTTCCCTAGTTACTATCTATCAATATAAAGTGGAAAACTTTGTTTGTGGGATTGTTGGTTGCTTTTCTTTACATTCTTCTGTAGTGATAGAATTTTTAAAATATCTACTACTATTTTTAGAAAAAAAATCAAATCAATTTTGAGAAATTGATAACTTAACAGCATTAAAAAGATACAAAGATGAATATTAGGAAGAAATTCTGTAATTTGCAATAAAATGTTGATTATTTTTAAGATCTATTATTATATATTTCAGAAAACACTTGATAGACTCTTTGTTCCTTCATGTGCAGTTTTGACACAAGAATACCTACATATATTTAAAAGTAAAATGATATTCAATTAAGAACTTAAACAGTCTTACAGAAATATAACTAGTTGATATTTGGACTTTCCACTTATTTTGTTGAAAAACATGAAAAACAGCTGGATGGTTTTCTGGTAAAATGGTGCTCATGTAGGATAATAAAGTTAATAAGAATCCGATTTCTGCACTGGGACCTTCCAGCTTAATGCTTCCTTCCACCGAAACGGGCTAACACATAAGCTCAGGTAAAGCACACACGTTTGGAAACACTCTGGGCAAACTGCTCCGGAGGCGGGATGGTCTAGTGAACAGGCCACAGGACCTGCAAAAGCTATACATGTGCAGATTTTCAGCTCTCCCAAATACTAAGTTTATAACCTTGGACAGTTTCTTTTTCTTAACTTATATTTAAAGTAGACATGACAGTGGAGAATTTGAGAACAATATATCATGTATCAAAAACATAAAACAGTACATAGCAAATGGTTTAAAAATTAGTTCCCGTATTATTACATTTATAAATCCTTGAGGAGGGGACTACAGAGTTAACATGACAGTCATTAAAGTAGCACTATATATTACTAATGATGATACTAACAATAACAATAAAATGAAGAAGAAACAGGAAGGGGAGCCAGGGGGAGGAGGAAGAGGAGGAGAACAAGTTGAAGTAGCCAGATTAAGTGTTAGTCACTTTTTTGAATAATTCTGAATCTCTCCAAATGGTTTTTATTTAATACTTTACCTTTTGTATTATTTATGCATCATTACATTAACAAGGGCTTTTTTTGAGGGGTTGTATTAGTCTGATCATACTGCCATAACAAATACCACAGACTGGATGGCTTAAACATTTATTTTCTCACAGTTTTGAAAACTGGAAATGCAAGATTGAGGTGTCTGTAGGTTTGATTTCCGGTGAGACCTCTCCCTTTGGCTTGTAGTTCGCACCTTTCTCACTGTTTCCTCACATGTGCTGTGCTCTGGGACATGTAGGGAAAAAGATCGAGCTCTGGTGTCTCTTCTTATAAGACCAGTTTTATTGGATTAGGGACCTACCTTATGACATTCGTTAACCTTAATCACCTTCTTAACAACTCAATATTCAAATATAGTCACCTTGGGTGTTAGTGGTTCAACATATAAATTGGGGAGGGCATGCAATTCATTTCATAACACATGTGGTGAGCAGAAAATCGGGGTTGGTGTGTGGCTCAGTGAGAATTTATTTGCTGCAAAATCAGGGAGACTAGTTAGAAACCAAAAGAATACTTTCTCTAACTCACGATCTCATTTGCCAATATCTTGATTCCCCAAAAGAAATATTACTTAAAGGCTTCTCGCATATTTTTTTGTCTCATTTGTATCATTTTGCAAATAATAGACCCTTAACAACTTAATTTTAATTTTACTTGATGAAGAAAACGTATAGTGTCATCAAATAAGGATTTCTCATTGGCTTTCCATGACATAGACATTTATACATATTACTTGGGAAAAGCCCTTTTTCTCTCTCATAATTATCATTAGTGTTTATGATTGTTACATTTATCTCTAGAAGCTGTAGTACGACTGCATACTGTCAGCCAAAGCTCTCATCACCATATGGAATATGTTTGATTTTACTGAAAAACCTGGGCAATCATCATGCTGATTGCTTAGCTTGAGTAGGCCAGCACCAGCTCTGTGCCACTTGAGTCAATGCTTTTCTGGACCAACTTTTAATTTCAAGTTGTTTGCGGGGGTTCTTTAGCCTGAATAGCAAATACCTGGTTGTGAATCGTGCGGCTCAGCCATTTGAGTCCCACTGATACTCGGCAGTGCTGACCGCCTAGCCTCAATCTGTGCTACTCACGGCATTTCCTCTCCTGGATGGGAGAATCCAGTCTGATTGTTCTGACCCTCATTTTCTATCCCTTCAGGGAACTAATAAAACGTATCATTAGCATTGAATGGAGATACAATTGTTACATTCATTCTTTAAATATTTCTCTTCTTATGTATTAATATTTACCTCATATTTTAGTCAACTTTATTTAACAATACAGCAAACTGAACTTTATCATCTTAATAAATTCAAAATTATGAAATGATTTTCTTCAAATATCAATGTCTTTTTAAAAATTATTTTTATTAATTTGTTTTTGTTACAGATGTTTCTCCTTTTTCCCCCATTGACACCCTCCTCCCTATCTCCCCTGCCCTATCCCCAGCTTTGTTGTCTATGTCCATTGGTTATGCATACATGCATATTCTGTGATTTATCTCTCCCCACCCCCCAACACCCTCTCTTCTGAGGTTTGTCAGTCTGTACCCTACCTCTATGTCTCTGGGTCTATTTTGTTCATCAGTTTATTTAGTTCTTTATATTCCACAAATAAGTGAGATCATGTGATATTTGTCTTTCTCTGCTTGGCTTGTTTCACTTAGCATAATACTCTCCAGGTCCCTCCATGTCATCTCAAAGGATAAGAGATCTTTCTTTCTTACAGCTGCAGTCCATTGTGTACATGTACTACAGCTTTTTTATCCATTCATCTACTGATGGATACTTGGGCTGTTTCCAGATCTTAGCTATTGTAAACAGTGCTGCTATGAACATAGGGGTACATATATTCTTTCTGATTGGTGTTTCAGGCTTCTTAGGGTATATTCTTAGAAGTGGGATCACTGGGTAAAATGGCAGTTCAATTTTTAACTTTTTGAGGTAACACCATAGTGTTTTCCATAGTGGCTGCACCAGTCTGCATTCCCACCAGCAGTGTACTAGAGTCCCCTTTTCTCCACACCCTCGCCAACACTTGTTGTTTGATGATTTGTTGATTGCGGCCATTCTGACAGGTGTGAGGTGATACCTCATAGTTGTTTTGATTTGCATCTCTCTGATGATTAGTGATGTTGAGCATTTTTTCATATGTCTCTTGGCCATTTGTATGTCCTTTTTGGAGAGGTGTCTATTTAGGTCTTCTGCCCACTTTTTAATTGGGTTCTTTGTCTTCCTTTTGTTGAGTTGTATGAGTACTCTATATATTTTGGAAATTAACCCCTTATCTGATGCATCATTGGCGATTATGGTCTCCCATATAGTGGGTTCCCTTTCCATTTTGATGGTTGTTTCTTTTGCTGTGCAGAAGCTTTTTAGTTTGATGTAGTCCCATGTGTTCATTTTTTCCTTTGTTTCTCTTACCTTAGGTGTTGTATCAGTGAAAATTCTGTTGCATATGATGTCTGAAATTTTGTTGCCTGTCAATGTCTTTAATGATGAAATGATCAGAGTGATTAAGAGAGCAGCTAATTTTAATATTTTATTTACCACATACATTTATAACTTTTAATCCTGATGGTCATGAACTAAGAGAAAATATTTTTAACTTTTCTTTTAAATTCATGCATAATTTTGCTTTCTTAGATAATTTTGAAAATAAAATTAGGATTTGCTTTACTAGGAAGCTGAGATTTAAAACATTTACCTTAAAAGTGACATTGGGTCTGTGAGATTCTCTAATCTGAGATTTATTTGACAGATTGCTAATCAGTCTTACAGTTAAAGCTCTAGATGGCTGTAGCTGTTTATATCTGGGGATTGTAATGAGGGATCTATTGCCTAGAAAATATATTATTGATGAATTGAAATATGTTTCCTATAATGTTAGGGTTCAGTGAACAATGGAAGTGCTTTTAGGTGTCACAGACCCCAGGAAGGTAATTATCAAGGTATGGGATTTGAGTCTGCTGGCTGAAAACAGTGAGACATGATAGGCCTATCTTTATTATTATTATTATTATTTATAATTGTTCCACTTAGTTTTTATTAATTTTTATTGAATTTATTGGTGTGACAATGGCTAATAAAATAATATAGATTTCAGGGGTACAATTTTACAATACATCTGTCTATTGTATTGTGTATTCACCACCCCAAGTCAAGTCTCCTTCCATCATACTTCTCCCCCTTTACCCTCTTCCATCTCCCCTCAACCCTCTTTCCCTCTGATAATCACCATACTGTTGTCTGTCTATAAGGTGGGGATGTTTTTTGTTGCTTGATCCCTTCACCTTTTTTACCCTGCCCTTCTACCCCTCCTCTCTGATAGCTGTCAGTTTGTTCTCTGTATCTATATGTCTGTTTCTATTTTGTTTGTTAGTTTATTTTGTTCATTAGAGTCCACATAGAAGTGAAATCATATGGTATTTGCCATTCTCTGACTGGCTAATTCTATCTTTAAATAGCTATTTATGGACATGATTTTTATAGGAAAGTTACCATTGTGTTCTAAAGCTCTAATTAACCTATAAACTAAGCTTTTATTTGGGATGTGTCATTGCCATCTAACTTCTCTCAGGCCACCTGCTACCTCCTTCTCTCTCACCACTGGGCCTCAAGCTGACAAAGACACCAAGCAGCCCCAGGCCCAGCCCCAGCCCTCTAGAAGAGGCAACTCATTAAGGATGGATGCAATAGCATGCATTTCATTCTGTCCAGCCACCTTATTCCAGAAGCTAAAGTGTTTCTATGTTACAATAATACTAAAGACTACTCAGTACCTTTAATTTGTTACATTTCAATAGAGTTTTTACACTGAAGAAAGTAATGTTAAAAGAATTAGAGAAAGCAAGTGTGCTATAAAAAAATTCTTCTTTACTTACTTAAATATGACTGTTTCCAAGTCCCCATATCCTCGGTCACTCATAAAGATGGTACCATTATTGAATTAAAACAGGTAAGTGTTTCAGGTCAGCATTCTTCTATTTCTTCAATGAGGGTGAAAGCAGGGAATCAAATTAGGTGTAATGTGAAATCCCAGCAACTCTCATTTTAATCAACTCTGTGTCTTTGTGACAAAATTCAACCAGTAGATGGCACTATTTATTTCAGTGAGAACAGGACACTTTCAGTGCCATAAAAATAAGCAATTAATTGCCAAATGTGGAAATAAGTGGAATCCTTCACATTTTATTGTAAGCATCCCACAATTGATTTGTATTAAAATACCTAAAAAAAAAGGAAATATAAAACCAACACATATTTCCTCATTCAAGAATGGACAAATGCTTCTGGGACTTTGTATGTTTTTCAAATAATGATGTAAGAAAAGACATAATAAATTTAAAAATATTAATTTGAGAACTTTGTTATCAGCCTTGAAAATATAAAACATATGCATATACATATAGACATACAAATTTATATATTTTTTATTTTATTTATTTATTTATTTTTATTAATCCTCACCCAAGGATATTTTTCTATTGATTTTTAGAAAGAGTGGAAAGGAGGGAGGGGGAGAGAGAGAGAGATAGAGAGAGAGAGAGAGAGAGAGAAACATCGTTGTGAGAGGGACGCATCAATTGGTTGTCTCCCACACAATCCTGCCAGGGCCGAGGATGGAACCTGCAACCCAGGTACGTGCCCTTGACCGGGAATCGAACCAGAGGACCCTTCGGTCTGAGGGCTGACGCTCTAACTGCTGAGTCAAACTAGCCAGGGCAATTTATATATATCTTCAATCTATTGCAGTACTTCAACCCAAGCAAACACAGTAAATATACATTCTGAGGATCTCTTTCTATCCTAACACATAAACAGTGATCGCTTTAACATGAAAGTGAAAATTATAAAGACTTAGCTATTTTCAGAAGCAAGACAAAGATCTTTGAGGAAATGGAACTGAAACAGAGTATAAGTGAGGCAGAACCTGCAGGCCTGCCCAGCTTCTGGGCGGAAGCAACCCAATGCTGTCAGGAAATTTTGATCCTTTAGTTAATAGAAACTAAAGGCACCTCTTGGGGTATAGTGGACAGAACCCATTCACTGTTATATCTTAACCTTTTACACATTAAAAGACAAAGAGCTATGAAGGAAGTATTCCAAAATGGTAACAGTTGTGGGTGGTAGGTACATAGGTACTTTTTATACTATTCTCTCTACTTTTCTAAACGACTGAAGTATTGCAAACTATAGAATAATACCAAAGAAAAATGTTTAAAAATGTATATCCTCTCATTGTAAATTCATCAATTCCACCCTTTCTGTAGCCCTGCTACTGGTTTTAAGAGAGATGAACCATTTTCCTAGAGCTAATATAATAGAGCTCCCTGAAAAACTTTTCCTTTAAAAAAATCAAACAAAATGGAATAGAAATGATAGACAAAAGCTGCATAATCTCTTTTGTACATTGTTTACTTGCTTTTACTTTTGAAATCCTTAATCTCATGTACATTTTTTTCCATTGATTCTTGCTAATTCAGCAGATAATCACTGGGACACTTTGTTCCACACACACTTTATATATCTACCTGCATCGGAGCACGTGGGAGATGTTTCTGTAGTACTAAATTTGTGTTAGGAAAGAATACTGGGGGCATTATAATTGTGTTGTTGTTGTTTTTGCATTTCTAGGAACCAGAAAATCTAATTTGACGACTTGTAGCATTTAAAAAAAAACACTAAATTCCTAATCCAGATTATTTTGAAGATGAACATCCATTTCTTCTGACTTCTTTCTCTGCTCTTGGTTTAGAGCTTTGGTCTATGACCTCTGATATCTTCTTCGATAATTTTATTATCTGTTCAGAAAAGGAAATAGCAGATCGCGGGTCTGCAGATGGTTGGGGAGTGAAAAGAATGATAGAAGATGCTAATGAGCCCGGTGTGTTGACACAGTTAATGGCAGCTGCTCAGGAGTACCCCTGGCTTTAGCTCATTTACCTTGTGACAGCAGGGCTCCAATAGCATTAATTACTTCATTTTGTTGGCCAAGAAAAGTAAAGAAAAAATATGAAGATGCAGAGTATAAAAAAACTGACATACGTAAACCACAAACAAAGGGAGCCCTAGAGCAAGAAGTGAAGGAAGAGAAAGCAGCCCTGGAGAAACCAGTCGACTTGGAAGAGGAAAAAAAACAAAGTGATGGTGAAATTCTTGAAAAAGAAGAAGGTGAACCTGAGGAAAAGAATGAAGAAGAAACTGAAATCATAGAAGGACGAGAAGAAGGAAATAAATCAAATAAGTCTGGATCAGAGGATGAGATGAAGAAAGCGGATGAGAGCACAGGATCTGGAGACCGGCCGCTCGCGTCAGTGCGCGGAAGAGGGCACGGAATGAGGAACCGCATTCGGGCCTTTTTCATTCCTGGGAGGACCGTGGCATTCCAGATCAGTGTGCCCGAACTGAACTTGAATCTCTGCACATCCTGTTTCTAATATCTAGTAATGTGATTCCCAATTTCAGACATCCACTGTAGTCTTTTCAGGGGAAAAAACAAACTTTGAAGTTACCTGGTCTTTGAATTTAGAATAAAAGAAACGTGGCACGTTAAAAAACAAAAAACCCCCTAAATTGGCAGTTTACTAAAGAAATCAAGTTAGATTTCTCCCACATTTAGGTGCTTACATTGGAAAAATAAATTTAAATTTGGGCACCCTGAAGAATATTAAGAGATTACTGTTAGGTAGGAGATATGAACCGAATACCATACACCCTGTATTTCTGATATAAATGAGATTTAAAATTTTTCAGTTTGCATAAAACCCATCAATAATTCTCCCATGGAGGAAAAAATAATGTTGTTTATATCCAGAGGCAAACATAAATGCTTAGCTTCTAGACAAAGGTTTAAAGAAATTACAATAAATCTTCTAATACCAGTATGATTTGAAAGTCCTGATGGGAAAAAATACAAACTTGAGTAAATAAAAACCATCAGTGGCCTGACTCAAAATGACAGACTGAGCACACCCGTTTATTTCCCCATCCTGCCGGCAATTCTATTGATGTAACAAAAAGGGAATGTATTTATGAAACATAAACCTGTGAAACAAGAATGGATTTCGATAATAGGCCACATAATGTGGAAAAAAAAATTGAGAAGTGAGAAAGTAGACAGGATCAGATGGTAGACAAACAAGGAGAGAGAAAATCACAGCCAAACACCCAGAGACACGGTATTACATGGGAAGGGACGGCTTATTCCACAGAGCTCAGAGAAATTCCATGGTCAAAATAAACAACAACATAACAGGAAGGACCTCTAGAACAATCATCAAGATTAGTCAGTAAAGGCTGAAATCAAAGCAGGCTCTGAAGTCAGGCCTTTTTCGGGCTCATGAGCATGGAGTGAATATAGTCAGTGCAGTGATGATAGGTTTCTTCATGAGTCAGCGTGCTCCAGAAGGAGAAAACAGAGAAAATGGAAATTATAATTTTCCTTCAGCTCTGTCTTAAAACTAAATTTTTTATGAAGACTGGCCTGTCAGTGGTTTCCCTGAAGGCACTTTACATATGTTAATGCATTGATCTCCACAACGTTGCTGTGAATTTGACATTGTTACCCATTTTACAGGTGAGGTAACTGAGGCCCAGAGACATGAATTACTTTTCTCTAAAGAATGTAACTATAGCAAGTGGAAGGGAAAGAATTGAGCTGTAGGTTATTCTACATATGTCTGTGAGATGCCAGTGATGGGGCAGTATGGCAGATGATGCTGTTCCAGGCTGATGATCCTGGAGAAAGATGTGGGAATTACGGGAAGGGGCTTTCCTGGAGTGACAGTCAGACTGGAGCAGACTGAATATGGTAAACAGACTATAGATAGATCCGGGCAGAAGTTACAGATTCTAGGATGTAAGGGAGGAAGAAATGAGATGTTTGCTCTTCCAAATTGTACATTGTCTGTGATAAAGGAGTTGAGCCTTAATAAGAATATTTGACATGTGAAAGAAAAAAGCTGGTGGGAAGGCGGTCACTGGTAGAGAAGGGTGACCAGGGGCAGATACAGAAGACTCACTTTGCAGACATCGAGACTTTGCCTACGTTCTGTGTTCCGTTTCTTCACCTGGGTGGGGACACAGCATTGTTGTACTTAGAGACTTTGTCATTTTCAGTTATGAGTGTAGGCAGCTCTGCTTAGAATAAGACTTTATGAAGGCAGCATTTTTCTAATCTAGGAGATGTGGTTACTTGAGAAAATGATATTAATCCAGAAGTCATTAAATTCTGGGGAGAGGGTGGAGTCAGGGCAAGCTAAAGCGGGATTTCTGAGGGCGGAGAATGGGAGACCACTGGGGGGGAAGCCAGGGACAGGATGAGAAAGGCTGGCAGTGAGATCAGCCGGGTGTCTTGATTTCCCTCTCCATTCTGCATTGCGGTCCATCTGCAGATTATTTAGTCAGGAGTAAAAGTTGGTTGGAACATTATTTAGTTTAGGTGGGTGCTGTACTGGTCAAGGAGGGATTCCTGATTCCAGGGGCCCTGGGATCTTCCTCTAATTAACACATCAGCTCGGAGATCAGATTTAAATATTAAGAAGCTCATTCCTCTTGGGGTCCTTGAAGCAGCTTTTTAATTATCTTTCTCCTATTATATAACCTGCTTTTCTTAAATTTTTTTTCTCCTTTTGGGACAAGGGCCAGACACAATGGTGATCTAGGAAATGTTTGGTTTGGGTTTTCCTTTCCCAATTTGTGTAACTTTCTTTCTCAAACTCACTCCCCCAAGTGCCTGCAGTTCTCGTGCTGACACCCCCAAATATACCTAGCCCCCTGTCATGACAATGATTGGTCCCTTGTTTACACCCTTACTGATCCCATGGGGGAAATCCTTACAGATGTTAGGGGATGTTAAAAGTCAAAGTATTATACCTAGCAGGGCTGTTCGCATTTTAACTAAAGATATCGGAAGCCTAAGATCCTATGATTTGCAAATAAATCTTTAAAAGTGGAATTTTAGGTATCCAGACAGGCTATGGCAAAGAGATTTGTAAAGTTCAAAAAAACGTTTCTTGTGCAATATTTTCTAAAATTTATCAAAACAGAGAAATCGACCAGAATTTCTTTCCAAGCCCTATGGGAACTAACACTGTTTTGATCTGCATTATGTAGTATTGGGAAGATGCATCTCCTCCAGATGTACCCCTAATTCTGATATAAAAGATTACTGCAAAGTTGCATACGCCGTATGTGCACAAGGCTGGCTCTAGCTACTGCCGTCAGATACATAGTGCAAAAAATGCCAACAACTAATTTTACCACCCTCTACCTTTAGGTCAAGAGAAGCCATATCATCCTCTGCTGTAGAGTTTCCAGGAGAGACATGAGAACATTATTCAACAGACTGTATTTTTTGGGGGGGGGGAGGGGAGAGAAAGTAAAAGAGGTGACAACTTACTCAGAAAATTAAAATAGCCATCTGTTTTAAAAAAAAATCTGTTTTTCAGAAGATCAGACAGAAATATAACAATCAGGAACAGGATTGGTATTTTTCATAATTGTCATTCTTAATGGAATAATTCCTCTCCGTCACTCTTCAAAACACAGTATATTCCGGTCTTTTTTCCCCCCATAAACACATATATTCTTATAAAACATGACATTTTTATTCAACTGCCTTTCTGCTGTATTCTCAAACTAATTAATCTTTGATGACTTCACCATTGCTAACAAGTTGAAACGAATTCCCTGATTGCCTTTCTTCTTGGATTAGAAATGGTAATTTCCCAATGACAGGTGACATCAATCCTAATATTAATCAAAACATTTTTTCTTCTTCTAACAAAAATTAAGCCAAATCAACTAGTTATTGAACTTCTATCCGCATTTGGATAACAAAATATAAAATGAAAGAAACTCAGTTTTTTAGTGTCTACTATAGTTTTAACACTTGAACATAACCTCACTTGAAGTTTAGAGAAGCTGAGCAAGCTCCCCAGAGTTACAGATATAGAGTAATAGATTCAGAGTTTAACTTCAAATCAGTATAATTTGAAGATTGAGAGAAGACTCACAAACCATACCACCTGCAGGTATAGAACGATCTTTTGCAGTGCAGAAAGCTAAGGGAAAGACTAAAGAGCAAAGAGAATGCCTTGGCCATCCAAAACACATCAGATGAATGGGTAAAAGAAAGGCTATCCCAATTGCCAGTAATTCTGTGACAGGAAAACGTGGTAGAGCTTGCTCTTCTGGAAGCAGTAAGTAGAGGAAGGGACTTTCTATGAATCCAGGTCCTGGAGGCTGAAGAAATGTCAAGGTTTGTAGCTGAAAGAATGATATCAGTGTTAGGGCGTGAGGTACTTTTGACATTGAAGACAAGCTAGGAGAGAGCAATAGTGTCACTAAATCTCTGGGATGCCCCATTGCCTCCCCCTCTCGCCATAATGACCAGCCTAGGCTTAAGGTCATGTCTAATTTCCAGCATCACCAAGTGGTAAGATTGATTCCTTGTTCTTCAGAAGAGCGGGACCCTCTCAATGAGGCAGTAGGAAAAGAATCTTTCTGAGCACAGCATGTGGATGTCATAGATCATCCAACTTCCTCGTGACCATCCATATGCATGGAGAAAAGGGATGTTTGTGTAGAAGGGGAGAACTAAAAATGCTGTACCTGTGAGATGCTCTAACACAGGGGCTCAGGGCTTGAGTGGCATGGAGTGACCATAGCTTAATGTAACTCTGGGGAGGAGAGGCATTGCCACCTCACCCTAAACACTGAGAAACTACTGCCAGACTAGCAGTGGTAGTTTACGCCTCACTCTCCTACAGTGGCTAATTGGTCAGCCACACTTTTCCCACAGTACACCACAGAAACACAGCCTTGAAACAGAAAAGCAAGAAATTCCCTCCAGGCAAAGGGCTGATCACATTACCTGCTGTTTTGCGAGTGGGATGATGCTAAGGAGTACAAACACCTTAAGCCAAGAAAGTGCTGGATTCTGTTGTTTGTCAGGAAATTGTGGACAAGATGGATGAGACATCACTATTGTTGATTGGCCTTTCAAAGTCATTTAGTTTTTATATATTAAAAGCAACAGTGTGTATCTCAAGCTGGTAGGAGAAACAAATTAGTTAGAGTAGCTTACCTTTTTCTAGCATCCGTCTTTCTATTCAAATGCTAGAACCTAACTAGAATAGTAACTGTCAAATATTTCTTGCCTTGAACTTAAAATAAGAAATGTATCTTATATGGTGAAGCAGGAAACAATGTATACACAACAAATGGAAATAAAAACTTCACAAAACAATATTTCCTTGATCACATGCAGTGCACTTTAATATTTTCTCTTGTTTTGTTTTTCACAAATATTTGTTAAATAAATTGAAACTTAGTCCGTCAAAGAAAAACTAAAACTGGCTGGGTAGGCTTTGACTGAAAGAATGACCATGTATGGTGCCATGGAATCACCCCGTTTTCAAATTGCTCTTAAACACCTTTATAATACACTGTTTTAGGATTTGTGTGGGACAATTTTAGTTACACTTAAAATAAAATTAATATTTTCTTCCTTTAAACATTCAATGTTGAGCCCATCTCTACCTTTTTATATCTTTTATATTTATATATTTCTTCAAATTTTACTAACTCTGGTTCTATAATAATGTCTCAGGCTTCATTAATGCCCTATTTTATCTATGTACCTAGAATTGATCTCAAAGAAGTGAAGTGCTCATCTTAAATTTCTTGTTTTCAATAGACATAATTTTAGAGAAGTTTTAGGTTCATAGAAGAATTGGGAAGAAGGTACAGTTGCTCCTTGCCCTCGCACATGAGATGTATAAGGCAGCTGCTGGCATAATACAGCATAATAATTGATTCCGTTTTTTAATAGATATAGGCCTATTCAGATTGTCCAGTGTGTGTGTGTGTGTGTGTGTGTGTGTGTGTGTGTGTGTTAGTATTCACAGATGTGTCTTGTAAGGAATAGGCGTATTTCATCTAGGTTATCAAATTTGTTGGCATAGAGTTGTTCATAGTATTCCTTTAATATCTGTTTAAAGTTCATAGGATCTGTAGTGATGTTCCCTCTTTCAATTCTGATATTAGTACTTTGTGTCCGTTCTCTTTTTTTCTTAGTTAGCCCATCTAGAAGCTTATCCATTTTATTGATCTTTTCAAAAACCAGCTTTTGGTTTCATTAATTTTTCTCTATTAATTTCTTGTTTTCAATTTCATTGGTTCCTGCTATAATTTTTATTATTTCTTCTCTTCTGCCTACTTTTTCCAGTTTCCTAAGGTGGAAGCTTAGATGATTGATTTCATATCTTTCTTCATTTCTAATATGCATTAAATGCTATAAATTTTCTAATCACTGCTTTTGCTGCAAGGGTTTTGATTGGGAGTTCATTGAATCTATAGATCAAGTTGGGAAGAACTAATATCTTGGAAATAGAGTCTTCCCATCCATTTATTTAGTTCTAAGTTGGTGTCGTTTTTCTTTCAACACTTTGAATATTGTATACTCTCATCTTGCTTGCATAGTTTCTGAGGAGTATAATATTTGCTCCCTTACATGTAAGATGCTTTTTCTTTATTTCTTCTGGTTCTTTCAGGATTTTTTTTCTTTATCTTTGATCTTCTGAAGTTTCAAAATGTTATGTCTAAGTGTAGTTCTTTTTATTTTTACATTAATCTGTGTGGTATTTTCTAAACTTCCTACATCTGTGGTTTGGTATCTGATTTTAATTTGGGAAATTCTCAGTCATTGTTGTTTAATTCTTTCCTTCCTTCCTTCCTTCCTTCCTTCCTTCCTTCCTTCCTTCCTTCCTTCCTTCCTTCCTTCCTTCCTTCCTTCCCTCCCTCCCTCCCTCCCTCCCTCCCTCCCTCCCTCCCTCCCTCCCTCCCTCCTTTCTTTCTTTCTTTCTTTCTTTCTTTCTTTCTTTCTTTCTTTCTTTCTTTCTTTCTTTCTTTCTTTCTTTTTCTTCTCCTTCTGGCACTCCTATTACTCATAAGTTACTCCCTTTTTAATTGTCTCAGAGTTATTGGATATTCTGTTATTTTCTTTAAGTATTTTTTTCGCTCTTTGTTTTTCAGTTTTGGAGGTTTCTATCAAGGTATCTTTAAGCTCAAAGATTTCTTTCCTTAGTCATGTTTACTCTACTAATGATCCCATTAAAGACATCCTTCATTTTTGTTATGGTGCTTTTGTCCTCTAGCATTTCTTATTGGTTCTTTCTTAGAATTTTCATCTCTCTGCTTTTATTGCCTATCTTTCCTTGCATGCTCTCTGCTTCATCGCTGAGAGCTCTTAGTATATTAATTATAGTTGTTTTAAATTTCCAGTCTGGTAATTTCAACCAACCTGCCATACCTAAGTCTGGTTCTGCTTCTTTCTCTGTCTCTTTCACCCGTGTTTTTGCCTTTTAGTATTCCTTGTAATTCTTTATTGATATATGGCCATGATATATGGGTAAAAGGAACTGCTGTATAAAAGGCCTTTGCCGGTGTGGTTGTAAGGTGTGGGGAGACAGGACGCATTCTAAGTCAGTAGTCTGTGACCCAGAACAGTGTCATCACCAGAAGCCAACCATGGGCATCCTGATCTCCAACTGCAGCCTCCTGAATAAGACAGGTTGGTTTGATGTTTACCAACTGACATTTAAGATTCTAAGTTTTATTCTCTGATTCAATTTCTTATTTAAAACTATATTGATTTAAAAGGCAAATGTCTAATTTAGCATGCTACAAAATTAGAAAGGCATATGTGAGAGATAATATTATGGTTTTATGAGAAAACTTTTTCCACTTTACACATTAATATAAAAGTGGTCTTAAGAATCTAAGGTTGACAACCCATGATAAAAACCTGAGCTGAGCCTAGCCAGTGGGGCCCAGTGGTTGAGCATCGACCCATGCACCAAGAGGTTGCCGGTTGTCAGGGCACATGCCCAGGTTGTGGGCCAAATCCACAGTAGGGGGCATGCAGGAGGCAGCCAATAGATGTTCTCTCTCATCGATGTTTCTATCTCTCTCTCCCTCTCCCTTCCTCTCTCTCTAAAATCAATAGAGAAAAAAAAATTTTTTTTAAACCCTGAGTTGAGGTGACTAGCATCTCAGAAAGAGCCAGGAGAGCTTGAGGTTAGGGTGATTCAACTGAGAAAATCTATAATTGTGCTTAGAAAAAAGGCATTTGTTTCATAACACTTGGCTTTGCAATAATTTTTCTCCAATTTTGGATTTTTTCAACCTAGTTTCTAAAAAAGCAAATGTGATGGACAGAATGCTAAGTCACAAAGCTAAGGAAAGTCTATTCTGAAAATTAAGTATGTTTTGAATAAAAGGTTCTGAGACAGAGTGAATGAGCTAGACTCCAAGTTTATATTGGCTTTTCCAACTCTGAGCCCACTTGTAAAAGTTGAGACAGTGAAGACAAAGATTCTGTGTCTTCTTTATTGAGTTTAAGAATTTTGGGGGGAGGTAAGTGTTGATCAGCATAATGCGTAGTAGATATAAGACAACTTGTAAGAAACTTACAGGATAAATTATTTTTACACTAAAAATAGAAAATACTAGGTAGAGAGAGGGGATGTGAGCAGACCTGAAACAATCGACAAATTAATGGGCTGCATTTGTGGTGGCTAGGTTTGTACAGTTGATTAAAAGATGATTTTAAAGTTATATTATTTTAAATATAAATTATTGTCTATATGAATGTTTTGGATTTTTTTTTTCAAAAAACTAGTTTCACCTTTCAATTTAATTTCTGTCAATTTGATACTTTTAAATCACAGATAGGCTACAGGGTGCCCAAATTTGGGACAGGGGCATTATATACACACATTTGTATATCTGTATTTTATCTTCCTGTAGTTTAATAATCAATTTCCCTATTTTTTTTTTATTACAAAATGAGTTTTCACCTTGGTAGAGAAAGTCAGTTGTTTTTTCAGCCAAGAGTGGTCAGGTGCCAGAGTCCTGACCAATGATATATAAGTGGAAGTCAGTGGGTGGGGCTTTCTGGAAGCCTTTTAAAGGGATCTGATTTAGCTGGTTTGTTCACATGGAATTATAATCAGAGAAATAATTTCACCATCAGAAATTAATTGAAGAAGGCCATAAGTCTCTCCTTCAGAAAAAAAAAATTGGCATTTAAAATTAATATCTAATGATAAATATGCAAGAAACAGACAGGAGTCTTGGGGGAAATGGTAAGTGGTGGATTTGTAGGCATTTACTATGGCAGAGGATAATCCATTAGACTTGAAGAAGTATGTAGCAAAAAGTTTTCCCACACAGAAATTCTTTCAGATGAAGATTGTTCATTTTATTTTTAAAATCTTATTTCAGTATTTATTTTTGTGTTCTTTATACTGGCTCTTCTTGCTGAGGTTTGAACTCTCATAGTCCATTTGTTTTCAGAATGTATCAGGAGAGTATATCCTTCCCTCCCAAAGCTGTAGCCACAGAAACAATTATATTTCAGTTATATGCTAGTCAGTATTGCCAAAATAGCTTATTTCTAGTGTTTGATTTATGAAGTCTTTCTTCAGTGTGTGTGGTAAATTGTGTCTAAGAATTTTAGCCTCCTTTTTCACAAAAGACGTGAGTTAATCAAGTGACAGGAATCAAAGCAATACATTAGTGTAATGATGATTAAATGTAGAGTTTTTCTATTGGCGTCTTGAGCTGCTATGGCAGTGCAAACACTCTGATAAGAACTCAGCTCCAAGCGGATGGACTCCCTGTACTTCTGCTCAGTGCCCTGGTGTCAGCCACCTGCATCTACTATTGTGCTCTAGTGAGGAGATTCTGGGGGGAACTAACAAGTCAGTTCTTTTATCTAATCTACTGAACCTAAAAGAGTACTGCTGCTTTTGCAGTTAAAACCCAAGCTATAATTTAAGATGGAAATCAGTAGCTTTTCTTTCTTTTTTTTTCTTTTTTTTTTCATTTGCCAGCAAGAAAGACGCTACCTAACAATTGCCTCATAACAATCCCAAAATATAGTGGCTTAAAGCAAGTATTCATTTAGCTCACTTGCCTACAAATTGGCAATGTGGACTGGGCTCAGCTGTGTGGTTTTCTGGCTTAATCATGTGTGAATGGTCTGCTGCTGGCTTGGTTGTGGGGCTGGTTGGTTCAGGATTGCCTCAGCTGGGACAGCTTTTCTCTTCACGTGGCCCTCACTCATCTCCTCAGCTAACCTAGCCTTGTACACATGATGACCTAGCCTTGTACACATGGTGAGAGTCAAGTTCTGAAAGACAGTGTTACATGCAAGACCTCTTGAGATCTAGGCTTAGAAGTGGCACAGTGGCACTCCTTCCACAGTTTCTTCACCAGGCCAGCCCAGATACAGGCATACCTCAGGGATACTGCAGATTCCATTCCAGGGCACCACAATAAAGCAAGTATTGCAGTTAAGATAGTCATAATCTTTTTGCTGGTGAGGATCTTGCCTTCAATTTGTAAGAAAACATCTGTGAGGCACAGTAAAGTGATGCTTACTAAACTAGGTATGCCAGTACAGAGATACTAAAGAAATAGCCTCACCTTTTGATGGGAGGAGCTGAAAATCACATTTTAAAGGGCATGGCTACAAAAAAGAGTGAGGGTTATGGTCACTTTTGCTAATTACCACACTTGCTGTTGGCCAGGAAGATTGCAAGTCAATACTGGAAAAACTGATCTTGGTTTAGGGGAGCAACTTAGCTAATATCACATTCAGGTAAGAGATTATTTATGTGTGGGGTGGATATGAGGCAGAGAAGTACTACTTGATGATTTCTGCTTTGTCATCAGATTTTACTTTAAAATCACATGTTCTGTTTTATTTATTTATTTATTTTTCCTCTATTGATTTTAGAGAGAGAGGAAGTGAGAGGGAGAGAGAGATAGACACATCGATGAGCGAGAACATCAACTGGCCGCCTCCTGGATGCTCCCCACTGGGGATCTAGCCCACAACCTGGGTATGTGTCCTGACTGGGAATCGCACCAGTGACCTCTTGGTGCATGGGTCGATGCTCAACCACTGAGCCACACCAGCTGGACTGTTGTTATCATTTTATTGAGGGAAAATAAGAAATATTTCTGCATAGAGCATGCAACTCTATGCTTCAGTCAGCATTTAATAAAAATGTTTCTTTAAAAGAGAGAAAAAGACAAGAGAGACCTACAGACAACCAAGTGTGTTCTACTAGATTAGCTTTATGTTGAAGGTCTGTCAAGTCTATGATTCATTAAGACAGAACTTGTTTTTGGTATAATAATGATATTGTTGCTTTAGTCTACTGCATTCGCCTCTATTATTAGTTTGTTCAAGCAAGAGACTGTGCTGAATTGAACCATGAAATAAATTGTCTTGAACAACATCAACAGCAATAATGTTATGAAGTGTCATCTTTATTTTTATTTCTGTTTGTTTAATTCTTTTTACAGCTATTTGATAATATAATGTTTTTATGAGGTACAAATCATAGAAGATAACACAGGTGGATCAAATTAGCATAGTTTAATACAATCAAGCAATCAATATCATCAGTAAAAGCAGTGGGTACTACATAGACCTCTCAGTTCCATTCTTTTACAATGCAGTAATTAACTGTTCTCAACATATTGCTGTGATGCCCAAGGGTCATTCTTTATTCTGAAAACAATGACATTTGAGTATGACATGAAGCCAGGTGTAGGAGTAAGTCAAGCTGATAGCAGGGGATGAGAATCACAGCAGTTGGAAAGATCAAATTAGGCAAGTTATTGGTGTCCTTTGGAACAGCAAGCTGACCACTGTGGCTGAAGAAAATTGAGTTGGGGAAAAAAAGAGAGAGATTAGGTTAAAGAGGGAAGGGGGAGCAAATCATGTAGATGTTTTAGGCTGCTATAATGAGTTTGACTTTTACTCTGAGGTGTGGGGAGACAATTATTGGATTTTGAGCAAAAAACTGAAATGATTTGTTTCATTTATAAAAGGATCACTTTGCCTGCTCTGTGGGAATAGAACATGTGTGTGTTGGGGAGTGGTAGTGAATAGACAGCTATATAATGGTAGCTGGGAGGCAAATTAGGAAATGTACTGTTTTCCCAAAATTCATTTCCTCTCGTTTCTCTAATCAGATCTATATATTAGAGGTCTAATCCTTGCAAAGTATATTTCCCAGGATGCTTTGCTAACAGGTTTCAAGCTGAATTTGATTAAGGAGAAACACTGTTTTGAAGGTAAAGACAGGAAAAGGGACAAAGAGAGTATTGCTCCCCTTGTCATTTGCTTTGTGTTGTGCCTCTAATAGCTGCTGCACAGGCTCCATGGCGAGTCCTTGCTGGCAGATCACTCTGGTTGTCATTTTGGTTGAGTGACCTTGGCTGTTAGGTTCCAGTAATACGACCTCTACCGATAGGGTAGCAGCTCCCTATAGTAATTTATGTCTGGATTATCATAACTCTTCTGTTTGTTCTTTCAGATTAACATTTTTTATAACTAATTGGCTTCTGGTAATTCTCTAGAGTAGATTCTGTCATTCCACTGGACCTTGACTAATAGAGTGGGCTATTCCAATAGCCTAGAATAAAGATGGTAATTGTTTGGAACAGCTTGGTAGCAATGGAAGTGATGAGAAATCATTAGATTCAAGAAATGTATTGTAGGTAGAATTAGTAAGATTTCTATAGGTTTTGAGTGTTGTAAGAGAAATAAGGAGTCAGAAATGACTCCAGTGTTTTCCATGTAAAATTAAAGATAGTATAATTTCCATGAACTAAGATGAAATATAGGCGAAATAAGAGAACAGTGAAGGAAATGCGGTATTGAGTTTCAGATAGGATATGTTTAGAGATGTTTATTCCACACCTCATTGGAAATGTCACATCTTGTTGTATATATATATACTTATATACATCTGGTGTTCATAAGAGGGATCCAAACTGGAGATATACATTTGGAAATAACAGTTTTCATAGTTTCCATTTAAATTTATTAGACTAGAGAAGATCATCCAGAAAATGAGCATATATAAAAAAGAGAAGACTATGAAAAGTGAATGAGAGTTCCATTTACCACACCTTGAATTATTTTAAATCTTGTAAGTCAGTGCCATCCAGTACAACTTCCTGAAATGATGAAAATGTTCTATGTCTGCACCATCTGATATAGTAGCTGTATTAATTTTATTTTTCTACCACAACAAATTTTCTCAAAGTTGGTGACTTAAATGATGCAAATGTAATATCTTGCAGTTCTGTAGGTCAGAAGTGCAGTATGGTCTCACCAGGCTGAAATCAAGATGCCGCTAGAGTTATATTTCTTTCTGGATGTTCTAAGGGAGAACCCACTTGTTCCAGCTTCCAAAGACCACCTGCATTCCTTGG
The DNA here is from genome assembly GCA_030848825.1 of Tadarida brasiliensis. Lineage (NCBI taxonomy): Eukaryota > Metazoa > Chordata > Mammalia > Chiroptera > Molossidae > Tadarida > Tadarida brasiliensis. The sequence continues at coordinate 65,185,403 of CM061257.1, forward strand.
CTTGGCTACTTTTCTGCAACTTCAAAGCCAGTAAGGCTTGTTGAGTTCTTCTCATATCTCTCTACTCTCATCATCTCGTTTCTTCTTCCACTTATAATGACCCTTATGATTACATTGGGCCCACCTGAGTACTCCAGAATGCTATCCCTATCTCAATGTCCTTAACCTTAATCACATTTGCAAAGCTCCTTTTGCTTTTTGAGGTAACACATTCACAGGTCTAGGGATGAATTAGGGTGTGGACATAGCTGTGTGGGTCCATTATTCATCCTGGGCGCATGGCCGCTATCTCCGTATGGCAGTGGAGCACTTGAAATGTGGCTCGTGCTGTCCTGAGAAAGGTATTTTGTTCTTTCTTTATTTTTAGTTAATTTAAATGTAAATTTAAATACCCACATGTGAATAGTGGCTGCCTTCTTGGATTAAACAAATCTAGAGGAATAGAGGAGTGAATAGAAAAGGGAAATAGTATAATCACAGACCAGCATCAAGAGCCCATGAACTGGAGTCATGAATTTTAAGTAAGAGTGGCAGGGTTCTATTTCTATAGCCCTTGTTTAGCTAGTAATGGCTTGTTTAGCAGACATACTTGGTTTGGGGTATAGTATCAGAAAAAAGATAACTATAAACCCAGGAAGATTAAAATTTTGGATTCAAGAGACAGTGATAAACAGAGGGGCCAGAAAAAAGGACTTTTAATTCTAAATAATTATTGAGGCTGCCACTGCAAAATTTAATATAATTCTTAAAAGAGAATTCTTAAAACAGAAGATCCAAGATATAATAACCAATTATAATAACTATTCAAAATTCAAATTATAAATGACACTCAAGAACATAAACAATGTAACACAAGATGGCAGCAAATCATTCAAACATTAATTAGATAAATTCCCCCTTCTAACAGAAGAACATAAGACAAAGAACATAATTAGCTGTTTTTAAAAACAACACTTAAATGACACACAAAAGTAAAAACTGAACAAAGAAATGAGAAGCCAGACAATACACAGAAAGAGAGTTCGGTGGAAGTGTAAGCCAGCCTTCTCAGTAGGGTTTGGGATTCACAATAGTTGTGGGTCTCAAAAGGGGGAGGGGAGCAATGAACACAGAACTTGTACGCATGTACTCATAACCAATGGACATGGACAACAAAACTGGGGACAGGGCGGGGAGGAAGGGGGAGGAGGGTGTCAATGGGGGATAAAGGAGAAACATCTGTAACAAAAGTAAATTAATAAAAAAAATAAAATAAATAAAGATAAATTAAAAAACAAAACAAAAACACCCATATGAAAACTAGCCAAAGAACATGTATATAACCCATAGATACAGAGAATAGTGTGGTGATGGCCAGAGGGAAGGGGAGTGTGGGGGCTGGGAGGAGGCTGGCAAAGGGTGGGGAAGAATGGGGAAATCTGTAATAGTGTCAACAATAAAAATAACGAAAACAAATTAATTTCAAAAAAGTGGTCCCCAATTAGTAGTCTCCCAAGATGTCTGGTAAAAGCAAATACAAATCTATTAAAAAATGTTTGTGTGTGTGGTGAGGGGCAATGTGTCTGACTGCTACTGCCCATGAGTCTTCTAAAATAAATCCTGCAAATCCACATGTCTTTCTCATATACCCAGAGATTGCATTTTCCCCCCTTTCAAGAGAAGAAGCTTGAGAAAGAGATATAGATATACATAAGGACAATAGAATCTGGTAGCCGCAAAATATTAATCAAATTAATTGTCTGTTTATAATGAAGAAAATGAGCACCAAACATTTGCAAAAAATCAATAGAACAAAAGAGAAACACAATCAAATTATAAATTTTAGTAAAAGGGCTCTATCTCTAAAAGCCTAGATAATTTTGAGGGTATGTTGCAGAAAAATATATTATTTTGCTAATAACAACAAAACAGATTTAAAATGTCAGGAGAAATCTAAAACATGCAAAGAATGGGCCTAATATTGAGCAGAGTAAAATGTGGCCCAAATTTAAGAATAGAGAATCCATTTGAACTTGATGTTTTCAGAGTCATGTGTGGTCATGATATAAACCCAATGAGAAGGAAAGGTAAATTCTAACACACTGGTTGGCTCAAGAGTGAACAAAAACATAATAATAAAATTGCAGTTTATTGTTTTTGAACATTTTGATCTAACTTTGACCAAGCACAGGTGAATTAAATGTAATGTTACTGTCCTTTTGACATTATAATAATGAAGCATCTACACAGAAGTTTGAGATAAGAAGAAAATGAAATAGCACGTTGAACTCAAATTTTTCCATTGCACAGTGGGTAGCTTAGATCCTTGTTTAAGGTTATTGTTATAAGAAAGAATGGCTTAGGAATTTTATTTAAAATTACTAAGGTAACCGTAAAGGAGTAAAAATATCAAGTGTAAAAAATGACAAACGCAAGAAGAGAGAGCAGTGTGAACAAATCCTGATCTTTCTAAGGGAGGAGACAATAGATAATGTCAAATATGATTAGTTCAAAAAAAGATAATTATTTTATTCAGAGTTAAGGCGATATCTGCCAGAATAGCACAAAATAGAATTGGAAAAAGTAGTTGCCTCTGGGAAATTTAATTATGGATGTTATAATATTTTGTGCTGTCAAGATCTGCTTATAAGGAGAAGAGATATAAAGAGAACAATATTTTATTGCTAATTTGTATTCTCAGAGAGTGTCAAGAAAATGATGTATCCAAAGCATAATAGCTATTATTTGAAAAGATAGATTTCTTAAAAGTCAAAAATATCATAGCCTTCTAAATTTTTTTTCAGTTTTTATTCTTTTCACCTAAAAGTTTAGAAGAGTGCTTATTTCAAATTGGATAGGTTTATTTATTTTATTACTTTCTTGTCATTTCCCTATTAAACTCAAAAGTTATTGTGCTCAGAAAATGTAATGAATTGAAATTCTACATTTGTGAATTTTTAGAATTTTCTTTGTAGTTGTAGAAATTTTTGTAACACCTATGAGATTTTAAAAAGAATGAAAGTCTTCCTTTTTATCAGGTATAAAGATCTCTGAAATCTAGCTTTGTTATAATGTTGTATAGCAGTGTAATACTGTTACTTTAGGGTATGTGTAATTGTTATTCCAGGCTATGTGTAATTGTTCCTGAGAGTGGTATGTTAGAGCCTTGACCCTTGTGGCTTTGTCTGTTTCTCCCACTGCATCATTATATCTCAAAGATGTGTTGTTCACAACACAAAGAACATAACTATTTCATATTTAAGAAATATAAAATATTTTGTCCTGCCATTAATATATATTTTTTTTTATAGTTAAAGAGTATTTTTGAGCAGTGTTAGGTTCACAGCACAATTGAGAAATACAGACAGTTTCCATATACCCAGCCCCTGCACATGCATAGTTTCCCCATCGTCAACATCCCCCAGCAGTGTGGCACACTGTGAAACTTCATGATCGCCCTAAGTCCACAGTTTACATTCAGGTTCACTCTTGGTGGTGTACTTTCTATGAATTCGAGAAAGTGTATAAAATCATGTTTTCATCATTATATTAATAGTATCATGTAGAGTATTTTCACTTTCCTAAAAATCTTCTGTGCTCTGCCAATTGGTCCTCCCCACCTCCCCTCTCCCTAATCTCTGGCAACCACTGACCTTTTTACTGTCTCCATAGTTTTTCCTTTTCTAGAATGTCATATGGTTTGAATCATACAGTATATAACCCTATTTGATTGGCTTCTTTTACTTAGTCATGTGCATTTAAGGTTCTTTCATGTCTTTTCAAGGCTTTATAGCTTATTTCTTTTTAGTGCTTAATAATATACCATTGTCTGGATGTACTATATTTTATTTATCTGTTCACCCATTGAAGGGCACCCTGGTTGTTTCCAGGTTTGGGCAATTATATATATTTCACTTATATGTGGGATACAAAACTGAAAGCAACAAATGAACAAATAGGAAAATAAACCACAAAACTCATAGACACAGACAACAATATGGTGGTCTCCAAAGGGAAGAGGTGTGGGAGGTAGTACCGGGTAAAGGGGATCAAATATATGGTGACTAAGGAGAATTTGACTTTGGGTGGTGGACACACAATGCAGTATACAGATGATGTATCATAGAGTTGTATACTTGAAACCTATATAATCTTATTAACCAATGTCATCCCAATAACTTTAATTTTAAAAAGGCAATTTAATTGATGCTGAGAGTTCAGAGAAAACCTCTATGAGGATGCAACATTTAACTTGAGAACTGAGGATGAAAGGATAGGTTTTCTGCTCAGAAAGGAGTGTTGTGACCTGGGGAATGTGTCATCTGAGTGCTTGCCCATTTGCTTACCAAAATGTCCTGCTGTGCCTTGAGTCCTCAATGGGGTTATCAGCTGGAGCTCTTACACGTGGCCACTCCTTGTGGCTTGGGCTTCCTCACAACATGGTGTCTGGATTTAAGGATGAGAACAGGGGAGAGGGACTTAATGTGTTATAACTATTGGCAAATCTGCACTCTTTTCACCTCATTTCTAGAGATGTAAATATAATTGGTTTGACACATAGTTAAAAAGTAAATGAAGATTAATATATGAAAGAATATATATGTAATTAATATTCCTTTTCTTTCTTTCTTTTTTTTTTTTTACTGAACTTAAAATCTAGAATTTTAACTTAGGTTTTGCATCTATGGTACCGAAAGGGACTTACAGCTTTTTACAACTTGGCGAAAATCGTTCAAGGTGGCAGCTAAAATCTGCTCTATTTTTTAGGTTTGAACTATGAGAGGTCATTATCTTCTACTTTCTGCCCCTCTGAACAAAAATGATTTGCCTTCTAAATGAATTGGCTCCATTTTAAGTTAACCAATATCATTTCCTTTCTTTTTTGGGTTACCTCTACCTTGCTACTTTATTTATTCCTGGTTGAGCAAACACAATATTATGACTACAGCAAATCTATTCAGCTTTCCTGACAGAGGGATTCTCAAGGGAAGGTGGGACTAGGCAGAGTAAAAGGAGAGACAGAGCAACATAGTCGCTGGTTGAGCGCACAGGCTCTGAGGTCAACCTCCTGAGCTTGAAATCAAGCTCTACAATTTACCATTTGTGTGATTTATTTACTTAAACTTTTTGTACCTTGGTTCCCTTTCTGTGACATGGGTTAGTAACAGGACCAAACAAATCCAGTTAAATATAAAACAAGGAAAAGCTTATAAAACACCAGCTTAGTGCTTGACATAAGCCCTCAGGAAATGTTAGCTCTGATGCCATAATTATTTTTATTAATAATAATAATATTAATAATAATTAAGAAGAAATGGCACCCAGTTTGTCTTTTCAATGAGGATAAGCACATACAGAAATGAGATAGGTGAGTGCTACCATGTGGTGTATCCTCAGACATCTAGGCTTCCTGTATCTTAGGCTTCAGGTAGACCTGGCAGAAGAGCTTAGCATCACGGGGAGCACTGCATGAGCTCAGATGACCTTGGCCTCTCTGTGTACCTAGACCTCTCATACTGCCCCAAGAATCTGACTGGGTTAGCTTCATATCATCTGCAATGGCCTCTGCATCTTCACCCAGACACAGTTACTTTAGCTTTGTGTCTAACCAGTTGAGGTTTGTTTGTCACACTGGCTCAAGACAGAATCATTTGTGCTTAAAGGGGAACTGTGTGTCTGGCAGACTTCTAGAGTTTCATAGATTCTCTTTGAAAATAGGCCTATTTGGGCAAAAAATAATACAGTTGAGTTACTATCTATCACAGGGAGATAAATAATTCCTCTTTCCACTGCCCTTGTCACCATTTTCAGTCGCTGGCCATTTAATGACCACACTCTATTGTGCTCCGCATCCCGTCCTAGTGATGGTGAAGTCCTGAGTTGATTGTATTAGTCCAGGTTCACCAGAGAAGCAGAATGAGTAGGATATATAAAAATAACAGAAGAGGAGATTTTTAAAAAAGAATTTGGCCTATGTGGTTATGGATGCTGAGAAGTTCCACAGTCTCTGTCTGCAAGCTGAAGGACCAGGAAAGCCAATGGTGTAATTCAGTCTAGGCCTGTGAACCAGAGTATCCAGTAATAACTCCTTGTTCTGTCCAAGGCTGGAGGCCTGAGAACTAGGAGGCCACTACTGTAAGTCCTGGGGTTTGAAGGCCCAACAACCTAATATCCAAGGGCAGGAGAAGACAGATGACCCAGCTCAAGAAGAGGAAGTAAGAATTTGCCCTTCCTTGGCCTTGTTATTCTATTCAGGCCCTCAAGGATTGAATCCTATTTGCCCACTTTGGTGAGGGTGGATTTCTTTACTCAGTCTACAGATTCAAATGCTAATCTCTCCCAGAAACACCTTACAATTATACCCAGCAATAATGTTTTACCAGCTATCTGGGCATCCCTTAGCTCAGTCAAGTTGACACATAAAATTAACCATCATATTGACCAAAATGCCTGTTATCCACCATTATGCACTTATCTTTGGGACCCAAGGTCAACCTGCCTCATATCCTTATTTTTTTTCCCAGCCATTCCTCAAATACAAACTTTTGGACTAAGCGGTGTTTTGTTTTATTCTCATATCAATACCACTTTATGCTCTGTTTTTTGACCCATCCTTTCTTTCTTCTATTCTTCTTAAACTTCTGTCATAAGTCCACCATTCCATTATTAAAGGGCTCCAGAGATCTCAAAACTCTTTTACAAAATACTTTCTATACTTAGGATTTATATAGTCTTGTTTTCTCTAGAAGACATTGATTAACCTTTTCTTGTTGTAAGTAAAGCTACAAATTCTCCTTTTTCTTATCACTCAGTGTGGAGATGTATCATCTGAACATGCTCTGCTCTTCACTGTCACTTTTAGACTCTTATTAGTCTTCTGCCTTCTTGTAAACATTTCAGGCTCGCTCGGCTGGTGTGGCTCAGTGGTTGAGCGTCGACCCATGCACCAACAGGTCGCCTGTTTGATTCCTGGTCAGGGCACATGCCCAGGTTGTGGGCCTGATCCCCAGTTGGGGTGGGGGGAGGACATTCAGGAGGTGATGAATGGATGTTTCTCTCTCATCAATGTTTCTATCTCTCTCTCCCTCTCCCTTCCTCCCTCTCTCTAACATCAATAAAGAAAAAATGAATTTAAAAAATTATTTTAATTTTGTGCTCCTTCATAGTTCTTGCCAAGCAGCTATACAATCTTCATCTGTTAGGACTAAGGAACAACTCAGACTTTGGTTTTTAAATGGTGTATCATTCTCTACTGTAGATGACATGGTCTTGCTCCAGAACCTTTGGGATTTATGCTTTGGAAATTCCTGCTGGGGATTACCAGAAATCCCACACAACTGTTTTTTTTTTTCCACCCCAAATACTGGGTCACATTTTAAAGTTTAAAACTATGAAGGATTTGAGATGTTACTCTACTTGCAAGTAATCAAGTTAGTTGGCCTTTCATCTATCTACATACCTACCATCTATGCATCTTCTAACAGAAACTGCAGACCACTGGATAAGAGAACAATGTATTCACAGAGCATCTTAGCAGTGCCCTAATGCCCCATGAGGCAATACATTTAGGGTCAGTTATCACTTGTGCGTGTGGAAGTTGCACTATAAAAGAGGAACCCTGAAATTATAGCAACTAGAGCTTATATCATCTGCTCTCTCCTCTCCAGAGAGAAACTTTTGCTCTGGAAAATAAACAAATTTTCTCCAGGGAGGAGAAGAAAAAGTCTCTAGCTACTTTTCCCCCCACCGTTTTAGAATATAATCCAATGGCTACAGGGGCAATCTGTCTTCAAGGGGGCTATTCAGGGGGGCTATTCAATCATTCTTTATTCAGAAAGCCTGGACCTTGCAGGAATGTGAGGATAGTAGTAGTTTCATAAGACTATGGCCCAAGTGGTAGAGCTGTTTTTACAGCAGTCTGAACCTGTGGCAGGACACTTTTCTGTTCTGGTCCCACTCAAATTTGTCAGCCTTTCATGCCATCCACTAAAGGCCAGAGCACTATTTCCACCAGCAAAATATTCTGCCACAGACATAAAGATACTCTCTTCTTGGCTTTCTTCGTAGCCAAGTCCTCTCACGTGTGAGATGCAATAATTTTGTAGGAGACATCTCAGCACAGCCCAGACCATTGGGCCCCTCAAAACTTTACCAATGTAGTGAGTCCTGATTCTTTATAAGGTTTATCTCCCTCTGGAGTTCATGATTTTAACCAAAACCTCTAACGTATTTGTGACTTCTTGCTCATCTGATTTTATTAACATGATGTTATCCATAGAGTGTATTAATGTGTTCTGTAAATGTTCAGACAATCCAGATCTCTTCCAAATATATTATGAAGGATGGTAGGAGAGATAACATAGCCCTTGGGCAAAGCAGACAAGTATTCTGATGTCTGTTCCAAATGACTGCAACTTTTAAAAAATTCTCCTTAATAGGAATAAAAATGAAAACATTTGTTAGTTCAATGGGCACACACCATGTATCTGAGCCCATGTTACTTATCCTTATACAGCAAACATAATTCATCTTTATAATTAGTGAATTGATTTGGGATACAATGGGGACCATCACCCCCGTGTCTTTTTTTTTTTTTTTAATCCTCACCTGAGGATATTTTTCCATTTATCTTCAGACAGAGTGGGAAGGGGGGAGAGAGAGAGAGAGAGAGAAACATGCATGTGAGAGAGACACATCGATTGGTTGCCTCCCACACGACCCCAACCAGGGCCGGGGACAAACCACAACCGAGGTACGTGCCCTTGACCGGAATCAAACCCGCGACTCTTTGGTGCACGGGCCGACACTCTAACCACTGGGCCAAACCAGCCAGGGCACCCCTGTGTCTTTTAAGTCTCTAAAGGTGGTACTAATCTCTGCCATTTCCTCCAAGATGCAATATTGCTTTTGATTTACTAACTTGGCCAGTGTGGGCTGGATGGGATGGTGACAGTTTCAGAGGCTTCCATGTGGCCTTCCTCCATTGTAATACAATCTTCTGTTTGGCAGAAGGCACTTAATTGGAAGTCCTCAGAACAACCAAGTATATCAATACCAGTTGTATATTCAGGGCCAGGAGCTAGAGACATGGCCATTGGGTGGTTCCGGGGACCCAGAGAACACACTGTAAGCCAACCTAGGACAGTATCACATTAATACATGCTTCCCATTCCTGAGCATCACTTCTATCAGAGTTAGCGATTGTGCTCCAGAATGTGAGAGGAGCACCAGCACAAGTTAAAAAAACCTCAGTGGTGACGTTTCCTCTGTAAGTGAGGGGAAACAGTAAGCATGTTACAACTGGGCTTGATAATAGAATTGGAAATTACAGAATCCCAAAACAATAGTTTTGTATAGTGTCTTAGTATATGGTTACTTGAGTAAGTGGTCGTAAGTTCCTTTGAGGAGGCACTGTGGGGATCATTTTTCTAAATATTTTTCTAAAGTCTTCAGATCTTTTCTCCTGAAGACTTCAGTCAATGTTTCAGATCTGCAAAATGGCTCAGGTCCGGAAATTGCACAAGCATTTGAAATATTTTATTGGACCTGGTGCCCTCAGCCTCCTTTCTTGATTGCTTTTGATTATATGGAATTAGTAATACCCTTGCTGGTTACCCATTTCGGTTACCTAGTGAAGCTCTGTTTTATTAACCATTTCCACGGTGCCCTGTGGTTCAAGTCCCCCATTTGGCACTCCAGTCTTGCAGCTCATAGGGTACATTGTAATAGCCTGACACTGAGTTTACTGTAACTTCTGACAGTCAAGTGCCACTAGTTGGCCTCTGTTGTTTTGGGATTCTGTCATTTCCAATTCTGTTATCAAGCCCAGTTGTAACACTTACTGTTTCCCCTCACTTACAGAGGAAAAGTCACCACTGCATTTATTTTAACTGGTGCTGGTGCTCCTCTCACATTCTGCAGCATAATTGATCACTTTGATAGACGTGCCTTCCATCTGATCCATGGAACATGGTCAGCTGGTGGACTTGCTAACTTTATGGAGATGCCCATTCCAGCATGCCCACTTCCACTGCTACTGCAGGTATTCCATTTCCACTTTACTTACTATGGGCCAATGCTCTATTCAGACTTCTAAATGCCACCCAAATTAGAATTAGAGCCACCTAATTAGCATGTTAAGAATTAGCATACTAGCATCATCTTCTGATGTCCTTGCCAAATTATTAGATTCTGTATTGTGGGATAATACCCCCATGTCAATCAAGTCTTCATTATCCAGACTTCTATTACTTTCAACCACCCACCCAATTCCAAAATCTAGCACCCTCAGAACTCAGTTCCATGCATTTCGAGGTGCCTGCTGGTACCTGCTGGTATCAACGTAAGAAACATTCAAACCTGTGAAGAATTTCTGTGAGTTTATTTGAGCCCAAATGTCAACAATTGCCAAGAAGCAAAATCTCAATGGATTGAGATAATGCTCTGGAGAATGGCAGTTTTGCACCTTATTTTATACATTACAATCAAAAGAGGAGACATAAGTGGGTTACATAAAATCCATTGGTGATTGATTAGGGAGGCGGGAAAAAGCAAAGTAGGAGAGAGGGAAACCTCTGGGATTGGGTAAAAAGTAAAATGATAGACATACACCTTTTACATAGGTGGGTACAGGAGATAGTTAACAGTCAACATTAACTCAATAACAATGAGAGATTTCTGGTCTCCGCAGAGTGGTGCCTGTACTCTGAGAGATCCCAAAAAGGGAAAATTACTTTGATATTCCAAAAATACCTTGTTTTCAATGCAAAAAGACAATAGACAGGCTCAGTTAAGGTAAAGATTGACCTTTATCAGGGAAGCTACTAGCCTAGGACATGACTACTTACCATAAACTGCTTTTAGTTCAAACGTTTTAATTTCAGACCATCCTTTGTGGTTCTTTTCAGCCTCTGAGTTTGTAAGGCTGCTTCGCAGGCTCCCCCTGAGCTTGTCAGGTTTAGTATGTGGCCCCTTTTCATCCACACTGGATAAATCATGCAGCTCTTTTGAGATACAGTTCAGTTCTTCTCTTCCAACCCCTGGCACCTCACTGGCCATGCTCTGCTGTGACTTGATGCTACTTCTTGGTCTCGTGGCTAGGAGATGTGGAGCCAGATTCTGTGGTGTTATGGGAGCATAATCTAGAGGCTGCTGCATTGTATTCAGGAAAAGGAAAATGGGACCTTTTGATTACTCCTCTAACAGGACAGTACAGAATCTTCCTGTAGATCTAGAGGGTTCAAACGGACCCGAGGCTTCAATATTTTCTCCCCACATGGCCCCATTCCACGTTTCAGAGTCCCACTGCTATCCATCCAGAGCCTTGACTTGATGTAGTTGAAATGTCAACCTTCTTTTTAGATCTGCTACTGGCCCACATCCTCCGGTTTTATTTTTTTGTCCTACACTGTAAAACATGACTTGCTTTATATGCAGCCTATGAGGACCTCTGGCTCACATTTTGCTTTTGATTTGTAAAATTACCCTCAGCTTTTCAGTGTCTTTCTCTAATGCATCTGTTTTGCTCACCAAGAGCCCTCTGATTCCATTGTCTTTATAATTAGTGTTTCCACAAGCCTTCCAAAAGCCGAATATGTTGAATATGTCCTATTAGCCTGTGCAGTTCCCTTTTCTGGTGTTTCATCCATTTCAACTGGAGAAAGTTTAATAATGATCACTTGCATCAAAGTTCATTCTATCTTTTAGTCTGATACTTTTCTTTTCCATAAGCAAAATTCAAAATGAGTTGCAAGCCCCTACTTTAGTGTCTGGTGTTGCCTAGTTAGTTTATTTATTAAATAAATATTAGATTTCTTTTAGGGTCTATGTGATGATTTTCACTAAGTCTAATAATTTATTTCTTTTTAATATAGTACAAATAGAACAAGGCTAATTTTAATTGCTTATATATTGGAATTGGGTTCTGTCTATTGGAATCTGATTCATAAGAAAAAGTAGATTGCAGCTAAGCCATGGTTACCATTGATCTGAAACTGGCCTGGACAGGCCATTGATATGGTTGGGGTCTGATCTAGATGGCTCTAGACCATAGCTTTTGCTCAAGCTTGTTGGAAGTAGACCCTAGGATTCTTGACAGAGTTCTCTCTGCATATAATGAAATAATCTATAGACATACATAGTTCTAGGTTAATTTTAGAATCCACTTTGTCAGTGTTAGTTGAATCAATCATATTACTTACATGGAGAAGTTATCACCACACATACACACACACACACACACACACGCACACACACACACTTAAAATTTAATTGCTATGACGCACAATAGATACCAGCAAAATTCTGGTAATGCTGCCTTAACCTGTGGAACACAATGGAATCAGTGTTCACAGCGTCCCTTATCTATACTCACAGGAACCTCTGCCTTTCATTCTCTGCAATTCCTTTCAAGGCAAAATAGCAACTATCACAGAGGGAATGCCATTCTAGCTGGTTTGAGTCCTTGATGGTGAAGGTCAAGGACTCCAAGTTTAATTGATTTTCTTCCAAAGAAAGAAAAGACAAAAAAAGATGGAGCCTTGTGGAAAATCCCCGCTGTCCCCAGGCATGTCATTTGCCAGTGTGCAAAACAGCCAGGCTTCCGTCTTTTCACAGACACCCGTGCTTGTGTCCTGTGTTCTGTGCACGTCTGGTATCTGGCCCCAAATCTAACAAACTGTTGAATATACAAAGGGACCCATTATAATTTTTGTCACTTCTGTTCTTGCTTGAGCCCCACTGATGTTGCCCCAGCCCAGCAGTCAGCTGGCAGACAAGGAGAGCCTGTCTCCTCACCTTGCAATTTCCGGCTTTCCATTCTCCACTCCCACGATCCAACAAAAGGAATTCATTAAAGGAGTTGCGTGCTTGGTTCTTATCAGAGGGAGAAAAACAAATTTGGCTAGTTTTGACCAGGGATCTTTCACAAGGACCACGGAAGTCAGTTCTTCCCTCACTGTAATCGTAAAGAACTACCTACAGTTGTTATTGTTCAGTTCATTCCGCCACCATAGAACAGGCAGGAGAGTAACTGTGATTTTTGTTGTTTAATGTCAAGGGCAGATTATGTAATGACTTGAAGAGCTCAGTGTTTCCTTTTGTTCTTTGCTTCTTTATGCGCCGTTTCTGTAGTCAGTGAATTCCTTGGTAAGTTCTGAATGTTAAAGCAAGAAAAGCTGAGACATGATTATTAACTTTCCTGGAGGGCAAGTTAAAAAAAAAAAAAAAAAAACTTGACTAACTTCATTAAGTACAGTTGGTAACAGAGTAAAATCCTTTGATCTAGGAGTAGTCAGAGCTCTAATGCCTTGTAATGTGCAAAAGGAAACCCTAGCTTATTTCTTAAAAGGCATTTTTTTTAAATATTTTTTTTTCTTCATTGATTTTAGAGAGAGGAGGGGAGAGGGAAGAGAGAAAGAAACATTGATGAGAGAGAACATCAACTGGCCGCCTCCTGCATGCTCCCCACTTGGGGATTTGGCCCACAACCTGGGCATGTGCCCTGACTGGGAATCGAACTGGTGACCTCTTGGTGCATGGGTCGATGCTCAACCACTGAGCAACACCAGCTGGGCAGACTCATATATTCTTGATATATGCATTAGTATATAGAAAAGTCACTTTATTCTTTTATTATACCATTAAGTTTTCAACTTTCTATTTAACAGTTGAATGATTACATTTTGCACCAAAGACTTTGCACAAAGGGGGTAAGAAGAAACATTAAAGCCTGTTAGCTTTGTGCCCCCACCCCCAGTGTTTACTTATATAAATAAAATTGAATGCATTTTGTAATACTTCCCTATGCATGCTACAGAGAAAGACTGAGCACATATTTTGCTCAGTGTTGCTGAACTGAGAAATAACCTGCCCATAACTGGTAAACAAATATTCTTTTCTTTCCTCCCAAAATCTATTTAATATCTTGTCCTAGGTTAGAGGACGTAGCAGATATTAAACTGATAAGATCAGATACTACACTTGATCTTAGCCAAAGGCCAAGAATCAATAACAACAATAACAAATATTCTTAAAGTTAGAATCATTAACTTTGATAATCTTGAAAATTTAATTTGGGAAACTATCAGACTTCTTTGTGGCTGTAGGCAATGGAATAGCTCTCGGATTAGTGACAACCATTTCCCTCTTGGGACCTTGCCTCTGATTCAGAAGAGAGGTGGAGGGTGTTCCCCACGGTTGTGGCTGTGCTGTATGCCCCATTTGGTCTGTTGCGGTCGATTGGGTCAGAGGTGAACACTTCATTTAAACAGTGGCCATCACATCATCCCAGGAATTTAGGAAGTTGAACTGAGAGATGCAGAGGCTGGGAGTTTTATTCATGGCAGCGCCCCTGAGGCCTGTGAACTTGCATTGCTGACTCCTGCTGTGAGATTCCCTGCCCCTGAGAGCCAGCTGCTCCACTGAGCTAAACCTCTGGGAGGTGTGCCATTATCTTCCTCAAAGTGTGTTTGTTTGCTTTTTTTTTTTTTTGCTTTTTTTTTCCTTTATTAACTTTTAGAGAGAGAGGAAGGGAGAGGGAGAGAGAGAGATAGAAACACAGATGAGAGAGAACAACAGTTGACCACCTCCTGCATGCCTCCCACTAGGGATCGGGCCCACAACCTGGGCATGTGCCCTGACTGAGAATCGAACCGGCGACCTCCTGGTGCATGGGTCAACGCTCAACCACTGAGCCACACCGGCTGGGCTGTTACTTACTCTAGCACCAGCTGGTGTCTGTTCTTGAAACTCAAAGAAACTCAACTAATATATTAAAGTCTATTTCTATCATGCATGTACATTTTTTCTAGTGTAAACATTAATGTCATTTTAGAAATATCCTACCTCCTAACAAATCCTACTAACAAATGTATAACAAACACCTGTCTCTGAAAACTTGTACTCAAATTAGAATGTTTGCGTTAACCACAATGAAACAAAATGTCAAGGATATCCATACTAGAAAATCCACGTTTAATACTGTAGTTACTAAAATAGTATTGTTGACAGAGTATGCCCTTAATCTAACTATACAGAAGGTATTCAGTCAAAATCTAATTAACTTAAATAAATTCAGTTATTATGTTTTTGGAACAACTATATTCTTAGCTCATTTCCACTATTCAGTATACTACATTGATTTTTTGATAATTTAATGCTCTAATGACAGCAGTGTAAAAGATAGTTGTTAAAGGAGACAGTATAGTAAAAATCAGCTCCTCATTTTAAATATTGTTACATGTCTGACACAGAGCTTTTTGACAACATAGATTCTCTAAGAATATTCATAATTCTTTTTAAAATGTACAACCTCTTACCATTTTACAAATGAGGAGGGACAGCTTCCAAAGCAACCTTTAGGTAATATCAAAATAGCATTTTACGAACAAGGAATCCAGTGATTCTCCATCACATTTACTACACTGGCAAAAAGCCATTTATTAAAAAATTCATCTCATTGTTGGTGGATAAATAACAGCTATTTTTGTCCTTTGCTCCCTTGAGAGATTGTCAGCTTCTTCTGATCTTGAAACACATCTTCCCAAATGCATATATTCAGTCTCATGCTATCATGGGTACTCCATAAATATTGTTGAATGAAAACTTATCTCTCTGGGAGGTTAATGAAGAACAGACGCAGGCAAAAACCGGACTGTGCAGCTAGGGGAGGACAAGGAAGCTAAAAAAACATTAGTGCGAGCAGAGGGAATACAAGAGAAATAATCAGTCGTCAGTTTAAATGGAGTCCTTGGTTATAATTGAACAGCTGATAAAGTAGGTAGGAAGGAAAAGTTGACCTGCAATCTTATTTTCTCTCCGCAGATTATAGCTGTGATTCTTACAGAAATAAAATGTGTTTCTGGTTCATTCATAAAGAGCATCAGTCCTCTAGCCTTTATGAGATTAGAAGCAGTTTCATAAACTGAGTCTTAGGAAGTATGACAATGGAGAATCACTATCATTCAAGTTTAATTGGAAAAGTGTTTGATTCTTTCTTTTTGGTTTTGTTTGTTTGTCTTGACATAGATATTGAATGGATTAAATTTCAAATCCTGGTAATCCTACACATAAAATACAGCTCTTGCCTATACTTATCACATTTTACATAATTTCACTGTTTCTTGGAGCTTGCAGGTAAAACATTCTCTCTCTTTTTATTTTTTTCTTCCTTGTCTTTTACTGTTCTGACCTCTATTTTTTTTTCTGTATACCTGCTGACTAGCTAGGGAGAAAATAAGGAAGTATCCTGGGACAACAGAGCCTCTGTGTGTGTGTGTGTGTGTGTGTGTGTGTGTGTGTGTGTGTATTCCTCCCCAAAGGCAATTTGCCCAGATGATTAAAAAATATGTGGAGAATTATTCATCCAATTGGGACCTGCCAGTCAACTTACCTAGCTGTGCAAAACTATGATTATTGATCATTGGAAAATAACATGGTGTTAGAGACACAGTCACTATGTTGATTTGTATTGAATTATAAAATTCTCCTTTGTTATCTGTCACTGAATGTCTGGCCAGGAAGTTCAGTCTTAAATTATCATTTCTCCAAGTGCTTTCCTTCAAATATTGGAGCTGGAGCTGGGCAATGCTCCTAGACAAAGAAGTTTCCCTGGGTAGGGGAGTTTTTGAAGCTCTGCCTTTTGTATCACACTCTTGGCGATGAACAATGTTCATTAAAATATTAATGGCTCTGAAAAATCCCACGCATATGAGTTTTATTTATCCATTAAAAACTTTTATATATATATAATTTAACTCCCTAGAAACTAGTGTTTTATAGAATATATTTTGTGAAAATAAGGTTTTAATGAGTAATTCTGAGCTATCTCTAGAAATTACGTATTATTCTTTCATTATTTTAACCTCCTCTGAGTCACATCCATTTTAAATGTGGATGAAGACTATCAAAATTTTTAGCCAGGAAAAGTTATATAGACATATGGACATTACATTTTGCATAAATTTCAAAAAATTGCATATTGTTTCAGAGTGACACTTGAGATGCACCCCTGGCACCAAGGCAAGGAAACCTGAACCATTCGGTTCACCCACAGATTAGACTTTCCTTGTGGTGCTGCTGCCACGGGGAATATTCATCTGTTCTCAACGTCCGCAGAGTTTTAGAATACAACATTTTAAATGCATTTCTTTAGTGGATGAAGTTCAAAGACATATTAGAATTTTCTTACTCTGCTTATATTACTGATATGCAGACCCATAATATTGAGCCAGTCCAACAGCCTGTAAAACCATTTCTGTGCTGCACTATAGCTAAAAGCACAGAGAAGAGACACTGCATTTGGTTGAAGTGCGGTCCACTTCACAGATATTTCTGAAGATGCTGTACACATAGTTTTTCTATTACTTTCCTTTTTCCTCCATGTAAGTTAGGATGATGTAAGTAAACAAATAGATTTTTCTTTGAAATTTAAATTAAATTACATACTTCTTACTGAATCAAAAGTCATTTTAAAAATTATCAAATTAGCCCTGGCCAGTTTGGCTCAGCAGTTAGAGCGTGGGCCTGCGGTCCAGAGAGACCCGGGTTCGGTTCCCGCTAGGGGCATGTAGCTCGGTTGCAGTTTGTCCCCGGCCCTGGTTGGTCATGTGGGAGGCAGCCACTCGATGTGTCCCTTTCACGTTGATGTTTCTCTCTCTCTCTCTTCCTCTCTCTCCTTCCCACTCTATCTGAACAAAAAATGGAAAAATGTCCTCGGGTGAGGATTAAAAAAAAAATTATCAAATTTTCTAATTCTCTCCAGCATAATGTATAGGAAGGTATTTCTGCATTGGTAATAAAGTTGGAATCTTTATTTAAAACATTTTCCTCTGGTTTCTTTTTTCCCTTTTTCTAATATTCAGCATAGTAATATAAGGAATTACACATTTTCAGCCCAAACAGATATATTTATTTGAACTGCATATTTATTCAATTAATATCTATGTTATTTTAATTTTATTACACTTTACTCTTAAATTTTGACTTTTCTGGAAACCGTGAAGATGAGAACATGTTAAGAGTAATTTAATTATAGTAGAGTTCATTTAATCTTTATAATAAAGTATATAAGTACCATTATTTCCAATTTACATCTAATTTTCAGAGACAGACACTAAGACAGTTCCTAGGACCACATGGCTGGAATGTGATAAGGGTAAGACTTGAACCCAGGGATTCTGATTTTAAAAATACTCAGTATGATTTTTAAAATTTTTTAACAATTTCAAAATAACTGGCAGAATGAGTATTTGGAATGAGGTTGTCAAAATAAATACAAATGCGCCTTTAGAGACGTGTATTGCTGAGGTGAATCGCATAGGAACCATTGAGTCAGTTTGCACAGTGATGAGATCTTTTTCCTCTTTTTACTGTGGTGTCTAACTCTTGTCTCTGTTTTCCCATGCTTATTGTTTCTGTCCTAGGATCTAGATCATGGCATGTCATATATAAAACACTCATACTTTTTAAAGCATCACACACACACACACACACACACACACACACACACACACACACACACTTTTATCTTTTCTGAACTCTTTCCATTCCCTAACCTGAGTTGTGAAAGGCCTAAGTGGCTGCCTCGTTTGGAATCTTGTCTTGTATATTTGCTGAGTTCACACTTGCTGCTTCTCCATCTGCTACAATTTTAGATCAGTAAAACCTTCTTGAAATATGTGGAAAATGTCAACCATACTCCCAAAAAAGTGCTGTCTTCTTTCAAACTGATGATGTCCTGAGATGACTGAGGTTTTTGCTTTTACCTAAAGATTAGCACTCATCTTTTTTTTTTTTTTAATGACCTAGAATTTCTTTATTTAAAGGATCAAGACAATTTGGTCATGGTTTAAAGAACAGAGAAATAGCATTTCAAAAGTAAATGTCATTCTACTTGATGGTAGGCACTTGAAAGGTTATCTGCTATATTTATAAGATATTAATTGTACACCTGAATGACATAAGGTTTAATCATGTTGCCATATTCAGCCAGTGTACAAATGGGTTTCTTTTCATTTCAATCTTAATAAATCTGGTAGAAGATATTTTATGTTTAGGAATAGCAACTAATAACTTGATTCACCAATTTAGATATTTATTCTGAGCAAGATTCTACCTGGAACTGTACTATGAGGGCCCACAATGTGTTCAATAAGGTACTAGCTAAAATTATATTTGTGTGGGTATATGGGTCATTCTTCACTTAAATAGTCTTATTTTTTGCTTAAAATTCTGACGTGGAATGTGTCTGTTTTCTTGTACACTTATATGTAAATTTATTGTACTTTACTTAGCTTACTTAAAATTACAAGATTTTTTTCCCACAAGTAATAAGAAAGAAGTGGTAGTAAGAGCAAAGACAGCCGCTCAGAGGAACAGGCATTACTGAACCCTGAGTCTGCAGTGTATCACTGTCAACATTTCTAGCAATATATGCTCTCAGTGTATGTTGGATTTTAGCGTTAATATTTTTTATTCCTTCTAGAGACATTTACTGGAATATTTCCATGAGGTAGGGTGTAATAATTTTTGCAGCAATAAAGTATTATTGGTTGAACGTTTGTTTTAATTCTATCTAAAATGTCCATACCATGTAATCTTGGGTGTTTGCTTGTTTCTAAACTGAAGTCATTGGGCAGTTACAAAGATAGGTGATTTTTTGATCCTCAGCCCGTCCACAGCTGTGACCACCCTGGGGCAGGGCTTCTGGGCCACTGGGATGGCTGGCAGGGGAGGGAGGGTGGGGACTGTCCGGGAGAGCTGTCGGCACTAACTGTTTGCTGGAACCCGAGGCACAGAACTGCTGAGATTGATTTTTCTTCCTACATCTACGTTAGATCCTAAATCTTGACCTGGTCTCATTACTAAATTTTTTGTACCGTTTAACAACTTGGACTGTGCTGAACTGTTTGTCTCTCTTTGCTGCCACTTGGGGAACGTCACTGTAGCTAACCCCTCACAGCTCCTGTCTGAACTGAACAGGATGGAGGCAGCCACCCAAAAGAAAACCAACTAGAAAGCCACAGGCAACATAAACTTAGTTAAAACTCCTCCTAGGAACTTGAACTTTTTCAAATGTGCACTTGAGGATTTTCAAAGAGCACAATGCCAATCCCTCTGCTTCCTGGAATTCGTAAGTGAGGGGGCTTTGATCTTTCCCCGAAAGAAAGCGAAGCAGACTGAGCTAAAGCGTGCATCGTGTCTCAAAGATCTTGAGGCCCAAATAGCATTTTTCATGTTTCTGCTTCACCTTGGCCCAAGATTTCATGATATCATTTGGTTCTGAACAAAATTCTCAACACAATCCTGCTTATAAACTTTGAATTTCTCAAAGTATCAAGAATATGAAAAGAACTTTGCTTATTATTTTGCCAGATGCCTCTGAGTCAAGGCTGACATTTTGGGCTACCTAGTTGAAATGGAGATAAGGCATTGTTTTTAAATTTATTTTATTGTTGAGAGTATTATAGATGTCCCCCATTCTCCCCCCCCCATTCCCCCTCCACCAGTCTCCCACCCCACCCCAGGCCTTCACCTATTGTCTGTGTCCATAGGCTATGCATATATGCATATAAATTCTTTGATTAATCTCTTCCTGCTCTCCTTCTCACCTTCCCTCTGAAGTCTGTCAGTCTGTTCCATGTTTCCATGTCTATGGTCCTATTTTGTTCGTCAGTTTTTGTTCATTATATCCCACATGTAAGTGAAATCATGTCATATTTGTCTGACTGGCTTACTTCGCTTAGCATAATAATCTCCACATCCATCCATGCTGTCTCAAGGATAAGAGATCCTTCTTTTTTACAGCTGCATAGTATTCCATTATGCAAATGTACCACAGCTTTTTTTATCTACTCATCTATTGATGGACACTTGGGCTGTTTCCAGATCTTAGTGATTTGTAAATAGTGCTGCTATGAACATAGAGGTACATGTATTTTTTCTGATTGGTGTTTCAGGATTCTTAGGATATACTCCTAGAAGAGGGATCACTGGATCAAATAGCAGTTTCATTTTTAATTTTTTGAGGAAACTCCATACTGTTTTTCATAGTGGCTGCACCAGTCTGCATTCTCACCGGAGGTGTAAGAGGGTTGCCTTTTCTCCACACCCTCGTCAGCACTTGTTGTTTGATGATTTCTTGATGGCAGCCACTCTGGCAGGTGTGAGGTGATACCTCACTGTGGTTTTAATTTGCATCGCTCTGATGATTAGTGATGTTGAGAATTTTTTCGTATGTCTGTTGGCCATCTGTATGTCCTCTTTGGAGGAGTGTCTGTTCAGATCCTTTGCCCATTTTTTTAACTGGATTGTTCATCTTCCTCTTGTTGAATTGTATGAGTTCTTTGTATATTTTGGAAATTAATCCTTTATCAAATGTATCATTGGCAAATATGTTCTCCCATATTATAGGTTCTCTTTGCATTTTTTTTGATGATTTCTTTTGCTGTACAGAAGCTTTTTAGTTTAATGTAGTCCCATTTGTTTATTTTATTTTTTCTTTGTTTCTCTTACCCTAGGAGATGTATCAGTGAAAATTCTGCTTTATGAGCTATCTGAAATTTTACCACCTATGTTTTCTTCTAGGGTGATAAGACATTTTAAGTAGAGTTTATTGTTACTCTCTTCAGAACTCTGGTCTTTTGGTCTGTGACCTGACCTTGATCTTGCCAATTCACTAAAGGCTCCAGAATCCCACTACTGACCCCTGGCTTGGGGTGGGGTCATGCTGCTGCCTGCTGTCAGACTTCCCTGATGCTGCCTGGATACGTAGTACTTGTTTCTTTATTCTTTTTTTTTTTTCTTTTTTTAATGTTTTCATTGATTTTTTAGGGGGAGAGAGATAGAAACATCAATGTGAGAGAGAAACATTGATCGGCTGCCTCCTGCACGCCCCCTACTGGGGATCGAGCCCACAACCTAGGCATGTGCCCTGACTGGGAGTCAAACCAGGACCTCTCAGTCCATGGGACGACACTCAATGCACTGAGCCACACCAGCCGGGCTGTTCCTATATTCTTAGTGCTTCATTTCACCCACATACTTCTGGCTGCTTCTTAATGGACTTCTAGTGCACTGTCATTTGTTGGGTGGTTTTCTCTCTGTTGCCTATATATTTAGACTTCTTCCCAGTATTTCCTTCTTTCCATGGATGAAGACATTTCAAGATGTTTTTCCTTCCAATATATGCTGTACTAGAAGTATCTGAGCCTTCTATACCTGAATGTTATGAGATCCCTTCCCTATTTGCCAGATTACTTCGCGGCACCTTTTCCTCAAGGAAAAGTAATGCTTTTAATTCTATCACTGGGTAGGCAGCACTTGGGACTTCATTTTACTGCTTCTGGAAACTTAGAAAAGATCAAAAACGAAAACATCTACCCCTGTCTCTTTGGGCCATATTGTGGGCCTGCGTTAATGGGGAAGACAGTGTAGTTTGTCTAGTCTTCCATACTTAGGATGGCCTAGGACTTTTACTGCTTCTTCCTCAGCAAACAGCCTAGCTATGGATATGTCTCTGATTATAGGAAGTTATGATTTGTAAGGGTTCCATTTGACCGTGTTGTTTTTAAAAGAGTTGCTTGAGCCCTGGCCAGTGTGGCTCAGTTGGTTGAGCATCGTCCCGTGCACTGAGAGGTCACCGGTTTGATTCCTGGTCAGGGCACATGTCGGTATTGCAGGCTCGATCCCTAGGAGGGGACGTGCAGGAGGCAGCAATCAATGTTTCTCTCCCTCTCTCTCTAAGCAAATCAGTTAAAACAAAAAAGTTATTGAAGAGCAGTTTGATTCGTTTCTACCAGATACAAAACCAGGAAACATTAGAATGGCTCTCTGCTCCTCTGCAAAACAATAATAAAAATAATCACAAACAAGAACATGGACAAAATATCTTTTTCCTGCAGACATTAAAAACTATATAATATGTATGTTACCCATTCGGATTTGGCTACCAGGAAATGTAGATCTAAATGTAGGGTTAAGATGTATTATTCCACACACATTCTCGGTAGACTTATTTTTTCACTCTTTGTAAACGATTTCTTTCTTTAAAAAATTCAGCTTTATTTTACAGTCCAGTGTGATTTCTTCGTTTATTTGTTTGGTGGTTTGCTTGTTTGTTGTAAATCAGGTCTGAATTTTTGGGGGTGTAAGTTGGATATAAATTTTTAAACGCATTCTGTATTCAGACACATTATATGGGTATTTAGTGTTAAATATTAAAACAACATCATCATACTTAAGGCATTCCACATCAAACATTTAAGGTTACAAGATTTGTCTTAAGCATCTGATGAGTCTGTGTAACAGTAGGAATGGACAGGTCTGTCAGTAAAAATAAAAAACTGCTTGAGGAAGTCAAGTCAGTTACAAACTGTCAATATGAGTTATCATCTATAAAAAGGCGCCTATTATCTGGAATCATTGTTATTCTTGAAAGAATTGCTTTTAGCACACTTTCTAGTACATCCAGGAACTGTTGGCATGAAAACCGTGACGAAAAGCAATGTCTGATGGCCTGGAGTAAGTACGGTAGTGAAAACCGGCAGTGTAGCACGTGAAATCCACTCTCACCACGAGCCCTGACCAAGCAGCCAACCAAACCTCCTCACTATTCATTTGAATAGCCGCTCCTAGACATGACTTCCAGTTTCGCTGGACTCCTTTCCAGAATGGCACCATGCATCCACCAATGTTCTATCTCCAAACGCTGCCGTGATCATCAAAGATCAGTATCAGTTATTAGCAACATATAATTTACAATTGCTTTCAATCGTCTGTTGTCTTTTGAATCAGAAAATTACAGAAAAGGTCTTTATTTTAGCCTCACCCGTTTGCTCATCCGTCGTATGCAAATGGCCTAGCTAAAAGCTTGTACGAGCCACTAAGAGTGCCAGGGAAGTTTGCCAAGAAGATTTCTCATCATTCTACTTGGCGGTCCATCTTCAACAGCAGGAAACAGTCCTGCTGAAGTACAAATGCTTGGCAGCCTCTCAAGATGTGTCCTGATCATTTCTATAAAGATTTGGGCAAGGCTTTACGTGACAAATAATATGTTCTCGATGCTCATTTGTCTGGATTTGGTTTTTGGTTATTTTCACCACAGAGTTGCTCTTTGTTAGAAAGAATGTTGAATAACATTTTTATGCGACTCTAGGCTGTTTCTAACAGTCCAGAAGGTAAAAGGACAAGTGTGCATTGTCCTACTGCTTGACTTTTTGCCTACTGCACAGGATGGTCAGACAGAGCAGGGCCATAGCAAGTGTCTCGTCAGCTCACTGACCCTTTTCTGGCAATGATTTCCAGGGACTCAGCAAAGACATAAAGGGAATAGAAACAGTAGTTTCCCTAGAATCCCTGTAATTGCTGATATCCTGTTGTCTCTTGTGTAATGCAGAAGTTGTCGTGTGAAATATTTTCTTTTTTTAGATCAAAACGAGATATACCAAATGGCAGGAGTATGGGGGAAGACAGAGGGAAATGAATGACATTTGGGAAATTAGTGGAGATTCAAGTGGCTGTTTTTCTCCCTTATGGTTGATAATAATCTCTTTTAAACCAGTGAGTTTTACTTCTATATAGGCATGTCCTTTTAGTCTAGTGACCAGTACCAAATTCAGTGAATACATTGTATAAATAGAAATATCAAAGATATCTGGCTTGGATGCACAGATACATGACTTGATGAGTACAGCTGAGTCAAAGGAAGATAGTGTTTATGGATTTGGTACATGTTCATCTCTTAGTAAATTATGCTTTTACATTTTTTTGGCGTTATGTGGTATTATATTAATATCTGTATTGGTTATTAAACCATTAAAATGATCACATAGATATTAGTAAATAGCCTTTGCTTAAATCTCCAAATTATATATATAATTTCTTGAGATATAATTGATGTGTAGCATTATATTAGTTTTAGGTGTACAACATAATGATTTAATATTTGTATATATTGAAAAATAATCACCAAAATAAATCTAGTTAATACCAATTGGTTAAAAATTGTTTTTCTTGTCTTGAGAACTTCTATGATCTACTCTTTTAGCAACTCGCAAATATGCAATACACTGTTATTAATGACAGTCACCATGCTGTACATTACATCCCCAGGACTTATTTCATAAATCGAAGTTTGTACCTTTTGATCCCCTTTACCCATTTTGACCACCCCCCACTCCCTACCTCTGGCAACCAATGATCTATTCTATGTATCTATGAGTTCCATTGTTTTTTTAGATGTCACAGAAGTGATATACAGTATTTGTCTTTCTCTGTCTGGTTTATTTCATTTAACATAATGCCCTCAAGGTTCATCCATGTTGTAGCAAATGGCAGGATTCCTTCTTTTTTATGACTGAATAATATTCCATTGTGCCTGTGTGTGTGTGTGTGTGTGTGTACATGTATGTACGTGTGACATTTTCGTATCAGTTCACCCATTGATGGATACTTAGGTTGTTTCCAGTGTATAGGCTATTGTAAGTAATGCTGCAACAAACATGAAGGTGCATATATCTTTTTGAATTAATGTTTTTATTTCCTTTTGATAAATACACAGAAGTGGAATTTCTTGATCATATGGTAATTATTAATTTTTTGAGGGACCTGCATACTGTTTTCCATAGTGCTACAACAATTTACATTCCCAGTTTACATTTCAAGGGTTCTCTTTTCTCCACGTCCTTGCCAACAGTTGTTATTTCTTGTCTTCTTGATAATAGACATTCTAACAGGTGTGAGATGATGTCTCACTATGATTTTGATTTGTATTTCCCTGATGATTACTGATGTTGAGCATTTTTTCATTTGTTTGTTGGCCATCTGTATGTCCTCTTGAGATAACTGTCTATTTAGATCCTCTGTCCATTTTTTAATCTTTTTTTTTTTTTTTTTTTTTTTGCTATTGAATTGTATGAGCTCTTTATATACTTTGGATATTGACCCCTTATCAGATAAAAAACCTGCAAGTATTTTCTCCCATTTGGTAGGTTGCTTTTCTATGTTGTTGATGGTTTCCTTTGCTCTAAAGAAGTTTTTTTTTTTTTTTTACTATTTATTTTTACTTTTTACTTTACAGGTCTTATTTGTTTATTTTTGTTGTTGCCTTTGCTTTTGGTGACAGAGCCAAAAAAGTATTACCAAAACTATTGTCAAGGAGCTTAATGCCTGTTTTCTTGTAGGAGTTTTTATGTTTTCAGGTCTTACATTCAAGTATTTAATCTATTTTGAGTCAATTTTTGTATATGGTAGAGATAGTGGTCCAGTTTCATTCTTTTGCATGTGGCTGTTCAGTTTTTCCAACACCATTTATTGAAGAGACTGATATTTCTCTGTTTTATATTCTTGGCTTCTTTGTCATAAATTTATTGACCATATATGTATGGGTTTATTTCTGGGCTCTCTACTGTTTCATGGACCTATGAGTCTGTTTTTATGCCAAATACCATACTGTTTTGATTACTATAGCTTTGTAATATAGTTTGAAATCAGGGAGTATGATGCCTCCAGCTTTGTTCTTCTTTCTCAAGGTTGCTTTGGATATTAGTACTGTTTTATATTAAGATAAGATATAAACAAATATTTCTAAACACTTTTATGCTTGTTATTTATTATTTATTTTTACAAATACAGAGTGATCTACAACTATTACTACCATTACTACTACTACTACTACTAGCATCTTTGATTCCTTACTATGGACCAGATATAGTCCTAAATATTCTACTATATTAACTCACTTAATCCATACAAAAATGCAATGAGGTACTATTATTATCATCTTCATTTTTCTAGACAAGAAAACAGAGGCACCATGAGATTAATTAACTCACTCAAAGTAAAAATACTAGTAAGTGACATAATTGGGAGTCAAACCTACATAGTCTAGTTTTAGAAGTCAGGATCCTCACTCATACTGCTGCCAACTTAATTAAGCAAGCATCCCCTAGAGTATTGTATTCTCTTCTAAGATAAACAAGTAGACTTGCTACTATATTTGTTTCAATTCCACTTGACTGGAGCCCAGCTTAGCTTTGGCCTTTGCAGACTCCGGTTAGCTTTCATCTTACTGCAAGTTATAAGGCAACCCGGTATTTAGTTCACTGGCAAAGGCAGTGAGGAAGCCCTAGAGGAACCTAATTAAAATGCAGCACATTTCCAAGGCACCGTATCTTGCTGTGTTGCCATAGAAACAGTGAGAATTTCTGGTCACTGACCTTTAAGGGAATCTGAGGATACATTTTCATAAGGTTCATAAGAGAAGCTATCTCAGTACAATAATCTATAGTTGCAGGATAAACTTTAGAAATCTATGCAATCCTACCTGACTTTAGAAGAATATCAGCAAAATTACTAATGACTCAAACTCAGGCTTTTCAAAGGATTTTTTAGCTGCTTCCAATACACCATCTGTGCTATTGGATTTTTAAAAATCAAAGATACGGGTGTAGCAGCAAAAAACATTAAAGAAACTCTTAGATAGTTATACAGTAGATATTAGAACTAAAAATCATATTTTGAATTAGATCATGTTATATCTGTTCTATTGCATTTGGATTCTTCAAATCCATACTTATGCAAAGAATAAAATATAACATTAATATGTCCAAAAAATACACCTAGAAAATCCAAGCCTATTATAAAATATTAAGGTGTTAATATTATTTAAAAATACAAATTCTTAATTTATTTATGCCTTTTGTGGTTTATTCAATTTATAAATTCAGTCATTACATTACTAAGTTAATTGAAAATCTTAAACTTTATTATTTATATTATATATATAGATACCATTTGACAGATGCCAAGTACCCATCATTCAACAGAAAAAATGACAAAATCTGCCTTACTGTAGACTGCTGTTATTATACTAACATCTTTATCTTCTGAAAATAAATTAGCTCTATGGTCAGGATATAGTATAAGAAAATATTAATCAGTGGAATCAGGGCCTGGTTAATTTGTCCTAGAATTAGAAATGTATCTCCACGTATGTGAGGATTATTTATTCCAGAAGAGTCATTTGAAGAAAAATAGAAATATACAAATAATTATATGTCGAAAAGTGAGACTACTACCTATTTCCTAGATTTCTGGAAGATTCTCTTACATAGTTGTGTGTCCTCACTCTGAGTGAGAGATGACGTCGCCTCAGGGCTGAGAGCACAGACTGTGTCCCAGTGTTGACTGGGACTCCTGGCTCTGCCCCTTACTAGTTGTGTGGCTATGAGAAAGTCGCTTAGCCTGTGGGTACCTCAGTTTGCTCCTGTATGAAGTGAGGACTATACAGCGTAGAAATAGAATCAATACTATTGTAATAACTATAAACGGTGCCAGGTGGGTACTGGAAATATCGGGGGGACCACGCTGTGAAGTATATGATTGTCTAACCACTATATTGTACACTGAAACTAGGACAAAATTATATCGTAAACTGTAATTGAAAAATAAAATTTAAAAAGTCAATGTTTAAAATACACTGTAATTTATATCTGGACAACTATTTAGTCTTAGAAAACTTTTAGTTATTGATCTAACAATGAGTGTGGAAGGCAGAGGAAGGCAGAGGGATGCACATATTCCTAAAATTGTTCTGGAGGCACTTGAGCAAAAATGTTTGGCAACCACTGTGGGACCTGGAATCTCAAGCGGCAGAGTCGAGCCTCCCCTCCCCCCAGGCTGCACTGTGCAGTCCAGTAGTCACCGGCCACACACGGCTCTTGAGACCCTGAGATATGGTTAATTAGTCCGAGTAAGATGTAAGTCCTATAGTGTAAAATAAATGCTGGGTTTCAAACATTAGTACTAAAACAAATTTAAAATAGCTCATCAGTAATTTTTGTATTGGTTACATGTAGAAATAATATTTTTGATATACTGAGTTAAATAAAATATGTTATTAAAATTTAAAAAGTAGCCCTGGCCGGTTTTGCTCAGTGGTTAGAGCGTCGGCCCGCAGACCAGAGAGTCCCGGGTTCGGTTTCTGCTAAGGGCACTTACCTCGGTTGTAGTTTGTCCCCAGCCCTGGTTGGGGTCGTGTGGGTGGCAACCAGTTGATGTGTCTCTCTCAGATTGATGTTTCTCTCTCTCTCTTCCTCCCTCGATCCCTCCTGCTCTATCTGAAGATAAATGCAAAAATGTCCTCAGGTGAGGATAAAAACAAATAAATAAATTTTAAAGTAAAATGAGAATAATAGCACTTTTTAGGGTTATTTTGAGAATAAATGAGCTAATCTCAATAAATTACACCAATATTTGACACATAGTCATTTTAAAAAGTATCTCCAATTCCAAAGACAGAGCAAACAGAGAAATAACATCCCTGTTACATTCCTGCCCAAGACAGAAAGGACACAGTGGGATGGACTCATCCCAGAAAAAAAACAGACTGCCCAGCGTGGTGGACAGAGATGTCTGTGAAGTTTGCAGTTAGAAAATGCTTTTTCTTCCTCAATAGAGATGTAGACAACGCTCTCTCAGAATTAATTGTTGTCCTTGAGGGGTGTGTGTGTGTGTGTGTGTGTATGTGTATGTGTGTGTGTGTGTATGTATGTATGTAATCCAACGGTTACCTACTGGATGAGCCCGAAGGATGCGGACACAACGTGCCTCTCACACCGGAAGGGAGATTTTGAAAAAGTTCCAAGTTGGAATGCCAAACCTCGTAACAGGTTCTCGTGCTGCCAATTGTGTGCCAAAGCCCACCCTGACTCGTGTGCTGAAGTCTTCCTGGGGTCATATGAGGCTGAATAACTCAGATTTGGGGGAATGATGTCTGCAAAATAAACCTAGGACTAGACTGACCCTCAGGGCACTTGTCAGGTTGATGTCTCCGCAGTGGATAGGAGACAAGCTTCCTGAAAAGGCTTGGATGCCTTACACAGCTTATTGCTTAAGTGATTGGCACAAACTAACCGATCCAGCTGTGTATCTTCCCGTGGTGTTTTCTATGCACACATTGGTACTAGAATGCTTTTCATCCAAAGATATGTTAACTTTCCATGTTGTTTTCCTAATTAGAAACACTCATTAATGCATGTAAATGAAACAAGAGACCAGTTCTCTCCAGTTTGAGACTGCACAGGAAGCTTAACACTGGTATTAGTCTCTTCCAATTAGGCAATAGAAGGAATTTCTATGGTGGCCATTCCTGCTTATAGTCATTATACACACTCCTCCTTCCTTCCTTGCCAATTCCTAGTCTACATCAAAGTACTCACAGTTACGTATAACCTGCTGAGAACTTTTAGAATATTCTTTCATAAAATTATACTTTCTACTATTGACTTTTTATTCCTGTCCTCCTACCCTACCCCACCTTTGGCAACCATCAGTTTGTTCTCTATATCTATAGGTCTGTTTCATTTTGCTTATTCATTAATTTTGGGATTTTTTATATTATACATATAAGTGACAATATATGTTATTTGTATTTCTCTGACTTATTTCACTTAGATGGACTAAGAGGGTATTATGCTATGTTGTCACAAATGACAAGATTTCATTCTTTTTCCTGTCTTAGTAATATTTCACTGTATATATGTACCACATCTTCTTTATCCACTTGTCTATCAATGGACACTTCAGTTGCTTCCATATCCTGGCTATTGCTAGTAATGCTGCAATGAACATGGGGGTGCATATATATTTTCGAGTTAGTGGTTTTGTTTTCTTCAGATAAATACCTACAAGTGTGATTCCTGGATCGTATGGCAGCTCTATTTTAAATTTTTTGAGTTATCTTCATACTGTTTTCCATAATGGCTGCACTAATTTACAACCTCACCAACAGTCATAAGAATGGTCCCTTTTCTCCACATTCCTACCAGCCATTGTTTGTTGACTTATTGATGATAGCCATTCTGACAGGTATGAGGGGACATCTCATTGTGGTTTTCATTTGTATTTCTCTGATGCTGAGTGACGCTGAGCATCTTTTCATGTATCTGTTGGCCATCTGTATGTCCTCTTGGGAGAAGTCTATGTAGGTCCTCTGCCCATTTTGTAATTGGAGTGCTTTTTTTTTGGTGGTGAGTTGTATGAGTTCTTCATATATTTTGCATATTAACTTTTATCGGATGTATCATTCGAAAATATCTTCTCCCATTCCATAGGTTATCTTTTGTTTTGTTGATGGTTTCCTTTGCTGTACAAAATCTTTTTAGTTTGATGTAGTGTCATTTGTTTGTTTCCCTTGCTCAAGGAGATATATCCAAACAGATATTTCTAAGTGCAATGTCAAAGTTTACTGCCTATGATTCTTCTAGGAGTTTTATGATTTCCTCTCTAACATTTAAGTTTTTAATCCATTTGAGTTTATTTTTGTGTTGGTATAGGAAGTTGTCCAGTTTTATTTTTTAATCTGTCTAGTTTTGTCAACACTACTAGTGAAGAGACTGCCTTTGGCCCACTGTGTATCCTTGCCTCCTTTGGCATAGATCAATTGACCATATAAGCAAGGATGTATCGCTGGGCTATATTCTAGTCCATTGATCTAACTACATTCAAAAGCGACCACACCATTTTTCTCCTGAAAAATTAAAATGAACTACCAAATACGCTTTTAGTTAACTGATATACGGTTTTCAGTCAATTTTACTGTCAGTACACATGAGGAGTTCATGGATCCTTCCTACATAGAAAAACCTTTCCTAAAGAAGTATTCTGGCATTCATGAATTTAGTAGAATTTAAAGGGGTCTATGAAATTTTTATAGATCTGAAAAATTGATTTAAAAAATGAAAATTCTAAGATAAACAAAGGTTGCTTCCCTCAAAGCCTTTAATGTGTCTTATGGATATCTAAAGGGGATGTAGTGTCCTGGCCAGATTGGTTCAGGAGTAGAGCGTCGGCCTGCAGACAAGTGAGTCGTGGGTTCGATTCCAGTCAAGGGCATGTACCTCAGTTGCGGTTTGTCCCTGGTCGGGGTCATGCAGGAGGCAACCAGTTGATGTGTCTCTCCCACACTGATGTTTCTCTCTTTCTCTCCCTCCCACTCTATCGGAAGATAAATAGAAAAATATCCTCTGGTGAGGATTAAAAAAATAAAGGGGATGTAGTAAAAATTCAGTGTTATACTCGTCCTTCCGTGGAGCTGCTGTTCCAGCCCAGCCTCTGCAGGCACCGGTCCTCAGGACACACTTGGGCAGAGTCGCTTCAGGGAATTTCCGGAGTAAAGGGTTAGTGTTCCATCTCAACTGTTTAACCCCTCTAAAATGTCTCCTCTTTCAAATGGCTGTCAACAACTATATATTTAAGTGAATTGTGTCAGTTCTCATTTCATGTTGTTTAGAAGCATGATTTTATTAAAGTGACATGGGATCAAAAATAAGATTTTTGTAATGAGATAACATTTTATTTTTCACCATTTATGTACAAACACAAATTAATAAAACACACCACAAAACAGTAAAATGTCATAGTTAATATGTATAGGTGCATAGTTTCATGCTCACATGTTTTAAAGTATTGGATATATTAACAAATTTCACAATACATCATTATTCTTAGACAGAATCATTAAAAGACACCTAGAAATCTTATGATAGTATGTCACAACTTCTCGACAAGGGCAACAAAAGAAACGATAGTGAAGATTTAGGACTGAAGTGGTAGTCACTTAGGTGTTTTTAATTTGTTTTAGCATTTTGTACTTGAAGCTACAACATCCACACAGCACACAAGGACCTGCTGCCATTATTCACTTCAGTGACAGGGAGGCACCGAAATGCTGAGTGGGGCAGGTGCACGCGCTTCCATCACTGCCGATGGAAGACTTCAAAATACGCTGTACAAACTTGGGGAAAGTCACTGGGCATGTGGAACTGAGCACTTGTACAGGATGGGACATCTGTCAGCAGATCTCCAGAAACTGGGAGCCGAGATAGTTCTTAGGCTTCAGGTTCGTAGTCTTGATACCCTCCCTAATATTAGGAAAATCAGAAAGACAACATGCAGGGTTAGTGTAAGTGATCCGTAATCGAGGATTTAGGGTGAATGAGAGAGGATATGGCCACTTTGAATCAAGGTCATACTCAGAACAGTTCTGCTCCACACCTGGGCAGTATAAAAGTGAATCATGCTGGTGGTCAGGGTATCTGAAATCTACTTGGACATGTGCCACGGGATGGTCACGTGACCTCGTCCTGTAGGACAAGTGGGTTGGCTTGTCTGGCTGTCAGTTTGCGAAACTAAAAATATGAGCATCAAATCGGGTGGCCTATAGTGCGTCTTTCAAGGTGTAGATGCTCTCATTCTTAGAAGGAAACTAAGACATTGAAACGCAAGTTATGTTTTCTCTCTTTTCATACTCCCACCTGAAATTTCATCTTCATCCATGGCTTCAATTATTACTTCTATTCCAAAGAACACTCTCCCCACCCAGCCCAGCCATACAGTATACAGATAACATCTACGATAAAAATAATAATGGCCTTAATTCAAGTGGTCAGATTAGTCCTTCTAAAGAATGATTCTAATAATGTCAGGATTCGGCTCAAAATCAAACAAACATACCTTCAATAACTCATGCTGCTTTCTGAATGAAGCACACATTTAAATGAAAATGTCATTTCAGTACACTCTACAATTTGTTTTTGACCCATTGTTGCAGCTAAAATCGGTCACTATTCTCTCTGCTCCTTAAGCTTGACTCGTATTTAATTACTCACGGTCCCTCAGACATGCACGCCTTCACTTCGGATATTCCCTTGGGCCTATCATAGCTCCCACCCAGATCAACACCACCTTCTCCATAAAACTTCTCCCAATTGATCTAAACACAGACCCTTTAAACTGTCAGACTTTTTTGTTTAACTTGTATATTTTTGCTTCTGTGGTATCTGGTGCAGAGAAGACAGTCAATAATGTCTGTTAAAAGAATCATGACAGATAAATGAAGGAATGTGTTTGTTTTTAGCAAACCTACTGGGGTGTATACTCCTGTGTCCCGGTACTATCAATGACTCTTATTTGCATTTTCTGTAGTGTTTAGCATTGTGCCATTCATAAAAAGACTCTAAAATATTGGTGAAATCTAATTAGGTAAAGAAGCAATTGATTCTCAACTTCTGTAAATGGGATTTGTATCAATATGCCATGGAAGAATAATGTGTAACCTAACCACAACACACTTTAACACGATGTTTAGTGAAGCAATGATACATTTTATTTTTTTATGACATCTGGTTTTAGTATCAGGGTAATATCATCCTCATAGAATTAGCTGGGGCGGGCTCCCTCTTCTATTTTTTGGAAGAGGGTTTGATTGTAATTAATTGATGTTACTGTAATTATTCTTTAAATGCTTAGCAAAGTTTACCAGTGAAGTCATCTGGTCCTGGGATTTTCTTTGTGGTAGGTTTTTAATAATAATTCAGTGTCTTTACTTTGTTATACATCTTTTCTGTTTTCTTTTGAGTCAGTTTCAGTCATCTAAAAGTATTTTCTAATTTCCTTTGTGATATACTTTCTATTAAAGAAACTTTATTTTCAAACTAAAATAAAAGTAATCAAATTATGCGGTTTAAAATACTATACTGAATTATGTCAGTTGTTGCAAATCACTCATTTATCATTTTTTTACTGTATACTTTTCTGGTTAACTCTTTTACTATGCAAACTTCCCACTGGAAATGTATGACGAATAATTACTTTCTTTTGGCATTTAGTTGATTTCTCTAGCTTTCCATTTTGAAATTTATTTTAGAATGCAAGTTGGCAAACTTTTTCTGTCAAGGGCCAGTTAGTGGATATTTTAGGGTGTGGGCCACATATGGTTTGCGTGGCTGCTGCTGCTTTTATTTTTAACAACCCTTCACAAATGTAAAAACCATTTTTAGCTTGCAAGTTGTCCACATAAAACATATCCTGGGTTTGGCCAACTTGTTCATAAAGTAAGTCATTCTCACCAAGGACAAACGTGAGGGAAATCTGAGAGGGACAGATTTTGGTACTGCTTATTATAAAGACCTAAATTCAACTCCTAGATGTTACTTTTGGAGCTTTATGTGGATAAACGTTTACCTCAGAAGGCATTTCATAAGTCTCGTCAGGATCCCCGGTCACGTCTTCCAGAATTCCTTCCTGAGGCGCTCCTTCCTCACCCTGATATTTCAATGGAAGCACAAAAACAATGACATGGGGTACCATGTTTCAGCATGTAAAGTCACAAACTTTTTTATATACAGTACTGGCAGGGATGTCAAAATGGCACTCTTTAATACTGTAGCTGGCATTTTATTTATTTATTTATTTTCTTATAAACTTGTCTTTATTGTTGAATATATTACAGATGTTCCTCCTTTTTCCCCTATTGACCCCCTCCTGCCTTTCCCCACACTGTTGTCTGTGTCCACTGGTTATGCATATAAGTTCTTTGGTTTATTTTAAACTATACAATGCCTTTGGAAAAATATTGTGGCAACATGTGTTATTTACCCTAAACATGAACAAAGTTTCTGCCCAAGTAATTCACTGTCCGGGAAATAGTCCAAAACGATAGTCCAAAGATGTTTTTCACAGGATCAGTGACAACAGTAAAAAATTGTTAACCTAAATGTTCAATGGAGGAAGAAGAGCTAAGAAAATTATCATTCAACTACTCAATAGGTAACTATGAAGACATTTATTAATATGACATGAGAATGAGAATGTATTTATGATAAAAATTTTGGCAGGATATAAACCATTGTATATATTGTGGACACAGCCTGTGTAGAGTCCAGATGCAAAGGTAAAACAATGGAAAGAAAACAGTATGTCTTTATTTTTTAAATACATCTTAAGTTATAACCACATATAATGTAAAAGCATACGTATTTTGTAATATATTTTTAAATGATGGCAAAGAAATTTCTTTCTGAAATTTCAAGATTTAAACTATATATATTTGGAGGAATAAAATCAAATACATAGTCAGATAGGTCTCTCTTCTTAAAAAATAGGATCCCACAAAACTCAACCTGAAATGGTCATGGTTTTACTGGTATTCTTCATTAAACACCCTTTTTTGCTTTGCATTTATTCTAGCAAACTAAAAGCAGAGCAGCAATGTGAGCCCAAAATGAACTTACTGGAAGAGATCAAGTGTCCCCTCAACCAGTGTAGCTTATGTTTAAGAGTATGCCCGATGTAACTGTCCCCTTGTGTCTTCATCGTGGAAGTGACAGGAAGACGGAAATGGCTGTGGCTGGCCATGCGAAAAGGTCGAACTAAAGCTAATGCCTACATGAGCTGGGCAGAGAAGTTTAGAGGTCATCTTCCTCTGCCCACCTCTATTTTTTATAAACCATCCCCCGAATTCCTTATTTCTCAATGTGGAGTCAAGATGTTGTTTACATAGCGTTTCACCTCCTACTACAAGTCAAGAATGCAGGCTCTGTTGCAGAGTAGTTAGAGATAAGGGCTGGAGCATCACAAAACTTATGTTCAAATTCTAGCTTCTCCAAATGTTTTCTGATAACTTAAGTTTTCTCCAAGCATCATACAGCCTTAATAATAAACTGGGGCAGCAATTTACCTCTCTTAAATGCGAGGAGCCAATGACCTCATTAACCCTCTATTAGTACTATTTAGATAACTTTTAGTGATAGTCAAGTATGAGAAAAAATAGTTTAACAATGAATGGAAACAGGAAATTCACCTAACAAGTAGAGATTTATTTTTCTAAGCTGCTAGAGGATGTTATATAGACCAGACAAGTATATATGGCAGAACTGACTTGTTTGTTGTTGTTTGACTATCTCAAGCGAAGTACTACTGTACAACTAAAACTGGTGAATGTCACTGGGTGGGTGTGTTTGTGTACGCCCTTCAAAGTTCAGCCAAGTAACCTTAGGTGCTGCTTGTGAGTTCATTGGCTTGATTGATC
Source organism: Tadarida brasiliensis (assembly GCA_030848825.1). Taxonomy (NCBI): domain Eukaryota; kingdom Metazoa; phylum Chordata; class Mammalia; order Chiroptera; family Molossidae; genus Tadarida; species Tadarida brasiliensis. The sequence goes on from CM061257.1 coordinate 65,222,250, forward strand.
ATAATTGGGAGCAAGTGAAATCCATCCATGTTAATTTTAAGTATTGATTCAGTCAGGTTGCAAGTATATAACTGCTTCATTTTAAAAGTGTGTGCATTTTTACTCATGCATTTACCTAATCCTTTTAAAATTTCACTTTGAACTAAATATAGGGCATAAAATTGCACTCATATATGTAACCAGTTTATGTTCTTGAGAAATTAATCTTATAAATCAAAAGTTTAGAAGAATTGTAAAACTGGCTTAGTGGGGGGACCAGGGTTTCAGAAATCACAGAGAAAGGCTAATCCGGTTATTGAAAAAGAGATCAAATAAGTAATGATACAGAAAGTAAGCTACAAGAATAAAGATACATAAATAAATGGTAGAAAGAGGGGCAAAAGAAATATGAAGGATGAATAAGCCAAGATAAATTCCAAGATGTTCAAAAACTATCAGTGTTTCCCAAGAATAGGCACATCCTTTCAGAAACCTGCACTTATTCAAGGAATAAAATATATGTTACTTTCACAAGTCTAATTCTGGAAAATAAGATTCTTGATTTTGTTAATTATCCTGAATAATTGTAAAGATCTTGAATAATTGTATTATATTACATGAAGTGGAGACAGCTTACAGATCGATGAGGCAGATGACCTTGGGCACCCCTTCCTGGGGAAGCTTGTTCTTAAAGGGGTTTAGTGATTTATTCAGAGTCCAACTGGCACAGGTGACTTCAGACTTTGTGCTCTTAACCAGTATCCTGAGAGTCTGGCATTCAAAAATGTGTTCTTTCATTGAATTATCTATAAACTTCAGTAATTGAGGAAAAGATTCTATTGTGTCTCTGATTATGTTTGGTCTATGCCTTTAAGAGTCTTTTCCTGGTAAACAAAACTCTCATAATTTGCCGAAACACATTAAAGTCTATTCACAAACATCATGATTCCTGCAACATAAGTAGCCTTCATTCTATGATATCAGGTCCTCTAACCCTAGGGGTTCATTTTCCTGCCTCTGGTTAACAACCCCAACCAGGGGGACTTGGCTTCCAGGCTCTGCACAGAGGAAAGGACACAAGGCAAGGATGATCAGAATAAAGCCACCTGTGTGGTCAGCAGACCCTTATGTTTTACTGGCCTCCATGGCTGTCACATTTCCAGTCCCGAGCCACAGACTCAAAAGAGAATTACCAGGAGGCATTCATGATCCAAAATTTGTTTTCTTTGGCAGATCCTACTCCCCTAGCTAGAAGTAAGCACAATGAGGCTATGATCAGGACCCTCTCCTTAATTCTTGAAAATACTGCAGAATCTGCCCAACAAAAATCCCAAGACACTCTGGCAAGAGTTGTTCTTGATCATAGGATAGCTCTTGTTTATCTTTTAGCTGAAAGAAAGAGGTGTCTTTGCTGTGGCCAACACCACTGGCTGCCTTTAGATGAACACTACTGGGAAAGTTGAAACTCAACTCCATAAAGTCACAAAACAAGCCCATTGGCTTATGAAAGTGACTCTGTCACTGGAATCTTTCTCTGACGTCTTTGGTCTTGGGGACCATGGCTCCAAAGTGCACTCCATGCACTGGGAACAATTCTGCTTATAATAACCATAGTAGTCTCCCTGGTGCACTATACTTTCTCAAAGCCTTCACATGCATGTTTGCAGCTGCTAACCACCAAGCGATGATCTCACTAAGGACAGAACATAAGGTGCAAAGAGAATGACCAGCTTAGGGAATATAAACATGAAGTTTGTGAGCTGTGAATACCACAAAGATTTGGCAAAAACAATAAGAACTCCAAAACAGTAACCGGGAGTAGTGCTAATGCCTTATATCTTTGACCAGGTCTCTCATTTAGGTTGAAAGTCTGATCAAAAGGGGGAAATTGTCAAACAAAAAACAACAAGGTACCATGTCCAAAATGCTTATGCTAAGCCCATGTCACCAAACAGAGATTTAAATTAGTTTAAGCCCTCCTGGAAATTAAACCAGTCAATCAGGAATCACCTGATGGGCACTAGTGAGGTAATTTGCCTAATAGATCCCTGTATTCCCTAAAGGAAAGTAACCTTTTAATAACCAAGATGCTTTTTAATCTAAGTATAGCTTCCTTGCTTCCACTCCCTTCTGCTTATAAAAGTCTCATTTTGTACAGCTACCTGGAGATCCAATTTGGATGCTGCCCAATTCAAGTTTTGCTCAAATAAACTCTTAAAAAATTTAATATGCCCTAGTTTATTTTTTAACAAATACAGATTAATACTTTGTATAACAAAATTATTTTTGTTCACCCTGGCCAGTTTGGCTCAGCAGTTAGAGCGTCGGCCTGTGGTCCAGAGAGACCTGGGTTCGGTTCCCGCTAGGGGCATGTACTTCGGTTGCGGTTTTTCCCCGGCCCTGGTTGGTCATGCGGGTGGTGGCAGCCACTCGATGTGTCACTTTCACATCGATGTTTCTCTCTCTCTCTCTCTCCCTCCCACTCAATCTGAACAAAAAATGAAAAAATGTCCTCGGGTGAGGATAAAAAAAAATTATTTTTGTTCAATTGCATGACTTTTATTTTATTATAATATTTAATGTAACTCACAGTGGAGATAAAAATTGTTTCTTCAAAACCTACAAATCATCTGTGGTCCTTGTTAAAAATACACCACATAAACAAAATGAGAGATAAAAATCATGTCAATATATGCTGGAAAAACATTTGACAAAATCCAGTCCCCATTTCTGATAAAAATGCTCAGCAAACTAGGAATAGAGGGATCATATCTCAACATAATAAAGGCCATATATGAAAAACCTATAGCCAACATCATACTCAATGGGCAAAAACTAAAAGCACTTCCCTTAAGAACAGGAACAAGAAAAGGACACCCATTTTTGCCACTGTTATTGCACACAGTACTAGAAATCTTAGCCACAGTGATTAGACAAGAAGGAAAAGTAAATTGGAAAGGAGGAAGTGAAACTGTCATTATTCACAGATGACATGATATTGTACATAGAAAACCCTAAAGACTCCATCAAAATTCTAGATTTAATAAATGAATTCAACAAAGTAGCAGGATATAAAATTAACATCCAGAAAACGATGGCATTCTTATATACCAATAATGAACACTCAGAAAAGGAAACAAACAAACAAAAATCCCATTTACCACTGCAACAAAAACACTAAGATACCTAGGAATAAATTTAACCAAGGAGGTAAAAGACCTGTTCTCAGAAAACTACAGGACATTGAAAAAAGAAATAGAGAGATAAAAAGGTGGAAACATACACCATGTTCATGGATTGGAAGAATCTACATCATTAAAATGTCCATACTACCCAAAGCAATCTACAGAGTCATTGCAATCCCTACTAAAGTACCAACGCCATATTTCACAGATCTAGAACAAATACTCTGAAAGTTTATATGGAACCATAAAAAAACCCAAATAACCACAGCAATCTTGAAAAAGAAGAACAAAGTGAGAGGTATCACAATACTAGATATCAAGTTATACTACAAAACCACTGTAATCAAAACAGCCTGGTACTGGCACAGGAACAGGCATATAGATCAATGGAACAGAACAGAGACCCCAAAAATTGACCGAAGACATTATGCACAATTGATATTTGACAAAGGAAGCAAAAGCATACAATGGAGTAAAGACAGCCTCTTTAATAAATCGTGTTGGGAAAATTGGACAGCTACATGAAAAAGAACAAAATTAGACCACCCACTTACACCATACACAAGAATAAACTCAAATGGATAAAAGACTTAAATGTAACTTGTGAAACCATAAAAATCCTAGAAGAAAATGTAGGCAGCAAAATCTCAGACATCACACATAGTGAAATTTTCACTGATACATCACCTAGGGCAAGAGAAACAAAGGTAAAAATTAATAAATAGGACTATATCAAACTTGAAAGTTTCTGCATGGCAAAAGAAACCAGCATCAAAATGAAAAGGGAACCCACTCTCTGGGAGAACAAATTTGCCAATGATACATTGAATAAGGGGTTAATACCCAAAATATATAGAGTACTCATACAATTCAACAAAAAGAAGACAAACAATCCAATTAAAAATAGGCAGAGGACCTGAATAGAGAGGACATACAAATGGCCAGGAGACATATGAAAAAATGCTCAACATCACTAATCATCAGAGAGATGCAAATTAAAACGACTATGAGATATCACCTCACATCTGCTAGAATGGCTGCCATCAACAAATCTTCAAACAAGTGCTGGCGAGGGTATGGAGAAAAGGGGACTCTAGTACACTGCTGGTGGGAATGCAGACTGGTGCAGCCACTATGGAAAACAATATGGTGTTTCCTCAAAAAATTAAATATGAATTGCCATTTGACCCAGTGATCCCACTTCTAGGAATATATCCTAAGAAGCCTGAAACACCAATCAGCAAGAATATATGCACTCCTATATTCATAGCAGCGCTATTTACAGATCTGGAAACAACCCAAGTGTCTGTCAGTAGATGAGTGGATAAAAAAGCTGTGGTAGCCCAGCCAGTGTGGTTCAGTGAATTGAGTATTGTCCCATGGACTGAGAGCTCCCGGTTCAATTCCCGGTCAGGGCACATGCCCAGGTTGCGGACTCGATCCCCAATGGGGGCCGTGCAGGAGGCAGCTGAACGATGTTTCTATCTCTCCCTTTCTATCTCTCTAAAAAAAAAAAATCAATAAAAACATATTTAAAAAAAAAGCTGTGGTACATTTACACAATAGAATACTATGCAGCTGTAAGGAAGAAAGATCTCTTACCCTTTGAGATGATATGGAGGGACCTGGAGATTATTAAGCCAGTCAAAGAAAGACAAGTACCACATGATCTCACTTATTTATGGAATATCATAAGCAAAATAAGCTGTTGATCAAAATAGATCCAGAAATATGGATGTAGGGAAGAGGGGTAGGGGCTTGGGAAGAGATAAACCAAAGAACTTCTATGCATGACCAATGGACACAGACACTAGTTTGGGGAAAGCAGGGAGTGGAGAGGCAGGGGTCAGTGGGGACAGGGGGGAATGGGGAGACATCTGTAATACTTTCAACAATAAATAAAAAATAAAAATAAAAATGCATCCTGGGGTCCTGTGAATGTGCGATATGTTCCTTGGAAATCACTACCCAGTATCACCGTGTTTGTAAACCCTGTGGCATCATTTGGGACAGACTAGAGCAATGTACTTGCTGTCAGTATGAATAGATCAAAAACATTTTTTTTTTAAGTCTCCCATTTTGAAGTCTGTGAAAGATGTTGGCAAATGGTCGGGATTTTCTAAAGACTCTGAGGCACAATACCTGGTGATATTTATAACAGCTTCATTCGCTACCAGGCATCTATGCCTTAAATATTCAAAGCAGCAGAAGCTTTTCCTCACTGCTTTCACACTGTGACAGATTTTGCATGGAACCACTATTTTGCTGCATTGTGGAACAACGATAATCAACCCTAAATAACTCAACAGCTCAAACAATGGGGATGGGGGAAAGAGATAGTAACCCTAAAAATAAATGAAGAAACTAAACAAAGAACTCTAACTTGAGAGGAAAAAAGGTTCCACTTAGCGCTGATCCTAAAGGATCCGGCATTTCTGACATGAAATCAAGCACAGAACTCCTGTTCACATGAAAAATAACACTGACTTTTCAAAAATGTGCAAAACCCTTTTTAAGATGGAGAGTATATGATGGGTGTAGATAGTGTATTTCACTAAGAGCAGTACCATTTATTTTCTTGAAAAATTAAAAAACGAAGTAGGCTAGTATGAAAATCTTGTTTAAAAGTAAGGTCAAGATATATTCAAATTTTGGGGGGTGGGGAGCAAAGGGCATCTGATTCAAAATCAAATTTCAATATTTTTAAGATAACTAAGTAATTTTATAAAGAAATTAAACTTTAAAAAACTTGGGACAAGTACTTAATCTTTAAAACAAAACAACATAGGAAGTTCAGAAATACCACTACATTTTAAGTCTTAATGTTATATATATATATATATATATATATATATATATGTAAATATATATATATATGTAAATATATATATGTAAATATATATATAAATAGTAGTAACAATCACATTTACTGTTAACAGACTATAAAGAGTGTTTAAATACATTCTAGTAACTAAATGCTATGACATGAGAAACCATAACCTACGTTCTGGTATAACCTACACTCAAAGAATAATAATCATACTAAAGAGGCATTGAATGGACTCCCACCTCTTTTTATGTATGGTTTAATTAAAATTCAATTTTTTATTGTTGAGTGGAATGCAGTTATTGTTCAGATCTAGGGAAGAATTAAAGAGATGAATAAAATTGGTCCATTCACTGCTCTATACCGTTAGGAATGCATCAAATATGGCAGAACCAGCATTAATGGAAAGGGCCTCATGGTTGATGTTAATTGGACTAATTTCAGGTTTTGATAATGTAATGTCCTATTGTGTTTTAGATGTCCCATTCATAATTTTCTACTCATTTGTACAAGACATGCTCTAGGATGAGAGAAAACATACATAACATATACACACACATATTATACTAGACCACTGATTATCTCTGGGGCTACCTCCTGAGGCTATATTGAATCTTCTAATTAAAATGTTAACTATAGCATATCATATGATTTTCATCATAAATTGCATATGCTACAACATGCAACACCTAGCCACAAAGCTGAGTGAAGATACAGCTCCTGGTTACCTACAAGGCCTTCTGGTTGTTAAAGTGACCTACCCCGCTCATCAGCTGTGTACTATATCTATTCAGATTGTGTCTCAGCGAGTTTACAAATCACTACGTCATCACCCAGCTGGATCACTTGAGAATAGTCAAACTGATGAACACCATAAGTCATAAGGTAAACATATCACACTATACATAGTTCATACATACAAGGAAGCCTCAGATTAAAAATGCAAATCTATTTTAATTAAATGCTTTTAGAGAAACTAGTCATATGCTCTACTTTGGATAATCTATTAGCATATTAGTTACTTTCTTGTCTTTTGCCTTTTTAACTATTTCTTTGGTTTTGGCAACTGAATGGGGGAGAGGGGGAGAGACAGAGGAAAGATAATATGAAAACTAGTTTGTTTGACTGTTTTTGGAGGAGAGAATAAAGCTAATGCAGTAATTCAAATTGGGGGTTATTTTTGTATGCCATTAATCAGTATTATTTATGAACCCAGTTTTAAATATATTCAACCATAAGTTACAAAATAATCGGTCTATAAGTCAGGAGTCAGTGTGAAATCATTTTTTTTAAAAGAAATTTTCATTATAGAGCAAAGAGATAGATTTCTATCTTAAATCTTCCTTCTCCTTGTTAAGTATAACCAGCAACTCATTGACTGCAATATTTATGACAGCACCATGCAATTCGATGACTCACCTAAGAGTTCACAACACACAAACATTGCCAACTATTTTTCCCCCTTGGATATAGACCTAGTTGCAAATACAGTGGGAAGTCTAGAAATAAACTATTTTCAGTTTCACATCTAAAGATTAGTGCCCCTTCTCCATTAATAAAGAAACTATTATATATGTTCACTATTATATATGCTTATTATTTTAAGTTTGCATAGATAGGATTCTTGAAGATCTGCTCCTTGGGTAGTGACTGAATGTGGGTCACCCTGAGAAAGATCTTCTCTTGTGCTGAGTTCAGAAGCAGCCAGTCATTTCATCTTTGCAAATGCATTGATACACAGAGGCAAGTCTTAAAACTAGAATCAGTGGGGAATGTAGGCTTTGACAAAGGAAGAAATAAGGATCCTAGAAAGAAGTCGTCTGCTGTCAAAATCTTAGTGAGTCAGGGTCCAGGTGTTTGCTTTCCATAATAGTTGAGAAATTGGTCTGAATAACTGATGGGGGTCGGGGAGGGGAGATACTCAAAACAAAGTACCCAAGGGTGACTAGGACTTATAGGGCTGTGAAGCAGAGAGTGAAGAACAACAGCTTCAAGATCAATGGCTATAAAACCCAAGTGAAAATCTTACAGATGCCTTCCTCATCTCAGAGAGTAAAGACTAGGAACGGCTACGAGAAAGCCAGAGCAGGGGCACTACAGTCAGGGGCATGTGGTGACCTGAGGTTCCAGGAGTCTTCTTACTACTGGGAAGAGATGCCAGTCAAGTGTGAAGGGCTTTCAAGATCTGGATCTCAGGCCCTGGCCAGTTTGGCTCAGCAGCTGGAGCGTCAGCCTGCGGACCAGAGAGTCCCGGGTTCAGTTCCCGCTAGGGGCACATACCAAAAAAAAAAAAAAATCTGGATCTCAGCCTTCAAGTTGGAATATCGTTGCTCAGCATCACTGACAGACAGTAGGTGGAAAGGGATGATGCCCCACAGACCACAGTAGTCAATTTCAATAGTTGTTGCAATTATTCTACCCTGTAAATTCCTTCATCTCTAAGCTTTGTCACACAAGTTGTGGTGGTTAATTTCTTTGGATTACTTAGAAAAAGTTTCCTCTGAAAACCTCTATCCATGTCTCAGCAGATCTGAGAAAAAAGGGAATCTATTTACAAGATTATCAAGAAAGACAATGGGCTGGGTATAACCTTAGAAGGTCATTCAAATGAAATATTATTAAAATGCTTGTTTTTTCATCTTACTCTGACATAAAATGACAATAACAGCTAAGGTTTATTTAGTGCTTATTCTGTATTGGATACTGACCCAAAAGTTTCGCATGCATTATTTGATCTTAAAAAAACAGCAACCCTATCTGAGGAAGTTACTTGTTCTGTCTCCATGTTATCAGTGAATGAGGTAACCAGTCTGGTTCCGGAGCCAGCTCTCTTAGCTATTAGATAATATTATTGGTCAAGCTTCTGAAAAGAAACTTCTTACTGAAAACATTAAGTTGAGCTACTTACACAGGTAAAATTAAGTTTCAAAAAGTTAATAATCCCAAAACACAAATGTAAAATATTTTTTGATTAAATATTTAGCTACCTCTACTATGTAGCAATTTGTCATTATTTTTATCAGAAAAATATGAAGCTAATATATATGCATATATACACATACATACATGAATTATATATATATTTTTTACATGGCTGTTAAATCTGCAAACGCTAAACTGATTAACTATTTGTTATAGGGGAAAATAGTTTATTATGAACTCAATGCATAACATTTTTCTGGTTCAGACCTTTTCATTAGAGTGTGTTCAAACAGAATAGAGATGATGAAATCATCAGAAATAAATTGTTCATTTTTCCCCTCTAAATATGTGGCACAGAAAGTAGTTTTTAGAATGGTTTAAAATATCATCACTTGAGTTTCTTCATTCCTTTTGATGAACCAATAAAACTTTTGCCTGGGTCACAGACCTTATCTTCACACTGGAAATGGTAATCTCTCCTAAGCACCTGTACCAAATTCCTTTTGAGGGTCACAATAAAACATAATGGTCCATTAAGTCCATGGGGCAGATGTTATACTTAGTCATGATGTTTGTTTATTTACCTTCTCTTATTCTACAGAGAATTTGAAGGGGGATAAAATATTATATACTCATCACAACAAATGAATACCCTTTGCTTTGTCTAATTTTTCTGTTTCTTTAATTAAGCACTGAATGTTTATGTTCATTTAATGACTTCTAAATTGTACATTATTTCTGGATTACATTGTTAAACTTTCAGTAAATCAATATGAAACTCTGTATTTAATTTTTTTCAACCATTCTCCCTTCTTTAATTTGATTCATTTATATCTAGCTTTGGCTTTTTATTGAGTGGGAACTCCTGACTTCTGTATCAGAGGGACAAAAACAAAGAACACAGATTATTTAAGATGCTGCAACTGTGTCTATTGTTGCAAAAAGCAGGTGGGGTTCGTGGGTTCGTGTGTGTGTGTTGGAAAACTATATATTGAGGATGATTCCTAACTCTGTCACTGGTGAGGAACTCAAACTATGGTTACACAATCACTCTATAGACTTTGTACCATAGTCCCCACCCTCCAGCAACTGTATACACTGTTTGTTGTTTGGAAGCCCAGGAGAAAATACGCTTCTAAGAGCATGGGACTTGGTGGCCAACTGACCTAGTGGCAGATTATTTCTGGGATATTTTGAGCAATTTAGATGCCTGAATTGGAAAATGGTAATAATAAAACCTTTATTAGATTGTTGTTGTATTAAATGAGATGATATACACACGATAGCATATAATGACCGGTATACAGTTATAATAACACCAAAAATTTACTGAGCATGCACTAGGCGCTAGACTGTCTTAGCATTTTATTTTTGTTATCTAACTATCCCAATAAATGTATATCATACACTGTACCCATTGTTATATTTTCATCTTATTACTAACTTTATTTTTATAAAGCATTTCTTGGAAAAGACTGGAACCAAAAAATGTTTAAGAATGCAAGCATTTACCTTATTTCACGGACTAGCTACATTTGATTCCCCAGTGAACCTTAGTATTTTGCTTTTCTCAAACTGGTACTTAGGTCCTCCTCCTTGTTCCCTTTCTCTTGGTTGAAAACTTTTAGTACTAAATGATAGACAGACCTTGCTAAATCCTGACTGCATCCTAGAGACAGAGATAAGAAGCAAATGCTACAAAGCTAACAGTGTAAACGCTACAAATACAGTGTCTACTTGTTTGAAACTGAAGACTTATGAGCAGAAGCGGTGTTATATTTAGATCATACCAAGGATGAGAAATATTCACAGCACCAATACTTGAGACTGAATGTACTTCTCTTGATATTTATAATGCTGGTAAAAAACAAAACAAAACAAAAACCCATCTCTTATCTTTGAAGTAACTAACTTCTCATAATTAAAGCAAAACAAGATACATGTTAAAAGCCACGACTTTTCTTCTGTAGACTCTTGGGAGCAACCTCCCAGAAGGGTCAGCACTGTACTTGTAGAACCCTAGGCTCTGTATCAATAAATTATAATCTTACCTGGGAAACACAACGCTGTGGAATATATAGAATACTAAGATCTTAGAAATAACAAATGCAAATAGTGTAACACAGTACATATGACAATATATTACAATAATTGGTAGCAATGTGACTTGCTTCCAAAAATGTGCAATATATTTGTGTGTAAAGGACTATAAAATTTGGGTGGTAACTACAGAATTAACGTGGTTTTGTACTAAGAATTGACCTAATAATGATCATTTTTCTGATATTATTTATCAATAAGCACATCCAAATTATAATAAAAAGCTATGAAATAGAAAATGTTGTTTCTCTACAGTTTCATTCAGAAAGAGCTTCCATATATTTTCGTGTTATGTTGTTTCCAAATATGCAATCTTATTGCTGATATCAACCTACTCAGTTCATACAAAGAAATGAATTAGCAGTATAAATCCAATTAATGTACTTATATATAATACATTATACCAGGACGTGTAGAATATACTATGCTGTACAAGGCATAGTCCCTTCACCTCAAGGAACCTCAAATTTGGATAAATAAATAAGAGATACATAAAAGCTGGTATAACACAAGGTAGTAAATATGATACAGGGCGTAAGGAAGGTAAACGTAAAATGTCCAGAATGGGGATGTTTCTGCTTGAGGAAACATCATGAGAACTGGGTCTGAATGTTTCCATGATGACAGGGAGAGGACACGTTACCGGCTAAAACACGGTAATGGCAGGGAAGTGACTGGCTGGCTGGAGACTAGGGTGTATGATGGATCCGTGCCCAACAGCTATTCACTGGGGAGGTTAAACATTTAAGAATTGTTCTGTGTCATCACGTGGAAAAGCTGTGTGTTACACATGTTGTTTTAGGAAGAATGTTCTGGCAATGACGCCCAGAGCAGGTCGGAAGGAAGGGAAGCAGAGACGTAATCCAGACAGAGGCGAGGAGGCGGCCAGAGGAACGGGAGTGGAAATGGTGTTGTGAGATACTGTAGAAGATGAATGGACAGAATATAGCAACTGTTGTTTAAGAACCGAGATAAGTCTGAGATTTTATACTTCTTGTAAACAAAAAAGTTAGCCTACCAGCTTCACAGATGCAGGCCAAGGACACAAGCATCTTGGGTCAGAGACAAATGACTTTATTACTCATAACAACAGCAGTAGCCAGAGTATCATTATTCTCTTAAGCTGATTCCCCAAGCCCCAGTTCCCATAGGGAAGTCCAGGCGACACCTACATGGCCGTCGAGTTGCCTTGCAGAAGAGGAACCCAGGGCTTTTGTCATAGGTAGCAAACATGTCTTTCCTTTGCTCCAGAGACACTACCTCTAACCAAGGCTATAAGCACACCTGCCCTTCGCTTTAGTGGAAGAAACTATTTCTGTCTCTCAAGGTTGTTCACTATGCAAAAATCATTGTATACAGTCTCAAACAAAAGGCAGTCAGTGCCTTGCTTGCAAAATGTGCAGAAATGTGAGACCCTTGGTCTCCCAATACTGCTCGAATGTGGACAGGTAACACAGGACAAGGGGGGAAAACAGTTTAGGTTTTGAGTTTGACTGATTAGGAAGATGGAGACTGTTATTATTAGCAATAAAGAAAAATAGGGCAAAGTAGATTTAAGGGGCAACATCATTTTTTATGTTAAGTATGAGCTACCCCCATAAATATATGTTGAAAACATGAGATAAGAGTTAAGACTTCAAAATTACAAAAATGTTTTGAATATTTACTCCATAGGGGTGTTTGAGGAAGTCATCCGAGTTCACAAACCTAAAAGAGGCAAATGAAAGAACACAGTATGGCATCACATGGACAACCTTTTCAGTTAGGACACAAGGCAGGTAAGAGAGAAAAGCACAGGCAAAGTAAGGCGTGGAAGATACAAAACAGAAAGCAATTCTCTTTCAGAAGCTAGATGAAAAAGGCCTTTTGCTCACGATCAATATTCCACTGGCAGTTTCAAGCACTGAAAAAAGAGAGTGAGGAAAAGGGCTCCACGAGTTCACTTTCAGAACTAAGCCTCTTCCATATGGGGGATGCAATGTGTTTAGTAAATGTTTATGTTGGTTGAATAGTCCAGAAAAAGATGGAGGAAGAAGTCAGATTTCAGGGGATAAAGGAATAAAAGCAAGATGATTAAAGGCTGTGATGGTGACAAAATTTTGAGAAGTTGTGAGTAGAGAAAGTTATTAGGACAATCAATTGTGCAGGTGAGAGAATTTGTGATGAGAAGGCTTTTCGTTTTGGGGTTTTTGTTTGTTTTGCTTTCTTTTTAAAGAAATGGAGAGACTTGTTAATGATATCACTACAAGCAGAGTTTCATGAGGCCAGGCAGAGAAGGGCTGGCTGATAGAGCAAGATCTCAAATGAGGGGAAAGGGATGGAGCCAAGAACACAGGTGATGTTTACTTAGGGAGAGGCGGGACCTGTCAACATGCACATAGTTCTCTAGATGGAGACTAGGGAACAGAAAGGAGTCTGCGACAGCCTCTATTTACCAAGTAACATAGGTAATGAGATTATGAGATGAAGGTTTTAGGAGTGGGAGAGGCAGGAGAGGAAATGCTTATTTATTGAGAAATCTTGTAGGTAGCTACCAGAAACACCAGTGTCAGAGACTGCATTTTTACCTAAAGTCACAAAGATGATTAAGGGTCCAACTGGGTTCAAAATAATATCGGTGTTATGCTAAAGACAAGCTTTTCATTGGTAGGGTTATGATCTTAAAGGAAGTAGAAAAGTTTTGTAATGGACACTCTGAAAAATAAACTATCAATTAGAAACAAATAAACTGCTGAGAAACAATGAGTGCCAAGTGGCATCTGGGTGCCGTCGATTTTTAATTGAACCAACTCGCCCAGTATCCTGACTTTTCTTTAGCAAAGGATTTGGCCTAAGTTTTGAATCTTTCACATGGACTGAGTTCCCTGTGAACTGTTTTACAGCAACAATGGAATAGTTTTCGAAAGGTAAAGAAGAAAAACCACCTCTGCCTCAGAGAGATCTACTGCCAGTCTTTCCTCCAGGTGACTGTCCAGCCTCAGAGCTAGTTTGTGAACAAGTAATTTAGTGGCCCAGCGGTGTTACATTAAAAGCCAACTCGAAAGCATACATATATGATACTACATTTGTATAGAAAACCACCTTCTGTTCACTCAAATTCCTAATTCAGAGGAATCTAAAACGAGACTAAGCAAAAGGTGGGTGCAAAACAAACATATTCTGAATAATCAAATAGATTTATATCAAATTGTTTTTAATATCAAAGATCAAATTTCATTTTTTATCTCATTTTAAAATACGTTATGCACAGTCCCCTTTATTCATGTCATGTCCAAGTGACTGTTCCCTTGTTTCCGAACTTGGGATTTGGAGTCTAGGGACCTAGTCAATCTCCTCTAGCCCTAACTTGTCCACTGCTGGCATTCTTTTTTGCAAGCTGTGGCTTTCCTATTCCATTTTCACATCTCAAACCATAATTTGGTGGGGAGTACCCATGCATCCCATCTCCATGGAAACCACGACGGTTTTATTAGGAAGTCCACTAGAGCAGAAGGGCCAGCGCGCGGTCTACTTTCCTAGCAGACTCAGCACGTTTAACCTGGGGAGCAACGTCTGACCCTGTTGATTTTTCCCAGGCAAATGGAATATTTGAAAGCCACTAAATGTGCCAAACAACGCAAAACCGACGAAAGCCAGGTGGTAGAGTTGTGTTGGTGTTCTCATGGGCTTATGCCCAGAAGACAGCAGGTCGGCGTTTCTCTAGCACTGTCACTACAGCATGACAGTGCCTGCCCAGATTTGACAATCTGATCATTTAAAACCTATGTATCGTCACCACAGCAAAGGATTGAAAAGTATAAAATAACTATTGCTTCTTAAGAAATTAAAAAGAAATCTCTGTGTAAACAGATACAAGTGGTTCCTGTCCATCATTCCCTTTCTCCGTGGGATAGGAGACTTGGGCACGTCAAAGGAATTCACCGAGTCCTTGGGGCAAGTGTGAAAACCACAGTGATCAACTAAATAAATGTTTCCATCAAAAGAAAAATGTAACATGTTAATTTAGGAAAAGGGCAGCATGTTATAGCATGCTATACAGTATCACTAGTTATGAGACTTAAAGCCACTTTCAATCTACTAATAAATTATTGTAATTTGTGCCCAGCCTGTGTGGCCCAGTGGTTGAGCATCAACCCATGCACCAGGAGGTTACTGGTTCGATTCCCGGTCAGGGCACATGCCCAGGTTGTGGGCCTGATCCCCAGTGGGGGGCATGCAGGAGGCAGCCAGTGGATGTTTCTATCTCTCTCTCCTTCTTCCTTCCTCTCTCTCTAAAATCAATAAAGAGAAAAAAAATTTAAAAAGAAAAAATTCTTTTATAATTTATTAGATTACCTACATTTCATCTGCATACCTAGAAGATGAGACTTTCAAAACACAAATGCCCACCAGTTATATACAGGTGCTATAAAACAAGTATTCAGTGAGTACGTATATGTGAAAGCTTAGATCTTTAGTTTTATTTTCTCTGTGCCCTCACACATGTATTGAATGACTTAGACATGGGGTAGTTTTAATCATATTCAGAACAGAAATCATTGCCACAAACTGCTTAAAGATAGACCTGCATATCCATTAACCCTAAATCTCTAACTGACGTCCCAATTTCACTGTTAGCTACTCAGCCTTGGGTGTTAAGCTCTGCTGTGTCCTCTGGTCCTCTCAAATGTCACAGCTATTTCTGGCAGGTAAGACAACTGTTGTGGTTAGTGTGAACACACACCGCCATGGAGCGCAAGGCACCTGAGAGAAAAGGCTGCCGAAATAGGGAAATAACGCAGAAAAAAAGGATAGGGAGTTGAAAGTATAACATCTATATACATTTGACTATTTATGATCTTATTTATATGTTAGTCATTTAAAAAAATATTAAGTGTTTAGAAAAAATAGTGTTGTTTTCTGGCGATAGTTAACACAAAGCGGTGTCCTTGACTGGCATCACAAAGGACAATTTAGAGCGCAGTCTCTAAGGACTAAGGGTGGTTTATATACTCTATCTTGGGGAATTGCACGGGGATAGAGTTTATTGTTTTCAGAAAACACTGCCATTATTCAAGTCAGAGAGAGTGAGCTGATGGAATATATTTTAAAGATTTAGAAAGATCATGTGGGCAAGCTGGCTTTTAAAAAACAAAACAAAAAATTTTTATGCAGTTTTATACAGTTTCTGACTGACTGAATTTATCAAGTCTAGAAACTTAGCTAAAGACTTAAGCTGCATTTTTTTTTTTTTTGCAATGGGAGAAAACTGAATATTATTTGGATTATCAATTATGAAATTAGGCTAACGGGTGATTTTAATATTCATGAATATAGAATATGATGTGTTTTCTTCAGTGTCTCCTAAGGCAAGACCACTAATTAATGATCATTTTTACAAATGGAAAGTATCCTTGCCTGATACTATTTTTTTCCTTTGCCAAGAGTAATACTTCTTATTTTGAATATGTGTTATTACTCCCCTTCACATTTCCCTATTTCTACCCACAAATTTCTTGGTCGTTTTGTTTTGTTTTGTCATTCAGTTCTCTTATTCTCATCATGGAATTCCTAAAAGCCTGGTTTAGTATACTGAAGTCCAACTGTGACTCAGTCATGTTTTCATTTCTACGGATCCATTTGACATTAGGCTGACTGTGAAGCATAAACATCAATATGAAAGAAAAGGTTTTTAAATTAATTTGCCCAATTCAAAATGAGAGGTCAAACTTCGCAGGGTGTTTTGTGTCTTGAAAAATCTTCCTGCTGTAATTATCTGAAGTCCTTGGCTAGATAATTATTAAGGGACTCTTGCAATTGTCCCTTTTCTCTACATAGATCACTACGTTAATTAAGAGAGGATCACTGGAGACAGGTCGCCGTTCTGCATCTTTAAGTAGTTTTAGTTCTTCGTTGTCGAAAGAGGAAAACAATGCATGAAGACTAAGGTTGCTTCTTAGCCAAACTTTCTGATACACAGATATTCTCAAACAGGTCTCTGGAACAGGCCTCAATCTTATTTCTGCACACTTTAAAAAAGGAAGTCGTTAAACACTTTGCACATATTTTATAACCTGTAATGTACTTTTCTGATTTCAATTGAGCTAGTAAAGAAATATGAATTGGGTGCTTGCAGTAAAGGTGCTAAAGCCATATTTACACCATATCACACTCAAAGGTGTGAAAGCTTAGTGAGAAAAGCAGCAAACTGATAACTGATTAGCCTGAGAGTGACACACAGCTACCTGGAGGTGCCTTCCCGGGTTAGCGTGGTGACGGAAGAACCAGGCTCCTGGCTACAGGAATGTCAGCCAACGGATATCCTCTCCTAGACTGTGGAGGATGTCTTATCACATTGTGCCGTGTTAAAACAACATAAACAAAAGCAAGCAAACTGAGTCATAAGAACTGCTTCAGTTTCCTCACCAATTTTCTTGATTACCATTTTCCAAGGCCAGCTCACACGTGCACTGGAAGAGAAGGGGTTGGAGAGGATCCTGAAAGTCAAAGTCACAGGATGACCTCAAGTCTTCATCATCGCTCTGTCCTTAGATCCTAGAATGGTGCACACACCTAGTCAGTGCCTTGTAAATACTCATCGAATGACCGCCCGTCGTTTGTGAGCTCTTTCATGGTATCTTCCTTTGGAGCTAATCTCTCTCCTATGTGACCCCTACACACTCACTCCATGAATCTAGGAGCTAGTTCGGCATGAAGTGCCGTGTTCTGAGATCACTGGTGTAGGTGAATGTCCTCTACTGGGTTGTGAGTTCCTAACAAGAGGGGTGACACATCTGTCTTTATCTTCTGCCGTTCTTTGCCTGGTTCCTAGCATAATGCCAAGTTAAAAAAAAAAAAATGAATCCATTTACACTAGACACCAGTGGGGGGAAAAACAGAAAATCAAAAGTTACTAAAAAATTGACTCAATTGAATTGTTTTTAAATAGGAATCCCTCAGCAATTTATAGCAGAAATTAGGATTCGGAACCAACTAGAGAGAGATACTGTTGCCCCATAAAGATATCACAATTTATTATATAACAGGTAAAAATGTCTGATATTAACTTTTTATACCGCATTGTAAGTTCTGTTTATTGATCTGCCTTTTCTGTATAGCTAATTACTGAGCATTCTGACCAATACGCGTGGACATCACCTGAGGTACTCATCACAAATGCAGATTCCCAGGCTTGGTCCCTTAACTACTTAATCGGAATCTTTGGGGGTGAACCAACAGGAATTTGAATTTTAAAAATAAGTTCATTAGCTGATTTGTAGAGATTAAAAGTGATTATTATTTTTTTATCTGCTGTTGTAAAAATTTACCTATGTATTGGCTGGTAAGACTCCTTTTTCTGATAAACAAACAAAACTTTCCTCTGGGAAATGTACAAAGGTAATCAGCTTTCCTGAGAGCACACATTCTAGAAAAACCCTGATCCCTGTGACTCCATCATCCAAGGCAGTGCCAGTGACCTCCGCCCTGGCCCTTCTCTCCTTTTGAAAGAAGCTCCTAAAGCCCGTGACCTCTGGTGATGTCCTGTTGGTGATGTCCTGTTGGTGATGCCCTGTGCCCGGTGTCATCTGTGGCACTCTCACAGCGCTCAGAAGTCTGGCAGAGAAGGAATGCACAGAACTTAAAGTACTGAACAAAATGGAGCAGTCTTTCAAAATTACAAAAATATGAGTATAAACAATAATTAAATTGAACGTGTCTTGACTATAAAGTGAAACCATAGGCTAAATATGGTAGCTAATTTTTTTTTTTTTTTTTTAAGATCTACTACTTTTTAGATATTCATTAGGGACTTTGCCAGAACCTTAGGAAGTAGGGACTAGGATGAGGTCAACTCTACAGACATAACCAATTGACCCCAATTCTCTCAGCTTGCAGGACGTGGGACCAGGAGACTTGGCTCCAGAAGCTGTGCTCTCAGCGGCCAGGCCCACGGCCTCTCACAGCACGTCTGCGTGGGTGTGGGTGCCGGTGTGGGTGCCGGTGTGGGCGTGGGTGTGGGTGCCGGTGTGGGCATGTGTGTGGACCGTGGGACTGTTTACGGTGAAAATGTCGGCCAGTGTTCACTTTAATGGTTGGAATTCCAGGTAAATGAGAAAATATTTCTACTTTCTAAAACCATTAAAATGTTCGTGGAATTCATCAATGGTCTGTGTCCCTGTGTATGTCAGCAGTACATTTAAAGTGTAGCAGTTACATGGGAATTTTTATAGCTGCATAATTCAAACACAACTACAAGAAATAGTGAAGAAACACTTTTTCCTATTAACATGTATTCATAAGTCTCTAGTTTCCTCTGGATTTGGCTTTAAATCTTGCCACACTTCCCAGAAACTAGTATCTTCTAACTGACATCTATTAAAGAGTTTTTAAAAAAGAAAAAAGACTGAATACAATGCAAGCAATTATTATAATGCTGTTTCTTCCCCCATTTTCTCTCTCTCTAGAGCATACCACCTTTGCTAGTCAGTTAATAACAGTCTCTCAGTATGTTTTGTTTGGTTACTATATATTATATATAAATATGTGTAAATACACACACACACACACATATATATATTAGATTAGAGTGCTTTAACGCCCTCTCACTCATGACAAAGATTATTAAAAACTTGGCAATAAAGAGGACTACTACATGTTCTTGTTACTTTTAACAGGCTCACCCAGTGGTTATTAAATTATCTAGCAGGAAATACTTTTTAAATTTTTTATTCATTGATTGATTTTAGAGAGGGAGGGAGGGGGAGAGACAGGAAGGGGGCGGAGAGAGAGAGAGAGAGAAAAGAAACATCAGTGTGCTGTTGCACTTACGTATGCATTCATGGTTGGTTCGTGTATGTGCCCTGACAGTTCACACCCGCAGCCTTGGCATATGAGGGTAATGCTCTAACAACTGAGCTACCTGGCCAGGGCTCTTAGATATTTTTTTGATTAGAGCTCAAACAACTTGAAGTAGTATGTTGAATTTTAGACTTTTGTCCAGTATTAAAGATAATTCCAAAGGTTGCAGGTTATTGGCCAGTAAGATGTTAACCAGCTTGTATCTATCTATTAGCCAATTAATTTCAGAATTCCTTTATTCCTCAGATTCTCCTTTGAACCAGTCTTACTAGCTTACTGATTCACATATTAATTAATTAGGTGAATAAGATATTTTACCTGTACTAATCATACTTTTGTGTGAAAGTCATACGTGTTTATTTTTTGAAAACTGTACTTGAACACACTGTAGAAAGACCAGTTGCTAGGTTCAACTGGAGCACTGTTGAACTACATTTCTTCTTTTAGTTTTAGCATTCTATACAATTTTAGCTAATTTAAAAACCCAGAAAATATGTTAGGCTCATGCTTCTAGTCTTCCTAAGTAGTATAATCTGTTACCTAAATTAGGGAAGTAAACTTCTTTGAGAACGGTCTTAAAGGTAAACACTCAAGATAACGGCTCCTAAACGGGACATTCAACAAGAAGATTAGATGGATTTTTTAAAAAACACACATGGGGTGTTGCTGTTAATTATTTTTATAAATGATATTGTCTCTTCATTTCCTTTTCTGTTTGGAGTGTAGTACTTACTTTGGTGGTTTCAGAGAAAGCATGTATCTGAACACAAGCATCTTTTCTGAAGAGTACAGGACAGTATACGAAAACAGGAACAAAGCAATGGTGACCCATCCAATAAGTGGCCTTGGAAGGACAAAAGCAATGAAGGAAGAATATATGCTCCCCTATGTTCATAGCAGCACTATTTACAATAGCTAACATCTGAAAACAGCCCAAGTGTCCATCAGTAGATGAGTGGATAAAAAAGCTGTGGTACGTATATACAATGGAATACTATGCAGCTGTAAGGAAGAAAGATCTCTTACCCTTCAAGACAACATGAGGGACCTGGAGAGTATTATGCTGAGCAAAATAAGCCAGTGAGAGAAAGACAAGTATCACATGATCTCACTTATTTATGGAATATAATGAACACAATAAGCTGATGAACAAAATAGATCCAGAGACATGGAAGCAGGGAACAGACTGACAAACCTCAGAGGGAAGGGGGTTAAGGGGATGGGATGAGATAAACCAAAGAACTGATATGCATATATGCACAACCACTGGACAGACAATAGTGTGGTAAAGGTGTGTGTATGTGTGTGGGGGGGGTGATCTGTAATACTTTCAACAATAAAGATAAATTTAAAACAATAATAATAAAGCAATGAAGGGGCCTGACCACTGAGGAAGCCCTGGGCAAGCGGCTGCTCCATTTCCTTTTTCAAAAGCTTTTCATGCAGAGCATCTGTCCGCTCTCCTACAGAGATGAGGTCAGCTCCCCAGACAACCACTCCCTCTCTTCCTCTCCTCCCCAGTCTACATACAAACCCAAAGAGATTAATTTACACTTGTTCCAGGAAGAAACACAGACAATAGCATCCGATATTAGACTAGTCCTTTGTGAATAAACATAAAGCTAATGGAGGGGGAGGGAGATATTCTGAGAGAGGAAAAAAGCATTGGACTTTATTGCTTAAAGCCAAAAGAAATTGGTATATGTGGTAACAGTATAAACAAAACACTTTTTAAAAGTATGGACAAAACTATAAAAATTTGTGCTCAATGTCTACTGTATTTGTGGATATGATCTGTTACCTTGAGAGGCTTACACAGTATGAAAATTATACCAAAATTTCTATTATATGCTCTGGTGATCTGAGGACCTTCAACAAATGGATGGTTGTGATGCTACAGACAGACAGGTAAAGGCACACATAGAATGAGATTTTTTTTTTTACGTGTATTATGAATCATTTTATATAACATAGTTATAAATATACTTTGGGGTTTTTTTTTTTGTTTTTTTTCCAAAACAAAATACAGTCAGATTTTAAATCTCTACTCTGGGATGGACATGACGATTTAAATTCAAAATATTTTGGTTTTTGTTTTTTGTTTTTTTTAGAAATCTATGAAAGCAAATACTTTTGAGAACACTGAATTTGAGCCCATTTCAGTAAGTAAATTCCACATTAACTTTTGAGTGATTATTTTGGAAGCTATCAAGACCTACCAGTTACAATTTTTCTAGTTATAGAATTTCTTTGAAGAAAGTAACTCTAAGTGTTTCATGGACATTTCCTAGCAACTTATTCTCATAGCATTCCAGGAAGATTAAAAATATGCATGTATTATCTCAAAAGTTATTGAGAAGTTTCCCATTAGTGAGTTGCATTCATGCAATAAAGACCGCATTTAGCAATATTCCCCAACAAACCATGATATTCATAAACTCATGAATACTCACATTTATATTAAAATTTTAAATAATGGTTTTACATTGTGAAAATGGATATAGACATATTTTGTGACCAAAATCATCACCATGGTTCTAGTTTTCTTATACCTTTTGGTTACTAATCATAAATAACACAAATAGGACAATGTTAATAACCCTCATCATATAAAACTCCATGCCTTCCCACAAGCTTACACATAAATTCCAAACTTCTTCCTGTGATGTATAACCTGGAATAGCTTGTCTGCATGTACAACCTCGGCTTGTCCCTCCCCCGCCCCCCCCCCCCCCGCTATTCTGTTACTCCTGCCTCTTTCATGCCATCAGAAACGCCAGGGGCTCCCATCCTCGGGGCCCTCACATGTGATCTTGTTCTGCCTTGGATGCTTCTGCTCTGCATTCTAATCACCACGTTCCCCAAATTCCCTCTCTCATCACAAGGCTGGCCCCTTCTCAACCTTCTGATCTCAATTTAAATGTGACCTTCCTATATAAACTTCCATATATTGGACAGTCTGACAGAATCTAAGTGGATAATGGGTTCTTATTCTCATTACATACTCTGTATGCATCTATTTTATGATGCATTGCTTGGAAATAAAATGAGAGGCAGGTGGTCTCAGGAGAATGAAGTAGTGGTGTTGAGGGGGGGGTCGGGGGTGTTGAGGTGGTATAGAGGTGTGAGAGGGAAAACAGTGCCTATTCTCCATCATGGCTCTAGAATCTTAAGCAAGGAGGTTGAGGGAGGGAGAAAGAGAGACAGAACTGCAGCACCTGCTGAAGGTTTTTTGTTTTTTATCCTCACCTGAGGACATTTTTTTTGCATTTATCTTCACATACAGCAGGAGGAAGAGAGAGAGAGAGAAACATCGATGTGAGAGAGACACATCAACTGGTTGCCACCCACACGACCCCAGCCGGGGCTGGGGACAAACTGCAACCGAGGTACGTGCCCTTAGCGGGAACCGAACCCGGGGCTCTCTGGTCCGCAGGCCAATGCTCTAACCGCTGAGCCAAACTGGCCAGGGCTGAAGGCACTGTTTTGATTGAGGTAATTGAAGTATTCAGGGTGCAAGAAGGTCACTGGAAAGGGTGGCAGTGGCATGATTGCTCCCTGAGTAACTTGAGGGCAGCAGAGTTCTAAAAGAACGTGGATGAGAATAAGCAGACTTGTTCTTGAGCACATACGAGATACCCGTGGAGACTGTAACGCATCACTGGGGAGGAGGGGAGGCTCAGGCCCTGCAGATGGAGTTCTGCAATGGGAAGGAAACATGTTTATCTTCAGGCTGGCAGGTGTGAAGATACTCAGGTGAAGTAATGACCCCTGGGATGGTAACAGTCAGTGACTATCAGCAGTTACAGGTCTGTCTCTCTGTTAAACCAGATAACACCACATAGGAATTATCAAAAGCCACAAATCCATCCCACTGTCTTGTCATGCACCCTGGTAGTGCTTTTCCCTTTCCTCATAGTGACTTAATGGACATTGGCAAGCTGTTAAATAGACAAACAAAGAAGTGAGGACAAATGTTCCCCAAGTTTAAGGTGAGTCATCAGTCAGACTTGGTATCATCAGGGAACTGAATCTAACTAGCTTTATTTTAGCACAGCCATTAAATCTAGCTATTATTAGTCTCTAACTCCAATGACTCAATACATTTAAGCCTTTCATTTGACTCAGCCATGAGAAATTGAAACTGAACTGACAATACTGATGTGCTCTGACTTGCCTGCAGGTGGCGCTGTCAGGACAACATGTGCTTTCAGTACTGCTCTCCCTTTCCACGTGGATAGACTGTCAGGACCCATCTTGCTTCTCTCCTAGTCCTCTAAGAATTTTAGGATACCTTTGAGAGGCAAGTGAATATGGTCAAGTTTGTGGCTAGTGATTAAATTTTTTCCAATATGAAACTAATTAACTACATAACAGAACATAGGAACAATGTTTTTTGTTTTTGTTTTTTTAAAATTTGTCTGCCTATTTGAAACAACACCTGTCAATGAAGAAACTGTATATGTTCTTAACTGATAATACAGATAATATTTTTAATTGAGATATAACAGGCAGATTACTATTTCAATCACTAGGATTGCCATTTAAAATAGATTGTAAACATTTACTTTTTAATATGGAAACAAGTTAAAGCAAATCAGATTTTATATTTAAATCACATTTAACATGTTTTTTAAAATAGTAAATGTTTTTATTTTTTATTATGTTTTTAATTGATTTTTTTAGAAAGAGAGGAAGGGAGAGGGAGAGAGAGATAGAAACACCGATGAGAGAGAGAAGCATCAACACTGATTGGCTGCCTCCTGCACGCCCTCTACTGGGGATCAAACCTGCAACCCAGGCATGTGCCCTGACTGGGAATCGAACCAGCAACCTCTTGGTGCATGGGTCAACACACAACCACTGAGCCACACCAGCCAGGCAAAAAATCGTAAATGTTTTTAAACTTTAAAAATGTATTTGATATGTGTGGGTATCCCTGCACATGATCAAGGTTTTCATTTCTCCAAGGATTTTTATTTACCCACAGAATCAAAATATCAAGACCTTGTAAGGTTTCCTCAAGTGCTAATCTAACATCTAAGTTCTTATTAATTAAGTTGTAAGGGTGATACTAATGAGACTCAAAGGAAGAAGCATCATCTGTGGACAGCTCCATTTCCAGATTCCAAGAAAACTATTAAAACATTTACAGCACTGAGAGTGAATCAAACCAGTTTGCGAACTCGCTGTTGTGGCCATATTGCATAGCAGTGGGGGATTCCGAGTAGGAAGGTTCACTCATCCACTTCATCATGTTAAAAATCATTCAATGGAACTAAAAAGTAACCTTTTCATTTTGAAAATTAAAAAGGCACAGATACACAAAAAAGAAATTAATTTGGAAGATTCTGAATGTTTGTGTTCAATATAATTATCATGAAATGTACATAGAAAATAATCTCAGCATATATTTGTCAACATTTTATTTTTATTTCAGCAGTGCTACTAAGTAAGGCCAAAATATGAGTTCACCTCCACAAAGTATACTCTGTATGACCATAGGGTAAAATTTTTTATGATTGTTAGCATGGGAAAAGGGTGAGCACTTACTTTTCATAATTTTAAATTATTAAATATATTAATAGAAACAGAAATATTAATTTACCAATAGTTTGACATCTTGAATGTAAATATGACCTCAAGCATACAATGGAAATTTGTCCTGAAAACAACAGCTTTAAAAGAGTTTAAGCTGGCCCTGGCCAGTTTGGCTCAGTGGTTAGAGCGTCAGCCCGTGGACCAGAGTCTCGGGTTCGGTTCCCGCTAAGGGCATGTACCTGGGTTGCAGTTTTCCCCCAGCCCTGGTTGGGGTCATGTGGGTGGCAACCAGTTGATGTGTCTCTCTCACATCGATGTTTCTCTCTCTCTCTCCCCTCCTCTTTCCCTCCTGCTGTATTTGAAGATAAATGCAAAAATGTCCTTGGGTGATGATAAAAAAAAAAAAAGAGTTTAAGCTGAAATATCTTCCTAAATGCTTTGTGAGACTTAAGATGAAAGACAGTCCTTCCGGTCACCTGACACAAGGTTACAGAGAAGCAGCAAATATATCAACAGAGTTCAGGGAAAACTGAAAGATGGCTTTTGCCATATATTCCTTATATTTTAAAAACTGAGTGGTAAATATCTAGAGAGCCTGCAAAATGGCTAAAATAAATATTTGGACATAAATGTGGACTGTAGAGTCCACTACCCTATTTTTAATAGAATATTTTCAAAGGCAAAGTGAAACCAACTATATTTTTTTCAGGTACTCAACTCTAAAGGCATATTATAAGAAATCTAAATGTATAAGAATAATACATTTTAAGAGGCCTAGGTGACATGCAATATAAAAATAAATATATTCACAAATGATGCATCATTTTTATTTTTTTTACGTGTAGTTGTCTGGAATTTTGAATACCACCCCCCTTTTGACTGTTTTATCTAGACATTCAGCAAATGGGTAAGCAAAAACTTAAGAGGAATAATTGGAAAGATTCATTAAATAAATCAGTATCTGATAACCTGAACAACAACTAATGTGAGATAGGAATCTCATGCATTATTTGGACTTATAAACTGTCTAATGTTCTAATAATTAATATACTAGTTTATTAAAACAGTTGTGGCTGTCATCCTTAGAGGCTATTAGCAATTCAAAATAGTGAATTACACCCAAAGGGTGCTTTTGTATAGACCAGTGATTTTCAACTGGTGTGCCCCAAGAATTTTTAAAACATGCAATATCTGACTATTAAGTCAGGAACCCTGACCTTTGCCCATAGATTGTCAAGTTAAAAAATGACAACAGCCAACATAATGATAGCCATCCCACATGAATGAATCAAAATTATACCTATTTTTTTTGTCAGATTAGCAAAATATATATTTCTTGGTGTGCTGCAGAATTTTAGTAATTAGATTATCTATGCCATGAGATGAAAAAGGTTGAAAATCACTAGTATAGACATTTGTTCTCTTTGCTGGTCATTTATTCTACAAATATCTTTTAGGCACCATTTACAAAGATGACCAAAAAATATAAATTCTGTGTATATAATAAAGAGAGCCAAATAGTCATTCAATAAATTCAGGTGTATAATACCAGAAAAATACTTTTATCTTGAGGCTAAGTCACTCTGGACTGGAAAAATTCATAGTCAGCTTTCCGTATCCACAGGTCTGCATCCACGGAAACAACCAGCGGCAGATAAAAAATATTCAGAAAGACTGCAGGTCTAAACTCTGTGTTGACAATGTGTTGGTTATCTTTTTAAAAATGTACATATGTGAACTATCTCATCCCGCAGTAATGTCAAGTAAATCATCCTAACTTCTATTACTTGCGTATCAGTTGTTCAAGATGTAATCAAGGCACAGACTCGGTGAAACAGTCTCTCTTATACATTACAAAATAATTTGACAATGTGTAGGTAGATCTATGCTAAGACCAGCTGAACCTCTAATTAAGAAAATAAAATTAAACATGGCTGGGGCAAGCTTCGTAGATAATTCATTGCTGCACTTATGTTAAAAAGGCAAAAAATCCAAGTAACTAAAAAAGAAAGTAAATATGAAAAAATTATTGAGAAAAGAAAGTTATGTTGCTGACATGTACTATGTAGTTATGGCCTATGATGGTTACATCGGCATTGAACATGTACAGAATTTTTTTTTGTCATTATTTCCTAAATAATAAAGTATAACAACTATTTATATAGCACCTACATTAAATATTTTAAGTCATCTAGAGATTATTTAAAGTATACAGCAGGATGTGTGTAGGTTATATATGCAAATGCTATGACATTTTATATAAGGGACTTGAGCATCTGTGGATTTTGGTACCTGCTGGGGTCCTGGAACCAGTCCCCCCAGGTATCGAGGGACAACTGTGTTTCTTGCGGAAACCGTTTCAGTCTATGGTCCTTAAATACATTTACACTGATGGTTTGGTTTATTGCTTCTCTTCACCCCTAGTCTCTTAAACACAAGTATACACACTTGCAGCAATCTCTCTACACAGGACATTTCTGATGAAATGAGAAAGATTAAAATATAGACGTTTATTTCAGAGATGCAGAAATGGTTTTTAAAAATTCTATGACTATAGAGAATGCATGCATAATACAATATATCAGGAAAGAACAATGTTATCTTTAAGTGAAAAAGTGTGTGTTTTGAGAGGTTGGAAGTTACTGTTCTGTACCATTTTGTAAGGTGTGCTTGACTCGCAACTGACAGTTGGCTTGAAATAGCCTTTAAAGCAATGTCTGTTTCAATGCAATGAATCCTGACATGGAATTCACTGGCGCTGGCCATGGTACTTATAGTAAAACATGTTTATGGGAGAAAAGGAAGATTTGAAATTTAGGCATTAGAATAACTATCACAGAAAACCCCTAAACAGTTGAGTTTAATATTGAATTGGTCAATTCTATTATCAAATATCATAAAACATGAAGTAAAAAGAAATTAGGTAATTTTAAAACTACAATAAAACTTATTTCATAAAACGGCTAATTTCCTAATATAGGCACTGTTTTCAGTGTCTTGGAAACTGTAAACTCTGCCAGTGTGACTAGCAGGTGATGAGCAGGTGGCCTGTGTGACATTATCAACTTCACAGTAAGAAAGCAAGGTCTTTTTTTTTTTTTTTTTAATTTTATGAACTGCTTGGGAAGAAGGGGTGTGTGTGTGTGTGTGTAACGAGGAGCTAGAGGAGATTAACTTGTAAGCCATTATCTGATGCAAAAACAGACATTTACTAAGTCATCTATGAGAAATTGGCTTGATAATAGCTAAGCATTCACATAAATCTTCAGGGACCTGGATTCTCTCAAGTGTGACAGAAAATTCATCTTAACTGCCAACTCTCCCATTTAAAAAGATCTCATTTGGCAAATAGCTATGATGTCTTGAGTTCTATGCAGTGGCAGGTTTGTTTTCAATCTGATTAACATCATCTGAGAACTATAAAATGACCTTCAATTAAAACAGCTATTAAACTTTGTCTATATGAGTCCCACCATGGAGGATGGTCCTTGGCTATACTTTAAGAATGATCTTGAAAACATTCAAAGAGGATGATGAAAGAGATGTCTGAGAAGCCATAAAAAATAACTATTGTTCAATGCTGTTCTGTGCACTACTAGTAACACTATATGATAGGACGAAATATTATCCCAGAAAAAGAATGTCACCTAGCCACCAGAATCCAAGTGGATTCGACGTAAGTGGACAATGCACAGAGCAGATCTGTGGTGAAGAACAGTGATGCTCCAGTGCACAGTCCAAGGTTCTCACTCAGTTCCTGTCCGTCACCTCCTCTGTTTGACACCAGTCTAGAAGACAGGACATGAATGCCCGCTACAGGATTTGTAGACGTACGTTACACATTTCTCTCATTGTGCTTGTGGACTCACAAACCAGTGGGCAGAGACTCCACCAGGCTACATCAGCATCTACAAGTCAACACAGTGAATTTGGGAGTAACTTACATTAGGAATGGCTCCCCACTTAAGGCCGCTGGGATTAAATAATGCAGAATTCACTAGGACTCTATTCTCATACAGCAAGAAAATCTCATCAGTAATCCTTCTTTTGAGGAATCCATTTAGAAAAAAAGTTTATAGAAAAGAAGTAGGTAATTTACTTCAGCATTCTTTTCATGAGAAGAGAACGACAAAGGTTATATCCACACAGAGGGAACAGTTAAAATTACAGTCACATTTATTCATGTAGCTAGGCCTGTGACCAAAATCATTCATTAAAAAAAAAAAAAAAAAAAGCTTTCATTTATGACATAAACCATTTCTTTTAGTTATACATGAATAATATCACTTTATTTATAATTCCACACATTTCCCATTTAATTTACCTTTTTAGCCCTATTTGTTTGTTAATGTCCTGGGATAGTTATATTTACTGTCCTAAATAACATGCATTAGGCAGAAAATATTTAAGAGATTTTATGCAAAGGATGATAGCGGTTTGCCAAGAACTGCAAGCTCTTTAAACTTGACTTTGATCTGTGTCCACTTCAGGAGAGGATTAAGAAGGGGGCTGTTTGAAGTGAAGAGGGGCACATGAATGGGCCTCTAGATTGTTTGGGGGTTCCTCCTCCTCACGCCACTTTACCTAGAATTTTTACCTTTGCTCCTAAAGCCATAATAATTGACAGACACTGTGAACATGGGTAGACACAACCAGTAACTATCCTGAGGTCCAGTTGGTATGAGTTATATGAATGGAAGACGAGAGTGCTGTCTGCACAGCATGGTCCCAGTGGCGAGGAATGAGAGTGGAAAGTAGACTAGATGTGTGTTGAAAAATGATTTGCAGCAAAATGACAAGTTTTAGAGGCATTCCTAAAATGACATCCACAATCTAGGAACCGGGTCAAGAAAGCCTAGAATTACTTATCTACTATATTTACAACGTGCTCATTCATTAGAGAGCCTTTCCAAGAAAACTGATGACAGTGGATAAAAAATAAGTTCCATTCCTTCTCAACCCCAAAGTATATAAAACTTGGCATGAGGTATTTTTCAGCTAAAAAGCAGCTGTGTAGTCTAACATCAGCTTCAATTTCTCAAATATCCATTTTTGCTACAATAAAGTAACAAAGCCAACTCTATTTCATGAACATTTGTTATTTTTCTTTTTCAGTTAGATAAATAGGCCCATATACCCTAGGCATTACAGGAAATCCCAAAGCTCAGAAACTCTCTAATGAGAAGGGAAGGACTCAGCCCTCACGAAATCTGAAGCATGCAGCTATGATGCAACACTGCCCGGAGATCATGAACAGTGACATCAGACTAGCCCGAGCTGTGCAGTGAGCTGGCTCTCGAGGTTCACATCCTAAATCTGAAATATCTCTTCTTCATAAAGGTAGTAACTTTATGCTTTGCAAGAAACGTCCTCAAATGTCATTTTTTAAATGAATTAACCCTTGGTCTTTCTTCAGACCTTTTCTCTTTCTTCTTAGTATATTCAATAATATTTCAAGAATAAGCCTACATAACAATGCAAACTTTAGACTAAGTATGATACCATATATGTTATAGGAACTCAACAAATATTTGTTCAATAAATAAATAAGTAAAATTTGAATGGGAAACTATATTGTTGATTTTAAAATGGGTTGCGAGTTCATCTCTAAGTTAGCTGCATTATGTAGGGTTAGAACATTGATATATTTTCACTACTAAATTTTTCATTATTCATTAAGGGTAGGTGGTGTTGGAGAGTCACATAGTTGATAGATGCATTACCTATAACTTCTAATATACCCAGAGGACATGAGTTATCGTGATGTAACTTCTAAAATATAAGGGCTACAATATTTAAAGCTGTAACACTTTTGATTAGTCTTTTAAGAAAATTCAGAAAAATTTTCTTTTAAGAAAATTCAGACCAATACAACATGGGGCAAAAGTAGGTTTACAGTTGTGAGTACACGAAACATGGTTTATTCTTGTTTTATGACTTATTATTATAATATTTTCCATGTGGACAACTGTAAATTTACTCTTGCCACAGCCTGTTTTGCTTTCCATAGAAAAAGCCTGTTAATGCACAACATAATACAATTTAATATGATATAAATCATGTGTACTACTCTTGCAAGAAACCTGTAAGAGTGGTTATAATTATAAATATCAGCACACCCAAACAAATGAATACATCTTTCAATAAAGCTTAGAGGTACCAAAAGACATTCAACCCTAAAAATCCCAATATGGAAAATCAAATAGAAAATGATAAAAGGACCAAAGCTATGGCTACTAGTATATTGCTGCCTAACTACAAACTAATTTATTTTCAAAGCTAGGATGGAACCAGCATGTTATCTCTTTTAACCTTCGTTAAAGATTATTTATGCACACCTTACTATATACAGAGCTATCTTAAACAAGATCATAACCTTGAGGAAAAAGGAAATGGAAATATATGAAAATTCTCACTTATTTTTAATCCCAGCGGACATTATTTCATTGATATTCAATTTCTGTATAAATTCATGCAGAATATGAACATTTCTCATAGCTTAGTTTTACTGACAATCAAATTGCACAAATCCTTTTTGGGCTAAGTAGTATCCAGAGACATTGTACTGTTAATTGGTATCATTAAGTAACATTTTGAAATGATGGGTTTAAGTGTACTAGCTGAAGGTTTGATTGGACATTGATAAATCATGTAGTTGATCTCTACATAGATGGAATTAATCTTTCAATAGGTTTTATTCTTATGTTATCTGATCCAAGATGTGGAACCCATTTTTTAAAATTTGCACACTGTATTTCATATTGGAAACTTAAGCTGTGATTTATCATTAAAAGATGATTTGAAATGCAATGCTACCCACGACTGCCCCTTTACTTGTGGGTTTCTTATAGATCCTTTTTTTCAGGGATAAGAATTATGTGGAAACCAGCTGCTACAACTGCCCTAATTTTTAAGCCCGAAATTTCTCATTTCCATTTTGGTAAAAGAGGCCAAAAAAAAAAAAAAAAAAAAAAACATGAGCAGCTTTTTGAGCTCTCTTTCCCCTACACCAGTTCCTGCAGTCTTCTTTTATTCTTCTGTTACTATCTTTAAGCACTCTGTAGCCAATTCTTGCCAGGTCATTCTATAAGCCTCTATTTTATAAATATATATCCATATGTCAGAATATATTAAACATGGATATAAAGTCATTAATCTTCCATTTATAATAAATAACCCACCACTGAATCTGTAATTGTTATGCTAGACAGTTATTTAACCCTTAGCATGTATACTATGCTAAACACTTTATTTAAATCTTATGAAGTAGGGGTAATTTTTACCCTCATCTCAAACAGAAATTGAGGCATACTTGCCTGAAGTCTCATAGTTGGCAAATGATCTGTCTGACAGCAAAGGCCAAGCTTTCAAACCCTATACTATAAGGCTTCCCGTGTTATCTCTATAAGCCGTTCATTCATTACATAGGCTTTACAACTGGGATCTTCAGCTTCAAATTTATTTGTCATGGCTCTAGGTTTCCATTTTCATTGCAATTCAATTTCTAGAAAATTAGTCTGTAGAAGAAAATAAAGCTGGGCCATAGAGTACCTGTATGTGCTAATAAGAGGTTTGGACTTAATTCTGCATGGGGTGGGAAATCACTGGAGGGCTGCAGCGGGGGCTATGCAGAATTGAAGAGCTTCAGCTGAAGACTAGGGGAGAGACAGGGATGCCCCGAACTACATTAATGTTGATAAAATGGGAGGAGGGACAGAACTGGAAAATATTTGGAGAGTAAAATTTGTAGGCCCTTGTGATTGATTGGAGGGAAGGACAGGGTGGCGGAGGCTGTTGGCTGCTGTATCTCAAACACTTATTAGGACTGTCACTGTAATGCCCTGGAGAGGTGGTTTGCTTCTGGCCCTGCTCTCTGTCCCACTCTCAGCCGGAGCTAAGCCGTCTCTGTGGCTGCTTTCCCAAGCAATAGGACTCCCATTTCCCACTCACCCAACATGTCTGGATTATAGAAACAGGAGAGAAAACGATGAGGTCTGAGGCTACTGGGCTGTGACCGAATAGCTGGGCTGCCTGTCTGCCTGTGTACTGGTGTATATCTCAGTCACTGACAAACTTGTTTCAAATAATGTTCTTTACAACAAAAAATCTGGTCAAAAATAGGATTTAAATGGTTCCTTATGTTTCCAGGTAAAACTCCTCTTTGCACTGAAGTACTATTCAGAGAACCATAGATACTGACCCAATTTAGATGACTAATTGTGGCTATGCTTCTATAATGTAAGGGGGTCCAAAACTCAGTCACACACACACACACACTCTCACACACACACACTCTCACACACACACACACACACACACACACAAATACTATATAATTAAAAGCATGTGATATGCAAGACACCTACTTGCAAAAATAAATAGGTGTCATAACTCCTTACCTCTACTACTTCAGCAGAAAAGTTAATTTAAAAATGTATGTTTCTTAGATGTGCTTATGAAATCCTGTGACAAGCCATGCCTCATAGCAGACAGGTTAGCCCAGGTCAGGAGGGCTCTGGAGTCCCATG
The DNA here is from genome assembly GCA_030848825.1 of Tadarida brasiliensis. Lineage (NCBI taxonomy): Eukaryota > Metazoa > Chordata > Mammalia > Chiroptera > Molossidae > Tadarida > Tadarida brasiliensis. The sequence goes on from CM061257.1 coordinate 65,256,170, forward strand.
ATGCTCAGCCAGGCTAACGCTCAAGTAGGTCAGACAGTATCAAGGGACCAGGGAGGAAGCACAGTGAACTAAATCAGGGTACAAAACAGTACATTAACATAAGAAAAAACACAACTATATACATAAATATAATTGCCTTTGTACAAATATAGGACAATCCTGGAATGATACACTCAAAACTAAACAGTAGCTTTATTAGGATGAAATACGCATTTTGAATGAAAATATAGCTTGTTCAAAACTGGTTTTGATGAGAAGACAAAACGATTTTCATTTTTAACCTCATCTGTTTATGGTGTGAGGAGTGTGGGGAGCAGAAGACGACTCTATAAGGAAGGGCAGGCCACGCAGGGACTAGCACAGAGCGTGGCGCCCGGCAGTGCTGACGAACAGCTGGTGAACGAGGACTGATCTTGGCAGCACCTGGGCTAGCTCACGCTCCACCTCGCCCCCTTCAGAGCCTCTTATCTCAGGATGGAGGCAAAGGGTCCGACACTGGAACTCAGGTCTGCTTTCTCCTTTCAAGCTGGAGTTGAACTGTCTTGCCCTAAAAGCACATGCCAAGAGTCCAGAAAGCTCTCTTAAACGGCCCTCTAATTTTTCCATTTCTGCTACTTTGATGGATTTTAGGGACATAACTCTGATCGTTCCAATCTCCAGTTCCAGAGAGGTAATGAAATTCAACACACATTGAGTGCTATGAGGTACTTTTCTAAACACATTATATATTGCTTGTTTATTTGAGGTAAGTATTCTTTCTGTCCTCCATTTGAGAGATTTGGGGGACAGGCAGGGGACTTGCCCCAGGTGGCACAGGCGGTAAAGGGGAAAGCAGCCTCGAAGGCTGGCCATCCAACCTGGAGACTGCTGTTTTAATATGTTTACTGTATGTCTTCTAAGAAATCCAGGCAAATTAAAGGCACACCATGTCCTATTAACCGGAAATAGGCAGAATAAATCTCAGAAAAAAATACTGAATATTTGACGAACAGTATCTTAAGTAGTAATAGCACATAGTTTGTTTAAACAAAGGGGTCTTTTTAAGAAGTTTGCATGAGGCATTTTCAGTGTCTTTTGGTTTTTGTTTTCCTGAGTCTGTGATTGAATGGCCTTTGTTCTCTGGAATATTTCACATGCTTTCTCCATCTGTTGGAGGTGTGTTTATTTCTATTCAGACACCACAGGCCTATGGGTCGCTACATATTAAGTTTAAGTTTTTGTTATGTGAAGAAGCACGGGAAGCAGATGTATCTGTAACCATGACCTTGCATATCTATAAATAAGTCCTTGTCATAATGTGAAAAATGCCATGCTCATTAATCTATGAACTAAGATAAAACCGCCATTTGAACATAAAGCTTTAGTAAGTGGATACACTGGTGACACTAAGTTTATGACTTGCCTTTAAGTGACTGGATTGGAAATACATTTGGGAGCTAATGCAGGGGGTATAGTGGTTAAAAGCATGGGCTTTGGAGCCTGACACATCTGTGCATTCTAATTACTAGGTCTTTGATCAAAGGCAAGTTATGTAACTTCTCAAAATACCTACATCCTAGCTTATTGCGAAGATTAAATGAGATAATGCATGCAAAGGCCATAACCCAGTGCCTGGAACATATTAAATACTCAATATATGTCAGTGATGGTAATGATTAGCTACCAAGTTACAGTAAAATCAGTAGTTTAAAATAATGTAGTTTTTATTGATGCAATGACCCACACTTTTCCATATGTTTTTGGTTTCTGATACTGGGGTACATTTTTAAAATTAATATGTATATTCTCCTCTCTGCCTGTCTCTCCAGGCTCTTCTAAAAATATTATTAAATCCACAGTGTATCTTATTATTAGGTGTTAGATTCAAGAGCCTATGGGAATAGTATCATGCTGTATGTTTGGTTCAATGGCAGAAATCTAAGGGCAACTAACCCAGAGATGAAGAGATATTATTGGTTGCTCTGAAGATTTGCCCTCCAAAGCTACTCTTTATCTTATCACATCTCCCTTAATCATGCCAATTCTGTCCCTTGTGCATACTTTTATTTAGCTCTTAAGTAAACATCTCCCTGTAACCAGATAGTGGGAAGTATTGGAGATTTCTAGAAGAATAAGATGCTATCGCTGACCTACCTAGGATCTCAAAGACAAGTAGGGGTAACACACACATAAAAACATCCTTACAGCATAGTTGTTTTCTGTAGCAACAGATGGGAATCTAAGGAATGACAATAATATGGAGGAGGGAGGGATGTGCTTGGAGAATTTTTGTTGCATGGCTGAGTGTCAAGTGCCTAGCCACTGGCAGATGACAAATTTATGATTTTGCAAGTCATGACCTTGGTCTTGAAGATACTGCTGGCCTGTCTCACTCTAATGTGATAATGTTGTTAATTCCTTACAGGCAAGGGGCACTGCTCCCAGTCACAAACCCCCTGCCTCCATGAGCCAGAGATGAGTTTGGGGAGGAAGGACCTGCTGATCTAAGAACATCCCCAGTATCAAGGAAGCAGTGGCCCAGCAGTGGTTGGACTCAGGAGCCCTGTTACCCCTTCGGCTGGCGAGCACAGAGCCAAGGTACAAACGTTTTACTTAGAGAACTTAGATTCTTGTCCACGTGGATAAGAAAGAATCATGACATTTGAAATGTTTACAAAACTAAATTTCTTGCTAGATATTCCTCTCCAAAAAATCTGAGGAAAAGAAAAAGGAGCATGGAGCTATTTTGAAAGTGATGAGAATTTGCTGTAATTCATTTAATTCCCTGTAGATATCCTCTTTTATGTTCTCATTACTACTCAATGAGTAACCATTAGGCATATATTATATTAAAGATGCTTACAATTGATCAAATAAGAGCAGATTTGAAAGTGCAGAATAGAAGGAATTCTTTTAAGTACAGAAGTAGATTCCTTTCCTCCATGAAAAACTGGCATTCTATTTTATCTTAGTCTGAAACATGCATTTTTGTCATTACCAGTATTTCCATGGGATAAGATTGATGTCACAAACATTTTCACGTTTGCCAAAAGATTTAAACCAAAATATTAGGTAGTGAGATTAGGAAAGAAATAAGGTAAACATATACTAGCTGGTTTACAAAAGTGACCTTATAAAGTCTCTCAATCTATTGAAAATACACTTGATATTTACATGAAGAAGCAATTGCTTTACAAAGTTATCTATCTAAGAATAAAAATGGCCCTGGCCAGTTTGGTTCAGCAGTTAGAGCATCAGCCTGCGGACCAGAGAGTCCCGGGTTCAGTTCCTGCTAGGGGCACGTACCTCGGTTGCAGTTTGTCCCCAGCCCCAGTTGGGGTCGTGTGGGTGGCAACCAGTCAGTGTGTCTCTCTCTCATCGATGTTTCTCTCTCTCTTCCCCCCTCTCTCCCTCCCGCTCTATCTGAAGATAAATGCAAAAATGTCCTCGGGTAAGGATAAAAATAAATAAATAAAAGAATAAAAATGTTTAGCAGTAAATATATGTCTATAACCTGGTAAAAATCAAGAGGTTAGCTATCTTTAACCTTTCCCTCTACTTTCCATAGATATATATTATATTGTGTATTTTCAAATCTGCTCTTCCTTAATCAATTGTAAGCCTTGACTCTAAGCTCAGAGACATAAAAACTCATCTTCAAGATTAAAGATTTGTTTTTTTCTGGGTGGAGTTCCAGAGTTGCCTTGGTAACAGCTACTATCACAAATTGAACGTTAACAACAGAACATTTTTAAAATGCAGACACCAAAGTAAGGCAGTAAAGGGAAAAATGTTTTCAGTTCCTTTTTCTCATATATATATATATATGGCTTCTTATTGAAGTAATCATTTTTAAAACTATGAAATGTAAAGAAAATCAGAATGGTAAATGCCTATAATAGCAAAGGACACTTATTCTGAAAAATAAGAGGGGTCACATATAACTGTGATGCTGCCCCTCACTTCCTATTATTTGTGAATAAAACTCTGTAGTCAGAACCTGAAGATTTCTGGTGTTTGGTTTGGAATCATTTTTCCGGGTAAGGCTGGTGTATGATATGAAGCACAGACAATTTGGCATTTGGTTCTAAAAATATGTTTGGGATTAGTTACTTATTCCTTCAGCAACAGGCTCCCAGCCAAATAATCTTTAACCAAATGTCAGAGCCCAATGTTTCTTCAGCTACTGAGATTCTATTTCATGTTGCTATGCCTTAAAGTTCAGGTGAAAAAAAATTTTTTTAACCTACACTTGGTGGAAGACAGAGCAAAAACATTTTAAACAAAATATTAAACTTCTAGAATAGCGAATCACTTAAAATCGAAACCTTAGATTTTCCTTAGATTGAGTCTTTATGTTTTTTTACCTTTTTTTTTCTTTATTGATTGTTTTTTAGAGAGAGAGAGGAAGGGAGAGGGAGAGAGAGATAGAAACATCCATGAGAGAGAACATCGATTGGCCGCCTCCTGCTTGCCCCCCACTGGGGATCGGGCTCAAAACCTGGGCATGTGTCCCGACCGGGAATCAAACCGGCGACCTCTTGGTACATGGGTAGATGCTCAACCACTGAGCCTCACTGGCCCGGCGAGTCTTTATTTTTTTACACAAGTAAAAGGAAGTTGAATTTTATTTCTAAAAGATGCAGGACAAATGAATAAAAAACACTTTGCCTCTTTCATACACTTAATATTGATATTCAGTTATTTTAACATGTAAAAATTCTGTTTTTTTTTTCCAAATGATAAATTAAGCTTTGTCTTTTAATGTATAATTAGTAAAGTTTAATTAAGAATTATGGAGTGTTTTCCAGCTCACGGTGTAACTATGTAGCTGAATTACTTTAACCTTTGTTTTTTCCTTATGCATGAAACAGCTGTTCCACATCTTAGCTATGTTTTCAATTAGAAGTTAGAATCTAGTCCATCTTTAACTTACTCTCTACTAAAATTTCAATAATAAATATGGCCCAATGTTCAAAGGATGTAGTGTTTATTGGCCTATAATAGTTGTATTATATTTTCATTGAATAAAATATATATTTCTCTTAAAAGTTTTGTCTTATGTTCATATCGCATACTCTACCTCTGAATCCATGAACACCTATATAAGTAGATAATACAAAGATCCATTAGACAGACTTTCTGTGTGTTATGTTCTTCCTGTTTTTTTAATAGCATTATTTACATTTGAAATTATTAGAATTCATTCTGTCTTCACAAATCATCAAATAATACATTTCTATGAGATAAAAAGAGTATTCCCATAGTTGAAAGGACTATGTTTTAACAGAAACAAATTTAAAAGTCCTAGTTTGGCAACAAAATTCTTATAATCTTTTCTAATTTCTTTTAGTATTATGCCCACTTAATTTTCTTTTATGATTTTTAGGTTAATTCTATTAGTTACCTATTGCTGCTAAAACAATAGAAACATGTTCTCTTATAGTTCTAGAGGTCAGAAGTGTGAAATGGGTCTCAGAAGGTTACTGTGAAGGTGTCAGTGGGGCTGCATTTCTTTCTGGAGATTCTAGAGGAGAAACTGTCTCCACGTCTGTTCCAGCATCCTAATTCTGCCCGCGTTCCTTGGCATAGGACCCTTTCCATCTTGGACAGCCAGTGATGACAGCCTGAGTCTTTCTCACACAGCATCACTCCAACACTGACTCTTCGTCTCCCCCTCTCACTTTAAGGCCCCTTGTGATTACACTGGCCCCACCTGCATAATCCTGGGCACTCTCCCCACCTCCAGGTCAGCTGGTTAGCAACCTAATTTCCATCTGCACCTTCTCTGCCATTTCCATAACTTAACATATTCATAGGTTCCAGGGATCAGGATGTGGACATCTTTGAGGATGGGAGCCGAGAAGTAAGGGTGGGGAGACACGATTCTGCCCACCACATTAATATATCATTCTAAAAGAAACACAAAATCTGGCCCTGGCTGAGTGGCTCAGCTGGTTGGAGCATTGTCCCATGCACCAAAGGGTTGGGGGTTCAATTCCCAGTTAGTACACATGCCTAGGTTGTGAGTTCCATCCCTGGCTGGGCATGTACAAGAGGCAACCAACTGATGTTTCTCTCCCCCCGCCCCACCATCACCCTATCTAAAATCAAAACATATTCTCAGTTGAGGATTTAAAAAACAAAAGAACAAAATTTAATTTTTAAATAATTATTTTTCAATATTATGTCTTCCATTTCACTCAAAAATTTAGACATTAAAACTAACAAAATATTAATTTAGTAAAATGTACCAGTACTGGCACTGAAACATCCAAACTAATCCTAGTATTTCAATAAATAATGGTGACATTTGTACTACATCCCACACTGGCTTGTCATGGTTTTTACCCATCAGCAGCAGATTTATAGCTGACCATCTTTCCTTAATTCCGAGTCTCTCAGTCACAGAAAAGAGTCCACTAGGATGCAACTAAAAAGGTCATCTTACCATTTCTCTGTATTCCTTTCTCTTCAACAGGCGGCGTGGTTTGGACTATTACACGACACTAAAAATCACTGAGCCACCTTCTTTTGGAATTTTTTAGGCACTTCTTTCTTTGTTTTGAATTAGTCGGTAGTATAAATTTACGTTGCTATTACCTCTCCAAGTGACCAGTATTCTACAGGGATGTATTTATCTCCCCAAGTATAAAAAAGTTCCACGATTTCACCGAAGGCTCATCTCTGGTGATAAAAGTCTGCCTGTCGTTCTCTCCTGCATTCGGCTAGGACCAACACCACGCACCGGGTTCTGCTAATGATCATTTCTTTACCCAAATCACACCCACCCCCATCCAAGCCACCTGTGTTCACACCAAGCTTCGCGTGTGTTCACTAATCTCTTGTCAGATTGCCTCTATCAACAAGTGTCTCCATTCATGGTGTCCTGCTTTGCTGACAGTAGAAGGTGAGGCGTTGAGACTAGAGAGAGAAAGAGGGCATTATTCTCACCTGCCTACAGAGGAAACAATCAGCAAGTTGTCCCTTCCGTAAGGGAAGGTGGCTTTACCCCAGTATACGTTCAGACATTTCAAAGCTGCAACAGAGCCTTTCCAGTTATTTCACTTTCGCCTGTTACAGAAAAGGCCAGCTTTTAGAGTCGGGCAACAGGAGCTGAGAAGGTTTTACCGGAATGGCCTCTGCACTTGAGAGCTGGTGGCAGCTTCAGCCCTGCAAGCATACCTCGTTTCATGGGCTTCTCTTTATTTGCTTCACAGACGCTGAGTTTTTTACAGATGGAAAGCAGACCCTCCACCAGCAAAGACATTACGACTCACTTTATTGTGATACTTGCTTGATTGCGGTGGTCTGGAACCAAATCCGCAGTTGTCTCTGAGGTATACATTAGTTATACCTCAGACGCACGTTAGTTATAACTCTCCCTCTGTATTGATTTAGGAAAGTTAGATTCCGAAACACACGAATGACTGCCTTCCTCTTGAGCTAGGGCAGCATTGACAGGTGAATGACAGAGTTTTATCCAATTTGATGGCATTTTTCTTCTTTGTGCCATGCAGATTACATGTTTAAAAATGTATTTAAAATTTTTCAGGGAGGATTATTTAGATTGACAATAATAAACAGTAAAGCATATAACAATAGCAGCACTAATTAGAAAGAGAAATACTTTCCAACTAGTACAAATATGAGTCTACATATAGATATCATGTACAAAAATAGCAAAGCATATTGCCAGCAAAGAACCAGGTCTCTTCCCCCCCTCACCCCCGCAGGAAATTTGTTTTATGCTTTAACATTTTTTTTCCTAATATTTAAATCTGTTTACACATTTATAAACACACTAGGGTCTGTTTGCTTCTTCAAAGAGACAAGTATGAATGCCCAGAATCCGCGGGACTCGTGTTTCCAGAGTTCTTTCACATTCAGAAGGAGGGATAAGTGGAGAAAAAGAACAACAAACAAAAACAAATGACTTTCTTTTTCTCCCTCTCCTTTCATATTCCATCTGTTCAATTCTCTTGATTATACATCATTAGTAGCTTCACGCTTCGGAGCACGATGACATGTCTTGTGTATCTGAATCATTAATCATCAAAATGGTCTTCTTGCCTTTAGTTTTCTGCACTCAAGGGAGACCTCAATACTGGTGGAACCGTGCCTCTAAAATACAAATCTTAAGATCCTTCAGAAGCTTTTCATCCCCTGTGGGATAAAGTTAACTCTGGTCAGCATGAGTTCTAGCCCCATGTAAATGTCTTATTTCAGCTCCTCCTCTCTCACACAAGCATGCCCTTCGTGACGCTTCGAGTCGGAAAAGGCTCAACACATCGCGCCTCCTCCTGACTTGAACTTGTGCTCGTTGCCGCCACGCTCTTGCATGTTATCCCATTTGTCCAGCACGTCTTGGCTCAGCTGCACACAGGAAGGATGACAGGGCGGATTAAAAGAAACATCAGAAGTGCCCCTGCTCACAGTCCCTTGCCAATTCCTCATGTTCCAGCCTGAGCCAGATGCACAGTTTCTTATGGGCTTTGATTCATTTTGTACCAGTATCTTGCTTTAAAAATGCTGTCTCTTTTTTTGCTTTCTGCCTAGAGGCTTCTCCAGTGCCAAAGATGAGATGGGACCCCTGCAGAATCGCGAGGAGTTAATATTCTCTGGCAGCAATCCACGAATGGGAGACAGGAACTGATAGATAAATGTTTCTTCCTCTTGCCCTTCAGGCAGATAATTCAGGGAAGCAGTTTATGTGTTTCTTCAGAGGTTGTCCTCAATAACGTACCTTTATATTGGCTTTTTCTCCTTCCATGTCACATTCTCTCCTGTTTTCTGGGATTACCACCCAAATAAACTGCCTGCCTTCTCCATTATACTTCAGATTCTTCTTTCAGGGGGAAACCATCAAAGCTAAGACGAGGCCCAGCTTTTGTTCAACCACACCTGCTTCAGTGAACCAGGTCCTGGAATGTACTTCTATCACAGACCTTATCACAGAAATTTCTTTACTATGATAGGGTTCTCTTGTTCATCTTTGAATCGCTAATGTTAATACAGTCCCTGACAAACCACAAATGTTCAGTAAATATTTGATGATTAAATAAATGAACTCATAATTCTCATTTATGAACTTTGTGTTAAACTAGGAGCTTTAGGAAATGGACCTGTGAAAAGCACTTGTAAGTGTTATAGCACCTAGAACTGAGTGACAGCTCAAAAATTATTTGTGGAATAAAAGAAAATGAAGAAAGCTAACTCACCCAAAGAATAGACATGGCCAAACTTTGAATTAAGTCATATTTCCCCAGTGTAACTTCTGATAGGTTGTGAGAGAGAAAGAGAAACAAGACGGACACCTTTTCTCAGGCTTCAGACCTAGAGATACTAGCTTGCAGAGGGGGAAACATGTGGCCTGAAGAAGAGGGGCCTAAGAGCAAGCACCACTTTCCTTCATCACTCTCAGAGGGGCAGCATTGCAAAGCAGTCCCAGGACAGCCCTGCTGGGACAGGTGCCCATACTCTGACCATTTCCATCTTTATTCTTCAAGATCCAGAGCTGCAAATACCTAGTCCTGCCCACATTTTCTTTGTCTTTTACAGTTTCTGGTAAAAATTACAGGAAAGCACAGACTCGCTGACAGCCAAAGCTACCTCAATTGTTGTTATTCATAGTCTCCCTATACAATATTCAATAAGCCACCAATTGAAATTTGTAATAATCAACTCAGAGTCTTCTGACATTTCCTTCATCATTGTTCTATAGGTTTGAAAATGAATTTTATATTTGTATGATTACACACAAAATATAATTAAAATTTTTACTTGAAGGTAAAATGTATGCTTATTCTTACAACTACACTAGCAATAACCTCAAGCTAATAGTATTTATTCAGATGTAAATGGAGATTGCAGTGTGGTGGTTAAGGGTGTACAAAAATATGCCTGATCAAGGTTTGGAGAAAAGATCAGTATAAAAATGTGAAATTATATAAAAAGCATCATTAGAAATAGCTAGCAAAGTTGAAGTATTTTTGTAATTCTATCCGTTTTAAAGTGATTTGAAATATTTTCTTTCTTTTTTTTTTTATTTTTAATCGTCACCTGAGGATATTTTTCTATTTATCTTCAGATAGAGTGGGAGAGAAGGGGGCAGAGCTGGGGGGTGGGGTGGGCATCGACGTGTTGCCTGCCGCACGACCCCGATCAGGGCCCAGGGATGAACCAAAACCGAGGTATGTGCCCTTGACCAGAATTGAACTCCCAACTCTTTGGTCTGCAGGCCGACACTCTAACCTGTGATGTGTCTCACTCACGTCGATGTCTTTCTCTTTCTTTCTCTCTCTCTCTCTCTCCCTCCCTCCCTCTGTCCCACTCTATCTGAAGATAAATGGGAAAAAATATCCTCGGGTGAGGATTAAAAAATAAATAAATAACATTTAATTAGCTAATTCTACAAATAATTATTATAACATTTTTTTTTTTTGAATGGAAAAAATACTTTTACCCAGTTGTAAATTTTCCAGATTAGGAAAACAACTTGTTTACTTGAAATATTTATGAAGATCAATGGTTATAACAAAAATTTATTAAAACATGGGTAAAGGTTCTATCCACACTTAGACACAGAATTAGAGAAAAAGGGCAATAGGATTCTGGGGTTAAGTAGAAGTCGCTTACTTTCCTGGTCTAGGATTGCTTGGAGGCAATGGGGTTACATGGACTCCTTAGTCAAATCAGGTATATGAAAGAGGTTGTGAAGTGAAGATTTATATTTTTTCAGTCCACAGTTGAAATGAAAAGTTGCAAGCATTTTGCTTGTTCAAAAGATTAGGCCTGATTAGCTCACATACTCAAATTTTTATTCGCGTTCCTAAAGGAGTTCCACACTTAGTCATTCCTCACACCTCTCCCCTCTCACACCTAATCTGTTAACCTTTTTTCCATTCTCACATTCCCAGTCTGGTTCAGACCTTCGGTGATCTCTCACCTAGACTTGTGTTTAAATTTATTAACTGGAATTTCAATCTCCAGTTTCCTTTCTTAATTCTAAGTGTACCATTAGAACGTTCTTTATGAAATCCAAATGTGATTTTACCACGCCCCTGTTGAAAAACTGTCTGTGTATCCATATTGCTACTGGTAGAGTTCAAATTCCCATGGTATAGAGTCCCTTAGCATGTGGCCCATCGTGGTGCTGAGGATATAAAGTGAATGCAGCAGCCACTGCTCTCAATGACTAGCTGAGGAGACAGACAAGCAGATCTCTGCAAAGCAACTGGGCTAGTGTAATGACAGACATGGGCACAGGTGCCATGGGAGCCAAGAGGAAGGATGTATCATAAACCAGCCTGGGAGGAAGAGGGCATTAAGGGAGACTTCCTGGAGGACACAATGCCAGCAGAAAAGTCCTGCAGTGTAGGGTAGAGTTGGCTAAGAGAGAGAAGGGAAAGGACAGAGCAGCACAAGGCACTTCTACAGCCTTCTTGTCCAGAGTTCAATTCTTCTTCTCAGTGTTCCATATCACTTTATACCTAATTCCACCACTGTACCTATCAACACTGCATTGTAATTCTTTGACTGAGATGTCACAACCTCTGTTCATCTTTGCATCTCCAACCCATAGTGGGACCGCACACACGTTCTGTGAATGTATGGGTTGCATAAGATTGGATGGTTAAGTGGGTCTGACAATTTTATGACTTTCTATTGTGGAATCACAAAGAAACTGGGAGACAAAAAGTTCCAGATGTTAAGAAGCATGTGCTCAGAAACTATTTTTGTAAACTATATTAAATCTTAAAAACTGTTTAAAAATTAGAGGCAGAAAGACTAAAATAAAATAAAAATATTCCCAACAATTTAATATCCGGGGTCTCAAACAAATGTGAGATTATAATAAAAGACAACAAAATACCCAACACCATTTCTCTGAAATTGCTGGAATTGCTGGACCCACTGACTTCGCACGAGGCTCAGCCACCTCTCACATTCCAGAATTAGCCTAAATTAAGGCTCATTCTTAAGCAGCTTAAAATGCCTATGTAAGATATCACTGGAATGGGTCTCTTTCCTATTTCTCTGTCCATAGTATGTCCTTAATTTACTTCTCTCTGGTAGTCAAGACCTGAGACCAAATAGACATCAAGTCACCTTCCTATTAGGTTCATCGTGGAAGTGCCTGGGAACTGGTCACTGGGTGTCAGTCCTCTACCTTTTTCTCTAAATCTCCTTTAATATAATATTTATCTGTTTACAGGCAAATGGTAGCAACCTGGCTCACAGAGTCATCTCCTTGCCGTCTGCGTTCCACAACACACCTACAAAGCCTGGATGACATACAGGGCTCTGTCCAAGAGGGGTGTTTCTAAGCCTCTATCCCAGAGACGTAGTCCCCCTGCCTGAGGTGCCTGCATGTGTAAAACTGGGCTCCTGCTTCGAACCCTGCTTCTCAATGCCAAGCACTGTACTCACTGAGGTTGGGCCCATGCCATGTTCCCGTGGAAAGTGAAGCCTGCTCCCTGATAGCCACACAGGATGCTTTTCTGTACTGTCATGGTCCTCCATTTCTGCCTCACAGATGACTGTTGGTGTGTGTGTGTGTGTGTGTGTGTGTGTGCACTCACATGTGTGTGGTCTTCACTGGATTCCCGAGCAAGACCTTCCATGGATCCCAATCCACGTGCTTTGCCACGTTTTGGCAAACCCTCAGTGTAGACCTCTGGTCTCTGAGTTTGCTGACCTATGCTGTACACCTTGGATGCTCGTTCTTTTTGCTGCCTGTTATGTGTTGTATATCTCTAGTCCAAACCCAAATACAAAGACAACAAATGTTAAGGATGACAAAAATTCTAGAGAGTCTTCTGAGTGCAAAGGACATTTTGTGGTTAATATCTCAGAACCAATAACAAATGTTTCACGTTCTATTTATCATGGTGGCCTTAAGAAACACTACATCAACCGATCATTTTGTACAAGTCCCCCAATTAGCAACATGCAAATCAATTTTCAAAAGTCTTTCTAAATCTGTTGCATAAATAAGGGAAATACTATTTTAAAGTATTATGCATGGGCCATTGTTAGCAGAATTTTTTACCTTAAAGAAACTGTCCTTTAAGTATTTGACTGCCAGTTAGAATATATAATTACTCGAAAATATTGAGATTTCAGATGAATCTATTATAGCCTTCAAATTGTCATTCCTATCTCTGACTTCTCTCTTCAAAGCATTTTGTACACTATCATATTAATGTATTTGAAAGCTTCAATTTCATTATGTTATTTCTCTCATTAAAAGTTTTCAAGAATCTGATCAACCTCACTATTGTATAACTAGTTCTCAGACAACAAACCCTGTTCTATAATATTTATTCTTCTCCAAAATTACTGTCTATAACACTGATATATTTATTAATGTGTAGATTTAAATTTATTATTTAATTATTAAATAATTAAAATATTAATTATATAATTAAGTGACTTGTTATATTAATTCATCTCCCCTTATTAACTAGATAATAAAGCTTTAAGGGCAGTTAAGTAGAGGCCCAATAAATGATTGCTAAATTGAATTATACATTTTTATGTAGAGAGCCTTACATATAAGACTTCACAGATGCCCTTTTATACCATACAAAATTCACAACAAATCAATTGATTAATTGATCAGCTGGTTAGAGTTTGTAACAAGGTTTGGGTAAATGATATCTTGTAGGAAAAGTGTGAAATAAAAACACAACTGGAAATTTTGTGTTTTCCAAGTTCGACTCTGCCGACAAAGTCAAAGCCTTTCCAGACCCACAGCTCCACCCAGGCACGGCTCTTGCTCCTCGGGACAGCATCCCTACGCCCGAGTGGCTGCATCCAGTGCAAGCTGTGGGCACAGAGAGGCAGCTGCCAGCACCATTCAACACCATTCATGGACAAAGCATATTACCTGTCCCAGTCAATAAAGCATCCTGACTGTAGCTCACATTTAATCTTAACCAAGAGGCTTTCCCCTAACATTCTGAGTTAAAATACTCTATATAGTAGGACAATAGTGCAGTGTTTCACCTAACAGCAGTGACACCCAGTGTTCCATTAGGATTCTATCCCGGCCTTAGATAGTTTTAAAAATCCTTTATACCTTGTTTCTAAACAAGGACATAAAAGAAAAACGTTTCTTTTTTTTTTCTTTCTTTTTTATCCTCACCTGAGGACATTCCTTCATTTTTTGTTCAGATAGAGTGGGAGGGAGAGAGAGGAAGAGAGAGAGAGAGAAACATCGACATAAAAGGGACACATGGAGTGGCTGCCATCCGCACGACCAACCAGGGCCGGGGACAAACTGCAACCGAGGCACATGCCCTTAGTGAGAACCGAACCCGGATCTCTCTGGACCGCAGGCCGACGCTCTAACTGCTGAGCCAAACCGGCCAGGGCAAGAACAACGTTTCTAATATTTATTTTATAAACATAATTTCTCAAAGCACATGTAGCCAAATACTAGCTCTTGCTCTTTTCTTCCAGATACATGTGTAAAAATAATCACGTAGACAGTGTTACTTTTACAGTTTTTTGTCTTAAAATATGTGAAATCACTTCAGTAATGTGAGAATGAGTATGAGCTAGAAAAAAAAATCTTTATATTTAAGAACAGATGGCGAATAGTCATGACAGCAAAAATATATCCAAGGTTGATGACCTACGTGTTGGAGTTTTTAATTTTTTTTTTTTTTTTGGAGTGATGGAAATGTTGTATTTCTTCACTGAGTTGTGGGTTACATGGGCATATACATTTATCAAAAGTCAGCAAAATGTACACTTAATGTCTGTGCGTTTCACTGTATATAAGATTATGCCTTAATAAATAAATCTAAACATGTGAACTCTATATGAATAAAGCAATATAAAACTATTCTGAGATCTTTCTAGTTCAAAATCTTGACAATACATCCTGTTGCCAGGATGCAGGCACACAGTCTCAAACACGCAGATCAGCACGCAGAATGCCATCAGGCCTTAAGGAGGGGAAGTGAACAGTACACCAAAGCCACTTACACATTCTCCCTTTGACGCAACAGCCCAGTTCTAGAAATATTTTTTTTCAGTTTTTATTCATTTATTTTTATAGATGTTTCTCCTTTTCTCCGCAGATACCCCCCTCCCTACCCGCCCCCAGCATTGTTGTCTGTGCCCATTGGTTACACATACATGCATATACGTTCTTTGGTTTATCTCATCCCTCCCCCACCCGCCCCCCTCCTCTGAGGTTTGTTGGTCTGAACTGTACTACTTCCTATGTCTCTGGGTCTATTTTGTTCATCAGCTTTTTCTGTTCATTATATTCCACAAATAAGTGAGATCATGTGGTATTTGTCTTTCTCTGATTGGCTTATTTGAAAGCTATTACCAATTGAAAATATCCTGTAGTTGAATCAACATGTACAAGCTTTTTTAAAAGTTCTTTATAACTTTAAAACAGTTCTCTTGCTACTGATCTCTCTGGAGCAACATTGGGACCCCTTGTGGTTACACCTTGGTTAATACAAGTATCCCTATGAAATGGACTGTTTCTGCATGCATGGGCAAACACGCATCATACTAACACCTTAAATACAAATTTTATTCCTTAGAATTCCAAGGCTAATTCTAACACTAGCTTCTATCAGCGGTTACTTTAAGGTCCTATAACTGATGTTGGAAGAATCGGGTAAGACAAAAAATTATGCTTATTCCAATTATCAGCAGAATGTTAAGAAAGATCTTTAAGAATGAGAATAGTGGTTCCAAGTTTTGATGCATTGCAACAGGGAACCGAAAAGACAAACAGATTGGCTCTGCAATAGATTTTCAAGGTCAAACTTCTACTGTTTAAAAATTGTTTTTACAGAGGTCACTTGAGAAAATACACATTTCTTCCTAATACTTACATATATATATTTATATTTATCCTCATCTGAGGATATTTTATTATTATTATCATTATCATTATTATTATTATTGATTTTAGAGAGAGAGGAAAGGAGACAGGGAGAGGGAGGGAGGGAGAGAGCGAGAGAGAAACATTGATGTGAGAGAAAAACATTGATCAGCTGACTCCTGTAGGCGCCCCAAAGAGAATTCAAACCCATAACCTAGGTATGTGCCTTGACCGGGAATTGAACCCATAGCCTTTTGGTGTATGGGACAATACTCTAATCAACCGAGTCACCTGGTCAAGGCACTCATATCTATTATATTTTTGACGGATCATACACTCTTACTTAAGCTAGGTGATCTCATATTACTTATGACTACTGTTCTTGTCATCAAGTTAATGGGCCAATGACAATCTAGCCAAACTTTGCTTTCATACCCACCTGTAGCACTATTCTATAGACATGGCTTTAGAATGGTAGAAAAGATGTATTCTATTTTTTTAGTCTAAATTTAAGTATAGTTAAGGCTACATTCTGGGAAAAACTTTTCATTCACATATGGGTTTTAAAAAGATTTGAACATTTCATTACAGAGGTGGGCAAAGGTAGGTTTACAGTTGTGAGTACACAAAACAGTTTATTCTTGTATTATTATTTATTAATTATTGTATTATTTTGCATTTCTTTTCCCATATGAACACTGTAAACCTACTTTTGCCAAAGCCTGTATCTCTAGTTTCAATATATGCCTTTACCAAAAATTTTAAATGTGTGTATGTTTTTTTTGAAGAATAAAAACATAATATTTGCCATTAAATCTTAAAAGTCTAAGTGGATGCTTAGGAAATCATATTCTTAACTCTGGGTTTATGAAGTTATGGAGAGGCCTGTATTTATAATGATAGGCCTTTTACTAGAATGAATGTCTTAAGACAGCTTTTCTTTTCTTTATTTTTTTTAAATACTAACTTGCAGAATGGATGGGGAGAAGAATAATAAAAACTACTTAAAGTATTTATATGAGATCTATTTTCAGTATCTGTATCTGAACACTTTAAACTATAATCTGACATACGGTATTTGAGTTTATGGTCTGTGGCTTATAGTAATCTTTGGGTCATTTTTCTGAATTAATTTTGTGAAGAAACAAAGTGACCAAGAGGGTAATCTACTTTGCAGAAATAACTTTAAATATAAGAAGCTTGAAGTACAACGAAGAGGCCAGGGTCAGAGCTAGACAAAATGAAAGTAAATATACTTTTTAAAAAAAGGAAGAAAAAAAGAGTATGCTCTGGCTTCTCCCCATATTCCTCCATGACAGAATGACAGTATCTGAATCCAAGGGCAACTCAATAATAGTCAGTAATTACCAGCTGAGGAATGGATGGATAGGTGGGTGGATGGATGGATGGATGGATGGATGGGTGCTTGTGACTGGGGACCCTTCGCCATTTTGCAGAAGTAGTTCAAATCCCTTAGACAAATGCCATGTGATGTGCTTCCTTCACCTGTGAATAAATAGACTTAAACACAGGCACTAGGAGATGAGACTGTACCACTAAGATTATTAAAATGAGGGGAGGGAAAAAAAAAAAAACCCTTGACAGTTTCCTGTTGAAGAAAAATTTTGTACTCTTGATAATATGTAATATTTGTCTGAATAACAGAAGAATGCTGCCTGGGAGAGAAACATTTATATTGGCTGTCATCACTGTAGGTTGTCTTCCAGATAAGGAGGGAGGATAATACAGCATAATCTTTTTAAGTGCCTTCTATGATGAGTTAGGAATGGGTGCAGAGGAGTGGTATTTTCACTGCTTAAAAATACGAAACAGAGCAAGGAAAGGACGTCATCAGCAGAGTCTTCAATATTTTCAAAATATAAAGGCTTAGTAATAAGAAGACTATAGCATTAGGGAAACAATCCTTATCCTAGTGCCCATCCTACCACCCTCTAGCTTTGTGACCTTGGGCTAGTCAGTTAATGACTCTGGGTCTAAAGATAAAGATGAAGGGCCAGATGGTCCTTTCCAATGCCAAGTTGGTGATACTGTAGCCACAGTTATATCTGGAAACTTCACTAACATTTTTGAAGCTTCCTAAGAGTTTTGGGAATTCAATATGCATTAATAAAATCCTAGTCCAGCCAGTATGGCTCAGTGGTTGATCACTGACCCATGCACTAAGAGGTCACTGGTTCAATTCCTGGTCAGGACACATGCCCAGATTGTGGGCCCGATCTCCAGTAGGGGGGCATGCAGGAGGTGGCCAATCGATGTTCTCTCCCATCGATGTTTCTATCTCTCCCTCTCCCTCTCACTTCCTCTCTCTCTCTAAAATCAATAAAGGAAAAAAAATTAAAAATAAAATAAAATACCTATGGCGGTATTTTCTAAACAGAACATTGAACACTGACATGCATGTGAAACGATGTCTTTATTAAAATGTCTCTTGTTCTTTTCCAAGGTAGTGGAAGTTGAATAAATCTTAGGAACTCTTTTAGAATTGGTGATCATTCCACTTGACTATTAAATTTAATCCAACCGTTTTCCTTTTTAAATAACAACATATTTTATTTGAAATGTCTGCAGAGTTTATTTTAATCTATATGCATAAATTCACCTTAATTTTTTTTTTTTTTTAGAAATATGAATGGCACTGTCAACCAATATTGATCAAGCAATGTTTACTCGTCAGAGATAGTGTGGGAAGAGGATGTGCAAGTCTAGCAACATAAAAGAGATTGATCCCACAAAGCATCCAGGTTTGCAGGATGGGGTGGGAAAGTCTGATTGTTGGTAAAGAAACTAGCTGTTCTTCAGAAGCAAGAACACTGAATTCTCTGGTTTTCTCCTTCTAGACCCATAATGCCCCTAGCATCATATAATCACTGCCAATCAATTGCATCCAGAAGGTGGGATAAAATGCCAAATTATACTTTTGGCAGGATGCCAGAGATTCTCAGATGGCTTCTTCCTCTCCCTTCTTTAAAATGTACCATATGAGCTAGGTTTATTTTGAAATGTCCATGAAAAACAAGTCAGATTTTTCTTGAAACTGGCCCTTCCTAAAGAGGAAATGTTTTTCAAGATGTTTCATATAAGTCCATTTGTTCATTTTATTGTTTTTAATCTTGTTCATAAATCTGTCCTCTCAAGAACTTCAAAATTTCACCGTGTTCTAACATTACTGTAAAAATATATCCAATATGTTCATAGAAAGACAGTGGTTAATACATTTATTAATAGAAATGTCTTATTCATTAATCTTAAGAAATGTTAGAGGGAAACCAATATAACCTGAAATTGAAATCAAAGGTCATTCAATAAAGTTGACCATTTTATTTATCAAAAATTAATGATAGTAATAAAAATATGCAGGTACTCCTCAACTCACGATGGGCTGCATCCTGATAAACCCATTATAAGTTGAAAATATCATAAGTTGAAAATACAGTTAATAAACTTAACTTACCAAATATCATGGCTTAGTCTAGCCTATCTTCGATGAGCTCAGTCACTTACATTACCCTACAGTTGGGCAAAATCATTTAACACAAAGCCTATTTTATAACAAGGTGTTGAATATCTCATGTAATCTATTATGCATATTGCTTTTGCACCATCATAATGTTGAAAATTTTTAAGTAGAACTATCGTAAGTCAGGTACCATGTGTATAGGGTTTAACTTGTGTTTCTATTTGATTCTCACAGTTACCCTGTTAGATAATATTATCTTCTTTTTACATACAAGATTCAGGGAGGGTAAATGACATGAATAGAGTCACAGACCTCTTAAATTATGTGATACTAATTATAACTCTTAAATTATTTCTATAGGATCAGCTACCTCCACTGACTTCAAAAGACATATTCAGTTGTAGGACTTAGTAAAATTCTGCTCTATTTAGTGACCTTATATGTGTTTGTTCAGACATGACTTGATCACAGGCACAGCAGTAGTTGTGGACAGATTTGTGACCCAAATCCATGTTATCTATTTCTAGGTACAGAACTCTATCAGGATGCTCTTTATATCACACGCTAGATGCAGGACTGGTGGTCTGCCCAGTTGTTAGCTGGATATGAATATGGGTTTATGTATAATTATAAATATAATTATTATTCTTTAAATTTAAAAAGGGGAGGATAAATATGTTGTAGCAGAGCCAAATTGTAGGTTTTTATGCCGCCACATGTACCACATGCTGGAAAACACACTTCAAATTAAATATATTTTCAAGGTATAGAAAAAAATGTAACTCAACATCACAAAGGCCGCATATGACAAGCCCACAGCTAATATGCTCAATGGTGAAAAGCTGAGGCCATTCCACTAAGATTTTTAAAAAGATAAGTATGCCCACCCTCACCACTTCTATTTAACATAGTACTAGAAGGCCTAGCTAAAGCAATTAGGCAAGGAAAAGAAAAAAGAAAGGCATCCAAATTAGAAATAAGATAAATAATCTCTGCAGATGATATAATATTATATATAGAAAACTCTAAAGACTCCACTCAAGAACTGCTGGAACTAATAAAGGAATTCAGTAAAGTTGAAGAATACAAGATCAACATATAAAAAATCAATAATATTTCTATACACTAATAACAAACTAGCCTAAAAACAAACTGAAACACACTAAAAACAAATAACAACAACAACAACAACAACAAAAACAACAAAACTATCCCATTTCCAGTAGCATCCAAAGAATAAAATATTTAGGAATAAATTTAGCCAAGGAGGTGATATGGCATGTACACTGAAAACCATAAAATCTTGATAATAGGAATTGAGGAAGACATAAATAAATTAAAGGTAGAGTAAATGTTATCAAAATGTCCATACTACCCTAAGAAATCTACAGATTCAATGCAATCCCTATCAAAGTTCCAAGGGCAATTTTCAAAGAAACAGAAAAAATAATCCTAAAATTCTTATGGAACCACAAAAACCCCAAATAGCCAAAGCAATCTTGAGCAAAAAACAAAGCTGAAAGTATCACACTTACTGATTTCAAACTATGTTACAAAGCTATAGTAATCGAACAGCATGGTACTGGAATAAAAAAAAAAAGGAAATGGAACAGTACAAAGAGCTGAGAAAGAAACCCACACATATATGATCAAATAATCTTTGGCAAAGGCTTAAACAACACATAATGGGGAAAGGACAGTCTCTTCAATAAATGGTGCTGCGAACACTGGATACCCACATGCAAAAGGATGAAACTGGACCCCTGTCTTCTAACACTCACAAACATTTATTTGAAATGGATTAAAAACTAAATGTAAGACTTGGAACTGTAAAACTCCTAGAAAAAAATGTTAGGGAAATCTCATTGATATTGATCTTGGCAATGATTTTGTTTTTGTGTATAACACCAAAAGCACAGGAAACAAAAAACAAAAATAAACAACTGGGACTACATCAAACTAAAAGCTTCTGTAAGACAAAGAAAATAACAATCTGAAAGGCAACCTGCAGATTGGGAAACTGTTTTAAACTATAATTATTAATCTCAAACGAAAACATCTTTTTCTTCTCCCTGACATAATAACATGCAAAGATGACTTTTAACCATCCCACAGAAATTTACTGCTAAAACTGTACTCATGAATATTCATTTTACTTAAGTGACACAGGCCCTATATAAGTATGATTATATTACAGATATTTATCCTTTCTGAGCTCTCTGACATAGTGACTATGTCTGCTTTTAAAATTTCGATATGTCCATCACTCAGCTGAGTTCCAACCAAAGAAAAGGTGTTCAACATATGTTTGCTGAACAGAAGAGAATCTCCTTCTAGTTAGAATGTATTCACAAACAATGCTTAATAATAGGCTGTATCAGAGTTTGCCAGCTGTCCACCAAAATCTGTTGTCCCTGCTTTAACAGGGCATGTAGCTATATGCTACATTTTCCTGTCTACCTTGAACTAATTATAGCCAATATCCAATGAAGGGAGAGAGGAAATAATACATGTACTTAGAATGGGTTGGATATGTCCCCCTAGGGAATGGTGAGGCTGCAAGATGGGAGGAGTTTTGGTCTCTCAACCCTGTGGAGGAAAGTCACCTACCAGCCCAAAACACCCACCATCTTATGTGAGTAAGAAATAACCTTATTGAGTTTAAGTATTTTTACAGAAATGTATCCTATGGTATTTAATATACAAATGTCACTGAATGAATTTGTTATTTTTGTTTAAAAAATCAGTTATTTGTTCAGTGTGACAGATATTATAACCACTCCGGCTGCCTCGTTCACCGTGTCTGCACCCCTGCTGGTCCCCTCCCACTTCTTTGACTGCTGAGACACTGCGCATGACTCTGCATGGCAACCCCTTCCCTCAGGCTTGTTCAGACATCAGGCACCCATGATTGCATGTCTCCATACCAAGAGGAGAGGGAAATGAAAAAAGAGAGGGAAAATGGGAAGAGCAAGGGAAGGTGGATAAATTAATTCATTTTTAATGTAATGCTACATGAAAGGAAATGCCAGCAAGTAACACTTTTGAAAGTCAGTAGTAAAAACATCCCCCAGAGACTACCTAATGTGGATAATTATATTTCACTTAAAATCCTACCTGAATTGAAAAGAATAGCTGAGAGGGCTGAGAAATCAGAGTTGGCTGCCTAGACTTATAAGTCTCTTTGATTACTAGCACCTTGGACAGCACGCAAAACTGAGTTCTTCACTCACATTGAAATCTAAATCTCTCGTCCCCTGGGTCGTAAAATACCTTCCTAGGCTTGAGACAGTCTAAAGGCTGTCTGGACACCCAACATTGTTTCCAACTGTCCAGTAGCATAACTCAGATCACCGACAAGGCCTTATGTATGTGTACTTAATGCTTTTCTCTTTTTATTTCCTTTATCATAAACTGATAACTTCTAAAATATATGTGTCAGCCAATGAGATTTCTTTTTGTCAAAGCAAAGCTTTTCTCTGAACTTCAGTTACAGGAGAAAATGGGTTTGTAGGAAGCGTGTAGTACACATACAAAAACATTTTGTCCCATTAGATGTTTCGGTAAACGTTTCATTTCTATGTAGGAGGTATAACATTCCTGCTAAAAATACATTTCTTTCCTTGAATATTCACAGTTGATGCCAAAAATTCTCATAATTGAAAAAAGACAGAGCTGATTAGCAATATCTTACTTAATAACCCTTTAGATTTTTAATATTTATTCATTATGTTAAATAATCTTATAAAAATCTTGATTAATGTACTTTGGTAAATTAACAGAAAAGTAAACGTTTTCTTCAATATATGCAATACTACTACTAAACTGGGCTAAAAAGAACCAATACATGTGAGGATATATAAGAAAACAAATTATATCTTACTATTATTACAGGAAGAGAACATTGTTACCTAGGGCACTGTCTCAATTATAAATGTGTTTCCTCGAAAAATGTGTTTGTAAGTCATTTGCTGAAACACAGACCTTATTTTGCCACACAAATTACATTAAGGATGATTTCAGTTCCCAAGGCAAGTCCAGAACAGTGTTTCTTATTCATTATGTCATGAAACTATAAGATGGTGTTATCAGTACTATGTTTCTCACCAAGAGATACTAGAAGTCCACTCTCAAGACCCAGGTTTCTCTTCTAGTTCTAATTGCACTGGTTACTCTAGCTCTCAGCAGTAAGTTTCTCTAGTTCTCAGTAGTAAGAGAAGAAGTCCTGAGGTTCTAGGCAGGAGAGAGGGGATCCTGGAGGAAAGTAGGGGCTGTTGCAGAAAGGGACTGAGCAACCCTGGGCTATGTGTACCCCTAGTCCAGTTCTTGGTAGAAAGTGAATGCTGCCTAAATCTGTGTCCTAGGTCTCTAACAGCAATTTGTAGGGGGCAGGGGCATGTCTTTGGTGACAAGTGATGTTGTAAGAAGAGTAGGAAGAAGTATAAGCAATGGCTAAGGACAATGGAAAAGTGAAGGACAGTTCCAGCAGCACCCTGTGTGAGTAACTGAATCTCAACCTCAAGGAAAAGGGAAATCACCTGTGCTGTGTATATATGTACACACATACACACACACACACACACACACACACACACACACATACGCATACACATCCATCAGGTATTAATTTAATATACTGATCGGAGCACTGCAAGCTAGTTCAATATAGTAATTATCATACAATAGCCTCATGCAGTATTTTAGAGCATGCTCTCTGACATTAGTGAGAATTATGTGCACTTACACGTATTTAAGTAATGTGTTGCTCTATAATGGCTATTAAAGATTTTGTGCTATGTAGTTGTTGTGGTCTCATCCCACCTATCTCAGGGGACACACTGACATAATTGAGGCAGCTCAGCATGTCATATGGAAAATCTCTTATAAGGTAAAGGTCAAAGATTAAGTAGGAGAGTCATTGAGTTAATTTATTTTCCTTAAGAGGAGTTACTCCACAGGTCAAAACCAAAGTCACTGAGAGATGTTTCTCACTCTGTTTTGTGGGTGTGAGGAGAACAAGTCATTGATTTCCTTCGGTGGCTTTTTGCTTGTCTCAGAGGAATACATTAATAAATTCTGCACAGCTGCGATTTGGTAGTGTGACAAAAATGAATAATGTGCTTCTCTGTCCACAGAGAAAACACAATACAAATCCCCTCCCCTCCTCACCCTCCCCCATCATCACCACTTAGCCTGGTAAAGTGTTTTTAACCCCAACCACTTTCAAAGTTAATGATACACTGTTGCCTCAAAATCATGCTCATGAAAAATGTCCAGCTCCTTGTAGATATGCCTAGTACTAAGCTGAATGCTTCTGTGTGTTCTATGGCAGTGGTTCCTACAGGTAAAAATGTCCTGCAAACAAGTAATTTTGACCTGGCTACTCTCAAACATAGATATTGACCCTTCCAAATGGCTTTCCAACTTCAGGAAATCAAGTCTTTCCAACATGTACTACTACAATCAGAATATCGCCTCTCCTCTGGATGCCTGGTATCGTGGACACTTTGGAAGAGAAATAGACATAAATATCTAAACATTACCTATGTTTATTTCTAGAATGCTTTTTAAAAATATTTTGTTTTTCAAATGAGTGTTACATGTCCGGTCAGTGTGGCTCAGTAGTTGAGCGTCAACCGATGCACCAAGAAGTCGCCAGTTCGATTCCCAGTCAGGACACATGCCCAGGTTGTGGGCCAAATCCCCAGTGGGGGGCATGCAGAAGGCAGCCAATCGATGTTCTTGCTCATTGATGTTTCTCTCTCTCTCTCCCTCTCCCTTCTTCTCTCTCTAAAATCAATAAAGGAAAAAAATAAAATGAGTGTTCCTGACATCCCATATATTTAGAATATTTAAAATACAAAAGTAATTTTCCACTTTAAAGACAAGAGAAATCTATACAAATTTACAGCTAGAAAACCCCTTAGAGATCCTGAAACACCCATCCTCTTATTTACAAACGAAACGGGTACGTGAGTCTGAGTGACCTGCCGAAGCCTAAGCTGGTGGGAAAACTGGGTTATTAGGCCCATCCTGCTCAGTTTCTCCAGGTGAAACCTAGTGATGCAGTTGGTACCAAATTCCTTTATAACAGCCAACATTGGCCATTCTGTGCACACTCCCCCATGTCCACACACTCTCTTTGGTTTACTTCGGGTATGGCTCATTATTCTCATAGTGAATTCCCTGGTCATGACCGTGACTAGCATGTAAAGTGTGTCAATCTAGTCTGTTGATGTTTCCATCATCTCTTTACTCTTTTATAAACAGGACTCAGAGTTTAATCTATCCTTTAGCTTGCATTTTACTTTTAAAAGCCTACTATGGGTCTCTTATTCCATTCCCCTTTGAATTAGATTTAACCCAGTAAAACATTCAGTTTTTCCTTATTTGATAGCTGTTATCTACCTGTATATGCTCTATTATAACTTCTACTTCAGCAAGAAAATCTTTTATCTCTTTACATGTATACCACTTATTTTAGTCCCTAAATTTTGATAATGATGATAATATTATAGCATGCATTACTTTATGTCAAACATTGTCCTTAGTGGTTTAAATTCATTATCTTTAGCCGCATTTACAATTCCTTAGATATTCCTTGTCACATTTATATTTTGTTACTTTAAGATATAAATATTTTGATATATTATTCTATTACTGCTATAATGAGTTACCACAAATTTAGTGGCTTAAAACCACACAAATGTATTAGATTAGAATTCTGCCGGTCAGACGTTTGACAGGAGTTTCACTGGGTTAAAATCACGATGTCGGAAAGAGTGTGTTCATTTCCAAAGGCTGGGGGAGAATCTGTTTTCTTGCCTTCTCTAGCTTAAGGTCATTCATAGCTCAAACCTATATATTATTCTTCTTATGTTTATTGTTTGTGAGAATGTTCATTCCTTGAGGGTAGGAACTTTCATTTGTTCTGTTCACAGTTATAGCCCAGTGTCTCAGAACAATGTTTGACACATAACAGACATTCAGTCAACAGGGGTTAATGAACAAATGAGCTAAATTTTTTTTTTTTTTTTTGCTCTGTCATTTAGTAACTTTGTTATCTGTGGGAAGATAGCCATTTTAAGCCTCAATTTTTATATATGTGAACTGGGGGGTGTTAATACCAAAATGCTGTTATGAAGATTAACTGAGGTTATATTTGTGAATACCGAGTAGCATAGTGCCTGACACACAGCATGAGAAAATGATGTCATTATCGTTATTACTATTAATAAAAAAGTATTCTGGTTTCCTTTACAGCACCTACAGCTATCCAAATTACCTTGATTGTTTACTTCTTTACTCACTTATTACTTATTCCACAAAAGCAAAATCTTTACGTTTCACCTCTGTATCTCTAGTACCTGGTACCTGACTGGTACAGAGCAGGAGCTGAAGAAATATTTGTTGAACTAAGTTGCATGTAGAACAGAACCTTAGGGGCCTTTTATTCTACCACTTAAAGCTGTGCCCACTATTTTGATGGCTCTGTCGTGGTCTTAGGGATTCAGTTTCAGGATTTAACATGGGATGTAGACTGGTGGTTGAGCTGGTAATAGGGATGGAAGAAGCTTGGAACTCTCCCTATTATAAAAGTTCTTAATGTTTGGTTTTATTTAACCCTATTAGAACCTGATAAAAGCCACAAACACTTCTCCCAAAATTACACATCCCTTACCTATTCACAGCACTTTGCATAAATGTCTAGGGACCCACCAAGAATCTGAAGACTAGTCATTGATCTAAGAGATGTTTACAAGTGTCAGATGAAGGACCTCAGGACAGGCTCTTTCCTGGAGGTTCTAGTGTGTGACTAAGACAATAGAGAATGTTGTGTAGCAGGACAATGCTGCTGTGACGGAGAGCAGTCAGGAAGTTACAGGCCAGGTGAGCTGTTCTGAGACCTGGACTGACACCGGGGATGGAGTGAGAGAAGGCTTGAGCAAGGCCAAGCCAGCAGTCTGGGTGCTTTGGAGAGTGAGGGAGAATGAATCATCCTTGATTTCAATATTTGCATCCTCTGTAGATTCATATTTTGTATATGTATGCATATATATATATATATATATATATATATATATATTTTTTTTTTTTTTTTTACTTAAAATGAAGAGCAGTAAAAATAATGGCTATGTGAAGAATTTGTGAAAAAAGAAGTCGACCCTGGCCAGTTTGGCAAAGCGGCTAGAGCATCGCCTGCAGATTAAAGAGTCTCGGGTTCGATTCCGGCCAAGTGCATGTGGTTGTGGTTCGATCCCTGGCAATCAATGTGTCTCTCTCACTTCGAAGCCCCCCCCCCCCACCCTGCCATCTGAAAATCAATGGAAAAATATCCTCCGGTGAGGATTAAAAAAAAAAGAAAGAAAGAAAGAAGTAGAAGTTCAGAGCACTTTAATGTAATAAACATAGCTATTTTAGTTCTGATCACATTATAATCTAGGACTCATTCCGTACATGATGATTATTTGGGGATTCCTTGACCTATAAAAAGTGGACTTAACAACTGTTACAAAGTTCATAATACATACTCCCATGGAACTGCTTCAGTTGCCACTGCAACGCAGTGTTATAATTAGAAATACCATGAAGTCATGCAATGAACATAACGTTCCTTCTGCTGTCAGGGTGCTAGGAAGATCCCCACGCTAACTGATCTTCAGATACAGACGAAAGGCAGCAGTTCACTCATAGAAAGTAGTCTCCACTACCTACAGGTCACAATGAATCTGATTCTCTTTGGATGGAGGACGGACACCTAAAATCGGTTCAAATATATATGGAGGGATAGACTGAAAAAAAAAAAAAAAAAAAGATGAAGTCTTCTTCTGTAATATTCCAAGAGAAGAAAAATAAAACCCATGCTGGGAACAAAGCAAAGTCCAATTTGGAAGCCTTTGTGTGGTATTCCAATGAAACTAATTTATAGTAGAATAGAAAAATCTAGAGATCTGCCCCTATTAAAGGTGAGAGAATTCAAATAGCTCCTGGGCCTTATTTGTCATAATATCACTTCATGGAAGGAGACTGAAAGTCTTTATTTTTTTTTATTACTTTGCACCTATGGAAAAATATATAGGAAGATTATAGAAAGAAAATTTTAAGAAGTATCTCCAGTTTTTCTAATATTTATGTCAAACTCAGCATTATTTATCTTATATAAAAAGGTTATAGCCCTGGTCAGTTTGGCTCAGTGATTAGAGTGTCAGCCTGCAGACCAAAGGGTCTCAGGTTCAATTCCTGGTCAAGGGCACGTACCTGGGTTGCAAGTTTGATCTCTGGCCCCAGTCAAGGTCACGCAGGAGGCAACCAATCAATGTCTCTCTCACATCAATGTTTCTCTCTGCCCCACCCTCCTTCCTACTCTAAAAATCAATGGAAAAATATCCTCAGGTGAGGATTAACAACAACAAACAAAACAAAATAAAAACCCATAATTCAAATAAATATTTGAATTATTTATTAAAAACTATATACAGCAAAAGAGAAATAACACACTAAATAACAATTGATTTATTTCATTTGGGGCTCTTCTATGTTCAAGGAGCTGGTAAAATGCTGAGGATTTTTCTTAAATGTCCTTGCTTTTAGAAAGCTCATTGTCAAATTTTGGAGATAAATTAGTAAACAAAGTTACTGTGTATTAAAAGCCATAATATTCATGAAAAGATATGCTAAGGGAGCATCAACCAACCAGAGGGCAAAACGTGGGCCAGCAGATGCGAGAATGAGGTTGGAGAGAGCCTGGGCCCTGACATTGGAGAACTGCCCAGGGGCGTTAGGCTGGGGGAACTGCGGTCATGAGACCTGGATCTGGATGGTGCAGGGAGAGGAAAAAGAAACCAGCTGGAGATCACTGCAATTGTCCACCTAAGAGAAACTGAAATCCAGAGATGAACTACAGATAAATGGAATATAGACAATGAAACTGCGGAACTTGGTGACTGACTACAAGTGAGGGAGGTGGGTGAGTCAGAGGGAGAGTTGAAGATACTGAAAAAAATATTACAGGAGGAGGAGCAAGTTTAGGGGAAAGAAGATAATTCATCATATGACCAGAGATGGAAAATCATCCCAGCATAGCCGACACCGCTTCCTTCCACGTGTTCTGGAAGTTAAATGTCACCTAGCAAAGAGCCTTCGCATTTTATTTCTCCAGACCCCTTATTAGATCTTCAGTATTGTGTTGACCTGGACAAATAGCGTAGCCCCTTCATAGACCTGGAGTTTACACGAGGATAACAGGACAAGGCCCATCTTCCCTCTTTTGCTAAATGTTACCAGTTTCATCTTCCACAAGGAACCTTCTGCTTTGCTGTTCACAAGACAATTAATTTATGCAGGAGAGGTGGTCTTAAGTTTGCTCTCCTACATCAAGGGAAGTCTATAATTTTAAAAAGTCAACTATGCAGAGGTATAATTTGCTTCCAAAAAATGTGCCCTCATTATTAAAGTATATTTCTTGAGTCTTGATACATTAAAAAACCCATATAGTCACCACTGTAACCACAAAATCATATATTTTCATTATTTCCCCCAAATTTCCTTCGTGCTTTGTCTTGCTGAGCTCCTCGGCAACCTCTGCCCTGACCCAGGGTAGTAGCCATGAAGGGACACTGCTTGGATCTCTAGTCAAAAGCCAATGCGCTGCAAGAATTGCTGTCAGGTACCTGCTCAGCAGCGATAGAATCCACTGGGTGGAAATCCAGGCCAGCCTCCAGCCAGTGACTGAGAGCAGCAATAGAACTAGGGCCTGGACATTTCTGCTTGGGGGCATTTCTCCTTAACAAGCAATCTTTGTACCAGAACTCCCTGCTGGAAGCCAAGACTTCCTCAGAGCTGCGCCGCAGCCTGAGACACGTCCTACCTTATTCTACACTGTTGACAGGCTAGCTACATTTCAAGTGCTTCCCAGTACCATGAATCTTGTGCCTATCATATGGGGCAATGCAGGTGTAGAGATCAACAGAAAACATTTATTTAATACCTATCATATGCAAGGAATTGTAGTAGGGAACGCAAGAGGAAAAAGTATTACCGTCCAATACTAAAGTAATTACAATGAAGTTGTAAATACTAAAGATTTTGTACCAAAAGGATAATTAACACGAGCAGCCATCTCTGACGTGTTCAACAGGAATAGTATAGGCAACAGGTGCTGTAACAATCGTGACAGGGATTTTTGTGCTCTTAGACCAAAAATGTGTGTCTTAGATATTTGAGATTTGAGAACAGGTTTCAGGCATAGAATATATACACATACACAAAGGTAGGAGGAACCTGATTTGTTCTGATAACAATGAATGAGCCAGACTTTGAGACATTATACCGTAGATATTGAATTTCCTGGTGTTTAAAGGTTAGCCAACTCATAAATGTACAAATAAACAAATAACAGATATAAAGTAGACTCTAAGATATAATGTAGACAGTTTAATAACATAAACACTGGCTTCTAATAAATGAGAGCCAGTTAAATCTGTTGGAATGGAAAGGAAGGTATGAAGTGGTATATATGGCAGCGGAAAGTTGACTGGGAGGAAGAGGTAAGCCTCGGATAGATGGCGGCAAGCCTACTGCACCGAAGCAAGCAGGAATTGATGGGAGTCTGTCCAAACATACTGGGAGAGAAGGAGAGAGACTGGGAGAATGAAAACTATAAGGATTCTAGAGTCATTTTATGGCTCAATGTGGGAAAGGGGGGAATATAATTCACTAAATATCAGTATTGTGGGTCATAGGAAAAGCTCGGATGTCAACGGGGATAACTGATATGGAAAGGGCTCCTCGTCTGGAGGAAAGGTTAAGTTCAACTTTAGATCTACCGAAATCAAAGTGTGACAACTAAGTAAAAACATGCAGTGTGTAAAGAGAAATATGGGAGTGTATATTAAGCCAGAGATTCCATTAGAAATGGACAAAGGGATAAGTCGTCGTGAGAATACATGATGTTGAGAAAAAAAGAACACAACTCGGAGAATGAGTCCGGAATCTATACAGCAGATTAAAGGCTTAGATTATAAAGATGTGAGAAACAGTTTTTGTAGAGAAGGCTCTTGTGAATAAACTAGAAATGAATAAAAGAATTAAATCTCTACTAGATGGAAAGGCTATGCTTACTGGAGTGTGCAAACACATGAAGCTGCACAAATGCCAAGTTTACCGTCTTGTGTGGCTCCATTCCTATGTACACGACAGCCTTTCACAGCACAGAAATGAAAGCGGTGGGGGATTGCCTATGTAGCCATGAAATCCTTTGTTTTATTATATTCTTGTCCATGTTTTGCATAACATGACTGGCTGTCAACCGAGTACAGTGTGTGCCCTTTATTAATAAACCTTTACATAAATCTCACAAGGCTTTCTCTAAAAACAAACCTGGCCTGCTAAAAAGTATGCACCCCAAGTTGAATTTTAATACTTTCCTAAAACACTACCACCCATATTTTTGAGACTTCTCTATTTCCAGAGCTACTTCTTCTCACGTCTGCTATTTCACTGGTTTATTTGTAGAGTATGCTGTTTCTCCCTTTTTCCCCTTCAGAAACTCTCTCCACCCTACTCTCTTGCTCTATGCCCTGGGTAGACGACTAGTATGGATTACATCAGAGTTTCTCAACCTTGGCACTAGTGACATTTTGAACCAATACTTCTTCGTCATGGGAGGATGTCCTGTGCATGGCAGGACAGTTAGCAGAACCCGGCCTCTACCCTCTGGATGCCTGTAGCATTCCCTCCCCCTTACCCCAGAGGTGTGACAGCCAAAATACTGGTCCCAAGGATCAAAACCACCCGTTTGCGAACCACTGGGCTACCTCAATGTACTCCTTTGCCTTTCGGTTACCATGTGTGTTGGCCAACAGGAGCACCGGAAAGATAAAACGGGGAGGTAGAAAAGTAAGATCAGGTCACTTTCCCCCAGGATTTACTTCCTGCCACGTCAGGCGGCGAGTCCACGGAGCACAGCTCCTGTCAGACGGCGCCGTCACACAGCCCCTGCTTTTTCATGTATAGTCTCATTTTCTCTCCCCCACCCCACAACACCCTGTCCTGAGAACCTGCTCCTGCTCATTAGGTCTAGTGGTTGCAATGGTGCCACTGTCACTACTGAGGTGCTACACTGTTTCTTCTGTTTCTCTGCTCTAGCCAAACCTTCATAGTCACTCACTTTATAAAGACTCTAAAGACTGACAATTACCTAATTTGGGTGCACCATCTGTTTCCGGCAGGAATTAGAATTGATACGAGGTAAGTACATATCAAAATATTTACAGAAAAGCAAAATACCTAATAGTTATTGAGGTGTTTTCTCTATATCAGCCCCAATTATTGCGATGTTTTATAATACAGCCTTGTAATACTCATTGATAGCTATATTGCTTTTTATACTTTGATCTGATCGATGAAAGGTTAGCTATGGGTAAAAAGATCATTAAAAACACTTGTTTAGCCCTGGCCGGTTTGGCTCAGCAGTTAGAGCGTTGGCCGCAGACCAAAGAATCGTGGGTGTGATTCTGGTCAAGGGCACTTGGCTCGGTTGTAGTTCAGTCCCCCTCCCTGGTCTGGGGTCGTGTGGGAGGCAACCAATTGAGGTGTTTCTCTCACATCGATGTTTCTCTCTCTCTCTCTCTCTCTCTCTCTCTCTCTCTCTCTCTCTCTCTTTTCTTGCTCCCTTTCTCCCTCCCACTCTGTCTGAAGATAAATGGAAAAAAGATTTAAAAAAAAAAAAAAAACACTTGTTTGTCCCAATTACTCTCATGTAAAATGGGGATGTGGACTGATAGCCCAGGTGGCAGGTCAGCGGAACTATAAAACAGCACTGACCCAAGGGAGAGGTATTGGGTCCTGAAGAAATGAGACTTCCACTATGTTACAGTTGCACCTCATACATGAGCAGGGAAGGATACACAGACGTTTGTGCACTAATTTAGTCATGCAGTCACTCACTGAGTCAACAAATTCTTGGGGCCTGTAGTTTTTGAAGACATTGTGCTAGATTCTGTGGAGGCCGAAAAGATGATTAAAATGTAGACTTTATCCCCAGAAGAGTTTATCCTCTACTGAGGTGAAGAAAAACAAGTAAGACTGTCGGTGAAAATGATACTTGTACATTGAGTCACCATGATGACAAAGAGTATCCTCAGTGCCTAGCAAGGGCCACATCACAGGCTCACAGTAAGTATTAGCTGATGTGTAAATGACACTTGAAGGAGGAAGAAAAAGGCAAAAAGCGCGATGCCTCACAGTGCTGTGTGGGAGCTATCAGAATAGCACACTTCTCCCAGCTTCTAACTGCATTCCTGTATCTTACAGACATCAGTCCTCTGGGACTAAATGAACACTAACGGCTCTATCCTGGCTTATTTGAGAAGAAGTGCATTAATTAAGAATTATTTTGAAATTCAAATAATTTCCCCATAAATCTTAAATTCATATATTTGCATACGAGTCTTCCTAAAGTGATATACAACTATATACACAGGACAGGTGAAATGGTGTGAAGTAAGATTCCTACTATACGGATGCTGTATCTAATCTGGGCTTTACGATGTTTTAAATGGACTTTATTTTTTAGAGAAGTCTCAGGTTTATAGAAAATACAGAGTTCCCATATATTCCCCCCAACAATTTCCCCTATTATTAACATCTTGCATAAGTGTGTGGTACATTTGTTAAAATCGATGAACCAATATTGATCTGTTACAGTTTAGAGTTCACTGTTCGTGTTGCACAGTTCTGAGTTCCAACAAACTATAATTTCATGTATCCACCATTACAGTATCATAAAGAACAGTTCACTGTCCTCAATACGCTCTGTATTCCTCCTATTCATCCCTCTGACCTTTCCCCGAACTTCCGGTAACTACTGGGCTCTTCACTGTCTCCACAGATCTGTCTTTTCCACAATGTCATATGGTTGAAATCTTATAGTATGTAGCCTTTTCAGTCTAGCTTATTTCACTTAAAATATGCATTTAAGGTGCCTCCATGTGTTTTGCAGCTTGATACCTCATTTATTTTTATTACCAAATACTTTTCTATTGTCTGGATGCACCACAGTTTATTTATCCATTTACCTATTTAAGAGCACCTTGGTTTCTCCCAAGTTTGGGCAATTATGTATAAAGCTTCTATAAACATCTGTGTGCATGTAAACATTCAGGTCTCTTGGATAAATATCAAGGAATGAGATTGCTAGATTGTCTCGTAAAAGCATGTTTAATAAGAGATGCCAAACTGCCTTCCGAAGTGCCTGTACCATTTTGTGTTCTCACCAGCAATGAAGGAGAGTTGCGATCACTTCACATCCTCGCCAGCTGAGGTGCTGTTAGTGGCTTGGACTCTAATAGTGTGTGGTGGGCTTTACGGTTTGACAGCTATTTTATGGACAGGCAAGTGGCCAAGGAAAGATCAGAGGACCAGAGATTCTGCTTTTATGTTGAAGTGATGAGAAAATGTGTTGAAATTACAAACAGGTTGCATGCTACATATAAATTATTTTCTAGCAGTTAAGCTGTTTAACTAATCAATAGTTGCAGTGGGGGGGGGGGGAGTTGATTTGCAACATACACAGGATACAATTCTTTCCTTGTCCATTCTTGCATGGATATCAATATTTAACTTGGTAAATATTTACGTACCAATGACTGTCAGTACCTGTTAACTGCTAGCAATATTGAGTAGCAGGATACTCTCTTCTGATACATACAAGTATACAGATGATATTCTATGACACAACATTTAAAACTTCCCTGGACTACATAGTAGTCTCTAGGGTACAGTAAGGCAAGCACTGAGCTTAGAAACTGGACTTCAGTGTGTTCCGTCTGAGCCACTCACTACACGTGACCTGAGCTCATTTGATTTCTTTGAGCATTGAAAATGTGTTTGTAAAATGGAAAGTATATTCCTCTTTTCTGCCCATCTTACTGTGAAGCTGTTACAGCAACAGCAACAACAACAAACACTTAAAAAACTATGCTGTGTATTTGCCACTATTCCAACAACTAGAAAAATCATACAGTACTTTGTAAAATATGGGGTATATCAGCAATGGCCTTATCCCAAATTATCCCACAATTTGGCAGGGACGCACACACTAATCACAGTGCAGTTTGATCAGTACAGTAGATGGAATATGACAAATGTCCTTCGGAATACCAAGGAAGAACAGGCGGGGACTATAAATATTGAGCTCTTTGTGCCAGGCTCCGAACCCACATGTAACCCATGGAAAGTCCACCACACCTCTGAGATATGAATTTTTTTATTCTCTTTATATGCAGATGATGTAACTGAATAAGGAAGCGATTTGTTCATGGTCACACAGCTAATAAATTTAGTGCAGTTCTGTTTTTCATGGAAACTTGGAGAAGGCTATAATATATATCCTTATATAACTGCTAGGGCCATTTCTGAACTCAAATTTCTAAAATCAAACTACGCCACATACAATAGATTACTCCACAACTCAGCGACAGTGAGAAAGTGTGGAATCTCTTTAAATACATGGATCCTTAAGAGGAAGTTCCTATTTACTCAAGATTCAGTTTTAGACATTGGCCTGTGCTCACATTGCTGGGGTTTCGTTTGTTTTGTTTTTATCTTATATCAATTGAAAAGAAAACAGAAAAAAACAAAACCTCATTTATTCATGACCTTCAGTACTAAGCAAGATGGAAAAGAATATCACATTTGTGGCAGATTAGTATCCTCTCTGTCTTATTTTCATGATTGTCCAGGATTTTAAAAGCTTGGAACAATTCCAACCTGATAAGAAGATGACATTGAACTAAGTGTGTAGAGTCTAAAATGATCTGGGAAAACTATTCCTTTAGCTTTACTGAGATTTGTAGGAATAACTGTTACACAGAGCTGCTATGTTCCTTTGTCCCGTGCTCTAAGAACATTTCTTATTCCTGTGTCCTAGAATTTATCACAGCATATGATATTGCACAGAAATGTATGCTGTATTTGTTGAATGTTAGATGTGAAAGGAGGTATTGATGTAAACAGGACCTCATATAATTTGTGTGGGCTCACTTATTTTCTGAATTTGCTGATAAGGTTGCTTGTTAAACAGTGTTGCTGTTAGAAATAGTACTGGTTGCTATCTAGTGAATCACCTTCAACCTTCATTCAAAATACAATTTTTTTAATGACAACTTAAAATGTAAATGCATGTCTAACTTAAATCACATAAAGAATCTGAACTGGGCAGATAAAAGATGACAAGTTTTAATGCCTATGCAATAAGTTCTGAAATAATAGGTACTGACTCTATCAGCTTCTGTGAAATGCACCTGAATGAAACGAACAATGGCATTCTCAGAAACAATGCATCTTAGAAAAGTTAATATCAGTCAAGTACATTATAATGGTATCATGCCAACTTCTCTCCCAGTGAGATACACAGAAAACAGTGCATCTCTAACAGGAAAACTCCAATGCTGTGGTAACTGGTGATTTCGTTTAAAATGTTTAAACACATTTCCTAAAGTAACAAATATAATTCTAAATAATGAATAAATCTTCCTCAATAATATGAAAAGGAACATATAGAAAACAAATTAAGAAAAGAATATTTAGAATTGAGAGAGAAGCTCATAAGAATTAACATTAAAAGCTGGTTAAGTTCAAACTAAAAGCTTCTGCACAGCAAAAGAAACCATCAGCAAAATGAAAAGGGAACCCACTGTATGGGAGAACATATTTGTCAATGATACATCTGATAAAGGGTTAATTTCCAAAATATATAAGAATTCATACAACTTAACAAAAGGAAGACAAACAATCCAATAAAAAATGGGGAGAGGACCTAAATAGACACCTCTCCAAAGAGGACATACAAATGGCCAAGAGACATGTGAAAAAATGCTCAATGTCACTAATCATCAGAGAGATGCAAATTAAAACGACTATGAGGTATCACCTCACACCTGCCAGAATGGCTGCCATCAACAAATCATCAAACAACAAGTGCTGTCAAGGATGTGGAGAGAAGGGGACTCTAGTACACTGTTGGTGGGAATGCAGACTGGTGCAACCACTATGGAAAACAATGTGGTGTTTCCTCAAAAAATTAAAAATGGAACTGCCTTTTGACCCAGTGATCCCACTTCTAGGAATATATCCTAAGAAGCCTGAAACACCAATCAGAAAGATTATATACACCCCTATGTTCATAGCAGTGCTATTTACAATTGCTAAGATCTGGAAACAGCCCAGTAGATGAGTGGATAAAAAAGCTGTGGTACATATACACAATGGAACACTATGTAGCTGTAAAAAAGAAGGATCTCTTACCCTTTGAGATAGCATG
Source organism: Tadarida brasiliensis (assembly GCA_030848825.1). Taxonomy (NCBI): domain Eukaryota; kingdom Metazoa; phylum Chordata; class Mammalia; order Chiroptera; family Molossidae; genus Tadarida; species Tadarida brasiliensis. The sequence continues at coordinate 65,293,811 of CM061257.1, forward strand.
CAGGGACCTGGAGAGTATTATGCTAAGTGAAAGAAGCCAGTCAGAGAAAGTCAAGTATCATATAATCTCACTTATATGTGGAATCTAATGAACAAAATAAACTGACAAACAAAATAGATCCAGAGACATGGAAGCAGGGAACAGACTGAGGAATCTTGGGGGGCGGGAAGAGATTAAACAAAGAATTTATATGCATAACCCATGGACATAGACAATAGTGCAGTGAAGGCCTGGGAGTGGGTGGGAGCAGGGTGGAGGGGATCAATGGGGGGAAAGGAGGAGACATCTGTAATACTTTCAACAATAAAGATAAATTTTTTAAAAAAGCAGGTTGAAAATCAATTTGAAAAATGAAGACTATAGACATATAATTAAAGGAAAAGACGGAAAAGTTTGTGAAAAGCATGAATAAAAAGTATCCTTCATTAGAGGACTGGATAAAGAAGATGTGATACATATATACAATGGAATAAGAAAAGGTAAAATACTGCCATTTGTAACAACATGGATGGACCTTGAGAATATTATGCTAAGCAAAATGAGTCAGTCAGAAAAAGCTAAGAACCACATGATTTCACTCATATGTGGGCTATTAAACAGAAACTCATAGACACAGACAACAGTATGATGGTTACCAGAGGAAAGGGGGTAGTAAGGGTAAAGGAGGCCAAATATATGGTGACAGAAGATGATTTGACTTTGGGCAATGAGCACACAATACAATACACAGATCATGTATCATAGAAATGTACACTTGAAACCTATATAATCTTATTAACCAATGTCACCCTAATAAATTTAATTATAAAAAAAGAAAAGGAGAAAAGAAGCATATTTTACCAAAAGGTTAAAATTGATTTTAAAAGAAGGATTAACCTGCATCGTAGTAAAAGCCATGTGCATTTAGCTGGTTTGGGTTCAGTTAAAAGTTTGGGTAGAGAACCACTGAACTGAAAATTTGAGACTGAAATAATTCCACACAAAATACAATGAATAAATCAAACAAAGTTTGGCATGCTGATTTACATAAACGACTTTCCAATATTTTTAATGTGGTAGAAAGTACTAATTCCAAGCAAATGTTCCTACTGGGTATGAAAAAGTGAGCGCGATCACCGTCCCTGTGGTTGCTACTACTTCTCCCTTTGTGAGGCAGAGTGAATGGGGCCGCAATGGCCTGCTTAAGGGCTCTTCCAGTTTTACTCTATCAATGAGAAGAGGTCTGAGAAGAGGACTTGAAAAGAGCTGTGACCCTCAGGCCATCCTGTTCCCACAGTTTTCACTGCCATCTTGATCTGAGAGATATACTTTAGATTAAGGAAGAACAAATACATGCACACTTTTCATTGACTGAAGCTAGTGGCCCTTACACATAAGTTTGCTCTAAGTTATCTATTGATTCCCTCCCACAGAGGAGGAACTGTTAAACTAAAATGGTTTCAACTAGATCAACATGACGGCGGGCAGAATTTAGCTGCTGTTTTGAATGGATCTTCATTTGTTGTTAAGAAAACCTGTCACATCTCAAAATCGCTCCTGAGATCAGAATTTTTAAGATACAGCAGTAGGGCCTATGGACAAAAGAAGTTACAAAGCCTTCCTCTTGAATCTTGATCGATACTTAGAGATGACTGCTCTGCCTCACAAAGGCTAACTAGCTTTCAATGCTTTTCTCGGCTTCCAATGAAACCTTTATTGCTGAAGTATTCCAGGAGAAACAAAGGAGCCTGGTACCTCATCCAGTCCTCCCAGAGACCCACACTGCTGAGTCCCTGCAGGGACAAATGCCACACAATTCCCAGTTGGCAGCCTTTCTCTCCCTCTCATCTTCTTGCAACTGAATGCTGTCACATTCCTTGCTGAGGACACGCACATCTCATAGCTGTCATCCATGCATGAAAGGCAGAGGGATGGGGGAATTCCTTTCTCAATCTGCCTAAACATTTCACTTTATTATTAATACATAAGTTAACAAGAAGGCACTGAGCATGTGCTTGGATATAAAACATGAAATGTTGTTCTGAAGGCATTACTTTCAAAGGAAGACACATAGAGGAGAGTCGGCGGGGAAGGATCCTTCTTTTCAAGACCAATTGGAAGCTTTCTGTCTCGATATTCCTAATCTTCTTTCTGGCATTTTATGCTCAACTGCCTGATATCGGATGCATGTGGTTTTGCCCATCTGTCCAACAGGCAATGTCGTTTATGTGGTGTACTAAGAAATTAGTTCATGGAATAGGAATAATGAATAGTGATAAGCAGTTTTAAGATATGCAACATTTTGGTTGTTTTGCTGTTAAGGACAAAGTTAATTTCATGCATCCATATATAATCTAATACATTTTTTAAAAAGTGTGGAAAAGCAAGATGTATTAAGTATGAAAGATACAAGTAATTTCATTAGAATAGGTTCATATTCTACAATGTGCTAAATTACTTACATGTGCCAAAAGCACATGGAAATCTGGGAATGAATGATATCCTTGTCATTTTATAGTACATTCCATGCAGTACTATGTCTCTCATAATTAAGATGAGAAATTCTGGGCAGTCAGTTGTTTTTAAGAAGACTATATCTTTATAGCCTTTATCTTTGCTTTCAGAAAAAGGAAACCGTCCACAATTAAATGAGTACCATCTATTTTACGCACTTACAGAGCATTGGAAGCTCTGAAGAACATCAGGAGGCCAGGTAGCTGGAGGGCAGCGTGCAAGGAGCCCAGGAAAGGAAATGAGAACTTACTGAGGGCTGGGTAACAGAAGGCCTTCAAACCAAAAGGAGGATTTATATTTCATCCTGTGTGTGACAGGACGCCACTGGATGGTTGAGAGCAGGGGCGGAAGGATTTGGTTTATGTCTTGAAAGAATTACTCTGACTGACTGAGAACAGACTAACTGGGATATATGAGCAGAGGCAGGGAGATCAGTTAAGGAACCAGGGAAGGAATCTTGGTGAGAAATGCTGGAGGCCTGGCTTCCGGTGGTAGCAGTGGAGAAGAGGGACACGTGGTAAGAACGGGGCCATGTTTTGAAGTCCAGGCAAACCTGACTAGCTAAAGGGTTGGATGGAAGATGCGAAAGGAAAAGAATCAGGACGCTCTCAAGGCTTCTGCTGATCAACCAAACGTGTGTGGTGTCTGCTATGCCTTCGGCAGTTAAGGAAACTTCTTGGTGATTTAGAGGCTTGAGCTGAACTTTTTAGCCTAAATAAAAGTCAGGCAGGAGGCATGAACCTTCTCAAAGGTAAGGCAGAGTTAGAAGCTGCATATTTTACTAAGTAACTGGGAGGTATTTTGAAGACATCTGTCAGCCTGGACGGAAGAATGTTGTTGAGCAATGGTGAGCGAGATGACTGAAAAGGAAGGGGTGCTGGAGAGAGAGGGACTTACAGAACAGGACTAGGACTTGGGGCCTGATTCTACAGATAGTGGACAGTCACTGGCAAATTTTCTAGAACTAACCTGGCTGGTCACATCCAAATTTCTAGCATACCGTATTAAAGGAAGTATTGCCAAAAGCCATTTCATAGACTTCAAGCTAGAGATCAGTATAGAGGCATCTATAAAATGGTCAAACTCTGAGAAGGTCAAGAAGATTTCTAAGAAAATGCAGCCATAAATTCCATTTTATATTGCATATGTGTGTGCACGTACATATATACATGTGCACACACTAAACCACCAGTCATAGCAGAAGCCAGTATCTCTCTTCCCCCAACGTCAGTCTTTTGCAGTTTATTTTTATAAAGGTACCAATTGTTTCTAATAAGAGGAATGTGTAAAGGAGGGGAGAAATTTTATCCTCCTGATAAGGAATAAAAATGTAAATATATGTTGGCTATAAGACATACCATTGTTCCCTCAAATAGTTTCAGGATATTTATTATATAAAAATAAGCACTTGGGGAAATTTTCCCCCTATAGCCTTCATTTTTTTATATATAGTTGATTGTATTCTTTAAATCTGAAAACTTTTCTATTTGCAGCTGCTTTCCACTTCCAAATACATACATCAGGGGTGCAATCCTTGCTATGTTTCAAGAAACTTAAGTCTTAGGTCCAAAAATATAACACTTATTTTAAAAGGTGACCCTAGGCATTTGGAATGATCAGACTTGCTAGTTACTTTTAACAAAATCTAGTAATGAGATGATATTCAGAGGTTATAGGGAAGCCTAAAGAATATAAAGGCTGCCCCAGTCCCAGTACAAGGTCTTTGTTCACAAGCAAAATAAACCATACACTGTGGATAGGCTTATCTAATTTCAGTTGAATTAAAATGACTACAGTAAAAAGTCTACCAAAAAAAAGTAGACTTTTACAGTTTACTGTATATTAGCATATATGCTAGCAAAAACATGGAAAGGTTATTTGTAAGATCAGGGATTTGGGCAAGCTGTGGATAAGGCATATTACAACAAGAAAAGCAAAGTTTTGAAGATACATGAATAGAAGAGGATGACCGGTGTCTCAGAGTTCACAAGATGTGTAATTAGATTTTGCAAAATCAAATTGTGAGTGCCTCAATGATTAGGCACACTTGCCCCAAATGAGAGAGCACATAAATTATTCAATTCATTTGGGCATTATAACCCATTACTCCTGAAAAATCTTGGTAAAATTTATCTTAAAATTTGGATTTGGTATACAGTATTATTAGATAGCAGAGCAAAAAAAAAAAAATGGATGAAATGCTGGTATTTTAATTTGGTTTGATAATTGGAATCAAGAGAAATAAATGAAAGAAGTGTATTATAACCACTTTTTTGTTTATTTGTTTGTTTGTTTTTGAGAAATAATAAGAGACAGTGAGTGCTATGATACCTCACTCACGGCCAGCCTTACTTGAAACTTGGAAGAGAAGTAGGTTGGGGAAGAAATCTGTGAGCAAGGTCTATAATAGTAACAGACTAACACACTTCTACTTACACTGATCATGATTAGGGGCCAGATATCAACGCCTAGAGTGCAAGAATTTGGTCTTACATATCAATATATTTCTGATGATGTCTAGCATAGTATTTTACACATAGTGTAAGTTTAACAAATGTGGGTCACATGAATGAATTGATAAATAGGTGAATGGATAAATAGCAAATACTATAACTATACCTGCACTTTTAAGAACCTTTGAAGTTAAGATAATTTTTTTGAATCAGTTGAATAAATATGAGTGGGAACTGGGACACTAAGAAGGAAAATGAGCAACTTCAGGTTCTAATTATGGTTAAAGCAGCAGAATGCTTAGTCATATAAATGTTTAGTGTGAAATATGATAAATACTATATATTATGCTTTTGTTACAAATACATATGTATTAAAGAAAATTTTATAAAATATAAGCAAAGGGAGATGATAAAATGTAATCCATGACCCAGAAACAGTCGCTTGCGGTGTTCCCTCGAGGACAAGGTGGGAGAGCCGTCTGTGGTTGTCACAGTGCCAGCGAGTACTCCTGGCACTTCACAAGTTCGGCCTGGGACTGGGACACGTCCTACAGCGAAAGCGACAGTTCCCCAAAGCAAAGAATTATTCACTCGGAAATGCAAACAGAGCTTCACTGAGAAAAACCAGAAAGCCTGGTGCGCTTTCTTCAGATCTTTACACATAAATGTATACATCATGTACGGATGTTTTTAAAACTAAAAACAGGTTATATATACAAACTGTTCATATTGTTTTGTAATCTGTTCTTTTCACTTAATGCAGCAAGAGCACCCTTGCACTCCATTCACGATTGTCCTACACCAACATTTCAGTGGCTGCTCCCCACTGGATGGGTCAACCATAGCGCATTTAACTAAGCCCCTGCTGCAAACTTCTAGCATTTTTATTTCAATTTTCTATTACAATCAATGCTAAGATGAACATCCTTATGTTTAAATTTATGATCATTTAAACTTAGAAGTGAAATTGTTGAGTCAAAGGATATGCATCATGTCAAGATATATTTTCACTACGTCCGCACGAATAATTTGTATCAATTTATTCTCCAACCACATTACTGGTGATTGAGTGGACCTCTCGTAACATAAAATTGCTGAAAATGTGAACCGTGGGTGCTAGCTGGTTCCTTCCCTATCCCACATCTGAGTAGAAGGTGCAAATATTGCTGGGAAATAATCTTTTGTTGTCACAGTTGAGACAACAAAGCTAAATTCTTAGCCAGACACTTTCATTATTTTTCCAACCAGTAAAGTATAAAAAGGAAGAAAGAGAAGAGGTTTTCAGGCAAAGACATTTAAAGGAAAGTATCAGTGGAGCATGGCCTCTGTGGAGGCCAGTGGTAACTCATGAGGTTGGAGATGTCTGTGAGCAGGGCAGACTGGTGTCTCGTTTCCGGGTGGGACGCTGCTGGAGGAGCAGGACCTGCTGATGTCCCCAGTGCCAACAGTGTGAGCAAACAACCACACAGGCCTGGGGGCTGACGTGCCACATTGAAGAATTTAAGCTCACTCCCCCACACACCCTGATCCCTGAGAACTGAGGCTGGTGTGATAGGGATTCCTAGGTTTCTCATGGGCCCAGATCAGGCCTTGGAAAAAAGTAGGCAGGGACTGTCCAACAGAAACCTGGCGAATAAAAGCAGTGAGTGACGGGAGAGTGTGATTGTCCTAGACCCCTGAGGTTAGGAGGGCACCAGCCAAGCACATTTAGACTGTATAACGTGCCACATCAGAGACTCTCCCCCGGACATTCGTGGCCGTGTGTAATGAAAACCAGACCCCATCGAGAACACAGATACTCTTGTTCTGATCCTTCCTTCTTTACCCTTTGTAGACATACCACCCCACTTTCAAGCGAACTTGGGGAGAAGAAATTTTAAGTTCCTATTAAGCTCTGGCAACAAATCAATCTTGAATTTGATTGGATACTTATATGATAAGTCTGTTATACCGGAAATAACCAAAATGAGATTAAACACAAGGTCTTAAAGATTATAAACTAGGCCTTGGTGCTTATCATGAAAGTGTCAAATTCAGGCGACCTTGGGGTTGTTCCTTCTCTGAAACTGTTTCTGTTCTAGAAAGTTCTGGCATGGAAAATCGGCTTGAGGAGAAACCCTCTGTCCTCCTTCAAATTAAGGACTTCACTGCCTTTGGGTTTAAGATAAAAGAGCCCCGAAGATGCCCCAGCAATTCTCACAATTGTGAACTGCTCAGACCTACCCTTGTCTAGGTCAGAAGGGAGCTTTATGATTATTTGGCACAAAAGCCTCCTGGGAATGAAGAGGGTGGTTCCTTCAGCCTTGTCCCGAGGGAGCTTACAGAAAATGGCTATCGCAGAATAGGATATGGGATGCTGAGCCCTGATAATCTCTCTAAATATCTCTAATCCAGGACCTAAAAATCAGCCATTATTAAGAAAAGGAGGAAAAGAGCAGGCAAGGACAGTTAGCCCAGGGCATCTCAAACCTGTGTTTCCCTGAACACCTAGAACTATGCTCCCTGGGCTCGGCATTCAAAAGGCATTGGGGAAGACAGCACCTATAACCCTAACATGGGAGGGCTCTGAGACTGGCTTCAGTTTAAAAGAGAAACTTTTTTAACTTTGTTTATTCCAGTGTTTTCCTAAATTATTTCTTTCTAATTACAACATATTTGTAATATTGAATGGAACCACATTATTTTGGGGAAATCTAAGGACAAATAGTAGTGTTGACTTCACTTTATTTAGTTAAATAAAGTGGAATGTTTAGGAAATAGCTTTTTCCTCTTTGTGTTATACAATTTACCTACTAAAAATCATTCAACTATCAACAAATATGGAAAAAACCTTCTACCATCATTTATCTAACACAACTCTTAGAGAAAAGGCAGGCTCTTCTCAGCAGAACGTTTTAACCATATAACACATGACAGTTGACTGTTTATCTTTTGTCTGCACCGTTTCATTTCATTCACACTCTGACTCTGTGCGGCGGCTGGCCAGTCACAGACGAGTGGCCTTGGCTTAGAAAGGTGAAATGAGTTGCCAGAGGTCTGGCAATGTGTGATTGAACAAATTAACCTAAAATTCAAGGCATTAAACACAGACTCGAAACATTCTGAACTCGTCTAATCCAACACTTCTATTTACCAGATGAGAAAATCTGTGCTCAGAGAGGTGAGATGACATCACCCAGCACAGGGAGAGAGACAAGAGCAATTCCATGGTCCCTGACTTGAAACGCGTGTCCTCTATACTCAGCCATGCTTTCCCTACACATGACCAAACCAAATGGTGCAGGTAAACCAGAAACCCCATAGGAAGATAAAGGCCAGCTGGCTATCACCGTGGACCAAATCAGAGACAGAGCAGCCTTAGTCAGAACGCTATGAACTTGGCTTTGTTTCAAACTCAAAAATGTTAATTCCCCTTTGCAAGAAGAATACTGTGGAAGAAGGACTGTTACCAGAAGCAGTTATTAGTATTTGGTGGAGATTATTTTTTAAAGGAGCCTCCTTTACATAAGTCATAGTATTAGCAATTAAAGATAAAGCATTTTTAAATGATGATAGATGCTTTGCATGGCAATTACGCCTAAAACTCAGTGACATAGTAGGAAGTGCATACCTTCTCCAATTCTCCTGGAGACAACAGTTGTATTAACACAATCCACTGAGCAATAACAAGAGCCTCAGGTAGAGCTATATGGACATACTCAGAAAACCTATGTGGCATTCATGTATATTGAAAGAACAATTTTTTGAGGATTCCCAATAATGAAATGGGATAAAAAGTATATATATACTTTATATACGTGAATTGGAGGTGATTTGCTGTTACGGATTGTCAGACTTTTACCATTTCCTTGTAAGCATCGATAGTTAAAATCTGATTTCCTTAAATTAAAAGTTCATATTATTCTTCACAATCCATAAAGTTGCAACTGAATTTATTTTAAATTAAATTCCAAATAGAGTCATCATTCTGTGTTAGTATGAAGAACACAAAAGAAACGTGAGACAGTGCCCCCCTCTAATCAGGAAGATAAAATATATATGCCTTCTTTTTATTTTTTTACTTATTCACTTAATTATTCAGCAAACATAATTTATAGTTCAGTGTTCTTTGCACTAATATACACTATAGCCTTAATAAGAATTAAATACTACTTTTGGGATATTTATAAATACCTGTTAGTGATTCCAGAATAACCTGATAGAGAGGTATTTAAATTGTAACTTAAATATTCAAACGTTTGGTAAAGATTAAATAAAGTTCCTTATAAAAGAATTAGTTTATTTTTTAAATCCTCACCCAAGGATATTTTTTTCCATTGATTTTTTTCAGAGAGTGGAAGAGAGGAGGAGTAAGGGGGGTGGAGGGGGAGAGGAAGAGAAAGAGGGAGAAACATCGATGTGAGAGAGACACATCAATTGGTTGCCTCCCGCAAGCATCCCAACCAGGACCAGGGATCAAACTTGCAACCCAGGTACATGCCCTTGACCGGGAACGGAACCCACAACCCCCTGGTGCACAGGCTGATGCTCTAACCACTTAGCCACGCCAGCCAGGACATAAAAGAATTACATTATATTTGAGTGGACAAACGATTTCGTTTTTCCCTCAAAGAAGAACAATTAGGTTGATAAGATGGATTATCCAACTCCAGTCCTCATAATTATGTATTTGCATGCAAAACACAATTGGCATCTCATTTATTTTATATTTCTTTGAATTCAAATGAACATATTCTGTCCTAGATTTTTGTATATGTTGAATATTTGAGAACAATAGAACTCCTCTTTTTATTTTCTCTTGATAAAGCAAACATACTATCAACTATCTGAAAATTAAAAAAAAACTAAACGTTAATTTTTGAAGCAGGATACAGCAAGTTCTTTCTTTTTATGTACAAACAAGTTCATTTTCATTGAAGTTTGGGATAAGACTATTGTATGTCATAATATATAAACATATCTTATTCCCTTTATGTCTGTCACGTAACATATTACTTTTTTTTTTTTTAATCCTCACCTGAGGACACTTTTCCATTTATTTGCAGATAGAGTGGGAGGGCAGGAGAGAGAGAGAGAAACATCCATGTGAGAGAGACACATCGACTGGTTGCCTCCCGCACGACCCCAACCAGGGCCGGGACTGAACAGCAACCGAGGTACATGCCCTTGACCGAAATCGAACCTGCGACCCCTTAGTCCGCAAGCTGACACTCTAACCCCTGAGCCAAACCAGCCAGGGCAATGTTATTTTTTTTCCAGGTTTTCCATTGAATTACAAGGTGAAAATATGGCTCAGATGGTGAGAGATTAAAAAAAGAACCACCTAAGTCTGAAATTATCCTACAAATAGTAGCATCTTTAGATTTTAATAAAATATCAAAAATATCATGTCATCTTTACATGTGAAGACACGTTATCAATAGATGTCAGTGCATGCACAAGGAAGATGGGTTCATAGAAGTATGACCGTTGCTCTCACACGGCGTTCAGCAGAATTTTACTCCACATTGAACAAATATGAAGTAATAAACCAACTGCACAAATACGATTTAAAGCTGTCGTCGGTGTGCCGTGAAACAGTTTTATCATACTCTTACTCATACATCCCTCTGACGAGCAGAACTATCACCACCGTCAGTTCTCTGAAGACTGAACCGGACTTGCCGTCATGAATATATTGCGTGGCTGGAATGCTTACAGATTATTAACCACTGGGCCTAGGACGCGGTGGAAGTATTTTTATTTTGTGTGTGTGTCTAAACAGCTAAAATATTATGGCTCTTATCTCTTTGTATATGGGTAATTTCATAGTATACTGACAAAAACAAAATTTAAAGTATAACATGTATTGAAAAATAGGTCTCTCTCATTTTTAACAAAAACTTTTTTTTCCCCTATGATGGATGTGTAGTTGTTACAAATGTTTGCAAAGACGAGAGCTGCTCCTTTGCCCCAGGGTAAACATGTCAGTCTTCTCCCCCAGACTGCACATTTCTCAAAGGCGGGGCCTTCCCCCTGTGACTCACTGCTGCATTCCCACAGGCCCCGCTGCGTGTCCGGCACACAGAGAGTACCCATTAAATGACTGAATGCTACTGAATTTTAATAAAAACATAACCATAAGCCTATGTCCTTACCTCTTTATATATAATTAAAGTATACTTTCCTAGTTTCAACCTTACAGGATTAAGGGTCATTAGGAACCATGATTCATCCATCCCCATCCCAGGGAACTATTATTAAATACAAAGAAAGCCCATCATAACAGATGTTTCTAAGGTAGAGACAGTATATCTACATTAGTAGACTCTCACATAAGTATAAAATATTGATTTTTACATGCCACATGTCAAAATGTTACTGATAATTAATATATATATATATATATTAATTTGGTCAATTAGGTTTTTTTCTTTGATTACCACATTGTGCTTTAATCTAAGATTACAATGCTATTAATAGTATATTCCGATCCCATCAGGAATACAAATCAGGCAATTTATTGTGCCATAAATCCTTTAGCTTAGGTATAAATATAACTAGCAATCATTTTGGTTATCTTCTGAATCAAGCTCAAAGGCAAGACTCAAACTTTTAAATATTTGAGACAATATATCAATCATTATTAAACATGTCAGGAGGACATTTACTGTAAAATAAAATATTTCACTAATCTTGACATCTCTAAGTACCTTCTTATGCATTATGTTAAGATTACACCAATGATCTGTGTGTACATCTTCTAAGAAATCTGAAAGGTTGTCTGTGACCTTTGGCTTATTTGTGAAGTCAACATAAAATGACTTAGCTGATGGCAACATCCATCATCTGATTAATCATTTAATAAAAAGGTCCAAAACACTCAAGTGTTTAAAAATAAATTTGCATCAAGCTAAACATGATAGCTCTAGTAAATCAAAGGAATCGAGCAGTAGGATGCCTCAATGTTGTAGATCATAATGTCACATCTGACATTTCTCTGTCCTGCTTTGTTTTATTCATTGAGCACACACTTGGCTATTCCCTTGTGAGTCACAGCAGGGTTACAGAGTATGCAGACATCTATCCATTTTAAATCAACATTTTACATTTTTTATAATCTGATCTACTTTTCCCACACTGACATTGTTTAGAAAACTTCATTCTGATTTTGAAGAAAAAAAAAAAAAGACAGAGAAAACAGATGAACCAGAATATGGTTCAAATATCTGAGGCTATAAATATTTTCAAGATTTTTCTTGCACAAAAACTATTAATCTCTTTGTAGATTGGCCAGTGCCTAAATAGAATGTGATAATGAAGGAAGCCACTGTACTATTTGTCAAATATAGTGACTTTGTAGTTTATTCAAGACTGTCATTCTCTGTAAACCCAGAAAATGACAAAACTATAAACTTCAGGGATACTGACGATCCAAGTCTTCCAAAGCATCCCAGATAACATGAAAGAAACACTCATTTGTTCAGCAAGGATTTGAGCAGAACCACATGCAAAGCACTGTTGAGGAGTTGAGATGGAACAAATGTTCTAGTGACGAGCTGTATATTTTAAACACAGCGGCACTGCAGAACAACTCTTACTCAACTTACTTTCTATATATATATAATATTGGAACTAGCATTTCACTTGTTCTCAACAGACGTGGCAAATAATTTTCTCTGCAAAACATCACTGTTTATTTGAACTTGAAACTTGAATACCTCATAGCTGGTGTGGCTCAGTGGTTTGAGCGTTGTCCCATGGACTGAGAGGTTCCGGTTCAATTCCCGGTCAGGGTACATGCCTGGGTTTCCACCCTGATCCCCAGTGGGGGTTGTACTGGAAGTAGCTGATCGATGTTTCTCTCTCACATCAATGTTTCTATCTCTCTCTTCCTTCCTCTCTCTCTCCCCCCAAAAAATCAGTAAAAACATATTTAAAAACAAAAACAAAAATAAGTTGAATACCTCTGCCAATGCATTTGAAGTCTGTTTCTACTATGCCAATCAAACAAATGAGCTTCAGAAAATGAACTGTATGGCTGATAACCACTTGTGTGCTCACAGGTAAAAATACAGATCAGAGGATATATTATTCTGATGTATTAAATAGAGAAGCTAATAATATTTGACAAAACAAATTCTTAAAATTCAAGACATATTTGTCCTTTAATCTAATATCTTATAATTAGAAATTATTACTAAAGGTGGATTCATTTATATGATCAAATTCATAAAAACACTTAGGTATCTGTGATTATATCTGTTAACATCAAACGGAGAGAGAATACACCAAATCTAGCATGTCACAGAGAGATAAATTTAGCCAAGAAAAAAGAAAAGAGAGAGCTTACTAGAGCTCTTGGTTTAAATACAAACAAACCAAGACAGCACAAAACGGAAGGAAGATGGAAGGAAGGAAGGAAGGAAGGAAGGAAGGAAGGAAGGAAGGAAGGAAGGAAGGAAGGAAGGAAGGAAAGAATGAAGGAAGGAAGGAAGATGGAAGGGAGGGAGGGAGGGAGGGAGGAAGGAAGGAAGGAGGGAGGGAGGGAGGGAGGGAGGAAGAAAGGAAGGAAGGAAGGAAGGAAGGAAGGAAGGAAGGAAGGAAGGAAGGAAGGAGGGAAGGAAGATGGAAGGGAGGGAGGGAGGGAGGAAAGAAGGAAGGAAGGAAGGAAGGAAGGAAGGAAGGAAGGAAGGAAGGAAGGAAGGAAGGAAGGAAGGAAGGAAGGAAGGGAGGGAGGGAGGGAAAAAGCTTTGTCTCCTTAATCAAGGAATGATGGGCCAAATATCCTTAAAAGACATGAAGGCTGAACATTCACACGGCCATTCCCATTGCGGTGTTCCTGATATCTAAGAGGCACCAACCACCAGCAGAATAGCACCACCATGATTCCACTCTCCGATCTAACATCTAGTAGCCCTACTTGTCACATCCTCTCTCCCCAAACCTCATGAAACATATCACCAAATCTTGTTGATACTACCTTCTACATAGTCTTTGAATTGATCTATGTTTTTCCCTCCTCCCCCACCAACACTGTATTTGACTGGTAGCTGCAGTCACTTCCTCTTTCCATCACAACCCACAAATTATTCCCGGTTAACCACTCTGACCTCCTTTTAATGTTTCCTTCCATTCAGGCAGAGACAGCTTTTCAACATGCAAACCTAGAACCTGACATCGTTGCTTAAAAAGCTTTAATAGGTTCCTTTATCCTTAGAATAAAGACCAACATTCTTAATATGGCCAGCCATGATGTGGCCCCAGCATACTCTCCAGCCTCTTCCTCCCAATTTCCTCTGCCCCAGCCACAGCCCTCTTTGACTTGCATCGTCCCCTCATACCACATGAGATTTCCTCATATTTTTGCTCTTGCCTGGAATGCTTTTCCTTCAACTCCTGTTTGTTTGTTAATTGCCAGTCATTTTTTTAGATCATTACTTGCTCAGGGACGACTTTGTGAGGCTCTCTCTTATCCCTACCCAACGGCAGCTGGGTTAAGTCACCTTACAGATATTCTCAGCATTATGTACTCCACAGCATTTATCACAGTGAATAATTACACACTTACTGTGTGGTGATTATTACTGGTCTTTATCACTAGACTATAAGCTAAATGAAGAGAAAAGCGAGGCATGGTTTTCTCGTTATTTTAACCTCACTATCTAGTGACGTTTCTGGCACACAGTGAATAAGCAGTGCTTCCTGAATGAGAATGAGTTTCTCGATGGGGTCAGAGGCAAACGGTTAAAGCAACAATAAATTGCTTATTTCCATTCACCAGATTCACTTTGATCAGAATTTGAATGATAAAATTAAATTATTTCAAATTTTCTAATGAACAAATGCAACCATTTTATTTAAACTCCCTAGGATTCTTGGTATCCCATAGATGTGACCACAATGAAAGAAGCTTATTGGTGTCTTCCTTTAAGTTATAGAAATTCAGAAATTTATTGCTAAATTAGGCTTTAACACCATTTTCTATTATAGTTTCCCCATTAGATGAGATAGAGTCTGAGGAAATCTGCAAAAGGTCATTCCAGCCGGTTAGTGACAGAGCAGGGATGAAAATCAGCCGTTTCAACTCCCAGCTCAATGTTTATTTCCCACAACTATGCTGCAGTTTCCAGGTCTTATAGCGTTGCTGTCATATTAGAAATTTGTAAGAATCTGTAAGTACCCATAAGAGAAATATCTCTAAATGGTTCATTTTGTCACATCATTTAGATTTCTGCTTTAAAATATTAAAATAAATAGCAATATTACGGAAAGGTAAAACACAAGCCCAATTTTGTAAGAAATAAAGCACTCTCATGACTTATTTGCAATTTACATTGTATGCTTTAAGTGGGGAGGGTGGGTCCATGTTTCCCTGGTTTCTTAATATTCTAAAGCAAGGAATCTCTCCAGTTAAATCTGGTTGTCATAAATCAGTTTATAAAAACCCACAGGAAGCTAGGTTCTGAGGAACTGGCTGGGGCAGGGACATATGGATGCAAAAGCACTGCTGGTATCCAGTCTGCTACAGCTGGCTCTGTCACTGGACTTCCCCCTGCGGATGTCACTTTCCCTGCCTGTATCCTCAGGAGATTGGTCTACTCCAAATCATGGGCTCTGTGGACGGCTTTCGTGATCCCACTAAGCCTCTGGTGTGTCTATGTGTGTGTACAGTTGTGGAAGGAAGAGGTGTCCATAGATTCTATAAGATTGGCAGAAGAGTCTAGGACACAAAACAAGTTAATTCTGTCTGTACTAATATCTAAAGTCTCCCCTAGCTTTGAAATGTAATAAGGCTATACATGTAATTATGATTTCAGCTAGAAAACAGGGATTACTAATCAGCACAAGTAATAAGCTTATTTGAACAGCATGTTCTGCACAAAGGAGTCCTACCATTGTCAACCACACATTTAAGCTTTAGGGGAAGAACGTCACTGAAGGCCCAGGCCAGACTGTCCACAATCGGCATCAATTGCCCCAGACAGTGGAACTCCATGTGATAAAATCTAAGCATGGCACAGGTTTTTTAGTGTTTTTATGATCAGTGTTTTTATCATCAGTGTTTTCATGATCCGTCAAGGTAGGCCGGCCACATAGGATTACACGGAGTGCAGGCAACTCAGAGCATTTGCCAGCAAAAGAAAAAGCTACTTTCTCACTTTCTTACAGTTTTCAGTTATCTATTCCAAATCATTTTGATTATAATTTATGGATGGTTGAATAGCCTCAGTGCTATACTCTCTCTATAATTATTAAAGACACAGAAATGAAAGTCACTCTGCTTACTTATCTCCTTCCTTTCTTTCCTCTTTAATTTAATAAATATTCATTAGTTGTCTACTACATGTCAGGCGTGTTTCTGGACACTTGTGAAATAGCAGTGGACGAAATATATTCTCCCCTCATGGTGCTTATACTGTAGAGGGGGAGAGATAAAATAAACAACATACATAAAAAACAACTTATTTACTATTTTAAAAGTGATAATGCTTTGGCAAAAGAAGGAAAAAATAAAGAGTAGGGAGATTAGGACTCGCAGAGGTGAGGAGAACGGTGGCAGTTTAGACGGGTCCAGGCAGGCCTCATCTAGAAGCTGTCATTAACAAAGACTTGAGGAGATGAGGGAGTAAACTCAATATAGGATCTTGGGGCAGACCTTTCCAGACAGTGGGAGAAGCCAAGGCAAGGGTGTGCTTGATTTGTCCAAGGAATAGCCAGGAGGCCACTGCGGCTGGGGGAAAGCAAAGATCGTTCTGCTGCTGTAGTCATGAAATTGATAAAATTTCATCTTCCAGTTGACACCCCATTTTCTATTACTTACCTGATTAAAACAAAAGTCATAATATCTTTTATATAACTGTACTAGAGTCACAGTTGCATCAAAGAGGCAAAGTCAAAATTCTTCTGAGAATTTTAAAAATCACCCCAACATCATGATTTCTGGCTGTTACGCACTTCAAGTACCTCAGTTCCCACAGAGATATATTTGGCAAAAAACTGTTACATGATATTTGAACATGTCATTGAATGGGAGATGATGTCATTAGAAAGAAACCAACTAAAAGGTCTTCGTTTTGAAAATGCAGAAACTGGACACAAAGCGATTTGTTATATTCCGATTAAGAGAAATTCCAAGATTCTCAGCCAACATGAAAGCACCCATTCTTCCTGAAATGTCACTGCTCCTTTGGCATTTATTACATTGCTCATTTCATGAACTTTCTTCCAGAAAAATGAAACAATCATGATCATTGTACAATCTTCATGGCACTTATCTGGGTTCCTACCTTAAGAAAGAATACCCATATAAAGGTAGTACTTTTTAATAAGGAGGCCAGCCAGCCCTCCCCAAGTAAGCATCTTATTCCTGTCTAGAACCTTGCAAGGAAATGCATCCTGATCTCACAGGCTTACAAGTACAACATAAAATGCATGCAACCATACCTTGCCCAGCTGGTCCTTTTTGCCAAAGCCAGTAGCGGCTGCAATGTTCCCGGCTCCCTCCACTGTCTTATGTGCGACCGCTGTCATCCCTGTCACCATCGCCTCTCCAACATTTGTCACTTGCTCTTTGGTCTTCTCAGCCACTGGGATAAACCAAGAGCAATGGCAGATTAAGAGACGATGGAACGACAGCAACTTAAAATCCTTTTACTTCCACTGGCTGTCAAGTTCGGAAGACCTATATGTACACACACCACAGACAGCTGAAGAGTCGGAAGAAAGAAGAGCCAGAGAGATGTCTAAGTGAGCGTGGAGCCAAATACTGAATCTTTGCTAAGATATTTTGTTTTAATCACTAAAAGGTGTTTTCAAGTTTAATGATCACACATTCAGAGCTATGAGCAATTTGAGTGTGGTTTACCTGTTACTAAGGAAAGGTTGCAGAAAGCTGTGCTTACAGGTGCAGTTACCGTTGTAGCAGACTCAGCATAAAATGTCTTTTCTTAAATTTCAGTTTCAGTGACAATGCTTTTATCTCACTCAAGAGGTTCATTTTCACCATTCCTTCTGAGTCACATGGCACATCCACGCTCACACATGTTACTGTCAGAAATAAACCACGGAGGAAGGGATGATTATGAGGAACCTTTGGCCCTTCCATAAAACTCGGGTAGTTGAAACAGGAGGGTTTTTTTTTTTTAATTTTTTTTTCCTTTATTGATTTTAGAGAAAGAGTAAGTGAGAGGGAAAGAGAGATAGAGAGACAGAAACAACGATGAGAGAGAACATTGACTGGCCGCCTCCTGCATGCCCCTCACTGGGGATCGGGCCCATAACCTGGGCATGTGCCCTGACCAGTAATTGAACTGGTGACCTCTTGGTGCGTGGGTTGATGCTCAACCACTGAGCCACACCGGCCAAACAGAAACAGGAGGGTTTTTAATATTATTAATTTTCAGTAACTTTAATGGGAACAAAAGGGCCAGACATTAAGTATGAAAGTGAAGAGGTTTGTTGAACACACCTAAAATTTCTTTTCAGAAACAAAATAGAATATGGTTCTTCAGTATATATTTTTTTAATTTGTAAAGTTACAAATTTAGAAAACTGAATCAATAGTTTAGGATTGGATTCAGAAGCAGAGATTTAATCTTATATCAAAAATTAACCAAGACACTATGCGATATAATTGCTGAACTAATCTTTCCATGTTCCCTCCATGCAATTACCAAATAAAGAAAGCACAAATAAAAATGTTTGTTTGGATTCAATAGAGAGTTCTATGAAAGAGTGGCAAAAGATAAGAGAATCCACTCTTTCAACTCAGACAGTGGAGAAATAAAACAATCCCTCTTCATCTAAACCTTACAACATTGATGCTCATGAAACATAGGCCTTGCATCTCTAATCTCCATCTCTGCATGTTTGATGTCTTTTCTTTTTGCCCCACAAATTCATTTTTGTCTGATTTTTTCCCATGTTTCTGGAATTTGGGGTTTGGGGTGCTATTTTTTTCCTCGGGCTATCTCCTCAGCAAAAGGAGACACATTTTTCTGTTATGCTTTGTGCTTGTATATATCCTCTCCAGGTAAGTCCCAGTCTGAGGAAGCCAAGGACTTACACCATGTCAGCTGTTCAGTGTTACATGCTAGTCATATGATTATTGTACAGAGTTCACATCACCAGGTGGGAGAGGAAATGATTAAGCAGTGTGGACAAAGCACTTGGGTTTCAAATAGCCTATGTAGGTCATGGAAGCATGGGTGGTCTGTAAGGATGAGAGGCTTACTGTGGGTCCTGGGCCATGGGGAAGGGAGATGAAGTGGCCCTAGAGTCTAAAATGAGGAAGACAGCGTAGCAGGTGTTGCTTAATATTTGACTTTTACCACGTCTGGGATATGGCTGATGTCTCCTAAGGAGTAATGGCTATTCACAATGCAAAGTTCAATTTGAATGCCAGTGAAAAGCTGTGCTGCAAATTTCATGTTTTCAAACATTTCTAGAATGTCGATCCATTAAAAATAGTGAATTATGCAGTTCAGGTTGTCACTTTTCCCCCCAAGAACCTGAATAGAAAATCGTGCACGATAATGAACATTTTCTTGTTACAAAAATCACGAACACAAAAGTAAATTTTGATCCTTTATACAGACTCAGAATTTTTTGCCAACCGTGAAAATTTATTTTTGCAATACCTAATTATTTATATACGTATAAACCTTAATCTATTTTAATGCATATAAACTGCACAATAAAATGCATTTGTACTTTATTATACTTTCATTAGGTTTTATCATTGTAAGAATAAGTGAATTAGTTACACTACAAAATGACAGAGTATACATGTAACAATATAAGAATCAAAGCTTCAGAAAATCTTCAATAATAGGAAGATCTTTACACTGTACATTCAGGAGGGGAAAAATCAATATGCTTATATCATAATTTATTTTTTGATCTTTAAATCACCCTCAAAGACATGAGTCAATAAGTCCAGATTAAGTGCACAACTATATCTCCCTATAATGTGATACATGAAGCTGATAACTGAAATAATAATGCCCTAAGATAAAAAGACAGGATTTAAGGTCGAGTTTTCTGGATTTTATCTTGAGATTATATAACTGGGAGAATTTATTTTCCTTGGATACTGTAGGTAGAAAACTCCTGGCCTTACTAAGTCAGAATATTCAAATTCTATACTACTTTATCAATTAAACATAGTTGGAAGATTCAGAGTCATCATTCTTGACAGTTAAATGTATTGTTTTATTGATTTATAATAAATATGTACCTATTTAAAATATTTAATGAAGAATTAGGACTAAACAGAGCTGAGGTTCCCTTAGGCTGCTTCTCCACAGGCACCCTGGTTGCTCAGTCACATTCCGATGGCACGTGCCAGGGCTCCACAGCTCACAAGACATTTTCTAATTCTTCCCTGGACATAGCCCCTGGAGCTTACCTGTGGTCACACCGTGAACCACTCCTTCCTTAGTTTTGGAGCCTATAAAAACAAACAAATTCAAAACATAAGTCTCGGACTGGACTTACACTGCTAATAGCTCATTTTAAACACAACTAATCAAAACAAAATTTCAATCTGTAGATGCCCATATACAAAGACATCCTCAGGGCCAAAAAACCTAAACCAAGGAAATCCAGCTACCACTACACGTTAAGGAAGGAAAGCTAACAGGAGGTTCTCTCCAATTACGTTTTCAGCACACATGATGGCTTTCATTCCCTGTGTCCCACTTCACACATCCACTTCCAGAGGGGATGAAAAAGGTGAGATAACACTGGGCTGGGTGGGAAGATGATTTTGGATTCAGAACTGTGGAAGCTTTACTCAAGTCCTCAAGTACAGTACAGCAGAGATCAGTTAACCCATGAAACACATAGAAGGGAGAGGGAAAAGAAGGAATCAACATCTGTTGAATACCTGTTATGTAAAAGTCATTTTATATCTCGTATTATTTGATATTAAAACATCCATTTCTTATAGGTGTATTATATTCATTTTAGAGATGAAGTAATTACAAATAAAAGTGAAATGATTTGTCCAAAGTTGCACAGATAATAACTGGCTACAAGCACATTCAAACCCATGCTGCCCCATTAATCCAGGTCAACCTTTAGAAGGAAGTGAGTATTTTATCATGCAGGTATTACTAGTACTAACTTCACGATGGGGAAAGATAGGAACTTCCCGCAAATTCTAACCATCTTTTATAAAAATAATTTATTAATATTTGTCATTAAAACTAAGTTTAACAATTTTACTTATAAGCTCTCTAAGGTTATAGTTTTTAGTGTAATTCACACCAGTTTTTTAATAAAATATTTTTGGAGAAAAATAATAGTGGATTGGAGATTCGCTTGAGAACTACACTATAAATCAAATCACGTAATTTTGTCAGACATAGAAGAATATAAAGAAATGAAGACAAAAATCTGTGAAATGATTTAAACCTATATTTGCATATTAAGATGGTTACCAATCTTCAGTTTAAAAATGCATTCTTTTGCAAACCCTTACTAAGTATGTGAGAAATAACTGTTAACACATTTCAAATTAAAGGAAAAAAGTGTAAGAGAGCCTCAGTTTCTTTATCAATAAAATTCATACATAAGATTAAATAATCTCTAAGAATCTGGTTCTTAAATGGAGAGTGCAGCACAATTAATTGAGTTGAAGGGAAGCAAAATGCTGACAACTGAGTCAGAGCCTCAAATATCCAGTAAATATCAGGTACAGATAATTGCAAATTTAATAACCCTCATGATCTAATGCAGGTAACTAATAGGTCAAATCTGAGAAACACTGGTCTAAGGCAGCTTCTAGTTCCAAATTTACTTAAAATTTAGAAATACATATCTATGACTTAAACAGTATGATCAAAAAAATAAATAATAAATAAGTAAATAGTATGATGACTAATAAGATGATCTAAATAAATATACAGGATCATATTGAAAATGTTCACTGAACATATTTATGAAAACAGATAAATATGACATCAAGTAAAATTTGCACGTATCATATTTAAATTTACATTTTACACAGCAGTCAAGGAAAGTTTCTAGATTTAATAAAATTATTTAAATATATTTTAGGTCCAGCTGATGTGGCTCAGTAGTTGAGCGTCAACCCATGCACTAAGAGGTTGCTGGTTCGATTCCTGGTCAAGGTACATGCCCAGGTTGTGGGCCAAATCCCCAGTGGAGGCATGCAGGAGGCAACCAATCAATGTTCTCTCTCATGGATGTTTCTATCTCCCTCTCCCTCTCCCTTCCTCTCTAAAATCAATAAAGAAAAAAGAAAAAACTAAAATAAATAAATATATTTAAGAACTTGTAATTTGTGAATATTTAAGACCCACAGTAAAAATAAAACATAAAGGAGCATTTGAGATCTTGCTCCCCAGCATATGTCATCAATTTTGGCTCAAATAAACTATAATTTTGTACTTAAGAACATAAGCTCTGGATTCAGATTTTCTGGATATTAATCTTCTCTTCACCACATACTAATCAAATATATATCACTCAGTCAACATGAAGATCAAAGGAAATCACATATATAAATGTTTTTTAAAAAGTGTATAGTACATAGTAATACTTTTAAATAAAAGTGTTATTCTTTACATATAAAGGGATTTGCAATTTAAAACAAATGAAAAATCACCAAGTCATAAATTCATATAAATAAAATTATGCAAATGTTAAATATGTTAAAGAATACAGGATAGTATTTTATATATGTGTGTGTGTATATATATATACTCATGTGAGTATATATATATACACACACACATACATATATACAAAATGTGTGTGTGTGTGTATGTGTGTGTGTGTGTATATATATATATATAATATATATATATAAAATGCCGTGTGTGTGTGTCTGTGTGTGTATGTGTGTGTATTTTTCAGGCAATGTTCACTTTGAACGGTATCATGGGATCATGAAAAGACTATGCACAAGCTGAGTTTAAGTTGTGGAACCTGATCTTAATAATCAAGATAAAAATTACAATTCATCAGTGGTAAAAATTACCATTGTTCCATGACCTTTAACATTTTCTTCTCAAAACATTAAAAACCCTCTTAGTCATTTATAAATGTACAGGGAAATAAAAAGTTAGTAAAACTAGCTCTGGCTGGTTTTGCTCAGTGGTTAGAGCATTGGCCCGTGGGCCAGGGAGTTCCCGGTTCGATCCCAGCCAAGGGCACATACCTCAGTTGCGGTTCATCCCCGGTCCCAGTTGGGGTTGTGCGGGTGGCAACTGATCAATGAGTCTCTCTCATATTAATATTTCTCTCTCTCTCTCTCTCTCTCCCCCCCCCCTCCTGCTCTGTCTGAAGATAAATGTAAAAATATCCTCGGGTGAGGATTTAAAAAAATAGAAGTTAGTAAAACTAATATTTACTTAGTATACTCTAATTTAAAACATTAAGAACAAAGTGTTTTATTTCTTTATAAAAAATTTAACTAGTTTAAACACTGCTATTATTCTTGTTCTCATTGTATAACTTCCCTTATAGAGCAACATCTTTTCTAAGCTTTAGAAAATTGATGACTGTAAATTTGGGTCCATTTCTAAAATGTTACCCTTTGTTCTTTTAATGTCATGATCCATCTCCGTTCTTTTAAAGTGACGTGTTTGTGGCACCACTTCCTCTGGGGCGTCTTCACCTTACTCATCACAACCACGTCTGCGTGTATGGTGACACTCACCGTCAGTAAGTTTCTCTGACTGCACATCTAGAGTCTCTTGAACTGTGGCAGTGTCAAGATTCCCACAGTCAGCTATTTCATCCATAAATAAATTTATGTTAGAATCAAATTTAACTTCCAGCATTTTTCACTTTCTTTGCCACACTTTCATCATTTTGAGCCAATTTCTTCTTTCAATTATGCATTTTTGTAAAATGTTACACGGACTTTTCACTGGGAGCAGCAACATGACCACAGGCTTTGCTGTCTATGTGAACTGAATAGCAGATGTGCAGTGACCAATCAATCACCAGCAGACTTGGAAAGAAGCAATGTGATTTGGTCATGTATCAGAATGGGTTTCTGTTGTGCGTGTGGTGATCTGTGGGTTGAAAAGCTAAGAGCATTTTATACTTCATGCAATCACTCACAGTCTATGTGTTGTGGTAACAGAAATCTGAACTCTGTTGTTAGGGACTGGTGTTATTGAATTAACTGTGGTGACTGAATTCATGTATCCTGAAACTATGTTAAGTGAAAACAGCCTGTATTTGAGAGACTATTTCTTATCATTACCCACCTGCTACCCCTTGCAACCCACACTTTAAAAAATGACTAAGTGACTAGTAGAAAGAAATGTTTTACGGTTGGTCTGCAGTCTTTACTGTCTTCCTCAGTAGTACCTGAGAATTTGACCTTTGGCTAAATCATGGAATGTATGCTGAATCAAATATAAATAAGAATCTTGATAAGATTGCTTCTTATCAAACAAATAACCTATTGTTTGCTGTCCATTATTTATTAGTATGTAATTAATAATTAAACTTTAATTGATGAGTAGCCTATAATTAAAAAGATACTGCTACAAAATAGGTGCCAAGTGGCTATGTGACTAGGGAAATATAAAAGCTGAAGGGACACCAGAACTAATAGCTCCATAGCCTACACACATCCCTTCTTCTCCTTCGTGACTTCACAAAACTGCAGAATGAAAAAGGTTGGAAGTAATGCCTCGTAGTTGCAAGAACTCAACTATGCTGTGGTTCAAGGAAAAGACTACTTTTCTCATGAGGTTTATGAAAACAGTGTGCCAAATTTGTTCAGCCACAGTGAAATTAGAACATTTTCTTTAGTCACTTCCAATTTCTCAAACTAGTTATTGATAATAGGTTTTGTAATGAAGTATAAAAATATAAAAGAAAAGATGTTGAGCCCGGCCAGTGTGGCTCAGTGGTTGAGCATCAACCCATGCACCAAGAGGTCACCAGATCAATTCCCAGTCAGGGCACATGCCCAGGTTGTGGGCCCGATCCCCAGTGGGGGGCATGCAGGAGGCAGCCAATCAATGTTCTCTCTCATCAATGTTTCTGTCTCTCCCTCCCTCTCCATTCCTCTCTCTATAAAATCAATAAAGAAAAAAATTTTTAATTAAAAAAATATAAAAGAAAATATGTTGAGCCCGGCCAGTGTGGCTCAGTGGACTGAGCATTGTCCCGTGGACTGAGAGGTCCTGGTTCAATTCCCGGTCAGGTCACCTGCCCAGGTTTCGGGCTCAATCCCCAGTAGGGGATGTGCAGGAGGCAGCCAATCGATGTTTCTCTCTCACATCAATGTTTCTATCTCTCTTTCCCTTCCTCTTTATCTAAAAAAAAAAAAAAATCAATAAAAACATACTTAAATAAAATGTTTTTTTAAATATGTTGACTAAGTAATTACTCTGTTGGAGAATTTATTAGATAATAATCATGGCTTCTACATATAAACATGTGCTTTACAAAAATCTTCAACAAAATATTAGTGAATCAAATCCAATAACATATAAAAAGAATTAAACACCATGACCTAGTGGAATTAATTCCAGGTATGCAAGCCTGGTTCAACATTTGAAAATTAAAGTAATTCATCATATCCATGGACTAAAAAGACAAATTACATAATCATCTCAATGCAAAGAAGTATTTGACAAAATTCAAAATTCATGATAAATATGATAAAATTCGTGATAAAAATTTCCAGCAAACTAGGAATAGAGGGTAACTCCCTTAACTTGATAAAGAATATTTACAAAAAACTTATAGCTAAAATTATATTTTATGGTAAGAAACTAGAAGCTTTTCTACTAAGACCAGGAATAAGGCAAGGATACCCCTCCCTCACCAATCCTTTTCAACAGCATACTGGAAGTCCAAGCTAATGCAATAAGACAAGAAAAGAAAAGAAAAAGTATGCAGATTGGGAAAGAAGAAAAAACTGTGTTCATTTTCAAATAATATGATAGTCTATGTAGAAAATCCAAAAGAAAAATTAAAAACAAACAAACAGAAAAACCTCCTGGAACAAATAATTGATTATAGCAAGGTTGTAGGATATATAAGGTTAACAAACAAAAGTCAATTATTTTCCTATACACTAGCAATGCAAATGAACAAGAGGAATTTGAAATTAAGAACACAATAGCATTACATTAGTACAAAAAAATAATAAATTCTTGGGTATAAATTTAACAGAATATATATAAGATCTATATAAGTTCTGATGAACAAAATCAAAGAACTAAATAAACATAAAGATATTCTGTGGCCATCAATAGGAGACTCAATATTGTCAAAATGTCAGTTCTTCCCAATTTGATCTACAGTTCAATTCAATCTCAATCAAAATCCCAACAAGTTAGTATGTGATAATGAGAAACAAATTTTAAAGATTGTGTGGAGAGGCAAAAAGCCCAGAATAGCCAATACAATACTGAAGAAGAACTAAGTCAGAGGACTGAGACTATCTGGCTTTAAGACTTACTATAAAGCCAGAGTGTGGTATCAGCAAGAAAAATAGAAAAATAGATCAATGAAACAGAGAGCCCTAAAGAGAACAACATAAATATAGTCAACTGATTTTTGACAAAGGAGTGAAGACAGTATAATGGAGCAAAGATAAACCTTTCAACAAATGGTGCTGGAACAACTGAAAATCTATGTACAAAAAAAAAAAAAAAGAAGAAGAATCTAGACACACACACTTTATACCTTTCACAAAAACAAAAACAGCAGCAACAAAAACCTCAAAAGGTATTATAGCCCTAAATGTAAGATTCAAAACTATAAAACTCCGAGAAGATAACATAGGAGAAAATCTCCATGATCTTGGGTATGGCAGTGACTTTTTAGATACAACCTCAAAGGCATGATCCATGAAAGAAAGAATCAATTAGATTTCATTAAAATTTCTGCCCTGGGAAAGAAAATGAGAAAACAAGCTATAGGCTCCAAGAAAATGTTTGAAAAATATACATCTGAAAATGGCCCAGGCCGTGTGGCTCAGTGGAGTGAGCACCGTCCCATGGACTGAGAGGTCTCAGTTCGATTCCCAGTCAGGACACATGCTGGGGTTGCAGGCTTGATACCCAGTAGGAGGCCTGCAGGAGGCAGGAGGTGGCCAATCAACGTTTCTCTCTCATATTGATGTTTCTACCTCTCTCTCCCTTCCTCTCTCTTTAAAAAAATCAATAAAAGCATATTTTTCTTTAAAAGATACATCTGAAAATGGATTGTTATCTAAAATGTGAAAGAACTCTTAAAACTCAACAACAACAAAAAACCCACCAATTACCCAATTTAAAACCAGGCAAAAAAAAAAACCCTGAACAGACACCTCACCAAAGAAGATAACAGATGGCAAATAAGTATATGAAAAGATTTTCCATATTATGTATCATCAGGGAAATGCAAATTAAAAGAGCAATGAGTTACCTGCATATACTTATTAGAATGGCCAAAATCAAACACTAACTGCTGGTGAGCATGTGAAGCGACAGGGACTCTCATTCACTGCTCGTGGGAATGTAAAAGGGCACAGTCCCTTTGGAATACAGTTTGGAGGTCCCTTACAAAACTAAGTCTATTCTAATTATATGATGCAGCAATCATGCTCCTTGGTATTTACCCAAAGGAACTGAAGACTTATGTCCACACAAAAATCTGCACATAGATGTTTATAGCAGCTTTATTCACAATTGCCAAAACTTGGAAGCAACCAAGATGTCCTTCAGTAGGCGAAGGGCTAAACTGTGGTAAATTCAGACAATAGAATATTATTCAATGCTAGAAAAAAATGAACTGACAGCCTATGAAAAAACATGGAAGAAACTTAAATGCATGTTACTAAGTGAAACAAGCCAATTTGAACAGGCTACATACTACATGATTTCAAATATATAATCTTCTAGAAAAGGAAAAACTATAGAGACAGTAAAAAAATTAGTGGTTGCCAGGGGCTGGGGGAGAGGATGAAGAGAGCACAGAGGATTTTCAGGGCATTGAAACTACTCTGTATGATAGTCTAATGATAGATACATGTCATTATACATTTGTCCAAACCTATATAATATACACCACCAAAAATGAACCCTAAGGTAAACGATGGACTCTGGGTAACAATGCTCTGTCAATATAGGTTTATTAGTTGTAACAAATGGACCATTCTGGTGAGGGACGTTGATATTGTGGGAGGCTATGTGTGTGTGAGGTCACGGGGTACGTAGGAAACCTCTGCTCCTTTTTCTCCATTTTGCTGTGAAACTAAAACTGCTCTAAATAATTATGTTGTTTTTTTGAGTATGCTTTGTTACTCATACGTTCTGTTTTATCATGACATTCTCACAAAAACTGCAAGGTAGTTGCATTTGTCTAAATCGCATGTTTACAAATGAGGGAAGTGATACTGAGAAATGGTAAGTAACGTCCCCCGTATCCTAAAGGTAATAAATAAGTGGTGTAGTCTGGACTAGAATTAAGGTTTGTCTGACATAAAGTTTACATTCTTTCTACTTTACCAGGAGTCAGCAAACTACAGCCTATGAGCTATACTAACTCACCACCTGTTTTGGTAACAATATAGTTTTACTGGAACACAGCGACATTAATTATTGTCTGTGGCTTCATTTACATGACAACAGCAGAGCTGAGTAGTTGAGACAGAGATACTATGGCCTAAAGTATTTATTATGTAGCCCTTTACAGAAAAAGTTTGCCAAGAATTGCACTATACCACTGTGTCTTCTCATGGTCACTTCTCATCCTAAATCCTGTGTTTGAGTTCAACTTTTAATTTGACATCAGAATGTAACTAATAAATAACTTATAGAACATACTATATGCTAAATATCATAACAGACATTGAAGATGATTTTTAAATGTGACATGTAAACAAATTACAATTTTATATAATAGTCTCATGTGATTAACAGAATTAATCTCTGAAAATAAAATTTTATTTATCCAAACTCAAAATTAACAATGAAAACAAATAAAAAGGTTTCCAGATGACAAAACAACCTGCTTATTACCTAGAAAAGAACAAATGTATTAATTTAATATTCAGAAGTTTCTGGACTCACTACAAAATAATCAAGTAAAAGTTGTCATTATTTAAAAATTCTTTAAAGTTACTAAGTTATAAAGCAACTGAAATCAAAGAACATTTGTATAGCATGCACTTGCGTAACTTGGAAAACTGAGGACAAATATAAAGATATTGAGTATCTGCATGTCACTGATTCAGTATTCAAACTTCCATCTAAAAAGATCTAATTTACACTTCACAAGAAAGAACTTGAAATTAACTTATCGATTGTGTTCTCTTCTAACACTTTAATTCAATGATTTTCTGAAAATGTTTTAAGATTGAGAAAGTAAACTAAAGATTTGTGTTAAGATCAACTGATATGAGAGTCTGTAAACAGTGAGAAAAAAATAATATGAGAAGCATTCATAAAAATCATTTTTATGGGAAACAATATGGTGTTTCCTCAAAAAATTAAAAATGGAACTGCCCTTTGACCCAGTGATACCACTTCTAGGAATATATCCTAAGAAGCCTGAAACACCAATCAGAAAGAATATATGCACCCCTATGTTCATAGCAGCACTAGTTTCAATTGCTAAGATCTGAAAATAGTCCAAGTGTCCATCAATAGATAAGTGGATAAAAAAGCTGTGGTACATATACACAATGGAATACTATGCAGCTATAAGAAAGAAAGATCTCTTATCCTTTGAGATGACATGGAGGGAACTGGAGAGTATTATGCTAAGTGAAATAAGCCAATTAGAGAAAGACAAATATCACATGATCTCATTTATTTGTGGAATATAATGAACAAAATAAGGTGATGAACAAAATAGACCCAGAGACATAGAAATAGGGATCAGAATGACAAACCTCAGGGTGGAGGTGGGGGGGAGATAAACCGAAGAACTTATACACATATAAGCATAACCAATGGACATAGACAACAATACTGTGAAGGGGGACAGGAGTGGGGAGGAGGGTGTCAATGGGGGGAAAAGGAGAAATATATATAACAAAAATAAATTAATTAAAACTATTAAAAAAATCATTCTAAGAATAACTTTTTTTTTCTCCAGCCCAGCTCTGTTGGAGAGACAGAACAGCTTTCTTTCACCCCACAGACACAGGCACAGTACCCTACACCACTCAGTATGCTCATCCTCACCTTTCTGCTCACCCTGTGGCTACTGCTGCTGCAGGGGCCACCAGAGAATGTGGAGGAGCTCAGAGCAGCAGAGGAGAAAGAGGAGAGGTGGAATGAGCAATGTATGAGTGTGTGCATATGTGTATGTGTGTGTGGGGGTGGGTGGAGGTGTATGCACGTGTGTCCCTGTGGTTGAGTGTGTATATATTTGTGCATGTCTAGTCCTTCCCCAAAGAATCTGAAGTTTGTAAAATAACACCCAACGTAATAAAGTTTGCGAAAAGAAAAAGAGAGTCAAGGTCTTCAGGAATACTCCAAGGTGAGAATTTAGGGAAAGGTAGGAATGATAAGCATCAATCTCATTACTTATTTTGTGTATCGTCTGATAAATGAACTATATAAATGTCTTTGAGACATTCGTAGCAGACCTCAAGTACTTTCTCAAGCTCTTAGTCCCCAGCTTGTCAAGTGGTCTCAAGGAATCACTCCACCACAGGCTTTTTTCTGTCCTTTCCTTTTCAGGTCTCTTTTTTCAGGTATCCCAGGACCATATGAATGTCTTATTTTTTTTAAGAATTAAAATTAGCAAATATTACTCATAATGACAAAAGAAACCAAAGGTCCATGAATAATTTTGATTCTTAAAATATTCTTGATTATATTTTAAAAGACTGATTTTTTTAAAAACATCCTCTGAAATAGTCATTTATGCCCATGAACATTTTTCAAAAGAAACAAAAAAAGTCTTCAGTATTATTGCAAAATGCAATAATCTGAAATAAAAAAAAAAAACCCAAAAGATTACATTCACTTTTTACTATTAGCTCAAATATACACATTAGCCTACCCACACATAACTCTGACTCAATCCATCCTTTTGACAAGTGATGATGCAAAAATGAATCAAGGGAGAAATAGCCAGCATTTACAGCATCAATCATCCTAACTCATCAATCATAAATAGATATCAAAGTGGCACTTTGGGCTTACCTACCTACATAGAGAACACCCTCTTTTGTCTTTCCCGCTGCTTCCGCCACACCCTGTTTGGTTTTTTCGGCAGCAGCCACGACTCCCTCCTTGGCCTTTGAAAGTCCTTTCATGAATACATCCATGGCTAATGAATTCCTTTACACCACACTGGAGAACACAAAATACACTTTGAATGAGAACTTTGGGATAAAACAAAACTAGAAACACCCTGAAAGATCAGTAGAACTCCCAAAAGTGTGAGGCTCTTTTAAGTGCACCCTTATTTCAACCACTGGACAAAGTAGCCTTTTTTAGCTTTTGCATTAAAAATTGAGCATACCCCATCCATCTTGGCTAGTACAAGTGTAGCCGCCTAAACATGGATGAGGATGAATCATCTCAGCTGTTCTCACTGAATTTCCGAAGTGGAGTTGCATGAAAAGATGGACCCTTCTTTCAACTTCCCAGGGTCCAAACGGTGATGGTATAAGTTAGCAAGTACATTTAGAAGACAGATCACAGGAAAAGAAAGGGAGCTGGAGGCATGGGGTTAGGGACACTGAAAATGAATCCCAGAAGAGGACTAATAGGTAGATCAGGGAGAGGGGAGGAAAGAGAACTACTCACCCTGGGTGTGGCTGAACCTCAGGCCAATTGGGAACCCACCCGCACTATCTCCAATCAACCCCACCATCCACCGGGCCCTCAGCTATCTACCCACAGCAGAAGCCTGTTCACACGCAGTCTCCAGCCCGGCTCCTGCCACCCGAGAGGGCGTTCTCTGCGCGCGCATAACCCGCTCCCCACCCCGCGCCCGCACCTGTTAACCCCTTACCACCTGTTGACTTGCCCTCTCCGCACTTGCATTTAATTATCTGCCAAGCACAGCTTGTTTACTTTACTGAGAGAACCGAGAGGGACTCTGGGGGGTTTAAGGTAAGAAAGTTGGACGCTCGCGCTCCGTCCAGCATCCTAGCTCTTCCCAAAGGAAAAGCGTATCTCGAAGAAGCCCGACTTCTCAGTCTTTGGGAAGAGGGAAATATCGGAAGCGGGAGGAAAGCCTGGTCAACTTACTGTCCTCAAGCTCACCGCAGGGATAAGTACCCAGTGCCGAGAGAGAAGAGACACAGCGGGTCCTCCCGGCAGCACCGACCTCTCAGCCCACCCGACCCCGGCCAGCCGTCCACCAGGACGCCCCTCCCACCAGGTGCTCTCCAGGGTTATGAAGCTGCCCCTTTAGAACCGCAGGTGCCTACCTGAGTCCCTCCGCTCCTCAGTGTCTGATTCCCCCTCCCCCCTTCAAAATATTTAAACAATTCCCAACTATTAATTAAATGGAAAGTGGGAGGATTAGGAGCGCCCTAGAAGGCAGAGGCGGCACCAGGAGAGGGACGGTCCCCAGGGAAGGCTGCGGGCAGCACAACCCAGAGATGAGAGGCTGGAGTCGTGGGAGGCGAACCCAAGAACCCGTCGTCGAATTGCCACTCCCTGTCCCCAGCACGAGAGGATCCCAGAGAAAGAGACGGAGGTCGGAAGGGAAGGCGGGGAGAAAGCGAAGGATGCTAAAGGCAAGGCTCGGTCCCCGGGTCCGCTCCAAAGCCAGCACGCACCTCACCCCCGTCGCCGCGCTCGGTCGCTCGCCCCCTTTCTCGGGTCCCCTTCTCGTGGTCGGGATCTTCCTCCTCCTCCTCTCTTTCCTCCTCCTTCTCCTCGGCTCACCGCCCCCGCGGCTGATTTGTCAGCGCCTCTCCCCGCCCCTCGCCCCGCGCCAGCTGCTCTCCGCGCCGCGCGCACTTCACTCCTCTTCTCGGGTGGGGGTGGGGGTGGGGTGTGGGGAAGGCTGTACCTCAACTCCTGGCGCCCGCCTGATCCCGGGAGGCGGAAAGGTGGGGTGTTCTGCGCTTCACCTCAAGTTCAGGATCACGGGGACTCTGGTGGCGATCCCGAGCGGTTAGGACTGGGCTGACATCTTTCCCTCTTTCCCATTCCCCCTCCTCCCCTGCCTCTGCCTTTGCTTCTGGCTCCTCACGGGGACCCCCAAGTCAGAGCCAACCTGGGGGCGTGGGGTGTGGGATCAACCACCAAAGGTAGAGGCAATCTCTCGGGGAGCTGCTGGAGGAGGCGGGCGGCGCGGAGCACGTTCCCCGATCCCTGAAATTGATCAACGGTCGCAGGACGCAACGCTAAGAACGCGTTTGCTTCAATAGCCTCCAGATTTTTCTTTGCTCTTAGCCTTGCCTGAGCCTGAAAGGGTCCCGCGGGCGGAGAGGAGTCTAGTAAGGAAGAGTTACAGGTTGAGGAGGCAGGAGGAGGCTGGTCAAATCCTCTTTCCACCCCACGATCACCATTTTCTGTTCCGCCAATCAGGGACTGCCAGGCACAGGTTTTCCCAGCAGCTGAACAAGGAATAAACATTCCCCAGCCGTCGAAACCCAGTGGTCGTTAGGCTTTTCGTTCTCGAAATGGGATTTACTTTCCACACTCAAGTGCCTGCGTGGAGGAGAGAGATCCGGCGTGGTTTTATTTTCCTGGACCATCACTTCCAGTTTATTCTTCGGCACCTTCTGAAACCGAGATTGTACACACCTCTCACCTTGCTGACTCCTAATAGGGGCTGCCTCAGAGCTGACACCCCTCCAACCCCACAGACACACAGACCTGCACACGCACGTTTCCAGACAACCATTGCAGTGCTGAACACATTTTCACCTTTCAGAGCTGGAGGGAAAACAGCTGTTCCCGGATCACAGCAGAATGGAGAACCAAGCTCCTCCCTCTCACAGAATGCCTTTGCTTTCTTTGCCTGGGAGGATGATTTTAGCTGTGGAAGGAAAAACAGTCTCGGCTGTGTTTTTGTTTTGTTTTTGTGTTTATTTGGGGCGGGGTGGGGAGATGCTTTCTCTGACCCTTGCACTCTCTTGGGTCGGAAATTTGAATAGTATGCGATTTAAATCTACAAAACAACCCTTTGAAACCAAAAGGGACAGGAAATAAGTACATGTATGCTTAAATAACTCCCTCTATTATTGACCTGCCCTTTTTAAAAGTAACCCTTCCAGAACACGCATGTTTTGTTTCATTGGAGTCAGAGGAAGAAGGTTAAACTTGAAAGTTGATTTGTTGTCTGGCTTTGAGACCTTGAACAGGTTATGGCCTCCTTCTGTTCAGTTTTCTCTCGTAATGAGATGAATCCAGATGACGCTTCTCTTTCAACTTTTTAGTATGGAAAGTGTTCAAACATATACAAAAGTAGAGAGAATAGAGAATTCCCTGTGTATGGCTCCCAACTTCCAACATTTTCAATGCTTGGCTAATCATGTTTCTTCTCTATGCCCACCCACTCCCCAATTTTTATTACTACTCCCTCTCCAGTTTATACTGAATTTCAAGAATTACGTATACCTTCTTTATCTTTAATATTTCAGCATGCATCCATAAAATATAATAACTAATAAAAACAAGCATAATAACTTTAGGTGGTCTTTAAAATAAAACAAGTATAATTTATATACTGTGAAATGCTCAGAACTGAAGTAGTAGTTCATTTAAATCAGTTTTGAAAAAAATACATGCATTAGTGTAACCCACATCATTTTGAAGACACAGAGCATTTTCATCACCAGAGAAAGTTCCCTCGTGCCCTTCTCAGTTGTAAATATTTTAGAATTTCAAAAACGGAATCATACAGTATGGACCTTTTTTGTATCTGTCTGGTGTCTTTCACTCAGCATAATATTTGTGAAGTTCATTCATGTTGTTGCATGTATCAGCAGTTTATTTCTTTTTATTGCTCTTGTTTCTTTTTACTACCCCCAATAATAAATAGTTTCCATTGTGACCCATCACAGCTAGGTACCTTGATAGACTTTTATGACAATTATTTAATATGTTATTTCATCTGACATATTTATAGTATAACAGGGACCTCCTTAGGACCCAGGGCTTTAAATCAAAGAGGGAAATACAATCGATATTTTAGGCTCTACTCACTGAAGACCAATAAAAGAATTATTTTGAGCAGTTGTTACTGTTTTGTGCTTGTTATAGGATAGCGTGATTCCACACCTTTAAATGGTACTTCATGCTTGGCAAAGGACTAACGTACTGTATAATTTCATCATAACAAGAGGATAAGTTAAGTTTTATTATGTACCTTTTATAGACTGGGAATGGGAGGCGCAGAGAATTTCAGTAACAGGCCTAGACTGTCTTGCTCTTAAGTGGCAGAGCTGAGATAATCTAGCAGGAACTGTTCCAGAAGGCATATTTGTCTCTAGAATTGGCAGTTACTCTCTTGAGACTTTACTGATTGGGTGTAATATCAGACAGGAGGAAAAGGGCGAGACCTTACTATTAGAAATGGCCTTGGAATTAGGATATGACAGTGGAAATCAAGGAGAATTTATTTTTTTTATAAAACAGTACATTCATATTTGAAATTTTGCCTTTTCCATGTTGGTAATTTAAGTAGGGAGAGATGATTTCTCACCACCCACATCAAAGGAAAAAAAAGAACTGTAAAACAATTTTTTGTCATTTTTAATTATAATTACAATTCCATGTTTTATACTCCTTTTCACTCCTTAAAATGCTTTGCACACAATAAGCATTCAATAAACTTTTAATTACTGATGATATTAATAGTGACATTGCTTATGTTCTACCTGTAGTCTCTTAGCTCTGTATTCTTAAGGAAGCAAAACTACTCAAGAACGCAGAAGGGAACTGGAAGTTAATAAAGATTTTTTTTTCATCATTGATTAAAAGCATGGTCTTGAGTAAATTTTTAACTCTAAACATAACTTCAAAATTTAATCTCATTGAATAGTTTGTACCTCATAAGAAATATGAAAGAATAACCTATAGGGAAACATTACTGATGTGCACATTTTGTTAGTGCAATCATACATGTTTTGTTTTCTCTCATAAAGTCTAAAGATTTTGCTACTCTTACATAGGATTGTTTTATTTGGGCTTAATACAGTAAGTTCCTATAGATTAACATTCTATGAAATGCATGGTTAAACCTAAACTCTCTTTGTCTTCCCCATAAAACAACTGGTTTTTCGATGTGCCATGAGGTAAGTATGTGCTGTAGATGAAATGGCAAGAAAAATAAGGAAGCTGCATATGACCAAGTGATAAAGAGACTTTAATCTGTTTCTTATCCTCTACGTGAATCTTCCTCTCATCTTCTGCAAATGTATGAAAAGCATGCAGTAGTGAGACCTTGGTAAGCTTCTCCTGTAATTTCATAGTGGGCACAGAGGGAAAGCCTAATGCATATAGTTGAGATGGCGTTGTGTATGACTTTGGAAAGGGGTTGAGCTTGAAACAGGGTGATCGGGTTACTCCTTAGATATATGAAGAACAATGAAAGAGAAGTATAGTGTCAAAAAAGATTCTCTAGTTTGATCCCATGGGTGTCTAGTTTGATACCATTGGCAGCACAGAGTAAATGGACATTTATTCCAGCACAACGTAATTTAGCATATTTATTAATGTTGAGTATATCCTCAACAATGTAGAAATGGTGACCAGAATGTGCCATGTAAAATATGTAAAATTAAATTACATATCATTTAATGTATTTTTTCTTTTTCAAATACAGTTGACATTAAATATTAGTTTCAGTTATACACCCCAGTGATTAGACATTATGTAACTTATGAAGTGATCCCCCTGGTAAGTCTAGTACCCACCTGGCACCAAATAGTTATTACAATATTATTGACTATATTCCCTATGCTAGACTTGACATCCCTGTGACTGTTTTGTAACTGCCATATTGTACTTTTTAATCCCTCCGCCTTTTTCACCCAGCCCCCCAACCTCCCTCCATCTGGCAACCATCAATTTATTCTCTGTATCTATGAATCTGTTTCTCTTTTGATTGTTCATTTATTTTGTTTTTTAGATTCCACAAATAAGTGAAATCATATGGTCCTTTTCTGTCTGACTTATTTCACTTACCACAGTACCCTCTAGGTCCATCTATGTTGTTACAAATGGTGAAATTTCATTCTTTTTTATGGTTGAGTAATATTTCATGGTATGTATATACTACCTCTTCTTTATCCCATCATCTATTGATAAACACGTAGGTTGCTTCCATATCATGGTTATTGTAAATAATGCTACAATGAACATAGGGGTATGTATATCTTTTCAAATTAGTGTTTTGGATTTCTTTAGGTAAATACCCAGAAGTGGAATCTCTGGGTCATAAAGTAGTTGTATTTTTAATTTTTTGAGAAACCTCCATACTGTTTTCCATAGTGGCTGCACCAACTTGCAATCCCACCAAAACTGTGCATGAGGGTTCCCTTTTCTCCACACCCTCACCAACACTTGTTTTTTGACTTCTTGATGATAGCCATTCTGACAAGTGTGAGGTGGTATCTCACTGTGCCTTTAATTTGCATTTATCAGATGATTAGTGATGTTGGGCATCTTTTAATATGTCTATTGGCCAAACTGTATATCATTTTAAATATCCCCATGATTTTTGTGGTACTAAAAATATGAAGACATGCAAGATTCCAACATTAAAGAATTTAAAGCCAGATAGAAAAGATCTTTAAATATTTTAGGATCTAAAAAGTTTAAATGACTTTAGAATTGGAAGGAAAAAGATATTTATGAGCTCAAGAAATTCACTACACTCTGGCGAGCATGGTAGAGTTCTGAGAGTCGAGGGACTGCGTGCAAGTTAAACTTGGCAGCAGTGATTCAGAGCAGGCGTCTAACCTCTCATTTCCTCATTTATAAAATGGGGGTAACATTGTACTTGTTGTGTGTGATTGTTATAAGGAATAAAAAATATGGTTTTAGCAAAGAACAAGCACAGTGGAGTCTCTCAATACAAGTAGTCATTACTATCTAGCCCCCATGTTTCAGGGTGCCCTAGAAAATACTGTCCTCGTTGCAGTAGTTTTCAACCTTATTCCCAGCCCTCTGCAACCTCCCCTCCCACCCCAGACATACCTAAGGTATCTGATGCCCCTTCAAAGATAACGTTGGCTTCCTATGGTAGGTAAAAAATTTCCCACCAGGCATGGAAGCTGTGAGGAAATAGAGAGGGGAGATTCAAGGAGGGGTCATTAATGTAAAGTCTGCCAAATATTCCTTTTTCTCCCTAATATGTGGAATTCAATAACATCGGTAGCCTCAAGAAATATAAGGACAGTGATAGAATTAGTAATTTTTGTATTTATTAACAGTTTTACATTCTTGGAACCTGGTTTTCTATGAAAGGGCAGTGGCAGAGCTCTGCATGAATACTGTTTATTTGCCAAGGTAGAAAAGTAAAATGATGTAATAAATGGAGTTCCAGATTTGCCAGACGTGTTGTGACAGCGGCTCTGAAAGGCTTCAGAGTGAATATCCAGTTCGGAGATAAAGCCAGCCTCTAATGTTCCAGGTGGGTGAAGAATGGACAGACTGATAAGACAGTGACAGATCTAATTCTACTTTTAATTGCATTTGTGCTCAGAAAGGCAGAAAAGTAAATTGATAAATAATCATTTCAGGGAAATTCATAATGTTTTGCATAGTGTTTTGAACTGAAATTATACTGCCTTCATAAATGGAGAAATAATAACAATTTAATAACGTGAGCATGTTTTATATAATATCGGAATTATCCAGGCATCTAATATATTTCCTTTCATAGATAATTTGAGAGCATGAAGTGGCATTTAAGAATTATCTTCAACACTATTTTAAAAGCATCATATCATTAATGTTTTGAAAGCTTGTTATGCCACCTTATTATTAAGAGATTAAGAAACAGAAATTATTCAGAGAAGAAATTACTTCTTAATGGTTACTTGATAAATACTTTAATATCAAAACATATCCATGTTAATAAATACAGATTTGTCACATCATTTTACTATAAAACATTACATTATACCATGTAGGCAATTAATCAATTGTCTATTTTTAATTTATTTTTATTTTTAAATTTTATAAAAATCCCGAGTTCAATTTTTCTTTAATCTTCACAAGAATGGGAGAAGAGCTTGCCTATATACTCAGTCTAATTATTCTTTGTAAATATTTACATATTATTGAGTTCCCCTTAAATCAACTTCTCTGTGATAAACCATGATCTTTCTTTAGATCTCTGTCAATACACTCCTATTTAAATCCCTGTTAAATTTTCTGTTACAATAAAAGCTGTTTTGTTTTGGATTTTTTTTTTTTTTGGTCAGGATAAGGAGAAACTGCAAGTAATCAGATTAACCACAAATATTTTTTTTTTTTTATAGTAGTGGCTATTAAACTTGAGAACGGTCAAAAAATAAAGTTGTAAATTTTTATTTTAATTACTAGTAGTTAAAGTTCAAAAATAGGTCTGGTTAAATTTAACTTGAAGTTTCACAGATATATCTTTAAACATTTATAACAAAGAAAAAATGGTGTTTAAACATCTTCACATAATGTAATCAACAAAATGAAAAACTAATTCATAAAAAAAATATTACTGAGCCCTGGCCAGTTTGGCTCAGTGGTAAAGCGTCAGCCCTCGGACCAATGAGTCTCGGGTTTGATTCCGGTCAAGGGCATGTACCTCAGTTATGGTTCATGCCCGGTCCTGGTAGGGGTCACGCGGGGAGGCAACCAGTCGATGTGTCTCTCTCTCTCTCCCTCTCACTCTATCTGAAGATAAATGGAAAAATATCCTCAGGTGAGGATTAAGGGGAAAAAAAACACCTTACTGATATTACTCAAATATGCTGCTGATTTTCAAGTAAGAAACTAGCATATACCTACAAGATCATTAAGATAGAGACAAAAAAATATAATACACACATATACATATAATGCCAAAGAAAAAATGGTAGTAAAATAATTTGCCAACTCTTTTCAAATGTAAGAGGGACCTGTGCTTAGTGGTTTCGTTTTTCTCTGTGTATCAGCAATCAATTAAATGAGAATTCATTCTCCTTAATCATCTTGGATTATGGTCTTAACCTATAGAGAACATTTTAAATTGTTGAAAATAACACTCCCGAGATATGTTAAAAATCAAATTGGATTTGCATGACAGGACTGACTGAAATAACATTCAATAAATATTATTTCCCTTTATTTTTTTGTTACACAAATAGCACATACTATTTTTTTTAAATAAGTAAGTGTATATAAGAAAAAGAAAAAAAACAACAACAACACAAATACAGGCATAACTCAGATGTATTGCAGGTGTAATTCCAGCCCACAGGAGTAAAGCACGCATTGTAA
Source organism: Tadarida brasiliensis (assembly GCA_030848825.1). Lineage (NCBI taxonomy): Eukaryota > Metazoa > Chordata > Mammalia > Chiroptera > Molossidae > Tadarida > Tadarida brasiliensis. Next base: position 65,334,123 of record CM061257.1, read on the forward strand.
TCAAGTGAGTCGTAATCTATTCGCTGCTTGAGGGTACTGCCTTCAATTTGTAAAACACACACCTGAGAACCGCAATAAAGCTGAGCGCAGTAAAATGAAGTGTGCCTGTAAAATAGTATGTCCAGCAACATGTGATAAACTGTGGAGTCTCTTATTAAAAATCACTTTTCTTGCCCGGCCAGTGTGGCTCAGTGGTTGAGGTCGACCCATACACCAAGAGCTTGCTGGTTTGATTCTCGGTCAGGGAACATGCCCAGGTTGTGGGCCAAATCCCCAGTAGGGGGCATGCAGGAGGCAACCAATCAATGTTCTATCTCATCAATGTTTCCATTTCTCTCTCCCTCTCCCTTCCTCTCTCTCTAAACAATAAAAAAAAACAATTTTTAAATTACTTTTCTTTTAAAAATATGTATCAAAATCATTCACTATTGTCCATACCTTTTGACTAAGTAATTCCACTTCTAGAAATATATCCTAAGAAAATGTTATATAGTCAAAGAACTATTTTATGCTGGTTTATGCAATTTTAAGAATGCTCCTGCATGTTTCATAAAATGTTTTTATCAATGCAACACAAAGGATTCCTATTAAGTACTCATCTACGGCCACTTATTCCTTATGTGACATGTGACACAGCTAGTAAATGATGAGGCATGTTTTTTCCATACTCTTTCTCAAAGCACACAATATAGCAGCAAATACTTGCAGCTGACCTTCTCTCCACTTGGTCTCTGCTCTTTCAGAGATAGAGGTTAGGTATAGCTACCTCATAAATATGTGAAAATGGATTGACTAACTATCATGATGATATGTGAAAGAACTGATTCTACTTATGAAGCATATTTTAGGGGGGAAAACTAGAAGGATATTCATTTTACTGCTCTTTTCCTGCAACAAATGCTGCATGTAACAAAATAATGCTTACAGAAGTAAAGGATGGCCCAGCCAGTGGGGCTCAGTGGTTGAGCATTGACCCAGGCACCAAGAGGTAACCAGTTTGATTCCTGGTCAGGGCACATGCCCAGGCTGTGGGCCCGATCCCTAGTGGGGAGCATGCAGGAGGCAGCCAGTCGATGTTCTCTCATCAACGTTTCTATCTCTCTCTCCCTCTCCCTTCCTCTCTGTCTAAAATCAATAAAGAAAAAAAAAGTAAAGGATGGATTTAGTTCTGGACACAGAAAAGCTACTACTGGATAAAAGGACGGTGAGGTTATAAAACATTTTTCAGTTAGGTAGAAAAACACCAAAACAAAGGCCAAAACATCATAAAAATTCTATTTAAAAGAATTGGCCCAAGTGTATTGTATTCATTACTAATTTTTCAGAATAATCTGTTTAAAATTATTCCATTTTGTCACCTTTAAAATGACTACTCCTGAAGAAGTGATGGGCATCAGGATGTGAGGCTGAAGGACATACAGTTCCGCCACTTGTAGCGTATAGTGTATGCCATCCTATGTGCAACTGGAAATCTGAGCAAGTGTGAACATTTGAAACAAATTAGAAGAGCCAAAGTTAAATCAGAGATAAAAATATTCGAAAGCATTAAAAGTTCTTCTGTCTAAAATAATTATCTTCCCTTCTCTATCATTAAAGGCAGCTCTCCTAGAAGAGCATCAAAAAAATCCATCAGACTGCATCAGGGTTGCCAGGTGCATCTTGGCTGTCAACAGCTGATGTGTGTAGTTAATGAGCTTTCAACTTCATTTTAATGTATACACTATCTTGTGAATAACCACATATGTGTATGTAATTAAAAGAGTTGTTTAGCATAAGTGTATTTAAAATACAGTGTTCTACTTCAGGAAGTTTAGAACCTTGACAGTTTAGAATATTGCAAGTGGTGAGGTTCCGTTTTCACTACAAGGCTGCGGGACGTATCTCGCAAGGGTACAGAGAGAATCATCTGAAGAGTAGAGGCTCTCAGGCACCTTGAACTAACTATCAAGGCCTAAAACTGACCTGGCAGAGTGGCAGAGAAGTAGTGAAACAGGGCATGTGTTTCTCTCCATTATGGAAAGGGTCAGCATCTCAGAAACTGATCTTCAAGGAGAAACATCTATATGGAGTTGCTGGTCCCTATCAGAGAAAGGAGCATGCTCTAGAGAACATTGCAGAACATGTATTCTATTGATTTCTGTTTATAATAATTAGCTACCACATCCATGGAATTATTTTATACATAATATTTTTTCTCTCGTAAAGCATAGGTTATAGCCTAGGTGACATATACCCTCATGATCACTACAGTCCTACTTCTCAAGATTTCTTCCACATTATTCTTTTTCCCCAAGGGGGAAAATAAATTTAACACTTTCCAAATAGAGTTTAATTGCATAGAAAAAATGTTATACTTTTTAGAGTACTAATTAGAGCCAGTAATAATATGACAAGTCTCATCTAAAATCCTTTCAAATTATTGTCAGTGTTGAAATGGTGTTGAGCTTTTGTACACTTGCCAAATATGCAAATTAATGTGTTTCTATGGATTTAGAGAGGGCATTATGAGACAATTTCCCACACGTGAATTGCATTTTCTGATTGACATATTGAGACCCCTAATGAAGGTGAAGAGCAATATAGAAATCTCTCTGAATACACAGATGTTAGAAATTAGAAGCTTCACATAACTAAAGAGGCTCTCATTTAGCCCGGCTGGTGTGGCTCAGTGCTTTGAGTGTCATCCCATAGACTGAGAGGTCCCAGTTGGATTCCCTGTCAGGGCACATGCCCCGGCTGCAGTCTTGATCCCCAGTAGGGGGCATGGGGGAGGCAGCCAATTGATGTTTCTCTCTCACATCAATGTTTCTATCTCTTCCTTCCTCTCTCTCTAAAATAATCAATAAAATATATTTTAAAAATAAAGAGCCTCTCATTTAGCCAGAATTCTTCCTTCCCTCTTTCATCTTATTCATTCTCTCTTTCAGTATTTTCCTTTTATTTCTCATGACTTTTTTCTTTTAAAATATTGGACTGCTTTAAGTAGTAGAAATTTATTTACCAAGACATGGATAGCCAGTGGAGTTAACATCCCAAGCATTATAAGCTGAATTGTGTCCCTCTCACAGCTGTATGTTGAAGTCCTAACCTCCAGCACATCGGAATATGACTCTATTTGGAGACATCATTTTTAAAGAAGTAGTGAAGTTTAAGTGAGGTCATGGGGATGAGTTTAATCCATTACGACTGGTGTCCATATAAGAAGAAGAGATCAGGACACCGACACACACAGGAAGACAATATGAAGACACAGGAGGAAGATGACCCTCTACAAGCCAGCGCAAAACCTAAGGAAGAACCAGCCGTGCTGGCACCTTGATCTTGCACTTCTAGTCCAAGGATAATGAGAAATAAATTCCTGTTGTTTAAGCCACCCACTCTGTGCTGTAATAGTTATATTTTCAAATAAAACCGTATGGCCACGTAATGAGCCTTGTCCGGGGAAGTTGGTAGAAACTGTGTCACTGGCCCCAGATGCACCAATCAGTATCACGCCCATGGATGATGTGGAGGCCATATTAGTACCATATGTACGAGGCCCTTCGTCCACTCTCTCAGAACGAAATATACCAGGAAATAAAATACACAGAACTCGCACCATCCCATCCTCTCCTTTAAAAGTGCTCGTTTGTACTCCGCAGGCTTCAGGAGATGGAGAACAAAATCTGGGGGTACAGAACAAAAAGTGGCACTGTGAATACTTTAAGACAGATATGCACAACTAGAAATAAAGTTCTCAATCTTAAATCTAAGGCTCTGAAACCAGACTCACCAGTACCACATGACTGTTACATTTCAGCTCTCATTCTTTGAAAACAGGAAGAGTGGGGAAGTTATCCTAAAAAATGATTGGTATAATGAAGCTCAAGACTGAGAATTTAAAGAACTGAATTATAATAAGGTTATAAAGAATGCGTTTTCTGATTTACCACCCTTATTATAACCAGCTAGACGATCATAAGCATCCATATTAATTCCTGAACGTCCTATCCTGTAGGCCTCTCCATTCTAACCGCCCAGACAATTAATTCCGTAGGAAGTGTGCATGTTGACTGCTAAAGAGGGTATAGACTATAGAGAACATTGCTTATATTCTAAAGGACTAACCTTTTAAATGTGTTTTTCTGGGTCTTGACATTCTGATTGTGGACCAATGTGTTGCTAAATACAGGGTGTCTGTAGATTCTATTACATTTTGAAAATAAAATGTATTTTAATAAACACTAGCGTTATAATTATTCAAAGTTGTGTATACATTTTGGGCCGTTTACTGAGCAATCGAGGGCCACACATTTCTTTACACCCCCAGTGACTGGAATGTGCGCCCAGGAGATCCCCAAACACCTTTTCACCCACTATCTCCAGTTTATAGGACGAAGATTATCCTTTGGTTTCATTGTTTCCTATTGTAGGAAACTGTCTACTTAACCTAAGAGACTCCTGTGAGTACTAGGTCCTGCACTGGTCTGGGCAGTGCTTGTTTTTAGAACCTGGCAATTGCTCCAAAAGCTTCCTAAATACAGATTGCTGCATTTGTGAAAATACTCAAAAGTCATTTTGATTTTGATTCAAAATGTTATATTTTAATGCCCGGCCAGTGTGGCTCAGTAGATTAAGCCTCATCCCATGGACTGAGAGGTTCCGGTTCGATTCCCGGGCAGGGCACATGCCTGGATTGCAGGCTCTGTCACCAGCAGGGGGTGTGCAGGAGGCAGCCGATAGATGTTTTTCTCTCACATCGATGTTTCTATCTCTCCCTTCCTCTCTCTCTCTCTCTCTCTAAAAAAGCAATAAAAACATATTTTTAAAAAGTGTTATTTTAACTATTATTTTATCATTCCAGTTTCATTATTGGGTATTTTCATTAGAATAGTTTTGTTCAGACATTTTCATTCTTTCTCTTTTCTTACACACAGGTTTCACCTTCACTAATTTTATTATTCTTACTCTCCTATTAATAAACCAATTTAGTCCGGCCGGTGTGGCTCGTGGTTGAGCGTCAACTCATATACCAAGAGGCTGCCGGTTCGATTCCCAGTCAGGACACATGCCCAGGTTGTGGGCCAAATCCCCAGTGGGGGGCATGCAGGAGGCGGCCAATCGATGTTCTCTCTCATCGATGTCTCTATCTCTCTCTCCCTCTCATTTCCTCTCTCTCTAAAATCAACAAAGGAAAAAATGAATAAAACCAATTTATCCAGACAGTAGAATGATTGATTTTTGTAGGGTGAACAAACCAAAATAAGAAAGAACAACTCTGAGGAACTCACTCATTTTTCTCCATTTTTATTACCTGGATGTTGGATTGTTTATTTCCTAGACTCAGTTCTAAACCTATCAATCATAGCAGAAACACTTTTCAAAGACAGAACTACTGGGGACCCTACAAAGAAAATGAAAACTTCAGAGCTTCTACCCAGTAGCTTCATGGATCCTTTGGGAAAAATTAGACTCTCTGGTTACCATGTTAGTTTTATACTATATTCCTCAAATTTCCTGTCTTTCCAAGTACAAGAGAACTTGATTTGTGTCCTGTTGTATATACTCAGTGACAAAATGATGATTCAAGTGACACTTTAAAATAAATGCAACCTCATAAAAAGGAGCACCAGAAATAGAGATGATCACAGAAGCAGGAAAAATTCTGGCAACATAAAGGTCTAATCTCCTTATATACTAAAAACAATATTTATAATCAAATTACTACCACATTTTCCACCATTGGACACAGTAAACAGAGGAGCTTGGTTTCAACATTGGGCAGATTCAAAATGCAGGATATTGCTGTATAAACAAACACCACAGCAGAGTATCTATGCAGTAGATAATAATAATTTATAATAGTCAACTCATTATTTTATAATCAATAAATAAAATATACACTTTGTTAATGAATGTTTAAAGTTTTGATAAAAGATAATAATTTACCAGAATTAATGCCAGTTTTACAACTAGATCCTCATATTTGTGTCATCAATAGAACCGACAATGATAATTTAAGTTCTCTGTTTGTATTTAAATCAAGACATTTAAAATTGAATGAAAAATTACGCTAAGATATTAATTTGCTATCCATGAGCACCAGATACTCAATTCTTTGTTGATGGATTATCACAAAATAAGCAGACAATATCTGAAAAAGTGAATTTGCTGAACAAAACTGATGCTGAGAAAGATTTTTCTGAACTTACTCAATGTCACTGTGCCAATTATGAAGCCCGTGCCCCTAAGTCCAAGTTCATTTTATTGTTTTTATTGTCTCTCTGGTACTGGGGCTAGGATGCACAAACCATGTTCCTTCTCAGTTGACTTTCTGTTCGTGCAGCTGAGGATCTTCCAGGCTTGGTGGAGGGCAGGGGAGAAATTTGATCCTTCTTATTTGATGATGGTGGTTGTCATTGTTACCTGACCCCAGCCGACTTCCTCCATGCCAGCAGCAGCAATGGATCCAGCCTATAGCTGCTTTTCTGTATTTCCGGAAACAATCTAATTGCAGCCATCAGGGTTTCCAGTACCGGGAGGGCTGCACCCTCTCTTCAGATGTCTGAGGCCCCATGATGTGGGATGGGACTCCTCCCCCAGGCTTCTGCGTTATCAGCACCGGCCATGCAGGCAGTGCCCCTTCCTCATGGGTCTGATTTCCTCATGGGTCCGATTACAGCCCTGAGCTCCAGAGACGCCCGCGGGAGCCAGTAGCACCCTCTCCGCAGCAGTGTGAATGCCAGCTCTAAAGGGGTCCTGCTTGAAGATGTTGGGTTCTGATAACCCAACCTTTGGTCTTTGTTGCTCCGTTTCAGGGGATGATACCTACTTCTCATACTTACTAATCTTTTTTCTTGTCTTTCCAGGATGTCTTTATGTCTTCTTCAGTCCTACAGTATAATTTAACCAATTCTTTTTTTTTTTTTCTTTCAGAGAAAGGAAGGGAGAGGGAGAGAGATAGAAACATTGATGAGAGAGAACCATAGATTGGCTGCCTCCTGAACACCCCTTACTGGGGATTGAGCCCACAACCCGGCCATGTGCCCTGATTGGGAATCAAATCGGTGATGTCTGGTGCATGGGAGGACCCTCAGCCAGGCAATTTAACCAGTTCTTATATTAAATTCTCTATGTTGAAACCTACTATTGTCCCCATTTTCCTGACTAAAACTTTATTGACATGCCCAATGATTTGGATAAAAGATAATTAAAACTGTTCCGAACTGTCCGGCCAGTGTGGCTTGGTGGTTGAGCATCGACCCATGCACCAGGAGGTCTCCGGTTTGATTCCCAGTCAGGGCACATGCCCAGGTTGTGGGCCAAATCCCCAGTGAGGGGCATGCAGGAGGCGGCCAATCGATGTTCTCTCTCATCAATGTTTCTATCTCTCTCTCCCTTTCACTTCCTCTCTCTCTAAAATCAATAAAGGAAAAAAAAATTTTTTTTAAACTTTTCTGAACTAAAGAAAATAAAATTATGGTTTACAAATGTTTATCTTAAGAACATAAAAAATGATTGACTAAACAAAACTTTCAGGTTTTGAGTCTTATTTAATACCTAAAATAATGAATAATAAACATATTAATAAATCCGTAATAACATTACTAGTATGTTTTCTCAGTTCTTATCATAAGGCAAGAAAAAAAAATCTTTAGTCTCTATCTCAGTAACTGATTTAGAAATTTGTATTAAAAGGATATAAACAAAAACAATTAAATTATTTCAGAATTTCACAGTGGAAATTCTGCTTAACCTCACAAATATATAGAATTCCATTTTACTGTTTATTGCTGCATAAAAGTCTCCAAACTAACACTCTTCCAATGTAGCATAGCAAAGTCAACCGACAAAGATAATTTGCTTGAAAACACGTTTTCTTCAAATTACAGATTAAAAACAAAAAAATCTCAAGATAACGTCTTTCCTTGCCCTGCTTGTACATAAAACAAGAAAGCGTACAAAGACGAAGAATCTACCACCTCCCACAGGAAAAAGAACAAGGATAATGTTTCATGAGCACTAACTGGAAGCAGGTGATATGCTCATTGTTTCCTCTAGTATCTAATCTTCACATTAACCTTTCAGGTATGAATCACTAGCCTAGTTGGTATTTAATACGGTCAGTAAGTGAGAGAACGAGTCAAATCTCTAGTTGTCAACATGGTTCACTTCCTCCGTTACATAACTTTTTCAGAAGGTACCAATTTATCACACTATTTATCCCAGGGGTATTTCTTATCTCCTTCCTCTAAATCCTCCCCTTCTCCATCTCCAACTCCTTCTTCACCTATAGATTGTCCTCTTTACTCATTTCTCAAATATTTGCTTTTAAAAATTTGTGAAAGTTTCAAGAGTTGCTTTCCTACTGATGCATTTGTGTGTGTGTGTTTATCCTCTCCTGAGGACACTTTTGCATTTATCTTCAGATAGAGTGGGAGAGAGAGAGGGAGGAAGAGAGAGAGAGAAACATCAATGTGAGAGAGACACATGGACTGGTTGCCACCCACACAACCTGCCACCCACACAACCCCAACCAGAGCCAGGGACAAACTGCAACCGAGGTACGTGCCCTTAGCGGGAACCGAACCCGGGACTCTCTGGTCCACGGGCCAACGCTCTAACCGCTGAGCCAAACCAGCCAGGGCTTTTGTATGTTTTTTTAAATCATCACCCGAGGATATGTTTTTATTGATTTCAGAGAAGGAGAAAGAGAAACAGCAATTGATTGCCTCCCATACACACCCTGACATAGGATCAAACTCGCAATCTAGGTATGTGCCCTGACCAGGAATCAAATTTGCTACCTTTTGTTGTACAGGAGGACACGCCAACTGACCGAGCCACCTAGCCAGGCTGCATAGTTGTTCTGTAAATTCATGTAGCACATAGCATTTATTATATATATGCATATATACATATGCATGTGTACATATATACAGATACATATGTATATGTATTTTGTGGTCAACTCAGTGATCAGCAAGAATTCATAACAACAGCCATTTTCATCACCTATATTAGTTTTTTAAATGGCCAGTTTCACAACAGATCCATTTCACTTTTTATTTTATTTTTTTAATTTTTTTCTTTATTGATGTGAGAGAGAGAGGAAGGGAGAGGGAGAGACAGACATTGATGAGAGAGAACACCGACTGGCCGCCTCCTGCATGCCCCCCACTGGGGATCAGGCCCACAACCTGGGCATGTGCCCTGATCAGGAATCGAACCGGTGACCTCTTGATACATGGGTTGATGCTCAACCACTGAGCCACACTGGCTGGGCCCATTTCACTTTTTAATTGGTATGCAGTCTGAATTAAATACATAATTTTAATTAAGAATACCAAATTAAATTCTCATTTGTGTCTGAGCAAACATTTTTAGTATAATTGCTGAGAAAAGTTTTAACTCATACCCTTTTCATAAACATTAAGTATATTAGTAAAAGAACAGAGCCATTGCTTGAACGCTTTAGTTGTCTCACAAACTCCTCGTTGTTGTTTTTTAGAACAACAAATTGCTCTTTATTATTTATTGACAAAACACTTGAACTTTTGAAATTCTTAAACTATGTCTTCAATCCTTTGACACTGATTTTTTTTTTTTTTAATTGCAGTGTTTTCACCTGGTTTAACATTTAACTTCTTGAGCTAGCAGGTGTTAAAAATCTCAACATGGCAAGAGGATATTTGGCATGCTTTAATACTCAGTGTTTACTTAAAATACGAGGAATTCCCCCAGGACAAAGTGCCAGATGGTGCCTACCGAGGGAGTGTGCTGAGTTCAGAGGAACTAGCAGTGAAAGTATTGCATTCATAATGCTAGATTTAAAGCTAGATTTTAAGTGATCGAAATGACAAACGGCCACTTCCAGGAAGCTTCTCAGTAAACATGAAATGCTCACAGGAAAGAAAAATAACATTTCAAGTGCTTAAAGTAAGATTTTGTTTTCCTCTAAAGTAATAACTTCTTGTAAGACGACTGGCTCAACACCGTCATGACGGTGTCATCACCCAGGACCATCAGAAAGGATCTCGTCTCCATCTCCAAACACCTTCTTCCCCAGGCCCCATATCTAACTGACTCTGACCCTTCAGTGTTATGCTTTTAAGATTTAGACCAGTCCAGGACAGTTTATCAACAACTAACCTGAAATATTTGCACACTATCAGAAAGCTTTATGACCCTGTAGGTACTACACGCACACACATGTTTATTTAGAATAGTGAAACACTTGCTACTACAGTTAAATTCAATATTATCACCTACTCTAGCTGTCAGAAAATCTTATAATACCCAAAATGACAATATCTACAATTTATGTGTTATTGCAAGAAAGTGATGCGAGATAGCAACAATATTAAAGTAAGCAAATGCATCCAAGCCAAAGATTGTCTCCTTCACACGGGGTCCGTGGAGGTCAGATTAGGCTCCTGTTGCCCTCTCTTAAGGGCTGTCTACTTGCTCACTTGGATTAGGAAAAATCTGCAGGTGCACGGAATTCCTCTGAACCAGGAGACATAAAATGGAAATCAGATTGAGTTTCTTATACTCTGCTGGTCACATAGGCATATTCTTTTATGTAATGACCCCCAATGGTATAACTTTTCAGGGGTCTTACTGAGACTAAGTGGAAATCATTGATCTTGCAGTCATTAACAAACAATGCTGACAAGCTAATAAAAACCCCTCTGAAACTTACCTGAGACTCATGGTTATAGAACAGCACTGTTAATCAGTGTGTTTCTGGCTTGACCGGGTGTCAGCGACACGCAAGCACAAGTAACAATTCCAGGATCACTGGAACTCGCCGCTATTGGGCAGAGTGTTACAGTGACTCCCATGCTCCCTACTTGTTTTCACGCCCTGGTTCAGAGGGATGACAACTGACCTCTCTGGACCCCTTGTTGGGAGATGATCTTTGGCTCAGAGGCTTTACTTTAATGTTGCTGCTACGTTGTATCATTTTCTGGCAATAAAACCTAAGTTTGCAAGTATTATCACTTTGAGTCTCATAGATTTTCTTTGGCAATTAAAGCCTGCATAACTGCCACCATTAGAGCACACTCTCAAGTTATACTGGGTAGATAGTTACTTATTCTGCCTATTATAGATTCAGTCCTCATTGTAAATAAATGTCTTCACAAATACAATCAAGCATAATTTCAAAATGAGAAACAGACTTTTAGAGCATAATTCATGCTTTTCCCTCCACATCTACTGACATCCCATCATCCTTGCGATTTATGTTCCAACAATTAAAAAAAAAAACAACACAAAACAATAATTTGGAATCACCAGAACAATATGGAATGAATTTCCTTAAACCTGCACTTAAGCCCAAATTCTTGATTAGTCTGAAGTTTCTGGTCTGAAAGCGGCTTTGCCATTCCCTTTCCACTTACACCCCATAGAAGAGACTTCTCTCTGTCCATGGCCTCCCTGCATGGAGGGTGCTGTGTGCCCTTTCCAGGTACACCCTAGCCTTATGTAACTAGATTAGGAGTGGATTCAGGACATATGTTCAGCTACTCAGCACTTCTCTTCAGGGAATTGTAAAGACAACAACATCTGGCTAGTCTCCTGGACTAAATTTAATAACTGAAGTTTGTCAGAAAATTCTCTTTTTTACCTAGATTGCATTAAGAGATGGGGAAGAGAAAGTGCATGCAGTATGGTCAAAGGCAATGAAGAAACACTTTAGAAGCTTCCCATTTGTGTTCAGTAAGATGAGACTGCTCAATAAAGTGGCGACCTTGGCTTACATGTTTGCCTGGTCCTTCTGGAGCCACGAGTCCTTGGGACGGAGCTTGATCCTCAGCACTCACAGTTCCCAGCCCACCACCTGAAACACAGAATGCCTGTAAGTGCAGAGTGTAACCAAATAAACTTTTACACAGTTTGCCATGGTTTTGTCAAAGGCATTGTTACACTCAGATGCCTATAAATGAATATATTTCTTATTACTTTCAGCCCTTACAATCCTCAACTGGTCTGTAGCCTCTGCGATGATTGATAATCCTCTATAGTTTGAAATCTTCCAATACTAAATTTTTACAACATTTTTACAACTATTTCTTGATAGTCTTCTTTATAGGCTCTTCTTTCTCTATTCTTTACTCCCTTAAAACTCGATTCTCATCTTGATGTTCTTATTTTGGTGAATGGCAGATTCAACACCAAACTCCCCAAAATGCATCCTATGGTTCTCTCTTTCCTCACCATTCATACCCAGCTAGTCAGTAAGTCTCTCAAATCTACCTCCTTAATATTTGCGCATCATTGATCACCTCCTGTTTTCCATGGAAGAGTCAAAGTTCACACCCTTTTTCACTCTGCTGGATCTCTGAAATAATCTTTGTGGCACAAGGACAAATACCTCCCTCCTCCAATATGTCCACCACACTGAGACCAGGCTGATCTTTCTGAATTTCTATACTACCCATGCCCTTTCCTCGTCTGACACTCACCATTGTTTATAGAGACAGGCCAACAGTCCTCCCTGGGCTTTGAGCTCTCCCGACTTGTCTAGCTTCATCCTTGGCTCCTCTTATGTCCTACTCCAGGTCTACTGAACACTTACACCTTCCTGAATGTGCACAGCTATTTCATACCTTAATGTCAGGCCTGGCAGAGCCTCCTCCAAATTGTCTGTCAGAGAAACAACTGCTCACGTTCCACAGTGCAAGTCATTGCTTTCATAAAGCCATTCTTTCCGCTCCATCCCCTCACGTTCGATCGCTTCCTCTTCTGGGCCCTCACACTACCTTAAATCTAATTCCAGCATCTTCTTGTGACCCTTGTGCCCTTATCTGCTTAGATGTCTCTGTTTAGTTTCTCTGGCTTCGAGCATTGCCAGAGCATTGTTCAACTTATACATATTAGGTGGTCAATAGTAGTTTATGGAAGGAGTAAATTAACATGTTTTTAAAAATGTCAAAAACCATATGGCTATATGCAAAATCTAAGGATGATACATATATCTTTATAACAAAATGCCTTTAATAACAAAAACTTTAATTTTAAGTACAACTATTCAAAATTCAATAGTCATCATAAAATGCCTATTCAATGCTGTACATGGTATTGAATATTAGAAGTACAAGTATGTTTAAGACACAATCCATGGTTTTGATGCACTCTGATTTCACAGCAGAAAAATCAGGGTATGAGATCAATTTTGCCTCTCTTAATAGAAGGACTCATATTATACATGAAGGCTTTGTATGTAAAATTATAGAATTCAAACAATGAAAAGGGTAATTATATTATTTATTATTCAAACCAGACACTTGTAAGACAAAAGGGGGCACTACACATAATCACACTCGGAAAGCAGATGTAAAACTGGGCTGTCTACATTTGGACAAACGACAATGTGTGGTTATTCTAGTGACAAGGGAATGATAAAGGGTTCAAACGAGATAGAAATGTGATTGATGCATTGTGCTTACAGAGCACATTCTGATTTACCCTGTGGATATCTGGGGGGTGGATAAAACTACATCCAGGGAAATCAGTTAGGAAGTTGTTATAATTGTCTGGAAAGAAAAGGGAAGGCACTGGCAGTGGGAATGTAAAGGGAGAGAATAGATTTGAGAAACACAGGAGATGCAATGGCTATGATTTAAGGATAACTGGGATGTGAGAACTCAAGGGAAAGTCAAATGGCTTTCTGATTAGTATGTTGGAAGTATTGAGGATGTTAAGGGACTCCAACAAAAAGATGGAAGACTATTTGGTAATACTTCTAACTTAATACACTTTTTATTTAAAAGAAAGAACAAATGAGATAAATCTATTTTGCTATTGAAAATATGAATGTTTATTGCCTTCTGAAAACATATTTAGGGTTTTTAAAATAGATTCAAATTTTATCTTCTCAAATAAAAACTTTTACTGATATGTGAATTTGGTCTTAGAATTCACAAGCCACTGTGTACTTTTGTTACTAAATCTGACTATTTTTTTAAATTATTTTTATTAATTTATTTTTGTTACAGATGTTTCTCTTTTTCCCCCATTGACACCATCGTCCCCATCCCCCCCCAGTCCCCAGGTTTGTTGTCTATGTCCATTGTAAACCTGAATATTTTGCTGCACATTCTTTCAATGCAGGAAACATATCTTGTTACTTTTCTACCCAGTGCTTTGTCAAATGCCTAGATGGCCATAAGTACTGTGCGTACACTATTTTTGCAAAAAAAAAAAAAAAAACAAACAAAACAAAAAACAAGGCATTTCAAAGTGTTAAGTTAGAATGCTGATGTTCGCGGTGTGTCTGTTACATGCCATGTGCTGGTTTGGAGCAAAGACCTGTTTACACTCTCGTGTCAGAGGCAGTCCATAAGAATTACTCTATGATACAAGAAAGAGGTCATTACTTTTAAAATAAATAAAGCAGAGGAATGCATTACAGAGTTTCTGGAGGGAGGACAGGGGCTATTTTTGATGAGGTGGTCAGAGAAGGACTCCTGAGAAAATGATATCTAAGTAGAGACCCCACTGAAGAGATGGAGTGAAGATGTAAAAATCTGAAGAAATACTGTTCTGGGCAGAAGGAACAGCATGAACCCGGAGCCACCATGGCTAAGCCAGAGAATCTTGCATTCATTCCAGAAACTTGTCTTTGGGAGAATGGGTCTCAGAGCCTCTCCGGGTTCCCTAGCAGGGTGGAGTTCCAGCTCTCTGGATTGCGAAAGAGAAGAGGACGGTTTGGTGAGCATAACTGCATGGAAGGTAAGGCGGGCAGGCCAGGGCTCCAGGGAACAGAGCTTGTGAGTGCAGGGAAGGAGACGAGGGCTCCAGGAGGACAGGGGTGTGAAGAAAGACATATGGGTAGAAAACAGGCTGAGCCTCGGTGTACATTAGGGTCCAGGGATGAGCATTTTCCTAAATATAGAACACAATACAGGAAATGCATTGTGGAAAGATTTACAACTTTATTAACAATATAGTTAGATCTGACTTCTATAAGACGGAACATTTATAGGTGAGATAAGTGTTTATTGATATGAGATATCTTTTTTCCCAAATGATGGTAAGTAAAGTGTTTAGGTTGGTTTTCCTCTAAATGCACTAAATCAGTGGTTCTCGGTGGGCCCGGGCTGGGGCCCCAGAGTGTGCGTTTCCAACCTGTTCCCCGGGCCATGCTGCTGCCCTGGGCCAGGAACCACACTTGGAGAATCACTGCACTAAACTCACTGAAACGTCCAGGTGGCTGACGTCAAATAAACACACGTTAAATGGCAATTTTACTACTTTAACGTCAATATCTTTTAGCATCTTAGACTATTATATGAACATTAGTTTTTTTCTTATATTAATCCTATGAATGTGTAAGCTGTAAACACTATCATTATATCACCCACATGAAAGTAAAAATTGCTAACACCAGTAATAAGTGTTTATTGATATCCTATATGGCTCAGGCTGTGACTTAAGGGCTTTAAATTAATTTGCTTCATTCAATCCTCTGAATGGTGTTGGGTATTAATAGTAACATTCACTTTGCAGATAAGGAAAGAGAATCACAAAGGGCCTAGTCTGAGGGGAAGGACCTAGGCTGGGCTGATCCAGGGTCCTGCTGTTTTCCACCCAGTCTTTTGTTCTGCTTTAGGCAACGAAGCAGACAGCACATTCACTAAAGGACCGTGGACATAACCTAGAGATACTGCCCCACTTTTTTCAGCACTAATGTTCCCTGCTTTGAAATGTCAGGTCCTTTGGCCAATATCACAGTGTAACTCTGTTGTTAATCCAATGCAAAGCATATTGAGCTGCCATGCATATTTGCGCATTTAAAGGCATTGGGTATTTTTACGGCCCACAGTGTGTTCCTGGACAATAAGGGAGCCTGTGTAAGCTCCTGGGTATGGGTTCTGAGGCACAGACCCCGAGGGGGGGGGGGGCAGCTATATCTCAGGAATGTATGACTACACTCCAAACTTCAGTTTGAAGGCCACCCTGCTCTCACAAGTCATAAAACAGAGGTCTCAAAGCAGGGAACAAATAGAATTTAGCCTTTCTCGGGTGTTTTTTAACTAGGCACCTTTTCATATGCATCACACTCTCCGTTGACATAGGAGGTGAACATGCACCACTGAGGTATTTGGACCTTCACACAGGTATCGGGGGAGCTAAAAAGTGTAATTTAAGTAAACCAGTCTTGGGAGCGGGGGATGAAAAACACTCTTCATCATAATCATATTGCTTTGAGAGTCACTTCAAGTAATAGGGACCAAGGTGTTAGCCGGGGACAGTAAACGTGTATAAACTTTCTAAATGTCATTTTGATGGCGAAGAAATAGGTTATTATCTCTCCTGTTAGGGACAAACAGTTTCCCCACATTTCTTGGGTTTTCATAAGGAGGGATTTTCACTAAATTGTCTTGAATTCTTCCCCTAACCCTGACTCAGCCCCAGGGGAGATGGGACAATTTAAACAATGGGTAAAACTGGGAAGAATACATGGGAATTGGCTCAATGTCTTCCTGTTACCTTGGGGTGGAGGGAGAGCCCTCTGTTTCTTCATGAAACAGTCTGTATCCTTGACCCTGCCACACTTTGAATCGCCTTCCTCAAAACTCTAAATCCTCCCCCCATGTCCAGACCTGGACCTGCCACGTCAGCAGAGCTCTCCAGAACCAGGTTCCCATAATCCAGCTCCTTCTCCCTGCTCTCCAACCCTCTGCCCCCGTTCCTTGTGGAGCTGTGCCAGGTGGAGTCCACCAGATGCCTCTGAGAACCCCGGTGATCATGTCCGTACATTTGTTCTAGGACCCTGTGATCAGGACACATCCAGGAGGGCAGCCTGGCAGGTGGATACCTTCCTGCTGGCCGGTGAATATTTCTTTGGTGAGGCTGTGTACAACTGGGTGGTCAGAGTCTTGTTTAGACACCTGTCAGGTGGTCCAGTTGGGCACAGGACCAGTTCGAGGCTCTGGGCTAGCTATCAACTATTGTGGGCCTTAGGGGCTGGAGCTGTACATCGGACCTTTTTTCCTTTTTTTGTTAATCCTTACCAGAGGATATTTTTTCCATTGATTTTTAGAGAGAGTGGGAGGGAGAGAGAGAGAAACATCAATGTGAGAGAGACACATCAATCAGTTGCCTCCCACATGTGTCCCAATCCAGCCAGGGATCAAACCTGCAACCCAGGTATGTGCCGTTGACCAGGAATTAAACCTGCGACCCTTTGGTGCTCGGGCCGATTCCCTAACCACTGACCCACACGGCCAGGGCTGTATGTCTGGACTCATGCATACGCTCTTGCCTGTCCATGTTCCTTCAGGGTGCCACCTCGGGTCAACAGCACTACCAGAGGCAGAGTGCTGGAAGGCATCCCTTACACTGTGTGCCCACAGTCACTGTGCCCCTCACCCTGCGGGCTCCCCGCCGCCGGTCAGACGGTCAGACGGAGCTCCAGGGGTAGCTGCACGGCTCCTCTGAGGCCTTTCAAGACACTTGCTCCGCTTCACTGTGGCTCTTTCTGATCTCTGTCCTCTCTTGCCTCTCATTCATGTGGTGAAGTCCCATTCTCATGAGTCGGTCTTACATTATTCTGGAGGTGGGAATGGGCATTCTTGCGCAAATGTCTCTCAGTGCGTTGCCTGCTTATCATTAAGTAGATAGATAACGATGCATTCAAAAAACAAGAACCACCATATGGCTGTATGAAGTATGCAAGGGGAGTATTTCAAAAATTAAAGGATGTTCTTGCTTTCTCAAGAAGCTCACAAACTGGCAGAAGATAAAAAGCACGCACATGGGTGATATTAATATCAAATATGCTACGCAGGTACCAGGAAGGTTTTCTCCATATCTAAACAATTTCAAGACTTACAGTTCTTAAACATCGTATGCAGTCTTTGATTTATAGAAGTTTAAGTTGTTATATAAGCAGATTTCTTTATTTTTTAACGTCTCTTATGTCCTGGCATGCATTAATTGTGTAAATAAGTTTTCTTTCAAAGGAAATGGGGAGATCATTTATTGCTGTATGGTTTAGGGGAAAATTCACAATAGAGATCCTTCAAATAGATCTTGATTGATAATTAAAAAGAAAACAATGGGGAAAGAGTCGGCATTTTAAGTGAAGGTAAAATAGGTGTGTAGAGCAGATCTAGGGAACTCACAGTTTTTGCTAAATTGACAAAATTTAGACCATAGGAAAGAGTATAATGTTAGATGGTCAGCTTCCCCACTGTTCTCACAAGTGCAGAAATTTGATCTTACCTTTTTGTGAATAAAAGTGTTTAGTTCATAGCTAAATATGCTTTTGATGTGTTGAACTGAGTACAACTGAATACTGGAGTTTCCTAGTAAGTCTTAAAATCTCTGAATATGCTTGTGTGCATGTGCGTGTGTGGGTTTGGGGGTTCGGGGTGCATCAGGGAAAACCCAGAGGTATTGATCTGTACCCAAAAGAGCTGATGGTTCTTCATGGAATGAATTGTGCGAATAACAGTAAAAGGTAGATTAGTGGGAGCAGATGCCAAAGAGTCCAGATTGAGAGCAAGCTGACCCAAAAGATGCGATGAGAAGGAGGGATCGGTATAAACAACAGACTTGTATCTCAGCAACAAAATACACTTCTGAGTTCATTTTTCCTTTTGGGCATCTGGGGAAACGGTGGCAGCTTTCATTGTGACAAAGAAGGTAGGAAAAAACTTGGGTAATGAAGAAAGCTGAATTCGTTTTTCTTTTTCTTTTTCTTTTTAACACTTTAATGAATTGCTGAGATAAATACTTCCTTCCATAGTTGCCTTTCAAAGCTGGAAATCGCTGTTCATGAATACAGGATGTACTTTTTCTAAGGCAGCCTGGCCAGGAGCTAAGAGGCCGTGGGACCTGATAACTTCCTGACACGTGGAGAATCCTTGATAACTAATGCTCCTGCTACTTACTTCAAAGCTGAGTGTCACCATGTGTCTGAGTTGGGAGGTGATACAAACCAACCTGAGATAAAGTTAATCAGGCAGAATGTGAATGACTGAAAACGACAGTCATAGTCACACTATGTTTACTTTCTGTCTATATGAAATATTATTACTATATTAGCCATAACACCTATAAAACTTTGAATAGACATTTATGGTATATTTTAATTCTGGACATTTTTAAAAACCTTTTTCTTAAATAATATGAGATTTTACAAAAGAGTTGTCAAGTACAGAGAGTTTCCGTGTATCTTTCACTCTGTTGTCCCTAATATTAACGTCTTCTATAACCGTGGTACATTTATCAAAAAACGAAAAATTTAAAATTTTGCTTTTGAAATGTGAAAGTTTCAACTGTGTTCAGAAGTTTAAAACTTGATTTATCTTTCACAACTTCATGGTCATTTATCCACATGCACATGTCACAATCAAAATGTTGCTTTACCGAACATATGGACTGCAACATTTTGCGAACTTTGTGAACATAACCTTAATGGGTAGATTCTATTACTTTAAATCCCTAGTTACATTGTAACTGGCCATGTTCTCTTCAAGATGTCTCATAGCCAGTGAAATAACTTATTTATTCTGTTAGTAAATTACAAATGAAAATTAGAAGTAGTTCAAATTTAAATTTCTCATATGTAGACCTTTAAATATTATTTCCAATTACCCACAGTGAAAACAAGATGAAAATTTAATTAAATAAAATAAATTACAGAGCTGTTAAAAATGTGTCAAATTAGTCAAAACTATGTTTTTTTCCGACAAAGATACAAATATGTCTTCATACTCGGGTTATTAAGCAAACCCCACAGCGATTTTTAAAAAGACATGGTTAGAAACGTATCATTTATGCGGTGAAAATAATAAATACATTTCAACCATTCCAGTTACCATAACAACAGAGTATAATGCTTTTCCCTTTATTTTAGTTTCAATCAAATTCACTTGGATTTGATTGCCAAGAACAAAAATGAGAGAGAGAGAGACATTTAATGCAGAATTTGTACTTCCATTCAAAGGTAAAGAACTAGGTTTGTGTCCACTTAGACTTCGTGATATCGGTCCCACAGGTCTCTGTGTTAATAAGTACTCGAGGATGACGTTTCGGTGGAGTAGAGAACGGTACATGTTCTATAATCTCGTGCAGTTTGGTGTCATATGAGATTAAGTTTTGGCCAATTCAATATTAGCATCAGTGTCATATGACAGTTTCCGGAACCTTCAAAGACATTTTGTGCACACCTATTTTGCCTCCCTTTCTTCTTCATGTATTTCTTCCTCCTACTTCCTGAAACACAGGGAGGATGGGGGGAGCGCGAACTACCATTCTGGACTCTGAGGACATGCGACATATACTAGAGATGACAGAGCAGTGGGTTACATATAACGTTGGTCTCTGAGAACTTTCTGAAACAGAGTAGCCATCCCAGCACTTGACTGTCTCTGAATTTGTCCACAAAAGACAAATTATTTCTATTGTTTAAGTCATTGGTATTTTGCATTTTTCTGTTGTTTGCAGTTGAAACTAACCGGGACGCACCATATCTCTATGAAAAACAAAAGTAGGACAGATAGCCCTGGGTATCTACCTGTTTCAGGAAGAATTGATCTTCATTCGTGTACATACTTATCAGTCACCTGTGAACACTTGAGTTTGCTACCTATCCTGCTGACACAGCTTACCTCAGCCCTGCTCAGAGCTCTCAGTACACCTTAGACACCACTGACATTTATTTTTGTTTTTTGTTATGTTTGTTTTTGAAGACAGCATGACATCCCCAAATACCAGCACCCTGGAGTTCTGCACACTAGGACTAAGGAGTGATTTACTTAAGGCTCTTGGTTTTTCAGTTCCTTGGAAAAATAAAGACAGTTAAAGCTTATTCTTGATGTTATTAAGTCAGCAGAGCTGTTTGTAGTTCAGTCAAAATAACTGAACAAACCATTTATATACATTCAGTAGAGAAGTGAATGTTTTGAGGGGGGTCTCTTCTAAACTACACAGGCAGAGACATTCCAAAATACATAGGAAAAAAAAAAAAACATTTTAAGTGGGATTAAGATAGTTTAGTTACATTAAAAGCCTATTTTGTCAAGCATAAGAAGAATTTGAAAAGACTGAGATAGGAATTATGGAAAGAGACAAATTATTAATATTTGATTAAGTGATAAAAACAAAGATATATTATAATTAACTTTTGAATAATAAAAAGAACAAAAAGGGAAAGTATGTTTTCAAAGAAAAAGGATATAAAGAGAAATGGGATAATGATAGATCAATAGAATTTTTTAGGCTAAATTCCAAAAAAAAGCACTTGGCCCAGAAGAGTGTACATCCCTGGGACTGCTCAAAGTGGGATATAATGGAACACAAACAGGTAAGCACCTGAACTTGACCAACCTGCCTACAGCCTCACCTGCCAGCTCCGGCACACACCAGAATAGGGGAGTCATCGGGATAAAATTGTGAATTTAAGCTCTTCTGCCAAAGAACTCATGTGCGTGGCAAAATTCTACAATAAATGAATCTGTTCCTCCTATACGAGCCTGGAGTATCTCTCTTCTGTGAGAACAATGCTATTTTTCTTTTCATCTTTCTTCCCTCTCAGCTTCTCCAGTATGTTCTAACCTAGACGATAGGTCTTCAGGGAAAGAAAAGGGCAATTTGGCAAATTTTATTTTACCTTTTATTTTATGTATTTTTTATTTTCATTATTATCATTTCTTATTTTGAAAATACATGTATTATTAAAGCTGGAGACAGTGAAATAAGGAAGGGCTTAGCATGGAAGGAACTAGAGAGCCTGGCCTGGGCTGCTTCGGCTCTCTGCAAAGTCAGGGAAAGGGGGCCTTGGAGACAGATTCAGGGGTTCAGCCTGGAAGAAGCTGCCCCTGCCCATTGCTCCCCTGCTTGCAAGTCTCATGGAGACCCTGAGAGTTTAGGAGATGCATGCCTGAGAGGTAAGAAAGGTATGGGCATGCTCTGGAGAGGGAGCGCACACCCTGAGTCCTTAGGCTGAAGGGTTCTAAAAGCTGGGAATTTAGGGG
The DNA here is from genome assembly GCA_030848825.1 of Tadarida brasiliensis. Lineage (NCBI taxonomy): Eukaryota > Metazoa > Chordata > Mammalia > Chiroptera > Molossidae > Tadarida > Tadarida brasiliensis. The sequence goes on from CM061257.1 coordinate 65,356,100, forward strand.
AGGTCTTAGGGAGGATCTTAATAGGATATTCATCAGCTTTATGCTGATGTGCCAAACTGAGGTTTTCCCCCTTAACTTCATCTGTCCTTGGGTGTGGTTGGGACAAATGGCACTAACTGGAGTTCTACTATCTATCTTCCTGAGTCGGTGACTTAAGCTATTTACCCTCTGGTTGGGGAGGAGAAATGTAAACCACTATTCTTAAGTGTCCTTGGTTAGGGAAGACAGGAGTTTGCTGGGTTTAAAGAGGAAGTGTCAGTGCTATCAGTGTAATCAATTAGATTATGAGCTTGATTTTATTTGTTTTGATGTTAATACCTCTAATTTTGATCAATCAGTTTTCAAATACTGTCAGATATTAATTCTAGAAAAGCAGTATTTTGAACAGGACACTGTAAACATTTTTCTTCAAGACTGAATGTCAGTAAAACCCTATTTCCTGAATTAAAGCTAATTGTGTTTCTGAGGATAAGACAGTCATTATGAGTTAAAAAAAAAAAGTTAAGAAGGGAAGGAGTAAAAATAGAAAAGAACTGTAAAGTGAATCTGGAATTTGATACTGCCATCTATTGTTCAGAAACAAAGTTGCATGAGCTTTAAAGCTACACTTTCTCTGCTAATTTAAAACAAAAAATAGTGTAGACTCATGTTAGCCCACATTGTCAATGCATTAAAAAGAGAGAACGATATAGTGCTCCGTTGATGCTATATTTCCGAGTTTGAATACACGCACAGGTCATTTTTTATATTGCATAATGTGTATAGCTTTGAAATTGTTATAAATATAAATATTACTTAAGTATCTACTTAAAAGTTAGCAATTACTAAAAAAAAAAAGGTTAGTTCAGACAATGTTTAAAAGTGAACAGTAAAATAGCAGATATAGGACATAATATGGATACTTTCAGTTTCCAGATAATAGACCTTGCTTTGTACACAAGTGTTAAAGATTAGAACAGTTTTTCCTTCTGAAAAATGAAGATAATCAACTGTGAAGCAGCATGCAATGATGGCAACACTTAAGTATATACCTTAGATTTGGAAGAATAAAATTAATAGTTTAAAATATTAAACTGACTTAATGAAATATATATCATTTCCTCTTTGTTTCAATCAAATATCCTAGAAATTTTCAAATACTTTATATAATTAATTTTATAAATGCAGACAAAACTAAAAGTATGCCCTTATTGATTCACTAAAAATATTCGGAGCTTTTTATGTAAAATATTTTTTTATAATATATCTGTATATATATTCTTAGTTATTTGGGTATCTAGATTTGATTATCTCTTTAATTGCTATAGGTTTATTTTTACTTTGCCAAAAGATCTTAAGTATTTATAATAGCAAACAACTTTTATTTAATAAAATGCTGCTATCCAAGAGGAAAAAATATCAAATAATACATGAGTCTTGTCTACAATTATGTATTACTAAAAATACTGAGTTTATTTCAGTATGTTAAAAATAAAATGATGTTAGAATAGGCTTTATATCTTGATTAAATAAAAGCAAAATTCCAAAGTAATATATCAAACCCTCTATTTCATAATTAGGTAATATTCCATACATGTAAATTAGTTATTGCTTCATCTCTGGTACCTTCTTCTCCCCGGTTTGTCAAAAGATTTGTTGGTATAGTGAATTTGTTAGCATACTGACAGATAAAAGGAAATCCAGGGAAGTTCTGAACAATTTAGCCTTGTGATGTTACGAAAAGGTGATTAGTCTGGGCCACATTTCACATCACTTCACACTGTCGTTCACAGGAGCAGTGCACAGTCCACAGCAGGTCATTTCAACATAGCAGGAGCCAGGCTTTTCTAATGACATTAAAATTGCAAGTGGAAATGTAAAACTGTTTTTTAGAACTAGAGTCTTCTCTATAGTTATTCTCTCAGAAGACTAACAGAATTCTTAAATGGTGAAAAATAGAAGATTCCCTACTTCTCCATAATGCAGAAATACATTCATTACCTGGACACTACTGATGGTTTACATATGGAAAGATTCCACGAAGATTATCTTTTTGTCTTATGTTTAACTCTACATAAGACTCATCATAATAACATACAATAATAAATTGATTCCATAGCATTTTAAGCACAACCTGAAAAATCAGTATATGAATCCAAATGTTTAAGCAAGTCTTCAGTCTTACATCTTTCGAGCAGATATAAACCCCAAAGGAAACTGAATTAGCAGACTTCTGCTTCCATCTAAGATGGAGCTACAAGAATTGCAAGGATTAGCTTTATCTTTTTGTCTGATACAACAACAACAACAAAGAAAGAAAGAAAAATATGTGAAACAATGATTTTCAGATGTTGGCTATCAGGCAGCAGTGATTGCTAGTACCTGAGGAACAAATGAGGCGAGCTCTGTGGTTGCTCCAGACTACCACCTGGAGAAAGTGTCCAGGCCATAGCGCAGGGAGCTGGGGGTTCTCTTTGAGTTAAGTAAAGGAACTGGAAAACTGGAGAAGCAAAGGTGGCTAGAGCTTGCAGGGTGGAGACTAGACTAGACGGGAGAGAACTGCACAGAGCAAACTCCCGAGGTCTGCAGAGGGCCGTCCTCAAGTATTTAGCTGAGTGCTGCTGAGCATATGCATATGAGGAAACTATCTGAGGACAGGGAACGAACCATGCAGAAGATTGAGGGAACAAAATCCTAAGATCACATCAGGCTAGGAAAAGTGCCCAGCTTGGAAACCACATATTTCATAAGGCATTACAGTACTAGGAATTGTCTTGTCTCAATAGGCAAGAAAAATTAGCCCTTGACTAAATGCTTCACTGGTTCTGCCTAACAAAGATTAGAAGCAAGAACTGAAATGACCACACTGTTTCCAAGTAATTTGAATGTATCCCAGAACTACACTTAAGAATATTTAAAGGAATAAAAAATATTCAGCACTCAACAAAGAAAAATTCACAATGTCTGGCGCACTATTGAAATTTACCAAGCATGAAAACGTAAAAGAAAAAAACGACCCATATGAGGGGGAAAATAAATAAACTAAAAATGACCCTGAAATGACACAGAAGATAGATTTAGTAAATAAAGATATTGCACACTTTTAACTGTATTCCATATGGTCAATAAAATAGAGGTAATATTAAACGAGATAAGTATAAACATAGAAGATATAAAAAAGATGCAAAGTGAACAATATTTCAGATGGTAAATATACTGGGTGGGATTAATGGCAGATAAAACAATACAAAAGAAAAGATCAGTCAACTTGAAGACACAGCAATAGGAATTATCCATAAAAAAGACAGAGTGAGAAACAAAAATTTTAACAAAGCATCCACAAACTGTGGGATAATTTCAAGTGGCCAAATATATGCATAATTAGAATCCTCAAAATGGAAGAAGATAAAGATATGTATTTATGCATATATGATTTAATGAAATCATACGAATTTGATGAAAACCTTATTTATTTATTTTAATCCTCACCTGAGGACATTTTTCCATTTTTTTTGTTCAGACAGAGTGGGAGGGAGAGAGAGGAAGAGAGAGAGAGAGAGAGAAACATCGATGTGAAAGGGACACATCGAGTGGCTCCCGCACAACCCAACCAGAGCCAGGGACAAACTGCAACGGAGGTACATGCCCTTAGCGGGAACCGAATTTAGCGGGAACCGAACCAGGTCTCTCTGGACCGCAGGCCGATGCTCTAACCGCCGAGCCAAACCAGCCAGGGCTGATGAAAACTTTAAACCAACAAATCCAAGAACAACAAGCACAGGAAATATGACAAACCTACCAGGACACATCATTACCAAATGGCTTGCTCCTCGAAAAAAAGATACATTCTCTGAAGGGAACAAAGATAAGGATAGCTGTGCTTTTTGTTTGCTTGTTTTGTTTTTGGTCAGAAACAATGTAAGCTAGATGACTTTGGAGTAACCATTTTTTAGTACTGAAATAAAATCTACTATCCTAGAATTCTTCACCCAGCCAAAATACTTTTCAAATGGAATCTTATGGTGCGAAAAGTTGTGAGACAGTTTCGAAGGAGGAGAATGTTTCTGTGCTCCTGGCCTATCTGGGACGAGCCACTTTGGCACCACTGCCCTCTTCCGTTAATAACCTCTCCCATTCTCCAAATTCTTGCCTACTAACCACAGGTGAAAATGTAACAATTGCTGTGTTTCTACTCTTCTATCTTCCTGTCCTGTTAATGTATCCAGCAATACTGGGCATTCTGTGGTGACTAGAGCAGCAAAAAGTTCTGCCTTCATAGAGTTTATTCTTGTTGGGAGGGGTGGATAACATACAAAATGTAAGTATGTTGTATAGTATATAAGATAATAGTAAGTTGTTGTTTTTTAATCCTCATCTGAGGATATTTTTCCATTGATTTTCAGATGGAGTGAGAGGGAGGGAGGGAGGGAGGGAGGGAGGCGAGAGAGAGAGAGAGAGAGAGAGAGAAACATTGATGTGAGAGAGACACATCGATTGGTTGCCTCCCACACAACCCCAACCAGGGCCCAGGATCGAACTGCAACCGAGGTACCTGCCCTTGACCGGAATCGAGCCCATGACTCTTTGGTCCGAGGGCCAACTCTCTAACTGCTGAGCCAAACTGGCCAGGGTAAGATAATAGTAAGTTTTACAAGAAAAATAAAGCCAGGAAACAGGTGCAGAGCATTGGGACTGGAGAGGTGGATGTTGGTATTTTAAATAAAATAATCATATTTAATGTATAACATGGTGACTATAGTTGATAACATTGTGTTGTATAATTGAAATGTGCTAAGAGAGTAGAAGTTAAACATTTTCTATCACACACACACACACACACCACAAAAGGTAAATTGTGAGGCGGTAGATGTGTTCAGTAGCTCAGGGGGGTTAATCCTTTCACAATGTATGCATATATCAAAATATCACATTGTACATTTTAAAGGCTGTACAATTTTAGTTGCAATTATGCTTCAATTTAAAAATAATAACAAGCCCTGGACAGTTTGGCTCAGCGGTTGGAGCATTGGCCTGCGGACCAGAGAGTCCCAGGTTCGGTTCCCGCTAGGGGCACGTACCAAGAAAAAACACACAAAAAAACAAAATTAACTAAATAAAATGAAATAGTCAGGGAATGTCTAAGTGATGTGGCAAGTAAGGAAAGACCTGAAGGAGTAAGCTCTGTGGAAGGATGCTCCTGGCAGAAGAAACAGCCTTGCAAAGGCCTTGAGATTGCAGCATCCAAGGTGAGTCAGCACCCACAGTGGGCAGGGGGAGACATGTGATCAGATGTTGCTGGGGCATATTTCTTTATAATGCATTTATTTATTAAAATTATTGGGGTGACATTGGTTAATAGGGTCATCTAGGTTTCAAATATACATTTCTATGATACATGATCTGTATGTTATAATGCATTTCTAAGCAATAAATTTTTCATTGTTTTTGTACTCAGCCCTCCTTTAAAAAATGTATTAGAAAAAGGAAAATATTAAAATGAACTCTCATATGCCCTGTACACAAGTAAAACTATCAAATTTTGACAAAATTATTTTTTATTCGTTTTTCTTTTGCTGAAATATTTTAAAGCAAAATTCCAGAACCACTCATTACTAAAAATAATGCCATATTCTTATGTAACTACAGAACCATTATCACATGAAACTACATCAGATTATTCCTGTTTATCTGACACCCAGTCCATAACTAAATTTTCCTGATTTTTCAAAATGTGTTTTGCAATTGGTTTGTTTGAATCAATATCCAAACTCAATGGTCGTTCTTAAAGAGTAATGTCAATTTTACTGTTTATATAGTTTTACCTTGAATCTATATTAATTTAAAATATTTTAATCTTTTTGAGAACTGAATTAGAGAAAGAATCAAGCACTTAATTATAATTCTAAGCATCCTAAATTGTACACTATGTGACTTCAAATGAAGATGCTAAAAAATAATACATTGGTACTATTCTTATTAATGTTATTACTAATACAACCAATTTGTTATACTATCACCTAAATCATAGGTCTGTTGTTTTATTATTATTTTTTAATCAGAGAGGGCTTAATTTATATACCCATAGATTATGTACGTTTACATTTTATGTGAAATAACCAGAGAAAAGAGAAAAGTCCGCCCAGGTGATAACCACAAAGAAAATGAAAATGGTCCCAGCAGGGATAAGTGGAGGCCCAGCATTATTTGAAATAAGCATTTATTTCACATATTAAAATTACAAATGTTAGATTTTAGCTCCAACATTATTGTAACACATTTACAAAGCAGCTATTTGATTTCGGTCATATGAAGACTTAGCAATAAAATCTGTCAGGATTTGTACAAAGCCTTCAATTTTTTCCTCATATATTTCCCTATAGGTTACACATGAGCTTTCATAAAATTAACATTTTCTCTCCTTTTGTTACCTCAAAATCAAGGATAGCATATCTTGTTATCTTTGTGTATGTGTTGAGTTTGGCCTTCCTGTATTAAATTCTCTTCAATAGCAAACCACATAGTGCAGAGAATGAAGAAAATGATTTGATGCTGATGAGCCCATTTATCAAGTATCAGAAAAATATGATTTAGTGTCCTTTTCCAGTGCATGTTACCGAGCCTGAACTGAACTAAAGAGACTCAACCCGAATTAATCATCCTCTTTTCCTTTAACAATCATATGCTGAATGATGGTAAATTTATCTATGTCCTTCAAGTTTGAGGGAGAGGGGATTTAAAATTTCTAAGATTTTTTTGCCCAGCCAGTGTGTCTCAGTGGAATGAGCATCGTCCCATGGACTGAAAGGTCTCAGTTCAATTCCCAGTCAGGCCACATGCTTGACTTATGAGCTCGATCCCCAGTAGGGGGCATGCAGGAGGCAGCTGATGGATGTTTCTCTCTCATCGATGTTTATAACTCTCTCACCCTTCCCCTCTCTCTAAAAAGTCAATAAAAACATATTTTAAAAATAAATAAATAAAAATTCTAAGACTTTCACTTCACCATGTAAACTTTTCATCCTGTAGATTGATTGATCTCTTACTGACATTGGAGATTATATATATATATATATCATCTATATATATATAGAACATTGGAGAGATATATACAGAACATCAACTTCCCTCAGCCAGAATTGTTTTTCCACCTTCCCAAGTATGGTTTACATGTGAAATAATGTATGATTTTCCACTTTCACAGATAAATTTTAATTATATGTATGTTTTGTATCTTAATTATTTTTGGTAGTGTCATAATTATTTTCTTTCCAGTAGTTGAGTGTAGTCCTTGAATTCTTTCTGGTAAAAGAGTTCTATGGATTATTTCATAGAAGAAAAGTTTTCTTTCAGCTAACTTATGTCTTAAATACAAAAATGAATTATATTTTGTTCTGTCAAGGATTTATCTTTAAAAAAAGGATAGTTGAATTCTTCCACTGAGAATGCATACTTTGTTTAGTAATAGACAAAGAGATAAAATAGATACTTTCTAGATAGAAAGCCTTTTGCTAATCTTAGGTTATTTCATGTATGCTTTTCAACAATCCTATATAGCAGGTGCTATTGTGATCTGCATTTTACAGGTGAGGCAATAGAGGATTGAAAAATTAGATTAACTTGGATGCCAGGTACTTGGCTCATATTGTTTCTGAAGACAGAGACACCTCTATTTTTCAAGAAATGCTGTGTCTTTTTTTTTTTTTTTAAGGGAGAGGAAGGGAGAGAGAGAGAGAGAGAAACATCACTGAGAGAGAAATATCGATCAGCTGCCTCCTGCACGCCCCCTGCTGGGAATCAAGCCAGAAACCTGGGCTTGTGCCCTGACCAGGAATCCAACAAGGACCTCTCAGTCCATGGGACAGCGCTCAATCCACTGAGCCACACCAGCTGCGTGAAACTCAGTGTCTTAAATGAAAGACAGTTTTCATGATGTTCAACTCCAAGCTGAAATTAGTATGTCTGTCCATGTGCCAACAGAATCATAGACTGTCATAATGTCATTTTGGGATTTAAATGTACAGTGGTACAAGCAGAGAGAATTTTTGCTCTCAGGTAGCTTATATTTAATGGGGAAACAACCCGGTAATAAATACGTCCTACAACAATAGAGAGTGGTAGTGCAATACAAGTTAAAGCATTGTATAATGAACATGTCATGTAAGGCTGACCAATATTTTTGACCACTCACATTATATTTTGATAATTTTCTACATTATGATTTTTTACCTTTCCAAAAATGGAAAATAGAAAACGTACTTTCCCAGCCACCTTTTGTCCAGGATGCAGGCAATATTCTGGTTTCTGCCAAACACATACACTAGCATAAAATTTAAATATGGAATTGAACATCATGAAGACATTTGTTTCATTCAGGACATTGAGTGTCTTGACCATTGTAGTGGTAGAGGAGTCTAGGTTTTCAGGAAATACTGGACAATTCTGGTGTTCAGTTCCCCCAAATATTTTTTTAATGTTTTTGAGAGAGGAAGGGAGAGATAGAAACATCAATGTGAGAGAGCAACATCAATCAGCTGTCTCCTGTACATCCCCCATTGGGGAACAAGCCCGTAACCCGGGCACGTGCCTTGACCAGGAATCAAACCAGGATCCCTCAGTCCATGGGACGATGCTCAACCCACTGAGACACACCAGCTGGGCACTTCCCCCAAATAGTAATGTGAATGGGTTCCAGAGTTATTGGTATGTGTTATGTGTTGGTATGATGTATATTACTCAATATTTTAAAATATATTTCTTTTTTCTTAAACTACCCATTTTGAGTTCTTTTGTTTGCAACTAAGAACTATGTCTGATACATAGGGATAGATGTAATAAGTTGGTCATAAAAGGACACTTGGAAAAGGTGATATGTCAGAAAAGACATAAATATAAGGGACCAAAGTGACAGAAATGAAAACAGAGAAAAGAGTAAATAGAAAGTCATAAAGTGGGAATTAGCTTGATGTATTTTTGGAGCAGGAAGGACATCTGTATGACTAGAAGAACTAAGCCAGGTAGATAATCATAGGCTATGCGATCAAGCAGAGAGTCATGGGGAATCTTAAAGATTATGACAAAGAATTGGATTTTATAGTGAGTATAATTAGAAGTCATTAGGTAGTTTTAAGAAGCAGTTTTATAATATGACTTATACTTCAAAAATTTATTCTAATTGTTGTGCGGTGCTAATGGTAGAAAAACCAGAGCAGAGTGAGAATCACAAAAGTCAGGAGAGAGAGGATAGTGGAGTAAACTGAATTGGAAATATTGGAGGTCATAGGAATAGATTAGACTCTGGATATATCTTGAAAGCAGAGGCATCACATTTGCTTGTGTGGTGGGTGTGCCTTGTGAGAGAAAGCAATTGGTTGAATCGTGGTCATTTACTCTGAGTGAGACAGCGACAGGAGAGGTGGTTTTTGTTTGTTTGTTTTTAATATGGGGACTGGGAACAAAAAGCTCAGTTTTGAACTTATGCATCAAACACCTAACTGGAGATTTCAAGTAGGCAATTTTCTGTGACTCTGGGAGTTCAAGGGAAGATATTGAGTTAGAGATATAAATTTTGGAGTCATCTGTACATAGATGGTATTTAAAATCTTCAGATAAGAGATGACCCTCTGGGTACTAAAAGGAGATAGGGGATGCAACAGGGCACATGCTGAGCTATGGGACATTCTGACTTCAGAGGTTCAGGTGAGTAGGGGAATTAACAAAAAAGAAAGGCTGAGAAAGAGTTGCCACTGAGATGAGATACAGATGCAGGACAATCCTGCTTCCCATATTCCTAGTGAAGAAAGTGTTTCTAAAAAGACGGGGTCATCAACCACATCAAATGCTGCTGAGAGTTGGAATAAGATAAAGCCTGAGGATTTGACCATTAATATTTGGCGAGAATGGGTAACTATGGAGCCAGGTCAGGAGATCTTGAGAATGAGTGATTCAAGTGGAAGCAATGAAAATTTCACTTGAAGTTGGGGGTATGGAGATACTAGGGGATGAGGAAGTGGACATGTGAAGTATATAGTCCACTGGTGTTCTGTTAAAAAGGGCAGAGATGTGGGGTTATGTCTGAAAACATGAAGTTTAGGGAGGATATTTTTCTTTTTTTACCATATTCACAATGACACACAACTCTATTAAAAATAGCAATATGTAAATTTGCCAACTTTTGAATGTTTTATATTCTTTGTTTTAGCTATAGTTACCCAGTGGCTCACGGGAACACTGAGCAAATGGCAGCTATCCTGGGGGTAATGCACCAGATATTATCAAACTACTCCAGGTTATTAAAAAATGGTTTTAGAATAGACAGACAATTTCAAAGTGCTCAAAAATTTACCTCCGAGACTTCACTTTATCTTATCAAAAATGTTTTATTTTCACATGCTAAAAGGCTACAGAATTTTAAAATTGATCACAAATATTTTAGGTTAAGAACATCTAATTTTTATACTAAAAGTAATGCTTACAGTATTTAGAAAATATGATAGAAAGAAAGAAAAAAACCAAGAGAAGATCAGGGAAGTGTGATATTCCCAAATTAATAATAAAGCAATGTCCAAAGGCTTTTACTTTGGTCCTACTGTACATATTCAGAAACATGCTAAGCGCTGTAGGGGATGCTTATGCATATGAGGCATGGCTCAATTCATCACACAACACAGACAGAGTTGGGACCATAAAGAGTATACATTAAGAAGATGATAAAGCAAAGCAGTAAATAAGTGGTCAATGTAGACAATATGTGCCATAAAAATTAGAGCAGAAATAATAACTGAGCTAGAATCTTCAGTTGTCTTTCATAAAGACAAGAAATGAAAAGAATTCATAGAATCTGGAAAGGCAAATAAGATGGGGGAAAATATTTCCAGAAGAGAAGAAAATTTTGGATTAATGTAGTAACAATTCATTTAAAAATACATTCCTTGATTCCTGTTGTGTTAAAAGTTTAAGAGCAGGTGGAAAAAACAAAACAAAAACAAAAACCACAACGAAACAATGAAGCTCCTCACCCACTAGAATGACTATAGTGAAAAAGACATACAATAACGGGTATGGGTGGGGATTTGGAGAAAATGGAAACCTTGTGCCTTGTTGGTGGGGATGCAAAATGATGCAATCACTTTGAAAAGGTGTGAGAGTTCCTCAAAAAGGTCAATGTAGGGTTACTTTGTAATCCAGCAGTCCAACTCCCAGGTGAGTTGAGACATATATCTACCTAAAAATTTATACACAAATGCACTTCGCAGCATTATTAATTACAGCCAAAAAGGAGAAACAGCCCAATGTCCATCGACTGATAAATGGATGAACAAAATGTGATCTACATATCCAATCAGATATTATTCAGTCATAAAAATGATGGCGTGCTGGTACATGCTACAATAAGAAGTAACCTGGAAAACATTATGCTAAGTGAAAGAAGCCAGACACAAAAGACCACATATTGTATGATTCCATCCATAGAAAATGTACAGAAATCACAAATACATAGTGACAGAAGGTAGATTAGTGGTCGCTACAGATTCAAGGGAGGGGAGAATAGGAATTACTGCTAATGGATTTGGGGTTTCTTCATGGAATGATGAAAATACTCTGGAATTAGATAGTGGTGATAGTTATACAATCTTGTGAATATACTGAAAACCATAGAACTGTGGACTTCAAAGGGGTAAACTTTATAGCATGTGAATTCTATCTCAAAGTTTTTAAGAGTGAGAAATATTTCAAATTAATAAACAACAACAACAACAAAAGATGAAGACATTCTTCATGTCTGTGTGTTTTGGAGTCATGTATGAGCAGAAGTATATGCAAAAGATGGGAAGATACTGGATAGAGGAGTGTTACTGGAAAGGGGAGTTTGGGCTCCAGAGGACATAAATAAAGTTGTAAAGATGGGTTATGCCAACCATATTGTTTTAAAAATAAGTAGCATGATGTCAAGAATTAAGAAAAACTGAAAGATCCAACTTAATTTATTATTGGCTGTGATATGTAAAGAAAGTACTACTATGTACATCCCCATTTAAGAGATAAAGAAACTGGGATATAGGTACCTGAAGAATCTTGCCTCAGATAATACAGCAAATAAATGATAGAATCAGGATTTGAATCCAGATTTGACTGACTCCAGAGTCAACAACCAGGACTCTCCTTTCCTCCCTTGAATAATGACGTATTTTATCATGATGAAATTTCTAATATAAATAGAATCACTTTTATAGTACCAAATTTTACTTTTTCTTCCATTGTCAAATGAAAAGTTAAATCTGAGTTATATTTTATTAGCATACTAGAACCAATTGATTTTCACCTAGTGCAGAGAGGAATGTCAACTTTTTTTAGCATGATTTATTCTTTTTGAAGTTGAATCATTTTAATAGGATTTACTCTTAGAGGATTGTATAGAACATCTTATCTTTTTAGACCTTACCAAATACATCTAAGAAGGTATAAAATTATATTTATGGTAGAGATACGAACAAAGAGAAAAATTGGGACGCTAGAAGGAGGATACGTATTTTTCTAGTCCTGTTCAAGGTCCTTTCAACCAAAGCATAACATTTTACATTACTTTTTTTCTGTCTTCAAATATAAATTGTTAAGATGCCTTTCGAAAAATACTCCCATTGAAGTATCTCTGCCTTTTTCTGTTCTTCCATTATCTCTTAAGTCATACTCATACTGAAAACTTGCCTAAATTTTTTTAACTTTTCTATAATTGTTTATTTATGGATTGATTCAACCTTCAAAATTATTTTCAAAGACAGTCTACAATGTTTGAAGCTCAGTGTCAGTTACTATGTTAGTCAGTATTTGAGTTGAATAATGATCATTGGAAATCTCCATTAACTGTAGCTTAACCAGGATAGAGGTTTACTTCTTTCTCTTATTCAAGAAGCCTGGACATGGTCAGTGCAGCCAGCGCTGGTGCAATGTACCACAATGTCCAGGACCCAGGCCAATCCATCCAAATGCTTTGTTCTGCACAGATTTTGATTGCAAGTTATTGCTGTGATCCAAGGTGATTGTCAGAGCTCCAGATATTCCATTGAGGAGGAAGGGGAAGAGCGATGAAAGATGCAAGTGCATTTCTTTCCTTTAAGGACAATTTCTGCTTACAACCCACTTAGTCATAACAGACCACAGGGAAAACTAGGATGGTAGCCTTAATTCTGGGTGATACAACTAAAAGTAAGGGGTTTTATTACTATGGGAAAGGGGGAAACAAATATTTGCAGATGTTGCTAATCAAGTTCCCTGGGAAGCAGATTCTGAGATGCTGATTACTTCCAAGGAAGTTTATTAGCGTGTTCTTGCGACCGACACTTAGGGAAGATTGGGGAAGGGAGTAGTTGGAGGTAGAGGGAGAAGCTGAGCTGTTCTGCAGTCCCAACAAAGACCTAAGCCAATCCCATTCAGAACTGTCACTAGTCAGAGTGAGGAAGCTGAGTCTTCATATTTTAGCTTCGGTCACTTGTTGCCGGCTGCACCTGGAAGGGGGCATGACAACGGGCAAGACAATTCTCGTCAGCTAAGATCATTCCAAAGCAGGCTGACAGTCGAGGGCCGTCTTCCAGCAGATGGGCTAATAATTCTTTATTCACGCGCAGGGACCTGGGTAGTACATCACAGCATCTACCACAGCTGACTGCTAGCAGTATCTGTGCTATGGAGGATAAAAAAGGAAACAAAAGCACATCTTGCCATGGACACATGAGGACCTTCTATTCTTGTTACATTCCAAATAGCTTTAACACAAGGTAGACAGGGTTAAGTATTTGAAGAAAAATACAAATAAAGAGCTATGGGTGTTCAGAAGTTACTTTTCATGTACTCGTTTGCAATTATTATTAAGCACCTACTGTATGTTAGATACCATGCTAGGCAATATAATAAAACAAATGAATATATGATGGACATGTTCTTATACCATCATGGAATTTAGTGTCTCATTTGGGAGAAGGATTAAGAACAAGCAAATAAGTGACATAACAATGCATTGTTATATGTGGTAGGAAGGAAATAAACAGTAAATGAATGACTAATTGTGAAATATGTAATTGAAGAAGATATGCATAGGAAAGAGGGAGCTATATAAGCTGTGAATTAATGATGAGGAGGTAGCAGCCTTGGGGAAAAATGGAAAAATAGATTTCTAGGCAGGAAGCCCAAAATGTTCAATGATGAAGTGACAAGTTTGAGAACTGAAAGAACACCTGCAAGACCGGGACATGGTAAGCAATGAAAAGAGTGGTATGAGAGGAGACTCAGTGGGACGATCATGCAGCTCCTGAGAATCTGGGCTGTGTTTTATGCACGATGGAAAAGAAAAGGACTTACCACACACAGGAAATTGTAGAATCTGATTAACACTTTCGATAAGTTACCTCTGGTTGCTCTAGAGAAAGTGATATTCGAGGATTGAAAAGGCTTCATAAAACTTGACATTACTTTTGAGAACTACTTCCAATAATTATTTAATAAACACATACATTTGCCACATTCTAGAGATACCGTGATAACATAAAAAGACAAAATGTCTTGCTTCACAAAGCTTACTTTTGCATAAAGAGATGCTATATCTTTAGCTCTATCTTTCATTCTGTCCATACAGACACACACACACACACACACACACAAGTTTATGTAAAGGAATGAATAATGTAACCTCTGAATAACTCCCATAGCTCTTCATTTATTTGTTTTAGCTCTTTAAAATATTTATTTATTTTGTATTTATTTACCTTGTACATGTGTGTGCCCAAAATAACTCTAATACAGGGTAAATACACACACACACACACACACACACATATGCATATACATACACTAAAGTATGCATATATTCTCTGTACTATATGTATATATATGTGCATATATTATGTATGTATACACATATGTATACATTATGCATATGTACTATATAGTGTATATAATATTACATAGCTGTTATATATAATATACTCCATACTAAATTGTGCATTTATATTAAGACCTTTTTTGTTTTTTTAATATTTGAGTAAAGATACTAACTTTACTAGAATAACGTGTACAGTATAATCTCAGTTTTGTCTGCCCAGTACAGCGCATCATGCCTACACAATATTATCTGTTAAATTCACATGCTTGTGTTTATACATTTCCATTAAGATAATTTTATACATATATATGTTTTTATTGATTTTTATAGAGAGAGGAAGGGAGAGGGGAGAGGGGAGAGAGATAGAAACATCAGTGAGAGAGAATCATTGATCGGCTGCCTTCTGCACGCTTCCTACTGGGGATCGAGCCGGCAACCCGAGCATGTACCCTGACTGGGACTCAAACCTGCGACCTCTTGGTGCATTGGACAACGCTAAACTGAGCCACACCTGTAAGACTGTATTTTTATTTTAATGAAAAATTATTGTTTTAAATGTCTTTGTCTTTTTAAAAAATTTTAAGTGAAAGTATATTCCTCCCAGCAGAATTTCTTATTTTAAAATACACTGTTCAAGTCAAACATTCTTGTCAAAGCAAAAATATTTTTATTTTCCTATGACTAATTATTACTTAATGCATTCTATCTGTGACGGGATAATATATTTATAAAGCAATACAGAAGTTTTCTATCCTGATTCTAAATGGAAGAGGCTAGTAGAGCACAGAGGAGAGCTGGTTGCAATCTCGTCATGACTTTTAAGGTTGTATTTTCACAGAAGTCTGTGATACAATTTTGGATTATTTCATGTGAGATTTATGATACTATGCTATGGTTCCACCTCTTTCATAAAAGCAGAGTAGCTAATGAAATGCTTGCTTTATTAAAATTAAAGAGCACTGTGTTCGAGTTTTTTTGTTTTTGTTTTTTCCCTAAACTTTTTTGTTGTTGTTGTCTCTCAAAAGCAGAACATTGAACGCTCACGGAAATTTAGGAACAATGACACTAACACCCATATGCCTCTAAACTCTCAAAAGGGTTGCAGCCCAAGATCTCATTGTGCTAACATCTGGGGACTGCTTTTCAAAAATGAGCAATTTGCTTAGTTGGGGAGTCTCAGCTGATCAGATAGAGAGAAAAAAAAAATTCTCAGGGAGCAAAATATATATGAGGAAGAACTCAAATTTATGTCAAAGCTTCCACTACTGAAGCAAACACCACATATTTATTGATCACCGATCATGCACAAGATTGGGCCTGCGGTATGAAAAAGAAAACAGCACAGGGCCCTTCCAACAGCTAGCCGAGGAAGATCTGTTTCCTCTACAGAAGAAACATGACAAATGCTGAAACTAAGTGTAAAGGGATTGAGCTGACTAAAATTTCTCTACGCTCCAGAAAAATTCTGCATGAAAGGCAGACGCCCCAGAACGCATTTCTCATCCACTTATAGGAGCTGTATGAGAAACTGAAGAATGTTTTAGCAAAGAATTAGAGTAGATTTTATCAGCGAGGTGTGGCTGACTATGAAATGCTCTCAGGAATGCGACCCAAGGCTAAGGACCAGTATTCATCTAAAAGCTAGAGCAGATGACCCTAGCTTGCTCTTTTTTTTTAACTTGTTTCTAAATCTGGTAGAATTAAGGCAAACTCTTAATATAGAAGACATATATTATGCTTCTTTTCAATACTAGCTTAAATATTACTAATTAACAAAGTGAAATGCCATAAGATTTTTGAGAGAACTCTTCTGGCCTGACATTATTCAGAACGCTGTAATCACTGTGGTGACTAAACCTTCAGGTTGGATAACACGTTTCAGTAAGAGCTCTAGGATCATATGCAACACTGAAAGGACACAAGGCACTGGGGGTCAGTGCCCTCAGGCATCTTAGTTTCTTGGTCCGGGATTCTGTTGCTAGGCATTCACAGAGAGAATAATGGCAAGACCGTTGAAAAGGTTTTCCCCCTCCCCTGCCACTCTTAAGCTCCTGTTTCTCTGGTTCTGAAAATAAGTGAAGATTTGGAGACAGTTTAAAGAGAGGCCAACAGAGGTTTCACATGTTATCATCTAGTTTATATCTATGGGTAAAGTATATCAAGGTAAGAGTTATGACTAATCTTTTAAGACTAACATTCTGATTGAAATATATTTGTTTTTAAATAGAAGTTTGTTTTTGTTGTTTCTAATGAGATTACAGCTCTGTTTTGAGTACTAACAGTGTTAGTACTTGGTGGAACGTACAATGACTTTTTAAAATCATTAATTTTCCTTTAAAATGTGTGGAGCTTGGCATAGTCCATTAGAACAGTGTGTGCAGAACATCTCCTGGCAGAATTTAACAAAATACATGAAAATAGCCTGAAGAAAAGCATTTATGTTGAAAACTGTTATAATGTTATTACTGCTTATGGAACAGTCCATTATTTAGCGATTCCTTTACTTGATAAGCTAAATCAGCTATTAATCGACATACTTTATACTGTGAAGCTGTCACCCTTTAGGATGTAGTATGTTGCTGCTTTAATTGTGCAGAAATTCTGATTGCTCTGGGTGTAGACGCCATGGTGGTGGGGGTGGGGGCAGGGCAGCTGGTGCATTTGCAAACAGGACTGTTTTCGTTTGAAACTAAGCTATGTATTTGCTGTTTTTGTCCGTTTTATAATGTAACAGAAATTATCTTCATGTGTCAACAAAACCTAAACATCTAAATTAAAACATGACATCAGGTTCACCGGGAGGAGAGGGTTGACTTTAAGTCCCAGAGCTAATGGACCTGGGTTCAAATGGAACTTCTATCACTTTTCAGTTGCCAGACCTCGGGTGGTTGCTTGACTTCTTGGTAAAATGGCGATTGTGAATCACAATCATGGGTTGTTAGAGAAATTAAATAAAATAATACAATTTTATATGCCAGTTAACACAATGCTTAGCATAGAGTCAAATGCATGATGAGCTAACAATTATAATTATCAGGCGAAGGCAGATCAGTTTTTACTATCCTTCCGTTGGCATAAGAAAGGAGAACTCAGAAAACTGATAATATATCCAAGAATTTTTAGAAGAAGTGAGCCACAAAAAAAAAAAAAAAAGATTAAGAATAATTCTGTCTCAAAGCAAAAAGGAATTCAAAGATAGGTGGGTCCAGTCTTTTGCCAAGGCAAAAGGAGAGAAAATATAATGCAAATTATAAGCTTAAGACAGATAAAGTATAGCTCTGGCCTCTTGATATAATACTATCTCAACTTTCCCCAATATACAGCTTCACATTATGGCAGTCTCATATACACTGACCCATATAATCATCAGAAGAATACAGAGAGATAACTAAAGCTTGCTGAGATCATACCAGTAGTACATGACAGTAGTACATGCTCCCCAGTGGGGGCATGCAGGAGGCGGCCAATCGATGTTCTCTCTCATTGATGTTTCTGTCTCTCTCTCCCTCTCCCTTCCTCTCTCTAAAATCAAGAAAGAAAAATTTTTAAATATGAGAAAAACTATGTGATTCATTAGGTAGGGTAAATGTATTCAGGAGAAAGCAGTATCAGTTGGGATTTGGGAGCAGAAGCGCTGATACACTGAGGGAATGGCAAGTGCTGGCTGCTTCTGGAGACATGCAAATTCAGAAAATTCTTCTGCCTATATTCATAGGAATGTTTTGAGTGAGTAATTTTCTTTCCTGTTTCTTTAATTTAACCAGTGATACACAGATTTGCATACAGTAAAATAAGCAACAAACTGTAACTGCCAATGGAGGCAATTTCTTAACTTTATTGGAATGGCTGCTAGTATCTAGTTAAGTTAAAATTCCAATCTGCCAAATATATACTTCAAAACTAAAATTTCATTTTTAAATTTGAAGCAAACACATTTGTAACACATTCTAAGATATTATGGGACTCTAGGGGAATGTGACTGTTTTCTAGACATGACATGAAATCTTCAAAATTTGAGAATGTTGGATTTCCTTGTGTTGTTAAAATGATTTCTTCTAACTGAAAAAGCAAGTGTTCTCATATTGTGTGAATGCTAATGTGTGTATAAATGAATTACACGCTTTTGTCTAATGAAGGACTAAGACAGGGATATCAGTTAAAGGTATTTTGTGTTTGTCACAGTTGTCCATGCTGAATTAAAAATGTCTTATTCTAATCAGCACTGTAGCTACAACTCTAGTAATAGATATCTGACAGTGATTCATATTTTTACCCAGTTATGTACTACACACCGTCTTCAATCCATTGATATTTTGTTGCAAGCTGGATACCAAATCCATTTCTATAGGGCTACCTTTCAATGTATACTTTAGCTTTTAAGAACTGAACAGTAATAATAAAACTAATGAAGGAGTTGAGTATGAGTTATACATCACAATTACTGAGAACACCTCAGATGAATATAAAGTGCTTTGTGAGCTATTTTTGTTCTGATTATAACAATTGTTTACAACATCTGGTCATTTCCTAAATTTATTACTAACGACGGTTTGTTAGCAGCCAGCATACCTCTAAATTTAAGCTATTTATTTAAATTAAGGCATTATGTTAACCAATTTCCTGCTGTTTAAGAAAAGTAACCCCTTTCAGAAAGATTACTTTCATATTTTAGTGAATGACCACCATACTTCTTTAATTTAGTTCCTATAAGATGGAAAGATAAAACTACTTTATGTGGCTTTTGCCATGGTAAAAAAATAAAAAATAAAAAAGAATATTTGAATTGCTATTCAGTGATTTATTATTAGGTTTTGTTATTTCTGTCTTATTTTATTTTTTTCTTTATTGACTTTTAAAGAGAGAGAGAGGAAGAGAGAGGGAGAGAGATAGAAACATCGATGAGAGAGAACATTGACTGGCCGCCTCCTGTGTGCCCCCCACTGGGGATCAGGCCCACAACCTGGGCATGTGCCCTGACCGGGAATCAAACCGGCGACCTCTTGGTGCATGGGTTGATGCTCAACCACTGACCCACACTGGCCGGGCCGTTTCTGTCTTTTTGCAAATTCATATTTCTAATATTGAATCATTTTATAAATGTTATTTTGACTTAACAGTAAATGTGTAAATATAGATGTAAGAAACAGTACGTAGCATTTTTCCTCCTTTAATAAAATTAGAATAAATCTTCTAAGCTCTTAATTTAACTGAGTTTAGAGGTTTTAAGAGAATGTGTGTGAAGACAGAATTAGGTTTAGAAAGACTGCTGACTTGGTTTTAGAGAACTTGGATTTTTAGCTCTGATTCTAACAGTGACTTTTCTTAATGTCCTACTATACTTTTCACTTTATTTCATGTTCTAGGCATAGTCCCTTTTTGGTAAATATTAACTCAGTTTTAGTTGATGTCCTGCCTTATAGATCATCTCTGCTCTATAGATATTAGATGTGTTTTATCTGGTAAAGGAAAGCTTGAACACCCGACTTCAGAAAAAGCAACACACTGCTGGGATGGGGCAAACATTTTTATTTCAAGCTTATTAAATGATTTTTCTTTTACTTAAAAAAACAAATGTGTAATTGTGTACAGTAAAATGCACAACTCTTAAATGGTTAGTTCAATTATTTTGACAATTGTATATCCTCAGTACCCACAACCTAAAGTAAAATGTAAAATATTTCCATCATCCCAGAAAAATCTTTCATGTCCTTTTCTAACAAATCTTCCCACCACCAAGAGGAAATTACTGTCTCATTTCTACCACCATAAATTAGTATTTCCTGTTCTTGGATGTGTATAAATGAAACAGTAAATAGGTATTCTTTTGTGTCTCAAATTTCTCACTCAACATATTGATTTTGAGATTTATTCATGTCATTGCATATATCACTATTTTATTCCTTTTTATTGCAAATATAGTGCTTCATTTATATCTTCTCTTGGTGGACATTTGAGTTGCTTCTTGCTTGGGGCTACCATTAGGAATAAGGCTGTTATGAATATTCTTGTATAAGTCTTTTTATGGACATGCTTTTATTTTAGGGGGGTAAATACCTCAGTGTAAAATTCCTTTATCAGGGGTGAAATGTATGTTCAACTTTACAATTACCACACAGTTTTCCAAAGAGGTGGTAACATTTTACACTTCTCATTGCTTTACTCACTCCTGATATTTGGGGTTGTGAGTCTTTTTTAATTTTAATTCTTCTAAGGGTTGTGAATGGTATCTAATCACAGATGCTTTTTCACTTATGTCCTGATAACCCATCTTAGGTTGAAAATATCCTGTCAAAAATGCATTTAATATACCTAACCTACCATAGCTTAGCCTACCTTACCTTAAACGTACTCAGACCACCTACATTATCATTCTACAGTTGAGCAAAATCTAACACAATGAATGCACTGCAGAGTATCAGTTGTTTATCCTCATGGTCCTGTGGCTGACTGGGAGCTGAGCTCTCTGCCACTGCCCAGCATCACAAGTAAATATCTACCACATGCGTATGGCAAGCTCAGGAAAAGGTAAAAATTCAAAGTATGGTTTCTATGGAATGGAAATCACTTTCTGATCATTATAGAATAAAAAATCATAAGTCAAACCATCAGATATAAAAAATCCAACCATCTTAAGTTAGGGACCATCTACATAGTTTTAATTGCTTTACTTTTCTCTGATAACTAAAAATACTAAGAACCTTCCCATGTGTATGTTGGCTATTCGAATATCATCTGTTGTTATGTGTCTGTTCAAGGCTTTTGCCAATTTATTTCATTGGATTGTCTTTTTATTATTGAGTTATAGGAATTCATTTTATATTCTGGATAAGTAATTTGTTCAGATATCTACATTTTTATTATTTTTCTTCAATAGGGGGCTTGCTGTTCATTTTCTTAATTGAGTCCTTTGATGAGCTCATGTTTTTCATTTGGAAGAGATTCAACATATCAATTATTTTTATGGCGCATATTTTCTGTGTCTTATCAAAGAAATCTTTTCTGCGCCAAGCTCATGAAGATATTCTCTTACGTTTGCTTCATGGTTTAGTTTTTGTATTTAGTTTATGATCCATTTTAAATTAATTTGGGGTTGGAATGCATTAGAGGTGAAGATTATTTTTAGAAATTTCTTCATTTGGCCCGGCCGGTGTGGCTCAGTGGTTGAGAATCGACCCCTGCACCCAGAGGTCGCGAGTTCGATTCCCAGTCAGGGCACATGCCCAGGTTGTGGGCCCGATCCTCAGTGGGGGGCATGCAAGAGGTGGCCAATCAATGTTCTCTCTCATCGATGTTTCTTTCTCTCTCTTCCTCTCCCTTCCTCTCTCTCTAAAATCAATAAAGAAAAAAATTTTTTTAATTAAATAAATAAATAAAATTTCTTTATTTGTCTCAAAATTTTTTATTATGTGAGAGGCATTACGAGTAAAAGAAATTTAGTAAATATTTACCTCAGAGAAGGGCATAACCCTTTTCCTGCCAGGCTTCCACTGTGGGGGCAGAGTCACACCAATTTGTAGTTGAGCTAGGTCTAATCGAAAAGAAAGTTATTGCAGCCTTAATTAGTTTTAACTCATCGCAGTCTTTAAATACTTTGAGAGCGCGATCAGAATTTACCTTTTAACTAAGCTTGAGATCTGAGCAAGGGCTCCAGAGAGTTCTTTATCCTTTACAATAGAGAAAAAAAAGCTTTCTAACCTTTGTGCCGTGTAAGGACTAACATTAAGATGCAATATTATGTGCTGCCTTACATGTGACATCGGAGGGCCTCAGATGGCCGTGACCACAAGTTCCCTTCCCCACTCTGTTCCGATGGATAAGGTCCCCGAGCCAGAGAATCTTCCTTATCAAGGGGACCAGGCACATTTTCTGCTTATCCATGAGTAGTGGGTTTCAGTTCCCTTACAGCCTATGGAATTATTTAAACAAGCCAATCGCATTGTCTGGTGGGAGTCCTGGGACAACCCACACTGATACTACAAAGCTGATCTCCCACAGCCCCTGGCTCCTGAGTCCCTGTGGTGTGTGTGTCCTGCTGCCCCGCCCCACCCAAGGCTGTGAGTAGATGTATAAACTGCTGTCCAGCTCATCCACCCAGTGTCGGGTTTCAAGTGTTCACTCATAACCATAGGGTGGGAATTCCCCGCTCACCAGTGGGGTGAAGAGGAGGTGATGAAACCCTGTGGGAGAGCTTCTACTTGACAGTAAGAAATCATATTCTTAAAAATCTCTGGCAAGTTCTCTTTTTTCCTCAGACCCACCCTTGGATTTCTACACCGTGGACGTATCTCCCCCACATCTTGCCTTATCTCCAGCCTGCAGGGGACCATTGAAATGTGCAGTGGTGAAGGCCTGGCATGCCTCAAGCTATTTGTTTTCTTGCCCTTGACCCAGCCTTTGGGGGCTATGGCAGTGACTATGTGGGGCCCTCTTGATGGTGAGATTTCTGGCTTCTTTGTTGGCCTTCTTTGACACTCCCCCAGGGAAGGGCTGGGGCTGGGACACCTTGTCTCAACCTTGTTAGACGGGACCATCTGAGCTCTTCATTCCACCTTTGCTGGTAGGGGTCGTGGTAGGACCACAGTTTTGTTTTTGTTTCTGTTTTGGGGGGCGTTGATTGGTGGGATTAGAGCTGTTATTGTCCAAAACATTTTCTGTCTTTCTAAGCTGATCGCTTTCTGCTCTTTCCTTGGCTCTTCTCCGGGCTCTTATTGTTTGTACCATTGATGTTTCTAGTCGGCCAGATTCTCCAGTACCCGGCCTGGGAGACAGGGGCCAAAGAGAAATCCAGAGGCCTCTGCTGTGCTGTTCCTCAGGTCCACTGGCCAGCTTGCTTTCTTTTCTCCACCTTCCAGTCGTCCTCTGTTCATTTTACATACAGTTTCCAGGACTTTTAGAAATGTACTTAGCAGGAGGAATAAGAAAAACTGTCTCTTCCCTAGTTCCAGAAGCAGAAGTCACAAACGATAATCACTCAATGGACAGACATACATTTTTATTACAGAAATTAAAATACTGTTATTTCCAAAATGTTCAAAAGTAATCAGTGTTAAAAACTTTAAAAATTAACTCATTCTTTTCAAGGGTATTGTTCTACTTGAAGGGAAAATATAAAATAAGCAATCGAGTTGTTTTGCAACCTAGCAATGTAGACATTTTCTTATGAGAGGTATCTGGTCATCTTTTATCAATTCGTTCTCTATACTCTTAATTAGAAAGTAAAAAATGTAATGTTAGGACAGAATATGTTGTAGTGTTATTTTTCTGACAAACTAGTATGCTTCTCTCACTTAATAATAAGAATTATACTTTCACATTTCCTTTCCTACCAGCCCACTCAGGCCTAATTTTGATCTTAATTTTAATCTATTTGCATATCTTAGATTGTTCTGGAATTACTACTGCTTCATTATCCTTTATTATACATTTCTGAGTCTTTGCTTTACGATTTTCATCTGTTTGTCATAGTTTCAAAATAAACTATCTCAAATTCATTTGGAAAACAGAAAGTAGAACAATGGGATTTCTGAATGTCATTTAGAAAGGACTTACAAGAGGCCGTCTGACTGAAATGGTGTTCCAGGAGACTTTTAGCTGCATTTGTAGGGTGAGTACATATTTACTCAGATTGCTTTTTTAAAATTTTTCCTTTTGTGTGGCTGAGTTGGAGAAATAGCACTTTCCTGAACTCCCTGGCAGGTGCTATTACTATATATAGAAGCACATTCAGAGTTTTATTCATTCATTTATTTATTCACCAAATATTTATTGGATGCCCACCACTCTTCTAGAAGTTGGGGATATAGCAGGTGTCTGCTCTCCCGGAGGTTCCAGTTTAGCCAATGACGGGAGTATGTTATCTGTGCTGGCAAGATTAAGGCGATGCCACCCCTTACAATGTTGTGCAGGAATTGAAAAGGCACCCAACCAAAGAGAAAAAGCAATCTGAAAAGATTAGATTAAAATCAAACTTATAAAAACACAAAATTTCCCCTCTACTTTTAAAAATTCAAACTAATTGCAATCTTTAGATGATTGGTAGTATCACAATATGTATTTTAGCTGTGAGATAAAAGCAAAAAAATAAATGCATGAAAAACAATTGAAAAAATAAATTTAAAACAATTTTTGGAATATTTTCTCTAATTTTAGATGTTTACTATTTCTTTTTTATGTGCATTATTAGATGGTTGAAAGAGTCAAAATGAGAGATAAATGTCTGTTCTATCAATTACCAGTATGTTACCCTCCAGTAATTTAACTTCTTTAAGCTTAATTTTCTAACAGTACAGTGAGAAGTGAGAGTGGAATACTTACCTAGCATGATTGGGAGAGTTAAAAAATATGTCAAGTTTAACTTACCCAGCACATTGTTGGGCTCATCAAAATCACGTGTAACTCTGTTTCTCTCCTTCTCCCAGCCCTTAATCCCTTTGTCCACATATAAATTTAACAGGTTTTCAATACTCTTTAACCAATATAAAATTGAAAAAAGTTTAAAAGTTTGTTTTCTATAATTATCTTCAGACAATGTCAATTTATAGAGGATTATAATAAAATCTTATTTTAAATTATTAAACTATTATAAGAAAATACAAATTTCTTGTGTAAAAAATAAAGAAGTGGCCCCAAAATGTGTTAAATCTAGTGGAAGTTGTTTCATACTCCAATATTTTACAAAGAATAATAATTCTTACAGTCATAAAAATGACTTTTTAAAAAAACTTATCTTTATTGTTGAATGTATTACAGATGTCCATCCTTTTTCCCTATTGACCCTCTCTTCCCTGCTCCTGCCCCCCTCCTGCCTTCCCCACACTATTGTCTATGTCCATTGGTTATGCATATATGCATATAAGTTATTTGGTTTATCTCTTCCCACCCACCCCTCTTTGAGGTTTGTCAGTCTGACAACAAGTTTATACTTCTTAATCCCTTCACCTTTTTCACCCATCCCTCCAACCCCTCTCCCATCTGGCAAGCAACAAAAAGTTATTTGTTTCTATGAGTCTGTTTCTGTTCTGCTTGTTCATTTTGTTTGTAGATTCAATTGTTGATAGATATGTATTTATTACCATTTTATTGTTCGTATTTTTGTTCTTCTTCTCCTTCATGAAGACCCTTCAACATTTCATATAATACTGGTTTGGTGGTGATGAACTCCTTTAGTTTTTTCTTATCTGGGAAACTCTTGATATGTCCATCAATTCTAAATGATAACTTTGCAGGATAGAGTAATCTTGGTTGTAGGTTGTTGCTTTTCATCACTTTGCATATCTCTTGCCACTCTTTTCTGGCCTACAAAGTTTCTTTTGAGAAATCGGCTGACAGTCTTATGGGAGCTCTGTTGTAGGTAACTAATTGCTTTTCTCTTGCTGCTTTTAAGATTCTCTCTTTGTTTTTAACCTTTTGCATTTTGATGATGATGTGTCTTGGTGTGGTCCTCTTGGAGTTCATCTTGTTTGGGACTCTGTGCTTCCTGGACTTGTATGTCTGTTTCCTTCACCAAGTTAGGGAAGTTTTCTGACATTATTTTTTCAACTAGGTTTTCAATTTCTTGCTCTCTCTCTTCTCCTTCTGGCACCCTCATGATGCAAATGTTGGTATGCTTGAAGTTGTCCCAGAGGCTCCTTACACTATCTTCATTTTTTTGGATTCTTTTTTTCTTTTTGCTCTTGTAATTGGGTGTGTTTTGCTTCTTTATATTCCAAATCAATGGTTTGCCTCTTGGCTTTACCTACTCTACTATTGATTCCTTATAAATTATTCTTAGTTTCAGTTAGTGCCTCGTTCATTTCTGACTGTGCATCATCATTTCTGACTGGTCCTTTTCTTTGCTTCTGAGGTCCTCACTAAGTTCATTGAGCATTCTTATAACCAGTGTTTTGAACTCAGCATCTGTTAGATTGCTTATCTCCATTTCTTTTCCTGGAGTTTTGTTCTGTTCTTTCATTTTGGGACATGTTTCTTTGTCTCCTCATTTTGGCTGCCTCCCTGTGTTTGTTTCTATGTATTAGGTAGACTTGCTATGTCTCCTAGGCTTTGTAGGGTGGCCTGTTGTAGTAGGTGTCCTGTAAGTTCCAGTGGCATAGCCTCCCTGATCACCCAGCTGGGCCCTCAAGATGCACCCCTCATGTGGACTTTACACCATTCTGTTGTAATTGAGTCTTGATTACTGTTGGCACATCAATGGGAGGGTTTTACTCAGGCTGATCAGCTGCAAGGACTGCTTGTGTCCACTAACCACCGACCTCTGACTACTTTGGATGATCAGCTGTGCAGGGGCCCACCACACAGAGCAAGACTTACTTCAGCAGGGCTCTGGTACCCACTGAGTCCACTCATTGAGTGTGTCACTTGTGGAAGTAGTTGGGTGGTAGTGTTTCGATGTGGTCTGAAGCTGTCCCCTGGGTGTGCTGGTTCTGGGGCAAGGATAGCCACTGACTATGTTCTGCCTAGGGCCACCAAGCATAAGCTACAAAGCGATCTGCCGATGGCTGCTTCTTGCGCTGGGCTTGGAGGTGCCCAGGCAAAGCCAAGCTGTGAACCAAGGCTGGCTGCTCCTAGTACCAGGCCTGAGGCTACTTAATGAGAAGTATGGGGCTTGCTGAGGCCAGATGATGCTTTTTCAAGAGAATTTAGGAAAATCTGAATCAGGAGCCAAGACAGGCCAATTCTATGGTAAAGTCACTGGAAACAGCTTGGGTGGGCCTGAAAGTTGGGTGGAGCAGGGCCTCAGGGAATCACCAGGGCAGAGCAAACAGTATGAGCCAGGTTGCTAGAGTCCCAGATATGGCACCCATCTGCCTGCCCCATGGGGGGTGGGGAGCTCACCAAAGGAACAATGGCCTCTGCCAGCACTTTGTCCAGGAGAAAGCTGTCTCTCCAGCTTGCGCCCCAATGCTAAACAACTCAGTTCTTTCCCATATGTCTCTGGTGCCTTTCAAGCTGCCTCCCCTCCGCTGGAGCCTGGAGGGAGCAAGTCCGAGTAAGTCTGTGTGCGGGCCATTTAAGAGGAGCTGCCTGGGACTCTAGAAGGCTCAGCCTCCCTCAGCCTCAGTTCCCGCTGGTTTTTACTGCCAGGAGTTATGGGGGCTTCTCTTCCTGACACTGGAACCCTGAGCTGGTTGGCCTGATGTGAGATGGAGTCTCCTTGCCTCTCAGGGAGGACCTTCACAGCCAGGTATCCCCCCTGATTTTTATCCGCCCACGTGGGTGTGGGACCAGCCTGTCTGCGCCTCTGCCCCTCCTACTAGTCTCAATGCGGCTGCTTCTTTAATTTCGTAGTTGTAGGACTTCCATTCAGCTTGATGTCAGGCGGTTCTGAAGGATGGTTGTTCTGTAGTTTAATTGTAATTTTGATGTGGTTGTGCGAGGAGGCAAGAATCGCATTTACCTATGCCGCCATCTTGACTGGAAGTCCATTAAAATGACTTTAAATAATACAGAGTATAATCTACAAACAATGAACTCCTCAATCTAAGAGTTTCTTTTAACTCACTTTTATATTTCACTTCAAGTTAGTAAACATTTTTCTTTTTCTTGTGATTAGAAAATTAGTTCATACTTATAAGGGAAGATAATAAACCTGTTACCACTTAGAGGGAACCCATCTTGCAATATATATTCTAGCCTATGTTAATGATACAATGAATAATGACAAAGACCTCCTGATAGCACATAATATAAAGAGTCTCATAGTTTCTTCTTTATAAAACTATTAAAGTGAATAAGTAGCAATAGGATAAAACATAATTAAATATAAACAACCTAGTGAGCAATGGGTGTACAGCTGAGTGATGGGGTGTAAGTGTGCAGAACTCTAATGGTATAGTTGAATTCAAGAATCGTATCTAAAGTAGCTAGAAGAATGGATTGAGTTTTCTTCAGGCTGCAATCCCAGGAATATTATTTTCCTTAATTATTATTTGATGAGTATTAGTGAGTTTCAGAAAGCAGAATTTAAGATCAGGCCTCTTGACAGCATCTGGAACACTGATAGTTTGTGTCTTCAATTAAGGGATTTTCCATACACCTAAAACCATCATGAGCTGGAAATTCTCTGGGGAGTTAGAGCCAAGGTGGCTAGGTGGATTGATAATGCGATACAGTACCTTTACCCTTTTGATCACAAGGTCCTTGTAAGCTAGAATAAGGGTAACCAAAATTCATTATTGGTCACTACCTTACAAGAGGCGAAATGAATTACTTCAGTTCAGTTCTTATTGCCATTGAGAGCGATTTGTTATCAGCTGTAGACTCAGTGGTAACCCTTTACCATTACCACCACAGTTCACCTGTCCTGAACAGGACCAAGATTTTTTTTTTCAAAACATATGTGTGCCATTATTTCAGGTGCCTCTTAAACTTTCAGGGCAGTCTATTCATCTGCTTTTACTAAATCCAAGGAAATGGATTTTAAATTGTACACTATTAAATAGAAAAATTTTACTTGGGTTTTTCCAAATTACTATTGTGCTCAAAGCTAAAGGTAATTAGTTGTTGCCTGTGTCTTTTTCAGATAAAGAAGCTGTAATGTTTTTTTTCTCAGTACTAAAAACCATGTTTGTGCTTCGAAAATTGTGCAGTTCCTTTGCTCTTTTTAGTAACGAATTGCAGCCTGGATGGTCTGTGCTGAGCATTTTTACTCTTTTGCTAACTTGAGGTTGGTGGGACTTCTCTGTGGTATATCTGGGAAGCAGATGCTATGTATTCCACATCAAATTCTATTAGAGTTACTGCTAATTAATGTGTTTTAGTTTAAATAACATTATATTATATATTCTCTAATATGTCAAAAATGTACTCATAGAGGTGAATGGCAAACACTAAAGAGGAAAAAAAAATGTACTAAGACCAAGTAGTTAGTAATTCATTGAAAAATAAGATATTGTTGCAAATCCTGGTGTCCTGTATCCAGGATTAGGAACAAAAGTACATGTCTGCAATAATACACAACCAAACAGGTACTGGGTTTCACATTTTCCAATTCTGAATGCAAACATTACATGACTAAATATTTAGCAAGGGCCTAACACCTGGCAGATAGGTTGACAGGAAGATTAATTACATATGAATCTAGTTTTCAGATAACAAATAATAGAACATAAGCAAATTGAAAGCCAAGAATATTCTTGCTTTCTTTTATCATCTCAGTACGTAAGAGAGTGCCTTGTTGAAGCCAACTTAGGGTTTGGGTAATTACTGAATGAATGAATGAATGAATGAATGAATGAATGAATGAACGAACGAACGAATGAACTAATTTGTTAGTTATGTGTCTGAAGAATTTCTTGTGGAATTTTTTTTATGGATGAGAGAGCTTAACTGAAGTCTGAGAATCAGAGATTTGCTAGAATAGTGAGATCATAAATTCCATAAAGCGTATCTACTAGAAAAACTGCCATAGAAAAGTGTTTGATCAATTTAGTTCTTTCACCTACAGCTAGTATACTTTTGTACTAAAGTAAAAGTACAAAAGCATTAGATATGATCCCATTTTAATGTATTTTCATGCAACTTCACTTTTTCTTCATACATTCTTTAGTGGTAAAATACTAATTACCCCCAATCACTAGAATATCAGAATTAGAAAACAGAGGAAGTAAAATTCTGATTAATCCTTGCATTAATCAGTTCTAGTAAAAATTCTGAAAGCAAAATATAAAGTGAACTCCTTGTATACCTGTATAATTCAATTATTTATGCTTTGAAAAATTATAATTGAGATTAACTTCAAGTAATGCTGCAGCTGAAGTGTATTTATAAAAATGGGGTTTTATATATATATATTTTAAAATTATTCAGCGTGTCGTGTGTGAAAGGGCAGAAACACTGCAAATGAGTTTTATGTGTGTGCATGAGTATAAGCACTTCCTTGTGTAGTGAACAAAATGCTAAACTCTTTCATTCAATTCATCCAAACCAATTCCCATACTCCCCATCATCAACTTGACGTTCCTCTTCAAAATCAGCAACGTATGAAACATAAGTGTTCCTAGGGAAGCAATGTTACTTCATTTTTTTCTCATGGGTTTTCCTGCTAACAATTGCCTGTGTTTTTCCATTTGCCCTTAGCCTTGTCAGAGACCCTTCCCTGCTTCCATAGATCCATCCTAACAGAGGTCACAGATCACACCAAACCTACAGAAACAGGAAATCAGACTTCCTGAGTCCACTTCCAATCACAGAAACCTGTTTCCTTTGCACATCTCATATTGGCAAAGCCCTGTCTTAGCACATTCAGTGTGGAGGCAGCTGGTGAAGAGGCTAGGAGGACTTCATCCCCAGTTTCACAGGAGCTTTCCTGCCTCAAACGACTGAGATGGAGGGAGCAAGGCTCTTTGTGCTGCTGGCCGGTATGTGGAGTGTGGGCCTTGGGCTCAACGCCGCGACGCAGACTTGGATTCCATCTGAGGATGAAAGCTCCCAGAAGAATACGACCTCTGCTTCAGTTCCTCTAAATAAAACACAAAGTCCCCGAATGCTGCCAACCACTCAGATCTTGTCAGCTGAGATGCCCGCTGGGGCAGGGACCTCTGAAGACAGTGTCCTAAAATCTGCATTGTCTCCCTCAGAGACTGCAGCGCCTGAGGGTGAGAGGAAGCCAGTCCTCACAGCCACGGAGGAGACAGAAGAAAGGGTGCTGAAGTTGCAGACTCTCGCCCCTCTGACCCAATCTGACGTCGAGTTGAGTCCTAGAGCAGAGTCAGTGGTCCTATCCAACTCCACGCTGACATTTCTTCGGAGCTTTGCCAGAAAGTCGAATCAACAAGTGACCTCTCTAAACTCAGTTGGCAGCGTGGGAAATCGGTCCCCACGGGAAACATACCTCCTCAGCAGAGGGGACACCAGTGAAAGCCAGAGAAGCAACTCTCAAAAGCCCAGCTTCGAGACGACTAGAGGGAAGTAAGACACATTCTTTCCTTTTCTCCCTAACTGCAAGGTCTGTAAGATTGCAAGCTAACAGCTAAACTATCTCACTCCCAGAACATTGTGTTTAAGGTGAAATTGGACCATATTTCAGTTAGACAAGGTAATTAGTGTTACCTTATCTAAACGAGAAAAGATGAACCAACAAAATGCAACAATTCCGTTTGAATTGACGCTGTCAGTCACTCAGAGGTGTTTTCACTTGGGATAGTTACTAACAAAGAATGTAACACCACAGGGACTGTTCGTTTAGTTAATTTAGCTCAAGGGTATGTTGGCTGTGCTCAGAATTACACCCACAACATGAAAGAAATACTGTAAACGTCAGTATGCTTGGGATGTGGACAGATTTAAAAATGTGAACTGCCTGGTGCTGTGTTAAGTATACAGTTATCAAGATCAAACCAGGTAGTCCTGGGTTGGAATCCTGGCTCCAGTACTATCTAGATTTGTAGCTTTGAGCAAGTCAATTGATCTCCCTGAACCTCAGTTTCTTTATCTATAAAATACAGGTATGGTATAAGGAGGACAAATAAAAAATATAACTTTTCAGGCTTATCATGCAAGATTCAAATTAATGAAATATGCTTCGATGCATGCTTCTCACAGAATCAGTGCTCAACAAGTCCTGTTTTACTGGTACTGTTATATGGACTTATGTCATCATGAATGTGATAAATTAAACAGCCAAGTTTTCTAACTGATTTTGATTTAAAATTAGAGCAAATTCAATTTGAATTGTTGAAGTAAATTTACAAAATAAAGCTTAAAAGAGTATCATTAAAAGCTTTCAAAAGGACCAAAAAATAAAAATAAAAAAATAACCTGTGAAAATACAGGTTAATATTTTACTCATTTAATATTCAAAGTTATTTGTATGTTTGGAATACTAGAAGTTCAGTGTTATGAAACTCAACTTTCAAATATCTTTTATCTATAATAAAATAATTTCAAGGTACCAAATAATGTTTTAGGAGCATAAGTGAGTTAAACACCTTGCTAATTATAACACATATTCAACCTGTTAATAGTAGCTTATACCTGCTATGTCAAAGACATTGTGTTCAAGCTGTTGTTGATATAAAGAAAAGGAGACAATGGGAAAAATACAAGCTGATAGAATCGTATTTTTGTATTCTTTATTCATGATATTTCAAAGGTTATAGAAATTTTAAAAACACTTAAGTCTGATTTCAATTAAAAACTTAACTTGGTAGAATTTAGGACAATCCCAATTTACTGTAAAATGCTACAAATTACAAAATGTTCAATTTGGGGTAAGTATATTTTGTCTATAACAGATATTTTAACAGATATAAATTAAACTTTCTCATGTTGCCCAGCCAGTGTAGCTCACTGGTTGAACATGGACCCATGCACCACGAGGTCACCGGTTTGATTCCCGGTCAGGGCACATGCCCAGGTTGTGGGCCCGATCCCCAGTGGGGGGCATGCAGGAGGTGGCCAATCGATGTTCTCTCTCATGGATGTTTCTATCTCTCTCTCTTCTCCCTTCCTCTCTCTCAAATCAATAAAGAAAAAATATTTAAACTTTCTCATATTTAGGGACAACAGAATGTGATCTATTAAATAATAATAATAAATACCACTTATTAAGAGCCTGTTCTAAGTCACTGACATTATTATTTCTATTAACTATATTTTGTTAATTTAATTTTTTAAACCAGTTATATAAAACTCAGGCATTCATAGGAAAGAAATAGAAACTTTTTAGAGATGGTGTCATCAAGAGATTTTTAAATAGAGTAGGAAATATAATCAAAAGAAGACAATTCAAATTAAAATATCACTTAAATTTTATATATCCCTATAGAAAGTGGCAGATAGTTGTTTCATAATTAGAACTAGTAATTGAAAATTTAAATAATACTAGGTTTTTTATTTGTTTGTTTGTTTGTTAATCCTCACCTAAGGATATTTTTTCCATTGATTTTTTTAGAGAGTAGAAGGTGTGGGTGGAGGGCGGAGCGAGAAACAGAAACAGAGACAGACAAATTAATAGGTTGCCTCCTGTACATGCCCCGACCGGCCTAGGATGTATCCTGCAACCCATGTCCATGCCCTTAATTGAGAATTGAACCCACAACCCTTTGGTGCTCGGGCTGTTGCACAAACCACTGAGCCACACTGGCCAGGGCTAAATAATACCAGTTTTTAAATAAATTCTATTCTTTAATCCAAGGACCTCACTTTTAAAGCTTGTGAAGTAAACCCTTATTTATTTGATCATTCTTTATATGTTGCCTATTATATGCTTAACACTGTGCTAGTCTCTGGGGATACATAGAATTTTGAAACTAAGAATAATTCCTGCCTCCAAGGAATATCTCACATAAAAGGTAAGCACCAACATATGAATCAGATTTTTAGAAATTTAATATATGTTGGGAGGAAATAAATTATTAAAGGTGTAACCTACTGAACAGAACTTTTTCATGGATTTTCCCATGAAAATAATATTAAATTGTTTCTAGAGAAAAGTACCAATTGTTTTTAGTGACTCTATAGCCTGAGGTTTTCTTTTGGTAATCTTTTCCATGAAATTTAAGACTTCTTGCTCATTAGGCCATACAATTAATAATAGTATTAGAGAAAACTTTGGTGTGTCTTTTTTTTTATTTTTTATCCTCGAGGATATTTTTTCATTTTTTGTTCAGATAGAGTGGGAGGGAGAGAGAGAGAGAGAAACATCGACGTGAAAGGAACACATCGAGTGGCTGCCACCCGCACAACCAACCAGGGCTGGGGACAAACTGCAACCGAGGTACATGCCCTTAGCGGGAACCGAACCCGGGTCTCTCTGGACCGCAGGCTGACGCTCTAACCGCTGAGCCAAACCGGCCAGGGCTGGTGTGTCTTTTATGGACAGTGTTGATGCAAGGAAGCCTTCATAAGGTCAAAAGAGGTCTTTCATATTATCATTTGATTAGCGGGTAATAACAATTCATGGCATTTGTTCTTAGTACTGTACTGTTCTGAGTGAATATATATATATGTGTGTGTGTGTGTGTGTGTGTGTGTGTGTGTGTGTGTGTGTGTATTTCAATCATTTAATCATTACCATAACTTCATGAAGAAGCTTCTGTTGGTAGTTCTTTGCAGGGAGGTTGAGTAACTTGACTAAGGTCAATTAGCCAGTTCATCTTAGGACAAAGATTCAAATCCAGGCTGGTTGGCTTCAGAGATATAGTTCTCAATCCCTATTTTATACTCTGTCAGCAAGTACAGCCTATTATCCCAAGTGGAAAAACAAGATGACCCCTGCATTTTACTGCTTATGGGCCTTTTAGAGGCTCTTCTTTGCCTCCAGAATAAAGTCCAGATTCCTTACCCAGTTGGTCATACAATGCCATTCTTTTCTGGCTCCTGCCTATCTCCTCCGCCTCATCTTTTGTGACTTTCTGGTCATTAAAAATTGTAGTTCTCTGGTCCACAATATGCTGTTTGTCAAGCCTATCCTTGTTCCCTGTTTGACCTTCTTCTCCCATCACCTACTTTCTTTACACCTAATAATAATACCTCCAGGAGCCTTCTCAGGCTAAGTTAGGTGACCCTTCTAACTGTTCGCATTGCTCTATTTAAGTTATTCTGTCACTGTATGTAAGAGTGCATCATAATGAACCTGTGATCTCCTTGAGTACAAGGACATATTTTCATTGCTAGCAAAGTCTCTGGCTTATAAGTACACAATGAATATTTAACAAACTGAATGTAAAATTTATGCATCAATATGTGAATATAAAGAAGACTCTTTCTTAAAGAAATATTTCTATTTCTCTAGGATAAACCTAGTTGGTTTAGGTTAACTAGAGATAATTTGGGATTTAAAAAAATAACTTTGATTTTTTTCCCTACTGCTTTTGGAATTTTATAGTGATTCTAAATAAAAGGAATACTTATGTCTATAGGGTTTTTTGGTTTGTTTTTTTCCTGGCATATTTTGTCTCATCCTGTACTCTCTCTCATCTTAGCACTGCGGTTAGTCACTCCTGCCTACGCCAGAGCTCTGTGGTTTCCTGTCTAGCAGAGTGGGTGTTTGTCAGTGACCAAACACTTTGAAATAGGCAGGATAAAAGGAAGAAATTAGGGTTAATGCATTTAGGCATTGAGCAGGTGTTTGCTGAGGACCTGATCTGTCCCCAGCACTGTGCTTGTGCTGAAGGTGAAACACTGAATGAAACTCCCAGCGTCCAGGCCCACATGGATTCTACAGACCAGTGGGAAGGGCTTGCGGAGGAAGAACTGAATCACAAATGCTCATGTTGCATTAAGATGGTGATAAACATTCTGAATGAGGCTTATGAGAGTAGATAAGAGGGTGCATGGCCTGCGCTGGAGGTTAGTAAGCTCTCGCTGAGAGGACAACAGATGAAATGAGGTATGGGTACACATCAGCTGCTTGCTTCACTTCTGCCCCGGCACCAACCCCTGCACACGCGTACTTGATTTTGAATCTTCACCGTCTCAGTGAATGGCTAGTTTTAGAACTAGAAACCTTGGGTGTATTCTTGACATTTTTATTTCCCTTCTGGCCTTTAAAAAAAAAAAAGAATTCTTCTTGGCGCCCCCTCCTATATATTCCAGATTCCTCAGCTTTTCTCCACCTTCACTACACCATCCTATTCCTTGCCACTATTATATATAGTCTCCTAACATGTCCATGTTTCCACTCTTTCCTTCTGTAATCCATGCTCCACACAAGGAAGAGATCTTTTAATTTTTTATTCAATAGATTTGACATAGGACATTGTTTAAATTTGAAGTGTTTAAACTTTTAAATCATTTTTTTTCTTTATTGATTTTAGAGAGAGAGGAAGGAAGGGAGAGAGAGAGAGATAGAAACATTGATGGGAGAAAACATCAATTGGCTGCCTCCTGCATACCCCCCACTGGGAATCAGGCCCACAACCTGGGCATGTGTCCTGACCAGGAATTGAACTGGCGACCTCTTGGTGCATGGGTCAATGCTCAACCACTGAGCCACACTGGCCGGGCTAAATCATTTTATTAATGCATTTCATTGGATGTAAGTCTTCATCTATTGTAACACATTATATTACATACTAATAAGAATGTAAAGAATGACATCATTATTTCTTAGAATTTTTAGATTTACTTATCTCCTAGACTTAGGGATGTTTTTTACTATATATCACTTTGTTTGCATATTTAAAATGAAAATATAAACGTAGCTGTCTGACCAATACTGACTGAAAGACACCTTTGATTTAAAAATATATTCTTGATTTCAGAGATATGTGTCTTAAAACCTGTGGAATTTTGTATTTTGCTCACATACTCAAAATTACTCAGCAGCTTTCCATTACATTTAGAATAAAATGCTGAATTCTCACCATGGCTCATAGATCGTGCTTGACATGAGTTTGCCTTTCTTTATGATCTCATCTTCCATTACCATCCAAG
This sequence comes from Tadarida brasiliensis, assembly GCA_030848825.1. Classification (NCBI taxonomy): domain Eukaryota; kingdom Metazoa; phylum Chordata; class Mammalia; order Chiroptera; family Molossidae; genus Tadarida; species Tadarida brasiliensis. The sequence goes on from CM061257.1 coordinate 65,393,322, forward strand.
CTCACTCCAGCCACACTGGCCTTCTTTCTGGTTACTGAACCTGTCAAGTTAACATGCATCGCGAGGAAACTTTCTGTTTGCTCCTGCTAGAGTGCTCTTCCTTCAGTATTAGGATAAAGGACTCCTTTTCCTCATGAAACTGAAACTTTAATGTCCCTCCTCAGAGACCTTCTCTACCTACTCAGTGTAGAGTTGCCATCCTTATCTTACAACCCTTATTTTTTTTTCATAGCACTGTTTGAAAGTATTGGATCTACTTATGTAAATAGTTGTGTATTTGAAGTCTTTCAACAGTAGAACATACATCCTATGAAAATAGGAACCTTGCCTTTCTTATTTACTATCTATTCCTGCTTACAACAGTGCCAGGCACGAAGAAAGAGCTCAACAAAACTCTATGGATTGTGGGTGGATTTGGAGTTTAGAGTAGAAATCAACTAGAGATATAAATTTGGGAAATATAGAAATATGCACAATCTACTGAGGAGGTTTTATTTTATTTTCTTATTTTTCTTATTTTTTATTGTTGAAAGTATTACAGATGTCCCCATTTTTTTCCCCATTGACCCCCTCCTTCAATAAAAGGGAGTAAAGAGATAGGGCGAAAACCAGGGTTAGCCCAGAGAGTTTTCCACTTTTTTATTTGTTGTTTTATGTTATTTTATATAGAGAATGGTCATAACCATGGTAAAAAGTTAATGAAAAGGGCCAGAATGAAACTAAAAGTTGAATATGAAACAACATAAATATTAATTGCTGAGTTTAATAACTTGGTTTCTTTTAGAATTTCATTTGTTTATTCCTTTTCTGTAAGCTACATAGTTAGCTGTATGTAAAGTAGGTGGCTTAAGTTACATGAATTATGACTTCTAATATGTAAAGTTATAAGTTCTACAAATCTTTTATTAGACCAAATATAAATAGAAAATGTAAATACCACACTTAAAATTTATGTTTTAAAATTACAACAACTAACCTTAAATTAATTCTGCTGTCTGTCATAATATGCACTTTTCTGCTTATTTTTGTGAATTAGGAGTAAATTTTAGACATGGTAATCTGATCAATAAAATGCATCTGTTTTCTTAGTCCATTCAAGCTTCTGTAACACAGTATCACAGGCTGGGGGGCGGGGCTTACAAACAACAGAAATGTATTTCTCACAGTTCCGGAAGCTGAAGTCTGAGATCATGTTGCCGGCATTGTTGGGTGAGAGCCTTTTCCAGATTCCAAGCTTTTCAATTGTATCCTCATATGGTGGAAGAGGTGAGGAATATCTCAGGGCCTCTTTCATAAGGGCATTAATCCCATCATGAGGGAGTGCCCTCATGACCTAATCATCTCCCAGGCCCCCACTTCTAAATACTATTATACTGGGCATTTAAATTTCAACATATGAATTTGATTGGGACACAGATATTCAATTTATAGCATGTGTAGTTTGTAAAGGTATTGTCAGACCTACTAGTATCCAAAGGGAATTATTCTCACATGCTGTACAAAGAGAATCATATATGGGAGTATCCCCCCACACTTGGAAAATAAATGCATCCACTATATTACTGCCAATGAAAACTAATACTAAATAAATTATAAGCTGTATCTTAATTTTTCTCATTCTTTCCTTTTATTTTATTCCTTTGACATTTCTACTCAGTAAATTACTACTGAATATATAAGTATATATTGTGTTATACTTGCTAGAATTTAGCGAGTATTTAGTCCAGGTGATTAAATGAGAATTTTTTATATTTCCACAACTTCTGTTTTCTAATATAAAATATTATTTAAAAATTTGTTATTTAGGGGCAAATGCTAAAAGAGTTAATTTTCAGGAAGTGGATTACGAACAGAGTTAAGCATCACCGCCTCTCAGCCTGCCTTTCCCAAGGCTTCGTGTTCTGCACATTGGGAAAGCCTGACACCTACTGGAACAGAAACAGCTTACATTGTCCCTGAATATAGTGTGGGGAAGAGAGACAAAAAAAGAAAATTAGGTAAAATAAAACAAATTTGTGAAAAAGGTTATATTAAAGTAACTTTAAAGATTGTCACTTATAAAAAATGTTATACGTGTCTAATTCAATGTACCTCTTAAATACACTATTATTGGTTTTAAAACTTGGAAAATAGGTTGGATCCAAAAAGCAAACTCCATGTATTAATATATCCTGATGGGGACACAGTCAGCTCATTTTCCTAAAATGTTACACTGAGAATATGATCTATACACAATCATTTGTGAGTCTGAGGCACTGTACAGTCATCTGTCATCAAAAACCCAGTCACATCTACCATACTGTGCCCACTGTGGAAGGCAAATTAATGATGTCTTACCAAAGACTTTAACTGTAAAAGTTGGGGGGGAAAAGTTTTTTTTCTTAAAACCTTAGTTAACCAGAAAATTAAAGTATCAAAAATTTCCCATGACCTGAACTTTGCATGATTGCCTTTCAAAATATGTTTCAAGTATTTATTTACATAATTTAGTATAAACATTATGTACAATTTTGAAAAAAGATGACTTGTATAAGAACGTACTTACATTAAAATAAAATGAATTAAAAACATGAATGTTTTGTGTTTGAAAATAGTCATTTTTCTTAAGGAGATTAGTATCAGGATGATCTTTTAGACTAAAAAGTAAATATAAAAAGTCTAATACTTTATGTGATTTACATATCAAGAATCGTTTCACTAAGTCTAAATACTTATTTCTGATTTTTATTATTTCTTTTATATTGTGTATATTTTCTTTGGATTAGTTTCTCATTTATGACTGGTGAACTACATGTAAATTCTAGTCTCTCAAATAGTTTGATAAAGGCCTTTTGTTTTTAATTTTTTTTTTAATCCTCACACGAAGATATTTTTCTATTTATCATCAGATAGAGTGGGAGGGAGGGGGAGAAAGAGAGAGAGAGAGACAAATCGATGTGAGAGAGACACATTGACTGGTTGCCTCCCGCTTGACCCAACCAGGGCTAGAGACAAACAGCATCCGAGGTACGTGCATGCCCTTGACCAGAATCGAACCTGCAACTCATTGGTCCACAGGCCAATGCTCTAACCACTGAGCCAAACCAGCCAGGGCTTTCCTTTTCAATTTGATTGAAATTCTTATAAAATAAAGATTTTATAATATTTGGGAAGTATTTATGTTCATAACTTCTTAAGACTATAGAGACATTTTGAATATATTTCTTCTGAGAGCTAAACTTCTTCATATGAACTGAATATAAATGATGATAATAATCTTCTATAACAGTTTTCTGGAAATTGTTATTGATCTGATATATATAAGCAATTATGGTTAAGATGAATTTATCAGGTCATGAAAGAGGTCAAAACAGAGCCATGTCTCTACTTGCCAATAAGGCAAAAAAATGGAAATATATAGATATCTATTCTTTTCATTAAAAATCCTATTGAATTTGCCCTGGCTGGTTTGGCTCAGCAGTTAGAGCATCGGCACGTGGACCGGAGAGTCCTGGGTTCAGTTCCCGCTAAGGGCACGCACCTCGGTTGCAGTTTGTCCCTGGCCCCAGTTGGGGTCGTGTGGGTGGCAGCTACTCGATGTGTCTCTCTCACATCGATGTTTCTCTCTCACATCGATGTTTCTCTCTCTCTCTTCCTCCTTCTCTCCCTCTCACTCTATCTGAGGATACATGCAAAAATGTCCTCGGGTGAGGATAAAAAAAAAAATCCTACTGAACTCTCTGAATATTTAATCATTGTTAGCAACAGGAAGTATTTTTTATATATTATATTAACTCATTTAGTCCACAATAATCCTGTGAGATGGGTAATATTATTATATTGTATAGATGAGGAAGCTATATATTACATTAACTCATTTAGTCTCACAATTATCCTGAGATAGGTAATATTATAATATTTATTGTATAGATGAGGAAGACACATTTAACAAACTGATGGCTAATAAGTTGCAGAGTGAAGATATAAAAACACACAGTCTGACTCCAATATCAAGTCAACAACTATGCTACATGCCTCTAAAAATCAGGGCACTGTTTTCTTTATTATTTTGTTTCACTAATGCAGTTATCCCCAACCCTGCCCCTCTCCTCCTTAATTTGACAATAGAAAAAATAATTTTAAACATCTATACAGAATCTTTTCTTCATTTGCCTCCATGTGTGGAGTAAAAAAAGAATGAAAATCTTGGCCTGGCTGGTTTGGTTCGGCGGTTGGAGCATTGGCATGTGGCCCAAAGGGTGTGGGTTTAATTCCCAGCCAAGGGCACGTGCCTGGGTTGCAGGTTCCATCCCCAGCCCTGGTCAGGGTCATGCAGGAGGCAACCAATCGACGTGTCTTTCTCACGTCGATGTTTCTCTCTCTCCCTCCCTCCCTTCCACTCTCTGAAAGTCATGGAGAAATATCCTCTGGTGAATGTTAACAACAACAAAAGAATGAAAATCTTGTTCAATAGTCAGTCCTTCATCATTAGAAATGATCTTCTAAATCTGACTTACAGAGGCGAAAACACATGTGTTTATGATGGCTATGAGGTTGAAAGAAACCCTTCATTTCTCTTCCCTTCCCTTTCCATCATTCTCCATTTTCTGGTCTCTTTCGTCACGTCTATCTTTCCATCCCTCTCCCCCCCGCCCCGTATTTCTTTCTTTCTCTTTTTCTTCTTCAACTCTTTTTGATTTTGGCAAGAGGCGTGCAAATTATTTATAGCCTCCATGACAATTTTTTCAGTGTGTATGTATTTATTTTTATTGTGATAAAATGTACATAACATAAAACTTACCATTTTAACCATTTTTAAGTGTGTGGTTCTATGGCATTAAGGACATTTACATTGTTATGCAGCCATGAGCACCATTCATTTTCAGAACATGTTCCGTCTTCTCAAATTGAAACCTATACCCATTAGAAACTAACTCCCCATTTCTCCATCCCCCAGCCCTTGGCAACCACCCTCCTTTCTGTCTCTATGAATTTGACTACTTTAATCTCATGTAAGTGGAATCATACAATATTTGCCTATTCATTCTTAGCATAATGTCTTCAAAGTTTTCAGTTTATCCATTGATATTACAGCATATGACAAAATTCCCTTCCTTTTTAAGGCTGAATAACATTCTAGTATGGATGGATGGATGGATGGATGGATGGATGGATGGATGGATGGATGGGTGGGTGGGTAGGTAGGTAAATAGATAGATAGATAGATAGATAGATAGATAGATAGATAGATAGATAGATAGATAGATGTAAGTCTGTATATCTATATATCACATTTTGTTCATCCATTCATCTGTCCACAGACCCTTGGGTTGTTTCCACCTTTTGGCTATTGTTATCCATGCTATTTTAATGATGCTTTTATTTTTATTTTTATATTTAATTAATTTATTTTTGTTACAGATGTTTCTCCTTTTCCTCCCATTGACACCCTCCTCCCGTTTCCCCCCTTAATGGTGCTTTTAAATTAGGATAGTGTGTTAGGGAGAACATTTACCCTGACTAGTAGTGCTATCCAAAATCTGTTTTCTTTTTACAAACTTAAAACACATATTTATCCTCAGGGACTTAGTATATGAACTATTGAACCAAATGAGGCTTTATTTGAATGTTTTTCTCCCTAATTATTGAAAGCAACAAAGATTTGTTGGAATATAATCTTGACTTTAACATTTTATTTTGCTCTTTTTTTTATTGATTGATTTTAGAGAGGGGGGAAGAGAGAGAGAAACATCAATGAGAGAGAACATCAATTGGCCGCCTCCTACATGCCCCCCTCTGGGGATTTGGCCCACAACCTGGGCATGTGCCCTGACCGGGAATTGAACCGGCAACCTCTTGGTGCATGGGTCGAGGCTCAACCACCGAGCCACACCGGCCAGGTTATTTTGCTCTTAAAACAAATTACCTTTTACTAATTTATATGAGAGAGAGAGAGAGAGAGAGAGAGAGAGAGAGAGAGAGAGAGAGAATTGACCACATGTGTTGGACTTGATATAGATTTGAAAAAGAAATGAGCAGGTTGGATTTACAGAAGTAGTAAGAACTTGTCATTAAAAACAGATGACTACCTTTGACATGTTCAGAGTGTGTTTATCTCATTTACTGTCACTGACTTTGGTGGGGATTGAATTGCTGTGTACTTGAGGGGTTCAGCATACAAGTAAGCACTACACCAAAATTTCATAATTTTGTTGTCAGGAATGGTCAGGCAGGTATTTTTGTTGTTGCTGCTGTTGGGATATATTTCCATGCATGTATAGCCTTATAATTAAGAAAATAGTGTTCTTCATTATATAAATTAGTGACAACAGAAATGAATTGTCCTCCTATGAAGGATTAATTATTTTTCTCTTTAAATTAAATTCCATGGGAAACTTAGTCCTTTCCCTGAGGCACTTATTAATTCATTAATACATGTATGGATTGTTGGATTTGTAATCTGCAGTCATCTTTAGGTACAAGGTAAAGAAATGTTTATTTGAGATCTTACATTCAAGTCAGGGAGGCACGGCTGAGTGTGGGAGAGTGTGGAGGCTGATGGGAGAGTTGCCAGAATATCCTCTTTCTTCGAGTGTGTTAATTTTCAGAAGTAGCTATGTCTGCCTTATTTTATTTTATTTTCCTCTTGTTCCTCTTAGAATCCCTAAATTCATCTCAATAAGGGTATGACAGAAAACAAATTCATAAAAGTCCTTGATCCATGAAGCCTCCCAAAACACAAAATCTTGTCCAACTTCCAAGAGAAAATTACATACCATTAGCCAGTTTATGATGGACTTTTTCTGTTTTTTTTTTTTTTTTTTTTTTTTTTAGATTTCTAGTAAATACCCTCAGAATCTGGTATTTTCATGCTATTGCGTTAATTCAGGGCACAGATTATCAGTATAAAAGTTTGAACATTCAGCCTTTTACCAGCAGGATGACAAGCAATTTATTAATCTGAGTTCGGACTAGTTTAAAGAATAATGTATATTCTTCGATTGCTGTCTTTTATTTCTTAAGGAAAATATTTGTTGTGGCCATTATTTAAATGATTTTGTTTTTGTTTTTGTATTTGTTCCTTTGATCCACTCTCCATTCAGGATAAGAATGGATGTGCCTGAACCATGGCTTGATCAGGGTATACTTCAAGTGGCAAATGACCAGTTAATGAAATTTTCTTTTGAAATTTAGTCTTTTCACTAGCTCCCTGGAAGATGAGGTTTCCAAAACGTGTCACTAAAGAGTAGATTGTGTATTTACAATGCATCTCAGTTCATTATCCACAAGACTTCAAGTTGCATAAATAAGATTAGAATCCTTTTTCCACCTTCTATTTTGTATGTTCTGCAAGCTAGGCTTGGGTTTGTAAATAACCAAAGATGTCTGCTTTTCCCTAGAAAAAAACCTTTTCCTATTAACTTGGAGAAACCAAAGGATCAATACAAGCTTTTTACAGTACATGTTGCTGCACAAAAGCAACAGTGTTGTTACCCTTAAAGAGAATCTCCAATGCAGTCCGCTCTTTGGGGGGTTGCGGCCCCCTGGAAGGCTAACCACTTCAAAGTAACTGCTCTGCGTCCACTGTAATCCCATCGGAAAACTACAAAGGAGTTCTAGATTTAAGCAAAACGCTTGTCTGGGATCATTACATTTGTCTTCATACTGCCTGTCACCATTTTACTGTGTTTAATTTTCTCTTTTTAAACATATTTTTGGATAATTTGACTATAAAATTGTATTTACATTTTTAACATTTTTCTAATGAGCTTATTTCATCATAGCATAAACCTAATTACAATTCACACCAGAGGCTCTTTGGCTCTGGATAGTTCTTCCATTTTACACTGGACCACAGTGTGCTGGGCCATGAGCAATCTGATGGTATGCTTTTTGCCTACTCAGCTATTTTAGTCAAGAAATTATTTTACCACTTAGGATTTTAAAAGATCTGCTGGTGACCCACCCTGTTTTTTATTCTCACAAATGATATCTATATCTATCTATCTATCTATCTATCTATCTATCTATCTATCTATCTATCTACCTATCTATCTATCTATCTATCTAACCACCTACCAACCTATTTTTTTTTTCAAAACCCAGAATATGTGGGGATAGTGGTACTTTCTTTTCCTGCCTCATCTTCCACGCTCCATCGTCATTCAGCCAGTGTTCATGTGACATACAATTTAACTGTGCATCTGTTGAAGTTTGTCATTCACTGTGGATAATCAGTGGATTTGCATGAGGAATCTAATTAAGATTTAAAAATATTCCTTTATGTAGTCTTCTTAATTTGAAATCTTATTTTTATATCTTGCTTTTGCCAGTTCTTTGTTTTACATTTTTTTGCAAGTACTACCATGCTTTAACAAAATGTGCCAAAGTGTCTTTTTATGTCTTTATGGAACTGAATTTTTAAACTTCTCATTCAAAAGAATCTAGCACAGTAAGATATACGGTGCTCTCTTTATCTGCCTTCGAAGGGTGAATGACTGAGTCAGCTTTATTTGTAGGAGAACTTGGGTCCTGAGAAGCAGGCAGAGGATGACTAACTTCAGGGGCTCCGCTCTGGGGAAAATGTGTTCCCTCTTTGGTCTTTAACATTCAAGTTGATTTCTGCATTATTTTAATTATTATTATTCTTTATTTTAAGCAGAGTAGATTTCTCACATTCGACTGATTGAGAGGCATACATTTCGCACAGATTTGAACTTGTAGTGGTTTGATTTCACAGTCATATAACATTTCCTTTAGTACTATGTTTTGCAAATCAGCTCTGCTCTTTAAGCTCATCTAAGTCATAGATGAGAGGAAAAAACATAAATTAAATGTAACAAGATACATATTCATGAGGGAAAACAACCATAGAAACAGAAAAGGAAGAGAAAAAAACCCAGATGTATCCACTCATTCATTCAAGCTATAGTTACTGAGGGCTTTCTCTAGTTTAGTATAGGATAAAGTAACTGGTATCCCAACCAGGAATGAGATTGCTCCCTCTTTTTCTAAATAGTGTCTATATATTCTACTGTCTAACTTGAATTAGAGGAGTAATTTATGTCATGTATTATAAGCACAAGGTGAAAAATTTCCAGACTTATATAGCCACTTGGTTTCTCCCATTTGTGTTAGATAATTTAATTTCTCATATGATTTATGCTTAATAATTTATTTTTTATGCAATTGCAAACAATGTTTTCTGTGTTGACACTTATTTAATAATTAACATTTAATTCCCTTTATTCCCTACAACTCTATCGGTAGCAATATTTCCATTTAAACTTTCTTAAGGTAAGGAATATTTTTAAATATCTTTATCATTTTGGATGGCTTTCACCAAAATATCATCTAAAAATAAGTACTCTAGCCCTGGCCGGTTTGGCTCAGCAGTTAGAGCGTCGGCCTGTGGATCAGAGAGTCCTGGGTTCGGTTCCCACTAAGGGCACGTACCTCGGTTGCGGTTTGTCCCCTCCCCAGTTGGGGTCATGTGGGTGGCAACCAGTCGATGTGTCTCTCTTATGTCGATGTTTCTCTCTCTCTCTTCCTCCCTCTCTTCCTCCCGCTCTATCTGAAGATAAATGCAAAAATGTCCTCGGGTGAGGATAAAAAAATAAAAAATAAAAAAATAAGTACTCTAATAAAGTCTACTTTTGTTTGATCATGACATTTTTGTGGCGAATGACTTTTGCTGTTAAAATTTCTCAGCTTCATTGGAGTGTGGTCAAATCATGTTCTTATACTATCTTATATGTTGAAGAGAATAAATATGGATAGATATAAACAAACTTTTTTTTAGAAATCGGTTTGAGGAAAGTTAGGGATTCAGTATGATTTAATTGGTAAGAAATGGAGATCAGAACAGCAAATCAGCTGACTCTTTATATAAGACAGGATTTGTTATTCCTAATCATATTTTAAACTGTGTTTAAAATATATATATATATATTTTTTTTTTTAATCCTCACCTGAGGATATTGTTCTATTTATCTTCAGACAGAGTGGGAGGGAGAGAGAAGGAGAGAAAGGGAGAGAGATACATCGATGTGAGAGTGACATATCAACTGGTTGCCTCCCACATGACCCTGACCAGGGCTGGGAATGAACTACAACCGAAGCATGTGCCCTTGGCCGGAATCAAACCCTCGACTCACTGGTCTGTGGGCCATTGCTCTACCATTGAGCCAAACCGGCCAGGGCTAAACTGTGTTATATTTGATACATACAAAAATGGATGCATTATTAAATATAATTTTACCATATACATATATATCACTAAACAATATACATATCATTAATTTTACTTTTTAGCTATATATATAAAAAAAGCATCATAGTGTATTTCTTTTTCTTTTTCTTTATTGATTTTAGAAAGAGAGGAAAGGAGAGGGAGAGAGAGATAGAAACATCGATGAGAGAGAACATTGATTGGCCACCTCCAGCATGCCCCCCACTGGAGATTTGGCCCACAACCTGGGCATGTGCCCTGACCGGGAATTGAACCGGCGACCTCTTTGTCCATGGGTCAATGTTCAACCACTGAGCCACACCAGCTGGATTCATACTGTATTTCTTTTATAACTTGCTTGCATCACACAACATCTGAAAGCTATTGCTTTATATACCTTGGCCACCTTTATAGTTTTTACCAAAGAAAGGTAAATCTGGTTCTTTGTTATAGCTAGAGCCAGACATTTTTGGAATTTATGTTTTTAGTTTATTCCATAAAAAATTATAAAATAAGCTTATTAAACTTGTATCAAACTAAGGTTTGATTACAAGTGTATTGACTCTATAGAGTAAATTGAGGAGAATTGATATCTTTATATTGCCTCTTCCCATCAATGAACATAAGGTGTTGGATTTTGTTCAGGTTTTTCAATAAAGTTTAAATATTTTATATGTTAAATCTTACAATTTTTTTGTTGGACTGAACAAAATAATATTATTATTATGATCTTAAAGATGTAGCTAAACTTTTCTACTAATTATAAAAATGTTTAGGTTGCTCTTATCTACATTGCTGAACTCTTGTAGTAATTATATTCATTTGCATGTAGACTATTTCTTATTTTCTTTATTTGCAGTCATATCATCTGCTGCTAAAAACAGTTAATTTTCCCTCTTTTTGATCCTTACACCATTTATTTCTTTACTTCTGTCTTACTGCACATTATTATATAGAAGTAATTAACTTAGGTCTGAATTTCCACTCTCCTTCCTAATATTGGTATCCATAAGGACAAGCTTGGATTTCGACTTAGCTGACAGCTAAACAACACAGGTTCTGGTTCTATTTCTGATTTATTCTTGGTTTGCTTTGATCTTGCAGTGTCCCTTTACTTTATGTGAGTATACTAATGCAGTAACAAATGCATTTTCTCTCATCTGTAGACATTTTAAAACTAGATATCAATATTTCAAGGTCTCTGGTCTTGAGTATTTGTAGTAATAGAGTTCTACGAAAATAATTTTGATAAAATTAATTCCTTGACAATGTTTTTTTTTCCCCTAACATAAACGATCTCTTCCTTAGGAACTGGTGTGCTTATGTACATACCAGATTATCCCCCACAGTGATACTGGACAACCAAGTCACTTATGTTCCAAGTGGGAGAAGGCCTTGTGGCTGGAACAGTGGATTCTGTCCTCAGAGGTATGTAATGGTTCTTGAAAATAGTAATTTCTTGCATCAAAATCATGTATGGCCTAGAATACATAGAGAGAATTAATCATCCCAGATACATATGTACAGTAGGGTCATCCTATTAAACTAGATGTATGATCTTAAATAAGTAAAGTGTAGATACTACTAATACTTACCGCATATGGGTATTTTTAGAATATGTGAAATCATGCAGTGATACACTTATGCTAGTAAGTCTTCAATATATGTTAACTCCATGCTGTTTGTACTACTACTATCACTTTTATTCTGTAAGTTTATCAACAATCCTATCCTTTATTTCCTTATGAAATTCACACACAGCTTTAAAGGTTTATTGATCATTTCCCTTTCATTCGAGGTGAGAGAGAAGTCCACAGCCTGGCAGGCCACCAACTGCAATTGTGTCTAGTAAAGCAGCTACATGGGGCCTTTCTTTTTGTGTCTGTTTTAATGACCCATTATTTAGTTTTCATTTAAAAAAATATCTATGTAATTGTCCTAATATTTGGGGCTGAGTAACTGATAAGTTCTCTGAATTCATACAGTAGCTTAGCTGAGGGTATTTCAAAAGAACCTGCAATAAAAACGAAAATTGTTATTCAGGTCATGATGGCTAATGTTATGCAAATTGTCATACAAATAACTCAGGCAATGAATCTGACACATCGGCAATCTGGAACAGTGTGCAGTAAGAATACATGAAATCAAGGTGTTTCTTAGTCCCTGGAGGGACGGTTACAGTTCATGGTCCAGAGAGCTAAGCACATCTCAGGGATTTGGGAGAGCTGAGCGCCAGTTCTGCTTGCAGCATTGACTCCCTTTGTGACAATTTCCTTGTCGACATGAGATACAAAGAATGCCTGGTTAATTCTTTAGTAATGAAAATATTACCACAAAAACCTGCATCATACTTTCCTTCTGAGTTCAAGATGAGCTTTGTTTTTATCTCTTTAAGCAAACCAGAAATATGTATTTTTATTTTCAGCTCTTATCTTTTTCTCTACCTTTGAATTGTGTCTCCATTTATTCACTATTTTGGTACATATGCAATGTCGGTCACTTTCGCTCTTGTTCGTGATGTCCGAGCAACATACAGCAGAAATCCAGTTTGCCGAAGCTGGAACATTGACAGCAATGCAGCTAATGGCTTGGGTTCACCCTTATAAACTGAAAGAGCCCTTTTCCCAACTGTCTTATTTCCTATTTAGCTTTAGCTACCAGACTAGAAGTGATATTTCACTGGACAGAGTTATTTACTGAATATAATTTACTAAAATAAGCAGAAATCAATGATTAGCCTACTTTTAGAGATGGAAGGACTCTTCGAGCTCATCTTAAAAGTGAGAAATAACTTCATATAGAATGACCCATCAAGTTACAGCAGAAACTAAACCAAGTCTCCGAAAGCAGAGGCCAGTCTGTTGTAATGCATTTCCTGCGCATAGTAAATAAAGGGTTTATTCATGAAATTGACTGCAGCGTCTCCAAGCAGTTGTATATGACAAACTCTAGATCACGCTGCAGGAGCTAACCCACACAGCATGGATTAAAACCCTGCTTGATCACTTTTAGATATAGGACTTTGGGCACATTACTTCATCTCTCTGTTCCTCGGGTTCTTCTTGAGCAAATCAGGATAACAATAAGACTTTCCTTATAGAACTCATATTAGAATTAATCAAAATAATATATGCCCATTTGATAAATATTAGCTAAATTTTGAAGTCATAGGAATAAAAATAATATGGCCAAATTGTATTTATGATTTTCATTTACACACATAGAGCATGCAAGTGCGTATCATTCACTATTTATATTGATTATTGAAATGTTATAGTTTCTTGATTTCCCTTTCATGGTTTCTTCTCAGAAATATTTTCTCATGTTAGATTTCTCTCTCTCAAGGAAATACTATATGAAAGAAGTAATATATAGTATGATTTAAAAACTTGAGAAATGAGAAAGTTCAGGTTGAAAATCATAGTGATTATCATAATTTCAATTAAATCACTAATGTCCAATTTGTTGTAAGTTGTTTAATATTGATCAGGAGTAAAAAGGATTCTTTTAACTATAATAATATAAGAAATAATTGAAATAAAATAAATTATCCCCATAAATTACTTAAATATTGAAATTAAAATAACTTTTTACATTGGTTTAGTGATAAGCATTATCAAAGGAAAAGCTATAGTATCTTTAGAAGTGTAATGATAGGTATAAATTAAAAATACCAAATAGTATGACATTTAGTACATTTTGTAATGTGTTTAAAGAAATGTCTGACAATAATATTAATGATAAATATAATAATAACAGTAATGATAATAACAACAGATAGCACTTACAGAATGCATATTATATTTCAGAAATCATCCCAAACACTTTACATTAATTATTCCAACTGATAATTTAATGTGAGACAAAATAATCCATTTCCTCCAATTGCTCTCTTCTCCAGATCTCAGAGGATATCAAATCCTGTCTACAAGATGCAACATAAAATTGTTACCTCATTGGAATGGAAGTGCTGTCCTGGATTCAGTGGAGCAAAATGTCAGCTCAAAGGTATAGTCTAATGCTAATTTCCTAATAACAATTAGAAGCATAAAACTTCTGAAGAATAAACAACTGATTCCAGTAAAGAAAAGAGTTGCATTTTCCCTTTTGAACCAGTTAATTAACATGTAACCAAACTATTAGGACTGTTACCTTTCAGATCTTCCTAACTTGGTAGCATTGTAGTACCCTAAAATCTCATGAGCTGTCCTTTAAATTCTCCCCTCATTTTAATGTTGGTTTTACATGATGGGTAAGTGGAGATGTGCTATGGAAGCATGCCTTATTAAAATACTAGAAATCTCAATTTTTAAATAAATTTTCATTAGACATGACTCTATGTAAAAATATTTTAAAAACTACCCTCTATTTTTATTCCAGTTCAATTATTTGAAATAACATTATGTTTAGAAATAAAATTCCGTTTTAAAGAATATATACAAATATGGCATGAATTATTCTGTTTTTTAAAAAATCCTAATGAAGCCATTTCTTCAACTGAGATTTTAAGGATTTTCTGGTGGCAAGGCTGATCAAACACACAGTAACCCGCTATGGCCTAACATCCATGTAACCATTATTTTGCTTATGGCTTTAAACAGGTTTCCTTTGAAAAATAAGATATGGCACCAGCATACATATTTTAAATGAATGAATTTCACAAGAAAGACCATTAGCAGTGGTGGGGAATTCAATCAGCAGTGTAGGAGACTGTGATTAAAAATTAATGTAAGTGTGGAGAAACCATTATGATTCATATTTTTTTAAGTTGTAATATGAAAGCTATAGGAACCCTGCAGTTTAGTTAGAGATATTACATATGGTTCTTCTAGCCCAATTCAATGAGAATCTAAATCTAAATTTCATTGTAATGCTATTCGCTCTGGGTCTACCCTGACTTTCAGAGATGCAAAAAAAAAAAATTAATACATTTTCAGAGTATAGCATGAATATGTACTTCATTTATAATCAAGTGAAATAAGCTTTTAAACAAAATATCTATACCAAAAATATTTGGAAACAACATAATTTGGGATATTCTTTAAAAATCCAAGTTTGATGCTGTTTTCAAAGGACTTTGGACTCCCATGAGGTGCACAGATATGCTCACCATGGTAAAACGTATTTGTTTACAATCTGTATTGAGCAGATGGCTAAAAGTTTTGGGCGGTATTTAGAATTATATTTCTAAAGTCTAAGATTAGTTTTTATATTTCTCTTCTTATATGAAAAAGGATTTATTAGGAATATAAATTCCATTATTATTTCTTAAAGATTCAAGCGTGTGTTCACATCATGCGTTTTTAGAAGTTTAGAATGTCATTACCCACCTTGTTGTGCGTTAGAGATGTTACATAGAATTTAAAGGACAGCTCATGAGATTTTAGGGTGCTACAATGCTACCAAGTTAGGAAGATCTGAAAGGTAACAGTCCTAATAGTTTGGTTATATGTTAATTAACTGGTTCAAAAGGGCTGAAGATAGATATATGGCAGGAAGCAAAGTCTGTATGACAAACAATGTCATGGGCTCCGGCTGATAAGGACTGCTCTTGCTCCAGGGTTTGTTTTTTATGGCTACTACAGTTGACCCTTGGACAATGGAGGGCTTAAGGGTGCTAACACCTTGCACAGTCAAAACTCCACTTAATATAACTTTTGACTCCCACTGGGGATTGGTCACAGGACTCCCACAGAGATACCCAAATCCACAGATGCTCAAGTCACTTATATAAAATGGAGTATTAAGCCCAGCTGGTGTGGCTCAGTAGATTGAGCATCGTCCCATGGACTGAGAGGTCCTGGTTCGATTCCCAGTCAGGGCACATGCCCAGGTTGTGGGCTTGATCCCCAGTAGGGGGCGTGCAGGAGGCAACGATTGATGTTTCTCTCTCGCATCGATGTTTCTATCTCCCTTCCTCTCTCTCTCTCTAAAAAATCAATAAAAACATTGAAAAAATAAAATAGAGTATTACAATGCATAGAGTGGGCCCTCAGCATCTGCGGATACCAAACCACCAATGGAAAATACTATTTTCCATTTGGGTTGGTGGAATCTGCTGATGCAAAACCCTGGGATACAGAGGGCCAGCTGTTTATTTTTGAAAAAAATCCACTTATGAGTGGACTTACAAAATTCAAACTCATGTTGTGCAAGCGTCCATTCTAAGCAATTGTTAATACACCTAGGAGGGAAAAGAACAATAGAATTTCATCAGAATAAATGTACACACAAGAAACAAGGGTAGTTGACAGTTTTGAATATCTACTATACACTGTCATTCTCTTTTTCTCAAAGTATTATATGAAATATTTGCAATAAATTCAAATAGTATAGTTTTGAATGTTTAATGACACCTTGTGTACTAAGCGGAAAACAACCTGCGGATATCTTTAATACTAGACTTATAAATTGTTACCTTGATCCTCATTAACAAAAATGTCCCAGAACCATTTTGACTGTGACCTTCTATCACAATACTATAATCAGAATTACTCATAATGCAGCTATCTGCTGATTAAGCTGCTGTGGGAGAGTCTTCTTTCAATTGAAATTTATAATAGGAATAATTTTCAGATGGCAGATATGCCCATTGTATGACAATGTCAGACAATTAATTCTAATATCACGGAAATTCCAAAAGGACCTGCTGTTTGCTCCCTGTAACATTCCAACCATCCTTCTCCTCAGTTTTATTGCAGCACAAGCTGTTGAATTTTTTATTAGTGCAGTTGATGCGCTGGTAGTATCAAGAACTACTGTGTCCCTTTGTCCCTTCAACCATTCTTCATTATCTCATCTATCCTGGGGTGTTATTTATTTATTTTGCACATTTTCCCCTTCTGATTCTTACCCAATTACATGTCAAGTTCCTCCCCTCCCCTTTTTGTTTTATCACACTTTACATATGTGCCAAACGTCTTTTATTCTTATATGGGAGAAAAAATTGTCAGGTTTCCTTTGACAACACTCCTCTGCTGTCTTATATGACAAGCCGCCCCAAGGATGGCGAGAATAATCAGTGTGGCTGATCGGTTCTTTAAACGTCGTCAGAGCCCTCAAGGGTTTGGAATAACCTGGTTGTGTAACTACCATGAGAATTACTTCTGTGCTAGTCCTTCACGTCAGGAGATTATTTTATTCACAGAAAATGTGTAAAATACTACATACATTTCGTAAACCCCTGCTTCCCCAACAAGTTTCCTCCTCACACACAAAATAAATTTTATAAAACAAAAATAATAATTTCCTTAAAATTTATATTACAATAGGAAGATCTTTTGAATTATATAAAAGAGATTAATAGATCCAGAAAATATGGAGCTGCTAGCGACTATATTCTTTTATTTTTCCTCCTTCACTTGTCTACCCCTCCGTCTTTTTCTTTATCCCTTTATCTCTATAGATCTATCCCCAGACTGTTAGGAAGGAATGTCATGATTCAAAATCCTGGGACAACTGTTCCTGTGTCTTTTTTATTATTTATTTATTCATTTATTTTCCTTTATTGATTTTAGAGAGGGAGAGAGATAGAAACATCGATGAGAGAGAACATCGATTAGCCGCCTCCTGCATGCCCCACACTGGGGATTGTGCCCTGACCGGGAATCAAACCTGTGACCTCTTGGTGCATGGGTTGACGCCCAACCACTTAGCCACACTGGCTGGACTCTTCCTGTGTCTTATTCTACAATATGTATGCTGTTTATAATATTACTGAGCCTCCACACATGCTTTTTTACTACAATTCAGACAAAATTCTGGTAATAAGTTCTAGATTCGCTTATCAAAAATATTAGTCATACTTTCAAGAGGAAACTAATTTTTAAAAAGTCTAAGTGAATAGAACTTTGTTGGGGAAAAAAGGAGGAGCATCAAATCTAAGGCAATGTAATAGTTTTGATATATTTTACATCTGTTATGCCTTTTTGAGGGTCAAATAGTTTGTCTTCAGAAAGGGATCTAATTTTTATGATATGATATCTGAGATGCTTTTAGGAGATGTCAGTAACAACATATTTTTTAAACCAATTTTATAAAATTTGCAGTAATGTTCTTTCCCAGTAGATGTCTCTAAAATGTTCTGAAACAGAACAGGAAAATTGTGGCTTTCTCTAATGACACAAGGAACAGAAATTTAAGTTCAAATAATGTTAGATTAGCGAGGAGAAAAGAAAAACTTCTTTGCAAATCTGTTAAAAATAATCCAGTTAGCTTTAGTCAGATCTTCTACATAGGAAAAAGGGAAAAAAAGAAAAAGAAAGAAAGAAAAAAGTTATTTTATAAAATTATACTTAAATAAAATCTATCTCAGATATTCTGAATGCTGAAAACATGTAATCATGCAGTTTATTGGAATCAACTGATCCCTACCTTATGTTATGAAAAATGAAAATATTTCACTTATCAAATACTGTGAAATAATTCAATAAATTATATAAGAGCTAGTGTAACATTTTTTAAATGGGGCTTCTCCAATAAGATTATTTAAAAATATTACTTAATTAATATGAAATAAAAATGATAATCTTTAAAACAGAAAAACATCCTATATTTCTTTTATGTTTGTATGTCTAATTTTTCCAAGTGGTGACTAATGCTTTTCTTTTTGAGAAAAAACATTACCTCCTACAAACATATTACTCAATAAAATTATGATATATCTTGTCAGAAAACAACATGTACCTAGGTCTTTCTTGCTCCAAATTGCCTTATTTGATTTAACTACTAAATCTCAGTAAATATTTATATATTTACTAAATTCCACCATGCAAGCATTCACTTAATATTGCAGGATCAGCTGGACACTGGTCTTGTCAAGCCACACAGGCACGTTCCTGCTTCTAAGGGAGAGAGAGCAAGTTTCCTCATTACTGAGTTGCCATTAACGACTTCCTCCATGTGTCTCAAAGGCCAGGAAGAAAAAAATTTTTTTTCACAAATAAAACCTATCTAATTAAAAAAAGAAAAGAAAAGAAAGTTAGAAAGAACATTTACTTAATAAAGAAGCTGTTCCTCTTGACACTTGTGGACTTGCTTTCTTCTCTGAGTCCTTGATCCACTAAAGTCAGAGTTTACAGTGCAAGGGAAAAGAAGACTAATTGTATTGGGAGAAGAGAAAAAAGGCATATAATTTTTTAAATATATTGAAATTTTTAAAAATCTGAAGTGCATAAATAAATGCTTTGTTTTTGGTCTCAGTTTTTATCTCTTAGAGAGGATCAAGAAAAAAGACTTAGAAATCTACACCCCTGGGACAAAACAAAGGTCTATATTTAAGTGCAAGATAAGATAGATTGCCTGGAAACCTAGGATCTGTGGCAGTTCTTGTGGTGGAGAATACATATGGGAAGACAGAAAGATTGCTAAGTGAAAAAATAAAAGAACATCGATCAACCAGGAACTTGATCACAGGAGAGGAACTGACTCTCCTCTCAGAGATCCTATCAGCACTTCTCCACCAGCTAAATCCCATGCAATAAATTGGGACATTGCAAGTATTGAACTCCAGTCAACAAACAGAGCTAGAGAAAGATATTGTAAACCATTGAATTTGTTACACAGGCATTTAGAGTTCTTAACAGCCTTGGCAGGGACTCTATCCAATGAATTCCAGAGAAAGAAGTTCATATGATAATTGAATCCTGAAGATCTTTGTGTGATGCTTACTAGTTGTTGTTGTTGTTTTTAACTTAGGAGTACAATTTTCTCACCTATTTCCTCCTAACACAATTAATTTAAAAATAACTATAGCTAAGAGCAAAGGGGAAGTTTAATGCACACATATAATCACATTAGTTTTTATCATTCAATATTTAAAGTATTTTTCCAATTACATTTCCTTTTAAATCAGTCTTTTTAAAACATCAAAAAATTATGGAGACATTTTTTCTCATTTTGTATACATTATGTTTCCACATGAGGAATGAATCACCAAAGATTTATATTCAGGAAAACTAAAGACTTTCACTCAGTACTTTTATGTAATGTTCTTTATCCCTTTCAATTTCTTTTTTTGGTTCTTTCCAAAGATAATTACTTGTCATTGATTTAATTTTTTTTCTAATCTTTTTAGTTTTTATTTCTAATTTGCTGATTTTCTCCAGTATGTCGCTTTCTGTTCCCTTATTTGCAATGCAATAGCATTTTTCCAGATCACATGAACTAAATTTATGTGAAATTCTTTTGACCCTAAGGTCATTAGAAAATTACACCTTAACTCTTCACTTACTTCCTTTCTATTCTTGACACTTGACCTTGTACCCAGCTTTGTTTTCACTTCTTGCATATTGAGGATCTTGCCTCCACTGGGAGGCATAGAGAGACCTATGAGGATGAAGTGTCCCCCACTCAAATATGACCCTAGAAGACTTACAATACACCCCCCCATGCTCTTGTGTGAGTGTGTGTGTTTGACTCCCTGCTAGAAAACTAAGTGAAATACAATGTTGTAATCTCCACATGCAATGTACAACATGCAATACTTTATAAAGAGTGAGACAGAGACCTGATTTCATTAGAATATAATAATGCAAAATGAAATAATGCCTTACCACTTATAACAAAGCTTTAGCTAAGTATTTTGAGCCTCTAGAAATAAACCCTATGTAAAATGTTTGTGATTTTTGTTGAGGTCACTCTATTTTGGTAAAGGTCATGAGCACCTAAATCAATCTGCCTCTTGATTATGACGATGGGGTGGAAAGGGTCAGGCGCCATTTTCAAACATTTAACAACTAATTCAGTTGTTATTTTATATATTAAAAGATGTTCCAGACTAACAAATTTTAATAATTTATTATAAATTCCCAAATAATATTTATGGAAAACTATGCACTGAAAACAATTAGTATGTACAAACAAGTAAACAAAAGTTAGCACCAAACAATTTGATGATTCTGCTAAAATACTGAGTGTTTCATAAAGTCTGTGTAGTGCATGACATGGTCCAGCAAACTGTTAGTTCTGAAAATATTTCTCAGATGTTGTTACAATGAAAATTCCATTCATCGTGTATTCTACAAGACATATCCTTTATTATGCATCCACAATTAACTTGGGATAAGTTAATTTTATAATAATTATAGCTAATTTATCAGTTATCACACTTTATTATTATATATTTGCCAACAGATATGGCTGTACTTCAATATAATAATCAGTAGGCCACATTAGAGCATCCTGACTAAATATAATCTTTGAGGTGGGGTGTGTAGAACATTGCTAGGTGGGATTGAGGATAATAGCCTAGATTTTTAATGGAAAGGGTCTTTTATTTCTGAGACATTCAAAAATTGTCAATGGGCTCTAGATTTGTTTGCTGGGAAGGTAGCTCAAACACTCTTCAGAGGCTTCCAGGCTTAGTGGAACCTATTCAGGGAGCCTGTGTCATAACAATAGAGAGCATACAATTATCTATATGAAGGAATCGTGGAGCTGTGACTAGCACCTTCCACCCCACCCTACTTCACTTGCTCCTTGTAAAGACTCACTTCGCTATGGAGTGGTAAGAGACTCAAGGTTTTCATTCATTAGAGTTTTAATAAAGCATGTCTTTGAAATATGCTCTTGTTATCAACAAGTGTGTGTGGCTGTCTAAAAATTTATAAAGATCAATTTCTGGGTTGCAATTTTAATATAAAAGTATTGTATTTTAAACAATGAATTTACATATTAGAATTAGAAAATTTTGGGATTTGTTCTAAATCAATGCTTCTGAAGACTTTAGAAGAGTTTAGAATCACCTGTAGAGTTTAAATATATGTATATACACATGCTCAATTCCCCGGAACTGATCTAATGAATTGGAAACTTCGGGTGGGGGAATGGAAAGGGTATTGGCATGTCTAGTGTTTCACAGTTTATGGTTGTTTCTGATTTCCATCCATGATGAAAAATCACTGTTCTAAAGAAATGTTTTTAAAAAACCATAATGAAAGTTAACGATAGAAAAGGAGATCTTCCTAGTAACCTTGCTTGTATGCCACAAAACAGCACAGTCTTTACTATTACTGTGTGTTGCTCCCTAACAGAGTATCTGCTGCCTGTCAGTGATGGTATGCCTTTTAATGCAGCAGCTCTTTTTGTATTCCTATAATCTAGCTCAAAAAAGTAACCAGTAAGCACATGAAAAGACCATTTGTTCATCCTGTTAAACCCACCTGTTCCTTTTTCTGTAAATACTTACAAGTCTGTATTCTGAACACTCTCACTGTTAAGAGAAACAGGGAAGGTAGTGAGATGAGAAGTTGCTAAGGGAGATGAATCTTTACACCCTACTCCAGTGGTTCTCATCCTGGCGTACATTGAAATCACCTGGAGAGCGAGTTCAATCACAGACTGCTGCCCCACTTCAGAGGTTTTTATAAGATCAGGTGTGGGGTGGGGCCTAGATGCTGGTGTGGCGGATTTAGGGAGCCTGGTTTGAGAACCACTGCTCTAAGTACCCTCTTGGGTAGGCAGATTTTAGCTGCCCCAAAAATGTTTTATTACATCATCTAAAAAGGAATATTGATTTTAAAAATGTATGCAGTTGTTTAATAAATATATTTGTATGAATTAATTTGAATTTAGGCTATAAGAATTTTATTGCTAAGACTTAGCAGAAAAATAACACCACTTTCCACTGCATACTGCAGCCCCCAAATAAGTACACTTTTTCCCAAGCTGAAGATTGTTTTCTTCAACCAAATAAATCAACAATTATGTAGGACTTTCCGTAATACAGCAGCAGCGGGGGGAGGGGGACAACAAAAATAAAAACAAAAACCTTGGACATGAATGGAAATTCATTAATTTAGGTCAATGCTCTAAAGAAAAGCAATGCAAAATTCAATCTAATAATTGAGACTAACTCAAATCAGTGCCAAATATATTATACTTTCTATGGAGTGGAGATGCGTTGGGATTATTGTCACACCCACATAGGCCTTAGAGAGCACACCTACCAGGTGCCAGGGCTGCAGGGCCCTCGGCACATAATTTCACATGGGAAGAAGTACAGACACCAAACGTGTGTTTTCTCATATCTGAAGAAATTTGTTCATTAGAAGTCTGAAAATTACAAACACACATTACTTAATATGTTCAACATATTAATGTCTTCCTTTAAAGTGTCTTCCCCAATGAAAAATTATATGACCATTTAAAATATTACTTAATTCATGGGAAATGAGAAGCGATTTTTTAACAGATTTATTTCATACGACTTTCTATTCTTCTGAAATTTTACTGATTTTGCGGGTTGATCCTTTTGAGGCATGTCCTGTAATAGTTTACTTTTATTTGTAGTCGTTATGCCTTGAGCCTATGTGTTTCTTAATAATCCGGGAGAAACTCGTTTAAGTGGCACTATTACTTAAATAATATTCTTTCAGTGAAGAATCTGTACCTCCCTTAGTCTCAAGTAGACACCAGCTGGAAAGTGTATTGCTAAACAGGCAGCCTTTGTGGCAGACAGCTTATAAAACTGCCGTAGCTTTTAACACAGCCGATGTTAAAGTCCTCTCAATTATGCAGGCAGTTTATGCCTGCCGGTTTACGTTTCTCCAAACTACCCACCATTTTCGTCTAAAAGGAGACCTGGTTTTCTTTCAGAACACAATTAGAGCCCTGCACTTCCAAGATCAAAGCCGTGGCACCTTGCCCTGCGGATGGGGGCGGGGCAGCCTTCTCTGCAATCAGCGCGGCATGCTTCAATAGACGGGAAAATGAATGTCAGCCACATTATCGCTCAGGACTGGAAAAACGAGGCAGCCCCAGTGTTTAACTCTCTCTCCTCTCTTTTTGCTTCTGTCTAGCCCAGGAACAGCAGCAGTTGATACACACTGTCCAGGCTGAGAGTCACGCAGCTGTTGGCAGAGGGACAGCCCAGCAGCAGCCCCAACAGCAGCAGGAAGACTCCGGTAACTCAGGTCACAGATTGTAATTACTGTCATCACTAATCCAATTATCCTCAGCGCTATTTACGGCAACTTCCAAACAAGAAATCACTTGGCTGTCAAAAGTTTGTTGATGACACAGTAACGTGCCTCTGAACCCTTTCTACTGGTGCTGCGTGCTGGGAGAATCCGCAGGAGAGCTGCAGGTTCCCCGCCGCAAGGGACCGTGTGTAATTGCTGAAGCTCTGTGTGCAAACACAGAAGGAGAAAAAAAAATGTTGCCATCCTAGGTTGTAAGGAAATCACAGGATTCCAAAATAAAATCAGACTTTTGTCCTGCAAAGAGTGCCGTCATGGAAGGAAGGGCTCGGTTTCTTTTTAGGGGAGCTAAGAAGGCTTCCTTCCATTGGAGATAGAGATCACTAGGAAGTGTTGATCACTGACCTAGGAAAAGTACTGTGACTACTCATCAGCAAGAATCTCTTGTTGATCCAAAGTTGTCCTATTGCATGCATTCTCATCTTTCCAATCATAAATACTTTACCATTTCTTTTAGGCTTCACTTTACCTCTTAGAAACATAGGTTGGTTACTGATAAAAACATCTCTCCTGTATTTGGCATCGTCTTACAAAGTCAGGCTCTCAAATTAAGAAATGTGACTTAAGGGGATCTCTTTAAGAATGCAGATGAATATATCTTAGAAACTTGGCTTAATTTTTTTTCAAGGAATTGAAATTCAGTATCTTCATAAAATGAATCCTCCTTGAATTATTGAAGTACATTTGAAAAGGCATGAAAAGTAGTATTACTATGTAAGTGAATTAGACTGAAATCTATCTCTCAATAAAGAATACCTCAATAAAGAATAAAATTCTCAGAATTAAATACATCTATATACAAATAAGTATACAACTACACATATCTAATGCTGGAGCATTGGATCTGAAAGCAGAAGATAAGGCATTAGCTCTGTAAACTTTAGCAAGTTATTTTGGTTTTCTGACCCTGAATTTCTTCATCTATTGAGATTATAACACAAACTCTTTTAGGTAAAATAACAACACCAACAAACACCCTTGAAAATTCTGGGCATAGTTAAAAGATTTCAGCAATCTAAGCTAATACCTTTTCAAATTTCTACCCTAAATAGTGTGAAATGCAGGTTGCCATTTGCTAAATGCATATAGCCTATACCTTTAAAATATTTAGTGCATACATGATTTATTTGAATTACCTTTAAACCTATCATAAAATTGGAAAGGCTTTAAATATGTATTTTTTAATGTTTCCAATGTTCTCTTCTCCGTACAGCAGTGATTCAAAAAGTGACTGACCAGATGAACACGCAGGCGATGAAGCTGAGCCTTCTGCAGAAGAAGATTGACAACATTTCTTCGGCTGTCACTGACGTAAGGAACACGTACTCCTCCCTAGAAGAGAAAATCAATGAAGATAAAGGCAGGGAATTTCAATCTTTTCTAAAAGGTAAGAAAGTAAAACAAAATAAACTATTCATTCGGTTAAGGCAAAAGGCAAATAACATCTTTTCTCATTATCACTTTGGTATCTGTGCTTTAGATTGGGTGGTATATTAGTCTAATGCAGATATTTTTTAATAAGCTATTTTTAAGTCACTTAATGTCTGAAATAATTTGGAATATCTAAGTATTTTTCACAATGTAGTCAAGTCTTTGAATATTTCATCTGATTTATTGACACTATGTACCTAGTTATAGCCTACCTGGTACTTCTTTATAGTTAAAAGAAATTTAACTATGAGCCATATTTAATTTATGTTCATTGTGGTTTTCAGTTCAGGATAAAGATGAGGTTAAGGAATAATCAATAAGGTATCTAGATACATGGTGGTCTCAATAATATTGATGAAGGTATTGAGGATAAATCTAAAGTGTATTATTATTCCAGAAATTATCTAGTTTCTGCCGTATAATCAATAAAATATATCCTAAAACAGATCAGAGGAAAATGCTTTTTTTTTGTTTTATTTTTTTTTAATAAATGCGACTCAGCATTGTCTGAATGTTAAGCTTTTAAAACAGCAGGCTATATTCCTTTCTGGGGGTTCTATGGGATAATCTATTTCCTGCTCATTCAAATGGTCAGAATTCATTTTCTTGCAGTTGTAGGACTGAGGTCGTTTTCTTGGTGGCTATTAACTGAGGCTTGTTCCCAGCTTCTAGAAGCCACTGTACTTCTTGCCTTTTGTCCTTCTTTCTCCATCTTCAAAAGCCCACAACAGCTGTTGAGTCCTCCTAACATCTCAGACCCACTTTTCTGCCTTCCTCTGCCTCTTTCAAGGACTCATATGATTACATTGGGCCCACCCGATAATCCAGACTCATATCCTCATCTCAAGGCTCCTAACCTTAATCACATCTGATAAGGCCCTTTTGCCAGGTAGGATAACATACTCACAGGTTCAGAGAATTAGGGTGTGGACATCTCGGACAGGCCTGGATTATTCTGCCTGCCAGAGATTTGTGGATAGGGAGTAACTGCTCTGGTAGTTTCAGTGCGTGGTACAATGGTGTCTGATTGACGGTTTCAACAAATCAGGAGACCAGGGAAAGCTTCTATGAAGAGAAACCCCCTCAACTAATAATTGATGGATCAGGAGGAATTAATTAGCCAAAGGGATTTCAGGCAGGGCATGGATATTCTAGGAAAGTATTTTGGTTACTAGTAACATCTGGATTCACTGGCTTTATTGTTTGTTTCCAAGTTACAAGATTATTGGTCTCTTTCACTTTGTTCTGTAAATAAAAAAGTACTCACTGTACAAAACCATTTCTATCACTCACAAATTGTTTTTGTTTTGTTTTTCTAATTTTCACCTGTGGTTTAGAGGTAAAAGATTTTTTAAAAGGTGGAGGTTTCTGCCCTGGCCGGTGTGGCAGTCAGCGGTTCTCACCCTGTGGGTCGCGACCCCTTTGGGGGTCGAACGACCCTTTCACAGGGGTTGCCTAAGACATAACAGTAGCAAAATTACAGTTATGAAGTAGCAACGAAAATAATTTTATGGTTGGGGGTCACCACAACATGAGGAACTGTATTCAAGGTTAGTGGCATTAGGAAGGTTGAGAACCACTGGTTAGAGCATCGGCCTGCGGTCCAGAGAGTCCCGGGTTCGGTTCCCGCTAAGGGCACACACCTCGGTTGCAGTTTGTCCCTGGCCTGGTTGGGGTCGTGTGGGTGGCAGCCACTCGATGTGTCTCTCTCACATTGATGTTTCTCTTTCTCTCTTCCTCCCCCTCCTCCTCCTGCTCTATCTGAAGATAAATACAAAAATGTCCTCTGGTGAGGATTTTTAAAAAAATGTGGAGGTTTCTACGTCCACATCACCTATCAGTATAGTAGCAGCCATGACTGTTTTTAATCATGTAAATAATTGGGGCTAGCAAGCCTCTGAAACACCCTGTTCTACGTTTCTGGCATGTCCCCTGTGGCCAAAACTTACGACAAGCATGAGAGAGGGCTACGTTTTCCCTGAAGTGACAGCAGGAACAAGTCAAATAGAAACACCATATAATTGACTATAGCCACCGTAATGAAATTTGTTTAGCAAAATGGGGTTATTATAACCTGACAGAATTAAGCCTGTCACCTGCTTCTCCTAACAAAAGTTCTGGCAGTGACAAAGGAAATGTACACTCTTAACAACAACACAATTCCCTCCCCATTAGGAGACTTTAATTGTGTACTGAGCACAGTCAATTATGAGAATCAAAGGGCTTATCGTTCAAGAATGTCGATACAGGCAACAAAAACTAAACTCACTCTCCCAGGTACTGTGCTCGTCTAGCAAAACCACAGTCTCTTCTGCTAGGAGCCACGGAAAGTGTTCAAATAAATGCCCCACCTCCTTCAGAGGTATCCGAACATTATGAATAGACTGCACAGAAGGGGCAGGTCCAGGTGTCTAACAGCAAATATATCTGTTAAGTCAACAAATGTAAAATTATCCTTTTTAGAAAGGAGAAGCACATGAGTCATATGAAACAGAATCAAATAGGCTTAAAATGATGTGCCCACTCAGATATTAACATGAAGGACTTACAGGTATTTTTGCAACATCAGATTCTTGCACAGATGTTTCTTTGGTAAGAAATTATAGAAATGCCCTAGCCAGTTTGACTCAGTGGTTAGAGTGTCAGCCTGCAGACTGAGGGGTCGAGGGTTCGATCCCAGTCAAGGGCACCATACCTGGGTTGCAGGTTTGATCCCCTCTCTCGTTGGGGTCTTGTGGGAGGCAACCAATCCATGTGTCTCTCTCACATCGATATTTCTCTCTCTCTCTCTTTCACTCCCTCCCTCCCTTACACTCTATCTAAAAAAGAAGGAAAAACATCCTTGGGTAAGGTATAACCAAAACAAAACAAAACAAAACAAAACAAAAATGATGTTACCTGAAAAGCTTCTTATCCTGTGCCCAGCTGCAGGGTCTCAGCTGGTTGAGCGTTGTCCTGTGCACTAAAGGGGCTGGCTTGATTCCCTGTCAGGGCATATTACCTGGGTCCTTCCCCAGTTGGGGCCTGTATGGGAGGCAACCAGTGGATGTTTCTCTCACATCAATGTTTCTCTCTCTCTCTCCCCCTCTCTAAGCATGCCCTTGGGTGAGGATTTAAAAACAAACAAACAAAAACTTCTTATCCTGAAAAAAGTTTATATATTTATATACATTTTTTAAACTTATCTTTATTGTTGAATGTATTACAGATGTCCCCCCTTTTTCCCTCATTGATCTGCTCCTCCCTGCTCCGCCCCCCTCCTGCCTTCCCCACACTATTGTCTGTGATCATTGGTTATGCATCTATGCATATAGGTTCTTTGGTTTATCTCTTCCGGACTCCTCCCCTTCCTTTTGAGGTTGCTCAGTCTAACAACCAATTTGTACTTCTTAATCCCTTCACCTTTTTCACCCATCCTCCCACCACAATCCTCCAGTCTGGCAACCAACAAAATGTTCTCAGTATCTATGAGTCTGTTTCTTTTCTGCTTGTTCATTTTGTTTGTAGATTCAATTGTGGATAGATACGTATTTATTGCCATTTTATTGTTCATATTTTTGATCTTCTCCCTCAAGAAGACCCTTCAACATGTCATATAATACTGGTTTGGTGGTGATAATCTGATTTCTTTCAGACACTACTGTAATTTTACCCTTTACCCAATATATTTTTCCATTAAATAACAGCTAAGGTACCTTCTAATTTTCATTTTCATAGTTTACTTTTTTCTTCATTACTTTGATGAAGATTCTGTACTAAACTTTACCTATTTACAGTGTTTTTACCTATTTTTTTGTTTTGTTTTTTTTTATCCTCACGCAAGGACATTTTTGCATCTATCCTCAGATCAGACAGAGCAGGAGGGAGAGAGGGAGGAAGAGAGAGAGAGAGAAACATTGATGTGAGAAGGACACATCGAGTGGCTGCCACCCACATGACCCCAACCAAGGCTGGGGACAAACCGCAACCGAGGTACGTGCCCACAGTGGGAACCGAACCCAGGCCTCTCTGGTTCGAAGGCAGACACTCTAACCGCTTAGCCAAACCAGCCAGGGCCAGTGTTTTTACCTATTAATCTTATTCAGATTTTCAAAAGTTTTTCACTTTCTGAAATTAAACACCTATTGTTATTGTCCACAATTCATTAATTAATTCAAGCATGCTTAAGAGAAATGTACAATTTTTTTTTTTTTTTTTACTTTGTAAATCCTAGACCCTAAAGATCAATAATAGGATTTCCGACACTGATTTTTAGGTGTAGAATTTCCAGGAAAACATTTATCCATGTAAATAATTTTATAGCTTTGTCTTAGTACCAGATTAAATAATATCAAGATGCTCAAGCAATACATCATTCTATTTAGTATAGTTGCTCCTTCGTAATACTTTTTCTGTAAGTCTTTTATGCATCTTAAATACTTTTAGAAACTTGCTAACAAAACACATACATGTAGAGACTATATATTTTAGCCCTATAATCATCTTTCTTACATAGGCTTCATAGTAGCCATAACTCATTTCATAATATCCCATTGCTCAGACCTTGTTGTTAAAAATTCTTCATATTGTGTTTTGAATGGACATACCTTCCATTTTTATGTGCTTCATGTGTATTATAAATTTGCCTTAAGCATGTTTTATTTTTTCTCATTTTCTGTTTTTTGTAACAGGTTTTTTGTTTCATTTTGTTTTGCTTTGAATTTTTACATTTTAAAGTATTCATTTTCTATTCTAAACTGTTCTGAATATTGCGGGACCCTTTTTCTTTTTCTTTCTTTTTTTAGTGCTACTTTTAGAACTATTCACAATTCTGGCTTATGATCAGTCCACGCTTTCTAATACTGGAGATACTATTATGTGCTTCATTAGTGAGAAGTGGCCTCTTCTCTTTTTGTTAAGAATGAATGTCATATCATAATAATTAAGGTAGATCTTGAATTTCTGTTTCATTTGACTTAGTGATCTCCAAACTTCTCATTATTATTATTATTTTATCATTATTATAATCTATTGTTGAATATTATGACTATTACTTTATGTTGTTCCTCATTTGAGAATCTCATAAAATTATTTCTCTGTAGTCAATGTATTAGTTTTTATTAGCTCAAAACACAGGCTCTGAAATTTAATTACTAGAAACCTAGTGACATAATCATGACTTAACATTAGATATTATTTACTAAGGCAGAAAGCCCAAAGCTATTTATTTGCATACCAGACTGAGACTAGATCTAGAATCATTGCATGCAGGAGTCTGTTAATGAAGACAGCTGTGGTTCCCTCATGTCTTCTGTCCAGAGAAACTTAGATTGATGGTTCTGGTGTGTTCTACACCACAACTGATTTCTCCCTTCAGACTTATGAATTAAGAAAGTGACTACCATCTATAAACTATAGAAATTTTTTAAATTTCATAAGTGTAGTCAAAAAGTATTTTTATTACTATGTGTTATTAGTGTTTGGCCTCACATTTTTTTATCTTTTTAGAGATATTTAAAGTTTACATAGTTAAAATCATATGTCATTTATTGTTGTTTATTACTTCTTTTTCTAGGTCTAAAATCCAAAAGCATTAATGAGCTGGTAAAGGACATAGTTAGACAACAATTTAAAATTTTCCGAAATGACATGGAAGAGACCATAGCACAGCTCTTCAAGACTGTATCAAAACTATCAGAGGACCTTGAAGACACCAAACACATAATTCGGCAAGTTAATGAATCCGTGGTGTCAATAGTGATCCAACAAAAGTCTGTTTTAGTGCAAGAAAATAGGCCTGCTTTGACTGATATACTAGATCTAAAAAATCATATTGTGAATATAAGGCAAGAAATGAATCTTACATGTGAGAAGCCTATTAAAGAACTAGAAGCAAAGCAGACTCATTTAGAAGATGCTCTAGAATTGCAGTACTCAAGGAACATTCTGTATTATGAATCCCTCAATAAGACTCTTTCCAACATGAAGGAAGTACATGAACAGCTCTTGTCAACTCAACAAGGATCACATCAGAACAGTGTTCCAGCTGCAGAATCAGTTAGCAATAATGTCACTGAGTACCTGTCTACTCTACAGGAGAATATAAGGAAGCAAGGTTTGATGATGTTGCAGATGTTTGATGATTTGCACATCCAAGACAGCAAGATTAACAACCTCACGATCACTTTGGAAATGGAGAAAGAATTTTTCAGCAATGAATGTAAAGACATGGTATCCAGGTGCAGAAATGATTTTAAATTTCAAATTAAGGACACAGAAGAGAATTTACAAGTTTTAAACCAAACATTGGCTGAGGTTCTCTTTCCCATGGACGATAAAATGGACAAAATGAGTGAGCAACTAAATGATTTGACTTATGATATGGAGATCCTTCAACCCTTGCTTGAGCAGGGAGTAGAACAACCAAAAGAAGCACAAGCTACAAGGAAAAAAGTGGAAACTCTAAC
This sequence comes from Tadarida brasiliensis, assembly GCA_030848825.1. Classification (NCBI taxonomy): domain Eukaryota; kingdom Metazoa; phylum Chordata; class Mammalia; order Chiroptera; family Molossidae; genus Tadarida; species Tadarida brasiliensis. Next base: position 65,425,388 of record CM061257.1, read on the forward strand.
TAGTGCTGTCAATGGTCTAAATGTTCTCATCAGAGAACTTACCAAAAGACATAACTTACTTAGAAATGAAGTACAGAGTCATAGTGATGCCTTAGATAGACGTATCAATGAACATGCCTTAGAAATGGAAGATGGCCTAAATAAGACAATTACTATTATAAATAATGCAGTTGATTTCATTCAAGATAACTACGTGTTAAAAGAAACTTTAAGTACAATAAAGTGCAATCCCAAGGACTATGATAAATGTAGCCAAAATATGGAAACTATTTTGACATTTATTCCTCAATTCCAACGTTTGAACGATTCTATTCAGGTTTTAGTCAATGACAATCAGAGATATGACTTTGTTTTGCAAGTTGCCAAGGCCCTTGCAGATATTCCTAAAGATGGAGAACTAAGTCAGTTCAACTTTCAAAAGATTTATCAAATAGTCAATGAAACCACTTCCCAGCTGATAAAATACCAGGAAAATGTTAGTCTTTTGGAGGAAAAAATGCTCTCAGCCACAAAGATTTCCAAAATTTTTGAAACTCGGTTGCAAGACATTGAGTCTAAAGTGACCAAGACGCTCATACCATATGTTTCACTACAAAGAGGCAGTATGGCCACAAATGAGAGAGACAAGGCTGTTCAACTGCAGGTATTGAATTCTAGATTCAAGGCACTGGAAGCAAAATCCATTAATCTTTCAATTAACTTCTCTTTACTTAACAAAACCCTCCATGAAACTGTAACGATGTGTCATACTGCTTCTGCACGTATCTCAGAACTGAATGCTACCATACCTAAGTGGATAAATGGTTCCCTACCAGATGTTCAACTTCTTCAGAAAGATCTCACAGAATTTGTAGAATCAATAATTGAAATAAAAACTCAAATTGTTCTATCTAATTTAACTTGGTATATAAACCAATCATTGTCTAGTAGGTTTGCAAATGTTTTCAAGTCTCAGAAGCAAGTAAAATCATTGCTGAAGAAACCCAATGCACTTAAGAAATCAGCAGTGAATGTTACCACTGTCCTGATCGGACGAACCCAAAGAAACACAGACAACGTTCTATCTCCTGGTAAGCTATCATTTAAAAATCACTTTTAATCTCTCTTTCTATTTAAATTGTACTTAGTAGATCTGTACAGTTTAGCAAGATCTCAGATATAAAAGGCACTTACTTGAACTTGGGTAAGTAGTTTTGTAATTCAAAGATCATTGAAGTACTGTTTTAATCTGATTCTATCCTATGTAAATTAGGCACCAATACAAAACAAGTGCTTATAGTATATATATTTGTCTACATGATTCTTAACTTTCTTCTGACAAGACCCTGTAAAACAATCAAATTTGCCCTTGTAGAACATTTTTCTTTGCATATGTAATTAAAGAAAGCTATTGGACAATGAGCTCCTTGATGAATAAGACCAGACTGTGTCTTATTCATTTTGGCATTACCTGGCAAAATGTCTGATATGCAATAGGAACTCAGTAAATATCTGTTGACTGACTGAATGAATGCATACGTAAGCAGGAATTCCATTCCTGTAGATCACAGATGGCCATGAATGCCCCACTAAGTATCTTAGTTTATTCGGGCTGCCATGAGAAAATACCACAGACTGGGTGGTTTATAAACAAAATAAACATATTTTTCACAGTTTTGGAGACTAGTAAATCCAAGATCAAGATGCCAACCTGGTTGCATTCTAGTGAGGGAGCCCTCTTTTTGGTTCACAGCTGGTAACTTCTCACTGTGTCTTCACATGGTGAAAGAGGTGAGGGATCTCTGTGGGGACTCTTTTATAAGAACTCTAATCCCCAAACAATTCAAAAGAATATATGTACCCTATGTTCATAACAGCAATATTTACAATAGCTAAGATCTGGAAACAGTCCAAGTGTCCATCAGTAGATGAGTGGATAAAAAAGCTGTGATACATTTATACAATGGAATACTATGCAGCTGTGAAAAAGAAAGAAAACTTCCCTTTTGCAACCTGAAGATTATTACGCTAAGTGAAATAAACCAGTTAGAGAAAGAAAATACCATACGATCTCAGTTATATGTGGAATCTAATGAACAAAATAAAAACAGAAGCATAGATACATGGAACAGACTAATAGCTGTCAGAGAGGAGGGGGATGAGGGGTTCTGGATGAAAGAAGGTGAAGGGATTAGCCAAAGGACATATATGCATAACCCATAGACACAGACAGCAGTGTGGTGATGGCCAGAGGGAAGGGGATGCAGGGGTTAGGTGGAGGTGGGCAAAGAGGAGCCGTGGGGAATGGAGACATCTGTAATGGTGTAAACAATATAAATAAGTAAATAAATGCCACAGCAGTAAATAGTAAAGAGTGCTATTATAGAACAAAACAAAACAAAAAAGGAACTTTAATGACATTCATGAGGGCTCCACCCTCTATTTAAGAACCTCCCAAAGGGACCAGCTCCAAATATCGTCAACTTTGGGGGTAAGGATTTCAACATACTGATTTTGCAGGGACACTCAGATCATAGCACTAAGGCATTTAGACATGATTTTGTAGAGAGTGGTCTTTGAAAATTTGGAGCAGAGGGTTGGGTGTGGTAAGAACGGTCTCAGAAGCGTAAGCTAGCAGTAGTAGTGTGTAGCCTGACTGCAAAACGTGAAGTTAGGACATCACCGCAAGGGCAATAAAAGACACATCAAAGGAAGAGGTAGCTGAAACAGTTGTGAGGAATGTTGGGAAAGTAAAATCAACAGAAACAGAAGAGGGATAGTGCTGACATGAATGATCTGAGGCTCGACCCATTATGATTCTGGTCCCAGTCGTTTCAGTCAGTTTCCGCGTAGCCTTCAGTAAGTTCACCTCTCTGAAGAAACTCTTTCTTCCTTTTAAGTAATGGGCGTGCAGTAGATATTTTACTGAGCTATTGGTTGAAATATGTTGCAGACTGCATCATTGTAAACAAAAAAAATGTGAGCTGTTCACACCTGAATGCTCCACACTTGGGGAAGAGGAGACCTAGGATATTCTAACGTTTTGGATTTGGGAAATAAGAGAGTAGCAGTACCACTAATAGATGTTTGTAAACACTGACAAAGGGCATAAATTTGGGAAGAAAGAGAAATTCAGTGCAATGCATATAAACTACTTAACAGTCTCTCTGATGAGGTGTTTTATGTTTCGCATATGCTAATATTAAATACCCTTTCCACAGTGGAAAGAATAGCTACTGATTCTTACTGCAGGAGACAGCAGTGCTCCTCTCATATTTATCTGCTGTTAAATTATATACCCGTTTGGGTGAATTTTGTATTTTATTGCTTTTTAATTACAAACGGTGATCATTATTCTAACATAGTGTAACTCATATTTAATCTCTGAAATTTTTGATGGTAATATTTTAAATCACAAAACAGGCAAAGTTGAATTTTCTCTTGACTATTTAAACTACTGTATTTATTTATAATTCCCTTTAAGTTCATCTGAACCAGAACTAACCTTGCTCTGTGGAATCATAGAACAGATTATTTAGACATTTATGTTTCTAAGAGAAAGATACTACTTCAATATTCAGATATTCTTATAATAATAATTTTAGGAAAAATAATGAGTTGTTCTTTTCTATACTATTTCAATCCTGGTCTTCCTGTGATTACTGCAAATGAGTTTCATTTAAACTCTACAAGGTATGTGATCATACACCAGGCAAACTGCATCATTTTTTTTTTCCCTTAAACCAAAAAATACCTGGACGTATGCAGTAAGTATAAAATTTTGAATCTTAATCCAAAATTAATTGAGTTAAAAGGCTTAATAGGGCATAAGAACTTGTAGACTTTTACAGTATAAAGAATGCATGTTAGGAGCTTATAATTATTGAGCCTAATGGGCTAATAATGAACTCAGTTCTGATTCTTATTCTGCAATAATGCCCTGATAAAATTGCTTTCTGATCCTTTATTTACTGTAAGTATAATTTTTATAGGCTTATAATTAATAATTAATTAACAGTGCTTTATTTTTATATCAGTGAAGATAACCAATAACGATGTTGGGGAAATAAAGATATCTTGACCTACTTTCATGTGTAGGGTAGATGCTCACTTTATGTAGGACCAGCAACATAATTTTTAGTGGGTGCACAAATATATATGCTCATTAAGCCAGCCCTGCTTCTATGGGCCATAAATCAGGTGGCATTCTTTGGGCACCTGAGCAGGTAAAGTCTATGCACAGTGACAAAACCAATGGACTCAGACTAAGTTCTCCTAGGGGAATAAATAAATTGCAAAGTCAACTACTTCCTTTGACACCTTGTTTTATACCAGGGGTGGAACACACTGACACACTGGCTAAACTTGGCTGTATGTCCTTTAAATTTTGCTATTGTATTATCAATACCAAAAAGCCCCATTGCTCCCCTACATAACTAACACTACAAGACACTTTATCATTGTCTTACGAATCTCAAAACAATATTATTCAGATTATGGCCACTACCATTTGCAGAATAAGTACAGTTTGTAGGAAGAAAAATCACATAAGCATGGTTTTTAGAATGTAATCTTAATTTTAATACCTAATTTACTTTGAAGCCTAATAATAGTAACATTATAATGACATAATATTGATACTGTTTAGCACTTACTAATCCCAGGCACTGTATACATTATACTCTATACATTATTTAATATATCTATGTGGTAACTATCATTATTCTTATTTTGAAGATGAGTAAACTAACCCTCAGATAAGTGAACTAAAGTGTCCTGTCTAAGGTCATGTAACTCGTAAGTGTCTGTGCTTGACTTGGGTTCTGTGGGACTCAGGGCTCAGTCCTCAACCGCTGTACTCAAAGAGATTGTGGAGTATATTCCCCTGCCTTTCTCTTCCTTTGGCTTCTGTTTGATGCATCCTATCTATTTAAAAGTCTGGCTGTATCTGCGTAGTCCATACAGCCAGAGTTGACATCCCAGGGAGTTCCCTTTCCTGGGGATCCAAACACTGCCCCTTGTTTCTGCATTGACCAGGAGGAAAGAAAGGCGCTACTTCTCAGTTTGGCTCTTCTATGACATGGCCAGTAGGCAGCTGTCATTGAGAGTCACCACCAGTTATTCACAAGGTCTCCTTTTGACTCATGCAGAAGAGCAGAATTTAGTGTTCATCCCGGTCACTTCCGTGTGAGCCATTCCTACATTGTTAGGCTCGTTATGATTCTTCCTGGGCCAATGCTGATATGCTGTTCCAGTTGATCCACTAAATATTTAAAATTTTCTCTAAACAATATTCCAATAGACACCAAGAGAGTTTTAATTCATCTTTGAAGATTTGTTTGCATAACGATTGGCGGACTTGTCCCTGCAGAGAGTTTGGCTGCTTGCCTTCCCGGAGGAGCCGAGTCCCGCTGTAATTCAGCGTCAGCAGCATCTCCTGCTTGTGAGACCGCTGACTTTTTATTTTAACAATTTTCCCAACATATACCAAATGTATTTGGCATTCCTTAATAAACCTCTTTTATTCATCATTATCCCTTCACTCCTCCTACCGAAATTATATTCTGTAAAAGATTTAGTCATATACCAAAAACAACTTTTAAAATTACAGTTGCTGTGAATATAAACAGTTTAAAAGAGAAAAACAAGAACCAAGTGGATATATAACTGTTTTATATGACTTTGAAGCCATTTCTAATTTCTATGACTCTGCATAAAGGCAGTTGGGTGACTAAAGAGAACTGAATTTAGAATCAGAAAACCAAAGTTCAAATCCTGCCTGGCAACATATTTATTTGTAATTAGTAATTTTTCTAAACCTTACTTTCCTCATTTATAAAATAAGAATAAAATACCCACCTTACAAGTTTATTTTGAGGATCAAGGAAATAACCTTCATATAGTGTATTATTAAGTTTTTGATGACTCAATGATGCAACATTCTTAGCTGTATTTAATGTATTTTATTTTTGTAATATTATCACTTAATATTTCATATATAATTATTTCCATTCACCAGCATAATTTAGACTCATGATATTCCATTCCCTATCTTTACTTTTTTTTTTTAAATCCTTACCCAAGGATATTTTTCCATTTATCTTAAGATAGAGTGGGAGGGAGGGAGAGAGAGAGACATCAACGTGAGAGAGACACATCGATTGGTTGCCTCCTGCATGACCCTGACCAGGGCCCATGACTGAACCCCAACCGAGGTACATGCCCTTGACGGGAATCGAACCCATGACTCTTTGGTTGGCAGGCTGATGCTCTAACTGCTGATCCAAACGGACCAGGGCCCTATCTTTACTTTTATAAGTCACTGTTTTAAATTCAACATACTGTTTATAAGTGAGCTTATGCTTACATATAATGATGAATCAAAAAGAACAAAGTACAAAATCTAAAGGTTTAACTATAAAAATGCATGTGCATTGACAAGCACTGAAAATATCTGCAAAACATTTAAATGATGGTTTTTTCCAAGGTATTTTCCATTCTTTATATACATTAAAAAATTTATATTTTCAAATATACCTCAAGCTAACTAATAAATTTACTTCTATACAAAATGATTTAATACAAGCTAATTAAAATTTGAAGGATGTCTGCTTGAATTTAGAATTTATGATGTATTTTATAAAGTCTCCAAAACCACACACAATTTTGGTGATCTGATAGAAGCACTCATGGGACTCAGCAGATAGCTATGCACACAGCGAAGGTTTATATATTTATTTAATTTTTTGAGAGAGAGAGAAACATTGATGTGAGAGAGAAACATCGATCTGTTGCCTCCCATACATGCTCTGACCAGGGATTAAACCTGAAATCTAGGTAGGTGCCCTGGGCGGGAATCAAACCCACAATCTTTTGGTGTATGGGCCAATGCTCCAACCAACTGAGCCACCCGACCAGGGCCAGCTAAGTTTTATTATAGTGAAAAGATACATGATAGGATCAGCAAGGGAAAATGATATAGGCAGAGCCTGGAGAAATCCATGTACAGGCTTCCTTATGTTCTCTCCTTCCCATGAAGGTGCACACTTACTTTGCTCATTTTTCCAGCCATACACACACACACACACACACACACACACACACACAATGCAGTAACACGTGTGCAATATTTCTGCCCAGAGAAGTCCATCAGAAAATATTCAGCACCCAAGAATTTTATCAGGGCTGTCTTAGTCAGCTGGGGTTGCTGTAACCAAGTACTGTAGATGGGTGGATTACAAACAACAGAAACCTATTTTTCACAGAGTGAAAGCTGGAAGTCTGATCAGGCCAGCATTGTCAGGTTTCCTGCGTGTCGGAATTGATTAGCAAGCGTGTCTGCTGGAGATAGCCTCCCCAATTTGTGTCAATAAAGCTTATCTGCGTTGAAGCGAATATTAAATGAGCTACTTTTTCTTCATGGTTCCCTGGGAGAAGAAAAGACTCCCCCAGAGTTCCATAGGATTCCCCTTCGTGGAAGGATGACAGCTAGAGAAAGAATGCTGACAAACTGACAACCCCTTTCTGCACCTGTCTTGCAGTCAGGTGGCCATGATATCTAAGTTGAACAGTCAGAAACCCATGCATTTGATGCTCATTTCTGAACCAAAATTTATAACACATGGCCTGACAGAAGGATATGGACCGAACACCAGGTCCCATTGACATAGTCACCGCCTGTGCTTGGGTTCTTTCCCTAACAAGAATCATAGGAGCCATTTCTCAACCATAGACCGTTATTTTGACAACAAAGACTTGAAACAAAATTTTATTACGAACTAGTCTGGAATTAATACAATGAGTAGATGTCTTTCTACTGGTCATTAACATTATAAATACAAAATCGTACATGATAGTATTACTTTGTGCTACATTGATTATTAAACATGAAAACGAAAGCACAGGGATTATTAAATCACAGATTGTGAACTTGTTGCATAATCATCTAAGTGGATACGATACTTGCATCATGACAAAATATTGTAGCATAAAAATAATAGCTGTTCCACGTACTAACTGCATAGAAGTTTGAAAAATATACTTTAAAAGTCTTTTTTTTCATTTTATTTTATTTTTTTATTAATTTATTTTTGTTACAGATGTTTCTCCTTTTTTCCCCACTGACACCCTGCTCCCCATCCCCCCACTCCATCCCCACCCTTAGCTTCTTAATGAAGCAGGTCTCCATCCTCATAACTTGAAGAGGATGTGACTCATTCCACAGACATCTGTCTTCTAGCACCACACCTCATGTATACCAGGCCTTCAGCTGTGTTCTAGGAACCCCGTATCGTACACTATTAGGCTGCACATCTATGCTAAGCATATAAGACAATGACTGACAAGGAAAAAATGTTTTTTTTAAATATATACTTAATCCATTTGGTATATTTCAGAAGGTGCAATACTTTTCTTCATTTATCACTGAAAGAAGTTAGACATTAACTTCAAAAAAAAAATCAGCAAATGGCTAACAAACTTCCTTGAAAGTCAGTCACATATATAGTGCATCCTAGAAAAGAGGAGGGGCGAGACAGGTTCCACCCACTTTCATGAGTTTCATCCAATACTGAACCTCCTCAAGGGTGGAGAGAAAAGGCAACTTTCAAAAAGGAGCATGTTATTAAATGAGGCATTTACTCTACTCCTTCCTAAGAGCACCAAGCGGGGAACATGTTTTCTAAACTAGATCTAGGAAGTGGAATGTGGAGTCACCCCATCCTCCTCGCCTAAAGGGCTGTCCAATGGTTAATGAATTTTTTAAAAAATGACTCAATAAAAACAAACCCCCCCTACACCCCCCCCCTCAAAACAACAGCAACAAAAACTACATGTCCCAGATCACCCTGCAGAGTGGAATCCGGGAGCAGCTTCAACAACCCGAATTAGTCTGTCACAGAGTCATCACAAGCATGCCTGGCTTTTAAACAAAAAACAAAAACAAAAAAATAGATTTTTTGAAATAACAAAACAAAAACTAGTACTGATCACTTTTCTGACAATACACAATTACTCAAAATTAACTAGTATTGAGAGGGGGAAAGGGACCATCCCTGTGGGCTTTGTTTCACACGAGTGCATCTGGGTAGGTGCAGGGCATTTGTCATTATTGCAAAAACGAATTTTAATTTTTAATCTTTAGTTTGACTTAAACATGGCTTTTAGTGTGATGCCGGCACCAGCTGTGCAGAAAGGGCTCTGGAGAGATGGTCATAGCAGCACACACCTGCGGCTCTTCTTCAATTCTGGAGGCTCCAGGGCAGCCGATATTGCTTCATCAGATACGTCCTTTAGGCCTTTCTGTGTAAGTGCAGAACACTCCACATACATGACAGCCTTCAGGTCACGGGCCAGCTTTTCAGCAGTTTCTGGAGTGATAGGTTTCTGTTTGTTCTTGGCAAGTTTCTCAATAGTAGAGGGGTCATCTCTAAGATCACTTTGGGTCCCAACAAGCAAGAAAGGAGTTTGTGGACAGTGGTGAGTTATCTCAGGCACCCACTTTTCCTTCACATTTTCAAATGAGGATGGAGAGACCACTGAAAAACAGACGAGAAATACATCTATTTGTGGATAACTCAGCAGTCATAATCTGTCATAATCCTCTTGCCCTGCAGTATCAAAAAGTCCAAGAGTATATGGCTCTCCACCGATCGTAACTGTGACTGCCTAGCTGTCAAAAACAGTTGGTACATACTCAGATGGAAATTTGTTTGTTATGTAGGATATCAGGAGACATGTTTTACCAATGGCACCATTGCCCACAACAACACACTTAATTGTCTGCATTGCTGAAACAGTTTTCTATCCACTTTAAATATTTCAAATCCAATGAGGACCTCAGCTTCTCCGCCGGGGCATTCTGTTGTTATGTTTTATGTTTTTTTGTTTTTTTTTTTTATTTTTTTGCCATGGGCTCATGAATGCTATGTTATTGTAAAACTATTTTGAACGTAAAAGAAAAGAAAGTTGCTACAGACTACACTAAGTGCTGGATGAGTGTTATAGGAGCTCATTTTTGGAAGAGTTTAGTGTTTTATTAAGAACTGGGTGTTTGGGCAAATCTCGTGAAAGCTGCAGTCTTGGGCCGGACATTTATTCATTCAACCATTTACCCACTGTGTTGAGTGTAGTATGTTTAAATGCATTCTGTGAAAAACAATGAAAGATTTTTTTCATGCCAAAGCATGGCATAATCATAATCAAATAAAGTATGTGCATTATTAATATTTATTCTAGTTCTTCGGACTGACCAGTGAGAAAATCATTCCCTCAACTAGATGATAGAGATAGGAATTAAATGGAATCTGGGAATGTTAGTTAAATGTGAATCTATATTTAGTAGAAAACAACAACTAATCTCAAATACAAACTCTTAGAATGAAGAATAACACCGAAGTTTCAGTAAGGCTTCAGTGATTGGGCAGTTAGCTGTTCCATTAGCAGGAACAGGAATGTGAAGGAGAAAGTACAGATGTGCTCAGGAGAGAAGCCTAGTCTATGATACATTAGTTTAAAGATGTATTTTCTCTGCAGAAATGTTCGAAATTCAATTAGTAATATGGGTCTGGAACCAAAATAGAGTTTGTAGATAAAAGTTAGAAAGTATGTGCATGGAGGTGATCATTGTGGACACAGAAGTAAATTAGATAGCTAGAGAAAAAGAATAAAACTGAAGATAAAAACATGAAGGTTTCCTATATTGGAAGAGAGCAGGAGAAAGAGAGAATCTCTTTGAAAGAAAACAGATATTATGATCAGAACAAGGAAAGTGCGTATGTTCTGGAATTCAAATTCTTTAAAAAGAAGAAGAAAGCCATAGAGATAGAAGGAGGACTTGTATAAACAAAATAACAGACTTTGCTGGTTTTGCTCAGTGGTTAGAGCACGGGCCTCTGGACCAATGAGTTGCGGGTTTGATTCTGGTCAAGGGCATGTGCCTCAGTTGCTGTTCGTCCTCAGCCCTGGTCGGGTCGTGTGGGAGGCAACCAGTCGATGTCTCTCTCTCTCTCTCTCTCTCTCTCTCTCTCCTCCCCTCCCTCCCACTCCATCTGATGATAAACAGAAAAATATTCTCAGGTTAGGATTAAAAAACAAAACAAAAATAAACAAACAAAATAACAGAGGAAAAACATTGGGAATAGCTAGAAGAGAACAGAACATAAGGTCTATCTTAGGGACAACTGACAAATGTGATTAGAAAGGCAGTATGACCACTTTAACGTCTGTCTACAAAGTTGTACTTAAGGCAGTTGGAGTTTGTGGATGTTTAAAAAAATTTTTTTCTGGCTCCATGAGTAATGTATATTCACTATGAAAAATATGGAATGTCTCTAAAATACAAAGAAGAAAACAGGCTGGCATATAGTAAGCCCTCAAATAATGTCAGTTTTATATTTTACATATATAATAATTATAATAATTAACATTTATCATAAGCATTTACTATGTGATTAATATTCTTATCCAGAATGGTGTTTGTTTTTTTTCTGTGTGTTCTAATATTATGTACTAAGCTTATGGTCCTTTATATAGTTAATATATTTGAGTTTCAAAACAATTTCTGTAGATGGTGCTATTATTACTTCTATTTCACAGAGGAGGACTGTGTCAAGAAAGGTTGAATAACTTGTACCAAGTTGCATAGCCATCAGTTTTGGAGCTCAGATTCAAACCCAAGCAATGTCTCCTCACATGTCCTGGATGATATACCGTCTTCCTATTACTTGAAAGAATGTGCTGACATTTTTTTATCAGGCATTCTAACTTTTAGAACATTTTCAAAATCTTCTCTATTTCAGATAATGCAGCACTCCTAGAGAAATCTCCGTGCCCCTCTCTAAGTTTATTTCCTTAAGATAGCATCCAAGTAAAATGCTAGTGTAAAGCCCATGTACATTATTAACACATTTTATAAATATTGTCAAATTTCTCTTCAGAGATCATCAATATATACTCCCTAGAACAATTTATGAAAGTGTCTGAGTATTATATGTGTGTCATTATACACGCATGCACACTTTGAATTCTCCTGAAAAGTGTACTTGGAACATCTAAAACCTTAATAATACAAGATTTTAACAGGCAATGATGTTTACAATGTACAGTGTTAGGGGAATGCATTTCAAAGCTATACGGACAGAGGTTGTTTAGAGGCAGAAAGAGTGATTTTAAAACTATTACAATCCTCCAGCCATGACATAATGGGAATGTCAACTAAGAAAATTAATGGGATGAAATAGAAAGCAAGGTGCAGGGACATTATTTTGGGACATTTCATTTAATAAAAGAATAAATACAAATGTTACCATTAAAAAAAAGAGAGAGCCTGGAATATCTTCAGTGATTTTGACATCTTAAGTAGGAAATTGAGGGACGTAAGTAGACAAGTTTGTTTGTTTGTGGTATAATTTACATAGAGTTAAGATCCTGTTTTTGATGTACAGTATATGAGTTTTGACAAGTGAATAGTCATGTAATCACCACTACAATCAAGATAGAGAATCCCACCAGATTTCCTTATGTGTCTTTGTGGTTGACCCATTCCTCCACTCCCAGTCACTGGCAACCAGTGATCTGTTTTCTTCCCTTACAGTTTTGTCTTTTCCAGAACATCTTATAAATGAAATCATACACTGTGTGTGTAGGCTTTTGAGTCTTGGTTCAGCTCAGTATATACATTTGAGATTCATCCATGTTCTGCACGTATTCCTTATTATTGAGTAGTAGTCCATTGCATAGTTGTACTGCAGTATGTCCATCTACCAGCTGAAGAATATTTTGGTTGTTTCCAGTTTGGGGCGATTATACATAAAGCTGCTATAAACATTCACATACAGGTTTTTGTGTGAATGTTAAGTTTTCATTTTTCTTGAATAAATATGTAGACGTAGTGTAGCTTGATTGCAAGATAAGTATAGTTTAACTTTGTAAGTGGCCAACCGTTTGGCATTTGCAGCAGTAATGTATGAGAATTCTAATCACTCCACATCTTGTCTGCACGTGGCATTGTCCTATTTATTTTACCATTTTAATAGGTGTAAAAGTATCTTGTGATTTTATTTTGCATTTTTCTAATGACTAATTAATGGTGTTGAATTTATTTTAATATAGTTGCCAGTGTTTTCAATTCTTCTTTTGTCTGAGGTTATGACTCTGAAGAAAAGGGTGAGAACAGTGGATAATATCAAATATAAAAACATTGAATCTCGTAGGTCATGGCTTAAGATAAAAGAATAATAGTTGAATGACAAGGGTAAATTTTTTGGGACAAGGATAATACAGTTGGTCAAGATTGCTGATTGATTAAATGAATTTGAAAGGTGGAGAAAAAAATATCCTGAAAATATTATCAAGAACAACAAATGCATATAATAAGAACAAGATTAAAACTGATGATTTGAAGTAAAAGTCATAAAGACAGTTGGAAACAATATTTTTATCCATCTGTACACCAATGAACAGAACATGAGTAATTAAAACAATGAATTTCCTGGCCGAGTGGCTCAGTTGGTTGGAGCATCATCTTGATAAGTCAAGGTTGCAGGTTCTATCCCCGATCAGGGCACATACAAGAATCAACTAATGAGTGCATAAATGGGTGAAACAACAGATTGATGTTTCTCTCTCTCTCTCTCTCTCTCTCTCTCTCTCTCTCTCTCTCTCCCCCCAAATCAATACATTAAAAAACAGACAATTAACTTAAAATTTTAACATAAATAAATATTGATATTTGTAGACATTGCTGGAAGGGACATACAAAGTATTTCTAGATCACTAGAAGAATAAGACTTATTTGATAGACACAATTTTGATAAATGAGGAGGCAGAATAGCACTGAAAATTAATGTAGCCATAACATGACAGTCAAAATGTCTCAGGATGAAAGGTAAGCAAAGTGCCAACCTTGTGTGGGCTTGTTACCTAGAGCAGAATTATATAGAAGATTTGTACAATGCTTTCATCTGTGTATGAAAAGGCTGGCCCAGAGGAAATGGTAGACTCTCTCACTTATCTGTTGGAAACTCCATTCTGCCCTAAGTAGGAATCAGTTATCTGCCCTCTGCAAAGTTATTGTTTAAGTGAAGAAATAAAAAATAAGATCTTGATGCTAAAGCTGAACTAAACAATAAAGTACAAATTAAATGTGAACTAAAATAAATAATAAATAAAAGCAAAATAATATATAAAACATGTTATATATAACACATTGTATATAATAAAAATGAGAATGAGTAGAAGATATCCATACATTTTATTCATCAAATACCTATGGAGTAACTTCTGCATGAACACTGAGAAAGGCTGAGGGGATAGATGGTAAATGCAGCACAGTCCCTCTTCTCATGGAGCTCATACACTGAGCGAGTCGTTGTAATAAGAATAGCGACTGTTAGCAAAGGCAGAGTGATTTGAAAATGTAGGAAGCTCTCCAATCATTTCAAATTTAGCATGAACATCTATGAAATATGGAAGTGGGATTAATAGAAAAGTATAATTTGAGCACATATCAGGGCCCAGAAAGCAAAAGCCAGAACAAATTGAGACTTATGAAACATCCCAAGACAATGGCAAAGTAATTTAGTCCTGTTCGGAGCACGGGAATGAATATTGAAAGGTTACCACTTGCACGGGATAGTAAATGTTGGCTTGGCAGAACTGTTCAACTAATTGCACTGATGCATTAAAGAAAAGAAATGGACTAGGAAGAGTTGACGAGGTTTGAAGCCCAAAGGTGGAGAAGTGGTGGAAAGTGTGCTTGAAAGGAGTCGTGTCTCTAGAAGAACATGTCAGTGACATCACACCACCATAAGCTATGAAATCCCCGGAAACATGAAAAATACCAATTCTCATCTCATCTTCACGTTCGCACAGTCCAGGTGACTGAGAAGTCCTTTATCATATTGTGCTTTTGGTTTATAGTTTTACAGAAGTCATAGATATACTGGAAGGACTCTGGCTCAGTAATTTTCTTCCAGATAATCAAATGATTTTATTTTTTAAATGAATAATATACAAAATCTTTGTAATTTTAGAATATTTATAAAATTATAACAGGAATCATCAGTACTTTTAGTGCTTTGATGTTTGAAGAAATACAATGAAATGTATAGATCTGTGATTAGATTGTTGCTTTTTACTTAAACTAGGCAGTTGAAATAGCTCTGAAGTTTCACTCTAAACCAAGATTCCACAAATAACTATTGAAATTGCACAGTAAACATTGTTTGGTGATTTAAAAAGCTGAGAAATGGTGAAGAAGGGATAAAGTATTGGATAAGAATGATGTGGTCATCTAGTTAACCTTTCATTACTTGTTTATTCATCTTTAGGAAGACATTTTAGCACTTCTCTCTGTCAGGCACTGTGCTATTCAGTAGTGACACAAAGTTTAATAAGTAAAAGACTGGAGCCCTGGCCTCATAAAAGCTCACACTCCAGTTGGAAGTAAGTAGGACATGGGAGCAATATAGTAAATTGTGATACATTTAATAAGCGAACTTCTGAGCATCAGACAATAATCAAGAGAATTACATGTAATTAAGTCTTTTGACAGGGACAGGGAAGATGTCAAAAAGAAGAAGATGTTTTGTTGCAGTCTTATTTTTGTTGTTCATTAAAAAACAAATTGCCTGTTGAGCACAGATATGTGCAGAAACTTGTAAAGGTACCAACCATGTTTAAGTATTTTAGAAATCAAGTAGAAAAATCAAGTCAGATGTCTCACAAAAGTAGATTTGTAGCTAATTGTATAACAAAGTACAAAAAGGTAAACTTGACAAATCAGTGCCAACCAACGTTCAGCTGTGTGTTACAAAGCTGTGCACTTGACATTGATTTATAAAGCATTTGTATCAATGATGTGGATGAACACATAAAACATAACTGGAAATAACAAAGCTGGGAGGGGTGGTTAAAACATGGCATACAAAATTAAAATAAAGACCAGAGATAATAAGTCATATGTAATAAGATACATTTAATTATCAATAATAATTGTGAGTTCGTCTTAAAATACATTAAATAGATATAGGACTGTAAAGAGCATGACATCAGAACATAGAACTCCTGTTATGACACAATGTGATTCAGATGCAAAAACAGACAATGAGCACTGGATGCTTATGTAACATTAACAGATGTGTGAGGTCATTTCTTGATGACACTTGTTACCATAGCTTGCTCTGATTAGACTCAAGTCAAACTAAGTCCAGTTCTGGGAACATAGGCATACTTTTATGTGCTGTAATGTGGATTATTTTGGCAGGGACTTAGAGACCAGAGGTATCTAAAACATCAAGGATGGCAAAGAAGGGAACTTAAAACACTTAAGCAGCAGAAGCAGGTGCAGACCAGTGGGTGAGGTACCCTGGACAGAGAATCTGTAGGCACAATGACAGATGTCCTAGAAGGCAAACCGTGTGTGGTCTCAGCAAGTGTGAGCTACCACAGCACCAGGAGAAAGTGCAAGCCCCACTTAGACTCAAGTGGATCCTCACTCCAGATGAATGACTCTACAAAGGAATTGAAATAAAGGGCAAAATGGCACCGTCTGAAAGGCCTCAGAGAAGGAGAACAAGGCAAGACCCTGTTTCCAGAGGTAATGGAACAGAAGGAGGAGAAAAATGGAATGAGCATCCTGAACATGGAAGAGGAGGCAAAGGCCCTGGTCCCGAAGAATCACAGCAGAGCTAATAGCAATGCAGGTGTCTTAGTTTCCAAAATGCTCCCACCTAGAACAGGTTTGATCCCTGGTTCATGGGCAGGGCAGGGTCTACAGGTGACGGGCATTTTCCCATCTGGGAAAATAAGAATTACAGAGCTAATCGGGTTACATAAATAATTCAACATTCCCTCAACTCCACTGCGCAGTTGATTCATTCTGAGTGAAACACATCAATTGAATACTATCCCGTGAGTTGATCACTGTGCTAGATTCAGAGAATATGAAAACAGATGAAGTCAGTGCTTTGACAAAGAATTTTTGCAGGTAGTGGAGAATCATTAAGGTTTTTAAAACCAGCAAGTAATGGGCTTGGTTTTAGAATGATAGCTAACAGCAAATGCAAGGGTTTAATAACCTATTCACATGATTGAGAAATAATGTTAAAGAAATGTAGGCTGGTTTAAAATATTTGTTAAAAGATATTACATATGTAATGTTTTGTATGTATCTTAGTTGGGAAAATAGTTTGTGGGATATTGCAGAGAATATACCAAAATAATTGAAATCAATTTCTAATTGCCTAAGTAATATATATTTTCTTTGCCAAAAATTCTAATAATACAGGCATGCAGTTTGGTCACATTTTATGTGAATTTGAATTATTTAAATACGAAGCTGAATGTATATGAAGTATTTATAGATCACACTGCTTGAGAAAAATGTTAAACAAAGCAAATAACCCTAAATTTAAAAATCACTGAAATGATGGATGAGATGAAGCAAAGAACTTACATGCATGTATGCATAACCAGTGGACATAGACAACAATGCTAGGGGGGTGCGGGAGGGCGCGATGGGGAAGAAGGGGTCTGGGGGGAAAAAGGAGAAACATCTGTACAAAAATAAATTAATAAAAATTGGAGGAAAAAAAAAATCAATGAAATAAGTACATTGTAAACTGTTTACGCTATTGCCACAAGGTGGTGCCATAGTGATAACTGGTCAGTAATGTAAGTATTCTTCCTACCTTTTCTCTGCATTTACATCATTATGTAATATGTTTATAACCATAGTCATAATTTGAGGCTTTCTAAATAAGTGAAACTCACTGTCTTCAGTAAATCAAATGTGTTGGGGATCCACCTGATTAACTGTTGTCTAATATTTCTTAGTGAAAAGATACTGTAATTCACTGAACAAGTCCCACATCAGGGGCCACTCAGGTGTCTTAACAATTGTTCACTAAAGCAAATTATGTCATAGAGAACATTCTTGGATAATTACCTTTGCATGCATAGGAAGTGTGTCTGGAGTACATATTTTACCAGAAGAAATTTCTGGTTCAAAGCAAATGAACCTTTTAAATTCTAATAAACATGGCCCAGTTGACTTATTCCAAGGTTCTAACAACTGAAGCTCTAACCAACACTGTATGAGAATGCTCATTTTCTTTCATATCGCCATGACGGAATGTGTTCTATCTTTCTAATGTTTCCACCTGATGTAAAAATGTTGGTGGTGGTGATTTATCATTCCTTCATTAATAGTGAGGTTGAAGAGCTTTTACAATTTTTTGTAAGCTTTTATGTTTTTGTTCAGTGATTTCCCAGCTCGTATCACTTGCCCATTTTTTACTTTCTTTTAAGGGGTTATATTCTTTGTTGTTGTTGTTTTGGATTATGTAATATGTTTATAATTATGTAATATGGTCCGAGCTTTCCATATGTTATGGATATTAGTCATTAGATTGTTGTGTCTGTTATTTGGTTTTCTCTTAATCTGTCACTAATCTTTGAATTTTGATAATGGTGGCTTTTATTGAAAATGAGTTTTCTTTTTCTTTTCTTTTTTTTTTTTTGGTGGTCAAACTTAAGGATTTTTCTGCTATAGGTATTGGTTTTTATTTTGTTTTGATTTGCTTTGAAAAAGTTTTCCAAAATTTTAAATCTCTACAAAGGTATTTCTTTTATATGACTGTAATGCAACTATATAAGTTTTTTTATTAAACAGTTAATATTTTTGTACACATGGAATTTATGTTTTTATGGATATCCAATTATCTGAGCACAATGTATTGAATAGACATTTTGCTTCTCCAGTAATTTGGAATATTACCTTTTTCATGTACCAGTTCCAAACATACATGATTCTATGGCCAGATATTCTATACTGTTCTTCAACTGCCAAAATATTCATATTTCCACACAAATAAATGCAATGGATCACAGAATTATTCCCGCTTCCAAGAAGCAGGAAGGAGTTCAGCAAGTTAAGGGATTTGCATGAAGTCCCTTGACTGCACGCTGGTGGTCAACCTGGACCTGGGAACCCATTTGTCTTATTTCTTAGTATTTTTTCTCATTCTGCTGCAAACTATGATTTGAAACCAACAGAAGATAGGCCACTTTTATCCTCTTTTATCTTGACTCTTTTTCAGTAACAGAGGAAGTGTGTAGAGGGTCCCCATGCCAGAACGGGGGCACGTGTATCAATGGAAGAAGTAGCTTTATCTGTGCTTGCCGGCATCCCTTCACTGGTCACAACTGCACCGTCAAGGCGGTGGAAGAAAATGCTTTAGCTCCGGGTAAGAAAGTGCACGCACCCTGGGGTGTGTTCAGTGTCTTACGCAAAAACATTTTTGGAAATATTTATGAATGAATATTTAAGCCTGCTTCATCTGGGCTCACTTGAGGATTAAATCCTTCTGAAACTTATCAAATAAGGAACGTGATTTACAAGTGGAAATGTCTTGTTGTCAGATAAACAAACTCATATTGATGTACACTTGTTGACATTTTCCATATTGGTATAATAGAGACAGTCTTTTTCCCCCTCATTGCATCCTAAAAGGAAAACTCTATCTCCTTAAACAAGTTGTTAAACAGCACACCTTTGATTCCTATTATATAAGGTCATTTGAATGAAGTTTTCATAAGTGCTTACCAGCACAGTGTATCTTCCGTGAAGGTCAAGCTCAGAGTGCCTTTGACTGGGCAAGGACTGGTCGAGCATGCTCACATGTATTGAGTAGAAGAGATGCCTTTTCCCCCATGTACCTGTGTAATTATTGGTTGCTATAAATTTACTTCAAGAGTCTACCATTTCTGATTTTTTTTGTACAAGAAAATATATGCAACACTTAAAATGTATTCTCTTTAATGAGAGCAAAAAACATATTTCAAATCAGGCTTTTGATACGCTGCATAGTGAACAGTACATTTTTTTTTTAGTCTATTTTTAAATCTCGGCCTTTGTTAGTACATTTGGTGTTAATTACATAGAAAATTCCTTTTGTCTACTTCTCTGTAGTGCATATGACTTCATTTGGTTTTCGTTTAGCCTCTAGAAACCATTTGACAAGGTGCTGGAAAATTTGTTTCCACATCATGTCAGCTTAATTCCTTCAAGGAGCTTTAAAACATTCTGGCATACCATAATAATCACGGAGTGCTTTGAATTCCTTTATCTCTGGAGAGATTAAAACAATATGCAAATTAATCTTTGAGGCACTTTTATGAGGGAGGTAGGATGTTATTATTATTCTACCCTGATCTAAAGGAGAAACTGAGGCTCAGAGACACTAAGTGATTTCAAGTAACTCAGCCAAGAGAAGAGGCAGGTGTCCAGACACACCTGCCCTTGTTAAATATGATGAATGACTTTTTCTTCTACTAATCCTTTTTGTAACTGAGACAAAATGATAAAGATATGAGGAAAGGTAAAACATAAACATTAATTCTTTTCATTTTTTTTCTTTCACAGATTTTTCCAAAGGATCTTACAGATATGCGCCGATGGTGGCATTTTTTGCATCTCACACATACGGCATGACGACGCCTGGCCCTATTCTGTTTAATAATTTGGATGTCAATTATGGATCTTCATATACTCCAAGAACTGGGAAATTCAGAATTCCGTATCTTGGGGTGTATGTTTTTAAGTATACTATTGAGTCATTTAGTGATCATATCTCTGGATTTTTAGTGGTTGATGGAAGAGACAAGCTTGCATTTGAATCTGAAAATATTAACGGTGAAATACATTGTGATAGGGTTTTGACTGGGGATGCCTTACTGGAATTAAATTATGGGCAGGAAGTGTGGCTACGACTTGTAAAAGGAACAATTCCAGTCAGATATCCCCCAGCTACTACCTTTAGTGGTTACTTGTTATACCGTACATAAGTTAGTGTGAAAGACAGACTCACCCCTCCTGAGAGGCAGCCAGTGTTTTTATTTAGCTCTGCATGTACATCTGCTCTGCTTGTAGTTCTTCTACACAGCACGAAAATCAACTTTTTTAATCTGAGTAAGGCTGTAAGTTTGTTTATTTCATAAAATTATTTGAATATCTTTTAGATAATCTGAATATGAAGGAGTTCTTGCTCCGAAAGAGATTTAGTGGCACAGAAAACAAAGCGCGTGTGTTATCATAACTATTTTGGGGGCATGTTAGTCATTTCAATGTAAAGTAATAGAGAATGGTAATCGCTCAATATTATCACAGTAGTCTTTCCAATAAAACATTAACTTGTGTTATTCTCTGCATATATAAATATTAAGGTATATTTCTTGACTACACAAATTCAAACACATTTCTCAAAGACCAAGAAGTGTTTTTTTTATTTTGATATTTACTATTTACTGTTGAGTTGATCTATTTTATATATTAAATATTCCATTTGTAATCAAAATTAATAAATTTGAGTTTGACACTTGAAATGTGCTTCACTGTACTCTCTCCTTGTAATTAGAGGAGAAAGTAATAATTGACAAATGTTTGAACATTCACAAGCAAGTCTAAGGATACGTCAGTGGATCTCTCAGTTGTCTCCATTACACAGTATCTACAGGGGGAAATAAAACCTTTCTCTAAGAATGTCCTTCTGCTGAAGCACATTTCCTCTTAGAAATTTGTTGAGTAACAGTCTTTGTCTTTATCAAAGGCAATTTTTAATGTAACAATGTATCTTATTAGTCAAAACTGTTTTCCTGTCCTCTATCCTTGCCAGGCACCTGTGGGACACATTAAAGCACAAATGAAAGGCCTGCCCTTCTTGGATTGTACATTTAGTCGGGTTGATCCCCCTGTTCAAGGTAGAGATGTGTGTGTGCTGCCCCAGCGATTTCGAACCCAGGGTTTCATCCAGGAGCTGAGGAGTGTTATAAAGCGCCTTCCCCTGAGAGCTTTTACCACAGCTCAGTGAGAATCTTCAATGAGCTGTACTGAGTTTGCGTTTAGAGAAAACAATCACAAAGTCGTGTTCATTTCTCTGGGCTGACATACTAATTAAACAATCTTCAATTCTGGAAAAAGTCCAAATTTTGGTGTTTTTATTATATTTATTCATGGATTGCTTAATGTATTATCAAAGCCCAGGCTTAAGTCAAACATTTTCCAGATACCAAGTGTTGAATGTAGTCATATTTAGAATACTTTTAAATGTTATTTTCACAGTTGTAAAAATACCAGTCTAGAGCAGATCTTGGTTTAACATAATTTCCTATTAGTAGTTAGATTCAAATGGCTAGTTATGTCAACCTCACTGAAGATTACAATGAAAATGCTACATGGCACAACCTAGAAGTCAGTGGGGTGTTTTATTTTCAGCGTATTTGAATCTAAATCCAAAAATTTGGATTCAAGCACTTATTTGAATTTTTTTTTTAATTTATTTCTGTTACAGATGTTTCTCCTTTTTTCCCCATTGACACCCTCCTCCCCATCCACCCCCCACCCTGTCCATGTCTATTGGTTATGCATACATGCATATAAGTTCTGTGGTTTATCTCTTCTCTCCCTCCGACCCCCTCTTCTGAGGGTTGTCAGTCTGTACCCTACTTCCATGTCTCTGGGTCTACCCTGTTCCTCAGACTGTTATGTTCATTATATTCCACATATAAGTGAGATCATGTGATATTTGTCTTTCTCTGCTTGGCTTGTTTTGCTTAGGATAATACTCTCGAGGTCCCTTCATGTTGTCTCAAAGGATAAGAGATCTTTCTTTCTTACAGCTGCATAGTACTCCATTGTGTACATCTACCACAGCTTTTTTATCCATTTGTCCACTGATGGACACTTGGGCTGTTTCCAGATCTTAGCTATTGTAAATGTGGTTTTTATCTTTCATTTTGTTTATGTGGTGTATCACATTTATTGATTTGCGAATATTGTACCAGCCTTGCATCCCTGGGATGAATCCCACTTGGTCATGGTGAATAATTTTTTTGATGTATTGCTGGATCTGATTTGCTAATATTTTGTTAAGGATTTTGGCATCTATGTTCATCAGGGATATTGGCCTGTAGTTTTCTTTCTCTGTAGTGTCCTTTTCTGGTTTTGGAATTAGAATTGTGCTGGCCTCATAAAACAAGTTTGGAAGTCTTTCTTCTTCTTTAATTTTTTGAAATAGTTTGAGGAGAATGGGTTTTAGTTCTTTGAATATTCGGTAAAACTCCCCCCTTTAAGCCGTCCGGGCCTGGGCTTTTGTTTGCTGGGAGAGCCTTGATTACATCTTCAATTTCCTTCGTTGTTATTGGTCTGTTCAAGTTTTCTATCTCTTCCTGGTCCAGTTTTGGGAGACTATGTGTTTCTAGAAATTTGTCCATTTCGCTTAGATTGTTGAATTTGTTGCCATATAATTGTTCATAGTATTTGTTAACTATCCTTTGTATTTCTGTGGTCAGTTGTTACTTCTCCTCTTTCATTTCTGATTTTGTGTATTTGGGTTCTCTCTCTTTGTTTCTTGGTGAGTCTAGCTAAGGGTTCTTCAATCTTATTTATCTTTTCGAAAAACCAGCTCTTTGTTTTATTGATCCTTTGAATTGTTTTTTTTGGTCTCTATGTCATTTATTTCTGCTCTGATCTTTACTATTTCCTTCCTTCTACTTGCTCTGGGGTTTTCTTTTTGTTTGCTTTCTAGTTCTTTAAGTTGTGAGGTTAGATAGTCTATTAGACATTTTTCTTGTTTCTTGAGGTAGGCCTGTAGTGCTATGCACTTCCCTCTCAGAACTGCTTTCGCTGCATCCCATAGATTTTGTGTTGTTGTGCATTCTTTTTCATTGGTTTCCAGGAAGTTTTTAATATCTTCCTTGATCTCGTCGGTAACCCATTCATTGTTTAATAACATGCTATTTAGCCTCCATGTGTTCAAATGTCTTTGCATGTTCTTGTTGCAATTAATTTCTAGTTTCATGCCATTGTGACCTGAGAAGATGCTTGATATGATTTCAATCTTCTTGAATTTGTAGAGACTTAGTTTGTGTCCTGACATGTGGTCTCTCTTTGAGAATGTCCCATGTACACTTGAGAAGAATGTGAATTCTGCAGTTTTGGGGTGTAATTCTCTGTAGATATCTATTAAATCCATTTAGTCTAGCACTTCATTTAGAGTCTCTGTTTCCTTGTTAATTTTTGTCTAGAGGATCTATCCAGTGATGTCAGTGGGGTGTTAAATTCCCCTGCTATGATTCTATTGCTGTCGATTTCTCCTTTGAAGTCCTCCAGAAGATTTTAAATATATTTTGGTGCTCCTATATTGGGTGCATATATGTTTACCAAGGTTATATCTTACTGTTGGATAGATCCTTTCAATATTATGTAGTGACATTCTTTGTCTCTAGTTATGGCCTTCATTTTGAAATCTATTTGATCAGATATGAGTATTGCTACCCCAGCTTTTTTTCCTTTCTGTCTGCTTGGAAGATTTTTTTCCATCCCTTCACTTTCAACCTATGTGAGTCTTTTGTTGTGAGGTGGGTCTCTTGTAAACAACATATATATGAGTCATGTTTTCTTATCCAATCAGCTACTCTGTGTCTTTTTATCGGAGCATTCAATCCATTTACATTTAAGGTGATTATTGATATGTACTTATTTATTGCCATTTTTGTTTAGTGTGGTTATATTTTTCTTCCTATTTTTTCTACTAATTACAGCAGTCCTTTTAACATTCCTTGCAATGCTGGTTTGGTGCTAATGTATTCTCTCAGCCCCTTTTTTTTTGTCTGGGAAGCTCTTTATTTGACCGTCTATTTTGAATGATAGCCTTGCTGGATAGAGTAGTCTTGGATTCAGATCCTTGTTTTTCATGACCTTGATTACTTCATGCCATTCCCTTCTGGCCTGTAGTGTTTCTGTTGAGAAGTCAGCTGATAGCCTTATGGGGGTTCCTTTGTAGGTAACCTGTTGCTTATCTCTTGCTGCCTTTAGGATTTTCTCTTTGTCTTTAATTTTTGGCATTTTAATTATGTGTCTTGGTGTGGGCCTGTTTGGGTTCTTCTTACTTGGGGCTCTCTGTGCTTCTTGAACTTGAATGCCTTCTTCCTTCACCAAATTAGGGAAGTTTTCTGTCACTATTTCTTCAAATATATTCTCTAATCCTTGCTCATTTTCTTATTCTTCGGGGACTCCTATGATGTGAATATTATTACGTTTCCAATTGTCCCACAGTTCTCTTAAGCTGTTTTCCTGTTTTTCCATTGTTTTTTCCTTTTGGTTTTCTGATTGCTTGATTTTTTCTACCCTGTCTTCTAATTCACTGATCCGGTCCTCAGCTTCCTCTACTCTGCTATTTAGTCCTTCCAATGTGTTCTTTATTTCTGCTATGTCATTCTTCATTTCCAGTTGGTTGGTTTTCAATGCTTCTATATCTTTACTCATGGTGTTGAGGTCCTTACTCATGCTGTTGAGCTTCCTCAAGTTCATGGCTCTGAACTCTACCTCTGATAACTTGCTTAACTGCATTTCATTTATCTCATCTTCGGTAGAGGTCTCTTGTTCTTTCATTTGGGATTTGTTTCTTTGTTTCACCATGTTGGCTATCTCAGTGGATTTTGGAGCCTGCCAAATTTTCCTTGTGGGTGTTGGTGTTCTGCTGTTTGCAGCTCCCTCTACTGGGTTTGGATGAGCATGGGAGGACCCATGTTAAACACCACTGTCAAGTCTTACTTTCCTGGGTAGATTTGCAAGCCCAGGAAAGGTTCAGTTATCCTCTAGCTTTTTTCCTGGAGGCTATTAGTCTCGGTTACTTGAAGAGACTCAGGTTCTCAGTTGAATGAAAAACTCCCTCAGGTGTTCAGCCTAACAGGATTTCCCGAGGGTGGGGCAGATGCTGGTTGTTAATGAGCCCCAATTTGCATTTCTTTGGCCCACCTGGGTGGGGTTGAATCTCCGAGGGAGTGGTTGCTGCCTCTCCCCAGAGCCCTGGGAAGGAGTAAGATGGCTACCATCCTGTGTGGCTGCAAGTCAGCAAAAGCTCTGAGTGCCCTCCAAATCCCGAGTATCCCTACACAGTTCCAGTCCAGTCTGCCCTCCCTCTGCCGGAGCCCAAGGTGAGTGGCTGTGGCTAATTTAGCACTCTTTCCTGGCCCTCTGCACTGTGGAGCCAGCTTGGGATTTTAACCCCGAGGGTGCTGCTCACAGCTAAGACCACTGCTGTCTATGGGCTCCCAGCCTCCTCCTCACACCGCAATCCTACCAGGATCAATTCAGTGTCCCTGGTTATATAGTCCTTGAAAGCTGCTTTTCTGTTGCTTTTTCCCAACAATTTGTCTTTATTTTAGTTGTAATTCCAGTTTGGTCCTGGGAGATGGTCTATGTAGCTTCCATTCACTCTGCCGCCATTTTGGAATATCTATTTTTTTTTTTATTCAAATAAATATTGTACCAAGTCCACTCAAGTTAAGAGTAAAGTACTATCTGACACGACTGAGGGGTGCATGTTCTTATAAATGCTACTCTATTTTGCTTACTTTTGCAACTAAGAAAATATTGACTCCCTAGACTCTTTTTACCAGAATACAGACAATTACAGATAGTTTCCAAATTTTTTGTCATTTACTTCCTTTCATTTACCTTGCTGTCACCGTCATCACCAGCAAAGCATTAATAGTGCAGAATCTGTATGAAAATGACCACATGTCTATTTCTTCATCTACATGAAATTTGTGAATTAGGAATGACAGTAATCTACCAGAAAACATATGTAGGAAAATTCATTTATTTACACTACTTAGGCATTTCCAAAATGATTTCATGTGGCTAGATGGATAATTCATAAGAAAAATATTAAACTTTTACAAAGACAGTTGCTACTTATGTACCAAACTTATGCTAAGAACATGTGCTCTTTTTAATCCTAACTTTACAGATATATTTACATGCTCTAATAGTCATGTCCTGTTGCAAGTAATCTGCTGTTAACAAAGAATACCCTACACAGAGGCCACCACCAATAGTCTCAGCCCCTCTTTCAATTTCCCACTGTACTTTTTTTCTTATCGTACCATTGTCGATTTGCTATTTAACGAACATGTTTAGATCTCTTTAATCCTGCTGAGAAGACAGCTACTAATAATATGGAAATAATTCTGTAGATGAAATATAAAAGACCCTCCAGAGATTGCATGTCTTTTTAATGTGACTTTCATTGCCCTTTCTGAATCCTGTCATTAACATTTTTTTGAATTGTGATTCAATTTCATAAGCTCTAATTGTATTTTGTTTAAACGGTTGGCACACTGACTGGTCATCATTGGGCTTTAGCTTATCACAGAGCTCTATATTCACAGCAAACTATGAACTCTACAGCATACAATGAATGGAAACAATGAACAAAGACCATCACTGCATTTCTGTATCATTTTGACTTCTCTCTTCCCATGTGGTATATTCCAAGTAGAATATGTTTGAGAAAACAACAACAACATCGTTATGAATAACACACCTATACAGCCTAAAGGCATTCTTGAGTGTTACAAAAGAATATATCATTTTATATTTGAGAAAGACATTGTAGATATCACTGGAGCAATATTGGCATCTGAAAAACTGATCTGTAATCTATTTTAGACAATGGGAAGACTCAGATGCCTATAGAGTACCTTAGAATTCTATGAGGCCAGGTCCCAATTGCCCAAATAAAGTTCTTGGTACTGCAGCTAGTAGAAGATCATTGAGGTCAGTAAATGTGGAAAACATGCAAGGATTGTGAAAAGAATTAAATGTCTTTGTTATGGGTGGAAGTGGGGTACACTTTCCCCACTGAGTGCTAGGGGTGGAGTCCTTACTGTATCTCAAGAAAAAGTATTTTCTGAGACTCGCATGGGAGGGTGAATAATTTTTATTTGTGTGGAATTACATTCCTGTGTTTTCAAAGTCCCATTTCCCTTAGTCCAGTCCCGGAAGAAGTGCAGCTGAGGATTCAGCAGGGCTAAAAGCAAAGCCCAGTGTTCCGAATTTCCATTCCATGTTGGATTGGGTCCGGAGTAGCATTAGGCTAGTTGCAGTCCGTTAGTCTATTGTGTGTGGAGGTCACATGTCCGTGAGCCATGTGGGTGAATGCAGGGGAGCCAAGAGAGCACACCCCCTGCAACAAGAGTCCCGAGAGAACCAAGAGCAACTAAGAGAGACCAAGAAAGTCCAAGCACAAACCAAGAGTAAATCAAGAGAATGCCAAGAGTAGCAAGAGAATGAACTTCTTTGTTTAAGGAATTAAATATTCCACATCTTCCCACACTTGCAGTGGCCACGTCTACTCTGGCTGTGATCTGTTCCCATGTGTGACTGACAGGCAAGTACCTTTCCTATGTCACCCAGACTTTCCTGGGCATGTCTATTCTCCCCCCTGTTAAGTCCCTTCCCCCAGAGATCTGTGGGGAATAGACTGGTGGCTCCCTGGGGAGTGTTACACTGCAGCTTCTGGGCAGAGCTGCATGAATTGCATGCCTATAATATGTGGCCTTCCCTTTGCTCCTTTCCTGTTATTAATAACTAGGTTAATTACAATGGTATCATCTTGAGCTCATTAATTAAATTTGAGAAATTTAGAAAATTTCCTAGTAAAATTTATTTTACTCACCTTAATGGAAACACATTTGAATTTATAATCACCAACCCAAAACCACTCCTAATTTCTCATTTTGAATCTAGAAAATTAAAATGTGACATCTATGTTTGTCTTATATTGTTATCTTTGTTAGAAGTTTTAGACCTTTGATGAACAGATCAAAATTTCTTAAAATATTCTCATTGTACTTCATGGCCATGGGCCCTACAGCTGCCTAAGGCCACATGGCTATGGAGGGAGAACAGGTGAATGCATGGGCAAGTGCAGGTCATGAAGCCAGAGAGAACAACTGAGCAATAGAGTGGGAACTCTTTGGGGATTTTAACTTCCCAAGATTTTGCACACTTGCAGTAGCTCCACTGTTCTAGCCAATCCACTGCTCCCCAGGCTAGACTGACATGCAAGCACCCTTCCTATGTCACCCTGACTTCATTGCACATGCACCCATCTCCCCTTTTGTTCAATCCCTTCCCCCAGTGATCTGCAGGGAATGCACCGATGGTTCCCTGGGGAACATGAAGCTGTAGCTTTCTGGTGAAGCTGCCCAGATGACCATGCTTATAATGTCTGTTCTCCCCTTTGCTCTCTTTCTATTGTTAATATTAATAAACTAGCTAATTATGATGATCACATACATACTGGGATTCTGCCAGAATATGGGACCTGAGGACAGAGGAAGTTAAGGCTCATATGACATCTTGAGCTAAGGAGAAAGCAGGGGTAGAAGTTTGGGACATCAAAGGGCAGGAAAGCAATTTGCAAGGATCTAGAAAAGCAAATGTTTGGTAAATAAATGTTTGCTGGGCCATCTTTAACAATGGGACACAGAAGGGACTTTGCTCAATGGGCCTTGCTAGGTTCCCCCCTACCTATCACAACTAATTTATATTAAACTATAGTTATCTGTCATAATATCTCTCTTTCTGGAGCAGGCCCTCTATCTAATTTTTTTTAGGCAATTTGGGAAGGGGTGAGGAGAAGGTCAAAGGTTCTTTCTGAGTCTTTTTTTTTTTCTTAAAAATAACCATCTTAAAATAATCAGCATCTTGGAAGATGTCTTTTGGGGTGGCAAACTCTGCTTCCACTCAGACTTAAAGTAAAATTTCATTGGTTTCAGCCTGCATCTCTTTTGTAAGAAGAGAATAACATTATATATTATTACATAATAACATATATATATTATTATTATTATATATGTTATATATGACTGTTGGAGTGAAGTTTGGGAAAAAAGAGTCTTTATAAAATCTCAAAACACATATCAGAGGCACATGCTTCCGGTTTTCCCTTCCTATTATTATCAGAGAAATGTGTAGATGGTCTTTCTCCTTTGCTAGTAGGAGTGGGATTCTTGAGGTACCACTGGAATAAGCATTTCTGGAGGCCCTCATGGGAGGATGAGTGATTTTTGTTTGCATGGAATTACATCTCTGTGTTTCTAAAGTCCCATTTCCCTTAAATAAGTCCTGGAAGAGGTGCAGCTGGGGATTCAGCAGAGCTAGAAACAAAGCCAGTGTCCAAAGTTTCCGTTCCATGGTGGAGTTGGGTCCAGCACAGCATCAGGCTAGTTGCAGTCCATTAGTCCATCGTGTGGGGTCCACATGGCTGTGGTCCATGTGAGCGAAGGCAGGGGAGCAGGAACATGAGAGTCCCTGAGAAATCAGAAGTGTAAGAGGGCAGGAGCACAAAAAGCAAACTTCTTTGTTTAGGGTATTAAGTATCTCAAATCTTCTGGTTCTTGCAGTGGCCACGCCTACTCTGGCCAATGACCTGTTCCCAGGTGTGACTGACTGGCAAGCACCTTCCCTATGTCACCCAGACTTTACTGGGCATGCATCTATTCTCCCCTGTCCAGTCCCTTCCCCCAGTGAGCCTCAAGGAATAGACCAGTGGCTTCCTGGCAAAGCTGCACAAGTGGCAAGCCTCTGCTCCTTCCCCGTTCTTCATGATTGGGTTCATTATGATAGTATCACTATGATCCAAGATTAAAATGAAAAAATTTCAGAGTGAGTAGAAAGATACTGTGGAAGGTATACTATAAGGGCAATTCTGTTTTGTTTTGTTTTGTTTTGTTTTGTTTGTTTGTTTTCCCCACTTCATATCTCACGTTGACCTCTAGATTCACCCTTCCTGTGTTTCTTCACAACTCCCCACATTTCCCCAGGAGCCTCTCAAACTGCTGTCATTTACTCAGGAACCAAGACCCTTCCGTGTGCAGACAAATGGCGTTTGCAGTACCTGAGAACTAGCCAAGACCTAATTGCTTCTCCCCAGGTCCCATTGGCAAGGAACTTTATTTATTTCTCCCCACACATCCACTCCTTTTCTTTGAAAGCAAACCTCAAGGCAGGATTCACCTTCTCATTACCCAACAGCTTGATTCTCCACGGGAGCCCCTGAAGTCAGCAGGAGAGTGTCTGGCCTGGCAAGTGAAGGGAAAAGCTTTGGTCTTTTAACTTTTACATTCTTGCTTCTCTGTCTGTGTCTCCCTTCTCTTTCCACTCCTTTTCCTCTTCCTTCCTTCTCCTTCCCTTTTTCCTCTTCTTCCTTTTCTTTTGGTTCTTAGCTGCCTGCCTTTTCCCTACCTATTTCTACGTTCCTCCTCCTTCTTGCTCACTTTGTCTCTTTTGCTCTCCTCCGTCCTGCTCATTCCTACCCCCCACTGCTTACACATTTCCATGAGCCACCATATGAAGACTATTCTGGTTATAAAATCCTGTGTTTCCTTTCTCCTCTTTTATTTTTAGCCCCATATTTTCTCAGATCAAATAATAATTTAAAACACTGCCCTGGCCGGTTTGGCTCAACGGTTAGAGCGTCGGCCTGCGGTCTGGAGAGACCCGGGTTCGGTTCCCGCTAAGGGCATGTACTTCCGTTGCAGTTTGTCCCCGGCCCTGGTTGGTTGTGCGGGTGGCAGCCACTCGATGTGTCCCTTTCATGTCGATGTTTCTCTCTCTCTCTCTTCCTTTCTCTCCCTCCCACTCTATCTGAACAAAAAATGAAAAAATGTCCTCGGGGGAGGATAAAAAAATAAATAAAATAAATAAATAAATAAAACACTGCGTAGGATGGACTGTATTTTCACTAACATTTATTTCCATTGTATATAGTACTGAAGTGGGCCTAAATTGTATTTTTTAATAAAGATATTATTGCAAATGTGTTGTTTAATAGGATTCTTTAACTATCTGAATAAATTAGTACATTTCAAAGAAATAAGTAAACATCATTACTTACAAATTACATCTAGTTTAAGCATAGATGACATTTTACTTATTTAGGTGAAATACTTGTCATGTGCAAAGAAACATCAAATGACCAAAAAGTAAATTTTAAAATGGTTGGGTCTATAAAAAAAAAAAAAAAAAGCCATTCTTATAATCAAGTAATATGAAAATAATACACAACTAAATAAAATTATTTATAATAATGAATGAAGAAATATTTGGGGTAAATTAGCCACTATATGGAGAAAACGACCCAGTCAAAAATTTTTGTTCTAGGTATCAGTGTCTTTTGAATGTTCAGACCTCACATTGTTGAAAATCAGTACATTTCAATTGATGAAGATTAAGTTTGATGAATGCTTGATTGTCTCAGATGAAATCACATGTGCCGACAGAACATCTGGTACAGCCTCCCTTCTCGTTATTTTATTGCAAATTTACAACCTATTGCAATTAAAACAACATGATTAAAATTATAGACATTTTGAATAAAGAATAATTTATAGACCTCTAAATAATCAAAGCTATTTTGCAAATGACTAAGAAATAAAAGATTTCTGAAACTCTATATATTGTGTTTTTTATAATGAAACACTGGCATTCAGTATCTGTATTCAGGCATTGCTACTGCAGTGAAAAAAAAAAAAAGAATTCCAAACTCTGAAACCTACAATATCCACTTATTTGTTATATTTATTAAAGCTATTTCATAAGGACTTGACATTGGTTTTCCTTGTTGCTTGTAATGTTTACAAGGTCCAGCAAAATGGCAAACACATAGTAAACATTTATTTAGTATTTGTTTACTAACGTTTGACCTGAAGTATGAGTGAAGTGCTCACAGGACATATGTTTTAGGTCTGCACAAATGCATCATATTGCCTGAGAAAGTAACTAGAATTACTTCAAACAGAACGATACCATAAATAATTGCATAATTTATACACACAGGTGTGTGAAATAGTAATAATAACATTAGTTTATAAAAACAATCTCCCTCACATAACTGGGGTTTCCTGTAACCATCTGTCTATTCAGTGTGACAATTAAATTAAATGTATGGAACTGGATCGACACCAAATAGAAAGCTGCAAGAATCACTTGTAAACTACAGTTTGACTATGTGCATGTTGCTAAGAATTCTAATACCATTATTCATTTACCTTAAATCAATTTTTCTAACCAGAATTAATCACAGATTTTGGTGCCAAGAGAACAAGGCTTGTTAACAAGGCCTGAAAGCAGCTGTCAGTTGGTATTCACAGGTATTTTATAATGACAGGCGGTCTATTAAGGGTGGGGGATTTTATTGTAACCCACCCCTCCACTCTCTTAACACTGTTTCTGTTTAAACAGTTTTTGTAAAAGATGAATTGGTCATTAATATGTAATATAAACAGCATATTTGTGTAAGAGTTCTAGGAACTAACTTCAAAGGAAGCTGACTCCAGGAGACTTGCTGACTTTCAACCTTAAACACGAAACCTCTGCTTGACCAGTTTTGAGATATCATTGGAATAGAGTGTGCTGACTTACACATAGAGAACTTGAAACCCCCTCCCCCTGATTTCTTTGTTCTGCTTTCCCCCTACCTCCTAATAAAACCCCTGCCTTCACTGAGATGGTAAGATGGGCTTTAGGACGGGAGTGTGCCAGCTTCTCAGGCTGCTGGCGCTTTATAAGCTGTCTCTCCTTATACCAGCACCTGTGTCTTGAGTATTGGTTTCCAGGCAGCAGACAGCTGAACCTGAGTTGGGTATCATTATGGGCATGTATTGACTGAGTTCAATTTCCAGTCACAAGTTATTTGACTTTCATTTTTCTGTGCTTCATCTTCTTTATCTGTAAATAGGCATAAAAACTGTTCCTACCTAGCATTAGGATTTTTACTAGATTAAATGTGACAATGCTTGTAAAACATTAAATGCAATGTCCAGGACTTAGCAAACATTCAATGATTGGCGAGCGCTATTAGGTTAGAATGAAGACTGCTAAGGGTAAAGGGGGATGCACAGAGGAGGAGACGATTAGCAAGCTCTCAGTAACTGCTTATTGTTACAGCTGAGTTTTGACAAAGAAAAAAGTGGCAACAAAATGAACAGAATTAGAACAAAAAGTTTATGAAAATAGTGAAACCAAGGGTCCTTTGACTTTAATTAAATTTAGCTTTGAATCCAAGCTCTAGAAATCACATTCTCCTCTCTCTCTCTCTCCATCCCTTGGGTAATCAGCAAGCCCTGAGGCAGCAGAAAACAATAGCTGAGACCTGACCAATGGTACAAGGTCTGGACCTCTGGTAGGCTAAAGATAACATCTCCACCTAAGTTATGATTCAGCTCCTGAGCCATAAGGTGAATCTACCTCCTGCTACTTTCCCCTGAGACCAGACAGATGCAGGAGCTGTCCTCAAGACCTGGAGAAATTATTTATTACCCTTACTCCACCTTCAACCAATCAGCTCCCAAAACGACTCTGAAACCCTAACCCCTGGTGTCGTGTGATATTGCTCAATATAATCTGCAACCAACATGCCATCAGGAAGTCTATAGAACACATGCTTGCCTGCACTCCGGATTGGCCACTTCTCTAATAAACCTTTCTGTTCTGAAAACCAGTGCTTGCAAACAGACAGACTCAAACACTGGGGTTTGGAAACAATAGGACAAAAGATATCATATTGCCAGAATACACGTGCACAGCATCATCTGACAGAGTGAAAAACTGAGAGGGGAAAAAAAGATAAAAAGATAGTCTTGCACACTTCTAAAATGGAACGTATCCCTAGCACGAGGTGACACATCAGTGTTTGGAGGAAAGACAGAAAATGAGGGCATATAAAGAAGAAAGTATTTGTTGAACTTCAGATGATATATTAATTATTCACTTGTCTTTATATTATAGGTGACACAAAACTTTCTGGGGTGTAAAGAAGGGTTAATTACAAAAAGGATATTAAAAAAATCATTGCCAAGATGAAAAATAATTTCTCACATAAGTCAATTTTAAAAATATATTTTAGCCTGATTATTGCCTTTTAAAAATCACTTTTACCATAGTATTTATAGATTCTTTGGGTATTGTATTAATCATACATGTCAAAATAACAGATCGCATAGAACAGGCAGAAGTTAAAGCTTTAGAACTTCATAAGCTGTTCTAATGCATCAAAATTGCATGAAAATTAAGAAAATCATTTTATATTGCTAAAAAAAATGTTTAATTCAGTAGTGGTAAGATGCCTCCCTAAAACTTGATTGATCTATCTAAAGTAAGAATTTTCAAATGTTAAATTAAAAGTATTCTTCCTCCACCCTAGCACACTAGAAAAGACATTAAAGAATAAGCAGATTAACTAAAAGGTTTTATTTAAGAGGCGGAATGCATAATGGTTAAAAGTATTATAAGGGGAGTTGAGGTATCCCTTTCCCCACTGAGTGCTGGGGGTGGAATTCTTATGATATTGCAAGAAAAATACTTATCTGAGACTCGCGTGGGAGAATGAGTGATTTTTATTTATTTTTATTTAATTACATCTCTGTGTTTCTAAAGTCCCATTTCCCTTAATCCAGTCCTGGAAGAAGTGTAGCTGGGGGTTCAGTAGAGCTGAAATCAGAGCCAGTGTCCAGAATTCCCACTCCATGTTGCAGCCAGGCCAGTTCATCATCAGGCTAGTTACAGTCCATTAGTTCATTGTGTGTGGGGTCCGCATGGCCATGTGGGCGAAAGCAGGACAGTGCAAGACGCCAAGGGCACAAAAGGAGTTTCTTTGTTTAGGGAATGAAATATCCCAAATTTCGTGCCCTGTCAGTGGCCATGCCCATTCTGGCAATGACCTGTTCCCAGGTGTGACTGACAGCAAGCACCTTCGCTGTCCCCCCAACTTTACTGGGCATGTGTCTATCTTCCCTCTGTTGGACCCCTGGGGAGTGTAAAGCTGTAGCTTCCTGGCAAAGGTGCCCAAATGATATGCCTATAATATCTGGCCTTCCCTTTGCTCCATTCCTGCTATTAATAACTAGGTTAATTACAAAGGTATCACAAGCAAGACTGTTTTGCTCAAAATCTGACTTTGAGCCTGTTTCATTTTCCATAAAGTGAGTAATACTAAGAATATCTATCTCAAAGGGTTGTTGCAGAGATTAAATGAATAAACATACATAATTTAGAAAACTTGTTGGCGCATCAGTACTCTTGAAGTATTCACTGTACTTCTGGAATTCTTCACTTAAAGATTATGGCAACAAATATTTGATAACCTAAAGTTTTAAAAAATAGATACAAACTTTTTGAGTGTCACTACCATGTTGCTCAGAATTGTACACGTCAGTATATCATCTCACAAAGTATTTGTTCCTAATCTCAAAGATTTTACTTGCAACAAGGATTTTGAGATTGTTTTTCCCCTTGAAACAAATACAAAGACAAAGCTACAGGAATTATTTTAAGACTCTCTTTAGGCCCATCCAGTGTGGTTCAGTGGATTGAGCATCATCCTGTGGACTGAGAGGTTCTGGTTCAATACCCGGTCAGGGCACATGCCCCGGTTGTGAGCTCCATCCCCAGTAGGGGGCGTGCAGGAGGCAGCTGATCAATGTATCTCCCTCACATCGATGTTTCTCTCTCTCCCTTCCTCTCTCTCTAAAAAATCAATAAAAACAATTGAAGGAAAAAAAAGAATCTCTTTAGTGAGCCAATGTAGAACAAAGAATTCAGACACTAAAATGAATGTCCCAGTCATGATTTCCATGTATCTCTACTGCCCTTCTGAAGCTTTCTCACATGTGAAGCTCCTCATTATGGTACAGGTAAATCACAGATTTCAAACTCAATCCATAGGCTTTCTGTATGCTTAATTTAGTTATGTGTCACTCAAGCACAAGGTCAGAAAGATGAGATAAGCTATATTAGAGTGGTTAAATCCACTTGTACTGTTGTGATATAATAAAAATATATATATATATATTTGGTCTTTATCCTACGCTTCTGACAACAGAGCTCTTAAAATTCTTCTCAGTTCCTAAGTGGTAAAGAAGACAAGAGTGTCTTTTGTTATTCATAAACCCCTTTCAACGCTGCCTGAGTTTATGTTAATTAGATGACTGGTGGCTGGAGCCTCTACATGGCTCCAGGATGGGGGCTGGTTGCTGGATGAACCAGCCAAGTGAATATAGTTGAAACTCTCAGCCCCATCTGCTGGACCTCCAGGGAAGGAAGAGGGGTGTTGAGGATTAAGCTAATCATTAATGGCCAAAGGTTAAACAAACATACCTAGAAAATGGGGCCTTCAGTCAGGCTGGTGTGGCTCAGTGGTTGAGCGTTGACCCATGCACCAAGAGGTCGCCAGTTCAATTCCCAGTCAGGGCACATGCCCAGGCTGTGGGCCCGAACCCCAGTTGGGGGCATGCAGGAGGCGGCCAGTCGATGTTCTCTCTCATCAATGTTTCTATCTTTCTCTCCCTCTCTCTCTAAAATCAATAAAGGAAAAAGAAATTTTTAGAAAGGAAGAAAATGGGAGCTCCATAAAAACCTTTGATGAAGGAATTTGAAGAGCTTCTGGTTGTTGAACACATTTGGTATACCCCAAATGTTATGGACCCAGAAGCTCCTGTACTTGGGACCTTTCTATTCCTCTCACCCTATGAACCTCTTCATTTGGCTTTTATCTGTATCCTTTATACTAAATTGGTAATAGTAATTCATTTTTTCCTGACTTCTGTGAGCCATTATAGCAAATTATCAAAACTTTTGAGCTGGGGTCATGGAAACCCCTGGTTTGTAGCCAAGTTGGACAGAAGTGTGGGTAACCTGGGGTTCTCACTACTTGACATAAGAATTGGGGGAGGAGGAGTCGTGGCACTGAGCCCTTAATCTGCAGTTCTTCTCTAACCTTCCCAAACTCAAGGGGTTCGTCACTACACGGGGCTCTCCATTCAAGACAAGACGTGGTTGTTGCAAGGTAGTTTTATTTACTTGCAGCAAGCAAAGGAGACAGGATTTGTATACAAAGCTCTGCCTCCTCAGAGGAGGCTTAGTCATTGTTGTATACAGTATTTGTTCAATTTCATATTGATTTCTTCTTTGGGATTGGCTACTTTCATCTGGTTGAGTTCTTGTCAGCTCATCTTATTTACTGTGGAATCTGCAAAATACTGTGCTATATTTTAACATTTAGCAAGAAATAACATTTAGAACTGCCCAGACCTTGAGACCCTTGTCCTATCTAACACTGACTCTGGGTAGTTAGTATCAGAACTGAATTTAGTTGTAGAACACCTAGTTGGTGTCCACAGAGCACTGGAAAATTGCTTGGTGTGGAAACTGCACACATCGGATGTTAGAAGTGCTCCGTATAGGTAAACACCAGGTCATAGCAGTCGACCACTATGAAGAGCTATTCTGAGTAAAGGAGTATTGAAGGAAGAAGCATATTTAAACAACCCAAAACCAGTGAGTGCAATTAGGTGGAGTAAGATGGGGAAAGAACAAGGTTGGACTGACTCAGTTGAGTTGTTAGATTAGTAATTTGGCAGACAGAGAAAAGCAACAAGGTGAGAATTGACAACATAATAATAAAAGATCATGTTTCTTTGTGGGTTTTTTTTTTTTTTCATGTATATACATCTGAAAGACTAAAGGGCTGAAAAACCAACACTGTGAGGAAATGGTTTTGCACTCTGGATTTCCCATCTACGTCTGAAATGCAAATGTGTCCTTCACCTCTAGTAAAACAGTTAGCTTGTGTTTGGGGAAAAGCCGGACGTTTAAAATGGGAGCATAGATACAGAGAGCTATAATGGGAAATCATTTTTGGAA
This sequence comes from Tadarida brasiliensis, assembly GCA_030848825.1. Classification (NCBI taxonomy): domain Eukaryota; kingdom Metazoa; phylum Chordata; class Mammalia; order Chiroptera; family Molossidae; genus Tadarida; species Tadarida brasiliensis. The sequence continues at coordinate 65,463,918 of CM061257.1, forward strand.
ATTCAGAATTCCACTTCTATTTATTTTGTTGTATAAAGCAAGTAAATATTTTGCCCCATTTAAAGTTAAAAATAATAACATTAACATGAATTATAATATGACTATAGATTAAAACTATTTTTATTATGTAAAAATACCTGATTTTGAGAAAAACACAATGGTTATATTTTTTATTGTTTCATAATATGCTATTTGGTGCCTTGACTATGATAATATGTTGGGAAAAAATTCAGCTTAACACCTAATATGAGAGAAGCACCAGGTTACTCATTAGATATAGCAGTATGAATTTAGGCCACAAATGCCGGTGTCAAACAATTTCCTTTTTTCCTAGCAAAGGTTCACCTCCTTCCCCCGAGCTACACCTAACTCCTGAATTCAAGGTTCCATACAGGGTACACAGTGCCTTGGGAAATGTAATTCCGTCACTCCACTCAGCCGTCTTCCCTGTCTCCTTCCCTTCTCTGCCTGTTTCTTTACCTCTTGGGCAGCAGCTCGCCCAAGCAGAGATGCTTCACTTAATTAGTTCTAGTCATTTGATATGTCAGGAATTAAGAGACAATACAAAAAGTAGATATATCAGAGCAGGTCAACAGCTTTGAGATTATTCCAAAATAGCCATTTGCATATTATGATAGGCTATCACAGCTCTTAAGCCTCACAATGGACAGCACAGTTAATTCTCTAGAAAAAAAAAAAGCCACATCAGTGCATAGTTGTTTTTATATTGAGGAGAACATAACCGTTTTATACCAAAAAAAAAAAAAAAAAAAATCACTAAAAAGAAGTTTTTATGCTAATATTTTAAATGATTAATTTTATAATTAAAATTTCTTAAAATATTGAAAAGTGAAAGGAGAATAAGATGCGAACTATTTCATTGTATTTCATAGTCTTTGACCTCCCAGAAATCCTGGATGCCACTTGATATTAGAAGGGTGCTCAGAAAAAAAAAAAAAAGATCCTCAGGTGAGGATTAAAAAAAGGGGGGGGCACTCATCGTTTTACTTATCCACAGGTTTCTGTCCTCTGGGAGGAAAGAATCAGTAATTATATGCTGAACTTAGACAATGTGCCAATCTTCCAGTTACATTAACAGCACAAATAGAAAGAGGAATATTTCATGGCGGGTGGTCTGGGGATTATCCTGCCATTGGATATTTTATGGGATAGAGGGGGTGGCATTACACAAGAAGAAGCTGATCCTAAGGCACATATATTATTCCTAACATTGAGGTAAAATACATTTCCCTTTATTTTCACAAGTGAGTTTAGTTCTGTCATGTAGAGTCATATAGAAAGTAACACCTGTGGACTTGCTTGCTGCTGCTTGTCAATGCGCCCTTGAGTGTCGCATCCAGAAAGCAGTGCTGTGATCCAAGGACCAATTAATACGTCGTGTGGGAGCAGGATAAGCTGCCCATAACAAGAATTGTTGGGGGGTCAGACTCTTGGCATTGAGATTGCCATGCCCACCCCTCAACACTTCCCATTTCCCTGGCTGCGTCACTCAAGGATCATTGGAGATAGGACGGTAGGCATCTTTCCCCACAACTGTAGCAGCTGAGATCGAAGATGAGTCTAAAGCCATTTCCCATTATTTAAGACATTCTAGGAACCAAAGTGGAACACTGAAGTTAATCAATGGTGAAACTTAACAAATATAATCAGACTCTGTTATGTAGTTACACACATAATTAATATAAAATGTATTGTTATAGGCTGAATTGTGCTACCCCCCACCCCCAACAAATCCATATGTTGAAATCCTAAACCCCACTACCTTGGAATAGGACTGTATTTGAGATCAGGTATTTACAAGGTGATTAAGGTAAAATGAAGGTCTTTAGAGTGGGCCATAATCCACTGACTGGTGTCCTTGTAATAAGAGGAGCACACACTCACAGAAGGATCATGTGAGGACACAGCACAAAGGTGGCCATCTGTAAGTCAAAGGGAGAGGACTCAGAAAAAGCCAAATCTGCCAACATCTTGATCTCTGTCTTTTTACCTCCAGGTAAAGTAACTGTCTGTGTTTTAAGCCACTCAGCATGTAGATTGTCTTATGACCACCCTAGCAAACTGATACATATATATATTATATAATTATTTATATGTATGTATACATATGTGTATCAATTATATACAATAATATCATATATATATTGTATATTCTATATTAATTTATATGTTAATTTAAATTGATAACATTACATCTATGTCTATATTATCTATATCTGTAAATGTTCCAACAGGGTCAATTCCCTTGGAAGAGATGGATATTAAGGTCAATATAACTTATTTGCATCAGCAAGCAAATTTTTGTCTATATTGGGAAACACTAACTGTGGATTTAAAAAAGTAGCATGCAGACATCATTCCTCGTGGATAGCTCGTAGGGAATGTATAATTCTACTTTCCTACCAAGCAATTTACCTTCTCTAGCCAAGAGCATTTTTAAAAGTGCTGACAACACACTTAAACAATTGCCTCCACCTTAACAACCTTAATGAGAAAGTTCTATCTGTTCTGATCTTCCCATTGCATGCTGGCTGCCTCTTTCAGAGCCCTGCACCGACCATTTGGTCATGTGCGCTGATAACAGTATGCTGCCGACTGCCGCATTGTTGGACCTGTCTATTGTATTTGACATAATTGATCATGGGTCCTCACATTCTTACAGAGTATATATTATTGCCTTAAATAAGGCTTATCTTTGCTCATGCAATATATAGTACCTTATTGTTAACATTGCCAAGCATGGTCCTATTTTTTTTAAACATACCATTAAGACCCATAAAATTTAATGCTTGAATAAAGGTGGCTACAGAATTGTTGAATCTAAGGTTTATTTTCAGTTGACATTGTTATGTTGATGATATGTGAGTTTATTTTTCATCTCTCAAAAAGCAATTTAAAAATTAAGGACCTGAGTGTTATCTGGAAAGTGAAATTGTGACCGTCCATCCATCACCTGAATGGTGCCTTTTAATTCTCATTTTCATATGAATTGTGTTTATTTCACAGTTACAAGGACATTTTGATTCATATATTTAGTGACAGCAGGAAACGTCACTGGATCTTACTATAGTTCAGGTGGAAAACATTTTGGTACTTCTTATAAATGCTTACAAAAGTGACATATTAAAATAACATTATATTAAGCCATCTTATATATAATAACAACTTAAAACTCAAAATGAATCTACCAGGTAGATATTGTTATCGGTATTATGCATAAGAAGTTACTGAGACTAATCCATGTTAGATAATCCACTCATCTGAACTAGATGTCAGAGTGAGGCTGTGAACCATGTCTGATGCCAAAGCCACTCTCTTACATGCTATGCTACACTAACAACACATAACTCTCACCAAAATAATTGTGACTGAATTCTAACTGGGTTCTGCACCTGAAGATTTATTATTTTAAGATTGATGTTATTCAATAAACCAGGTATTTCAAAATAGATATGCAAATTTATATAGCTGGTTGATCATGTGATTAAAATCAAGCATTGAGAATGGTTGGGTAAGCTCTATTATAATAAAAAATTAGATATTATGTTTGATATTAAAATTAGTAGTTGGGCCCTGGCCAATTTGGCTCAGTGGTTAGAGCGTCAGCCCATGGACCAAAGAGTCTTGGGTTTGATTCTAGTGAAGGGCATGTACCTTGGTTGCGGTTCGGTCCCTTGCCCTGGTCGGGGTCGTGTGGGAGGCAACCAATCGATGTAGCTCTCTCACATTGATGTTTCTCTCTCTCTGTCTCTCCCTGCCACTCTATCTGAAGATAAATGGAAAAATATCTTCAGGTGAGGATTAAAACACAATAATAAATAAATAAATAAATAAATAAATAAATAAATAAAATTAGTAATTGGTCCATGTACAAAAATAACATAAAGAAAGTGAAAAGAGAATCTGTAGAATGGAAGAGATATTCTCAATACAGATATCCAATAAAAGACATATTTAGAACACACATATAAAGAACTTCTACAAATCAATAAGGAAAATACAGCTTGAAAGAGAAATGGGCGTACGTCTTTTATAGAAACTTGAAAAAAGAGGCTATTCAAGGAGACAAAGAACATTTAAAAATGTGCAAAACATCAGGAAATGCAAATTAGAAGCACAAGAAAATAAGTGTGCACACAACTGAATTATGAAATAGAAAATGATTGAAAATAGCAAGTATACATAAGGAGGTAGAGGAATGAAATTAAGAATTTTTCTGAGTATAGAATCAGGAAACAAGAATCTAACGTGGACTTGTCGAAGCTCGTCTTTCAGACAAGGTGTGGTGGGGCTGAACGTGTTAATATTTGGAAAAGCTTCCTCAATACATATGCAAATATGAGAGTTCCAAATAGCATTAGGTCTGAGCCAATTATACCAATATACCAATATTATCCCTACGTGTAACAGCTTTGAGTGACTGTGGAATAATCAACTTTAATTTGAATATTTTTCTCTTATACTTTATGTTTTTTCACCTAGAGATACTGGTGTGATACTTTGAAAATTTGCAATAATGACTGACAACAACAATTTTAATATACCAACACCCTCTCCAGTATGATTTAATCATCTAAGACAGTGTTCTTAACCTTTTTCTCCCTGTGGCTCGGAGACTTATGCGTAGAGTGTAAACATGTAAAATGGAATAGAGTGTGCTGATCTGTTTGGAAAATGGTTTGGGAAGCCTGAGAACCCTGGTAGCCTTCCCAGCTCCCTCAACAGGGAGGGTCTTGGTCATGCAATGCTTGGCTCTATCTCTCCAGATGATTGAGAGGAAATAATATTTAATTATCTGAACTACCAACACACTGAAACACTGACCGACACCACTCTTTCCAAACGTTGTTTTGTTAGAAGAAAATTTTCCAGAGCCCTCGGGAAAACTGTCTGCAAATCCCAGTTGATAAACACTTATTGAAGACACTAAACTCTTAGTCTAATAAAACATTTTAAGTTATGAATTAGCACTATAAATGAGAAGTTTCATCTGTATAACTTAAAAATAATTTTTAGGATTATCATTGAACTGAAACCACAGGTTTTAAAAATTTTTTGATCCTCAGTCTCTGTGATTCATAAATCTCCAGTTTGCGTACACAAAACCAGTTTTAGAAAACAGAAAAAGCATCATCCTGAGGCTAATTTTATGTGAGATTTTAGCAGCAGGGAGGTTGGCACCTGGCTTCAGCCTTGCCTGTTATTAGATATGTGCCTGAGTAGGTTACTTCAGTTCCACATCTTTTCCCCTCATCCAGAAATGAAAGCTGCGTTAAGTGATCTCTCAGGTCTTGTGGCCAGAAGGAGCCCTTCTTCCGCAGACATAACTCCTGGAACCTGTGAAAATGACCTAATATGGCAGATGGGATTAAGGTAAAGATCCCGAGATGGGGAGATTACCCTGCATTATCCGAAGGGCCCTAAACGCAATCACAGTGTCTTTAGAAGAGGGAGACAGAGGAGTCTTTGATATAGAAGAGAAGGCAATGTGGCCATGGATCGATGCAGCCACAAGCCAAGGAATGCCAGTCCCAAGAAGCTAGAAGAGGCAAGAAACAGGTTCTTCTAAAGCCTCTGGGGGGAGCATGGCCCTGTGACACTGTGTTTGGCCCAGTGACACTGATTTCACTTCTGATCTGCAGAGAAAATGAATTTGCTTTCTAAAGCCACCAAGTTTGTGATAATTCTTTACAGTAGCTGCAAGAAACGTATAGAGGACCCTTCCAGCTTTTCAATGGTATGACTGACAAAAACAAATGAAGATGTGACATTCAATAGGCACTGAGAATAACTTGCTTTTATTAAATAAATTTATAAAGTACAAGGTGTTAACAGCTCTGGGCTTCTTTTTTTATTTAAAATAATTTTTTAATCCTCACCTGAGTATATGTTTGTTGATTTTGGAGAGAAAGGAAGGAACAGAGAGAGAGAGAGAGAGAGAGAGAGAGAGAGAGAAATCTAAGTGAGAGAGAAAGATAAATTGGTTGCCTCCCTTATGCACCCAACCAGGGATGAAACCTGCAAACTAGGTATGTGCCCTGACCAGGAATTGAACCCACAACCTTTTGGTGGATGGGATGATGCTCCAAACAACTGCGCTGCCCCGCCAGGGCTTTCTTTGCTTTGCTTTTCTTCTTCTTTATTTAAATAGCTCTGGGCTTCTTGATGTCTCTGACCCTAGTAAAGATATTGTCTCTGAATTTTTTACTTTATGTAAACACTTTTTACTTGAAAATAAAACCAGTCATTTGTTACTAATATGCAACTGACCTAATAGCTAACTTATGATACTTACACTCAAGTCCTCTATGACTCAGGCCCTTCCTGACCTTTCTCACTTCCTACCTCACAGCTCATGCTGTGGCCTGCTCAACATTTCCCATTTATGGAAGGATCAGCTGGTTGTTTGGATATCCAATTCATTCAATAAATATTTTTTTTCTGTGTTTTCTATTGTTGTCTGTAATTCTTTACCTCTCTCTCACTCCAATCTGCCTCATTCTGGCTGTGGCCTCTACCATTCCAATAAAACTACTTTCTCAAGGTCACTAATATCCTCCACACTGCCAAGTTCACAGGGCACATTTGTGTTCTCTTCTTAACTTTACCCCCAGCAGCACTGGACATAACTGATTCCTTTTCTCCATCATGAAACGATTTCCTCTTTCGACTCCCACATCACCGTGATCCCGTGTTGGTCTTCTTCGGATCCTCTTTTACTTCTGACATCTAAGTTTTAGAATTACTCAGAACTCAGACGTAGTCCTCCTCTTTTCTATCTTTACACACTCGGCCTGGCTGACCCTGTTCCATTCTCATGCCTTTATATGCCTTCTGATTTCTGATGGCTCCCTGAATGACTTTCTGAACTTCAGATTCACAAATTCAATTATGAGACTAATAGCTCCTCTGAGTGCCTAATGGCATCTGAAATTGAAATGGTGCAGAAAGGACTCTATTTGTCTACTTGCACACTTCCTTTTGCAGCTGTTCTTTCTCCAGCATTCCTCTCCTTCAGCACCAGGTTGAATCTATTATCTGATTTTTTTTTTTTCCATCCTCACCCCAAGGACATTTTTGCATTTATCTTCAGACAGAGCGGGAGGGAGAGAGGGGGGAAGAGAGAGAGAAACATCGATGCGAGAGAGACACATCGACTGGCTGCCACCCACACAACCCCAACCAGGGCCGGGACAAACTTCAACCGAGGTACGTGCCCTAGTGGGAACCGAACACGGGTCTCTCTGGTCCGTGGGCTGACGCTCTAACCACGGAGCCGAACTGGCCAGGGCCAGTATCTGATTTCGTACACGATGGCTCAAACACCTTTTATAATGCCTCTCTAGTTCCCTGGCTGCTGCTGTCTTTAGCCTGGACTTCCTCCAAGGTGGTCTTCTTGACCTCAGTCTTGCCTGTGTTCAATTCATTCTCCACATGGCGACCAGGTTGATCATCCATTTACTTGCCTGCTTAAACATTCTAATTTAATCTAAATATTTTTTTATAAATAAATTCCATGCCTTACCTAACCTCTTCCTCTTTATCCCAACTCATCTCAAATTTTCCATCACATTCACTATGAGTACTCAGGCCTTCCCTCAGTTTCTCTAAAACATCAAGTCCTTCCTGCTTCAAGGTCTGTAACTGACATTTCTTTCTGCACGGACATCCCTCCAGCGCCATCCCCAGCCATTTCTCCATGCGTGACTTTTCATTCTGGCTTAACTTACATTTGACCTCTTTAGAGAAATAGAGAAATCCTCCCTGACCGCCCAATGCAAAAACATTTTTTAAGTCTCCCCAGTTAGCCTCTATCAGGGTACACTGTTTCCTTGATAGCGCTTTTCAGAACTTTTCATGATGTTATTTATGTGTTTATTACTTGCCTGTTTCCCTTATTACCTGCAAGTCCTATGATGGATAAAACCTCATAAATCTTTGATAATATTTAGTTTTTATTATATTTTGCTTTTCATTTTTATTTAAGTTTTACATATACAGAAAAATTTGAAAGACAAATAAATGCATAAGCTTGGTAACCATGAAAAACCAGTTCCCTGACCGCTTCTACCACATTTTTTTTTCCCGTGGGCACTTAGTCAAACATGATTGCTGTGGTACTTACCTCCACGGTTCTAAAGAACATATAGTATTCCTATGTCTTGCTATTTCAGTGTTAGGAATTATTGGATCACTTGTGACTGTGGAAAATGAGCATTGAACTTTCTTCCCCTGTACCTCACAGACACACACCCATCCCACGATCAAGCCTCCAAGTAACAGCTGTATCATTTGTTTGATTAGGTTAATATTTTATTTTTACATTATGATGATTATGTAAATGCTAGTCACAGATAAGTTTTTTCTGGAATTAAAAATCATCTCTGTGCCGTGGCCAGTGTTGCTCCGTGGAGAGAGCTGCGGCCTGAGCACCAAACGTTCTCCCGTTCGATTCCCGGTCAAGGGCATGTACCTGGGTTACAGGTTCGATCTCCAGCCCCAGTAGGGGCCCACAGGGAGGCAACTAATTGATATGTATCTCTCACACTGATGTTTCTCTCTCTCTCCTCCCCTCTTTTCCACTCGCTCTAATTCAATGAAAAAAGTATCCTTGGGTGAGGATTAACAACAACAACAACAACAAAAATCATTTGTGTTTGTTTGCTTCGTTTTCTCTATATTCATCAATTCAATCCCAAACTCTTTTCCAATTGTCAGTCTTTTCCTAACTGATCAGATTCATGAATCATTCTGCCAATTTCAGTTTCTTTCCCCTCCAATCTGGTTTCCTTGCCCACTCAGCCAGAATCACAGCTGGCATCCAGGGACTCCTCTTCCCCCGTATTTGAGATTCCCTTCATGTCTTTCCAAACCCTCTCTTCCATGTTTTCTTCTTTCTTGTTTTAGTCCTTTGTTTTAATGGGTCACTTTCTCTAGCTTTTTTACAGAGTACAAAGGACATAATTCTTTGCTATCCTGTATGATTAAAATATCTTCATTTTATCCTCACCCTTGATGAAGTGCAAATCGATTTCAAATTCTCAACTTAAAATGATTTTATTTTAGCAATCTTAGCAAATTATCTAAGAACGCGTTAGCTTTCAATGTGACTGTGGAGAATTTCAAAGTCGCTTTGACCCTTCATCCTTTGTTAACGTTGCTCCTTTGTGTGTTTTCCTTTTTTCTCTGGAAGCTTAAAAAAGTTTCTCTTTGTTTGTAGTCTTCTGAATATTCATTATGTGTCTCTGTATGGGTTTACTTGTGTCTTTTCTTTGGGGCAAAGAAAGGGAAGAATCAAAGTAGGAGCAGGTAGATATATTTGTATTTGAGTTAGCAAAATTGAGGTACTTTTTGGTAGATCTATTTTTCTAATAAATTAAAGTCTACTGAGGCCCATCAGACTTTTTGGAAGGTTTTCAGGTCTGTTGTGGAGAACAGAAAAGAGTCCTTATTAGGCAAGTTTATTCTTATCCCTAAATAAGAAAGTGAGACTCTGGGCCTCAAGTTTAACTGAGAGCCCAAAGTTCAAGAGACTGCTGCCAGTTTTGGACCATAACAAATAGGTTACAAGTATTTTCACATCCCATGGAGACGTGCTAGATATCTACTCGGGGCATGTGAAGTAGGTAATCAAAACTCAGTTTTGAGCATTTAACCCAATACCTCTCTCCATGTCATCCCCCTTTGAGGTCTCAAGGTTTGAAGTTGAATGAGCAGGTGAAGGTTTCTTTGAGGAAGGCTGGTGAAGCACTGTAGCATTTTCTCCTCCCCACCCTCTTCTCCCAGAGGAACAGAGGATCAGGTTATTGGCCTGTTGCCATGAGTCTGTTGAGTGAGTAGTCAAGAGGACTATTCAGAGTGTTTGGCCTGTATCACCCAGAGCTTTGGGGAGGTACTGAGTAGTGCCATTCACACCTGGGAAACTTTAAAAGTGAGAAATTACAGGTGGCTAGCTTCTCTGAACTCAGAGTAAGTAGAGGTGGCTGTATTGGAAAACAAAAACAAAAACTACATGCAGATGTAACCATCAAAAATCCCTTGAGGTTGGATCTTGTTTCCTTTCAAACTGACCCACATCTTTTTCTTTTTTCTAACATGTTTGTACATTTATCATCACAAGATACTCTAAGCTTCTTTTGCATTTTTCTTGCCATGGCCCTGGAATCATAGCTTCTCTGAGGGGTCCTGGTTTCTTCAGTGGAAGAATGTATTTAGAAACCAAGACCTGGATACTAGATGTCCACTTTGATAATAAGCTCGTCACTGCTTCTAGACACTCTCAGGGTTCCGAGCCAGGAAATATGTGTACGCGCATTAAACCCTTACACACACTTATGTTTATTTATACATCTGTCTATTTGTAGATATACATTTTAATTCGTTCCTACTAATAGCAATCTAATCTAGTAGAACAGGGTCCATTCCAGTATTCCCCTTTTGCTTATTTGTAAATTCTTTCTCTGACAATACAAAACCAACTTTAAAGGGCCTTTCCTTTGTCATCAATGGTTGTTGATGCCAATTCAAATGCCAATGGGAATCCCCAATTTGGGGTGCAGTGAAGAAGGAAAATTTATTTAGTGCAAACAGCTTGATGATGATGCAGCCTGGCTGTGAAAACAGCGCTGCTGTGGAACAGCTCCACAGTGCTCCAGGCCGCGCTGCGAAAACAGCAGGCCCGAGGCTGCCTCGGAGCAGAGGCCCTGGGGCCGGGCCCTCTTCAGCCAGCGGCTCTGCTCTGGGACAGTCTGATGGTCTGCTCTGCTCTGATGGTCTGCTCTGCTCCCATAAGATGTCTTGAGTGTTTGGGGTGTTTCAGCTCCAGCGGGGGAAATACAGTCTTCAGTGGAAAGTGTGCTCTCCTAGCCAGAAAGGAGCTGGCTTATATAGACAGAAGTCCCTGCCTTTGGTCACTGATTGGTCAGGGCTGCACAGCTCTGATTGGATGGGGTAAGTTTCAGTCACACTGGTTGAAATGGGACTCCAGGAAGTCCTTTGCAAGGGCTGGCTCAGATGGCAGAAACAGTGCAGGCAGGCAGTTCCCTGCAGTTTGAGGGAGAGGCCCCTGTGCAGAAATGGCTGCAAGGCTCTGCTTTTTATATTTATTTGTTTGTTTATTTTACTAGCCCAGTTCTCCACTAGCAGCCCTTCTTAGTCCTCAGGGTTCACCCTTAACCTGCGAATAACATTATTCCCGTGGGTTACAAACCGTGTATGATCTGCCCTGATCACTCTGCTCTTACTGTTGTATACTCTACTTTGAGCTCATTGGCCTCATTTATGTCATAAAGTCCCCTGTTCTGTTCTATTGAAAATCTAGTTATTTGCTTTCCAGGTGCCTTCCCTGTGTTCTTGGCTTTGCTAGCTGAACTCAAATGTCATCTCTAAGAGGGGGAGGCCTTCCCTGACCACGAGAAAAAGTGGCACTGTCCACATGCCTCTATCATGTGATCCTGGTGACTTCACTCTTTGCACTCAACAGTAACTGAAGTTACCTTTTATATAGGGTCACTTGTTTATACTCTGTCTCCTCAATTGGAAAGTCAGTGTCCTGAGAGAAGGGACCCTTTCCTTTACCGCTGCATCACTAGAGCAGGGACTATCTCCCCACACATGATACAGATTTAATAAATATTTAGAGAATGACTCAGAGAGTGACTGGCATTCAGGAATGGGAGTCTGTTCTATCAAATTTGGACACCATGAATTTGCCATAGTACCAATTTACGCAATTGTGAGAATTCAGTATCTTCTGTATGGGAAAAAACAGGTGGAGTTATGTTGATCTAGGGTTGTCATGTTGCCAAATGGATGCAATAAAAAGATGAATGGGTAAGTATATTATGAATATTGACAAGACCGAAGCTGGGCAGAAGGGGAGAATGCATAGCATGCAGGATGCTGTGGATATAAGTTTTCCAGAATTATTCATCAAAGCGGTGTTCTGCTGGTGGGGGTGACAGGAAAGAGTGGGAGGGCAGAAGGACTGAGGCCTCTCCAAAGTTACATTTTCTATATTGAATAATTTGATTGATGGCTAAACCATAACATAGGTGGGCAGCAAGTAATGTCGTTTGTAATTTCCTGACCACTACTAAGTTTTGGAAAGTGTAGCCATCTCTGATGCTTACAGAAGACAGATGTCTTGGGACTTCACAGGAGTAAACATTGGTCAGCTTCTGAATTTCTAGTTAGCACACAGGTGTCTTGATAGGGCACCTTAACATATTATCACGCACACAGCCACAATAAACTCAAATTTTGTCTTCCTCCAGGCCCTGTGGAGATTTATAGTGTTAGAATGAATTCTTCCTGGTGGCTCCAATTAGATCAGTGAATACAGTCCTGCCTTTTCCTACTGTAATTAACTATGTTTTATCTGGTAATTTCCCAAGAATGAGTTTTGAAGTCATATAGGGCTTAGTTGAAGTTATAGCTGGCACATGATTTGTGAGGTTATTAGTGAAAAAAATAGAGAGAGGGACCGAGAATGGGTCCCTGACCTATCCTGATGGAAATAAAAAAATAAAAACTTAAAAGAACCAAACTGTACAGAATATCTAAAACCTAATGGAAAGAATTGAATAAGACATAGATTGTTTTTTATTCTTCTGAATTTCATCATCTCTTTCAAGCCACTAAAGTACAATTTATTTCCCTAGAAGTAATTTACTAAATGTATTCTGGAGGAATCCCTAAGTCAATGTATCACTAAAAAATAGCAATTTGTTCCTTTCTTATAGTAATAGGCCCAACAAATGATATAGAAATAGGGAAACAAGAAATGTCATTAAATATATTGAGCTGGTTGAATTAGTGGTTTTCAAACTGTGTTCTGAGGTGAGAAGCCACTTAGAGAAAGGCAGCTTCCCCTGGCCGGTTTGGCTCAGCAGTTAGAGCGTCAGCCTGCGGACCAGAGAGTCCCGGGTTTGGTTCCCGCTAGGGGCACATACCAAAAAAAAAAAAAAAAAAGAGAAAGGCGCTTCATATAGATCAGTTCCACTTTTATCTGTTGTATATACTGGGCTTCTATATGAGATTAAATTTAAAGACAGGATTCTGTGCTAAAATAAATGAGAAGATCGTTGGTTTTAAGATAGAAAAAAATGAAATATCTTTAAAATATATCATGCAGTTATGTTCAAATACTATATAACATCATTAATGTAATATTTGAAATTTCTGTAGCTACCATTTTAAAAATAATGGTTTCATATATCTAATTTAGTAATGTTAAAATAAAAAAAGAGAACAAGAGAGGGAAGAAGGAAAACAAGTAGGAATTAGTACATTCACAATGTTATGTAACCCCTACCTGTATCCAGTTCCCAGATATTTTCACCATCTCGAAAGAAAACCCCTTACCCCATTCTCCTCTCCTCTCGGCCTGGTAACCAGTTTGCTTTCTGACTTCACGTATTTATCGATTATGGATATTCCATATAAATGGAATCATTCAATATGTGACTTTTTATCTGATTTATTTCATTTAGTATAATGTTTTCTAGGTTTATCCACGTTGTACCATGTATCAGTACTTGGATCCTTCCTAATACTAGAAATATTCCTTTGTGTGTATATACCCTGTCATGTTTATTCATCCATCTGTTGATGGCCCTTTGGATGTTTCCACCCGTGGCTATGTAAACAGTGCTGCTCTGAACATACATGCACAAGTATTTTCCTGAGTACCTGTTTTCAGTTTTCCATGGTATACACCTAAAATGGAATTGCTGGGTCATATGGTCTTCCTATTTTTAATTTTTTGAGGAATTTCCAAACTGTTTATCACAGCGGCTGCACCGTTTTACATTCCTCCCTCAAAGGTATGAAGGTTAAAATTTCTTCATATCCTCACCAACACCTGTTGTTTTCTAGTTGGCTCTCTTTTAATCAAACATTTCTGTGCTTAAATACAATGATTGGTTTTATAGGGGAATCACTGTTCAAAAAAGGATTTTCTTTTTCATATAGTTGCTTTGCCCTTTTTCCAAAATTGAACCCCTTACTCCTCTTCATTCGCTGCATATAAAAGATCAGTTTCTGGCTGTATTAAGGCATAAGTGTAGAACACTGTGTCATTACACTCTGGGGACCTGCTTTCTTTAACTGCAGCACCAGGATTTACTGTGAACTCAGGTAACATTCCTAGTGTTTCTATCACTTCCTACTCTACTCTTATAAAACCATATGTTTTGTTTTCTACTAAATATTTTTGATGTAGAGTATCTAGGTCAGTTATAGTAAATGTTGGGAGACAATAGGGAGGAGAAATACAATGATGAGAATTATAAAACACTTTGAAAAATCATAGTTTAAACAGTTAAATCCATACTGTATATATCATATGCTGTTTAACATGTGTACACAGAATTATTTCATAACACAAGAAAATATAAGTCTCAGAACAATAGAAACATGGGTATTTTGGCCCATCTTTTGACATTTTATCATTATTTTATATTATTTCACTGGTAATTTTGCTTTTTGTTTGTGTAATTTTATTTTTCTGTTCTATGACTCCTTTATCACTTAGAATTGGTTGTTTAGGTGACTCTAATGTGGCCACATATCAGTTTAATACATTTCTGTTCCAGCAATGATCAGTCACACGCCACCTGCCAAGCATTGTAACCGATCGCCAAGTAGACAATTTTGACAGGCTGTTCCCAGGAGACTCCTGTGCTGTGTTTTGTAACAGGAGGTCGCCCGGCAGGATCACAGTCTAGGAATGTAAACCCAAAAGTGAAAATGAATAAAGAGGGAATAAAGGCTGAAAGTGACTAAGGACAGGATAAAACCTTTAAAAATTAGAAGTAATTGCTGAAAGATTATAAAACTATGAGCATAGGAGAGAAAAACTATGAACTGTTTAACCCCAGGATTAGAAAGAGAAATTAAAAAGGCACATAGCACAATGAACAATGTACATTAAATAGACAACAGATAGAAATTCAGAAAATCACAAAGGAAAAAACACATAGCATTTGGCAATGTTTGCCAAATAAATTGGAAGGAGAGAGGACATAAAGCCCAATGTAGCAGAAATAACCAAGTAAGCACAAGTTGGACACAAACAAAGCAATAACTGCTTAAGGCTGTAGTTCATTGATAGAACACATGCCTTCCCTGTATGAAGCTTGAGGTTTATGTCCTATCACAATCCGCTTATGTGCACTTGTAAGAGCTCAATCAGTGTTTGTTGGTTCTATAAGAAAGAAAGGCATGATACACAGGACATTTGCATATGTAAAACATAGAAAAGTAACTATTTTTTCTTCTTTTAACCTGTGGAAACGTGTTACTTTGTATTCATTGGTGTTTCCTAAATGTGTCTTTCCTCTGAGATGTAATGAGCCTCCATTGTACGATGTACTTACCAGAAAGTAACACCAGGTAAACCAAATAAATAGAACCAAAGGAAAAATTGTTCTTTGAAGACTCCTGTTAAGGGTTGTACGCTGGACTTCAGAAGCCTGATGTGGGCACCCAAGGTTTGCTACCACTCGACTCTGAATGGTGTTGCAGGTGGGAGTATCATAGACACACTGTATCCTCCCGTCATGAAGAATAGCTTGGCAAACTCACAAGCAAAGAAACCAGGGCTGTTGCCTTGGATCCTATTCAAGAGGAAGACAAAAGCACCTTTGTGCTTGCTTTGGCCCAAGGGAGAGTCTTGTGGGCACAGGATCTGTTACAGAAAACCTGCCTAGAAGGAAAGCATATTTGAAACCAGACTTTAGGTAATTGGAGAAGCAGGCTTTTGTGATGCTACGACCTACAGGGAGCAGCCCTGATTTGATAGGTAAATATCTGCTCTCTCTGAACTGTACAGTAATATCTTCTTTGGGTGAACACACTAAAACCGGCCTTGTGGTAGAAAATTAATGTAGCGTTAAACTTGTTTACCTGATTTTTATGAGTTGCAGAATAGAACAAGAGAAAGCCACAAAGATAAAGTCCACACAGAAAAAAAGGACTGAGTGTTTTTTTGAAGAGAGAATGGAAGATATTGGTGAACTGTCCTAAAGTGGGGGTGGGGGTTAATGCAGAAGACTCAAAAGAAGTTTGCCTAAGGAGCACCAAATAGCTGTTAAGAACACTTCTTGGGGAAAAATGTTATAAAAATTTTAAAGGGCATATCTATCCTCTCATTCTAAAAACTTCACCATTAATTCTTTATAATTTAAATATTACCTTATATTTACATACTATACGGGTTCTTTTTTTTATGAAGTAGACAGGTTTAAATAAAACCTGTCCTCAATGATGTCACAACAAATTTGTCTAGTCGTTATAGAAATGTAGTTGATTAGCTATTCACACAAAGTAAATTTGACCCTAATATGGCTATTAATTGACACCTTCAAAATAAGGTCTTTATGACATGTATAAATTTAAGGTATGGCCAAACTAACATAGATCAGAATCAGAGTCTCATCAGGTGAAGGATGCCTGGACAGCCCGCAGTATTTCTGTTTTGTGCTTGTGAATATGAATTTGGTGCATGAGCTCAGATATCTCTCTTAAGGTCCGCAGAATAATGTTGATAATCACTGGTGAAGCACTATGGAATGAGCAGGTTATAGTTTACTAGACAGAATAAGTGTCTGAAAACAAATTCAAATAATATGCAGGTATAATTACAATGAAGTTCTTGCAAATTACCAACATCTTTTTCCTTAGCCATTGAAGACAACTTCAATTGACTAATAATTAGGTAGGGATCCTTTTGTTCATCTCCTGTTTCTTTGTTTCATGATAATTTATGTTCTTCATAGGATTTTGCTGAAACTTATCAGACTTACCATTTTCTTTTATTATAATTGATGAGAAAATTTCAAAACTTCTCAGCAATTGAGAAAACATGGACCTTTAGCAAGATGTCTGCGTCTGAATCTTAGTTCTGTGGTCTTGGACAAGTGACATACCTCTCTAACCCTTGGGCTCCCCAGAGCAAAATGGGACAATCTACCACTCCTTGCCATGTGAGGATTTGAAACACCTTGCTCAGGGCCTGTTATAGAGTTGGTACTTGATAAATGGCAGATTTCTGTTTGTTTGTTTCTTTCTTTCTCCCTCCAATTATTCTAGATCCAATCTCAAAACTGCAATGGTTTTCTTTCTCAAGCAGATTTTACAATCTAATTTTATTGCTCCATTTCTCCCTTTTTATTATTATTATTATTAATTTGTTTTTGTTACAGGTGTTTCTCCTTTTTCCCCCATTGACACCCTCCTCCCCATCCCCCCCCACTGCCGCATCCCCAGCTTTGTTGTCCATGTCCATTGGTCATGCATACATGCATATAAGTTCTGTGGTTTATCACTCCTCCCCCAAACCCCCTTCCTCTGAGGTTTGTCAGCCTGTACCCCACCTCTATGTCTCTGGGTCAATTTTGTTCATCAGTTTGTTTAGTTCATTATATTCCACAAATAAGTGAGATCATGTGATACTTGTCTTTCTCTGCTTGGCTTGTTTCGCTTAGCATAATACTCTCCAGGTCCTTCCATGTCATCTCAAAGGATAAGAGATCTTTCTTTCTTATAGTTTCATAGTATTCCATTGTGTACATGTACCACAGCATTTTTATCCACTCATCTACTGATGGACACTTGGGTTGTTTCCAGATCTTAGTTATTGTAAATAGTGCTGCTATGAACATAGGGGTACATATATTCTTTCTGATTGGTATTTCAGGTTTCTTAAGGTATATTCCTAGAAGTGGGATCACTGGGTCAAATGGAAGTTCAATTTTTAACTTTCTGAGGTAACACCATAGTGTTTTCCACAGTGACTGCACCAGTCTGCATTCCCACCAGCAGTGTACTAGAGTCCCCTTTTCTCTACACCCTCGCCAACACTTGTTGTTTGACGATTTGTTGATGGCGGCCATTCTGACAGGTGTGAGGTGATACCTCATAGTTGTTTTAATTTTCATCTCTCTGATGATTAGTGATGTTGAGCATTTTTTCATATGTCTCTTGGCCATTTGTATGTCCTGTTTGGAGAGGTATCTAGTTCCTCTGCCCATTTTTTAATTGGGTTCTTTGTCTTCCTTTTGTTGAGTTATATGAACACTCTATATATTTTGGAAATTAACCCCTTATCTGATGCATCATTGACGATTATGGTCTCCCGTACAGTGAGATCCCTTTCCGTTTTGATGGTTGTTTCTTTTGCTGTGCAGAAGCTTTTTAGTTTGATGTAGTCCCATGTGTTCATTTTTTTCCTTTGTTTCTCTTGCCTTAGGTGTTGTATCAGTGAAAATTCTGCTGCGTATGATGTCTGAAATTCTGTTGCCTGCATTTTCTTCTAGAATTTTTATGGATTCACGAGTTACATTTAAGTCTTTTATCCATTTTGAGTTTATTCTCGTGTATGGTGTAAGTGGTGGACTAGCTTCATTTTTTTGCATGTAGCTGTCCAATTTTCCCAACACCATTTATTGAAGAGACTGTCTTGACTCCACTGTATGCTCTTGCCGCCTTTGTCAAATATTAATTGTATTGCTCCATTTCTTTAGTAAAATTTTGACACAAACATCCATGAAAAAATGGAATTCTGTCAGTAAGGATCTCTCAGGTGTGTACACACAATTAACATGTCCTGGGTATACGTTTCTTTCACAAGACGTCCTCTACTTATCTGAGCAGGGGTGTCTTCAGTGCTCCTAACTTACATGAGAAAGAAAATCCTCTAGGATGTGTGGGGCTTGAACATACTATTAAACTGTAAATAAAACTATCCTTCAATAACTATTTAGTGTGTCTTCACTGTATCAGAGGGAAATGAGTTCAAAAACCTGTTTCTTTACTAATTTTGAATTATCAATATTTCATTGTTTAAGGGGCAGGAAGAGACTAACCAAAGAACTTAATACACATATATACATAACCCATGGACACAGATAATAGTGCAATGAAGCCTGGGGAGGTGGGAGCAGGGTGGAGGGGGTAATGCAGGTAAAAGGGGGGACATCTGTAATATTTTCAACAATAAAGATAAATTTAAAAAAATAAAGTAGAGCCTCGGCTGCCGCAGAGCCGCCCCGTCCTGCTCAGCCACCATTGAGCAGCGCCTGAAAAAGAATAAAAATAAATAAATAAATAAAAACTACTATATATATTTTCATGAGTATATTCCATGTATCACTGGGAGTTTTATCATCTCTTGAAATCTATACCCTTGTATAATCTGCTAAGATTTATGAAAGATGTATTTAACAATATTTGCTAAGATTTAACAAAAATTCAAATGATCAGTTCTGGTTCTGGGCTCCTATTTACACACAGGCTATGTTAACCTACTCACAAGTCTCAAGTTTATATTTCAATCTCCATCAAAATCACAGCTCTCACTCAGGACACCTGCCTGAAGCAACGTAAAGACTTTGGTGGGAGTGGAGGAGCTGAGGGAGATTTACACGGAAGCAATACCAACAACTTCCAAACATTAACAACCATGTTCCTTAAAATCCTTTCGGCTACCATACAACTTTGGGGTTCTCATTGGCTCTTTATTCCATTGAGTGACCATACTTAAACTACCTCACTCACTCCTTCTCATTCCAACACCATTTGCTCTGCTTTTTTTTTTTTCTTCCTAATTTAGTTTTATAAAGGAGACATTTCATGCCATATATCGTAGTATTATCTAAATCCTTCAGTCGGCAAAAGTAATTAAATTCCCTTAGAAAGTATTGGTTTAGCCTTCTTTGATACAAGGCACAGTTGAACCAGTTTGGTCTTTAGAAGACACTCTGATGTGTCACCAAGATCCCCCTTGATGTGCCACCAAGATCCCCCTTTAGGATGAAAGGAGGTCTTTCTCAGCTGCTGGTAACATCTCTGTGAGCCTTGGAATGGGCTTAGGTGAGGAAAGTCTCCTTGACCAGGTCATGCTCCCATTCTAGGGGCAGCTCAGAGGTAACGACTGGTCTGTGTGCAGGTGTAAAGGTCTTGGCCCCTCGCTTAGGTTCAGGAAACTTTGACAGGCCATGTCAGCCTCAGGGCTCCCTGTGGGACTAGCTGACTGAGCTGAAGTTTTTGTTGTGACTGTGTTGTAGCTCAGCCTCTCCATCTGCTCAGTCTGGCTCCCCACCTTTCCTTTCAACCCAGGGACCACTCTCTAATAAATTCTGAATGAAATTTTCATCTCAAAGTCTCCTTCTCAGCCAACCCAACCTGTGACAGTCCCTTATTAATGAAGAATATGTAGTAAGTAAGATAAAGATGTTTGAGAGAAATGGAGAAAATATGAGTGTGAAGAAACCTACAAAAGAATTTAGGGTAAAAGAACTATAAAGAGAAATAACTGAGTTTGAACCCTTAGAATAAAAATTTTAGTTGCAACATCTTGGCAGTATCGGTCTGGTAATAAGAGAAGAAGCAGAAGCTGATGTAGATAAAATAGTAAGGAAGGAAATGATCCAAACAGAAAAGTCTCATTACACTACAGGAACATTTCTCTACGACAGTCAAATGACATAGCAGGATCTAAATTACCTTTGTGCTTCCAGCAGTTCTGAAGTACACAAGGTTGTACTTCCATATTTTTGGCTCATTGATTACAAGCCCAAGGATTCTTATTTCTCACTTACTTCTAAATATAGAAGCAGAGAATAAATGGTTTAACAATCTATTTGAAAAATTATTCCCAAAGGACATTAGTTACAAAAACCATTCAAAGGCATTTCCTTGGTTTTGGTCACGGTAGGTTCACATCTGGCATTTGGTCATTCGCTCATTAAATATTAATTAGCATTATTTATGCAATTTCAATGCTCTTTTGCCCTTTTAATGGAGTAAAACCTCAAGGAAGGGGTCTTGAAAGGATAGTTAAGTTCTTTTGCACTGATCTGCAGATTGCTTATCCACTTTAAATAAATTTCTTTTTCTCATGTTCCTTTCTCATAAGCCTGAAATAGAAACAGTGAACTAAGTGCAAAGAAAAGATCTTTACTTCTAAGCATGGAATTTCCTTCCAAATAAAGAAATGTTATCCAGTTAATTGCTCTTAATATAAAGAAGAAATCACTACCCTATTTAGCATTTCCTGAATCTATATTTTCCATTTTTAAAAAATGTAGAATAAAAAAATCGATACTAATTTTCAAATAAGGTATTCTAATTTTGAGGAGTTTTATATACAAATGTGGCTCTTAAATGTGCCAAGAATTTAAGAATCACCCAGTCTCAATGCAAGGATTTGGAAATATTATTAAGTTTTGGAATAGTAACATGACTCAATAAAGTCATCTATTTCTTTTATTTTTTTAGTAGACACTTAAGCCTCTGTTATATGCCAAGCATTGTGTACAAAGGATTTCAGAAGTAAACACAACTTTTTGCCTACTCAGCAGTTCACCTTCTAGTGAGGACACCAATATGAAGTTAGCAATATTATAAGGAGAAAAGTACTCTAATAGACCTACACACAGTATGTAGAGTAGGAAAGACCTAATTTATCCTGAAGAATGGGGCATAATCAAGGAACACTTGCCTAAAGAAGCTAGAAGAATTCGTTGTGCGTAGGTGTGAAGTGTAATGAGGGAATAAGCCCTGACTAGGAAGAAGGAAGAACATATTCAAAGCTGTAAGTTGTGAGGGATCCTGGCATGAGAATGACAAGTGTGTCTACGTCATTGGACAAGAAGGTGTGTGTGTGTGTGTGTGTGTGTGTGTGTACGTGCTCACACTCATGGCAGCATGAGACTGAATATGTATCTATAAGAAATTAATGAAAGGTATATATATTTTTTTGAAAATGTTAACTTTATCCTAATGTCCATGGAGACTCAATGAAAGATATTCCAAGAATTTTCCTCAGGAAAATAGAAACTGCTAGAGCACTGAGATTGATGGAGGTTAATCTGTTCCATACGTATGGCCCTGGGGCAGTCGGGGATCAAACTGCTCCTACTTTCCAGTGCCCTTGGTTACAAACAACACAGGCAAGCAGACATCCCTCCACAGCCTACCTCGGAGGTTCTCACATGAGAATCACCTGAATATCTGCTTTACTTGGCAGGAGGAGGTCTCTGGGCATGATTATTTTTAAAAAGCTCTTTAGGTGACATGAATGTGCTGCTTACTTTCCCTAAGTCACGGAACGCAATGAGTCAAATAGAATGTTGTGAGGTTTATAAAGAATGGAAGAAAATTGAATTGTAGTGTTCAGTTATTTGAGATGTACATAGTGCCTACGAGTTTCGTGCTTAGTAGGTGTGAAATACGGGTTGTCATAATTGAATGCATTGTAAAAGGAGGTTATGAGCTAAAGTAGAACAATTGCACGAGTCAGTGTTGGGGGCTATCATTCTCCAAGGACACGATACACACAGTTCTTCAAGCACCCTCTGCTTTCCACATATGTGTGCCTTTGCTAACTACAACAATGCCTCCCAAAGGACTCCTGTGGAAACATCCCGCCTGTGCTTCAAGGCTGCTCGCCCAACGTCACCTGTGTGTCCGGGACAGAATGAACCGTTCGTTTCACGAGGCCCCTCCCCAGCGCAGTTTTAGTACTTCAATAAAACTGTCCCTGTTGGACTGGGCACTCCACGAAGAGTCACTCGCCTCAAATCGCCCTGGGGCGCCTAATAGCAAATGTGTGTGAATATCGTTGACGATGGGAATAGGAAAAACAGAGTTGTGGATTATATATTCAAAGACGGATCATCGGAAAGGGGGGTGAGCGGAGAGCAGAGGAGAGGAAAGTCAATCTGAGAAGTACTGCCTGGGAGAAAGACAGAGATCGAGCTGGAAGAAAGAGAACTCATTGTTATACGATATTGACAGGGAGAAAAATCGTCGCATTTTCCCATCTGTGATGGATTTGGACTGCTGCTGGATTAAGTGGGAAAGGATAGACGGTCCCACAGTCTTGGTGCCATTTGCATGAAGACTTTGGGAAAGAGGTGAATGAACAGGTCCTCAGGGAAATTCTCAGAGCTATTTGTGATCTAAACAATTACTTGGTGGAACTTGGACTAGTCCAGCTACTACTATCTCTGATTTTGTGGCTTCTAAAGAGTAAGAAAAATAAATAGTTTACAAAATTGATTGACTGACTTGAGACTTTGGGGTGCACAGGCAGGCAAAGGAACACTGAAAACACTTCCTGTACCACCAGGAAAAACAAAGTGCAAACAAAAGCAAAATCCAAACCACTGTGTGTGGTACACCTCAGCTTTATGTGCCTGAAAGCATATGTTCAGACTCGGTCGATAATCACACCCATGTAATCGGGCACATTATGTCACATCCATACCATTTGCTCCGGATAGTTTGACAGGCTTGTATTAGGCATTCTGCCTTGATTTTCTTTGTCATTTGTTTCTGGAACTACAATTATCAAGCCACATCTATTCTTTACTCTTCCTTAATACACATAGTGGTTATGTGGGGGGGGGGGGTTAGAATATTCTATCCTCATTAAGATATCAGTACCACTACCCTTTGAATATTACTCATATTGGAAATAATACAAAACTGTACCCTACCCCTGGCTTGTGTGGCTCAGTTGGTTGGAGCGTTGCATCATGCACCAAAAGGTTGCTGGTTCGATTCCCGGTCAGGGCACACACCTGGGTTGTGGGCTCAATCCCCAGTAGGGGGCATGTGGGAGGCAGTCGATCCAATGTTTCTCTCTCTTGCCCTCTCCCTTCCTCTGTCTCTAAGATAAAAAAAAAAAAATCAATAAACTGTTCTTGAAAACACACACACACACACACACACACACACACACACAAGAAACTACCCTAGGCTGTATGTAATGTACTAGAAATGAATAAGCCTCTGGGCTATTACAATATTTGCTAAAAAATAGAAGACATGTAGATCAGATGTATGAGATTTAAAATATACAAAACCAATATGTAGGATATAATCAAACTTAAGTCTTCAGATTTCATTTTCTACAAAGTTTCCATAAAAGACCTTCTCCTTAAGGATTAAGTAAAACTGAATAAAGGGCCAGCTTCTTATTTTGTCCCTCTTTCCTGTTGATCTGATTTTAAATTGAAGTTCAGATGCCAAAGCCACTGTTAAGATAAAATAAAGGCTTTGATTTGATTCTGCTGTTGATACACTATTCAACATGGAGTGAGCCTTTAACCTTTTTAAAATTTGCATTCACTGTGTTAAAAAGGACTTTATTAGGAGGTTAATAAGATCATGTCTGCAGAGTATTTTAAGTTCTTTTATTTTCAGAATGGTAAGCAAATGTGAGGTTTTATTATCATTATGATTGTCTTCAAAGGGAATTTGGCTTTCATAGCTCAGTGGGGTAAAAAAGATAAGAACCTGGCTGCGGGTGCTCAAATAGGGGGGGAAAAAAAACAGAGGGAGAAAAATGTCATTTAATTGATACATCAGTAATGAGAGCCAGTTCAAGCAAGAATAAATAAATAATCCTAAATAAACTATAAGGCAAACAATACATATTCTCTCTCTTTCTCCCCCTGCCCCCATCTCTCTCTCTCTCTCTCTCTCTCTCTCTCTCTCTCTCTCTCTCTCTCTCTCTCCCTCTCTCTCTCTCTCTCACACACACACACACACACACGCACAGGCTCAATCTTTTTAATTTACTCCTATTATTTATTCATCCTCTATGTTCAATAAAAAGATAAGTAAAATCACTTTAAATGTATTCCTGACTTCTTTTCTTTTCTTTTCTTATCCTCACCCAAGGACATGCTTAGAGAGAGGAAGGGAGAAAGAAAGAGAGAGACAGAAACATCAGTCAATTGCCTTCCGTGCCCTGACCAGAGATCAAACCCACAACCGAGGCATGTGCCCTGACCAGGAATAAACTGGCCACCTTTCCGTGCACAGGACGGTGCTCAGCCAACTGAGCCACTCCGACCAGGCCTGACTGCTTTTCTGAATGCATGTATTAATAGAATTTCCCTACATGTTTAATGTTGCATATTAATGAAAAATGTAGCAAACCACTTTCGTTAGATTAGTCCAAAACGCAGCTATTCGGTCCTAGAAAGTCACATCTGTAATCTCCCATTTGAAATGGATGGTGCTATGAAGAGGAAAATCTTGACATTCTACGGTTGCTGGTACTCCTTTGGTCGCGAAATAAAAGTGTCACATTTTTTAAACATAGTTTAACACTTGCATTTTTTCAGCTCAGCTGAGAGCAAAAAGAAAAGCCTGCCTTATCTATTTAACACTGCTCATTGAGATGTAATTCACAGAAAATGACACATGTAGAAATAAGTGGACAAACAGCAGAAAAAATAAAAATGTATTACCTCCAATACAGCCATTTGTCTTCTGATAGCGCGGGTAAAGCTTAAGTCAGATACAATTAAAGGTACTAAAGCTTTAACAGTGGCTTTTGAACTGCTTGAATTAACAAAATCAATCCTCATAAATTAAGCTATCAGTGATCTATGATACAATTAAGTTCCATAATCAAAAAAAGCCACAGAGCATGCAGCGTCACTTGTGCTATTGCTAACACTGTATTTTAACTAGTGCTGGCTCACTCTTCCTGCAGGGTTGTGTCAAACTCCATCTGGCACACTAGACGCTAACATTATGATACACGGTTTCTTTTCCATTCTTCAATTTAGGCTGACATCTGGTGGTCCAGGAAAACGACAAGCAGTGCTTCTGAATGTAAACCGATTCACAAATGTGCCTTTTTTCAGTCTTCCCTTTGTCTTTCTGAAGTGCTTGAAATTGCGACCAAACCAGTTAATTACATGGAAATTCACATGGAATGACAATTTAAACGGCAGAACAATGGGGGTGAAGAAAGTGACCTTCATGTGATGAATTATATACATGTAAGTATATTGAACTCCATAGTGACTAAAAAGCATCAATAGAAAGCACCATATATTGGCCAATTAGACCCGTTCAGAAAGGGTACTGTTTAATGGCACCACACTGGGGATCATAATGAGAACGTGGTACGTGTGAGATTTCCTTCTTTCTCCTTGTCAGGCTAGTTGGAGGGAGGGGAAGGAAAAGAATATGGGGGAGGGGGAGAGAGCTACTGTGTATAGTCAGAAATTGATGTTAAACAGGCACAAGGTAGTGTTCAAAAGCATTTATCTTTTATTTTTTCTCTGGGAGGAAGGGGGCACTTCAGCACTTAGTGGCAGTCCAGATGGCAAAACACATTGGGCCAGAAGCAGGAGCAATTCAACTCTCCCCATGCCTACGCTAAAAAAAGAAAAGGAAAAACCAACCTCCAATTAATTTACTCTGGTATATTCCACTAATTACTAAATCATGGAGGAACAGGTTGATACACTGTCAGCCATATGACTTTCATACCATTTGTACAATTTACCAGCACACACACACAAAGAAAATACCCCTGATTTTTCTCATATTCAGCACTTACTATATCATTCATTGTATTTTGACCATGAAGAATCTTAATAAATAGGCAGTTTTGTGTTCAGATTTTGATTATTATTTTTCTGTGTGTCTCTTGCAATGACTGTAAATAGTACAGGAAATAAATAGTACAGGTAATGCTTGATTGAGTTTGTTCTATTTTCATATGCATAAAAGGTTCTAGATTGACAGAATTATGGGCAAAGCTCCCTGAAATGAAAAACAACCACAAAATAAAACAAAACATAAAAACAAACAATAAAAGACTTGAACCTTATCCAAGAAAGACCATGGTGAATGTTTGGTTTGGCCTCTGTTTTCACTTAACCTTGTGACTCTGAAAAGGTTATTGGAAGGAGTGCCAATTACATTGGTGCTTTTGAAATATGGCCAGGTCCTCTAGGAGGTAGCCTCAAACTGCCAATACCTAATCTCATAAAGGTCACTGAGAAGTTCAAATAAAATTGCTTTTAGTTACTATACAACTCACCTGAATTGGAGTAAGCAAAAGACAAAATGTTTGTATCTGCTCTTCATAGCCCTTTCTCCTCTTTTAAGAGTGAAATTCAGTTCTAATCAGAAGCCATTAGATCTCTCAAGAAAGGATGTTATTTTGTTTCAATAAACTCATAACTATGAAATAAAGTTTTAAAGAATGAATACATGTTCCATAAGAAAAGATGTCTAAAACAGACCACCAACAGGAAAGGCAATGTCATTCTAATAGATTTCATGTGGCTCTTATTTATTAGGGGTTAGTGTAGAGAAAAACGGACTGTGACTTTTGGAATACTCAGAGTCTTTGAATCTCTCACAAAGATCTTACATTGATTGCTAATGGAAGAGATCTCAAAATTAGACATTAGTTGTTTTAGCACGGTACTTCGTGGCCTCCTTGAGCATAAATATTTCCCAAGGAATCACTTTTAGAACTGTCTCATTTTTATCAGCCTAATTTTCACTAGAAAAAAAATTTTTCATGCATGTAACTGTCATTTCTTCTAGCTACTCTGGTCCAGGTGGTCCGTGTATAAAAACGGTGCCATGTTCAGGGTAAGTAAAACTATTTATTTGAAAACATAATATAATGTTTTTATCTTCTTCAAAGATTTTTTGTTTCCATATTAGTTAGAGTCCTGAAGAAATCTCTCATGTATGCTTTTGGGTAAGTCTTCCATTCTAAGACCTCATTGCCCAGCAACCCACAAGAGGAAGGGTCTCATTGGTTCTACCAGCACCACTCCCCACCCCCACCTCTACTGTCACCTCTGTCAACACGGCTTCCTACTGCTGCTGACCTGGCTGGTGCCAATGGACACACCAATGTCAGCGCTAGACCTTCCAACGAGAACCCTTCTGCTGTTATCTACTCAAGATGGTATGGTTTGGGCATTGGAGCCCAATGGCAGAATCCTCTTCCAGTTTCAGATTTAGATTTTCTTTCTCTCTCCCTCCGTCCCTCCCTTTTTAAATTTCAAATTGAGAAAACTGTTGCTCAGCTAATAAGTATAGATTCTAAGTGACTTACATAGAATAGAAATATAATTACCATGTAATTGTGTAACATGGTCCCAAGCTTTTAAAAACACAGAGCACTCCCAGAAGCAAGCAGGGTTCTGTAAAACATTATGGACAAGAGCCGAGAATGGATCTTTTCCTTCCGAGTGGAGTAGAACTAGATCATTTTTAGAGCAACAGAATCCTTAAATTGGTGCTATTTTTGTTGGGTGATGCTTTGGTAATCTTATTCTAGAATCTGTTTCTTAGAATTATACAGACCCATTTTTAATCTTATAAAATGTGATAGCATAATAAAATACATGTTAGGCAAAACCTAAAGATTAAATAAAACGCTGTTACCTTTATGTATATGAATTATATTAGTGTCCTTACTTTTCTCAGACTGTATGAAGCATGATTTCGATGTTACTGGTTGGACGACTGGAAGAAAAAGGAGAGAGGGAATCACTGGGTCTAGTATGTTCTCTGCTTTTGCGCATCGTCCCTTCGAATTTTCATGAGATTATAATGACAAGTATAACAGTTTTTTCCCCCAATAGAACTGTTATTGAAATGGCTTCATTGCTTCTCCCCTGTAAGATATCAAAATATTGGTGATGTTACAGGTATATCACTTTACTGTAGAGAAAAACAATGAAAAAAAGATAACTAGTAAAGTGGAATAGGATTTTAAAAGTAAATTTAATGTGGAAATACATTTTAAGCTTAATTTTATGCAAAAATCAGGGATTATGTTTAAACATTAGAAGCATCTATAATTTATACACTCATTAATATTTAATGCCATTATTTTAAAATAACAATCATTGTTTCATTTTTTAAAATAAAATGTCACCCCTTAACAAATGAAATTCAGTCTGATATTAATTCATAAGTATAGGGGTCCATTCCAGAAGCTTAGAGAACTTTCTGAAACTCTAGCAGTTGCACCTACTGTATGCTTCCAGGTTTAGGGTACAGAGACCCCGACTTTGGTCAGGGCTACTGTGCCAGTCTGAACATCATACACGCAAGGTGTCTCGTCCTCGCAAGCAGGTTCCACGACCAGATGGTTAGCTTGAGTAGACATGGAGATTAGATGCCTCTCTTGTCAGGCAGCCAAGAATTCCTGGGATAGTCCAATATTTTTGTTTTAAAAAAAGCAATAGCTGCATAAAAGCAGCTGCCACGGCTGCTGAAATTTCCTTGGTACACAGGGGGCAATTGCTCTTCTTTGTTGAGAGGCTGGGTTTTTGTTGTTACTGAGGTGTTATATTTTTACCTGCAAGGATTAAAATGGTTGGCCTTTGTTTATCTCCTTCGGGAGCCCGAGCTTTTCCTGCCCAGCTGTCTGCAGCTCCAGGAGCCATTATGCATGAGGTTATAGAAGCTAAGCAGCAGTTTCCTCCATTCATTCCCGAAAACGGTCCCTTCTGTCCTCTTTCTTTCCCAGATGTCCACATGGCCTCATTATTGGAGCCAGAACCCAGAAAATGAGTCAGCTAAATGTAGATTGAGGTTTCCCAAACGTAGCTATTGAACAGCAGTGACTAAGTCTGCCTGAAACTTTTATGTGGCACAGTTTGAAAAACATATGTTTCCCCTTGTCACATATATAACCTGGAAGTTTCATCATTAGAATCATTCTTTGGGTAAAGAAGGCATTATCTCTGCTAAAACAAAGTATGCACCCATCACTATGCTGGGCACTGGAGATAACAGATGACTAAGGCATTGTCCAGTTCTTACTATACGATGAAATAACGCTTCAGTAGAAATACACAGAGAGCTGAGAAATGGAAGAAGATGAATCTGCCTAGGCAAGAGAAGCAAGTTGGTGAAGCTAAGACTTGAGGAATGAGTGCAGTTAGCAGGTGGAGAGAGCAGCACAGCGTTTCAGAAAAAAAGAATGAAAAAGCACAGTCTGTGAACGTAACAGGAAACAAGACAAGAATGGAAGGCGAAGAGAGGACCTGAAGGGGTGTGCATGATCACATAAATAATTTACTCAATATCCTATCATTTTGAGAAACTGCTGATCGATTTTAAGTAAGCATATAATGTGATCAGGTTTCCAGCAACATGGAAGATAAATGTGAGAGCTGGAAAGGCAGTTAGGACCTTGATGCAAAGAGCTGGTCATGGTGGAGAAATGCCAATGAGGGTGGACAACCACAAATGATAGGTTTTAAGAATATACATATGTTTAGGGTGCGAGTTTCCTTTTGAAGAAACCAGTGATCATAGTTCAAGGGATATGCACATCTGTCAAATTCCAGATTGAAGAAATATATATACCACCTGGATAGGTAAGTTCAAGGGGCAAAATAAGAATCTAGGACTTGCTCGAGGAAGAGAAGGGACACTGACTTGAGCCTGCAAGAACAGAGCCATAAGAGGGCATCAGATTTACAGTGTGAAGAGAATTCTGCTGTGTGCAGAGAAGCCCAAGTGTGAAGAGTATGTACTCTCCAACTGCTCAATTGCATTGCTGAGCTAATTCCTCTGATAACAGCAGCTGACATTTCCTTTTTTTGTTAACCCTCATCCGAGGATATTTTTCTTTTCTTTTTTTTTTTTAAAGAGAGTGTAAAGGGAGAGGGGGCGAGAGAGAGAAAAACATCTATGTGAGAGAGACACACCTATTTGTTGCTCTAGCACTAGGCCTGAACCTGCAACCCAGGTACGTGCCCTTGACTGAGAATTGAACCTGACACCCTGCAGTGTGTGGGCTGATGCTCTAACCTCTGAGCCATGCCAGCCAGGGCAGCAGCTCATGTTTCTCTTATTTAATGTCGAATTATTAACTCTTTCAGCTCATAATTCACCTTACTGTGGCCCTTTTGCAAAAATATGAGAAAATAAAAATAATTCTTATCAAGGCTATTCCCCCCACCCCCGCCCCCCAAAAAATTAAATATGCAGCATGGTCTGGAGGAGACGGTGGTGGTTATAAATACAACATCAATGTTCTTAAAGAATTTATCCATGAGAATTTAATCAATGGATGATTTTAATGATTATTTTGTCTCAAAATTACACAGGTAAATTATCAATGAGAATACAAAGTGCACATAAAACATAGAACTTGGAATCAATTTAATGTAAGAGGTCAATTCTCAAGGTTACATGCTTATTCTTGTCTCCACGGAGAACACTTCAGTGAAACGTTTCAAATAATTTCCATGAAGATATTTACCAAATAATGTTACTTTAGGGCTGAAAGTCAAAATATTTAAATATATTCATGGCTAATCAAATAAAAAACATGAAACTGGTAAAGAATATACTATTTTGTGTTATTCTAGTATCTCTAATGGGACTCAGCCAACAGTTCT
Organism: Tadarida brasiliensis; assembly: GCA_030848825.1. Classification (NCBI taxonomy): domain Eukaryota; kingdom Metazoa; phylum Chordata; class Mammalia; order Chiroptera; family Molossidae; genus Tadarida; species Tadarida brasiliensis. Next base: position 65,495,150 of record CM061257.1, read on the forward strand.
CCACCATCTTTCTCATAACCAGATGTACTCATTGTGGCACTGGTAGGGAGAGAGAAAAGATGATTTTCGGATTAAGGTCAAGAAGGTTGGTGCATTGAGGTCAAAGCTCTCTCCCTTTAATGCAGTGAGGTTATCTTATCCAACAACATCCCACTGTTTCAAGTTTTATTTAGTTTAAACTAAAAATATACTTTTCTTATTATGATACTTGATTTCCATTTCAGCAATGCTATCACACTGTAACATAGGAACACTCCTGACAGTATTTGCACATAATGAGATGTAACGCTTCTTTTCATTCCCCAAACCATGCTTCCAGTTCAGGACCTCATTAATTCTTGTCTTACTTCAGACAATAACCTCCTGACTGGTCTCTTTGCCTTTAATCTTTCCTGACTTGAATCCATCATTCTGCCTGGTTAATCTTCCTGTAGTTCATTCTGTTCTTGCTACTACCTTTTTCAAAAAGCCTCAATAACTCTTAACTCTCTATTTAAAAAAAATATTTAAAATTCTTTAGATCAATTATTTGTAGCATTTTGGGTTCCTGCAACCCCCCCCCCAAAGCTGTTAATCTGCTGAAAGTAATGGACCCTCTCCTAATAAAACTGCAATTTTGTTTACATTTACACCAAAGTTTTACAAAATGTCCAGCTAATTCACTGACTCATTGAAACCCCTAGGAATGAAAATCCCTATCTTTCATTCACTCAACAAATATTAGTGGGCTTTCACTATATGCCAGTTACTGTTTTAGGTGCTGAGGATAAAGCAGTAAAAAAACAGATAAAAATTCCTACCCTTATTTGCTTATATTACAGTGTGGTGAGGTAGACAACAAAGAAGATAAATAAGTAAAATATATCACACGTGAGACATTGATGGGTGCCAAGAGAAAATAGAAATTGGAGAAGTGAGATATGAAATGCTAAGGGCAGCTGAGAAATTAAATTGATCAACCCATGTTGAGAAATGGTTTTTGAACAAATAACTGAAGGGAGTGAGTTAACTAATCATATGACTATTTGGGAATAATATCCAGGCACTGGAATTAGCAAGTGCAAAGACCCTGAGGTGAACATGTTTGGCAAGTATGAAGAATAAAGGAAGGCCTTTAGAGTAGTAGTGGAGAGAATGAGAGGGAGTATTTACAAATGAAGGATGAGAGTAACATGCATCCTGATATGTAGGGCCTTATGAGTCACAGTGAGCTCTGCAGTGTTTATTCTAAGTGAGATGTCAGCCTACAAGGTGTATTCAAATCTCCCCACAGTCGGTTTTAAACAACTTTTGTCTTAACTGTGACTATTCTTCAAACCATATAACAAATTTTATTTAATCCTCACAATGTGAAATGTAACTGTTTGCATATGTACACATATGTACACACATACTTACATACATATATTCACATATACATGTATTTTAAGTGAATATGTAGATATATATAAAAGTATTTTTCCTGATACTCATAATAAGTAATTAGATCATGAAAACTGAAATTTCACATTAGCATCATATCAAATTGATATTTGATCTTTATGCATGATAAATTTCACACAAGTTTAAAAAAAATATTTGTCACACTGTTACCAAGACAGAAAGAAATTGTATCAGATAATGTATGTTATAGTAACTACTGAAGGAAAGTTGTTTCTTATTTAAAACATTTTAAAACAATTTATCCAACCACATAGTGTCCTCAGGACATTAAATGAAGAGTTCAGATTTTTTTTCAAGTATTTATTGATCCTCTACTATGTTCCAGGCATCTTGCTAGGGATTGAAGATAAAATGATGTGTCAATTAGAAATATCATTTGCAGAATAATAAAGAACTCAAAAACTTAGTGTCCTAAAACAACAAAACTTGATTTTTTTCTCATGATTTTGTGGATCCATTGTGTGGTTCTTCTGGTCTGAATCAGTTTAGGTGATCTCTGGGGCCAAGTAGTATCTCAGCTGTGACTGTTTGAACTAGGATGAACTTATGAACATGTCTGGTCCTGGACGTGTGCTTTGCCTTCAGGGCTGCTTCTGAGACAGTTCATCTCAGCTCTATGTGGTCACTCATCCTCCAGGAGGCCAGCCTGGATTTCTTTACAGGGGGCAGTCACAGTGATCCCAGGAGTAGCAAAGAGGGCAAATCCCACAATGCAAGTGCTTTTCAAGCCTCTGCTTAAGTCTTATCTGCTATTATATTGTCCAAAGTAAGTCATATGACCAAACCCACAGTCAGTGTGGGAGGGGTCTATGTAAAGGTGAGTATATGAGAAGGCAGGGACAAGTGAGCACTGTTGAAGTTGGCAATTACATATATTTTCTTGCTTACAATAGTAGCAACAAGACATTTAATATTGCAACATGCACTAGTGGCATTTCGAAGAAAAGCCAAAATGCAAATCAAACCTAATAAAGCAACTTTTTTTTTTTTTTTAAAAAAAAAAGAAAGTTACTTTTCAGAGAAACATGTAACTAAGAATAGCTTCTATTTGTTAACCACAAGGTGCTTACAAAACATTTTCTAATTTAACATTTACAAAAAAAATCTGCCAGGTAACAAGTATTACTTCTTTTATATAGAAAATAATTTGAGGGTAACAAAGGTTAAGTTACTTGTTTAAGTCACCCAATCTATGGTATTCCTTTATGGCAGCCCAACAAACTAAGACACACTTTTAAACAATGTTGCCCAAGTTCAATTATCCTCCATTGGTGATTTACAGTGACCCCTGATATTCATTTGCCATACCATGCTCCAATCATCTCCCTCTCATAGGTCTCCGCTAAGAGTCCTTTTAAAGAACCCAGCACTCTACCAGTGAGTAATATAAGACCAGCAAAGTTGAAGGGTTTTCCTAAGGTTCTTCAGCCATCCAGATTTCTGTATGCACTACTACTGGTCTGGGGAACTTGCAAAGCCATGATCATAATGGACATTCTTTGGCAGAGTGAGGCCACCGTTCCTTACTGCTTTACAAATGCATTCTTTACAAGTAATTTATGAGTTACGAAGATGAGTTCAAATGCACCTGTAATCACTTTATATTTTTAATATTCTCAGTGTGAGAAAACTCAAAGGTGGGATTCCATCCTCTATAAATACAGCAATAATCTCCCACGTTGCATTTTCTAGCAATACCTTTTCTTTGAAATCACTTAAATCTGGTGTTTTAAATTTTGTATGGTTGGAAATATTTTTGTAGCTAGCATTCAAATGTGTTCAAAAGAAATTACAGACTTTTTCACAACTGCTTTTCTCGTTTTTCTTATATGTATTTTATCTGAAAATAATAGATTGTATGAACTATTTTCAGTCCTAAACATAAAATGTGTTTTTGTTTTGAGCTACATTTTATAAACAGCTTATTATGAATAAACCAAGGTTTTTATTGACATTAAATGTAAATATAAATTATTCTTTGTTTTAGAAACAAAAGTTTAAAAATTATTTTTGCTATTTCAATATACAACAACTGATTAGCTAAGCATGAAAATAAAACATATATTGATCCATTTATTATTAGAATTATAGATTTTACCTATATCACTAATTGTTAGCACATTAATAATAGCTTCTATTTAAAAGGAAACACTTACATCTGATTACATGTTTCATAAGTGTACTGTTTCTCATTACTAGCCTTTAGAATAACCCCTGATTGGTGTGTAAACTGACAATGTATAGATCATTCTTCAGGGTTACTAACAATGAACAATCAATTTTTTTACCATTCAGCTTTTACTTACTGAAAATGCAGTTCCCACCATTTAAAATACACATAAATGTAATTTATTCTCATTGTTGTCTTTCTAAGGATATCATTGAAAATCAAAGTACTTCTAATCTGTCTATGTTTAATAGTGACATTACTACAAATAACACATATGGAAGATTAATTTTATTAGCCAATGGAAATGTGTTATTGCTATATTTATTGCAGATTAATATCTCTTTAGAGCAACAATTTGCATTCATTTAACTCAAATATTATGTGTTCCTAGGCTGCATATTTATCTTGAGGGAAGAATATTTTATCCAGGTTTATCTTTGGGATACATTTACTCTTTTTCATTTTGAGAAACTTTGATTGTGTCCAAGTCCCTTCACTGGTGAGAGGAAATGATAAATGTATGGCTTGCCAATTAGAAAAGAATGAAGTGTGTGTGCTCGGGAAGGGGAGTGTTTTCAACCATCTAAGTGATAAAGAAGAAAATGAATGGATTGACTCAAATTTAGCAGCCAGAAGGTGAAGGTGAAGACATTTATGTTTTGTAGGCCTTCTCAACATCTTTTCTCCCTTCTTTTACTAAGGGCAACCAAAATTCAATTTAGGGAATTGACACAACTGTCTTGTTTTATGAGCTTTGTGGTCTTAGTAAGACTGTAAGTCAAGCCAAAGCATGAACACTTAACACAAAGAGATGAATCAGATTCTCGTTGTTGACTACCAGCAATTAAGTATTGAGAGGAGAACCTCAAGAAAAGGCCAGGAAATGTAATTTGTAATCTAGATGCTGTGAGCCATAGAAGTGGTACCATAGACTGAATTCTTCTGTGCCCCCAAAAACGTATATATTAAAACTTAATCTCCAGTGTGATGATAGGAAGTGGAACCTTTTCGAGTTGATTAGGTCATAATGGTGAAGCCTTCATGAATGGGATTAGTGCCCTTATAAAAGAGACCCCAGAGAGATCCCTTGCTTCTTCTGCTATGTGAGGACACAGTGAGACAATGGCCACATACGACCAGAAAGCGAGCCCTCACCAGATACTGCATCTGCTGGCCTCCTGAGCTGGGACTCCTCAGCCTCCAAATCCGTGAGAAGTAAATGTTTGCTGTTAAGCCACACAGCCTAATGCATTTTTTGTTTGTTTGTTTTAGTAGTCTGAACAGACTGCAACAGGTGGATTAATTATAACTGTATAATTCATTACATACCTGGTTAGAGTCTTATGAGTAAGAGTGGAGTCCAATATGAACTTAATTTTTTCTCCTCCCAAAGCCGTGAAGACTTTTTTGAATTGCCAGGAAATGGAGCCTCAAATTAAGAGCTGAAAGTTTGGGAGCACCTCTGGCACTGTGCCACCAGTATAAGTTATATCAATCTGAGCCCATTCTGTCACTCACGCTCTCTGTGCATGTGAGGAGACGCTCAGCTGTTAGGGGACAGAGTGGTGGATACATGGAGAAAGAGCTAGACTAGAGGGAGAGTGTGAGCACGTGGCTGTAATGAAACATGGAGGGACAATGCAGGGGCAGATCGGAAGCTTTCAGAAACGATTGATGCTGTTAATCAAAATCTGCAGAACTTTGGTTCTAAAGTTACCCAATACCTTGGGTATATATATACCAAGAAGAAGCACACAACAAGCCGTGATTTTTTCCCCATTACATACAGATTTTTGGTCAACTTAATTTAATTAAAACATTAAAAATCACCTCTGACTATAGACGCTTACCTTACTTGAACATTATATAGTAAAACTTTGATATAACGGACTAATTCGGGCAAAGGAATGTCCATTAAAACCAAAAGTCCATTATATAATAAAGTAGGTTTTCCGAATGCGTATGTTAAAAATTGATAAATTAGTTAGTTTACCTGTTTTTACTTATATAGACACGTTTGTGTAATTATAATCATGTATGAAAAGTTTCATTTCACAGAAAACTTTTCTATATGTATTACAGTCATTTTAAATGCATACTGAATAGGTCTAGTAAATTCGTGCATTCACCAGTCACCTCCAGTAAACAAATGCACAGGGCTGGGGCGTGGCTTAGTGCACATGGGAACATCAACACACGTGTTAAAACTGCTGTGGAGTCACACCAGAACAGAACCAACAGAACCAAAGAGATAACAGAACCAATTACCATGCAGGATGACAGTGTGGTCACATGCTAATCGTTCTGAACATTGTTTACAAGTGTTGGATTTAAATATGAGACAATAGTTGTACATATGCAATATTTATTTATGTTGGCAAAATTAATACAGTGTCTTTTTTCCAACATAAGGCCTATTCACTAACATTTGTTTAAAATAAGAGTGAATTAATAACAAAAATATAACCTGTTAATTTAATTATAAGCAAATCTTGGTTAAAAGCATTTTTTAAAACTTATCTTTATTGTTGAATGTATTACAGATGGCCCCCCCTTTTTTACCTATTGACCTCCTCCTTCCGAAACACACCCCCTCCTGCCTTCCCCACATGTTTGTGTCCATCAGTTATGCGTATATGCATAGAAATTCTTTGGTTTATCTTTTCCTGTCCCCTCACCTTCCCTTTGAGGTTCATCAGTCTAACAACTAATTTGTACTTTTTAATTCCCTCACCTTTTTCGCCCATACCTCCAACACCCCTCCCATCTGGCATACATCAAAAAGTTCTCTGTATCTACAAGTCTGTTTCTGTCCTGCTTGCTCATTTGGTTTGTAGATTCAGTTGTTGATAGATATATATTTATTGCCATTTTATTGTTCATATATTTTATCTTCTTTTTCTTCAAGAAGATCCGTCAACATTTCATATAATACAGATTTGGAGGTGATGAACTCCTTTAGCTGTTTCTTGTCTGGGAAACTTTATATGTGCATCTATTCTAAATGATAGCTTTATAGGATAGAGTGATCTTGGTTGTAGGTTCTTGTTTTTCATCACTTTGAATATTTCTTGCTACTCCCTTGTGGCAGGCAAAATTTCCTTTGAGAAATTAACTGACAGTCTTATGGGAGCTCCAGTGTAGGTAACTAACTGCTTTTCTCTTGCTGCTTTTAAGATTCTCTGTCTTTAAACTTTTGCATTTTGATGATGATTTGTTTTGGTGTGGGCCTCTTTGGGTTCATCTTGTTTGGGACTCTCTGTGCTTCCTGGACTTGTATGTCTGTTTCCTTCACCAAGTTAGGGAAGTTTTCTGTCATTATTTTTTCAACTAGGTTTTCAATTTCTTGCTCTCTCTCTTCTCCTTCTGGCACCCCCATGATGTGAATGTTGGTACAATTGAAGTTGTCCGAGAGGCTCCTTACACTATCCTCATTTTTTGGATTCTTTTTTCTTTTTGCTGTTCTGATTGGGTGTTTTTTGCTTCCGTATATTCCAAATCGATGGTTTGCTTCTTTGCTTTACCTACTCTACTATTGATTCCCTGTAAATTATTCTTAATTTCAGTTAGTGCCTCCTTCATTTCTGACTGGCCCTTTTTTTAGGCTCTTGAGGCCCTCACTAAGTCCATTGAGCATCCTGGTAACCAGTGTTTTAAACTCTGTATCTGTTAGATTGCTTGTCTCTGTTTCATTTAGTTATTTTCTTGGAGTTTTGTTCTGTTCTTTCAATTGGGACCTGTTTCTCTGTCTCCTCATTTTGGCTGCCTCCCTGTGTTTGTTTCTATGTATTAGGTAAAGTTGCTATGTCTCCTAGGCTTCTTAGGATGGCCTATTATAGTAGGTGTCCTGTACGGTCCAGTGGCACAGCCTCCCTCATCACCCAAGTTGTGCCCTTGAGGTGCACCCTTCATGTGGACTTTACACCCTTCTGTTGTAATTGAGTCTTGATTGCTGTTGGCATGTCAATGGGAGAGATTTACTCAGGCTGATCAGCTGTAAGGACTGGCTGTGCCCACTTTCCACTGATCTCTGACTACCTTGGAGAATCAGCTGTGTAGGGGCCCACCACACAGAACTAGACTTACTTCATCAGGGCTCTGGTACCCACTGAGTCTACTCCTTGAGTGTGTCCTTGTGGAGATGGTTGGGTGGTGGTGCTTTGATGTGTTCTGAAGCTGTCCACTGAGTGTGCTGGCTCTGGGGCAAGGTCAGACACTGCCTGTGTTCTATCTGGGGCTACCAGGCATAAGCCAGAAAGTGATCTACAGATGGCTGCTTCTGGTGCTGGGCTTGGAGGTGCCCAGGAAAAGTGAAGCTGCGAAGCCAGGCTGGCTGCTTCTAGTGCCAAGGCATGGGGCCATTTACTGAGAGGTATGGGGCTTGCTGAGGCCAGATGCTGCTTGTTTGAGAGAATTTAGGGTAATCTGAAACAGGAGGCAAGACAGGACAATCCTGTGGTAAAGCCACTGAAAACAGCTTAGGTGGGCCTGAAAGTTGGGTGGGGTGGGGCCTCAGGGAATCACCAGGGCGGGGCAAACAGTGTGAGCCAGGTTGCTGGAGTCCCAGATATGGCTGCCACCTGCCAGCCTCGTGGGGAAAGGGCTCACCAAAGGAACATCAGCCTCTGCCAGCACGTCTCTCAAGGAGAAAGTTGCCTCTCCAGCTCTCGCCTTGATGCCAAACAGCTCAGTTCTTCCCTATATGTCTCTGGTGCCTTTCAAGCTGCCTCCCCTCCGAGCTCAGAGGGAGTGAGTCCGAGTAAGTCCGTGCGCGGGCCCTTTAAGAGGAGCTGCCTGGGGCTCCAGCCACCTCAGCCTCAGTTCCTGCTGGTTTTACAGCCAGAAGTGATGGGGACTTCTCTTGCTGGCACTGGAACCCTGAGCTGGGCGCCTGGTGTGGGACGGGGACCCCTCACTCCTCAGGGAGGACCTTCCCAGCCGAGGTGTCCTCCTGATTTTTATCCGCCACAGGTGGGTGTGGGACCAGCCCGTCGCGCCTCCACACCTCCTACCAGTCTCAATGCGGCTTCTTCTTTAATTTCATAGTTGTAGGACTTCCATTCAGCTTGATTTCAGGGGGTTCTGAATGATGGTTGTTCTGTAACTTAGTTGTAATTTTGATGTGGTTGTGGGAGGAGATGATACTGTGTTTACCTACCCATCATCTTGATCGGAAGTTGGTTAAAAGCATTTTAAAATTAACGTGTTAATTTTCACATATGACATATGGACCAGAAATTTGTCTGTTAAATCTGAAGCCTGGTAAATCGAAGTCTTCAAAATTGAGGGTTCACTGTAATTTATTTTTAAGAAATATAAAAATCATTAATAATGAGTATTATGATAGCTAACTACTCTGCACCAGTAAATTTCTTAGAAAGACAAAATAACCTAAACAATGAAAAAAATGGGAATAAAACCCAGAATCTTTAATCTCAATAAAGCATGGAACTTCCAATAATATTCTGGATGTGGGTGGTCAATTGTTTTTCTCCAAAGCACTTCTTGGATATTTAAAGTGAGATTAAAAATCAGTCACATTGTCTTGCAGAGAAAATTGGAAAGACCCTGTAATGTTGGATATTCACAAGTTTTTTCACTGGAAGTAAGACTTGTCTGCTTCTTCTTTCTGAAAATAGAGTCCTACAGGCATGACTCCTAGAGAAACGACTGTCTGAAGAGGAAGCTCAGCTCTATTGTAGAAACTTCAACCCTGTATAAATTACTAAGAAGGTTTAGACTGTGTTTGTGTTTTTCAGTTCTACATAGTAGCCATTACTTCCCTTTACCTCAGTGCTCTTTAGATTTTACCACATTTTGTTACGGGTTGCAAATGGCACAGATAGCCTGCAAGTGTGACCTTTCCAACCTCTTCCCAGAGAATGTGTACACCAATAGTTATAACTGTAATTTTCCTTTTTAGGCTTTTCCATCTAATATTAAGTGGTCACCCCTTGAGTTCCTAGTCCCTTTATATGTTACATAGATCAACTATATTTTGTTATATTCCACAGATCTTAGACTCCTTCTGAATGGTTCCTTTTTCTGATCCAACTGTGACATACCCCATGCTGCGTTTTGTCATCTCAAGACACTTCCACATCTTCCAGAACTCCCTTTCATTTGGCAAATGGTCCTCTATGTTTTCTCACTCATCAAGAATGGCAGGCTTCATTGTTCTGAATATTTTTATTTCTGATATGTGTATTTTCCACGTATATTAAAATCATTGCATATCTCTTCAAAATTAATTTTTGGCTCTTAATGTATTTTTTTGAGGAAACAGAAACATGAAACCTGATAGGTTGGTTGTCTGTTAAAGGTGCGAGGCAGGTAAGAAATAGACCCACTGATAAACATCAGTGTTACTATCTGATTCATTGACTACCAATGTGATTATACAGTAAACTTAATATTTCCATAAAATACACTCCATTATTCTCTTTAAAAAATTCATCTAATGTTCAAAAATTAACTACAGCTGTAACTAAAAAGGGTAACTATCCAACACCATTAAGAAAATATACAAGCGATGTGAAAATAAGAATTAAAATATAAGAAAGGGATTGTCCAATAATTTCCATTGATTATCCAGACTGCTAGATGCTAGACATTAAGTTGCTGTAGGTTCCCCCCCTTAAAAGAGGGTAGAGAGAATGCTTTGGAGTCAAGTCTCCTGTTCATCGATTCTATTGTTCCAGCCACAGCAATGAAGAAGCCCTTGTTACCTTATTAGAGCAAATGTGAATAACAGATTTGAGTTCCACTTCTTTGCCATTTGCCAACTTTTAACTTTAATCCTATCCTTTAAATTTTCATTTCCTGTTTCTTCATATTTAAAAGGAAAGAATTGGAGTATTTCCTATTCTAGTTCTGTGGTGACATGACTTCACCACATTTCTCCTTTTCTATTTCTTCTCCTTACCCCTAATTCTAACATCTCCAGTTTCTTTCCAAGCCATTGATTAGCTTTGTGACTATTCTTTAAATTTATAAACTTTTATGATTTTAAATTAAAAATAACATATCACCGTGTGTACCCTCATGTGTAGAGGAGACCCACTTTCAGTAGGTGTGCCAGTGATTGCTTCGTAGTTCATAAGTTAATAATAATAAGGGATGAACACCTAGTTGACCTGCTTATTTTATATATTTAGAAAGTTTGGGTCAGATTAACTGATCAAACTTTTTCACTAATTGGTACAAGCATAAGGAATAGATCCCTGGACCATTATATACATTTCTTACATTGTTTTGCTATACATTTCCCTTCCCTGTTAAATTTCCTTCAATCTGTTAATGTTGTTAGGTGTGAGTTTTTTTCATTTGTTTGTTTTAAATGCGTACTCTACTCTCAGACTAATGGTCACCTTGTTATGAATTATGACCCTAAGCCATTTTCCTACCAGATTTATAGGATATTTTTATTTGTTTTAACACCCAATGTTCAGCTCCATAGTTGTCTTTATTGAACTACATTCTGTGTCTGATTATTTCATTATTCAGTATGGTTTCTTCCAATCTTTTTGACCTTACTTGATCATTGTGGGACTCAGTTTCCTCATTTTCAAGATAAGCAACTTTGGGTAGATTAACTCCTGAGGCCCTTTTTACCTCTAAAAAATAATTTTCTAAGTTGTCACTAAATCAATCTTTGGCTCCTTAATGCCACTTTCAGATTTAAAGAATATGTTTTGTAATTTATCATCCAGACATTTGATAAGAAGATAGAGTAACACCAGGCCCCAAATCAACTCTTTCAGGACACCATTTGTCACATTCCCCTGAGCTGACACTAATGTATTGATCACACCCTTATTACCCATTTACTTTCTCTGTAAGGGTTTTCAGTTTGGGAAATATTTGTTGATGTTTTACAAAATTTCTGGGGTATATTTATTTTATTTGGGGATTTTTATTTTTAAAATTTTTGCTTCTTCAATTTGAAGCTTTTAAAATTTATTTTATGTATTATTTTCCAATACTTTAAAAAGATGGAAATGTGAAATCAGTTGAATTTAGATTAATATACTATTAATTCTAGGAATACCAAATCTATCTAGTATTTAAGACTGAAAGACAATGGACTATATTATCGGAGATTTACAAAGCGTCATTTAGCTTTATTTTGTCTCCTAGGACCTTAATGGAATTAACTAAATGAGATATTTAAGCTTTAATTTTAAAACAAATTAATATAAAATTTTAAAGAGTAAAATATAACATTATTTCCCAATAATTTCATTTAGCCTTTGCAATACCAAACTTGTCAGCAGTCCTTTCATTTACTTCATTAAATCAAATCTGTTTTGCTCCTTCTGTAAAATGCCTTTGAATATTATGTGCTGTTCTGTTTCCAGGATTTGGTTTCTATTGTCTCTAGAAAGACACTATGATCTTAACTTTGCCAGCAGAGGGCACATACACATATCTTTCTTTGTGTCTTCTAATCTACAAAAAGGAAATTAAAAGAGAAGCCACATTTGAGGTTTTATCATTTACCACCTTATTTGAACTATGTCTAATTAAAAAAAAGAAAACAGCACTTTAATATTTTCTCTTAAAAGTCTAATGCCTGAATGAAATTCAGAAGACACTTAGATACTATGGTCACTGAACCAGAACATCAGAGTAACGTATCTATTTTTGCTCTGCAAAATTTGTTTGAGAATTTTACCACTCATTTTGTCCTAATTATATTTTGATCTGGCCTTTCTGCTTTTGATATTCAATTCTGGACATCAAATTAGCAAAAAGTGGTCAAATAGTATTTACTTATGTGTTTATGTATTTGTATAATTAGCAAAAATTCAAACAACTAGTAATCTATATTTCAAACAACTAATAATCTATAGTGTAGCCTAAAGTTAATGTGAGTACATATGCAGAATATTGAACTTAGTTGGACAGTTATTTAAATATTTCTGAGAGAAGAGCATTTTTAAAGAAAATAAGTTGGAGTGAAGACATAAAAATTAATCTGCTGGCCATTTTGGTTAATGGCTTAAGAACAGACACGAACATTTTAACCTTATTCCTTCCAACTGATAGAATGATAGCATTTTTTTCTACTAAATGAACACAGAAGAGCATCTATAATTTCAACATTATGCATACACATCATGTAATTCTATACCTGAAATATGTTGTGCCTATGCACGTGAAAAGTTTATAATTTTAAAATAAAAAAGTAATGTTGAAAAGCAGAATTCATAGGCTCATGTGCTAATACCTATCTCTAGCAGAATGTATTTTAAATATTTTGTATAAGCCATTGTACAGTCTGACTTGCATCAACACCAATCCAAAAAACTCACAAATATAAGTTTAAATGCTACATCAGCTTTTAAAATATCCTAATGCATTAGGTCAAGATGATTAATGATCTTTATAGGTTATTTCTGATTTTAGAATGTGTGGAACAAAAGCCACCATGAAATACTTGCTCTAGAGATGTATAAAGCAGAACACGTTGGACTTAAAAACTGTTATTTGAATCTTAAATACAGAAAAATAGTTATACTAATGTAAGTAAAGAGTTCAGTTCAAGGCTTAGATTCTGCTATTTTAAAAATACACTAGCAAAAGAAATGAAAAGTGATTATCGTAGGAGTAGGTACACGGTTCTAGACAAAAGAACAAAAGCACTCTGAGAATGTGAGACTATTTCCATTCATAAGTAGTTATTTTCATTTCCAAATAAAGTCTTTTCCAATAAAGCCCAATCTCAATGCAACCCCAATTGTAAGGCCACTGGGATTACTATTAATGGCAACAAACATTTGGCAGGTCTAAAAATGTTAAGCGATTAGCCCTGGCCGGTTTGGCTCAGCAGTTAAAGCATCGGCTGCGGACCAGAGAGTCCAGGGTTCGGTTCCCGCTGAGGGCACGTACCTCGGTTGCAGTTTGTCCCTGGCCCTGGTTGGGGTCGTGTGGGTGGTGACCATTCGATGTGTCTCTCTCACATCGATGTTTCTCTCTCTCTCTTCCCTTCTCTGTCCCTCCTGCTCTATCTGAATATAAATGCAAAAATGTCCTCAGATGAGGATTAAAAAAAAAAATGTTAAGCAATTAAAAACTTTGACAGTTCTAAAATTGACATATTTATGTGCAATGTTAGTTAAAATCTATGTATATAATTATAAGTAATAATTATTCATTATTCATTTCTTTAAAAAAATCACACCAAGTGCTCTGTAGCCCATAATATTTTAATGGTTTTGTCCCTTTTTTGATAAAACAGAGAATGTATACTGACTCAAAACATCGAATCTGTATGACATCTAGAGACTGGGATGTTGAGTTGAGAAAAGAGAGAGGAATTGTGAGGCCACAGAGGAGCATCTCATGAAGAAGCAGGCTGTACACACTGTAAGTACATATCTCACGCTTTGTTTCCTACTTAGCTGGCAAATATCGGTCTCAAAACAACGCTTCTCTGGTACCATCGTTCGCTTTTTCTCTCTTTGTCCTCCTCTCTTCTTTTTCTACTTTTCTCCATTTGATAAATAGGATTCTAGTATCATAGTTTGCTGGACTTGCAGCTAATACCTTAAGTATATTTTACTTCACGCTAAAACCTTGTCAGTATCATTGGAAATTAATATGATAATTCTATGGCCCGCAGTGGGCAACAAGGCCTAAAGGAAGAGGTATAGGATTAGGATTCAGGGCTCCTAATTTTTTAAAAATTCATATTATGAAACTGTACAAAATCATCAGCCTTTTAAACATCTCCATGTACTTCATTTATTAAAACAAAAGAACAAAAACAACAATAGCAAAACCAGGCTCGTGTTTCCATGGCCTAGTTTAAATTGGTTGTGTGATATGAATTTTTAAAAATGTATACTACTGTGGCTTATACAGACATTTTCAAATGTGCAGCAATTGACTTCCCCTTCAGTAATAAGGAAGTAGAAAGAAGCTTGTGGTTCCTTAAGGTATGTACTTACTGGGGTTTTCCACTCTCTGATTCATCCTGAAATAAAGAAAGAGAAAGAGAAAATAAACATTGATTACAGCATCAATTAAATGAATGCCTTTATCATTTTTACCATCAAATTTATTTTTCAAATTATTATTGTCCGTGCATTCTACTTGACTTCTCTGGTTGTATGAACCAAAAACCTGAAATGGATAAATCAGCTGAAAGAGCTGAAATAAAGAATACTTTCTTTAGTGACCTAGGCAGCTTTTTTATTATTCATATTATTTTTCAGTTTTGCTCACTTTGAAGAGAGTGGATAATGAGGACGTGTGTTTATTTCTGTCCTGTCACAAACCTGCTTGGTGCAAACTAAACCTGTTACACTGAAGTGGTTCTCTGGCAGCGTCTATGGTAATGATCTTGTGTTAATGATTAAACAGTCCAATATATATGTTATGATTATAAAGTGATACAAATCTTTACAAGAGATCAAATGAATAAATGAGATCAGCTTTCTACTTTCCTTCTAAACAATGATCAAATGAGAAAAATGTGGGTGAGAATGTGTTAGTGATGAATAAGTAAATAAATACTGACTTCCAGCCCTTAATGTCCTCCAGAGTACATGGCATACGTACGAAAGAGGAAAGAAGTGCTGCATTCATTGGCAAGAATTTTTTTTTAAACTAATTTATGAGAGTTAAAGTAATGAAGCTGGCTGAAGGCAGAGAAAGGCAGAGTGGAGGTCCCCAGGCATAGGTGAACTTTCTGATGGCCACCAGAAGCTTGCAGGTTCTTGGAAGTCAGCCCTTTAAAAGATGGAGAGTATGTCTTGGGTTGACAGAAGGGTGTTGTGAGTAGTGATGATGGGAGAATCTAATTAGGTGGTTGCTGGCAGGTTGGAAACAAAAGAATGATCATATCTATTCAGCAGCTAAAACGTGCTAATACCAAATTAGATGCTTAGTCAATATAGCCGCCTCTGCATGTGGTAAGTGCTTATACCTCAGAGAAACAGTTAATTACCTCTTTTCAATTTACCAGCCTCCACTCAAAACCCAACTTTAGCCATAAATTTAATGCCATATTTGAGGAAGATGTGGGTTTTTTCCCCCTTTATGAAACAGAATCAATCTATTCCTCCCCCAGAGGGTGACATTTAATCACCTCTGTGTTATTAGGCTTATGATTGGGCTTATGATTATCATTCTCATTTGCCTTGCAGGCTTTGTGCTTTCAAAGCCTTTATAGCAAATCTCATTCCCACGTAGAAAGGTCCACTTCCACGGATCACCACTAGTTTTCTAGCACTCTTAAATGAATCCTGAAGAAACTTTGTAATACTTATCAATGCATGGTCTTAAATTGCTTGTATTCTTTCCAGAGTAGATGTAGGCCACATACAAACATGTTTCAATTTTTAATTATATATCTAAGTCAACCTGATACATTTGATATCTAAAAATAACACTGGACACTGGTCAAGATTATTGGTTATTGTTATAACTTCCTGATTTGCTTAAATTTTTTTAAATGACGGAAATGATATTAAAAGGATAAATAATATTGTCTGATGCTTAAGAATGTATGTATATTTTCTTTTAAGGAAATCCAAAGACTTTATAGGTAGTAAAAAAATGTCAATATTATCAGGTTCTTATTTACTGAAAAAATGTTGAAAGAATAATGTATCAAATTAAGCACTGAGGACAATGTATTACAAAGTTTCATCAGTAAAAACATTTTCTTGAGCCCTGGCTGGTTTGGCTCAGTGGTTAGAGTGTCGGCCCGTGGACCACAGAGTCCTGGGTTCGGTTCCTGCTGAGGGCACGTACCTCAGTTACAGTTTCCCTGGCCCCGGAGGGGGTCGTGTGGGTGGCGACCAGTCGATGTGTCTCTCTCACATCGATGTGTCTCTCTTTCTCTTCCCCCCTCTCTCCCTCCCACTCTATCTGAAGATAAATGCAAAAATGTCCTTGGGAGAGGATAAAAATTTTTTATTTTATTTTACTGACTACATCTAGATATATTATTAATTTTTTAATGTAACAATTCAATTAAGATTTATTTTATCACCTACACTGTACTAGTGAAATTAGGCATTGGGAGTAGTAATACGTCCATATTAAGCTCTTTCCCTTTTCTAAACATTGTGCCACACACACACACACACACACACACACACACACACACACATATATATATATATATATATATATATATATATATTTTTATCCTCACCCGAGGACATTTTTCCATTTTTTGTTCAGATAGAGTGGGAGGGAGGGAGAGAGAGAGAGAGAGAGAGAGAGAGAGAGAGAGAGAGAGAGAGAGAGAGAGAGAGAGAGAGAAACATAGATGTGAAAGGGACACATCGAGTGGCTGCCTCCCGCAGAGCCCAACCAGGGCCGGGGACAAACTGCAACCGAGGTACGTGCCCTTAGCAGGAAGCGAACCCGGGCCTCTCTGGACCGCAGGCCGACGTGCTAACTGCTGAGCGAAACCGGCCAGGGTGTGCCACATATTTTATATATCTCATTTTTTCCTCAAATAACCCCACAAGATAAGTATTACTATTATCTCTATTTATTGATAGGGAAATTGAGACACAGAAAAGTTAACTGATTTACCCAAAGTCACACAGCTTATAAATGATTTACCCAAATTTGGATACAATTAGTATAGATGCTTTAACTCTTTTCAGTTTTAAAAATGAATCTACTTTCTTCTCTTATCTATCCAGATTCAGTGGAAAAGAATGTTCCTATTTCTGTTGACTTAGAATTGTAATAAATCATAGTTGAACCAAATCTGAACAAACACAGAACCTGAAACATATTTACTGCTGATGTAATTTTATTTTAATTTAATTTATTTTATGTTTTCCATCACCATTTACCTCCCTATGCCCTCTCCCACCTCCACCCACCCCTGTCCAACCCAGAAATTACCACACTGTTGTCCATGTCCATGAGTTTTCTCATTCTTTTTTATTCCCCCCATTTTTGCTCAATCCCCCCAACAGCTCTCCCTCCTGAGCTGTGTGCCTGCTCTCCATGAGTCTGTCTCTCTTTTGCTTGGTAGATCAGTTTGTTCATTCAGTTCCACATATGAGTGAAATCATATGGTACTTGTCTTTCTTTGGCTTATTTCACTCTACAAAACAAGTGCTGGTGAGGATGTGGATAGAAGGGAACCCTTGTGCACTGCTGGTAGGAATGCAGACTGGTGCAGCCACTGTGGAAAGCAGTATGGAGTTACCTCAAAAAATTAAAAATAGAACTGCCTTATGACCCAGCAATTCTACTGGGAATTTATTAGAAGAAACCTGAAACACTGATTGGAAAGAATATTTGCATCCCTATGTTCATTGCTGCATTGTTTACAATAGTCAGGATTTGGAAGCAGCCCAAATGTCCATCAGTAGATGAGTGGATAAAAAAGTTGTGGGCTTGGCCAGTGTGGCTCAGTGGTTGAGCGTTGACCCATGCACCAAGAGGTTGCTGGTTCCATTCCCAGTCAGTGTACCTGCCCAGGTTGTGGGCCAAATCCCGAGGGGGGGGGCATGCAGGAGGCGGCCAATCGATGTTCTCTCATCGATGTTTCTATCTTTCTCTCCCTTCCTCTCTCTCTAAAAATCAATAAAGAAAAAAAAAAAACTGTGGTATGTCTACACAATGAAATACTACTCTGCCTTAAAAAGGAAGAAAATTTTACACTTTTCAACAGCCTGGGTGGACCTGGAGAACATTATGTTAAGTGAAGTAATTTAATTGTTTGCTATGCTTTCATAAGTAATTGGTTTAAACAGTCAATTCTTGTTTTGAAAAAGAAGCACACAACATACACATTCACCATGTTGTTTGGATAACATAAGAGAGAGCAAAGTTTACATTAGCAAGAACTGGGACCAGCTGCATTAACTTCAGGTGCCCAGTGCAAAATAAAAATATGGAGTCCTTGTTCAAAATTATTAAGAATACCTTTGAGGTCAAGATGGCTGAGTGTTAAACCAAACGGCACTGCACAGGGCACATGCCCATGAAGCCAGCCCCGGCAAGAAACCAGGACTGATCACTGCAAACCTTCTATTGCATTATTTATATTTGAACTCCTTTCAATGGCAAGGTGACCTGTGAGCCCAAACAAGATTCCTGAGAGACACAAGAGGCTGTGAGGATAGACTTTTAAGGTTTTTCCATTCAAAGTAACCTTTTTCATTTTCTTTCTTTCATGTTTTTGTTTTTAGTTTTTTGCTTCAAAATCTTTCTTGAAAATAGGGAATTCAAAGGGCAGTGACTACTATAAGCGTTAGATCTTGTTTCTTGTGCTAACACTTCCTGCCCCCAACAGGAGCACGCTGGCCTCTAATATCACAGCGGGAATATTGCACATTCAGGATGGCCAGAGTTTTACGAAGCCTCAGGGACTGTGACTGTATAGACAGAGCAAATATATGCAAACTTTTCTATTATGGAGCTGTTTTATGGGTAATCTACACAAGCTTCCCAATAAAAACAGATAAGATGATATTTGTGGAATTTTGCGTTGCAAGGAAGACTAAACTAAATGACTTCTAGGATCCCCATTGCAGTCATAGGATTCTGTGCCTCTGAGTAAGTGGAATGTTAACTCTGAGATGACAACTGAGAACAGCACTCCTGTGACAAAAAGGATGTTGAGCGCATGACAATGCCTTTGATTCTAGGCTTTGAGTAGAAAGAAAGACAATTTCCCAGTTTCCTCCAAACTGGGGAGAGAAGTCAGAGATAAAAACATCACAGTGATCACTGACAAAACCGAAGTACTAAATGTGCTTTGACTGGCTGTTTGTGCTCCCCTCCCCCAATGAACACAACACTCCCAGTCACACTCTGAGCCTTTGAATAAATGCTGCTTTCCCCAAGAGGACAACCTTAGGAAATGGAGCAGGGAAAGATCTCTTGCTTCCTACAGAGTCGCTGATCTGAAAAAGAGAAACCAGAAAGGGCTGAGCAATTCTTCCCTGGAAAGGTGAGGAAGAATGGCTGGTAGAGGAGTAGAGATTGCATTCTAATTATTCTAGGAGGGCAGAGTTCTCATCTTGTTATTTTCCAGGAATGCTGGAAAAACCCTCAAGAACATCCCCTTTCCTTCTCACCCCCTGCTATACTAAGGTTTGAATCATAAATTTTTCATTGGAATTAGGATAATCTTCATGGACCTAAACCCACAGACTTGGCACCAACAAGCGGTACTGTGCTGTCTCGATAGGCACGTTGGCGTAGGGGATTCCATGGCAAGAGGAGAGGGTACAAGCTTCGGAATTAGATGGACCTGAGCCTGAATCCGGACTCTGCCACTGATCAGTAGAATGCTATTTTGCATTTTATGTTACATTTCCTCTCTAGGTTTCAGTGTGTTTATGTTTAACAACAGGATAACATTTTATTGTGCAAATTAAATGTAACAAGTACATGTTTTTTTGTTTGTTTGTTTTTAATACCTCTTCCTTCCTTGCTCTCAGTCTAGGTTACTCAGTTTGCAAAATTTAGCTCATATTCTTTCTATTGAGATTACCTTTCAGATTTATCGTAAATGCATCTCCAAGATAAATGGTGGGATTTCAATGACATAAATTATTAAGAAAAAAGGAGGGAAAAATACTACATCACTTAAACCAGACATGGCTGGCTCCCTTTTCAGGTGGATGATGATGAGGTCTCCAAATAAAAATAGATTACAACATTTTTCTGAAAAGGGCCAAATAATAAATATTTTAGACTTTGCCAGCCATATAAGTCATTGTCACAAGTATTTAACTCCACCATTTTAGTTCAAAAACTATAATACATAAATGAGTGGACACTATGGTGTTCCAATAAAACTTTATTTATAAATACATAATAGGCTGATCCATGGTCTATCTCTTAAACATATTGAAAATTAGATAATAATGTTGGTTCTATTAGCTTGTTTTTCCAACAATGAAAATCAGTTTTGAATACAGTGTATGTGACACATTATGACAGAGAAAAACTTTTTTTTTTTAATCCTCAGCCGAGGATATTTTCCTATTTATCTTCAGATAGAGTGGGAGGGAGGGGTAGAGAGGACTACAGAAAAAACTATTGAGCAGCTTGCGAATACTGCACTGAGAGTTATGTTCTAAAGAGTATCAAGCCCTGGCCGGTTTGGCTCAGCGGTTAGAGCGTCGGCCTGCGGTACAGAGAGACCCGGGTTCGGTTCCCGCTAAGGGCATGTACCTTGGTTGCAGTTTGTCCCCGGCCCTGGTTGGTCATGCGGGTGGCAGCCACTCGATGTGTCCCTTTCACGTCGATGTTTCTCTCTCTCTCTCTCTCTCTCTCTCCCCCTCTCTCTCCCTCCCACTGTATCTGGACAAGAAATGAAAAAATGTCCTCAGGTGAGGATAAAAAAAAAAAGAGTATCAAGATTCTTTTTCCCCCATGTATATGATCAGTAATTCCAACACCATTTGTTAGACTATCTTTTCTCCATTTTGTTGGCTTGGCTCCTTTGCCAAAGATCAGTGGACTAACTTTCTGTTGGTCTGTTTCTTGGTTCTCCATACTGGTCCATTGATCTATTTGTCTGTTCTTTCACCAATACCACACTAGCTTTATAGTAAGTCTTAAATACTGTAGTTTTATAGTAAGTTTTAAAGTCTGATAGTGTCAGTCCTCCAAATTTGTCCTTCTTCTTCCAATGTGTTTTGGCTATTTGGGGCTTGTGCCTTTCCATATGAACTTTAGAATCAATTTATCCATATTCACAAATAACTTGCTGGGATTTGATTAGGACTGTATTAAACCTATAGATGAAGTTGGGAAAACTGATATCTTAACAATATTTTTTCCTACCTATTAACATGAAATATCTCTCCATTTATTTAGTTCTTCCATTTCTTTTATCAGAGTTTTGTAGATTTCCTTATATAGATTTTACACATATTTTGTTAGATTTATACCTTAAGTATTTCATTTTTTTGTGCTAATGTATATTATATTGTGTTTTTAATCTTAAATTCCATATGTTCATTGCTGGTATATAAGAAAATGACTGACTTTTAAATTTGTATACTACAACCTTTTTCATTTTCTATATAGATGATTGTCATCTGTGGAGATAGTTTTATTACTTTCTTCCCAATCTGTGTACCTTCTATTTCCTTATCGTGTCTTATTGCACTAGCTAGGACTTTTCAGTATGATTTTAAAAAGCAATGGTGAGAGAAGCTATCACTGCCTTTTTTCTAATCTTAGTGGGGAAGCTTTGAGTGTCATACAATTAAGTATAATGTAAGCTGCAGGTTTTTTGTAGATATTCTTTATCAAGTTGAGAAAGTTCCCCTCCTTTTTTAGTTTACATAGTGCTTTTATCATAAATGGGTGTTGAATTTTATCAAGTGCTTTCTGCATCTATTGATATGATCGTGTGATTATTCTTTAGCCCGTTGATGTGATGCATTACATTTATTGATTTTTAAATGTTGAACGAACCTTGCACACTCAGGATAAATCTCACTTGGTTTAGGTCTAATTTTTTTCATAATTGTTGAAGTCAATTAGCTAATATTTTGTTGAGGATTTTTGCATTTATGTTCATGAATGATATTGATCTGTGTTTTTTTCTTTTCTAGTAATGTCTTTGTCTGGTTTGGGCTAGGAAATATTCCCTCTATCTCTGTCTTTAATAAAGATAATAGAGAATTGGTATAATTTCTTCCTTAAATACTTAGTAGAATTCACACGTGGATCCATCTGGAACTGGTGATTTCTGTCTTGGAAAGTTGTTCATTATTGATTCAATTTCTTTAGCAAATATAAGCTTATCCAGACTATTTCTTCTTATCAGAGTTTTAACAGATTGTCTTTCAAGAAATCGGTCCATTTCATCTAGGTTATCAAATATGCAGACATAGAGTTATTTATACTATTCCTTTATTACCCTTTCAATGTCCATGAGATTTGTAGTGATCTCCTTTCTTTTATTTCTGGTATTAGTAATGTGTGTCCTCTTTCATTTTACTTAGAACAGCTAGAACCTTATTAGTTTTATTGATATTTTTATAGAATCAGATTTTGGTTTTGTTGATTTTCTCTATTGATATTCTATTTTCAATTTCATTGATTTCTGCTCTAGTTTTTATTATTTATTATCTTCTGCTTATTTGTATTTAATTTACTCTTCCTTTTCTTGTTCCCTAAGATGGAAACTTAGATTACTGATTTTAGATCTTTCTTTTTTATAATATATGCATGCAAAGCTATACATTTCCTTCCAAGCTCTGCTTTGCTGTATCCCACACATTTAGGTAACTTGTGTTTTCTTTTTCATTTAGTTAAAACTAATTTTAACTTCTCTTAAAAGTTCTTTGATCCATGTGTTATTTAGAAATGTGATGTTTAAACCCTAAGTATTTTGGGATTTTCCAGCTATCTTTATGCAACTGATTTCTATTTTAATTCCATTGTGGCCTAAAAGCAGACATTAGATAGTTTCTATTCTTTCAAATTAGTGAAGGTATGTTTTATATTCCAGAATGTAGTCTATCTTGGTGAATGTTCTGTGTGAGTTTGAGAAGATTGTATTCTGCTGTTGAGTGAAGTAGTCTACAGATATCAATTATATCCAGGTGAATGGTGGTGGTGTTGAGTTGAACTATATCTTTATTGATTTTCTGATCTCTGGATCTGTCCATTTCTAATAGAGGGGTGTTGAAGTCTCCGACTATAATAATGGATTCTTCTATATCTTCTTGCAATTCTGTGTTTTTCCCTCACATACTTTAATGTTCTGTTGTTAGGCACTTACACATTGAAGACAATGATGTCTTCTTAGAG
Source organism: Tadarida brasiliensis (assembly GCA_030848825.1). Lineage (NCBI taxonomy): Eukaryota > Metazoa > Chordata > Mammalia > Chiroptera > Molossidae > Tadarida > Tadarida brasiliensis. The sequence continues at coordinate 65,518,536 of CM061257.1, forward strand.
AACTGAACCTTTCATTCTTATGTGATGCCTCTGTAACCCTGATCATTTTTCTCGACCTGAGGTCTGCTGTTTCTGAAATTAATATAGCCACTCAGCTTTCTTTTCATTAGTGTTGTCAAGGGTATGTCCTTCTCCACTCCTTTACTTTTAATCTATATGTGTCTATATTTAAAGTGGGTTTCTTGTAAACAACACATAGTTGGGTCTTATTTTTGGATCAACTCTGACAACATGGTTATACTTGTTGTATTTAGAACATTTAATGTAATTATTAATACAGTTTGATTAATATCTACCATATTTGCTACTGTTTTCTATTTGTTGCCCTTGTTCTTTGTCCCAGTTTTCCTCTTCCACTCTTTTTTTGCCATTATGGTTTTAACTGAGCATCTTATATGATTACATTTCCTTTCCTTTCCTTTCCTTTCCTTTCCTTTCCTAGAATATCAATTATGCTTCTTTTTTAACCTTTGTTAGTGATTGCCTTGAGTTTGCAATATACATTTACAACTAATCCACATTCACTTTCAAGTAACACTATACCACTTCATGGGGAGTACACATACCTTATAATAACCAAATCATCCAAATTTCTCATTCTCATTCTTTATATCATTGTTATGACTCATTTCACTCATATATAAGTATACATAAACATTTATTATATATAAGATATATAAATATGCATACATCAAATACATTGTTGCTATTATTTTGAACAGTAATCTGTTAGATCAGTTATGAATGGGGAAAATGGATGTTTTTATCATACCTTTATTTATTCCTTCTTCAGTGCTCTTCATTTATTTATGTATATCTGAGTTTCCAACCTATATTATTTCTTTCTCTCTGATGATCTTCTTTTAATATCTCTTGCAGTATAGTTCTACTGGCAACAAATTCTGCCAATTTTTGTTTGACTAAGAAAGTCTTTATTTCGCTTTCACTGTATTCTGAAAAATTATTTTCAGAATACAGGATTTTTAAAATTATATTTTATTTTTATTGCTGACATTATTACTGATTCGCCCATTTTCACCCCCTTTGCCTCCCTCCACCTAGACCCCACCCTCCCCTCCCTCTGACCCTCACCACATTGTTGTCTGGGTCCATGTGCTATATATATGTGTTCTTTGGCTGTTCTTTCTACCTTCTTTCATCTCATCCACTCCACCCACCTCCCCTCTGACATTTGTCAGTCTGTACAATGTATCCATGTCTCTGGTTCTATTTTGTTTGTCAGTTTATTTTTGTTAGATTCCACATATAAGTGAGATCATTTGGTATTTGTCTTTCTCTGACTGGCTTATTTTGCTTAGCATAATAATCTCCAGATCCATTCATGCTATCCCCAAAGGTAAAAGTTCCTTCCTTTTACAGCCACATAGTATTCCATTGTGTATATGTACCACAGCTTTTTTACCCACTCCTCTACTGATGATGGGCACTTGGGCTGTTTCCAGATCTTGGCTATTATAAACAATGCTGCTATGAGCATAAGGGTGCATATATTCTTTCTGATTGGTGTTTAGGGATTCTTAGGATGTATTCCCAGAAGTGGGATCACTGAGTCAAAAGATAGTTCCATTTTTAATTTTTTGAGGAAACTCTATACTGTTTTCCACAGTGGCTGCACCAGTCTGCATTCCCACCAACATCCTCTCCAGCACTTGTTGTTTGTTGATTTATTGATGGCAGCCATTCTGACTGGTGTGAGGGGATAGCTCATTGTGGTTTTAATTTGCATCTCTCTAATGACTAGTGACATTGAGAATTTTTTCAGAATTTTTAACTTTAAATATTTCATTCCATTCTCTTTTTGCTTACATGGTTTCTGAAGAGAAGTCAGATGTTTTCTTATCTTTGCTCTTCTCGAGATAAAGTTTGTTTTCTGTGTGGCTTTTTTTTAAAGATTTTTTTACTTTATCTTAGATATTCTAAAGTTGAACATGACATGCCTAGGTATAGTTTATTTGGCATTTAGCCTACTTGGTACTGTCTGTGCTTTCTGTATCTGTGATTTAGTGTTTGACATTAATTTGCAGAAACTCTCAGTTATTTCTTCAAATATTTCTTCTGTTCCTATCTCTCATTTTACCCTTCCTGTATTTACATTCTGCACATTTTACATTTTTTGTAGTGATCTGCCATCCTTGAATAGTCTGTTCTATTTATTCAGTCTTTGCTTTTCAATTTTGGAAGTTTCTGTTGACATATTATCAAGCTCAGAGAGTCTTTCCACATCACATTCGATGTAGTAATGAGCCCATTAAAGATATTCTTCATTTTTGTTACCATGTTTTTATCTCAATCATTTCTTTCTGACTCTTATAATTTTTATCTCTCTTAAATTACCTACCTGTTCTTGCGTGTTGTCCACTTTGTTTATGAGAACCCTGAGCATATTAATTATAGATTTTTAAAATTACTGGTCTGATAATCCCAACATTTCTGCTCTATCTGACTTTGGTTCTGTTGTTTGCTTAGTTGATTCAAACTGTGTTTTTTGCTTTAGAGTGTGCCTTGAAATTTTTTCCTGATGGCTAGAAATTACATACTGGGTAAAAGGAACTGCAGTAAATAGGCCTTTATGATGTGGTGGTAAGGTGTGGAGGAGAGAAAGCATTCTATGCTCCTATGATGAGTTTGTAGTCTCTTAGTGAGCCTGGGTCTTTGGTCTGTAAACTTCACAAATGCTTCTCCGTATTTTTTCACCTGCTTAGGTGGGACAGGACAACTAGAAGTGTCTGCTGTTGCATATTTTTTCCTCCACAAGGAAGGCTAGAGAGGGCTAGAGTTGAGTGTTTTCCTTACTCAAAATCAGTTGGTTTCTGATAAAACCCCAATCAATAGGTTATTTCTATTAAAACAGTTTCTTGAGGGCAGGCCTTGCTAAGACAAACACAATGAGAAAACCCAGGAAAGCTCCTGGAGCTAACACTCACTGAGTGTGAGGACCTTCCGCTGACTGGGTCTCCCCGGAGATTTTAACTCCCACTCTTGTTCACTCTGGTCCCCCAACAGTTTATCAATGACAGTTTAGGGTTTCCTACTCCTGTACTGGGTCCTGCAAAAGTTTTTATTCTGGGATTTCTGCTCAAGTAAGTTGTGATTCTTTGTATCCAGACTCTCCGTCTCTCTAACTGGGGGAGGAGGGGCAGTAATTTGCCGTTCTCTGACAGATCTAAGAAGAAATGTTGATTTTTTTTTTCAGTCTGTTCAGCTTTTTAATTATTGTCAGGACAGAGTAACAACCTCTAAGCCCTTACATGTGAGAATGGAAACCAGGAGCCTAAAAGCAGTTTTCACTCACAAAGCAGGTTTATTATGACAAAAAAAACCAATAAAATAAAAAATGTACAATTAAAGAAGTCTGAAAACAAAATTTTTAAACCAAATGGCTCACTGTTACCCCAACCTCGAAGTCTTAAGATTTTATCTTCAGTTGAATGTCATGTGCATTTTCTAACCTGCTCTGTACCAGGTCTACTGTGTCAGTCAGTATATACACTATAGGCCAACGTGGAAGTCTAAAACATTTTCTCCTGGTGACTTATTTAGACTGATTTTCTTAACCAAATAATCAATATCTTTTTAATTGATTCTAGAGAATATTGGTTAAATGATTTTTAGTTTTTTTTTTTTTTTTTACTAAAAGACTATAATTTCCAAGGTTTCTTTTTCCAACAATTTAATAAACATTTTTACTTCATGTTCAGATTCCAGTTAAGTGTGCTAAACAGCATGAAACAGTACATCTATCTATCTGTATTAGATATACTAGATAGATATTAATAAATTTTAAAACACCTAGAAGAACAACATTACTAAATATTTATCAAGATACATTTCTAAATGGTGCACTAAAATAAATAATTTACATGATAAAATTTATAATCAACTTAAAATATAGAACCTTATGACTTACAAAATATAAAATTTTAAAAATCAAACTGGTACACAGAGAAGGTGGTTACACTGTGTTTTCCCTTCCCTCTTAACCCCATTTACTGAACCAGGAAAAAGTGCTGATGGGAGACAGAAAAGGTAAGGACCTTTTCTCTTTTGTTATCGAAAGAAAAACAGCAAGTTTCCTGCCCTCATGCATATTTAGTTGTGCACATGAATACGTATGGGCAAAAAAGCACCAGTGTTTTCTATATTTATTTGTTGTTAAACCACTGGTCTTCGTTGCAAGACAATTTTTTTTTTTTTTTTAAGTTAAGAGGGTTGGGTCAAGTCGATTTAAGTATTTTCAGTAATAATGTCCAACACCACACAATTCTTTGACGGGAAGGAGTGCATGACTGCTAGCACCAGCACAAAATACATAAAGAAGAGAGTGTGTGTCATCACCATCATGATAAAGCTCTTTGAATGGCAGTGATGAGTCTATGAAATAGGAGCAATGTAGTAACATAGCTGTAAATAACAGAGGCTGTGCTTTAGAAAAATCCTTGATGGTGATCTGGAGTACTTAATAAAAATGCAAGTGTATCTGATAGCCTTTAAAAATGAGAGAGCTGTAATTCCATTATCTGGAAAAAATCTGTTTCAATTAAGTAGAACCTTGTGCCTTGTTTTATGCTTTACTCAGTCATTTCAGCTTCTGTAGGGTAGGATGGCAAAAGAGGGATAAACATACACTGGTCTCTTTGTCCACATCTCACTGATCCTTCAGGATGCTCATGAGAATCATATATCTTTGTCCTGGGCTTCCTACGCATCACAGAAGCTCCAAGTCTTCCTGGTAGTCTTAATAAGGGAGTCTTCAGAAACAATTTCCATCGTAATATCCATGCAACTGAAGCCTCTGCTGATAAGTATGTAAACAGAAAATTTACCTAATAAAATATTTCTGTATATGAAAAGAGAAGCACAGTGTATAAAAGGAAAATTGAAAACTATTTCTTGGCAGAAGAAAGTTTTATACAAGGTATACTAAGGCAGAAATGTTGTCATACTTGGAAAGATTTAGAAAGTTGCTGCATGGAATGGTTTCAGGATGAGTGGAATAAGGAAGTCAGCAAAGAAAAATGGAGCAAAAATCCTTTGTTTTTGGAAAAAGCAAAGAAAATACACACATTCTACAAACAAATGTAAATTAAAAAATCAAGTTTTAAATATACTCAGATTTTTAATTTTGAGTAAGGAAAAAATGAGTCTATTTCTAATAGAAAGGTAGAAAGATAGATGAGATAAATAAATAGATCTATAGATAGATAAATAGACAGGCAGACTAGTGGCATGGTCAATCATAGCCAAATGTCCTGCAATGAAAAAAGGAGAAAAAGGGATTGGTGTCTAAGCAACGTAACATTTCTTATTGGTGACCTACACATACATCCATACTAGGTTTCCAAGAAGAAAAGTAAGTATTAGTTTGTAATACTAATAAAGTGACAATATTAATAGTGTAATCACCTTACTGGAATTGAAGTCTCTGCTTCTCTCTTTGATCTGAAACAAAGGGCACATTGCTAAGACTTCTTGCCATATGGTTTCTTCATTATGAAAGTTGATAATGTTGTCTTTCTTGCAGAGGCTGTGAAAATGAGTGAGATAATAATCTTGATTGTAAGTTTGAGAGAGATGTCAGAAAAATGTCACATTTCTCCCCATAATGAGGAGCAAAATGCTGATCCTATAAAGGAAGCAAAATTGCCTTTGCTCAATTAAATACAAGACAACTAACCTATCATCTAAAGATTCCCCCCACTCTTATATAATGGTGGAATTATTATTTTTAAGAGAAAGTCCCTATATTATTTATTTCATATTCTCAAAAGATAAAGTGAATTAGAACCAAAGCACATGCAAAGCTGTTTAGTGAGTAATAACCAAAAACCTTCAATAAGCATCCCTTATCACAAAAAGACATTATTATATTATTACTTGAATTCTCATGTGTGACTGATTGTTCTAACACTGTTTAATATACCACTGCCAGTGGTTATTGACAAGTAAATGACCACAATGTCATCATTTTCTTTTGAATAAGGAAATCCATAATGATAAAAAAGCTAATACCTGCCTGGCACACAGGAAGCACTCTCAAAGTGATGGCTGTTATACTTGCAAAGCACTAATCTAAGTAACTTGTTAAATTCTAAAAAAGATTTATGTATATTATCTTGTTTAATCTTCCAGTAACCCTATATGGGAAGTGTTTTATTATTACCATCTTATAGATGAGTAAACTAAAACATAGAGAGGTCCAGTAACTTGACCAAAGTATTAGTCAGGGTTGTCCAGAGAAACAGAGCCAATAGAAGAGATAAATATATGGAGATTTATTATGAGGAGTTGACTCACATAATTACAGAGGCTGAGAAGTCCAAGGACCTGAGGTCTACAAACTGGAGATATAAGACAGTTGGCGATATAATTCAGTCCAAGTCTGAAAGCCTGAGGACCAGGAGAGTCAATGGAGTAAATGCCAGTCTGAGGGCGGGAGAAGATGACATGAGAAGTCCAAGCTCATGCACGGAAGCAGAAAAACAAGGGGGCAGATGCCTTTTTCCTCCACTTTTTGTTCTGTTCTGGCCCTCAAAAGATTGGAGAGGACACCCCCATTGAGGAGGACAGTCTATGTTAGGGTCCATTGATTCAAATACTAATCTCATTCAGAAACACCCTCACAGACACATCCAGAAATAATGTTTCATCTGGGTACTTCATGACCCATCATGTTGACATATAAAACTGGTCAGTACAGCTAAAGTTTCCCTGAGTAACCAGCAGAGCTAAGATTTGAACCCAGGTTCTCTGTATAGGGTTTGGACTCTTAACCATCATGTTTAACTGTCTTTACTAAACACAACACATAGTTTGATGCAGCGTCTTAATGTAATCTTTTAAATTCTAAGACTTAGCAAATGTTGAATATGCAAATTTAGAAACATAATTCATAAACTATGTAATATTTTCAGAAATATCAGGCTCAGTTTGATGTCCATTAAATATTTTTTTTAACTTATCTTTATTGTTGAATGTATTACAGATGTTCCTCATTTTTCCCCCATTGCCCCTCTCCTCCCCATTCCTGCCCCTCTCCTGCCTTTCCCCACACTGTTGTCTGTGTCCATTGGTTATGCATATATACATATAAGTTCTTTGGTTTATTTCTTCCCACCCCCCACCCCCCCTTCCCTTTGAGGTTTGTCAGTCTAACAACCAATTTGTACTTCTTAATCCCTTCACCTTTTTCACCCATCCCCCCAGCCCCCACCCATCAGGTAACCAACAAAAGTTCTCTGTATCTATGAGAATGTTTCTGTTCTGCTTGTTCATTTTGTTTGTAGATTCAGCTGTTGATAGATATGTACCTATTGCCATTTTGTTTGTTTATATTTTTTTATCTTTTTCTTCAAAAAGACCCTTCAACATTTCATATAATAATGGTTTGGTGGTGATGAACTCCTTTAGCTTTTCTTTGTCGGGGAAACTCTTTATATGGCCATCGATTCTAAATGACAGCTTTGCAGGATAGAGTACTCTTGGTTGTAGGTTCTTGCTTTTCATCACTCTGAATATTTCTTGCCACTCCCTTCTGGCCTGCAAAGTTTCTTTTGAGAAATCAGCTGACAGTCTTATGGGAACTCCCTTGTAGGTAACTAATTGCTTTTCTCTTGCTGCTTTTAAGATTCTCTCTTTGTCTTGAACCTTTTGCATTTTGATGATGATGTGTCTTGGTGTGGGCCTTTTGGGGTTCATCTTGTTTGGGACTCTCTGTGCTTCTTGGACTTGTATGTCTGTTTCCTTCACCAAGTTAGGGAAGTTTTCTGCCATTATTGTTTCAAATAGGTTTTCGATTTCTTGTTCTCTCTCTTCTCCTTCTGGCACCCCCAAGATTCGAATGTTGGCATGCTTGAAGTTGTCCCAGAGGCTCCTTACACTATCCTCATTTTTTTGGATTCTTTTTTCTTTTTGCTGTTCTGATTGGGTGTTTTTTGCTTCCTCATATTCCAAATCGATGGTTTGCTTCTTGGATTTACCTACTCTACTATTGCATCTGTGTAAACTATTCTTTATTTCAGTTAGTGCATCCTTCATTTCTGACTGGTCCTTTTCTATGCTCTTGAGGCCCTCACTAAGTTCTCTGTGGTTCTCACTAAGTCCATTGCGCATCCTTATAAGCAGTATTTTGAACTCTGCATCTGTTAGGTTGCTTAACTCCATTTCACTTAGTTCTTTTCCTGGAGTTTTGTTCTGTTCTTTCATTTGGGACCTGTTTCTTTGTCTCCTTATTTTGGCTGCCTCCCTGTGTTTGTTTCTGTGTATAACTTAATGAGAGGTATGGGGCTAGCTGAGACCAGATGCTGCTTGTTTGAAAGAATTTAGGAAAAGCTGAAGCAGGATCCAAGACAGGCCAATCCTATGGTAAAGCAACTGGAAACAGCTTGGGTGGGCCTGAAAGTTGGGTGGGGCGGGGCCCTCAGGGCATCACCAGGGCGGGGCAAACAGTGTGAGCCAGGTAGCTGGAATCCCAGATATGGTGGTGTCTGCTGGCCCAGGGAAGGGCTCACCAAAGGAACAAAAGCCTCTGATAGCACATCTGTCCAGGAGAAAGTTGCCTCTCCAGCCTTCACACCAATGCCAAATAGCTCAGTTCTTCCCCATATGACTCTGCTGTCTTTCAAGCTGCCTCCCCCACGCTGGAGCCTGGAGGGAGCGAGTCCGAGTGAGTCTGTGTGCGGGCCCTTTAAGAGGAGCTCCCGGGGGCTCCAGCCACCTCAGCCTCAGTTCCCGCTGGTTTTTCCAGCCAGAAGTTATGGGGATTCTCTTCCTGGCACTTGAACCCCGAGCTGGGCGCCTGGTGTGGGACGAGGACCCCTCAGTCCTCTGGGAGGACCTTCCCAGCTGAGGTATCCCCCTAATTTTTATCCGCCACACGTGGGTGTGGGACCAGCCCGTCGAGCTCCGCCCCTCCTACCAGTCTCCATGCAACTTCTTCTTTATTTTCGTAGTTGTAGGACTTCCATTCTGCTTGATTTCAGGTGGTTTTGAATGATGGTTGTTCTGTAGTTTAGTTGTAACTTTGATGTGGTTGTGGGAGGACGCGAGACCACGTTTACCTACGCCGCCATCTTGACCGGAAGTTCCATTAAATATTTTTAAAATATTAAACATTTTATTATGTATTTACAAACTGAATAATTCAAAAGATCTTTACATTTGTAAGAGAATTATAATTTACTAAATGTTTAAGAAGATTTAAACAATATTTTTATGGAAAAATAACAAAATTGGATTAAAATACTAGCAGCAAAACCTTTTTTCAAAAAGCATGATTGCATAGATTTCTACATAGGAAACATTTAAAAAATATATAGAGCTTGATGTTCCTCTCTGAAATTGCCCTCTTGTATGCGTTCCCTTCTTCTGGATGCTAGGACTCCATGGAACAGTTTGAAACCGTTTCTTAGACTAAACTAATTATTTTAGAATTTATAAATATTATTTAAAACATTATAAATTATAGACCTATATTATAGAATAATCAAGCCAAGAGATCTTCATATCCAGGAAGAAAATATAAAATTTAGACACAGCTGATGTTTGGCTTGGGGATTTTGGAAGAATCTGTGACACTTGACCTCTGAGGATGACCTCTATCCAGAGACAGGCAGCATCTGTGTGATCACATTTGAATGCAAACATGGGTAACACTTGGAGGGGACTTTAACATCAGCTTCTCCTGGTATAAAACAATTGAAATCAAGAAAACTCAAATTTTCCTTACTTTTCCTATTTAAGTCTTCCTTAAGTGGGAGGGGAAATCGTTTACTCCTCACCATCTATTATTGTTTCTGCTCGAAGGCCCGACTTCCTTCCTACTCCCTAATAAACAAAGGGGGAATTTTATTGACCCATTCATTTTCAAGAGACTTAAAAAGGCAGTAAGCAATCAATTCTCACATAACGTTCAATTTGGGTCTCTCAGTCTTTTGCCTGAGAAAAACCAGAAAGCAATATTCACATAAGACATATACACTTAGGCAATAGACAATATAGCTTTATTTATTCATAATTACCAAGGTAGAATTCTTGCATACTGTGTCCAGTACTTGATGCTTTTCTTCCTTTTTTTTTTTTTTTTCAATATTTTACATTTTAAAATGGTTAAACTTTATTTACTTTTATATGTGTTGTCTTAAATTCTTTGGAGAAAAGCAAATTCAAAATCTCACAAAAAATTAAAATGCTTACAGAGGAAAGGGAATAACTTGCTCAGATAGTATTGTTTCTTTTGACAATGTCGTCCTTTCAATGATAATGACATTTTTGACAGTCAAAGTCTTTTATTGCAAGCACGTGAGAGTAAAGTCTATATTGTTAAATTTCATTTCTATTTGATGTGAAATGCATTATGTGAGGAAAACAATAGCTTTTCTTTTTCATTACCTTTCCATTTTAGAATATAAACTATTCACTTCAAGGCATTTGTGTGATGAAAGCTAATCACTTATTAAAGATCCACTCTGAATTCTAATTTGTATACGTTTCAACAAAAATACAGCATATTCTTGAATTTTCTCATTGTATTATTTAGTATGAAATATAAATCAAGGAACCAAATTACATAGAAGTTGTATCATTAGCTCATTTAAAGAATAAAATAAAATAAAAATAAAATCAATTTAAATTTGGAAGCTATTGATAATAAAACAGCAAGTGGCCTCATCTGATTTTCTACACTTTATCCTTCTATTCCATTTTTTTAACATTTTCAAAAATATTTTTTCTTTATTGATTTTTCGAGAGAGGAAAGGAGAGAGAGAGATAGAAACATCGATGAGAGAGAACATTAATTGGCCACCTCCTGCATGCCCCCCACTGGGAATTTGGCCCACAACCTGGGCATGTGCCCTAACTGGGAATCAAACCGGTGACCTCTTGGTGCATGGGTTGATGCTCAACCACTGAGCCACACCAGCCGGGCTCTATTCCGTATTTAATTTTTACCAAAGTATTTTTTTAATGGCAGCAGCGAGAATGGCACTAGGTGTTCGACTGGTGGAGTCAGACTGGACTTCAGTTTAGCAACCTCAGTACTTGAGTTCTGGCTAGGAAAGAATTCAGATACAAGACTCAAACTAGAAGACAAAGTTTACTTAGCAAGTCACAGAGGTAGAATAAATGAGCAGCAGAAGAAATGGGCTCAGGAAATAAGTTTTAGAGGCAAAAGAAGAGTCCTTGGAGCTTAGGAGAGAGAAGGGTAAAGGTAATGAGCCTGGGGGGAAAAAGAGGGGGAGGGGAAAGTTGCAGGCATGCTCCCAGGAAGGAGAGGGGGCTGGGGGCCTCTGGCCTAAAGACTTTTAAGGGTGGAGATTTTAGGGGAGGTTCCAGGGGAGGATCTCAACAGAATATTCATCAGCTTTCCAGGTGTGTCCTTTCAGGGTCATGGTTTTCACTGACTGATTGGTAGGTGTCAGGGCAGGGGGTCATTAGTCAATGCAGCTGGTCCTGAGGTCAGCTGTGGGGTCACTGTCTGGTTTTGCTGATTTTCTGGGCCTGGAGCTAAAATACAGCTGAGGCCTAGATGTATTTGATGCAGGTCAGAACCTCATTGTCCTGGGGGCTTAATGCTTACAGGCTATTCTCCATTCCCCTTTGTCATTTTCCCCTTTGAGGGGTTCTAACCTGCATGATGAGCAACATGCCAGGGACAGAAATGTCAGGGGAGGTTCTGAACTATATGACCAGTGATATGAAAGGTCAGGGGGTCTGAACTGCACGATCAGCTATATGCTAGGGCACAAAAGATTACCCCAGGGTCAAGCTCCTTGTTTTCTCAGTTGCTAGGTATCTGGGGCTTTCCAACATGGTGACCTTTTGTACCTGGCCCATGGTCCTTGCTCTGCTTATGTCTGTCTAACTGCCTACCACATTTTCTTCAAGATCCATAAAAAGCCAATATATTTCATATTACACTTTATCTGTAGAGAGAAGCTATATCCACAAAAGCATAGTTTTACTGTTATATGTGAAGAGTGAGTACTATATTACTGAAAGAACCAAGTTTCATATTACCGACTCCCTTCTAGTTATAATTTACCTCTCAAAAAGTGATGACTTACCCTCTTCTAGATATAGATGTGCTAAAGTAAATTATTTTATTGAGTTTATTTCTAATAACTAATAATTGGATTTGAAAGTGAATTTTTTTTCAACATGGCATAACATTAGAAAGTCTGAAAACTTTGGAATAAATTCATCTTAGATAAAATTGGAAAGAAAATATAAATTGAAAGAAATTATTCCAGGTTAACACAACAGGGTTGAGGTTAAGTAGTCATGTAAGAGATAAGGTTATCATTAGAAGGAGAAAGACTCAACATCAGACCTATGGCTCTGGCTCTAATAGATGTGTGTACCTTTGGAAAATCATTTAATTGCTATCATTTCCTAGTTGCAGCATCTATAAACCTCTATCAGAGTTGTTTTGGGATAAATACTTATATAAAAAAAAAGTAAAAAGTCTTGAAAATTATAATACATATAGAAAAATGATTAATTTATTTATTCATAATATTCTCTTTCTTTGTATTTTTATAAGTAAAATTAAAATTTTAGAAGTTAGCATGCACAGTTACCTTAGAACAATTGACTAGCTGATATCATCATGTTGTTTTATCTGCTGTTTTCTGGGATTTTCCTTTACAGAATTCTATTAATAATCTCTAATATTGCTATTCTGTTATCGAAGTTCTCTTTAGTGCATAATTACCCTTACTTCTTCCCCATATTTCCTTTTGTGGGAGAATAATATGAAATTGTAGTTTATTAATTATGCCATTATAAAAATTCTTGCTACTTTGATTACTTCATGCATTTATCTATGAAATTCCCCTTTTTTTTTTTATTTCTCCTTGATCTAGTTATATTTATTTCTTCTGGCCTTCATTTTTTTATTTTATAATTTTTAATGTATCTAAAATAGATTTATTTTTAAAATGACTTGGCTGCCCTGGCCAGTTTGGCTCAGCAGTTAGAGCATTGTCCCATGGACCAAAGAGTCACGGGTTCGATTCCAGTCAAGGTCATGTACCTCGGTTGCTGTTCATCCACGGCCCTGGTTGGGGTCATGTGGGAGGCAACCAGTCGATGTGTCTCTCTCACATCGATGTTTCTCTCTCTCTCTCTCTCTCTCCTTCCCTCCCTCCACCCCTCCCACTCTATCTGAAAAAAATCAATGGAACAATATCCTCAGGTGAAGATTTAAAAAATAATAATAATAATAAATAAAAATAAAAATTGTATTATTACTATGGCTGTATTGGTGCCTGATCAGCTCAGAAAAAAGCTGTTATGCTGCTGCAGGTCTTTAGATCAAGAACAATAATATTAAATAGAATCCACAAAACTCCAAAGGGGATTTAATGACTGAGGGGAGTAAAAAGGAAAGTTTCAGGATATGCATGTACCTAAAACTCAAATAGAAACTGAACTAACATGTTGAGAAAACAGCAGAAAAGAAAATCAAGAGAGGAAAAAAAAAATCAATAAACCACCTGTTAAGAGTCATGAAGACCTTAGGACGGATATTTTCCTTTCAAAGAGATTTGTTGTTTTTGCATTGTCTATAGGACTTGGCACTACTGTTATACATACCTAACATAAAGAGAAAGCCCCGCCTAGAGAACTGATGAATTAGGAATAAGACAAAACATAGTTAACACATTAAGTTATCTTACAGACATTAACTGCTCTATTGTGCAAAAAAAACAAAAAACAAACAAACACAAAAAAACAAACCACCCGACAAAATGATTTATGAAGACTTGTATGTGTGTTTGTCTGTTTTAGGAAAATAAAAGATTACTGAGATGGGTTCTTAGGACTGTTTCATCATATTTAGCCAAATAACTTGACTTTGGGCATTCCCAGTAGATGGAAGACTGTGGTGTATATTGACATTTCTTCTTCCCGACACTTTTGTAAGTTTCTTGGCAAACTTCCACTCCCAAAGCTCCAGCCTTCGTATCTGTTGCCAATGACTCTACCAGGTAGTCATCTCCAGATTTGTGGGCAAAGTCAAAGGTTTTGGGATAAGTTCTTGCTTTCCACACCCATTTATTTCCCCTGCTTTATTTTACATGTATTACAGGGTTTTTAATGTAATAGGAGTCAAATGTGTCTGGCACTGTGAATTCTGTGAAATGAGTTGGGTTTAAATGAATTATGGCAGCTAATTCTTTTATATAAGCCTGAAATAAATCCTCCCATTGTTTGAATAGCCATCTTATAATTTGTTTGTTTATATTTTCATATAAGAAGTATTTTCCTAGATCTAGGTGACTATCAACCACAGATGACTTTTCTACTACATTTTCCCATCAACACTAGACTTTTATTAGGTTTTCTCCTAACCAACCTTTAGTGGATGAAATCACAGTTCATGATATTTATGCTTTGACTCATCCTTGGAAGAATATGATGATAAGGAAGGAAAGTGTTATTATTATTATTATTATTATTATTATCATAAATAATAACCAGCATTTACATGATACTGTGTAGTTTTGAATGGGCTGGCAGGGGAATTACCTCATTAAATGAGACAAATGAGAAAATTCACAGTGCATAATTTCAACTCATGAATGAGATAGTTTAATTTTTTCTTCTTATTATCAGACTTGAGGAGCTTGATTATTAGGTACATGTTCGTTATCTGTGAGGATTCCAAATGCAGTTGGAATGGGAAAGTGAAAAAGAAATGATGTACTTTGAAGCGGTGTAATTAGAAAACAGAAAATGATTTTGGCAACAACATAAGTCGAGAGATTGTAGAACAGCAATAGATACACAAAAGTAAGAACCTAGTAAAACAACTAAACCTTATAAAGAAAATAAAAAACTTTAAAGCATTTGAATAATAAATTAAGATATTAAAACCCTTTTCACACTTGCTTGATATGAAAACATGTCTTGAAATGTTTATAGGGATAGATATGAAGATTTGATTTGAGATGCTAGTGTAAACATGCTTAATGGAAGAAATCACTTTGTTAACCAATATCAGCTAAATGAATTTGATGCTTCCTGTAACATAAAGCCTATAGTTATATATTTGTCCTAAATTTCTAATTTGAAATGTCCTCTATCATAAAATTAAAATTTATTTATGGTATTCCAATACCAATAACTGAGAGATAAATCTTTATGTAAATGAAAAATATGATATCCTCCTTGCATCCTTTTACACCATCCCCGGCCCCCCATCTCCAATTGGTGTGGTACCCAATTATCAAAGAATATAAGGTGGAGATTTTGGAAATCCTTAGATAAGTTCTCAGACTATGCAAAAAAAAAAAAGTTTGCTGAATTTGGGAGCAGTTACCAAAGAGAACTAAATACATAAGAAAATGCAGGATTTATTTTAATGTTTGGAGCGGGGGTGGAAAAAGGAGAGGACTCTGAGTAAGGCAGAGAAGAAAGGGAAGGAACTTTGAAGAAAAGAGGAGGGGAAAAAAAAGAAGAATGAGTCAGGAAGAGAGAAAGATGGAAAGAAAGCCAGAACGACAGTGAAAGAGTCAACAAGAATGCAAAACAGAATAATGGGAGGTTGAAGCATGAGATATATCTAGAGATTTGGAAATATCTGGAGATTTCATAAATATTTCATATTCAGTTTGGAAATATCTAGAGAATTCATAAATATTTTATAGTCAGTTTAGTTTGCATTGCAGTAATGTACGGTTCCAAGTCGTAAACCTTCAGTGATTTTTTTATACATAAAAAGGCTCCCTGTGTGTGTTCCTGTGCATCTGTGTGTGTAAAGAAAGAAAAAGGGATAGTTAGAAACTGATAGATATGTGTATTTTAAATAAATAATTTAGAATATTAGTAAAAATAACGAAATTAAGCATTGTATAACTTAATGCTTTCCTGATGCTGCCTCCCCTTAAAAGCCTGCATTAGATTTTGGAGTTGGATTCATAAGGGAAAGCCAAATACCATCACAGTGTAGCCCTGGCCATTAAACACTAGGTAGATTAGCTGATATGCCAGTTTTATAATGTTTAGAATGCTCACCAGAATTTCTCTGCATTTCCAAGGGCCGGGATGTGGCTGTGTATGTGAGGATGTGTGTCTGATTGAAGTCAGGCAGCTTTCTCATGGCTACCATGGCACCAAGCTTCACTTTGTTATTATTATTATTATTAATATTGTTATTATTATTCTGTTAATCCTCACCCGAGGATATTTTTCCATTAATTTTTAGATAGAGTGGAAGGAAGTGAGGGGCGGGCAGGAGAGAGAGGAGAGAAACCCAATGTGAGAGAGACACATCAATTGGTTGCCTCCTGCATGCCACCGACCCAGGCCAGGGATTGAACCTGCAACCCAGGTCTGTGCCCTTGACTGGGACTTGAACCCACAACTCTTTGGTCCAAGGTCCGACACTCTAACTGCTGAGTCAAACTGGCCAGGGCCCAGCTTCACTTTTAATGATTTAGTTCAGCATCTCTATTGATCCAGACAGAATCTAGCTCTTCCACTTCCCATATTCTTAAACATTGTGGGTATTAATATAGAGTAGTCAACTCTGTCTGAGCAGTCCTTAAATTTGAATTAGAAATGCATTTTGTTCTTTTGATTTTTTTTTTAATCCTCACCCGAGGATATTTTTTTATTTATCTTCAGGTAGAGAAAGAGGGAGAGAGAGAGAAATATCGATGTGAGAGGGACACATTGATTAGTTTCCTCCTGCACAACCCCAACCAGGGCTAGGGACGAACCACAAACAAGGTACGAGCCCTTGGCTGGAATCGAATCCAGGACTCATTGGTTCACAGGCTGGTGCTCTACCGCTGAGCCAAACTGGCCAGGGCTAGAAATGCATTTTGACTGAAAGGCCTGAAAAAGCCAAATAGATCACTCTTTAATGACAGGATCTTTTCCACTTTGACAGCTTGAAGCAGAGGGATAATAAAGAGAAAGAAGTTACCAAGATGACAATTAATTTGTATACCCATAATTCCAACTCCACTGATAACCAAATTATTTTAAAAATTTTGTCAGCATGAATTGTCACTATATTTCTATTGAGAAAAAATATTAAATACCTATTAATAACTTTTGTTCTATGTGTGGATTTGGAAATAATTAACTTTCAGTTACCTTGATTGTAGATTTAACTACAAACAAACAAACAAAAGTCCATGGGTTTTCTCTTGACTCCTATTTAGCTCTAATTGTATTCTGTGTTGAGTGGAGTTCCATTGCAGAAGACAGGTTCCTTGCCAGCTAGTTTGAACATAAGGAGATTTATTCCTGGCTGTTCGATGGCCTACAGAATTGAGGGGAATGCTAAAGAAACCGACTCAAGGCTGAACATTGAGGAATGAGTCCTAAAGTCCTGCAGCCTCCAGGAAAATATCCAAAAGCCATACAGTACACTTGGACCATTCAGGAGTCTACTGATGTGAAAGTAATGAGAACCTGTGGAATTAGGAAGTTGACTAGTAAATGAGGAAGCTATTACTTCAGTTTCTGGCTCCAAAATATATCACAATTACTATAGCATGTATGAATAAAATGGATGCTTCCACTAAGTTTATCTTCATAAAAGTCTTTGTTCACAGTGGAATACTACAGAACTGTAAGAAAGAAACATCTCTTACCCTTTGAGATGACATGGAGGGAGCTGGAGAATATAATGCGAAGCAAAATAAGCCAGTCAGAGAAAGACAAGTACCACATGATCTCACTTATTTATGGAATATAATGAACACGATAAGCTGTCAAACAAAATAGATCCAGAGACATGGAAGTAGGGAACAGACTGACTAACCTCAGAGGGAAGGGGATTTGGGGGGTGGGAAGAGAAAACCGAAGAACTTACATGCATATAGGCATAACCAACGGACACAGACAACAATGTGGTGAAGGCAGCGTGGGGCAGGAGCCGGGAGGGGGATGTCAGTGGAGGGAAAAAAAGGAGAGACATCTGTAATACTTTCAACAATCAAGATATATAAAAAAAAGTCTTTGTTTCAATTCTAGGTCATGAAGATACGTATATAGGTGGAAATTAAATTATATAGGAAAAACTTAGCAAGGCTGCTAAGTGTGGCCTTTATTTTCCAGCCTCTGAACACTTGACCCAGTGATCCCACTCCTAGGAATATACCCGAAGAAGCCTGAAACACCAATCAGAAAGAATACATGTACCCCCATGTTCATAGCAGCGCTATTTACAATAGCTAAGATCTGGAAACAGCCCAAATGTCCATCAGTAGACGAATGGATAAAAAAGCTGTGGTACATATACACAATGGAGTACTATGCCGCTTTAAGAAAGAACGATCTCTTATCCTTTGCGTCGACATGGGAGGACCTGGAAACTATTATCCTAAGTGAAACAAGCCAAACAGAGAAAGACAAACATCATATGATCTCACTTATTTCTGGAGTATAATGAACATAACAGTGTGAGGAGCAGGGTAGTCCCGGAGACGTGGAAGTGGGGTACAGGCTGACAGCTGCCAGAAGAGGGGGCGGGGGAGGGGAGCGATGAACACAGAACTTGTACGCATGTACTCATAACCAATGGACATGGACAACAAAACGGGGACGGGACAGGGAGGGAGGGGGGAGGGGGAGGGGGTGTCAATGGGGGAAAAAAGGAGAATCATCTGTAACATAAGTAAATTAAAAAAAAAAAAAAAAAAAAAGTACATGGAATGCTGCCTGGCCAGGTGGCTCAGTGGGTTAGAGCATCATCCCTTACACCAACAAGGTGTTGGGTTTGATCCCTGGTTGGGGTGCGTACAAGAAGCAACTGATGGATGTTTGTCTCTCATATCAATGTTTCTCTCTCTCTCTCTCTTCCCCCTTCCTCTCTCTCTAAAATCAATAAACATATCCTCGGGCAAAGGTTAAAAAAAAATAAAGTAGATAGAATGCTTATTTGAGTGAGCCAATTCTTTTTTATTGTGGCTTCGGGGAGTTAGTATTGTAATATATTCTATTAATTAAAATATTTAGAATTACCATTACTTATGAATAAAACATGAGAATAGCTAATTTTAGGGAAGAATAGCATGTAAACTTGAATAACATGGATTTATAATTCTCAATTAGTGTTGTACATCCGCTGCAGGGACGTTTGGAAATGTGTGGGAACATTGTTGGTTATCACAATGACTGAGGAGTGTTACAGGCATTACGTTAACAAGGACCAGAAGTAGTACACGGGACACTTAATAAAATTTGACACAATGAAGAATTACCCTGCTTTAAAAGCCCTCTTCAGAAATATTGGCATAGTCCGGCTGGTAAGGCTCAGCGGTTGAGCATTGACCCATGCACCAAGAGGTCACTGGTTCGATTCCCAGTCAGGACACATGTCCAGGTTGTGGGCCTGATCCCCAGAGGGGGCATGCAGGAGGCAGCCAATTGATGTTCTCTCTCATTGATGTTTCTCTCTCTCTCTCTCTCTCTCTCTCTCTCTCTCCCCCTTCCTCTCTCTCTAAAATTAATAAAGGGGGAAAAAAAGAAATATTGGCATAGGCAGTATCCAAATAACTTTAAAACCTGCATTATTATTTTAAAAAAATTGCTGATTTGAATATCACCTATTTTGATTTTTTCTCTTCTCTCTTATGGAAGAGCATATACCCAATTGAATGTTAATATGGAACTGGGTTTCTAAAAGGAGCATGAATAAAAGAGATTAATATTTTATAAACAAAGGAATCATTTGATTTTACTGAATAGTGGGCCTCAAATTATGTTAACCTAACCAGCAGCACTGACATCACCTGGAAACTTGTTAGAAATGAAAATCTCTGGACCCAGACCTACTGAATCAGACACTCCAGGATTGAGGCCCAGCAATGTGTCTATTAACGAGTCCTCCCGGTGGTTTTGATATACTTGAAAATTTGAGAACTGCTGGAATAAAAGCATCAAGGAGCAAATGCTGTAACAGTTTGGTGTATTTAGGGAATTTGAGTGTTCATCTACAATGAGTGTGTTCAAAGGAAATAATATTTTACATAAATATCATATTAAGTATTTTATATAAAATTGGTCAATGCTGGAAAAAAATCTTTGGTCCCTCTAGGCATAATGCCCAAGATAATAAGGAGGAGAATAGATTTCCTAGAGAATTAGGGAATTAATTCCCACCAGAGAGTTAGGGAATTATACAAGAGAAAACCCAGAAATGGGTGTATTAGTTTCCTACGGCTGCTGTAAAAAATGACCACAAGCTTAAGGGCACAGCTTAATTATCTCACAATTTCTATAGATCAGAAGTCAGAAGTCTGATGGGCCTCACCAGACTAAAATCAATATGTCAGCAGGGCGGCATTCCTTAAACTGGGGTCTGTGGAGTGCAATCAACTTCCAAGCTCATTCATGTTGTTTGCTGAATTCAGTTCCTTGAGGTTGTAGGACTGAGATCTCCGTTTCCTTATTAGCTCTCAGCAGTAGGCCACTCTTGGTTCCTAGAGGTCTCTCTTTAGTCCATGCATGCAGTCACCTACAGCAAATCCTTCTCATACTTGTAGTCTCTGACTTCCCCTATTGTTGCTTCTATTCTGCCTTCCTCTTCTATATCTGACTCCAGCCAGAGAAAATTCTCTTCTTTTAAGGGATTATGTAATTAGAGTGGACCCCTCCTGGATAATCTAGGTTAATTTAAAAAAAAATTTAAGGTATATAGCCTTAAATACATCTGTAAAGTCCCTTTTGTCATGTAACATAATGTTTTCACAGTTTCCAGGGATTAGGACATGGATATCTTTGAAGAGCCATGATGCAGTGTATCACATATGGGAATTAATTCATTTATACCTTCAGCCACATTAACTGTGTCAGGCCCTGGAGTATAAAAAACAATTAATGCCATAGTTACCTATTCCAAGAATTTTTACAATCTAGACTATGTAGAAACAGATGAGGGAACCAGAGAGAGAGGAACTGTATCTTACCAAAGACACAATTTACCCATAATAGCAATTCCTAGGTAGTCTGTAATATTTGTGTTAATAGTGACATTAAATAATAACAAGAATCTCAGGCAGCAGAACTTCAATGGAAGGTATTTTCCTTTTAGAAAACCTGTGCACTTATCAAGGTCCCAGGTTGGGAACTTGGTAGTAGCTAAGTCTCCAGACCTGATAAAGTACTGGTGACAGCGACTCCCAATCATTAAACCAAAATAGAGTTCCAGTTCCTCAAGGGGACTGAGGCATCATGGGTGAAACTAGTGAGAACTTAGAAATCAAGACCGAGGTGGAAACATAGTAGAACTGAACCACATAGTAGGACCATGCTCATACACAGGGCGATCGGGTGCTGGGTCTGACTACCAAGGAGACTTGGGGAATCAGTGCAGAACAGTGGTACTCACTGGGCCACCAGAACCTGTGTGTGTAGGAGCAACGTAAACTCATATGCACACACCTGCCTCAGGGCTCTAGACCAGGAAAGTACTGATCTTGAGATTACCTCAGAAGGTCTTCAACTCGCAGAATTTAGCAATCCTTGATTACTTTCTACGTGAATTTGGCAATTCTCTGTCACACTGGAAGTTTTTCTCCATATTTTAGATAAAAGGTGTAAAGATGGGCAAAACAACGTGCTGGGTAAAAGTGGAGAGTTTGAGGTATGAAACATAAAACCTATTTTATGTGAGAAACAGACTCCTTACATGGGAAAATAGCAATTTGTTGAATTCAGTTTTCTTAAGATGCTGTGGAATTGAATATATTATACAGGGGTGGCAAAAGTAGGGTAATAATAATAATAACATAATACAATGATTACTTAATAAATAATGATAAAAGAATAAACTGTTTTGTGTACTACAACTGTAAACCTACTTTTGCCAACCCCTGTATTAACCTCCTTCCCTTCCTCCTTCCCTCCCTTCCTTCCTTCTTTCCTTCCTTTCTAAAGCATTTTAATATGGATTGTATTAAGATTTTTCACAATAATCCACTCAAGAGAAAATATGAGTAGAATTAATATTTTTGAATGTTTTTACTATTTAGTGAATTGAACAGAGGTTCATATTAGAGTATGCCAAGCCACATACCGTACTTTTTGCCCTACTCAGCACGTTTTGCTTCCTAGAGGGTATTCATTTCTCCCACAGAAATGGCGCATTTACCATGAAAACCAATAGAAATTAAGTAATTTTCAAAAGATTTTTTTTCAGTAAGAAAATAGTTAGAATGCCACTGCATAATTCCTAGTCTTCCGATATTCTCTCATTAAAGTCAAAACACAGAGGAAAGATATAAAAGATTTATCATATTTATATAGGCAAGTTTTTACTTCTGAAATAAAGTGAGAGAGAGCCAAAGCAAGCCTTTTGGGAGAGTCTCTGATTCAGGAAACATTTAGCACCCAGGAAGTTTCTGAGAGGTAAAAATAAAAGAGATAGTTGACAGAGGAGACCAAAAAGTTCTAAGCGGGGGCATGACTTGCCGTCAAGATTTTTAAAAGTCACATTTATCCGAATTTTGAGGCTTTTTTTCTGATGAATGAGCTTGACTTTTAATAAGCCATTGTCATCTATATAGGCTGATTAATTGCTTCTATTTCAATTTTATATTAGAAATCCTACCAGAGAAGCAGTGTGGAGCTGGTAACAATTTAACCTGACTCAGGTGACTGAAAAAGTCAACCCTCAGCTGGGCATTATCCAACCCTGGCGCTAAGGGTCTGGTTTCCAGTGGCCCTTGAGGATTGAATTTCACTTCCAATTGTATTCATGGATGCCATGCATTATTCAAGGCTAGTAGTATCTGCCTCTTTTAATGCTATATTTAATTGTATATGTTCACATTATGGTTCTATTGCCATTTGGATTCTGAATCGTTTATTATTGGGGGGGGGGGCACAAGACAATGGATAATGAGGACTGAGGTCTATACCTGGATTTTTGGCTCACTCCAGATGTGACTTTGCATAAATGAGTTACCCATCCTTTGATTCAGCAAGAACTGCAATCTATGTTGGCTTATGCCAAAGAAAACTGCAGGTGGTTTCAGTGTGAGATGGAGGATCTATCTAGGGTGTTGTACTTTCCTGTGAATCTTACATATATTAACTTTTACCTCATGAGACCATAGAGGACAGAAACTTCTAAAAATTGTTACAAAGTATTTGTGCCAAAAAGTGCATATTGTTATGGAAATGCTAACTAATGATAATAACTACTGGAAAAGAGCTTAATTGAGGGACTAAAAATTGCTCACTCCAGGCAAAATCCAGCATGTTCTTTTTTTTTAGCATGTTCTTTTAACTGTGCTAATATTATACCGAAGAAATAAGCAAAAATTTTAAGATGGTATGTTTTATTCAACAACCTCAGTGATATCATTCCCTAGGGTCTTCTCGTTTGAGATTGCTTCCGCTAATTGCTGTAATGTTTTCAACAAGTATGTTACTGAGCCAAGAATGCCTAGTGTCCAAACCACTGATGCTTCAGGCAGGTGGGCCACAGCTGCATGAGACATAAAAGCACAGCTGGAAGGCTGCTTTCCTTTGTCTAATTCTAAATATTTTATATTAAAATATAGTGCTCAAATCTGGAAATATGATGTTGTTAATTCTGCTGGAAAACCGTCCAGTATTTCCTAATGTTTTCTAAAATTTGAAGTAAAACCCATACAAATTATGGGAATTCTACCTTTCTTTTAAATTCATTTCATTTGCTTAGTTGATCTCAAGTCATATTAAGTCCACCATTTAATAAACCTGAATACAATAAAGTTGGCAAAGAAAAGCTATAGATAACCACACATTGCAAATTTAATAAAACAGTTAATAACTTTGCTACTTTGTTGTTGTTAATCCTCACCAGAGGATATTTTTCCATTATTTTTAGATAGAGTGGAAGGGAGGGAGGGGGAGGTGAGAGAGAGAAATATCATTTTGAGAGACACACATTGGCTGGGGCTGGGGATCGAATCTGCAACCCAGGTACCCAGGTATGTGCCCTTGACCGGTATTGAACCCGTGACCCTTCAGTCGGCGGTCCGACACTCTAACTACTGAGCCAAACCAGCCAGGGCTAACTTTGCTACTTTTTGACTTATAAGAAAATTACATAGAAACACTAAATTAATTAAACCATTTTATTAAATAATAACTTGATAAATAATAATTTTTGCCGAATACACTTGATCAGAGACCTACCCAGAATTCTATTCTCTAAGGAAAGAATCCAGACAAACAAGTTGACTTTATTTAGCTTTCAAACAAGAAAAAGTAATTATGGATAAGTTCTTTTTCTTGGCATTTGTCTGTTTCCTTCTTTATTCCCATTTGATCTTTTTTCTTCTGTGGACTATTCTTTCACTGTCCTATTTTTCTACTTCAAGGCTCCCAGAAAGAAGAAGTAACATCTTCAAGTGAATATAAAGGTCTTAGTTTCCTATTAGAGGATAAAAGCATTTTATTTAAAAATTCTATAAATGAAGTTACGATTATTTCTACTCAATTTGAAGGCTTGAAATAGAAAGGCCATAAGACCTTGTTAATGACTGTTGCTGTCAATAATCCATTTAGAAATATTGTTTTAAAAATTTGAAAAGCAAGTTTAGATACTTCAGAATATTAATGAGTGCCCTTTACATGGTGCGACTGATATACGTTTGTGAATCTCCTATTTACTAAATCTTCTCACTGTCTTTTCTATAGAATATATAGCATCACCTGCCATTACATTGGTACCAATGAGAAGTAGTAGATGTTTGCAAATATAATCATTCTTCATTATAAAAGGCAAAGCTACATCTCTTAATCTCTCTCTGTCTCTTTCTTGTAAATGTTATGTGTCTTTGCTTAACCAATTTTCTTGGAATACATCATTGTTATGTTCTGAATGTTTGTGCTTCTCATTGTGTATAATGAAGCCCTAAACCCCAATCTAATGATCTAATGGTATTTTGGAGCTCTCTCTCTCTCTCTCTCTCTCTCTCTCTGTCCCGCCTCCCCCATGGGAAGACAGGAAGAAGACAGCAGTCTGCAAGCCAGGAAGAGCGCTCTCAACAGAACCAGACCATGCTGAGAGCCTCATTTTATACTTCCAGCCTCCAGAACAGTAAGAAATAAATGTTTGTTGTTTATAAGCCACCCAGCCTGTGGCATTTTGCTACCATAGCCCAAAAGGACTAAGACACAGGCCAAACTAACACAATCATAATGTTTATTTTTTTTTATTCCAAGTAGATATGACAAGAATATACTCAGTCCAAGCAGCTTTCTTGACCATACCTCCCTGGTTAAGGTCAAATTTACAACTACAATTCAGTGAATGACTCAGCGCTTTCATTCTTCTGTGTGTTTACTCAGCATTAATGTTTTACCAAGGGACAATGGTGCCTTGCAAATATTGCAAATGTTTTAATAATATAATGTGCAACAAGATACAGGCTCTTGCATTTATATTTTGAAAGGTGGAAAAGGGCAAACTTATTAAAGAGTTTGGCGATAGAGTCTAGAACTGGAAATTTGTTTCTTATTTCTAGGTAATAAAAGATACCATGCAAAACTGCATTTAAAAGTAATTGTGCCTGTATTCTTTTCATTAGTATAAAACTGTTCATTGCTTTGCAAATTGACTATAATATTCATTACTAAGTGAAATAATAGATCAAAACAATGAAAAGAACAAGTTGCCCAATAAGGATAATTTATTTGCATCTAGACAATTTAGTATCCTTCTAAGCGTTGCTATTTTTGAGTTGAACAGCATTTACCTCCCCATAGCTAAGTCAAGCTTATAATTTTTTAATCAGAGGAAACTAGCAATTTTACTATTTCAACTAGATTATAATATATAATCTTGTTGTTTTTTTGCCATAAAACCCTGGCTCCTAAGCTGCGCTGTCATTGGCATAGTTGTAGGGGGCAAAAAATCAGAACAAGAATGTTTTCATATACATGCAAATCTATCTGCATTTTTTAGAACATTGCTGTGAATCTCATGTTATTATCCCTGAGAAATTTAACTAGGCTAGTTTACTACATGGAACAAATTAGTGTGAACCTCATCCATTTAACATAGTCATGAAAAATGAAAATGTCTTTTTATTTTATTCTTTCCTTTTTTAAAAATTTATCTTTACTGTGGAAAGTATTACAGATGTCCTCCTTTTTGGCCCAACTGACCTCCTCCTGCCCGCTTCCACCCCACCCCCCTGCCTTCACCACACTACTGTCATTTTAAATTATCCGGAAAGTATACTAGAAAGGAAAATATTACTAGGAAATTTTTAATGTGACATATAACCCATTGACATTTTAATTAATGTTAAGTTCATATATCATATATATGCATATTATATATACATATATGCTAAAATAGAATGTCAGCTCATAGCAAATGCTATGAAAAATAAGAACCAGCTTATTAATTATAATTCAATATAATTTATTTCTAAAAGCTAAATATATTTGGTTTGTTGAATTTTATTTTTCAATAAAAGTGTCTCCATAGGAAATCCTTTATCAATCCTATGTTTAAATATAACCATTTCTTGATCATGTAATCATGGAAAATAAAATAATTTGCCATGATCTGCCCTGGCTGGTTTGGCTCAGTGGTTAGAGCGTCGGCCTGTGGACCAGAGAGTCCCGGGATTGGTTCCCATTAAGAGCACGTACTCCGGTTGCAGTTTGTCCCCAGCCCCGGTTATGGTCGTGTGGGTGGCAGCCAGTAGATGTGTTTCTCTCACATCGATGTTTCTCTCTGTCTCTTCCCCCCTCGCTCCCTCCTGCTCTATCTGAAGATAAATGCAAAAATGTCCTCGGGTGAGGATAAAAAAAATAAAAAATAAATAATTTGCCATGATCTAATAGAGAACTCACATAGTCATCATTGCTTCAGCTTTAATTAATAGTAAAATTACAGTAAAGTCTCATTGATTTACACTGGTGAACGAGGAAGAGCAGTAAATTGATGGGATTCTGAATCATAATAAATATTTTAAAGCATTATGGGTTCTTTGATGTTCACATAGAAAGCAAAGAGAGGTTAACAAAGTGATATCAATGTCCTGAGAAAAACTAATATGTAAACAAAAGGATTTATATAATTTTCCATTTATCAATGTTTATTAATTATTAATATTATCTTTAATCTTTATTCTCTTAAATGATTTAGATGTCCTTGCAAACACTATTATCAAGGCTTTTTTTTTTTAAAGCTAGTTGTATTGCCAGGGTTAGAAATAAGTTCCAAGGGAAGAAAAACAGACTTTTTAAATTCTACCGTCAAAACCAGCTCCTTCTAACACCGTAAATGAAAACGTATTATTCCTGCTTCCCTGGGAATAAAAGAAATGTTCAGATAATTCAAGGCAGAAGCTTATAAGGCACATATTTGATACAGGTAAAAGCTATCACTCAGATAATGTATACAATTTCTGGCCAAGTCCTAGGAAAGTTATTGTGGTTAATCTAAATGTTGCCTAGAATATAGAAATGACACCTAACTTAACACTTCTGAGGTACATTTTTTTTATCTCTTTTTAGAATTTTGAGGTGGACACAAGGAGGCCTGTATAAGGCCTACCACTGCCTACTACGTATTTCTCCCTAAGACGTGGCTGAGAATGCTTTCATTCATTCATTGTTTTTTATCCTCAGACAAGGATATGTTTTACTGATTTTAGAGAGAGAGAAAGGGGCGGGGGGAGAGAGAGAGAGAGAAAGAGAGAGAGAGAGAGAGAGAGAGAGAGAGAGAGAGAGAGAGAGAGAGAGAAACATCTATTGGTTGCTTCTACTATGCACCCAGACGCGGATCGAACTGCAGCCTGAGTATGTGCCCTGACCTGGGGTTGAGCCCTTGACTTTTCAGTGTAGGGGAGGACACTCCAACCAACTGAGCCACAGGAACCAAGGCCATTCATTCATTGTTTTGATAAAAATTTAATGAAAGTCTATTTTGTGCAGGACACTGAGAAGGGTGCTGAGTATACAATTCCAAACAGACACAATCCTCATCCTCTTGATACAGAGTTAAATGAAAGAGCCAAATGCTACATAATTTACAGCACAAATAAATAACAACAATTGTTACAGTTCCATGAAGGAAAAAATAAAGAATGAGACAATGGCAGGGAAATGTTTGATAGAGCAGGTGGGAGGGGCTCCAGGAATATTTTGCAATGATCTTGTCTGTTCATCCAATTCTATAGTGATGCTTCATACCACCCTTAACTGTCCCCTCTTTCCTCTCTGTCCACATTTCTTCACTGTTTCTAAACTTTACCCTACTTCTAAATCTAACCCTGAACTTCTCTCTTGCCTGTGTTACTGCCATGGCCTCCTACTCGGCGTTTCCTTTTCCTTCTCCTAGCCTTCTATGAGCTGTTGTTCATACAACAGCCGGGCCCCTTCACTGTCTTTCCTCCCCGCATCAATGACTCTTTTCCACCCAGGTACTGCAATCCCTCTTCTGGAATCATAGGTTTTATGAAGGTGTTTTTATGCACAGAAAGTTGTTCATACTGATGTTTTGTTTTGTTTTGTTACATTGAGGCTGTGTGTCGTGGTAGTTAATAACTTTTCCCTATATCTGTTTTTTCTTTCTTTCACAAGAAGGGAGCTGAACAGAGCAACCCTGCTAGCCTTTCTCTACCCACACATTAGCCCTTCTCCTGGGAGAAGTGCAGATTCAATTTGATAGGAGTTTGGAATGAGACACTGGACATGTTGTCCACCTCCTTTCATTGTTTGCCCAAAGGTTCATCTCTGCCTAATTATTTATAAAAAGTTGACCATTTCTATGTTAGTTGAAAATTTAGCTTCTCAAGAAGAAAATAAACCTGAACTTTGCCATTTGGTGTCTTTCCATATGATGAAGAGTGTGCTTATATTAATCTTTAGATATCCATCAAAAAGCAAACAAAAGTATATATTTAAAAAAACACCTGACTTTACTGTATAGCTTCTGGGGATCTATAAACTTAAGTTTGAATAATGTAGTATTCAATAGTAACACTAATAAAATAAATAATTTATTGTAAAAATGAGTGTTTTTCTTTTTAAAAACTTTTTGCTATTACACTAAATTTAGGAAGCATTTAAGGTATTTGAAATTGGTATATAAATAATTAAACACAGATGTATCATGATTAATAGAGCAGTTTTATTCATTTTAAAACACTTAATATCATCACATATGTTTTGTTAAATGCAAATACATACATATTGAACTAGCCAAACTGTTGCCCAGAGCTGAAGCTAGACTGAAAAGAAGCTAGAAGTAGAAACTCGTGATACTTGTTCAGTTTGCTGTTGTGTCTTTCCCTGTGTTCACTCAGCCGTAATATTTTTCTCATATGCTCAAAATTTAGTCGTCGACATATTACATATCATTATTTAACTTGTTAACTTTTGTCTTCTCTTGAACTAAGGTCATGTAAAACTATGTGGACTCTCACATTATCATCTGACAGGCTATTAGAGGAGTGAGATCACTGTCCTAGATACTGATCAACTGTCATTGTTTTTGTGCAAGCAGGGAGACTCTTGTCATATTATATATTCCTTGGGGAAAAAATAGTCAAAACTCATTCCAAACAATTTTCCATAAATATTGTTTTTGCTTAGCCTGGTTTGTTTTGAAAAATCATAAAAGTGGGTTCTTATTATGCAACAAATTGTTGTTATATGCTGTCCTTTCTAAAAAGACAATAGTTTAAAAAACAACAAAAGAAAAAAGAAAGTCTATTTTAAACCAGAAAAACAAGAACACGGCACTTTATATGAACCATCTGCTTAAATAATAGTGTGGACAATAGCAAGAAAATAAAAGCAATAACTTTGTTCCATTTCTTCCTACTCATTCTATTAATTTAAGTCATTACTCTAGTGGACTCCCTGAAATATTGACTCCTGAGTTTCCAGCCTGAGAAATGGTACCCCAGACCACTTCACAAGTCCATGGGGTGGTGCTGTGTTCCACCCCCTAAATGATGATCCTTAAACTCATCTATTCCACTTCCTGTTTCATGAAAGAGGACAGACTGTTGTGATATGAATTGACCTGCAAAGGAGGGACTCACTGGCTTAAAAATATCTCTTCTAGGAGTATGCAAACACAATTCCAAGATTCTGAAAAGTCGAAAGTAAGGATTCATTGGTGGATTTCTGAAGATTTGGTTGTTATTTTGTTGTTGTGGCTTTAAAGATGTTTGTTAAAACAGAGATGCCTTTTAGGAAATAAAATACCTTAATTTTCTATCATCTAGTGTATGTTTGTGTATGTGTGCATACATTATTACAATGCTGAATCCTATTAACAAATATTTATATTCCCACAAAAATTACACACAGGTTAAATACCTGAAGGGGAGAGCACCTAGAAGAAAGAGATAGATTTGCTTTTGTAAATTGGGGATCTAAGACTGTCGTTAAAGGTAAACATTTCCTGCTTTTCATCTTCTAGTTTCCTTGTAGGTTTGCATTTCCTGTGGCCCTAATAGTTGGATAAATCATATGACTAGTTCTGGCCAAAGAATGTGAATGAAAACAAAGTGTGCCAATTTTATGTCAGAGCATAAAGGGCCCAGTGTTGTCCACTTTCCTTTTGATGTGGTAACATCATGTTCCAGAAGTGGCCGCTCCGACTGGGCTCCGGATTTCCCAGACAGTCCTCAAAGTACATGTACCTTGAAAGAAAAATAAACCTTTTGTTTTCAGCCACTATGATTTTGAGTTTATTATGCAGCATAATGTAATCCAACCTGATTAATACATATCTAGTCACTTCAATATTTTCACAATTTTGTTGAAGTTCCGACTTCTATATAAGACGTGAATGTTTAGTCAAACAATATATACGTTATTTCATATGGAATTATGGACTGATGAGGCCACTTTATATTTGTATATCCTTTAACCATTTTAAAAATATGTTCACATTTCCCTTTTTTAAAATAAAACAGTCACATTAGAAAAGTGAGAAAATATTATTATTACAGCTGTTTATGAATTAAATAATTGAGGCTAAGAATGGTTAAACAGTTTGCTATTTAGTGGTAGAGTCAAGACTTAAATATTTGGACATATTGTAGTTGGTTATTTTTCTCCCTCTACCACTCTTTTTTCACAGAATCATTCTAAGCATTGTGAAAACCCCAAATGTCTACATCCTGTGCAGTCAGAAAGTTAATAGAGCAGATCCTCCATTAGGATGAAATTCGTGACCACTGAGGACCTTAATTACAGAGCCAGGATCTGTATACGCCATTGAGATGCATAGTCATTGATTTTGTGCAAGAGGGAACTAGTAACCAAGTATGCATATTTCTTTATTAAAAATTATGGGAAAATTACTAAAATGTTGGTTAAACAGCCCTGCAAAGGTAGAACTTTATCTTCTTCCTGAAATTAAGACCATGAAAATCAGTCTATTGCAGTAATACTGAGGAAGCTAGTTTTATCATTTTTACTGGGGGTCATTGGAACAAGCAGTCTTCACAGAAACTCTGTATTTCTGTGAATCCTAAGAGAAATTCTTGAAAACTAGTAAATAATTTCTGATTAGAATGGGGATAAAAGGAAGGAGGCAGTCGGAGAAATAAGAACAGCACAATGTATGTATTATCAAGAAGGAAAAAAGAGGCAAAAGCCCAAATACAATGAATCCTGGGCATTTCCTTCACATTTATCATGCTGTCAATATTGTATACATTTTACCTAAAGGAGTGCTGGAGACCTGGTGTTCACAAGAAATGCTTCCAGGATTTGAAGAAAAATATTCTGTCCTTTGCCGTAAGAGGGACTCTGTTCAATGGCTGCAGAAATAAAGTGGCATTTCTGAGCCTCCCAGTGTCCTCACACCCAGCCAGGTGGGAGTCGCCAAGCCCGCAGGTGCAGCTTCTGCCGCGATGGAAATCAGGAGTAAATGAGGTTATTAAACAGAAACCCTCCTAAAGAAACCATTTTCACACTCTTCTCTTCAAAGACAATCCATTTTTGCACTTCTATAGACTATCTCAATTTGAATATCAGTTTAAGATTCTGGATAAACTGGTATTTGTTCACCATCTTTTCTAGTAAAGACGAATTATGCACATGAGCCATTTTAATATCTATGTTCTCTCATAGAATTTAGAGTATAGCCTTGTACCAAAAAAGTCACTCAAAAGCCTCTTCAATGTAATTGTTCCATGCCATCAACTACATATATGTATGTATACAGATTAAGATGCTTTTCCCTCTGAAGGGATTAAGTAAGAAATATTTTATTAATGCTAGAAAACTAGATGCTAGGAACCGAGGAAAGCCCTGTACCTGCATCTATTTCTTAAGAATCAGAAAAGGAATAGCTGATGCTTTCAGGTTTTAGGGGGTACAGAATAGGGTTTTCCCTACCCTGGCAGGAACAAGCTGTAACAATGTGTAACTCTGATATCAGCCATACGTTTCAGTTCCCAGCTCTTAAGGTCTCCTTCAGTACAGCTGATTAATTAGACTTTCTAAGTCAGGCAATTTACACCTGTGATATCATACATCTCTTGAGGCTGATGGGCCTGACATCCTCAGATGCTAGAGATCCTCTAGGGTTTGGGCAGGAGGGGGGAATGAATCCATGATCTGGTGCAGCTGCACTTTTTAATAATGCTTATGGTTCATAAAAATGTTCCATTAAGGGGAATGAGTTCTGGAGTAGAAGTTATCAATAAGGGTCAGAGGCTAATAGGGTGTGATTACAAAAGACAAAATTTCTGAAAGCCTTGCTTGAATAAAGCTTCAGCCAGCCTGCACAGAAATTTTATTCTATCCTAATAAGATAATTGGTGAACACTAGTGAGAAATGAGAGTGGGCCGTACAGGTCTGTTTAAAGAATGGAGCTTAAGTACATGAATGTCCCAGTAGGATTTCTAGTTTACTTCCCATAGTGTCAGCAGTTAAGATTGGGGAGGAGGCTGTGGCCTGGGACCCGTGGGACTGACGCATGAATAAGAACAGGGAGTAAAGAGAATGTGTCTTCGCAAATTAAAGAAACCTGCTTGATTCACGTAGACAGTCTCTGACCATGGTTCAACTTACAATTTCTTGACTTTACAATGGTGCAAAAGCGATATACATTCAGTAGAAACCATTCTTTGAGTTTTATATTGTTGTCTTTCCCTGGGCTAGCGATAGGCAGTACCAGACTCTCTGGTGACGCTGGGCTACCATCACGAGGGCAAACAACCGATACTCGTGTTACCAGCATTTGGGGGATATTGTGTTTTGTGTTTTTACATCCCGTCATGTGTTCAAAACACCCATCTGTGTTTCCTGCTTCTGGTAAGAAGAGGAAGGTAATTACTCTTGAAGTGAAACTCAAGATTTAATTGCCCAGTTGTAGCCTAATGTATGTGTTCTTGGCAGAATGTAAGGTAGGCTAGGCTAAGAAGTGACATTGGGTCAGTTAGATGTATGTAAATGCATTTTTTACTTATAATATTTTCAACTTATGATGGGTTTAGCAGGACATAACCACTCTGTAAGTAGAGGAGCATCTGTAATGCAAATATTTTCATGTGTTTAATAATTCTAAAACCGTTATTTCCATTGCTTACAAATGGTTTCAGAATGTTAATTGTAAAAGCTGAACAAATATATCAGAAGTTGTTAGGTTTCACAGATACTTAGAGATTGAATTTGAAATGGAAGCCAGTTTCTTGAATTTGTGATCTATCTTTCTTCCCCAAAGTGGCAACACCTTAAGTATAGTAATAAAATACACAAATTCTTGTGTTTTCTTTTCTTTTCATAATGGATGTGGGCTTTGTTTCACTTTGTTGACACAGTTATGCTATTAGAAAACAATAAAATACTGTCAGTGTCCAAAACATCACTGTGGTCAACATTGGCAAAGCTACCGTACACTGTCTTAATATAAAAAGGGGGTCATTCAATTTCCCATATCAGTGAACAAGAACACACACCCAGAAAATTAGATGTATATATAATCTATCCATCTAGATGGGATGGCATCTCCGTCATAAGGGAAGCTAGAGCTCTGGATAAGGAATAGGAAGACCTGGGTTTCAGTTCTTCTTTGCCACTTATACAATACCTGGGACCTGGGGGAGGTGCAGATTCGTGGCTTCTTGCCCGTAGTGTTAGAACTAAGGTCTTTTCTGGTTCTATCTATGAGGCTGTGGAGGTGTTCTAGCGCTGTCTGATGTAACCTTACTCATCAGAGTTAAAGTCGTTAAGGTTGTAAAGCCTTTTATTTGATTCACTTGGACTGAGGGGGAAAACTGTATTAATTTAAATCTTCCAGGCCCTTCATTAGCATTCCCATAACTCATTCACTGTATACGGTAAATCTAGATCAATACCTAAATCTATGAGACTGGTTCTAAGAAATACTTTAGAGTAAATTTATTCATTCATTGATTTAACCAAACATTCTACAAGTATTTATTGAGTAACAATTACTGGTGAGACACTATTTTACATAGACTATATATGAGAAGAAATTCCCTGCTCTCACAGAACATGTGTTATAGTAAATGCTAGTATCATAACAGGGAGCCTTAGGGCCAGGTATCAGAGGTCTGATCTGGGTAAGGACCCTGCTCTAAACATTACTGCCAAAGAGAAGAGAGCCATGGCCTTGACCAGGCATGGTGAAGGGCACAGCTGCTGAGATTCACCAACAACCAAAATTGGATCATAAGTTTTGCAAACATATGTTTCCTGATATGTCAGTATTAACTATGTTTATTAGGAACAATTATTATACCAGGGAAAAGGAATTATACCAGGGAATACCGTTAAATCCAGAATGATTATGTTTCAGGTCTAAAAGAAAATTATTGCTTATTTAAGAATTTATCCTTTAATTGTGAGTGTACAAACCATGAATATACAATATTCACACCAGCTAGCTCTTGGCAAGGATCTTCTGCCTTTTTGTTTGTTTGTTCCTTTGTTTTTCCTACTCGTTCCAGTTCCAATTTTTTAGCATTCTCTCATTCTTTCTTTTCTGAGACTTTGGTGCCTCACATAGCCAGTGCCAGAGAAAAAGTTCTGATGAATACATTCACAATAAGATATCAGAGGTGTGGTTAAAATACACATAAACGTGAATGTGAATTTTAACAAGCAAATGGAGAAGGCAATGCATAGTATAATGAGTATATCATTTATTAGTGAACTCCCAGGCCTTCAAGGGGTAGCTGTTTTGGGGAGAAAAAAATATGTAGGAGTCCCTACTTTGCTTATTAATAATGACATTACTGGCTCCTCCATAATTGTTTCTTTAATTAATATCACAAACTTTTATTGAACATGTTTTATGTAATGAGTATCTGCTTTACAGCTAGAGACATTCATCACACACACACACACACACACACACACACACACACACACACTAATTCCTATTCTTGTGGACCTCATACTGAGTGTAGTAATTGCTTTGGCCTGCCAGTACCTTCTCTCCATCATTTACCTATATGAGTTACCGTAGGATAGGCCAATCACAGTTATTTGCATTCTAGACAGCCATTATCACTAGTGTAATGAAGGAGTAGGAAAAGCAATGGACAAATGATTTCCTTTTTGAGGATTTTAGAAGGTATTTGAAGTGAAATCACTTTATACTAGCACCTGTAGGAAGTCAGGCAAGCCCTGGCTGATGTGATCTCCTTAACTGTCCTGAATCCAATCTATCCTGACGATTACTTGATCAGATCTCTTTATTCTTGGAAAAATACTGATGCTTTATCAGTAATTTCCTTTTTTCTACTTTCAACTGAAAAACTTGAATTTTAACAGTGTGCATAGAACTAAGATGCTAAAGCAAATCATATGACTATTGTGATGTATGCCATGAAAGAGAAATGAGAGGGAGTTATGGGCTCTAATAAAGGGAGAGAAAATAATCTGGAGGGTTAATGAGAGGCATCCTTAAGAAAATTACATTAGATGTGTGTTATGTTCCAGGTTGATGAAGAAACGGGACTAAAAATTGTCTGTCTTTTATTTCTTTATTTATTTAGAATGTAAACCTTGCTCTGTTAATAAGGTTTCAGAATCATTTTTTTGAAACAAGTCATGAAAAATGTAGGTCTCTGAGAACAGGTACACAGCAAATTGGCATCTTCCAGAGTTTGCATGACTGCTGCGGTAAGGGGAAATTAAGCACGTCATATGGTACCACCTAAGTTCACCTCACTATAGATGCAACTCTTTCTCCAGGGAAGTAATTCAGAATTTAGAATCAGATGAAGAACATAAAGTTTTCTTTGTCCACCTTTTGCCAGTTGGTTTCATCTTAGGGTTGATTCATAGAAGTCTTATAATCCAATAAACATGAGCTCAGAAGCCACATCACCTGAGAGAAAAGTACTGAATTGACAGCCTTCTTGTTTGATGGTGGGAGGACAAGAACAGTTCTGTGCGAAGTGTTGGAGGTGCATTGATCGTGTGCACCTTCTCTGCACCTTCCCTTTGCAATAATCTCAAGCGGTTCAGGTAGTCAAGGAAACAAAGGTATAATCTGGATCTAAAAGTTTGGAGAATGCTAGACAGTTGTAATCTTCTAGAACACTTGTTACTCTGGATAAAATGCATTTTCTTCTGAGAGAAGAATGGGTCCTAGCATCTGTTTTATATGATCTCGTCATTGAAAAACATCTTGAGATCAAGAAAATGTCGAGAATGAGGAATGGTAATAAAAACACCAGAATTTATGGCTAGAAGCATAAAAGTACTTTTCTCCCCCCCCCCTCACCTGATGATATTTTTTCCATGGATCTTTAGAGAAAGTAGAAGGGAGGGAGGGAAGGAAGGAGGGTGGATGGGGGAGGAACATCGATGTGAGAGAGACACATTGATTATTGCCTCCCACACATGCCCCAGCTGTGGCTGGGGATTGAACCTGCAACCCAGGTATGTTCCCTTGACCAGGAGTCAAACCCCAGACACTTCATTGCTCAGACCGATGCTTTAACTGAGACACATTGGCCAGGGAAATACTTTTATTCTCTTAACAAGCACATTTTTTGTTGATGCTTATAGACATTGATTAGTTTGCATTATAATCAGTTCACTTGTAATGAGTAAGAACTCCTATCTATCCAGCATTTACTTTTGTCAGGAAACATTAGCCTTATTTAATCCTAATAACAACTCTGTGAGGCAACTATTTTTACCACTATGCTCAACTTTAGAAATGAAGAAATGGAGATAGTTTACATAGCCTGTCAAAGGTCGCAGAGTTAATAAGTGCTGGATAAAAAATTCTATCAGATGCTAAAGCTGATACTTCTCCAGCATTACTAACCTGCCTTCTAGGGACTGCATATGATTTTTAATATCATACGTACATGTTCATTTATTCCTACATTTATGTTGACATTGTCAAATAAAAAAAAATAACTTTCTGTCAACTTGTATTGCTGTGAGGATAATAGAAGTTGTGGTGAGACACTCCCAACCTTTGTAAATAGGATTGTCCTCGAGAGAGTTCAGTTCATCAAATCCAAATCAAACTGCTATGATTTGCCATCTTCATTAGGAATCAGGATACTGTTCATAAATTGCAAGTTGATGTTAAGAACATAAGAGATCTGAGAATCACTTCAGAGACGTATTGTTAATATGTATAAACTACCTCATATAAATGAACTGGTTGAACCTATTTGGAGAAAAACAACAACTGTGATAACAGAAAAGGCAGGCTGAGCCTTGGAAGCAGGAGGAAAGGAAAGTCTCAGGAAGAAACAGTTGGGGAGCCTTCACTGGCTGCTCTGGGTAGTGACTCAGTGTGAAGGTCTCCCTGGCAAGTGTATCTCTTTAGCAGGTGAAACAACTCAGACTTCAGTATACATTTCTAAATTCTAACTAGGATACTTGTGCAGGGTAATGCAGAACTAAAAACATATGCAATGAATTTGAGATTTGCAAACTTATTTTAGGATTTTGTTAATATTCATCATTATACCCCTCTAATATGGTATGGTAAAGAAAATAAATTTGGTAATCACTATCTTTGAATGATATAAAAACTCTAGGTATTGTGGGGAAGCAGGACTTTGTTGATACTGCTTGTGCTTCTCCACACAGACATCTACTCCTCTACACCAGCAACTCTGCAGAGAAAGCTAATCAAAGGCTGTGCAAGCTGAAACAATAGAGATGTGGTCTGAGAGTGGAGGTTTCCTTTAAGTGCTTCCTAAGGGATTGCATCTTTTTTTTTAACCATTTTTATTTTTCAATTACAGTGGATATACAATATTATAATAATTTCAGATGTATTCCCCAGCGATTAGACATTAAATAAGTATTCATCCCGATAAATCTTGTACCCATCTGACACCATACATAGTTATTAGAATTTTATTGACTATATTCTTTCTGCTGTACTTTACATCCCATGACTATTCTATAACTACCAATTTGTACTTCTTAATCCCCTCACCTTTTTCACCCATCCCCTCAACCCCCTCCCATCTGGCAACCATAAAAGTGTTCTCTGTATCTATGAGTCTGTTTCTGCTCTGCTTGTTCGATTATTTTGTTTTTCAGATTCAATTATTGATAGATTTGTATCTATCGCCATTTTATTGTTTATATTTTTGACCTTTAATATCCTTGTTTTTTTGTTATGAGGTTGTCTCCTCCAGCCAGCCTCTGCCGCCCCTCCCATTCTTCATCGCTCCACTCACTCACATGAACCACAGATGGAAAAGGCATGGCTCGCTGATGCTCTGTAGTCACTGGCTTGTGCATGCCACATTCAAAGGGACCCTTAATTCTACCCTGCTAGCAGTGCGCTTAATGTTAACACCACTGTGACTGGTGGTAGCCTACTGCTTCCTGTCCCATTCCCCATGACCTTGTTCTTTATTTGTTGCTCATTGCTCAGTCAGGCAACTCAACATAAATGTCAGTGTGTTCCTACAGGTGCAGAATATGTTATGCTTTTCCACAGTAAATTAGCTCCACTGTCTATTGGTAGCTATTTTACTAAAGAGAAAAATAACGCACACACGTA
Organism: Tadarida brasiliensis; assembly: GCA_030848825.1. NCBI lineage: Eukaryota > Metazoa > Chordata > Mammalia > Chiroptera > Molossidae > Tadarida > Tadarida brasiliensis. The sequence goes on from CM061257.1 coordinate 65,557,532, forward strand.
TACACATGCAAAACGTGCACCCTTGTGAAACCTCCGAGAGAAATAAAATAAAAAGAGGAAGAGACATGAGAGTATTTCTAGAAGTGGCACTTGATAAAGAAACAGAGTGCCAGCTCCACGTAGTAAAATACTCAATAGGGAGGAAGATGGCTTATTTCGGAATTCTTAAAGCCGTGGAATCCTCATTTAGCTTGTTGGCTTGTTAATCAGTAAAGAAAGTAACTAGAGATGCGCTTGAGGTTGACTAAAACAGATTGCTTCTGGAAGTCAAGAAGTATCCTGCGAGGTAACACAGCACAATGTCCCCTGTACTTTCATTGCCTGGCTTGAATCAATAATGGTAACCAGTAATCCTACATTGAAAAAAAACACAAATGTATTTTGGCAATTTACAAGTAGTTAGTCAAACTGAAGGCATATGCAAAATATTTATCAAAAGAAAAATAGTTTTTGCCCGGCCAGTGTGGCTAGTGGTTGAGCATTGACCCATGCACCAAGAGGTCACTGGTTTGATTCCCAGTCAGGGCACATGCCCAGGTTGTAGGCCAAATCCCCAGTGAGGGGCATGTAAGAGGCAGCCAATCGATGTTCTCTCTCATCGATGTTTCTATCTCTCTCTTCCTCTCCCTTCTTCTCTCTCTAAAATCAATAAAGAGAAAAAAAAGAAAAACAGTTTTTTGCATTTTCCCATTTTGCAAACACATTAGAGAATACGTGTATCTCAAAACATTTCTAGCTTTTTAAAAATTTACAAATGTTATTTGGTTTGTCATCACCTTGGATTTTTTTCACATTAATATCACAGTGTCTGACATTTTTTGTATGTTTACTCTTGCAAGAAGCCAAGAAACAAATGAAGAATAAAAAATAAGATTTTATATATATATATTAGTGTACCAGCAAAAACAAGCAAGCAAAAAAACCCCTGGGTTTATCACATAGTTTTAAAATATTTAGATTTTTATTTTTAATCTCATAAAAGTATAAACTTTTATTATTTCACTGTGCAAATGAAAATAACTAAGCAGGAAAATAAAGTGGTTTGGCCATCAACATGGGCTATGCAGTGGATGAGTGGACAAAGCTTCATAGGAAAATCAAACTCCTCCATATATACTAAATCCTTTTTGTCTCCCTTCCTTTCCTTGAATATAGCAAACCTGCAATTCTGGTAGCTGATCATAAAAGAGGAGATAAGTTAATGTAAGATGTTTCCTCAGTAAATAGAACTGTGTGCTCATATCACTAAAGATGAAGCTTTTCATAAAGAATGAAAGGTCTAAGTCTCTCAATTCCATCCGGAGGTTCAGATTAATTACCCTTTTCAGTCAAGGTCACTGACAGCGTAAAGAATTTCCAGGCCCCCTAGAGCCAAGTGTTATCTTTCTCATACAGAAACCATGGATGCTTAAGTAAATCAATACATGGCAATTAGCAGGTAATAGGCATGATTTTTAAGTAAAAATAGGATATGATGATCTTGTTATAGTACACATCTGGCTAGCCATGAGTGAACAACTACTGCTATCTTGTTGGTATAATAAAGGATCCATTTCAATATACAGAGCAAAAGAGGTATCAAAATATGGAAAGAATCAGGATATGAAATTTTCAAATTTTGCTGCTTTAAAAAAAAGAATATAGTGGGATTTTATGTATCTTGGAATGGCATGCCCCTAGAGAAGATTGATTCTGTAATAGTGTATATTTTATAATAAACTTTATTATCTAGAACAGTTTTAAGTTTACAAAAAAATTAAGCAGAAAGTGTAGTTTTCATATACTCTCTTCCCCTCCTCATATACAGCTTCCCCCTTATTAACATCTTACATTAGTGGGGTTCAGTTGTTACACCTGATGAACCAATATTGATTATTATTAATCAGTATTGAACACTATTATTACCTAAAGTCCATAGTTCACATTAGGGCTCACTCTTTGTGGGGTATAATTCCATTGCTTTGGTAAATGCATAATGTCGGGTATCTGCCATTACAATATCATACCAAACACTTCCACGGCCCTGAAAATCCCCTGTGTCTCTAGAAAAGATTCTGTAAAATTGTATTTTTATGTTTGAAGCCCTAATGTGATTGTATTTTGACCATAAAATTATATCTTGTGGACATTTCAAGATGGATTTAGGAGCTAGAATATTGTGATTTTTCTTCTTAGAACATCTTTGATACTCTTTCATTATACATCATTTCTATATATCTTTTTGTGATTACTACTGTAACAAAATATGAATTTAAGACTTCTGAACTCAAAAAATTTGCAATTTAATTCATATTAAATGAATGGATGAGGTGTTAAATAATACAAGGCATCGTGTGGCAGGCTAGAAAGTAGTGGGGTTAAGCACTGAATGAGTGACACAAATAACACGGGGCGTGTTCAGTGACGAGGTCATATTCAAGGGCCTGAGGTCAAGAGAAGGGCTGAGTGGATCAGGAGGGGCTTGGAAAGGAGTGGACTGTGGACAGTCTAGTAGAAGGAAGGGCACCCAAGGCAGGCCAAAGAGCTTGATCAAGGCTCTGGGAATCTTGTGTCTCTATGCCGTCCTCGAAGCACAGGCAGTTTGTGAGGCTACAGTGAGTCCCATCCACCAAATGCCCTTGCACACATTCCTCCCTGGGAACTTGCCAATTTCTTGGTGACACTGCAGGGCAGTGCCAGGAAGTCTCCTGACTTCCACCCTGGAACGGCTCTTCCTAGTTTAGACAAAGGCTTTTCACTTCATATTACTATACTCGGGAACTGCAACATGAGCTTAAGCATTCAGGGAAAGAAAGAAAAAAAAAAAGCTAAAAGGGGAAGTAAATGCCCCCCACCTCCCCACCTATTTCAAATGCCCTCTAAGAAAAAGAAGCTCAGGGAGCCCCATGTTTTGGGGTAGTTTAGGGCAAAAGGGAGAAGGAGAAATACGGGAAGAAAAAAACAAAATTTAGGTTAATACCTCAAAATCCTGTCTTATCACAGAAATAACCAACTCAAATTTCCAAATCTTGTTTCAAAATTGGTATCAGAACCAGAATGACTGACGTTACTAAGCTACATCTCGTTCCCATCTCCTAGAGATGCTGAGAGCAATTTCTAATAACAAGGGACAAAGGACTGAGGACTGAATGAATCATATCAATAGCCTTCAACCATGGGGCAGCATACGCAGCAAACAGGACAGGTTTAACAGGGAGCCCCAGGACTGGACAGTTGGCATCAGTGCGAGTCAGCCAGTAATACTTGCAGTTTAAGGCAACAGATTGAACTTCACAGGAAAATCTGGGGCTGTTAGTGCAAGAAGCAAGTCGTTAAGTCAGGGGATTACATTACATTAGGATAAAAATAAGCATCCTAGGTTCACAGGAGCAATTTGCAACGTGTGGTACTTTAAGAATTTGGTAAAATAGTATAAGGAGATAGTAAAAAGTCTGTGTTGGGATTCAGGACACGAGCTCTGCCCCTTAATAAAACTACCTGCCTAACTCTGTGTAACTGAGTCAGGTAAGAGAGCCCTAGAGGCTGGCATTCATGCCGGGGCAGAGAACTCAGATGTGTTTGTGGTGAAACGGGTAGAAGTGAGGAGGTTAGAGACAGGCTGATTCAAGGGAAACTTTCTCTGCTCACAGCACTTCGGACACCCAATGTGTGGGTTTTCCGCATCAAATAATTCAATTCTCTGCGGACACCAACTGGATGTCCTGCAATTTAATTCTTTCTGACACTAACTACCTAGAGTTAGCACAGACACCCCATGTTAAGGGCTCAGTCCCACCAGACTGCCCCCCCTTTCAGACAATTGCAAGTAGCAGGTCTCCAGATTACCCACATTTCTGTCTGCTTTGGGTGCAAATGGGGTATTCCCAAGACCCCTTCCTCAGGTTCAATAATTTGCTTATTAAACAACTTGCAAAACCCAAGGAAACATGTACTTACGTTTACTGGTTTGCTATAAAGGATGATGTAAAGGACACAGATGAACAACTAGATGAAGACGGTCATAGGGTAAGGTCCAGAGGGGTGCTGAGCTCGGGAGCTTCTGTCCCCCTGGAGTTGGAATGGGAAATGCTCCCAGCACACAGATGTGTTCACCAACCTGGAGGCTCTTCGGAATCCTGTTACTTAGGGATTTTCATGGAGACTTCATTGTGTAGGCACAATGGGTATTAACTCAATTGCCAGTCTCTGCTTCCCAAAGGATGGCAGGGGGTGGGGCTGAAAGTTCCAACCTTCTCATCATGGCTTGGTCTCTCTGGTGGTCTGCCCCCAGCCAGGAGCCCACCAGGAGGCACCTCATTGGAACAAAATATACTCCTATCACCCAGGAAACTCCAAGAGATTTAGAAGCTCTGTGTCACGAATCAAGACCAAACACCAAATACTAGAACAAAGGATGTTCCTAGCACTTTTGCTCAGGCTATTACAAGAGATTTAGGAGCTCTCTGCCAGAAATTCAGGGAAGAGAACAAATACATCTTTCTTATGTCACAATAGTGTGCTTACACTGTGTTTGCCTGAAACAGAAGAAATGCTCATTTTTTAAAAAGTTTCCCTTACCCTCAGAAATGTAGTCTTCAGTATCTATCACACTGTCTGGTCCTCACACACTGCCTGAAACACAGTGGCCACTTGATACATATCTGGTCATTCAATCCAAGGTTTTATTATGGGTATAATTAATGGAGGAGTCACAGTTGCAGTTTATTGATAGTTTTTTTGTGTGTGTGTTTTTAGAAGATTAAAACAACACACGTTTATTCACATTTATTATCGCACAGTGTCTGTCGTCAGAGTCCAGGATGACAGATGGGTGACGAAGTGTAGGTGGGTTGCCTTCTTTTCGGGAACTTGGGGTCTTCTTCCAAGCTCAAGTGGCTGTTGGCAGAATTCAGCTCCTTTCGGTTGGAGGACTGAAGTCCTCCTTTTGTTGCTCTTGTTAGCTGGGGACCCCTCTCATCTCCTAGAAGCTGCCTTTCATAACCTGGCGCGTATTTCTTCAAGGCTGTTCGATAATTTTTCTGTAAGGCTTTTGTCTGAGTAAGCCATGCCCACCTAGGATAATCTCCCTTTTGATGGACTCAAAATCAACTAATTTGAGAACTTCATTACCTCTGCAAAATCTTTTCACCTTTGCCATACTCCCATCATGGCATTTTAGAATTCAGCCTGGACCAAGGGAAAATCAATGGTCCAAAGTTTCTCTCTGATGTCAACTTGTAGAAAATATTACAATAGTATTGTCATCTCTAATCTTTTATCTAAATTGAGATATAAAAAGCATAAATCATTTGCAAGTTTTAATCATACAACCAGGTATCACAGAATCATCTAAATATTAGAAAATAAGTAGAAAAACACATTCATGCAATTGCTTTTCCATTGTGCAAATAAAATTTTCAGAAATATAATTCAGTATTACAGATGTCCTCCCCTTTTCCCCCCACTGACCCCCTCCAATAAAGATACATTTATAAAGAAGCAGCAGCAGCAGAGCAGACACTCCAACATACATCCCTGGTCCCAAAGCTTCTGCTCTTAACTACCACACTTGGGACCAGGGGCCAAGGCCAGCTCTCCCTGCCTAGCAGGCTGCCAGAGGAATTCCCAGGGCGGGGAGCTGGAGGGCCAGCAGAGCTGGGCGCTCTTGCTCGAGTCCACAGGTCCTAGGTGTGAAGGCAGAGCAGTGCCAGAACTGGAGGGAGGGGGCTGGCTCTATCAATGAACGCGGCCGAGATGCTCAGAGATACTGAACCTCTCACCACATCCTCAACAACCCCTTCTCTTCCGGTTTCTCCAGATTATTTTTAGTGGACACAAAATAATACTTGATTCTCTAATGAAGACCCTCACACCATGTTCAAAAAAGGAGATGTTAAAATGTTCATTAATTTGGAAGCTGCTTTCAGTAACCATTAGGCTGAAATTTAGTGAAATTAAGACCCATTAGGGAGGGTTTATAAAGACAAAGTTCCAACAACCAAATCCATTAGCACCAGTTACAGATCCTCTGCTGATCACAGACCACTGCCCGGAGAGACCTGAGCTGCACCGTGAGGGTGGGGACATGGCATGTGTTTAATGTTCTTTTACCATTGTCATTGGTTATTATCCTTACAAACAGGACACGCATATCCTGATGGCTCTTTACATGGCTGTTAAAGACTTCTTCCTGAAATAATTGTCTCCCTTCCAGATAATCAAACCATGCATGTTTCTGCTGAAATACAGACCTTTCCACACGTGGAACAGAGGCTCCTTGTGGAGTAGTGTTTGGAATCGAGCTGTGGAGTGAGGCAGCCTGGAGTCACCGTAAGCAAATCACTCAACTCGCTTTTCCTTCGTCGCTAAAGTGGGGTTGATAATACTTGCCCTATAAAGTTCTGGCACATAGTAAGGACTGGATAAGTGTGGGATACTGACAAATTACAAATGTATCCTTCAGGAATTATTCTGATCCTAACAGGTACTAGTTAGGACACTGGTTACATATTACCTGGGTCACCCACAAGCGACGGCCCACTCCAAGTTGTTATACTCTATTACTAGAAAAAAGTCTCTATTTCTAACCTTAACCTGTTCTGCTGGAATTATTATTTTATGTTATTAAATTTTTATATATTATACATTGTGTGTACATATTAAATATGTAATTAGTGAAGAAATGGGAAGAAAGAAATACAAGCATTCAGTATTAAATGGAAATATTTTCAATTGCCTGCAACTAGTGATTCATTGAGCTTTATTGACATAAAGTTCAATAAAGAAATAAACTACATCAAGTCAACTAAGCAATTTTACTCATATCACAACCCCCTTTTTTCAGATCTGAGAAGAATTGCTAAACGTAGCATCATTTAGGTAGTAGACACTCAGCTGTGTTTCTGCAAATACTACTTGAAGGAGCATTTTGATCTGCGAAAATGCAAGGTTAGCTCTTTTCTTGATTTTTTAAAATTTTTTTGAAGTGTTCATGTATTAGGTAGAATATATTTCCTGGAAATACTTTTAAACTATTCTTACTGTGGAGTACTATATTTTTCCATGGGGTTAGGGAGGTGATTTACATAAGTTTTAATACTGTCTCTTTAAATTTTTATATGCTCAAACTGCAAAGAATGAGCTTTCAGCAAATAAAAGTATGTCAGTGGGGAAACTCACAGTGATTGTTCTCTGCTGGAAGGATTCAATAAATGTGGAGTTCTAAGCAGGCTCAGGTAGTGAACTGCAAATGACTAATGTGAGGGTAAAATAACATCTTCCGTCACCAACTGATCGTGTTCCCAGTGCCATGCTCTGGAAGTAGCCGTGAGGTAGCCTTTCTTTCTCTCTGCCTCTCCAGCCCCTGAGCGTTGGAGCCCTCTGTACCAACACCTGCCCACAAATCAGGGCACTGCTCACGGTCAGTAACATGAGAAGGCATGTAACCCAAGAGTCTGGCCACTGCCTGCTGGCTCTTTCACGTGAGGGTTTCTTATAACTTGTAATACCTGCCTCGCGGGTTTGTTACTGAGAATCTAACAAGAGAATAGTCACAGAAGTGTCTTGTAAACAATAATCTATGTAACTGTTAGTTATGTATAATACTGTCTCAGAAAGTACACAAATATATATATGTGTACTTGTATATACATATACACAAATACTTATGTATGCATATGCACAATTCAATTCTTTCTCTTCATAGCAAAATCACTAAAAAAACCTGTTGTCTGACAATAATTCTGTGGACTTATATAGTGTCTTTCCTCTTGTGTACCCTGAAAGCTTTTTAATAGTAAAATAAAATAAATTTTTAAAGTCTGTAACACTCCAGAAACTGAACTAAGTACTTTGAAGAACAATGGGGAGCCATGCAAGTATTTTAACAAGGAATAAAGTATAATATGTTTGCTTTTTTTTAAAATGTGGATTGAAGAGGGGAAAGGGACAGAGCAGATGCAGAGATCCTGGTTTGGGGTTTCTGCCATAGCCTAGGAAGGAGGCCAATGCAGTTGGATGACCTTTGATGATAGAAATAAGAGGAGAAGTTGTTGAAATCACGAGCTCCTTACAAGGGAAAACTATTCCGTCTGTGACAGAGAAAATAAGGGCAGAGGAGATGGGAATGGAAGGGATGACAACCAGGGATCTGACCTGCGCCCTAGAAAACACGGGGACACCAACTCGGATAGGGAGCGTGGCAGAGGAGCAGCGAGGGGTGGTGTGGATCTCAGCTTCCCCTTTTCATGGGCTATCTCCTGGTCTTGAAAGGTTTGGTAGAACATAATTATTTATATTTAAAAGCCTGAGGGTTGCCCGGCCGGTGTGGCTCCATGGTTGAGCCTTGACCCATGCACCAAGAGGTCACCTGTTCGATTCCTGGTCAGGACACATGCCCAGGTTGTGGGCCAAATCCCCAGTGGGGGGCATGCAGGAGGCAGCCAATCGATGTTCTCTCTCATCGATGTTTCCATATCTCTCTCCCTCTCCCTTCCTCTCTCTCTAATATCCATAAAGAAAAAAAAAAAAAAAGCCTGAGGGTTTTCCGGGATGATTAGGGCAGAGCCCACAACAGAATCCAGGTGCCTTCACCTGAGTCCTCTCAGCACATGAACCAACATATTGCTTATTTTAAATAATTATTGTGTTTTGAACTAGAAAAGGTTAGTGACATCCACATAACAACAAATCTTGAACAAACATGGGAAAATTTTTATGTTAGTAAATAAATTCCTACATAGATGTCAAATTCCAGATTGTTTTTAACTATTCTAATCCCAAAGATAAAAAGATACACACGCTTACAAGTTTTTTCTTTTCATTTAAGAACCAAGAATAATATCCCCCCAAATATAGTTAGCTATTTTCATTTTAATACATCTATCTCAACAGTCCCAAGAATTCCAAAGAATAAAGAAGGAACACTGAAAATGGGTAAATAAATATTAGAATAAGAAGTACCTAAAATGTGAAAGTAGAATCGGATCTCATCGTATAATATAAAGAGGATTAAGACCCCACAGCACGAAGGAGGTCGGTGTCTTCCCTTTGATGTGCCTGTGTTGTGGAATTGCAATTACTGGTAATAGGAGTTGCATGTGTAGTTCAAAGGGGCTTGATGCAAGATTGCAGCAGGAAACAAAATGGTACAAGCAAAATCCCGCTCCCATTACCAGCATATAATTGTATCGTCTTCTGTAGATAGCATACATTTTTTGGTTATCAGAATTCCTCCAACCTGTCACATCACAAATGCAATTATAAAGGTATTATAAATTCACCCACGCTGATAGAATACCAAATGCGGGAAATTGATTTGAAGTGAAGGAGGGGGAAGAAAGTAAATGGTGGTCAAGTTGTATATGGACTGTTACCTCCTCCCTACTCTAATGGTTCCAAAGAGTATATGCTTATCCTTAAAGACAAATACTCTGTTCTGACACAGAGGCATCTTTTTTCTTTTTTTCTCACTGTAGGTTTGGGTTTTTAATATGCTAGGGCTTTTTTTCTCAGGCGATAGGCAATTCCCTAAATTTTGTAAATTGGCCTTCACTCATTCATTTCTATAATAGTTTCTGCTGCACTTTTAACATTCTTGCTTAGTTCTGTATAGAAATTGATATATGCTAACATGCATCACACCCATTCAAAAATGAACAACCATTTAAGTTGGTATCATATCATATGTGTATGTAATAGATATATAAATGTTACTAAACCAAATGGTCCTGCAGGCTGAGATTTAAAAAAATTTTTTTTTCTTTATTGATTTTAGAGAGGAAGGGAGAGGGAGAGAGAGATAGAAATATTGATGAGAGAGAACATCGATTGGCCACCTCCTGTGTGCCCTCCACTGGGGATACAGCCCACATGGGCATGTGACCTGACTGGGAATTGAAATAGCGACCTCTTGGTGCATGGGTCAATGCTCAACTACTGAGCCAAGCCGGCTGCGCAGGCTGAGAATTTATTTATGTACACGTCATATCACAGTACACAGATAAAGCATTTTAGTTATAAGAAAATTTGTTAAGCATTTCACAATATTTATATGCTATTTCTCTTCCATAAAAAGTATTTGACCATTTAACCTTTTAATTTCCTCTGTTGATTCAGGCAGTTTTGATTCTCTTCTGTGTTTTAATGCCTATTTTCTGCCACAAAATACAGCAAAAAAATTGTTTCTACCCTCTATAAGATTTTTATGTAATACACAATAAACTTTGATTCATGTTAATATTTGTGCTGAGAATATCATGGTGAAAATGGGCATGAACTTGAACATTGCATTTCCTTTTCCCCTCTCATGTATTAAGAAGTTACTTCCTTAAATATAGGAAATGGTTTACTCACACTACAATTTAAAAGTAAGGCAAAATATGTCCCTTTATTTTATGTACTACCAGTATGAACTTACAAGCCCTGAATTGCTGGGTTGTAGCGGGGGAAAGTTGCTTAATTGTTTTTCAATTTAATTTGAGCAAAAATTTAAGTGTCTTTATGTAATGTTTACTTTCTTCAGATAAAAATCCTTAGATTTTCAGTCACTCAACCAACCTCTCCTCACTTCCCTAAGACAGCACTTTGTTTAAAGGAAAAGCGGAGTTCAGACCTGCCCTGGTTTCTGGGATCTGTTCTGCTCTGCCCCCGTTTCCCTGATGGCCATATAACCTGTTGTGGAACACTTTAGCTGGTGATCATGATGACTGGCTCCTTTCCACTTTTCAGTCTTTTTTCCAAAATAGGAGCCGGCTAAAATCCTTACATTTTGCAGGCCAGTGTGGCTCAGTGGATTGAGCATGGTTCCATGTACCAAGAGGTCACAGGTTTGATTCCCAGTCACGGCACATGCCAAGGTTGTGAGCTTGATCCCCTGTAGGGGCTGTGCAGGAGGTGGCCAATCTGTTTCTCTCACATGGATGTTTCTATCTCTCTCCCCCTTCCTCTCTCTCTAAAAAAATCAATATAAATATATATTTTTAAAAATCCTTACCTTTTTTTGCATGTGGAGAGGTACAGAAAGAGGAGATGCTGAAGGGTAGAAGCTGCCTAAGCACTGAGAGGTGTAGTAGATGGAAACTGCCAACTTTCCACTATCAAATCTGTGAATCCGCCTTCATCTGTACCTGGCTTTTTCTCGTCTGTTGTTAGAATTACCTGGAAAATGTGTTAAACCCAGAACTGCCGGGACCCACCACAGGGCTTCTGATTCAGTGGGTGTTGGAGGAGGCCAGATCATCTGCATAGCTAACATGCCCAATGATGCTAATGCTACTGGCCTAGGGACCTCACTCTGAGAATCACTGCAATGAGGAAGTTCAACTGTATCGAAGATATTCTGCATCCCACCCTTTTCCATCTTAGAGATCTTGCTTCATCAGTTGTCCCTTGTATTTCTCTAGTTTTCAATCTCTTTCTCTCTAGGGAATCCTTTGAATCAGCATGTAGGGCGTGGCCTACTCTGACTGTCAAAACCAAAACAAAGCACAACAAAATGCATACATAACTACAAATAGCTTTCATGGATCTATGATGTATCTCTGACTACCACATGATCTCTAAAATTTCACACTTTTTGGAGGAGTTTTCTACTTATGCTGTAGCTACTTCATTACGTTTTATTTGTTCTGGGTTTCAACAGTCTGGGTCCTGCTGTCATTACTTCTACTACTATACCGTAACTGCTGGTCGGGGTAATCCAAGTAAATTCTATACTTTGCGGCACTATTTTACACTTATTCTTAACTAGGACAAATTTTATTTTGAGGAGAAATAAAAATTTTAGGGAATTTAAAAATTTGTAGATTCAGGCTCCAACTTGTTCTACCACTTATAAATTAGTAATTATGGGCAAGTGCTTAATCTCTCTGGGATTCAATTCCTGTTAACTAGAGTTAATGATGTCTATTTCATAAGACTATTTGAAGGATAGGGCTATTGTACATATAATACCTAGAATGGTGCTTGGAACTTAAGCTGTAAGTAATAATAATAATCACAGAAATACTAATCTAACTTTGACATTTAGAACACAGAAAAACCAGATTATTTTGAGACTGTGCTTTGTCACCACCTATGAGAATGCAAGAAGGTGCTAGTATTAATTTTCTAAGTGTAGTGTTTATTATATGTAAAGTATAATAAATCAAAAAACGGTCTCTTATGAATTAAGTGGATCATTTGTTGGGGAAAAAAAAACTTTATCATCTAACATCTTATAGACAGGTCATGCTGCCTCTTGAGCCATTAGAATTGAAGAACTGTCTTATTAACGAAGAATTCTCCAAAGGGATTCCCTGTGTGCTAAATACATTTATCTCTATAACTTCGCTGCAACCAAAACCAGGTCTTCTCATGATCAGTCAATTACCTGTTACAGATTTAATGGGCTTGACAGAATCAGTTCATGTTGGACAATTCTGGCCATACGATCAATTAAAGACCCATGGTCAGACGCTCCATCTTTACCGATATCCAGAAACACAACATGAACTGTTTTTCAAAAGGTCAACCATTCTCCTCTGAATATGCTTTCAGAATCATAGGAGACTACACCGATTATCCTGTTAAGCTTAAACCCTATTGCCATAAACTGGACATCTCATCGTTTCTCACCTCAGATACCTACAGTATCATAGGGTCCACTGGGGCTTGTGTCTTAAGCAGCCATGATACCTGCACTCCAGCCTGAATCTACTGTTGTATTCTTATTCTATTCTGTGACCTAATCACAGTTGGCACCTTTTCAGGTCACCCAGTATAGGGGCTAGAAAGTAATAATAGTCCGACGTGTAACACACGCTGCCTCCAAAACCTAAAGAGCCTTACCCTGTGTTGTAGTGGGAGATGGGAGGTGCAATAACTTGTTCTGTTCTTTGCATAGGTGGGGCCAGCATTCCTGAGACAATAGGGCCTTTAAAATTTGAGGCTGCAGCAGACCCCTGATATTTGGTTGAGTTTATTTCTTGCCTTCTAGAGCACATCTGTCTTACTAAAATCTCCAACACACCTGTCATTCATTTCTTGTTTATTGGGTTCTATTAGCATGATGTCATCAGTATATGTGCCAGCAGGATGTTCTTCCTGATGTGCGGCCAGTCCTGATTTCTTTGACAGAAGGAGAAAGCATTAACATAGCCCTGGGGCAAGACTGCAATGTATAGTACTGTCACTGCCAAGTGAATGCTAATTGTTTCAGTTCCTCTTTCCTGAAAAGGGTGAAAAAGAACATCTTTTCTGCATCAAAGGCTTTATACCATGTACCAAGGCTATATTTATCTGTGTCAATATCCTTGATGAAAATAGATGCAAAATCCTCAACAAAATATTAGGAAAAAAATTTAGCAATACATTCAAAAGATCACATGCTTAATCAAGTGGGATTTATTTCTGGGTTGCTAGGTTGGTACAACAGTTGCAAATCAATTAACATGATACACCACATAAAAAATAAAGGATAAGAAAACCATATGATCATATCAATAGCTGCAGAAAACCATTTGACTAAATCTAGCACACATATATGATAAAAACTCTCAGAAAAGTGTAAATAGAGGAATCATACCTCAACATGATAAAACCCATATATGACAACCTACAGCTAACATCATAATCAATGAGCAAAAACTAAAAGTGTTTCTGTTAAGATCAGGAACAAGACAGGGATTTTCACTTTCAGCACTCTTATTCAACATAGTACTGGAAGTCCTAGGCACAGCAATCAGACAAGAAGGAAAAATAAAAGGCATCCAAATTAGAAAGGAAGAAGTAAAACTGTCATTAATTGCAGGTGACATGATACTGTGTATAGAGAAATCTAAAGATTCTACCAGAAGACTGCTAGACCTGATAAATGAATTCAGTAAAGTAGCAGGATACAACATTAATATTCAGATATTGGTTGCATTTTTATATACTAATAATGAACTCTCAGAATATCTGACATCTCTCTTAGCAATATTTTTTCTGATATATCTCCTTGGGCAAGGGAAACAAAAGAAGAAAAAGAAAAAAACAAATGGGACTACATCAGACTAAAAGTTTTTGCACAGTAAAGGAAACTCTCAACAAAATGAAAAGACAGCCTTCTGCGTGAGAGAAGGTATTTGCCAATGATATACCTGATAGGGGTTAATATCCAAATTCTATAAAGAATGTGTACAACTCTACAGCAACAAAACAAAAAACAACAACAAAAAACAATCCAATTATAAAATGAGCAGAGGATCTGAATAGACACTTTTCCAAAGAAGACATACAGATGGCATATGAAAAGATGCTCAGTGTCACTAATCATCAGAGAAATGAAAATTAAAACCACAATAAAATATCACCTCACACCTGTCAGAATGGCTGTTATCAATAAATCAACAAACAACAAGGCTGGTGAGGATGTGGAGAAAGGGAACCCTGTGTACTGTTTGTGGGAATGCAGGTTGGTGCAGCCACTGTGGAAACAGTATGGAGGTTCCTCAAAAAATTAAAAAAGGAACTAGCTACCTAAAAAGGAAAATCACTATCCAGTGATTCCACTTCTGGGTATATATCTAAAGAAACCCAAAATACTAATTCAAAAGAATATATATATCTTGATGTTCACTGCAGCATTATTTACAATAGCCAAAATATGGAAGCAACCCAAGCGCCCATCAATAGATAAGTGGATAAAAAAGAGGTGGTACATATATACAATGAAATATTACACAGCCATAAAAATTAAAATCTTACCATTTGCAATGGCATGGATGAACCTAGAGGATATTATGCTAAGTGAAATAAATCAGACAGAGAAAGACAAGTACCATATTATTTCACTTATATATGGAATCTAAAGAGCAAAATAAACGAACAAAATAGAAACAGACTCATAGAGAACAGACTGATGGTCACCAGTGAGGAGGCGGATTGGGGGGCTGGGTAAAAAAAGGTAAAGGGATGAAGAATTACAAGTTGGTAGTTATAAAACAGTCATGCATGTGTAAAATACAGCAAAGGAAATATAGCCAATATTATTGTAATACCTATGTACAGTGCCAGGTGGGTGCTTGAAAGAGGGATAGCTTTGTAAAATATGATTGTCTAACCACTATGCTGTACACCTGAAACTAATACAAAATAATATTGAATGTAAAATGTAATTGAAAAATAAAATTTTAAAAATAAAAAAAAGTATGTTCACAATACTGTTCAACCATCACCACTATGCATTTCCAGAAATTCTTCATCATCCTAAACAGAAACTCTGTACCAATTAAATAATAAGTTCTCATTCTTTTCTTCTCCAGTCCTGGTTTCTTTTATTGTACTTTCTGTCTTTATGACTCTGATGATTACAGATACCTAACACAGTGAAATCATTCAATATTTATCCTTTTTTGTTTGGCTTGTTTCACAGACCATAATGCTTTCAATGTTCATCCCGGCTGTAGCATGCATCAAAGTTTCATTGCTTTTTAAGGCTAAATAACATTTCATTGCATGTGTATACCACCTTTTTAAAAAAATATGTTCATTGATTGATATATCAGACATTTGAGTTGTTTCTACCTTTTGGCTATTCTGAATACTGCTGCTTTCATCATATGTTTATAATGCTGCTATGAACATTGTAACATCTATGAGTCCCTGAGTTTCATTCCTGTGGTTATATACTCAGATGTGTAAGTGCTGGTATGTGACAACTCTGCTTAATATGTGAGGGACCACTACACTGTTTTCCATAATGAATGCACCATTTTACTTTCAAACCAGGAATGCATGATGGTTTTCATTTCTCTGCACTCTTGTCAACACTTGCTATTTTCTGTTTTTGTTTGTTTTTAATTATAGCCATCATAATGGGTGTGAAGGGCTATCTCATTATGATTTTGATTTGCAGTTCCCTAGTGACTAATAATATCGAGCAACTTGTCACGTCCTTAGCGGTCATTTGTATATTTTCTTTGGAGAAATGTCTATTCGAATCCTTTGCCTATTTTTTAAATTTAATTATAGTTAATATACAATATTATATTAGTTATAAAAAGTCTTATATGTAGAATAAGTGATTTGATATTTTCACACTTTGCAATCTGATCACCCCTTTGCTTACTTTTGAATTGGTAGAGAGGTTTTTTGTTGTTTAGTTGTAGGAGTTCTATACGAATATTAATCTTTTATCAGATATACTATTTGCAAATATTTTCTCTCATTCTGTGTGTCTTCTCACACTCTTTTTTTTTTTTTTTTAATCCTCACACAAGGATATTTTTTCCTTTTATCTTCAGATAGAGTGGGAAGGAGAGAGAGAGAGACAGAGAAACATCAATGTGAAAGAGACACATCGACTGGTTGCCTCCTGCATGACCCCGACCAGGGCCGGGAACCAAACTCAACTGAGGTACGTGCCCCTGACCAAAATCGAACCCCAGACTCTTTGGTCCATGGGCCGACGCTCTAACCACTGACTCAAACTGGCCAGGGCTCTTCTCACACTCTTGATAGTGTTCTTTGATGCACAAATGTTTTTGTTTTGATGAAGTCTTAATTATTTTGTTGTTGTTGCCCTTGATTTTGGTTTCATATCCAGGAAATTATTGCCAGCCTACATTTTAAAGCAAAATAAATAAATTAATTAATAACAAAATATTGGAATGATGCTCAGTGGACTTTAGCAATATTATTTATAACTTTATCTTCAATTTATTATTTAAAATAAGAAAATAAAATGGAGAATAATTACTGAGACTTAGCTAAATATATTTTTCTTATTGCATACAGAATTGTTACTAAAACTATTTAAAGCACTAATAAAGAATATGCCTAATATTGTCACTGTGGTATCCCAAATAACAATTAAACCCTGCCCATTGCAAATTGAAACAATATTTAAATGACATTCATGAAATGCTACAGTGCCTGGTTTGTTTGTAATGATACATGAAACAGGGTGATTTTATTACCGATGGGGAAAATTGGCAAATATTTTGTTTCTTCAGATCTCAGTGTAATTTACAGGTTAATTGTGCATCACAAACATAAACTATTAAGATTGGAGAGTTGTTTTCTCCATATTGCTATTGATCTAAATCCACATGAAGGAAAAAGGCATTAATTTAAGGGCAAATTTGTGTCAGAAATGATTTATGGATTTCATGGAGTGTCTGGAAATGAACATCACTATTTAGTACCTTTTATGAATGCTAAGGATGAAATTTTGAAGGAGCTAGGCTACAAAATGGAAGCAAATATTTCACAGAAGCAAATATTGACATAAAACCAGTATATCTTAGTCTTAAATGAATTGTAGAGACAAACCATGGAGATTATTTTATACCACTGCAATGAGCAAAATGGTCTCACCAAAGCTGTCTTTCCAAGGACGTTAAAGCTTCATTTTATGCTCTGAAAGTACTGTAAATTCCTGAAGCAAGAACTTGAAATAAGCTGGACTCACCCTCAAACAGAACGGCAAAGTCATCCATCTGTTGCCCTGGCCAGTGTGGCTCAGTTGGTAGGACCGCTGTCCTGTACACTGAAAGGTCATGGATTCGATTCCCAGTCAAGGGCACATACCTAGGTTTTGGTTTGATTCCCGGCCCCAGCTGGGGTGCATGCAGGAGGCAACCGGTCTCTCTCTCACTCTTCCCTCCCTCAACCCCCCACCCCACTCTTACTACAAATCAATGAAAATGTCCTTGTGTGAGAAAAAAAAGTCACCCATCTGTTGTAGATGAATGACCTCTGTATTTACATACCCAAAAATATCTGCTTAGAAAGCCATCTGGATAGTGTTACACTGTCCTTCTTTGTCAGAATTTATATTAAAAGGGCTAGAATTTGTACTAAGAGGGCTAAAATCCACCAACAAAAAAAGCAAATTATTGCAAATTGTAGATGTTGGGAAACAATACAGATTCATATGTTTATACCAACAAAATTAGAGCACATGACAAGGATTAATGTTTTAACAGGAAAGAAAAATTTGACTGTTGCTGTCAGTCATCATAACAGAGGTAAATACCTGATGCAACAATAGGTACAGGCAATGATATGAAAGATGGGATTCGGAAGGCTAGGGAAGAAGGTGCAACTATTACATATTTTTTAAAAGCATCAATTTCAGTCTACACGCATAGTGCGATAACACACACACAAATGTTTTGTGGTGCTTCCTCTTTAATACTTGAATGTATGTGATCTCAGTAAAGAAAATTAGATTAAGACCAAATACACAGGAATCTTTATTATTTATTTCTGCAACTTCATTGAAATTGCTCCTTAAATGAGGAGCAAACTATTTCTTTCAACCTTTCATTTCTCCAAAAATATTTCCTTCATTCTCTGTCAATTAAAAAGAGCCCAGAAGGTCAATCAATTCCAGCCTATCGCTGCCTTTTCCAGATACATCCAAAAATTCACCTGAAGTAAAAGCAGGTTTTTCCCGAAAGCACGAGTAGGCATATTTCTTTTACAGGGTTTTTTAATTGAGAGAATACTCTTCCAGGCCCGTTGGCATGGTTGTGGGTTTTATTTTATTCATAATGACATCTATCCCCAATCATCATCTGGACTGCGGCAGGGCCGAGCAGTAGGTGGATGATATATGAGGGTGCTGATTATCCATAACTGCTCTTTAAGGAACAGAATGAATAAATACATTTTCCAGCACTCAAAAAATGACACTTTCTTAACTGAAAGTGATTTTATATTTTGAAGTTGTTTTCTCTGTATAAATATGATTTTCTGTTGGCTCATCAAATTTCAGTTCCTATAGTATTTCTGGAATTCAGGTAGATTCCAGAGAACTAACTTTAGACTCTCAAAAAGAAAAGAAAATAAATAGATATAAAGGAAATAAAATCATAGTTTAAATGAAAGGCAGTGATGTTTAAGGAGAGAAATGAAAATTCCTAAAGAGATACCTTATATATGATGTAAAAATATAAAAATCAGTACCATATACTACACTAAAAAGTTCAGTGCAGCTAAGTATAATACACACATATTGTTCCATTTTAATGATCTGAGTTATCTCTGGGCCTAGAAAATAGCACCAATATCAACTGTATATGTGATCCAAGCAATATTCTGACCATCTAGGGGGGTCGAGATAAACCAAGGGGTTTGTCAAAGTGTTGGAACAAATCGCGTCAACGTTGCCATTATCTGAAGGAGCAGGACGAGGGTTAATCTACTGCACCGACGACTAACGTTCAGCTGCGCAGGCATCAAGTAACTCTGCACAGTAATGTTAAAGGTCTTCCCGACTCAGACATATTTGTCCTAAAAGGGTTTGCATTGATTTGGTTGAGGGTAGAGGGTTTGGTTGTTGACCAGGCTGAGGTCACAGGGTGAGATTAGGTATTTGGAAGGAATGCACATCTTGTTTTCATTATTGAGATGGTATAAAAAAAACAAGCTTTAACCAGGAACGAAGACCTGCAAACACATGGTGAGCTTGGCTCAGATCCTTCCGCCTACATGTTTGCCCTTACCGGTTCATTTTCAAAACAAAACACAGTCTTTGGACTATTTTAGGAAGTCTAATCATGCTTTGTCTAATTACAATCTTCCTGTCTTTACCTGCTGGCCAGGGTAGTTGGGCCAGAGTGTGAGTTCAGTCTTTCTTTTCCCCATCTTTAAAAGTCATCCAAATTGGTCCTGCCGGTGTGGCTTAGTGGTTGAGCATCGACCCATGCACCAAGAGGTCGCTGGTTCCATTCCTGGTCAGGACACATGCCCAGGTTGTGGACCAGATCCCCAGTGGGGGGCATGCAGGAGGCGGAGATCGGTGTTCTTTCTCATCGATGTTTCCATCTCTCTCTCCCTCTCACTTCCTCTCTCTTTAAAATCAATAAAGAAAAAAAAAATTATTAAAAGTCATCCAAATTGGTTTGTCGACTGCCAGTTGGTGGACCTTTGTCTAATGATGTGGTGGTCACAGCTGATTCTCATGTCACACATGAAATCTATGATAAACTGGAATATCATTTCGTGTCTTGGGAAACAGATTAAATTTCAAAGGCATTCGTCACTGCCTGGACATTGACTTACATTTTACTGTTTAGCATGACACATTGTTTGTTAGTCAAAAACAAATTGACAGTGCTGGTGTTCCTTATGCAAAGTTCTTTGGTGCATATTGTAATCCATGAAGTAGTTTTAAAGATAGATATTTGTCTGTTAACAGTCTTGACTCTCTGGTGATCTACACTGGAAATCCGCGTTGTAGAGGAAATGTCCGTATTTATTAAACAGAGGCATTCTTTAGGATTAACATTACTAAAGAGAAAATTATTTCTTTCAAAAGGCCAGTTAGTAGTTTGGTGTACAGAAAATGTTATACTCCTCATTCAGTGTTGAATATTTTATTTCTGTAAAAATAAAATGTATCTGCTATCAAGTATTCACTTTTCATTAATTTGACAATTTTTTAATGTCTATCAAATTCCAGACACTGTTTTAGGTCTGGAATTTATAACAGTGTAAAACAAAAGGGAAAACAAAACCCTTAAGTCCCTTCTCTTGGGATGAGACAACAATAAGAAAGATAAGTAAAATATAATATGTTAGATTGTGGTAAATGGTAAGTAAAAGAGGCAAGAGGGTGTGGAAAGTGCACATGTATAGGGAGGGTCTCAGGGACTGGTGGTAATTCAAGCATGGTGCACTGCAAGTTGTCATTGAATAGGTGTCCTTTGAGTCAAGACCTGGAGGAGGTGAATGAGGAAGGCATGTGATTTCTAGAGGAGTAGCATTCCAGACACAAGGACATTTCAAGGACAAATGCCCTGAGGCATCAGCTGCTGGAGCAGAGTGAGCTAAAAGGCTAGGGAAAGAGACAGGGTGGATGAAATCAGAGCTGTGAGAGGGTCCAGATATGGCAGGACTTGTTCATCATTAGGGACCCGCTGCAGGGTTTTGAGGAGAAGAGTGATACTAATCTACCTTTTAACATGATTGCTTTTTATGCTTTATTGTGAATAAAGTGGCAAAGACAGAGCAGCAAAACCAGGTAGGAGAGCATTGCAATAATTAATTACATATTTTTAGATGATAAGATTTATACACATAAAATTAATAGGAGAGGATGCACTACCAAAGTTGTTTTACACTTTGTTCTTTTCTTTCCATCAGCCTGAAACGTCTACAATGAAACATACTTCATTGTACTGTATAGTAAACAGAAAAAAAAGTGCCTCCAACTTTTAAAAAATGTTCTTTCATTTATTCTTTCAATACAAATTTTGATCATTAATATGTACCAGGCATAAAGATAGTCACTAGAAATATAAAGATAAATAACAAACTGTCATTTCTTGAAATTCTCACAGTCTCATGAGCAAACAGAAATATAAAAGGATATATGTAATACAATTTAGAAGCAGAGTGTCAGAGATATGTCCAGGGTATTACTGAAGCACAAATTAGTATATACCGAGTAAAGATACATATTTTAGTCTAGGAAATCCGGGAAAGTTTCTGAGTATTATTTTCAGTAGATTTCACTCTTCTCAAATTCTTGTCCTCACAGCCTTAGACACAGGGAAGCTATGTCATAGACATATGCAAGTTGGTCAGAAAAGAATTCTAGCCACTTCATGCCGAACCCCTATCTCGGGAACATGCAGACGTCAACATCAGATACTTAACAGATATGTATGGAACACTTACGATGTTCTGAGAAGGAGGCAAACTCTAAAATTCAAAGAGGAGAAAGCACAGTTCCTGCTCCCAAGGAGCTTATTTTCCAATGGGGAGGATAAAAAAGAAAACCCGGAAGTGTCAACAGTATATTTAAGGATAGTACATGGGATACATGGAGACTATAGAGAAGGAACATCTAACCAAGCTTAGCGGAGTCTGGCAGATGCTTCTGGATACGGTACATGGTGATCTACAACAAAATTGGGAGCTAGCCAGAAGGTGGTGGTGGTGCGTTTGTTTAGCAGTGTGCAGTGAAGTGCAGTAGAGCTGAAAGAGAGGGTGGGAAAAGACGGTGAAGAGCAGCATGTGCAAAGTCTTGGAATTAAGAGGAGGACTATATGTAGTTGGTGGGATTACAAACTGGTAGAATAAGGGTAGAGACCACTGGGAGAGCATTGAACAATGAAGCTACAGTAATAATCAGAGGCCAAGTGTAAAGGTCTTCTATGGCATCCTGACATGTTTAGACTTTAGACAAAAAACTTTGGGGGAGGCAATTTATCTTTACTGTTGAAAATATTACAGATGTCCCTCCTTTAATGATATGATTAGATTTGTAGTTTAGAAAACTGAACAAGCTACAGAGTGGAGGATAGATTGGATTGGAAGGCAGACTGCTGTGAGAGAGACTAGTTAGGAAGATGTGGCAGAAATGTATGCTGGCAGTAATGGTGGCCTAAACTGAGGTAACTGACTGCTAAAGGAATTGAAAGCAACAAAAATTTTAAAGAGAGATTAAATCAAAATTATAATATTCAGAGAAAATACACTAAAAAGAGAATCATTAGCTCCTGGTAATCAGTTAGATATAGGATCTCAAGAAGAATGAGTCATTAGAGGGATGTTGGGCCTTTTGAATTGGGCAAATGAGTAGATTATATCAATCTTTCAAATCAGGAGTGTATTTGGAGAATGAAGGGAGGGAATAGCAAATTTTGTTTCAGCTATATTCACTGAGGGACGAGTAGAGACCTACTATAGTAAATTATATACCTGGGTCTGGGATGAAGAAATGGTGTGGGGTACAAAATTAAATCTATGAAAATGAAATGAAATTATCCAGCATGAACAGGATAAGTGATGTGCGAAAAAGGCTGAACATAACATCTTAGAAAACATTTCAGGATAATGCAGAATAGGAGCCTACATTGAGAGGTAGCTATAAACCATATTGCGGTATAATAGAAATCAATGAGTTTAAAGGATTACTAGTACAAAATCATAATTTAGTATGAATTAGTTAATATTTGTAAAGTACACAGAATAATGCCTGACCCATGGTAGATTCTCTATAAATGGCATCAAATGTTGCTGAGAAATCAAATAAATGTAACTAAAATATCCCTCAACATTTATCAGATTGACAGTACAAATGGAGTCATCTCAGCAATGATATCACATTTCCTTCTCTTGTCTACATCTAGATATACCTTTCAGAAATACAGGTTCTGAAACATCCCTTTCAAGTTCTACTATGTCTTTAAGCTCCCGTAACTGTGTGGCATATTCCTTGCTAGTCAGTCCTCTGTTGTCTCCCTCCTACAGAGGAAGGTAGCTCACTATGACCTCTGTTAAGTGGGAGAGCTGTGTGAATCCACCACTCTTTTTTCCAAATGGTCACAAACGTCATACTCTTTGAAATGGTAGTGTTATTTGAACTCACTGAGAAAGATGGCAGAACTCAGCTAGAAGGAAGGAGCTGGTGTCAAGTTCATGATGATATCGATGAATGAAAGCTGGCAACTAGAGGCTGGCAGACAGTGGTTAGGAAGAATCAAAGATTGCAGAGGTGGAGGTAGGAGTATCAGTGGCCCAGAAGGATTGACATACGGGAGAAGGCAAATTGTCTGGCAGCTAAACTGTGAATAAAGAAGAAGATAAGATGACTTCCACTCTCAACATTGTGGTGTGTAGGGCATGGAAGAATGTTCATCAGTGGGAAAAGTGTCCTCAGGAATGAATCAGGTTTTAGTCAAGACTGGAGTAAGAAGTGCTATAGAGATTTAGCATCCAAAGGCATTTGCTTACCATGAAAAAAAAAATAGAGGGTGCCACAAAAGAGTGTTGTAGGGAGAAGAGAGTAGTGAGAGAATGGACCAGGGATGGGAAGAATAGGGTTGTGTGGAGTTGGAATTAAGAGAAGGGAGGCAAGACTTCCGGGCAAGATGGCAGTGTAAGTAAACATGGTATCACCTCCTCCCACAACCACATCAAAATTACAACTAAACTACAGAACAACCATCATCCAGAACCCCCTGAAATCAAGCTGAATGGAATTCTTACAACTATGAAATTAAAGAAGCAGCCACACTGAGACTGGTAGGAGGGGCAGAGGCACGGACAGGCTGGTCCCACACCCACATGTGGCGGACAAAAATCAGAAGAACACCTCAGCTGGGAAGGGCCTCCCTGAGGAGTGAGGGGTCCCCGTCCCACACTAGGCACCCAGCTTGGGGTTCCAGTGCCAGGAAGAGAAGTCCCCATCACTTCTGGCTGTAAAAACCAGCAGGAACAGTGGCTGAGGGAGGCTGAGGCTTCTAGAGTACTAGGCAGCTCCTCTTAAAGGGCCCATGCACGGACTTACTCGACTTGCTTCCTCTAAGCTTAGAGGGGAGGCAGCTTGAAAGACACCAGAGACATACAGGGAAGGACTGAGCTGTTTGGCCTCAGGACAAGGGCTGGAGAAGCAGTGTTCTCCTGGACAGACTTGTTGTGGGAGGCCTTTGTTCCTTTGGTGAGCCCTTCCTTGGGGCTGCAGACTGGCTCCATATCTGGGATTCCAGCAACCTGGCTCACACTATGTGTCCCACTCTGGTGATTCCCTGAGGCCCTGCCCCACCCAACCTTAGGGCCCTCCCAAGCTGTTTCCAAAGGCTTTACCATAGGATTGGCCTGTCTTGGATCCTGCTTCAGAGTTTCCTAAAATCTCTCAAACAAGCAGCATCTGGTCTCAGTGAGCCCCATACCTCTCATTAAGTGGCCCCAGGCCTGGCACTAGAAACAGACAGCCTTGGTTCACAACTTGGCTTTTCCTGGACACCTCCAAGCCCAGCACAAGAAGCAGCCATCTGCAGATCACTTTGGAGCTTATGCTGGTGGCCCCAGGTAGAACACAGGCAGAGGCTGACCTTTCCCCAGAGCCAGCACACCCAGTGGACAGCTTCAGACCACATCGAAGCACCACCACCCAACCACCTCCACAAGTGACACACTCAATGAGTGGACTCAGTGGGTACCAGATCTCTGTTGAAGTAAGTCTTGCTCTGTGTGTTGGGCCCCTACACCACTGATCCTCCAAGGGAGTCAGAGGCCAGTGGTCAGTGGGCACAGCCAGTCCTTGCAGCTGATCAGTCTGAGTAAATCCCTCCCACTGACGTGCCAATAGCAATCAAGACTCAATTACAACAGAAGGGTGTACAGTCCACACTAAGGGTGCACCTCGAGGACCCAGCTGCAGTGATCAGGGAGGCTGTGCCACTGGATCCTACAGGACATCTACAACAATAGGCCACCCTACAAAGCCTAAGAGACATAGCAACTCTACCTAATACATAGAAACAATCACAGGGAAGCAGCCAAAATGAGGAGACAAAGAAACATGTCCCAAATGAAAGGAAAAAACAAAACTCCAGGAAAAGAACCAAATGAAATGGAGATAAGCAATCAATCAGATGCAGAGTTCAAAACACTGGTTATGAGGTTGCTCAAGGAACTTAGTGAGACATTTAAGGAACTTAGTGAGAACTTCAGGGAACTTAAAGAGACCTCCAAGGAGCTTAGTTAGAACATCAACAACATAAAAAAGGACCAGTCAGAAATGAAGGATGCACTAACTGAAATTAAGAATAATTTACAGGGACTCAATAGTAGAGTAGGTAAAGCCAAGAAGCAAACCATCGATTTGGAATATAAGGAAGCAAAAAAACACCCAATCAGAACAGCAAAAAGAAAAAAGAATCCAAAAAAAAAAATGAGGATAGTGTAAGGAGCCTCTGGGAAACTTCAAGCATGCCAACATTCACATCATAGGGGTGCCAGAAGGAGGAGAGAGAAAGTAAGAAATTGAAAACCTATTTGAAACAATAATGACAGAAAACTTCCCTAATTTGGTGAAGGAAACAAGATATACAAGTCCAGGAAGCACAGAGAGTCCCAAACAAAATGAACCCAAAGAGGACCACACCAAGACACATCATCATCAAAATGCCAAAGGTTGAATACAAAGAGAGAATCTTAAAAGCAGCAAGAGCCCTGGCCAGTTTGGCTCAGTGGTTAGAGTGTCAGCCACAGACCAGAGAGTCCCAGGTTCGGTTCCCGTTAAGGGCACATACCTCTGTTGCAGTTTGTCCCTGGTTGGGGTTGTGTGGGTGGCAACCATTCGATGTGTCTCTCTCACATCAATGTTTCTCTCTCTCTCTTCCTCCCTCTCTCCCTCCCACTCTATCTGAAGATAAATGCAAAAAATGTCCTCGGGTGAGGATTAAAAAAAAAAGCAGCAAGAGAAAAGCAGTAGTTAGCTACAATGGAACTCCCATAAGACTGTCAGCTGATTTCGCAAAAGAAACTTGGCAGGCCAGAAAGGAGTGGCAAGAGATATTCAAGGTGATGAAAAGCAATGACCTACAACCAAGATTACTCTACCCTGCAAAGCTATCATTTAGAATCGATGGACATATCAAGAGTTTCCCAGACAAAAAAAAAGTTAAAGGAGTTCATCACCACCAAACCAGTATTATGTGAAATGTTGAAGGGTCTTCTTGAAGGAAAAGAAGAGCAAAAATATGAACAATAAAATGGCAATTAATATATATCTATCAACAATTTAATGTACAAACAAAATGAGCAAGCAGAACAGAAACAGACTCATAGATACAGAGAAATTTTTGTTGCTTGCCAGATGGGCAGGGGCTGGAGGGATGGGTGAAAAAGATGAAGGAATTAAGAAGTACAAATTGGTTATTAGACTGATGAACCTCAAAGGGAAGGGGGGAGGGAGGGCAAAATGAGATAAACCAAACAACATCTATGCATATATGCATAACCAATGGACACCGACAATAGTATGGGGAAGGCAGGAGGGGGGCAGGATTGGGGTGGAGGTGGGTCAATGGGGAAAAAAAGGGGGAGACATCGCTAATACATACCTTTATACTTTCTATCTTGGAGTGTGCTCCCTGCTTACTCAGGTAGACCCTACCGACCATGGGAGCAACTTTTCACCTATTTTGTTTAATTTTATTTTCGGTTGGTTTCCAATATCCTAGAGCAGGGTTTCTCAGCAACAACATTACAATATTCACATTTTGGGATGGATAATTCTTTGTTGAGGTGGTGGGCTGTGTTTGTGCAATGCATGATGTTTTAGCAGCATCTCTGACCTCTAACAGAAATGCTAGCAGCATGCCTTGAGTGCCAATCTTGTTTTCATGGTAGTAATTTATTCAATTTATGTACTAAGAAATAATTTATCAACGAGATAAAATAAGAACTTACTAATTTGGGATGAGATTCTTCAAGAGAAATATTTTTCTCTGAAATACTGAAGATACTCTTTTTCTTAAAATTGGTGTGCAGGATGCAAGAGAGTAGAAAAATCAAGATCCTTGAACACTTGTTACTAAAAACAAAAACACCACAAACCAATTAAATTTTTCTATACTTTTTTTTTATTAATTTGTTTTTGTTACAGATGTTTCTCCTTTTTCCCCATTGACAGCCTCCTCCCCATCCTCCCCACCCCATCCCCAGCATTGTTGTCCATGTCCATCAGTTATGCATACATGCATATAAGTTATGTGGTTTATCTCTTCCCTCTCCCCCATCCCCTCTTCTGAGGGTTGTCAGTCTGTACCCTACTTCCATGCCTCTGGATCTACCCTGTTCCTCAGACTGTTATGTTCATTATATTCCACAAATAAGTGAGATCATGTGATATTTGTCTTTCTCTGTTTGGCTTGTTTAGCTTAGGATAATACTCTCCAGGTCCCTCCATGTCGTCTCGAAGGATAAGAGATCTTTCTTTCTTACAGCTGCATAGTACTCCATTGTGTATATGTACCACAGCTTTTTTATTCATTCGTCTACTGATGGACACTTGGGCTGTTTCCAGATCCTAGCTATTGTAAATAGTGCTGTTATGAACATAGGGATACATATATTCTTTCTGATTGGTGTTTCAGGTTTCTTAGGGTATATTCCTAGAAGTGGGATCACTGGGTCAAATGGCAGTTCAATTTTTAACTTTTTGAGGTAACACCATAGTTTTTTCCACAGTGGCTGCACCTGTCTGCATTCCCACCAGCAGTGTACTAGAGTCCCCTTTTCTCCACACCCTCGCCAACACTTGTTGTTTGATGATTTGTTGATGGTGGCCATTCTGACAGGTGTGAGGTGATACCTCATAGTTGTTTTAACTTGCATCTCTCTGATGATTAGTGACATTGAGCATTTTTTCATATGTCTCTTGGCCATTTGTATATCCTGTTTGGAGACACCTCTCCAAACAGGATTTTCTATACTTTTTAGACCAACCATCATTTTTAAGAGGTTTAAAAACAAGCAGTTGTATTTCTTTGAAACGTTAGAGTATATTCCTAATTAATTGATTAGAGAACTTTCTAGGGCAAAGATAATAAGAAAATTTATAATTCATCACACCAATGGTAGTTTCACAACAAAAAACTCCTTTAAATATTAAATGCTTAATAAAAATTATTTTTAGTTTGCACTTAAAATGTAACCCCCACAAAACAATTTAGTTTGTTAATTTTTTAAATTTAAAAAATTGGAGATGAAAATGCAAACCCGGATGTTATATATGATACATTAAAATCTTGTACATTTTTCTCAGTGCATAATTTTCTTTTCATATAAGGAAGATTTGTGAGAACCAAAAATTATGAAAGCCATATTTGAAAATGTAAAGAATATCTTTTAAAGCTATAGCTTAAAGGAATCCTAAAGTCAACACAAATACTACATGCACACACCCAATGATTTTTTTTTCATTTTAGCCTTATACCTTTTTTATTATTTTTAGTAACTTTCATAGAAAACCATTCCTTGCATTACTTACAATTTCTATGTAGACTCTTCTTTGGTTCAGTTTTTTATAGCCTAATAATGATATTCTTATTAGAGGTGCTAAGAATTAATTTAAGAAAATTATTCACTTTGGAGACGAATGGATTATTCAAAAGGCATTAATGCTTCAACAATATGGCGGTGATAAAGGAAGTGAGACAGAAAGTTAAGCATATAATAGGATTGTAAAACATGCTCCCTTTATCCTCTGCTTCTGACTCTCTACCAACCATTCCTGGAATAATGGAATAGGTAGACTCTCCAAGTCACAAAACCTCACTTGCCTGGCAAAAGTAACTCTTTCATGGCCCATTCCTACTCCTGCTGGGTTGCTCCACCTCTTGCCAACCTATTGATCTTGACTAGATTCCTTGACAACTCAGAAGTAGGACTCCATTATCGTGATCCAGGGAGGAAAGTGCTTTTCATCTCAAATGCTTGGATATCTGAACCTCTATCATATAGTAAAACTCTTCTCACTGAAATAAGTTGGTTTCCTAAAACTTATAATTTTCCCACTGCAAATTTTCTTGATGAAATTACAAGCTGCACATTAATTTATGTCAGTATATCTGATTTATAATAAATGATGCTCATGATTCATCTCTTCTCAAATTTATCTCAAATTTCAAATATCTACATTAATATAGGTTAAAAACAAAATGTGTTTATCTTATTATCAATATCTTTTCCTTTATATGTATACTTTCATCATAAATTGATTCTACAACATATATCCCTGAATTTGAAAAAGTATAAAATATGCTTTTCACAAATAGGAAATATGGTACAGTGATTTAGAGAATACACTTTGGAATAAGGCCTGTATTCAGTTTCATTTATTAGCTGTTATTTAAAATGACTTAAGCAAGTTATTTAAAATGTCTTCCAGTTATAAAATGGAAATAAGACCATATCATACATATAAATTACTAGCCATAGTGCTTGTCAAATAGTAAGCATTCAGTAAATATTAGCTACTTTTATTGTTATGTAAGAATTAGTTGTGTTTTTTTGTTGTTAATCCTCACCTGAGGATATTTTTTCTATTAATTATTTTTAGAGAGAGTGGAAGAGAAGGAGGGAGGAGGATAGAGGGAGAGAGAGAGAAACATCAATGTGAGAAACATTGATTGGTTGTCTCCCACACACTACACATGCCCCGACCAGGGCTAGGGATCAAACCTGCAACCCAGGTAATGAACTCTAGACTCTTCAGTGTATAGGCCAGACACACTAAACACTGGGCCACACCAGCTGGGGCTACTCTTTTTTTTTTAATCTCCACCTGAGGATGTGTTTTAGAGAGAGAGGACGGAAGAAGGGAGGGAGGGAGGAAGAGAGAGAGAGAGAGAGAGAGAGAGAGAGAGATCCCCCAAGATGGCAGTGGGCAGGACCAGAGCGAGGGTGAGTGTGTGAGAGTGTGAGTGAGTGTGAGAGAGAGTGTGAGTGGACATGAATGTGGGTGAGCAACCTCGAGCAGTGCAGAAAGGTGGGGCAGAGGGTTCCTGTGCTGTGGATGCAGAGCAGCCAGCTACCAAGGTAAGCAACTTGTCAGGGTGCTTCTCCCTGCATGGCTGGAAGGCCCCACTATTTTGGAAGATCCCTGGTCTTTCCTGGGAGGAGGAAGCAGGGAGTGGCTAGGGCCAAGCAACCTGAATCCACCAGTGCACCTTGCATCATTGGACCAGTGGACCCTGCTGTGTCAACATGGACCAGCACATAGTAGCAACACTGTCAAGGTGCCTTCTGCAGAAGCCACAACTGGCTGGGAGCCGGGCACCATTCCTCACAGCAGCAGCCTGATCAGAGCTGAGACACACCCCCAGCAGCAGAGGCTCGGGAGCAGACCTCCACCACAGGCAGCAGCAGCACAGATCGGCAGCTGAAACCCATCCCCAGCAGCATCAGCAAAGGCTGATCAGGACCTGAGCCCCACCAGGCAGCAGAATTCCCCAGCTGTGCACTGGCAGACCAGCGGGACCCGCGTGCCCCAGCAGCGCGTACCACGACAGACCAATACAGAGCCGCCAGTAGTCAATCCTCCAGGATTCACAGCAGGCAAGAGGCACCATGCACCCAAACAGTCTGGGAGGCACAGCAGCCTTATTTGATACACACTGACCTACCTGCAAATTCCAACATCCCTCACTGGGCCTAGAACTACCAGACAGCTAAAATGGTGAGACAAAGAAAAAACACCTATATGAAAGAAAAGGAGGAATCACCAGAAAAGGAACTACATGAAATGGAAGAAAGCAACTTGTCAGATAAAGAATTCAAAGCAATGATTTTAAGGGTGCTCAAACAATTCAGTGAGAACTACAAGCAACATAATGAGAATTATAAAGAGCTCAGTGGGAACTACATCAGCTTTAAAAAAAGAGGTAGACACTATGAATAAAAATCAAGAGGAAATAAAGAATGACATAGCTGATATGAAAAATACCTTAGAAGGATCCAATAGTTGATTAGAAGAAGCTGAAGACCAAGTTAGTGAGTTAGAAGACAAGGTAGAAAAAAATGCCCAAATAGAGCAGCAAATGGGGGGGGAAATTAAAAAACAGGAGGAGAGTTTAAAGGAGCTTTGGGACAATATTAAAATGTAACAATATTTGCATCATAGGGGTACCGGAAGTAGAAGAATCCAAGAAAGGAATAGAGAACCTGTTTGAAGAAATAATGACAGAAAACTTCCCTAATTTGATGAAGGAAAAGTCACACAAGTCCAGGAAACACAGAGAGTCCCAAGCAACATGAACCCAAAAAGACCCACAGCTAGACACATTATAATTAAAATGGCAAACATTAAAGACAAAGAAAGAATCTTAAAGGAAGCAAGAGAGAGACAGAAAATTACCTACGAGGGAGCTCGCATTAGACTGTCAGCTGATTTCTCAATAGAAACACTGCAGGCCAGAAAGGAGTGGCATGAAGTATACAAAGTAATGCAAGACAAGGGTCTGAATCCAAGACTACTCTATCCAGCAAGACTATCATTCACAATTGAAGGTGAAATAAAGAGCTTCACAGACAAAAAAAAGCTAAAGGAATTTACCACCACTAAAACCAGCACTGCAAGAAATGCTAAAGGGACTGCTGTAAGAAGAAGAAGAAAGAGAGAGAGCGAGAGAGAGGGAGAGAGGGAGAGAGAGGAACACAGGCATAAAATAAAAATGGCAACTAATAAGTATCTATCAATAATAACCTTAAATGTAAATGGCTTAAATGGTCCAATCAAAAGACATAGACTAGCTGATTGGATAAGAAAACACGACCCATATATATGCTGTCTACAAGAGACCCACCTCACAACAAAAGACTCACACAGGATGAAAGTGAAGGGATAGAAAAAATTTTTTCCAGGAAAATGGTAATTTAAAAAATGCTGGTGTAGCAATACTTATATCTGATATGATAGA
This sequence comes from Tadarida brasiliensis, assembly GCA_030848825.1. NCBI lineage: Eukaryota > Metazoa > Chordata > Mammalia > Chiroptera > Molossidae > Tadarida > Tadarida brasiliensis. Next base: position 65,589,703 of record CM061257.1, read on the forward strand.
CTTCAAAACGAGGGCCATAATAAGAGACAAAGAAGGTCATTACATAATATTAAAGGGACCAATTCAACAAGAGGAATAACCTCTTGTTGGTAAACATATATGCACCAAATATAGGAGCACCAAAATATATTAAAAAAACTTCTGGAGGACTTCAAGGGAGAGATCAATAGCAATACAATCATAGTGGGTGACTTTAACACCCCACTGACACCACTGGATAGATCTTCTAGATGAAACTTTAACAAGGACACAGAGTCCTTAAATGACAAACTAGATAAGTTGTCTTAATTGATATTTACAGAACATTTCACCCCAAAGCTGGGGAATATACATTCTTCTCAAGCTCACAAGGGATATTCTCAAAGATAGACCATATGTCAGAACACAAAGTAAGTCTTTATAAATTCAAGAAGATTGAAATCATATCAAGCATCTTCTCAGATCACAATGACATGAAACTAGAAATCAATTACAGCAAAAACATTCAAACACATGGAGGCTAAATAGCATGTTATTAAACAATGAATGGGTTACCAAGGAGATCAAGGAAGAAATTAAAAACTTCCTGCAAACCAATGAAAATGAACACAAAACAGCACAAAATCTATGGGACGCAGCGAAAGCAGTTCTGAGAGGGAAGTTCTTAGCACTACAGGTCTACCTCAAGAAATAAGAAAAATTCCTAATTGACTTTCTAACCCTACAACTTAAAGAATTAGAAAGTAAACAAAAAGAAAAACCCAGAGCAAATAGAAGGAAAAGAAATAGTAAAGGTCAGAGCAGAAATAAATGACATAGAGACCAAAAAAACAATTCAAAAGATCAATGAAACAAAGAGCTGATTCTTTGAAAAAATAAACAAGATTCATGGACCCTTAGTCATACTCACCAAGAAACAAAAAGAGAGAACCCAAATAAACACAATCAGAAACGAAAGAGGAGAAGTAATAACTGACACCACAGAAATACAAAGGATCGTTAACGAATACTATGAACAATTATACACCAACAAATTGGACAATCTAGGTGAAATGGACAAATTTCTAGAAACACACAGTCTTCCAAAACTGAACCAGAAAGAGATAGAAAACTTGAATAGACCAATAACAACAAAGGAAATTAAAGATGTAATCAAGAAACTCCCAGCAAACAAAAGCCCCAGCCCGGACGGCTTCACGGGGGAGTTTTACTGAACATTCAAAGAAGATCTAACACCCATTATCCCAAAACTATTCCAAAAAATCCAAGAAGATGGAAAACTTCCAAACTCAGTTTATGAGACAACATAATTTTAATTTCAAAACCAGATAAAGACACTACAAAGAATGAACACTACAGACCAATATCCCTGATGATCACAGACACCAAAATCCTTAACAAAATATTAGCAAATCGGATTCAGCAATACATAAAAAAAAAAATGATTCATCATGACCAAGTGGGATTCATCCCAGGCATGCAGGATGGTACAATATTCGCAAATCAATAATGTGATATACCACATAAACAAAATGAAAGATAGAGAGAGAAACAAGAGAAACATCAATGTGAGAGATAAACATGGATCAGTTGCCTCCTGTACGCACAACCTAGGTATGTGCCCTGAGCAGAAATCAAGCCTGCAACCTTTTGGTTTATGGGACGATGCTCCAACCAACTGAGCAACCTGCTCAGAAGAATTAGTTATGTAAGTTTATACATGTAAAAATTATATAAATTTATAAGTTTATACATGGAACAGGAAAAACTGGGCAATGGATACATAAAAATATATGTGATGAATGTAGTTACTTTTCTTTTATTAACCTCAGTTTCTAAATTGTGGAATTTTTTATTGTGAAACAGAGGCTTTATGAGTCTGTAAGTGGAAGGGTTAAATTGCCTTAGATTAAAGTCTCAGGGATTATTTACACTCCTGCCTGTGGAATGGCCTCTGTCTGAATTTAGACCTGAACCTGTATATAATTTGAGATGGAATGCATTTTCCTCGGTTTTCCTGAATGTAATCTTTGCCTAAACTATTGAGTAAATGAAAATAATAAAAATGACATTATTTTATATGGAAACAAGTCCTTATAGGTACTGTACAGATAATATATGCTAAATTCAGAAATTTAATATACAAATGAAACAATAATCATATTGATTTGACATAATCAATGATAGAAGGTAAAATTAATTTCACTTGGAAGAGATATGAAGAAGATATAATTAATGTAATGACCTTCTCATTATGAACTTCAGATGAACCATAGATCAATATGTTATATAGGAAAATGGAAAGGTATGGAATGAGCAATGCTATTTTTTCCCAAACAACAGTCAATTAAACTGAGATTAAAAACATGCATAATATAAAATTTTATATTATTTAATATGGCATATTCTGTATTTTAATATGTCCAAATTTGGGTTCTTACAAACATGATTTCATATGTTTATTAAGTACCTTGATTCATTTAATTACACCTATTCAGTAGTTTTAAAAGCTATGTTCATGGGCTGAAATTTAAAGGAAGAAAAGAATAAATATCATTGTAATAGTTGTTGCTAAAAGATCATAAACATGTAGAAATAGAGCTTGTCTTTTACATTCTTTGATGGATGTTACCCTTGAAAATATTGTTACCCCAAGATTGACTGCTAATGTTGATATAACGTGCCTCAAAATCTCTATGAAAGGAGAGACCGGGGAACGTTCTGGTTTGAGAGCACAGTCTGACTGCATCCTTCTCAGGTTGGAATCGCTATGAGAGCAGCAGGCCCACTGTTCCGCTCCCTTATGAAATACAAAGTGAGAAAGGTGACGTTTGTCTTTCTGGGAGTGTAATTCTGGTGACTGGAGGGCAAATTTTGGCAATTATACCTCGAATCTGCACCTTGGAGCCTAAATTGTGACAAGAGACTGTTAAGTGCTGCTGTTTGACAGAGAACAGGAGCCCGATGTGGAGAATCGTGGGAACTGGAGAGCCCAGACCAAGGGAGTAGGAAGGACTAGTGCAGTAATTTACTCCTGAGTGGGGATCTAGATGCCTAGGTGGCTTTCTATCCGTTCACCAAAAAGCCATCATGTTTGATCACAATGGAAGATAAAACACCATTTCTCACTGAGGAAAAGCCTGAACATTTTATGAAGTGTCGTTTATTTAATTTCTCACACTATACATTTTTTTTCCAGTCATTCTTTTGTTTTTATTCGTTCATTTACCAAATGCATTAAAATCCCATGTGGTTCATGTCACAGATCTTCCTGACTGGTTAGAATGCCTTAACCCCACTAGAAGCACAAGTCCAAGTAATATCTAGAATAATAATCTTTCTCCTCCAGGTCTTCTCAAAGGTTTCACAATTCTATAGTGCCAGCAAGAGTATCATAATTGCTCTGAGCTCCCAGTGCTTTCCTATGGGACTTTGAGTTCTTATAGAACCTAAGAGGGACATTGCTGTGCATGCTCATGTGTAAGCAGGTAGACAGACAGGAGCAGAGCAAGGGAGGTGGGCCAGGTACAGAAGGTCACCAGGGCCGGCAGTCCTGGACACCTAGCAACAAGTGCCTAGCAATGGCCCAAACTGGGAAAACAAGGACGTCACCCCCAGGGTGACCTTCCTCTCTTAGCATATCTCTGGTCATGCGGTTTAGACCCCCTGACCTTTCATGGTGCTGGTCATGGGGTTCGGACCCTTCCCTGGCATGTCCCTAGTCATGCAGGTTAAACTCCCTTAACAGGGGAATGAACAAGGGGGCTGGAGAATAGCCCGTAAGCATTTAGCCCCCAGGGCCGTGAGGTTCTGACCCACATCAAATACATCTAGGCCTCAGTTGTGTTTCAGCTCCAGGCCCAGAAAGCGACAAAACCAGACAAGAGACACCACAGCTGACCCCAGGACCAGCTGCATTGACTAATGACCCCCTGCCCTGGTGCCGACCAATCAATCAGTGAAGACCAGGACCCTGAAAGGACACACCTGGAAAGCTGATGAATATTCAATTGAGATCCTCTCCGGGAACCTCCCCTAAAATGTCCACCCTTAAAACCCTTTAGGATGGAGGAGGACCCAGTGCACTGTCCCTCCGGGAACTTGCCTCTGCCTTCTCCCTCCCCATCTCCTTTCCCCCAGGCATGTTACCTTTACCTTCCGCTCTCCTAAATTCCAAGGGCCCTTCTTTTGCCTCTGTAACTTGTTTCCTGAGCCCATGCCTAGCTGGCTAGCTATTCCTGCCTCTGTGACTTTCTAAGGAAATTTTCTCTTATGGTTTGAGTTTTGACTCCGAATTCTTTCCTAGCCAGAACTCAAGTGACTGTACTGAGGTTGCTGAACCCAGGTCCGGTCTGACTCCACCTGCCTAACACCTTGCCGTTCTCACACTGCCAACACTCTGATTTCCAGTATTCTTCTAAAAAAGAGTTCAAGAGCCCTGGCCGGTTTGGCTCTGGTCTCTGGGCATCAGCCTGAGGACCAGAGAGTCCTGGGTTCGGTTCCCGCTAAGGGCATGTACCTCAGTTGCAGTTTGTCCCCAGCCCCAGTTGGGGTCATGTGGGTGGCAACCACGCGATGTGTCTCTCTCACATCGATGTTTCTCTCTCTGTCTTTCTCCCTCCCTCCCTCCCACTCTATCTGAAGATAAATGCGAAAAATGTCCTCGGGTGAGGATGAAAAAAATAAAAAAGAGTTTAAGAGTAGCTCTAGTGAATAGATATGATTCTTCCCAAATCTAGGTTACACTTTTATCCAGAAGTAATAACTTTGTGTTCTTATTTGAAAGAGGGGTAGGTTGGGGCGTAATGTGGGACCAATAGAGGACCAGGAAGGGTGGGATTGACACTAAGGCTGATCTGTGACCTTCCCACAATGAAACACAACAGTGCACAACAGTGGGGGAGGTATTATACTTTCTAGAAACCATTAGGTTATAAGACCTCTGAAAAATAACAACCTATAAATTCTCTTGCTACTCTGACCAGGATCCCTAGTTTGTAGTGTACTCAGCTCAGACGAATGATGTAGCTAATGTTTTTTACACCACCTATAAAAAAAACAAGAGAAAATTTTAAGGAAGTTAAAACTAGGAGGAAACTATGATGTTTTACAGGGCCTTACAAGACCAGATGTCTTGAGGGTGATTAAAACAGAGCGTGAGCATGCCAAGGAGACAAAGAAAAGTGGTGATAGTGAAGGGGCCTGGCAGTGAGAGACGGGGCTGGAAGAAGGGTAAGGAAACTGACTGAGATTTGAAAAACATCGTTATCTGCTTTGAATTCTCTGTTTTTTCCATTCAATACACACAACCTTACAGTTTCACAAAATTTGTCAAGTCTGGCAAACATTCCAAATAAGGACAGCCAGATGCAGTATTCGAGTCACTTTCCCCAAGCTCTGTCCTCGCTGCTGAAAGGAGCTGGACGCTGATAATAGAAGTAGAGCAGTTTCCAGCACTGGCGGAGGCTCTATAATTACCATTCTTTTGGACAAAGCCCTGATTTCCTGAGGTTCAGACCAGTGGAGGCGGGGTTATCTTTAGGTTTATTCTGTTCGAATTTATAGGAAGGCTGTGCTATTGAATGGAAAAGCAGGTTTCCTTCGTCTTTTTTCAAAATGTATATTTAGATTACCTCCCTACTTAATATTGATGCTATATGTACATTTTTCATAAATTACAGCACTAAAACATCAAAAGAGCTTTACCATGATGTTTACCATTAATGATCATTTAAACAGAAAAAAACAAAACTGGAAACAGTATTTTTGTTCTAGAGTTAATAAATTCTTCATAAAAACACTGGGTTGCTAACAGTCATATTACTTAAATAATAAGCCTAAATGAAATTTTAGGCCTTTGTGTTTTTATATAATTTTACTACAACATGATTGACATTGTCAATGTAAGAAATGTTCGTACCTGTAGAGAATTTGTATGAGTTTATTTGAGCCAAAGTGATGAGAATTGCCAGGAAGCAAAATTTCAACTAATTGAGAAAATGCTCCAGAGAATGGCGGTTTTGCACCTTATTTTATGCATTACAGTCACAGGAGGAGAGGTAAGCAGGGTGACACGAAGTCCATTGGTGGTAGATTAAGGGGGTGGGAGAAAGCAAAGTGGGAAAATTTCTGGAATTGAATAAAAAGTAAAGTGGAGAGACACACACTTATTTTACCTTGGTGGGTACTGGATAGCTAACAATGAACATTTACAGCACAGAGAAATGACTTGTGGGAACAAGGTAACAATGAGGGGTTCTGTGGTCTCCTGCTCTGGCATCATGGGTGTGCCCTGAGGGCTCTAGAAATGGAGATTACTCTGACATTTCAGTTAACATTATCTTAGATGCAAAGAGACAATAGACAGGCTCACTTCAGGTAAGATCGACCTTTGTCAAGTAAGCTACAGGCCTAGGAAGTCACTACCCGCCATGACCTACCTGCCCTTAGGAATTTTTATGTTCAGACCATCCTTGGTGGTTACTTTGGCCTGAGTTTGTAAGGCCCACCATGTAGGCCTCCTCTGAGCTTGTCAGGTTTCGTATGTGGCCCCAATTTTGTCCACAAAATGATAAATATTATCGACAATGCTGGGAACCTACCTGTTTCATCTCAGATGGTCCCCTTTCACCTTTCTTTAACTTACCTAACTTTAACTTTACTTGAGCCCCATTCAAATTTTGCAGGAAACTACACTTTCTGAATTCGAATCTTGATTCTGTACACAGGGTGGGGCAAAAGTAGGTTTATAGTTGTGAGTACATGAAATAGAGTTTATTCTTGTATTGTTATTTATTAATTATTGTATTATTTTCCAGACAAACAATTATAAACCTATGTTTGCTCCACTGTGTATTTCTTAACTTCTTGGAACCTATGAAGCAGAGAAAAACACCTCTTACCTGGCTGTTGTGAAGATTTAATGGAATAACATATGCTAGGTCTTTTTCTGAATCAAGCACCCTGTTCTAGGTAACGTGTATATTCCAACTATTGTTTCTCAATTTTTAGCTGTACTTCCATGAAGCCTCTCTCTGGGAAAAAGAGGCGAAAAACTTCTGGAAGAAATGATTGTTTCCTTTACAGCGCTTATTTATGCTAGATTATAAACTATGTAAAGCAAATTCTAAGTGACAAAAAATAGGGAAAAAAAGCACTTAAATATACTATTTAGATAGAAAGAAATGCAGAAATAGACATTTATGGAAACTATTAATATTAGCATCATTATAAATAGCTCTCATTATGTTCTGCTGAAGGCAAAAAGTGAGTCAAATGCAGATAATTGGTGCCTTCTCCACACACACCCACACACACCCACACACATACACACACATACTGAGCTGTCTTCACAGGGTGACATCCACCTTGGCTTTTACACATGCCTTCTAGGAACCAAACAAGATGCAGCTGATTGTTAAACAGGTCTGATTTAAGTTCAAATGAACCATTAGCACTAATGCAAAAAGAGTTTAGAATCTTGATATCAAAGGGAACTTTCTGCTTTTTAGAAATCTGCACACATTTCTACTAGAATGGAAAAGGATGAACTGATACCATATATTTATTGCCTAATAAAAATAATAATAGAAACCACTTAAAATCTCACTTGTATTTTCAGTGATATAATTTATTCTGGCATGATTCAGTACTCCTCATTTATTATAATAGCCACAAATTCACTCTGTTTCATCACTAACATCTCTTTTTAAGCCTTTATATTTTAAAATGCATTTTAATATTTTAGCTTTAATTGTGATGGAATTTCAACTCAATACTATGATGATTTGTTCACTACAAACTCTTTCTTAAGGCAGCTGCTTAGTTCTCTGCATTTTATAGCCTTTTAAACCTACTCAGATCAGATTTGAAATATACAATTAGGCAGCTTCAAAGTCATTTGTCATAATCATATATAGAAGATAACCTTTTATTTTAGATATGAATGTAGTAACTTTCAAACTACATCACTAATATTATTTGGAGAGATTTTCAAAAAACTATATTACTCTGTCACTTTTTACTTTAATATTGTAATCATACAGATCACACAAAGGATTTTTTCCCCTGGAGGCTAGTCTTTAAATTCAATAGCTAGTAGTATTAAAAGGCTGTTGGAGCTGGGGGAGGGCTGGGGGAGAGAATATAGGGCTGAACAGAAGCCTGGGCAGAGAAAAACATCTTCTGTGTGTAACAAAAACAGTGCACAATCTCATTTGTACCTCAAGACCACTAAGACTTCTAGTAAATAGACAATGAAGACTTTAATTGTTATGCTATGGAATTCACTGTGGTTATTTTCATATTTGTGGCAATTTCATTTGGTGTAAATATATGTATGGAAGCTTTTCTGTATGTATTGGGTTAGGGTGGGTGAAACAGCTGTCCTTTGAGATAGGAAGGTTTAGCAACATATAGTGATATGTGAAAAAGGAATTATTTTTTTTTCTATTGGTTTCTAACAGAGTCAAACGATTTTGTCTATGATAAGTAGATTTTTAAACAAAGAGTTATGGAATGAAGGCATATGTAGGAAGCATTTTCTTTTAGATCCATTTTCACTGTTTCAAATTGGCTTTCATTTCCCAGTCATTTCTATGATATTTACATTCAGGTAGCTGAATCAGCAAAGGGGTTATTAGAACAGACTAGTAATGGAAATGATTTGCTCAGGGACCCCTAGCAGTGAAAGCTTCAGTACAGTGAGCAGTGCAATGTTAAATGATTTGAATGCTGTTGGAGCAAGTATACTCCAGTTCTGTGTTCTTCATTTCCCACACTTCCTATTTCCGTTACAGATGAAAATAGACTCACTGGAACTTAAAACTGGTAGAGAATTACTAGTTTTTACATAAACTCTTTAAATGTCTAAGGAATAATATTTTCTAGCTTTTATAAAAAAGATCACCTCTCTGCCTCTGACATGTTGAATTTTTAATTTTGTTAATGCTGTCAGAGTACATGGCGGGCATTTTCTGAGAAATTCTAAATATCTTCGATTAAAAGGAGATGTTTTTGTTCTAACATCAAGAATAAACATGTCCCCCTGGCTGGTTTGGCTCAGTGGTAAAGCGTTGGCCTGTGGACCAAAGAGTCACACGTTCGATTCCGATCAAGGGCATGTACCTCGGTTGTGGTTCAGTTCCGGCCCTGGTCGGGTTGTGCGGGAGGCAGTCAATGGATGTGTCCCTCTCACTTTGATGTTTCTCTCCCACTTTCTTTCCCCTACCCCTACCCCCTCACTCTACCTGAAGATAAAAATGGAAAAGAGTATCCTTGGGTGAGGATTTAAAAAGAAAAAAAAGGAATAAACATGTCAATTAAACAGAAAGTAGTCAATGGTCCAGGCAAGGAGAAACAAATGAAAGCATAAAATAGTGTTTTAACATTATTCTTCCCTTAGTCCATTGATTTTCAACCGGTGTACTACAATAATTTTTAAAACATGTAATACCTGACTATTAAGTCAGGGGCACTGATCTCTTTTCCCTTAGATTGTCAAATAAAAAAGTGACGGCAGCCAACACAACAATAGTCATCCAGTGTGAACGAGTCAAAATTATACCTATTTTTGGTCAAATCAGCAAAAAACAATATATTTTTTGGTCTGCCACAGAATTTTAGTAATTAGTTTATGTGTGCCATGAGATGAAAAACTGGCCAAACTGGCAACCTCTTGGTGCATGGATCGATGCTCAACCACTGAGCCACACAGGCCGGGCTTATACCTCAATTTAAATGTACATTAAGCCCTGGCTGGTTTGGCTCAGCGGTTAGAGCGTCGGCCTGCGGTCCAGAGAGACCTGGGTTCGGTTTCCGCTAAGGGCATGTACTTCGGTTGCAGTTTGTCCCCGGCCCTGGTTGGTCGTGTGGGTGGCAGCCACTTGATGTGTCCCTTTCACGTCGATGTTTCTCTCTCTCTCTCTTCCTCTCTCTCCCTCCCACTCTATCTGAACAAAAAATGAAAGAGTGTCCTCGGGTGAGGATAAAAAAAAAAAAAATACCCATTAAAAGAGACTCCTTTGTTTACACTCCAAACCAAGGAAGTCACCCATCACAACTGAATATCATTTTGATTTCTTGTCCTCATAGCATTGTTATTTTATTAAATTATCTTATGTATTTGTTTATCCATTTATCTTTCTACACTTCTGCCCTACTCCATTCTTCTACCAACTAGAATGTAAATTCCAGGAAAGCAAGAATCCTAACTTCCTTGTCCACTCTTTTATCTTTAGTCTGATCATCGGGTAATAATTGACAAATCCTAGGTGTTCAATAAATATTTTTTGAATACTTGGAAACATATTACTACTTAGTAGATAGTATGTTTAGAAAATAAAGCTAGCTACATTCTGATAAATTAAAAATATATAATTCATGTTTTTCACCACTTATTCTATTAGGGAGGATAATTTGGAGTTATTTTTACATGTCTTCAGTGGCCCAGTAGGTTGGAGGAATTTACATATTCACGGATTTAGCAATTTGGCTTTGGTGCATATTAATAATAATAGATACCATCTACTGAATACTTGTTTAGGTACTGAGCTACATATTCTCATGTCCTCTCATTTAATTCCCTCAAACACCCAATGATAGTAAATACTATTAATTACTTTCACTTTAAATATGTGGAAACTGAGGACTAATGAGGTTAAATAACTTACCCAAAGTTGCTCTGCTGATAAAATGTATAACACATTTTGATGTCAATCCTGTGGAACCTGCAAAACCAGTGATCTTAGTCATGAGATTGTATGGCCTCTTATTAAATCCGCTGTTATGCTTTCATCTGTTCTCATGATTTGCTCAGAAGGGCCACATTCTTCTTTTTCATAAAATACGCCTTCTGTTTAAGCCACAGTCAGCTTTGTAATTTTTACCTCCAGAGTTTTGTGTTTTCAATTGTTTTGTTGTGTTTAAGTAGACATGTGCGCTATCTACTCACTTTTTTCCTCTTAGCCAAGGTGTGGGTAGTCTGTGAATACAGAAGACGGTGCGGAGAGAGAATTCAAGTGGGGGACCTCCTCCTGTGATGGCCTCAGCACCCCGCCTAACCCACTCGCACTCCCTGAAAAGCTCCGTCAGGTGCATTAGCCTGTGGATTTGGAGAAAGGCTTTCAGACGCTGGAAATAATGTACTCATCACTGGATGCTTAATTCTTGAAAATAGAGTTACATGCTTAACTGAATCAAAGAATTAATGAGTGGAGTCCACAGTGTACCTGGTTTGACTTCAAAATGTATTCATTCTGATTAAGACATTTGAAGAAATAGCACAGTATTCACTATGCCGGTAAGGCCTCAGTCGAAGGTAGTCATGATAAAGAAGTAGGAGTGGGAGGGGTAAGAAGGAGAAGAAAAGAATGAGGTGTAGCAAGAGGAAGAGAAGAAAAAAGAGTGGAAGCTATTAAAGAAAGGTGCAGAAAACAAAGGAGAAGTATTTTATTTACCTTTAAAAGCATTTGCTAATTTTTTTAAGTCAAGGAATCCTTTCCTCTGGAAAGTATTATATAGAGGTATTTGTATACTGCTGTATAGTCTGAAAAAATTAAATACCTGCATTTACCTAAAGTAAACGCCTTAAACCTTTTTAACAGTTAAGAAAAAAAAAACTTTAGTGAGAGCTGCCTCCCCCAAATATTAAGTGTACTAATAGGACTTTATAGATTTTATAGAGTATTGAGTGGGAGAACATTTAGGTCATAAATGCATGCAGACTGTTGAGGCATAATTTACTCTTGCCCTGGAGATCGAAAACCACTCTCATTTTAAATTTATTTTTGTTAATGAGCACATATTTAATATGGTAGCACATTCTATATGCTTCAGCACTTACGTTTCCCTTAAAAATTTTTTTTTCGGGAGGTGGTTAATTGTCTAGGCTCCAGGCATACTTTCCCTAGGAGGACATCAAACATTAACACAGAGAAGGCAGATGAAAACTACCAAGAAGAAAAATACCAAGTTGGATGAATAACATAAAAATCACTCTCACGCCCTGAATTGGAAGAGCAGGTGAGTCATGTTATTGCAAGTAATGCAACATTAATCCGGACATTATAATTACAAGGCAAAGTAGCTTTTTATAGATAATCTAATGCTATAACTGCATGATCTGGTCTTATCAAGGTATAGTATTTCTAAAAGATCTAAATTAATGCTTAATCCTTAAAAATTTAGATAGAAATCACTTTTAAGCAGATCCTTATTGTTTACATTTAGTGTTCAGATGTGTTTATATATAAAAGATATAGACCTTTAGGGATTTTATAATGACATCTAAATATCAAAAATTCCAACCACCTATCCCTCTTTAGAGGGATTTTTAGGGAAAGAAATTTCCCAAGTGTGTGCTTGCTCTAAGCAGTCAGTAACACCCTGACCTATATTTTGAGGCTGTCGTTTTATGCAGGATATGGATAAAAATAGAACTGCCTGGAAAAATGTATGACATAAAAATACTGAGTGAAATATGCACATTAGAATAACCATTCGAGTTCAGGAAGAGTCATGCTTTAATTTAAACTTACTGGTTGATTCTCCAGTCTGTTTCTAATTGGTGTCTCCCCTAGGTAGTAGCCAAGCCGCAGGGTTTGCACCAAACATATGACTTAAACAACTCTTCCAACATACAATGCTTCTGTAAAACAGTGCATTGTCTTCTTTACTTAGGCATTTTAATTGAACATAGTATCTCAAAACTAAAATGTTAATATTTTGATGTCAACAACTAAATACAAAATTAAACTTGAAGTTGACTAGAAAATTTTTTGACTTTTTTTCCATCTATTGAATCTCAAGGAAAAAGAGAAATTACAGAAATGTAATTTTCCATTGTTTTATTCTCAGGAATATGCATCCACTGTGTTACTTTTCATGAACAGAGATTCTGAAATATATAGATGGCATAAATATTTTCCATTGTCTCCATATGTATCTAGCGAAATCTTTAAGGCCTCTGAGTTAGCAATCTCATTTAAAATTAGTTATAAAATTAAAAAATAAAATGTGTAGATTAAAGATAAAGATAAAAAATATGTAAAGTTTTTTTGCCCAGCCGGTGTGGCTCAGTGGATTGAGCGTCGTCCCATGGACTGAGAGGTTCTGGTTGGATTCTCTGTCAGGGCACATGCCCTGGTTGCAGGCTCGATCCCCAGTAGGGGGTGTGCAGGAGGCAGCCTATTGGTGTTTCTCTCTTATATGGATGTTTCTATCTCCTTCCTTCCTTTCTCTCTAAAAAATCAACAAAAACATAATTTTTTATGTGTAAAGTTTTTAAAAAATTAATGTTTATTAAAAATAATACTTCTAAATGTAAAATTATTTGAATACTAAAAAATTAACAAAGCTTTATTGAGCTCAACAATAGAATGATTATTTTGCTGCCACTTGTCTAACAAAGTTTACATAATCAAGCAAGATACTTTTTTTTAGAACTCAGGCCAGATAAAGCATCTGATAGGAAACCTTCCCTGATAACCCACCCCTTAAGACTAGATAATTTATACCTCTGACATATAATACAAAACATCCCATTATGCATCTATTTTTGCCCTTATCACACAATTTAGTAATTGCCTATTTATTCTCAATTCATATTAGATTTTCAGTTCTCCATATATATTTTTTATTTCTCCATCTCCATGGTTTAAGACTCTGTCTAGCTTATTGTCAATGTTTACTTAAAGTTTGTGATTATTTCATTATTCACCTTTGTATCTAGCTCCTGGCACATAGTAGACACTCAGTAAATATTTGTGGACTAAATGAATAAATGAATGAATGGCATCTGCTTTTAGACTCACTGTGAAGACTTATTTCTCAATTACCACATGCCTCATAAATTAGAAAAAAGTTCCATACCAAATCTTTACAAATTTTATACAAAATGGCAAGAATGTGTTTTGTTTTTCAGAAAAGTCAGTGAAGATAGTGTTGAAACCCTTTTTTGTCTCCGTTTTACTTCTTGTATTTGTTTCTATCATTATTTAGATAGTATTGTGCCTTTTTTAAGTGATTTATTATTTATTTAACAAATATTTATTGAGGGGCATTATGTGCAAAGCATTGCTCTAGGCATGGGGAGAAGGGATGGAATAGAAATATCCTTATCTTCATTATATTTTATGCTAGTGGGGAAAAGAGGTAATACACAAGAATAAATACATACAATAGACATTGTTTTAGATAGAGATAAATTCTAAGAGAAAATAAAATAGGTAAGGTGATTGACATTGTGTGGAGTGGCATTACTATTTTATTAAAAAATTTTTTTTCTTTATTGATTTTAGAGAGAGAAGAAAGGAGAGGGAGAGAGAGATAGAAACAGCAATGAGAGAGAACATCGATTGGCTGCCTCCTGCATGCCCCCCACTGGGGATTTGGCCCACAACCTGGGCATGTGCCCTGACCTGGAATTGAACCAGCGACCTCTTGGTGCATGGGTCGACGCTCAACCAATGAGACACACTGGCCAGGCGGCATTACTATTTTAAATACAACAGGCAGAGAAGGCTTCAAGAAGTGACATTTGAGCAAAATCTGAAAGAGAGAGAAGAAGGACTCCTGCATATATCCAAGAAAAGAGGGAAATGCAACAACAAACAGTGGTGGTGGTACCTGCGGGGAGTTAAGAAATGAAGGACTTGTAGACAGTTCTGACCACTTTCACTTTTAGTGAGATGGGATGTCATTGCAAGATTTTGAGTAGAACAGTGGGATGATCTGAGTTATGATTTTCACTTCCTATCTCTGCCTACTGTGTTGACAATATACAGTAAGAGGCAAGAGTAGCTGTAGAGATCAGATCATAACCTGGGTGAATGATGAGGGTGGTAACACAGGTCATAGCAGTGGAAATGGTTGAACATTATGATGTAATGAAAAAGCCAACAGGATTTGCTGACCCATTAGATGTGCATTATAAAAGACAGAGAAACTAAGAATGACCCAGAGGACTTCAACACAAACACCTTAAAGAATAGAGTTGACATTGACTGAGAAGACTGCATGCAGAATTTATGAGAGGAATTCAGAAGGTTTTGTATATTTTAAGCTTGAGATGCTTCTATATACAAGCAGAGATGTCAAGTGGGCAAGTAGACAAGAATTAGGTGATTAAGGTTGGAGACACAAACTTGGATGTCATCAGTATTTGGATGGTACTAGAACTCTGAGCCTAAATGAGCTCACCAAAAAAGGTGGGTATAAGTAGAAAACATAAGTTTAAGTCTTGAGTCTTGGAACAGTCCAAATGTAGAGGTCATGAAAGTGAGTTGAGTCCAGCAAAAGAGACTGAGAATGTACAGGGAAAGAATTAGGAATAAAAACGGGACCGTGAAGTCTCAGTGTCCCATAAACCAAATGGAAGAAAAGTTTCAAATAGAAAAAAATGACTAAAATTATCATGTTAATTAATGATTTAGTCACTTTTGATTCTTTTATTTGCTTACAATCTACATCTAATTCTCAGTACTCCTTATCTTTCTACAAAATATATCCATGTAAGTGTGTGTTTCATCAGACAAGCGGAATTAATATGAGTGATAGGACTAAGGAATTTATTATGGGGATTAGACATTATGTAATTGTGGGAGCTGAGATGAAGTCTATGGAAGTTCATTGCCACTACATCTGGTGGTTTAAAGTTACTGAGATCAATAAACTGGCAGTTAGAAGAAAAGCTATGTGGATTTGGAGTCAGCTGGGACAAACTGGAGTCCGGAGGAACTGGACATCCAAAAGATAGTCTTTACTTACATCAGCTCAGACAGACTGGATAAATTGGACATTGGACCCCCCAAAGACAACCTGGGCCTATATCTCTGTCTCTCCACCTCTAACCTCAACATTACAAGTAATATGAAGAAGGACCCTTTATAAAAGAGCTTCCCACATGTGCACAGGCACACTCTGGGAGGATAAAGGAGAAATTCTGGCAGGAACTGAAGGAGCTGCAAATGTAGCTGCTGCCCCAAACCAACAAAATGAGCTAGCAGTTCAACAAGGAGCTTGAACTACAACAGTACCTTTAGCATATAATGAAGCTGATGCTGCATTTCTTTCTCCCAGATCTTATGGAGACCTCTTTTCTGACAACCCCAGTGCAGAACTAGATAGGGATGGAAATTCTGGGAAGCACAGTTCCAGTTTAGCTAGGTCAACTCAGTACACAATCACTACAATCCAGAATCCAATAAAGTAAAATGAGGACTGAGAGTTAACTATTGTAATCATGGTTGTAGTATACCTATTATTAGATTGCAACTTCCTTGAAGGCAGAGAGTAACTGTCTATGTATCTTTTGTATTGCATTGTATTCTAGTCATTTGTATCCATGACTGCATCAATGGAAAGAATTTTTTTCTCATCTTGGTTTCAAGAATATTTGGCTTGTTTAACATCTTCAATACACATTTTTTGAATGACTTAGATACCTTTAAATTCTATTTTTCTATTATTTTAAATAAAGATGTTTTATAGGTATTAATAATAGAGGATTAGTAAGAAACTAACTTAATATAAACCTTGAAATAATTCATATGTATCACATTTGTAGATATGCTCCTCCAGTATGCTTAGACTGACTCTCAGTCTATCACTTCTATCTCAGTTTTCTAGAAAAAGAATAATTAATATATTAGTTATTTAACTTTTGTTGATTATACACCATAACTATATAAATAATTACACTTTATTTATCCAAGACTACTCTATCCAAGTAGTCTCTATCTAAGATTACTTTTAGAGCTATTTCATGATAAATGTTGTTTTTCTCACCACTTTTATTTTTGTTAATTTTCTCCCCTCTTTTGTTTTATTACTTCATATTTTCATTCAGTATTTACGTCCTATGATTCAACCTAGTACCAGAAACATCTGATGCACCCAAATCCCATGCTGTTTTTCAGAGATGTGGCATTCAACTGGCTGAAATTTTACCTATAAACATGGCCACCACGATATATAGAAAAGGAGAAGAAAAGAGTTAATAACTATTTATTGAGTCAACAAAGTGAACATGGTAACACAAAGTACCAGATCGCAATCCCAGTATCAATTAAAGCTCTTGGAAAACACTGAGCTTATTATTCTAAGGTCTTTTAAAGCTTCTTTCGTCTTGACCGGTAGTATGGTCTGAATGTTTGTGCTGTCTTCCCCTTCTCCACCTCAAAATTCATATGTTGAAATTCTAAAGCCCAGTGTGATGGTATTAGAAGGTAGATCTTTTGGGAGGTACTTGGTCATGAGAGTCCAACCTTATGAATGGCATTCATGTTATAAGAAGAGACCTCACAGAGATCCCTTGCCCCTTCTACCATGTGAGGACACAGATAGAAGGCACTAGCCATGAACCAGAAAGAGGGCTCTCACTAGAACACAGCCATGCTGGCAACCTGATCTCAGACTTTCCAGCCTTCAGAACTTTGAGAAAAAAATTCCTGTCGTTTATAAGCCTGCTGGTTTATGATCTTTTATTATAGCAGCCCAAAAGAGCTAAGACAACCTGCTGTGCTATTGGATCAGAGCTCACCACGCCCCTTCCTATGACTGAATATTACTTGCTTAGTTACTCCAGTAGTGTCTGAAAACTTAATTTTTTAAATAAAAATTCAATTTATTTAAACTAAAAAAAAAAATAGTTCACCTATTTCTCCCACCCTTCCACTCCCTACCTCTGGCAGCCACCAATCTGTTTCTCTATATCTACAAGCTTGGTTTTATTTATTTACTTATTTATTTTTTATATTCCACATATAAAAAATACAGTTTTTGTCTTTCTTTTTCTGATTTACTTCACTTAGCAATGCCCTTGAGAGTTCATCCATCTTGCTACAAATGGCAAAATTTCATTCTTTTTTTAAGGGTGAATGATATTCCATTGCATATATACCATACTTTCTTTATCAGTTTATCCACTGATAGACACTTAGGTTCCTGTTTCCATATCTTGGCTATTGTAAATAATGCTACAATGAACATGAGGGTGCATATATCTTGCTGAGTTAGTGTTTTTGTTTTCTTCAAATAAATACCCAGAAGTGGAATTGCTGGATTATATGGTAGTTCCATTTTTAATTTTTTAAGGAATCTCCATATTGCTTTTTATGGTGCTGCACCAATTTATATTCTCAACAACAGCGCACAATGGTTCCCTTTTCTCCACATCCTTGCCAACAGTTGTTATTGCTTGTCTTTTTGATAATAGACATTCTAACAGATGTGAGGTAATATCTCATTATGGTTTTGATTTGCATTTCCCTAATGATTAATGAAGTAGAGCATCTTTTTATGTGCCTGTTGGCCATGTGTACGTCTTTGGAAAAATGTCTACTCAGATCTTCTGTGCATTTTTAATTAGATTTTTTTTAAAGCTATTGAGTTGTATGAGTTCATTGTATATTTTGGATATTAGTCCCTCATCAGATGCATGACTTAAAAATATTTTCTGCCATTCAGGTTGCCTTTTCATTTTGTTGATGGTTTCCTCCGATGTCCAGAAAATTATGATTTGATGTAGTTCTACTCATTTATTTTTATTTTTGCTTTTGGTGTCAGAATAAAAAAGTCATTGCCAAGACCTTAGTCAAAAAGCTTACTGTCTATGTTTTCTTCTAGAAGTTTTATGGTTTCAGGTTTCATGTTCAAGCCTTTAATCTATTTTTAGTTGATTTTTGTGTATGGTGTAAAATAGCAGTTGAGTTTCACTGTTTTGCAGGTAGCTGACCAGTTTGCCCAGTACCATTTATTGAAGAGGCTGTCCTTTTCCCACTGTATATTCTCGGCTCCTTTGTCATAAGGAAATAAAGCATATATGCAGGCGGCTAGGTTCCAACAGTAATTATTCCAAGAGAACAAAGATAAAGGCAATGCCAATTTTACGACCTTGCCTAGGAAATGACATAACATAATTTCCAGCATATTCAGTTGGTGGAGTCAGTGATAAAAGTCTGCAGAGGTTCAAGCAGAAGGGACATAATCCTTAGCCCTCAATCAGAATGGTTTCAACATCTCATTGTAAGCAGTTAGTATGAAGTGGGATGTTTGTGACAGCCATATCTGAAACACACAGTTACATGGGGTTTTAATGATTCACTCCTATCTCAATACCCATTTTTTTTCTAAAATGTTAATATTTGAAGGAAAAGTTGGAAGTGGGACATTGCAAAGAAAAACATCATTACACCTCCATGGTAAGTTAGGGATGTGAATGGTTTCAACGTATACATCTGTACAGAATAAATCCTATAATGACAAATGTCAAAAATGCTTGCTGACTATAACATTAACTTAAATTTCTAGAAAACATCCAAGATGTTGAAGAAGGGGGTGAAAATAAAAATTAAGATCTATTTTAATGTAAATGTGTTATTTTAACCACAATTTATATGCCTTTAACTCAAATTACATCACTATTGACTTCTTGAACACTTACTCAATATATAACAATACATAGCATTAACAATAGTTGTATTTCATACATCATGTATTTTGGTTTGTATGGTATGTAAATGTTAAGAAAGCAGAGAAACTATTATTCACCCAAATATAAAATGTAAGCAACTTTTCCATTACAGGTTTATGTATTTCATTTAGGTTTACTTTTTCCAGAAAGTAAATAAAACCCAAAATACAATGGTAAGTGAATATAAAGCAATAACGCTAGTCCTCAGTAGATCAAGGCTGCATGCAACATACAGATGATTCCTCTTCATCTTCTACATTTGGATGATTAAAAATTGAATCTCATTACTGAGTGAACCAGAAATAAGGAAAACACACTTTAATTCATGATAGCACATATATTCATTATTGAAGTTAAAAATTTGGCCAATGTATTGAATTGGCAAAATAAAAATGACTTCCATTTTGCATAACTTCATAAGTCTAGAATTTCACGATATGAGAAAAAATTTATACAAATGACAAAAACGAGGAAATGCATTTTCTACATTTTAATTACAATTCACATGTCTGTGTCTCCTGCTGTGATGTTTTGTTAAAAAGAGATCTCATTTGTGCAACTGCCAGTATAGAAACTGACAGATGGTAAGACCAGTTTCCAACCTGCTTAAGTACTGGTTTAAATTATTATATTAGCATTGTCTACCTTTACTATATATCTAAGTAGCACAGAGTACTATTACTGTTACATTACAATTCTTGTGTTGTTATATTTAGACCTATTTATATGATTTATACTTAAATGTATTGTTATAATTTCAGACTTTATCAATATACTATTTTTAGAGATGATTTAACTGATAATTTCTCTAAAAATATATGTCAAGTTCTATTTTTTTCAATGAAATGCCCACAAATACATAAACACCTGGGGACAATAATAACAGAACAACTCAAAATCCCAATTAAAAAATCATCACTTTGATAGATGTAATCTGTAGACTTCAACAAATGAATCTAAGGATATATTTATTGATTTTAGAGAGAGGAAGGGAGAGAGAGAGAAACATCAATCGGTTGCCTCCCATATTCGCCCTGACAAGATGGAACCTGCAACCTGGATATGTGCCCTGACCAGGGATCAAAACTGCAAACTTTTTGTTGTATGGAATGAAGCTCCAACCAACTGAGCCACCCTGCCAGGGAAGGCTAAATATATTTTAAATATTGCAATCACATAAAATAAGTATTCAGACATGAAGATTACCTCACGTGAAGGTGAGAAAGCCTAAGGTTATTCTCCAAAGACCTCATTGATCATATTTGGAAATAAAAACAAAAATAAGGAAATTATATAAAATTACTGGGGATCTACTTATAAAGACGCCATTGGTTTTATGTTGATAAACATTATTTTTAGTTTACATCCCTTAAAAAACAGAGGTGTAAATTCAGAGAACATCAATGTTGATTTCAGTTCACCTCTTTCCACCACTTCAACTTTTTTTTAGCTCTCTACACTGGATAGTTTCCTCTGGAAATTCAGGTTTACCTCAGTTGCTGGGTAAGCAATGCCTTTCCACGCACTCTGCTTTCCTTTCTCTCAGCCCATTACATGGGCTAAGAACTAGATCACTTTGTGAACCTGGAACCTGGTACCCCTGTGACAAGGACAGTGGCATATGCTCACCTTAATAGTCTTGCTACCATGTTTGTCCCATGGGAAGAATCCTTGGTGTCTGCGTTCCCAGAACAAAGATTCTGATGCAGTGAGTATTCCGACACGGTCATATGGGCTTAGGTTCGGCCAAGGATTCCTGTTGGAAATCTTAGTCCGTTGACCTGCCTGAACTTGTAGTCTCCTCCACAGGGTAAGAACACGAATAGATCTTACTGTTCTGACATCTGGCCTAATTTTTCCTGCAAAATGACAATTTACCAAATATAGTCACGACTACCAGATTTCTGAAAAATAATTCTATCTAAATTGTTATTTACTGTGTTCTGTCTACCAGTAGGCTGCCCCAATGAATGCCATGTTGATTGAGTTTTTCCTATGCTCTCTGGACCCTGATCTGCAGCTGAGAAATCTTCCTGTCTCCCATTCCACACTTTCTCTTCAGTCCTTGATCTTGAACCAAGTGCATGTTTCAGCCTCCATCTCCAATAAAGGCTCCTGCTGCTCTAAGGTACACATAATGCTGCTTTTGTGTTACAACAGTTGTTACAAAAGGATAATTTACATTGCAGTACTATGGAAAAAATCCAGAATGTTAATACCATACTTAGATTTTTTTTTCATTTCCTTTTTTTTACTGTTAGGCTAAAGCAAAGGGGGGAAATGGCCTACCTAATGATTGGATAATCATGATAGGGGATGACGTAAATCAGAAAACTGTACAATAGCTAGGATGGAAAAAAAGAAATGCAACTTTTAAATTTATTTTCTGATACTTCATCTACAAACATTGTTTGCAAATGTTTTAAAGTTAATTCACTTCCTAAAACACCTTATGAATTTAATTATAGTAATAGGGTTGGAAAGAAAAAAATTATCTCCCTCACCTTCCCTAGGCACTCATTTTACTTTTTAGGTACCACTACTGAAGAATTTCTAATTTGGCTCATCACTTCAGTGGGAATTCAGTGCACATAAGGGGCACATATGTAATTGGCAACCTAATTTTTCTGCTTTCATCAAATGGTGCAATGCCAAATCTTCATTGAACTTGCCAGTTAAATGCACTTGGGAACCAAACAGCAGCAAGCATAAGAGATGAAAATGAACAAATTGGAAAGAGTCATTAACTTTCTGTTTTCCCATCACAACAAAAATTGTATCATAGGAAGTGTATCAACGTGGGAAATTCTACTTGAAACATTAAGCAATCTTAAAAGAGAATAATTCACTTACTTAACTTCTAAAATGTTGTTTATTATAATTTATAAATGGGGTTTCTAGTACAGATTTTTTTTTAACAGAAATACAAAATAGTTAAAAATGAGTCAACATTCTACAAGCGTGTTTATGTGGCATTTTCATATGTTTTATTTTGTCTAGTGTATATAAATTATAGATTTTATTTGGCAAGCAAAATTGTTAGAAAATTAAGTGAGAAATGTTGGCTTTATTTAATATCTTAATGAATAAAGGCAACTGACAGATTGTCATGGTTCTCACTAATTATGGATGCAATTGAGAGTGTGAAAATTACAATCAGATGTGGTTACCAAAAATGCCCTTGAAATATCTGGTCTAATGTATAATTTAAAAGTATGCAATATAGAGTCATTATAAAATTATTATTATTGATTGATCAATTAAATAGAGAACTAGAACAATAAAAGCTCCACAAACTTGCCCAGTATAATTAAACATCATTCTTAAAGGGGGACAAAACTTTTGAAAAATATCTATTTACAGCTTTTAAATAAACCACATATTTATTTGCAAAGTGCAAATGTTCAGATCAGGAATATCTCTTCCAAAACATTTTCCTTTTGAATTGATAATGGGATTCTTTAATAAGGACTTTGTAGAAAGTGTCCTAACTTTTTTCATCTATAAGTCTAAGTAGTTAGGACTTCTTAAATCCTTGCCTAACCCTTAGAAATGAACATTTTGTAAACCCCTCTTGCAACTGAAAAAGAAAGGAGGTAGGAGGAAAATGCCAAAGACTGTAGATTAACTTTATTCATGATTATCAAAAGCTCTAAAGAAACTGTTAAGATTTTCAATTAAGCCAGGAGTTCTGAATGGCAGTATGAACAGTAGAGTAAGACAGACCACAGTTGAGTTCCAGCTTCAGCACTTGATCTGTGTGTGACCTAAGGATAACTACCTACCCTCCCCAAACCTGACTTTTCTGATCTGTGAAATTGAAGAAACGACCATAGCTTTTAAAAATGTGGCCATGCACACATTAAGGCCCAATATACTTTGTTAGTGCATACATTTTCCAAAACTTAATCAAAGAAGCTATAATGTTCTATATTTATGTTATTGATATGTTTGTCCACTGGTTCCAACTTGCTGCCCTTTCTTGATTATATGCTTAAGTCACTTTTAATGGACTTAAATGGACTCATTTTCTGAGGCATAAAGGAATTAGGTGGAAGGTAAATCAACGTGAAAAACCTGAAGACATAGCAATGGTCATGACCTACTAATAATGACAGAAGATAGAATAACTGAGTTGTCAATCTTTCTACCACTTTGCTTGCCTCCTAAATATTCTTAACTTTCTTTTATCACATTTATGAAAATAAAAAGAGTTTCCCACAGTTGTCCCCCCAAAGCAGGGCTGTCCCCATGCTAAAATGCATATCAACTTCTAACACTCATTCAAAAATACACCTTGATTTTACACCCAATTGATTCACATTTCTGAAGTCAGATCATGGCCAGTTAGATTACATATTTAGAAAACACACACACACACACACACACCACCACCACCACCACCACCACCACACAACCTTGAAAGAAGTAGAGATTGCTTGATCCCTGGACACAGTTTCCCAATGAAATAATGACCCAGATCACAGAGATCCTGTAATCTGTGCTGGAGGCTAGTTAGGGTAAAAGGGAGGTGATGTCAGGTGTACACATTTAACACTGGGGATGTATTATCTATCTAGAAATGGTCCTACATACCAACATAATGGGTTAAAAAATGTTTCACATACACACAGGTAAATGTACTCCGTCTGCTGTACTGCCTGCTGAAGACATAAATATATAGGAGTGGAGATAGAGAAGGGGATGGATGGGAAAGAGTTCAGGACCTGAAAGGAAATGAGGCAGCGCAGTGGGAGAGAGGATCAAGGGAAAACAAACCACGTAAGCAACAGCACCATGCATCAGAAGTCTTCTCCATCTCTAAACTGGCAAATTTTCTCCAGGGGGCCATCAGTCAAATGCTGTGAACATGGTAACTGGTTCTGTTTGTAATTACCAGGTTGTCGAGGGCCTTATGTGTAGGAACCTAAGTTCCACTCCAGGTCACAGTCCCAGTGCTTCCATTATCCTACGGAAAAATTGATTGCTGTAAATGGTTCCTGGAAGGTGTGACCCGCTTTGAGGAAAGAAGTCAGGTTTCTTTCCTTGCTGCCCTGAAGGGAAGAAACCTGTCAGGCTGTGAATAGGTTGGGTGAGAGTGAAAAGGGGAGAAAGCCTCACGATTTCCTCCCTGAGCGGAGGAAGAGAAAGATAACATGGGTGGTTAGCAGGGAAAAGGTACAGTGCCTTTTCAGCACCCTCGGGGTCCCTTCGCTGAGCGTTAGACTCTCCTTCTTATCCCCCCTTGACCTGCCTCTGCACTTGGACTACTTAAGCACGAGGATGGGCTAAGGGGAAAGCCAAGTCAGCACAGTCGGATAAGGCTTCCCTAAAATGAAAACTCAGCAGCGGGCCAGCAGTGGGTGTGCACGCGTTAATGTGTGAGTATGTGTGCGTGGAAACCGGCGGCCGCAGTTGGCCTGGCGCCTCCCCAGCCCCTCCCACCCCACCCCACCCCACCCCACCCCACCCCCCAATCCCTATAAAAGCCGCGCTCGCTGCCGCCCTCCTCGCAGTCGGAACCGAGCCCGTGGGGAGGTGGCTCCCGGGTTCCCCACACAGTCACACTCCGCGCACTCACACACTTGGAAGCGCCTCCCCACGTCCCTCCCCTGCCCTGCTCTAGCTCTGCTCTTCTCGCTCTCACCACAAATAGTCGCCGACCGACTGCCAATCCGCCTCTGTCTCCTCTCTCGCTCAACATGACTGCCTGGGAAGCGGCGGCTCAGGCGGAGCAGCCCCGCTGGCGCAGGCGAGAGGAGCAGGAGGATTATTAAATAACGCAGCTCGGCTGTGCGGCCGGGAGTGGGGCGAAGGAGCCCAACAGCCGGGAAGGGGAGGGGGGCAGAGGAGGGGGTCCAGGAGAGGCACCCCCGTGCCCTGAAGACCTAAATCCCTGAGTGCCCGGGAGGAGCCTTAACGAGCGGCGTGGACACCTCAAGGTAGTAACGCCCCTGATGCCCCCGCGCTCGGAGGGTCGCGCGTCGGCTCGCCGCTGCGCTGGGGCCAGCCCCAGGCGGACGCCGGGTGACCGCCCGCCAGGTGACCGCGCCGTGCCCGGGCCGCCATGGAGCAGCCCGCGCCCAGGCCCGGGGCGCCGGCCACGGGCCCGGCGTGCGCGGCGCGGAGACCTGGCCTTGCGGGCGGGGTGGGAGGGGGGCGGACGGGCTCGCTTGCTGCCGGCCGGGGACTCCCCGCGCGCTGCGTGGCCTTTCACTCCGTGCCCCGAGCGCACCGCTCCCCGGGGCCGCCCCCGCTCCGGGGCGATGCGGAGCGTGGCCGGCCAAGGAGGCAAGAGTTGGCGCAGGTTCCGGGCCGCTCCCCTCCCTCGCCGCCCGCGTCCCGCAGGTAGGGGTGGCCCGGCTGCGGGCTCCGCGGCGGGGGCGGCGGCGAAGGGGGGCAGCACCGGGAGGGGGCGGGGAGCCCGGGCTCCTGCTGGAGCCGCAGTGCCGGAGCCGGGACCGCCTCTTGCCCCCGCCTGCTTGCCCTCGCGCCGGCTTCCTGGATTGGAGGCGAGACCCTCCCCAGCGGCGGCAGGAACAGCGGCGACTTAGTGTGAACAAATTGCTTTGTGGTGGCGCGTCCAGGGCTCCAGGGAGAGGTGTGTGTGTGTGTGTGTGTGTGTGTGTGTGTGTGCGCGCGACCATTCGTGTGTGTTCGCACTCCTGACTAATCTATGCGTTGGTTCACCTGAAATGAAAATCAGTCCTGAGCCGAAACCGCAGGTGGCCCCTTGGGCCCTCTTATCTTTTTTGGTTTGTTTCCCTGGGATTACGCGCGGTGCCATCTCCGGGTAGGGGTGCGCGAAGGGGTGACAGAGGGATTTGTGAATGGTGCCTCACTGCGCTTGGAGGCTGAGCCTTGCTGATGTCAAGGAGGAGGTATCCCGAGTGAGAAGAAAGGCTGTTTATGGCAAAGAGTTGTGAAATTTCTCGGGGTTTCTTTCAGTGTATCTTGATCTTCACTCTCTCCACCTCTCCTCTCTGCCATCTCTTCCTTTTTCTTTCTCAGATTTAGAAGCAATTTTGCTTTTTCCCTTCTCTCGTGGGGCCTGGAATATGAAATGAAGTCAGAAAACCATTTGTTTTTTGCAGGTGGAAAAATGCTGCTGAGAAGATCTCTTGCCCTTTGATGTTTTTGTGTACTTCGTCTCCTCTTAACTCCTCAGGCCATCAATAGACAGAAAGTACCTACTTCATTTCAACATCTTTCATTTCTAATATCTTTACAGTTGAATACCTTCCCACTGAAATGTAACACACCCTCCACCCCTACACCTAAGAAAGGCTATTAAAAATGATGTACACACATTTTACTGTAAAGCTGGTTTTATTAAAAGTGTTGAGAAGGAAAAGAGAAGCAGACACCTAGCTGAGTTTATATTGATTACTACTGATTAAAAACTAGCTATTAAGAAAAGACCTAAAATACTATTTAGGCTACAACACAGTTTGTTTCTGTTTCTCTTTCTGTTTGCTTTTTAACAGGTACAACTTCCAAGGACATAACTTGAAGCTTAGATATGACTTGGGGCAGTGTCTACCAACTATGCTTTAGCGAATTTATGTTTGTTCTCAAAAGTTAGCAGCCCATGCTTTTCCAGAACTGATGACTGGGTTGTGACTGAGATGGCAGGGCAGTGTCCTTAGTGTTGTTAAATTGGTGTATCTCTAAGGCCTGCTTGCCAAGCACAGTGTTTTTAAAACATTGAAATTCCTTGTTCAACCACCCTTCAATAATTTCATAGAGAAGAAAGAGAAGTAAACTGGTCAAACTATTGTCAATGATTTGTCTTCCTTTGGTATTAATTAGGGAGCTCCTTAGTTTGATCAAAACACACCAACTGTTTCCTTTTTCTTTTTCTCTTCCCCAGTGTGAAAGTAGCTTTCCTTACCAGTCTTGTTCATTTTGAAGACAGAGCAGAGTTAAGGATTTCTTTTGAATCGGTTATGTTCATGTTGGTTTAAAATACATTGGAGCAATGTGCAGTTTGTATATTACCTTAGGATGCAGACTGAAGCCCCACTGAGTGTTGTTACATTAACTTGTCTGAATAATTGCAATGTAGAAGAAATAACAGGGACTTTTACAACATACTTGATAAACTGCATTATAATTATTAAAAAGTCATATTTATGAATATTTTGTTTTTTGACACTGTCAGAGAATCAGTATATTTTAATGATGTATTATTTATTCTATTGAATGTAAGTTCACATCAAACTCATGAAGTAGAAAGTGAAAAACGTGTCATATTTTATAATTGTTCAACTTTTGTTGCATTTATTCAACATAGCACTCATGTGCAAGGACTTCCTAGCTCTCTGCCCTTCAGGAACTTCCTCTCCATGTGTGAGGAATCTGATGCTCATGCTGTAACAGAGTTAACAACTCATGACAATAAGCAATTGCATGTCTAATGAGGATTGCAGGAGTTCAGAGCATGATAACATTTCATACTGGGTTTTGTTTGAAAAGGCTTCAGGGGTAGGTAGACTTGCCTGGTCTTGATCTTAAAGGATAAATAGGATTAGTGGCTTAAGGATGAGAATGTGAGGTATAAGATGCAAGTCTCTTGGAATTGTAGAAAAGAACAAAAGATATGAGGGAAGATAAGTTTGTTTTGAAGTAGATTTAGATGTTGCAAAGTGGTTGAACTTGTGTCCAATGCAAAGGGAGTCTGTTTTTGATGTACAATGTTCTGCACACCATTCTTGGAATGAATTGTTAGTACATGTTTTTGTAACTTAGAAGACAAATCTTTGACTTTATATTGCCCTTTAATAAAAAAAAAAATGCTTGACATGTAATTGTAGACAGTACTTTAAGTATTTAAGTATATGACATCACCCTGAAGTGTTGAATTTGGTATTAATAACAATGTAGCATATACAAACTCTTTCTAGCCAAGTGTTTGAGATACATTCTTATTTTTTAAATATGTTTTTATTGGTTTTTTAGAGAGAGGAAGAGAGAGAGAGATAGAAATATTGATGTGAGAGAAAAATATCCATTGGCTGCCTCCTGCATGTCCCCTACTGGGGATCCAGCCTGTAACTCAGGTTGTACCCTGACCAGATGGGTGTCAAACCGGGACATCTCAGTCCATGGGGCCACGCTCAATTCACTAAGCCACACCAGCAAGACTGAGATACATTCTTTTTTTTAAAAATCCTCACCCAAGGATATTTTGCAATTTATCTTCAGATAGAGTGGGAGGAGGGGAAGAGAGAACCATCGATGTGAGAGAGACACATCGACACTGCCTTCTGCACGACCCTGACCAGGGCTGGGGACCAAACCACAACCGAGGTATGTGCCCTTGACTGGAATCAAACCCGAGACTCTTTGGTCTGCTGAGCCAAACTGGCCAGGGCTGAGATACATTCTTAACCAACCCTCCTTAGATTGTTCTAAAGGGAAAAGCATGAGATATGTAGAAGAACAACTGTATAATAGTAAGCATTCATTGAATACTTAATACTATATTCTTCATATAAAATGTATAACTCATTAAACAACATATTTTCTATAATATTTTTTATTTTAAATATTAGAGGGCATCAACATAATAGTTAATCTATCGTTACATTATTTTCCATGAAGGGCTTGTGGGGGACAATTTTAGAATTGTAGCAACAATTTTAAAGATATTTTAACTATCTTCTGGTAAATAGATTGTATTAGTAATAGGAACATGTTTTCTCTCTCAGCATTCCAAACCTAGTTATTTTTCTTTGTATATGTGTTTGTTTTTATAAATACACAAAAATGTTTAAAATGAATTTCTTCATTTTAAGAATACAAGGGAAACATCTGAATTGACTTTTAGCCTGTCTTTCAATATGACACTCCAGAAGTATGTTATGGCGACAGTAAAGAAATAGTACAAATATTAGATATGACTGTCAATAAGTGACAGAATACAATTACTTTCAGGTTAGTTGAATTAAAAGAGTTTCATCATATATATATTTTTGTTGACAGTAAATAGATAAGAGTTATTACAAAAGTGAAAAACCTATTAAGTCACCAATTTCATATTTGTGCAGGAATGGGATGATTTCCAAGGTAGTCAGAGTACAAACCAGATTATCTGTTAATTGGTCTCTTTTGAGTTTGGTTTTGGACTATATGTCACAAGTGTATCACTTTGATAATGTAATCTCTCCTACTGTATGACTGACAGTTCAACACGATTTCCCTATTGGATAGTGACAAAATCTGTTGGCTTTATATTGAGAACATACACTTCTATCAGCAGTATTATCTTCACTATGCATGAGTGTCAGCAATAAAACATAAAGTCTGGGATGGGATAAGCAGGAGAAAAGATGGGGAGATTGATGAAAAACACTGTAACAAAAGAAATATAATTCAATATGCAGCTTAAATGAAATATAATATAAAAATGACCAGTCTAAACTGCAGTGGATACAGTACCAAGATATTGTTATCAGTTTTTACTTTAAAATGACCACATTGCATTTCAAGATGTTTCATGTGGGCTAAATAAAATGCCAGAAAAAAAGTGGTGGTTGAAAATTCATGCTAGCTGCTGTGATATGATATTAAACTTGTTTTTTAAAGCTTTCTGTTCATATAACTGACAGATGAAGTTTGTTGTTTGGCCACATTGTGGCTCTTTATGTAGACTAATTTAAAATACAGGTTTTGGTTTTGCATTATTGACGCTGTATTAACAACTTTTAAATTTCAATTAAGCGGACTAAAATTTTGAATATCATACCTCTGTTATGAAACCAAATAAAATCTAAAGTTCATTTATAAGGATACATCTTATCTAATGGAAAATTCTTAACCTACAGTAGTAGTTTTCAAAATGTTGTTCGCTGAGCAGCAGCACCAGTGAATTGTTAAAATACCAATCCCACCCCAGACTGAATAAGAAACTCTGGGATCCGTTCTGGGATGGGGTCCTCTATGTGATTCTTATGCCCTCTTAAGTTTGAGAACCACTGACCTTTAGTGTTTTACAGTGACATGTGAAGGCTGTCTTCCACCTGTTTTGTATCTAAGTACTTTTCTCAACTGGTAGAGATAACTAAGGTTGGATCTGGAAAATACTGCATTACACTCTCCATCAGAAGATTTTCATCTTAACTGTATTCAAAAAAATTTTTAAATGAGTTTGTAATTTCTGTGCATATATGTTGGTTGGGAAAATAATACATAAGTGTGGAATTTAACTGGACAGTAATGGCCCCAGCTAGACCTTACTGATAGTCATTTATAAAACCAAAGATATGCACAATGGACAGAGTCTGACCATTTTGTTTTTGTTTAGTCTTGTGGACTCTTATGTGATATTTTTGGTCTTGGAATGTAATCATCATCTTTCTGTGTGTGCGATGACAGGTATTCAGCAGCACGGCAATAGAATCACATGTATGGACTGTTCTAGAGTCTAACTCTGGAGCACAGCTCTGCGTTTTAGACCGCATCTCCACATTTTTAGATTAAAGATAATGTCTTCACATCCTGTATGTCTTTTAGTGTCCCTCATCCTCTCTATTTTCTTCTCCCTCCCCTCCTTGCCTCCTTCTTTCCTCTCTTCACCCCACCACATCTTTTTGTTGCAGATATGAGCTCAATTACTTCTTCCCCAAGAAAACAGTTCATGGCCTCCTTTGCTACATCAGTTACCCTGGTATATATTGCTTTAGTTCCATGTTCCCCTACCTTGTAGTACTTACTGCAGTGTTAATCTTACGTTTATTTGTGTAATTGGTTAGTATTGTATCACCAGTGATTAACTGTTCCCAATATATAGTGGATGCCCAATAAACTGTATGCCCTCATTCTATGGATGTTTTATATTTTTCCAAAGAAAGACACTGTAAGAAAGCTTTTAAAATAGAGTCCTAGAACATATGTGAATATAAGTATTGCTTTCCTTTCTGTTTTGCAAATGATGACATCTTTTTCATTAACAACAACAGCAGTGGCCATATTGTGCTGCACGCTTTCTACATGATAAGTGGTTTATATATGTTGTGCCATGTGATTCATCTAAAATTATAGACATATTTTTGTGCATATTTAAAAAAATTATCTTTATTGTTGAAAGTATTACAGATGCCCCTCCATCCCCCCGCCGACACCCTCCTCCCTGCTCCCCTCCCATCCCCCCTTCACTACAGTATTGTCTGTGTGTATTGGTTGTGAATATAGGCATGTCAGTTCTTTGGTTTATCTCTTCGGTACCCCCCTTCCCTCTGAGGTTTGTCAGTCTGTTCCCTACTTCCATGTCTCTGGTATTTTTGTGCGTATTTTAGAGATGAGGAAACTGAGGATCTGCTCTAGGGCCTGCCAAGGTATTTAAACCACAGTTTGATTTTTTTTATTACAATAATGCAAAAATTATGAAATCAGCAGACAACAAAGTATGAGGGAATGTATCTTCTCTTTGTTTCCGATGTAGCTCAGGACCCAGCACTATCTGTGGGTGACCTGACCGGTTGCCACTATCTTCATTGAGAATGTTCTTTCTGTGTAGCTGGAGCAAGTGATGAGGGAATCGCAGGGCTGGAGCTCCCCACTTCGAAGTGCTCTTTTCGGTGCTGCCCTTGTGTGCCCGCAGGGCCAAGGCACCCTTCTCTCACCTCTCTGGTCAGACTCTTCCAACTCACCAACAGAAATTAATATGTAACCAAGTAGTATCATTTTAAGAATAGCTGCTTTTATGTAAAGAATGTTCAAACATTAGGTATTCTCCATATTTGGAGATAGACAGCTTATCTTCCGGAAAGGTTCACACAGAGCTTTGAGTACTTTGCTTATACAAAGTTGATCGTAGGTGCAGTCTATTAATCCAGCTTGTGTCCCATGGGAAGGAAATATCATATGGTAATATCAGTTTAGTTTCTTTTGGCTTTTATTCTTCAATTCATTTATTTCAATGTGGGTTTAATCAATGTTCAAATGTTTGTAGAAAAGGAAATATTTAAAGACTGATTCTGTAGAAGTCAACGGACAGTCAGAGAGTTAAAGTTGATTGTTCTGAACTCCTCTACTAGACTAAATGTACAAAGTTACATATTTTATAATGTGTTTAAAATATTTTTCTTTATTGAGAGAGAAAGGGAGAGGGAGAGAGAGATAGAAACATCGATGAGAGAGAACATCAGTTGGCTGCCTCCTGCATGCCCCCCGCTGGAGATTTGGCCCACAACCTGGGTATGTGCCCTGACTGGGAATTGAACTGGTGACCTCTTGTTGCATGGGTTGATGCTCAACCACTGAGCCACACCGGATGAGCTACTTTATATTGTGTTTAAATCAGTCAATAACACAAATGACAGTAAATACATAATATCAAGAAGAAAAATAATAATTGGCTTAACAGAGTATTTCAGTCTGTTTCTGTTGCTGGAATAATTTAATCACTAACTGGAGCCTCAGCCATGCGCGTTATTCAGGATCAGTCCTTCTACGTAGTGGGAAGACTGACTGGTGTCTAGCCCAACACTTTGAGACTTAACATCCAAGCCATCCTTGCTGTCCAACTCTAATATTATAACATGTATAGTAATCCTTCTTTCTTATAATTAAAACTGATTTCTCACCTAATATGTTCCCCTGCTTCTTGATAGATTACCCAGTATCACCATTTCTCCTATTGTTTGAGCAAAGCTCTTCAGACAGAGCCTTCTTTATTTCTTTAAAGACTGGGATCATCCCTCTGAAACCATCTCATTTCCTGAGTCCCCTCGTATACCATAAGACTCCCTCCAAAATACCACTTTCCTGGATCTTTAAACATTGCCAGCTCCTAGAGGTATGCTAAATTTCCAGTACTCACTCTTGGACCTCTGTGATGCCAACAACTTATGGCATATTGCCATACCCCAGATACGCAGGCTGGCTGGACTTCTTGGAACTGTTTACAGCTGGGTCTCTACAGTGCTTCCCAGACTATGGTATCTGTCTATTTCTGGGTTCCAACCATCACCAGAGTGCCTCATTTTGCTACATGTAATCTTCCCTTACATGGTTGTGCCCCACCGTAGAGCTACCTCATTCATCATCATTGACAAGAAATATTCTGTAAATGCTTATTATGTTTAAGCCATTCTGTTTCAAAAATAATGCCCCTCCTATGGTTCCTAGGGTTCCTGAATAGTATAATCCACAATAAATGAAATTCACACATTTTTCATGTCTTGTTTGGTACCCAAATGTGATATGTGTATATAAATATTTGCAGAATGTGCATGTGCATTGTTAAGGATTTGCCTGTTTCTCCTTTTCTAGTCAGTTAATTTCCAGATGATCCAGCTCTTCTCTATTCTTCTTCATAACCTTATTTGTGCATGATATGTTTGGAATGTAGAACAGCTGAAGAAACATATTCCAGAAGGTAGAATGACTTTTCTAATTTTTATTATTCATTAATGAAAACTAGCAGTATGCCTATGTTCGAGAAGTGATTGTTAAGCAGGTGTACAACCCTAATTCAACTCTTCTGGGAGTCTTAGTGATATACCTTCCTTATCAACCAAATTTAGATTAGCCTGCCATATTTCTTATGTGCCGTATTCACTGCAATTAGCTGTTTCCTAGAAATCGGTGAAGACTGTGATTCTGTTAATGATTTGTTATTGTTGTGTGTGTGGTTTCTTTGTTTTTTGTTTGTTTGTTTTTGACAATAGCAGGAAAAAATTTATTACAAACCTATATTAGGTTTATAAATAAAACCAAACAAGTAGACATGAATAAAGGCATGGCAAAATTAAGTGCAAATGTAGGTTTAAACATTCTAGGCAATTCTTTTTCTAGAAACCACCTTTATTTTTTGTTTGTTTGATTGGCTTTTGTTTATATTTAAACAAATTACCAGAGCATTAAGTCTGAATATATGAAATATGTTTAGTAAGTATTCCTTTCTAACATTCAGTGTTCTTTAGGATATTTAAGAAAATCTTGAAGGCAGAAAAGCATATAAATATTGCAGAAACATCAGATGAGAAGGTTAGGTAAAGGAAGAAAATACCTCTAAAACCAAACTCAAATTCAATATTATAAATGTGGACTAAGAGAACTTATTTTAGGTAAAGTTTCAAAATATCTTATCAATAACAAAACCAATGGGTCTGTATACATCAGGATTCCAAAATATTCAAAGGAATGTTACCTATTGGGCAGACAGCTCAAGGATATTTATTAGATTTTGTTTTTAGTGTTTAATATTATATTCATGTATAAACAGACCAAAGAATAGTAAAAGTATTCATTAATAAAGGAGTTACTTAAGTTAGAAAGCACCTTCTATAGTAGTAATTATATATATAAAAAAAGTATAGATTACTAAATTGGGCCATCAAAAATAATTGCAAGTTTGTAAACAACAAGGATATAAACTTATAGCAACACTGTGGCTAAAATGAACTTTGAAGGGTATTTCCTACAGCATAGCTCAAGGTATAAATGTGGTGGTATTGGGGAGCTTCTGAAATGTAAAGGGTCCGTCAGAGGGAGGGTCTAAGTTGATTGGAGGAAGAGTGTAATATGATGCATCTCTCTGGGAATTTTCAGGGTCCCAGGTTTCAGTGCTCCTCCAAACAGGCAGTGATAAAGACCCTTCAGTGCTGTTTAGTGAAGTAAGAAGTTGCTTCCCAGGATATTTCTAAGGAGCGCCAGGTTCATTGGATGATAATAGAGAAGACACCCAGCCCCAGAGGTCTAATGCAGGAAAAGAATGGATGAAGTATTTTGGAAACCAAAGAGTTTTAATTTGAATGTGGGAGAGATTGGTAAATTTGGAGTTCTGGAGATCCTCTACTCTCTTCCAATCTGCTAGACCTCAGTCTCTCCAATCACCTTTTATGCTAAGGAGCTATCCAGGGTACTAGACTCCTGCTGAAATTCTCTCTTGCAAAATTGGGAAACAAACTTTGTTGCTTTGGGTGGGGGTGGGGGCTAATCCTAGGGCCAGCTGTTGGCAGATGCTGCACACTTGGAGTGACTCACCTATATCATTTAGTTTATTCCAGTGAGTCCTTCATGGCTCAATTCAAATGTAAATTCAAGGAAGCCTACCCCAATCCCATGCAAGAAGCCTATTCTGAGTTCCAGTAACAGTCTGTTTATATCACACATCTCCACTTAAAGTATTGTAACTTACTGCTGGCTTGTTCTTCATGCCCATTAGGTTGTGAGCTCTGTGAGGGCAGGGATTTTGTATTTTATTCTCTTTTTTTCAAGCAGCTGGTATAAATCACTGATGTGAGGATACTCAGTCATTGATAAAGGAGTGTCTAAAGAGTGACTTGAATTTTGTCCATTTTATGTGAGGTACTCTCAGTGCTACCCACTCTCCTGAATCTTAATTTGGTTAACTTGGAAATTTATGGACTGAAAAATATTTAATTTGGAACTGAGTAACCTGAAATGGCTAAAAGTCACGGGAAAAAAAATATAAGGACTGGAGGAACTCCAGGAACTATGGCATGTGCCATGGCCATGAGAGGATCTGCAAGGTGTCAGGAAGCAAGAAGTAGCACATGTTGATGTGGAGAATGAGAACCTGATTTTTCACTTCCTTGAACCAGAATTTGGAACATCCACTCCACATTCCCTTTCTAAGGCCTCTGGAATATGTCATTTTCTCTCATTTTCCAGATTCACATTTTGAAATGTCTACAAATCTGAGGCCATGTGAGGCTGGCAGAATTCTTTCATTCAGTAAACAGATTTTAATAGGCCCTTTGTATATGTTGGTTAATGAAACATGTATGGTTCCTATCCTCCTGAAGCATAAAGCCTGGTTCCCACTTGCAGTACCCACATTATCCACCGTCCTTAGTGAGAATAGAAGTTGGTTGACTTTTTTTCTCTTTTTCTTGTAGCCATGTTAGTGACTTCCTAGACAGCCATAAAGAGTAAGTGTGCTTTTTTTTTTTTTAATCTTCACCTGAAGACATGCTTAGAGACAGGAAGGGAGAGAGAGAGAAAAACATCAATGTGAGAGAGAAACATCAATCAGTTGCCTTCAGTATGGCTCCAACTGAGGGTTGATCGAACCCACAACCCAGATTTGTGCCTTTTTGGGGGTCAAACCTACAACCTTTCAGTGCACAGGATGACACTCAACCAGCTGAGCCACTCAGGCCGGGCAGTGAGCTTTTGTTTCCGGTACTCTATTCCCACACGTGTCATTGCTCTGAATGTCTAGTGTGGCAACAATTGACTACATCATCGTAGGAAAACATTTTACTTACATGTAATACATCCTGTCACTGGTGTGATACTGACTTATTCATCACTTTTATATGATTTTGGTAGTTTGTGTGCCTGTTTATATCTTCCCTTATTGGGACATTCCAAGAATAGTTTAGATACCATCGTTTATCTTTTGGGCAGAAATTCCATGTATTTCAAGTGCATGAGCCATAGGAAACAGTTGTGTGGTCTTATGTTGGGAATATTTTCCCTTGTAGTTTGATCATTCTCATTTCTGAAGTATAGATACCATTTATCCTGTGAGTAATGTGTTTCTCTTTCTGTTTTTTCTTTTACCTAATGCTAGCAGGAATCTCCCAATTATGAAGTGTAAAAAGAAAAGCTCTCATTCTTAGTGATTTCCCCCTTGGGGACTTAGTTATATATCTTAGAGAAATAATTTGGATTCAAAATAACTTAGCTGTAAAAGAAAGGATTTTTAAAGTATAAAAAATGAGTGAAGCAAGGTTTTCTGTAACCATTGCAAATAAACTCATTGTTTGGAAAACTACTCATTTCTTTGCTCAATATTTAGAATTTTGCCAAATAATATGATCATCATTAATTTTGTGGATTAAAAATGACCAGAGCCACTTTTCTCATAATACTAGAGATGAAACACTCCTGTAAAAACTGTGTTTAATCCATCTGAAAGAAAAGTTACCTTAAAACTGTTTCGATAGAGAGTGTGATGTGTACTCACAATTTAGGTGTTTTATGCTGAAACTGTTAGGAAGAAGGAGGGAGTTTTGCAATCATGTGAATCATTTGTGTTGTGTAAGCATAGCCTCAGGAATCCTCAGCACCTCGGCAAACCTGGGAGTCCAAAAGTGATGACTGCCTCTGGTTTAGCGTGTGGTCAGGAAAGCTGGGGTCCTGCAGTGACCACATTCTTTTTTTTCTTCTTCAGCAGAAGAATGCAATGCAGTTTGCACCCCTGTCGAAACCTGTACAAATATTACCAAATTAAAATGTTGTTACTACAATATTATTTGATATTAAGTCAAAACTTGGATCAATCTTTGTTATATCTGTGTATGTACAAACATACACATGTGTATACTAATGTAATGTGTTATGATGGGACCTGTCTTGTTTACATTTCTTCTAATAATGTGGGTATTCTTAGTTCATTTTTTGAGGGGGGAGGGATAAATCAGTCAGTGTTATCCATAAAAACAGAACTAATAGTATATATATATGATATATATGATAACATATGGTATTATACTATCTATAAGAAGATTTATTTTAAGGAATTTGGTTCACATGATTGTAGAAGCTGGAAATCTGTAGGACAGGCCAGTAGGCTGGAAACTCAGACAGGATTTCTACGTTCTAATTTGAGGCAGAATTCCTTCTTCTCCAAGAAACTAGTTTTGCTCTTAAGACTTCTACTGATTGAATGAGACCCACCCCTTTATTGAGGGTAATCTGCTGTACTTAAAGTCAGATTGAGGGTATTAATCACATCCACAAAACATTTTCACAGCTACATCTAGACTAGTTTTGACTAAACAACTGAGTATCATAGCTAAGCCAAATTGACATATATAATTTAATCATCACCGTGGGTGAGGTATAATATGTTAACAAGCCCATTCTGGTTTACATAAGTTGGTGGTGTGTGTGTTTGGCCAGAGATACTTTAACGTTATTCAGCTATTGGCATTTGTAGTTATAGGTCATCATTCATTTGTTCTTTATTCATTTTGTAATAATTCGTTTATTAAGCATGCACTGTGTGCAAGAGACAATGCTAGACAGACAATTGAGTAATTTATAGAAAAGGAATAACAAAAGGCCATATCTTCTAAGTGTATTAATTCTAGTGGAAGATCCACAAGTGTATTAGGTAAGTAAATTTGAAGAGTTAAGGGGAGTTTTTCAACCTTGTCTAAATGTCATTTTTCCCATGAGCAACCAAAAAAATCACATCAGTGTTTAATAGGCTAACACTCCACTTAGCAGTTTAAGTATAACTCATGTAAAGTTGGATTATGAAAAGTATGCTTGTCCACTGCAGGTCAACTTCATTTGTACAATGTTGGCCAGAAATACCTTTAATGTAGCGCTTGAAAGGATTTGTATTTGTATTCAACCTATGCAAAGATGATTCAGTATATAGTCAAACAGGTCTGACAAATGGACTGACGTGTTTTATTGACAGTCTTGTTCTTCATGTAGCATAGAACAGTAAACATTTTCTTTACTGTCTCTAAATGGGTGGTTTCTCATGACACTTCCTCATTCCAAAACTACATTTTGTTTCTCTTTCCTTATTCAAAGAATATGAACTGTCTGCCTGGCCTTTGAGGCCCTGTGTAAACTCACCACACCTTGTTAATCCAAACATAGATCTTTCACTTTGTTAAGGTCAAGTAACTTAGAGCACCCTCACACAAGCAGTATATGCATCGGATCCTTTCTGTTTATGCAGATTTCAGCTGTCATTCAGGCCTAGC
This sequence comes from Tadarida brasiliensis, assembly GCA_030848825.1. Lineage (NCBI taxonomy): Eukaryota > Metazoa > Chordata > Mammalia > Chiroptera > Molossidae > Tadarida > Tadarida brasiliensis. The sequence continues at coordinate 65,628,862 of CM061257.1, forward strand.
TCCAGGAAACCTAGACAGCTTTAACCTGCCTGGGAGTTTCCTTTGCTGCACTTTGAGTTATGAGCAATACCTAGCTGGCACCAGACAACCAAGTATAGTCTGTTCTGCTACAGTGCATTTTTCTGTAATGTGACTTAGTTCCAACATGATGGGTCAATAGGGGAATTATGTTAGTAAAATGTGTTAAGTTGGTTAATGTGTGATTTTTTCCCCAGCGTAGTAATATTTAGCTTTACCAAGTAATTATAGCTAAATTCAAAGTATACTACTATAGACAGATGCAAAATACAATAGAGGGGACCCCCTTTTCATCAGCCTACTGTCATTTTTTTTTTTTTTTTAAGAAAAATGTATGTGTTTACTGTATTTCTTTTCTTATTAGGAATTTTACATTTCCTTTTAGGAGTGTGGAATTTTTTTTTTTTTATATCCTCACCCAAGGACATTTTCTTTCTGCATTTATCTTCAGATAGAGCAGGAGGGAGAGAGGGAGGGAGAGAGAGAGAGAAACATCGATGTGAGAGAGACACATCGAGTGGTTGCCACCCACACGACCCCAACCGGGGCCAGGGACAAACTACAACCGAGGTACTGCCCTTATTGGGAACCGAACCCGGGACTCTCTGGTCCATGGGCCGATGCTCTAACCGCTGAGCCAAACCAGCCAGGGCTAGGTGTGTAGGATTTTTATAAAAATTGTTATAGTTTTGTTTAGAAGTTTGTGTTATTAGTTGTATCAATTTTGAGTGTTTCTGCCAAACACTCAGCTCTGTTCTGGGGGGTAGAAGCTCTGTCCTATTTATTGTTCAATTCTTTAAATGAAAGAGCACATGTTGCAATAGCAGATATTGAACAAATTTATTTAAAATAACTCAATATTTATTAAACAACTACTGTGTGCCAGATACTAGTGCTAATTCTGGATGTATGAAAAATGAGCAAGAGAGACTAAGCAAAAATCCTTTATGATGGTGGTTCTGTTGTTTACCTCAGTAGATGAAAAGGAGGACAGACAGTAAACAATAACTGAGACCTTTGTCCATGTTCCTCCATATCATTCCTGTTTTATTTTGCCAGTTTCTTCCCAAACTTCCTCTGTCAGCTCCAGTATCACTTCTTTATACTATTTTAAATTCTCAGAACACCATGCAGTTTTCTTTAAGGTAGCTGTGATTTTACAATTATTCGTGAGATTATTTGGATAGTGTTTATTTTTTGTGCTAGATTTTAAGCTACATGAGAACAGAGATCATGTTTGGTTTTTTTGTTGTTTTTTTTTTCTGACCGATGTATTCCCCTTTCCAGGCAAGCACTTAAACATACACACACACACACACACACACACACACACACACACACACATACCTACACATGGCAGGCATTAATGTATATTATAAATGTCATGTATAATATATATATAGATATACATACAAACATATATATAGCAGGTAATATTATTCAATAATTTTAGTTGCATGAATGGATGAATGGATAAAATAAGTTTTCTTTATAATTAAACTTTGAATATTCTTCCCAGAATGAGTCAGTTTTTTTTTCTATTCATATCACTTTTGTTACCATCACATTTCCTAGTAGTGTATGAGTTTGTGGCTTATATTTTTGTTTTATAATTTTTTATTAGATACATTGTAGAAAGTAAAATGTTATAGGCCCCAGAATTTCTTATGTTTATATCTTCCAGAAATTGCAAAATGAAAACAATGCACAAAAATCTAAAAACTTGGAGAAGAAAATATACAATGGTGTTTTTATTATGCTTGAATATAGGATAACTGTGACAAGGCCCTAAAAGCAAAAACTTAAGTAATTGACTTTTTTTTTTTCCCTCACCCAAGGACATTTTTCTATTTATCTTCAGATAGAGTGGGAGGGAGGGAGAGAGAGAGAGAAACATCGATGTGAGAGACACATCTACTGGTTGCCTCCCACTCAACCCCGACCAGGGCCAGGGTGAATCGCAACCAAGGTACATGCCCTTGACCAGAATCAAACCCACGACTCTTTGGTCCTCAGGCCCACACTCTAACTGCTGAGCCAAACCGGCCAGGGCAGTAATTGACAATTTTTGAAGGAAACTATTGATATTTTTTATTAAAATTCAAGAACTTATATTCATATATGCATAACCAATGGACCCAGAAACAGTGCTGTGAAGGTGGGGGGTGGGGGAGAGTGAGGAAGAGGGTGTCAGTAGGGAAAAAAAGGAGGGACATCTGTAATACTTTCAACAGTAAAGATAAATTTTAGAAAAGAAAATGAAGACTACATGAGCATCACAAGGCACCATAAATTGAGCAGACAAATCACAGACAACAAGTAAATATTTGCAATAAATATCATTGGGTAAGCACCCAGAATATATAAGGAAAGCCAACAACCCAACAATAGTATGACCTACTAGCCAATAGAAAAAAATGGATTAAAAGATAAGAACCGACAGCTTATAAAAGAGGAAACTCACTGGAAAGTAAACATACTCGATCTTATTAATCATTAGGGAAATGCAAATTCAAACAGTGGCATGCCATTTTAGAGCAGTCACAATGACAGATACTAAGGTTAGGCACTACTTAGTTTTGGTGGGAATGCCGAGTATTATTAGAATGCATTTCTTGTGGAGGTGGAAATCATTATTTGGTAATATATAGTAAAGTTGGAGACATGAAGAGTCAATAATCAAGCAGTTCTATTTTGGGTTTTACAATAAAGTAATTCTTTCACTTGTGCATCAGAATATATTAAAAAATGTTTAATGCTGCATTTTGAAGAATAGTGAATAACTGGCAATAATCTTAATGACTAGCCCTGGCCGGTTTGGCTCAGTGGTTGGAGAGTCGGCCCGAGGACCAAAGGGTCTGTGGTTCATTTCTGGTCAAGGGCATGTACCTGGGTTGCAGGTTCGATCCCCAGCCCTGGTCAGGGTCGTGCAGGAGGCAACCATTGGATGTTTTTCTCTCACATTGATATTCCTGTCTCTCTCCTTCCCTCCCTCCCTTCTACTCTCTCTAAAAATCAATGGAAAAATATCTTCAGGTGAGGATTAATAAAAAAACAAAATAAACACACACAAAAAACAATCAAATGACTATTCATAGATACACATTTGTAAGAGTTTAAAATTATTTCTTTTAGTCTTAAACGTGCAAATCAAAGTTACACATTGTATATGTATAAAAATGCATGCTGTGTACCAAATATTGGGTAGTGATTTCTTCTGGGGAAGGAGAGAGAATAAAATATTGGAAAGAGGTTGTATAGCTGCTAAATTTAATATAGAACAAAATCATATTTTTTCATTTTACAGGGGAATAAACTTGATGCTCAGAGAAGTTGTGAATTACAGTCTCTCAACCTGAACTGTGCCCCAGGTCTCATGTTCGGTATCAGTTTGTTGACATCCTTAATATATGTGAACTGTAAATTTTTTTCATATTGCATCCTCACTAACACTGTTATTTGTATACCCATTGCTTATAAGGTCACTTTAACACCTAACATATCTTTTTAAAAAAATGAAAGATAGAAACTAATTGTTAGTGTATTCTATCTAGTTCCTTTTCTCCCCAAACGTAATAGTTGGAATTTGATTTAGTCAATGTACATAGTGAAGCAGCTGGTTAAAAACTAGTTTAAGTAGTGAGAAAAAATAAATGATGAAGTAGTGGCATATAATTACAATGTATCTAGCCATCATTTCAAGCATGGAATGTCAACTGGATTCTTAGGTGACCTTGGTGGTTTAGAGTGCTTGAATACAAGAGGATCACATAGGATGTTTACGCTTTCTATGTAACCCAGTTATGAACCCAATTTCAGATATGCAGATTATTACAATCACTAAGTAATATGCCTGTGGAACAATTTTACTTAAAATATTTTGTTCTAAGGTTTCGTTCCCCCTTTGAGAATTCAAATGTCCCATTTATTCATTTTGTTCAGTTATATACTTTTTTGCATCATTCAATAACCAAAGTTATTATCTAACATTCTAAATGACCAACCAAAAGGATCAACTTATTTCAATTAATTACTGTTTGAGTAATATTTCTACAAATTTTGGGGACAATTATTATGTTTATTTTAGTAAATAAAATCTATTTTCTGGCTACATATAATTTTGATGAGAAAAGTCTGATGGCCAGTGAACTTCCAGATATCAAATAATATAGTAGAAATGTGAAATAATTTATTTCTATTTGCTCTCTAGATGACATTTGAACTGCTAATCCTATCTTTTGTTACCGCCTACCTTTAAAATATTCTGATATTGTAGGCCCCAATTAGATTTTAAATCAAAATATGAGAGTAGAGCATCTTTCCACGTTAACAAACAAAATACATCTTTTTTTATGTGTATGGTAACCCCAACTTAGTGAATAACACTTAAATAATTAAAGAGTTATATTATAAAATAAAACTAGGAAGAGTAAGAGAAGTAACAGTCCTGCCTGCCTTTTGTGTATATTATTGCCTTCAAAGTAAAATTTCAAGGCTATATTGATGTTCTCGTCAGTGTTATGCTCTGCACTGATACTTGGATTCACATTGTCCGTAGACTTGGTCTGAATATGTGTTTAGCGTTTCAATATCTATTCAACAAAAAGTGATTTTGTTTTTTAAATTCACAATGTGTGGATATAGGAACTGACTACAAATGTTTAAACTGTTAGAGGAATATGATATTTATGCAATCATTGTTTTAAAGATCATCTTATAGATATTTCATTATTGTTTTGAGTGTATTAATGCATTTTTTATCTGTGAAGTATCTCATAATAAAAATTATATAATTTTTTCTCTACTGTGTCTTCATCCTTTGGAAATCTTTAAAGCTGGAGCCAAAACAGCATCTTTGGTTAATATGTATTATACAAACAAAAATAAAATACAATTCTACAGATGATATAAATTGAAAATAAGACCAGAGTCTTCATATTATGACGATCCATGCACACACAGGCATTTTCTTAGGATGCATTTTTTTTCTGTGACACTGACAAATGATGAAAGAGGTGATAAATTTCCTGAATTAATCGGCAAACCGCTATTACATAGCTTTGTAGTTCTCATTTGCTGAAAGCTAACTGCTATTAGGTATCTAGGAAGTGGCAGTCTTATTGCCTAAGACTTAAATAGAAAATTAATTTTAAATGGGAAAAATATGTTTCAAAGTGAAATGTTCAACTAAATTAGTGAAAAAGAACAAGTGATAAGTACTGTTCTTCTTTTGATACATGGTTCTGTAACCTCTTTATTTTTTACATTCTTGTATTTTACATTCTTTTGAAAAGTGGTACCAAATTTCTACAGTGGTAGAATTTTAATCTACAGAACAAGAATAGAAGATCAGAGGAATATTTTAATATGTAAAGTGTCTTTAAAATTTTATAGAGTATAATATAATACTTTCCCCAAATTATGCTTTTTTCCCCCTCATGTTTAAATTTAACAAATGTAAGGGTATGTGATCTTTAGATCATTTTTTCCCTCTTTAAATTATCTGTCCTACAGTACTTAGTACCTTTGCTTTTGGCCTGAAAAAAGTTACCATCATTCTAATTCCTGGCAAGTTTGGTCTGCCTGCCTATAATTTGTTCAAAGAGTAGATCACAAAAATGATGTGAGTTAAATAATAAAAGAGGGAGATGGGGTTGAAAATTTTAGTTTAGTATTGATAATTTCGTTAACTTTCAACTATTACTGAATTTGGCCAAAGTAAATTCATGTAATATTATATTAATCAATTTTGATGTGATCATATAATGATCATAAAATATATTAATAGTTGATTATTTCTCCAAAGGATAATATGTCTATTAGAACAAGTTTTGAAGATATTTCACTGGAAGATGTCTTTAACTTGAGGATGTGGTACTGCTTTGGCTATGGTCTTATATATTTGACTTTTGTCAAATCAGCATCAGTGCCACTATTAATCTCTGAAAACACACGCACATTCATCCCTTTTAAGATACTACAATATCCGTAGAAAAGTATTTAACATATAAGGTTAAATACTCATTTTTACTGAGTACATTCTATGTGCAAGGCACAGTGCTGAATATGATTTCATTTTATTCTCAGAACAACTCTATAAACTAGGTTGTTTTTAATCTGTTTTTGTTTGAAAAATGGAGGCACAGAAAAATTAACCTATCAATGACTGCATGGCTTGCATGTGGTGGGATAAGTTATTTCCTTTTATCACATATAACTTTATTATATCAAAGAACATGTTCCATTATAAAAGAGACTTAACAAATCAGAAGTTATTTCTGGTTTATTAAAATCTATGTCATCTGTCCAGCCGGTGTGGTTCAGTGGTTGAGCATTGACCCATGCACCAAGAGGTCGCCGGTTCAATTCCCAGTCAGGGCACATGCCCAGGTTGTGGGCCTGATCCCCAGTGGGGGGCATGCAGGAGGTGGTCAGTCGATACTCTCTCTCATCAATGTTTCTATCTCTCCCTCTCATTTCTTCTCTCTGTAAAATCAATAAAGGAAAACAAATTTTTTTAAATAAAAAATAAATCAAATCTATGTCATCTACTTAAAGATATGAAAGTAATATTGGCAATGTTCAAACACCTACATCTACCTAAAGATATGAAAGTAATATTGGCAATGTTCAAACACCTAAGTGGCTACTATAAATTATTCTGAAAAAAATTTTTATTAAATACATGCCTTGTAACTACTAGTATTTGAAGAAATCAGTGTACTGGAAGCAAGAGGCTTAACATCCTAGAAAATCTCCATGACATAATTATTTCAGGTTTGAAAGTGAGATGTATATATCAATAAGCACAAAAATTTAAAATAATTTTCACACTTATATTGAAAAACAGAAATGCCATTCTACTAGTCTAAACAATGTGGTTTCATTAAAGGAAACATAGTTCTTCATAAGATTGTAAACGTATGTAGGTTAGAATGTGATTAATTTTGAGCAAGATAATTTATTAGAAAATCATTTCAAAGAGTGAATTTAGTAATTTAAAATTTTAAGTTATAGGCACCTTTTTGGAATTGAGGAAATAAATGGGCCTCCCCTCCCCACCAAATTAGCATGTGTGCATAAACAAAACAAAAAAATAGTATTTGTGAGTTTTAGTAGTCTGTAGCTCCCCTAGAATGTCCATGGCTTTACTTTGAAAAATCTAATATTAGTCTCTTGAAAATATTCACTCAAAAATAATTATATAGAAATCTTTTGCATTGTTAGTACGTTTGGTTTCATCACATCATTAATAAGTGATGTGAGTAAAGACATGTATTTTAGAATGTGAAAGGTGTCTTGATTTTGTAAGAACTTTCCCTTTGCTTTTTATGGCATCTATTTCAGAAATCCAGTGATATTTATAATTGCAGGTAATAGGCAATACTGCTATCACTTTTAAGATTTACCAGCCACTGTTCTAACGATTTTGCACGTATTAACTCATTGGATCTTCACAATAACCTGATGGAGTAGGTGATATTTTCCTCATTTTACAGATGAGGATGTTGAGGATTAGAGATTTTAGTTAAGTAAATAGGCCAAGTTCACACAAGAAGTAATTGAACAGGATCCATATTCTATGCTGTTAATCACTTCACTAGATAAATGGAGCTTAACTAAAAGATTTCTTCGTAAATGTTTGCATATTTTGTTGTTATAAGGCCAAGCCATTCGGTGGCCCTAATATTGGTGAAATGGTAGTTCACTTCTATTTTATTGGTAGTTAAAGAATATATTTGACTTTTATATCGGAGATAGTGCTATTCACCCAGCATCAACTGGGAGATAACTTATAGCAGTTGGACTAGTAGATGTCTGATGTTCCTTTTAGTCAAGTCCAATGTTTAGTGATTCTTCAAAAGTGTGTTCATTTTTGAAAGAGGGGCATAACTATTTGAAATTAGAAATATACTCATGAATAACTTTGTCCTCTATATGACAATTATAGATATACTGTTTATGGTGAACTAAACCAGGAAACTTGATTAGATTACATCAAATCAGAAATAGACTTGTTCTTAGCTGAAAATTTTATTTTTGCAACCCTGTTGATCTTGAAATTATTTAGAACTTTGCATAAAATATTTAGTGATGCAGGAAAAATTGAAATATTAAATAGAGGGGATTGAATAGACCAATATATTTTTCATATTCAAGTTGTCCATATCATACTTAAAAGCAATCACATTATGTTTTTCAGTGTTACATACTGGATTTAGAAACTTTATAGATAGGACATAACATAGGGAAATCTGAAGTCACCAATGTTTATGCCGACTTTCTGAGCAGTATTTGATTTTCCAAAGGAATACAATTCAATATTAATTGGTCTGCATTTTAAATTTATGTCTGTGTTTTTTTGTTTTTGTTTTTTTTTCCAGTAAGGACCCTATAATAATGTCTGTTGCAGATGTGGGAAAAATGGGATTTCACACATTTCTTGTTAAGTTTTTGCCTCAATAGTGGGGACACACATGTCCTCTCTCCTGCCTCTTGCCACTTTAAATGAGATATATGGCTTTTGAACGGTTGTGTATGTGTTCAAACTCACCTTTTAAAAAAAGATTATTATTGGCTTGTGAAGCATTTTGAACATAAAAAAATTTATTTGTACTTGTACAGTGTCCTGCATGTAAAAAGCTGTATGTTGTTGAAGCCGGTTAGTGACCACCATGATTTTTTTCATGTATAGAGCACGGTAATTATTAAAAAGAAAGACCATTATCTTACTAAGTGAGCCAGCTTTACTTGGTCTAAATATATTTATAGAAAACACATTTGATGTACTACAGAGGTTTAGTATTTATATACAGATGGTTTTAATACCTTGTCTAGTTAAGGATTCTAAATAGTTTTTAGTTCAGTGAACAAATATATGTATATACATATATCTTCAATATTTCTCATCCTTTTGGTATTTTATTGTTTTGTGGTTAGAGTGTACTTAAAATATCATCATAAAAGTCTTATTGAATGGATTATTATTTGTTTTTTTTATCCTCCTCACAAAAGTCATTTGATTTAATATAAGGTTCTACTACCATGCTCTGGATTGATAAAACCTTTGCTCAGTTGATTAGCATGAATGACAATATGAAAGATTTAAAGCAAAGCTGTCAAAGCAATTAGAACTAAAGTCTTCCTCTTACTGAATAATGAAAATCCATGCCTGAAACACTTCAAATGTTCCTAAGAAAATTGTACTTATGCAAAATGAAATGATAGTGAATAAAATAAATGGAATGGTAAAAGCCCAGAGAGGAAAACTTGTTCAGGTAGCATTTTAATATATTCTCATATATTTTGGGTTTATCAAAACACATAATGAAAGAGGGTTTCTGCAAAAAGGTATATTTATAATGTTTGATTTAGAAATTATTTAGATACAGTATGTTCATTATCTAATTGTTTGAAAATGTATTTTTAAAGTGATTCTATAGAAGTTAAAAAATCTTCCATTTAGGATATTTTTCTTTATAATTTAAATTTTAAATCACTCTTTTCAAATGGAATACCGATATTGAAGCAGCAAAAGAGATTAACAGTCATTTAATACTTAACATATACTTTTCTCTTAATTCTTTTGAATCTTAAAAATCTAGGACATATTGTTAGAGTTTCAGAATATTTTGTATGATTAAGAAGACACATGGTGCAAAGAATAAACTGAAGAGAAATCTCAGATAATCACTTTATATTTTTATTAAAATAATTGATTCTAGAAGGTAATTAATTACATAGATTGATTTTTTATTTGTTCAGTTATTCAGTATTAAAATAGTTATTTATCCTATTTTTACAACATATAAGGTATTGTGAAAGATACCGAGATGAATTAGACATGGATTTGGTGTTCTAAGGAAGTAGTTATGACAAATACACTATGTACTCTAATGCAATAAGTGGGTAGAATGTAAATGCCATTAAAATGCATATAAAAAAGCTGTATGACTTTAAAGGAGAGATGATCTTCACCTGTAAGTTGTATTTTATTTTAATTTGGTTATGAAGTATGTGTATATATTAATTTGAAATGTTTTTGCATACTAGTAAGCAATTGAAGTCTCTTAAACAGCACGGAATTTATTGGGTCATATAACTAAAAGTTCATACGGAGAGCAGTGAATAGATACAGTTCATCAGAGCTTCTGCTCTATTTCTCTCTGATGTTATTTGCTCTGCTCTTTTCCTTGACTGGTAGGCGGTGGCAGGAGTGAATCCGGAGACTCACAACTTCTATTTAACAATCTCTAGAAGAAGAAACACTGCCCCTGTATTTCAAAGAAGCATTCTGAGATCTACAGTGATTGGTGTACCTAGGATATATATTCATTTTTATTTATTTTTTAAATCTATGGCTGGGATGCAGGAATGTGCAAATTGTGTAAATGAACCAAGGCTCCTCTCTGGAGTTGGATATGGGGCTTGATATTTCTTGAGTATTCATTTGCATGAGGAGAGTTTTGGGATACTGCACTGAGAATGTAAGAACTGTTGGAGGTGAGAAAGATCTTTAGTGGGCAGCCTGCAAGGTCCACTGAAGTGTGATTTATTTAGGCTCTCAGATATTAGGAGGGGAATTCAGTCCGAGTGGATTGTGTGAACACACAAAGGAAAGAAAATATCATGTATATATAGAGAGCACTGATGATTTCAGTTTGGCTGGGTAGAGTGTGCCTGAAGGGAAGTTATAGGAAATAACAACAAAAGGGTACATTGGGATCAGATGGTAGAATACCTTGGAAGCTGGCAGTGGAACTGGGATTTATTCTGTAGATTGTTGTACTCAAACCAGTGCACATTGTTGCTGTCAAAATAAATCCTTTAAATGATATTGTAGTTTAGTGGAGGAGAGGGATTAAATTGTAGATACTTGCATTTGGAAATTGGAAAGCTAAGATTAAAAATTCATCCAGAGATCAGGCCTAGCAAGGCTGATGCTATAGATATCACAGTAATGTACATTATGATGGGAATTGAAGCTATAAGTTTAGGTTGTATTTACAATGGAGAGATTAGAGAAAGAGAAGAGGGCGAGAGTCATCATCTGGGGAGAAAGAATATGACTAGGCAACTAAAAAATAAGGAATACCATCAAAATGTTCAGTGACAAAGAATGCAATGGAGATGAGATTTTCAAAATGAAGAAGATGACCAAAATCTCCAGGGATACAAAAAAGTGCTCATTAAGATTGGAGCTCATTGGAGGCCTCTTGGGACACCAGTTTTCATCTTGTGGTAGTTACAGAAGGCACTGGAAATAGAGTTAATGAATAAGTGCAGTGGCTATTTGTAGTTTGAGAGAGATTCCATTGGAGAGAGAAGTCTTCAGGAGTCACAATGGAGGCGTAGGGGTGTGCAAGGGCAGGGGATTGAGAACATCTGTAATAGTGTAAACAATAAAAATAAAAATAAATCACAAAAAATATTAATCAGGAAATAGAATCACAAGGGAGATAAAATAGGTGATGTGGCTTGATATTGGAGGCTATGGGAAATAACAGAATGGAAATCTCTAGTGGAAAAAAATAGGTCTAACAGCAAGACTAGAGAAAGAAGAGATTTATGAAGATCTAGAAAAAAAGACATTCTGCAGTAAAGTGAAATTGAGAATAATCTCATTGATGAGCTCAGTGCTCTCAGTCAAGTATGTGACTAAATAATCACTGAGCTTTGGTATGATGCTTTTGCCAAATACCACATATACCATAATTAATAAATTTCCTAGAAACAAAGACTTTTAAAATTCAAAGTTAGCTGCCAAAAAGATAAGCTACCAGAAATATAAATCATTTAAAATAAAACTGCCCGCCTATGCTGATGCTTGATAAAAATGCATTACTAGTGATATTGTATCCTAAGTGAATATAAAGATAAAAATGAATTTATTCTGTAAACTTGTGAAGTCTTCACATTTCCTCTCACACATTTACTCACTCTATGTTCTTTTCCTTCTCGCTGATGGCCTTTGTTTGAGTTATTACAAGTATTTAGTATCCACCTTCTCTTTATACCCTTCCTCCATGCAGAATAGGAATAGATTGCATAGTCAACTTATAATAACAGTTAACATTTATTTAACTTACTATGTTCCAGACAGTGTGTTCTAATTGCTTGGACATAATAAATCATTTATTACTCCTACCAACTCTGAGTTAGATAATATTTTTATTCAAATGTTGCCAATGTAAAAACTGAAAAATAGAATTTACACACTTTATGATGGATTAACTATTGTATTTTGCTATAATTAATTCAAACAAAATCACTATAATAATCACTTTGAAACTTTGAACTGTTAAATTATAGCCAAAAAACACAGGTTCAGGGCCTGCCATAGTGAAAGCCAAACTCATAAGGCAGGTGCTGGTGCAAAAGGAAAGAGGTTTTATTCAGGTGCTAGAAATTGGGAGAATGGTGGACTCCTGTCTCAAAGACCATCTCCCCTTCCTGCTCAAGCTCAAAGTTCTTATAGGGATGGGGAGGGCTTTTTTCCCATATCCAATTATTTTGCTAGCTTTCGGCACCTTCTGGTGCTGTCCATCTTTCTAGCTTTTGGTGTGCTCAGTGTAAGAACCTCTCTGACGCCATCTTGGCCAATGAGGAAGACTCCCTGGTGCTCTGACTGACTGTCTACAGTAAATAAAATTAAAGAGCTCATTTTTATAAGATAGAATTTTTTAGTAAGTAGAAAAATGTTGCATTGGATAGAAAGAATATTAATATTAGGTCTACTCTCTTGGTCAGAAGGTAAAAAAACAAACAAAAAATATACCCTGAAGTGTCTTGGAAGGTAGAGTGTGATAGAGTGGAAAGGGATAAATTATTAATTGGTGAAAGTTTTAGTGGTAGAGGGTATAAGGCATATTCTCTCAGGCTGACCCTCGTTTTGACTTGGCAAGATCATTTTGACTGTTGCCCTCTCACTGGGATATTTGTTGACAAACTGCCTTACCTACCCTGCCCTGCTCCCCAACTCAGTGCAAAGAAGAAATCCTTCTCTTCATTAACTTGCTTTTCCCTTTGTCTGTTCCAAAATTGAAAGATTATTTTATATATTTATGTATTTTATGTGCTCTGGCATAATAAGTCCTCATGTTCCCTTAATATTTAGTAATTGTAATAGCATAATTCTTATATATTCCTCCTGTATTATTTCTCATCTGATAATGACATTTTGGACAAATAAGTATTTAATTAAAATTAGTTCTTAATGCTTTTTTTCTTTTTACTTTTTCTGTTTGTAAAAGTTAACAAAATAGATAATTTATTCAGTTGGAAAATAACTTCTAAAACTTATCCTGAATTTAAATGAGAGTGTCAGTACCCTAAACAGTGTTCTAGTATTTTTTTTTTAAAGTTAAGACATCAGAACCCCAACAGTGGTAGAAAGTGACTTGAGCAGTGACAAGAAGAGAGTCCAATGAGTCATAAATAAGCTAAATTAATTCAGAAACAGCAGGGTGCTGCAAAGATGTGGTTGCTACCTTTTGATCTGTGACAAAAAACAATTCCTTTTGTTCTTCCATGGTATATAAGGATAGTCTCGTGAGATTTTTATCCACTGAAATTTCAATATTCAGTATTTGAATATGAAAGTAAGAAGAATCATGTTTTTAAAAAATGGTGGATTAGAGTGTGTCACAAACAATGGCTTAGATAAGGGTGTTAATATTTTAGGTCACTAGAGAACCACCTAATTGAGTAATCTAAAACATTTATGTCTTCATCCTGGGAGTAAGAAACTGAGGAAATTATTCAGATATGTCACAATTCAGGATTATTTTTATTCATGTGTCTGTTTGGGTTTATTATATTTTTATATATTTCAAAAGAAGAGAAGCATATGATTATTACTTTGAAACTATTCCTGCCATTTAGTTTAGAGGTAAGCTGTTTATTCAAATAAAATCATCTTCTAAATTTATGTGTGCTTTCTCATACATCAATATTGAAGAATTTTCTGACATTTTTAGTTTATAAATGCAAAAATTAATTGCATTGTTAAAGGTAGGTAAATGCCATAAGGTAGTTTTAGTATAGTAAATAGAAATAAAAATATGTTTTCCAATTATATTTGGCAGTGGAGTGAATAGCTTATGTGGAAAGAGAACAACATTATTAATTGACTCAGAACTTATACATTTTAGCTCCCTAGTCCTTGGATTTGGTAGAATTTGTGTATCTGTCTGCTACAATTACTCTTTCTATACTGATAAAAATATAGGTAAATTATATTTTTTTCTTCAGATCAAGGAATTTAATACTTCCTTTTATCAGCAAATGGAGAAATAAAGAGGACTTCAACTTTTAGTTCAAAAACCCATAATTTTTCTACATGTTATTATTAATTCATGTTGATTAAATATTTTCTTTTTGCCTAAAACTTTTCTAGATACTTTATATATGTTATCTAAGATAATTAGCAAAAATGATAATAAGTATTTTCTATTATTATTCTTATTTAAAAATGAGAGATCTAAAAATTAAAAAAAAAAAAAAGAGATCCCTGGCTAGGTGGCTCAGTTGGTTGGAGTGTCGTCCACCAAAAGGTTGCAGGTTCCATTCCTGGTCAGGGCACATACCTAAGTTGTAGGTTTTGATAACCGGTTGGGGTGTGTATGGGAGGCAGCCAATCGATATTTCTCTTATATCGATGTTTCTCTCTCTCTCTCTCTCTGTTTCTCTCACATCAGTGTTTCTCTCTCTCTCTTTCTCTCTCTAAAAATCAATAAAAACATATCCTCAGGCTAGGATTTAAATAAATGAACAAATAAAAATGAGAGCTCTGAGACAGAGGAAGGTCAAGTAACTTTATCAAAGTCATCTAGATGACAGGGGAGAGAGGCCTAGATTATTATACATTCTCCAGCTGTACTTATTCCAGATTTGTCCCCCCAAAGAAGGTTAGCTAAAGGACATTTGAAAACCTCATCATACCACCTGACTTTCAGGATTTGTCATTAATATAATGGGAATGACAATGGGGGAAAACTGTATTCACTAGGAAAGCTTCCTTTTTTGGCCTTGGCATACTGAAAAGGAAAGCATTTTTTTTTTTTTTTAATTTTGGAATTCTGTATATAGCCATTTCTGCTAAACATCTTTGGCAAAGGGTTGAATTTCAATGCACTTTATTGCAGTTTTTGTCTCTGCATATCTGCTGCTGTCATGGTTCACATTTGAGAGAGACTGAGATCACCTCTGAGATGTCACACTCTAAGTCAACAACAGACTCTCTGGCACTGTGACTGCTTCCTGAATTACTACCTACTATCAACCGAATGGCTATCAAACTTCCATGGCTTGGTAGCATTTCAGAAGCTACATGAAGATATTCCATAGTACATATTGAAAAAGGACACTTTTTCTTTCAAATTATGAAGGAAAATAATAGCTTTAGTTCCCTAAATTCTAAAGATTTAAATTTATTTCTTTAGATCTTGGCTTCTATGGCTTGCTGAGGGAAGACTCTATTCTAGTGGTTACATTTATACGTTGGCATAAAAATTTATATTCAGTTATTGAAGATATGATAAAAGTCACAAAAAGTTCAAGGAATAGTTGTTTTTTCTTCAATGGTTATTGGCAAAGAAGAATCTATACATGCATTGTGGGGCTCTTACGTTTTTTTTTTTTTTTTTTATAATCAGAATATTGATTAGGGATTCTGAAGTAACAGAGGTGGTATATTGAGTTATGTAAGAAAGAATGCACAACTAACTGATTATTTTTAGATTCAATAAAATAATTTGAACTAATGAAAGGTAGTCTAGAATCTTACAGAAATGTAGAGAGAAAAATTGTGAAGCACTATTGTGTTCTATGTGACATTGTCCAGCAAGGGTGGGGAATGTCCCAGGCCAAACAGCTCAGTTCTTCCCTGTGTGTCTCTGGTGCCTTTCAAGCTGCCTCCTCTCCAAGCTCAGAGGGAGCAAGTGTGAGTAAGTCTGTGCGTGGGCCCTTTAAGAGGAGCTGCCTTGGGCTCCAGAAGCCTCAGCCTCCCTTTGCCTCAGTTCCCACTGGGTTTTACAGCGAGAAGTGATGGGGACTTCTCTTCCTGGCACTGGAACCCCGAGCCAGGTGCCTGGTGTGGGACGGGGACCCCTCACTCCTCAGGGAGGACCTTCCCAGCTGAGGTGTCCCTCCTGATTTTTATCCTCTACACTTGGGTGTGGGACCAGCCGGTCTGCGACCCCGCCCCTCCTACCAGTCTCGCTGTGGCTGCTGCTTTAATTTCATGGTTGTAGGACTTCCATGCAGCTTGATGTCAGGCGGTTCTGAATGATGGTTGTTCTGTAGTTTAGTTGTAATTTTGATGTGGTTGTGGGAGGAGTTGATACTGTGTTTACCTATGCTGCCATTTTGACCGGAAGTCTAAGTTGATAATTTTGTATGGCCCTCAAATAATGTTTTAAATATCCAAATTGACCTTGGCAGAAAAATGGTTCCCCACCCTTGGAAGAATTTTTTTGTTTTTTAAAAATATTTTACTCTTTGTTGTATAGATATACAAATTATCTCATCCACCCACTCTTTTATCCCTGCCCCCATTACCTTTGCTGTCCTCTTGATGGTAAACTTTGCATATTTTGGGATTTTCTTTTTTGAATCTTTTAGGTGTACACTGGTGTTTTATGAGTATTATAGATAGCATGAAGACATAGACCATAAGGCAGAACAATAAGGAAAAAATAGTATTTAATGTGTTTTTTTTCCCAAAGCACAGAGACATATAGGTGTTTCATAATTTGAACCTGTTGAAAATTACCAGCTATTTAAATTTTTTACCCCTGGATTCTAATCCTCAGCTCCCAGGCTAAATCTGTTATCTACTTGGCACTCTTTATGAATATCTGGAATGCTGACCTTAGTGTAATGCCTATGTCTTATAGTTGATAGAATCTTCTCTGATACTAACTCTGACAAATATTAAGTTTAATTAAACACAATAGCCAGTGTTTTACCTACCCTGGGAGCCAGTAAAGGCCTATTTAAAATGTACCTAAAACTATTCTAAACTCTGTAAGAATAATAATAATAAAAAAAGACAACTGTTCTTTACCTCATTATTGATTTGTTTATGCCCAACCTCTTTAGTTCGGGGAATATGGTGTGAATTAGAATTCCTGAAACCACACTAATATTACCTTGTTATTGACCCACTCTTTTGAAGATGGTTTAAAATTAAACTGGTTTGGAAAGGAGAAGAAACTCCTGATAACTCTGTTATTAGAGATGCAACAATGAATAAGAACTCTCTTTGACTTCATGGATCTTATTATATACTGGAGAAGACAGATATGTAAACAGATTAAATTCATCTTTCCATTATAATGATATACAGATGTGATAAATGCTAAAATAGAGGGACTCACAAGACAGTCATCTGAGAGTTGTTTTAACTGTAAAGGGCTGGTTGGCATGGGGAAGGATTCTGAGTGGTAAGGATTAGTTGGGTTGAAAATTTTACAGTGGGTGAGGAAGGTGGGTTCAAGAAGCAGAGGTATAACTGAGATGATAAAGTAGGAGTGAGTGAGACCAGAAGATTATTAGTTCAGTATTAAAATTTCTAGGGAGAGCCAGGATAAAGCTGGAGATGTTGATTTTGAGAATTTAAGAATGGTTGATGTAAAGCACTTGGAATAATACCTGGCATATATATGTTAATTATTATCATTAGATCTATTTTTTCCTCAGGTCTTTTAAAATATAAATTTTCAGTAATAAAATATTAAAAGAATAAAAAAAAAAGAATGGTTGTTCAAGATATGAGTTCATGAGTACAACTCATATTACAAATAATAGGAAGATTAAAATAGCTACATATAGGAAATATAAGCATGTGATCCTAGATTATAAAACACTATACCATATTTTGAACCTTGACACAGAGGTTTTTGAAAATAGAACTCTCAAGTAGGCATTTTCTTTAGATTATTAAAAGTTTACATCATTTAAAAAAATCAAAGTGAGAATACTTCTCAAATTTTAATTCAATTCCCTGCTAATACTAGTATATGTGAAATAAGAATGTAAGTTTAAAGAACATAATTCAATAAATTATGTTCCATTTGTGATTTCTAAAATAATTTTACAAAACTAATCACTTGGCAGTAAAAACAGGTCTAAGGCAAAAGTACCTGATTGCGGTACTATAGTCAAAATACAGGCATTTGTCTTGCAAACGTTACAAGAGTTTTAAATATCAGCTTTTAAAACTTATTTAAAGGATCATTGTACACCACCCAAATTTAAATAGTATATAATTAACCTATATACACAGTTTAATTAATTTACCAGTGTTTAAGCAATTTAGGATCATGATGTTCTTGGACTGAGGCCATATAACTTTATAAAGTAGTTTTCTTGGTTATATTTTTAATTCCTGAGACAGTTGCTTGCTAGAAACATCAATTTAGTGCAAGTCTTAGACTTTAATCAAACATAACCTTATGTTATCTTATGTATAATATTATTATAATCAATCTTAAAAATGACTTCACCTTGCATAATGAAACCAGATAAAATAAAATTCACCAATATATTTTTGAAGTTTCAATTTTTCTATGGTAAAAATACAAACTCAAAAAAATCCCACCAAACTCAGAGTTGCAAAACTGTTAAATATTAAAACATCAATGAAGTTAATAATTTAAAAATATCTGTTTTAGGTACATAGTTACTTCCTTTTTTTAAACTTTATTGGCATTGAGAAAACTTATACCGAGTTCTGAAGAACTGAGAAAGGTTTATATTCCTTATGTATTTTAAAAATTTTAAATGAGGAAGCCATAGAACAGACTTTACTGGGTTTTCTCTATTTTGATTTTGTCTAAAATTTCAATCCACTTAAGTTAAAAATATTTCAATTATTGTTGTAGATGTCTTATAGTGATAATTATTAAAACAATAATATTAACCTTACTATCTGAAAGTAGACAAACTCTTTTATCCTTTAGCAGTATGATACTTTGAAATGTTTGGACCTAAAAATAGTCAAAAGGGCAACTGTCATCATTTTTATAACACAAAAGTACTGTCTTCATTGAACATTGAGTTTGTCTTCATGTCATATTATACAAGAAAAAAAAAAAACAAAGACAAGAATAAGAATGTGTACAGGATGGGGCAAAAGTAGGTTTACAGTTTTTCATAGGGAAAATGATGCAATCATTAATAGATAACTCAGGAACGAACTCTGTGTTCATGTACTGACAACTGTACAGCTACTTCCCCGCACTTTGTATATTCACAGTCCCAAGGAAGATTATACAATTAGACTTTAATTTTTTTAAATATTAAATTTATTCTGTTCTTTCTCTCATTTTTATGCCATTTAAGTTCTTAAATTGAGAACTTAAATTGAGAGTTCTGAGAATATAACTTTTATTTTTATTTTATTTTATTTTTTTATTAATTTTGTTACAGATGTTTCTCCTTTTTTCACCATTGACACCCACCTCCCCATCCCTCCAACCCTGTCCCCAGCTTTGTTGTCCATGTCCATTGGTTATGTGTACATGCATATAAGTTCTGTGGTTTATCTCTTCCCTCCCCACCCACCCCCTCTTCTGAGGGTTGTCAGTCTGTACCCTACTTCCACGTCTCTGGGTCTGTCCTGTTCCTCAGACTGTTATGTTCATTATATTCCACAAATAAGTGAGATCATGTGATATTTGTCTTTCTCTGCTTGGCTTGTTTCGCTTAGGATAATACTCTCGAGGTCCCTCCATGTCGTCTCAAAGGATAAGAGATCTTTCTTTCTTACAGCTGCATAGTACTCCATTGTGTATATGTACCATAGTTTTTTATCCATTCGTCTACTGATGGACACTTGGGCTGTTTCCAGATCTTAGCAATTGTAAATAGTGCTGCTATGAACATGGGGGTACATATATTCTTTCTGATTGGTGTTTCAGGCTTCTTAGGGTATATTCCTAGAAGTGGGATCACTGGGCCAAATGGCAATTCAATTTTAAATTTTTGAGGTAATACCATAGTGTTTTCCATAGTGGCTGCACCAGCCTGCATTCCCAGTTTCCTTTGTTTACTCAAATTAAAATTCCAAAAATATTGTTATTAAAATGTTTCTACTAAAACCTAACCTAAATGCTTATTGTGACAATCTGCCCTCACGAAAACAATATTCACAATGTAAACATTTACTATTAAACATTCAGCTTTATCTTATCTACTATATATTCTTTTCTTAAAATTCTTTTTAATCATACCCTTATTAATTTTTATTTCTTTTGCTAATTTCAGTGTAACAATAAAACATCTTTTTTATTTATACAGATGTTTTAAGTTAAAAATACTTCAGAAGTTTTTCTTCACTTAGAAACAAATTCCACTGTGTAAGTCCCTTGAAGATGTAATTATTGCGGCCTGTGGGGATTAGTATATTGTAAGGAGATTACTCGACTTCTTTACTTAGCAGCACAATGAGCGAGGTGCACCATGAGAATACAGTGCAGTAAATGTTTGACTTGTACAATTAGAAGAGTTCTGAATAAACATGTTATGTTCCCGTACCTTCTTTAAAACACAACATCAAACCAACTAATTTTTATTGAGTACTACTCTGTACATATTATTTGTTGTATGGGATAGAGAGTATGGAAAAATATATGATTTCTGTTATCAAGATTTCTGTAATCAGTTTTTAGGAAGGGATTTGTACATGTTGGTATAGGCATTTTATAGGATTATCTTATTAATAGCCTTATTTTAATCATAAAATTTGAGAAACTGAGAATCAAAGAAGTCAAATAGTTGGCAAAACTTATACTGTAACAAGACTTGGAATTCAAATTTGTCTAGGGGAAAAGGTCATACTCTTTCTTCATAATAAATCAACTGGATAAAAAAAAGAAATAAACACTCATAAAATAACATTGAGTCCTTATGTGATGATGACTTCCATTGTGAGTGTATTATATAGTTGCTCTAGAAGAACTCAGGGCAGGTTAAAGTAACCCAGCAAGGCTGTGTAGAGGAGATGAGACCCGAGTTGTATTTTGAAGGGGATTAGGATAAAGATACACTCAAAGAAATCAAAATATAAGAGAAAGAATTGATGCAAAAGTATGTAAATAGATATAGGTTCTTTGTGGTGTTCAAATGTGGAAGCCAATAAATAGATTTTGTCAATTTATAGCAGAAAGACTCTTTTAGTATGAACTTGGGAGTAAGATTGGATAGGGCACATTTGTAGTAGCAACATTGATCATGCATTATTTATGAGTACAGTTAAGTACTTTAAATACATTAACTCATTTAATCTGCAGAACAACTATGTCAGAGGGGTACTATAGTGAACATTTTATGAATGAAGACATGGTTGCATAGAGATCAAACAGTTGTTCTCAAATTCATACAGCCAGTAAGAGGAGAGCTAAGTTCAAAACCAGGCATTCTGGTTCTAGATTGTGTACAATTAACCATTATAGTATTCATTGCTCTGGGAAAAATGATGAAATATTACATGCAACCTTGAAAGTCATGCACACCAGTCACACTTGGAACAGAAAGTGGAATGTGGCCTAGACTTGAAATGACCTGCATGCCTTGTTTGGTTGGAGTTACATAATGGGTGGCGTGCTGTAACATCAGAGAGTAAGATTGTAAAATCTGATTGGATATACATATTGGAGGTGAGATAATATTAACATTTTTATGAAGTTCTGGACTCTAATGATTGGAACAGTGCTGACCTCAGTTACAGAAAGGAAGGTTGGTTGTGAGACTTATTTGGAAAAGAAAGTTCAGTTTTCTTATTCTGAGTTGAACCAATTGTGAAACAGCAAGAGATTGATAACCAGAAGGCCTATGTTAGGATACAGGATAGACAATCCATTGAGGAACAGAAATTGAGCTATTAACTTAGGTCTTGTGCTGTCTAGTACATTTAACAAATTTATGAGTGTAGGACGTTGCTAAAAAGTGTATTACTCAAACTGGATTCCGTGGATCTATACTGCACCACAAATCATTACCAGTAAGAATTAAGAGTAATTCATATTTATTTTACTTTACAAAAGTATTGATCTGCACTTGGCATTGAAATTTGATTCTTTATGACAAATACTTTGAGAAGCACTTCTCTGAATGGTTACATCCCTTTACTATAATAACTGGTTAATATCAAGGTCACCCAGACAGATTGGGGCAATTTCCAGCATTTTAGGGTAAAGCTCAACAATTCACTTTATTCACCTGATAAGTAGGAGCCTGGGTCACCAGTCTCATCCTGAAGTGCAGTGGCCTAGGAGTATCAGACAAGTGCTGGGCAGAGCATTGCTTTTCTATAATATGTGATTAAAGTGAACACTCCAAGAAGCAAATCCTGTAGTGGTACCAAGGTCAATCCAGAGAAACCATTTCACTCTGTCAGTCCACAAGGGCTAGGCACAAGGTCAAGGGTTAAAAATAAAGGATAGGAAAGAAAATAGTCATTTTCTCTTGGCTTGAGAAAATAGCCCAAGTCCTTTCTATAGATCACTTACAGGTTGCTAGGGTCAGTTATGGATTTTTTTTAGGAGCATTGATTACACCTGTACCGTTATTATCTGGCAGTCCTCAGCCCTGATTGATTCAACATCAGCATGAGGATGGCTTGCTTTATGTTTCTTAAATTGTACCTGCACCATTGCTATGCTTCCTGAGAATTCTCAGGCACTTATATAGGCTTTTGTGAGGAAGGTTGACTGAGCTCACTGGGCACTGGGATGGCACAGGGCATGCATTATTTAAAGCAGTTACAGTGTAGGGTTTTCTACAATAAAAGTGAATTGACATTCTCTCCCCTAGGCTCTTGTCTCCTCAGGTGGAATGGTGGGAGAAAAGTTTTTGTCTCCGAAGACCTTGGGAATTTTGGGGCTCTCAGCAGTCTGAGATAACACCCTCCTTCTGGGTCAGCCTCTGTCCAGTGGCCATTGCTCAAGATCTCAACCAAAGATGCCCACTGCAGGGGCCCAGTGGCACTGTGGCCTACAAAAAAGCACAGGCCCCAGGTGAAGGGGCTGTTTCAGCCTGCTAGGGATAACAGAAAGGCCAGGCAAATGCACCAGATTGATTTTTCCTTCCATTCAAATCAAAAACAACACATCTGCATTATTAAACTCTCTCTTTTGGTAAAAGTAGCTGACAGGTGTGTTTAGTAGCTAAAGATTCTCCATAATTCCGAGCTGGAAAAAGTGAGAAGAATCAGATTCTTGAAACATCAAACATATGTCTACCTATGACCTTGCTATATTTTCAAACAGAAGTATTTACACAAAATAAATGAAAGCCTATAGTCATACAATGACTCATACACATGTGTTCTTAAGAGTTTTAATTGTAAGACCCAGAAACTGGGAACAAACTGAATGGCCATCAACCAGTGAATGGATAAACAAATGGTGGTATATCCATACAATGGAATATTACTGAGCAATATAAGGGGATGGACCATTGATATAATAATGGGTGAATGTCAAAATAATTATACTAAGCCAGACTAAAAAAGTGTATGATATATGGTTTAATTTGTATAAAATTCTGGGAAATGAAACTAATGTATAGTGATCAAAATCAGTTCATTGGTTCCCTGGTAAAATGGTGGGGTGTGCACTGGCCAGGAAGGATGGGAAGGAGGGATTACATGAAGAATAAGGAAACTTTTAGGGGTGGTAGATATGTTCATTTTCTTGGTTGTGGTAATGGTTTCACAGGTTCATTCATATGCCAAAACTTAGCAATTACTACAAGTTAAATAGTGAGCTTATTATATGGCGGTTATCTCTCAAAAAGCTAAAATAAAAGAATATAAAGCAACGATATTTGCCAAATGAAAGGTAGACACAGTAAATGCAATATTTGTAAGAATGTGAGAGAGACATAGAGAATATAATCACTCTCAGCTCAGGAAAGTTATACAAAGATGGTGAGTTATGCGTTAGAACTAAAACAGTAAACATTTTGATAGGGATGGAAGATAAATGGGGATTTGTTCAATATAAACAGTCATCAAAGTGCAAATAATCATGAAATTTTCATGGGTTGAATAGGCTGTGATCTCAATTAGAGGGATGCCAACTGTTATTAAAGAGAAGTAGTGACTTTGATATGAATAATTTCCTTTTACATTCTCATTATTTTAACCGCTAATTAGATCTTCATTAAGTAAATAATTTTTAAGATTCTGTGCCTGCCTCAGAAACACGAAGAAAATTACATTTATGAAGGCAGCCAAATGGGAGAAGAACAAAATGGAAAACTTGGGGGCTTCCCTGTGCTTGTGGGAGGCTGATTCTGGAAAATGGCTCGTCAAGCCCTCCTCAATAGGAGAATGTTTCCTCAAAACTCAGACTCATCTGAAGACACAGCTTTAAATTTTAGCCACTGATTTAAAAGATGATTGAGGGTTAGCCTGTGATAACTATGCTGACGTTACTCTTAAAGAAAAAGGTATATAATAGTGAAGTTTGACTGAAATACAGAAGCACTCTCTGAACTGTGGTTTGAATGTGAACAGACACGCATAGCTTCAGCCATGCTGGTAGCACTGGTGTTCCTTGGAACAATTCAAAGATTATTTATGTACATTGTTTTCAATACATTATGCTCTGTTATTGCCCAAAGGTGAAACATCCTGATGAAACACATACCAAATTTGACTTATGAGCACTCAGCTCTACGATGGGAATTCCAATGAAATGCTGTTAAAACAATTAGATTTAATTCGGACAAGATATGAAATATATTGATAGAGTTATAAAGCAAATAAAGCAAATCTTGGTCCTCAGTAGAAAGTGAAATTAATTAAGAATTCTCACCATCTAATGATTTGTTGTAAACTGTCGCTTGCTATAATGTTAGCAAAAGTTCATGAAAACAGAAATAAAAACAGCTACACCCCCCAACCACCAAGAGAAGTAGTGACATGGGTTGGAACTGTTTTTTTGTGGGTGTGTGAGGAAAGGTCTTTTTTTGGTTTTAATTGTTGACAGTAGTATAGATGTCTCCCATTTTCTCCCTTTTTGCCCCCTCCACCCAGCCCTGCCCAAACCCAGGCCGCCTCTACTATTGTATGTCCATGGGTTATGCGTATATGCATATATGTACTTTGGTTAATCTCTTCTTGTCCCCTCATCCCCACTCCCCACTGAGATATGTTATTCTGTTCCATGCATCCATAGCTCTGGACCTATTTTATCAGTTTATTTTGTTCATTAGATTCCACATATAAGTGAGATCATGTGATATTTGTCTTTCTCCAACTGGCTTATTTCTCTTAGCACAATAGTCTCCAGGCCCATCCATGCTGTCTCAAAGGGTAAGAGCTCCTTCTTTTTTACAGCCACATAGCATTCCATTGTGTAAATGTGCCACAGCTTAAATGTAAGTCGCAAAACCATAAAAATCCTAGAAGAAGACATAGGCAGTAAAATCTCAGACATTTCATGTAACAGTGTTTTCACTGATACATTGCCTAGGGCAAAGGAAACAAAGGAAAAAATAAACAAATGGAACTACACCAAACTAAAAAATGTATGCACAGCAAAAGAAACCATCAACAAAATGAAAAGGGTACCTACTATATGGGAGAACATATTCACCAATGATACATCTGATAAGGGGTTAATTTCCAAAATATGCAAAGAATTCATACAACTCAACACCAGGAAGACAAGCAATCCAATTAAAAAATGGGTGAAGGACCTGAATAGACACATTTCCAACGAGAACATACAGATGGCATATGACATATGACATATGAAAAAAGGCTCAGTGTCACTAATCATCAGAGAGATGCAAATTAAAATTACAATGAGGTATCACCTCACAGCTGCCAGAATGGCTACCATTAATAAATCAACAAACAACAAGTGCTGGCAAGGATGGGGAAAAAAGGGGACTCTAGTACACTGCTGGTGGGAGTGCAGACTGGTGCAGCCACTGTGAAAAACAGTGTGGAGTTTCCTCAAAAAATTAAGAATGGAACTGCTCTTTGAACCAGCAATCCCAGTTCTGGGAACATATCCTAAGAATAGTGAAACACCAATCAGAAAGTATATATGCACCCCTATGAACTGTTCATAGCAGCACTATTTACAATAGCTAAGGTCTGGAAGCAACCCACGTGCCTATCAGTAGATGAATGGGTTGAAACTTTTGAATGATGGGCTAAGGAGTTTTGGTGGTATCTTTAGAGGAAGAATGCTTGGAATTATCAGAATGGACCAGCCCTCTGAGGGAAGGAGCTTTTTGTCAGAAGAGCAGAGGGCACTAAACTGAGTCTTCAGAAGCACTTGAGTTAAGTGAATTCAGGAAAAAGAGTTATAAAGATTTTTTTTTTTTTTAAAGGAGTGGATGTGGAAGAGCGTGCAGTCATTATAGTATCAAAGAAGCCAATTTGGTAAAAGAGCTTCAGAAGCAAGGAAGCTCTTTTGAGCAGTTTTTGAAACTTTGGAAGAAAAGTCCTAGAGAAGAGGAAGAATGAAAGGGTCATACATAGCCTTGTCAGTGAGATGTTAGTTTCTGTAATACACACAATGACTGGTTATTGATAAACACAGGTCTGGTTATTCTGACTATGCTTATTTACACAGTCAGGGCAGGCATGGAGAGGAACTGTGTCGAACGTACCAGTGGTTAAGAGGTGAAAGGAATCACCTATTGAAGTTGGTAATTTCCTATGAGGGTTATTTCGAGAGGGCAAATTTGGCTGGATATTCTTTTCGCATAAAAAGTTGAACCTACTGTGGGTATTAGGAAACTGAGGACTCCTGGAACTATTCCAAATACTGTTAACATTGTGATAGATTTAAAATTATTTTGACATCATGAAACTTCAGAATGAGGAATATCTTGGAGACCTTAAAATTAGGAGGGTCCTGCTAGGGAGGCTGACATTTTCCTTTATGAGTTTCAGTGGGAACCAGGTAATTCTGAAGAGTATAGTAAATCAAATGTAGTTTAGGCCCCTGGGTGATTCTCTGGGTACAAATTAGTTAGGCGGCTGTAAGTCACATTCTCTTACTTCATAATGGAACAACCTGCTGTTGATAAATGAGTTAGCATTGCATTAGGAGCAGAACATAAGCAAAGGCTTGCAGAGTTGTGCTGGTACATGAAGCGATGATACAGAGTTCAAGTGACGGATTGATCAGCAGAATGTTAACAGTGCCCTCTGGTAAAATTTGCTATGATTTTCAGATAAACTGTGTGTTCAGGACACACGGATAATGGCAAGATTGTGAACATCATCTCTGAATATGAAAGTCATGACAGATATATGCTCAGCTATCAAAGTGCAGTTCATTTTAAAATAAGCCATATTTTCCTGTAGTTGCAGGGCAAGAGGAGAGAAAATAGTTTGTAAAGGGAATGAAGATGTCGATCTCTGACAGCTGATCTTTTCAGTCTCAGTGTAAACACCAACTGTAGCAGCAGTGGCAACAAACTTGCCAATTTTCCTTTTTATTTGAAAGGTTTCTTGGACATTTAAAGTGCTTTTACTAAAGGATGAATGGACTAGGTTTTCAGTTTCCTCTCCAGATCACTAGTCAAGGGTGAGGGAGCCATGATTCAATGACCCAATAATTGCCATTTGAATGTGGAGGGTCCTGTTGATGGGTTGACTGCTCTTCTGTGAATACATTGTAGGTCTTTCCAAAGTGACCACCGAGACTCGTCCACTCTTTTATTCTTTTCAAGTCTCTTCCTCAGATCTCCTCAAAAACAGCAGCCCTCTTCACTCCCCCCCCACCCCAAAATCACTGTGATGATGGAGGTTGAAGCCATTGTTGCATTTGTAAGCCTAGAATCAAGGGAGCTATTACTGCTTTTCTTCACAAGAGGAGCTCTTTTTGTACATTTTTCATTATAAATTGTGCTGACACCATAAGGATCGTCATAGCAGGTCATAAAATATGTTACATTTCAAGGAAGACACACAGGTCTGGTTATTCTGACCATGCTTATTCACACAGTTAGGGCAGGCATGGAGAGTGGCAATGATGGAAATGTGACCTAAATGGAAATGTGGAAGTATTAAATTTTTCTTGAACACATTGTTTTATTTTGGCAGCAAAAATTGTTGTGGTGTGAATATAAAATACAGCAATTTGGTATAAAATTTAGAACATAAATAAGAAAATATTCCAAGGATATTTGCAAAATTGGCATTTCCTTTTTTTTTTTTTTTTTTACTTTAATAACGCTTATTGAAATTATAAGTAAAAATACAATAACTGGCAGGAAAATTGGACAG
Source organism: Tadarida brasiliensis (assembly GCA_030848825.1). NCBI lineage: Eukaryota > Metazoa > Chordata > Mammalia > Chiroptera > Molossidae > Tadarida > Tadarida brasiliensis. The sequence continues at coordinate 65,657,147 of CM061257.1, forward strand.
CTATAATGAATGGAAACAATTTGTCTCTAATGAAAAAACATTTTTTTCTCTCTATTTCTGCTACCTCCTATTTTAGGGCAGTGTTCTAATCAGGCACTTTATGTTGGCTTTTCTGAAAGAGCAAATATTTGATGTTAATTTTTGTTTGAAGTAGTGAAGGCTTTTCTAGAAAACTATGAGTTTGAAATATGACATTTATTATAGTGTTATGTATCCTTACTGAGGAAAATTGCATATAAATAAGTGTTAATGAGTGTCCTGGGTAGCCTGTAAAGAACAATTTATTTCCACTCACTAAAGGAGAAAAGCTTGGGGTGGCGTATGATAAACTATGGCAGATGGACATGTTGAATTATGAAATGACAATAGCATGGACATAATAATACATCCTTGAAAGATAATTGTAATTCTTCCAACATTTATGGAATGATTGTTTTGCTCTTAAGGAGAAAAGTTTGGGTGATTAAATTATGTGCATGATTTTTAAGAGTGCTCATATTTTTCAACAAAACTCTGTATGATATGTTTCCAAAATGTGAAATTCTTTTGATATATGGATAAATACTCATCTTTGGTACTGGCTAAATAAGCATTGATTACTTAGGATTCTTTCTTCTTACTATTTATTCTTTTTTTTTTTTTTAAGTGTTGAAAGCATTACAAATGACCCCCTCTTTTCCCCATTGACCCCCTCCTTCTCGCTCCTACCCCAATGCTGCTTTCTCCAACTTAATGTCTGTGTCCATTGGTTGTGCATATATACATATAAAGTCTTTGGTTTATCTCCCCCCGACCCCCCATCCCTCTGAGGTTTGTTAGTCTGTTCCCTACTTCCATGTCTCTGGATCTCTTTAGGTTGACAGCTTATTTTGTTCATTATATTAAAAAATGAGTGAGATCATGTGGTACTTGTCTTATCTCTGACTGGCTTATTTTGCTCAACATAATACTCTCCAGGTCCCTCGATGTCATATCAAAAGGTAAGGGATCTCTCTTTCTTACAGCTGCATAGTATTACATTGTGTATATGTACCTCAGCTTTTTTATCCACTCATCTACTGATGGGCACTTGGGCAGTTTTCAGATTTTAGTATTGTAAATAGTGCTGCTATGAACATAGGGGTACATATATTCTTTCTGATTGTTGTTTCAGGCTTCTTAGGATATATTCCAAGAAGTGGGATCACTGGGTCAAATGGCAGTTCCATTTTTAATTTTTTTGTGGAAACACCATATTGTTTTCCATAGTGGCTGCACCAGTCTGCATTCCCACCAGCAGTGTACTAGAGTCCACTTTTCTCCACACCCTCGCCAGCACTTGTTTGATGATTTGTTGATGGCGGCCATTCTGGCAGGTGTGAGGTGATATCTCATAGTCATTTTAATTTGCATCTCTGATGATTAGAGATGTTGAACATTTTTTCATATGTCTCCTGGACATTTGTATGTACTGTTTGGAGAAGTGTCTTTTCAGGTCCTCTGCATTTTTTAATTGGATTGTTTGTCTTCCTTTGGTGGAGTTGTATGAGTACTCTATATATTTTGGATAACCCCTTCTCCGATGTATCGATGGCAAATATGTTCTCCCAGAGAGTGAGTTCCCTTTTCATTTTGATTCTGGTTTCTTTTGCTGTACAGAAGTTTTTTAGTTTGATGTAGTCCCATTTATTATGTTTTTTTCCTTTGTTTCTCTTGTCCTAGGCGATGTATCAGTGAAAATTTTGCTACATGTGATGTCTGAGATTTTTCTGCCTACATTTTTTTCTAGGATTTTTATAGTTTCATGAGTTACATTTAAGTCTTTTATCCATTTTGAGTTTATTCTTGTGTATAGTGTAAGTTGGTAGTCTAGTTTCATTTTTTTGCATGTAGCTGTCCAGTTTTCCCAGCACCATTTATTAAAGAAGTTGTCTTTACTCCATTGTATGCTCTTCCCTTTTTGTCGAATATTAATTGTGCATACTGTCTTGGGTCGATTTCTGGGTTCTCTGTTCTGTTCCATTGATCTATATGCCTGTTCTTGTGCCAGTACTAGGCTGTTTTGATTACTATGGCTTTGTAGTATAGCTTGTCATCTGGTATTGTGATACCTCCCACTTTTTTTTTTTTTTTTAATTGCTGTGACTATCCGGGGTCTTTTATGGTTCCATATAAACTTTTGGAATAATTTTTTTTTCATTATTGATTTTTAGAGAGAGAGAAAGGGAGAGGGAGAGAGATAGAAACATTAATGAGAGAGAACATCAATTGGCTGCCTCCTGCATGCCTCCCACTGGGGATTTGGACCACAACCTGGGCATGTGCCCTGACTAGGAATCGAACTGGTGACCTCTTGGTGCATGGGTCTATACTCAACCACTGAGCCACAGCAGTCGGGCACTTTTGGAGTATTTGTTCTAGAACTCCTTGGTTAAGTTTATTTCTAGGCATTTTATTTTATTTTTTGTTGCAATGGTAAATGGGATTGTTTTTTAATTTCTGTTTCTGAGTGTTCATTATTGGTGTATAAGAATGCCATCAATTTCTGGATATTAATTTTGTATCCTGCTACTTTGCCAAATTCATTTATTAAATCTAGTAGATTTTTGATGGAATCTTTATGGTTTTCTATGTACAATATCATGTCATGTGTGAATAATGACAGTTTCACTTCCTTCTTTCCAATTTGGTTGCCTTTTATATTTTCTTCCTGTCTAATTGCTGTGGCTAAGACTTCCAGTACTATGTTAAATAAGAGTGATAAAAGTGGGCATCCCTATCTTGTTCCTGATCTTAAGGGAAATACTTTTAGTTTTTGCCCATTGAGTATGATGTTGACTGTAGGTTTTTCATTTATGACCTTCATTATGTTGAGATATGATCCTCTATTCCCACTTTGTTGAGAATTTATATCAGAATTGTGTGCTGGATTTTGTCAAATGCTTTTTCAGCATCTATTGAAATGATCATATGGTTTTTATCTTTCATTTTATTTATGTGGTGTATCACATTTATTGATTTGTGAATATTGTACCAGCCTTGCATGCCTGGGATGAATCCCACTTGGTCATGGTGAATAATTTAAAAAATATATTTCTGGATCTGATTTGCTGATATTTTATTGAGGATTTTGGCATCCATATTCATCAGGGATATTGGCTTGTAGTTTTCTTTTTTTTTTTTTTTAATCCTCTCCTGAGGATATTTTTCTATTTATCTTCAGATAGAGTGGGGGGTGGGAGGGAGGAAGAGAGATAGAGAGAGAAACATTGATGTGAGAGAGACACATTGATTGGTTACCACCCGCACGACCCCAACTGGGCCTGGGGATGAACCGCAACCGAGGCACGTCCCCTTGGCTAGAATCGAACCCGGGACTCTTTGGTCTGCAGACCAACGCTCTAACCACTCAGCCAAACTGGCCAGGGCTTGGCTTGTAGTTTTCTTTCTTTGTTGTGTCTTTATCTGCTTTTGGAATTAGGATTATGCTGGCCTCATAAAAAGAGTTTGGAAGCCTTCCTTCTTCTTGAATTTTTTGAAATAGTTTGAGGAGAATGGGTGTTAATTCTTCTTAGAATGTTCGATAAAACTCCCCTGTGAAGCTGTCTGGACCCGGGCTTTTGTTTGCTGGGAGTTTATTGATTACAGCTTCAATTTCCTTAGTTGTTATTGGTCTGTTTAAGTGTTCTGTCTCTTCCTGGTTCAGTTTTGGGAAGCTGTGTGATTCTAGAATTTTGTCCATTTTGCCTAGGTTGTCCAATTTTATGGTGTATAATTTTTCATAGTATATATAGACAATCCTTTTTATTTCTGTGGTGTCAGTTGTTACTTCTCCTCATTCATTTCTGATTTGTTTATTTGGGTCCTCTCTTTTTGTTTCTTGGTGTCTAGCTAAAGGTTCATCAATCTTGTTTATCTTTTCAAAGAACTAGCTCTTTGTTTTATTGATCTTTTGAATTGATTTTTTAGTTTCTATGTCATTTATTACTGCTCTGACCTTTACTATTTCTTTCCTTCTACTTGCTCTGGGTATTTTTTTGTTTTGTTTACTTTCTAGTTCTTTAAGTTTAGGGTTAGATAGTCTATTAGAAATTTTTCTTGTTTCTTGAGGTAGTGCTATGAACTTTTTTCTTGAGGTAGTGCTATGAACTTCCCTCTCAGAACTGCTTTTGGTGCATCTCATAGATTTTGTGTTGTTGTGTGTTTATTTTCATTGATTTCCAGGAAGTTTTTAATTTCTTCCTTGATCTCCTTGGTAACCCATTCATTGTTTAATAACATGCTATTTAGCCTCCATGTGTTTTAATTTTTTTTTAAAATCTTTATTGATTTTAGAGAGAGAAGGAGAGAAAGAGAAACATCAATGAGAGAGAACATCGATTGGCCGCCTCCTGCATGCCCCCCACTGGGGATCCGGTCCACAACCTGGGCATGTGCCTTGACCAGGAATCGAACTGGTGACCTCTTGATGCATGGGTCAATGCTCAACCACTGAGCCACACTGGCTGGGCCATGTTTTAATTTTTTTGAGTGTTTTTATTGTAATTGATTTCTAGTTTTATTCCACTGTGATCTGAGAAGATGTTTCATATGCTTTCAGTCTTCTTGAACTTGGAGAGTCTTAATTTGGGTCCTAACATGTGGTCTTTCTCTGAGAATGTCCCATGTGCAGTTGAGAAGTATGTGAATTTGGCAGTTTTGGGGTATAATTCTCTGTAGATATCTATTAAATACATTTTATCTAGTGCATCATTTAGAGTCTGTGTTTCCTTGTTAATTTTTTTGTCTAGGGGGTCTGTACAGTGATGTCAGTGGGGTGTTGAAGTCCCCTGCTATGATTGTATTGCTCTTGATTTCTCCTTTGAAGTCCTCCAGAAGTGTAAAATATATTTTGGTGCTTCTATATTGGGTGTATATATGTTTACCAAGGTTATATCCTCCTGTTGGATAGATCCTTTCAATATTATGTATTGGCCTTCTTTGTCTCTTATTATAGCCCTCATTTTGAAGTCTATCTTATCAGATATGAGTATTGCTACCCCAGCATTTTTTTCATTTCCATTTACTTGGAAAAATTTTTTCCATCTCTTCACTTGCAACTTGTGTGACTTTTGGTTTGAGGTGTGTCTCATGTAAACAACATATATATGAGTCATGCTTTCTTATCCATTCAGCTACTCTGTGTGTTTTGATTGGAGCATTTAATCCATTTACATTTAAAGTTATTTTTGATATGTACTTATTTATTTTGGCCATGTTTCCTTCTCTATTTCTTACAGAAACTCTCTCTCTCTCTCTCGTTCTCTCTCTCTCTCTCTCTCTCTCTCTCTCTCTCACACACACACACACACACACACACACACACACCCTCAGGAAGATTGTTTTTTAGTTTCTGTAGATTATCAGACTTCTAGTGATGCTGGTGTAAGCAATTATTCCTGTTAGTTTTATATGGCTATTGCTTGGTGTTATGGACAAAATAGTTCTCTCGGACACCTTAGGAACAATCAAAGCAAGGAATCAGTTTTCTTTCCTTGAAGAACATATTTGAGATAAAGCCTTTGACATGGTATGTTTAAAAGGAAAAAAAAATAAAGTTAAAATAAGAGAAAGTAGATATAGCCCAGAGATAAGCTAAGACTAGCATCTAAAGTAAATAGGTAATTTGTCAAGAATGGAAAGTTATCCAGTTCCATGTTGGCAACAAGTACAAGACATTTTCTGAGGTATAGCTGAAAGCATTTTAACCATTTCCTATGAGTGGTTCCAATCATGGATGTCCAGTAATTTCCTTTGAATTGTTCTTACATAGCCTAATTGCTGTTTTCATTAGAAATTATTTCCTGATGTTTAGCCCAGTTTTTCTTTATTCAGTTAAACTCCATTATTTCTAGCTGGTATAAATATAAACATACTAACACGCCTTTTATGGTTTTGTTTCTCCACAAAAGACCTGAAACCTTCGTTGCTTTGTGTCTTTGCCATTTTTATAGTAATGCATATCTAAATTAAATATGCAGTAACCCTATCCCATAAGTTAGAAAAGATGAAGGACCTCTAATGTACAATGGGAAAGAAGAAAGAAAGAAAAAAATGTATACTAGGCTAAATTTTGTTATGGCTACTAAATAATTTTCCCATGAATGTATTGATTTTCTAAACACAAAAGTTGTTGGTATGAAAGATAAGTTAATATTATTATATTCTGTTTTTGCTTTTGTTACCCTTTGGCATTATATTATCCTTTTAATTGTTTATATATTTTTTAGAGTTGGAATACACCTTTTAAGTTCATAAGACATCTCTCAAAAATAAGCCAGCATTAATAGTATAGAGATAATTGCTTATCTCTTTTAGAAAACTTTTTCCTCTGTGTACTCATTATTATGAGTTAGTCACCCTTTTAAAAGTCCTGTTCTGAATCAATGAGTTGGCATATTCTCTTTCAGCCACCTATATTTACCATCAGAGACACAAGCATCACTCTCATTAAGACTTGAGAAATGGAGAAAGGGACCATGTAAGCATTCAGTAAGTGTTTCATGGATTTGATAATAAATAACACTCGAAAATTAACATCATCATGTAAATGAAGTATAGGTCAAGAGCTAGATTAAATGGGTTCGAATACTCTATCGTTGCACAAATTATCCTTGTGCAAGTTATTAAGCCTCTCTGTGCCTTAATTTACTTAACTGTATGAAGAGTGTAACAATAATCTCTACATCATGTGTGGTGAGGATCACGCATGAATACACACAAAACATTTAGAAGGTTTTATAGTACAAAGTAAGCACTTAAAATAATCAGCTAGTGGTGGTAGTAATAATAATTCATACAAAATATAATTTATTTTTTCATCAAAGGAAAATATATGAGCAATGTGATATAAAAAAATTAATGCAAACATGATGAAGATTTTTTATTTTTAATACTCACCTGGGGATATTTTTCTATTTATCTTCAGATAGAGTGGGAGGGAGGGAGAGAGAGAGAAACATCGATATGAGAGTGACACATCGACTGGTTGCCTCCCCCACGACTCTGACCAGGGCCGGGGACAAACTGCAACCGAGGTACATGCCCTTGATCGTAATCAAACCCGAGACTCATTGGTCCGCAGGCTGACGCTCTATCCACTGAGCCAAACTGACCAGGGCCAGGATGAAGTTTTGATACATTCTACAACACGGATGAAACTTACAGACATTATTCTAAGGAAAATAACCAGACACAAAAGACCTCAGTATCTTTGCCCATTTTCTTCCATCTTTGCTTCCTACTCCCAATCTGCAACCCATTCTGCAGAGAACAATGGACAGAGAGGGATAAGGAGAATATGTGAGAAAGAGGTCGGAGAAAGAAGAAAAAGCAAAAGCAAAATCATGATGTTATTGGTGGGGGTGGGGGGGTGCTCTCTGTGTCCTCACCTGTTGCCAGTGGAAGTGGGCTTCTTGGGGTACCAAGGGGAAAATAATTTCCTGAGGCTCCCATGGGAGAATGAGGTATCATAGAAAGATTTATTTGTGTAGAATTAAACCCTTGAGTTTCCAAAGTCCCTTCTCCCTCCATCCTGCTGTGGAAAAAGTCCCCTTTTGTCTTCAGCAAGGCTAAGATCAAAGCCATTGCCCAGAGTTTCTGTTCCATATTTTCACAGTCCAGTCCAGCATCTGGCTAGGTTAGCTTGTGTTCCCAGCTGCAGTGCATAGAGTGTGGGGTCTGCATGGTCTGGTCGTGGGTCATGTGGCTTCTTGGGTCACATGGCTAGGGAGGGAGCACGGGTAAGTGTAAGGAAGCAGGAGCTAAGCAAAAGTAAGAGAGAGAATTCCTTTGGGGATTATGTATTCCCAAATTTTTGCGGGTTTGCACTGGTGTCTACCCTCCTAGCCAATGATCTTTGTTCCCAGGTTAGACTGACAGGCAAGCACCTTGCCTGCATCACCCGGACTTCACTGTGCATGCATCCACTTTCCTCCCCTCTCCCAGTGATTTCTAGGGAACGGATGGGTGGTTCCCTGTGGGGAGTGTGAAACTGCAGCTTCTGGTGAAGCTGTCCACATGACTATGCTTATATGTCTGGCTTCCCCTTGCTTTCTTTCTATTAACATTAGCTGGCTAGTTACGACGGTAATAATGAGGCACAGGAAGAGGTGCAGGGGTGGGGGTTAATCTGCTTTTTCCATGGCGCCCATGAATTCTTCAATTTTATTTTCCTAGAATGAAACTTCAAAAGATAACTTTTGGATCGAAAACTTAAGTTTCCCAGTAATGTCCATCTTCACCAATCTATGACTTGACTGCCTGTGACAACTTCCAGATTTACTGACAGAGGAAAGATTCTTGACTGTACAGCAGACAGAGCTGGGGAGTCAGCTGACTGCCTGCCTTGATCTATCTTTCTCTACTTCTCCCAGTCCTCTGAGTGAAAGAAAGGAGCGTTCCATAAAAGAAGTCATTTGGTGAACATCTAAAGTTTGGATTGAGATAGAATGGGGGTTTGAGTCACAGGATTTGAGATAAATAAGGGATCACATGACAATAACTGATTATGTGTAGATAGAATCTGTGGGCACAGTATTTCTTAAATAAATGTGTTAATTTGCCTAGAAGAACGATGATTTGATACTCAGATATTTTGGAGATAAAAAAACCTTTTTATATTAATGTTAAGAAACCCTAAAGATAATTTTAATTATGCGCTACAAATAAATTGGTTTGCTTTATATTTTTCCTTTAAGTTTGGGGTGGAATTGAATTGCCTTTGTTCGCATATTACATTTGACTTCTTGTACATTAGAAAATAATGGTTATAGTTTTAAAACACTAAGAACATATTTGCCTTTGGTTTGATTCACTTTACTTGACCTAAAAGAGATAGAAATAAGATTATCTATGATTAAGATGAATGGAAGTTTCTAGGAAGCAAAATTGGTTTAATCAGTGCAATTATTGTTTTCCATTGTTGTTAGCCCAGGAGAAATAGAACTGGTCTTTCTGCTATTCTTTACTGACCTTTCTCAGATATTATAGCCAATTTGCCTTACCCAGAGGTGAAAGAGGCATTTCGGGACAGAGCAGAGAGTTACTGTGGATAATGATGAGAGTCTTGGTAAAAATCATGATGTCTGAGGCTAATTTTTCAGAGCTTTTTTGACTAAGCTTTTTTTGACTAAGCTTTTTTTCTTTTCTATTAAGGCAATTGCAGATTTTTGAGTATCATTGGATAATTTTTAGTAAAACTGTCTACCTCTACTTTGAAAAAGAAAATTAGAGGAAACAATATCAGCTTAGAGAAAATATTTACTTTTTAAAACATTTTTTAAATACTTTATTTTTTAGAGAAGATTTGGGTTTACAATAAGGTTGAGGGGAAGGTACAGAGATTTCCCGTATATCCTCTGACCCCTCACATACATATCCTCCCTCATTATTAACATGCCTCACTAGAATGTACACTTTTTACCGGGGATGAACCTACATTGACATGTCATCATTACCCTCAGTCTGTAGTTTACCTGAGTTCACTCTTGGTGTGTAGATTCAGTGGGTTTAGACCAGCTTGTTTTTCAACCTTTTTCATCTCATGGCACACATAAACTAATTACTAAAATTCTGTGGCACACCAAAAAATATATTTCTTATTGATCTGACAAGAAAAATAGGTATACTTTTGATTCATTCACACCGGATGGCTATTGTGTTGGCTGTTATCATTTTTTTATTTGACAGTCTAAGAGAAAAGAGGTCAGTGGCCCTGACTAAATAGTCAGGTATTGTATGTTTCAAAAATTCTTGCAGCACACGGGTTGAAAATCATTGGTTTAGACAAATGTTTAATGATATATATTCATCAGTATAATATCATACACAATATGTTCATGCCCTAAAAGTTCTTTGTGCTCTGCCAATTCATCTTGCCCCTCCTCCCCCAGCTACCCTACCCCCCACTGATCTTTTTTATTGTCTAAGTAGTTTGGCCTTCTCCAGAATGTCATATAGTTGGAATTAAACAGTGTGCAGCCTTCTCAGATTTTCTTCTTGCACTTAGTAATAGAAAGATTGACTTTTCAAAAAATAAATATGCTCTTTGATGAAATATGCATCTAATACACTTATCCTGAAAGAAAATTGCATTCATCACTGACATATGAATGGAAGAACATGTTCTAAAAATTGGTTTAATAAGAGAAAGTATTAATTTTTTTTACTGATGTTTGCTTTAATAAAAATTATATTTAATTAAATTCTATTTGCTGTTAAATAAACTTGCTAAAATGAAGTAAGTCCATTCATAATTAAACAGAGAAAAATAATTTATTTTTTCAGAACTCCTCTCTCCTTTCTCTAAGTTTTATAGTCTCAGTTTTTCCATTGGTATATCAGAAAAACATAAAAGATGTTTTTTGTTTTGTTTGTTTTTTGGTTTGTTTGTTTGTTTTCTATGTAGTATCATTCTGAAATAGGAAACTTCTGAAAACTTACTGGTGGGTCCTGAGGAAATGTTTAAATTATGACATTGAAGATTATACTGAGTCAAATATTCAGTATTCTCTGTAAGCAAGATTACAAAGTGGATGGTTTGCCTTAAATTCCCTTGCTAGATTTCCTCCCCATTTGTATAATCCCTGTATCCCTGTGACCTCCAAACACGCCCGTTCTCTCTCTCTCTCTCTCCCCCTCCCTCCCATACCCTCTCTCCTATATCCTCTTAACTATCAAATAGAGATAATAACTAATCTCTTACTACATGTGTAAAATGATAATGGTTTAAGTACTGTCAAAGAAAAACCAGAGCTGGACATTATTAGTTAAAGTGGCAAAAACAAAATTTATTCAGAACTATTGCAATAGGGGAAAGGAGACTTTGTTATAGAACTAGGTTCAGTTACAAATACAGCACAGATTTATAGCCAAGGAGCAGTTTGGAGGTCGGTGGATCGAAAATTACTAAGCATCATGGGTGAAGGGGTCTGGCTCAACCGACCCAACAAGATTCTTGCTAAAGTCAGGCCAGAATGATCAGATATCGCTGGGCATGGGGGATGGTGGAGGATGAGAAACCTGATTAGATAGCAGAGTGTGACTCCATACTGAAGGCGGGGCTTCTCCTCAGATGGTTTGGCAGGGTTCTTGCGAAATTGGATTTTACAAGGAAGAGTACAGATGGACATAGGAGAAAATTCAGGAGTCTGACTAAAGTTTGGTCAAGCAAAGTCTGTGATAATTCATTTGCAGTTTATAAAAGGAAAAGAGTGGGGAGTTGGAAAACAAGACTGGAGTGATAATATCATAGTGAGGTTACCTCTGGGTGGAAGCTTTCAACATTTTTTACTTTCCCTACCAAGGTGTGTCAGTGCCGTTTGCCTTTCTCCCACAACACACTCACACACACCCCCACAACCACACACACACACCCTCACAACCACACACACACCCACTCCCACACACTCAACCACACACACACCCACACCCCCCCAACACACACAGTAGTGGAGTGAATAATAATGAACTTCTATTATGATACCTCTGAAAAGGTACTTACCCAGCTAGACAACTATTCTGACCAGTGTCTTCACTAGCTAGATTTTTAAACTCAAAGGCAGAATTTGCCAAGTTTTAAATGTTTTCATGAGGACCACGCTAGAATTATTGTACACGAAATTCTCTTTTATTGTCTCGATAGGGCAGTGTCAAGCACAATTTCAGTTTATTGCAAACACTGTATTTGTATTGAAGGATATTTTCACAAACATTTCAATGAGACTTTGTTTTCAGGGTAATTGTTTATTAATTTGAAGAACTTTTAGCTTTCATTTATAGGACTTCATGCTGCTGTATAACGGTGAGAAAATCAATAAAGTATACTGTAAAATTGTAGCACTCTGTGTGTTGCTTGTGCCTCCCTCTGAAAAAAGAAAACTGCATTTTGAAGAGCATCATAAAGCACATCTGGATGGAAATACCTCCCTGGCGGCTGCTGTGTGCTGGAAACACCCAGCACTTGTCTAGAAATAACATACAGGGGGAGAGGTTCCGTTAAATTGCGCACATACTTCTTGAAACCAGTAAGACACTTTAGTCACGGCTATAAAGTAACACGTTCATGCATATTCGATGACTACGTTAGTTATTTTCTTAGTAGAAAGTAGACAACAGTACTGAGGGAGTAACACATGAGATATGTGGCTTTTATTTGAAGCAAATCACAGTACTGGCCAGTCCTATATGGATCTATATCAGTAACCCCTGTTGGGAGTCGACAAAGGATTAAGTACCAAGGAACACATTTTTTTTTTTTAGAGTGGGAGGGAGAGAGAGGAAGAGAGAGAGAGAGAAACATCGACGTGAAAGGGACACATCGAGTGGCTGCCACCCACACGACCAACCAGGGCCGGGGACAAACTGCAACCAAGGTACATGCCCTTAGTGGGAACCGAACCCGGGTCTCTCTGGACCGCAGGCCGACGCTCTCACCGCTGAGCCAAACCGGCCAGGGCTCAAGGAACACATTTACAGTTAAATCCAAAATGATCTGTGGGGATGGCTCAAGATCTGGCCTTGACGTCTTACAGTTTTTCTTTAGACTAGAGACTTAGTGCTCTTTGAATTCAGATGTCAGTGTTTTTTAAGATATCATTGACGCCTGGAAAACAGGGGAACTGGCAATAGAACCGACTGCAGGTAATATTGCATAGAAATAATGCAGTAGACTGCAGACATAGGAGTATTTTGTTGAAGCTTTTTATTAATCGAATAAAAGTGGAGGTTTTCTATGCTTTTAGCACCCAGTTCTAATTAGCGGCTGGAAAAGTCAAAGCTATAACATTATTCTGAATTTAAGCAGGTAAAATTCTTGCTCAACTACCTGATGTAGTTTCTGCTCCTGGGATGGGAAGTGTAAACACTGCAAAGGAATTACAGTATGGTGTAATGTCTGTCTAGTGCAGTTGGGTGGGGCAGTTCCAGGACAGGGAGGGAGGAAGCAAGGACTGCAGTGGAAATGTGACCTTAGAAGTCTAAAATTATGTGCTTTACTTACCAGACTGAAATAATATGTAGTTATTGAGGAAGTTCTGGATTTTCCACATAGTTTGGGATGAAAGAAAGTAGCAAGTCCTGTCTTTGTGCCACAAAACTTTTATCCCCTAGGGTTTGACAAGAATTTGAGGTTACTTGACCCCAGGGAGTGGGGGTGAGGTGATTCAGCGCTGCTTCAGGTAGGTGTCTGGCACTAGGCTGGCAGTCAGCAGTGTTGAGGGAAAGACTGAGCATGAGAGAACACCGTCACATCATTGCCATTTGTTCGGATGAGCAATCTCCAGCTTCTGTGAAGAGAAACTGCTTTTCCTGTTTTCTGAAGCCTTGATTTTAACATACATTCATTCAGAAAATGTTTTCTGAGGACCTCCTGTGTATTTTTTTATTGAGATATAATTGACTTGTATCACCGTGTAAGTTCAAGTTACACAATATGTTGGTTTGATACATTTATATATTGCAATATGATTGCCCCCTTAGCCCTAGCTAACACCTCTATCACCTCACATACTTATTTCTTTGTTTTGGTGAGAAAAAGTAAGATCTAGTCTCTTAGCAAACTGGAAGTTTATAATATAGTATTGTTGACTATATTCACTACGCTGTTCGTTAGATCTTCAGAATTTATTTATTAGTTGCAAGTTTGTACCCGTAAATAACATCTCCCCAATTCCTTCAACCTTCAGCTCCTCGTAACCACCACTCTACTCTCGGTTTTATGAGTTCAGCTTGGTTAGATTCCATATATTTGTCTTTCTCTGTCTAATTTATCTCACTTAACATAATGCCCTCAAGGTCCATTCATGTCCTTGCAAATGGGTGACATTCTTTCTTTCTCATGGCTGATAATATTCAGTATTGTGTGTGTGTGTGTGTGTGTGTGTGCACGCACGTGTGTCCATGTCCATTTTCTTATCCATTTATTTATTGATGGACACTTAGGTTGTTTCTATATCTTGACTATTGTGAATAATGCTGCAATATGTATGTGTGCAGATACCTCTTTGAGATACCGATTACATTCTTTGGATATATACCTAGGAATGATTGCTGGATCATATTGTAGATTGATTTTTAATCATTTTGAGGAGCCTACATACTGTTTACCATAATAGCTGGACCATTTTGCATTCCTACTAACAGTGTATGAGTTCCCTTTCTCTGTATCTTCACCAGCATTTGTTATCTCTTGTCTTTTTAACAGTAGCCATTCTAACAGGCCTGAGGTGATATCTCATTGTGGTTTTGATTTACATTTCCATGATTAGTGTTGTTGAGCAACTTTTCATGTATCCATCGGCCAATTGTATGTCTTCTTTGGAAAAATGTCTACTCAGGTCCTTTGCCTATTTTTTACTTGGATTATTTGCTTTTTTGCTATTGAGTCGTATGAGTTCTTTACATATCAGATAAATGGTTTGTAAATATTTTCTCTCATCCTGTAGGTTGCTTTTCCAATTTATATCTGGGGTCTCTATTCTGTTCCACTAGTCTGTGTGCCTATATTTATGCCAGTACCATACTGTTTTGATCACTATAGCTTTGTAATATAGCTTTAAACCAGGTAGTGTGATAGACTAGCTTTGTTTGTTTTTTTCTTAAGATTGCTTTGGCTTTTTAGGGTCCTTTGTAGTTCATATATATATATATATATATATATATATTTTTTTTTTTTTTGGTATGTGCCCCTAGTGGGAACCGAACTAGGGACTCTCTGGTCCACAGGCCAACACTCCAACTGCTGAGCCAAACTGGCCAGGGCAGTTCCCAATATATTTTAGAATTTTTTTTTATTTCTGTGAAAAAAAAATGCTATTGATATTTTGATTGGGATTGTATTTAATGTGTAGATTTCAGGTGGGATGAACATTTTTGCAGTATCAAGTCTCACAATCCAAGAACATGGGATATCTTTCCATTTATTTGTGTCTTCTTTAGTCTCTCTCATCAATGTCTTACAGTTTTTGTTGTCCAGATCTTTCACTTCCTTGGTCAAATTTATTACTAAGTATTTTATTGATTTAGATGCTCTTGTAAATGGGATTGCTTTCTTAATTTCTTTCAGGTAGATCATTGTTAGTGATAGAAATGCAACTGATTTCTGCATGTTGATTTTGTATCCTCCCACTTTATTGAATTTATTTATTAGTTCTAACAGTTTTTCAGTGGGATCTTTAGGATTTTCTATATAAAGAATAATGATATGTGCAAACAGATAATTTTATTTCTGTATAGGTACCTTTTATTTCCTTTTCTTGCTTAATTTCTCTGGCTAGGACTTCCAGTACTATTTGAATAAAAATAGTGAGAAGGGCATCCCTGTCCCCACTCTTTGGCATTTTCATATTGAGTTGCAGAATTATCCATTTTCAAGGAATGTATTATATTCAACAACTCTCAATTATCTTAGATATCGAAGACTAGAACAGACCAACAAATATTGGATCTTAACCACCAAGAAATAACCTGTTTAGCCCTGGCCAGTGTGGTTCAGTGGATAGGGTGCTGGCCCTTGAACTGAAGGGTCAAGGATTCAATTCCCAGTCAAGGTCATGTATCTGGTTGCAGGTTCAATCCCCAGCCCAGTTGGGGTGTGTGCAGGAGGCAGCCAATCAATGTGTCTCTCTCACATCAATGTTTCTCTGTCTCTCTCTCTGTCTCTCTCTCTCTCTCCCCCACCCTTCCTTCCACTCTCTCTAAAATGCAGTGGAAAAAAAATCCTTGGGTGAGAATTAACAAACAAACAAACAAAATAAATACATAAAAGAAATAACCTGCTTAGAACACTGGTTTTAGGCAGATAATATTATTATCTCTACTTTAGAGATGAGGCAGATAAAAACTTAAGGAACTTGCTTGGTTCCTACAGAACATTTTATCTTTTTATATGGTTTCTATCATAAACTAAAAATGCTACTGACTTTCTCAAAGGACATGTCTCAGGCAGTTATACTCCTATGGGGTAAGGTTAAATTATTTCTACATGTCTTATTTCTACATGTCTATTTTCTACAGGAAGTCAGTGGCATAGCTGTATATAAAAATCGAAGATATTTGACCCTAGGTGACTTTGAACTCTGCTCTTAGTATCAAAAGCAAACACTGTGACTCACTTTAGTATAAATCAGTGTCTTCCTGAAGCCTTAAAGAGAGAGAAAGTGTCGCAGATCATAAAATACAAAGTAGAAACCATAAGCGAGTAAATTGCTTCCTAGTCTTGAGAACAGTGGAAGTATTTATTACTTAACAATATAAAAATCACACATGTACATATAACTATCATGAGGAAACCCAAATTTTGCACATTCTTGGAAGCCTTAACTGAAATGTGATTTCTTTAGAGGTATCTCTTCTAGCCTAAGAATCCCTAATTGTCTTCACCTGAGGATGTAGGCAAAGCTGTGAAGTTTGCTTTGTGGTGTTTTTTTTTGGGGTGGGGGGCGTTGTTTTTGCTTTTTCGCTCCTATCATCTTCTGTGCTTTGTATCCGTATACTTCAGCTTTGCAGGATCTGTTCCCTCATTTTTTTCCTCATGGTGCAACAGAAGCCTCTTTTGTGTAGCAGCCTAGATTAAGTCTATAAACTGAACACCTTTTCATTCTTTGTATCTCTTTCTGCATCCTTTTCTTCTCTTTGCTCTGAAATCTGATAAATTAATATTCCTTATGATTTCCATGACTGGTAATAGATTAATGCATGTTAATGACTGTTAATGGCTTAATCAGCTATGCCTCCTGGGTAAAATATTTGCATTTTAAAAGGGCTTTTTAGAATCAAAACCTTATTTGAAAAGATGACTCACTGTGAGCATCTAAAACCTGTTGAGAAATCACTAGGGAGAAGTACCATGTTAGATTTTTTCCACATTTTAACATCTCTGAGAACAAGGGTACATTCATTTTTTAAAGAGTATGTTTTTATTGGTTTTAGAGAGGGAGGAAGGGAGAGGGGGAGAGAGAGCGAGAGAGACCACAAAACATCCATGTGAGAGAGAAACATTGATTGTCTGCCTCCTTCAGGACCCCTCCTGGGGATCGAGTCTGCAGCCTGGGCATGTGCCCTGACCAGGAATCGAACTACAGAACTTTCGGTGCCTGGGAAGATGCTTATCCAACTGAGCCACACTGGCGGGGCAGGGATACATTCTTAAAACTGGTGTGATAATAAAACACTGTGTCATAGTTTAATTGGAAGCATGCTTTCTTCATTCTTAGTGATGCATAAAATAATAATGTGTCTTAAAATCAATGACATTTGATTTGATGAAATAGAGTAGCTGTATTTTACCATCCTTCAAACCATGCTTTGGTGTAGGTGGAAACTACCTCCCTTACCATACTTCACTCACACACACACAAACTCACTTCTACACAAACTAAACACAGATAAATAAACACATATCCTGGCACCATTGGACCATTGGTATTTCCTAACTGACTGCTGTGGAAACTTTAATTAAAATGTGAGGGATTTTTCCATATTCAAGAAGCTCCCCCAAATTGGTTTAAGAACATCTGTACGAAATCTGCACTGGAAATATGAATTTATAGTATCTATTTACTATTTTTAATATCATTATAATACTTTGATTCCTTTTGTTCTGTCTTGCTTTGCTTTGAGAGAGAAGTGATCAGTATGAGTAAATACCACAGATGAATGTAGTGTCTTGAAGGATTGGCCATCCTTTTTAAGATGAAAAGGCTTTGTATCTGTAATTACTGATCATGTGATACACAATTTCAAATGAAAGAGTGAGTGTCATTCTTTCTTTTTAGAAGACATTAGAAACAATTGCAGAATGAAAGGCAATCTCATCAACAACAAGAAAATCAGTCAGAAAATTGGCTAAAATTCAGCTCTTTGTGCTCTTGAGACTGAAAGCTGTAGCTGAAAGAAAGCTCTCCAATTTTCCACCATGCAAATCCATTGCCGCCTTTTAGATTGGTTTACGCTTTTGAAGCCGTTAAGTAGCACCATTTCTTGACAAGAAGAACATTTATTTAAATAATTCTTTGCAATTTCTGTTTATTTATTCTTCCCGCCTCCCACTAGAATCCATAGCCCATCCTGCGCCACCAACTTCACACACTGGCTTGGATTATGAAGAATTCACTAATGTCTGTTTCTTTGGGATCTCTTTAATTCTATTAACTTTTAAGTTCAAAATTAGGATTGTAGAGTTAAGGGTTTTTTAAAAAAATGCACTACCAGTCATAGTTTCACTATTGACAATGCTCCTTTTTCTTACCCTATTTTTAAATTATTCTTTGTGAATAAATGGGGTTTTAATTTGACTTTTATTATCATAGTCTTACATTTAAAAGTTTCACAAAGGTTTGAAAACAGTGTTGGTTTTCGCGGAGACACTGCTATGCATATGCTTAGTAGGTTACAGAATAAAAGGTGAACTTTGAAAATATTAAGACCCATTATTTTCATGAAATTTTTTTGTTTGTATAGCACTAAGTAAAATTATAAACTCTATTAACTGTGAAATGTTAGTATTAATCTACTAGCTCCTTCTTAATATGTCAGCCAGGATTAGTGTTTTTCAGATCAACAGTCTTCAAAGAGAAGTGACCTGGGTGAGGAAGAAATAGGACAGGGACTGTTGTGAGAGTAGAAAAATCTGGTGAACCTGATTCCGTGTTGATAACCAGTGGCAAGAGGTGGCTGCTGCAAGCAAACAAAGAAGGTTCCAGAGGGTGTGGACTCAGAAAACAAAATTTACCCTCCTTATATTTTTGCCTAGAGTTAGCCCAGAGGCTTTGGGAATGAATGGCTAGCCTATGGCTGACAGCGGTATTGGAAAAAGTAACATCGGTTTACATGCACATCCGGACCTTTTGAACTCTTTGACAGCATTTTCATGTGGAGCTAGATCCTTTAGCTGCCATGTGGTCACAGTCAGGAAGGAGGGGAGGATGTAGAAGGTACCAACGAAAGTCTCACCCAGCTGGTGTGGCTCACTGGTTGAGCATCGATCCATGCACCAAGAGGTCACCAGTTCGATTCCCAGTCAGGGCACATGCCCAGGTTGTGGGCCTGATCCCCAGTGGGGGCATGCAGGAGGCGTCCAGTCGATGTTCCTTCTCATTGATGTTTCTATCTCTCTCCCTCTCCCTTCCTCTTTCTCTTTAAAATCAATAAAGAAAAAATATTTTTTAAAAAAGAAAGTTTGTTGGACCAAGGATCTGTGAAATGGGGTATTTGTCAAGAAAGGCACCTGTGAGTCTATTACAAGTACAGACCAGTGTACTCTGTGATGACTACATCCCCAGAGAGCTCTAAAATTAGAGTGGATAGCCAGGTCTTTGGATGGTTTAAAGCTCTGACCTGCTCAAAGGAAAGGATTTCCTTAGATAACCTCGTAATGCCCCTTCTCTCTCTCTAATTCCAAGTCTGAGATAGTTGACTTATGAAGTGCACTGAACATATAAGTGTGTGTGCAAGTAGGTTTAGTTTGTATACATAGATGTATATGTGTAAACATGTAAACCATGGTAAAATTATCTGTTTAATATTTTTATGCTCCTTTTTTCTTACCATGTAACCCTGTGCAAAATTTTCTCTCTCTCTCTCCTGTTCCTTCTCATCCTCCCTCTCTCCATATATTTCATATGTTTGCTGTATATAAAATATACATAATTACTTTTGAAGTTGGATGGCAAACATGTATGGTCCTCGAAGGTTTAGTTTCCTCATCAGATATTCTTATACTCTTATCCCTGATGTTTTCCTAACAGAGAACTGTATGTCTGTTTAATTTTAAATGTTGACAGGGAGTGAAAGGCTATTTTCAATAAAGTATGAATTTTATTTATGAAGAGAAAGAAATGTACAACATATAGTTTAATTTGGTGACATATGATATTTACAGTTGCTACTAAAGAAGGAGGTTCTGGGATAGAACCAACATCAACTTATATTTTGTCATTAAAGGGTCTTCTAATATAGTATTTCTGATAGAGATATGAGACGACAGAAAATTGAACATTTATGCATTGTGATTTGGCTTTAGTGCTTAATAACTACAGTTGGTCAAGAAGCCAAAGGACAAAAATGCCGTTTGACTTAACAATCTAGAACAATGAAGGAAACCTCCCACCTCTGGGTCAGACCCTAACTCCAGAAAGGACTCCTTCCGAAAAAAATATGGGTGTTTGCAACAGCATTTGCATTCGTGATGAAAAGCAATCTCCTGGGACAGTCATTGTGGGAAAAGTTCGAAGCCTTGGTTACTTTTATGTTGAGAACCACCTCAGTAGCAGTTGTTTGATAATGAAATTATCTACGAGGAGCTGGCCATGGTCAGAAGACAGATTTCATCAGCATACAGACAATTGCTTTGCTACTTAAAAGAAAAAGAATTCATTCTCAGCTCTCAAATATCCCTCCTCATATCTTAACTACCATAGGAGCTATTCACAGATGTGTGTGTGTGTGTGTGTGTGTGAGAGAGAGAGAGAGAGAGAGAGAGAGAGAGAGACAGAGACAGACAGAGAGAGAGAGAGAAAGAAAGAGACAGAGAGACAGAGAACAAACACATTCACAAAATTTAAAGGACAGGTGATTTCTTGGGCACTTGCTCCCAGATGACAGTGATAGTATTTCACTTATCCCAAACCCGATTTTGTCCTGTCTTTGTTGCTTTTGCCAAACCACCATCTGGTTGCCCTGTTATCTCTCGTCAGCTCTCTTGTCTGATTAGGAAAGAACACTTCTTTAGCAAGATGCTAGGTGCATCTGTTAATGGAGCCAAGGATTTCTTCCTGGTGCTTGGAACAAGTTGTTATTGTCAGCAACAACTTGAAAATAGAAAATTTGAAACTCTCTTAGTATAACATATAAAATTTTTACTGGAAATAAAAACTTTATATAGCTAATAGAAATGGAAAAAGAGCCACACAATTCTTAAAAATAACAAAAAGAGCCTAATGATAATTGAGTGTCCTGTCTAAACATACTTAATGAACTTTGCTTTGCCTCTAATTTCTGCTTTCTCTTTGGATTAATTTGATTGAGCAATTATTTATGTTCTTAACTTGGTGCGTTTATAGGAAATGTAGAATATGTGGCTGGCCAAGCCCTTCTAATACAGGGCTTTCTAGAAAAAAATTGCCAGATGTTGCTTGAAGTGGAAGATTAGATGAGGACTCTTTCCCCCTGTTTCTCTGCCTATTGCAAAAGAGCGTTATTGCTGTCTGAGTGTGGCTGGGGTATCCACTCCGGTATGAAACCTATCTACAAGAATGAGATAGGTGGTCAGAAGAGGTTATTTGCCCCCAATGCCTAATGCCAGGCTAGCCTGGAGTGCCTGGCCCTTTATGTGCCCTGATCATTTAATCCATGGACAAAAGAGTGGTTAAGTCCAAGTTAGCAAGAGGAAGTGGAGGGACTAGAGAGAGGCAGTCATTTTACCACACTAACTGCATGCATAAAGGACATGGTAGAAAGCATGAGAGGGCTTACTGTGTGTGGACATTGGCCTTTAACTCATAGTGACTCAATCTCTTATGAAAAGAGTCCCAGCAACACCTTCGGTTCTGCATGATCAGACTTCTGTTTGGGGAAGGAGCTGGTAAGGAGATAGGGAGAGGTGCTGGTAGCATTTCCTCCATCAGTCTCCTCGAGTGAGAAGTGGAAATACGGCCATTCTTCTAAAGCAGAAAAACAAGGGGAGAAGGATTCATCACAATAATTCTTTCTGCCTTTAAGAAATTTACAATTTCTTTGTTGAGTCCAGACAAAGCAAAGCAAAGCAATAATAAATAATACTTCCCAGTATGGAGTAAAGAACTAAATTGTGACTTTTACAATGTGGTTGTTTTCTATAGTATATTAAAGATGTTGCATTGAGTTAGGCTATATATAAGGCATTGTTCCTCTACCCTGTATTTACCAAAACCAATAGGAAAAAAAGACTCTACACTAGTTATAAAGGTGTAAAATAACAGAATGGAGAGACTGTGAAGTAAAAATAAAAAGCACATCTATTTTGAGAAATAGTATTGCAGTAGACATTGAGAATTTCAACTTTGGAGCCATGAAGCCCTGGGTTTGAATTTTGCAATTGCCACACAATTGTTGCATGGCCTTGGAAAAGGCACCGAACCTCACTAAGACTATTTTCTTATATGATAAATGGGGATACTAATAGCTTACCTATTAAGATTGCAGTGAAGAAAATATGCCAAGCACCTAATGCATGGTTCCTGGCTCATAACAGTTAATAATGAAGATGATTTATATTGCCAGTATTATACTGGATGAAACAGTCGATAAAAATAAAGTCCCTTTTTTGAATGGGAGGTGGTTTGCTAGATAAGGAAGTTATAAAACTTTTTAAAAGTGTAATCCTAAGGATTAGGTCTGAATAGAAAGCAGTACGAACAATTTAATAAAATATACCACTGATACTTTCTCTCGTGTCATGAAAGAATATAGACATAGTGCATCTATAAAACGACAAGAACAAAACAAGTTTTTCTTTCTAGAGAACAGCTTGTGTACCACAAATAACTAAATCTTAAAATAAATTTTATTAGGATGCCTATTATTATCTCAGCATACAGATGATACCCTGTTGAAGAACCTCAGGAGCAATTCCTATATATTGAGGCCAGTGGCATATCATTATTTTCTAATGTTCATGATTACTTTTGTTTGTGAGAAAATAAATTTTGGTGTTTTGGAATCTGGACGCATCATTCAGACCACTAAGTCATAAGAGACTGGTTTCCTGAAGCCACTCTGAAGGCAGGACCAGGTCTGTCTTGTTCACAGACAAACCTCAAGTGTATAACATGTTCCTGACACATAGTTGATGTTCAGTAAATATACAGAGTAGGTGGGTGAGTGAGAAATCAGTGGTCACACTTCATGTGTTGTATGGTCTAGAGGGCTATTTCCTAGTACAGTAGTAAGGACGTTGACTTTGGAATTGAAGAGCTAACTATGAAAACAGGAGAGTTAGGGGATCTTGGAGATAGATTTTTACTCATGAAGATGTTTTGTAGATTAAGTCAGATAATTGAGACAAAATCATTTAGGGAACTGTAAAGTTGCAATACATATGGAAAGTTATTACTCCATTTGATCATCTAATTACACAGTTTTACCTACTGTTATAGTTCTTTAATCTCATTTCTACCTGCACTCCCTTGAATGCAGTCTGAGAAAGCCATTTAACGTTCATTATTTTTGCTTAATTGCAATAATATTCTAGTTAGTTTTAAATATAGGTCATTAAAAAGCTTAGAATACTTCTGCCTGCAGGAAGACATTTGTATTTTTTAACATGTACCTCATCTGATAAAAAGGACCAAAAATAAGAGGAAAAAATGGGCGAGGAGAATGCCCATTGATATCCTCAACAAATTTTATAGGAGTCCAGCTCCTAGGACAAGAAAGCTAATGTTCAAAATATAAACCAAAAATATTAAAATCAGGAACTTTGATTGTTTTCTCTATATAGCATATTTTAGGTGGTCATGATGTACATTTTAAATATGTATGCATTTTAACATACTGTACCAACTTTATATTTAGTAAACAGTCATTCATTCAGATAAATTCATTAAGTTCTTTTGGAACATGTCGAGGTGTTCATTTGGATTGTCCGAAGGATCAGTGGTCACAGGAGGATGCCTTAGGAAGAAAAGAGCTCCCTGTCTTTTAATCTAGCACAGTGATATTATGATTAGAAGATTATAGTTTGGAATAAATAGCCTAGATCAGAATTCCAGCTCACTTACTTATCAGTAACTTTACATTATGCTGCTTATTTAACCTAAGCCTCCATTTTCTCATCTAAAGAATGGGCAAACTATTATCTGTACCATGCAACTATTATGAAGATTAAGTAGAATTATGATTGAAGGGCAGTTGGCACAGTGTTCAGCAGCATATAACCACGCTCAGCAGCTGGCAGCCCTTGCTGTTTAGGTACTTGTTTGTCTGAACTTTATTAGTGTAGTTATCTATGTCTGCACATCAGTTATATTCACTACATCATATTATACTTTAATGAGAGGGTTAGTCTTCATGGTGTTTTGAATTTTCCCATCTTTAAAACCTATGATTGGTTAAAGTTTGATTTGTGCTAAATAACTTGTACTGTGTATATACAAAGTTGGCCATGTAAATATGGAATGTATTGAACTGTAGATTATTTGATCTCGTTTTTGTGGTCTTTATTGGGACTCTTACTTTATGACCTGTCACTCCCTTTGGATAGCTGGAGAGCCAAAGTTTAATAGGTTGCTTAAATAAAAACACAGTTTTAAAGAAAATAGAAACCAACAAGGCAGCAAAGACCTTACTGGCTAACCAAGAACAGATCAGAAAAACACGTACATAACAGGAAGGAATTCTTATTGTCTTAGTAACTTGGTTACTATTCTGAAGAAAATGTAGAAACATTTTTTTGAAAATGAAGTAAGTTCTTCTGTGAGTTTTAGGTACATAGGAAATGTTCTCACATAAAATATGGGAAAGGTTGAAATGGAGAACTTGTGTTGTCTATGTAATTGCCTTAATAATCAAGACACTATCCCAAATTAAGTACCTTTTAGCCAGTTTTTAGATATCTTTGGTATCTGTGGAAGGCGGGTGTCTTCCAGGACCCCCTGCAAATATTAAAATCCAGGGATGATCAAGTATCTTATATGAAATGGTGTAGGACTGCATTTAACTTATATTCATTGGTAGGCCACAGCAAGTTATACCCACACATCACTTCTTTCATGTGGATTCAGTGTAATGCTTGGCACGAGTGTCAACTTCAAATTTTGCTTTGTGGATCTTTCTGAAATAAAAAAAATATATATTTTCTACCTATAGTTGGTAGAATATGCAGATGTGAAAACTGCGGATGTGGAAGGCCGATATGTATCTTTTAAATGAACAAATAGGCATGCCTGGCCCTGGCCGGTTTGGCTCAGTGGTTGGAGTGCCGGCCAGCGGACCAATGAGTTGTGGGTTCAGTTCCAGTCAAGGGCACGTACCTTGACTGGTTGTGGTTTGTCCCCGGCCCTGGTTGGGGTCGCACGGGAGGCAACCAGTCCATGTGTCTCTATCACATCTATGTTTCTCTCTGTCTCTCTCTCCCTCCCACTCTATCTGATGATAGATGGAAAAATATCCTTGGGTGAGGAATAAAAAATAAAAATAAAATAAAACCAAATAAGTAGGCATGCCTGTCCCACTTTAATAAAAGTGCAGCTTTAAAAAATTAAATAATCTGCCTGGCCGGTGTGGCTCAGTGGTTGAGCGTCAACCCATGCACCAAGAGGTTGCCAGTTTGATTCCTGGTCAGGGCACATGCCCAGGTTGTGGGCCTGATCCCCAGTGGGGGGCATGCAGGAGGTGGCCAGTCGATGTTCTCACTCATGGATGTTTCTCTCTCTCTCTCCCTCTCTAAAATCAATAAAGAAAAAAAAAATTTAAGTAACCTTAGTGCACTGTCTTATACATTCAGTTTTTCAAGCAATAGGATATAAAGCATTTGAATGTTTCTGAGGCAACAGTGAAATATGACTTACTATAACATAATAGTTTGATGCTATGTCATAGTAGGAATAGAAACAGATTAGCCTCAGCTGAATGGCTTAGTTTGTTGGAGCATTGTCCTGTACACCAGAAAGGCTGCAGCTGGATTCCGGGTCAGGGCACACACGTAGGTTGTGTGTTCGATCCCTGGTAACGCGCCTACAGGAAAATTATAGTTTGGAACAAATAGCCTAGATCAGAATTCTAGCCCACTTACTTATCAGTAACTTAATTTTATGCAATTGATTTAACCTGAGCCTCAATTTTCTCATCTACAAAGTGGGCAAACTATTCTCTATGCCATACAACTATTATGAAGATTAAGTAAAATCAACTAGAAATAATTCTCTCTCACCTCAATGTTTCTCTCTCTCTTTAAAATCAATTAAAAAAAATCTTTAGGTGAGATTAAAAAAAAAAAAAGAAACAGATAAAAAAAACTCTATGCCAAGATAAAATGGTTTTTGACTCTTATGTTACAAATAGAGACCTTCTGTTGGGTCTAACATAAAGTTTAATGATCTTCATCTTGATTAATTTCAACTCTAGAAGAATTCAGCTTTTGTTATAAACTTCAATTCGCCATCTACAGTCATCACGAAAAGAGATGTTTATTGACTTTTAAGTTTCAAAAGAACTATTTCAAATCAATCATGTAAGAGGCCTTTTGATGGTAATGTACATACCTGATCAGTCCAAGAAGAGCTGCTGCTTTGAAAAAAAAGTGATGAAGAATCAATAAAGATTCTTTTCAGAAATATAGATCCACAAGGCTTTTCATGAAAGGCGAGTTTTGCTCGCATAAATGCCTTGAAACCTTTTAGATTATTCTGATTTTTCTATTGTGGTTATTATTTTATTACCTTTAGTTTGATTACAACTTTAAGCCCGTTTTTCAACAGATTTGTCTTTCACTTATGAAAGAGCAAATTGTCAGTCTTTTTACTAATCTCTTTATCTAGCTTTAAGGTTTTCAAGAGTGTCTGTTACACATAAGTTCAGAGATTATTTGATTTTTGGTAAGGAACTTATTGCTGTATCTCTGAAATCATCAATCCTTAGGTTTACAGATACTGATTTTGAAATAGGTTTTAAATTTTGATATTTTCTTTTTTTTTAATGAGAGTTCTAAACTTAAAATACTTTAAAAAGAACATTGTAACAGAAAATTTAATCAACATATGAGCCAAATCCATAAATATTTTGACATTTTATTAATATTGGAACAGAAGAATTGCTTTATAGGCTGTATTGGACTGCTTGTTATTTCCCTCTTCTGTAAATAAAGAACACCTAAAAGTTATGGTGATATTTGCTGAAAAGTTCAATTTAATAATTTAATTAGCCCTTTCATTTTCACCTAAAATATTATCTAATCTTGGTCTAAGAAGTCACTCTTTAATTGCTACCATGGTAATAATTTTGTTGAAATGAAACAATTTTTCCAACTATTGTATTAGAGTAAATAATTTTATAATGAAAAGTTTATACAAATGTAACCGGCTTTCCTAGCTCTCTCCTTTTCCTCTTTGCTCAGGAAAGTAAAACTGAATGAGTTAACAAACAAACAAAAAATGTATGAGGAAGATTTTGGGTTATCAGTGCTTAATTTATCTGCTATAATACTTTGTCCTAAACACTGAAATAAATTCAGATATACTAACTGACGATAGGTAAGGCTTTGGTTTCCAAGAATCTTATCCACGCGTATTCTTTGTAAAGCTTGTAGTTTGACCTGAATAAGACACTACATTTGGTTTCGTGTGGAATATCCTCTAGCTCCTGTATAAATGAAAAGCCTCTTCATATTTGTCATAGATGGGGATTTATTCCTTTTGAGTTTGATTTTTAAGACATTAAGAGCAGTGGCAAGGCAACATTTTTTTAAGAACCATAGGATCATCAAGTCCTATTGTAAAATTTGTGAACTTGGGTTGCCATTGATTTTTGTGGGTTTTTTTTCCCCCACATTTGTTTATAGTAATAATAACTACAATATGTTGGAAACTTTGATGTGCCAGTTTCCTTACATGTATTAATTCTAATCTTGTATTTTAATCTTGTATTTAAGTTATTTTAAATCTTGGTATTTGCATCTTACAGGAAAAACAATTCAAGATTAATTTAAATAATTTACACAATATCACATAGCAAATGAGTGGAAGAATTAGAGTTCAAGTTCATGGTGTCTGACTCCAATGCAGTATTTCTCCCATTATGTTATTAACTCTGCCCCTTCAGTTCCACTTTCACACACACACATACACACACACACACACACACACACAGCCCCCTAAATTCTGTTGAGGTTTGTATAAATGATAATGGCTTACTGTATTATTTTGCCTAAATATCACATCACTATTTTAAAAGGAACCTTTGCTACTTTAACCCAGAATAATAACTGTGTATACAAATATCTTGATACCTACTTGAGACCCTTTAAAAAAAATTCAGGATTCTTTCAGCCGGTAGAAAATGATACCAAAAGCAGAGAAGCCCTTTTGCTTATGAGCCAGGGTCATTCTAGAGCCTTCCATGCTATTTCTACAAAGTTATGGTAACTCCTCAGGGAACAGAGATGGTTGCAGTTTATCATTAGCTTAAATATTAATAAGTGTATCAATAAAAAATAACTTGGGAAAGTTTTTTAAAAATGTGGTATTATATTATCAAGAGACTGTATAAAGTGAACTACTAATCTACTTTAGCATCCTTAAATACAGTCAATTTTTGTTGTTTGTGGATTATTTCACAATTTATGTAGCTCCTACTATGTGTAATGTATGATGATGCTTTCCATAAATGTAGAGATGAAAAGGGAATAATTTCTGTCCTTAGGAATTTTACAGTCTATTGGGAAAATCAGCAGCATTTTGATTTAACATTTATGGTGAAATATACTTACTGCCTAAAGAAGCACTCACAAGAGGTTTAAAATAAAAGTCAGTAACTCCCTCCATACCCTGTCTCGGAATGTGAGAAGATTTGACAAAAATCTCTCAATTTGCCTCAATATGTGAATTCTTAGAGTTCATAGTACAATACGCATAGAGTTGGAGGAATAGCTTTCGCTACACAATCCTCTTACCTTTTGTAAGTTAAAAATGCAAATTAAACTCTAATTTTAGAAACAGTTCACTAATTAAAATAAATAACTCCATATCTACTTGATATAATAAATGCTAACTTTTTTAGGTTCAGTGTACACCTCTGGCTTCTGTATAGAAAAAGCATGCTGTAGATATAGGAAAATAAATTGGCAGAAGTTATTATATAATTAGCACGGAATACTATATAGATGTAGACCAGAGTTGTTCAA
Organism: Tadarida brasiliensis; assembly: GCA_030848825.1. NCBI lineage: Eukaryota > Metazoa > Chordata > Mammalia > Chiroptera > Molossidae > Tadarida > Tadarida brasiliensis. The sequence continues at coordinate 65,686,038 of CM061257.1, forward strand.
CGCAAGTATAATGCAAACCACTAGTGTGACTTTAAGTTTTCCAGTACCTATACTTTAAAAAGTAAACAGAAACAGTTGTAATTAACTTTAATAATAAATTTATTTAACCTACTATATCTAAAATATCATTTCAACAGATAATATAAATATTATTGATGCAACATTTATATATATTTTTACTAAATCTTTGAAATCAATGTGTATTTACAATATATATTTGCACACTTTAATTTGAACTAGCCACATCTAACGTACTAATAGCCATATGTGGACATTGATGGGTAAATTAACATTATAGATGTTCAAAGGAAGTTTTGATGAAACAAGAGTAGAAATGTATTGAATATGTAAAACTTGTTTTGAGACTTGAAATTTTTGCAGAATTTATGTCAATGGAAGGAAAAAATATCTAACAATAAGAAGGGATGCTAGGTTTTGAGAAAACATAACAATGAAAATTCATCATAATAGTTCCAGCTGTTGAGCAGATTTTCAATTTATAATATATTTCATGTTAGTATTAAGGAAGATCAGTATACAGTTTAAGGAGTATGTAACAATCAATTTGTTACTCTTACTATATTTTCTAAGAACATTGGACAAAACATTTCCAAACGGGTATTTAGTTGAATAGTAATTTCTCAAGATATTATATGGAAAAATAATTTTTTTAAATTTAAATAGTGTTCAGAAACTAAATAACCCTGCCTGGTGATTCACAGTGAACTCAGCATAATACATTTTTTTGAATGTCTTATAAATAAACCTTTTAAATTTTGTTTAATCCCATCTTCCCAAACTTACTTGACTAAGGGCTCTTATTTTCACAATGCCACTGTAACATTCATGGATCTGGTGCCCTGTGGGACATGTGCTTAGGAACATTGTTCTAAGGTATTTCCTTTTTACAGGGCTGTAGATGTGTATGGAGAGTGTTTTTTCACTACTTCCAGAATTTAGGAATACTTTAATTATGTATTTCTAATTACTTAGTTAATTTGTCACATTTAGTTAGATGATGACATTTATTCATTTATTCACTGAAATTACTATCTATCTTCTTATTTATGGAAATGCATTTTTTCGTGAACCGTAGTTGCTTATATGATTTCTAATGATTCATGTAAATTGATAAATGATAGGCACATCACTTTGTTTGTACCTTATTAAATATTCTGCAGTTAAAAGTCCTGGACATATTTGCAATCTGTGTTTGATTATCCACTGATTTTTTTAACTGATTTTCAAAAAAATTATGGGGGACGCTACATTTTTCATCATTAGTTTTTTAAAAATGTTTAATTGCATAACATTGTCAGATTACTTGCCTGTAGTTTGCCTCCAGAAACAACTATGATTTCTATAGATACTCTTTTTTTTTTTTTACTTTATTTTTTAATCCTCACCTGAGGATACTTTTCTATTTATCTTCAGATAGAATGGGGTGGAGAGAGAGGGAGAGAAAGGGAGAGAGAGAAACATCGATGTGAGAGGGACACATTGACTGGTTGCCTCCCGCAGGGCCCTACCCTGACCATGGCCGGGGACAAACCACAATCGAACCGCAACCGAGGTTCATGTCCCTGACCAGAATTGAACCCGCAACTCATTGGTCCACGGACCAATGCTCTTACCACTGAGCCAAACTGGCCAGGGCTATAGATATTCTTTAGTAGACACAGAAGACAAAATAATTTGCCATATTCCAAAGTAGTTTATTTTTCTTTATGTATTGCTTTTATTAGGCTCTATGTTGATAATATTTGCCTGATATGAAGATATTTGCCTGATATCAGTTTCAGGTCCTATTTTTGTCCTTCCAGAAGATGCCCAGAGGCTGACATGTGCATAAGACATGGGGCCCAGTACAGTGACCATTTGGAGAGTCTTCTGTTCCTTATTGCCTCCCTTCACTGTATAAAGAAGTTTCAAAGGATGCTCCACTGAAATAGATAGCTGTATGATTACAGAAAGGAATGAGCACTATGTGTTCTGGTTGTGAAAATTCAAGTGAGGAGCTGCCAGAGTCAAACCTGGCACCGAGGCGTGGATTTACCTTTGGAGGACCCTTCTTCTTTGCAGTACTGGCATACTGGCTAAATGAACAGCAGAGAGGGGCAGATGGTGGAGGGGCAGACTCCAGCAACATCCTTCTCTAAGGTTAAGTAGAGGAGGCAGCAGCCTGATCAACCAGGATCACGTACATGGAACAGAAGTCTAGCCATGCTTCTCTTTGAACTGCACAATGTAAACTCCCTTCCCCGCCAACCTTTGGTTAGAAACGTTGCTCAAAGTACATGTAATACTGACTTTCCCGTGCATCTAATCAGTGGGACGCTAAGACAGTTCTAATTTTATTTAAGAATAGTGATATTACACTTTGAGTTTCAGTTTCCTTTACTTTGGGCTAGATTGGCTGCTTAGAACTTCCTCTCCAAACTAAATTTCTCTGAATGATTAAGCTCATTGTGTTGGTTTGTCTAATGTTTTTTACCAAAAGTTTGGTATAGTGTTTTAATTGCATTAAGAATTAATATTTATTGCCCTGGCCGGTTTGGCTCAGCGGTTAGAGCGTCGGCCCGCGGTCTAGAGAGACCCGGGTTCGGTTCCTGCTAAGGGCATGTACCTCGGTTGCAGTTTGTCCCCGGCCCTGGTTGGTCGTGTGGGTGGCAGCCACTCGGTGTGTCCCTTTCACGTCGATGTTTCTCTCTCTCTCTCTCTTCCTCTCTCCCCCTCCCACTCTATCTGAACAAAAAATGAAAAAATGTCCTCAGGTGAAGATAAAAAAAAAAAAGAATGAATATTTATTAATTGTTGTTAAAGGCCTACTATATTTTTTTTTCTCCTGTAAAGACTGAGTAGAACCAGTAGATCCAACTCATACAGTGTGTGTGTGTGTGTGTGTGTGTGCGCGCGCACACGCATGCATGCGCTCACACTATATTTACTTAGTTGTAATTTCTCCTACTCAGTTTTTCTGGTATTAAAATTGCTGTAGCCTTTTTCTCTCAGTATCTGGCAGTTTTTCTGTGCCCTAATCTTAACGTAAAAATTGCACTTCCTGCTTACTGCTGACCAGGAGAATCTCTTCTTTGCTCTTTCCTGGTCTCTTTGCACTCTATTTTCAGTAGCCTCAGAAACAGTTATGTAGGGGAAAGGTCTTTTGTTAAAAAGAAGGAAATTAAGCAACCATTTCCCCTTTCCTTCTTTGACCTGCACCTGCAAGCAAGTGGTCTGTGCTTCAATCTTTTCTGTTTACATTGCTTTAGAAGAACTCACAGATACAGAGCAGTATGGTGATTACCGAAGTGGGGGTGGGGGAAGGCAGAAGCGAGTCAAGGGGCCATAAAGGGAGACTGAAGGAGACTTGACTTTGGGCGGTGAACGCAACAAGACGGTGTGAAGCTGATGTAGTATAGAATTGTACACCTGAAACCTACAACCTATATAATTTTATTAACTGATGTCACCTCAATAAAGTCAATAAAAATAAAAAATATAAAATGAATCAATCATTGTTTCAGAGAACTGACCTTTAAAAAATCTACATAAAATAATGGAAAAAATAAATGCTACAAAATTTACTGTTCGTAGTATGTTGTTTCTTAAACTTGAACTGCAAGGTATAAGCAGTTGTCTTCATCTGCATTGATGATATCTATTTCCTGTATGTAGTATCAGGTATTCTGCTAACATTTATAATAAAATTAAATAACGTGGCAAAACTCTCAATGATTGTTTATTTTGTTAGGTAGCACTTTTGGTAAGTGTAGAATATTTAAAATTATTATTTAAAACATTTAAAGGTAAAGGATGGTAAAGTTAATAAAGTTATTTTTGTGGAGTTCAGGCACCTACCATGAGTTTGGCAGAGAAGTGATATTCAAATCCTGTTAACACTGTGGAAATAAACATTTGATTTCATATAAACAATATTTAAACAAGCCTTTCAGAATCTTTCAGGGTCTTCATAATAAGAAATATTTACAAGCATATATTAACAATGGCATAATTTTTCAAATTTTATTTTTATAGATCAAGTGGCCAAATAAACACTATTTAAATGTTCTAGAACTGAAATGTTTTTACTTTAATTTTTAATTCTATCATAGATTACTATTAAAATAATTCTGTTTTTCACAAGAGTGCTTTTATATATGACTGAATTAGCATTATAATTACATTGTCTTATAGGAGAGATGTACTTCATAAATTTAAATTGTCTTGCGTGGCCCGGCCAGGGTGGCTCAGTGGATTGAGTGTCGTCCCATAGACTGAGAGGTCCCGGTTCAATTCCCGGTCAGGGGACATGCCCAGGTTATGGGCTCCATCCTCAGTGGCGGGCATGCAGGAGGCAGCCGATTGACGTTTCTCTCTCATATCGATGTTTCTATCTCTCTCTCCCTTACCCCCTCTCTCTAAAAAACCAATAACAACATATTAAAAAATAAAAAAAATTAAATTGTCTTGTGTGTATTCTCACACATTCAACACTTTACATTTTCCTGAAATGGTCCTCTAAGTGTTAAAAAAAAAGTTCAGTTTCATAGATATTTTATTTTACATAACAATATGACAGTGGCCAGGGATTTAGAAGCTTTTCTGAACATCATTGGGATCAGTGTGAACTTCTTGAAGAATCCTTTTAAACCACTCCTAGAAAGAACAGAGCATCTGAGATCGCCATGTGCTGCAAGATCAGCAGATCGTCAGTTCTGCCTTCAGTCCTGCAAGCCTGGAAATCAGTGGGTCTCTCAAATCCCTCCTGTATTTTTAACCATTTCTAAGAGTCATGACTCTATTGTTGATGCCAAGCTGTGGCTAGTTCTGCACCATTCCAGCATCATGGCTTGTACTGCAATTCCGGGGAAGGAGAATGGTTACAAAACTGCTACTCTAACATTGAAAGTGAGATCCTTGAGTGTTGCTCAAAGAACTACTCTTTTGGCTATGGCCTCTTCATAGGAATCTCCTGTATCCTATTGGATATAAAAAAGTCACTAAGGCCAGCTCAGATTCAAGAAGCGGCTCTGCCTCCAAATGAGGAGAGTGGCAAAATCATACTGAAGAAGAGATGATGGGATGGGAGTGATCTTACAGCCATCTTTGGAAATGTAATCTGCCACAATAGGTTACCCTAAGAATCTTGACTTTCCTTCTATAGGTGATTGAGAGTTATTGAATAATATTAGATAGGGCTAATGCTATAATCAGAAATATGTTTTGCAAAGTTTACTGATAAATTTTTGAGGGAAATATGATAATAAAGGGAGTTCATTGTGTGTGTTTTTTTTTTTTTTTGCTTTACTTTTCTTCAAATAATTCAAGAGTATTTTGAGCATATCTAGAGACAGAATGGAAAGAAGTAGAAATAATCTTAAAGGTAGAAGGAAGCACAGAATACTTCTTTAATGAGTCAGACTCCTTCCAGTAATTTACCTAAATTTTCTTGGTGGAATACTGAGTCTAAATTCAGGCATCATGCAGATGTCAGCCTGTTGGCTATTGAGTACAATTCTCATTAAATACCTGCTTTCATTAAGTAGAAACATTTCAAGATGTATCATCAAATCAGGCATCTTCTTCTGGAGACTCTGATTTGTCTATTAAACTCTAATCAAAGTATCTTTTATACAGTGCAGAAATTTTTAAATGACCATAAGGAACTGTCATGTTGAAGTCCTAAATATCCACTGCAAAGATACCAGTATTGAAGATGACACAAAATGAAGCTGTATTTGTTTGGGCTGTCAGATATGTCAACATATAGTTAGTTGTATTTATTGATGGAAACTTATACATTTGAATGTCTGATACTTATAGCATTTTCATTTGGAGCTATTTTTATTACCACTGAATATTAAAAAGTGGATAATTCCATGTTAAGCCACTTTACATTTTCTATTTCGTTTACACTAAGGTGGTTTTCTTTATGTTATGTCTCTCAAAACAGGTAGAGACCTCATACTGTTAATTACATTTGGAGGATTGACTTTATAAAGTTTTATGGGAACACAAAAAGAAAGTGAAAAATAATTTCAACCCTGAATAAACAATACTAAATACTCAATCATATTAGACAATTGTTTACAAAAAATATTCCATATCTGGTTGAATAATTATCGGAGAGTTTTGAATTCATAACTCCAAAAGAGTGTGAGTATTGAGTATGTCTGACAGTAACAAGTGCTAAGGAGAAAATTAAAGTGGGATGATGAGAAATGGCATACAATAGCAGTTGTATTTTTATATAAGATGTTCAGGGAAGGTCTTTCTGAAAAGGTAACCTTTGAGCACAGATCTTGAGGGGGGAAAACTTGTGGGAAGAATAATTTAATCAACAAGAATGTCAAGTGCACAATGCTCTGGGCAGGAGAGCATTTGGGTTTTTGGAGACGAGTGAAGAGGAGAATGTGTAGCAGAGTGGCCACATGTATATGGGGGAATTAGATTGTGCAGTCCTTTGTACGGAACTTGGCTTTTATTCTGTATGTTATAGGAAAGGCTATGAGTGTTTTTAAGGAGCAGTGAGAATTTCCCATTTGACAGGTGCACTCTGGAGTCAGTGGTGGGAGTACCCTGGTTGCAGGGTAATCGGAATGGCGATGGTGGCTTTTATGAGGGCGGTAGCAGTTGCAATGGGGTCATAAGGAATTGCTAAAGAATTGATGGGAGGTGTGCAAGAAAGAGACCTCAGGGATGACTGGTTTATAGGCTGGGCTGCAAAGGTGGAATTGTCATTTACTAATATGGAGAGGTTTGTGAGATGAGCAGTTATTTGAGGAAAACCAGGTGTTTAGTTTGAGACATGTTAAGGTTGAGATGTCTATTAGACAAGGAAGTGGAAATGTTGAGTAGGCTATAGAATATGTGAATCTGGATTTCAGAGGCTTAGGTCTGGGCTGAAAATACAGATTTGGGAGTACACAGTATGTAACTGGCTTTTAGAACATAAAACTAGGTGAGACCTTGGGAAGCAGTACACCTGGAACAGATACAAAACATATTGAATGTAAACTGTAATTTAAAAAAAAAAGAGGAGAGATCCAAGAACTGAGGAGTGTGCACATGTGGGGACTGTGGAAGTGATGAGGAAAGATGGGCAGTACACAGGGAAGGAGAAACCAAGGAGGGAGCAGGAGAAGTAAGAGCGAGTTGTACCAGAAGTTAACAAAAGGAAAGGGCCAGTGTGGAAGGGGTTAGTCAACTTGGACAAAGACTGATGATAGGTGTTAAATAAGATGAGAGGTGAATGATCTTAGCAATATGAAGATTATTCTTTTTTATTTTTTTTGACAAAAGCTCAATTAAAATGGTAGTGATAAAAAAACTAGACTATGTTTAAGAGAAAGTGGGAGAAGTAGAATGAGAGACTGCACGTATGAGCAACTCTTTGGAGTAGCTTTGCTATTAAAAAGAGAAGAAAAATGGGGCAATAGCTAGATGGAGGGAGTAATTAGGGAATTTTTTTTTTTTTTTAAGACTGAATGCATTATACTTGCAGGGAATAATCTAATGCAATAATCCAGAAGAGAATATAAAATTAACCATGCAGTTTGAAAAGAGCACAATTATTTTTGAAGCAAGGCTACTGAGTAGCTTTGAGGGCATGGAATGAAGTGCAGATTGGGAAGAATTGGCCTTGTAGGCACTTCAGTGATTTTTCTTTAGTAATGGAAGGGAGGGCAAATTACATGGACACAGGGGCGAGTGGGTTGGAAATATGAGACTGAAAGTCAGGGGAAGTTCTTTTCAAAGTGCTTCTGTGTTGAGTGATAGACAAACCTGAGAGTGAGGGTTAGGGGAAGGCATTGAGGGTTTGAGGGGAGAGAAAAAGTATGAACAGACTATCTAGGTAAGTTGGAGGGGAATGGATAAATAGGATTGTTGGTGAGCAACCAGGGACACACTGGAGGTTAAATCCTATGAGTCTAAACTCAGCAGAGTGATCAATAAAATTTTTTCACAAAAATAAATGAATTGTGTATTTTTCAGTTCGTTTAATAACATCTAGCCTTTTAGTTGCTAGGTCATTACAAGGCAATGGAAAGCAGGTGTATGTTCTAAGGAAGAGCATGACATTGGAAGTTCCAGCCAAGTCCATGGGTTTGATAAGTAGCAAAGGCATCATCAGAGTTCTGACTAATTCAGTCTTGGGTGAAATAAACTGATAAGTGACCTATCATATAGACTTGAGATAATGGACTTCAGAGAAAATCTTCAGAACATTTTCCTAGGTTTCTCAGTGAAGAAACAGGTCAAGAGAGGTTAGAGGCATTCTTTATCTCCTGTGAATCTTACGGCTTACAGAGAGTTTAGAAGATCGCAGTAGGTATGCTCTCCTAGGAATGTTACATTGTATTCTATTTTTATTCCTTCTGATAAAGCATTCCTGTTTGGTTTTTCAGTTTATGTTTGATTGCACAGTTACCTAAATTCTTTTTGACAGATTTAGTATTAAGGGGAGACAGATGAGTAGGTATTCCAGTTTTAAAAGCTCATTAATTTTAAAGAAATGTGTTTTGAATTAATGTTTTGAGTGCTCTATTTTTCTTTTTACACTATTTCTTCTGGATGAATAGAATTCTATCAAAGAAATAGGTTATTTAAAAATGATTAGATAGGAGTTATATAAAAATGTATGTGCAATGTTCTTGAGAAATAGGTTGAATGTAATACTCAGCTAGTGAAGCATTATCATTAACAATACAAGATTACATTGTAGCTCTTCTTTACAAAGCCAGCTATAAAAAATGTTTTCTTTTAAAAGCATTTTCAAAGTGTCTTTCACTTGGGTGAGCATTTATTAAATGGAAGTCCTCTCATCAACCTACAGTATGTGTTTCTTAAGCACATTGACTGGAAAAAGGATGTTCTTGACCTACTCACTTAGGAGAAATATAAATCGTTACCTTCTACTTGAAGTATAATAGCAAGTTTAACGATGGGTGAGTAAGCTATCACTGTACAGATATCAATATGAGCTGTCTGTCCTGAAGTTCAGGAAAAACACATTTGATTTCATTTGTAACACATGCAGCGATACTCGTGCATACCCACTTTTCAAAGTCAATGTTTTGTCTACTTGGATAGCAAATACACATTTTAGAGGTCTGTTTATATAGTAAAATACATCAGATGTTCCTAACTAACACATTTAGAGATATGATCTAGGTTACTGTAGCTCGTTAGGGAGGCCGAAAACTCTCCCCTCTTCTGTGCTCTATTTGACAGAGAAAATAGTCACAGGACACTGGCTGTCAAGTGGGCATCAAAGTATCTCCTTTAATAATGGCCATGCACTTCCAGTAATATCCCAAATATAGAACTTTGTGGCAATACAATGGAAACCGTATCTTTTTAAACAGTGCTTCTTTTTTAATGAAACGATTCTAAAAGGAGTGCAGTCAGGCTCGGGTAGTGCAGGTCACGAGCATGGAAGCTAAGGTGGAAGTGTATAACTCCTGCCCAGGTCTGATCTTTGGGGTCCCCTGCCCCGTGGGAGCTCTAGCCAAATGCTTTTATGGCATGGGAACATGAAGCAGGCTAGAGCTCAGCAGGGGCAGAGATGGGAGCCCTCTAAGGATCAGGGTGCCGCAGGGCAGGTCCAGAACACAGAATGCTCTGCTGTGTGTGTGTGTGTGTGTGTGTGTGTGTGTGTGTGTGTGTTCTGTATGTGTATGGACAATATTCAGTGAATTAGATCCACCCATTTGGGGAAACTTCTGATGGAAAATTTGTTACCCTTAGTCCCTGAAGAAATACGAATAAATTGGTAGAAAGGAGACCTTTTTTTATAACATAGACCCTTGCTACTCAGACGGAGGTGGTCCTTGGATCAGCAGCAGCTGCTAAACTAAAAAAAAAAAAAAATTTTAAAGATAAAAGAAGACATAAAATATTAAACTTACTGTGAGGAGATCTGGCTTTAATTATCTAGTTATTTGCAATTAGCTACATAATAAGAGCAAGTGATAACCTCACAGGGTCTTGATTTCTCAGAAGTTAACTCCAGACAGTGGCACTGATTATGCAAACAAACATAAGGGTGGAAAGGAAACCTGGCAGCTCTGAATACATGAAAATCGAGTGTATGCCTGGGGTGGAAGGTGTCTGTAAATATGTTTGTATGGTGTTAGTGATGGGGAAAGGGTTATATCGGTGAGATATGAGGTTGGCTTTTTATGCCCACTTGGAAGGGTTTGGAATTTAGCTCAAGGCTAAGAGAAGTTGTTGAAGGACGTAGGAAAAGGAGTGAAGTTGGCATTTTAGATGACTGATACTGGCAAAGAAGGGGATCAACAAGACTACAGACAGAGACATGAGCTAGAACCTTTTTGAAAATATAGGCAAATATGATGGTAACATGAATTAGACATTGGGATGGGGAGAAAGGAACTGCTTAGGAGGAAAAACCTGTAGGCTAAACTCACTGATTGTTGGGGGATGGTAAGAAGGAGGAAAATGTCATGGCTAATTCATATGTTTTGGGTCTTGAGAACTTGATTTGAAATATATTAGGAGAAGTGGGTTTGGAAGGAATAGGTTGATTCTGTTTCTACCAAGGTGTTTTTTTTTTTTTTTTTTTAGATTGAACATCCAATGCCTAATAAATAGGCATCTGGTATTCATTCCTTAAATATTTAACTATTGAGATAATCATACTTTCTATATCATTCATTCTCATTATTCCAATTATTATATATGGAAATGCCTTCATATCTACATTTTCAGTCCATATCACTCACTGGAACTCAAATCCCAAATATAACTGTGAGCTTAAATTTACTTAAAAACATTATGCCTTGATATTCATTGGAAATAGAAGTGGGGATTTTTTAGATTCTGTTACTTTCATAGGAGTTATGGAACTTTGTTCCATTTCAGATTGTGAGAAACAATTATTTTGGGGCAAGAATTGTGATTGAACTTATTTCTAGTGTCACTTTTATATCTAAAAACAACACCTTAGAAATATTCCATGCTCAAGTAGTTATTTCATGAAACACTGAAAATCTGGGTCTTCAAAATGCTTCTATAAATTAGGAATGAGGAAATGGATGTATGAGAAACGGGCATAATAATGATGAATAAATAAGGAAAATGTCATTCGATAGTTTTACTTGAACACTTGTGAAAACAAAAAACAACAACTGAACTTCTTTAGTACTTGTTTCCCATGATCTTCTCCCTTTCTTGACTTAGTTACCTACGTAACTTTGCCCCTGCACAGGAATCTCTGTTTAGATTTTTTTTCTTTATTTACTTTTGATTTGGGAAGAAAATACAGATAAACGATAAGGATATTAAATATGCTATGTGTTTTTTAGTGACTGGAGCTATCATTCTTAGAAAGATTTTAATAAAAAGGATTCTAGGCAACGTAACAGAGCAGAAATCAGGTTTGATAGACTTCAACATATCTGAAGTGTATATCCTGTCTGGAAAAACAATTCAAGCATCCAGCCCAGCTGGCACCTCTTCTGTTCTTGGTATCCATCTCGCTAACCAATCTTGTGTATTTGCAACAGCATCGACATTGACGAATCACTTTAATTTACCAGGCAACAGACAGTTTGCTGAGACTATCTGTAAGAACCAGCTAGAGCTGGTCCTGATCGTTACAGATATGTGTATTGTTTCAAAAACATTTAACTGAGCAGAAGCAATGTAGATGTATCCTTGTACCATAAGTATATAGAAATACATTTTTTAGTATCCTCTTGATTTTTATTTTTTTCTCATTACTTTCTCCTTATTGTGGAAAAATAAATACCTACATAAATATATGCTAATTTAGTTATTTACAAATGATAAAATGGATTGTGATATCACTTGGCTCTTTTAAATATTGAGGACAATCTTTCAATTAAATTTGCATAATCAGGAATTGATTTTTAGAAATAAATATTTTCTTTATGCTACTTCATATGCTTTAATAAGAAATCATTATTTTGACAATAGTAAGTTGTGTTTTTTATTTAAATAGGTTAGACTTTAGGTAAGGAACAGAAATAGAATACATGAACTCTCAAATTGTAGAATTATTTTAGTATATGTGCTGCCGAAGCGAGCACTCAAGTTGTAGATTTTTAATGAAGATATGCCTATGCCTAATAGTGGTATAAGAAAATATGATTTTGCCCTGGCCGGTTTGACTCAGTGGTTAGAGCATCGGGCTGCGGACCAATGAGTTACAGGTTCGATTCTGGTCGAGGGCACGTACCTCGCTTGCGATTCGTCCCCTGCCCTTGTTGGGGTCGTGCAGGAGGCGGCTACTCAGTGTGTCCCTTTCACATCGATGTTTCTCTCTCTCTCCCTCCCACTCTATCTGAACAAAAATGGAAAAATGTCCTCATGTGAGAATTAAAAAAAAGAAAAGAAAATATAATCTTGGGAAAACTGTGGAGAGATAATTTAATTACATGTAATATGCAGAGTCATATATTCTTGATGCTTAGTATGTATGTAAGTTATATCTTTCTGAAATGCATTAAGAGTTACCATTATATTTAGACCACATATCTTGTTCATGATTTTATGGTACTTTTACAAAGTTAAGAAATTCAGCGTATTCATATAGCATCTATCATACGCCAAGAGCTGTGCCAGCCATTCACAGGTAAGCAGTGCATTAGACAGAATATTAGAACTCACAGTGGGCTCTGATATCCTCCAAATGCCTCCTATTGCAGCATTTGGTCCCTGCAATTCTACTGATTAAACTGCAAAACTTAAAACTTTATCACTATCAAAATGTGTATACAATGAAATTACTGGGAGGAGTTATTCTTTGAATTCATAAATATTAATATCTACCCTTTGGTGTGAATGATGATGACCTTTTCAGTAAGCAGGCTTTGGCAGACGAAGCAGAACTGGTCTTAGAGGCCTTGACTCTTTGAACTGAGCTGGTAGAACACAAGAAGTAAGGGCCAACTGATAAAGAGTTGTTTGTTTTGCCTATATTACGTATCAAGTAGGACTGATCCTGGCTGCTTTTACTATGGTTGAGTAAAACATAGCTGATATATTAGCTGATAAATCAAGTCCATACACCAAACCCTAAGTTATTCTTTGGTTTTTCTGTGGAATATTCATAGAAGGACTCATATATTTTCCCTTTAGAACAGCAGTGCAAGGCCACTGGAACAGCAGGTGAGTCTGAGTTTCTCAGGCTAGTGTAACAAAGTAAGTGGGTACATGGGAATGGTTTTTGAGGTGGGGATGTCTATGAGAAATAAATCTGAGCTACAGAGAAAGTTGTGAGTGGCTTCATGAAAGCCCCTAAGCTAGAGAAGTCCGATTCTCACCATTATTTTTGTGTGCCTTCATGTTTTTTGCCATAGCCCTGTGTGGCAAGGTGGAAACTGGTTGCGTCTTTGTGGAAAGAAAGGTGACACACCCGATTTACCTGTTTAGGAAAGGGTGTTTTGTGCATTCAGTAAGTTTTTGCCACTTTGTATTTACAAAGCACATTCTAAACCTTGCCCATAAAATCTCAATCATGACTTTTCCTGTCAAATTCAGGAAACATCCTTCCCTAGTGTGTGAACAATCTCTCCAAAGATTCCCCATTATTACTTACGTTTCTGGGCTTGGAACTAGGATGATGCTGATGCTAAAAAGTCTATACATTTTTACTTAAAGTAGTATAGTTTTAGTGTATTTTAATAAGTGAATTGGTCCACTGTTTCATCACCCTAGTCTGATTTCTCTTTACCCGGCACTTTCCCACCAGCTGGGCCCATGCCAAACTTGGGTAGTAGAGGGCGGGCTTAAAAAGCAGGGCCATGGACAGGGTATAAATAATATCCATAGTAGATGAGGTGACTTACAAAATGCGGTCCAAAAGCAACACTTTGAGAGTGAAAGGGGCCTTTGTGAATAACAGTGCTGGACTGACATGTATAAACTAGGACTGTCTCAAGCGAACTGGGACGCATAGTTACCCTAATGATGTAATTAATATAATTATTGAGACTGATGGCAGATGATTTGACGAAGGCTTCATTTTATTGAAATGTGGTGGTCAGGTGAGTGAATAAGCAACACTGTGTTAAAGGCACAGGGTCAGGAAGACGTGTCCTATATCTAGACAGGGACATATTTAAGTCGGATCTCCCTAGGACCTCCTTTTGCTAAGACAGTGTCTTAGTTTTAATTAGCGTAATAAAAGAGAGACCTGCTTAAAAGTTTTGGAATTTTAAATGTACTTTGATCCATTCCAATCTTTTGTGCTCCTGTAATTAATTTTTCTTCTCTCTTACCTCATAATTCATGGCACCACAGTTACATGTTCCTCCCTGCTGGGAGTAGGAGTTCTGTGCATAGTTCCGAGGATGAATTGCTTTAATAGCATTGCTTCTTTTCTTAAAGACAAGTTTGGGCTTGGCTGAATTTGGGAGTTGCTTTGAAAATTTGGCTTAACATATTGTTTTCAAATGAAAATATGAGAATTAGAGCAAGGGAACAGGTCACACAAATCTCATATGGCATTTTATATTGGTACTTACATTTCAAAGTAAAATTAAATTTAAAATAATTTTAAATTAAGTTTTTGTCTTTTTGTCACTATAGCATTTTCAAAAACATTAAATTTGCTATTCCTTATATCTTTAGTATTTACACAAATATCTGTCATACTTATTTCATCTTGGGACCCTTATGAACACATGCTCTTTGTATTACTTTTAATTGAAGATTTATTGAGCTAATTGTAGTCATATGCAGTTGTCACAGAGATTCCATGAACCCTTTACCTACTTTGTTCCCGTATGAACAGCGTGCAAAATTATAATACAATATTGCAGATAGGATATTTTCATTGATTCAATCCACCAATCTTATTGCGATTTTACCAGTTTTGCCTGTACTCATTTTTCTGTGTTGAGTGTGTAAGTTCTATACAATTTCTCATATGCAGAGGTCAGTCAAGATACTGAATAGTTTCTTCACCACAAGGATTCCTCCTGTTGCCCTTCCATAATCATACCCCTCTGCCTTCTGCCCCACCCACCCATCCCTAACCCCAGGCGACCACAATATGGTCTCCATTCTAAAATGCTGTCATTTCAAAATGATCGTGTTAATGGAATAATGGAGTATATAACCTTTTTGGAGTGACAGTTTCTGTGTGTTTTAAACAATATGCACTTTATTCATGGTATTCCTTTTGTCATAAGACTGTAAGAATTTAATAAAAGACAGTGTTTATTTTACAATGTGTATTAGAGGTTCGGGATAAGTAGTATTTCTCTATATTTTAGCATATATGGAAATCACTAACTGTTCATTGTTTGTATTAATGGAGGGAGCTGAGAGCCATTTAAGTGGTTAGAATATTACAGACTATAAACAAGAAATATGTGACTTTGGGCCACAGAAATACTGAGATTCATGTGAATGAATCACATGGGAGATTCATGTGAAAGATGATCACTACTATGGAACAGGTATATCAGGGGTGTCACAAGTAGAGAGAAAAAGGTGGATTTAGAGTCAGAACATCTAGTAATTTGCACTATCTTGAGCTTGTTTTATGACCTGCAAGGACTCATACTGTAGGGAGTTTGTTAAACGTGAAAAATAATTAATCTAGTGATTATAGTGACATGGTTTTGGATCTAGAAGAAACCACGTAACTAAAAAGTTCTGGATTGCATTGAATATGACATAGAAGCTTGTTCTGTCATGTGCCCCAAATTACAGAATGTTTTTTATGTAGTTTCTCAGTTTATTTGTCTTTTGAGAAAGGAATTAAACAAAGTTAGTATTCCTTGGATATTATATAAAAGATAAGAAATAAGTGTTGGTGAGGAGGTGGAGAAAAGGCCACTCTTGTGCACTGTTGGCGAGAATGTAATTGGTATGGCAGCTATGGAAAACAGTATGGAGGTTCCTAAAAAAGATTAAAAATAGAATTATGATTTGATCCAGCAATCCCACTTCTGGCTATATGTGTAAAGGAAATGGAATCACTATCTCAAAGAGATATCTGTACCCCTGTGTTCATTGCAGCATTATTCATAATAGCCAAGATATGGGAACAACCTAAGTGGCCCCCAGTGGAGTGCAGATAAAGAAGATGCAATGGAATATCACTCAGCCATAAAAAGAAGGAATACTGCCATTTTTGATGGACCTTGAGGGTATTATGCTAAGATAAATAAGTCAGACAAAGACAAATACTGTATAATCTTACTGATATATGAAATCTTAAAAAGCCAGACTCATAGGAACAGAATAGAATGTTAGTTGTCAGGACCTGGGGGTGGGAGACATACAGAGATGTTAGTCAAAGGATACAAACTTCCAGTTAAGATGAATTAGTTCTAGAGATCTAATGCACAGCATGACGATTATAGCTAACGATACTGTATTATATACTTGAATGTTCTGAGAGTAAATCTTAATGTTTTATTACAAATTATTAATTTTGTGAGGTGATAGCTGTTTTAACTAACCTTTCATGATAATCATTTTATAATATCTTGCATGTATTGAATCATCACATTATACACTTTAAACTTACACAATGTTATGTGTCAATTTTATCTTAATAAAGCTGGAAGAAAAGAAGAACCCCCCAAAATCCAAAATTAATATTCTTGACAGTTAGATATTAATGACTTGATGAAGTTAGATAATGTCTTGTTTGTCTTTGTATCTTAGAAGCTTAGCTAGGTAAAATTGGTTCAATAAATCATGTGTTGAATACCTGTGTTTTATTAGATTGGAAAGTTGCTCTAGGGAAATGTATATGATTTTAGTACTTTTAAATATCAACATTTTGTTTATTTGTTTATTTAGAGATAGGTTGTAATTTTTGCATCACTCACATCCTACCGGCAAGAGACTTTATATTCAACTGTGTACCTAACCCAGCTAATCAATTTGAGTTCCTAGTTAGACTCTGGCATTCATCAGAAGGCAGAAAAAAAGGTAGACTCCTGAGGTTAATATATTACAAAGGGATCCTCAGTGTTTCCATTCTTGTTCACATTGTTTTTTTCATTGTTCCTTTTCTATGTGCATTGCTTTATCGGATGTCAGTATCATGTAACAAATATTGAAATGATTTTAAAGATATTATTATAAAACAGTTGGTCATAGTGGTTTGCTCAGGTTGCTGAATTATTCAATAAAAACTCACACATACATCACTTCCTTGTGATTATAATACAAGCCCACGTGCTTTGCCAAATTTGGTTCCTGCCTCCACCCTTCTTATAACTAACATTTCCTGAATCTACGGTGGCCCTGTGATACTCTCCTTGAAGTTAAGAAGAGAAGCAAAAAAGGAAAAACCAAACCACCAAACCCCACTCTTGAATAGGACAGATTTCTATGGATTCATTACCTCATTTGATTCTCATATCAACCCAAAGAGATTGATATTGTATTCTCTCTTTGACAGTTGAGAAAATGAGGTTCGTAGAGTCTAAGAAACTAGGATAGTGTCATTTACCTAGTAAGACAAAATATTGTCTTATTTCAGTAGGATCTAAAGCTCTAGTGCTAGGCTGTCTCTGGATTAGGTTGCCACACTACAGTAATTTATTTTTCCTTTGCTTCTATTTTTGGTATAGAACCTACTTGTTCTGTTTGGGCCACACCCACTTTTTGCTTTTGCTTTTTTCTCATTTCTGTCTCTTCTGAGTCCCCGAATATTGATGCTTCAAATGTACTACGGGCTTGATAACAGCTTTACCTCCATGGGCTGTTAAAGTTGCTGCTTCTCTCATCACGAGGTGGAACCTACCTCTCCCTGTCTTGGCTCCAGGAGATAACTGTGACCTGCTTTGCTGACTACAGTGTGGTTTCAGTAATGCTTTGCCAGTTACAGGCTTAAGCTTTAAAGATGCCTGGCAGCTACCACTTTTACTTGCTCAGACCCCTGAGCCACCATGTAATGCGGTTGACGACCCTAGCAGAGAGCCTGTGAGGAGAGAGTGAGCGAGATCGTGGTGAACCAGCAGTCCAGGGAAGCATCGGGCATAAGAGTGAAACCATCTTGGATTTCGGCCCCATCTGAGCTTCCAGAAGACAACTGCTATGTGAGTGACCTAAGTGGGACCAGCCAAAACACCCTGCTAACTGAGCCTCGCTCGGATCATACACCCATGAGCAAATAAATGCGTGTTGTGTTTTTTTAAGCCACTACATTTGGGGGTGTTTTGAGAAAGAAATAGATATCTAAAATAATCACTGACTTTCAAATTTGCTTTGTCTCCACGTACTGAAGACTGAGTATTATTTTCTATCATCTCTGCCCATCTCAGGATACTGAGATCTCAGCCAAGGTGAGGTTCTAATACCTCTAGGAAAGGGAGTTTGGGGTAATTTAAGGGATTTGGAGTGTTAAAACTGGACCAATGAAAATTCAAGTGGGATAACACAATTATTTTCAACTATTCGAAGGCTATTTTGATAAGAGGAATGTATTTGGTTTTGAGAATTCAAGGAATGGAAAGATAAAATGATCAGAAGCCATATATGAATAAATACATTTAATTTCAAAGCGATGAAGCTTTCCTCACTTTGGAATGAAATATGGAACCGTCAGAGGTAGTGCCCTTTCAGAAAGAGCACCAGTGCTCAGTGAAGGTGGTGCTTTCTCCGTTGCTGGACAGTCATGGGGCTTTGGCTTACCACTTTTTTGATATGTGTGCCCATCATGGAGTCATGCTGCTTGGCTTCCTTTCAAGAAAACTGGTTTTTCAGCTGTGAGGAGTATAGTTAGCAGACGCTTAGCTGCAGAATCTTTAGAATGCTTTGAAGCATTCAAACTTAGACGGTGCTCTTCAGGTCATCCCCAAGCTAATGGCTGAGGTACTTCTGCCAAGGCAGGGCCCTGCTGACAGGCTGTTTTGGCTCTGGAGCTTCCCATTTGATTGGTCAAGACTTTGTGAGATCATCATGGATTCCATATGTATTTCTCCTTGTCCAATTCTTCTTATCCTACTTTTTTTTTCTTTCACAAGTATAAGATCTGCTCTGTGGTTTGAAGGCTTCCCCTGCACAATCTTGTGTCCTTCCTCTTTATCTCTTATAGGTGTTACTCCCCCATAAACATCTTGTACTCCTAATTCTGGCTCAGCGTCTGCTTCTGTTAGGACCCGCGTAAGATGCAATTGATGGAACTAAGCTGACAGGTGGCTCAGTTTAAAAGAATTTTAAGGGGCCTTCTAACTCTTCAATCCTATAACATTATACTCTGCAGTCTAATTGCTCCTAGTCAGAGTTGGATAATTGCTTTACAAGAGTTGTAAGATGTACAGCAAGAGCTATCTTTTGGGGGTAGAGAGACACCTATCTAAAGCACAAACTTTATTCTTTGGAAAATTTGTATTTTCTTCAAAAATGGAAAGGTGCATGTGTATTGTGGTTTTAAATTTTTAATTCATTTATTAATATTTGTAACGTCTGGAGTCACCTGAATCTGCTAAACTCAGCGTAAAAAAAGGTAGAACTATATCATTGTCTAATAAAAGATGTCTACTTAAGCTTTTTGCAATACATGTTTTCTGGGCAGATAACACTAACATTGAAGATGATTAAAGAAAGAGGAGTGGAAAAACAATCAATCATGGTGCTATTTATTATAATTTGGAAAAGAATCTTCCATTTTTCTTTCCTATTACTGTGTGTCATTAATATGAACAGTGCACCCAAATCTTGCCTAATTAGGACATAACAAATAATAAGTAATAATAATCAGTTTTGAAATATGGATACTATTCAATTATGCATTTCTTAGAATATATGTAGAATTCTAGAAGAAATTAAAATGTACGGAAACTTACTAATCTTGAGTTGAATGAAGTCCTTTAAAGTTTTATTTTTAATGTTGTGCTTTTGTCATATGAATGGAAAACAAATGCTTCCTTTGAAGGTTTGAAGTTAGAAAATTCAGAAAATATGATTATTAGTCCAGCCTGTGATTCCCGGACCTCCTGTGTTTACACAGGTGGTAAAACTAGGGCAAAAGTAGCCGCCAAAATATAACATTTCTCTGGGGCCATGCGTACGCCACCTTCTCTCATGTGCTTCTGAGACAAACTTTGGAATCCTTGGGTACAGCGTGTGAGACTTGGTAATGAGACGTAGCCCTCATGGCACACAGCGCCTTTGATTCCCTCCTACTTTTTAAAGCCACCTTCATCGAGCCTTTCTTTATCATCTTCCAGATGCTATACGAAGTTCTTTATCTCATGAATTGCCACCACAATCGTGTTAGATAGGAACTATTGTTACTTCCATGTTACAAGAAATCTGAGTTTCGAGAGGTTAAATACTTTGACCAGTGTCACTATCGTTCATAAATGCAGTGCCTTGGATTTAACCCAGCTGTGGCCGAGTGCAAGGTCTATGCTGTCATAACCGCTGTGTTTCCTAGGCTTTCCTATTCCCCTTCTTGATTTGCTGTGCTGTCAGTCACTGAGAACCAGAGGTGCCGCTGACTGGCATGGGAAATGCTGCTTCTCTGCTGTTGTCTACCGGTTCCGCTGCCATGGAGACTGGGCTGTGGACACTCAAGGTGCGGGGAGCTGATGTGCAGGGGGCTAAAGAAACTCTTGCTGCTGCCAAACTCGCTGTTATCACCAACTGCACTGCTGCTGTCATTAGTGCTGCCGCCAACACTGCCAGCCCTGCTGTTGCCAGTGCCACTGCTGTTGATGCTTTGGGCTCCGCCGACTGTCCCAGGTGATTCTGTAGACAAGCAGCTGCTTTTAGATTTCACTTGCTCATTACCTGTACATCCTTTGCCTGAGAACTCGGGCTTAAATCCATGGAGCCTGGGATAGGAGGTGATCAGAAGTATGCTCTATCTTCCCTAGCATCTGGAACAACTGGCCTTGAACCAAACTTATGCACCCTCCATTCTCTTTTCTCTTCTCCCCTAGAGATGTCTTTTCCTTAGAGGCTCTTTCCTCATGCAGTGCCCTACTAGCTCTGGAAACATGAGCATAAACACTTGAACCTTAGAATGAACATTATTTAGTCTTATTATGGAAGCCCCGCTACATTAGACATTTTACTTTGGAAAAAAAATAAATAAAAAGCACTTAAATTTTATAATCATGAAAACATATTTGTGTAAGAATTGAATCCTGCTAATTATTAACAATTCCTATGTAAGTATGTACAGCTTTGCTATGACTCATATTACATGCAAAAAAGAATAATTACTAGAGCTCAGGAAGTCAAATCTCTCTCTCTCTCTGAAGCCCTTTCAATAATTCATACAACTGATATCAAAAGCCTTCCAGGGAAAAGGTGATTTTGTTGGTAGGGTGATTTGTTTTTACTTTTGCTTCCAACCCTAACTCACAAGGAAGCCAGCATTGTCTCAGAACTGGAAGATACGGAAATCGCATGAACATGTACACACTTCCACTCCTAAGGACATGTAAAATAGGAGATTTTTAACTGGCGCAAAAGAATGTCACATTGCTGAATTCTTTGTCATATTCATTGAAAATAAAAGTTTGAAGGATTTTTTTTTAATTGAGAAAAGCTTACAGGAGGTGAAGAGCTCTTAGTTCGAAAGAGCTTTTTGTTCTGTGCCAAAAGCTTTACTTTCTCTTTTTCTTTTCTTTTACTGCTGCAAGTAGCTAGCAAAAAAATAATAGTTGTACAAAGATCCTTCTTTGTCAAGAACTTATTTTTTTTCTCTTTAAGGATAAAGCAATCAATTTTCTTGTTTGAGTACATTGCAAGTTTATATTTCCATTCCTCCTGCAATAATAATTGAGAGTTTTGTGTTTTATTTTTATTTAAGAAAGTCTGGATTGGTAAATAATACTTAAACACGTGCATTTCAGACAGGGTGAGCTTTTTGATGTGTCAAATGTATGGACTTGTAGAATGAATTTGCATCCGGGACTCCTTTTTCCCCAGAAAATTGCATGAAAAATAGAATTTTATTTAACATGTGTAAATATGATAATTCTGGAATGTGTTTATTTATTTATTATCCTAATAGACATGTGTGGGTGTTATTGTATGTATACTTAATGTACACTTTATTTTTGAGTTGTTTTTCTTAATTTTAAAGTTGGAGTGAAAGAAAAATAGATTAGTATATGATGCATAAAAAACAATCTAATAATAATATTGTATTTAAATGTCATACCTAGATATGTGTTTTGCTATTTTCTGAACTACATGGGTAAAATGAAGATCAAACAGCAATGCAGAGACAAATAAATTATAGTTGCCTGACATTTTTGATCCTCCTTATTTTTTAGTTTTTAACGGAAATCCATGCCTCTTGTGTGAATATATTAATGTTCTGATGTGGTTAAAGTTGTGGAGGAAGAGCTTTTTAAAGGTTGTAGGATGACAAATGGAATTTATAAATATTAATGTTTATGAGTATTGAGTATCCTTTCTATCATCTGTACTTAATATTTTCATTTTATTTTAACGGTATGTGTAAGAAATGTTTGTGCTATGCTTAGAGATCCTTTCCTAGATAGTTTGTTTTCCTTTTCTTATGTTTCCCAACCTGCTTACGCAGATGGGATTTGAAAAGACTTGAACTCATAGTTAGTTCAGAGTCGGGCAGACTGATGGAAATTTTTCTCAGTAGCTTTTTCAAGGAAGTATTAGCTAGCTCATTAGACAGATTACAGTTCTTTTTTTATATTTACTATTTGCAACCATAGAAAACTTTAGTTCATAAGTTCTTAACACATTAAAACAAGAAAAGAAGATAATTAATTAGAACTGTGAACGATTCAGGGGGTCTCTGGAAATGGAAATGCTGCTGAATGTTACTGCCAAGCTGGGTTTTTTTTTAAATGTATGAATTTATTCACCTGTGAAAGGAGACCTTTTAAATTGAAAATAACGCCAGCACCGTCATTATGCTGATTTTGTGAACAGCCCACTACTGTAATAACTGGATGCTCTAGGTCTCTGGAGCAGGAGCAGTTGTCCGACACCAGCCTTTTCCCTGAGAATAGGTGTGGTGTGTTGTTTGTCAAGGACACATTGCTCAGCGATCGTCTCAGTGAGCACTGCTAGTTAATATTCAACAGTTTTCTTCATCAAAATTGTGTGTCCTGCTCCCTGGAGTATTTGTTAAAGTGATTGTATGTTTATCAGAGCCTTCAACAGCAGAAACAGCGTATTTCTGTGTGAGGTGCTGGTAATGAGAACCTATATTATCCCAGGGTGCTGATAAGAACCAGGAAATGCTGTCAAATACACTGTGAAAAAAAAAAAATTGCTGTAGCTCAAAAAGTCAAACCTTGCTTTGTAGCCCTTGTACTTTATATAACTCCCATGGTTTACGTGGAATAATGGGGCAGCAGGGGTTTGGTGATATCCTACCGTAAACTCCAGGAGTGGCATGCCAGTGCTCAAATAGTCTGGGCTCTATTAATCACTGCTTCTGCTGGGTGGCTGATTAAGGTTCTTCACAACCTGTTTCCTTCAGATTACAGAAGTTCTTAATGAAGTAATGCTGGGGCGGGGGGTGGGTGGGGGGTGAGCATGAGAGAGCTTAGTCTGGCATTCTACAAATGGAATCGAAAGGTCATGTGGGGGAAAAGAAGCTTTGCCAAAAGTAAAGTAATGCAACAGCTAACGTTTTCCAGAAAACACTGTGCCTAAAATGCAGGTTTTGTTACTGCTTTTATATTTAATCTCAAATTATTTTCTATTGCCTGGTGATACGGCAATACGGCCCTGGAAGTAGAACTGTACTGTTAGGTGTGAATTTTTGTGGCAAGGGTAGTGGTACCACCTCCCCCTACCTCTCTCTCCTCTCTCCCACCCTCTCAAGTAATCAAGGACACATTGTTTACAAAACATGTCCCCATAATGCTAAAAAGGACATTTGATTTGAATTTTGTTTTGTCTCTAATGGGCTCTATGAGGGATGATGTCTTCTGTAAACAGTTAATTTTAATTATTATGATGGTGGATTTTCCTCTAGAATTGGAACATTTAATAATGAAAACACATTTTTGGGAATTTTTCACATAATAAAAAGCACACTTTGGACACTCATTAGGAAACAGTGCACCTACATCCCATAGGAGTTAATCTTCATAAATAAAAATCTTTTTGTAGGCTACAGCCAGGGATATTGATTATTTCAGTGATACTGAGACATAGACTGCACTTTATGCATTGATCTTTGACAGAAGATGGACACATTAATATAAAAAATTGATTACTGCTATATATTTAAAACATTGTTTGCTAATATTCAGAATAACTCATTTGTTTATAGTGTAGTCAATCAAATTTTAATTTACTTTTTAAATAAGTTGATCAAGTTTATATTTTTGTTTATGTTTCTACTGTTTTTATTTTTTAAATGTTTTTATTGATTTTTTTTTTTAGGGAGAGAGGAAGGGAGAGAGAGAGAGAAACATCAAGGTGAGAGAGAAACATCGATGGTCTGCCTCCTGCACACCCCTTACTGGGGATCAAGCCCACAACTCGGGCATGTGTCCTGACTGGGAATCAAACTGGGTCTTCTTAATCCATGGGACGGCACTCAATCCACTGAGCCACACTGGCTGGGCCCATTTTTATTTTTATTTTTTGAACTTTGTTATTGAAAGTATTACAGATTCCCCCCCCCCACTGCCCACCTCCACCCAGTTCCCACCCCACCCCAGGCCTTCACCATCCTATTATCTGTGCCCATGGGCAATGCACATATGCATATAAATTCTTTGGTTAATCTTTTCCCGTGGCCCCTTCCCCCTTCCCTCTGAGATTTGTCAGTCTGTTCCATGTTTCCATGCTTCTGGTTCTATTTTATTCATCAGTTTATTTTGTTCATTAGATTCCATATATAAGTGAGATCATGTGATACTTGCGTTTCTATGACTGGCTTATTTTGCTTAGCATAATACTCTCCAGGTCTTTCATGCTGTCTCAAAGGGTAAGAGATCCTTCTCTTTTCACAGCTGCATAGTATTCCATTGTGTACATGTACCACAGCTTTTTTATCTACTCATCTACTGATGAGCACTTGGGCTGTTTCCAGACCTTAGCTATTGTACATAATGCTGCTATGAAAATAGGGGTACATATATTTTTTCTGGTTGGTGCTCAACATAATAAAGGCCATATGACAAACCTACAGCCAACATCATACTCAGTGGGCAAAAACTAAAAGCATATTCCCTAAGAACAGGAACAAGACAGGGATGTCCACTTTCACCACTCTTATTCAACATAGTATTAGAAGTTCTAGCCACAGCGATCAGACAAGAAGAAAAATAAGAGGCATCCAAATTGGAAAGGAGGAAGTAAAACTGTCATTATTCACAGATGACATATCATACATAGAACACCCTAAAGACTCAGCAAGAAACTATTAGATTTAATAAATGAATTCAGCAATGTAGCAGGATACAAAATTAACATCCAGAAATTGATGGCATTTTTATACACTAATAATGAACTCTCAGAAAAAGAAAAAAAAAATCAAAACAAAACAACAAAAAACAAAAATACCCAAACAATGAAAAAAATCCCATTTACTATTTTTATTTATTTTTAGGTATTTAGGTATAGGTTTTAATTGTTTCAAAAACTGAGTCACAATCAAATTGTTTTGATACCAGGTTTGGTAGAATTGTGTATCAGTCAGTCTAGTCAGGAGATGGAAACAGTGTTAGATTAAATAAGTAAGTTTAACATAAAAAAGTATTAAACTATGACAGCAGTGTAACTAAAAGATACAGGGAAACCTATAGGATATCCTAGGGCTGGGGAGTGTGCTAGGGAAAAACAAACCTAGAAGGGGTTCATATCTTTGGAGAGAAGGTGTGGTAATTCATTCTGTTGGATAGCAGAGAATTTCAGAGTTTGGGCCACGCATCCAGAGATGGTTCGTAGTTGCTGGACAATTTAGTGGCCAAGAGCAGGTGGGGTACCGGCAATCAAACTGGTGATTGCCCACTACAGGGCTTGGACCCCTTGGCAACAGGAACTGTGGAAGGGCCCCTTTGTCCTGCAGTGTCCCTCCAACTTCTCGGTCTAGAACATTTAACATTGTGCTCCTTGTGAAGAAGTTCTTGATGGATTTCCATCTATGATCACAAAGCATAATTTACAGAAGAGTGTAATCAGAGCTGGGAGGTGATTCCAGTTGACCCTTGAAGAACATGGGTTTGAACTACTTGGGTCCACTTATATGTAGATTTTTTTTTTTTCAATAAGCATCCACGTTGGCCTACCATTTCCCCAGTTTTTCACATCCATGGAATCAGCCAACTGTGGATAGAAAACAGTATTTTTGATCTGTGGTTGTGAATCTGGGGATGCATTGTTCTACACCATTTTATATAAGTGACTTGAGCATCTGTGTAGTTTGTTATCCAGAGGTCCTGGGACCAGTCCCCCACGGTTACCAAGGGATGACTCAAGTAAAGTTTTGGGGGAGTCAAAATTTATACGTGGATTTTCCATGTGGGGGTTGGCACCTCTTACCCCCACATTGTTCAAGGGTGAATTGTAATTCATAACAGGAACACGGTAATTTTCATTTAGATGCTAGTTGTAGCTAATGTTACAACAAAACCGGCAATTCTGATTTCCTTAAGAATGTCATGTTGCATACTGGTACCTTAATTTTAGCCCCTTGTACTTGTCTATCCTGATTAGTCACATTATCCTTGCTTTCAGTAGCTGAGCTTAGGACTGTGCTTTTTTTTCACTATATCTTTTAAACACACCACACCTAGTGTTTTGAGGTGAGACAGGAAGACTGTCTGTATATGCCACTGTATGTCTGCTCAAATTCTTTACACTAAGTGTTTGAGCAGCCTTAGTGAAAGAAACCCATGGAGTATCAACAAACTCTATTCTAATTAGAGCCATTCATATCTCCTTTATAAGCAAGTGGAGATACTGTTTACCCCTACAGTCTGCAGTAGAAATAGCACACAGTTCATTTGGCAAAGCTAAAGAGCAGTATTGACCGAGGCACCGAGGAGCATGCGAGTGGGTAGATCAATTCGTTACTGGTCAGTGCTTTTTTTTCTCTCCAATAGTACAGCCATTATTGTGGCCTAGTGAGAAAAGGTTATTAGTGACTATTTCCTAGTGTTTTATAGATGCTATTATTTACATTTATATTTATATACTGTTGTAATCATGAGTTGTCAACTATTATATATTATGTATATGTAAGACACAGGGGTCCAGGTATACAGGTGTTAAACATAGTGTTTAAAAAGATATATACTAATTAGTAATTCCTATTCGTTATTGATAAAGCTGGTTTATTATGAACCACCGTGTGTGCTAAGACACTCACACTGTTTATGTCTGTTGTTGCTTTAACATAGAAATTACCACTAGCAAGCACATGTTTTCTAGCAGCCAGGACATAGAACAGTTTTGTTATAAATGTTTATCCTTTCTTATATTAAAAGGGGAAAAAAAGCCTTTGATGGAAATACTATAATTGCTTTGGCAATTTCCTTTGGATTTATAATCTTTCCTCGGGGTGCTTTTTCCCCTCCCCTTTAGGTAAAAGAAGGTGGGCAAGGGGGTATTTTATTATAAATGTTTTAAAAATTTTCAACATGAATAAATCCAACTGATAAATTGCTTGCAATTACCTTTTTAAAGGAGTGTTGCAGGAACATGGGTATTGAAAACTAATATTTAGGTACAAATGGTTTATTTGTAGTGTAGAAAATAGGTGATGCTCTAAAAACCATTATAAACCACATCTACAAAATGAGTAGGGGAATAATTTAGGACAAAACATATGCCTTCGATATAAAATAACTTTCAAAAATCTTCTAACATTAAGATAAAATCTACTAACCCTGAATTTAATGCATGATAATCAGTTCTATGAATGAATTCATTCCCATCTATCATGCATATAGCAAAACATTACATGTTGTACTGGATACTATTCCCAACTTTAATGAATTTAAAATAGCTCTTTAACTGTAGATATTTTGTTTCTGCTAAACAACCAAGAAATGTACCAAATAGTGGAGGAAAAAATACATAATTCATTTAGAACAAAAACATAAAAAGGAGATAAAAGGATGGATACGTATACAGAGCTAATAAATGACATGGTAGGTTATCAATTAATAGACATTCATAAAGTGCATCATCTCCATGGCTCTGTGAAAATTAAGATTGAAAACATTAAGCTTATTTTTTCCCCTTTTGTATAAAAGGGTAGCAAGTAATTATGGATAGCATTTTTTTTTATCCTCACTGGAGGACATTTTCCCATTTTTTGTTCATATAGAGTGGGAGGGAGAGAGAGAGAGAAACATTGACATGAAAGGGGCACATGGAGTGGCTGCTTCCCACACGACCCCAACCAGGGCTGGGGACAAACTGCAACCGAAGTACGTGCCCTTAGCGGGAACCGAACCACCCGGGTCTCTCTGGACCGCAGACCGACACTCTAACCGCTGAGCCAAACCGGCCAGGGCTGCATAGCATTTTTTGAAGGTCCTCTAAGGAGACCAATGATAGGTACAGAACTGATTGTCTTTACCGCTCCTTAAATAATCTTTTAAGATACCCATTGTTCGGGATCTCTTAGTTTTATTTATTTATTTATTTATTTTTATTTTTTTATTCATTCATTTTTGTTACAAATGTTTCTCCTTTTTCCCCCATTGACCCCCTGGGACCTCTTAGTTTTAAATGAAAGTTCAGACACAATAGGAAACTTGTTGCACATGGTTACACAGCCAAAAGGAACGGAGATTCACGTCCCGGATTGCACATCCCCAAAGCCCAGGCTCTTTTCACTGTACATGGTGACTTCTAAAAGTTAAAAATAATTAAAGCATTTGGGTCCAGCTGGTGTGGTTCAGTGGTTGAGCGTCGACCCATGCACCAAGAGGTCGGCGGTTCAATTCCTGGTCAGGGCACATGCCCAGGTTGTGGGCCCAATCCCCAGTGGGGGGCATGCAGGAGGCGGCTAATTGATGTTCTCTCTCATCGATGTTTCTGTCTCTCTCTTCCTCTCACTTCCTCTCTCTCCAAAATCAATAAAGGAAAAAAGAATAATTAAAGCATTTGGTTCTTTACATGTTAAGTACTTGATGAATTTATTAATTTATGTGTTGAATTTAAAGACTGAAAATTCAGCTGGTAATTTTTATTAGATATGTAGTCACTCAACTTTTACATCTGTTTCCGCTAAAGTAGAAACATAGCAGAAACCTACAGTGTGATACGAGTGATCAAGGTGAATATGTTATAATTTTTTAAACTAATATCTTTTCTACACCTGGGAACCTTTTTTTGCTATTGAGGCTTTCACTGGTATTTTCATGTTTCACTCTTGGCTTACATAACAAAAAATAGTCTGTTGGTTGAGTTCCTCTTTGTGGCTTATTTATAGATTCTTATTTTTCTAACATTAATTCTTAATTGCAGTAATGAAAATGATAGCTATCACAGTAGTGAATTATCAAATTTTTCTTTTTTATATTATCTCATTATACCAATAAATATTTTGAGTATTTTCAGGTTTATTTCTTACCTCTCCAATTAGAAAAATAAGCTTCTTAAAGATTGTATCATCATTTTCTCTTAATGAGGGAGGCTGAACACAGAGGTGTTTATATAATAAATATTATAGATTGAACACCTGATTATTCTGGGTGTAGAGAGAATTATGAAATAGGGTTCTGCAAATGGTAACAAGATGCTCGATAGACCCGGAGTTGCCTAACTTCCTGGCAAGATTAGTCCATTAGGATAATATGCATGTTTTACATACTTAGAATAAGGAAAATTGCATTCTCATTAGTAAAAGCCCTGAGAAATGGTCTGGCATTAGAAAAATTCATCAATTTTTTTTTTTTTTTTTTTTTTTTTTTCAGTGAGGTGGTGTGATATTTTGGGGCAAAGATTAAATGCTTTGCAAAAAGTCTAAATTCTGAACATTTCTTAGAAATGTGCTTAGAGGCATCATGACCAAGTGAATAGAGAATGAGCTTTAGAGTCAGATGATCTGAGTTGAAATTCCTGCTCTATCATTAGCTCTATGAATTTAGTTGAGTTAATTTTATTAAGCCATTTTTCTTCACCTGTAAAGTAAGAATAATAGCATTTATTTTGTAAGACTTTTGTGAGGATTAACTACAATAATAAATGAAATGTATCTGGTACAAATAAGATGCTCAACAAATGTAGCTACTTTTAATTTTAAATATCAAAAGTCTACTTGATGTAGATTATTTGAAGTATTTAAGAGCCTTAATATTTTTAATATTGTGCAGAGAAAAATCAAGGGTGTTTTAAATATTACAAAAGGTTGACTATTTAAATCTGTGAATAGCATTTTAAAACACATTTTAAATTATATTTTTATGATGAACATGTGCAATGACTTTTAGCGCTTGAGAAAAATTAGCCTGATGTTTTTGGTTCCTTCACGGTGTAATTAGTCTCCTCATCTCAAATAGTTAAGCTAACTGTGGCTGACCCTTTCTCTGGACTAGTGGGTGTGTTAGAATCTTTAATCTGTTCCCTTTTAGCTTTCTTTTCGTAAGTCACAGAGTTCAGGAAAAAGGCATTGTTAGTGAGTTGTGTTTGTTACATGCTTTTATAACAACCCATTGTTAGTTGAAAATTAACTCTAGAGTTTTTATTCATATGTATTGTAAAAATCAGAGCAGTTGTACAAAAATGAGCATTATACATCAAGGTAATACTTATGGCTCATTTGCAAGTGAGTATATCGTTCTATACGTGAATAATTTT
The DNA here is from genome assembly GCA_030848825.1 of Tadarida brasiliensis. Classification (NCBI taxonomy): domain Eukaryota; kingdom Metazoa; phylum Chordata; class Mammalia; order Chiroptera; family Molossidae; genus Tadarida; species Tadarida brasiliensis. Next base: position 65,716,782 of record CM061257.1, read on the forward strand.
CAGTTGAAATAGTTGTTTAGAGTTACTGATTTGACTGTATAATACTGAGTTACTTTAGGCCAGTTTCATATGCTCTCTCCTCTTTCTGGTCTTTGTAAAATGGTCCGTTGCAATGATGATGTTCAACTTTGAAAGGCTAGGCATATTTATCTAGCTAAGATGTCCCAGCACACATTATAAAATATTTGTAACCACAAGGATTCTAGTAGCCTAGCACAAGTGAACAGAATAAGTAGCTTTCCTTTTTTCTCTCATTAGGGAATAAGTTTAAACAGAAAATATAGAGTAGATAATTTATATGGTTCTCTAAATATTTGGTCATCCCTCTCGCAGGAGTGAACATTGCTATTTACTAGGATTACAAACCAATTGATCAGCTGCCATCGTGTGTCTGGGTGTGGATTGTTAAGCATTGGCAATTTTACAGTTGCATTTCATACGTAACTATTTTGATTCTCAGCACTTTTTTATGCTTAAAAATAGTATAGGTATTTGTATTTTCATTTTGCACATGAGAAAATTAAGGCTTAGAGAAATCGTACTTTTTTTAGGGTCATACAGTTTAAAATGGGCAAATGGAATTTCAACCCAATGTAGTCTGATTTCAGTTCCTAACCTTTGCTGTCATGTGGCTTTATTTCTGTACTTCATTATAATTTTAAGTGCCTTGCTGACTGAAATACTAATTAACATATTTGTATCTTGTTCTCGGTAAAAATGTATTCATTCATTCATGTACACTGTTATCTAGGGCAAAGGACCTAAGTGATCCTGGCGGTAATTGAAGAGTGGTGGGTAATCAGGTTAGAAGCCAGACCTGGTTCAGATCACATAGGGGTATATAATTTATGTGCAGTTGGAAGCCACAATAAGGGGTTAATTAGAGGATAGACAAGGTAAGTCTTGTGGTTTGTGGTGTGTGTACTGGGGTGGCAAGAATGGAAGGAAAGGCCCCCGAGAAGAAATGTGAGCCATTGCCAAGCTGGGGGTGAAGCCATGTGACTTCCACGGCAGTGAGTTGGACGTGGATAGTGAGTAGAAGAGGAATCCTGGATAGCCCCTTGGCTTTTGTTGTGTATGCTGGTGGAAGATGGTGCAGTTGGTTGAGAAAAGAGAACAGTGGGTTCAACAGATTTAATGGTCGGAGTGAGAAATTTACGGTTTTGTTAGGACCAAGTTAAGTTTAAATGTAAATCTGAACCAAGTGAAATTGCTTATATTCCATTTTTGACCACCGAAAATGTTAATGTCATGTAGTTCAACCTAATGCGTCTTAGACATCCTTGTGGAGATATCAAATAGGTCATTGCACATTAAGTCTGAAGTAGCAGAAAACAATCTGGGATGTATACATATATATATGAGAATTATCACTTGGGACCAGATGAGATGAGAAAAGAAGTGTGTAGATAGAACAAAGTATAGGTCCCAAGATAATCCAAAGTGGAGGCAAGGGGAATTGTATAGGTTGGCAAGATGTGGGAAGTTACCAATGAGCTTGTTTCCTTTGCTGCTGGTATCAGAACCTTGTTACTTGTGTGCATTATTGTTGGACTCCGATTGTGAAACCTAACCTGTCTGCTCACACATTTTGCATCCTATTGGTTAAGTGAGCCTTGGGCTAGTCTGAAGTTTTTTATTGTTTTTTCAAGCCCATATGTGGTACAGTGGAGTCAGAGGAATAAACAGTTGGTGGAGGTGATAAATAGAACTTTCTTAGCCCAAATGGCTCTGTTACTTTTTTTTTGCCAAGAAAGTAGCTTTCCAACTTGTTGTCAACATGCATGTACATACATACACATGCACAAATCATCAAAAACATGAATTTAGGATTCTAAAACTTCTGATAGTTCCTTACTAATCAGAGAGTGTATTTCAGAGAATTTCTAAAAGTATGTATGCATTCATCAGGATTAGAAACAAAAGAAATATATTGGATATAGATAAAATGGAAAAGATTTTATGAGCTGATAGTTTGGGTTTACATATAAATGTTTTAACTGCATAATACCAGACTTATCAGGGGCGGGGGGGAGGTGGAGGGCACTGGAAGAGAATGACCAAATAGCATATATGCACATATGCATAGCCCATGGACACAGACACCAATGTGTTGAAGGCTGGGAATGGGGGACATCTGTAATAGTGTCAGTAATTAAAAAAAAGATTTTTACCAAGCCATTAACAGACCAAAAAAAAAAAAAAAAAAAAAAAAAACAAAGACCAAAATGTAGGAAATCTATTTTTGCTTTAATTTAAAAAAAAAAATCTCACATTGCTGCCTGACCAGTGTGGCTCAGTGGATTGAGGGTTGTCCCATGGATTGAAAGGTCCCAGATCAATTCCCAGTCAGGGCACATGCCCAGGTTGGGGGCTCGATCCCCAGTAGGGAGCGTGCAGGAGGCAGCCGATATATGTTTCTCTCTCACATCGATGTTTCTATCTCTCTCCCTTCCTCTCTCTCTAAAAAAATCAGTAAAAACATATATGTAAAAAAATACAATAAAATCCCATGTTGCTAAACTCAGGAGGATGTGACAAGAAGAGAGGTTCAGAGGAGTTAGTTAGCTTTGAGAATAGGAGTCAGTTTTGTGCAGACCTGACGCCACTCAGCCTTCCATTACCATTCTGCATAGTCACTGCAGAACAGTTCATGTGGCATGTGGACACTACAGTTTAATCTGACATAGTCATTCTTTCTTAATGTCTGGGGAATTTAAGGACCACTGTAAAAATAAATGGTATAAAAACAAAAAATAATTAATATGTACCTTAGCAAACTTTGGTAAGAAAGTGCTGTCAAGTTCTGATGTAGCATGGAATTGAGAGGTAAAGAGGAACCATTTGTAACTGTTCATCCGTACTAGCAACTATCTGAATAATAATTCACCACAAACTCAGTAAAATATAGATAGAAAATGTAACTATGAAAAAGTATTAAAGAAAACTCTTGCTGTGAGAAAGAGTGCTCAGAATAGTAAAGTGATCAACACATTTCACATCCTGAGATTTTATTTTAAAGTATACTTTTCCATAGAATTAAACTAACTTTTTGTTGTAAATATGGGATTTCAATCTGAAAAAATATATAGGTAATTTAAAATTGTCATTACTATTTCTCCAGATTTATGGCAAATTTTGAAAACATGGTTTTTGTACCAAGAGAAGGGACGTGACCATCTTAGCACAATGTAAATCCAGACTAGATAACCATGTTTCATTAGTAATATATGATAAATATATTACATATTTATAGAGAGATATCTAGGATGGCAAGTGAATTGTGCATTTATTTTCATGTGTTTTAAATATATATGATTTTGTATATATGAAGTGTTCTTGTTCCTTCCTTTCATTCTGAAACCATCTGATTCCTATTTGTTTTCCTTGCCTTAAAGGAAAGTATGTGGAGCCTGACTTCTACAGTGAAGCAGTCTCTCATCATGGAGTAGAGGATATCATTTACTGTACAATTTCCAATACTGCCAATATATCTTTTTGGGTTAAAAATTATAACAGAGAAAACAAAATATTAAATTTATTTTGATTGTCTACATTTGCCAAGTAAAATACTGGCAGGAGTTGTATATTGTATTATAGCTTAGTCTGAATAAATTGGGCAAATATATTTAGTCTTTTCCTTGTCAATTAGATTGGTAGGTTTCAGAATTCTACATGTAAGTGTTGAAAGTGAAAAAGATGGTAAATTGGTGAATGGATTTTAGGAACAGTACATACAGCACTGGCAGAAGAACCTTTTCTCTTGTTACCATTTTTTTCCTAGAGCCTGATACATAATAGATTCTTAATAAGTATGTATTGAATTAGTTAAGGTATTAAATTACAAGGGTTAAATATGAAAATCTGAGCATAAGCAAATTCTTCTTTTTTTTTTTTTGTATAAGTCTCAAGTTCCTAATCAAGATACTGTTTTGTTGTTGTTCTTAATCCTCACCTGAGGCTATTTCCCCATTGATTTTTAGATAAGAGTGGAAGAAAGGGAGAGAGAGAGCAATGTGAGAGAGACACATCAATTGGTTGCCTCCCACACAAACCTGACTAGGGCCAGGGATCAAACCTGCAACCCAGGTACGTGCTGTTGGCTGGGAATTGAACTGAGACCCTACGGTCTGCAGGCCAATGCTCTAACCACTGAGCAAAAATGGCCAGGGCAACAAATGATTCTTGATGGTAATTTTGCATAGTGGATTCTTGATATTACTTGACTACTTCTTGCTTCCCTCTTCCAAATTAGGTTTTGCTTTGCTGGCCCTGCATTACACATTCCACCTCAGAATTAGGATATAGTTTGTAATTTACACATCAGTAAGCAGAGATCTTAAAAACGTTGGGTGCTTAACACTGATCCTCTGCTCAGGTTCTTACTTAACTCTTGGGTATGTATTGCCACTAAATACCTAGTGACTCTCAGGTCCCACTCCTCTGCTAGATCTTATAAGCTGCCTGGGTCTGGCAGAGGGTAGCTTCAAATTGAACTCTTTCCTTTACCATTACCTGACTTACTAGTAGAATTTTTAAATTCCTAGTTACTTTTACCGAGCCCCTGACTGTGGTAACAAATGTCAAAATTACAATTATAGGAAAATAAAAGCATTGTTCTGTGGCAAATACATGATACATGTTTTTCTAATTCCTCATGATAATCTAGCCCATATTTCACAGCTCTGGTCAAATAACCCATCAGGGAAATTGGAGAGATAAAGGAAAGCTTAGAGGGAAAGTTGATCATTGTAACCACTGAAACTTCTTACTTGTCATGTTCAGTAAAGAACACATACCACTGACGTGTGTGTGTGTGTGTGTGTGTGTGTGTGTGTGTGTGTGCGCGCGTGCGTATGTGTATCCCTTAGGATTTTCTAGAGGGCAGATCATGTCATCTGCAAGTATAGATAGATTTACTTTTTCCTTTCCAATCTGGATTCTTTTTCTTGTTTTTTTTTTTAGTTTTTATTTTTATCTTTAACCTTTTGCCTACTTGTCTGGGCTAGAACCTCCAGTATAATGCTGAATAGACATGATGAGAGTGGGCATCCCTATTTGTCCCTAATTTTAGACAGAAAGCATTCAGACTTTCCCCATAAAGTGGATGTCTTGTACATGTTCTTTGTCAGGTTGAGGAAGTTTCCTTCTATTCTTACTTTCTTGGGAGTTTTTATCATGGAATTTGTCACATGCTTTGGCTGCATTTATGACACAATCGTGTGCTTTTGTTCCTTATTCTCTTGATAGAAGAGTTCAAGCTGTTACATTGATTGATTTTAGGATGTTAAACCAACCTTGTATTCTGGAAAAATTCCGTTTCATCATGGTGTATGAATTCTTTATTATGATCATTAGGATTTTGTTGAGGAGTTTTGCATATAATGTCATAAGAGATATTAGTCATTAATTTTCTTTTCCATGTCATTTTCTTGTTTTGGTATCAGGATAATTCTGGCCTTACAGAAGGAATTGAAAAGCATTCCTTTCTGTATTTTGGAAGTTTGTGAAGGGACAGTATTAATTATTCTGTAAATGTTAGGTGGAATTCTCCAGTGAAACTCTCTTGGCATGGTCTTTCTTTGTGGGAAATTTTAAAATTACTAATTAATTATATTTATTTATTGCAGATCTATTCAGATTTTCTATTTATTCTTGAGTTGAATTGGTCATTTGCATTTTTTTAAAGAATCTGTGCATCTCATCTAAGTTTATAGTATTCCTTACAGTTCTTTTTATTTCTGTAAGGTTGCTAGTGATCTTCTCTATTTCATTTTTTATGGTAATAATTTGAGTCTTCCCTCTTTTTTCTTGGTCAAACTTGCTGAAGGTTTATTCATTTTTTTATTTTGTTGATTTTATGTATCGTGTTTCTGTTGTTTATTTCAGTAATTTGTACATTAATGTTTATTGTTTCTTTTATTCTTTTAGATTTCATTTGCCTTTCTTTTGGCACTGCTTACAGGTAACAGGCGATGCTATTAATTTGAAATATTTCTTCTTTTTTAATGTGTTTATAGCTTTAAATATCCCTCAATGCATTTCATTGCTTATGCTTCATCTTATAAGTTTTGTTTTCTCTTCTTTCATCTCAAGGATTTTCTAATTTCCCTTTGACTTTTCTTTTGACACATTGATAATTTAGGAATGTGCTACATAGTTTCTACATATTTGTGACTTTTCCGAATTTTCTTTTTTTACTACTTTCTAACTTCATTTCTTTGTTGTTGAAGAACCTACTTTGTATATTTCAATCTAAAGTGTGTCTCTCTCATGGAGGGACTTGGAGAGTTTTTAGTAAGTGAGATAAGAAGCCAGTCAGAGAAAGACAAATGCCACATGATCTCACTTATATGTGGAATCTAATGAACAAAATAAACTGATGAACAAAATAGATCCAGAGACATGGAAGCATGGAACAGACTGATGAATCTCAGAGAAAAGACGGAAGGGGGGGGGTGAGAAGAGATTAACCAAAGAATGATATGCATATGTGCATAGCCCATGGACACAGACAATAGTGCAATGAAGGCCTGGAGGGGGGATGGATGGGTCAGTGGGGAAAAAGGGGGAACATCTGTAATACTTTCAACAATAAAGATAAATTTTCTTTTAAAAAGTGTGTCTCTGCCATAGACAGCATATTTTGGATGTTATTTTGTTGTTTTTATCCAGGCTAAGGTTCTCTTTTTGATTGGACTATTTAATGTTTAATGCCTATGAAATTTAATATATCTATTTCTAATCTTATTGATAATATGGTTGGATTTATCTTTGCCATTTAATTTTTTCTTTTATACATACACTATATATATATAATTTACTAGAATTTCATAATTTACTAGAATCTACCTCAGATTTATGTTAACTTCATTCCAGTGAGTTATAGAAATTTTACTCCTATATGGCTCTATATTTGCTTTCCATTTTTGTGATATTATTTTGTGTATGTGTGTATGTATGGACAGAGAAAGACACAGAGATAGTTTATGTTACAAGTCAGATAATACATTGTTATAATTATTAATTTAAATAATTTTTATCTTTTTTAAAAATATTTTTTCTTTATTGGTTTGAGAGAGAGAGGACGGGAGAGGGAGAGATTGAGATGGAAACATTGATGAGAGAGAACATTGACTGGCTGCCTCTTGCATGCCCCCCACTGGGGATCAGGCCCACAACCCAGGCATGTGCCCCGACCGAGAATTGAACCGGTGACCCCTTGGTGCATGAGTCAACGCTCAACCACTGAGCCACACTGGCTGGGTGAATTTTTATCTTTTAAGAAAGCTGAGGTGATGGAAGGAGACTTGACTTGGGATGGCAAACAATGTACAGATAGTGTATTGTAGAATTGTAGACTTGAAACCTGCATAATTTTATTAACCAATACCACCCCAATAAATTAAATAAAAAGAAAGAAGGCTGAAAGGAGAGCCAGTATATATTTATAGAGTTTGTTTTGTCAACTTTTTCATTTACCACTTCATTTCTTCCTGTGGATTCACTTTACCATATGGTGTCATTTTCTTAATTCAGCACAGCTTTTTTCCCACTTGCTTTCTTTTTGCTGTTATAAACATATTGCATTTCTATATAATTATATTGTTAGAGGCCCAACAATATAATTATATACATTTTTATATAGAACTATATTAAAATCAGTCAAGAGAAGAATGGAGAAGATGCAATTATATTATGTTTTATAATTTTTTAATAATTACCTGTACTGACACTTTATTTCTTAATGTGGGTTCATATTACTGTTGGATGTCACTTGATCTAGTATTTCTTGAAATGCAGATGCGGTCAGTAATGAATTCACTTCCTTTTTGTTGATCTGAGAATGTCTGTATTTGTCTTCATATTTGAAAGATTATTTTGCTGAATATGAAAATCTTGACTGACATTTTTTTTCCAGCACTTTGACTATATCATTCCACAGCCATATGCTCTCCATTGCATTTTTATGAAAAACCAGTTTATAGTTCTGAGGGTTGCTTTATATGTGCCAAATTGTTTTCTTCTTGCTGCGTTTAAGATTTTCTCATGCTTTCCTCTTGCTGCTTTCAAGATTTTCTCATGCTCATTGTTGTTTGTATAGTGATTTACCTGAATCTTTTAAAAAAGTCCATGTCCTCCACAGTATGTAGCCTCTGAGGCTGTTCGTCAGAGGCACTGCCTTGGGCATGTGCAGTCACCCTGACATCTGTTTTCATCAAGAGATAACAGTAGCTTTAGTCAGTCTCTTCTTTACTATCACCGCGATTTACGTGTTAAATTTCCAACTGGTCTGTCTCCATTGGTATCATCCCCAGCTGTTAGTCTCTGCTAACTGCTTTCTGATTGCTCTATTGTTTTGAACAACACCTAGGGAAAAGATTGATCTGCAGTTTGATCCAATTAAATTTGAGCCTGTTTTCGCGGGCTTTCTTTAGAACAAGACTTTGAGACTTACTCTTACTCTAGGAGTGCTCTCTTTAGCTGCATCTTTCTCTGTTAAAACTTATAGCTTCTCTGTTCTTATCCTTCTGACTCTCATGGAGCTACTAGTCTCTTAATTTATCACCATAAAATCTTCAATCTTTTAAAGCATCCTAGACTTGCACTTCCCATGCTTTGACCCAAATAAAGTCAATCTCCTTAAAGAGACCTGTGGAACATTCTGTTCCTATGGATTGTCTCTTTTTCTGGGAATAAACCCTGAACCAGTGCTTCAGAACTAGAGGCAGGGCAGTGGCTCACTTCTCTAGGAGTGACACCCTTATTATAATGAGTGGGGTACCTGCACCCTAGGAACTTGGTTACGCAAGGGTAATCAGGGACAAGTGCCATCGTCCAGCCACACTTGGGTGGTCTTCCACCCAATGAGAAGGAGTTGAGTGAAGGGAGCCCAGATCATTTGGTTGTTCTTGCTTGGAATAGAGGTGTGGCAATCCTGAGCTGGACAGGATGAGGAATACTGTTGAACTTCTCCTCTTGGGGAGAAACCATAGTCCTAGATTAGAATCTTGGGATGGAGAGCCTGTGTTCTTGTCTGCACATACTTGTAATAAAACTTCCATCAGGCTGAGCTGGTTAGTGGGAAGTGGGTCATGGCTCAAGTGCCATAGACTCTCCCTGTTTTATTAGATTTATCAACTTTTGTTGAATGGATGTTTCTCATATTAGACACATCCTTAGGACAATTTCTGGATATTTTAAGTGGTTTTTATATAATTTTCACCTGTTATGGTTGTTTCTCCTGGGAGAGGGTCCAGGGAACTCTTTATTCCCCCGTTCTGGAAATATGTCCTCAAATATATTTATTCTTTTATGCATAGTGTGCTGTCTCCAAATGATCAATGTGAAGTTGAAATATTCTGTAAGTTAGTGGTACTTTAGATGGGTGTGAAAAACCAAGGGATTTCACAGAGATTCAATGTGGATTATTTATTCTTTGTATTTGTAAAACACCTTTATTCTAGGGATCTCAAGTATTTATTGTTGCTTGGTAATGTTTACAAAGATATGTGGAAAGAGAAAATTTGATCTAAATTGTGGAAACTTCTAATCATCCTAGCCCAACTTTGTTTTTGGAGAATCAAAGTTGGACACTTTAATATTTATAATGCCATTTTTAGTGGATCACTAGCCACAGGAGTCTAACATGAGGGCATTTAACTATTACTGGTATTTTTATGAAGTTTTAAAATGTAGCTTATAGATGAAATGTGGACGTCTGCAGTCATACTACATTTTAAACAAAGCAAATATACAAAAATGAAATTTAGAATAGACACTTTTATGAAAAGTTTATTAATTTCTTAAAATAAGGAATCTCATATTGAATGTCAACTGTAATGGACAAAAAAGTAAAAAAAAAGAAAAAGGAATCCCAAAAGAGTTATTTCAAGTAGATTTCTCCTGTAGCATTCTTAACATTTACTTTCTCTTAAAAAAACATGTATGTTTATAAAAAGTATACATTGATACATTTATTTCTTTCTATGAACACATTTTTAAAATTTATATTTGTTCTGCCTTTACCAGTAAGTGTCTTTTTTGTGTTTTTTTAGTAAAATAATAGAGTTTTTCAAAGCATATGTGAGGGAAAATTTACTCTAGTGTTTTTCATCACCAAGTAACAATACTTTAATAAACACTATCTTCCAGTCCCATTAAAAATACCACCAGAATTCTAATTTATTAATTTACAAAGATAATTATAATTACTACATAGAAAGAACTACTTGAATCAGCATGATCATCATATATTTTTCTCATAAGAGAGATCTGCATAGGAAATGAAATCGTAATCAGATTCCATGGTGACCATGGAATCTGAATAGTAGTTAATCTTTGATAATTGGAATAATTCATAGTATCAAACAGTTTTGTTTTGACCATATTTTTGCATTTTCACCCTCTTCACTCTACTGTTCAATACATTTTATTCAATTTATAGGAATATGGGTACAAAAGTTAGGGCATCTCAAACATAAGTATAGTAATGCTAAAAATTTACTGTACAAATCAAAATGATAAATGCAGAAATTTGACCTTTACAGAAATAGTTTGCAACTTTAGCATTTGGACTCTCCAACAATATCAGATCTCTATTCCTAGAATAAGCTTTACAGAATCCACTGATTACAGAATGGATATCTAGCCTTTAAATGCAATATATTACACTGACATTAAAATTGTTACCAATTGCCCAAAGAAGAGTAAAAGAGCATAATTTAATCAAGAGAAGTCTTTAGAAAATAGATCACCAGTAGCCACTGTACAAGTATGATAATATCTAATGTTTGCTTTCTGTGTTTCAGATACTGTCCACTTGCACGTGTATTGTTATTTAGTTGTCACAATAGATAGGAACTTGCTCATTTTATAGAAGAGGAAACCCAAACTGTGGGTGTTTAAGTAACTTGTCTGAGTTTTACAGCTGGCTCATGATGGGTCTGTGGCATTTACCTTGGCAGCCTGACTCTAGCTCTGCCACATCGCGTCTGAAATTGCATAGAGACCTTTTTTTTTTTTCTCATTTTTTAAAGTTATTTCCTTAGGTTTCACAGATTTGCAAAGCATGTTTATTGACACTCTGCCAGATCCAACTGGAGTTAGCTCTGTTCTTTTAACTTGGCTAGTTAGAATGCTGGAGGAGGCCATTCCTTATAGTCCTAGAAATGTCCAGCAGGCTTTATGACCTGACCTATTCTCTCTTGCAAAAATACATAATTTTCAGGATAGTTAAGATGAAGAATATAAGAGGCAGGCTAAAGCATATGTTCCAGGCATTATTCTAGTGCCATGTCCACGTTATCTCATTTAATCTGTGGTAAAGTTCTGTGGGGTGGGCATGTTGTCTCCAGTTTTACAGATAAAGAGACTGCGTCAGTGAGGCTAACTAATGTGCTTTTGGCAACGCAGTTTATAAGTATTGGATCTGAATTGCGTCCATTTGTTCTGAGGACATTGCTCTTTTCCAATAGTCCCTGTCATATCCTCAGATGATTCCTGAGTGCTTGACCTTTCAGGCTTTTTGAGTAAGCTATCATCAGAATGTTTCTACGGAGGTAGTGATTATTCACCCGATATTAAGAATGAGAAACTAAGAATCAAAAAAGACTAGTCATGAGAAATAAGTTTACATAATTCACCTTGACATTGCGATGGAAGATTAATAAACAGTACAGTTAAAAAGTAGATCAGTAGTAGTTGTATTTATTTATTGTTATAAAATATAGTGGTGGTATTAATAGATATAAAACTCTCTTGAACATTAACATGATTTTAACAAATGAAAGAAAAGAGAGAGCATTGAAGTATCAGTGTTCTTTGTCCTAAAATGTAATCTTTCAATAATGCAGCATTGCTATTTAGCCAGAGTTCTCCAGAGAAACAGAACCAATAGGAGGGAGGAAGAAGAGAGAGCGATTATAAGGAATTGGCACTTGTGATTACGGAGGCTGAGAAATCCCGGGACCTGCAGTTGGCAAGCTGGGTACTCAGGAGAGCCTATGGTGTAAGTTCCTGTCTGAGTCCAAGTACAAAGGCAGGAGAAGACCAATGTCCCAGCTTGAAGAAAGCCAGACAGAGAGAGAACAAATTCTCTCTTACTCAGTTAGTTTCTCTGTTCAGGCCTTCAGCAGATTTGATGAGGCCCACCAAATATCTGGGCAGCCTGTGGTCCAATTAAGTTGACACATAAGATTATCCTACTTTTCAGCTTTCTGTTAGCTCTAGTCATTTGAAAGGAGGTGATCTTGCAGTTAAGGCTCCAGCCTGATGCTAAGATGATGCAGAGTCGGTAGCTAGCGAATATATTATGTTGTTTATAGAATAAAGACTCCCAACACTTCAGTCTGCATTTGATGATACTGACATGACATTACAGAAAAATAATTACTAGGAGATGATTTTATCCATTTAATACAATTTATAAAAGTGAAATATAATTTTTTAAATTTAAGTATATTATGATTAAAAAAAAAAGTTCCTCTTTTATAGTTGTATGTCTCAGAGGTAAATAGTTATAATGGTTGATATATTGCTTTCTAGCCTTTTTCTCTACAAATGAAATTAATTGTGTATGCTATATTAGTTTGGGTTCCCAAGAAGTAGACATCAAAATAGAACCATATGTGCAAGAGGTATATTGGAGATGACACCTGTGACGGACGCAGGTGTCACATCCGTCACAGAAGTCATCTTGGAGAGTTTTCAGACTGTGATGAAAATTTGACATCTGTACAAAGAGAGGGGAGGGAAAGTTGGGTGGGAAGAACCTCAGACAAAAGAATCATTTGAGAACATTTTCAGCCAGTCCAATGAGAAGTCCTCAATTGAAAATTGCCCCTAATAGGAATCCCCTGTCTGGTAGGAATGACCTGATTCTGGGAGCCCCTTCATGCTCAGGCATTGACCGGGAGTAGACTAGGGAAGTGTGACCTCAGCATAACGCCATAGTGAATCCAAAGGTGCAGCAGGTGGAGCCTGTCAGTCAGTTATGCTCCCCACAGCTGCTTGTCTTAAAGGAAGATCTGAGCTGAGCAACTCTGTGGCTGACACTCATGTGCGTACCATGTTTTACACAGTGGGATCATAGCATAAATTTATAAAGTATGTTTTTGACACTTAGAAAATTGTCATGAAATACTTCCATAATCTTTCTCAGTGATGAATAGTGTTCAAGTATGTATCTCCAGAGCAATTTACCCAGCGAATCTAATATCTAAATTACTTAATTGATAAGTATTTTATATCAACTGTGTAAACTGACATGCTATTATAATATTTGATCTTTAATTCATAAGATACTTTTAAAATCATAGTAGTATAGCTACGTATTTTGTTATTAAACATTCTCAGACATATTATGCATCTAGTGTGACTCTAAAATTGATGAGATACAGTGGAAGCCTGATATGGCTACGCTAGCCTGTAATACTTGGACATAACCTTTTCCCTGAAACAGGTATTAGTAGTTGTTCAAAGAATCTGCTGTCATATTCTTAACTCTGGCTTTTATGTAGGTTTAATTTAATAGGATATAAATTATTGGGGTGGTACCATTATTAAATGAATGGGGATTTTTATTTTATCCTTTGTACACCTTTAACATATTTAAGATAATGTCCAAATAAATCTGTCTCTTGATACAATTATATGAAAGAATAAAATCATACTTTAGTATTATTGGAGGGCTAAGAAATTTCTGATAATTACTAAGAGCTTCTGAAAAGATTTGCATATAAGAATCATCCTCTGCTTAAAGAAATTTTTGTAATTTTAATATAATTTGAGCCCCTGGGTCTTTTAGTTACACATATAGGATACGAGGAACTCTTAGGAATTTTCAAGCTATGATTCATTGTTTCTGTATGAATTTCTTGCCTCTGGAATATGCTTAATTAGGCCATTTTATTATACTGAAAGTATTTCATCATGTGGACCGTACCCTAAAACTAAAACTTTGAACTTGGATGGAATTACATTTATTTTGTGATAAGATCATTTGAAATTTAAAAATGTAAATTATAGTAAGTAACCTCAGATACAGAAACAGCCTTGTTATTAAATGCATTAAATTGAAATGCTTAGAATTGCAACTTAAAAAAATATATATATATATCATGTTTAAATTTATATATATGAGTTCATTAAAGCTGGATATTATAATTATTCAGATAATTTTAAGGAAATGTTTTGGTGAAAATAAAGTTGATGTTTGATAGATCAAAAACAATGGAATGAATTGTATAAATATATTCAGAAACATTCATATTTTGATTAGTACATACAAGTTATCCTATTTTATAATTGACAGAGCCAAAATCCTTTTTTCCCTCTATTTATATGTGGTTGTATTTTTCTTTAATATTTATGCAGCTGATGGGTCATAGAATATCAGAAAAAATATTTTCATTTCCTCATAAAATTGGATGCTAGAATAAAACTGTAATGTTAAGCTTGGGATCTTTTCTCTTTGGTTTTAATGTTTATATGATATAATTTCAAATTGTCAGAGATTCTGGGGTAACATTAAACTGAAATCAAATGTTAAGGGCCCACTTTTGACTCTTTCGAATCCTTCCATCACCCTGTTTTGAATTATTTTTATGGTTGTTTTTAAGATAGTGCAGTTTTCTTGGGTTATAGACATTTTGGAGAACATTTCACTCTTGAGAGAGTACAGAAGACTTCTTTAATGTTAATTTGGAAATTGTGCAAGCATATAAAGAAAGGAATTGATGTATCTAGGAATTTAATTTGATGCTAGGCACTTAAATGATTCCAAATGAACAAAACAAATTATTAACTGGTGGATGAGAAAATGCATGTAGCTCATAATTGTTTAAGCTTTGGAAATGTACCTCTAATAAAAACATTAGAGATTATTTTAAATAATTTTCAATTTCATTCATTCATATTTTAAACAGGTACTTTTTAATGCTTATTATAATCTAGGCATTGTTCTTATGATCGAGTACAGAGAGCAAGGGAGTTAAGTCACTGCCCACCTGGAGCTCACATTCCTACCTGGAGCAGCAGACAGTAGGCCAGGAAGGAAGTAGGTTAGCAAGACAGTTTGAAAGGTGAATGAACATAATGAAGCAGGCAAGTGGGGACTGGAGGGAGATGTGCTTAAACAGAGTGATGAGGTAGGAGAACAAAACATTATGATAGAAAGCGTGATCTGCAAGTCTGTGAGGAGATGAAATATGAAATAAGACCTGAAAAAGAAGAATGAGCCAATCAGGCACAAATGCAGGAGCAGTGGAGGCAAGAGTAAATAAAAAGGCCTTAGGTGTGGTCAATACAGAGGAAAAAAAGGCGGATGTGGCTGAAACAATAAGCCAGGAGGATACGCTGCTATAGAGCAAAGAGTAGGTCTTTGGCAAATGTATAATTTATTTGGATTTAAGTTTAAGTATACTGATAAGTCTTTCAGAGACTTTAAGTGAAGGTATGATAACAATATTTTTTAAAAACATGAAAAAATGTCTTTAGTATGCAGAAGAGATTGTGGAAGGACAGTGATGGAAGCAGGGAGACCAGTTGTAGACTTTTGAGTTGACTTGACATGAGATAACGGTTACTAAGAGTTTGGCCATAGCTTGGAAGATAGTTTCATAGGAAAATGAGATGTGTTCTAACCGTAAGTGATTTCTTTTGGAAATTCATGAAAATGTATCTTTTTAAGGAAACACTATGTTATAAAACTGGTTCTGGTGCAAATGGTTGTTTCAGGAAAAAAAAGCCACTGTAGATAAATATATATAAAATGAGGGTGCAAAATTCATAGTAAATACTTTGGAGGAAAAAGAAAAGTTTAGAACTTACTCTGAAAAAAATGAAATAAAATATAAATTTATTTTAGAGGACAGTTGCCATGATGGCTTCAATAATGGGAATGAAAAAAGAATAATCAAGCGTTGATTTGGGGAAGCAATTTTGCAGACATAAATATGTAATAGAAGGATGCAACAGCTTTCAATTCACACATGACTTTTAGAGCACCATTATAAAGAGACTCTCTAGTAAAAATATTTAAGGGTTTCATCCATTTTATCAAGGACATAATCTGTGATACTCAAAGAATGCTTTTCTCTTGCACAAATTCTGTAGCTATTTTCTATTCTTTCATAAATCTGTATCTTATCGTTTGATTCATCAATGGCTTTATGTGTGATTTGAACAGTTTTATACCTGCTTTTCATGAATTTAGTGAAATCCTGCAATTTTTGTATGCTCCGCAATTTCACTTTGGAATTTATTGCATTTTATTTGTGTTGAATATTTGGTTGTTTACAATATAAAGCCCAACTCCCAAAGACATTCACATAATTTAAGACATTGACGTCACTCTATTATTAACTGAGACAAGAAATTTTATTGACTATTAACTTTTTAAAAGGTTAGTTTATTATAGAATATTTTTATGTTAGGATCATTTTTGTCACCCTATACACCCCATGCGACACCAGCTAACAATATTAGAACTAACAAGAACATCCTTAATACTGTGATACTTTCCTATTTACTGATATGCTTTCTTTTGTAGGTTTTTTAAAGATGTTTCTTTTCCTCTATCTTATGTTAGTTAACCAATCCACTGTTCAATTCAGTGTATACATAGCTGTGTGGCACACTTAATTTCTTTCCTTTTTAAATGAATTTGGGTGATGTTCTGAATGGTTGAGTCGGCTGGAACATTTCTCTATCTACATATCTATCTATTTGAACATTTACTGTTTCTCGCCAGAATATTAAGGTTACCTTTACCATTATTAACTGAAGGATTTTATTTTTTTAAACTTTTTCATTCTCTAAGTTGGTATATTGATTCTGAATTTATTCCAAAAAATTAGTCTATTTAATAAATTTCAAAATACATTTTTCTGCTGAACATAACCCATTTTTATGATATCCCTTGTTTATCCACTTTATTTTAAAGAAAGGATACAATTTTTGTTCCATCTCAATAAACTACAGGAATAAAAATAACATCTAGTAAAGAATATTCATGAATTTTTGTCAGCTTGTATATTATAATTTTTACCTTTGTGCACAGATAAATCTTTGTAGGGTTTATGTTGAAGAGAAAAGGACATGAAATGCTTGTAATCTCTTATTTGACCATTTTATAGTTCTTAAAACAGTTATACCAAAATTAGTATATTTGGTATATAAAACACATACCAAAATAATTACACCTGCCTATTTTGCCAGGGCAATATAATATAATCAATTTAATCTTTCAAACTTTATTCTTCTGAATGGATTTCAAGGTGGATAGTTCTGTTAAAAAATCTTTATTTAAGAAAGGTTATTTTGCCCTGGCTGGGTGGCTCAGTTGGTTGAAGCATCATCCTATACACCAAAAGGTTGTGGGTTCGATTCCTGGTCAGGGCACATACCTAAGTTATGGGTTTGATCCCCAGTAAGGGGGCATATAGGAGGCGACCAATGGATGTTTCTCTTTAACGTCAATTTCTCTCTCATTTCCCCCCGTTCCTCTCTCTTTAAAATTAAATATATATATATCAAAAAATAAATAAAATTATTTTAACATTTATAATAATATAGATATGTGCATATATATATATATATATATATATATATATATATATACATATCAAGTTAGATGACAGTCATGACTAATCAAGTATTTAAAAACTAACCTAGTGAATTGGTGGTAAATGTTTAAATTTCACCAGTGTAAAATTAGGGTTGGTTAATAATAATTTTATTATTGAATATAATGATACAGAAATTAAAATGTGTTAATTATTAGGTGATTGCATCAAATCGTCATCTCTGCCCATGTTGCTATATTTTAAAGAATGTCAGTGAAAGAAGCTATCAGAAATTAAAGTCAAATATTTTGTATTCTATCATGAGGTTATATCCAGGATTAGTTAAAAATCAAATGTATCTTTCTGGGTATAGTGAGGACAAGATATTTCATGCTTAGTGCTGAATCCAGCTCTTTTACTCAATGAATTATTAATTACATGATCTTAAGGATAAGAATCTCTTTTACGGTACTTCTATAGGAGAAATAATTTGGTCATCATTGTATTTCATTTTCTTGATTGAATAGATACATAGAATAAAATGCACTGCCATCTTCTGACAATCACATCCTGAGGCTCTGATTAAATACTTCTGTTATAGCCTTACAGTATTTTTAGCCTTTCAAATTCAAGCCTAGTTCTGCTGTAGCCTTCAGCTGTTTTGTAGCAGCATACTTAAGTTCTTTGACTGTTCAGTAGCCCTAGGTGTGAGGACCCTGAGATTTAAATATTCACCTTTAAATTATTTCACTTATGACTTTAGCTAAATATTTAAAACCGAAGGCATCTGATAAAACACAGGTCTAATAAATATAATAAATATTGCCCTGGCCGGTGTGGCCCAGTTGGTTGAGTGTCGTCCTGTGTACCAAAAGGTTGCCAATTTGATTCCTGGTCAGGACACATGCCTGAGTTTTGGGCTTAATCCCCAGTAGGGGGCGTGAAGGAGGTAGCCAATCTGTTATGTTCTCACATTGTTTCTCTCTCCTTTCTCTCGCTACCTCTCCCTTTCTCTCTCTCTAAAAAACAATAAAACTATTTAAAAAATAAATGTAATAATTATTATGATAATGGAACAGACAAGAGCTACCATCATTCATCTTAAAATTCCAGTATAAAAGTATTAGAATAGATTTTTAAGACATTCTAAAATCAATTTCCCCTCTCTCCCTCCCCTCTTTCCTTGGTAATTGTCATTAGAGAATTTAATGTTAGTAATTATCATTATAGAACCAAAATTGACTGTCATATGACTTCATAAACTCATCAAATTACTTTCTCTACATTGTTTGTAAATCATTGTTGATTTCAAGTATTTTCATTTATATATTTCAAAACAGATTTTTAAATTGGGGTTCTTAATCTGATCAAATATTTTTTAAGACATTTTATAGTAATGAATTTTTTAGGCTAACTCACAATAACCAATTTGTGCAGTTAATATAACAGCAACATCATATTACATTATCTCCTGAATAAACATAACTTTGACTCTCTACTGAAAAACACATTCTGAAGTTAAGCTCAAAACATGATGGGAATTCTCCCTAATTACACAATCCAATCTTGAGGAGTAGTGATTTCCTCTTGTGCGCTAAATCAGGGCAACAGAAGTAATACTCCCAGGGACAGGCAATACATACAAGGAAGAAGGGAAGGAGGCATCTGTGCATTTTGGCATTCTTTAAGGTTGTTGGGTCTTATGAACTGTGTGTGATGGGAGCAGAGAAGATGACGCTGAGTAAGGTAGGCCTCCCTTTGTTTTGAAGAGTAATGCAAATTAAAATTATCTGTGGGTGGATACTACCCAAATGTTTTTGAGACATTGAATCCAATGAATTCATGTCTTCAACATCATTTTGTGTCCAAACTCTCTGCTCTTCCTACCTCCTGCCCCATCTGACTCTGAATGATAGTTTGTCTTAGAGTAGACCTTTATCCAAACTTCAAGAAAGAACATTGGGGAGGGCACTTGAGACTTCTTTTAACAGTTTGGTAGATTCATATCATCAGGTAGTCATGGTAATGAAAAAACAGAAAACTACCAGGAACTTGTTAGAGTACTGGACTTAAAAACAGTGGTTAAGTAAAGGCAAGTTAAGTAAAGGCACATTGAGCAATCTTTTTCATGCTATGTATATCTTTTTGTACTATTTTGTTATTGTGTTTGTTTGAACAGCTTTATCACATCAGTGTTGCTGTTGAGGAAACTAAGACATGAAAAAGTAAACTAGTGGGGGAAGGGAGGGATGACTAGGCAGAACACAGAGGAATTTTAGGGCAATGAGCAAACATTGTATGATACCATAATGATGGATATGTGTTATTATACATGTGTCCAAACTCAGAGAATACACAGAAAGCACTAATAGTTTTGGGGGAAATGTGATCTGCCATCAGTGGTCTTTACAGTATCTTAAACCTAAAACAATATCTTTATTAATCTATAACATTCTAACTCACAACTTAGCACATCCCAACATTTTTACTGATTGTTATTGATTTTTTTTGTGTGTATCTCTTCCATCTTTGATTCTCTAGTAGAAAATGTCTTCAGAAGAGTTTTCTAACTCAGATTTTACTTGAGAAATTATCTTTCATGAATTCAGAACCGAGGAAAAGGGGAAGGAAGAAAGAGTAAACGAGTTTTAATTGAAAAAGGGAGGTGATAGGATGCAGGTCAAGGAAGTAGAAATTTGATGTTTTTAGTTAGTGGTTGACAAATCAGGTATTTAATAACTTTAATGACCCTAGGGTTTTTCCATAAGAGTAGGTTTATGTCTGGGAGAGTCCAGGTTATGGTTGAAAATACACAGCGCGTAGGTTGCCAACTTTCTCTCCATTGCCCATGTCACACATTATATTCTATGGTGGCATTTTTTACTGCTGAGCTTGGAGACCTCACAGGTGTCCTCAGCATGTCACTCAAAGTAGGCCCACTAATTTATTTAAGTTGGGCTTCAAGATGAAACCTATTTCCCATTTTGGTTTAGTGTAATCTAGTCATTACTGTAATGTATAAAATTTAAGTGAATATAAAGATATATAGATGCTTGTATTCTGCTGGATGCTTGTATTCTGAAATTCTCTGGAATAAAAATATATAGACTAGCTTGACAGGGGTGGCTCAATGGTTGGGCGTTGACCCATGCACCAAGAGGTCGCTGGTTCAATTCCCGGTCAGGGCACATGCCCAGGTTGTGGGCCTGATCCCCAGTGGGGGGCATGCAGGAGGCAGCCAGTCAATGTTCTCTGTTATCAATGTTTCTGTCTCCCTCTCCCTTCCTCTCTCTCTGTAACGTCAATAAAGAAAAAACCTTTTTTTAAAATATATAGGCTATATATCAGTAGTTTTTATCAGTGTGGTGTGAATTGGAGACAGATGTAATAAAGAGTATGGTTCATATGCCAATCTACTATGGAAGCTAAAACTAAGGGTTTGTAGTATTCATCATATACTGGAAGAAGTAGCCACATAGCAATGATACAGCATGAAAAACAGAAAATTACCTGGAAAGATTTAAAGAAATGGAATAGAAATTGAATGAAAGATATAATAACTACCTATGGTATTTCCATGATGAAGAAAAATCTTGTTAGACTTTTTTTTCTGTTTCTTGCTGTACTGTTACGTGTATGTGTGTGTGTACACAGAGTATTCGTTAGGTGTGTGTGTGTGTGTACATGTGTATGTGTGTAAACTCTGTGAAAGTAGCTGGAACATATCAGGACACACCAGTAAGGAGAAATGGTTCCTTATATAACTAATATGCAGATGGCCATAACGACCTGCCTACTGCTTCCAAGGGTTAGTGTAATCAATTGGCTGTAATGGGATAAAATGCTTTAGAAACTCACTCTCAGATGTGACTAGCTCTTTGAAATAACTGTGTCTTGTATTAATATGTGCCGTGAATGAAAATTTTATAATGTTTTTAAATGTGGGTATGTGGCTTATGAATGTTAGTCAGATATTAAGAGCTTATTGTAAAATTAAAATTTCACATTTTCTCTGTCAAGACAATCCAAACAAAGAATCTAAGATTCTCATACTATATAAAAATGAGAAGAGTTAAGGGACTTTTTTCCCAAGTAAATTTGTATTAGAGAGGGGGACAAATACATTTCAGAAGCCCATATTAATAAAATATGAAGAAAAAGGAGATTTGCTGAACATCATGAAAAAATATTGTAAGGAGTTAGGAAGAGGAGGATTATAAACTCACCAATCTTATTAAAGTATTTTCCATGTTTGATTTCAAGAACCTGAGGACTGAAGGAGTAAATTCACTATTCCAAATAGTAATGATGAATCTTTTGGACTCCATAAAATATTTTCATGAACAAATATAAGTTCATTTTTTTTTTAATTACAAGGAATAATTGACCCAGCACTAAGCAATGCCACAGATTTGCATAGAAGGGAGAAAAGGGGACTGGAGGATTCTGCTCTTTCTTCTTATGTGACTGCTGGACTCCCAGTAAATGGGCCTCTGTTTTAAGAGTTGAGGTCTATGGACTCACACAGATAACCAAGAAAGTAGAAATCTAGAGGCTATAAATCAGACCTAACCGAGGTCCTCGTTTACATGTGGATATAGATTTCCCAACTATCCTACTCTCTCATTCAATGAGAGTTACAGAGTGTCTCCTTGCCAAGTTAGAAATTTAGAGCGAGAAAGCCAGGTTCTTTTGATACCTGAGAATGTCTTTAACCCATTAATCTAAATATTTTATCACACTGGTTGAAGAACCACTGGAAGACTTCCAATAAAGTAGAGCTGGAGCTCTGGAGTTGTGTTTCAGCAGAGATTATCATCTTCGCAGTTCCATTCCTGTTGCTTTGCAAATCACACGCGCACATCACACAGCCCAGTGCTTGTTCATATATAAAGTTATTTGAAATTAAATAGACCCAAAACATTTGAAATCATACTGATATTTACATATATCTGTACTATTTTTCAACTTGAAAAGTATTTTAAACACAACGATCTCATTTTGTTTACTAAACAGATCCAGCTATGTGGTAGTATAGATATTCATAATGTCCTGCATATCTTAAATATATTTTTGACTATTGCTGATTTGGGTTATGTAGCTTCCCTTGCTCTGCCCCACCCAGGTGATGTTATTTTTATCCCTATCTTAATGAGAAAATATAGAAAAATATCATAATCATGCCTAGTGAAGCAATTCATAGGAATGAATCACCGATATTCTCAAGTCTATTTATATCTATGTTAGCTTTTCACATTAATGGTGTTGAAAAGTCTGAAAACTATGAATAGCAACTAATCCATTCAAAATATTCATCTAGCTAGATAAGTGCACACCATTTTCAATTACTTCATGATCCTGAACATTTAAACGTGAACATAAGCAGAACTGTATAACTGAGATAGCATTAGTTTATTCACAGAAAAAAACCCAACTTGAGTCACCATGGGGATGCCCATGATTGACTTGCCTCTTTGGTTGCATTTCACTCTCACACATTTTGATGGGATAAAAACACTCTATTTTCTAATCCAGATTTTCAAAAGACACTAAGGATGACTGAGCAAAGCGTTTTGTTATCAATAGTGCTGTGCTGAGACACCAGTGTATGAAATCCACATTTATGCCTGCAATTTTGGAGAACTAAGAACCATATGGTATCTTGGTTTTATATTTCCTGAATCAGCTTAATTGCAGCTGTATACCAGTTAGACTTGAGTGATATGTTTGAGTACTTTTTAGTTGTTGATATTGTGTTATAAAGCTTTTATTCCAGTTTCACTAAAAGCATTTCTAACTATACTTGGTTTATTAAATAGATTACCATTTTATATTAATATAAACCATGTCATATTTCTTTTTGTTACTAATAAGAGCACTATTTTGGGTGTAGTTATTATGTCAAAATGATAGAAGAAGTAGGCAATCCCTCTATGAACTAGGTTACATTTTATATATAGAACATAATATATACAATATAAAATACATATATACATACATTATATATATATATAGATATAGATATATATAGTTGCTAATAGATAATTTCTATAATGCAGTCGAATGTGAATGGACTTTCAACTTGTCAGTAGTATTTTTAAAGCATTTTAAGTGGTTGAGTAAATATAAGTACAACTATAGAATTGAAACTTAAGATCTATACACATTTGAATAATTGATGTTTTAGATGCTCATCTCAATTTATCCAACTGACAGTATCAGCAGAGCTCTGTTACAAATCTTCAATATTATCCAGTTCACCAAACCTCTATACTGTGAATTCATTAGGTTACTGCAGAGACCACACTCTTTTGAGCTCTTGGAAATGACTATTTAAAGGAGTTGTGTAATTCAATGAGGGTCACTGCATTTCACAAAGTTGGATTAAGGTCCATTACTCTATTCAGTCCACTCTTAGATCATACTGATGTTGATAAGAGTTTTCTATCCAGAAAAAAGGACAGGTAAGTGCTAAGTGATAAAAGTTACATCAAAGCATTTGGTATAAGGCAGTAAAATGATTGTCATACAGAATTACTGTAAGGTTGCTTTCTCCTGTTTTGAAAATGAACTGCTTTGCTTTACTTGGACTTATACTTCTCATATATTTCTTCCCCCATAATTTATTGTATGTAAAAATGGGAGACCATTATCTAGTGATAGCATGTTATTCTATTGACGTTATCTTTTAAGTAAACTTTTTAGGGAAGCATCTTTCTCATAGAAACTCTAATACTTCATGATATGTTGTGATTTAAAATTATTCCATCATTGGTGTGACTTTAAAGGCAGATTCCAAAACATCAGTGCTATGGATTGTTACATTTTGAAGGATTATGTTACATTACTTACTACTAAGTACTCTCTATTAAATATAATTTATAATTTTCAGGTTAAATCCATTTTATTTTTTATTTGCTCCTTTCTGATATTTGGCAATTTCATTGTTTGGAAAAGGAAATGAAAGCAAGCTTTATGATTTCAGTAAAGTTAATAATTAAATTTCAATAAAGTGAAAGAATGATTAGTTTGGTTTACTAAAAATAATTTTAATGTTGCCATTATTGCAGGTGCCTTCCCTTTTCCCCTTCCTTTTCCCACCTTCCCCCACTCCCACCACCCCTCCCTTGGCCTTCACCAAACTGCTGTCCGTGTCCATGGGTTATGCATATATCATCTTTAGCTAATCCCTTCACCTATGTCCTGTGTCACACAAATTCCTTGATAGATGCTTTCTTTATATATTTTTTCCGGTGATGAAAGTTAACATAACAAAGAGAAGTAATTGGTTTATAATTAAACAACATTATTTCTCAGGCAGAGTGAATTTTGAAGGCTTAATTAATTTACGTTCAGTGAGCATTTATTATAGATATATTTCTTCAATCTTGGACAGGATTATTTTGCCTCAGAGAAAAATGTATACTTATAATATTCAAAGATAGCTGTACTCCAGTCCCAAATCTGTTCTTTATTTTATTCTGATCTCACCCCTTTGTAACACTAAACTAGTACAGTACAAAATACCCAGATCCTCTGTGCACAAAGAAAGTGTCTTGTTTGTCGATTGGTTCCTTTATCTAGTGGTGATCAAAGGATGGTCTAGGACCAGCAGCATCAGCAACATCTGGGTACTTGTTAGAAATGCTACACCTATTTTCTCAGACCTATTATTTCAGAAACTGTGAGAATGAGATCGAATAATCTGTGTGAACAAGCCTTCCAAGTGCTTCTCATGAACGCTAAAATTGTAGACGAACACTAAACAATATAGATGAATTAATGAGTTAATCTTAAAAATGAACTCACAAATATTTGAAGAATAGAAAAGATAAAACTCCTCCTCCTCTTAGAAAAGATAAACTTTTTGAAGCATAAAAGATAAAACTGAAAAATAATAAAAGATGGGAATGTTTCATATTATATTAAAGACAAAACATTCAAAATGTAAAAATATAAAGAAATAGGAAGATATTTACAATGAATATGATAAAGAGCTATATTATTATTATATAAAGAAAATGAACAAATAAATAAGGACTAAAAGAAAATGCCCAAAGGAAAATAGAAAAATAACATTGAAATACAGTTTCCTTATTTGTATGATTTTTACTGGGTTTTTAAAACAATTCTATTTTACTTTTAAAGTAAAAAAATATGAAAGAGATTTTATTTATTTTTTAAATATGTTTTTATTAATTTGAGAGAGAGAGAGAAAGAGAAGCACATGCCCTATTGGGGATCGAGCCCACAACCCAGGCATGTGCCCTGAGCAGGAATTGAACCAGCGACCTTTTGGTGCACAGGATAATGCTCAGTCGACTAAGCCACACCATCTAAGGCATGAGAGACATTTTATATCTAGAGTCTTAGTTTGCTTAGTTTATCACCAAGTGAAAAGGAAATACATTTTTTATGAAGTGCATACTATTTATAAGTAGCAGCTAAATTTTCCAAGACTCAAATTTGACAAGGAGAAAAATAAATTAAAAAATTACTGGAACCAAGAAAAAAATTTGCATTCATTTTATAGTGGAATTTAAAAAAAAAAAAAAAGATCTCTTGTGAGTTAGAAATCATGTTTCTAGTTTTTGTTCTGCAGTTAACTAGCAAATAATTATCTCATATTAGTCTCCAAATTCTTCCTTGATTAGCTTAGAGCAGTGGTGTTCGGTCTCCAGCATCCAAACCATCTGAGGGTCTTGGTAATACTTAGATCACTTGGAGAGACACCCACAGTTTCTGGTGGAGCATTTTGGGGGGTGTGGCCCAACAATTTGCATTTTTAATGATTTCCCAGGTGATGCTGATACTGCTGGACTGGAACCATACCTCAGGTCCTGCAATGATGTTGTTTTGTTCAATGTCATTTTATTATAATGATGAAGAATAAAACAAACAAACAAACAAAAAACCATTCTCAGGCCAGTACCATTGTCTGTGTGGAGTTGTACATTCTCGCCATTCTGCAAGGGTTTTCTCCAGAGATGTGGGTTTCTCCCCACATCCCACAGATGTGCACCTGAGGTGGATTGGTGTGTCTAAATTGCCCAGTCTGAGTGTGGGTGAGGGTGTAAGTGTGCCCTGAGTTGGAAGGGTGTCCTGACCAGGGTGGGTTCCCACCCGCTGCCCTGTGTTACCAGGAGACGCTCTAGCCACCCTCAACCCTGAACTGGAATAAGCGGTTTAGAAAAGTAAACATCTTGCGTTTTTTAAATTAATCTTTCTGAAATGTACATATAACTCACATGTTTCAGTGTATCATATTAGAAGTGTTTGGGGTCTTCATTAAAAGTTTGGTGATGTTATATGCCATGGGAACTTCTCGATTAGCCTAGAGTAAAATTGGTTTTGTTATACATTGCTTTGCTCAAAGTCACAGTTTCCAAGAACCTATCCCAGACGTTAAGTGAGGACTTGCTGTACTTTTGGAAACACTCCTGGGCTCCGATGAGATCAGCTAGCTCTCATTCCATGGCCTAATGACAGCTAGATGAGAGAGAGAAGAGAGAAGGCCACCTCAGTGTCCCACCTTACACATAATATACTTTTCAGTGGATATGTAATGAATAAATGAACTCTTCATCTCCTTAAAATCTCTAAAACGTCATGAAAACTCTTTTGTCTCAAATTTTCATGCCTTAGTTTGCTCCTTGTTTTCTTCTCTAGTGGACATTATTTTCTTTCTTTAAAAAAATTTTTTTTAATTTATTTTTTTAATCCTCACCTGAGGATATTTTTCTATTTATCTTCAGATAGAATGGGAAGGAGAGAGAGGGAGAGAAAGAAAAAAAATCGAGGTGAGAGGGACACATCGACTGGCTGCCTCCCGCACGACCCCGACCAGGGCCAGGACAAACCGAAACCTAGGTACATGCCCTTGACCGGAATTGAACCTGTGACTCTTTGGTCTGAGGGCCAACGCTCTATGGCTGAGCCAAACCGGACAGGGCAACATCATTTTCTTCTCAGAACTGTAATTGCATTAATAGTCGGTACCACAGTATCATTCGCATTTGAGCTCTGTTTCCTTTGATGTTAGTTTAATTAGATTATAAACTTCTAAAGTCCAGGGAGCAAGTCTGCATTTCTTTTACATTTACACTTTTTTGCCTAGCACAGAACCCCCACTTTGTAGGAGATTTTAAAAAATGTGCTGAATCATTTCCTTGTAAATTGATTTACATTCTTTGTGAATGCCCTATCTCAATATCAGTATTCTTCACCTGGTTGCCTGCTTTCTTGACTTGACTTCTCAAATGAAAGTACTGCAGAGAGGTGCTCTTACTCTGTCTACACGACTTCAAGTGAATTAATCATTGCAGAACAGGAGAGAACCGTGAGCACAAATAAATGTAGTTGGATCAGACACTTTTGCCTCCGGTGGCTGCAGCCATGGTGTGTTGCTGTGGCAATTTACTAAACGGTACCCTAGTGGCCGGAAAGAGTTTGTAGGCTTCAGAACAGCTCCATTTATTACCGAGAAGAGATTTACACATAGGACTTTGGTCCAACTGCACTGATAATAGAAGAACTATAGCCATTGGGCGGAAATCCAAAACATCACTTAGGGTTCTATCATTAACAAAAATTCCAAAAACTGGGCCAGCCAAAAACAGAGGCATTGAATGCCATCAAATTATTATTTAGGAATAAAATGGATTCGTTAGTTTTTATAATAGTAGAATATAAGATTGCTTTTTTTTTTTTAACAGAAACACTTTGAAACTACCTACATGTTTTACCTTATGCAATTTATGGTAACTCCCTGTAAGAAATACCATCCAATTGTTAAAACTCCTTTGAAAAGTTAATAATATATGAGAAATTGCGAAAGATACATTTATATGCATTTTATCTCAAAGATGTAAAATTTACAGGAAAAAATAGGCACTCCTCACTGATTTGCATTATCGGCTGTGCTGAGACTCATGAGATTTAAGTACCACAGAATTATGCAAAGCTAGGATACAGTTCCCCTACGCACATTTCAGTTCACAGAGTATCGTGCAAAACAAAGACTCCTACATTGAAAAGTAAACCAATAGTGTACCACTGACATGATTGTTTGCTTTCAGTTTTTTAAATTTCCCTGTATTCTTTGTGGTTTCCAGATTTTCTAACTTTGAGATCAGACATGAACTTATACTTAAAGGCTATGTTACAGGAAAAAAGTTATTAATAACTCAGGAGTCAATATTTAGTCATAATTTAAGACTTTGGGTGTCTGTTTTTCAATTATCTGTTCCATACTGACTTTACTATTATGAGGGTCATTTTGAGTAGCACTTCTTCCCCCCGTGAAAACAAATAAGAAACAAAAAACCCACAATAGTATTAATAAAAAAATCAAAACCTTAGGTGTTTCCTCTGATTCCTCTCTTTTTCTCACTCCTCACATCCCATCTATCAGCAGTTCCTGTTGGTACCGCCCATGAACTGTGACTACCCCACTTAGACCAACACTGCCTTTCCTGTGAACTACTGGAGTAGTTTCCTGACTGGCCAGCTACTACCGCAATCCCTCCTCTACAAAGAGGGTATCTCTTTTAACTTAGACACCGATGGCTTTTTCCAGCAATTGGAATACGCATGAGGCCCCACAGGATCTGGCCCTCTCCCTTCTGGTCTGCCTCATCTCATACACTCGTTCCCTGACCTCACCCTTACCTGCCTAGACCACATGCAGGCCTGTCCCGGGGAGTTTGTACTAGGTATTGCCTCTGTTGGAGATGCTTTTCCCACTGACCTTCATTCACCTCAAATAAACCCCCTTCCACATTTCTCCCTTCACTTTTCATCTTATTACTGTGATTATTTTTTATATGACATGTATCACTGTTGGAGGTTATCTATCATGTTCATTCACCTTAAAAAAATTTTTTTTATTTAATTAATTTATTTTTGTTACAGATGTTTCTCCTTTTTCTCCCACTGACACCCTCCTCCTGTTCCCGCCCCCTCCCCCCCAGCATTGTTGTCTGTGTCTATTGGTTATGCTCACATGCATAAGTTCTTTGATTTATCTCTCCCCCCCCCACACACCCCCTCCTCTGAAGTTTGTCAGTCTGAACCCTCCTTCTATGTCTCTGGGTCTATTTTGTTCATGTTCATTTGACTTTTATTTATATTCTGTCTCCCTCACTGGAATAGATACTCCACCAGGAAGGAGACCTAGTGTCTCTTACTCTCTTTCGAATCCTCTGTGCTCAGAAGAGAGTATAGTTTTTGTGTTTGAATTATTTGAGAGAATCCACTGAGCACTCTGTGTATGCTAGAGCAGTGGTATTCAGACTGTAGTGCAGTAACCCAGGGTCTCCAGGACTCCCCTGGCCTACGTCAACATGCGTACCATTAAGAGAATTAATTTCTAAATTCTCAATTTCCAGTTGTGATTTTCCATATGATTTCCTTGTTTAAGAAGCTTTTGAGGTTTGTCAGTTCACCTTCCTTACCTTGCCTTTCACAGTCTCCCACTTAAAAAAAAAAAAAAAAAAAAAAAGGAAACCTTATCTATTCTGAATCTTTCTAGGATGCACTGATTGTCCAGTCTATAAAAATCTCCAAGGTATCAATCATAGGTTTAATTCCTAAGGAAGTCCCTTGAGTGCTTCCTAAAGAAATATTGGAGGAGGTGGTGCCTTATATCATAGAAACAGTATTTGTCAATTTCCTCCCTCCTTCTTCCACCTTCCCTCCTCCTTTTTCTATTAGATTCCAAAAATAACTAAGTGAGAATGTTGACTTGGAGTATTAACAGGTTTATTTGATATTTAAATCTTTTCTTGTTCTGAAGACTGTTCATTGGCTGGTTGGTTTGACAGTGAGGATGGTTTTTTAAAATTAGATTATATGGCATACATTTACATACCCTTTCTTAAATGAGTTAAATATGCTGCTAGACAGTATTAATGGAAATTTGTTTAAAGCATATATAGAGTACAGAACATGCCACAAAAATGCTTTCTTTGCTGTAAACATGTGAAAGAATCATTACTGATTAACTTTTAAAGTGTGCCAGGGTATAGATTTTCAGTTATTTTAGTAAAACAAGTTTGAAATTATTGTGCTAGGTAATGTGAACAACATAAAATTATCCAAGGTGTCAGGATAAAATACACTTGAATAGAAGAAAACGAAGAAGAGAGTTTGTCTTTCATCTAGAGTGTTGCGGGTTATTGCCTTCCTCTTTCCTTGTTTCCAGGCTAGCAGCACAGCCTTTCACCCTAAGGGTTCGTGGAGGGATATTATCCCGCTTTATCCAAATAGACACTATCTGGACTTGTAGCTCACACGGACGCAAATAAACCTTACTAAGAGAAGATTCTGGAAAAGGTGCTTCTTCAATAGTTTCTCTCATTCGAGGCATTAAATTCTTTACATATTCTCTTTCAAACTCCGAAAATACGACAGTAGAATAACACTTTACATAATTTTCTTCATTTCACACATTAGCTGTAGCATAACAGAGGAATCTATTATGAGGATTAAAGGAGCTAGTGTGTGTTAAGTGCTGAGACCTGTGCCCAACACAGAGTAAGCACACAACAAATGTTATCTAATTTTATTATTACAAAATTATATAGTATGAAGTGTATGCATGGTGTTCCAATACCATTATGTGGTTTCTCCACAGACAAAGCCAGCAGGGCCCCCTGCCGCTTCTTTCAGATTCTGGTGACCTCCTGATTGTCCTGTGATATGCTTTTACCTGCTTCATTCTGTGAAGATTTTATTGTGAATCAAAAAATGTTCTTAGGTCCCACTTATGTTCTTGTTTAATTCTCGGCCTTGGACATGCAGCTGTTAG
Organism: Tadarida brasiliensis; assembly: GCA_030848825.1. NCBI lineage: Eukaryota > Metazoa > Chordata > Mammalia > Chiroptera > Molossidae > Tadarida > Tadarida brasiliensis. The sequence goes on from CM061257.1 coordinate 65,748,159, forward strand.
CTTAGTCAAGTCTGTGGGATGGCACAGCCATTTCTGTCCCCCCCAACCCCCATTTAACTCAGTGTTCTGCACATTCTTTGCTAGTGGGTGCATCTTTTGCTCTGAAGAATTAATATTCCTTGTGTCCTATTATGATTGGAGAGTCATTTAAAACTCCTTTGATTATCTGGCAATAGATCTGTTACTGGAATACCCATTTAGAATACTAAGCCACTCTCATCTCTGACCCCAAATTTGTTTATTTATCTGTTAAGAAGAATGTGATAATTATGATAATATGATGAGAAATATAGTGTTTCAGGAGAGCCCTATAGATACCCTCGACTACCAAAAAGATGAACAGGTGGGCCCTAGAGCAAATTAAGCTTGAGACATTGCTGGCAGTGAAAAGGACAAACTGTTCTACTTGAGGCACATCATGAGAAGGCAGGGTCCTTTGCAAAAGACTAGTTCTAGGGAAAATAGAAGGCGACAGGGAAAGATGAAGACCAAATATGAGATGGATTGACTTCATCAAAGAAGCCATAGGCGGGAGTGTGCAGGAGCTGAGTGGGGCTGATGAGGACTAGACATGGTGGACAGCACTCACAGCGTCACCAGAAGTGAGAGTTGACTCAATGGCTGGTAACAAAAGAATATTGACAGTTGCCTAACAAAGTTCTTAGGAAGATTAAAATGAAATAATTTATGTACTCATTAAATATGAGATCACCCTTTCTCGTGAATTTGTGACTAAGTTTTGTTTTTTTTTTAACAAAAGGCCCAAAAAGGGGAAACAAGAGAAAACATTGTTATTGTAGTTCCTTGAAAAATAAATTACATACTAAAGTTATGCAAAAATGGGAACACTATTTAAATATACAGATATATCAGATGCTTTACTTGGTTCAAGAAAGATGTTTCCGGCAGTGATAATCTCTGCTTTTATTCTATGAGGTTAGAGTTAATTCCATTATCAGGAATACTGACCTCTATAAATGTTAGTGCTTACACTTATTTGTGTGTCTTTGAATGAGGTACCTAGCCAATCTGTATTTTGATTTATTTATTCTCAAAAAGAAGTCCACCTTTCGAGGGGAACACTGTGCAAATTACGATTTTCTAACCACTAAGCTGTACACCCAAAACAAATAAATAATAATGATGATGATGATAATGATAATAATAATAATAATAATAATAATAATAATAAGAAGAAGAAGAAGAAGAAGAAGAAGAAGAAGAAAGAAGTCTACCTTTCAAATGTAAAATTCTGTGTAATAGTTGTTCACCAAGGCAGAACTCCTTAAATGTTCCAAGATGCAAAATCTCCCTCTAGTGGCCACTGAAGTTGGGCACATTACCCCTGCTAGCAAGTACTGCCCGTTTGGCATAAACATAGGTCCTTCTCTTATGATTTCATTCCTAATTATTATTCTATCAGATTAACAGTATATGACTCAGTATAAACTAAGTAACAGTCAGTCATTCCTTAGAGTGGTCTTTAATGCAGGACCATAGTCTCATAAGACAACTTAGTAAATTTATTAATAAAGTTTAAAGGTTTAATTTTTTAAAGAAAGAAATTAACTGAATTTATTATGTTCATTTTATTGTAATATGTGTAATTCTTCTTAAAAATAAAAATTTTAAATCAAATAATAATATAGGTAATAAAATATACTTTATTATATTTAGTAAAATCTACTTTTAATTATATTTTATGGATCTAGAGTAAATATATTAATCATTGGATTAATATTGGGCTTTTCTACCAATTTAGAAGTTATCTCAATATAATATGAAATAAGTTTAATCTGATACTATATTATCTCACAGGATTTTATTTTTTAAAATGTTAGATATCAGTCATGCCTTTCTTCCTAGATTCTAAAAACTAAACCCTGTTCTATTTCATTAATTATACACCAGAATTTTTTAAATAATAAGGGAAAAGTAAGATATGTGTATGATTTGGTAAAGTCTATCTATTACATAAGCAAATACAATGTAAGAGGAAAAAGAAACATATTTCTAATTTTATCATGTAACATATAGACTGTATTCCCAGATGCACTTTTGTTCTCTTTTCATAAGGTACACTCCATCTGTTTGTGTTAATATTGTGTTATTAACTATGAGCAGGAAAAATGATAGTCAGAATGGCATTTTATCATCAGACATGTGTATGGGTGTTAGAGAGTGTGTATCCTAAATTTCACAGATTGTATGGAAATATTTTAATGAATTAGAGGAACTCACAGAATTCATCCATACAGTTTTCTAATTTTATAAATGGGGAACCAGAGGCAAAGAAAAATTATATCCACACTTATATTGTGAAACGATGTCATTGATACATTTGATCATTTTATGTTGAGTTTAGAGATGACAGTTAAATATGACAGATCCAAGATTCTGTTTTTAAAATGATTATGGCAGAATTTGTACTCCATGCCAACACAGGACTGAATGGAAATTAGTATATTCTTTAACCTACTGCCATTAGCATTATAAAGGATACAACTGCAATAGTATTTATAACAGAAGCAAGGCAGGAATGATTTTCGGACATACTCATTTCTTTTTTTCCTCTCACCAGTCCAATGCTGACTTCCCACTGTATTGACTTAAGTTTATATTTATATTGATCCAGTTTATAATTGAACTGGAGCATACATTGAAAATGTTGGATTTTATATTGCTGCCTATGCTCATTTGTACTGTCGGGTGTTTGTGTTGCTGATTATACAGACACAGACAGACACCCATGTAATTATAAATACTGAGTGTAGCCACCTTTAAATTTAATCTCCTAATGTGTACTCTAATTTGTGTTTAAAAATTCTTTTCCTCTGGTTTTGATATCATTTTATATTGATGTATGATAGTATTTTTCTTTTCTTATTTATAATTGTGTCTGTGACCATGAGTTGTTCTATGCTATGTTGTAAGTAAAATTTAAAAATTAAGTGACAGCCCTGGCTGGTTTGGCTCAGCGGTTAGAGCGTTGGCCTGTGGTCCAGAGAGACCCGGGTTCGGTTCCCGCTAAGGGCATGTACCTCGGTTGCAGTTTGTCCCCGGCCCTGGTTGGTCGAGCGGGTGGCAGCCACTTGATGTGTCCCTTTCACGTCGATGTTTCTCTCTCTCTCTCTCTCTCTCTCTCTCTCTCTCTCTCTCTCTCTCTCTCTCTCTCCCTCCCTCCCACTCTATCTGAACAGAAAATGAAAAAATGTCCTCGGGTGAGGATAAAAAACAAAAACAAAAAAATAAAAATAAAAATTAAGTGACAGATATTTACAGCATATAGTAGGAACAAGATATGTTACTCTCTTTATACACTTTTGCACTTACATATTTCTTACAAAGCAGTGCATATGTTCAACTGTTGTTCCAAAAACAATGAGAAGAAACTATTGGAAAATAAATAATAAATTTGAATTGATGTATATGAGTCTGAATTACCTTTAAAATGTAAGTCATGCCCGGCAGAGTGGCTCAGTTGGCTGAGAGTCGTCTTATGCACCTAAAGGTTGCTGGTTTGAATTCCAGTCAAGACACACACCTGGGTTTTGGGTTCTATCCCTGGTCTGGGCACATATATGAGGCAAATGATAGATGTTTTTCTCTCACATCAATGTTTCTCTCTCTCTCCCTCTCTCTCTCTCTCTCTCTCTCTCTTTCTCTCTCTCTCTCTCTCTCCCCCCCCTCCCTCTCTCTCTCTGTCTCACTCTTTTCCTCTCTCTAAGTATGTCCTCAGGTGAGGATTTTAAAAAAAGATAAAATATATAAGCCTATACATATTTATAAGTTAAATACCAAAAATCTTTTATTTTTACTTTTCCTAATTATTGTTTAAAATTTTCAAGTTAAGAGTTGGAGCCTTCCTTTAATTCTAAAGGCAATTTATTTTTCTAAGATACTAATTGTTTTAATAAACCAAAGATTTAACTTTCAAATGGATTTGGAGACTTTTCTTTTTCATTTACGTCAAGGACTTTGTGATATTTTTGATAATTAACTGCCCAATAAGTCTTAAATTGGCTCCGAAAGTTAAAAGGAAAAAAATTGACTCTCAGGAAGATCTCCTCCACCCTCTGCTGACAGGTAAACGCAACTGCAGGTTATTTGTTATAAAGTTGGTCCTTTTATTTTTTAAGAAAATAAAATGTAAGTCACATACAGGCATTTTAATATTTAGTAAACAAATAAACTATTATAAATGTCTAAAAGAAGCATGCATTTGGATCAAGCAAATATAAAAACGACCTGTATTTTCAGTTTACTAGCCTTGAAAAGAATGGTATAATGACATCAATTTATTATTAATGACCAAAGTCATAGTGCTACATGTTTCTAAATCATCATATGACTCAAATTTATTAGCCAGCTGTATAAAGCATTCTATGTTGGTTTAATGTTTGTACTGTGGAAATACCAGAACTTCTAAAAGATTGTAAAAAACCTGAAACAAATCATTTGTATCTGACTTATCACTCACAAGATGTAGAGGTGAATTACGTGGTAAAGAAATAATGACAGATTTTTTAAGGAGGAGGAAATGATTCTTAATAGTGAAACTAAATAGCATTCCAGCTGTTAGAAAAGTAAATCTCGATTCATAAACAGATGAAAGTTGGACTGATAGTCACATAAAATATGAATTTTCGTATTACAAGTATAGGTTTGTGAAAAATTTAAAGTCTTTATATTATTGTAAGGATTCTTAACACTTTCATAGGTTTTCTTTATTTAAAAATATTGTATTAAAGTGTAAAACAGTGAAGAGATTATTCAAACGTGCAGGATTGATTGTTGTATGTTCAAGTTGGTCCCAGGACTTTTAGAAATAGCATTTTCCCAGGTGTTCATTCTCCTTCTTCCAGAGACAACAGCTGTTTTACAATTTTGTGTACCCTTCGAATTACTGTTAACACATTTACATGCCTGTGTTCTTCAACATTATATAATTTTTGATAGGCTATATATTTTCATAAAACCTTACTTTAAATTTTTAAAAGTTTTAATTATGAAAGTAATTAATGAATTTATTTTCATTGTTAAAACTTTGTATTACATATAGCGTATTGTCCCTACTGATGACACCCCCCCAATCAAAGGCCCTCTTCAAAGATAACCACTGTTCACATTTCTAAGGACAGTCGGCCTTCGTTTATCGCGGTTAATCAGTTCCAGACTCTACCGCGATAAATGAATTTCCATGAAGTAGGATTCTTTATTTATAAATTGAGTATTTTCGCAGTTAGAGCATAGAAAACCTATTTATGACCTTCTAAATAAGTTTTTTAACATTATTAGAGCCCTCTAGACATGAAATAACACCCTTTAGTCACCATTACACTCGTATTACCCAATATATTAGACAAAATAAGAGAAAATAAGACATATTAGATGTTACAAATATATTATTATTGTACATTTAATTACACACACACAATTCTTACACACAACCACTAACCTATGAAAATAGTGCAACTTGTTCGATGATGAAGCGATGAAGATGAAGAGATGTACTGCACAGCAAAGCAGAGCAAGGTTACTGCTCCTCTGAAGGCACGGCCTCTGTAGGAGAGTGTTCAGGTGGTGCAGTGTCTTCAGCAGGTGTGTCGTCGTCTTCCCCTGAAGGAGTACTAGGAGTAGGCAGTGAGTGTCTGGGTGCACAGCTGAAGAACATCGTGATAGGCAGTTGCTGGCGCTGTCTTCTCATATGCGTGAGGAGGCTTTTGTAGGGTTCTATCGCTCCATCAAGTGCACTCCGGAACCGCAATGCACGCATCATTTGTGGGTCCCATTCGCCAATCATGTCCTGTGCTACCTTAATAGTTCTCACGACTTGCGAGAGACACTCAAGTGTAAGGGCAACTTTCTCCTCCTGACCCCCAGGAACCTCTGGCAGCTCTTCCTCCTCCTCACTCGCAGACTTAGTCATCTCCACCAGATCCTCGTCAGGTAAGGACACCTGTTCTGGATGATACTTGCCCTCCTCAAGGATCTTCTGGAACGTGTTGTTCACGCAGTCCTCTGCTGCAGGCTGGTCATCAGAGGCAGCTTCTCCGTGGAGAACGACACTCTTCAGATGAGACCTCTTCTGGAACTTCTCGAACCAACCCTTGCTCGCCGTGAAATCCATGAACGTTGCAGAAGGGGGTCCTGGTTGAGGTTCCTCCCCGTAAAGCGCTGATAGAGCTGCCTCGCCTTCTCCCGGGTGACCAGCGAATCCAGCGGAATGTTTTCCTTGCGGCTGTCGCTGATCCAACGGCTAAGGCAGACTCCGTTTTCACTATGAACTTATTACAACTTGTCACGATGCGCTTTGCTTCCTTGAAAGAGACAGTAGCCGTTGCACGGATGTTCTTTTCATCTTTACGGATGGAGCGGACGGTAGACTCATTCAAGTCGTAATGGCGGGCAACCTCCACGATTTTCTTGCCATCTTTGATCATAGCCAAGAGTTTCACCTTCTCCTGGATGGTCAGCATCTTCCTCCGGCGCTTAGTTTCATTGTCAGAAGGCTTAGAAGCAGCAGCACGTTTAGGAGCCATCGTGGGGCTTAGATAAAAGTTCTCAGAAACCGCAAACACTTACAAGAGCGAAGATGCTTCCGAAGCGTAGCGATGCAGAAGCGTGTGTGAGAGAAACGAGCTTGCCTGAGGCTGAGCCAATCAGCGGCCAGGACAGGAAGAGGATAGGATAGCCAGTCAGTGAACAGCACGCTCTGATTGGCTGGGTTTCACCACACCGATTTTTTGGAAAAAAGTTATTGCCCACACACAAGGAGCGGTCGAGCGGTTGCGCCTGGCATTGAAGGATTCCTGGGGTGCTCGAATAGGCCTACAGTCCATACGTACAGTAATTTTAATTTTAATTGTAATACAGGGGTGTATAATTGACTCAATCGAGCACGCACTGTGTCTATCAACTTTTTAATGAATACATTTGAGAAAACCGTGATAGAGTGAAGCCGCAAACGTCGAAGCGCGAAGTGGCGAGGGACGACTGTACCTCCTTCCGTATATTTTCCTGTGCATCTACATATTGCTTGTTCATGTTCTTTTCTCATTTATTTTTCCTTATGGATTATCTTTTTCTTACTGATTTATAAAAATTCTTTATATATTCCAGATATTAATCCTTTACCTGTTTGATATGTTTCAATTTTTTCCTATTCCTTAGAGAAGTCTACAAATGGTTGACTGGTATGGGCATGCAAGGACCATTCTCTCACGATACCGGTTAGTGCTCCAATTCCTTGGGGTTAGTCTGAAGCTAGTGTCCATTTGGGAACACATCTTCAGTTAGCTTTCCCCTGTCCTATCGTGCCTTGTTTCCTCACCTTCTCCTGAGAGCGATTCTGTAATAAATTGTTTGAACAGGAATCCTTTGCTCAGGCTCTGCTTCCAGGAAACCTAACCAAGGAAAACTGTGAGGAATTTTGTTTTCCAAAATAGTATTTAAAAAAACACACAACAAATTCTCCATTGTAAGATATGAGCATAAAAGCTAATACAATTATTTTTTATTAACAAAACGTATGTACTTTTAGATGTGTGCTATCTTCTTTAAAGTAGTATATTTGTTATGTTGACATTGGCATTGCTCAACGAATTTATCAAAATCATCATTCGAGAGTCATGTTCAGTCTTGGAATTTTCATAATATTTTCACTTATTTGCTCCTTGAAGTTTGGATTATCTGGTTGAAAATTAAAACCTAAGACTCAGCTCTGACCAGGTGGCTCAGTTGGTTGGAGTGTTGCCCCATACACCAAAAGGTTGTGGGTTTGAATCCCAGTCAGGGCACATACCTAGGTTGTAGATTTGATCCCTGGTCGGGTACGTAGGGGAGGCAACTGATTAATGTTTCTCTCTCTCTCTTTAAAATCAATAAAAACATATCCTTGGGTGAGGATTTAAAAAAAAATACTAAGACTGAATAGTTAAACTCAATATTTATTTAATGAAAAATTGAACTGAACTTGTAGTCAGGAAGTAGATCAACATGGTCAATAATATTATGGGTCAAAAGCAAGCTATGGTTGAATGAAATAATTTGTAAGAGTCAATTTTAAAAGAGTTTGTAATATTGACTACATTACTATTTATTCAGTGATAGGTAGGTAGATTAGATAAACAGATAGATGTATTAATTCCAAGACCCACTGATATATAGGTACAGTAAACCTTGATATAACAGACTAGTTCAGGCAGGGTGAGGGGTGGAGGGCGGTCCATTAAAGCTGAAAGTCCTTTATATAATAAAGTAGGTTTTCCAAGTGTGTATGTTAAAATATTGACAAATGAGTTAGTTTACTTGTTTTTACTTTAGTAGACATGTTTGTGTAATTAAAATTAAATATGTATGAAAAGTTTAATTGCACAGAAAAGTTTTCTATATGTATTATAGTAATTTTAAATGTATGCTGAGTAGGTCTAGTAAATGCATGCATTCCCCAGTCACTGTGAGTGAACAGATGCACACGGCTGGGGTGGGGCTTAGCACATGTGGAACATTGGCCAGCACCTGTCAAAACTGCTGCGGGAAGTCACCCCACTCGACAACAGAACCAATGACCGTGGGCAATGTGTGATCACATGTTAATCATTTGCTGAAGATTATTTACAAGAGGTGATGCTTGGATTTAAATATGTAGACTGTAGTTGTAGATATGTAATATTTATTTATGTCAGTGAAATTACTACAGTTTTTTTTTCCCAACATATGGCCTATTTGCTAAAATTTGTTAAAGATAATAGTGAATTAATAACAAAAAATAACCTGTTAATGTAATTATAAGCAAATCTTGGTTAAAAGCATTTTAAAATCAACAGAGTGTTACTATTCACATATGACATATGGACTGGAAATTTTGTCCATTGAATATGAAGTCCGTTAAATTGAGGTCCACAAAATCAAGGGTTTACTGTACTGTTTCTCTAATAATCTTTTATTATTCATTTTAATCTTTTATTTAAATTTACCTTTAATCTGTTCCAGATTAACTCAGGAAATGAGAGTATTATTTTATCAGTAGACAAATTAGAACTTCCAGCTGAGAGAGGTTGGGGAAGTTATAAGCTAAATTAAAATACATATGCTGTAAAACAGCACAAGTATTGTTAATTGTTCATCATAAATAAATTATAGTTATTAAACACTTACCATGCACTAGATTCTGTTCTAAGTGCCTTTTTGCATTTACTTATTTGATCCTCATAAAAATTCTTTAAGACAGTGCAAGTATTATTCTCAGGCTCAGAGTTTAAGTAACTTTTTAAGCCACTCAGCTCTTATGTGTAGAGATGAATTCAAATCTAGACATTCTTTCATCAGAATCTGCGTCCTTAACAGTTACGCATTCATTGGTGTGTAAATCCCAGAATTTACAATATTCTTTTCAATACAAATGTAGTCTCATTATTTACTTAAGCCTGGTCACATGGAGATATGGCTTTTAGATGTCTTTCTTCTGTCACACTACTAACTTCTGTCTAATCCTGGCCAAAATCCAGTCTTTCTTGATTTATGTCTCTTCTTTCTCTGTTGTCTCTTCTGGTCACTAAAGAGCTAAGATCATATCTGTCTGGGTCTCAAGATTACATGTCTTGTTAAATATGTATCACGGCCTATGTTCTTCCATTAATTCAGACAAGAAACTCATCTGCTTCCCTAAATTCTGCTAGTAGAATAATCTCTTCGAAATGGATTCTCCTTTCCTATGGTAACAGTTCCCATTATCATGCTAATTTGGCATCTCTCCCTCTCTTTCTCTTTTTGCTTAGGAGATTGATTTACACAGAATCAGGGCAATCTATCTCTGCTTACATACCATCTTTAGGGTCAAATCATTTTTAGTAGTCACATAGAAGTAGACATTTCTGATGTAATAAATTATTTGTTTGGGTTATTTGCTTGTTTATTTTAAAAAATAACAGTGTACTCAATGTGGTTAAATTATATGCAAGTTTAATAAATATTAATTAAACACACTCGATCAATTGTATGATTTCTGCCTCTTTCTGCTTTAGGCTGACAATCTCATTCTCTTCCCGGTGACCAGTCACCCACATGATCATGATCAGTCATCCTTTTAGTGTGTCTTCTGTTGCTCTCACCCTCCTGGCTGAGTGGCCGGTCATGTGCGGGTGATTTATCTCTTAAACATGCTTTCATTAGTTCCCGAATCATTTAAGGGAAAACAATAAAACATTTTGGAAATACATTTAAGGGTAAATTGCACCATAAAGTGTAAGAACGTTGAGGTGAAATTGCGTGGCCTTTGTAACATAAAGAGTCTGGAAGGCTTTCCAGCTAAATTCTAGCCACCTAACAGGTGTGAGCCTCATTTAAATCTGTGGCTAACTGACATACTTAGATAAGATTGTTTTGGAAATTTCTTCAAGCTGTTATCCTATTTAATTTTGATAAAAATTGATCTGTGCCCTCTGATATATTTACATAGGATTTATTTCCTGCCACCACTTTCTTAATGTTGAAAAATGGTTACCTAAGAGAGTATTTGGTTTCATCATGTGTCATAGGTTTTCTTTTCAGCATGGTCATTTAGGCTTTACTGGGTTGTTTTCTGAAATCTTTTCTGAGAAAGAGTAGAACCAGGACAGATTTATCTCATGCAGTATTTCCCACAAGTATTTCAAATATTGATCATTGTTTTTAAATTCCAATAAAAATGTATACTTTGGGGAGGTTCATCATGAGGGATTAGAATACTGATCTCAGTTTATAGACTCCCCCTCCCCCAATATTTTTAGGTGATTTTTTAATTAGAGGGTTTGGGACAGATATGAAAAGTAGTTCACTTTCATGCTCTACATATGTGCTGCTCCACCATGCCCCTGCTGTTTCAATGCATTTCATCAAAAAGGAAGAAACTGAAAATATACTTTCTACCAGGCAGGGTGTTAAGTTTCTATGTTGCACCTTCTCATCCTTAAAAGAAGTCACTATAAAATAATCGTTACCTATGTTCTGGTTCATGCTACTAGTATGTGGCAGAGCTTGGATTTGAAACCTTTTTTTCAGCTAATTGTATGTGTGTGTTAGAGGTGTGTTTTGTTTAGTTTTGCTTTTTCATAAAATACCATCAGTTTTGGGAGAGAGACAAACGAAGGATATTTAGGACTATCTCAGAAATGGACATCAGGTGACTCAATCACCTTCGGGTCATAGTGAAAAAATATGAGGGTTGTCAGAATTCCAGGGAAATATTTTTAAATGTTGGGAAAGGATAAGGTGAAGGGGGTTTTGTTTTGCTTCTTTTACCTGCACAGAAAGTCATACCTGTTTGTGTACATAGTAATCAGTTTCCCAGATGATAGCTCAGAAACCCTGCAAGTTTGTTTTATGCCTTTGGGTGATGCCTTTGGAATCATGGAAGTCTTTTTATCTGTTTCCCCCAGTATTTCTTACTTTTAAATGTATTTTACTTTTACTGTCATTTTAAACAGGTAACTTATTAGCAATTCATATAACCCTTTTAACTAGAATCCACATCTTCCTCAACCATGCCGAACAGGAAATTCCCCTCATTTTATTCAGAATAGACCCACCATATGATGGTGCACTCTGTTGAGGGTAATGATAGCGTTTGCTTAGAGATCACTGAATAAAGCACTTTCTGGGAGTTTTTTGTTAAATATTGGTGCTAAAGAACACAGGATACTGTTTCTTCAGTTGAGATCACTGACTTTCACACCACTTCTAATAGGGTCAGTATGCATCTGTTTAGTGATATTGCCTACAAGTCAGTATTTTTTGCTTATTTATACAGCTTAAAAGGTATAATTAGAAGATTCTCTTCTTGTATAATTAATGTGCTTTTCCGAAGAATATACTATTTATGGGTGTAAAAGCCCCTCGACAGTAGGAAGGTCTAGTCCAAACCATATAATTTTAGGACCTGTTATGTTTGAAGTGACTATGACTTTTGAACCTAGAATCATTAGAGGAAAATTGAGAAAATATGTGAAAATATATACAAGGTTTACAAAGGAATTAAAAGGCATTGTTCTAATTATAATAAAATTATAATAAAAATAAAATTAACATGTTGTAATGTTATATTTGCCTTTCATTAATAATTGAAGTTGATGCAATGATATACTGTTTTATTAAACTTGTTCATATATTAGCAGATTCTAGATTATTGAATAATATTACAGTTCAAAATGCTTTCAATTAACTTATGAATCTCTAAGAGTTATAATTCAGCATTGTGAACCTCAGATTATAGGACTTATTTATGGTAGTGAGACAGAAAATATGTTTATTTTTGAAATACTGATGTATTCAAGTTAAAACTTCATTTTCTGAAATCCATTTATTCTGTAGATATTAATTTTGTATTATATTAGGCATTGGGGATCTCAATCAAAGCAGTGACGGCCTTTACTACTAAGAAACATGCCCTGGCGGTGTGGCTCAGTGGGTTGAACATTGTCTCATGCACCAAAAGGTCACAGGTTGGATTCCTGGTCAGGGCACATGCCTGGGTCTCAGGCTCAGTCCTTGGTGGGGGTATGCAGGAGGCGTGTTAAGCTCTCACATCTGTGTTTCTCTCTCTCTCGCTCCCTTCCTTTCTCTCTAAAACCAATTAAAATATATTTTAAAAATTAAGGTACAATAGTAAAGTTAGATAAATAAACAGATGTTTTCTATATAAAATAATACTTCAGGATTCATAAAGGAGCATTCCATCTAATGTGGAAGAGGGTGGAAAAAGGGGTCAAGGCTGGCATCCTGGAAGGGATGATGTTATAGAAATAGGAATATTGCCACATCAGAGTTCCAGGAAGGGCATCCCAAGCAAGTGTACCCACATCTGCAAATGCCCAGAAGGTGAAAGTGGACAGAAAATGGAAAGTACAATAAATGCAATTAAAGAATGAAATGTGAGGAGGGGAATAATGAATTCCGAGATGTAGATAGCATCCAGACCTTTAAGAGTCTCTCTAAAAAATATGGATGATTTCAAACTATAGATATTTTTCTGTCTCTTGTTTAGCTGTAAAGCTCTCAGTAGGAAACAAATAACTTCATTTAAAAGACTATCAGTAGACAAAGTAAAATGTAAAGGATTTTTATCTCTAATAGATTTTATATTCAGTCCATGTCATCCATTCAATATCCCTTAGGATCTCCATGATGTTTTACTTAAAGAAATTATGCAAACATATTAATAGCTTAAATGGAATATTTGTACCCAAATGAAGCCTGGTCATTTTCATTAAGTACTTAGAAAGAAGAGTAATTATTATAATATATTTTTTGAATTTTTAATTAATTAAATTATTTGAATACTTAGTAAAGAGATATGGAACCGAGTCACTCACGTTTTTAAATGCTGATACAAATGCAAGAAATACTAAAAAAAGAAGGCCAAGAAATATTCTGATTTTCAATAAAAATGATAAATATCTTGACATTAATGCATTGAAGGCCATAGGTTCACCACCAGCTGCAAATCATTATGGTTGATAATGCCCTAATTAGAACCAAATCTTCACTGGGCATTGATGGAAGTAAATCTTGCATATAAATGAAAAATCACAGCTGAGGATGATGTTAATTAAAGCATTATCAAGAGTGAAATAATGAAAATAAAGTGTATTATATTTTGTGTCAACTTTGAAAAATTTAAGCTGGGAGGAAAATGAGATATTTTTAATTTGTGAAAGACTTCAAGAGCTAAAATGTCTGTGTTTACATATTAAGCTTTCTTCACCCAAATACAAGAATACTAAAATATATCGGTGGTGGTTCATATATAGTTTGACTTAAATTCCAATTCAGTGAGTACAACTAAAAATCATCCAAAAATCATGTAATGCTAAACTGCTACATTTTCTATTATTTGTAACAAAATATTAGATATATATGAATGCATATCTGAAAGAGAAAATAATTTCCATTTTTGACACATAGTTCTTTAAGGACATGAAACTATTTTACTTTCTCAATCTTGTTATTCGTCATTGTTTAAATTTGATTGCAAGAAGCAACAAAATGAAACAAAGCCTCAATCAAGTTGACAGAAGGGGTGTGTACATGATAGGTAAGGTGTCAAGTGAAATTTAGAAACAAAGCAAAACAAAACAGGAACCAAATCATGACATATTATGAAAACCAGTGAAAAATAGCAGTCACCAGAATAGCAAGATTGACCACACAACTAGGAAGTCCCGACGTGGAAGTATATCTGGGCCTTGAGCAGCACAGGTTCTTGGCTCTGCACTCCAGTGTAAGCAGTGCGTACCATGCTGATTATGAGCTGACCCTGTGGTTAGATAAGGCTTATTAGCTTCCTATTCCTGCTTTACCACTTATTGGCTGAGTGACATTAGGCAAGTTATCTTTCTGCTGCAAAATATCCATAGTAATATTATCTACTTCTGCAATCAGAAGCATTAAAAGACATATAAACTGTGTAAAAGTCCTCAGTACATCAGCGTTGATGAACTATAACGGCCGCATTCTCCTCTTCCTCGTTCTTCTCCATCATCAGTACCCTGACACTAATATGGTTCAGAACTTTTCTATGCTTCTGCTCCTCTGTCTGTATTTTTGTTTCAACATTACCAGTTGAGTTAGCTCTCAATTAAGTCTTATCTTTAATTCATAGTAGTGGTTTTATCGTAACTTTATCTTGCTTGTAACTCCACACTGTAAGCTTTGTGGTTTAGTTGTCTCTGCCTATGGCCTTATTATCTCTAAACGTCTGAAATCAAACTCCAAGGAGAAGAATACATCCTAGTTGTTTATCGTTTGAGTGGAGCTTCTAGTATCAGGTCATACCTCAGGCTGGTCTGTGATTCTGTTAAGTTCAGGTTAATAACTTGTTGAATGCCATGGTCTAGCTAGTGCTGGCTAAGAGAGGCAGGGGTGGGACGTTTCACCCAGAGGGCAATGATCATGGCTGCCACATGCCTACTACGTCTAAACAAATAGACATGAAAAGTTAAGATTAAATGATTTATCAAATTATAGAACTAGTCTGAGTAGTAAGGTTGGATCTTAAATAATGATCTTGTGTCTCTCAACTCAACACTCTTTTGAATAGAGACTTTGAAAATTCTGGGCAATCGTGTAACTTTTGCACCATTATAAAGTCACTATGCAAAATATTCAATAATTTTGCTACTTACAAATTTTAAATACAATCCTTAAGTATTAGAATTTTATTATTGTATTAATATAAATCTAATTGTATTCTATATCTGAAGAACGATGATTTACTTTAAAATGTCTTATTTATAAAGGAATACTATTGACTTGTTCTTTTTCTCTTAACTTTTCCCAGGCTGCTAAGTTGGCTATCACAGTGCAAGTTTTGGGGTCCCAATGGGGGACTCTGGATCAAGACGATCTACCCTGGTCTCTCGGTTGCCAATATTCAGAAGAAGTATTAGCAGAAGACATGATTCTCTTCCTTCTTCACCCTCCTCCAGTAATACAGTTGGTGTCCACAGTTCCTCCCCTTCCAGCACTAACTCAAGCTCAGGTAGTACAGGTAAACGCAGGAGCATATTCCGTACTCCTTCCATTAGCTTCCACCATAAGAAGGCCAGTGAATCTAAGCAAGAACCTACCAGCCAGAACCTTAGTATTTCAAATGGTGCTCAACCTGGTCACAGCAGTATGCAAAAACTGAGTTTGGAAGAACATATTAAAACCAGGGGGAGACATTCTGTTGGTTTTAGTAGTTCACGAAATAAGAAGATAACAAGATCTCTGACAGAGGATTTTGAAAGGGAAAAGGAGCACTCCACTAATAAGAATGTCTTTATCAATTGTCTAAGTTCTGGCAAAAGTGAGGGGGATGATTCTGGATTCACAGAAGAACAAACTCGCCGTTCTGTGAAGCAGTCAACGAAGAAGCTGCTTACTAAATCCTTTTCATCTCACTATAAATTTTCTAAGCCAGTTCCACAGAGCCAGTCCATTTCATTGGTACAACAGTCTGAATTCTCATTGGAAATTACACAGTACCAAGAGAGAGAACCTGTATTAGTAAGAGCTTCTCCTTCTTGCTCCGTGGATGTAACAGAACGGGCAGGAAGCTCTTTACAATCTCCATTGCTTTCTGCTGATCTTACCACAGCTCAGACACCTTCAGAGTTTTTAGCCTTGACTGAAGATTCTGTGTCCGAAGCAGATGTATTTTCTAAAAGTGGAAGCATGGCATCCCACTGTGACAACTTTGGCCACAATGATTCTACCTCTCAGATCTCTCCCAATCCAGCTGCTGTCACAAAGGCAACAATAGACCGGATGGGAACTGTTCCCTGTGCAGTTATGTCTCCTGGGAAATACAGGTTAGAAGGTCGATGTAGCATTGAATCTAATTCCTTACCAGAAACCTCTGCTGCTAATCAGAAGGAAGTGTTATTGCAAATTGCTGAACTCCCTGTTATGAATGGGAGTGACTCAGAGACTCACCTATCAGCAGATGCTAAAGGAGAAGAGCATATGGTGTTACAAAATGGTGATACAATGTTGGTGACAAGCTCCCCAAGGAAACTTGGATTTTATGAGCAACATAAAGCAATAGCTGAACGTGTTAAAGGGATCCATCCTGTATCTGATTCAAGGATAATACCTTCTTCTGGTGATCGTCATATTTTTAACAAAACATATGGATATGATGCGAATCCTGTCAAAGGTATGCTGATTTTCTTTGTAAAATAAATATAAATTATAATCTTATAGTTATTCAATTTTCTTAGTCCATCTCATTAATTGAAACCACATTTTCCTTAGTTTTTACTATAATATTCTTTCCTGTTTATAATCTGAAAAAAATTTTCTACTTGATAACTTATATTTTGCTGAAAATGTAATTCAGCAGTATTACACATTTTTCTTAGTTCTGTTATCCAGAATCTGACTCTCAGAAGAAAGTGGAAGGAAACTGATTTTATTTTCAATGTGGCTTTATCTAGAACAAGGACTATCTTTTTCAGAGTTTATGTAGACTCCTGGTATTTCTTAGTTAATGAAATGGATATATTCCATTACTACTACTACTACTACTACTACTACTACTACTACTACTACTACTTCTACTAGTTCTCCAAGTACAGAATGATTTTTATGTCCCATTGACTGTTCTGTGTTCTTTGGATACATCAATTCATTTAATCTTGAAATGATTGAAATCACTCCTATTATTATAACATACTGTACAGGTAAGACAGTTGGAGTACAGGTAGGTTAAGTAATGTGTCGAGTTACCAAGTTGTATGTAATTGTTTGGGATACAGTCCTGATGAGGTAGGCACTAGTATATTTCCCAGTTAGCAAATGTGAAAACAGACCAAGGGACTATACAGCTAATAAGTACAGCCAAATTACAACTATCTCAATCCAAAGCTCAGACTCTTAATGACTAGGCTGTAATATACATCTTGACCCTGGCTCTTTCCAAAACATTAAGAATAATACTAATATATATATATATATATATAAAGATTTGTAAGTCAAATTATATATTGCAATGTCAGAAATCATAAGATTATATGATATATCTAACTAGTCCCTCCATGATTATGGCAATTTTAAACTTTTAAATGCATGAATTAATTGTTCAATGAGATCATTGTATAGCTTAATATTTTTCACATTAGATATAAGATCACTTTTATGCATCTGCCTACTTTTTTTGTTTTTTTTTTTCTATTCATTTTGTTTATTCTGCATGTTTATAATTATAAAGTAAAATTCTGTGACCCAATAAGGCTATGCATAATTATCCTCAATTATTTTCTTTTAAAAAACTTTTTAAAAATGAAAAGAACATAGGAAAGTACAAAGAAGGAAATAAATTACTCCTATTCTGTCAGAATTACCAAATATTAACATTTAGGCATATTTATTTCTGGACTTTTAGCTATAGCTACATTTTTTAAATTATATAAATTATTTCTTTTTTATTGAATTTAGTGGGGTGACATTGGTTAATAAAACCATATGGGTTTCAAGTGTACAATTCCGTAAGATACATCTGCATACTGAATCGTGAGCTCAGCACCCAAACTGAAGTCTTTTATTGGCACCATTTATCCTCCTTTTGCTCTCCTCTACCTCCTCTCATCCCCCTTTCCCTCTGGGAGTCACCATACTGTTGTCTGTGTGTTTTTTTCCTTAATCCCATCACATTTTCCATTCAGCCTACCAAACCACCTTTCCTGACAGCTGTCAGTCTGGTTTCTGTATCTATGAGTCTCTTTCTATTTGTTTTTTGTTGTTGTTCATTAGATTCCACATATAAGTGAAATCATATGATATTTGTCTTTCTCTGACTGGCTTATTTCACTTAGCACAATACTCTCCAGGTCCATCCACGCTGTCACAAAAGGTAAGATTACTATTTTTTTTTTAAATTTTTTTTTTTATTGATTTCAGAGAGAGAGGAAAAGGGAGAGAGAGATAGAAACATGAGAGAGAACATCGACTGGCCGCCTCCTGCATGCCTCCCCCCCCCCATTGGGGATCGGGCCCACAGCCTGGGCATGTGCCCCAACCAGGAATCAAATTGGTGACCTCCTGGTGCATGAGTCGACACTCAACCACTGAGCCACACCGGCCAGGCAATTCCTTTCTTTTTTATGGCCAAGTTATATTCCATTGGGTAAATGTACCACAACTTTTTTATTCACTCATCTACTGATGGGCACTTTGGCTTCTTCCAGATCTTGGGTATTGTAAATAACGCTGCAATGAATATAGGGGTGCATATATTATTTCAAATTAGTGTTTTGGGTTTCTTAGGATATATTCCCAGAAGTGGAATTGTTGGGTTATAAGGCAGTTCCATTTTTTATTTTTTGCGGAAACTCCACACTGCTTTCCACAGCGAATGCACCAATCTGCAACTCCACCTACAATGCACTAGGGTTTCCTTTTCTCTACATCCTTGCCTGTAGTTGTTGTTTGTTATTTATTGATGATAGCAATTCTGACAGGTGTGAGGTTATATCTCATGGTGGTTTTAATTTGCATTTTTCTGATGGTTCATGACATTTAGCATCTTTTCATATGTCTATTGGCCATGTGTATGTCCTCTTTGGAGAAGAGTCTATTCAGGTTCTTTTCCCATTTTTTAATTGGATTGTTTTCTTGGTGTTGAGTTGTGTAAGTTCTTTATAAATTTTGGAGAGTAACCCCTTATCAGATGTGTCATTGCTGAATATGTTCTCTCATTCAGTGGGTTGTCTTTTCATTTGTTGATGGTTTTCTTTGCTGTGCAAAAGCTTTTTAGTTTTATGTAGTCCCATTTTTTTTTCTTTTGTTTCCCTTGCCTGAGGAGATATATCAGAAAAAATATTGCTATGAGGAATGTGTGAGATTTTATGACATATGTTTTCATCTAGGATTTTTATGGTTTTGTGACTTATATTTAACTTTTTAATTCATTTTGAATTTATTTTTGTGTATGGTGTAAGAAGGTGGTCTAGTTTCACTTTTTTACACATATCTGTCCAATTTTCTAACACCATTTATTGAATACACTGTCTTTACCCCATTGTATGATCTTGTCTTCTTTGTCAAATATTAATTGATCATAAAGACATCGGTTTATTTTTACACTCCGTATTCTGTTCCATTGATCTATATGCATGCTTTTAAGTCAGTACCATGCTGTTTTGGTTACTATGGGCTTTTAGTATAGTTTGATGTCAGGTAGCATGATACCTCCAGCTTTGTTCTTCTTTCTCAAGATTGCTGAGGCTATTTAGGGTCTTTTGTGGTTCCATATAAATTTTTAGAATATTTGTTCTAGATCTGTGTAATATGCCATTAGTATTTTAATAGGAATTGTGTTGCATCTATAGGTTGCTTTGGTTAGTATAGACATATTAATGATGTTAATTCTTCCTATCCATGGACATGGTATATATTTCCACTTATTTTTATCTTCCTAAATTTTTCTTCTCAGTATCTTATAATTTTCTGACTACAGGACTTGTACCTCCTTGGTTAAATTTATTCCTGGGTACCTTTTTTTTTTTTTTATTGCAATTGTTAATAGGATTGTTTTCTTCATTTCTCTTTCTGATTATATATTATTGCTGTATAAAAATGCCACCAGTTTCTGAATATTAATTTTGTGTCCTGCTACTTTACTGAATTCATTTACCTGTTCTAGTAGATTTTTGGTGGAGTATTTAGAGTTTTCTATATATACTGTTATGTCTGCATATTATGACAGTTCTTTACAATTTGGATGCCTTTTATTTCTTCTTGTTGTATAATTACTGTGGCTAGAAATTCCAGTACTATGTTGAATAAGAGTTTTGAAAGCAAACTTCCCTGTCTGGTTCCTGATCTTAAGGGAAACATTTGTAGTTTTTCTCCATTGAGTATGATGTTGGTTGTTGATTTGTCATATATGGCCTCTTTGTATTGATGTATGGCCCCCCTATTCCCATTTTGCTGAGAGTTTCTATCATAAGTGGATGCTGGATTTTTTCAAATGTTTATTGATATGATCATGTGATTTTTATCCTTTATTATGTTTATGTGATGTGTCACGTTTATTGATTTGCAAATATTATATTATCTTTGCATCCCTGGAATTAATCCCACTTGATCATGGTGTATAATCTTTTTAATGTTTCTAGGAATTTATCCATTTCACCCCCATTGTCCAATTTGTTCGCATATTGTTGTTCATAATATTTTCTTACAATCTTTTATATTTCTGTGGTGTCAGTTGTTACTTCTCCTTTTTCATTTTTTATTTTATTTATTTTTATTTATTTGAGTCCTTTCTCTTTGTTTCTTGATTAGTCTGGTTAAGTCTTTGTCAATTTTGTTTATTTTTCCAAAGAACCAGCTCTTGGTTTCATTGAGCTTTTGTATTATTTTTTGGTATCTATGCCTTTTATTTCTGCTCTAATCTTTATTATTTACTTCCTTCTATTTATTCTGGGCTTTGTTTGTTGTTCTTTTTCTAATTTTTTTAGGAGTAGGGTTAGATTGTTTACTTGAGATTTTTCTTGCTTCTTGAGTTAGGCTTATAATGCTATGAATTTCTCTCTTAGGACTGCTTTTGCTGTGTCCCATAGATTTTGGGTTGTTGTGTGTTCATTTTCATTTGTTTCAAGGTAACTTTTGATTTTTTCCTTTGTCTCATTAACCCATTCATTGTTTAGTAACATGTTGTTTAGCATCCATGTGTTTGAGCATTTTTCAGTTGTTTTTTGTTTTTTTTTTGTAATTGATTTCTGGTTTCATACCACTGTGGTCAGAGAAGATGCTTGATATGATTTCAGTCTTCTTGAACTTATTAAGACTTATTTTATGTCCTAATGTATTGTCTGTCCTAGACAATGTTCCATGTGCATTTGAAAAGAATCTATATTTGGCTGCTTTGAGATAAAATGTTCTGTAATAGCATTTCTTGGCCTTTTTTGCTAAGAGCAAGTGAAATGTTCCATCAATATAAATTAAATCCATATGATCCAGTGTGTCATTGAAAGTTGTTTTCTTGTTGATTTTTTTGTCTAGGAGATATATCCATTTACGTCAATGGGTTTTTAAAATCCCCTACTATGATTGTATTACTGTTGATCTTTCCCTTAGTGTCCACCAAGATTTTCTTTGTATAATTAGGTGCACCTATGTTGTTTGCACATGTTTATAAGGCTTATATCCTCTTGTTGGATCGATCACTTTTGTATTATGTAATGTCCTTCTTTGTCTCTTATTATGGCCTTTGTTTTGAAGTCAATTTTGTCTTATATAAGTATTACTACCCCAGCTTTTTTTGTTTCCATTTGCATGGAATATTTTTTTCCATCTCTTCACTTTCAGTCTATATTTATCTTTTGTTCTGAGGTGGGTCTCTTGTAGACAGCATAGACAATAAAACTTCAATATAACAGACTAACTTGAGTAAGGACATGCCCATTCAAGCTGAACATCTGTTGTATAATAAAGTAGGTTTTCCGAATGCCTATGTTAAAAAATTGACAAATTAGTTAGTTTACCTGTTTTTATTTATGTAGACAAGTTTCTGTAATTAAAATTATGTATGTATGAAAAGTTTTCTGTATGTATTAAAGTAATTTTAAATTTATACTGTATACATCTAGTAAATGGGTGCATTCACCAGTCACGAGTCACTGTGAGTAAACAAATGCACATGGTTGGGATGTGGCTTAGTGCACATTGGAATATTGGCCAGCATATGTTAAAACTGATGCAGAAAATCACACTAATAACAACAGAACCAGTGACCATGTACTATGTGGTGTGATCATGTGCTAATCATTCCTCAAACATTGATTACAAGCAAGGATTCTTGGATTTAAATATGTAGACTACAGTTGTAGATATGTAATATTTATTTATGTCGGCAAAATTACTGCAGTGTTTTGTCCAACATATGGCCTATTCAGTAAAATTTGTTAAAAATAACAGTGAATTAATAACAAAAAAATAATGTGTTAATTTAATTGTAAGCAAATCTTGGTTAAATTCATTTTAAAATTAACAAGGTGTTAATTTTCACATATGACATATGGACCAGAAATTTTGTCTGTTAAATCTGAAGTCCATTAAATTGAGGTCCATAAAATCAAGGGTTTACTGTATATGGGTCATGTTTTTTGTTGTTTTTTAAATCTATTCAGTTACCCTATGTCTTTTGATTGGGGCATTTAATCCATTTACATTTAAAGTTAGGTACTTATTTATTGATATTTTATTCTTCCTACTATGTTCCTCTCTCTATATTCCTTTTTTTTTCTTTTTCTTTTTTTCTTCTTAATGAAGGGCCTTTAACATTTCTTGCAGTACTGGTTTGGTGCTATTAAATTCCTTTAGTTTTTTTTTTTTTTGTTCAGAGAAGCTTTTTATTTCACCTTCAGTTTTAAATGATAGCCTTGCTGGATAGAGTCGTCTTGGTTGCAGGTCCTTGCTTTTCATCATTTTGAATATTTAATGCCAATTCCTTCTGGACTGAAAGTGTTTTTGTAGAGAAATCAGCTACAGTTTTATGGCAGCTCCCTTGTAGGTAACTGACTATCTTTCTTTTGCTGCTTTTAGGGTTCTTTCTTTATCTTTAATTATGTCCTGGTGTGGGCCTTGTTGGATTCATCTTTATTGGGACTCTCTGTGCTTTCTGGACTAATGTGTCTTTTTCTTTCCTTCACCAAGGTAGGAAAGTTTCAGTCATTATTTCTTCAAACAGGTTCTCCATCCCTTGCTCACTCTCTTCTCCTTCTAATACCCCTATGATGCAAATGTTGTTATACTTGATGTTTTCCCAGAGGACCCTTAGACTTTTCTAACTTTTAAAA
This sequence comes from Tadarida brasiliensis, assembly GCA_030848825.1. Classification (NCBI taxonomy): domain Eukaryota; kingdom Metazoa; phylum Chordata; class Mammalia; order Chiroptera; family Molossidae; genus Tadarida; species Tadarida brasiliensis. The sequence goes on from CM061257.1 coordinate 65,771,483, forward strand.
ATTCTCTCTCTTTTTCTTGTTATTTTTTGTTTGTTTGTTTGTTTTCGCTCTGCTTGGGTGTTTTCTGTTATCTTCTTTTTTTTAAATCCTCATCCGAGGATATTTTTTCCATTTATCTTTAGATGGAGTGGAAGGGAAGAGCAGGGGGTGGAGAGAGAGAAACATCAGTTGGTTGCCTCCCGCACAACCCCGACCAGGGCCTGGGATGAACCGCAACCAAGGTACATGCCCCTGGCCAGAATCAAAACTGCAACTCTTTGATCTGCAGGCCAATGCTCTAACCACTGAGCCAAACCGACCAGGGCATTCTGTTATTTTCTTTAAATTGCTCATTTGATTCTGTGCTTCATCTAACCTGCTGTTTATTCCTTGTAGTGTATTCATTTAGGACATTGTATTTTTCCTTTGATTGGCTCTATTTTATGGTTTCTATGTCCTTTTTAATGCTTACTATTTCTTTAAGTTCTCACTGAGATAATCCATTCTTTCCCTAAGGTCCTTGAGTATCCTTATTACCATTGTTTTAAACTCTGTACCTGGTATTTTGGTTGCTTCTCTCTCATTTAATTCTTTTTCTGGAGATTTTGCTTGTTTTTTTATTTGGGGCATATTTCTTTGTCTCACCACCTTGTCTTCCTTTTTATGGTTGTCTCTGTGTATTAGGTAGATCTCCTATGACTCCCAAACTAGTTATGATGGCTTTATGGTATAGGTGTCTTGTGGGTCTCAGTGGCACAGTCTTCCAGATCACCTGAGCTAGATGCTCTGGGAATGTCTCTTGTATGGGTTATGTGTGCCCTCTTGTTGTAGTTGGGTCCTGAATGCTGTTGGCTCATTCATGGGTGGAGTTAACCCTCAGACTAGCTAACTATAAGGATAGATCTTATTTGCATCTATGAATTGCTGGGTAGGGGCTGCCCCCATTGAAAGGCAGAGTTGTTCCTAGCAGGGTCTGGTGCCTGCTAGAATCCCCTTTGGGTGTGCCATTTGTTTGGCTAGTTAGGTCAATCTCTGTTGTGGTCTAAAGTCCACCACTAGTTGTGTGGATCTGTGTCCACTTGGGCAGGGTTCTGGTATAGGTCGATGTCAGAAATTGTGTATAACCAGCCTTGGGTTACTTGTCTGGAGCTATGATGCTATTCACTTGTTTGTAGCTGCATCTATTGGGCCTGGGTATGTGTGGGAGGGGCCAATCTGTGTATAGGGTTGGCTTTCTACAGTTCTGAGCTGGAGGCAGATTAATAAAAGGTCCAAGGCTTTCTGATATTGGTGTCCACCTGTCAGCTACTCTGCCACCCCTGAGGTTGCCTGGACTTCCTCCAGAGCCTTACGAAGAGAAAATATAGAGTGGGCCCAAACTGGCTGCCACCCACAGACCCTTCCACAAGGAGCAGGCTTGGTAGGGCTGGGCAACCGGGATCAGGAGAACAGGGTTGCCTGTTTGGGGGAAGTATGATCAGGCACACAGTGGGGAGAAAGTGGCCTGTTCTCCAGAGCCATACCACTCAGTCTGTCAGTGTCTCCACCTTTAGCTCTCCAATGGAAGTGCACTGCAGGCTCAGGTTGGATGTAGCCAGCTGTCCCCACTGCAGGAACAAGCCAGCAGAGCAGAGTCACTGTGACTCTGGAGGGTAGATCAATAGATTGTCCCATTGGGGGTGGTGCCACCTGAGGCCACAGGAGGGGGGCAAACACTAAGCCTCCCCCCAGCTTCACAGCTGCACCCATCTGAATCATGTCTAGGAGCTTCTGAAGGAGTCACACTCTGAAAGGTCCCAGCTCTGAGCAGCACTTCCTTTTCCTCATGAACTGAGCTCAGCAGGGTGGGACCATGAGGACTTGGGAGGACAGATCAAAATAGTCTCCAGTTGGGAGTGGCACCAGCCAAGTCTGCAGGCAGAGGACAAGATTGGCCCTGTTTCAAAGCCACACAGCTCAATGACTATCTGAGTGTCTGCTTAGAGCTTCTCCAGGAAAAGAGCACCAAAGGTCCCTGTTGAGTGCAGCCAGCAGACCTTTCTGCAGGACTTGAGCTTGGCAGGGTGGTGTCACAGTAGTTGGGAATTTGGATTAGTGCACTCCCCAGGCTGGTTCTGTAAGAATAGGTGTGCTTGACCCCAGAAAGATGGCTCTGAAGGGCAAGATATTGATTCAGGACTGGGACCTCAGTGGCTGATCCTCCAGATCTCTGCTCAGGGCCATGCCACCCAGATCTTCTTCTCCTTTTTTTTTTTTTTTTGATATATAAAGTAAGCCAATTTTTTTTCTTTATTAATTTTAGAGAGAGAGGAAGGAAGAGGGAGAGACAGATGGGAACATTGATGAGAAAGAACATCTATTGGCCACCTCCTGCATGGCCACCACTGGGGATTTGGCCCACAAGCTAGTCATGTGCCCTGACTGGGAACTGAACTGGCTACTTCTTGGTGCATGGGTCAATGCTTAACCACTGAGCAACACTGGCTGGGCCAGATCTTCTCTTTATGACTCCCATATGCCCTGAATTGCCTTCCCTCTATGGGAGCCCTGGGTGAGCACCCAAGAGCAAGATCCTATGCTTTGGCCCTTTAAGAGAGCTCCTGGTTTCTAACAGACTTCCTCTTCTTTCAGGCAGACAGAGTCTCCACTGATTTTCACTGCCAAATGCTATTCAGGCTCCTCTCCCAGCCCTGGTGCTCTGGGTTGGGGGTCCCAGTGTGGGTTTGAGACCCCATGTGGGTGCAGGGGCCAGCCCTTTCTATGTCTTTGCCCTTCTTATCAGTCTCTATGTAGTTTTTTCTGTAAATTCTTGGTCATAATACTTCTGTTTAGATGTCCTTCATTTGGTTATTCAGGTTGATTGCTCTATAATTTAGCTGTAAATCCAGTTTGGGCTGGGAGGAAATGAATGTAGCTTCCCCCTACTCCACAGCCATCATGGAAAGTCTGTGTCTGCCTACTTTTTAAATATTTTTTTATCTTGGTAGCCTTGTTTGTACTTTTGGCTCTAGTTGTACTTGTTTTATTCTTTAATAATAATATAATTACAAGAATGATGATGATGATCATGTGGACAATGGTCACCCTTTTTGTATACTTAATGTGTCAAAAATGTGCTAAGCAGTTTGCATGGATTGTTTCATTTAATATTAACCAACATTTTTTGTGGCAGTTATTAATAACTAGGGTTTAGGATTAAATTCAATAACTTTATGAAATCACATTGTTAGCAAATGGCAGATCTCAGCTTGGCATCTAAGTAGATTTTAAAAGGAATAGCACAGAAATGGTAGAAATATAATTATTCTGGTTATCTCTAATTCTTATTTAGGAATGATGGCTTGCCTCAATGTCATATTAAATACTGTATATCTATGGAAACTAGAGAATGACCAACAATTACCTTGCTGACTGAGATCCTGATTGCAAGCTGTTTAACATATTAAAGTAATTTCAGTGAATTTGACAATGTGTTGCCTGTTCTTGAACATTAACTATTTATATATATTATGTACAACTTATAAAATAGAGATAGACAAATAAGTTGGTAACATCAACAAGGAAATGATGATAATATATCATCCTTCATTTTTTGGAGGTGTTGTCTGCTATTCATAATGATTTTATAATTTGGAAGTTTAACATTTTAAAACTGGTTAAGTAAATGTACTTTATGTAAGAAAGAGTTGTTATACACACTAAATTCCATAATTTTAAATTCTGTATTTATTATGAAACATATTTAAGATAGTATTTAGTATACTCAATGGGTATATTAGGCATACAATCAAATCAAAATTAATAATGTAATGTTGATATCTCTGACAATTTAATTTTTATGCATGGGCTTAAAAGTTACTTTAAAAAAAATACTGTGTTGGACTAATAGGGTCAGACTCAAAGTCTTCAAGCCAGTAGATGAGCCTACATAGAACTGTTCACCTATGAACTCACTCACTCAATCATTCATTCAACAGTATTTATGTTGGCACTGTTTTAAGCACCAGAGATATAGCAATGAACAAAATAAGCATAAATTCCTACCTTTATACAGGTTACTTTTACTGGGGATAGTCCGAATTAACATACAAATAAATAAATGACATATGGTGATAACTGCTGAGGATAAGTTTAAAGCAGAATGGAGGAGTAGAAAATGGGAGGTAGTTCGTATTTATTTCCAGCTTTATTGAGGTATAGTTGACAAACAAAATTGTAAAATATTGAAATTGTACAGTGTGATGATTTAATATAGGTATATAAGATAAAATGACTTTCTACCATTGAATTAACATATCTATTACCTCACATATTCACTGATTTTTTGGTGAGAATATTTAAGTTTTACTATCTTAGCAAATATCAATTCTATGACAGTGTTATAAAATATAGCCACCTTGTTATACATTAGATCTCAGACCTTATTCAACTTACAACTAAAGTTTATACTCTTTTTTTCTAACCTATCCTTATTCTCCTCCACTTCCTAGCCCCTGGCAACCACTCTTTGATTCTATGAGTTTGATTTCTTTTTTTTTTACTTTATTATTTTTTAATTTCACATATAAATGATACCATGCAGTATTTGTCTTTCTCTATCTGTCTAATTTCACTTAGCATAATGCCCTCTAGGTTCAATCTTGTTACACAAATGATAGGATTTCTCTTTTTTAAAAGGCTGAGTAATATTCCATTGTGTATATGCCACATCTTCTTTATTCATTCATTCATCCATGTACACTTAGGTAGTTTCCCTACCTTGGCTATTGTGAGAATACTGTTATAAACACGGTAGTACAGCTATCTCTTTGAGGTAATGATTTCATTTCCTTTGCATTTACCCAGTAAGGGGATTGCTGGATCATATGGTAGTTCTATTTTTAATTTCTTGAAGTAACTCCATACTGTTTTCCATACTGGTTTTACCAGTTTACATTCCCACCGACAGTGTATAAGTGTTTCCTTTACTCCACATTCTCCACAACACTTATTATCTTTTGACTTTTCGATACTAGCCATTCTAATAGGTGTGAGGTAATATCTCATTGTGGTTTTGATTTGCATTTCCCTGATGATTGGTGATATTAACACCTTTTAATATACCTGTTGATCATTTGTATGTCTTCTTTGGAAAAAATGTCTATTGGGTCATTTGCCCATTTTTTAATTGGGTTATTTTGGGGGGGTTGTTGTTGTTTTGTTTCTGTTTTGCTTTTGAGTTGTATGAGTTCCTTGTATATTTTAGATATTAACCACTTATTGCATATGTGATTTGAAAATATTTTCTCCCATTTCATAGGATCCCTTTTAATTTTATTGATTCTTTGTTTAGCTGAGCAGAAGCTTTTTAGTTTGAAGTAGTTCCATTTATTTTTGCTTTTGTTTTCTTTACTTTTGGTGTCAAATCCAAAAAATTATTGCCAAGCCCAGTGTCAAGGAGCTTACCTCCTATGTTTTATTTTAGAAGTTTTATAGTTTAAGTCTCACATTCAAGTCTTTAATCCCTTTTGAGTTGATTTTTGTGATGGTGTAAGATAGGGGTTCAGGCCCTGGCCGGTTGGGCTCAGCGGTTGGAGTGTCAGCCTGCGGACCAGAGAGTCCTGGGTTCGGTTCCCGCTAGGGGCACGTACCAAAAAAAAAAAAAGGGGGGGGGTTCAGGTTCATTCTTTTGCAAGTTGCTATTCAGTTTTCCCAGTACATTTATTGAAGAGACTGTCCTTTCCCCATTGTATATTCTTGGCTTCCTTGTCAAAAATTAATTGCTCATTTATGCATGGGCATTTTTTTTTTGAGATCTCTATTATGTTCCATTAATATATGTATCTCTTTTTATATCAGTACCATGCTGTTTTGATTACTATAGCTTTGTAATATAGTTTTAAAGCAGCGAGTGTGATGCCTCCAGCTTTGTCCTTCTTTCTCAAGATTGCTTTGGCTATTTGGGTTTTTTTGTGGTTCCATACAAATTTTAGAGTTGTTTTTTTCTATTTCTGTGAAAAATGCCATTGTAGTTTTAATAAGAATTTTATGAAATCTGGAAATCACTTTGGGTAGTATGGACATTATAACAATACTAATTAGTATACCAATACTAATTATTCCAATCCATGGACATGGATTATCTTTTAATTTATTTGTGTTTTATTCCATTTCTTTTATCAGTGTTTTTAGTACAAAGATCTTTCACTTGGTTAAATTTATTTGTAAACATTTTGTTTTTGATGCTATTATAAATGGGATCACTTTCTTAATTTCAATTTTGATAGTTCATTGTAATTTGCATTTTTAAGTGTGAGCAGGGTTTGGCAAAGACTTGAAGGTAGTTAGGGCTTAATATATACAAATATTTGAGGGAAGTATATCATTACAAAGGCTATCATGTGATGGTCCTTGCTGGAGCATGCCTGCAGTTTTCTAGGGGTGCAAGAGGTCCATTGTGGCATAAGGAGAGTGAAAGGTGAGAAGGAGCAGCAGAGATGAAGGTAGAGATGTGAACGGATAAATGATGGGTATGCCCCCAGTGTAAGCTGGAGAGTAGGGTCATATCATGAGGAACCTAATTGATCCATGGGAGAACTTCAGCTGTATGACTGGAGAAGTGACAATGATCAGTCTCACTTATGTTTTAAGTGTATCATTCTGGAAACCATGTCGAAAGTAGGCAGAGTCAGGAGGTTATTGGAAGTATTGCAATCATCTAGGCTAGCATTGATGGAGTTCTATCAAGAATATTAGGGAGGTAGTAAGAAGTGATCATGATTGGATAAAGAAGATGTGGTACATATATACAATGGAATACTACTCAGCCATAAGAAAAGATGACATACTGCCATTTGTGACAACATGGATGGATTTTCAGAATATCATGCTAAGTGAAATAAGTCAGACAGAAAAAGTCAAGAACCATATGATTTCATTCTTATGTGGGATATAAAACTGAAAGCAACAAATGAACAAACAAGAAAAACAATAAAAACTAATAGACACAGATAACAGTATGGTGGTTACCAAAGGGAAGATGTTGGGGTTAGTAAAGTGTAAAGTGGGTAAAATATATGGTGACAGAAGATTTCACTTTAGCACACAATGCAATAAACAGATGTTGTATCATAGAATCATACAGTTGAAACCTCTCTGGTTTTATTAGCCAATGACACCCCAATAAATTTAATTTTAAAAGTGATCAGATTCTAAATACAATTTGAAGATAATAAGGGCAGAATTTGCTTATGCAATGTGTGTGAGGTACAGAGAAACTTTAGATGATTTCAGAAGTTTTGGGCTTCAAAATAATTACATGATTAAGCAAACTAAATTACCACTATTAATTTAAAAAGTTTTCTGTGAGAGAAATTTTTGGATGACACTAAGGGTTTCCCATATGCTTTCAATGGAACATTTATGGAAATGGCATTTAAGCATTTATATTAATTTTTAATTTGTTTAATTTCTTTTTTTTTCCCCAATAGTTCTTGCCAGTAGCCTCAGTCCCTATCGTGAAGGGAGATTTATAGAGAGACGACTGCGGTCCTCATCAGAAGGAACTGCAGGGAGTAGCAGAATGATTTTGAAGCCAAAAGATGGAAATGTAGAAGAAGTTAATAGTCTAAGAAAACAAAGAGCAGGTTCATCATCTTCAAAAATGAACAGCATGGTAAGTACATACATATGTCTGCATGATGCAATCATTCTATCTATACCTGGCATGTTCTCGCATGCAAAACGAAAACAGACTGAAGACTAGACTCCTTATATTTGAAGGGAAAATTGATCTCCGTAGTTGACGTCACAAGTCATAGATGCTAAGTTTTCACTTAAGACTCTCATGACAGATAGGAGCACACCATGACAGCTACCCTTAATTCCTGTCTTCCTTGCTTCCATGGAAAGTTCGAAGTTCTCCATTCTGGAGCAAAACCCTGGAATACACAAGCTAAGAAAAGTGCTGGTCATGAGGATACCCTCTGACGATATCATTGCACACTACCTCTTCACTCAGCAGCCGTTATAAGATATGTCCTTTTGTAAACCACCCTATGGCAGTACCATCCTAAGACCCTGTAGTGGACCCTGTTCTGCTGGTCTTTTTACTGTTGCCCCTCCACACAGAATGAGGAGCCTGAGGGTCAAGGCAAAATCCAAAGCTTTCATACATTCTAGGTAACAGAGATTCCAGATTTCTGGTCTAAACCGGGGAGCCTGCCGCTAAGAGTGGAGGTGGGGGGTGTGGGGGGCAGTCTGGGCTTGCACTTGTGGACTGGGTGTCTTAGAGGCGTGTGCATGAAGCTTCCTTATAATGTGAGATGGAGCCAGAGGTGGGAAGAGGTGACCAGAGGACTGCAGCCCAAGGGATCAGGAGGCCTCAGGTCTCACAAATAGACTGGGGTAGGGTTTGCCTTTTGGAGTTCACTTTATTCAATTTCTCATAAATATGTTCTTTTCTCATCAGTGTCTTTGATCCCTAATATTTAACAGTGTTTCTTTCAAATGACCTATCTACTTACCCACCTATCTACTCATGCATATATATGACAAATGCACAAAACTATATAATTTATGACTTCTCTATGTATGCTTGATAATTGTTTCAAATGAAAATATTAGCTTATTTTCTGAAAATATTGTTCAGACAATAGTATTGTGAAGAAGCGTGAAGTTCCTGAGGCACTATTGAGTGATAGCAAAACCACTGTACTTGAAGTTAGAAGCTCTAGCCATCAGGTCAGGCTTGGCCAGATTTTAATCTTGAGCAAATCAGTAACTACAAAACAACAAATGATGATGGGTTCCTTGTTTCTATTATACAAAAAAAAAAAAAAAAAAAGTGTGTGTATTTACATGTGTATATACAGAAATATATTTCAGCTTTCTTTTTGTTCTTTTGTGCTTTGAAAATGTTATTATTTTGGCAATTGATGTTTCTTGTCTAAGTTTAAGAACATGTTAAGAAAGATTTCCAGTTGATGCATCATTAAAGGTTATGGCTAATGAATTATTATGAAATATGTCTTTTCCCAAAATTTCCATTCTTCCTTCACAGAGCAGTATTTATGTTAATAATTGTGCACCATTGATTAGACTTGCCCAAAGTTGGGCCTTTTATGTATTCTTTCTAGCTCATTTTTCATACTATTTTTAAAGATTTTCCTTGTAACGTCACAGAATCACTTTTTCTTTAAGACACACTGTCAAGACTTAAAATTTAAAATGTCAAAGCACAAAAATGTAATTTTGTTATTTTATTTGAGGCTTTTTATGAATTTCCAAAAAGAGTCCCTGCAATGATGTAGATTTCCACTGGATGGCAGGATTACACCATCCCCATGGTGAGGGAAAAGCTATAAGGCTTGGGAATTTCAACCTTTTTCATCTCATGGCACACATGAGCTAATTACTGAAATTCTGCGACCTACCAAAAAATAGGTGTAATTTTGATTCATTCACACCGGACAGTTATAGTTGTGTTGGCTGTTGTCATTTTTTTATTTGACAATCTAAGGGAAAAGAGGTCAGTGCCTTTGACTGTATAGTCAGGCATTGCATGTGTTAAAAATTCTTGTGGCACACCAGGTGAAAATTGCTGCTATAAAGTATAAAGTTTGGGACGGAAACTTGGTTAAAATATTGTACATTTTCATTGGATTTACAGGTAAAACTTGTTGAAATAAATACTAAAACCCTTGAATTTTCGCACGAAACTTATAAAAAGTTGCTTTATGACTTTACTGTTTTCCTTTTACAGTATAATAGTTCATTAAAATGCATAAAAATATATTCTTTAACTCATAGCAATCTAAGAAAGAAATGCTAGGATTCCTTAGGTAATTTTAGCTATAAACAAGTGACATATATTTAGGGAGTTATAGCTTTCTGTGTGAAATGTGACATACATTTTCTATATTTCTTTTCCAAAATAATTCAAGTGAATATATGTACTTAAGAATACACCCATAGTTCAGTTATTCTCATTTCTAAAGCAATAATAATAGTAACATGTATTTTTAAGGCTAATTTGAAGCAAGGGACTATTTTTTTTTTTTTTTTTTAATATCCTCACCCAAGGACACTTTTTCATTTTTTGTTCAGATAGAGTGGGAGGGAGGGAGAGGAAGAGAGAGAGAGAGAAACATCGATGCGAAGGTGACACATCGAGTGGCTGCCACCCGCACGACCAACCAGGGCCGGGGACAAACTGCAACCAAAGTACATGCCCCTAGCAGGAACCGAACCCGGGTCTCTCTGGACCGCAGGCTGACGCTCTAACCGCTGAGCCAAACCGGCCAGGGTGCAAGGGATTATTCTTAATGCTTCATATGTATTATCAGATTCAATCCTCACAAAACTATGAACCAAGGGATACTGTTATTGATCACAGTTTGCAAAATAGGAAAAAGAGGCACTAAGAAGCTAAGCAAGTACTTGCCCAAACACAGACAGTAAGTGGCAGAGATTGGGTTTAGATTTGTACCCTAGCTCTCTAATTTTAAACCATGCATGCTTTGAGGGGATGTAATAGATTTAAATTAATTTATTTTTTATTTTTCCTGCATTATTTATGTGTAATGAACTTAACACATTTAAGGCAAACCGTGCTTGCTCTAAGGGTAGACTGAGACCTTCCATAAGTGATACAAAAAGCAAATAAAACTTAGTACTTTTTCTGGATTTAAAATTTGGTAGTATTTCTTGATATGCTAATGAGTGGTGTCCATGTCTTTACTGAGAGATAGCTCATTCAGAAATGAACTTTGGCCCTGGTGGATTCCGGGTCAGGGCACAAACCCCGGTTGTGGTTGCAGGCTCGATCCCCAGTAGGGGGTGTGCAGGAGGCAGCTGATTGATATTTCTCTCTCATTGATGTTTTTTGCTCTCCCTCTCCCTTCCTCTCTCTCTAAAATCAATAAAAACATATTTTTAAAAAGTAAAAAATAACTTTGTCACAAAAGAAGATATTCATACTTAGAACGAAATAACTTCTTAGAGTTCAGGGAGGTTTAATTCTACCAATAGGATATGGATTTATTTATTAAGTTGCTAAGGGTTCCTGAATGACCAAAAATATGCCCTAATAGGCTAGATAGATCACAATTCTAGTTTTTTTTTGTGTGTATATACTTTGGGCATATTTCAGTCTGAAAGGGAAATGGTAGGCTGTATTAATTCTTTAGATATCAATGGCTCAGAAGAAATTAGACTTTGCTTAAATGTATTACAAGAAGCTAAAATATATCTGAAACAATTTTACAAGCATTCACATTTGCTATATATGTGCAAACTGCTTTAAATAAAGACTTTTCTTAATTTTTTTCTAATGAGTAACTTTCTTGATGCTTTTCTTAGGAGGGTCCAAATATTTTAAAAAGATAAAAACTTTTTTAGAAATAGGCTCTTTCTTTCTAGTTATATCAATGAATAAATGCAAGGATTTGTCATGGTTTCTCCAACAGCTTTACACAGTGACTCTACCTCTGAGTAGTTACAAGATCACCCTCGTCTAAAGAAACTATTAATGTGAGGACAGATTATATGTAATGAACAATACAGAGCATCTGCCCCTACAGAAAGGAAAGTACCTGAGTTTTGAGTAAGGATAAGCTAAGCTATGTGATAGCAAATTTCCTCTGAGTCTTAGTGACTTAATAACATGGGTTTATTTCTCACTCAGGCTACATGTTCATTATGGAAGGTGGTGGAGTTCTGTACAACATCTCATTCTGTATCTGGGCTGTTGAGGCAGCTACCATTGCAAACATTGCCTTTCATCATGGCAAACAGACCTCTGGAGGTCCTCAACCCAGTAGTAAGTGCTCCGGCCCATGAGAGACTCACTTCACTTGCCCTCACAACTCATTGACCCATCTGATCACGTGGCCCAAACTCACCACAAATGGCACCAGAAAGAACAATCTCCTTCTTGTGTCTGGAAGCTGTAGACCCAGATGTGCCTTGTCGGCACTGATGACTGTCATATTCTCAAATAATTTATTGTATCTCAGTTCTTTTAATTAACTGAGATATCCTGCTGGCCTCCTCCCTGCCTTTTGTCCACAGTTTTGTTTTATTTTAAATCCTCACCCAAGGATACATTTCTGTTTATCTTCAGATAGAGTGGGAGGGAGGGAGAGGGAGGGAGAGAGAGAGAAACATCAGTGTGAGAGGGACACATCGACTGGTTGCCTCCTGCACGACCCTGACCAGGGCTGGGGACGAACCACAACCGAGGTACGTGCCCTTGACCAGAATAGAACCTGTGATCTCTTTGGTCTGCAGGCTGACACTCTAACCGCTGAGCCAAATTGGCCAGGGCTGTCCACAGTTTTTAATGGGCCCTGACTTTAGGCCTCGCACTGAGCTGGTCACTGTGGTTGAAAAAGTTGAAGACATCTTTGAAACTGAAGGATTCATTCATAATCACAAGTTTTATTTATTTATTTATTTATTTTTTAAATATGTTTTTATTGATTTTTTTTTAGAGAGAAGAAAGGAGAGAGAGATAGAAACATCGATGTGAGAAAGAAACATTGATCAGCTGTCTCCTGCACACCCCCCACTGGGGATTGAGCCCAAAACTCAGGCATGTGCCCTGACCGGGAATCGAACCGGGACCTCTCAGTCCATGGGAGGATGCTCAATCCACTGAGCCACACCGGCCGGCTCAAGTTTTATTTTTTGGCATATGCTCTTTTCCTGACTTAAAGGCCTTGAGATGTATATCTAAAAACTACTTGATGTAGTTTCTGGAAATCCTACTATATTTGGAAGTAAAAATTTTTATTACATTAAAAAGCTGATTTGGAAAGTTGTGTTATCTTTAGTTGACTCAGCAGATGCAGCCACAAAAGTTACCCTTTACTGTTTGTGTTGAGTGATTCTGACAGCATTCATTTATGGCTAGCTTTGCTCTGACACAGCGCAATTCCTTTCATTTGCAGTTTGGCATCCTGCTGCCTTTGTGTAGAAACTGTGAATCGCATAGTGGAAACATAAGCTGTAGGACTCCTTCAGTCGAAGAACAGACCAGATTTATATTTAAGCAAAAGTTGTTACTTGCAGATCATTAGCGTCTCATGTCATATTTAAATTTTTTGGTATGTCAGATCCAGAATTTAGATATTACTAATACTAGTTAAATTATCCAAGACTAATTAAGCCCTATGTTAAGTAGCCAAGCACTTTGCTATGCATTCACTCTTCTTCTGGGGCCTACCATTTTCTCCTTTATTAACTTATCTTTTATTCATTTACCCATTCATCAATACATTCACAGTTTCTTTCAATAAATATTTATTGAGAACCCACTCTGAAGATGCAAAGATGAGACAGCCCTTGAGGAATTTAGAGTCCCATGTTGAGAGACATTAATGTGATCTTGGCAATACAACAGATTTAACCATTTTGACAATCTTAAAATTCAGAATGGGTGGAGTTTGATTTAGATTGTTACCTTTGATATCAAAGGTTAAAAGGATTAAAAAGGACAGATGGATTTCTGTATCTCTAATTTGTATGGAGTCTTTCTCCCATGCTCAGTTGACACTGCTGAATATATTTGTAAATTCTGTTTCCTTTGCTGATTTCTACCATGATGCCCAGCTTCTAATGAGCAGAGGCTCTGAGAGACAGAGGGAAAGTAAAGAAGAAAGTACAACATTGAGTTTCAAAGAATCAATTTCGAAGGAAAGATGATTAGAAAATCTGACTGAAGAAATTTCTCCTCTTAATCCTGAAATCCTAGATGAGACTTTCAAATATGTAAAAATGTCAATGGCTTTTTGAGGGATAAAATAATAATCTCATCTTTTGGTTTAACTCATTGACAATGGAATTAAAGCAAATATCATTGCTTGCTGCAAGGACATCGAATGAGAAAAAGCAGTCCTTAATATTTTGAAGGAAATGGAGCCACACAAATTATTCTTCTCAATCTTTATATACTTTAAGAAGGAAAATCACAAGTATCACTCATACAACATGAAATTACAATTGTTGATAACTAATATATTAATTTTAGATGAATAGCCCTCATCCATAATACCTTTATTGATTTTTCTAGCCACTAATGATACTTTTCCTATTAATGTCCTTCTCAGTTATATCACATATATCACAACCACCACTTAGTTTTTGAGTGTGTCACGTTTTACCTGTTAGACTTCCATCTTTTAAATAGAATAATTTTGTACATATTAACATTTCTCATAGCATTTACTTTTTTTTTTTTTTTTTCATTTTTTGTTCAGAAAAAGTGGAGGGAGAGAGAGGAAGAGAGAGAGAGAGAAACATCGACGTGAAAGGGACACATCGAGTGGCTGCCACCCGCACGACCAACCAGGGCCGGGGACAAACCGCAACCGAGGTACATGCCCCCAGTGGGAACCGAACCCAGGTCCCTCTGGACCGCAGGCCGACGCTCTAACCACTGAGCCAAACCGGCCAGGGCTCTCATAGCATTTAGTATAGTGCCTGGTACACAAAAAATATGGGTGGATTAAAGATAAAATTGATGATTAGATTATGATGTATACTGTTAGTTCAATCATTGTGTCTGGTGTGCTTATGCACATTTTTGACATTTTAATTTATTATACAAATGTGCAGATATTTTTAGGAAGCATTTTTTGATAAAACTTTGGTTTTTGATACCAAGTCCTTGATTATGAGACCATACCAAGTAGGACATTTTTTCCAGTAGAAATATGACTTATTTTATTTTTATTTATTTTTTATTGAATATATTTGGGTGACATTGGTTCTCTAAACCATACCGGTTTCAAGTTTGCAACCCAACGAAACATCATCTGCACACTGCACCATGCACCCATCACCCCAAGCAAAGGCTCTTCCCATCCCCATCCCTTCCCCTTTGCCCACCTCCACTACCCCTTTGCCCCTTCCCTCTGGCTATCACCACACTGTTGTCTGTGTCTGTGTGTTATGTATATATGTTTTTTTGGTTAATCCCTTCACTTTTTTCCATCCAGTTCCCCAACTCTAGAATAATCAACCTTATGGAATAGTTTAAATGATCATATCATTGCAGTAGTTATGGATTTGCCATACAAAGGAGATAAGAAATAGTTACTTGTTATGTTTATTGGAGAACCCATTAAAAAATATAAGTTCTTGGTCAAGTATTTCTAAGGTGATATTTTAAAACTCCCATACATATTTTATCTAGTCCAGCTCATTTCATTTCTTATAAACTTCAAGATTCAGAATTACCTTTAAAGAAGCAGAAGTAGATAAAATATACCATTCTTTTTTTTTAAGCATTCAGGGTGTCTTTTTTATTTAGCAGCTATCATAGTTAGTATGTTTGGTGCACAAAATTATGAATAGCTTATTTATAGAGCTAACTCACTTCATCATAAATGACCTTAAGATTAGTTTGAGTAAAGTTGCAGTATCATAATTATTACCCTATGTCTTCATACAGTTCACATGAGAATGTGCATAGCACCTAATATTTCCCTCTGTGATTACATTCTTAAAACTTAATATATGTCTTAGTTTCTTGGGCAGCTATAACAAACATCATAGACTGGGTAGCTAGTGTATGCATGACAGAAATTTATCTCTCACGGTTCTGGAGGCTGGAAGTCCAAGATCGAGGTGCCAGCATCATTCCTGGTTCACACCCAGCACCTTCTCCTCGTGTCTTACGTGGTGGACGGGGCTAGGGATTTCTCTGGCGCCTCTTTTATACAGGCACTAAATCCGTTCCTGAAGTTTCCACCCTTATGACCTAAGCACCTGAAATACCCTACCTCCTACAACCATCATCTTTGGGGATTAGAATTTCAACATATGAATTTGGGGGGGATGCAGACATTTAGACCATAGCAATAAACAATCATGTAACAATAGCAGTATTAAACAATATATATTAAAACCTTGATTAAGAAAAGTAGATATTTATTACTATTTATCAAGGAAATAATTAAGAAGAATGGTTGTAGATGAAAATGAAATATTTTTTTCTCTTACCATACTGCATTAAGCATAATTTAAAGGAAGTTTATGTCCCTGTAAGATTAATAAATTGGATAACTAGGGTTGTTTACCTTTTATTCTTGGGATTAGAGTGCAAAAATTACAATTTTATTTTTAACTCCATCATGTTATCTCAATTTTTTTGTGAGATAAAAACTGTTTTGTATGCCCGGCCGGTGTGGCTCAATGGTTGAGCATCGACCCATGCACCAAGAGGTCACTGGTTCGATTCCCGGTCAGGGCCCAGGTTGTGGGCCTGATCCCCAGTGGGGGCATGCAGGTGGCAGCCAATCAATGTTCTCTCTCATCGATGTTTCTCTCTCTCTCTATTCTTTTCCCTTCTTCTCTAAAATTACTAAAGAAAACAAACAAACAAACAAAAACACCTGTTTTATGCCTTATTTAGGTAACCCTGTGGGCTGGCACAGCTTTCATACATGAGAGAAAATATTTATGGATTCAGGATTCACGAAAAGTCATTGACCATTTGAGCAGCTACACAATCTGTAAGACAGGGTTGACCTTGAGCAAAAGAACTACCTTTTCTGAGGGAATCGTCATTGGATTTTGAAGTTTTTGCATTATTCAAGTTAGACAATGAAGCAAAATTTATTCTTAGAGTCTATTAGTCTGAAATTTAAATACAACATCCTAAATTAATTTTAGTAAATGATATAATAATTTTTTTTTTTACTGCCAAGGTCAAGAAATATAGTAGAATTCTATCTAATATTAAGTATTACAGTCAATTTATAGAAAATATACATATTTTAACATTATTGTTTTTGAAATAATTTTTAAACTGAGACATTTATAAGTGTGTCACAACCATGATATTTGCAAGGTCAGGATAAAAAGGTATGACTTAGAAATGAATCATGCATATACATTTCACGCTTTTTCAATGCAATGATGTTTTTAAGTTAATCATTTCTAAATTAGAGTAGCTGTCACTTTATCACTTGTAATCTAATTCGGAGAGCATTTCACGCTAGTGTTAAAAGTTGGCTTGGAAATGCCTCCTTTGTTTGTATCTTCCATTGTGCTTAGCTTGTTATAGCGAGCCTCAGTACTGATATTTTTAGTTCCCTCTCTTAGGCTTTTTATTGTATACATTTGTTATTCCTTACAAAATATCAGCTAGTTGTCTTCAGCACTACCCAATAAGGGGTGTTTGTGTCAGTGAGAAACAAAGAATTTTTTGTTATAAAAGAGACTCACATGAATCAGAGCTTTTATCAGGTGTCAACAGGAGAAGCAGGGAGAGATCTGGAATACCTTCCCTGCAGCCCAGGTCCCTCCTTCCTGCATTGGATTGCTGGATGAGGTTTCGATTGTTCGACATGTACAATTGCCTCATTTACACAGAAGGAGCCACCTCAATACGAAACATCTCCATGTTTTTCAGCTATAGTCATCATGCTGTACATGGCTTACCCAGAACTTATTTAGCTCATAGCTGGACGTTTTTACCTTTTGACCATTTGAAACATCTCCGTTTTATACTCAGATAGTTATGTAGCATGCCTGGACATTTTTCAAGGAGTCATAGCTCATAAATCTCCAGCTTTATTTTTCATAAGCAATCCTAGATGATTAGACACATTCTATTAAAAGCAATCCGTATATACGCTCTCCTACTTGTAAAATATATTTAGTTGGCTAGTTTGTTTGTTTGGTAGGAGGTCTGTCATTAGCATGTTTACAAGGAGATTACACGAGGTCACCTGCCTTCTTACCTTCCAGGAAGCATTCTCCATTTGGCCCTATAACAGGGAAAATGGGTCACAGACCAGCTGCTGAACCCAGGCACTAAATATAAATGTTGAACACTCTCCTCAAGCTGTCTGTCTTGTTCTTGCCACTTACTCTGAAAACATTCCTACTTTTACCCACCAGTCCTTCATTTCCTCGGATCTTAGAGATGCGTCCTTGCATTCTTCAAACACTCTTTCCCACTTGTCTTCCTGATTTCAACCTCTCACCTCCTTTGCACAGCACTTCATCAGTATGTTTCCTCTGTTTTTATCCCCAGTTTCTTCTCCATCTCTTCATTACTGTCAGTGTACAAAACTACCAGGTTTTCCATCACTGAGGACAACAAACAAGCAGTATTTCTTTCCATGTCCTACCTGCCCCTGAAGTTCGCCATCCTGTCCCTCTTTTTCCCTGCGAGGCAAACAGTTCTGAAGGAATAGCCTTTTCTTGCCGTATTTATTTCCTAACTCTTCACAGGCTCCTCAAGTTCATGTATTTTAGCTCCAGTAATATACAGGATGTTTCTTTTTGTTGTTATTGTTTTTAATCCTCACTCGAGGATATTTTTCCATTTATTTTAGACAGAGTAGGAGGGAGGGAGAGAGAGAGAAAAAGATAGGTTGCTTCCGGCGTGACCCCGACTGGGGCGGGGAGGAGCCGCAACCGAGGTACATGCCCTTGGCCAGAATCAAACCCGGGTTTCACTGGTCCGCGGGCTGACACTAACCGCTGAGTCAAAGCGGCCAGGGCTACAGGATGTTTCTTAACATCGACACTATTGATGTTTTTTGTTTTTTGGACCTCCATCAGAAGGACTTGGGCCCTCGACACTACTGATGTTTTATTCTGGATAGTTCTTCGTGTTTTTTGGTGGAGGCAGGGAACTTGTATCATGCACTGTATAAGATGTTTAATAGTATCCCTGACCCCTATCCATGAAATGCCAGTAGAACCCTCTAGTTGTACAACTAAAAATATCTCCAGACATTGCCAGATATGCTCTGCTAGGCAAAAATCACCCCCACTTGAGAGCTACTCTAAAACCATCGGTGACTTTACCAATTTTAATCAGCTTCTAACACTGTGGAAGACTATAAGACCATTTGTATACTTATCATTTCTCCTTTTGGCAGAGCTGACTCTCCTCTGGTTCTTCCTCTTCTTCGTTTCTCCTCCCAGACTCCTCTGTAGGTTGCTTCTACACACTCACACTTTAAACACAGCTATTACTTGCCATTTGGTCCGTGACCCTCCAACCTTTTATTTTTTACCTGTCCTATCTGAAAATGTCAGATGTAGGTAACATGATATGCTGATTCCAAATGAGAAGACTGGGGATCTCTGTTATGTCAGAAATATGACAAAACCAATAGGCATTGAAAACACAGTATATTGAGTTTATGGAAATAGAATGAGGGTGTGTGAAAGATTTGTTTGCATACGGAGAGGAGCAGAAACTCAGGACTGAAATTTTGCAGTGTGTGTGGAGAAATAGTCAGTAAGCTCTTTTGCCCTTTTATCCCTTTGTTTTTACCCCCATCTATATTATTGTCTTATTTCTGTTTTAGTACACATATATTTCAGCCTCCTTTTAAGATACTCCAATAATTCTAAATCTCCCCTCTGTTTCTAAAGTTATATTAGAGAAGCAGCAATGATGTCACTTGTAATAGGACCTCCCTTGTAGAGTCAGAGTAAGTACATTGCAATAATACATTCTACCTTCACTGCTCTCACGCATCACTACATGTTATTTTGTTTTTTGAGCGAAGGACAGACAATGGCAAAAGTTGTGGACATTGTGTGAGTAGTGTGTGTTTGACCTTCTAGAAAATTTGGCAACTACCACAGAACCACACGTTGCCCACTTATGTCCTCTGTGTGTTCTCTGCACCTGCTTGTCCTGCTTTGTCTCTTTCAGAGTCTCCTGGGGATTGTGTCTCAGGCTGGCTCTGGTCCAAGAGGAACTTGTGCTGTGCAGTGTGTGTGTGTGGGGAAAGGGGGCGTATTAAACATGATTTCAGAAGGGAAGACAATCTATACAATCCCTTTAGTTCCTAAAAATACAAAAAAGTAAAAATTTAATATAACTGTAGTAAATTAGTAAACCGGTTTATGATATTTTCATACATTTTATATTTCTATTTTTTCTCAATTGCCTTTAGTGCTTTCTAATCTTTAATATCTTATAAGAATATGCATTTTTATTTTGTCTTTGTGACACTTGTCTGGAATATAAGTGTATCACTGGAAAATCAAAGGCAAACTGTTTCTCCTAACACACAATCATGACCAAAATGGACAAATTTAAAAATTAGGAACTCTTTTACATCAGTTAATCATGATTTTAACTTTTTATTTTAAGCAAGTATGGTGTGATGAAAGAGTATGGGGATTTGGAAAAGGACACCATATCGAGTCTCATTTCTTTCACCTCATAGAGTTATAAAGATCAAATAATATATTTTGTGTGAAAAGGCTTTATCAATTATAAAGTACTATACTGATAGAAAGGACTCTTATTTTTATTAAATAGCATGGAATAGAGCCAGAAACTGAAATGCAAATAGTATTGTCTATTAAAGTATTCATTTAGAAATTTCCATATTACTGCATTATAAGAATAATCTACTATTTACATGATTTCTCATTTGGTTATTTTTTGGATACTCATACAATTTTCAAAATCAACTTATATTGCTTAGAAAAAATTAATCAAGAAGTACATTTAAGATTTGCACATTTTAATACATTTATGTTATACTGTAATTAGAAGACTTACTTGACCTTGTTATTTTTGATTATGAAATTAGGACTAAAGCATCTGTGCTTAAGACAGGTGTCTTGGCTATTTATAAAGAAATTTAATTTGCATTCTTTGTTTTCTTAAATAAAAAACAAGTTTAACCATTGTGGACATTTATGTGCACATTATATAACCATAAATAAATTTGATACTAACTTGAAAAATTACCACTTTAAAAGTATCTTCTGTTAAATCATAAAATAATGTTATCCAAAATAGAATAGGTAATGACTTCAAAGAAAAACATAATGTTGAAGAAAATATATTTATAGAGGATCTTATTTCCTTTAAAATATATTTTTTGAATTATATCGTATTTAGTAATAGTACTGGTCTGTCCTGTGATAATTTGAGAATTGCAAACTTTTGTGAGAGACACTTTTATAATAGACTTAATTTTTGCTCCTGTCTTTCTTACTTCTTTCTTCATTCTATTGGAAGAATAAATCCACCAGTAGGGGGTTTTAGCTTGAATATTTAAACTATATGGATTTGAACAAGGCTGACCAGCTGTTAGATAATTCATACATGTACTAGGTGCTGGTTGGGATGAGACAGTGCATCTCAGCATGCTGTTGCTTTCATTAGATTTATGTTCCAAAGAAATGCAGATACATTAATACAAACAGTGATTTTCAATGAAAAGAAGATCAGCCACCTAGTTATGGTCCATGAATCACAGTGATTCTCTCTTTTATTTTTTAATAATAACAATAATAACAACAGTATGTAGAAACTATCACTGAACCAAGTGAGTGTCAGAGTACACTGATCCTAAAGATTTAACTTGACCCAGAAGTCCATTGGGCGTTGCTATAGCTGAGAAAAAAGAACCAGAGCAGAGATGCTGGGCTTATATTTGGAAAAAAAGAAAGGAACTATTAATGCATGCATTTGTCCACTGGCATTCATCTCTCTAGGAAGTCCTGCATAACAAAAGGGAGTTGGGACACCATCACGTTTTATGATACTATGATTTCTTGAAGGGAACTTACTGTTATACAGCTGGAAGCCTGTCAGTTCTGTTAGCTAAAGAAGTTCGAGGAGTGCCACCATTGTTCCGTGTATAATTTTGTTTTCCATTTTTTGATTCAGTGCAGTGGGGTTGAACATAAATGATGTGAAAATCTTCAGCTTTTCATGGTCCTAGTCCTAGTTATTGTAAGTATTCCAGTAGGTAATTTTTAAGAAATCAGAACAATTGAGCCATACACACGATTTTCACAAAAATTGTTTTTGTTCTTATCAAATAACAACATAAGCAAAGTGATTTCCCAATTTTGACACTATTAATTTGCTAAAAATTCCTATATTCCTTTAAAAATAAGAATCCTTTTGCCATGAAATAGTAAATTGTTCTGGTTCAACAAACAAGCTTATTTTACTAAAGTAACAGACAAAAACTTCATTAAAGAATACTTCTTTTTTGCCAAAACAAGATTGTATAATAAAATCACAGAATTGCTTAGATAAAGCAGCCCAAATTGAAGAAAATGCAAAAGATAGTTCTATTAAATGGACTTGATGGCCAAGCAAAGTGAATTCTCAGTTGAACACACTGTAAGCTAGACATTGATTGGGACGGAGATGGAATGATAAACAGGAAGATGAGGTCTGCCTACTCATGGCAGCTGAGTTATACACTACTAAAAAACAATAAAGTCTTGTTTTTTAAAAAAATGTAGGTTTCCTGTGCAGGTCATAGAATTCCTACATTCTAAAAATAAAAGTTTCTTATTAGCAAGGATGACTCACTAGAACATGCAAGAAATTTCTAGTTCTGGAATCTGACTATTACAGATCTAAATAATGTATCAAACAGTGAGCAGTCTACTAACAACTCTGAAAAATAGGTGTGAGGGGATATATTTCACTTTTAATTATTGGTGAGATAGCAAAACGTTTTAAGTAAAATGAATTCTAAGTATCTCTTCAGTGAAATAAGTCACATGGAGAAAGACAAATGCTGTATGATTTCACTTATATGTGGAATCTAAACAAAACACACACAAAATAATGGGCAAAACTAAGCATAAACAGACACATCTATATAAAGAACACGCTGTTGATGGTTGTTAAAGGGAAGGGGGGTGTGGGGATAGGAACTTACAAAACAGTGAAGGGATAAAAAAAAAAAAACCCTTAAATATTGTAGACTGTCTACATTGAGTCAGAAAATGGGATAGGCATTGTGTGTTCAAAGAAATATTTTTTGTTTTTTGGTTTTTTACTTTATAAGGTTACATCATATTTTTGTTCAGGTAATTCACAAAATAGAACTTGTTTGAAGTGGAACTCAGATAAGGAGAATGAGCTGTCCTCTATTTTATCCGTTTCCCCTTCTATCCTGTCTTTTCCTATCTCATCTTGACTTCAACTCCTTCTTCAAAAATATAATGAAATATAACTCAAAATAACACAATTCAATTGGGTATTAATAGTTTCAGCTTCAAAAGAGCAGGTAAACTAGGCATTGCTTCTCACTGGTATGCCTATTTGCTTAAAAACATGGTAACCAAATTTACTACGAGAGTACACAGCACCAGCACCACAGTGGTTACAACATATTACTTTAAATTTACTAAATATATTTTAATTTAATTTTATAACTTTATATTCATAGCAAAGTTGGAAAAATTGTACAAGAAACTCACATATATCTTCTACATAGATTCACCAGTCATTAATTTTTACTCCAAAATCTTTCTCTCTTCTTTTTTCACAATGATACATTTATATATACATTATTTATATCATCTTCTTAAAGTATGTGAGAGTTAGTTGTGCACATCATGACGCTTTACTCTTAAATACGTTGGCATGTATTTTCTAAGAACAAAGATTTTCTCTTACATCACAATGTAAGTATCAAAATCAGGAAATTTGACCTTAACACAATATCTTATTTAACATAAATCCATATTCAAGTTTTACTAATTGTTTCAATTTTTTTTCAATCTAGGTTCCAATCCAGAATCATGTTACATTTATTTTAGTCTTGAGTGGGTCCTCATCATTCTTGATCTCACATGGCATTAACACTCATGCCAGTTATTTTGTGGAGAGATACTTTGCAGCTATGTAAATATTATATTTCTCATCAACTTTTATCCAGAAGTTCTAGTATTCATTGATGATTCCCCCTCAAATATTTTTTCCTATGATTCTTGCACAATAGTGATTTTATAAGAACATCATCCTTTCTATATTTATTAACTGGTATTCTACCATAGGAAAGTTTTTTCCCTTTTTCTCTGTTTAGGTAAATATGCATGCATGTATATGTATATATATGCGTATATGCATGCATGACTTATCAGAATTGAATCATGGGTTCCTATTGTATTCAGTGGACTATAATTTATCATCATTATTTATTTTGATGCTTAAATTATTCCAGATTTGATTTGAGGGAGCCCCCTCAAAGTAGCTCTTGAATCCCTTTGAAGAATCAACTAATGAATGTCTAGTCTGAATAGGCTAAAGATGGGTGATAGGTGATACTGGAAGACTGACTGAAGCTACCTTTTAGCAAGTACTATGCGTATGTGTCTAGCCAACCTTCCAGCTCTTGGTACTGGCAATATTTTAATACTTTTATATTCTACATCGGTATTATAAATTTCATATCCACTCATCCCCAATAGTTTGAAAGGAAACTAATTGGCCGTGAAAGGCTTACTATTAAACTCTATATTATATATAAGAAAATGTACTATATCTTACATTTTATTTTGGGTTGAGCTGTTCTTTTCCAATGAAGAAATAAGATAGATTAATAAATAAATTTTGATTTTAAATTCATTCATGTGTTCTTACATTCACTTAATTAACATTTTTTTAATTTATGGTTAAATAATGGATTTTGTTAAGCCCTAGAGATTCAGTGAAAATGTCAACAGGGTTTAGGCTACTGGGGCTCTTAGGTGGAACAAGGGCAGACAGAGAAGTAAATAAATTCATGTATGATGATGTTAAATGTGCTTTTAAGTCACTATTATCATGGTAGAGTAGTGATATAAACAAAACAGAGGTAAATTCTTTAGTATTCACAAAATGTTTTATAGAGTAGTTAGTGTCTTAAAATGAGTAGCTACTGTAAAAGTATGATTTTTGAAAGTTAAAAATAATATTTTTATATACATGTTAAAGACTTTTTCAAATTGATTAATGGGGAAACCAATAAAACTTAAAGCTGGTTCAAAGAATACTTGAGAACCGGTTATTTATAGGAAGTTTAATAAAGAAATGTTAGAATAAGATTGTTAGTTTGATTGTAAAACTGATTAATGTCTTGCAGGGCAATAAACTAATATTGAGGTTATCTTTTCTAGAAAAAAACACTTGTAATTCTGTTGGGCACACATGTACAAGTTAACGTGTAACTTCACTGGGTCTGAACTTTTAATTAACAGCAAATAACAAAATCAAAAGCAGGACAGTCTCCTTGTGAATTAAATCATCCTTCAGAATGATATTGACAAGATGTACAGTCATCCTCTTGGCCTCATTCCTAATATTTAGATATGTTTTCTTAACATTGCTCTCTTTGATTCCAAATATTATTATAATATTAATATACATATTATTATATTACAAATATATATTATAAAATTATTATAACATATTAAAATTGTTATTGATCTCAGGAAAAAAGGCTGATCCTGATTTTTATTATGGACTAATTATTTATATTTGTGCACTGTGAGATGTTAATTAATTGTGTGTGCCTTCTTGAGCACGGAGTATTGAGTAACTATTATATTAAATGTCATTAAGAAATACAGAAATAGGTCTTTTAAAAGCTTTATTACTTGCTCATTAATTTTGAGGCTAAGAAACTGCCTCTCCATGAGATATCACTTGGAGTACCTATAATTTTGGTGAATTCCTTTCTTCTGAGGTCTCCAAAATTTGCTAAGGTTCCTGTTCTTCTGGGAATTAACTATATTTAAGAGTATAGTTCTTTCCACAAGACTCTGAGACTATATTTTTTGAGAGCCTAATTTCCGGCTTACATATTTCTAGATGTCAAGAGTTGGTCTCCTTTACAGTGAGCACAAAATTTTAATTAATTTGAGCTCCCAACTAGACAGACAACAACAAGAGCAGTAACAACAACAACAAAATCCCTAATAAATCAGATTCTCTATTGTCTCTCACCTGATAGAGACTAGATATCTATCATCAACACAATGGAGATCATCATACGATCTGACTATTACATTATATACCTTACAAATAGAGAATTACTGGTCATGTTAAACTAGACTCATATATACACAGGTGCTTTTTTGACCATGTGATTCAAGCTAGCTTAGGTCCACTGGCTTAGTCCCACACTTGGCCATGGGAAGGAACACAACTGAAGCCATGACTCACATAGGGTGATTTCTCAACTATACAGTTGTAACTGGCTTAATGATTCAAGACGAGACACAGACTCAGCATCCATGAGGCTTGATTGTGCAAAGGATCACAGCCCTAAATCAGGCGTAAGAAACAGAATCACAGAATTTATCAGAAGCAAAAAACAAACAAGACTAAAACAATCAAATTCATGTAAAATCAGAGGAAAGAACAAAACAGAAAAACAGAAAGTCAACAAAGGTAAAATGCTGTTGCCAGTTGGAAGTCATTTTGGGATCCAAGAAGAGACATGTTTGGACGGAGATAGACAGTGAAGTGACTTCTCGGGCACTGCCATTTAATGGACTCTCCTTGAATTTGCGGTCTTCTTTCTGGCTATGTTCCTAAATTCTGGATAATGGTTCTTTCTTATAATTAAATTTATTGGAGTGACATTGGTTAATAAGATTATATAGGTTTCAAGTGTACAACTGTACAATTCTGTGATACATGGTCTGTATATTGCATTGTGTGCCTACCACCCAAAGTCAAATCTTCCTCCATTACCATATTTTTGACCCCTTTTATCTTTTACTACCCCCACCCTTTTTCCCTCTGGTAACCACCATACCACTGTCTGTGTCTATGAGTTTTTGTTTGCTTGTTTTTCTTGGTTGTTCATTTGTTACTTTTGGTTTTATATCCTACATTTGAGTGAAATCATACGGTTCTTAACTTTTTCTGTTTAACTTCTTTTGCTTAATACAGAGATTGTCAATCTTATTTATCTCATGGTACACATACACTAATTACTAAATTATGTGGCACACCAAAAAAAAGTATTATATTTTTGCCAATCTGACCAAAAAAAGGTTTGATTTTGATTCATACTGGACACCTATTGTTGTGTTGGCTGTTGTCATTGTTTTTATTTGACAATCTAAGGGAAACAAGGCTAGTGCCCCTGACTAAATAATTGGGTATTTCATGTCTTAAAAATTCTTGTAGCACACCAGTTGAAAATCGCTGGCTTAGCATGGTGTGCTCTAGATCCATCCATGTTGTCACAAATGATAGTATTTCATCTCCTCAAAAATTTAAGAATACAGTTACCATATAACCCAGGCAACCCCTCTTCTGGGTATCTACCAAAAAAGTAGAAGACATGTATTTGCAAAGATATATGCACCCCTATGCTCATTGCAAGCATTATTCACAAGGACTAAGACATGGAAACAACCAAAGTGTCCTTTGATAGATGATTGGATAAAGAAAATGTGGTACATCTATACCATGGAATACTACTCAGCCATGAAAAAAGATGAAATACTGGATAATGATTCTTAACAGCCATTACCCCATGGCAAGCTCAAATAGGTAGGGGAAGAAAGATAGTAAGGTCATAGAGTCATGCACTATATAATAAGAATTTTGTAGGCAGTCAGGAGCCATTGATGGTTTTAAAGAGGTTCGTGGCATAAAAATAGGACTCAGAATTATTATTCACCTAATTTTAAATGGATTACATGAATTCAGTAGGAAACTAGGTTATAGTGAAAATGCCTTACATGAAAAAACTGCACTGTTTTTTATTGTTGTATGAGTGTAAAATAATACACTGTTTTTTTGTTGATATTTGAGGTAAACCTTATATTCAAATTTGGTTGAGACAGTTTTTAATTAATTAATTAGATTAAAACTAATTAATTAAAATTACTCCCTTAGCATTTCATCCAAGTTTCATTTTATTTGTTCAGTTATGTGTTAAGTTTTACTTTTGCTTGTTTCTAAAAATTGTGAAATTGGTAGCTAAAAGCTTTCCCACTAGTGCATAATACTGAATAATTACTAACTTATCAATTAAACCTCTATGGAGAGTAGCAATACAGATATTTCTAGAAGAAGGAAAGTACTGAATTATGCCTGGTCTGGCTATTTTTCTTTACTTGGCAATATGTTTACCTTTCTTACATTATAAAGGGTATAATTACACTCAGTTATAAAGTACCCGAACTTATTAGCCACTCTAGTCACACAACCTAATGAATGTGCAACCGATTTTCTAGCCTAGTCATTTTCTTCACAGTCTCTCACACAACTGCCAACCTGTAATATGTCTGCAGCACTTTGCGCACAGGGTTGTGTGAAAGGTGATATAAGGTATTGGAGGAATTCATAGAAATAGAAAATACTATTTGTAAGCAGTGGTGGTTGTGATTGCAGGGATTGATACTCTGCATAATCAGTAGTGCTTTTGTTTTTTGTTTACTCTGTGCGCTCATTCGGAATCAGCTCTCTTCTTTGTAGGGCATCTTTTTACTAAATGTGATGGACACAAAGGAACAAGGGACCAGAGATGCAATCTATCTAAGCTGATTACAAGATTCTCTGCTAATCAAAATGATGTGTCATGATTAAGAAAGTAAAATTAACTGCCATGTAGGAAAAGGAAATGCCATGCTCTCTTTCTGCACCGTTTTCTAAACAACTTCAGGGCATGAAACTAAAGATACCAAACTAATTAATTAATGATCATTGGATTAGAAATGAGAAATACAAACAATCGTGTCTGAAAAGAAGGAAGAAGTAGTGATTATATATACGCTTGCAAGTCATTATTATTTCAAACATTAATTATTAGATGTTCAGCTCTTACTTTTTACCTGATACCTAAAAATATATGCTTTTTATGATGACTTCGCCTATAATTTTCGTAATTAAAGATTTTATAATGTTTATCCCTTTCCTTTATTTTAACCTTTATCAGAGCAAATATTTATTTCATAAATTACTTCATATTTAGGGATAGAGAAATTAGGAAGTTAATATTTATTGGAAGTTTATTATGTATCACAGATTGCATAGTCACTTTTCATGTGGGAAATATTTTATATTTATAACCCTTTCTAAGAAGAAAAATTTTCACTAAAGTGTTCTTTACACTTTTGTGAACTGGCTTTAGTTGTTAAAATTCTCTTTTCATTTTGAACTGAATTCTGCCTTCCTCTAACTTGTATCAAGTTCTCTAATGCTACATTCTAGTCCTTCAGATATTTAATGATTTTTAAAAATATTTATGGCATTTTTAAAAAATAAGGAGGCTTAAAATCTATATATTTTTTCAATAGGCAGGACCCCAACCATTTTCACCATTCTATTTATAGTCTGGATTTTAGGAAAAAAATTGTAAACATTTATTATCCACTGACAAATAGCATAAATCACATATCTGCACACTGAGTAGAGAGATAATTAAATTCTCTCTTTTTCTGGACACTAGGCACTGGAATATCTTTAAATTAAAAAATTATTCTATTTTTTTTCTAAGAGATTTTTCTCTGACTATTGAAATTTCCACAGAATGATTATTATTGGCTTGATTAACTTAATTGACAATTATGTGTCGTGGAGTTAAAGGACCAAAGGGACAATAGCAGAATTATTTGTTAGTTGCATAGAGTGGTTAAAGATTTCTCCTCAGCTTAACTGATATATGGAATGATATTTCAGCTCCCAAACCTAGGATTCTGCATGTGTCATATAAGAATATGGAAAATGGAAAAACAAAACAAAAGCACTTGTAACCAAATTGAACTAACAAGTTTGTGCTTTTAGTCATAGAATATTGTTTAACCTCAACCAGTTTTCACCTCTGTTTTTCTTAGAACTAATTTGAAAAGGTTGGTTTTATGTAAGAATGGGAGCAGCCTGTTAAAAAGACTTTTGTAAATTTCTGATTGTATATTATCATTAGGCTAGAAGTATTACGTCATCTTCCTGGTCCCTCTCCTTGAGGACATGTGTCCTAGATTTATGTATTTGAGTAGAGAAGTCATTTCTGATGGTGATGTACATGTAGGCACTTTGCTAAAGAAAATGCAGTATGTAGAAATATATATTTATACAACAAGTGAATTTTGAGGTTATGATTTTTGTATGAGATTTATAGTAAATACCCTCAATAACAAATCTCTGTTTTGCATTCATCATCATCAGCAATAACGGAAATTTATTAAGGGCTTTCTGTAGGGTGACTCCAAGTCTAAAAATCAAAAGTCCACACACAATAGATGGTTTACTGATATAATGTTATATAATGCAGGACATGTAATACATGGCCCAGAAAATGAGATCAAGTGGAAAGAAAATAGACTTGGAATCATAAAATTTGGATTTAGCAAGGCACTTAGTCTCTTGTGTTTTTACATCTCTGAGCTGAAAACCTATGTTTGAATGTCTACTTCAAGTAGTAGTTCTCAAAATTAAATGGAGTTTAAATTAGAATTGGGGTATTTTTTCATGCAAATCAATATCAGCCAAATTAAGTTTCTGTCGTGTGTGTATATAAGAGAGAGAACTTTACTGAGAAGTATGAATACAGAAAAAGTAAAATATTGACCTATTGGAGACCTAATAATGCTCCCATTCTTCATAAGGAGCTCAATTATCAGGAATGTAAACTAATCAATTTAAGAAGATTATATGTTTTTCAAATGATTTTCTGTTTTTTTCCATTGCTTTACGTCTGTTTATACATTTTTCTTCTTGCTTTTTAAAATCTGCAATTATGTTAGTGTCTTTTTTATTTTTATTTTTGTTAATACTCACCCAAGGATATTATTCCATTGATTTTTTTTTTAGATAGAGTGGAAGGGAGGGAGGGAGGGGGAGAGAGAGCGCGAGAGAGAAACATCAGTGTGAGAGAGACACTTCAGTTGCCTGCCTCCCGCATGATCCCAACCTGGGCCGGGGATCTAACCTGAAACCCAGATACATGCCTTTGATCGGGAATCAAACCCAAGACCTTTCGATCCTTGAGCCCACGCTTTAACTGCTGAGCCAAACTGGCCAGGGCTTAGTGTCTTTTTAACACAACTTTCTAGCTATTTTTATTCTGTTGTGCCTTTCATAGATAAAAAAGGAGAGCAAAAATATGCCATCATTTGTAAGGAAATAAACATATTTCATATTGATTACCCTATCAGGATTTGAGGCTGGTGCATTGTCTTATCCCCAGCGAAGTGCCTAAGTATAGTCTTCAGCCAAGGAATGTTTGTTGAAATTATTTGTTTGATCACTTTCTGGCTCTGTACTTTTTCTGAATTAAGCATACTGAGCATATACTGAAATACTGAGAAATACTTAGACTATGTTATTTAAAGCAGGCTTTGCTGATTTAAATCAGGTGTGCTGTCTGCTTCAGATAAATTACTGTTTTTTGTAATGGCAGAGATGGTAACAAAAGCTATCTCCTATACCTGTGTACTTTGCTGTGCAGATATTCTACATGATGACTGTATCTTATTATTGTATTCACATCATAACATAATCCAGGCCTAACCACATAATATAATAAAGTAAATTAGTGCAGTCATTTCCAGTGTGTAGACCATGTATATCTGGTAGGCAGCTTAGTTTCTGTGAGGGGTCCTGATTAAAAGCAGTGTCTGTTGAGTAAATAACATGATGTGCACCAATGTGCTTCTCTGAAGTTAAAATATTTGTTGTAATTTCTCACTAAAATTACCATATATTTACATAGTTTATAATAAGATCCTTGGGCAAAGAAGAATTGTTTTCTTCTGAGTCCTATTGCCTACTTTCCTCCTGTACTCATGCCAAAAATCTTGAGCTCTTCCTTGTCATGTTCCTACTCTGAGAACTTTCATTCACAAATTCTTTTTTCTTTTTTCATAAGATATTCAGAATCTGACCAGTTTTTAGTATCTACGCCACTACCATGTTTCCAGCCTGTCTTCTTGGCAGAATTATTGCAATACCCTCCCCACTGCTCCTCCTACTTCTGTTCTTTTCTTGCTCATTTATAGCCTGTTTTCATTATAGCTGCCAAGGTGATCCCTTAATATCTAAATGCAATTGGGTTTTGTGTGTTCTAAATATTTTCCAGTGTTTTTCCATTTCTCTGAAGAAAAAGCAAAGAACTTACAATGGCCTAAATGTCCTGAAATGATCCTGCTCCTTGCTTTCCACTCTTCAGCTATCTTCTATTTACCTTTGGCTCGCTCTGCTAGCCACCCTAGCCTCCTTGATTTTTCTCCAGCTTGTCAAGCAAGTTTTTCATCTCTTTTTTTTCACGTGTAGTTCCCCCTGCTTGGAACACCTTTCCTTCTAATTTGTGTATGTGGTCCTCTCTAATTTCCTTGAGTTTCTGCTCAAACATCATTGCTTCACCCCTGACATTCTATGTAGAACACCTTTCTTATCCTCTGGTATCTCTTCTACCCTTTACTTTTTCTTCATATCACTTATGATCATTTTACATATTACATATGAGTTTACTTATTTATTGTTGACCTTCTTCCATATTGGAATAAAAGGTCCTTGAGTGCGTGGCTCATTTATTTTTTTTCAGTCAAACATTCCTGAGGCCTAGAACAGAGTCTTACACAGAGGACATGAAATACATATGAATGAAAAACAGAAGACATGAATAACTGAGG
This sequence comes from Tadarida brasiliensis, assembly GCA_030848825.1. Lineage (NCBI taxonomy): Eukaryota > Metazoa > Chordata > Mammalia > Chiroptera > Molossidae > Tadarida > Tadarida brasiliensis. The sequence goes on from CM061257.1 coordinate 65,803,829, forward strand.
CGATGAAGATTTACCAGTTCATAGTAACCCTTTGTTATTTTATAATTTCTCCATGGCAGTTAAAAAAAATCTACTACTACTTTCCCCACATACTTTAAATGGTTTTATGCCACTGGAATAAAAATGTGCTAAATAAAACAGACTTTTTCTGAGTCACTGAATTACATATTAATTTCTCTCTTGGCCACAGAAAAGGAGAATTACTGCAAGTGGTACAAGGACATTTTTATATTAAAATATACATGCTAAGACATAATTGTAAGGCTCCAAGTGTGTTTGTTTATTCGGAAACATTGATTTACATTCATTCTCAAGGCCTCAAAGCAAAGGGAATTGGACTCCTCTCTTCTTTCATAGTAAATTTCCTTTGTAAGGAAAGAGACTTTTGTTAAAAAAAAAAAAAAGTCTTCAGAGAAAACTCACTATTACTCAAATTGTTTCTGTCAAATTGAATTTCATTTGTGAATTTGTGGTAGTTTAAGACATTTGGAAATCAGGCATTTTGGCATACTTTATGGATTCAGAGGAAATTATAATTACAGTAGTTAAAAGAATTGAAAAAAATTAAAAACTGTTGAGTCAGCTATTGTACATATTGCATAATTTATAATTTTGGACTGCCAGTAATTCAATTAATTTGACATGCCAACTTTTCTCTGCTTTACAACTTGGCAATTTCAAGTGATTTAATAGGTCTTCTCTTTTTTATTTCTAACCATTCCCATAAGATTTATGCAAGTCTTGGATATACTAATATCATTCAGGGTACACTTTCTATTAATTTCAAATTTCACTGTTAATTGTAGCTATTCATCCATTTCAGACAAGTATTGACAATATAGCCCAGTGACATTTCTCAAAATGAACAGCTGATTTATCTTGGAATAAGGTACCAAGCTATATGATATTGAAAATTTAACCAAATGATTAGATATGTTTAATAACAATGAAGTTTTGAACAACTGTACAATATACAGGATGGGCAAAAGGAGATTTACAGTTGTTTGTATAGAAAAGAATATAGTCATTAATAAACAGTAATACAAGAATAAACTGTGTTTTGCGTACTCACAACTGTAAACTTATTTTGCCCTACCTTGTATGTATAATACACATTTTAGCATATGGCTTTAAACATGCTTAGGACTTGACTATCAATAATGGGCATTCATTATGCAGTTATAATTTAATGCAGGAGAAATTGTGCCTATTTCCAAGTAGAATATGATTTTGAGGACCATGGCTGTCATTGTAGGATTGAGAATTTTACATTATTTTTGAAAATCTCACTACATTTAAAAGATCAGCTGAAATATTGAATTCTTCACATATAAATTTTTAAAACATCTATACCCTTGTGTTTTGAAGTGATATCAGTGAAAATGTTACTTGATAGAGTGCTTAGCATTGAGATCTTATTATAAGAGTTTAATTAACTTCTTCCCAGATAAAAAATATCTCTTGTTAGTATTTATCTTTAACATTATCTTGACAAGGTTTAGAAAGTATATAAATCAGATTATGATACGTAAAATGTAACAAAACAAGTGACTTTATGACTCTTTGGAGTCCATAAATACAAAAGGAACATTGCCTAGTGTAATCTTGTTCGGGTAAAATTATTAAGAGAACAAAAATTAATTTTTACATGATTCCCAAGGACTCCAAATATCATATTTGTTATCATCTTTGTTTTTAATAGTTCAGATGAGTTAAATTAAATAGCCAGTCTTCCATAATATTTGGTTACCGATGTACTTACATTTTACTGCGTTATATCTGATGATCAGTGAATAAGAAACTTTAACTCAGTAGCATGACTACAGGCTGTTTAGACAATGAATTGAGTTCTTTTTTTTTTCTTTCTAGGCTGAACCTGATTTATTATTACACCAAATAAAGTTAATACTCTTTTGTTTGAGAATAATTTATTTTACCCAAATCTGCTTTAAGCGTGGAGATTAGAGTGTTTTGTAGCGTATTTATTATGGAATGCTTACTTTATATGCGTAGATACAGCAATAAAATACTTCTATATCAGTTATAAATATAACTTTAAATTCTAAGGATTTTGGTAGAATAGCAGTTACCTGATCTGTTTTTCTCATGTTCATCTCCCTCTTGAATAACTGGTTCATCTCTATTCAGAAGTAATTATTGGGGAGACCTGCTAACAAAATAAGGTAACAGATTGTTTGTTTTTTTTAAAATGCAGACATTGTGTAACATTTGACCTTAAGATGAGAGATGAAAGATTGAGGTATACCAAGAGAACCTGTTTATTTTCTACTCTCTTTTGACCGATAAAGATAACTTTGAGCTGGGAATCAAATATTTTGTGGAAACAGAATGAATTGATACCAGGGCATGTATGAGACTCCACACTTGTGTTCTTATCACCATGCGGCCAGTGATTTCACATGCCTCTTATCATCTTGCTCTCCAGATCTCACCACCATTCTTCCCAACACTGACTCCTGCCACTTCTACCCCATTCTCCTTCCTCAGACAGTAACCTTACCTTCCTTTCTTTCCACAGAGGAAATAGAAACGATGGGAATTGAACTCACTCAATTTGCCACACTGGTCCTCACATATAAATCTATGTTTAGTTATGTTCAGCATTATTTCTTCCATTTCAGTCTTGAAGGAAAGTTCATTAGTCAGGAATCTTGTTTGCTACTGAAAGCACATCACTGCGGGTCTTGCTGCCACCCTTCATGTGCAGTCCTTGTCCCTTCACACCCAGTCACCCTGAACGCCTTCACTCTTTACCATCCAGAGAGTGTTCAGCAGACTGCAACACTGTGGAAACTGCTTTGGCTAAGGACGCCCACACTTTCCTCCTTGTCTCTGTCGGCAGACTTTATCATTCTTCTCTCTCATTTTATATTGTTGATTATTCCCTCATTTTTAAAAATTAAACTTATTGGGGTGACAGTGGTTAATAAAATTATATAGGTTTCAGGTGTACAATTCTATGATACATCATCTGTATATTACATTGTGTGCCCACCACCCAAAGTCAAATCATCTTCTGTCACCATATATTTGACCCCTTTTACCCTTTACTACCCCCATCATTCCTTCTGGTTTGTTCATTTGTTGCTTTCAGTTTTATATCCCACATATGAGGGAAATCATACATTTTTATAGTTTTTCTGTCTAACTTGTTTCACTTAGCGTGATAGTCTCAAGATACATCCCTGTGTTCCCAATGGCAGTATTTCATCTTTTCTTATGGCTGAGTAATATTCCATTGTATGTATGTACCACATCTTTATACAATCCTCTATTGAATGACTCTGCAGTTGTTTCTATGTCTTGGCCACCATGGAGAAAAAGGAACCTGGTGGGAGTGGAGACTGGTACAGCCACTGTGAAAACCATTTTGGAGGCTCCTCAGAAACTTAAGAATAGAGTTACCATATGACCCAGCAACCCCTCTTCTGGACATCTACCTGGACTATTTGAAAACATTTATTTGAAAAAATATATGCACCCTTATGTTCATTGCACTATTCCCTTTTTAATTTAATTTAATTTTATTTTTTAATCCTCACCCGAGGATATTTTTCTAATTAGCTTCAGATAGAGTGGGAGGGAGGGAGGGAGAGAGAGAGAGAAACATCGACGTGAGAGGGACACACCGACTGGCTGCTTCTGGCACGACCTCGAACAGGGAACGGGGACAAACCGCAACCGAGGTACGTGCCCTTGACTGAAATCGAACCCGCGACTCTTTGGTTCACAGGCCGACACTCTAACTGCTGAGCTGTTTTGCCAGGGCCCTTAATTTTGTCCCTTATTTTTAAAAAATATATTTTTATTGATTTTAGAGAAAGGAAGGGAGAGGGAAAGAGAGATAGAAACATTGATGAGAGAGAAACATCAGTTGTCTTCCTCCTGCACGTCGCCTACCAGTGATCAGGCCCACAACCCGGGCATGTGCCCTGACTGGGAATCGAACTGGCACCACCTGGTGCACGGGACTGTGCTCAATCCACTGAGCAACACTGGCGGGGCTATTCCCTTATTCTTTTTTTCAATCCTAACCCGAGGATATTTTTCCATTTATCTTCAGATAGAGTGGGAGGGAGGGAGAGAGAGAAACGTTGACGTGAGAGGGGCACATCGACTGGTTGCCTCCCGCATGACCCCTGATCAGGGCTGGGGACGAACCACAACCGAGGTACGTACCCTTGACTAGAATCGAACCCGCGACTTACTGGTCTGTGGACTGATGCTCTAACCACTGAGCCAAACTGACCAGGGCTATTCCCCTATTCTTTTTTTTTTAATTTTTCTTTTTCTTTATTGATTTTAGAGAAAGAGGAAGGGAAAGGGAGAGAGATAGAAACATCCATGAGAGAGAACATCGACTGGCAGCCTCCTGCATGCCCCCACTGGGGATTTGGCCCACAACCTGGGCATGTGCCCTGACTGGAATCCAACCAGCGACCTCTTGGTGCATGGGTTGACACTCAACCACTGAGCCACACCAGCAGGGCTATTCCCTTATTCTTAAAACACACTTTTTGGCTTCCAAGGACCATTGTAGTCTTTATTTTTTTCTTATTCTCTTGCTCATTTTTTCTCAATTACTTATGCTAATGATTTTAAAGTGTTGATGTTTCCCAGTTATTTGTTCTGGGCCATCATCTTCTTTTTCAATGCATTTTCCCTGAATGATTTAGTTCACTAAACTCTTAGTTGATGACAAAATCTCTATCTTCAGATTGGTCTGTTTTACTGGATGACCCACAGACATGTCATTGTTAATAAGTCTAGAATGGACCATCCTTATTGTCTTGCAAACTTACTTTTCTCCTTATCATCTCACTAATCATAGTAATTTCCCATACCTTTTAAATATTAGTACAGATTCTCAATTAACACTTCACACGGTCTTCTCTCCATTCTCACTATCACTACGTGAATTCAGATAATGGAATAAGTAATTATTACCTATTGATTTGCCACCTAGATAATGGCAGTAGCCTTCAAACTGGACTCTATTCTTTAGTTTGATCTGCTCGAATATAGTCTCACATTTTTGTCATAAGAATTTTTCTTTAAGACAGAGTGTGCTATAGTACTTTTCTGTTGTTTAAAACCAGTCAAAATAAAATCCAAATTTTTATTAGCTCCATTAGGACCTGGTGCTTGCCTTCATTTCATCCTCACCTCTAAATATTTTCCCCTTTGCAACATGTGTGAAAATCATACCCAGCCAAATTGTTTGAAGCCAAATTAATTTTATTTTTCTTTGCATTCATTTATTCTTCTGCCTAAAGTGCTCTTGACATACAAACAATTTGTCCATTTCATATCACATTTCAAGTTTTAACTGAAGGATCTTCTTCCAGGGTACTGTGTTCTATACACATTTTTTATAGTTATTACCTTGCTTATTTTCATTTATTTGTACAATCTTTTATACAATATTTGTTAATCTTTTTTACTGGCTTCTTAGTACAGCATAAATGTAGGCTATTTTATTTATCCACCTTCCCTCATGCCAAACATAGTAACTTGTGCTTAATAAATGCTCAATAAACATTTGAATGAATATATATGAACATTCTAATAGATATAACCAAATAAGAACAAAAGGGGTAACTTTGAAGAGAACTTGTGTGTATGAGATATGCTGATTTATTTTTGCAGAATTTATATTCAATGAGATCACTTTCGTATTGTATATATAAAATATTAAATATTTACAAATTCAATTTCCACATAATATTTATTTAACGAACTCCAGTCAGACAATTCACGATTCTCATCTCTAACAGTCCGTTTATCTGCCAAAGATAAAGAAAGGGAAAATAAAAAGAAGAAAAACCAAAATCATGTTCTCTCTTTATCAAAGACTTTGGCACTATCATATGGTTTATTGTCATAATTAAATATGATTTTAACAATGACAATTACATTTAAAATGTTGTCTTAGCATGCAAACTGGCCTTTAAAAAGAACAGCTAACAGAAATATATGTGCAGGAATGAATGGCAGAACGATAGAGGTGGGAGTCATTGATTGCCACGTTACTGACAAAGTATTTGAATGGAAGAAACAAAGAGAGATCAGATTGTCTTTTAAACTGTACGGATGCTATGGGCATTTTTTTCAGTTTTAATGTTTTGGAATTAAATCTTTTAAGAACCATCTATCAACTTTTGGTGGCAAGTGCTAAGCAGAGTATGTTGTAAAAACTTGGATGCTGATGGTAATCCTTCCCAATGTGATACTTTATAACACAAATATTATGTTCTTCAGTTATTTTAAGACGAGAAGATGAGAAATTTTTGTGATTGTTTGAAAATATGCAGTATGAAACTCTTAAATTAAGGATGTCTAGTAGAGAAGATGCAGTTAATTCTGCTCAGGAGAGTAACTTTTAATTGTGTAATAAATCAAGGAACAAATGAATGAACAAAAACGTTTACTGAATTTATGTGAAAGGCGCTGAGAGTCCAACCATGAACAACACGCGTGGCCTTGACTCTGTCTAACCCAGCAGCAGCATTTCCCTCTTGGGTTACATTAAAACAGTTCCCGTAGGATCTCTCCATGTTTCTCTCACCATTTTCAAACCATATTTCAGACAGAGTAATCATTATAAAATACAGCTTTCATCATATCATCTCCCTGGTTAAACTGTTCCAGAGATCAATCATTGTCTTAGAGTAAGTAACAGCCATGTCTTCTTTCTCTGAAGGCCATGATGGACTGGGGTCTGCCTGTCATTGCAGGCTCATTCCGTACTATCCTTACCCGTTCTTCCTCTTGTCGAATCGTACTTTCCTTCCTTAATTTCTTTGAAGATTCTGCTTTCTTCCGACATAGCACCTTTGCACATAGTGTTCTCTCTGTGAGAAATACTGCTGATGAGGTTAAAAGCAGTGTATATAACAAACAGCACTTAGACCAATGGTGATTTAAAGTTACATAAAGAATTCTTTGTAAAACTTATAGAAATGTTATACCTTAACAAAGGATTTTTATGCAGAAATATAAATAGATACAATGTGATCATAAAGTACATTTGAAACTATATACATATACCTAAAATTTAATCCAACTCTTATAAGGTCTAGTCAACAATATATTTCTTATTACCATGTAGCTATCCCCTCTTTATCCACCATGGTACAATTATGAAAATATATATTCATTTTGTTTTGATGCATTCAATATAATTATGTGATATATCAATAATAGTTAGTTTAAGTACCAGTGAATGCTTAGATACACTCAACATAATTCCACTTAAGATAAAGATTTAATTTGGGTACTAACCCTGAATGCTGTTTAACTCTGAATGCTTGCCATTATCAGGTAATGTTTCATTTTTAATTTGTCTAAATTTGAAAAGAGCTTTGAAGTGCCTGATGAAATTTTATTTGAAACTGTCAATATGATTATGATTTAGTGTTACTAAAAATATCTGTGAGTGTGCATGTCTGTTACGATCCTTGCATGCATATAAGTACAAGTTATATTAGAAAACATATTGGTCTCCTGACTAATTTGACCTGGTAATGAAAATACAAGAACCATTGCAATTTTTATATTTATTATTTATAATATTGCATTTTATTACTAAAAAGTAATAATGTAAATGATCAACAACTCTGAAAAGATCATATAAATTCTCCCCCAATAACCCTTAGTTTAGGCTATAGTAGACAATTTAATTACTTTAAAAAGTAGAAACAGTAAAAATGCTGTCATGTACTATAGATCAGATTTTATAGGGATGGTTTTATGCCTTACAAAAATGAATATCAAGCTGTTTTGTTCTCCACTTATTTGAAAGAATATATTTTTCTTCCCACAATACTATAGCTCTGATCTTTTTAAAAAATCTGTGTTTTAGGGTTAAAAGAAAGATTTGTCTAGAACTTTTTTCTTGTTTATCAGGCTGCAAACTTATGAGAAAATAATTTCATTTTGGGAAACAAAATATTATACAGTTTTTAAAATATTCAGTGACAAGTATTAACATATTTTTTTAAAAAAGACTAGTTTATTGCTTTTTAGAGAGCGAGGAATGGAGAGGGAGAGAGAAACATTGATGTGAAAGTGCAAAATCCATAGGCTGCCTCCTGCAAGCCGCCTACCAGAGGTCAAGCCTGTAACTCGGGCATGTGCCTTGGACCAGGAATCGAACCCGCAACCTCCCAGAGCACTGGATGACACCCAACTGAACCATACTGGTCAGGGCTTAACATTTTTTATTTAAAAATGTCTTCATGGGTAGAATAGAGTCAACTTTTTATTCATGTCCCTTATGAGGACATTAGGATTATTGCATTAGTTTCTTAGCTGGTTCCTTTGTTCAAGGTCGTCCCCCCACCCCCACCCCCCGCCACACACACACATACAAACTATGGTGCATATCACTGCCAGGCTAATCTTCCTAAACCATTGTACTCATCATAGCTCTCAACATTGTAACTATCTGGGGTGTGATCATATATATATATAAAATCTCTCTCTCCTTTTTTCCCTGCTAATCTCTTAGTTTATAGAAAGTAGGTATCAATTTTTATTTATCGATATGTTCAGTACTGAGCCTGCAGTTTAGTAAATGTGTGATAATGCCTTTTAAAGAATAAGTTCCAGTTTGCATGAAATTGTAATAATTTCCCACTAACATAAAATTGAGGACAAGCAGTGAGAAATTCCCTCTTGTGTATCTAGGAGTCACAAAGCCCATCCACATGAATTGGAGAGTCGTAAAGGTAAAATGTAAATTGTGGAAGTATACTGACATTTTCCTTTTAGATTATCACTTATCTAAAAGACAAAAATTATTTTTAAAATCATATACTGTTAATTTATTTATTTAGCAAATATTAATATATGCAATGCACTAATGTAGATATTGGGCAAAGTAAATGTAAAATATAGAAAGTCTACTTTTTAGACTTCTAGTCATATAATCTTAGCAGTCAAAAGATGTTAGAGATAATGAAATGGTTAAGTAATTATACAGAAGCATATTTATGTAATTGTTTAAGAAGTAGAATGGAAACTGTAAAATATGACTCTGGAGTCCACCTTTGTAGCTTATCTCCTGGTGCTGGACTCCAGTTTTGCTGAAACACCTTTTGGTTCTCAGCATGCCATGCACTTATTTATATAGCCCGGTCACCTTGTATGTACTTTTTATTTCTCTATAATATTTCCTCCTTTAAAACTCTTCACCTTTATCTTCCAGACAATCTCCTTTTCTTCTGTTCAGCCCATTTCTTGATGCTTTCTGAAAGACTCTTTCTTGTCTCCTATGACACATTTTGTGAGCCTCTCATAGTATTTAGCTGTTAATTATAACAATGGTGATAGTAATGACAATAACTAACATTCGTTGAGCTCTCACTGTGTTCTGGTCCTGTGCTCAGAGCTGTTCAAGCATCATCATGTATAATCATAAAAACCTTGAAGAGGCACATCCTTCATTCATGTTGAGGTAAATGAGGCTGAGTGAGGTTAAGTAATTTGTTCAAGTCCCATAGATAGGAAAGATTAAAAACCCTAAACTGTCTCAATCCAAAGTCCATAACTGTAAACACTACTTCACACTGTCTCCAAAGATGCCCAAACAACAAGCAAACAGTTCTGCCTTTCCATTGTACTTTTAGTCCTCAAAGACAAGGACTATGACAATTCAGGTTTTAAAACAAAATTCCCTCATTCAGAGCCTGCCACATAGTAGATGATCCATCATTACTGAGTTAATGAATAAATAAGTGAGTGAGTAAGTGTATCAAAGAATATGTGCTAGAGGGACCACTGTAGGATGAACTGCAGGGTAGAAGGACTGAAGAAAATCTTTTAGAAAAAAAATAAGAGTTAACTGAGCATTTAAATATGTGCATGGACAAAAGAGAGGGAGGTGAACACTGTATTATCTGGGAGGGCAATAAAAGAAACATGGGCAAATGCTTGATCAGCAAACAATTGAGACTTTTCCCATTGCAAAGAGGAACATGGCAAGTTTCGTAATCTTGATCATGACCATCATTTAACATTCCTCTGAAAGTATGTGCCAATAAGATAAAGAAATGGGTAAATTATTATTATTTGCCAGTGATGTAATTGTTTACATAGAAACACTGAAGAAAGTTATTTGAAAAAAAAACAAAAAGAAAAGAATTTATTTAGTATGTAAATATAAAATATTAATATATGTGTAAATTTAATTGCATTCTTAAATTCCAATAAAAACTACTTGGAAGATATAATGGAAGTAAATACTCCATTTAAAATAGCACCAAAAAGTAATAACTTAAACTGTCTATGAAATATACAAAATTATTTCAAAGAAAATTTTGAAAGTTGTTTCTGGTACACGGAAAAAGGAATAGTACACCATAGACCTGGATAAAAAGAACCAGTTTCATAAAGATGTTAAGTTTCTTCAAGTTAATCTATAAATTAACTGCCTTTTAATAAATAAAAGATTTTTTCAAAGAATTATAATAGATGATTTATAGCACTTAAGAGAAAATGAACAAATATGATAATCCAGAAAACTTTTGAAAAGGAAGAATAATAAGAGGGTACTAATCCTATCAGATATGAAAACATATAAAACCACAGTAATTAAAAGGAATGCTACTCTAACAGATATTAAAATATTCTGCAAAGCTACAGAAATTAAAGTTTGTTACTGGTGCATATATAGTCAGGTCAGTTGGAGAATCAAAAATTCAAGTAACAGGTCCAAATATGTAGAGAAATTTAATATATAATAAAGGTGACATTTGTAATCAGTGGACAAAGAAAAAATATCTAGTAAAGAGTTTTGGATGTTTTGGTAGTCATCTGGAAAAATATTTAAGTTTCTTGTCTCCTCTGTCATGCTTTATACCAAAATAATTCCACAGAGAAGGCAAATATAAAGCCATAAAAGAAAACATACAATATTTCTTTAAAAAAATCAGAAGATGGAAAACATAAGATTTTTTTCTTTATTAATTTTAGAGAGAGGAAAGGAGAGGGAGAGAGAGATAGAAACATTGATGAGAAAAAGCATCCATTGGCCACTTCCTGCATGCCCCCCCCTGGGGATTTGGCCCACAACCTGGGCATGTGCCCTGACTGGGAATCGAACCTGTGACCTCTTGGTGCATGAGTGGATACTCAGCCACTGAGCCACACCAGCCAGACAAAACATATTAAATTATATTACATGCTTAAAGACATAAAATATAATAAACATGAATACATACAATAAAACAGAACCCTATATGCAATAATAACAATAGCAAAAATAACTTCCATAAAGTACTAAACAAACAACCCCCCCCACACACACACATAACAAAATAAATTTGTCATTGTGTATGTTCAACTACCTTTTGTGGAAGACAAAGGAAATATATGTATATATATTATGATATGAAAACAAACAAAAAATAGAGATAGCAGAGGTTGATGCTAGAGGAAAAAATGGATTACTCAGGGACTAGAGTAACAATGAAATATGCTTTTCTCTCTATATATATTCTTTTGCATATTCTGAGTTGGGTGCTGTGTCTGTATATTTTGCATAAGAAATTATCATAAAAACCACTGAGTTGTAATACATAAAAATGATCATTTGTATCTCGTGATAGATATGTGGATGAAAATGAAACCATCCAGATTTCATTTATACTCTCTGCTTTTTATCTTTTTCAATAGTAAGACCCTATTTACTTTACTTTTTAATAATAGTTTCAGAATATCCTTGTCTTAATTTATGAACATTGACTTATATTTCTAAATGTAGTTTCTCATTAAAAAATGATGGAGATAGCCCTAGCCGGTGTGGCTCAGTGGTTGAGCGTTGTTCCGTGCACCAAGAGGTCACCTTGGATTCCTGGTCAGGGCACATGCCCAGGTTGCAGGCTCGATCCCCAGTAGGGGGCATGCAGGAGGCAGCTGATCTATGTTTCTCTCTCACTCCCTCTCCCCTCCTCTCTCTCTAAAATCAGTAAAAACATATTTTAAAGATATGGAGATAACAGGCAGCATGATTGGGTAAAGTGAACATTGAATCACTCTTCATCTGTAAAATAGGGAAATAATATATACTTTAAAGATTCAGGAAAACAGTGTTGGTAAGGCACCTAGTAAAGTCTACTGTTTTGAACAGTTATGTGTTTCTTTAATCATATTAATTTCTGTGTAGGTTACAACTCCCACAGAACCATTTTTGCTACTTAACACTATCTGTGATTATTCAGCAGTGATAGCCTACAGTATGCAGAACTATTCTAGGAACCAAGGAAATAGTAGCTGTCACCAGACATCCTTTTGATACAAGCAGAGGGTGTTGTGAAAGTAAAGAGGAGGAATACAGAAGAAGATGCTTAATTTTGCTGTGCAGAGTCAGGAGGTACCTTACTGAGGACTGGACAGCTGAAGCTGTATCTTAAAACTGGAGTACCTTGTAAACATATAAGGAAAGGTACTTGGACTAAGCTGAGATTTCAAGTAGCGCAGCATGCGGCTGGACTGAAGCAGGCACAGGACATGTGGTGAGATTCAACAACTATGGGACCATAAGCACTGTATTTCATGTCAAGAAATTGAGTTTAAATTCTGAACGGCGTTTAAAAAAGTAACTGCATTGTCAGATTTGAACATGAAAAAGTCACTCAGAGAGACTGTCAGGCTGGGCGAGGGGGTGTGGACCTGTTTCTTTCTTCTCTCTGCTAAGTAGAATTGTAAACTCTGGAAATAATGTGAGAAGAAACCAGAGGAAAATTCTGAAAGGTGGTAAGGAGCAGAAACATTGGTTTGATATAGAAGTTGAGGAACAGCACAGAGGAATGCCATCTTGCATTCTCTCACCCAACAGAAAGAATTTTTTTTCCCCCAAGTCTAGCAAAAGGGTTACCCAAGTAGATGTACACTTCCTTTGGATCAAAGAGTCCCTTGGAAAACTCATGACAATCTCTGTGCCACTTCAGGGGAAGCACTTTCCTTCTCTGCAGCATCTGCAGTTTCCTTATCCATTAGACAGATACAGGTATTCAGCCAAAGGGACCCCAAAGTGACTTCAGCACAACTGGTCCAGCTCTAAAAGCCTGTTTGTGCAGGCAGGTGTGAGACACCCTTCCCTCACTGGGAGGTATCAGGGTAGCAGGTGTCGCTGACAACAGAGACCTCATCAGAATAATTGCTCTGGTGGACCTGAGACCTCCTGCCCCAACACAGACACATCTTGGATGTCTATAGGGACCTCTAGTAGGGATCCAGCCACAACCAACACATGTGCTGGAAAGTGCTTTCTGTCTCAAACAGGCAAGGAGGTTCTGCTATAACAAGTGTTTGGCCCAGAAAGCTTCTTTGTGCCTGTAGGCCTGAGACCCTCCACCACCAACAGACAGTGAGAAAACAGACTTACAAAGAAAGAAAATTAACAGCCTCAGAGACTGGTAGAATGATAACAGAAGATCTAACGTTCATATTATAGTAGTTCCAGGAGGAAAGGAGAAAAAGTAGAGGTGACAGTAAAAATATCAGTGGTTGCCAGGGGTTAGAGGGAGAGAAAGATGAATCGACAGAGCACATAGGATCTTCAGAGCAGGAAAATTACTCTGTATGATGCTACAATGCTGAATGCATGGTATTATACATTTGTACAAGCACAGAGAATATTCAACACCAACACAGTGAATTCTAATGTAAACTCTGGGCTTTGGGTGGTAATGATGTGTCTATGTAGGTTCATCAGTTGCAATGTTTTACCACTTTCATGGGAGATGTTGATAACTGGTGAGGCTGTAATTATATAGAGGTTGAGGGTATATGGGAAATGCCTGTACCTTCCTCTGAATTTTGCTGTGAACCTAAAACTGCTCTAAAATATAAAGTCTAAAACTAAATGCAATGCAATAGCAATAAACATACCGATAGGTTATCAAAGAGTTAATGTATTAAAAGCCTCAACTCTTCATTTATTTGCATATTTTAGGCTTTGACATTATTTTTGTTTTATAGAAAATATAGTTCAACAAATGTGAAAATTACACACATATAACTTAAGAAAAAGAGAATGATATAGGAAATTAACAGTAATAAAATATTTTAGGATGAAATCAGGGCAGTGAATCTCAAAATATAGTTGTTACCTGAGAGAAATGTCACCTTTCTACCATTGTCAGAATTAACAGAAGGTAATAATATAGTACATATTTGGGTTATATCAAGGAAATTAAATCAGAAATTTAGCCCTGGCCAGTTTGGCTCAGTGGTTAGAGCGTAGGCCCGTGGATCAGAGAGTCCTGGGTTCGGTTCCCACTAAGGGCACGTACCTCGGTTGTGGTTTGTCCCGAGCCCCGGTTGGGGTCGTGTGGGTGGCAACCACTCGATGTCTCTCTCTCACACATCGATGTTTCTCTCTCTCTCTCCCTCCCACTTTATCTGAAGATAAATGCAAAAATGTCCTATGGTGAGGATGAAATTTAGTACATAGGTAAATGTGACTTACGTAGAATTCCTCTTCAATTATCCACTTAAATAGAATATTTCAAATATATCTTAGTACATTCTATTAATTATTACAATTACAAAAAGTAATTCTATTAGATGAATTTTCACAGAGCAACCTTCCTAAGTGATATTTTTGCCTTTCGCATTTCTGAATGTCATTAGACACAGGTCAACGTCTCTTTTGTATGTGTTCAAATTCATATCCAATTAAAACTACTAATGGCTTCTATTTGGAAGTTCTTGTGCTGGGCATTTTCACAGACTTTGCCATCTTTTTAAATACTAGAACAATCAAGTAGTATCTGCCCCCCAAATTTTTCTTTCTTTTTTTTTTTGGTACGTGCCCCTAGCGGGAACCGATCCCGGGACTCTCTGGTCCGCAGGCTGATGCTCCAACCGCTGAGCCAAACCGGCCAGGGCAGCCCCCCAAATTTTTCAAATGAAATTTAGATAACTTCTGATTTTTTTCTAATGTATTCCATGTCTATGAAAACTTTTGCCATATTGCAAATGTTGGCATTTCTCATTTTCTTCATTCTTCTTTCCAGTTCATTTTGTTGTGGTGGTTGCTTACTCTGAAGTAGATTTCTCTCTAAATATAACATCTAAATACAAAGCTTTGCCCTCCTCAGCACCCTATATTACTCATTTTATTCTTTCTGGTCAGCAATTCTTTCTAGTCATTAACTTTGCTAAAAGAAGAATACTGAGTCTCAAACAGATATTTTTTTCCAAGACACACCTAATTACAGGACATACAAACTGAAGACTTCTGGACAAGAGCCAATTCTCTATCAACTACGTTAAGCTGTGTCTATAATTTAAAAAAAAAAAAAAAGCTCTTTAAAAAATATATGTATGCCTACACATTGTTTCTTGGAGACAACAGAACAAATCATTCCCATTTATTAATTAGATGCATTCCCAGAAGAAAGAGGCTAACAATGAATTACAGAATAAGAAAGAAGATCATCCAGGTAAAGGTCTGATTTAAATTATTTTAAAAATTAACATTGTCATTGTATTGCTGGCACAGATTTTTATTTTACTTTGTATCAGGTCTCCCATTTTACATGCAATTTGTATAATTATTCTCTTCAATTCTCATAAATCCTGTAGGTAAGGGCTATTAATATCTACATGTAGCATTATATATAGTGAAATATGAGTTATTTCCCCTATTTTCGGGTGAGGAAAGCCAAGCTTCAGAGAGGATAAGTAACTTGTTGAATTTCCCAAACTCTCTGCTAAGTGGGGAAGCTGAGATAGTTATGATTTGACTCCAAAGCCTGCCTTCGTTCTACGACTCCCTGGCAGAGTGGTAGAGAATATGCACACATATAATATTCTTTTGCTCTGTTATTATATATTCTGCAAAATCATTGAAAGGAAGATCACCTTGGTTCTTGGCATCTGTTGAGATGCTGATTTAATGGCACTCGCAGTGGAATTTACTAACTTCTGTGCTTGTTAAAACAATGGGGAAGAGGAGGTTTCCAGGCACCTTATGGCTGCCAGAGGGCTGCTGTGAGTTATTATAAATATGAATCATCCCTTTTCTAGGATGCAGAGATTACTTTCATGTTAGAAATAGTTAAATGGTAATTGGCTCATTTGGTAGGCATTGGTGACAAGTCCATTGCCTTAATTGGCCAACTGCAAATCATTATATTTTGAAGTTTTGATAAAATCAAATGTTTGTACAACTTAAAGTATATGGAAGATGCATATACATCCATTCTGTATTTAGATATTTTAGTATTTGTGTAGCTATGCTATTTTATAACTTCTAGATTTTTAGGATTTATAATATTTCTTCCATCCTACAACTTGTTCATAGGGTTGAAGTTGCCTTTTAAGAACGAATTATATATTCATTGACTAATTATTAGTATTAAGAACTAATGCTATTAATGTAATTGCAATGTTTTCAGTTACTTTAAATTGAGAAGTATTAAAATAATTGTATTTATGATATTTTCTGAAATGGATAACTGTAGAATTTAATGTGAAAATTAATCTAATCTAAGCTCTATAGTTTACAGTGCTGTGAATTAGTGCTAGTGTTTGGGAATCAGTCTGCCTTTCCTTAAACATTTATTAGCTATGTGACTTTGAAACATCATAGTTTTTATCTAATGGTATTACCAACCTCATAGGTTTGAAGTGAAGACTGAATTAGATACTCAATTTGTTTCCATAGGGAAACAAAGTTTAGCTACTATCTTTCTTTTTGTTTGAATGAACATTATTAATGTATCTATTTATCTAATACAGATACCACATAAACCTATACATTTCTTAAATAATTTCTGGTAATATTTTAGAGGAGAAATTAAATAGTATCTAATCTCCCAGACAAAATAAATGAATCTATGACATTTGTACTATAACTTTCAGAGATTTTTTTATATTATAAGGTTTTGATAATTCAGAGAATTTAGGGCAGAAAAAAGTGAGCTGGTCAAAATAACTTCATATAGAAATAGACCTGCAGAAAACATTTCGATCAATCAATTCTATTTGGAAGATTAACGTAGGTTATAAAATTCCTTTTAAGGGTCTAATAAAAATGATGAGGTCTACCCTTTTTAAATCAATAGTGAGTGATCGGGTGACCAGAGGATTTTTTTTTTTTTTTTTGCCTTTTTATCATCTAACCTTGATTCAGTTGAAGAATAAATTTGTTTAGTTGCAGAATTTCAGTGCTATGTTAAAAACAAATATGTAATATATTATTTTAAAGTTACCTCTGATATGGTTTTTAAAACTTATGTTATGTATTCTTATTATAGTTCTCCACATAAGGTACAGACCACATATCAAAGGTACTTGGCTCTGTACAGTTAATCTTATTGTGTCCACTTGATGGCAGTATTGTACTTGGTTAAGTCAGTCTTAGGTGATATTTATACTTGGTTTCCTGTGTAATAGTGTAGGTAAGCCTTTCAATTAAAACATAAATTATGAGAGACTTATTTTCTTCTAATACCTAAGTGACTATAATTCAGAAATGTTTTATGGAGGAACCAAACTCATAGTAAAACGGTGCATGTCAGACAATAGGTACTCCTGAGAAAAGAGGAAACTAAATGTTTTCCAGGATTTAAAATTATGGCTTGGAAAGATTTTTGTTTTCATCATTCTTAATAGTATTTTCACTTGAAGAAAAAGGTAACCAGGGACTGCATTAGAAGAGAATGCACATTCATTGGTTACGAGGTCAAGTAATAAGCTTAAAATGAGAGGAAACTTGGTATGTGTCCCAAAAAGAATTAATCACTAATGGCAGGATGGATGTTTCTGCTTTTCTTATTGACAGGATGTAGCAGGCATATCAAAACTATCAAGTCATCTCCTTCACAGGCTATTAATAAAGAGTTAAAGGGGCATTTTCTGCTTCTCAACTTTTAAAGCTTTATTGAAAGTAACTTCTATATAATAATGTTCAAAATGCTTTAATCTGAAAGAGAAAAAAATTCCTTGCCTGTGCCATTTAAAACCGTATCCCAACAATTAAATCACCCTTTTATAAAGTGCTTCAAAAACATTTGGAGCCCTGGCCAGTTTGGCTCAGCAGTAGAGCATCAGCCCGCGGACCAATGAGTCACGGGCTCGATTCCGGCCAAGGGCCTGTACCTCGGTTGCGGTTCGTACCTGGCCCTGGTCAGGGTCATGTGGGAGACAACCAGTTGATGTGTCCCTCTTATGTGGATGTTTCTCTCTTTCTCCCTCCCCTATCTGCAGATAAATAGAAAAATATCCTCGGGTGAGGATTAAAAAAAACCAAACATATTTGGAATCCTTGGGAATTATCTGATTTCAAAATAATAAATAGAACCTTGGTAAGATATTTCATTTCTTAGTTGAAGCTTAATTGTGAGTAAGAAAAAAAAACAACAGCAGCATTTTAAAATGAGAACATTTTGACAAAAGTTGTTTGGGAAATAAATGTAAACAACACAGTATGTCAAATAGACCCCTCAGTATGGTGATTCTCCCCGCCCCACCCAGGTTTACATGACCTCGACATGGGTTTTAGTAATTTAGATACAAAAATGAAATTACATATGCTGTCATCAAAATGCCTGTCTAGAGTCAGGTCACCTTCCACCACCACGAGCTGGCTATGTGACTTCGGCCAGATTATTTCACCACATTTTGCTCACCTGAAACTTGAAATTATTGATGTTATTTAAAACATGAAAAGTTCTTAGAAATAATACCAAGTACCAAATAGTTTCCAATACATGTTAGTTACCTTATCTTTTCTAATAATTTGAAGACAATGTATCTAATAGTAGATACATTTGAAAATACTAAATACTAAAGATACTAAATACATTTAAAATATATATTTTCAATTTTACTAGGAAAAAACATTATTATATTTGATGTTGATCTTTATTGCCTAATTCATCATATTTACAATATATGAATTATAGTATTAGAATATAGGATATTTGCTGTTTTATACAGGAAATTAATTTGGAGAAGAAACAAATTTGAATGTTTTATAACAGAAAAATTTTTTAGTGAAATGCCTATAATTTTAGTTAAAAAGTTGAAAACAAGTGACAGAGTCATTATCATTCTTGGCTGGTCAGGTGCAAGTTATGAGTATTTAATCAAAAAACCAGATATTTATTAATTACTTTATACGGCACTTAGGTCATCATATCATAGTGCATGTTGAAATTCTAAATGATCGCTGCATTTGCAAGATACTAAAAAAGTGTTGGAGAATATTCTTTACAATTCATGAAAGGAAATTTAAATAAAACGAGATGACAGTAATTTGGTGTCGCATGGCAGCCTGAGTGCGATGGCCAAGTAAACACCCTAAGGCAAGGTGTGTCATGGATTCAGAGAGGAGACGCAACATGCCTGAAAACTGCTGAGAAGGGTTAACGGAAGAGCTGATATTTGCATTAAGCCTTGAATATTGAGTGGGACTTGGAAAGGAGAAAGAGAAAGAAAAGGTTATCCAGGGAGAGGAAATGCTGTTAGCAACCATCCAATCACATTTCTCAAAAGGGGCAGTAGTGATGATAAAGCTGTTCTGAATAAAAATATAAATTGTAAAAAACCACTTTAAAATTGTAGACCACTACAGAAACTAGTTATTACTATGTAATTTTGAAAAACATCATTAAACTCTGTAGAAGGTATTTATTTGCTAGAACGAGTAGTTTATATTTATTAAGCACATCACCTCTAGAGAACATGAGAATATGGTGGTTTATAGGGTGAGATCAGTGTCCAACTATAGTTTTGTGGTGAATTGTGCAATCAATAATCTGTACTTAATAAAAAAGCATCTACATGTTCAGGATATGTTTTTTTCTGTAAAGCAGGAATCTTGGAAATACAGGGTTCCTCATTCTTTTCTGGTCTTTTGTCTGATGAGGACCAGGAGTCCATTGGTGGAAAGGAGCTCCTTGGGCTGTGTTTCTGTGTGTCCATCTAAACCTACCTGGTAATAATTCATATAATGTACATGAATTATCATACATAAAAGACTGTGTTCTTCCGAGATGAATTATGTGCACTTTGAATGCAGTACTCAACATTAAGTGTTGACTAAGTTTATCATGTTCTACTTTTATCATCATATTTACATTTATTCTGAGACCATAATCAAGCTAAACAAAATAGAACAGCTTTTACTATATTAATTTACAGAATTCTACATATTGGTATATCCATAGTTAATTTGATGCAGTGACATCTTAAAGAACTTACAGGTGGCTTTATCTTCACATACTTGGAATCTAAGTTTCTCAAATCAAATATAGTTTTCCTAAAACAAGAAAATCTGTACTTTTCATTTCTAAAGGCAAGCACTCTTCAAACATATAGAAAGAATGCTTTCTTTAGCAGCATGGAGATATTTTATAATAGTAGTTGAAAAGTACATTATTCCAATTTTTATTCTAAATTCTGGTTTTACCATGGTATGATTTAAAATACCATAAGTCTCAGTTTCTTCATCCTTAAAGCAGAAGTAACACAAATGTGTGTGTGTGTGAAAAATGTGTGTGTATACTTGTGAGGATTTAATGAGATAATAATTGTTAATAGCTTTAATGTTACTTCAAGTCTGAGCATATAGTAGGTGTTTGTAAAGCTCTATAATTGCTAGCAACCATCGTAAGTAGTACGGGTTCTATTACTCTCCACTATTTACTCTATTTGTTCCTCTTTCTTTTCCCCATTGTCTTTATAATATCTAGCTTAAATACATTTATATTTTCTTCTGTTTTTTCTCTATGGCTGTTTTCTGGAAAATTGGGATTACCTCCAAATGTGAAAAGACAGCTATACCTCAAGATAAATTTAGAATAAACTCGTAATCAGTGTTATGATGGGCCCAGAGGATGTTGGGAGATACCTCTTCCATGGATCTCTTATGTTTCTTGTAAGCAGACACTGACCACCTTTGATTTCAGACTACCTTTTCAGGGATCTTTATATAACGAACAGTCTGTCTTGGAAGATATATTTAATGTCCTTCTCTTGAATAAAAAGCAGATTTGTTCACTCTCCACTGTGATAACGTCCCCATCTGGGCACATTTTAGGCAGGCTTGCTTCTCAGTTGAAAAGGCTCGGGTTCCCTCTGCTCAACGTCCCTCCCCTGTGTGCACCCACTGCGTGTGCAGGTGTCACCTGGCTCTCTTCTCATCACCCAGTGAGAATCAGGGCTCATAGGACCCATGCAAACGCCGACACTGGTTACCACTATTGCCACGAGTAATACAGTCTTGTCTCTGATGCAGGGATATTGTGTCTTATGTTAGCGTTCATGAAACTAAAGTTTTGCCAGATAATATCAGCAACATAATGTTAAAATCTCAGACTTTTCACAATTCTTGACAGGAGTTAGGGGAACGGAAGAGGTTGGGTGAAAACAACTAAGAATGGCAAAATGGCACTTGAAAGGTGTTTAACAGAAAACTCATCCAGTTAAAATTATATCCACAATTTAAGAAAACATTTAGTCTTTTTCAGATATTGCCGAAAATGTAACAATGATGCTAGTAAAATGGTTTAGAAACACCAATCAGTACATAAATTGCTTTATTTATTTATTTTTCCCTTTATTGATTTTTAGATTTTTAGAAAGAGAGGAAGGGAGAGGGAGAGAGAGGTAGAAACATCGATGAGAGAGAACATCGACTGGCCGCCTCCTGCATGCCCCCCACTGGAGATCAGGCCCACAACCTGGGCATGTGTCCTGACCGGGAATTGAACCGGCGACCTCTTGGTGCATGGGTCAATGCTCAACCACTGAGCCACACCGGCCGGGCTAAATTGCTTGACTTAAAGATGCCAGTGGCACCCAGCTGGTGTGGCTCAGTGGATTGATTGTTGTCCCATGTACTAAGAGGTCCGGTTCCATTCCCGGTCAGGGCACATGCCCGGGTTGCGGCTTGATTCCCAGTAGAGGGCGTGCAGGAGGCAGCTGATCCATGTTTCTCTCTCTCTCTCTCTCTCTCTCTCTCTAAAAAAAAAAAAAAAAAAAAAGTCAACAAAACCTATTTTTTAAGATGCCAGTGGCTAGGATTTATTGAAAATGATCACATATTGCTCTTGAGTTCTTAAATAAAATCTCGTTTTTAAGAATATTAGAAAGAGACCTAGTTAGTTATAAAACAGTCTAACCTATATGCTTCCTAAGAATTTAATTCCTTTCCCACTGGCTTCTCCACTCTTCTGCCCTGACTCTGTCAGGAAGTTACCACAGCCTCAGGCATCCCTCTGTGTTTCGTGCCTCAGTGGGCTGCTCTTTGGCTTGCCAGGGGCTTCTGGTAACTTAGAGAGGCATCATTCTATGAGCTACAGTCTGATTGCAGTGAAGCAGGATTTACTCCTTTGCAATAAGCACAATGTGACATCAATAGTTTCATACAGGGGATGTCTTCTGGGTTGTGTGAGTAAATTCATTTTGTCAGTGTGGATTTACAGATTTACCCTGGGATAATTACAAATTGATTACATATACATTAACATTTAATGTGAATATGGAACTCAAATATTTATATATTAAACATTTAATATTGTGCTGACAATTGTACTGAGTTTGCAAGGATTCATTCATTAATCTGCATAATAATCCTGTTATCCTTATTTTACATCTGAGGCACCAGAGATACTAAAATGCCAAATAACTGACCTCATATTTCATACCTAATATATAACAAAGCTGGGACTGAATATGAGTGAAGAAACATACATTTGAAATAATCTCAGTCCTTGTTTTCCAGTTTAGGTCTACCATTTTAGATTATTTCTCTCTTTGCCAATATCTAATTAAGCATTTGTCATAGTACTTTGTGATCATTCAATTTTCTTATCTCTCTAAATGAACAGCGAGCACCCCGAGAACAGCCATATCTTTTATTTGTCTGTTAAATTGTATGGTTTTTAATTTTTTTGGCTTGTGTTTGTATTGCATGTCCTGAAGGGATACTGATAGACTCTTTGTCACATAATAGATGCCACATAAATGCTTGTTGAGCAGTCTCACGGTGGTCCCTAAAGTACACCAGAGCTTTTGGGAATTTGTTTGTTTTATACTTCCTGACTTTCAGAACACTCATGTGTTTGAGAGCTTTATTCAAAAACAAAACAAAACGAAAAACTGCTCATCTAAATGTAACTTGGCTTGCCTACTGTGTGATTCGGCAAACATGGACTTTCAAGTAGAGGAAAAAAGTAAAGAAATTTGTCAAATTAAACCAAAAAAAAAGTTAAATTATTTTAATATATAATTTATAGTTATAAACTTGAAATATTTTATAATTTTATTTTTTATGTAATTGTCTCCTTGGGATTCCCAGCCACTGTTGTAGCAGAGCTGGGCTGTAATGGGTAGAAGAATTCTCTTTTAGAAACATGTTTATTCTACAAAGAGATAAGATGATTTTTAATGTAGAGTAAAATCCATGGTCAAGTTATATTTATGCTGTTGTGGTATCCCTTGAAAAACTGTTGAAAGATATACTTTGGTTTGTTACTTTTCAAAATTAGCATTTGTTATTTTAGTGTTTGCTCCTCCTAAACTTTGATTCCATGTTGGAAAGCAAGTGGAAGAACAGACCTAGGAAGTGATCTTGTTTAGCAAATTGGGTTTATAAAGTCTTTCTTTTTCTCTTGTTAACATAGGAGGAAAGAGCATTATACCCAAACTAAGAATAATTTATGTGTGACAACTACATTTTTACCTTTTAATAGATAATAAAATTGATTCCTTGGGATGGAAGTGGGTTGGAGAGAGAAGAAAATAAGAGTTTTTGCAAATTATCTGTCTCTTTCCTCCAAATGCAGGTAATCCTGTATTTCTCTCTACTTAACATTTTTCACACAAACTCCAGTCCTCTTTATTACCAAGGAAGAAGTTTACTGTCTTTATGGAGAGAAATTTGAAGACTGTGAGTTGTCAGATGAAATTAAAGAATGAGAACCACCAAAATAGATGAGGTTCTGTTATTAGGAAATAGAAGAAAATTGCAGTTTAAAATACTTAACATTTGAGCTATTCATTATTGAAAATATAACCTATGGAATAAAATTTATTTTAAGCCATTTTTTTTAAACCAAAAATCAGCTCAAACATAATAGAGAGTTTATAAAGAGCATGGAAATAATTTCTTTATCTTTAAAAATATCCAGCTAATTCTGCCCTGGCCAGCGTGGCTCAGTGGTTAG
This sequence comes from Tadarida brasiliensis, assembly GCA_030848825.1. Classification (NCBI taxonomy): domain Eukaryota; kingdom Metazoa; phylum Chordata; class Mammalia; order Chiroptera; family Molossidae; genus Tadarida; species Tadarida brasiliensis. Next base: position 65,828,041 of record CM061257.1, read on the forward strand.
AGTGTCAGCCTGCCCACTGAAGAGTCATGGGTTTGATTCCCAGTCAAGGGCATGTACCTGGGTTGCAGGTTCAATCCCTGGCCCTGGTCCAGGTACATGTGGGAGACAACTAATTGATGTATCTCTTTCACATCGATGTCTCTCTCTCCACCCCTTCCCCCCCTTCCACTTTCTCCTAGAAGGAAAAAATATCCTTGGGTGAGGATTAACAAAAAAATATCTAGCTAATTCTACTTTATGTTATATCTTTATTTCTATCTATTCAGCCCTAACTCATGATGTAGGAAGTATTAATATTTTGCACCTATCAGATTTGTTGCTATATAGAAAACAGTCAGTTTGAGGATGTATAATACTAAACAAAATTAAATCTAGTTAATGGCTAAAAATGAGATCAATTTTAAGTTTACAACGAGAAGAAAAAAATTACAGGGAATTTTTCTTAAAGGTCAGTGAAATTTCGATAGTATTTATTTATTTTGTAAAATTACAATTCTGTTTCCAAGTAGAAAGACTACTTCTTATTCAGTTTCCTTTAAAACAACTGAAGATAAAAATGTCAGTAATTTAATCTCTTTGGAATCAATATTATTGTTTATTTTAAACAGTGCATTTGAAGTTCTTTATTTTTTATGCCCAGTGCAATGTAAACTAAAATGACATAATTCAGGTTATTTCATAAATTTTATATGTGACAGTTTAACTGAACAAAAAGTATATATTCCTGAAACCACATATAGACAACTAGGAGTCTTCTATGGTAAGACGACTGAATAAAGATCACAGAATGTCCATACGACAATATTTAATGAAAAGTATATATGTCAGCAAATCAAAACAAACAAAATACATCTCTTAATATATGAGCATACAATACTGTGTCTTTAAAGTGAAACTTTAGGGAAGGATAAGCAATCATTATGGAAAGCCAATGAAAAAATTTATACACAGTATTGGAGCAATTATATAATATTTACAGAATTGTCAACATTAACAAACTGTAAGAGAAAAGTAAATGAGAATTTTGGAATTATCTACTACTGCTAAAGCAAAAAGATGAAACGAATAATGAAATAAATAGAAGACAAACATCCAAAAATGCATTCTGGAAGAATGATAAAAATTTTGTGGTGGAAAACAACAGCAACAGTAACAATAAACAAGAAAATTTCACACAAGTTGTACCATTTACTTTAGTGTGTGAATGAGCGCATGGCTTCATACGCCAGGCTAATGGGGTCGAATGCCGGATTGAGTGTGATGTTGGACAAGTAACTTAATGTTTCTGTTTTTTAGTTTTCTCATATCTAATGTGAGGCTAGTAATAGCATTTTCCTCCAGAATTTTTGTAGAAAAATTAAATATCAAGAACGGTGCCTGGCAGATAGTCAGCACTTATTAAGTTGTAGCTAATCAAATTTTATCTTTAGAGAACTGAAAGAGAAATGCAAAAGAGAAATTTGTTCAAAAATAAGGCATCAAAGGTAAAAGAACGTATCAATAGGAAAAAAAAAATCCAGAATTTGTGGAGCTAAGTATGTAAAATGAGAAAAATAAAACAGCAAGACCTTAATTTATTAAACATAACAGTGAATATGCAAGTTGTAGCAGAAAACTTACTTGATTACAGAGATGAAATGTTCCAGAAAATAGTTAAATTGAATACAAAGGGAAATATCAGCAATTAATGTCCTGGCTGGTGTGGTTCAGTCTGGTGAGCGTTGTCCCATGCACCAAAAGGTCAACGGTTTGATTCCTGATCAGGTCATACACCCAGGTTTCCGGTTTGATCCCCTATTATGGTACATGTGGGAGGTAACCTATTGATGTTTCTATCTCACATTGATGTTTATATTCATCTAAGTTGTCATTCAAATAGAGGCATCAAAATATTCAGGGAGGAAGAAACTCAGGCAAGGTGACCCTCATGATCACTTATGAAAAAAAAATAAAATAAACCTAAAAACAAATGAAGTCCTGTTAACCAGGTTATGAATGAATAATACTTTGATTTTAAAAAAGAGGGTATGGATTAGATTAAAAATATATATGTGTGCACATACATGTTTGTGTGTGCATGCATGTGTGAAAATGTATGTGTTTAAAGCTAATTAATTTCTTTTTTCTTTCTCTTTTTTTTAATGCAAAGACTTATCTCTTCATATCTTGGTTGACCAGACTTTTTTTTTTTTTTTTTTTATCAGAATGTAATACAGAAGGTATAAGCCTGGACAATATAACAATATTAACAGCAATAATAATGATAACAAATACAAATTCAAAATTATGAGGTATAGCGGAGAAGCCAAAATAATATAAATACAGTATTTGATTTTTCATCTTTTATAGAAATCATTACTTGCTACTTAAATTTGACCAGATTTGAAAAATAACAGTATGAATTATGTCAATTTATAATGACCAGCAAAATTAAAAAATTATACATAATTAAAATTTGGCATACCCAGTACATCAGTACCATACTGTTTTGGTTACTATAACTTTGTAATATAGTTTTATTATTTATTTATTTATTTATTTATTTATTTTTTATCCTCACCCAAGGACACTTTGTTTTTGCATTTATCTTCAGATAGAGTGAGAGGGAGAGAAGGAGGAAGTGAGAGAGAGAAACATCGATGTGAGAGAGATACATCAAGTGGTTGCCACCGGGGCCGGGGAAAAACTGCAACCAACTGTATGTGCCCTTAGCGGGAACTGAACCCGAGACTCTCCGGTCCACGAGCCGAAGCTCTAACTGCTGAGCCAAACTGGCCAGGGCTGTAATATAGTTTTAAATCAGGAAGTATGATGCCTCTAGATTCTCCTTTTTTCTCAAGATTGCTTTAACTATTTAGGTTCTTTTTTGGCTCGATATGAATTTGAGAGTGTTTTTCTATTTCTGTGAAAAAGTGTTATTGGAATTTTGAGGGATTGCATTAAATTGGTAGATCTCTTTGAGTAGTATAAACATTTTAACAATATTATTTATTATAATTTATAAACACAAGGTATCTTTCTGTTCATTTGTGTCTTAAATTTCTTTCATCAGTGTTTTATAGTTTTCAATGTAGAGATCTTACACCTCCTTGTTTAAATTCATTTCTAAGTATTTTATTGCTTTTGATGCCATTTTAAATGGGAATCTCTTCATTATTTCCTTTTTCAGATAGTTTGTTGTTAGTGTATGAAAACGCAACTGATATTTGGATATTGATTTTGTGTCCTGTTACTTTACTGAATTCATTTATTAGTTTTAATAGTTCTGGGGTAGAGTTGCTATATAAGGTCATGTCATCTTCAAAAAGAGACAGTTTTACTTCTTCCTTTTCAACTTGGATGTTTATAATTTCTTTTTCTTGTCTAATTGCTCTGTCTAGGACTTCCAGTACTATGTTCAATAGAAGCTATGAGAATGAGCACGCTTATTATTAATATTTTTTCCAATCTTAGAGGAAATACTTTTAGCTTTTCATCATTGAGTATGATGTTAGCTGTGGGTTTGTTATATTTGTTTATTATGTTGAAGTATACTTCTTAATCACATGACTTTTTCAGGGAGAGGATTGAGGATTCAGTGAGCTAACCTTATTGCTGTTTCATTTGGATTCTCGTAATTGTGTTCTATAATTCTCTCACCTAAATGTAGTATTGAATTTAAAAAATGCCCTCCATAATTTTCTGTTCTATGACAAAGCTTTAAAAGACTTGGTGTTGACTGATGTTTATACTGTATGCATTGTATACTTGAAATTTGCTAAGAGTTTGTATCTTAAATGTTCCCATCACATACAAAAAGTGTAACTGAATTGGAGGATATGTTAATTAGCTTGATAGTGGTAATCATTTCACAGTGCATATGTATATAAAAACACCCTGTCATACACTTTAAATATGAAGAATTTTTATTTTCAATAAACATTGAAAGTCCAGCTTTTCCTTTGCCCTATAACAGGAAACTCTAAATCTCTATTTATGTAATTTCAGGCTCTTTGTGCTGTGGAAGAGGTTTTTTGCCTTCAGATGTTATTTCAAAGTTACCACTTTCAAACTCTAAGTATATGATGGATGAATTTAATCTCTAATGTTTATAAGGATGAGTTATTTTACAACATAATCATAAATTTCCTTCCTAATATTTTGGTGATAAATGTGAATAATTTGTACATTCATTGTTATTCAAGTTAAGAGAAAGAGTTGTATGGAAAAGAGGGACTCCTGTGTGTCTTTGACAGAACTCAGGAGTCTGGGAACATGAGGCAGCAGAGCCATTGAAGTGTTACATGAAGTTACAGAAAAGTATAGGTTTGGCAAATAATATGTTTTAGAATTCTTATCTGACCATAGTAACTACCCTGGATGTTACAGAACATTTTATGTATGTGTACGTGTGTAAATTCATTACTATTAAGAAATCTTTGGTTGCTATTTCTTTGAGATAGTAGGAAGAGAGACATATGAGCAGCACTTTCAAACTTAATCTGACTATACTCCTTTAAAATCTTGAGGATACTCTGGTATAATGAGAACTTTTCTGGTTTATTTGATGCAAGTTAAAGAAGTGTAATTGCAACATCTTTTCTTGGTGTGTGTGTAAGTTTTTACTTAATCTTAGAAGCTTTACATAACAGATTTATTTATAAAACCTTAATCAGAGAAACAGAATATGTTTATGTTCATGTTTGTTTTGTTTAATTTTCAAAAATAAAGAGAGTAACTTGTATTCAAGGAAATGAGCCATGTGGTATAGACATCTGCCATGGTGTTGACCTCCAGGTTGTCTTGGCTGCTGTGCCTGGCCCGGCAGGTACCTGCATCTCTCTTCACAACTCTAAGTTGGTTTTCCACATTGGCAGTTTCTTCCCATATAGAAGAGAGTGTTTTTGAATTGGGGTTATAGGAATAGGACGGTAGAATTTTAGAACCTCTAAAATCAGATCTCAAAGACCATAAAAAGTATGTTGATTTTCACTTATTTCCTGAAAATTCACTATAGATGGTAATTTTTCACATTGTGTGACTAAAGCTTCAAGAAAAGAGCATAGAGATCTTGAATTAAAAATAAATTATTTCACATATTTCATATGTTTTGGCCATTTACATTTCTGTTTTAGGAGTAAAATTGAATGTTATTCAAAATTCAACATGTTCTGTATGTCTGTTGCAGGGGATTTGAAAAATCACGTAGCCTGCATTGCATTCTCTTTTCTAGCTTATTACACACATTTTTTTTTTTTTTTTTACAAAAGCTTATTTTAAATTATCCTTTTCAAAGGATAAAGCTTTTCAGATTTTTTTTTTCTTGTAGAAAAGACATTCAAAAGCTTTATCTTATGCACATAGCATTTTAATCATGGTTGCAAAGGATTCTGCAGGTTTAAAGCTTAGGCCTGCTTTTCTTCTTATTATTTTTATTATATACTTATTTTTCCTTTTGACGCATTTGAAATTGCAGAAGATGAAACATTTAATTTTGACCATAAATTATTCAGATTTGTTTTTCAAAACAGACATTAGTTTAAATGGCTTCATATTTTCCTTTACTTATTCTTAGATTTTCTAATGCAGCTCATCACACTAGATTTCTTAGCTGGTACAAAGCTTGATGAATTAGCTGCTACAAGCTGTTGCAGGAAGTAAACCCAGCCCTTGACTATAAATAACTGTCTAATTTTAATACGAAATTCTAGCAACATACAAGGTACAGATGTATATCGTTTTATAGGGTGTGTGATCATCTTGTCTACTTTTTTGGCGAGATGATGGGAGCAAATTAATCCCATTAATCTTCTTAAAATATCCCTATTCCAAGAAATCCATTGTCCTCCCACAAAATAATCCTTATGTTAACCTTTTAAAATAACAAATTTGGGAAGTTTAGAGATAATATGCCCCTTAAGTATGAACCCCTTGTGTTAATTTCTTAATTATGCTAGTAACTATAATTGAATATGTAAATCAAATTTGTTTATAAATAATTGCTATGCTTTAACACAGCACATGATATTTTACACATTTTGCTTAACTTTAAGTAGTGAGATAACTTCATTATTCAAAGTATGAATGAGAGTCCATGCATATTGAAAACTAGTAATGAGCCAAGGAAGAAAGCAGTTGTGATATTAATCTAAAAGCAGTTAGGAGACATAAATGAGAACAAAATATACTGTTGTTTTTATTATCATGATTATGATTGGGAATAACTTAGGGTTACAAGAGGTCTCAGAGATCATTTAGTTTAACCTGTTCTTATTATGGAGGAATAGGCCTGGTTAGCTTAACAGTACCATAAACTGAAACCAGGGTTAGGATGAGGTCATATCACAGATCAAATGATACCAAGAATTTCCTTACTTATAATTATTTGATGAGAACCATGTGAAAAACCATTCTTAGGTGATTGTATGTATCAATTTACTGTAAATTAACGTGAATGACTTCGAAAAAAATGAACATTATTGGAATTAATTTAGAACACTAATGAAAAAACTGTTCACCATGAAGTATATATCTGAAAGAGAAAAAATAAATTACAAAATAAGTATTTAAGAATGCTTTCACATAAACATCCATACATGTGGGTCTCTGAAGGCTGACAGCTATTCAACTACTGGTCAATATTCATTTTTGAACGCTGCATTTGCTTGTACTCTTTAATTGTCATATATTTTCTGGGGTACAAAGGACTAGAGGACCTGGTTTCTGTCATTGGGGAGCTCAAAGTCTTCCTGGGAGAAAAGCATGTTTAAATTGAAAATTAAAATGCACAACCTAAGGTTTATACATCCATATAATTCGATGTTCTGGTCTAGGTAATTTGGTCAATAAAAGTTTGAAAGTGGTATAACTCAGCTTGAATGGAGCAATAAGAAAAGGTTTAAAATTTGAGTAGCAATGAAATAGTAGGTAATGGGAGAAGAAAGCAGTATTTTGAGAAGGATGATATGAATGGGGATACAGAGGGGAAATAGCTAAATGATATTGGAAATGCTGATACTCTAGACATGGCAATAGCTGTGAGAAATAAAGTCCTTTGTCTCTGACCCAGGAGTCTGATGGCTTCTGTGAGCATCCATGAAACTGTGGCAGGCTAACTTGTTAGATTGTAAGTAATATAAAATCTTAGACTTTTCAAAGTTCTCGACAATTTTGGTATGAGGATGAGATGCTGACGAAGACTTTATTTCTGGAAGAAGATGGGTGAGAGTTGATTAACAGGATTTGAAGATAGTCTGCTGCAATTGGTAGCAAACATGTTGATTGGATTACATAGTCAACCAGGCAGTTAATGATCCTCTAATTCACTGCTTTTTGATAAGGAGGAATTGGAAAGATGGCTCCAGATAGAGTACTGGGAAGTTGGTATAAAGAGACTTAACACAGTCCTGGTGTTGTTGCAAGCTCTCCTCTCCAGGGGGACAGGAGGATTTTCTTTTCAATCTGGTTGTCAGTCTAAAGACCCCCACTAAAACAGCTAGAACCAAAATGTTTCCTACATGGACAGAATTTTACCCCCTTTGAGAAAACAGTTATAGAATTTTCCTCATACAATGGCAACTTGGTCATTTTAAGGCTCGATCCCTTTTGTAGTCTACCAACCTTTGATATATTCAAACGTGACAGTAAAATATACCAGAGTATTTTTAATGGATTCTAGAGGCTGTGAAGGTGTTTTGGCTCAGAGGGACTTCATGGTAGACCATGAAGCATTGACTGGAATTCAGTCTGGGACTGCTGTGGATTGGATTTACAGTGCTAATGAAGATGGCCCGCTGGATAATGACACCCTGACTCAAAAAATCTATATACATAGACAACAATGCTTGGGGGGAGGAGGGGGGCGGGATCGTGAGGAGGGTGTCTGGGGGAGGGGGAAAGAAAAACATTGCAAAAAAAAAAAAAGGGCAATAAAGCAAAAAAAAAAAAAAAAAAATCTAGATAAATTCTTGTGCTTGGTCCTGCTACCCAAGATAATTCTCTTGGCATTTATGATGAAACCAAGTAAGCATTTAGGAGATATTAATGGCAACGGGGCAGCAACTTTTAGGGAATAATGTGGACTTCTTAAAAAACTTGAGTCTCTGAGAAGCAAGCCCAGGTCTGCCAAAAGAAACAGACCCATGGCCCTTGCATGAAAGCGATGTGACTGTGACTATTAAAGGGCCATTTACTCTGAAATAGGTGGTTTCGGTAGTCAAAGATCATGATGATCCATCTGAGAATGCTGAGGGACATCAAGGAGGGAAGGGACCCCACATTTTATGTTATGTTAGATATAGATATTCAAGTCATTTCTCTTTTCGTGATCACGTGAGGAAGGGGCACCGAAATTCAACAGGTGGAATTTGGGCAAGGTTCTCAGAGGAGCAAAGAGCTAACGTGATCTTTTAAGTAAGGCCCTTTGGGAATATTCAGTTTGTTGCTTTTGTGGCTGTCACTTCTGAAAATTGATTTGCATGTAGTTCCCTGTTCCATAAGTGCCAGGAAGAAGTCTCCCAATAGGAACAGTGCATGCAGAAAAGTATTCCTCCCTTTGGGGCCCCATAAACTAATTACTCGTCTGAGCTAAAATCTCTATTGCTAATGATTTTGCCAATGAGAGGATCTGGGAAAGGGAAGCAGCCTCCCCCTGATAGACACTCCTTGGGGTTTTAGTCTTATTGCCACCTGATAGGGTTATTAGGTGCTCTTTTTGAAAAGCAGCTACTATTTGGCTACTGAGCTCTTGTGATTCTTGTGACTCTTTGGCCTGATATTTCCATTTGGGGGTGGATCAGCCCAAAAACTAATTAGATGGGAAAGGCCCAACAAGCCTTGCTTGTCAAATGGAATATTCAAGAATGCCACTGGCCTGATCCTAGGGGTATCTCACTTTTAAATGAAACAGTAGCACTTGATCTATTGGGGAGACTTTCTGCCCCACTCCACTACCTGAAGCAAATCTGTTGACTTAATAGAGCCTTGATTCAGTTTCTCATAAATGCTTGGGCCTGAAACACTGATGATTAGGCTTAATTGAAACCCAGCAATATCTCCTGGACTGATGAAGCTGTAGAAACTCTGCGCCAGCTAAGCAAAACCGAAATGCATGTGGCCGTTCTCTTAACTTGGCAGAGCTCACCTGCAGTCATAACTCTGGCCAATATCCCCTTTGATGAATATTTTTATATTTTTACCGACTCTTGGCAGTTGCAAGTGATCTATTTGATCTGCCATTTGGAAAATTAAAGACTGGAACATTAAAGACACCCTTCTCGGGCCCTGAAAAGTAGAGGTAAGTTGCAGCTTCAGCTAAAACAATCTGGGTCACTCATGTAGATATCCAGGATAAGGGCCCCTTCTCTGGTAAGACCATCTGGAATCATGCTGTTGATCCAGCCTAAACCGCCCAGTTTGCCACCATTTCTGGATCCATCATTGTAGTTCTCATGGGAACACATCCCACCATTGCATATTAAACACAAAATAAAGGACCCTAGGTTTCCTACACAGAGGCTACCATTTCATGAAAGACTTGTGACTCTTGCCAAAGTTGATGTGCTTTTCTTGCACGGTGAAGATAGTCCCATTACACAGATCAATGTTCCCACCCACTCCTGGCACATCGACGCCCTTGGACCTTTGAACCCCCTCTGTAGTATCTCACCGCTCTCCATCCTTTTTCATATTACACTGCTGTTCCTGTTCAATCAGCCCATGTTGGCCATACCTTTATGTGCTTTGAAACTAATCGTTGTCATGTTCTGCTTTCCAAACTTTTGTAGTCTGACATTAGTGCTCCTTTCATTCCCAAAGCCGCTAAATAATTGGCTGACAGTTAAAATAATGAAGCGTCCATACTCCCTATCATCTCCAGTTGTCTGTTGTTGTGTTGGAATGGACTGCTCGATGATTACATTGAACAGTTTTTACTCCACTCCCTTACCTCTTCCTGGTCAAAAAATCTTAATAAGAATGTTTCGTCATTGAGTGCAGCTGTCCCCAGAGAGGGACCATTTCCTTTCAGCCACTGCCTGACAAAAGGGGTAGAGGTTTTACAGACCTGTTGTGAAAATTTGGGATTTTACCTGACTGTTATTTGCCTTGATGTGTCTTTCTTTTGTTCCCCCAATGGCAACCTCAATTTGGCCTGATTGGTCCACCCTCTGGGTAGCGTCCCAGCCAAAATGGGACCTAAAGGATTCAAACATAACTCTAATTCACCCATCTGGAATCTTTTGTTGAATCGACATGCTCCTAGATTGATTGAGTGCGCTGTTTAGGTATCCCCAGAGGGATCCACATGGAGCCTGTGAGTGACACGTAGGTCTCTACAGTCGTCCCTCGTTTATCACGGTTAATCCGTTCCAGGCTCTAGTGGTTGCACCTGGCATTGAAGGATTCCTGGGGTGCTCAAATACATAGGCCTACAGTCCATACGTACAGTAATTTTAATTTTAATTGTAATACAGGGGTGTATAATTAACTCAGACAGCCGAGCGTGTGCTGTATCATTTTCACTGTCTCAATCAACTTTTTAATGAATATATTTGAAAAAACCGCAATAGAGTGAAGCCGCGAAGTGGCGAGGGACGACTGTATAGGACTTAAGAAGATGCCTTTGTCGTCTTTCACCTTATTCCTTCCAGATGAGAGGGCTGGGAACAGGAAAAGCTAACGTATAATTACTACAATGGGACATGAGAATGTTATAGTAGTAGAGGGAGAGCAACCACTCTAGAACCTGGAGAGAGAATAACTTAGACCCAGAGGGGCACAGGGAAGGAGGGACATAAATCATTCTTTTTCAGAACTGCACCTGTTTCCTTACACATGAAGGACAACACCCTGGTGTGGCTCTTTCAAACCTTTACAGTCTACTATTTAATTGAGTGCTGGGTCTACCATGCCTCACCTGATGGCCGTAACCATGACTTGATCATCATTCCCCTCTAACCTTACTGAGAAGTCTATTGGTTACAACAGGGGTGGCTCCAGTTTTTGCACCTCAAATGGAAAGCACCTGATAAACCTCCTGATGTCGTCCACACCCAGATGTTCATAGTTGTCACTCAGTCATTTTGTAGGCCAGACAAATGCCACCTGACTGGGGCCATGGACATCAAGACAGGTTGCACTTATTTCCCTTAGGCAGTCCTTCCACAAACAAGGACTAGATCCAATTATTTGAACTTAACTGGGTACGCAACACGTTCCAGCTATCTGGGAGGCCACATTGAAGGCGCTGTCATCCTGTGCCCTCCATCCCCATATTTGAAGAAGTAACAGTTGTTAAAAACACTTGTTTCAGAAGCACCATATGTAGCCCTGGTATGTTATCTTTTTCTGTAGAAGCAAGGAATTAACTTGCCTCCTTTCTGAAAACATGTGCATCATAGGGGTGGTCAGAATTGACTTTCAGATATTTAAGGAAACACGTACCAGTAGATCATGTAGCTCTCAGATGACTGCAGATATCTCTCTAAAAGTAGGCTGCCTGTCATTGCTGGGGGTTTCCAAGGAGGAGTAAGTGGCTGGTTATGAATGTGTACTGCATATGCAGTTATCCCTACAATGGGAATCACCGATTTGAAAAAGTGGCATGAACTTTCTCCCCGCCTTCAGCTGCAGTGATCAATGACACAACTTTACCTCTTGAGGGCATTCAGGTCAGCCTCAGCTCACTGACCAGGATCGTATGGATGACAGATCTGCCACAGACTTTCTCTTTGCCTGCCAAGGCTGCTCTACAATTTTTGGTGCTTCCTGCTGTACCTGGATTGATGTCTTGGGTCAAGTGGAAAGGTAATACAGAAAGCCATGGGACTTTTATGGTAGTCCCTGATCTGTTGTAGGATTTGTTCAGCTCTCTGGGTCTGGGACCCCGGGGGACAGGGTTCAGTTTGATTCTGCAAGTCAGCCTCATATTTTAGCTTGCAGTCTTCTTGTGAGTAGCTTTAATTAAATGATCTGTGGGACAAATGGGATGGATTTGGACCCAACCTTGGTCAATCAAATTAATCAGACTAGACAACAGGGTGTTGTGATGGGAAATTTTTCTATAAGTTAAGATACTATAGGGGGGTGGGGTGGGAGGGGTGGAGGGATAGAGCAAAAAAGAAAAAAAAAGAGAGAGAACTCATGGACATGGACAACAGTGTGGTGATTTGGGGGGGTGGAGGGGGATGAGTGAAGGTGGTGGAGGGCATAGAGGGGATAAATGATGCTGGAAAAATTAAATTTAATTAAGTAAAAAAATTAATTTGAAAAATAGAAAAAAGAAGACGCTATAGAAAAGAGTTGGGTATTGTTAGGACCCAGATTCTCCATGGATATCTCACTTCTGTGCCTCTTGTGAGCAGAGGCACTCACTGTGTTTGTGCCAGAGTATTTTATCAAGGATGTTTAATAGCGGACAGACTTGGAAAATGTAGTGTCTTTTCCCAAAACAAATGGCAGGTAAGCTTGCTGCCCATCATCAGAGATTTGCATTCTGCCGGCTCCTCCCAAACAAGTTGTTTTTTCCCCTCATCATACAACCCAGTGCCTATCACCTGGCTCTCTTTGTATTGATTTGTGTGAATTGGTGCTTAGGAAATTATCACCCAAAATGCTGACATTCTGTCTATTGCTTTCAGTGTGAGTAGTAAAGTTCTCTGTGTCTGACCCAAATGTCTTATGTTTTCTTCTAGCAAACATAAAACTGTGGTAGGCTAAAGGTTCACTTACAAATAGGGTAAAATTTTAGACACTTCTTTATAAGTACTTCTGTATAGATACATTATACTAAAAATTATAAAATAATATCAATGTGTTGTTAAAGCTAATTTTCAGAGAGGAGATTATATCTCACTAACATAACTAGATAAGAAATCTCATTTTTACTGAAATTTAGCATCATGAAATGTTTTACTATTCAAAATCTGAACACGTACCAAACTATAAGTCAACACATTACAGCAGTGTGCTGGATAAACCGTGTGTGATTTGGGTAGCAGAATCCTAAATCATTCTGATGGAAAAGATTCTCCATCCCTGTTATAAAGGGATTGGATTCTTAGTTGGACCTTGATGAAAGTGTAAATGCAAGATAGAAATTTTCGGGCTCGATCGCCATTGGGTGGAGTGCAGGAGGCAACCAATCAATGTTTCTCTCTCACATTGATGTTTCTACCTCTCTCCCCCTTTCTCTCTCTCTAAAAAATCAATGAAAGCATATTAAAACAATAAAATAGCATTTATCAGTGGTTGAAATTATCTTCTTTGTTTGTTTGTATATTGATTGTGTAGATTAGGGAACTTTTCTCTCTTATTTATTATTCAGAATTTAGTACTGTTCCTGGCAGTTTGTAAGTCTTCATAAATATTGTTGAATAAGGAAATGAATTTTTGTTACCAGAATTGTGAGTCCAATAAAATTTGGGGAAAAGTTGTTGAAAATAACCAATAAATCTTTAACTCAGACAATGTATACAATATTTTGGTATGTATTAATGAATTACTTGTTTATTTAATATTAAAAATACACATTGATTTCAAAAGAAAAAAACCTGACAGTGGTAATTCCCATCTGCAGATATTACTCTGGAATCTGACAAAGTAGAGAAAAAGTTATATGACATCATTTCTTTTTTGTATTTAGGCTAGGGTTACATAATTTAAGACTAAGTCAGATCACGAGCTATGCACTACCTATGGAAACATTTTATACGTATAGTGAAGAATTGTGCCGTGCCCAAAGAGAAGCCTGGCCTTTGCCGTCGCTTTTGAAAGTTACTCTGTTATACCTGATGGGAGTGTGTTTGTTTCAGATGGGGGGCTGCCACTGCCACACTGACTCTTTACATGAGGCTGCAAACACTTGACAGTCTCAGGGTAGGGCTGGCATGCTAGAAAGACTAACCATGTGATTTATGGTGGAAGCTTTAGGTCACTGGCTATCACACAGTCTGGAGGTTGAGATCAACCATGTAGGCAATCAATCGATCAATAATACCTATGTAATAAAGTTCATATAAAAACTCTGGAAACGGAAGCTTGGGTGAGCGTCCCTTGTTGGCAATACTCTGCGTGCATTGTCATATATCAGTGCCAGGAGAGTAATATGTCCCGTGTACAAAGGAAACTTTGTATCTGGAACCCTTCCAGACTCTCAGCATCTCTTCCTTTGACCTGTACCCTTTTCCTATAATAAATCGTAATCACGAATATACTTTCCACGAGTTCTGTAAGTTCTTCCAGAGAATTATTGCACTTGACCGTGTTTTTATGAACACTCCAAACTTGTGCTTGGTGTCAAAAGTAAGAGCTTTGGGGACGGTGCCCTTAGACTTTAAATTTTGGCTAAATCTGAGTAGTATACTATCATGGGAAAGAAGCTCATAGTTGACGAATAAATTTTAACTTAGATTTAGATGAAATTGCAGAGAATAAACCATTCTAATATTTTATTTCAAGGAAGGACATCAGGCAAGTTACGATTTGCTTCAGTTCACAGAGATGTTTTGGTGGCTGGGTAAGGATGATCAATCCCAGTCTTTCGGGTTTCCCACTATACTGTGTCATGTAATGCAAGATTAACATTATAAATATTGGGTATATTTGATTTCCATTTTATAAATAAAATTATGTCAATTTGTAATTTATAATTCAGTAAAATATTGATTAATTTCATAGTACCCTATATACAAAGATAAACCTAGAATAAAACCTTAGGCTTGGTTATAGGAGAACTATTTATGCCTAAAAATACCTAGTTTTCCCCAGAGGCGTTATCTTCATCTGGAAAGTATCGATTAACTTTGTGATTGATACTATTGTTGCTGGTTTAACAAGCTTCATATTAGGTTTTCTTTGGCTAATTCTAATCCAGCATATATTAGAATAGCAAAGTGATGGGAGATTCATACAATTTTCAGAATCATATACACTGATAATGATGAAAAATAAGGATTTTCAGTGAGGCTAAAATGACAGCTTTATAAAAAAGAACATGTCAGAAATTCAAATGAGTGTAGGGGTAGCAATTAACAGCCCTTAATTATTATTTGTATTACACATGAGTGCTTTTACTGGATAATATATTTTCCTCAAAATATCTAATAGTTTTGAGAAAATTGATGTTCTAAAAAGGACACTGATGTTCTTCATCAAAATAATTTAGCAGTAAGACACCTGATTTCCAGATAGTGAGATGAAATGTTATTATAATATCATTTATAAGATACTATGAGGTAAACGAGATATTTTCCATACACTTTAATGATACAATACTGTAGACTCTGAAAGCACAAGAACGCTCTGCTTAGGATCAGCACAAAGAATGAGACAGTCATGTATGTTTTTCTGGACTTCTATGGTAGGAAGTACAATGAATAGTCCAAATTATTGCCTAGACAATTATACTCTGCTTACTGTGAATACAATTAGTGGTCTTCAGTTCCAGGAGAACCAGCACATATTGCATATAAAGGGAGTGTTTTAGAGAAAGGTTTTTAAACGTTCCTAACATTATCAAGAAGCGCTTTTGAGCACCTGTTCGTCAGTAGTGGTGAAAAAAATGCCTGTGATATAATAAAGTATGAATATGTTTTCTGGTATTTGCTCTTTAGGCAGCAAGGGAACAGATTCAGTGCAATGAAAGGAATGCAAATAGAATTTTTAGAAAACAATCAGTGAGTGAGTTTGGTTATAATAATAAGTTTGCAGGAAGCAATTTTGGAGAGGTTGTTAAAGATCATATAGTAGGGTTTCGATGATAAGAGAGTATTTATTCTGCAGACACATGCCATGGACATTTTGTGTGTGTGTTAAAACAATGAGGGAATGTATACAAATTAGAATAACCTCAGAGTAGTGTGTAGAAAGAATTATAAGTGGAAGCTAAAGAATTGGAATGGTTCTTGGAAAATGTTAACAGGGATACCAATTAAGAGAAAATAAAGTATACTTCATAACTGTGGACTGCTCCATTATTCTAGTACACAAAGGAGAATGAGGCTAGAAATAATGAACTCTAAAATTCCTCATGTTTATCGAATTATTTGTGCTGCTTTTGACAGTGACACAAACTGAAGTAGTCAAGTTTGACTCAATATCTGTGACATTGGTTCTACTTTGTCATGAAAATAGAATGCAAAAGACTTCATTTTTCTCCGTATTTTAAATGATGAGAAGAAAAAACATGCATTTTTAAACTAACAGCAATCATTAAATCTTAACTTTGAATGATGAAGTTTGCCAATTATGTAATATATTTACAATCCCTAGTTTTCTATTTTTACTACTTAAAAACAAGAATTAACCTCAATTTATTCCCTTACATAGTTTAGAATGAAAATGTTCAGAGTTTAATTTTAAATTTTGTATGAATCCACATGTTTATTTACAATCAATATAAAATCTATGGTTTTATGAATATATATAAATAACTTTTCCTAAAAAGTAAAATATTATAGCATGATATTTTAGTTTTAGTATTTTAGTACTGTGCTACTTGGAACAACTTACAGGATTGTTTGCCTTTTATTAGTGTAAAGGGAGGAATTAGCAACTCGCATAGCTTTAGGAATATCATTTGCTAAATATTTCACAAATATAAAACATACACAATCAAAATACTGTTCTTTGTACATATTTATAATGGCATTTTTAAAAATGAATAACAAGACCACCATTTATATTTGAAAAATGTATGTATTTGGACTTGCAGTGGGAATTCTTATGTGTGAGGGTAGATTAATAGTTAAGATATATTTTTTGAAAATATTTATTAAAAATATATTTTGAGCTATATAAATCATAAGATAAATCAGAAACTAGCAAAGAACAAGCTGTGTTTGGAAATACTTTATGGCTCCTGTGTTGAATGGTAAGAATTGGGAAAAAAAAGATGCAATTAATAACATTTTTATAATGCCACAATTTAAACTGTTTTAATAGCCCTGGCAGGTGTGCCTCAGTTGGTTGAGCGTCGTCCCATGCACTGAAAGGTTGCTGGCTTGATTCCCC
Organism: Tadarida brasiliensis; assembly: GCA_030848825.1. Lineage (NCBI taxonomy): Eukaryota > Metazoa > Chordata > Mammalia > Chiroptera > Molossidae > Tadarida > Tadarida brasiliensis. The sequence continues at coordinate 65,845,030 of CM061257.1, forward strand.
ATCGGAGCACATGCCCAGGCTACCAGCTTGATCCTCAGTAGGGGGTGTGCAGGAGGCAGCCAATCGATGTTTCTCTCTCTCTCCCTCTCTCTTTCTCTCTCTCTAACATCAATGCAATCAATAAAAGATTATATGCTATAAAAAAATAAAAATATTTTAATAATTTAATAAACTCCTTTGAAAGAATTGTTTCTTTTTGAAGCAGTACTTCCTTGTGTAGTGACATGCCTCAGCTTCCTTTATTTTTAGCAGGATCATAATTATTATTTTTATTGCAATAAAGAGACAAATAAGGCTGAAGGGTTGTTTTACAATGGGCCTTATGTAATGGTTACATATTACTGGGATGACCACAGCTTGTTCATTCAACTTTGTAGCTTCAGAAATTCAATTTTATTATTTCAGCAAATAGCAACCAGGGTCTGGATAATTAATTCACACTAACTAAATACAAGAGACGAACTTATAAATGATAATACTTATTGTATTTATTTATACAAGAGATTGACATTTCTTTACTAGAATACAGTTATCTGAAAGGTCTATGAGGAAAGAAAACATGCCTATTAGGTTCATTGTTAAGCCCCTAGAGTTTAGAAAATTAACTTCTTAATTATTTAATTAATAATTATTTAGTTTACTAAATGCAAACTTAGATTCAGGAAATGATAAATGCCTTGAATTAATTTAGGAGATTACATGAGTAATCAGTATTGTTAACAGATTTTTTAAATGTGTTCTTAGAGAATACTTAGTAATAATTGTGCTTGATTTAACACTCAATTTGTTAATCTTATGAATTTAGTATATAATTAATATTACTTTACAAATAATCAATCAATGGCTCTCAAAATATTCATATAAATCTTGTATACCAATAAATCAGAGTATGTGTTACATTTTAATGATTTTTAAACATTAGTCAAAAATTTATATAATGAAATTCTTCCAATGTTTTATTAAAATACCAAGTCTAAAATATCAATTTATCTTAAAATTTTTAGCCAGTTTTAGAGATGAAAATTATACATATTGCAGTGATCCCAAAGCAAATCAAAATGCTTTCCCTAAATCGACATGCTCATACTAGATTTACATTTCTTATCTTTTTCCTTCTTACAGTTGGCTGATGTGGAACTTTTCATATTTCCTTGAGATTTCAGAAATACCTGAGTCTATTTTTGCACTTCTTTAGGGTTTAGTAACCATACCAGACTTAAAAGAAAACGAAAAAGAAAAAGAAAGTCATCTCTTAAGTTTGCAGAATCTGGGTTGTTAACTAGATGATATTCTGTCTAGTCATTAGAATTCGTTGTCCATTCAGGGGTGATTTAGACTCAAGATACTGGCCATCAGGCTGCACTTTACTTTTTCAATTAACTTTACTTGTTGTATGCTGTTAGGCCTTTTTTTAAAGTTCAACCCCAGCTTTGAATGTTGTGCAATATTAGTGTCCTCTCACAAAATCATTTGTTTAAGTTCCGTTTGCTTGTGTTATATACCAATATTCCTATTATTATGATATAGATGCCTGGTATATTAATGTTCTTAAAAACACATGGACTTTCATTATTATATCTTTATTATGTAGAGCTATTAAATTTTTATCCACCAGGAAATGAGAGACTATTTCTGCTTAGTTACCCCTTCTAGATATTTTGCTAATTCATCAAATGTCTGAAACACACAGTTGTGCCCGCGTAGATGCTGGGAATGATTATTAGTGTTAATTAAATGCTGGACTCCTTTTCCGCTTGGTCATTGTGTGTGACATGAGTGCCGATCAGTCTTTTCTATGACTGATAAGGAACTGCTGTATATGGTGCTATTGCTTTACTTACCAGTCTTTCTTAATACAGATGGAAATGCATGTCTTCATAGGGTAAATGTACATATAATCAGAAAAAGAACCCCATATACTAAGTATTTATTAAAAGCAATAGAAATGAAAGGTAGTCTACTCTGTTTGTAGTTTGTGTGTGTGTGTCATCAGAGCCTATTTATATCATTCATATTACCTTTTCTGGTTGAGTATTATGAACTCTTAGCCTTCACGAGACTCAAATTGTTTTATTTAGCCATAGCAATTTTTATGTTTTTATATTGAAAATGTCAGAAATTAGCCAGGGAGAAGCCATTTAGTTTGCTTTCCTTCGCCTCTCAGAACTGCCTCTGACTTTTTACTTTAGACATTTTCTGTGTTTCTTTTGCTAATAACCAAGGAGCCTGGTGCTTTTTTTGTTGGAGGATATTGAGCAACAAGTATCTGACTTGCCCGTACGTGCTGACAGAGGGCAAAAGTATTTTTGCTGCTATTGGTGTCTTATAAGGAGAGATCTGGGGGGATTCACATGGATTTTTCTTCTATAACATATCATGTTGCTATATCTACTTTCCTTTTATTATTAGGTTTCACCAGCTTCAAAGACTCTCCCCCTCATTAATAAGAAAGTTATATGCTTCGTAAGCAAGATATCAAAACAAGGCAATTTAGAATGTGTAGATTTAGGAATAGTTTATCTAGACCAGTAGTAGTTAGACCCCTGCTATTCTAAATGTCAAGGGTTACCTACAAAATAAGACTAAATTTGGAACAATGTAGTGAGATCTCCACATTTGTTAACTTTGTTGGTGTTAGTTTCTTAAATGTTGGAACCACAATGGCATGGTTCTTAATTATTTCCTTGTTAACTTAATTTTTTTAAATTGTGGGTGGATCTCTCACCTGTCAAAATTCAAAAGAAGGTTGAACAATTCAACCTTGAAAAAATCACGCATTCCTCTGGACTTAGGAGCTGCTGGAACCAGGAGCCAGATGACCCACTGCTGTGGTAGTTTTCATTTTTCAAGTAGACTTAAATGGTCGTATCCATACAATGAAATCCAAGGTCCCTGTGATGACAGCATTTTGCATGTTGCAATATCCATCACTAAAAAACCCTTTTCTTATTTCTACAAAAAGGCTCTCTGATCAGCGAGTTTGGGTAAGACACCCATCTTGGACTATCCACAAATACATTATATCCAAGCAGGGCTCGTGTAAGAACCCGGTACCTTTTTCTGTGTGTAGATGGATTGGGTGGGGTGTTTCCAAATACAAGGAAGAAATGCTGTGCTACCCATGGACGCCTACAATGAGGAAGCTGTTCTGACTAGGCCTAACAAGAAAAGGTGACAGTCACACGCCACACACTCATTCATTTCCTCTCTTCCTTTGTTCCAGCCTTCCTTTGTTCTACATGTTGTTGGCTGTGTTAATTTGAGGGGACTGGCAGAACAAAACGCTGTGTGGCTTAACCAGAAGAAATTGCTTTTCTTACAGTTCTGGAGGCCAGAAATACCAGATCAAAGTGCAGGCAGTTTGGTTTCTCCTGAAGCCTCCCTCCCTCCTGGGCTTGCGGATGGCGGCCTTTTTCCTGTGTCCGCATCCTCAACCCTCGGTCTGTGTAGTGTGTGTCCCAATATCCTCTTCCCCTGAGAACAGGCAGGATTGGATGAGGGCCCGCCCATATGACCTGACTTGACTGGAATATCTTCTGGAAAGATTGTGTATCCCTATCTTTAAACATAGTCACATTCTAATCTACTGCGGGTTAGTACTGTAATATGTAGATTTTGGATGGATACAATTAAGACCATGATATTGGTCATTGAAATTTAATACCCAATATAAACTTATTTAGGCTAATTTGAAGCTGGATAAATTTTTACACTTTAATTACAAAAAAAAATTTTTTACCAATATATTCTTGTCTAGCAGATTAAGATTCTCCTATTTGGATAGTGCTTAATAAACACTAGTAATAGTATCTTTACAAAATTTTTCTTCTTAAAACTCTGCCTTTTCCCCATTTAACTTCAATTATGTTTTTTGTTGTTTCAAATTCAAACAATTTTTTTTTTTTTGCAAAATGGGGATGGCAGCTTATCTTTTGATGCCTATATCTTACGACATCTTTTTGATACTATATAAATAAGCAACTTATTCTTAGGAAGTTATCCCTGCCACAGTATATTATAGCGCTTCCAATAAACAGTTGATTTTATTTCAAGTTTAAATTATTAGTTACCTTGTAACTAATACAGATACACTACAATACAATGCAGTACTATGTAATACAATACAAAATAGTTGTAACTTTCATTTTCAGAAAGAAGCACTTAGATTTGGGTATATTTATCAGCTTTGCAACTATTGTACTATATTCATGAATAACTCAGTTCTAAAGTTTAATAGTGTTTAATTATATTTTTTACAGTTAGACTAGTTTATTTATAAATCATAGCATTCTTTAATTCCTAAGAATTAAGGTGTTCAATGTTCACGTGACATCATTAGGCTTTCCTTAATGAATATTTGCTTCTTTAAATAGGAATTCTGGTAACATTCCAGTCAATTGGAAAAATGATTGGAGATGTGGTATCATTTATTATTTGGTTCATTTTCTTGTCTTGTTTTTGTACCTTTGTTATTTCAATCTTAGTCTTTAAATGTAAGTTCTTGCTTTTCTTAATATACTTATTACCTGTCTATATACACAAATACACAAATCAATTCTTGATTCCTCTCTCAAGAATTCCTACCTCTGCATATCACTTTTTCTTCAAGACTTCTCAATATACCCTACTAGTTTACTTTGCTATTTTCCCTCTTAAAAAGAAAGAATAATAAGAAAAAAAAATCTAGCTCTATTTGTGGCATTATGAAAATCAATAGTTAATTTTAAATCTAATTTTTAAAAAAGATTTCTTTGTTTTAAATAGGTTTTTATTGATTTTTTAGAGAAAGAGAGAGGATGGGAGAGAGAGAGAAACATTGATGTGAGAGAGAAACATCGATCTGCTGCCTTCTGCACACCCCCTACTGGGGATCGAGCCCACAACCTGGGCATGTGCCCTGACTGGGAATCAAACCAGGACTTCTCAATCTATGGGATGATGCTCAATCCACTGAACTACACTGATTGTGCATAATTTTTAATCTAATTTATATTTATTTCTTATATTTATCCCTTCTAGTCTAAAGCAAATGATTGAGAAATGATAACTGGATCCCCAATTCCAAGTATGGTCTAAATTAATGTCTCACTGTTGGCACTATGTACAAAATTTGTTTGAGAAACAATTTATTAAATGTATCTGAAGAATGTGACACAGATTTGAAAGATAAATATTAGAAAAATAATTACAAGTTTCAGTTCACAGACTTTTATACATATGAAAAACCTTATATTCTCTTTGTGCATTTCAATAAATACAATCTTATCTTTTCTCATGATCATTAAAGAACTTTTGATTAAAACAAATACTTTCCTGTATTCTAATATCTTTGATACCTGCTCATGTATATATATATTTCAGTTTAATTATACATGTCATTTTATAAAGCTAACATGTAAATAATTGGAAAAGTTAAGATTTTTTAAATAATTCTTGGAATTTTTGTTGGGCTGATAATCTTTTTTTTTTCTTTATTGATTTTAGAGAGAGAGGAAGGAAGAAGGAGAGATAGAAACATCGATGAGAGAGAACATTGATTAGCCACCTCCTGCATGCCCCCCACTGGGGATCGGGCCCACAACCTGGGCATGTGCCCTGACTAGGAATCGAACCGGCGACCTCTTGGTGCATGGGTCAACGCTCAATCACTGAGCCACACTTGCTGGGCAAGGGCTGATAATCTTAAAGATAGTCAAATAATTTCTGGGTATCTGTTAAAACTTTTCAATTCTAATTTGAGGGTTTTGTTGTTGTTGTTTGTTTTGTTTTGCTTCATGGCATCTGCATGTGAATATTTTCTCAGTTTTCCAGTGTTTTGGTTTCTAACTATTGATTTTGCATTTTCTTCAGGATGTTTTGAATAATTTGGGATCTTGTGAACTGGATGAAGATGATCTAATGCTTGATCTAGAATTATTAGAGGAACAAACTCTTCATCCTTCTGGTAAGTATTAAATAAATGCACAATATTATACAACTCTGATCCAGGTCATTTAGCTTTCCTTGATAAGCTAAATATTGTTTAGGCTGCATTCAGTCTTTCCAACCCCTGGTTTGTACAAGGTACTTGCTGGGTATCATGGACTAAAGTCTATGATGGAAATATAAGCCCTCTTAGAAGGTAATTATAAATTTTAAAAAATCTGTAGGACAAAATTTGTTTAAAAGAAGGAAATCCTAATTGAACACTTAATGAAATAGTTAATATTTTTTGGAAGAATATAATAATTATAATCCCAATTTTTAATTTACTTTATATAACCAAATGGAAGGCTTGTGAATTTGAATTTACTGTTTTGTCTTAGTCACTTCAATAATAATTGAAGGTTCATGTTGATACAATAAAGTTGACCTCAAAATTAATAATTACCAATAGCAAGCAACCACAAATACATACTCACACACATATAATTATAGTATGAGATAAATTCTTGTTGAATGAATTAATAAGGGAGCCCATTATATTTGTAATAGTTTAACTTCATATTAAAGCATAAAATATCATGTCTCCAAATACCCAAATTACTCCATTTGAAGCTGTTATAGGAATAAATTGTTAATTCATATTTAGATATTTGACTGGAAAGACAAGCTTTTATTTACCTTTTTATTATGAATAACACCTTTAACACAGTCATTTCCAAGTTAAAGTAGAAACAAAATTAAATTGGAGACAAGAAATTTTGGGTCCTACTACATATATTTGAGAAAATCAACCTCTTGGATTTTAGTGTCCATATTTTTAAATATTATGATTTAGATATAATTTCCAGCTCTAATATTTTGTGATAAATTTTAGTTCATGCAGTATTTTTATATTTTTTAATAATGTCATATTAACAACTGTCAAAAGAAGGTGATAACAGTATATATAAAAATAAATTTATTTATTTATTTATTTATTTATTTATTTATTTATTTATTTATTTATTTATTTATTTTATCCTCACCCGAGGACATTTTTTTGCATTTAATTTCTGATAGAGCGGGAGGGAGAGAGGGAGGAAGAGAGAGAGAGAGAAACATCAATGTGAGAGAGACTGGCTGCCAGACACATCAACTGGCCGCCACCCACAGGACCCCATCTGGGGCCGGGGACGTACTGCAACTGAGGTACGTGCCCTTAGCGGGAACCAAACCCGGGACTCTCTGGTCCATGGGCTGATGCTCTAACCGCTGAGCCAAACCGGCCAGGGGTATAAATTTATCTTTATTGTAGAAAGTATTAGAGAGGTTCCCCCTTTTTGCCCCCATTGACCCCCTCCACGCTGCCCCCCACCCCCAACCTTCACAGCACTATTGTCTGTGTCCATGGGCTATGCATATATGCATATATGTTCTTTGGTTAATCTCTTTTCAACCCTGCTTCCCTCTGAGATTCATCAGTCCCTTCCATGCATTCATGCCTCTGGATCTATTTTGTTCATCAGTTTATTTTGTTCATTAGATTCCACATATAAATGAGTATTTATATTTTTCACACATTGTTTTAGGTTAATATCGATAAGAAGCTACTTAAATTATTTTAGCTGAATACAAACAGAATAACCATTTCTTGAGACATTCTTCTTGCAATTGATTTGAAAGATTTTTTTTACTATAGATTTTTCTCACTTTTATACAGATAACTTATCCAGTTTTGTCATTCGTGTTTACCATTAAAGAGTTACAAATGGTGAGAATGTACACCATTTGGAGGGAAATCTGTCAATCTCTAACAAATTTGTCAATCTCTAGCAAAACTATACATGCATTTACCTTTAGATCCAACTATCCAACTTTTAGAAATTTAATCTTAAGTCAGTGGAAATATGCAAAATAATGTATGAAAATAACTATTCATTGCAATTGGAAACACCTCAAATGTATTTTCAACTGGATACTTGTTGAATATACAGTGGTATAGTAAGCAGTCGTTACAAGGAATAATGAAGGTGGCTGTATGTGTGCTGTAGCATGATAATAAGGATGTATTGTTGTTGGAGAATTTTGCAATGATAGATTAGACCAGCAATCCCTAAACCTGCTAATCAATCTTAATGACAATAAAAGTGTAACAACTAGACATTTTGTCCCTCTTCATGCTTAGAAAGGTACAGAGTCCCACCACTTCTGCCCACAAATACTTATCTACTCTAGTCTCTTGATTAAAGTAAGATTTTATAGGCAGTATTGGGAGTAGGGGCGAGGGGATATTAAATAGCATGATAAGATCACCAGCAACCAATTATAGAATGTGGGGAATTCTACAGGATAATTGGTCTGGTTTATTCAACAAAGAAATGGCACTATAAAAAGTGGCAAATGGAATGTGACATCTTTGTCGGCATACATATTGAAAAAAATACATTTATCGTACAAAGATATTTCTGAGTTACTCAGAGAAATTTGAGAAATGACTAAATTATTACAGAGTTATTTTTGGGGTGTGTGTGGAATACCTTTGTTTTGTTTTGTTTTTTAAGGAAAACTTTTTAAAGAGATGCATGGTTAAAACAATATGATATCTGATATTTGTTTACCTACAAATGTAGAGGTAGGAGTAGCTGAAACAAAGTTGGAAAATTATTGAAAATGATCAATGCTGGCCAATAGATACTTGTGATGAAAGGTTTATTCATTAGTTATAATATTTTTTATATTTTATGCATTTTTAAATATTTTCACAATAAAAAAATAAAATCAAGTAATAATTTAAAAGAATTATAGATAATGGTAACTATCTCAGCTATGTTTGATAGGCAATCATGACAAAGAGCAAAAAATTACTTAAAAATACAGAGTTAGCTCAACTATTTGGGAACAAAAACAAACATCTTTAAACTTCAGTTTCTCTTTTATAAATATGTACTTCATTAGTTTATTGTAAAGGAAATAATGATATTATAAATACTGTGAATCTCCCGAGTCTACTTAAAGATGAAGACAGCTTGGTTGAAGCCAAAACTAAGGTACCTTATGAAGCACTGACTTAACCAAATTGTGCATGAGATAAATGGTGTTACCTTGCATATCTGAAATCCAGCGCTGATAAATGAGATATTCCTTATAGTGACTTGGCTTTATTTAATGTTACTTAATAAAATGTCTTTGGAAACCTGTTTTATATTGGATGCCACATTATAGGGTTTGAAAAAGCTCCAAATATCTGTTTATGCACATTAGCTCAGAAAGAAGAATGTCTGGTTGGTGTTGCACAATTTATTTTCTTTATTAAGTAGTATAATTAAGGGTCTTCTTAGAATATAAGAAGCATTATTGAAAACTGATGTTGATAAAAACTCATTAATGCTAAACAATCTAAAATAATGGTTTAAGTAAAAGTAATTTTCCAAAGTCTCAAAACTAAAATAATATCTTTAAATTCTACTACTCACTGTAAATTATTAAAGGGTTTTAAAAAACTTTATTAGGACAAAAATATCTTTTTTAGCCATAGAGTGTTACTAAAGCAAAGATTCATAGAAGTTGATAATAAGGCCAAGATGAATTTTGTAAAAGACCAGAGAAGTGTTTTTGTTTTAAAAATATTAAGTCCAATATTGTAGTAATTATCATGTGTGGCATTTATAAATTTTATTTAGTTTAACATACAATTAATAATGGTGTCTTATGCGCATGTATGCATAAGTGATGGACATGGACAACAAAGCTGGGGACAGGGTGGGGGGATGGGGAGGAGGGTGTCAATGGGGAAAAAAGGAGAAACATCTGTAACAAAAATAAATTAATAAAAAAAAAAAAAAAGAAAATAAAATAAAAAGTAAGACATGGAAACATTTTACACAAATTCAACCAGGAGCTTTTGGGAAACTCCTAACATAAACTAAATAAAGAAATTAATTCAATCAGCTAAAAATAAATAAATAAATAAATAAATAAATAAATAAATAATGGTTAGGCCTTGGCTGGTGTGGCTCAGTTGGTTTGAGAATTGTCTCGATATATATATCTTTCAGATTTTAAAAACAAAAATTAGTAAATGTAATATTTTTATATATTTTTTTCTTTATTGATTTTAAAGAGAAAGAGGAAGGGAGAGAGAGAGAGAGAAACATCGGTGAGAGAGAATATCAATTGGCTGCCTTCTGCACGCCCCCCCACTGGGGATCGGACCTACAACCTGGGCATGTGCCCTGACCGGGAATTGAACTGGCAACTTCTTGGTGCATGGGTCAATGCTCAACCACTGAGCCACACCGGCCAGGCGTGATCTTTTTCTTTATAGAAAATCAAACAACGTTAATTACGAAATTTATTTTAGTGAACAAAGTTTTAAAATCTCTAATTTAAAAATTCCCTTGCATTTTTCAAAATACATATATTGGATACTGTTCATATTGAGTGATTTAACATGCAGAGAGACAATCTAAAGGACAATAATATGCATAATATATGTACTTTCTGTACTATGAGCAACATGAGCTAAACCATATTAACCAGCCAAGTAAAATATCAGAATACTGCAAACAACAGAAAAAGCCAGTCTGAGTTGTGTGGTACAAGGTGTGTGTCGTAGCAATGTTCATATATTTACACATTTGGATGTGTACCTGTATATTTCATCACACTGTCTTTGAATTTTGTATTTATGACTGTACCTACCTTGGTGAAGGTGGCTCTTTATTACTGTAGTCATAATTCCAGACAGCTTTAATGTGTTTTTTATTTCATTCTTTGCTATCTGTGTGTTCATCTCAAAGAGAATTATAAGTGCACAGTTAGGATTTTAGAAATTTGTTTTTTAACAAGTGCAGTGGACAATTTGAATAAAGTTCCAGGAATCCTTTGAGTATATAAATGTATCCATAGAGTCCTAAGTTAACACAATTCTTTTGTAAATGGAGAGGTAGTACAAACAACAGTACAGATAAAATATCTATTTTATAGTGTAGTAAGTGGGTATTATTATTATTTTTTTTAATGAAGCAAGAAAGGACAGTTTCAGAGAAAGAAAGGTATATGAATTCAAAGTGAATTCCCACAAGGACACTTGCCTTAAGGAGAAAAAATAAAAGCACTGTTCTAAATAATTTACTCTGACCTTGGCATTATCTGATTTTTATCTTTGTAAATTCTAATTTAAAAGCCAAGCTTTTAGATTAAAAAGGCTATGGATAAGCCTTCCAGATGTCTTGTATTACATTTTTTTCTTGAATTAATGCTTAAATCACTTTTCTGGATAATATTATTTATGAACAATTAATATGCATTATGTTTCAAATACAAGATTATAAATTTGTTTAATACCAGACATTTTATTTATTTTGAACTATTATATTTATTTTTTCTCTATTGAATAAATTATTTATAATGCACATACAATCACATAGTTTAAAAAATGGGATGCTATTATTTATAGCTTGATGAATTAAAAAATATATTACTAACCCTACCCAACTTTTTATATCTCTCTTCACTCTCTTAATAATCTTGGTATGGTTTTGCTTTGGCCTCAAAGAGTCATGGAAGATGTTAGCAGTAATGTTGGTTAGATATACCTCAGCTGTGTGTTTTTTAGGGAAAAAAGTAGTAATGAAATTGTATATGTCTAAGACTCAAATAAGTGACCTGAAGTATTTTTTTTTACAGTGAAATACATGTTTTGAAATATACAATCTGTCAAAGGAAAAATACCAGCAATATATTTTTGCTTAATTTTTAAAGGTAATTTAAAATTTTTGTGTTTAGGATTTTGTCTGATCATGAAAACATTTTGCAAAATAATAATCATTTGAGGAAAATAGGGTAAAAATAAAAGAGGGGTATGAAAAATAAGATGAAGCCATAGGTAACATGGGCACACAAAACGTACATTAGTATTACCAGTGAGTGGACAGTGTTACTTGATGTGTTCTGCTAGCACATGTGATGTAAGAAACAACCAGTTACATGACTAAAACTATAAGCTATCATTTAGTCAATCAATCAATGCATTTTTTCAAATAGAGAAATGCCTATTACTAAAAACTGAAAGACATTTTGCTGACATGTCTTCATTAGGGATAAATAAGTTGATGTCAAGAACAATTTCTTCAGCAACTGCTTTCAGTACAAGCTGGTGGCTTGTAGAAGCAATTCCAAGTGGTGACATGTCCGTGTAGCCACAGCTCAGAGCTTTAAGAGGATTTCGCTTAATCCAAAAATAAAGCCCATTTTCTTGTCCTTAGTTCATATTCCTTGGGTAATTTTAATGTTGAGAATAGTTCAAGTTCACGTCGTCAAGCATTTTCTTCAGTCATAAGGTAAATCCGTAGAGACTAATAGAATCTCTAATGTTCAGCACTCTTACTTCTTGATGCGTCTGCCAAAACGAACTCTTGGAAATGTAACCCTTGTGTTACTGAATAAGATAACTGCTACAAATAGATGTTATCACAGCACCAGTTAAATAGCAAATAGTATAAGTATATTCTTTTCCACAATGAACTAGAACACGGTGATATTTCTATGTAGGCCGTTCCTCATAGTGGCCGGGGCTGTACCTGGCTAATTTGACAGAGAAGCATCATAATTAATTAAATGAGTTAAAGTTTAAAAGGAAAGAAGGCTAAGATACAGTTCGCTGTTACCTGTTTGGAACATATTCATTACAATCCTGTTTCTCTGATTCTTTCCTTGGCTGCTGTGTCAACCCCAGGAGTGGGTTGTATATAAGGGTTAGCAATTAGTAGCTGGAGATCTAATTGATGGGAAGGAAAACTGAATGCCTACCATGAGCTATGCTCTTTTCCTCAGCTATCTCAAGTTAATCCTCACGATAACTCTCATAGAGAAAATTTCATCTAAAGATCCATTCCAACTGATGAAACGACAAATTGATATAAAACGAGAATAGCCACTTTGGAGACATGCATATCCAATTAGAATTCCAGCTTTGTCAAATTGTCCTTGGGCAAGTGATTCCATCTTTCTGAGCCCATTTGTAAAATGACAACAGTAATATCTATCTTAAAATATCCTACCTAAATGGGTGACATATTTATATGTAAAGTGCCTTTCACATTTGCCTGGAATAAAATAGGAATCTAGTACAAGTTGATTACCTCTTGAAATTTTAGTTTTAATTCCTTGTCAAAGAGTTTGTCCTATCATTGGTTATTTTTCATAGTCCTTAATATCTTAATGATTCATCATTATTATATATTATTTTAAAATATGCTTTCTTACTTGAATTTTTATTATCTAAATTTTGTGAACATTTCAAATGTTTTGTTAGTACTTATTACTCAAAAATTAATCAGGGCACTTTGCTTGTAACAGGCATTTCTTTGTGTTAAAACCAATGCATTGAAAGGCATGCAAACATTTTTTTTTGAAGATATTAGTCATTAGTCTAAAATACTACAACATATTTAAAATAGCAATTCCTCAAAGTAAGATTAACTCCTATGTTAAATACTTTAAAACGTTTTAACCCCAAATTTTAATATTCTGAGAGAAAGCAGATTGTTACTTTGTATTAAATTTGATTTTAAATTAACAATTTGCAGATAAGTTACTCCATTGAAAATACATGTTACTTACATATTATTCTTCGATAAAATGAACTTAATGGTCATTTAGATGATTGAGTGAAGAAATTTTACATTTTAAAAATTATTTATGTTAGACATTATATTTAAAAAACACCTAGAGCAGTATCTCTTGGTATATGTCCGGATGCAAATGAGGAAGTAATGGTCCAATGATATCAATTAGAAAGTAATTAGGTAGTTGCTAAATTATTTTGAGTTTGATGAACAAGCAACATAAAATTCTGCAGTGAGTTAGGAACTCCTCCTGTGACTATTAATTAAGGAGGTAATTTTTGTTATTAATTTTAAATGGGTTATAACAGAACAGAGTAGAGATGACACCCTAGTGGCTTTGCTAACATGAATGGTAATGTACAAATTACAACATTCACACAGGGAAAATTGTAAAAATAAACCATAGGTTTTTACAACTTTGGTATGTCTGGGTCAGGAAAAGTACGTATCAAGTATCTTCAATTTGACTGTTGAAAACTAAGAAACATATGACACTTAGCTTTAGAAGTCTAATATCGCAGCTAGAAATCGGGACTCTGGACGCATCTCAGCCAACAACCAGGCTATGTAAACCTGAGCAAATTGTTTAATCTCTCTCAGTTTCCCTGTCTTCATTTGAACAATGGGAGCAACAAAAATATCTACCTTATAAACTTGTTGTGAGAAATAATAAGTTTAAAAGGCCCAATAGAAAGCTCTGTCTCATGTCTGGCATATACTATTTTTTAAGAACTATAGCTGGTTTTTATACTATGCATGATAAAATATGATATACCTGAGGATTAATAGGAATCCAATCTTGCAAATATTGGTGAATTTTCCAGTCTCTATTAATAGAATATCTCAACCACATTTTCAAGTATAGTATTTCTCAAATTTTAACTATAGAAAGTCACCACACATGCAATTAATTTTGTGACTCTCATGCATTTCAAAGCTTTTACAGTTATAGCATTATTAAGATAATAAAAGAATAACAAATAACTTTTTTGTTTGTTAAGTGCCAATTCAGTGAGTTAAAGAATAACTTTCAGATTTGATAAAATTGAAGCTTTGAGCAATAAAATGTTACAGGCAGTGGTTGTCTTACCTGGACCAAAATTTTTTCTTAGTCTGAAAGCTCTGTGTTTAATGATTATGCTTCTTTTTACTAATAAAATTAATTTATATAAAATTTTAAAACTACAGTTACATTGAAACATTTGTTTCAAATGGGCTCTTCTTTCTAGTAGCCTTTTCAGTTATCAGCATCACTTATATATGTTTGCTTTGGACTTCATGCAAGAAGCTAAAATTATATTTATTTACTGAAGCATCTGTGTTGTGCCAAGGACTGATCTAGGCACTAAGTTGTTTGTATTTTTGCTTGTGTTTAAGCAACAATTTATAAGCACTTTGGATGATCTCATTTAATTCTATCATCAAGTCTCTGGAAAGTACATATATTACTATTTTTGATCATGGATGAAAGGATGGAAACACAGAACAGCATCGTGATTGGTCCAGAATTACAATCTAGTTAAGTGGCAGAACCAGAGTTTAAATTATACTGTTGTGACTTGATGCCTACCTACTATTTTCACTATGCAAAGCTCTCAGTGACGTGTAGTTTCTAGATAGAGCAGTTATAGTAAAGGTGCATAATGTTCTGTTGTAATATGCTCTTTGGGTAACAGGTGTAGTAAAGATGCAATTGCGACATTCGTTGTTAAGCTGGTACTATTGGTTTTTCATTTCTATTTTCAGTTAGAGTACTTGTTATCTGCTCAATAGCCACTAGATGGAAATCTTGTTCTGATAATGATGATACTAATCTTCTAAACATTTGTATTCTGCTTTACAGTTTACAAGGGATTTCAAATATGTTTTCTTCTCATCAAATTATCACAATAACACTTTGAAATAGGTGTTAATATCCTAAGTACAGTGGAGGAAGCAAATACTGTATGGTTAAAATATTTATTGAAGTTCACACAGTTAATATTAACCCAGATCTTAACATTAAATGCCAGGGTATTTTTTCACTATCTTTCTAGACCTTGCTGCTTCTAATTTTACATACAATTCTAATAAATTTGTCTACATATTTTCCAAAGCCATTGAAAATCATAGTAACATCTTAGGAGAGGAGAAATGTTTGTTTCAAGCAGACATGTTTAATGTGGAGAAAAATAAAAACTGCTCGTCTAAAAGGAAAAGACAAGGCAAAAGCTTTGAAAAGTAGACAAAGTCATGAAGCAGAACAGTATTGAATATATTACTCCATAGCATTTTAAAAAGTATTATAGCCCCGAATCATCAAGAAAAATGCGATATTCTGCCTACTCTGATAAGATGGTAGGCTGTATAATTCACTTTGGAAATGTAGTTATCTAAACTTTTATTTTTACTCTTTAATATGTTAAGGGAAAACAATTCCTAGTTCTTCATAAACTTTATCCAGAAGTATCAGTTTATAAAGATTCCATATTGCAAAAATTTGAATATATTTTAAAATACATTTAAAATTTATATATATATTTATATTTTTTACCCATATTTCTTCCCCCAAGTTCCTACAAATTACTGAATGGGCATAAGGACAGTTGTGTAAAAATGTTCACTAATTGTTGTCTTTGAAAAAGCAAGAATTTATTTATGTTTTACTGATAGGGTATTGCAATCATGGTATTATTTAAACTTAAGACTATACAATTGTCAGTAATATCTATTTTCAGTGTAGGTATTTCAAGATTTTAGTGGTTTTTGTTCACTTGTTGCTTTTGCTTGACCAGTTCATTAACTGACTAATTGATCAATTCATTAACTTAATATTGAGTTTTTAATTATAATTTTTAAAAATATTAAACTTGTTCAAAATGTGACATTTGCCTGTGCACGTTATTTTCTGTATTCAGTTCACTGTGTTAAGTGCTGTACTTAAATGAAGAAGAATGGACAGAGCTGGAAGAGAATTCCAGATCATCTGAAGTAGCCCCCTTCTGCTTCTGCGTCCTATGAATATTCAGCGTTTTAGAGGTCTCATTCAGGGTTATGCTGTTATTCTGTAGTACAAACAGGCCTGTTAATAAGAAATTGACTAGCTCCATTTAGTAAGTACAATTGTAAAATTAATTATTTTATTTTTCATATAATTGCCCACAGAGTAAATCATCTGTATTTGTGCATTTCGAAGAGCCTCTGGCTATTTTGCCTGTCAGACTTTGCTATACTTCAAGAAGATTGCTTCACTACAAAGAGGGCTCTTAGGTAGAATAGTTTTCAAAACCTAATCAACTATAGTTGAAAAATGTTTACACATTCTGACCTAATTTAATATTAAATGACAACAATTTTAATGAAGTCGTAGAATTGACTTGTAACCTGCTACTGCAGCGTTTACCATTATTAACTCTCCTCTGCTGTGCCAAAGGGCAGTCCGTGGCTCAAGTTCATTAGAGGATACAGTCAAAGGGAAAGATTTCTTTCATCCAGCCTGGTTTTTCTGGAGCAATTAGAAATAAAATATGTGTCTCGATATGAAATTCCATGGCCTCTTACAATTATGTGGTGACATCGCCACACAATTGCTTGAGTGATGCCCACAACCTCCGCTGTCACTATCAAAATGAACAAGTAATTAAGAAAGCAAATGCTGGTCTTTGTTCTGAATAAGTAGGATATTTATGTATTTCAAATTGTACACCAACAAGAAAAATAACCACTGAGATGAAACATAATTTTCTCCAGTGCCTGAGGCAGAAAATAGAGAAATAATAATGAACATTTCACACTATTATAACAAATTAAATTATAATGGTATACACTGAAAACAATTACAGAATTTCTGTTCCTTGGATTATGAAAATTTAATAGCACTGTTTTATCAGGTGTTACTATAACATGTTGCCCTTTTTATTTATATTTTGATTTTCCATTGTAATTAAACTTTCCAAGAGTCTAGAATTAGGGATCTCTTATTCTTACTAGGACCACCTTTTGTACAACTGGACTTCTTAATATGCGAGGATAACTTAAATACAGCCATCATTTGTCTGAATAATTAGTAGACTTGAGTGATGCCATGATTATGCTGGCTCCCCAAACTTTTGCTAAGAAAGACCTCAGGTTATTCTTTACTGAGGTAAGGGGAAAATGTCACCTCCACTGAACTCTGGTCATTTTTTGGAGGGGGAAGGACACGTTAGGATTTATTGAGATTTGAAAAATTTGGTATAAAGCATGCCTTTCATTATAGGAGCTTGATGGGGATTGGGTAAAGATCATGATATAACAGTTTAGGAGAGTAGGATTGGGAGCATCAAGGTGAGGATTTTAAGGTGAAGGATTTTAGGATTTTTAGGGCATAAGCTATTTGTTGATGCCTTTTTTATCGAAGAATTGGTGGGTCTTTGTGGAAAATCCTATAATGAACAATAAAATTATTTGGAATAGTTAAGTTATTCCAGTAAAGACAATGAAATAGTAAATTGATATTCATGTAGACAGTCATCTACCTGTTTGGGGATTGGTGGTTTTAGGTCTGAATCTCCCCACTGAGGGAGACAGAAGGACGGACCATTTTTAACTGGGGCGTGATCAGTCCAGATTTTTACTACTGTTTGAAGTGTCACAATCACATACCAAGTTGTTCTCTAATCATCCATAAAAGTCAGATTTCTCTCTCCCTCCTGTTGAATGAGCTTTGCTCGACTGGATTGTCTGATGGAGGAGCAGCTGGGTAACATCATTTAAGACTCTGATGATGATGCATCTGAACTACAACAAAAACAGTAAAAAAAGGGCTTCTGATTGGGGTTTATTGTTCACTCTCAGCTGGAAGTTGAGTGTCCAGATTAAACAAGAGAATAATCCCTATTCTGAAGAGCCTACAGATATGGGGTTGTTAACCAAACTACCTAATTTTCTTTTTAATTTTTTTAATACTTTTCTTTATTAATTTTAGAGAGAGAAGAAGGGAGAGGGAGAGAGAGATAGAAACATCGATGAGAGAGATCACCAATTGGCTGCCTCCCGCATGCCCCCCACTGGGGACCCGGCCCACAACCTGGACATGTGCCTCCTGACCAGGAACCGAACCAGCGACCTCTTGGTGCATGGGTGGATGCCCAACCACTGAGCCACACTGGCTGGGCCAAACTACCTAATTTTCTGATGTCTTGCTTTTAGGCAGGGTATTTTGGGTAAGAGGACAAAACTGTCTCCCGCCTAGGCCTCAAATGAATATTTGAAAAAGGTTTTTATAGAACGAAGGAATCTCTCCCGATCTAAAATATTTTAACACCCTGTCTCAATAAAACCTGTTCTCAACATCCTAAAAATGGTAAGAAATATAAGAACATCATTTGAATGATGGATCAAACCAGCTTGTCATTATAAATTCGTCCATATTGGAAGATGATTAAGAGACCTAAAAAGTCTCTTTTACTGTTTCTGTGAGATGTTGACTGCTAACTAAACATCACTCATGCACTGAAAGATCTGGGCTCTTTTGGGATATCTTGGCACCGATAATAACTTGGGTCTGTTCCCTCAATTAGAGCACTCATAGATTGGAAAATTATTAAGATACATATTGTTTGGGGAAAATAATGATAAAAATATTCTAAGGAAAATGGAAATAGAGTTATCACCAATTTTGCCAGGTGGTTCTTTTAAATAACATATTTCAATGATTTCAAGATTCACATTATTTCACATTTTAATATCTGATACTGATGTATTTGTAATGAAGATATGTAAGTATTGTGTCCTAGGTGAACAGTAATCTTGTTTGTTCTGAAGAGGTACATAGAAGGTATGTCTTACAACCAATGGTGTCTTAGATCCAAAAAATATATTAGATAAGAAAAATAGAAATCTCAGAGACACATAGTAAAAGGTGAAATATTAACCTGCGTATCTATGACTTCAAATCTCCTCGATTTAGAGAATCCAGAATAGCCTCCAATTCTGATGGGATGCCCTTAACAGGATTATTTCCCTTTGCATTGCCTTGTTATTTTTCAAGGTAAAGTATTTATCATCTTCAGTATAGTACAGCTACAATACTCATGTCTCTACTTGCGTACATGGATTATATAGTATGTTTTATTGTTTTGTACCTGTCCATGCATTTGTATGTTCATATTTTTCCTAGCCCTACGTACTAAGATGTTCATCATTCTTATATATTAAATATACTATCTTTGAGCCTAGCCGGTGTGGCTCAGTGGTTGAGCATCGACCCATGCACCAAGAGGTTGCTGGTTCGATTCCCACTCAGGGCACATGCCCAGGTTGTGGGCCAAATCCCCAGTGGGGGGCATGTAGGAAGCAGCCAATCTATGTTCTCTCTCATGGATGTTTCTATCTCTCTCTCTCTCCCAATCCCATCCTCTCTCTCTAAAATCAATAAAGATTAAGAAAATTTAAAAAAAAAACACTACCTTTGAGAGATTTCTGTTACTGAGAATTACATTTTTCTCTCATATTCTACATTTTTATCAGTGTGTGAAAATAAGAGGTCAATTTCAATTGTCACTCAGAAATATTGACCACAGAGTCTCTTCAGTTTAAGCCTCTCTCATGATGTACAGATATATGTATTTAACAGTCTGTTGGCAATTTTATCCAAAACTGTCAGTTATATGCATAGATTCGAGATTAACCTTATTCTTTCTGCCTTATAATGTGTTCTTGCCCTATTTATTTATCTCTTGGTAAATGACACCAACATCATGCAGACTACAAAATTTGAAAGCAGCTCTTTTTAGCTTTAATTGATTCTACTTTTTATCTATTCTTGATTCTAAACCCTTCTCTCCACAGTTCTTATTTCAACCATTAATCAGGACCGCTCCGTCTCTCCTCTGATTCTCTTGCTAGTTGGTGTTTTGAGGCCCTTTCGCTGACTCCACGGGCCAGTAGTGCCTGTCTTTCTTTGTTTCTTTCTTTCCTTGTTTCTCTCTCTTTCTCTTTCCCTCCCCTCCTTCTTCTCCCTCCCTTCCTCCCTCCCTTCCTCCCTCTCTCTCTCTCTCTTTCTCTTACTGTCAAACTTGATGCAGAACTCAATACCTCTTTCAGTTGTCCTTCCCTTACCACATCCCACAAGATTTTTCTATCACATAAAACTTTTCATGATTAATGTTGACTTAATTTCAGATTTTGGAGACATGGGCAGTAATCACTTGGTGCGGGGGAGAGCGCGGCAGCTGAAAATACACGGAGCTGAGAGAGAACGTGAAATCTTCCAGTCTCATTCTGCTCTCTTCTGGACTTTCCTTTCTTTCCTGCGGCCACGTTCTTCTCCAAATTCTGGCCATTTGTCCTCTTCCTTTCTTTAGTTCACGCAAAGCAGATCTAAGGCTACTCCCAGGTACCAGCTGGCTCCCAGGCCCAAAGGCACAGACTCCAACCCCAGAGCAGTTCTCCAACACAAGCAGGGCTCTTCCCAGCTGGATTCTCCTAACTCCTGCTAAAGGGGTGGCCTAGTCTCTCTCTCATCACATAGGCTTGCCTCCTGTTTTATCTCTGTTTGACCTCCGCGAGTCGATTCTCCATATTACCCACAAAGTGTGCTAACACACCAATCTGACATTGCTCACTCATGTATTTCCAATTTTTTTCATTATTCCCCATTACCTTCATTATAGATTACAATTTCCTTAGCATGGCTCACGGAGTTCCTAAGCTTCTCATCACATTTTCTACATAAGATAGACTTCCAGCAAATACTCAGTGAAGGTGTACTTACTATAGGTCCTAGAAATATGATATCAGACACGAGACATGTTGCAGCATATGGTGTAATGGAACATTCTATTATGAAACAATTGTTAAGGAGAAAAAAGAGCAGTGTACAGTGAGTGGAAGGGTATGGCGATTTTGGTGGTGAAGACAGACTTCCTGAGAAGGTGACAGTTAGGCTTTGCAAAAAGGGTACGTGGGGAATAGATGTGATGTTTTAAGTGCTGTTTCCTCTTCCTGAAATGTTCTTTCTTTTCTTATTTACTATCAGTGTTCAACAAAGTCTGAAAACCATCGATTTATTGATGTTGATAAAGGTGCTCTTGAAAAAATAAGTGTACTGAGGCAATGATGAAAAGGGCTAAATAAACAAAAGATATTATATTCAGGGGGAAGATTTAGGAGAGGTTGTACTTGAACTGTATTTAAATAATGGACAATAAAGTTTGGGGTGGGGAGGCATTCCATGAGCAAGAATCAATATAAAAAAGAGTTTAAGGACATAAATATTTAAGTATATCTGAAAAATAATAAAGGGTTAGACCAGCCTTTTGAAAGCAACTATTACTTGGGCATTATACGTAACATTTTTAATCTTGCTTTTATTTTTTTGTCAAGTGTTTTTAAATAGTCAAAAACATAGTAAGCCTTTGCTTCTGACTTTTGCTATAAAATAAAATAGTAAATGTGTAAATATTTGAATAAAGGAATAAGTAGTTATTTTTCAATGTAAGGCTCTGCTGATACATGTCAATAAAAATTGTCCTAAAGCATTAACCAGGAAAGATGGTTTTGTGAATTGGATCTAGGCAATATTCTTTTCCAAATAACTCTGTACTTCTAATTCTAGAAGAATTGTTTCCAAGTTGTTCTGAAATATGAAGTGATCTTAAAAAATTTTAGATAATTTTTTTAGAAATCTTTTAAAATGTGTTTTTATGAGCCAAGAAAGTAATATATCTGCAGAAAAACAATGAACTTTACATGCAAAAGTTTAAAAGTAATTATTAAAGCCAGCTTTGTTTCTAACCAGCTAAAAATGTGAAGGGCCATTTCATGTGTCTGATAGCCAAATATGTGTTCATATTTTTTATTCTAGTGGGATGTGATACAGATACTTTTCCTAATTCAGCTGCTTAGTTCTTTGAGGATTCTTTTTCTAGAAAGTGGACAATTAGGACAAAAAGGATTAACATTATTACACATAGCATATTATTTTAGAAAAGGAAGGGAACTGATATATTCTAATCTAACAATCTTTATATATGCGGAAATCCAAATCCATGAGTAAAATAACTTACTGTCATCTAACTTGCAAAAAATAGAATATAGAATAGAACATTTTGAATCAATTTTAGATATATATTTTAGTAAAATTAATGCATGTTATGAATTAAAATGTAAGTTAAAGCTTTAAGGATGAGAAAAATGGCGGCGGAGTGAATGGAAGCTGCACAGACGATCTCCCTGGACCAAACAGGAATTACAACTAAAATAAAGACAAATCATTGGAAAAAAGCAACAGAAAAGCAGTGGGAGAGGACCATATAACCAGGGACACTGAACAATCCTGGTAGGATCTGCGGAAGCTCAAGAGGGTGGCAGGCTGGGTGCCCACGGACAGCAGCGATCTTAGCTGTGAGCAGCGCCCTCGGGGTTAAAATTCCAAGTGGCTCCACAGCGAAGAGGGCCGGGACAGAGCACTAGATTGGCTACAGCCACTCATCTTGGGCTCCGGCAGAGGGAGGGGAGACTGGACTGGAACTGTGTGGGGACACCTGGGATTTGGGGGGCGATCAAAGTTTGTGCTCAGCCATGGCCACAAAGGACAGTGGCTAGCTTGCTCCTTCCTGGCCACACAAAATGGTGGCCAGCTTGCTCTTTCCCGGAGCTGTGGGGAGAAAGAGTAGCCCCTCCCTTGGAGATTCAGCCCCCTCCAGGTGAGGCAAAGAAATGCAAAATGAGGCCCATTAACAACCAGCATCTGCCCCACCCTCTGGAAATCCTCTTACACTGAACACCTGAGGGAGTCTCTCATTCAACTGAGAACCCAAGGCTTTTCAAGTTACTGAGGCTAATAACCTCCATGCAAAAAGCTAGAGGACAACTGAACCTTTCCTGGGCTTGGAAATCTACCCAGGAAAGTAAGACTTGACAGTGGTGTTTAATGTGGGCCCTGCTGAGCTCGTCCAAACCCAGTAGAGGGAGCCACAAACAGCAGAACACAAACACCCACAGGGAAAATTTGGCAGGCTCCAAAACCCACTGAGATAGCCAAAATGGTGAAACAAAGAAACAAATCCAGAATGAAAGAGCAAGAGAATTCTATGGAAGATGAGATAAATGAAATGCAGTTAAGCAAGTTATCAGAGGTAGCGTTCAGAGCCATGATCTTGAGGAAGCTCAACAGCATGAGTAAGGACATCAACACCATGAGTTAAGATATAGAAACATTGAAAATCAACCAAGTGGAAATGAAAAACCACAAAGAAGAAATGAAGAATGACATAGCAGAAATAAAGAATACATTGGAAGGACTAAACAGCAGAGTAGAAGAAGCTGAGGACCAGATCAGTGAATTAAAAGACAGGGTAGAAAAAAACCAACCAATCAGAAAACCAAAAGGAAAAAAACAATTAAAAAACAGGAAGACAGCTTAAGAAAACTGTGGGACAACTGGAAACATAATAATATTCGCATCGTAGGAGTCCCCGAAGAAGAAAAAAATGAGCAAGGGTTACAGAATATATTTGAAGAAATAGTGACAGAAAACTTTCCTAACTTGGTGAAGGAAGAAGGCATTCAAGTTCAAGAAGCACAGAGAGCCCCAAGTAAGAAGAACTCAAACAGGCCCACACCAAGACACACAATAATTAAAATGCCAAAAATTAAAGACAAAGAGAAAATACTAAAGGCAGCAAGAGATAAGCAACAGGTTACCTACAAAGGAACCCCCATTAGGCTATCAGCTGACTTCTCAACAGAAACACTACAGGCCAGAAGGGAATGGCATGAAGTAATGAAGGTCATGAAAAACAAGGATCTGAATCCAAGACTACTCTATCCCGCAAGGCTATCATTCAAAATAGAAGGTCAAATAAAGAGCTTCCCAAACAAAAAAAAGGCTAAGGGAATACACTAGCACCAAACCAGCACTGCAAGAAATGTTAAAAGGACTGCTGTAATTAGTAGAAGAAATAGGAAGAAAAATATAACCCCACTAAACAAAAATGGCAATAAATAAGTACATATCAGTAATCACCTTAAATATAAATGGATTGAATGCTCTGATCAAAAGACACAGAGTAGCTGACTGGATAAGAAAGCATGACTCACATGTATGTTGTTTACAAGAGACCCACCTCACAACAAAAGACTCACATAGGTTGAAAGTGAAGGGATGGAAAAAAATCTTCCAAGCAAACAGAAAGGAAAAAAACCTGGGGTAGCTATACTCATATCTGATAAATTAGATTTCAAAATGAAGGCCATAACTAGAGACAAAGAAGGCCACTACATAATATTGAAAGGAAGATATAACTTTTGTGAACATATATGCACCCAATTTAGGAGCACCAAAATATGTTAAAAATCTTCTGGAGGACTTCAAAGAGAAATCGACAGCAGTGCAATCATAGCAGGGGACTTCAACACCCTGCTGACATCACTGGATAGATCCTCTAGACAAAAAATTAACAAGGAAACAGAGACTCTAAATGAAGCAATCGATCAAATGGATTTAATAGATACCTACAGAGAATTATACCCCGAAACTGGAGAATTCACATTCTTCTCAAGTGCACATGGGACATGCTCAAATACAGACCACATGTTAGGACACAAACTAAGTCTCTACAAGATCAAGGAGATTGAAATCATATCAAGCATCTTCTCAGATCCTAATGGCATAAAACTAGAAATCAATTGCAACAAGAACATGCAAAGACATTTGAAAACATGGAGGCTAAATAGCATGTTATTGAACAATGAATGGGTTACCATGGAGATCAAGGAAGAAATTTAAAAATTCCTGGAAACCAATGAAAATGAACACACAACAACAAAAAATCTATGGGATGCAGTGTAAGCAGTTCTGAGAGGGAAATCCATAGCACTACAGGCCCACCTGAAGAAACAAGAAATAGTTCTAATTGACTACCTAACCTCACAACTTAAAGAACTAGAAAGCAAACAAAAAGAAAACCCCAGAGTAAGTAGAAGGAAGGAAATAGTAAAGATCAGAGCAGAAATAAATGGCATGGAGAGCAAAAAAAAAAAAAAAAAAAATTCAAAGGATCAATGAAACAAAGAGCTGGTTTTTTGAAAAGATAAACAAGATTGATGGGCACTTAGCTAGACTCACCAAGAAACAAAGAGAGAGAACCCAAATACACAAAATCAGAAATGAAAGAGGAGAAGTAAAAACTGACACCACAGAAATACAAAGGATTGTTAACAAATACTATGAACAATTATACGGCAAAAAATTGGACAATCTAAGTGAAATGGACAAATTTCTAGAAACACATAGTCTCCCAAAACTGAACCAGGAAGAGATAGAAAACTTGAACAGACCAATAACAATGAAGGAAATTGAAGATGTAATCAAGAGTCTCCCAGCAAACAAAAGCCCAGGCCCACATGGCTTCACGGGGGAGTTTTACCAAACATTCAAAGAAGAACTAAAACCCATTCTTCTCAAACTATTCCAAAAAATTCAAGAAGAAGGGAGACTTCCAAACTCGTTTTATGAGGCCAGCATAATTCTAATTCCAAAATCAGAAAAATACACTACAAAGAAAGAAAACTACAGGCCAGTATCCCTGATGAACATGGATGCCAAAATCCTTAACAAAATTCTAGCAAATCGGATCCAGCAATACATCAAAAAAATTATTCATCATGACCAAGTGGGATTCTTCCCAGGGATGCAAGGCTGGTATAATATTTGCAAATCAATAAAAGTGATACACTACATAAACAAAATGAAAGAAAAAAAAAACATATGATCATTTCAATAGACGCTGAAAAAGCATTCAACAAAATCCAGCACCCATTTCTGATAAAAACGTTCAGCAATGTAGGAATAGAGGGATCATATCTCAACATAATAAAGGCCATATATGAAAAACTTGCAGCCAACATCATACTCAATGGAAAAAAACTAAAAGCATTTCCTTTAAGAACAGGAACAAGAGAAGGATGCCCACTTTCGCCGCTCTTATTTAACATAGTACTGGAAATCTTAGCCACAGCAATCAGACATGAAGAAAAAATAAAAGAGATCCAAATTGGAAAGGAGGAAGTGAAACTGTCATTATTCACAGATGACATGATATTATACATAGAAAACCCTGAAGACTCCATCAAAAATCTACTAGACTCAATAAATTAATTTGGCAAAGTAGCAGGATACAAAATTAACGTCAAGAAATCGATGACATTCTTATACACCAATGATGAACTCACAGAAAGAGAAACTATAAAAACAATCTCATTTACCATCGAGGCAAAAAAAACTAAGATACCTAGGAATAAACGTAACCAAAGAAGTAAAGGACCTATTTGCAAAAAACTACAGGACATTGAAAAAAGAAATAGAGGAAGATATTAAAAAGTGGAAGCACATACCTTGTTATGGATTGGAAGAATTAACATCATTAAAATGTCCATACTACTCAAAGCAATCTATAGATTTAAAATACCAATGACGTATTTCACAGAACTAGAACAAATACTTCCAAAGTTCATATGGAACCAAAAAAGACCCTGAATAGCCACAGTAGTCCTGAAAAAGAAGGACAAAGTAGGCGGCATCACAATACCGGATATCAGGTTATATTACAAAGCTACTGTAATCAAAACAGCCTGGAACTGGCACAAGGACAGGCACATCGATCAATGGAATAGAACAGAGAACCCGGAAATTGACCCAAAACATTATGCTCGATTAATATTCGACAAAAGTGGCAAGAGCATACAATGAAGTAAAGATAGCCTCTTTAATAAATGATGTTGGGAAAATTGGACAGCTACATACAAAAAAATGAAACTAGACCATCATCTTACACCATACACAAGAGTAAACTCAAAATGGAAAAAAGACTTAAATGTGACTCATGAATCCATAAAAATCCTAGAAGTAAATGTAGGCAACAAATTTTCAGACATCATCCGCAGCAGAATTTTCACTGATACATCACCTAAGGTGACAGAAACAAAGGAAAAAATGAACACATGGGACTGCATCAAACTCAAAAGCTTCTGCACAGCAAAAGAAACAACCATCAAAACAGATAGGGAACCCACTCTATGGGAGAGCATAATTGCCAATGATACATAAGATAAGGGGTTAATTTCCAATATATATAGAGTGCTCATACAACTCAACAAAAGGAAGACAAAGAACCCAGTTAAAAAATGGGAAGAGGAACTAAATAGACACCTCTCCAAACAGGACATACAAATGGCCAAGAGACACATGAAGAAATGCTCAACATCACTAATCATCAGAGATTTGCAAATTAAAACAACAATGAGGTATCACCTCACACGTGTCAGAATGGCCGCCATCAACAAATCATCAAACAACAAGTGCTGGCGAGGGTGTGGAGAAAAGGGGACTCTAGTACACTACTGGTGGGAATGCAGACTGGTGCAGCCACTGTGGAAAACACTATGGTGTTACCTCAAAAAATTAAAAATTGAATTGCCATTTGACCCAGTGATCCCACTTCTAGAAATATACCCAAAGAAGCCTGAAACACCAATCAGAAAAAATACATGTACCCCCATGTTCATAGCAGCACCTCTATGGTCCTAAGTGTATATGCTTATGATTGGATGTAGATCTTGGATTCCAAGTGTATTTTTAATTTGATTTTAATTATATTCAGTAATATATATTTATATGTGCTAATTTTGAGCCTAGAGGCATGATGAGATTTTTGTTATTCCAGAATAAAGCAAACTGTACTCTTAATGATTAGAATATAATGTTAATCAGCACCATTTTCAATCTAGCTTTTATTATAGCCACGAGGAACAGAAACTCATTTCTGTAAGAAGCCTACCTGTGGTTTTGTTATGTTAGCCAGATCTTTTAGTACTGACTGGTCCTGCCTGACATAGTTCACAGATACGATGCCCACAGGTCCTAAATCGAGCAAGTGTTACAGATGGATTTGCTACTTTATCTTTTTTCCTTTTCTATTTTATATTTTCAACACTCCTCAGGAGATGAATACATTTGCTAAAAAATACAAAAGCTTTAGCCTAGTATGCAAAATGCAGTTATTTTATTAGGAAAAATTTCACAGCAGAATCTGTCCTTTTTATCTTTTACCTACTGCATTACCATCTTACTCTGACCCATATCTTTCTCTCCAACAACAAAAAAGAAAATAATCCGATATACTTAGTAACAGAACTATATAAAAATTTATATTTATGTTCAATATACTAAACATTAAGTAGACAACATGAAAATCAGAATGTCAAAATGATGACTTAAATAAAGATAATGGATAATGGTGAATCAAGGGTGAGCCAAAGAGTGAGTCTCCTCGGAGGCCTACTTTATGATACATCTCATATGCACTTACTTTAGGTGATGCTTCATGTTTACCTGGTTTATCTATAAATATCTCAGTGGTCTTATCTTAGGCCTTTGAACTTATTCACACACATTGGCTCTTTATAAGTGTAGCCTCAGATGCCTGCGTAGGAATTCCTCTTATCCTATTTACCTTAGTGTTTTCAAAATTAGACAGATACTAAATACAGTTTAAATCTTTCTCCTAATATGAAAGTTATCAGGAAACTGCCTATCTCATGAGAATTTGAGAATTCATAATAAATGTATACATTTAAAATGTTGTGGTTATGAATGAATGGAAAAACCAGCCTCTGTGGGGAAACACCTTTTAGAAACATTTACATTGAACTCTCTTTTGCTTCTATTGTAAATCAATATTTTATTTTGTGCAAGGAAATAGAGTTCAATAAATAGTTATTTTAAAACATGCTCACAGACTGTAGTGAAGAAGAGTATATACCCTGTTTCCATAAACATGCTCTGTGCTTTTTTTGTCTTGAACAGAAATAGTTGAGAGTGTGTGTGTGTGTGTGTGTGTGTGTGTGTGTGTGTGTATCTTGGCGGTAGGCAAAAAAGAGCAATAAGGGGAGGGGAAAGAAGAGATATCAGAGAATTAAGTAATGAATAACTGAATGTGTAAATTTATTATAAAAATAATAATAGAAAGATGTTATAGAAATATTCTCCTTATAAAGAGATTAAGACACAATTCAGCAATCCATAACAATAATTGATTGGAAATCTCTGAGAATAGTTACAGATCATGAGGCATTTCAAATATATTTTATATAGAAAACTTATCTGTAACTACATATGCTTCTCTTTACCATATTATGTTTGTTACAAAGCAAATTCTATTTATCAGAAATTTGCTAGAGTATTAATTATTTTGTCAAGGTGCTTTTAGATGAAGAAAATAATGCACTCATTTTCATTTACTCAATTGCTTTAGAGAAATAAAAGTCACATAGAAAAATATAGTAAGTAGTATAGAATAAATCAACCTGGAGAATTAGGTTCATAGCATGTTCTTACTTTCTTTTATTGAAAGCAAATATCTTCATTTATTACAAATTGCCATGTACTTCAAATAAATTATGTAGATACTCTACGCTAAAAGAGGAGGGCAGAATTTCCACCTCTTATATGTGGGCTGCGCATAATGACTTCCTCCCGAAGGATATGGTATGCTAAGCTGAAACAAACAAATATTACAGTGAAGACATTTGGCAAACACTGTATTGTTGATATGATGTCATGAAAATGGTACTTTGCCTCAATAAACTCTTCCCTAAAACCAATAACCTCAGCCTAACCATGAGAAAAATATCAGACAAATTCTAACGGAGGAACATTCTACAATATACCTGATCAATACTCATTGAAATTGGTAAGGTCATCAAAGACAAAGAAAGTCTGAGAAACTGTCACAGCCAAGAGACGCCTAAGGAGATAGATTAGGTTGCTGGACCCGATTCCAACATGTGTGTGTGTGCTTGGGCTTCTCTACACCAGCAATATTCTTGGACACTAGCAGGGTGTCTGAGATGTCAGCTCAGTTTTGACACCATGTACCTGGAGATAGAGTCACATTCCACAGGTAAAGGCCTCAGTCCCATAAGACCACCCTCCACTTCCGACCCCATTTGCAAGCCTGGGTTGTCACCTGTGCTTCTGAGATCCCAGTTACAAGTTGGAGGTTCCAGTAACCACCTCAATTAAGGGTGTCAATTGCAAGTCTAGGTGATTAGATGTACTTCTGACTGACTGGTTATAAATTAGAGGTTCCTGGACCCCTACTTTGGTTCTATTAATTTCTTAGAACTGCTCACAGAACTCAGGAAACCCATTTACTCACTAGATTACCCATTTATTACAAAGGATGTTAAAGGATACAAATATCAGCCACAGGAAGAAATACACAGGGTGGAATCCCAAAGAGAGGAACTTTTGCTCTTGTGGCGATCGGGGCCCAGCACAGTGGCACATGGAAGTGTTCTGGTTTCCCAACCTGGAAGCTTCCCAAACCCTGTCCTTTGGGTTTTTATGGAGTCTGCGTTTCATGGAAACGACTGATTATCAGTTCAACCTCCAAGCCCTGTCCCCTCCCCAGATGTCAGAGGGATGGGATTGAAAGACTAACCTCTTAATCATATGGCTGGTTCTTCTGGTGACCAGTCCCCATCCTTAGGCAATCTAGGGGCATTCCAAAGTCACCTCATTAACATAGCAAAAGACATTTAAATTTTTTTTTTCTTTATTGATTTTAGAGAGAGAGAAAGGGAGAGGGAGAGAGAGATAGAAACATCGATGAGAGAGAACATTGATTGGTCGCCTCCTGCATGCCCCCCACTGGGATTTGGCCCACAACCTGGGCATGTGCCCTGACCAGGAATCGAACTGGCGACCTCTTGGTGCATGGGTCGATGCTCAACCACTGAGCCACACTGGCTGGGTGCAAAAATTATCTTTATCACTCTAATCCCTTAAGGAATTCCATGGGTTTTAGGAGCTCTGTGCTAGACATGGGAACTAAGATGAAATACATATTTATTATTATAAATAAGAATATCACAGGAGACATGACAACTAAATGTACTGTGGTATCCTGGACAGGAAAAAGACATTGGGTAAAAACTAAGGGAAACTTTAGTTGATAATAATGTATCAATCTTAGTTCATTAATTGTAACAAATGTATTATACTATCATAGGATGTTAATAATAGGATAAAGTGTGTGTAGGAGGGATATATGAATTCTCTGTGCTATCTGCTGTTTTTCTTAAATTTATAACTGTTCTAAAAATAAGGATTATTAACAAAAATGGAAGAATGGTGTTTTAAAAATGTTTGTTTAATGTTCACTTTCAGTGGAATTAGGGTTAAAAGTAAAATATTGATGGAAAAAGATGTAACCACATCATCATTGTGGAAGTCCTTAGATTATGATAAGGACACAGGATCACTGGTTTTTATGAAGAAGTGCTTTGATGGCACAGGTCCGTGGACAGGAAGACAGGCATCTTAATTACCGGGGAACCTCGTTCTCAACCTTCATCCGTTCCGGGAGGGTGTTCGAAAACGGAATCATTTTTTCCCTTTAGAAATAATGTAAATCGTATTAGTCTGTTCCAGACCCCGAAATGATTCCCTGTTTTAACCTTTCTTATATGCAGCACATGTCTAAGGGACTGTCTAATCTGTAAATAAACACTTCAGAAACAAAAAGGACGTGGAATGTAAATGAAAACTTCACAGTAAGGAAAGGAAACGTACAGTAAAAAATGAAAATTTAATAATAGTAAGCAGCAAAAAGAAAATGAAATATTCACAGCACAGTTCTTAACATGTCAGCAGCGTGAGGTTTGGTGGTAAACTGAGGCATGCACAGCATCCCCTCCTTTGCGGTCTGAGGGCCCGTGACAACCATACAGGTATCAGCAGGGAGCCGCTGTCGGGTTGAGAAGCAAATTGTTCGAGATGGGAGCTGTCTGAGAACGGAGGTTTGACTGGTAGTAAACTACATATATGTATACAGTGTGAGTTTTCTCATATAATCTTTGTAATCAAATGTAATATGAGATTTAAGGGACTGAGGGTCTATGTATTTACACTTCTGGAAAATACAGCTTATTTATTTTATTCCTGAGTTTTAAAACAGTATTTGTGAAGAGGGTTTAAAAGAACGCCTGGGATTTGGAAAATATTGTCAGAAAGCTATTTGTAAATTGTATCAAGCTGCTCTTGGTGCCTTGATGTTGGAGAAAGGAGTTATTTCAGACTGTATATTAAATGACACAAGCAGATGAAGACCTACAGTTCAAAAAACGGTGGAGTGAAAATTATTCCAACAGTAAAAGACAAAATATCATGTTGATAGAGATTATGCGACTTATCAGAATTTAAGCAATGAGTTTTTTTTTGATTGGCAAGTGTGTGATTTAAAAGGCTTAGTGTATTAGTTTTCAATTTTTAATTCTTTAGTGGTAGTAGTCAGAGTAAATAAACTTCATCATTTTAGCCTGGCTGGTGTGGCTCAGTGGATTGAGCATCATCTCATGAACCCAGAGGTCCTGGTTTGATTCCTGGTCAGGGCACATGCCGGGGTTGCAGGCTCGATCACCAGTAGGGGGCATGCAGGAGGCAGCTGATTGATGTCTCTCTCACATCGATGTTTCTATCTCTCCCTTCCTCTCTAAAAAAAAATCAATAAAAATATATTTTAAAAAACACACAAATGTCATCACTTTAGAATTATTATTTTACATTTCACATTATTTTCAGATAGTATGTGTTTTGCAAACATCTGTACTGTCTCACGTTTAATTCTTTTTTTTTAACATTTTTTATTCAATGTATTGATGTGACATTGGTTAATAAAGTTACATAATTTTCAAGTGTAAAATTCTATACTACATCATCTGTGCATAGCATTGCATGCTTAACATCCAAATGATCCAGTGGGTAAGGCAGTACAATGGATCAATTGTTAAATGAAAACCAAATAATAGACCGTGAAAGGATTAAAAAAGGAATAATTAATTCTAATGTCCAGGGATGGGAAGTGTCAGGCAAATCTTTGGTCTTTCTGGACCAAGACTTGAACACCAAATAGATACCCCAAAGAAAAGCAGGTGTGTGCAGATGACTTCCAAGCAGTCCTCGTCCTCCACACAGTTTAGAAAAATTGTAAATTCTGGTAGTAATTGTTTAATTACATTTTCTACCTGGTACACTTCCAAAGAGGGTTTCAATTGGCATTTTTTTCCTTTGTATAAATTAATAAGATTGCAGTTACAATTTGGACTTATTTTATACATTAAATGAATTTCTGTTAAATTATGAAAACGAATATTTACATATCCCGTTACAGCTAACATTTGAATTTCTATTTCATATGTCTTTTCTTTAAGGAAAAAGGGATCCCAACTATGCAAAAAGATTTTTAGAAATGTAAAGAGGTGGTAAAAATCATTTGTGACAATGTCAGAATCCATTTTCAAGGAGATTTCTACCTCTGTGCGTGCAGAGTCCGTATGTATTTAAATCTCTAGTAGACACTCTGAAATTCATCAAAAGGCAAATCAATCCACATTATCTTAGTACTCCTTAAAAGCATATGTACCTTAAAATATATCACATAGCGACGTCCAATTTTATTGACAGTTCTTACTGCTTCTCAGGAATTTGAATATTTAAATATTCTAGCAGCCACGTAGGTTAGTGTTTCAAGAAGAGCACTGCTTCAGAAGTGTAGCAAAACTCACCACTGTGAAAGCCGCGGAGCAAATTTTCTTTAAAACCTGTTTTCTTACAATAAGGCATGTGATTCCTACATTTATGTGTCAAACACTATCTTTTCTCCGGAAGATAATATGTAAAACCCTATGATAAGTGTGTTTGTGCGCAGGTGCAATAATTGAATGATGAATAACAAAGTGATATTTTGTATCTCACACACTGGTTTTAAGAACTTTCATAGGAAACCATTGCACGTATTGCCTGAGCTAGTAAAGGGTTTGAAGACACCTCGGCCCTTCTGTGATAACAAGCTCCACCAATAGCAGAAATCCAAGTGAGCGCTGGAAAACATTAGAAATGGAAATACTATTTTCATGATTTGTTACATTCATAAATCTAAATTTATGCTAAGTAAATTGTTTAAGGAGAAGACAATCTCTTTTGTAGAAGAAAAGGGATTATAAGTAGAAAAATAGAACTCTTGGAATTTGTTTTAATTTTAAGGAATTATGTTTATGGACTTTTAACTTTATCTCTGTAACACTAGCTTAAAGAAAGGAGGATTTTCTAAAGGCTCACACTTTAGTGATTTAAATTTCCTGGAGGGAGTGATGGGTGGAGGATTGGTATAAAAATAGTGATATTGAGGGAAAGCACCCTTGGAGTTGATTTTTCTCAGATCAAACACCAAAGTTCTTAAAAGGTAAAACTGATGGCTTGTTTTTAATTTCACAGGAGGCTCAGTTTACAGAAATGAATGATTTATGTTACTTCTTAGATCTTTACCTAGCCCAAAGGAAGTAATGATTTCCTACAGTGTACACACTTTCAATCCACTCAGATATTTAACTCTGCTCTCCAGTGAAGTAAATGTAAAAATAGGGGAAGAGCCCTGGCCAGTTTGGCTCAGCAGTTAGAGCGTTGGCCTGCAGACCAAAGAGTTGTGGGTTTGATTCCGGTCAAGGGCACATACCTCGGCTGCATTTCGGTCCAGCCTTGGTCAGGGTCATGTGGAAGGCAACCAATCAATGTGTCTCTCTCACATCAATGTTTCTCTCTCTCTCTCTCTCTCTCTCTCTCTCTCTCTCTCTCTCTGACTCTATCTGAAGATAAATGGAAAATATATATATAGAGAGAGAGAGAAAAAGAAAAGATAGAGGAAGAAATGGAATATAATTATAAGAATCTGAGAAATGTCTAAATGAATAGATATAACTCGTTGAATGGCATAAAAGTCACGGGCAGAGCAATCCGTGCCTGAGAAAAGCAACAGAACAAGTCTCTAAACTGCAGCTATCAAGTAGGTGCCATGTAAATTGATGGTGGTGAGTCCTTTGGTGTAGTTTATAAAAAGAAAACCCTTCCTTTTAGGGATCTTTGACGTTAATTTGGCTGTACACTCACTTAGACAAACCTGATGGCAGGACCTGAAATAAGAGTGGTGACGGAAAGCATTGCCATGACAACACAGAAACAAATGTCTATGCTAGCAGCTTAGTTCGGGAAGAAAAGTTGGCCTTTATGTGAAATCTCAGCTGTTAGTGCAGTTTAAGTGACATTGTACTGACTAACTCTGTAAAGGAACTAGTGTGGCGAGAAAGAGTGCATAAAATAAAGCCACATGAGTCATCTTTAGCATGCGTTCTTAAATCTTGAGAGAAACTGCACACAAGTCTGACTGATAGGAATAGTACACTGGAGAGTTTACTGTGGGGCGAGTCTCCTGTTCCTGACAGCTCAAGAAATAATCGAGTGATAAAATCCCATGTCAGTTTCTTACAATGTTTAAGGTCTTTGAATCCCATTGATTTAGTGATACTTAGAGGTGGAAATTTAACATTTTTTTTTTTATACAAAGTGTGTAAGAAATAAAACACTAGCCTGGCAGTGTGGCACAGTGGTTGAGTATCCACCCATGCATCAAGAGGTCACTGGTTCAATTCCCGGTCAGGGCACATGCCCAGGTTGTGGGCCTGATCCCCAGTGGGGGCATGCAGAAGGGGGCCAGTCGATGTTCTCTCTCATCGATGTTTCTATCTCTCTCTCTCCCTCCTCTCTCTCTCTAAAAAAAAAAAAAGAAAGAAAAAAAGGAAAGAAAGGAAGAAAGACGGAAAGAAGGAAAGAAAGGAAAGAAGGAAAGAAAGAAAGAGAAAGAAAGAAAGAAAGAAAGAAAGAAAGAAAGAAGGAAGGAAGGAAGGAAGGAAGGAAGGAAGGAAGGAAGGAAGGAAGGAAGGAAGGAAGGAAGGAAAGAAAGAAAGAAAGAAAGAAAGAAAGAAAGAAAGAAAGAAAGAAAGAAAGAAAGAAAGAAAGAAAGAAAGAAAGAAAGAAAGAAAATACTAAATACTAGTGGTTTGATGACTTTTATTAGTGTAGCACTCATTGTTCCTCCATCTGGACCCATCTTCCGACTTAGTCTTATGCAATATTGTTGGGTTCGTGGTTGCCGCTGTTTCAGTATTGCGATCTAATTGAAATAAAAAGAGTTGCTTTACCTCAGAGTAACTTTAATAAAGCACTGATCAATGTATATGGCTAACAAAAGACCCTGCCCCTTTCCTCTAAAATATCTTCCCGCCTGACCCTCTTCAGCACTGGGCATGTCATGGACACTCATGCTGGTCCTCCCGACACCTGTGCCGTCCGTGCTGCTGGCCAGCCCACCCTTCTCATGCTGAAACTCGCATCCTCCCAGGAGTCTGGCCGTCGTGGATATGACAGGAGAATAAATGCATTGTGGCACATAATAGGTCCTGGAAAATGCTGTTTTAAAAGAATGAATGAATACAATTTGAATTATTACATGATAGAGCAATTATTTAAAGTTTGTGGCATTAAACATTTAAAATATTGACCGTTATGGTCGGAATCTTCTTACTCAAGAAAAGTAAAGTTTTAGAGACCATTATAAAGAAAATGTACTTTTTTGGATTTAAAAAATGAGGGAGAGGCTTAGCTTTAGTCCTGTACAACCACCTATTTTCTGTCTAGGATTAATTGCTTAAATCTGAAACCAGCCACACCTCTTTCTGAACCCCCTTGGCACCAACTCTGTGAACATAACTTCTTAACCACATTTTAATTTTTTTTTTAACTCTTCTTTATTGTTGAATGTATTACAGATATCCACCCTTTTTTTCTCCATTGACCCCCTCCTCCCCATTACCACCCCCCTCCTGCCTTCCCTTTGAGGTTCATCAGTCTAACAACCAATTTGTGCTTCTTAATTCCTTCATTTTTTTTCCACTCATCCCCCCAGCCCCCACCTATCTGGCAAGCAACAAAAAGTTCTCTGTATCTAGGAGTCTGTTTCTGTTCTGCTTGCTCATTTTGTTTGTAGATTCAATTGTTGATAGATATGTATTAATAGCACATTTTAATTATTTTTTTACAGTAAAGTGAGCAAAATATATATTTAAATCATAAGATATATCTAGAATTATATCTAAGGATCATAATATATATCTAAATCATAAGATATATCTAAAATATTAAATATTAAGCATTCAGTAAATATGATTTATTATTCCTTCTCTGTGAAATCTTTATTTGATTTCCAGAAATCTACCTTTATTTGTTTTTCTGTCTACCTCAAAATCTCCTCTGCTGGGTGCTTTTCATCTCCATATTCTTTAAATATTTGGTATGTTCTTAGGCTCAGTCCCCCATACCTTTAAAAAATTCTGCTTATACCTGTACCTTTGATTATTTCATCCAGTCTCCTAGCTCCGTGTTGGTTAATGCATACAGCTTCCAAGTTTCTATCTCCAGCTCATAAATCTCTCCTGTAGTCTAGACATATATATTACTATCTACTTGAGATCTTCACTAGGATATCTTTTAGGCCTCTGGAATATGTCCCAAACCAAATTCCCGCTTTTTACTCTTTAGTCCTTGAAAATTTGCAGTCTCAGCAACTAAGTCCACTTGTTCAGTAGCTAAGAGTTAATAACTCGGGGCATCCAGGTCTCCTCTTTTTTCTTTGTAAACACGTTACACATAATCCCTTGATAGATTCCGTGGGATCTGGCTATCGGGGTGAAGTTGCTTATTATTGACCTATCTTCCAAGGAGATGGAATTACTATTATGACCTTCTTAGACCAATAGTTCTTAAAGTATGGTCAGCAGATTCTTGAAGATTTCCCAAAACCTTGTCTGGGCATTTGTGATGTCAAAACTATTTCCCCAATAATACCAAGACATTAAAATTGTTAATGTTTTCTTATCTGTAGCGTGATAATAATAGCAATAGTACCAATGGTAGCATAATGTCTCACACACATTTTACACAATAAATATTGAATAATTTATTAAAACATTATTGAATATTTTAGAGTTATTGAAAGAAATCAGTGGAATGCCCAGCAAGTTAGACGGCATGACAGCCAGAGCCAGCTCTTTACCATAATGCTGTAGTCTCAAAAATAAAGTATAATCAATTTTTGGAAAATTTACTTGATGTTAGGCTTTTGATAGTTGTGTATCTTTTCTTCTTATAATGTCTTCATTTGTACTCTTCTACATAACAATTGCACTCTAATTTTAGAGGAGAGAGAAGATAATGGAATTTTGGGATAAAAGAGTGTTCATAATTTTGATTGTCTAGATATATACTGGCAAATTATATGTCAAAAAGATAAGATGAAATTATAGTTTAACAGCTATGTATGGGAAACTATTTTACTATATATCCTCTTTATAATTGCTACCATGTTCACGTATTTGGTATTTTGATGGTTAAAAAGGTTTATATTATTTGAATTTGCAACTTTCCATTCACAACTATGGTTGAATCAGTTTTTTAGTTTTCTATTTGTCTTTGTTTTTTCATTTGAATTTTATTTCTTTTTTAAAAATATGTTTTTAATTGATTGTTTTAGAGAGAGAGGAAGGGAGAGAGAGATAGAAACATCGATCAGCTGCCTCTTACACGCACCCTATTGGGGATCGAACCCACCACCCCGGCATGTGCCCTGACAGGGAATCGAACCAGGACCTCTCAGTCCATGGGATGGCGCTCAATCCACTGAGCCACACTGGCTGGGCATAGATTCTATAATTACTACTTTTTGAAGAAACTAACCAAATAACACCAGCACAGTGCTCCTTCTGTTGATGGATTGTGTGGAATGTTTATCTGTTGAATATAACCATAATGGGATAATAGGATTGCATTATTTTTCTAAGTTACCCAGACCAGTAAAAATTATTTCTTTGGCTTGTAATTAAGTTTGAATCTTTGCAAGAGGGTGGGAAAATTAAGTGATGGCAAATTAATAGTGTTTTATTTGTACTGATTTATGCATATCATAAATATGACATTTTAAGTTGTTAATTGTTTTTCACTTAAGCTGTGTAATATATGGCTGCCACAGATAATGAGACTTAAAATTTCAATCAACATTACATTTTTCTCCCGGGCAGGAAATGATAGAGACTCTCATATAGTTAAAATATTCCTTATTAATGCCTGCTTTAGAAGAGTTGCTGAGTTGTTTAGAAACTATAAAACTAGGTAATCACAAGGGCTATTTTCATTTTGTTAATTTATTTAATTTTAAGTACTTTGCTTAATTTAAATGGATTATAATGTTCCCAACTTAGGTAAAGTACAAAAATTTCAACATCAGGATTTCATAGATTAGTAGAAAATTATATTTTCATTTACATATAAGATATACCTGACAGAGATCAAGACTAAATTCAGGATTGCTAAAATTATAGTAATTCTTACCAACAGGATTGTGTTTTTACTTTTGTATACTAGCAGTTACATTAAGGGAGTTGCCATGGCTTGATTAATGGGATTATTGATCAAGAATGAATGAAAATGTCCTTTTCTAGAAACTAATTTGGGTTGCCTTTTTAAGAAAATCTAACAAGCAAAATTCTAAGTCAAAGGCAGATAATTAGCCCCGGCCTGTTTGGCTCAGCAGTTGAGCATCAGCCCACAGACCAAAGGGTCATGAGTTCGATTCCTGATCAAGGGCATGTACTTGGGTTGCAGGTTAGATCCCTGGCCCCGGCCGGGTAATGTGGGAGGCAACCAATCGATGTATCTCTCTTACATCGATGTTCCTCTCTCTCTCTCCCTTCCTCCCTTCCTCCCTCCCTTCCCCTCTATCTAAAAAGCAATGGAAAAATTTCCTCAGGTGAGAATTAACAAAAAGCAACAAAAGTAAACAAAACAAAAAGACAGATAATTATAAATTGTTGTAATGAATCTTCAGGAGAAAACTATGGCTCAAATGTATGGCTCAAGCTAGAAAATACAATTACACTTAGCCTAGCAATGATGTGAATATTGTGAATCAAGGAACACTTTTGAATACCATTTGTATTTAAAAAAAAAAAAATGAGCTGAAAATAAGAGCTTATAACTAGAAAGGAATTAGAAATCATCTAATTTTTAATCTTCAGTGTATTAGAGCAAAAAGATTCAGACCTGAAGTCATATAGTTAAAACCAGATCTATTTAAAAGAATCAAATCCTGACTTTAAGTCTAGTATATTTGTATCATAAAAAAAATGTATATCTGTTGCTTATAATGCCATACATATTTAGAAAATTATGAAATAGTAAATATATATTTATATATGCATATTTTGTTTTATTTTATTTTTTTATTAATTTATTTTTGTTACAGATGTTTCTCCTTTTTTCCCCATTGACACTCTCCTCTCCATCCCCCACCACCCTGTCCCCAGCTTTGTTGTCTATGTCCATTGGTTATGCATACATGCATGTAAGTTCTGTGGTTGATCTCTTCCCTCCCCCTCACCCCCTCTTCTGAGGATTGTCAGACCCAGAGACGTGGAAGTAGGGTATGCATATTTTATATATAAGCAATATACATACTAGTACATATAATATTATATTAGCCTTTATAATCAAGATTATAGGATGAAAAGCCTCAAAATTAGAAACAGGAAGATAATTCTTATCTTTATTTTTATTAGATTTGGAGATATAATTTATATTCAACACATTTGTTGAATATATGTGAAGATGTAGACATTTGTATATGTTTTTATATATAAATAAATAATATACTTATATAAACTTATATCTATATTTTTTCACTTCTTTTCTTTTTTTTTTTTTTCCTTTATTGATTTTAGAGAAAGGAAGGGAGAGGGAGAGAGAGATAGAAACATCGATGAGAGAGAGCATCGATTGGGCGCCCTGCATGCCCCCCACTGGGGATTTGGCCCACAACCTGGGCATGTGCCCTGACCAGGAATCGAACCGGCTACCTATTGGTGCATGGGTCAGTCCATGCTCAACCAGTGAGTCACACTAGCTGAGCTATATTTTTTCATCTCTTGAATG
The DNA here is from genome assembly GCA_030848825.1 of Tadarida brasiliensis. Taxonomy (NCBI): domain Eukaryota; kingdom Metazoa; phylum Chordata; class Mammalia; order Chiroptera; family Molossidae; genus Tadarida; species Tadarida brasiliensis. The sequence continues at coordinate 65,886,460 of CM061257.1, forward strand.
ATAGTTGTCAATCGTCACAATAGACAAGGATAGCATGTTGAGATGGGAATACAGAGTGAGGAGCAAAAATCTACTTTTTTAAATATGTTTTTATTGATTTTTTAGAGAGAGAGGAAGGGAGCGAGAGATAGAAACATTGATGTGAAGAGAAATATATCCATTGGCTGCCTCCTGCACGCTCCCCACTGGGGATGGAGCCTGCAACCCAGCCATGTGCTCTGACAGGGAATCGAACCGGGACCTCTCAGTCCATGGGAAACGCTCAGTCCACTGACCCACACCAGCCGGCATGAGCAAAAATCTTTAAATTTCCTCTTTTACTTACTAGCTGCCTATCTTAGGAAAATTGGTTAATATCCCTGAATCTGTTTGCTTTCTCTTCTGTAAAATGGGGAGAATGAAACCCAATTTGCTGGTTGTAGGGAAGGTTAGAGATAATGCAGAGAATATGGTCAGCAGTCACTCTGTGCTGTTCTGTGTGCACTGGGACACACCAGCGCATTCAGGCCAGTGGACTCTTTGTTTATTCTCAGTATAATATTTCTAACGTGCTAACCTGATTTACATCTGAGAAATGTCCTACGATTACTTGGGTACATAAGTAGCAGAAGTGGAATTATTACGCTAGTGTCACAGGCTTCCCTCACAGACACCAGAGAGGTCTCATCAGACAGCGCCGAGTCAGAATGAATTCAAACGAGTGACACCAGTGGCCTTGTGATAAGGCCCCTTTATTAAGAAAGTAATTTAAAAAGAAAGTAAAACAGAAATTTGTTAAAGAAGCAAGGCGAGCAAATCTCTACATCTGGCTTATGAAGCGCCGGCAGCGAGCTGGTTGGGGGGTTCCTGCCTTTTCTGTCTATAGGTTTTAAAACTCTTCTGCTGAAAATCTTGGTACAGATCAATTTTCAAGGTTTCCCTTTTGCTTTGTTGTGACTTCCCCAGAATTTGTGAGAAGCACCTGGCAATTTTATCTTGCCAAGCCCTGAGACTGCTGGCTTTTCTGTCTAGGGAGTGGGATGAGATGGGGTTGCAGTCTCCCTTCCCCTTCCTCCCCTTCTCTGCTCTCTTTGCAGAGACATTAACCATTTGCTCTCAAGCATCCTTGACTGGGGGAAGGTAAGGGCTTGCTATTTACAAGCTGGCTGCAGGCTGCAAGCTATTTGGCCTTGTTTCATTTTCTTGTCTCAGTTTCCCTATTCCTCCCCCCTTGGAATTTTTTAGCTGTTCCCTATCTTGTAACATTAGTAGGCATGAAATGATCTTTGGGAATTGAATAGTTGTGATTTAATGTCCATAAATCTTTATTTCTCGTGGCTAATTGTGATCTGAATTTTTATCAACGGTAGGTAAAAACAAGGACTTTGCAATTAGAGAGACTTGGTTTAAAGCCCTGGGTTAACCACTTAATAGCTGTATGAGCGTTTTATTCACATCTCCACATTTCTGAATGAGTGAATGAATAAATAAGTAAAACTTTCCTGAAAAAGTTACTGTGAGGGTTAAAGGAAATCGCACATTTAAAAAGGTTTTCACAGTGCTTGATACAGAAAATTCAATAAATGCTAACTACTGTATATCATTACCACTGTTATCACTAATGCAGGACTCTTTTCATGTCTCCTAAGAAACTAAACTTCATCTTTGCATAGTTGTAGAAGTATTACAGTTATGGGAAACTGGGTAGATTGCGGTGCTTTTGGAGAAGGATACATAACCAGTGATCCTTTGGTATTAACCTGGGGAGACAAATAAATGGAGTCATTTATTTTAAGTAAGGGTAGTCATGTTTTGTTTAGTTAGGATAGTTTGAAAATCTGATTCACCGATTATTATATAGCTTTTTTTTGTTCTTATACAACCAAATATTGGTATATTTCTATGATATTTAGATAATTCTGTAATAAACTACAAACTTATGAATGGCATTGTTAAGGTAAATCAACAACAAAAAAAACTAGCTCATACTATAATATAGCAATAATCAAAGGTGATTGTAGTAGGAAAGAAAAGGAAGAGCTAATTCACACACTGGGATAACATAAACTTGTAAAAATAATTTATTTTACTGAAAAAGTCATAAAGTCTAATCTAAAAAATTAAAATAACTCAATAATAAATGTACATGGATTTATTGAAGGAAAATAAGGTGTGTCACAGTAGATCAACATCCCTGACTTTAGTCAAAATTGATATTGTCATTTGAAAAGACAGTTACAGGGTCCTACTCTATTTATCTATTGGTCTATCTCTCTGTCATCTATCTATCTATCCATCTATCTGTCATTTATCTGTCTACTGTCAAAGAACAAGTTGATTACACTCAGGTCCTAAATTGTTACTAAAAGGAAATTCTTGTTTGGTACAATACAGATAATGAAATAATGAATTTATCAATATGAGCATATTTGAAATATGAAAAAATTACATTCTTTGTGATTATTTTAACTGATATGCCTATTATCAATTAAAAAGTAATAAAAAGACCTGAGTGGTAAAACATTATGTAGTTATAATTTCATTTCTATGTCGTTTTGATTCCTGACATTACAACAGAACGTATAAAAGAATATAATTTTAAAAGATGAATTTCTAATAATTGATAAATATTGTTGTACTCTTTTAACTTATTCGCAAAAGTCTATACTTCTAATGTATCTCTACTCCAATACTTATTGATTGGAGTTGAGTGAGACTTAATTGTATTTTGAATCTTATTCTGCTCTGTTCCAAGTCTCCTTCAAAATGTTTCCTTTGAGACTTTTTTTCTATATCTCCTAATTCTGGCTTAAGGCCATTCACGGAAAAAATAAAATAAAATGCAAGGAGAACTAGGGTAACTGGGGTTTCAGGATTTACTTCTGAGTACTGTCCAAAGACAGAGTCCATCCCTTTCTAGCTTGCTGGGCAGGATCTGAGTACACTCTGTGTGCAGAGGGATGATTTGGAGTCTCCAAAAGATGATGTTCCACAGTACATATTTTCTAAAGCTTTTTTCCCCTATGCAGTTTGGGATGTTTTATGCCAGTCTCACAATCTTTTCTACTTGGTACTCCCATTCTTCTTTCTTTCTTGGGATACTTACTGACCTATGCACCAACTGATAAGGACCTAGGAGTACTTGATTATATGTTTCTAGGACTATTTAAAACTTCTCTTAGAATATCCTTGTCTTCTGTCTAGGCTTTGAAAAGTCTTAAATATTTACTCTGAGCTCATACTGAGACCTGGAATTCAAATTCAAATCTCTTAAGACAAGGGACTTGCCCTGTTCTCAGGGAGCTTTAGCTTTAAGAGGCGATCTGGCTCTGAGGGTTTTCCTGTGACCAGAGAAAATGGGTCAGAGAAGACAAGAGCAAAAGTTAACCAGGCAGCATGGGAAGAGGGAAGAATAGTAAGATAATGGCAGTTAGTTAGGTTCAGCTGATGGTTTGACGTATCTAAAAGGGAGAGGTTAAAAGATTTTACCTTAGTCAAGGAATCCTTTAAGAAGATAATTTTGGGATCTGAGTTTCTTTTGGAGACTTCCTCAAACCAAGAAGAATCTAGACAATTGGATATTTGGGATTTTGCTTCCTTTTTTTAAAGGCTCTTTTCATGTAAACAACTTTATTCATATTCAAAATTATCAAAATTTGCCTATGTTATTGTCTTAGTTAGCTCAGGCTGCCATAACAAACTACCACAGACTGAGAGGTTTAAAATGAAATGTATTTTCTCACAGTTCTGGAGGCTAAAATTCTAAGATCAAGGTGTCAACATCGTCATTTTCTGGTGAGCGCTCTCTTCCTGGCTTGTAAACACCTCTCTTCTGATAGTGAGCCTCTCGCACTGGAGAGAGAACAAGCTCTGGGGTGTCTCTTCTTATAAGGGCACTGGTCCCATCATGACAGCCCTACTCTCATGACCTCATATAAACTTAATTATCTCCCAAAGGCTCCATCCCCAAATGACATCACATTGGAGGTTAGGGTTTCAACATAAGGATGTTGGGGAGACATAATTCAGCCCATAGCTATTAGCTATGCCGAAATTTTTCATTTAGAACAATAGCACTCACATTGGACTTACATGAGAATGCATTTACGAGACACCTGTGAGGGTCTAGCAGTGTTTGGTTCAGGGGCTTGTGCACCTGGTTTCTATACTCTGGGTAGTTGGCTGTTTCTAAGAGCAGACAGTAGAAATCCTTAATCTCTGGTGAAAGTGTTTGGAGGTGAGAGAGGTATATCTGGAACTAAACTGCCATGGACCAAATAAGACAAGCCGAGAAAAGTTCTCCTAAGTTTCCTATAGGTGCTGAAAGGCAAAGTGCAGCCTATATAGCTGTAGATGAGACAAGACATTTGAATTGTTAGTTATTTGGATTGACTCAAGTGTCAGTCTTGTTGAACTTACATCTGTCGTCTGCCCTATGTATTAACCTCTATATATGCACAAATGAAAAAAGAAAAAAGATAAGTCAGAAAGACCAGCAATAGTTTTAGTAACAAGACAGATTTTCACCAGGTATGAATTTTTAAATCTGATCAAATAACCGAAAGATCCCTAAAAGCCAGAATTAATCTCTGACTTGTTTAGTGTATGGCTAGAGAGAGCGTTCTTCATGCTTTAATAATGTTTAGCTGCCATTTGTTCTTATTCACGATGACAAAGAAAGGAGAAGCTAAGTGAGGGTGAAGTGAGGTGTCACCACTGGAAATACCGACCCTGGGATACCTCTATAGGAACTTCACAAAGCTGGCATTTTCCTCATAACTATTTTATGTTTTGCCAACTTATCAAAACATCGCAACTTTTAAATTTCTTTAACAAGTTTATCATCCATTATTTAATATGGACACTAATCTTGGGTGCTGTTTGCTAATATTTATTTGTCATAGTAAATGACAAAGCTTTCATTACTATGATGTCATATTCTATGATGGCAGATTGGAACAGTATTATTAATGACATGTTCTGATACTGATAGACCCATGTTTTGTTTTATGTTGTCACAAATATAGCATTGATAATCCAAGAAATCTATTCAAATTCTGATATATATGTTAAAATGTTCTATTTTATGTGTGTGTGTGTGTGTGTGTGTGTGTGTGTGTGTGTGTATATATATAATTTGAAAAACACTTTTATCAGAAGGGTGAAAAAATTATTCATGGACCTGTACAAATTATTTCTCATGTCAAAGAATTTGACTGTTAACCAGTCACACTAAAGAGCTTCTCAAACAGTGATACTTTTTCTGGGCAGACAGCAGCAGCCATTCAGAAACGCTGTTCAATGACTGTCTAAAAGGAAAGTTTGTGATTGCAGTAATTATGTCAAGATCTTAAGGGCTGAGAAATTTCAATTTACCCTGGAATATGAACTAAATTATACTGTGTCTTATTTAGATGTACATAACTTCTGGATATTTTAGTGATGTAAAATGTAGCCATGGCTCTGGCCAATTTGGCTCGGTGGTTAGAGCATCAGCTCACAGACCAAAGGGTTGTGGGTTCAATTCCTGGTCAAGGGCATGTACCTGGGTTTCAGGTTTCATTCCCCAGCCCTGGTCGGGGTTGTGTGGGAGGCAACCAATCAATCCATGTGTCTTTCTCACATCGATGTTTCTCTCTCTTTCTCTCTCTCTCTCTCTCTCTCTCTCTCTCTCTCTCTTTCTCTCCCCCCTCCCTCTCTCTCTTCCACTCTATCTAAAAATCAATGGAAAAATATCCTCGGGTGAGGATTAACAATAAAATAATAAAATAAAATGAAATGTAGCCAAGACTTTCATCCATACAGGAAGACTAATGGGGATTGAGGAAAGACAGTGTTGTAACAAAGAAAATGTTCCTTCAGAATGATGAGATTTGGTAGTAAACTGTGAAAGGTTAGATTCTTTCAGATAACTAATCCTTTAGGGAGAGACCTACAGGAAATTGAGAGGTTTGATATTGCTGCTGCTGTTCCATTTCTCCTCCCTCCTGAAAGGCATGTGCTCCTATGGAAATATTGGGCTGTTATAGTACTTGTTGTATTTGGTTGAATGTGCAGAATGTTGCTACATATCCTGAGTTATTTGATTAGGCGTGTCTTAGAGCCTTTTGTTTTACTCATTGGACTAACGGTACCTATTATTCAAGATTAGCCTGTGAAATTTAGCACTTGTTTATGAATTGAGAACTTTGGTCCTACAGGGTGAAATACCAACAACTTGGCTTGATAGTTATGGCTCAGTATACCTTGGCCCCTATGTAATTTTTATCTATGCAGTTATACTTCCTGACTTCCACCAGCTCAACCATAGGTTGTAGTTATTCAAAATTCCTCAAAGGCCATCCTTACCCTGGCTTCTATATTTTTACTTAAGTTGGATTGTCTGCCTCCTTTTCATCAAACCAAATTGTACACAAATTAGTTGATAATGCTACTTTCTCTTCTAAGTGGAAATTTAGATATAGAAAGAACAGATTCCCAAATATTAGACAATTACTTCATATGAAACAGAATAGAGGAGGCAAAAGGAAGACATTATTATTGTTATTATTTTTAATTCAGAATTTGTTCTAGTGATAGCAGGGCATGAGCAACCGAAAACCACTAGCTGCAATATAGTTGAGTATTTTTTGTTATTTAAATCACCTATTGAAACTATACATCTTATACATTTTTTGTGATTTGTAATTCATATGTAAAATTCTGAAGGGAGGGTGTTTTTTTAAGAAGATAATTGAATAATTTATTTAACTTCTTAAAAGTGAGTATGAGCATTATGTAGATTGAATTACTCCTCATACTTTTGCAAAGTGGAGCCCTTTAAATACTACAGAACCAAAGACTAGTCAATTATGTTTCATAACCTGTGAGAGATCCTTCATATAGCTAATGTAATTTCTTCAACACAGATTAATAATTCATTTGATTAATTCATTTAATTAATAATTCATTTGATACTTGTTCTTTTATTCTGGTCAGCCAAAAAGTTATTGCAAAAAGAGGAAAGAGGAAAGGGAGAGAGGGAGGGAGGTACGAGAGAGGAGGAGGAGGAGGAACAGGGAGGAGGGCGGAGAAGAAAGGGATATTTGTCTTACAATAACATTGACTATGTTATGTTTGAAGTAAAAGGAGATAAAGAAAGAAAAAATACAAAGATTTAGCTGTCAGAAAAACTATTGTTTATTCAGTAACTACTTATTGGTTGATGATATTTAATCTAGTTCAAAAATTAGGGACCAAAAGATGTGAGAGGAGATTTACTAAGATCTTGGTAAAAAAGCAAAAGCAAAACGAAAATACCTGTAATACTCCTCTTACTAGAATGTGAGTAGTACAACCACTATATTTCTAATGGTGCTGAAATCAAATAGCAATAATTCCCTAAAGAGGCAGGGACATTTTTCTGTTTTATTCACTATTATATCTTCAGAATCTAGAATATGGCTCACAGAAGTATAGATTTAACAAATATTTTTAAAATAAATGATCTTATTTAATTCAATTTCATGGGATGCTATATATTTAAAGTGACTACTCAGTAACTATTTCAATTTACACTAGATTATCATTTCCAATCAGATTATAAACTATAACTTGCATTATTGCCTTGATTCATATTGTGTTATGTATAATAATTGTCAGTGTTAAAAACAAGCAATCAACACCTAAGAAAGTACCCAAGGCGAAACAGCTTTGGGCTGATAAGAGAAGAAATGTGGGAGACACGTTGAAAATTCAATGTATTTTTGTCCAATAAATGGGAACACATCTGGGAAAATTATATTCAACATAGTTTTATTTACATATAATTAGAATATTTTCTTTCCCATTACTTTTGAAATATTTTTTACAAGATTATAATGTTAATTTATTAGTGGTTTTATTCTTGCTTTTTGACAAATCCAAGTAGAATATATTTCTTAACAGTGTATAATGTTGACACTCTTATCTTGAAAGAATGAGTTGGTTTAGCTACCCTTCCCCTGAGGACATTATCTATCACCAAATGGCATGCTTTGCAAATTCTTTATATTCTACTATATCAAACACCTTCTTTTTTCATCCTTTTAATTATTTTTTCTGTGTTTTAGAATTTAGGATGTTAGATTACAGACATTTTGGGTTAAGCATTATTTAAATGATATAGGCCTTATGGTGCATATTTTCCCAGAATGGATAACAACTATGATTTCATCTTATGCTTGGAAAATTCAGAAAGTATTATTTAGAGAGGTAGAGCAGACATTTATTGTCTGTATTTGCTATAGCAAAATTGCTCCAAGGATCGCTCCAAGGATCTTTCTAAGTTTGAAATGAGAAACATAACTGGGAAAATCAGCACATTTACCAGACTATCTTTTTCCATATATATGAGGGGGGGAGGGATATATATATATATTCTTTGCTATTTATAGTATTTATTCTTTGCTATTTATAGTATTTCTTATTTCTAAAAACAAAAGTTGAATGAGAATTTTAACTATTAGTTTCTATAATTTTCATTCATAAATTCCACATATACATGTGAGCAAGTCTTTGTGGCAAGGATTTTTTTTCCCTGTATCATTTAGGTAACAATTTTAATGAAAACCTGTCCTGGGGCATCCAAATCTATTTTTGTCATTAATGACAAATGTTCTATATAATTGTTTATCAATTTTTTTGTAACAAATTTTCCTAAAACTTAGTGGCTTAAAACAGCAAACAACATTCATCTTTCTTGATTTTTGTGGGTCAGATTCAGACAGGATGCAGCAGGAAGAGTTTTCTTCTGCTCTGTGATGTTTAAGGTCTCAGCCAAAACATAAAGCCCTTTCATTTACATTCAGTGGTTATTAATGGCTATCAACAGAGGGCCTTGATGGGACTATCAGCCAGACTATCCATTTGGACTTGGCATCCTCGCAAGGTGGTGGCTGGGTCCCAGAAGCTGGTGTCCCAAGAGACAGCCAGACACCTACTCTTGAAAGTCAGAAAACATCATCACCTCCACATTCTTTTAGCCAAGGTAGCCACAGAGGTTACACAGGTTCAAAGGGAGGGAACTGAGACCCTACCTCTCAAATAGAATGATAAAAACGAGCAGGATGGGACATATATTTGTGTGGCCATCTCTGGCAAGTACCGTCTGCCACAATGTGTATTAACAGTCCTGCAAAGTTTTAACATGGAAAGTTTAATGAACAAAGCATGTACCCTCTACTTGAACTATTTAGAAAGCAGTAGGCCACAGGTAAAGGTGTTCTCATATTATGTTTGGAAACTGTGCCAGTGACAACAGACTTCTAGTGCTACTATTGTTACTACAATAGCCTTCTGTGGAAGCCTGGAAAACACTCGACCTAGGGTGGCTCCAAAGGGTGGCTGTATAGCCCTGGCCAGTGTAGCCCAGTTGGTTGGGCATCGTCTCATGCACCAAGAGGTCACCAGTTAGATTCCCATTCACAGCCCATGTGTGAGTTTCGGGCTCCATCCCCAGTAGGGGACGTGCAGGAGGCAGCTGATCCATGTTACACTCTCACATTGATGTTTCTCTTTCTCATCAGCGTTTCTCTCTCCCTCTCCCTTCCTTTCTCTATAAAATCAATAAAATCATATTTAAAAAAATAAAAATAAATAAATGGTGTATGTATAGATGAAGAAATTCTGATAAAGTTTTTAATACCTAAGTTATCAGAAAGCAATAATAGTTATATGATTATTCTTTCTGTTGCTTTCTATATGTTAAATGTGTACCTGTATTAAAGTATATGTATGTAATATATATTACAAACACACATATACATCTCTATACAATGTCTTTTTTTTTCTTTATTGATTTTCAGAGAGAGAGGAAGGGAGAGGGAGAGAGAGATAGAAACATCAGTGAGAGAGAACATTGATTGGCCGCCTCCTGCATGCCCCCCACTGGGGATCGGGCCCACAACCTGGGCATGTGCCCTGACCGGGAATCGAACTGGTGACCTCTTGGTGCATGGGTCAACGCTCAACCACTAAGCCACACCGGCCGGGCTACACAATGTCTTTTTAAATACACTAACAATCTAAATCACATTCGGAAGAAGACAATCAGTTTGACAAGGTAATAAACTTCCCAACATTAGAATTATTGGGGCATGAGCTGAATATCCTGAATGGACAGCTGTCAGATTTTAAACTGGAAGAGGATAGTAGTAGGAACAATATAGATTCAGGTGGGACTTTGGACTGAAACTCTCAGATCCTTTTATTTAATTATCTATATTTTATGTATTAATATTAGTAAAAGTAATTATTTAATCTTTTTATAAAATGACCATTGTATTAGTTTGGCAGCCTTGGTAGTGCAGCCATAACAAAGTACCATGCTTGGTGGCTTCAACAACGGAGATTTATTTTCTCACAGTTCTAGAAGCTAGAAGTTTGAGTTCAAGGTGTCCGCAGGTTTGATTTCTTCTGAGGCTTCTCTCCTTGGGGTGTAGATGGCCCTGTTCTCTCTGTGTCTACACATGGTCTTCCCTCTGTGTGCATCTGTGCCCTAATTTCTTCTTGTAAGGAAACCAATCATATTGGATTAGGGCCCACCCTAATTTTAATTTAATTACGCTTTAAATGCTGTATCTCCAAGTATAGTCACATTCTGAGGTATTAAGGTTTAGGATCTCAACATATAAATAGGAGGGGGCACACTTCAACTAATAATATCCATCAGATAATATTTTTCTGTATATTAAAACAAAACACTTGATCCATAAATGTCTTACTCGGCAGTCACGAGGAATTTAAAAATGCTTGTTTCATGTTTGCTATTCCAGAAAGCCATTGGCTATTTCTGCTTGCATTTAACGTGCCAAGGATATATTTTTGCCTGCCCCAAATATAACAGAGTTTGAGTTACACTAATAAAATTGCTAACCTTACAAACTGAATTCACAATTTTGCATTGTTCTATTTTTATTACTGGAAACATTTCGATTTTATTTTAAAACATATTTGCACAATGTAAGATTTATAAAAAAAGCTATTCAAAAGCTGAGACAAGAAATACATTACTGAAAACAAGATGAAATTGGTTAAAAATGTGCAATTTTGAGGAACAAAATTTTATAATAAACCTGATAGCAATGAAAACATATGTCACAAGATGAAGGATTACTGTTGACACACCACAATAAAAGTACTGGAATTTGAATCATGTGAGATGTAGCTTCTTACGTTTTATAGTTTTATTTAAAATTTCCAGAATATACTTATTTTTACTTCTATTTCTGCATTTTTTCTCAAATCAGTTATTAATTCAGGATATTAACAATTTCTGTGCAATTCTTCATGTCTTTTAATAAATTTCCCAAGATAGTATTATTCTTACACAATACAGTTGTGCAACATATGTTTTTAAATTTAAATTACTATCAAAATTATTTATTAATTAATTTGAAGGTCTTTGCTTCCTGCTTTTGCCAATTTTTCTTTCTCATCCATCCAAACTTTCACTGTATTTTCTGTTTTTGTAGTACTGAGAATATTGTTTCATTTAATAAAGTAAGCAGATGAAAATAAAATGTGAATATGTGTTTGAAATAGAAGTGTTACAATTTTTTCTTTCATTTATTCATTTATTATATTGAGTTTATTGTGGTGACATTGGTTAACAAAACCATACAGGTTTCAAGTGTACAACTCAACAAAATGTCATTCGCACACTGCATCGTGCACCCATCGCCCAAAGCAAAGTCTCTTTCTGTCCCCATCTATCCCTCCTTTGCTCACCTCCCCCTGCTCCCACCCCCTTTCCCTCTGGCTATCACCATACTATTGTCTCTGTCTATGTGTTATATAGACACCTTTTCTTCACCCAGCACCCCCCAACCCCTTTCCCCTCTGGCAGCTGTCAGTCTGCTCCATGTATCTATGCCTCTGTTTCTGTTTTGCTTGTTAAATTATTTTGTTCATTAGATTCCACATAAAAGTGAGATCATAGGGTATTTGTTTTTCTCTGACTGATTTATTTCACTTAGCACAATATTCTCCCTGTCCACTGCCTTTTGACCCATTAATTCCATTTCTGGGAATATATCGAAGAAACAGGAAATGTTACAATTTCTGATACTCTGCACTCTGGCTTTTATTCCTTCTTTTCACTATACTACCACTCCCGATGCTAGGAAGCCCTCACTATTTCTCACCTCATTTATTTTGGTAGTATTGTCAGTGGTCTCATGGATCTTGTTCTTGTATTTAGAAGTTGCCCAAGCTTCTTTGTTAAATGATTAATATCCGATCCACATTAACTTCAGAATCAAATACTAATGTTTTAGGGTTGCTTAGAAGGTCCTTAAGATATTGGCAATACTTTGTATCTTCATTCCTCAACTTCTTCCTTCTTGTCTAGGCCCCCAGTCACACGAAATTTTTAAAAATTTCTCAAGATATGTAATATTTTGTCCTGTCTCATTGCCTTTTAGCACTCTTTTCTGTGCTTGGCTAGCATCTTTTTCCCCCTAATGCCTCAGTTCATTTATGTAAAATCTCTCATTCATTAGATGAATATTTATTTATTTATTTTTTTATCCTCACCGAGGACATTTTTGCATTCATCTTCAGATAGAGCAGGAGGAAGAGATGGGGGCAGAGAGAGAAACATCGATGTGAGAGAGACACATCGACTGGTGGGCACCCACACGACTGCACCCAGGGCCGGGGACAAACTGCAACCGAGGTACATGCCCTTAGCAGGAACCGAACCCAGGACTCTCTGGTCCGCGGGCCGATGCTCTAACTGCTGAGCCAAACCAGCGAGGGCTAGACGAATATTTATTGAGTGCTTCCTTTGCGTCTGGCCCCGTGCTCAGGAAGAGGAGTGAAAAGAGAGCAGCAGTCCTGCTGTTCCAGTCCTGCTGGTGCTGTGCCCGGCTGACTTGTGTGATAGCACTTTCTACATGGTGGTGCTTCTGCAGTTCCCAAGTTGCGTCATGGCAGATACGTTGTCTTTTATCTTCAGCAGTGTCTGGACGTGGTATAGCTCAATGAATGCTACTGATGGAATGAATATGTGTACCTACTTTTGCTCAATGTGTGTTTATTTATAGTTATGATGAAATGACTTGTATTTTATCTGCTTATTTTTCAATTCTGGGCTAATATTTCATCAGAAAAAAACCTTTTATAAGCACTGAATTAAAGATGCAAATTCAACGGAAGTATGTAGAGGTTCAACAAAACTGGTATCTAATACCAAAATGCCATTGTTGATCAGTGTGTTTATCAAGCAGAGGACAAACCAGTAGATTGGCTCATGGGATTCCGAGACTGGCTCGCAAGCACCAGCTCTGTGGAGCACGCCCTTAGGAGGAGCAGGCTGGAGCTTTTGATGTGGGCAGGTTTTATCTTCATCCAGAGCATCAGATGCTCTTAAGATTTTCAACTGACTGCATCAGAACCACCCAGGTTATCTATTATAATCTCCCTTACTGAAGGCAACTGTAATGGACTCTAATCATATCTACAAAATATCTTCACGGCACATCTAGATTAGTATTTGATTGAATAACAGGGGTATGCTATATAAAAAAATCAAAAGTAGTTATAAATAATAATATATGGTAATATTTTAATACTTCTTATCATTTCTGCAGCATTATCCTAAACACTTCATATACATTAATTCATTTAATCCTCACAATAACTCAAGAATATAATTTTATTATTCATATTTTACTGATGAGAAAAAGCTACAAAGAGAGGTACATTTGATTTGAGATTCTATTCTATTAGAAGATCTGCATTCCACACAAGTATATATTTTTGTCATTTATATTTACTGGTGTATCTCTCGTACCTATAATGGTGCTGGGCAAGAAAAATCAACTGCAATTTATTACAAATAAATTTTAAAATATTTATTTTTCTAAATTATATATCTCCCTGTACCATAGATAAATGTATCTTAATAGTGCGTTTCATCCTGACACTTGCCACTCGTTCTCCAGTGGAGCAATAGTACAATGCCTGTTGTAGGTCATTTTGAAATCGCTTGCAACTCGAAGCATTTGCATGATGAATCAGTTGTATTATATTCTGAGACAAATTGTTTAATGATTATATAGTTTTATTAGGGTAAAAATGCCAGGCTAAACTACTGAATTTATTATTTCAGAACCCTTGATACATTATATTGAAGTGAGAATCAACATGAAGTATGGTCAATAGCATAAGGACTAGAGGCAAACTGAGTGAATACTGGTTTTGTTACTGCCAAGCTGTGTGACCTTGAACAGTATGCAGTAGGGATAATAATAGTTTTTACCCCATATAACTTTTCTGAGGTGCAAAGACAATACTGTAACTATAAATGACTACTTAGTACATAGAACTGTGCCTACCACATAATGTTATTTAAACATATGTTAAATAAATGTTACCCTTTTGCTGGGTCAACCTTTACCAGTGGGTTATGTGGTAAATACTTGGACCCTGAAAAGGAAATGGAAAAGTGAACAATTCCAAGTCAAAAAGAAAATTGTTTTCTTTTGAGCTTATAGTTTATTTATTGTAGTAAACTATTCTGGTAAATGGGAGTAGTGACTTCAGATGTAGTTATGCTTGATATTTATAAGTGAACTGTGCTCTCGGCGCCTTCAGTGATATAAAATGTTTTAATTTTGCATGAAAGAGAAAAAATGCCTCTCAATAAATCTTTGACATTTTTGTGAACATTAATTAAATATATTATTTTCTTAGTGCTTTAGAATTGATTTCATAAATTAAAAGACCAAATGAATATAGAAGTTCAGAACTTAAATGAAATATTTTTGATATTTCAAACTAGTGATACAAAGTAACTTAAAATTTATGCTTACTGGTTTTGCATCTCAGTTTATTATGAGTCTGAAATAAACATTTTGTAGAACACAGTAATAATGGAGAGTCATTTCATGTAACAGCACATTATTTATGGTGTAATAAAAGGTTACATGACTAAGTCAGACCATTCCATTTTAAAATAAGAAAAGAAATCTTGCCATTTGCAACAACATGAATGAATCTAGAGGGTATTATGCTAAGTGAAATAAATCAGGCAGAGAAAGACAAACACCATATGGTTTTACTAATATGTGGAATCTAAAAACAAAGCAAAAACAGACTCATAGACCAAAAGAACGGTTATGAGAAGGAAGAGGGTGGAAGGATGGGTGAAGAGGGGAAGGAGAATACAGTCAAGAATATTGGGATACGTTTGCATGGTGATAGATGAGTACTAGAATTAATGGGGTGAATCACTATATTGTGCACATGAAACTAATATAATTAATATAAGATTATATACCAACAGCACCTACATAAAAATAAGTAAATACATAAATATATAAAATAAAACTAGAAATAATTTCTACTCTGCCCCAATAATTGCAGATTGACTTAGGGGGTTCTCAGAAGGTTTGATCATTTTGGTGTTCATATAATTATAACTACTAAGAAATATTTTTTTGTTTTGAAAAATCTGTACTTCCCTTTCATTATTCCATTCACTTTTTTAAAGTCATAGCTTTTCTATTACTTAATTGCCTAACTTTCATTTATTACACTAATTCTTTTACTCATGATAAATGAAATTTAAAGATATTAAAACTTTAAAGTAATTTAATTTCAGCTAAATATAAAAGCTTAATCATTTACATGGAGCTCCCAACCGTCTTCATTAATTGTAACTTTTTTCATAGAGCAATTAATGGGGGTTATTTTCTTATTGACCTAGTTATTCAGTGTTTCTAATGCCTTATATCTTTGAGTATATTGTCGTTTGTTCTAGCATCTAAATCCTGAAAATTAAGTAGTGGTATTCAAATTACCTTGAGTAAACAAACGTTTCTTTTTGAATTTTTTCTTATTTACTGACAGCATTTTCTCTCTTTTTCTTTTCAAAAATAACTTAGCTCTACTTTCTCTTATAGAAAACTAGGTAGGTGCTTTCACCTCATCTGATCAGAAGGTGATTGCCCTAATATTTGAGAAATATCTCTAGAACAGCGATTTTCACATGGTGTGCCACAAGAATTTTTAAAACATGCAATTCCTGACTATTTAGTCAGGGGCACTGACCTCTTTTCCCTTAGATTGTCAAATAAAAATAAATAGCAAGAGCCAACACAAAAATAACTGTCTGGTGTGAATGAATAATAATTACAACTATTTTTAAATCAGATTGGCAAAATTATATATTTTTTGGTGTGCCATAGAATTTTAGTCATTAGTTTAAATGTGCCATGAGATGAAAAAGGTTGAAAATCACTCTTCTAGAAGAAGAAATCAAAGCTTCATTAAACCCATGTTGAGGATGGGGACACCTCTTTCTTGCCCAGAGTTGAACCCTATCATTTAGCATATTTCTTGGAACATATCAGTAGCTCACTAAATATTTATTGAATAAGCAAATGTTATATCAGAGAAGCAAATCAAGAATGTTCTTAGTGCCCTGGCCGGTTTTTTCTCAGGGGTTAGAGCGTCGGCCCGCGGATCAGAGACACCCGGGTTCGGTTCCTGCTAAGAGCATGTACCTTGGTTGCAGTTTGTTCCCAGCCCCAGTTGGGGTCATGTGGGTGGCAACCGGTCAATATGTCTCTCTCACATCGATGTTTCTCTCTCTCTTCCTCCCTCTCTCCCTCTGGCTCTATCTGAAGATAAATGAAAAAAAAAAGTCCTTGGGTGAGGATAAAAAAAAAAAGAATGTTCTTAGTTTATTTCTTCACTAGCAATGGTTAGGCAACAGTGTAAATTTAAAATGTAATAGAGTTCTCTGCTCCCACCTGTGATGGAATTGTTTGTCATAGACCCAAAGCTCTTGCCAGGAATAAGTAGAGAGAAAGAACATCTGTTTGATGGTATTGGAGAGACAATGAGGAAACCAGGGCTCCTCCTCCTTGAAATATACTGAACGTTAACTTTTATCTCTTGAGCACCACAAGATTGTTTCATATTCAGCTCTGCTTAAAATGGCCATCTATTTTATTTTATTTTTTTATTACTTTAAATCCTCACCTGAGTATAATTTTTTTAATTGAATTTCGGAGAGAGAGGAAGGGAGAGGGAGAGGGAGAGGAAGAGAGAGAGAGAGAAAAACACCTATCGGTTGCCTCCTGCACACGCCCCTACTGGGGAACAGACCCACAACTAGGTTTGTGCCCTGAACTGACCGGGAATCAAACCTGCAACCCTTTGATGTATATGACGACACTCCAACAAACTAAGCCACCTGGCCAGGACAGAATGGTCATCTATTTTATATCTCAGACTCTAACCCTGAGCAGATTAATAATTCAGCAAATATTTTATAGGAAAATTGAAGGACCTGGGATAATTTCCTAACATCTCTTTCTCTTTCAGGTCATGGCCCCATATTTCTTGGCTGACTTGTGTGCCCCCATTGTATTTTTGTCTTCTCTCTTTCATTAATGCATGCTGTTGTGTTTAGTCTTTCCCTCTTTCTACATTGGGGAGGAAGTTAATTTGTTGTCTAGCTCTTAGTTCTTGAATACTTAGATCAGTGATTATTGACCTTTCATTTATAATCAACTCATGTATCACTTCCAGATTGAGCAGTTTTCATTTCTTTGCTACACTTTCATTTTCACTGACAAATGCCTTCCTCAGATTATCCATTTTTGTAAAATGTCACATGGGTTTATCCCTGGGTGACAAGGGAACAATGCAACCACTCACTTTGAGGTCTGTGCTTAAACTGAGTAGTAGATGCCTAGTGAGCAATCATTGCCAGACTTTGAGAGAAGCAGTATGTGCGTCACTGATCATGGTGCACATCTCTTACTTGTGCAGTGATTTGTGGACTGAAGAGCTAGTAGAGAAGTTTGCACTTTCAATTATAGCTGATATACCATACTAACTGAAATTTGAAACATATTTTTGGTCATGTCTGGTGTTATTTAACTACACCATGTAACTGAAATTTGTGCATATCAGAATCATGTAAAATTAGGATTGAATACATATATATTCTTATATGAATTGAATGTATATTCATATATATATTCAATTTATTAGTTATCAGGAGAATATACATTAAAACTACAATGTGATATCACCGTACACTTATAGGAATAGCCATGGTAGGCAGAATTCTATGACACATGACTTTAGCTTTTGTGTAATTACTTCCACTGGGAAGATTATAGGTCTCCACTACTATAATTATGTTAGGCTATATGGTAAAAGAGATTTTTTTTTTCCTCACCTGAGGACATTTTTTCATTTTTTGTTCAGATAGAGTGGGAGGGAGAGAGAGGAAGAGAGAGAGAGAGAGAAACATCGATGTGAAAGTGACACATCGAGTGGCTGCCACCTGCACGACCAACCAGGGCCGGGGACAAACCGCAACCGAAGTACATGCCCCTAGCAGGAACCGAACCCGGGTCTCTCTGGACCGCAGGCTGATGCTCTAACCGCTGAGCCAAACCGGCCAGGGCGGTAAAAGAGATTTTTCAGATATAATTAAGTTTATTAATCAGTTGACTTCGAAGAAATCACAAAGGAGATAATCCCCCCTATCTTCTAATTTCAAAAGAAGAAATTAGATTTGAAGCATGAGAGGTCTTCAGTATGAGGGATGCTCTCCATTGCTGAGATGGACAGTCTATGGGTCACTGGCCAGCAGAGAGCTCAGAGTGGACTTGGCCACTAGCCAGTCAGGCAAAGGAGACCTGTGTCCCATTACTGCAAGAAACTAAATTTTGCTAGCAACCGGAATGAGTTCAGAAGTAGATGCTTGACCCATAGAGTTTAGATAAGAGCAAAGCCTGGCTGCCGACTTGACATTGGCCTTCAGGGACCCTAATCAGAGAACACAGCTGAACCTCCCTGGACTTCTAACATAAAGATCTATGATAATAAATGGATACTGTTTAAAGCTGCTAAATTTGTGTTAATTTTTATATAGCAATAATAATTAATACAATATTTAAAATTTTTAAAGAAAAAATCTGACAAAACCAAGTGTTGGAACAAGTCTGTAGTTGTTCACATGGAAAATAATACAATAATAAATAATAATACAAAAATAAACTCTGTGTTTTGCATACAACTGTAAACCTACTTTGCCCAAACCTGTATATGTGTGTGTGTGTGTATATATATGTATAATATATGTATCATATATGTATGTATCATTCACTGGAAAGCTACACAGCTATAAGAATGAACACATTGAAATAAGACACACATAACAGAGTACAGCCACAAAAGAGTATGATGTCATTTATATAAAGATTAGAAATAGACAAACTAATCTATGGTCATATAAGTAATTATAATGGCTAAGTTTGGAGGTTACAATAGTGATTAGAAAGGGGTACCACAGGATTTTTAGGGTGCTGGTTAATACCCTATTTATTGATCTTAATGCTGATTAAACAGATGTGCTTATGTTGCAAAGATTAATTTAACTGTGTATGATTTGTGTTCTCATTCTTCAATGAAAAGCTTTTTTGTTTTTTTAAATGAAGGACTGTGAAATGTTGGCCACACCTTTTTCACTGTGTGGCTTAAAAAAAGGAAAATTGCCTAAAGTCATACAACCACTGAGTGAAGACTTAGTTTAGAAAATGATAATTAAGAATAATTTAATGATAATTAATGTTTTAGTTTAGTTATCTCTTTAATTTGGCTGAAAATGAAAAAGAGAAAGAGGGAAAGTGAGAACAGTTAATAAATAATTTTGACATTTACAATTAATTCTTTTAATAAAAACAGTTTGCCGGGAGGATTCACACCACTCTGTAGTCTCATGCGCTGCTGTCGTCCTCACTCCGATGGAACCAACACTAGAAGTGAAGAAAAGAGAAGAACTAAAATTTCCTGAACCTTCCAAACAGTAAGTTGTTCATTTGGTTCTTGAGAGCTTTGTAAAACTCATAGATAACTGATCAGAATTGCATTGCTTAGTTGTGACTTATAATGAATGTGTTAATACTAGCCTACGGAGAGCACAGAAGTAAATTTTGTACATTAAAAATGAATCTACTGTCTCATGAATAACTTCTGTGTCTTCCAATTTTGTGTGTTTGAACTATATCCCATCCAAGGGTCATGTTGTTACCTTATCGTAGGAACATGGGTAAGTAGTGTGAAGCATGTTGTATTCTTTTTTTTTTTTAATTGATTTTAGAGAGAGGGTAGGAGAGAGGGAGAGAGAGAAAGAAACATCGATGAGAGAGAACATCGATTGGCTGCCTCCTGCATGCCCCCCACTGGGGATTTGGCCCACAACCTGGGCATGTGTCATGACCGGGAATTGAACTGGCGACTTCTTGGTGCATGGGTCGACGCTCAACCACTGAGCCACAGCGGCTGGGCGCACGTTGTATTCTTTATGTGAATGTGGATGCACTGTTCTTGGGTTGCTTATTTTATAGTTGGAGGGCTTAATGGTCTAAAATGTGACCAGATTTTAATATAAGTTTCCTAGCCTAAAGTTGGTTTGCATTTTTATAAGGAATGGAAGTTATTATTTTTAACTATTTTAAATAAATTATCCTAAATGAAAAATTCACACTATTTAATGTTTTCATATTCATGCTATTTAAACAGATCAAGCTTAATTTATATTTAAATTTGATCTCATGTTGAATAAATTATAGTTTTTTGTTTTTTTCTTATAATGGCCAGAGAGAGCTAAATTCATGGTAACAAATGTGAGATATATGGACTTGAAATATCAAATGAACTAGGATTATTTCTGAGTATGCATTAAATAAATGAAAAAGGAAAACCTACTGATGATTTTCCAGTCAAAGTGGTGCCATACCTGTTTTAAGGGTGGAGGCTAGGGTACAGACGGTGTTACCGAGGGTTGCTGGCTAACCACTTCATCAGGGAGGCAGGAGTGACCTTAGAAGCACCTACTATTTTTCCCCATCGATAACACTGTATCATATGTGTTTGTTTCTTGATGTCTTTCTACTGAATAAGCTTCCAAAGACAGAGTTCTCTGGAATGAAAATGCCTGCTACTCTTTGTGAAATCAATTAGAAAATCCCTTAAAGTTACATTTAATAATGTTGAGTTCAAATGGAGCAATGTATATATTTGATTGTATGAATATAGTATTATAGAGGAAACAAATGTTAACCAATTTGGACAGTAATGATTGTAATTCCGTTTTAATACAATCTGAAAGTGAAACAATTTAACTGCTCTTAATATAGTCTAATTTTTAGGTTCCGAAAGCCATTTGTTTTTGTCTAACAGGAGGAAAATCACATCTTATATATGCCAATTGAACTATATTTCAAAACTCAAATGTATTTTCTTGCAGTATATATAAGTTACCTATATATTTGTAAATTGGATCTTGAACCGTGTTTTGTTTTTTTTTATCCTCACCCAAGGATATGGTTCTTTTTATGGATTCTAAAGAGAGAGAAGGGGAGAAGAGAGAGAGAAAAACGTGAATGTGAGAGAAACATCGATTAGTTGAACAGTTGCCTCCCATAGGTGCTCTGACCAGGGATGGAACCCTCAGCCTGGGTATGTACCCCGACTGGGAATTGAACTCGAGACCCTTCTGTGCATGGGGACGATGCTCTAACCACTGAGCACACCACCCAGTGTGGATCTTAAATTGTTTTAATTATCTTTCAGTTACTGTATTCAAAATTGGTGAATAGTGTTACTTGCTTACATAAAATATCTTTTCCCCCCCAGTGTTTAGCTACTTTATCAATAATCTTTATTCTGAGATACATATTAAAACAGATAGCATTTGTCAAGTGACTGTCTCTTTCCTTCCTGCTACTCTGCATGTGTTTCACGCTCCTCTGTATTTTCTGAATCTACTTTCTTGTTTAAATATTCTCTCTCAACTGATATCATTCATTCAGTCATTTATGTATTTTTATTATTGTTTTACTGTTTATTTTTCTGAGTCAGAGAGATGTGAAAATCTTAACTCTGCTACTGTTCGATGAAAATTGGGGACATTTTATTTGAACTCTTTGTGCTTCTGTTTTCTCATCTGCTAATTGGTGTGATGTCACCATCCTTATAGGGTCATTGTAAGTATTACGTAAAGTTATATTGATAAAGGACCTGAAATCTAAAAATCCATAAATGTATTATGGTGCCCCTTCCATAGCGTCAACTATCGACATTACTGATGATTTACAGATATATATTCTTCTCCTGAAGGCTCTTCTGAATGCAAGTCTGATATTTAAAGTTATTGACCTGACTTGTCTACTGAAGTGTCCTGCCAGAATCTTATACTAATTATCTCTAGAACTGAATTGATGACTCCTCTAGGCCCTTTAAATTTTTTTATTCTTTCTGACTTCTCTATTTATATAAAGCTACCATTATTTTTCTTTTCTTAAAATCTTGATATGTTTTCTCCTTTACATCTCACCTTCAATTAGTACTTGATTACTTGATTAATGTCTCTATTATATTCTTCTTACAATTTGAGCTGACCAGGAAGGTGTATACATTTAATATTTGAATTTTTTCTAACATGGATATTCAATGGTGATCTTAATGAAGCCTTTCAGAAAGTTGTCATCGTTCAGATGGCGATTGCATGTGCCCTCAGCATCCCACATTGCTATTTTGAGAATGAAATGGTAGGTGTGGCTGTATGGCAAGAACACAATATAATTGTAAAGACATAGTGATTAGTTCAAAATTCTTGTTTGCCAATGAGAGAAGCCCCAATGCAAATTGGTTTCAAAAAATCAAGGGTGGTGGTTGTTATTGGCTATGTAATAAAAAATTATAGAGGTAGAAACTTCTTCAAGTATTTTTGTGTCTGATACTCAGATGATGTCTTAAAGGGTCATTCTCTCCATCTGCATCTCTGTGCTGCTTTCCTGCCTGTATTTCCATTTTCAGGGAGGTTCCTCTAATGGTAACAGTACTGCCTTCAACAGCTATTGGGACAGATTCTTATCTTTTCAACAAATTCAGTGTAAGGAGATGGTTTCTCTTTTCCTTTAATCAAAACTAAAAAGCCCCAGATTTGAGTGGCATTGGCTTTGTCTAGCTTAGCTTGTTTAACATGACGGTGCTGAAGGGTGATTGGCTAGAAGCAGGTTCCCTGACACACTCTGGCCCACAGGGTGAAGGTGAGAGGGCAAAGGTGATCCCACACTTGAAATATGGATGATGTTGATAAAAGAAGACAGGGATGGAAGTGAGGGAGTCAAAACAATGAATGTTTAATGTAGGTAGTGATATCATCACCGTTATTTAAAAATCAGAATTCTTTATTAACTATAGACATTGAAATGCTACATTAAAATACTATTATGTTTATCTTCATTTCTGATTTTAAATGATTTTCACCTGCTTGATTTTATTTACTATGATTCAATCCAGCTGTGCTACTGAGAAACACTGTAACTTGGTGGTTAGGAATTCAGACACTGGGCTAGATTTTTGAAACTTTCTTAACCATAGTTTATTTCTTTTTACGAGAAGTTACTTTACCTTACAGTGCTATGCCTGAAACACAATAGGGAGGCAGGGATATAAACATTTTGTAATTTTTTTACAAATACCTTTGGTAAATAACCATATCACTTTTTTTTTTTTTTTAATCCTCACCCGAGGACATTTTTCCATTTTTTGTTCAGACAGAGTGGGAGGGAGAGAGAGGAAGAGAGAGAGAGAGAGAGAGAAACATCGATGAGAAAGGGACACATCGAGTGGCTGCCTCCCGCACGACCAACCAGGGCCGAGGACAAATTGCAACCAAGGTACGTGCCCTTAGCGGGAACCAAACCCGGGTCTCTCTGGACCTCAGGCCGGTGCTCTAACCGCTGAGCCAAACCGGGCAGGGCAACCATATCACTTTTTATAGATGGAGCTATCAAAGCCCTATGTGGTATCAGTTTTGTGTATTTTGGATTTTCCCCTGGGAAAAGTAATAATCCACCAATACTATGGTACTAAGACCTTAGAATGCTGTAAGTTGAGACATGTCTTTGAATACCTAGTATTTCATTTAAATTCAGGATGGACTTATTTATGTACATAAAAATTTCCCTTTAATTGTACAGGCTTTATATGATAAATTCATAAAAAAACCCACTGAGTCTTTGAAACACAGGGCTCCTAGAGTCATGTAATTCAAAACACAGCAAATCTTTTACTAAGAAGAACTGCAGTAATCTCAGTATCTGGGCTTCAGAATACAAAAGCGGGTACACAGGAAAGAATATGTAAGATAATGTATTTTTGAGGATATTTTAATCTAGGTGAAGAGGTAAAACATCCAACTAAAAAATAACTTATGATATAAAGGCAACAGATACTATTTATCCAATGTAAGGTACAGATTTTCTTAGGCATATGATTGTATTAAGTTAGATCAGGTTTATTGATATGTTAGAATTAACTTATGAAAATAAACAGAATATTGGTCTTAATTATACCATTGTATTGATATGCCATTTTATAATGTAAGACATATTTTTTGACAGAAATATTTATATTATCTTACCAACTTTTAATCATAGTTTAGGGGTAAATATTCTAATTTTGACAAATTGTTTTTACCTATTCTCAAGCATTTACTAATTTTTAGCCATTTTCTGAGAGATATGGATTATGTATTTCTATTAGGAATGAAATATACATTTTTCAGCATAGCAGGTAATAAGGAGAAAATATCTAAATCTTTTAGGAAGGAAAGCTGCATTCTGAGCACTATAGTGGGAGAGTCAGCGCTTTTCTCCTGTTGATATGTTTAAAGATTATCTTCATTCAGAAAACAACAGTTTTACTCTACTTAGTTTTAGTCTAGTCTGATATGTACCTCAGAATACCATGGAAAGGGTAAATTTGCTAGAAAAACACGTAAAAATATCTTTGTGATAAAAAAAAGTATACAGTTTTCAGTTATTTGATTATAAGCATAGAATGTTGAAATCAAAAGGCTTTGAGTACAAAGCTTATAAATTTGTAAAATATTAATGTTAACAAAGTCCATATATCCAGTCACACTCAGCGTGTTACTGAAACCTATGCGTTTCTCACATCACAGCTATGTGCTATGACACCTCATGAGATGTACATGAAATTCAGACTCTGAAGAGAACGATACAAACCACTCCCATGATAAGTTTTGGATTTTATTTTGTGCTTTTATTAGAAATATGTTTGTTGAAATCATGTACTCTGTTTCTACATACCACAACTCAACATCTGAAATAAATTGTATAGCCATTGTGAATTTAGAAGTGTAGAGGTGAATGTATGATAATTTGTTCTATTACTTTTTCCAATTTCCATATTTTTGTTTTATATCGAGAAATCTAAACTTCCCAAGACATTTGATTTATCGTTCCAGTTTGTGGAAATGATGCATTAGCTGAACATGCTGACATTCGTTCCAGGTTTCGGGCCTCCTTGTGGGGCGTCCTTGTGTTGACATAAAGAAGGTTCATTGAGCTGCCTCTGGAAGGGCTCAGACGCCATAAGTTAGTACAGAATGTCATATTTTTAAGAAGGGCTAAAAGTAACCTATTTTATCCTTCGATGGTTCTTAAGAGCACACGTTCAAAGTTCTGTCAGCTTTTTTTATTTTATCTGAAGGGAAAATGTATATTACATTTGGAAAAGTTTAAGTCCTTTCTAATGTCATCTATGAAGTTATTACACAGACTCTGTAGCTGCATGGAGACACATCAAAGAATCCTCTTATCAGCTAATCTCCAACTCCTTTACAAATTTCAGGGGAACAGATTTATTTATGCTTTCAGGTATACATTTACTCACTCGTTTAATCCATCAAAAATAGGTGATTCTTGAGTATTTGCTTTCTTCTTGGCACTGTGCTCAGTGCTGGGATTTGGAGTTGAAAAGTGAGGGCCGTCTCATACACTAAAGAGGATAGTCAGGGAGACACACATTAATTGATTAATTGCATTAAGAAATCCAAGACTGTGGATGTGACAATGGCTGTAATGTGGAGGTAGTATCATGTTATAAAGGCTTTAATATGGGACTTTCACATAACCAAGAAGGTCAGGGAAAACTTCCCTGAGGAATTAACTCTTGAGCTAAGCTCTGAATAATACTAGTTAACTAAGTGAAAAAACAAAGAAAGAATTTACCAGCACAGAGACTAACTTGTTCAAAAGCTCTGTGAAGACTGGGAGCAGGGATTAATTAAAAGAAGGTTGGGAGAAGTAACCAAGGCCCCAGGGGACACGGTCTTTTAAAAATGTCATCCTGCATTCTTGTAAAGAACACATTGGGTGGTGAGGGCAGTGGTGTGATGGAGCTGGCTGGGGAGAGCCCATTTGTTACCATTTCTTCCCAATTCCAGGTTCAATGGAAGCTTGAAATTACCTTGGAAGCTTGAAATTAGCCATGGTGGATGTATTTACACCACAGTAATGGGAAAATCTTAGAAATCAGGGCTGTTCCCTCTCCCGGAGAGCTGGTGGTTCACTATTTTCCAGCACACCACTAAATGGAGGATGGGTTGAGTGTCTATAGTGAGACCATTTAGGTGATTGCAGACAGTAGCTTAAATTAGGGTGCTGATTGGTATTGGAGATGATGAAATGTGAAAAGAAAACTGAGTCAATATATATTTCAGAACTTAGGCAAATTAAATATGGTTGTTAAACTAAAATTTTCAATATACTACCAAGTCCTTGCATTAAGTTAAAGGAGAAATGTGTATTACTAATTGTAATTATGATAAAATCATGGAATATTGTGACAATCCTAACATGTTATTTTGTATTAGTAACAGTTTAGTCAGGGGAGACTTTCAGTATTCGTTTAATTTACATTGAATATTATCAATGTAATTTTGTGATTAATTGTGTAATTCCTTTTAGAATCACTGCCATTGATTATCACTGATAATCCAAATGCATATAAGTAAATTCTGCTTAGGTTCTTATATAAATTCTTACCATTCTTTACTAATTATTTTTCTTCTTTATTTGGTCTCTAGCCTTTATTTACCCTCTATCACTTGGTGCCTTAAAACTCTCCCATTTAGAAAAAAAAAAAAATCAGAAACAGAGACATGAATGGAATCGGTTTGTGTCCTCTTGCAAGGCTTCTTTCATTCAGCGTGTTTTTGAGATTTCCTCGTGTTGTTGCATGTGGCAGGGCCCATGCCCTTTCATTAGTGGTCCATGTTGTATCATGTGCATGTGTCATAGTTTGTTTATTCATTTACTCCTGTCCTCCTGGGGCCACACTTTGCAAAGTCACTGAATCACGGAACCACAGGACCTTTGGGTGTGAAGGAGAGGTCAGAAAGACCATCTGTATCTAACCCCACCCTTACACTACTGGTGTCCAGTGCTGGGTACACTGCCCATGAAGTTGCCCAACCCCTGCTTGACACCCCCAATGACAGTTCATTCCCTTAGAGAGAAGCTTCTTCTGATCTGGTCCAACCTGGTCTGTTAGAAAACTCGTCTTCATTTTCAGCACAAATCGACCTCCCTAGATTATTTCACAAAGGTCCTGGTTCTTGTCCTGGGGCCAGTCAGGCACAGCCAGCTCCTTCCTCCCCACCACAGGCCTTAGGTACCAGAAGTTAAAGTCGCCACCCAGCCGTGTGTTGATAAATGTTTAGCTTACAACTCTAGTTTCGTTATTTTTGTTGGTATATAATATTCCATCATATAGATGTATCAAAATATACTGATCCCATCTCCTGTTAATAGATATATACGCAGTTTGCAATGCTTGTTTTATAAACAGTTCTGCTATCAGCATGCATGATCTCGTGGAGCTGCTATGAGGTTTCTTAGGAAGTGGGATGGCAGGGTTGTAAGGCACATCTATCTGTCGTTCAGTTCAACAGTCAACGCTAAATCACTTGCCAGGACTCGTCATGGTCCACACCCTTGCCCACACTTAGCCTTATTTAAGGCTTTGGACTTTCACCAGTCTTAGGGGTGTGAACCAGCACGTCATTGTGGTTTTGATTTGCATCAACTTATTTCTAGTCATGTAGAGTATCTTTGCAAATGTTAATTGGACATTTGTGTCTCCTGTTCCATAAACTGCCTCTCCATATCTTTTGTCTGTTTCTTCACTGGGGATTTGTCTTTTCTCATATTTATTTGGCAAAGTTCTTTGTACATTCTGATTTCTAAACTTCAGGTGCTATGTGCGTTGCAAAACTTTCTTCCAGGGTGTGGGATATCTTTTAATAAGTTATGACTTTTAATCAACAGCATTTTATTTGGAAAAAAGAGAAATAGAGGCATGAATATGATAAATATCAGCATATGTACTACTATGAATATGAAACAGCTCTCTTCCCATGCAGGTTTTAAAAGAAATGGTGCTTGTTTTGTGGTTCTGGTCAATTCAGGGGTAGAAACAGCTGTCAGAGGAGTTAAGTGAAGGGACTTCTGTGCAGAGAGCTGTTGCCTAAATGTGAGTCCCCTCCACAGCTTTCGGAGGAGGAGTTGGAGCTGGGAAGAGTAACTCTCTAATCTCAAACCTACTGAAGAGTCTTCAAGGGAACCATTCAGAGAGTTTCAAATGTGTTCTCTGCAGTTGGACAAAGGACGAAAGATGAGTTATGCCTAGAAAACTGAAGGATACCGTGGACTGAAATCTAGCAGGTGGAGACAGACTGGCCCCCTGTGAAAGCAGCACCATCTTGAACTCCCAGAGCTGGTCCTGGAGGCTGCAGTGTTTTTTTGTGAACCATCTGGAGGACAAAGAGACCAGGAAATAGAGGCAAAGGATGTCCATCTACCCACAATAAGGGAACTGTGGGAGAGTGGCCCAGAAGGAGACCGCTGAAGAAATCCCTTATGTGCCCATTTGCTAGGCCCTAGTGCCAAGTAAAACCTACTTAGAATTCTGACCAACGGAGTACTTCCCCCGCTCCACCTGTTCCCTGGTGGCAGGAGTCTGTTCACCGTGAGGCTGAGGAAGCTTGAATTTCAGGATCCTCAAGTGCACTGGGATCTTCCCAAGGCTCTAGATGGGATCCAGTTATTTTGCTTTTCGTTTGCTTGCTAATGTTATTATTTTTTCTTTAATGACACCTCCAGACTTTGTAAACATCAGGCCTCATAAAACCTGAATCTGTCCCTTAGGATCAGCGCCCTTAGGTCTAGGCAGTCAGGGTTCTGGCCTTAGGTTCTGCACTTGAAGGATTGCGTTACGTCCTTTCTTTGGCTGTGCCTCCTTCTCCAGGCAAAGAGCTAAAGTTTCCCAGTGACCAGGAGCCTAGGGCTCCTGCACCCATCGTGCTGGGAATCCCCTGCCCAAATGGCCCTGAGTCCTCCCGTCTGTGATGTACTGGCCAGGACCAGAGGGCTGCAAGGAACAGCTGATCACGGTAGTGGTGGGTAGAGCTTAGAGCGCCAGCTGGGACATTCGCCCTGTGAGGCCTGACTGTGCAGGAATGAGCCCAGGGTCCAAAGGAAAGAGGGGAAGGTTAGGTGTTTGATCAATTAAGCTATATCAATTGATATCACTTACGAGAGGATCCTTTCATGTTTCATAGTATCTATTTACCTTAATGCAAGATATGGTCTCATCAGTCACTGGTTTGTTAAATTAAAAAAAAAAAAGACTTAAGAAAGTTGATTGTTTTCAGACTTCATGTGTTACTCAAGAACCAGAGGATTTTAATACTAAATAAATAAAAATCTCCAGAGAAACCGTTCCCCTTGATCGAGTGTTGTTATTTTATCTCGCTGCTGTTTATTGCTCCTTAGTGAGTCACAATATCTCATCCCTTGTGCAGACAACCTGTCAAGTCAAGAAATCCTGTATTTGCATCTGGTTTGACAGTCCTTCCTTATACATCGAACACACTCGGCTGTTTTTCAGATGAGCTGGGACAGCCTTGATAAGATGACTGAAGAGTTTCAGCTCACCAGTGCAGTTCAGCACCGCCGTGCCTCCGCAGTGTGGTGCTCGTGCGTCTGTCAGACCGCGGAGAGTGACCAGGGCATCGCCACT
The DNA here is from genome assembly GCA_030848825.1 of Tadarida brasiliensis. Classification (NCBI taxonomy): domain Eukaryota; kingdom Metazoa; phylum Chordata; class Mammalia; order Chiroptera; family Molossidae; genus Tadarida; species Tadarida brasiliensis. The sequence goes on from CM061257.1 coordinate 65,916,391, forward strand.
GTGAGAATGCAGCTCTTGGGCACAGACAGAAGGCATGGTGCCTGCGGTCAGCTGCCCCTGCTGACAGCATCTCATGGAAGATTTGTTTCCAGATAATTAAAATATTTCATTGGAATTTATTCTATAACAAATGTAGATAAGCACGGCCAGTTTGGCTCAGTGGTTGAGTGTCGACCCATGCACCAAGAGGTCGCCGGTTCGATTCCTGGTCAGGGCACATGCCCAGGTTGTGGGCCTGATCCCTAGTGGGGGGCATACAGGAGGCAGCCAATTGATGTTCTCTCTCATCGATGTTTCTATCTCTCTCTCCCTCTCCCTTCCTCTCTCTCTAAAAATCAAGAAAGAAAGAATATTTTTTAAATGTAGATAAAAGCATAACTCATTTAATGACACTGTAAAAAATGCTATATCACCCACTATTACATTTTTACTTTTCCCATTCCAAGGGAGATAGACTGACAGAAAAATCAAAAGCTTTGAAATGTAACGTATTTCTATTTAGCAGCCTAAATAGAAGATGTGCAGAGCATATTATTAATTTTATTGAAATCAAGTAAACTCACTGATAAAATAAGGACAGTAGTGCTTGCTTTGTAAGATTGTTTTAAGTTTTGATGTTTAAATGTAAACCAGGTAGAATAATTTTGGGCACAAAGGAGAGAAACAATTAAAAGTAACTGATTTAATATCTCTCGTATGAGTACTTTGGGAAGGGGTTGGGGAGGAGGTCTATAAAAATAGAAATTGTTCTATGAAATTTATGATTTTCCTCACTTTACCAACTCATAAGGTGATTATCTCCTTATTTCTTAAGGAAGTGTTATCTTTCTCATCTGCTATATTTGAGTCTCTTTTACAACAAACATCACCTTACTCTTCTGTAATATTTATATAGTAATTAGTAGGCACTCAGAAAATACTGCGGACTTGATTCTTTTTGAAGCGACATACATTATCTTTGATTTAGAAAGTAGAACCAGCTATGATAGTTGTTTGACACTATCACATTGAAAATAAAGTTAGATTTGATTAATGCATAGCCATTATTACTATTTCAATATTAACATAGTAAATATTTGAATAATTACTATTTTAAGATGTCACGTGGAATTCAGACAGAAATTTCATCATACACATTGAAAAGAAAAATTTCTGAACTGGGAGTCTGGACACCTGACTCCCACATCTGGGGCAGGGCAGGGCGTTCGTATTTCTAAACCACACTTCTCTGCGAAACACACATTGGCAGCGCAAACTTCGCAGAGAAGATCTAAGTAGTAACATTCTAGGAAAGCATGTTGTGAATTGTGAAGGAGCCCACTGTTCTTTGTTGCTTTTTAGAGGAATCCATAATGATGATTCATGGATATTCTCAAATCTGAATTAAAGGGTCCTCATGACTGATGGAAAAATCAGGGCACTTGTAGACCGACTCACTCTCACGCACTGCTATAATATTTGAACCCCTTTATTATGATACTTATTACATAATAATATAATTGCCTGTGTACTGCACTGTCTCTTACAAGACATTGAAAACAGGTTTGTTTTGTTTTTTAATCCTCACCTGAGGATGCTTTTATTGATTTTTAGAGAGAGAGGAAGTGAGAGAGAGACAGAGAGAGATCAGTGTGAGAGAGAAACATTAATTGGTTGCCACCCAACTGGGGCTCGAACCTGCTACCCAGGTATGTGCCCTGACTGGGAACTGAACCCACAACCTTTTGTATATGGGACAACACTCCAACCAATTGTGCCACACAACCAGGTTGAGGACAGTTATTATTTGAGGACAGATATTTTCTATCAACCTTTTGTTTTTGTCTTTCAATTTCTTGTGCTTAGCACAAAATTTTATACATTGTGGGCATTGGATTATTATTTGTTGAATTTATAAATATATTATTTTAATTAATATATTTACTTATTTAATAGCACTTTTATAGTTCATATTAAGTGCCATGCACTATTCTAAGCTTTAAAAATACTAACTTATTTATTTATTATTTTTGTTTGTTTGTTAATCCTCACCTGAAGATACCTTTCCATTGACTTTTAGATAGAATGAAGGGAGGGAGGGAGGGAGAAAGAGGGAGGGAGAGAGAGAGAGAGAGAGAGAGAGAGAGAGAGAGAGAGAGAGAGAGAGAGAGAGACATCAATTGGTTGCCTCCTGCACAATCGTGCCTGGGGCTGGGGATCAAACCTGCAACCCAGTACATGTCCTGACTGGGAAGCAAACCCATGACCTTTTGGTCCATAGGCCGATGCTCTTAACTGCTGAGCCAAACCGGCCAGGGCAATATTAACTTATTTAATTCTCCCAACAGTGTTATGTGGCATTATTATACTCAGGTTATTACGCCTAAGGAAACCAAGGCACACAGAGATTAAGTAACTTGTCCAAGAAGACACTTAAAAAACTCGCTAAACGTTAAACCTGGCACAATAGGCAATCATTCTTTCTTTTTATATTTAGTAATTTTATTAGGCTTTTATAACCTAAAAAATGTGGGTGTCATTATAAAACAATAATACAAAAGGCGATTAGCATTTGCAGATCAACAGAATAAATAGAAGAACTTAAGCAACAAAAGTCTTCACTGATGATTATCACAATCAATCAGTGCCTCTTCATTTGTGCATATATTTCAACTCAAATGAGCCAGGAAGGAAAGAAACTGTTTCTGTTTTGTTTTTTGATACTGTGTCTTATTTAGTACCATTCATTTTACTATCTAGTTTTTAACATTTCTTTGTTTAGTTTCTCCTTTTTTAACATTTCTTTTAAAATGACTTTTATTAAATTCATATTAATAAGGGTAAAATTATATATTTTTGTCAAGGAATAAATAGGTACACATGAATTTAGAGAGATATATAAAATGAAAAAATTTAAAAAGATGGTTTTCTTCTTCAACCAATGTATCCATGTAAAATGTCACACTGTGCATTAAGTATTGATAAAAAAAAATAATTGGACATTTAGATACATCTTTAAAAGTTAGTTATTGAATGACTTTTACTTTTTTATACAATTCAATTTAGTATTTTCTCTGTTTTTTGGGTCCAGAAATAACGTCATGTTCATGCTTCTGTGTGGATCTAAAGGCATAATAAAGACATACAAGGAAGAGTACAAAGATATATTATAGTATAAGGATGGATTTTATGAAAGTCAAGGGATGTAGCGGGTTTCTTGTCACTGAAATTTTCATATGATCATCTCATATGAATGTAGGTGCATTTAGGCATCATAGAGGTTATGGCACCCTGTGATCTTTAAAATTTATTTCAATCTAGAGAATATGTTTCAAACAAGATCATCTGCATTTTTATTGTTATTAAGTCAAATTATATTGCTTTGATTTAAAATATATATTTAACTTAAGATATAAAATAACTTGGTCAATTACAACAAGATTGTGATTTTTATTTTTTTCTTAAAAAAAAAAATACCTAAGTTATAAGTAAAGATTTTTAAAGGGTGCTGAGTTTTTATACAAATATTTTTATTTGTATTTTCTATGTATTTAGATAGTCAACACCAGTTATAATTTCACCAGAGGGCTGTTTTTCCTCCCTACTCTTAGTGGAAAGAGTTTTTGCCTTTTGTTTGTTTTTGTTTTCAATCTGTTTTGAGATGGTTGAATATAAAAAACATTCATATCACACTTCTTGGATTTTTGAAAAATTAGGATGGTGCCAAATTTTATCTACATGCCCTGTGAAATGTATGTGGTGCTTTTTACGTAGTAGCTGATTACACTTTATTAAATTGAGTTCAATTGTAATCCTTATTTATGTGTGCTGCAAAGAAATTAGGAAACAAAGTTCTAAAATGTCAAGTATTTGACATCTTCAATGTTAAGTAAAGAAACAGCTATACCATATATTAGAAAGAATATAAACTAAAATATACAAATTGGGAATGCGGACCAAGATCATTTTTTGATATAAATGTTTGATCTTAAGTAAGTAATTTCATGTCTGTGTCCTTATCTTCTCTTCAAAGGTAAGCATGTAAAGTGACTATATTTTCTGACAGGTGTGAGGTGATATCTAATTGTGGTTTCTCTGATGATCAGTGACATTTAGCATCTTTTCATATGTCTGTTGGCCATCTGTATATCCTCTTTGGAGACGTGTCTATTCATGTCTTTTGTCAATTTTTAATTGGATTGTTTATTTCTTTGGTGTTGAGTTTCATAAATTCTTTATAAATGTTGGATTAATATTTATCAGATAGATGTATCATTGGTGAATATGTTCTCCCATTCAGTGGGTTGTCTTTTCATTTTGTTGATGGTTTCCTTTACTTTGCAAAAACTCTTTAGTTTGATGTAGTCCCATTTGTTTATTTTTTCTTTTGTTTCTCTTGCCCGAAGAGATGTATCAGAAAAAATATTGCTACGAGATATCTCCGAGATTTTACTGCCTATGTTTTTTTCTAGGATATTTTTGGTTTGGAGTCTAGCATTTAAGTCTTTAATCCAGTTTGAATGTATTCTTGTGTGTGGTATAGGAAGTTGGTCTAGTTTCATTTTTTGGCACGTTATCTGCCCAATTTTCCCAACACCATTTATTGAATAGACTGTCTTTTGTCCATTGTATGTTTTTGCCTCCTTTGTCAAATATTAATTGACTATAAAGGCATGGACTTATTTCTAGGCTCTCTATCCTGTCAGAATGGCTATCATCAATAAATCAACAAACAACAAGTACTGCCAAGGATGTAGAGAAAAGGGAACCCTCGTGAACTGTTGGTGGCAACGCAGACTGGTATAGCCATTGTGGAAAACAGTATGGCGTTTACCTCAAAAAATTAAAAATGGAACTGCCTTATGACTCAGTGATTCCACTTCTGGGAATTAACCAGAGAAACCTGAAACACTAATTCAAAAGAATATATGCACCACTATGTTCATAGCAGTGCTATTTACAATTGCTAAGATCTGGAAACAGCCAAAGTGTCCATCAGTAGATGAATGGATTAAAAAGCTGTGGTACATTTATGCAATGGAATACTATGCAACTGTAAAAAAGAAGGATTTCTTACCCTTAAGACATTATGGATGGACCTAGAGAACATTATACTAGGTGAAATAAGCCAGTCAGAGAAAGACAAGTGCCATAGGTGGAATTTAATGAACAAACTGAACTACTAAGCAAAACAGAGACAAATTCATAGATAGAAAGCAGACAGACAGCTCTGGTCATGGTGTTGGAGGTGTTGGGGTGTGGAGGGATTGAGTGAAATAGAGAGGGAGAACTCATGGACATGAATAACTGTGGTGATTGCGGGGTGTTGGTGGAGGTGGAAGAGGGCATAAAGGGGATAAATGGAGATGGAAAAAATAAAATAAAATAAATAATTTCTAAGGCCCCATAATCTCTTATTCTGATGTTCTAACTTACCATTTTAACATTTCTTTGTGCTATGTAATTAAAAAATTTGTTAAAATATGCACTGAGTATTAAATATTGGTGGATTTATAATTTTGTGTTTTTAAACTTTTTTTCATTTAAAAGCTATTTTATGAAGTTACATAAAGCTATAAACTTTAGGGTCTTCTGAACTAAAACCTGTCACATTCCAAATGGAAATTCAAACATTTTTTCCTCTCTTTAATAACACATTATGCTTCGGAATGCTCTTTATTGATTCTAGAGAGAGAGGAAGTGAGAAGGAGAGAGAGAAACACTGATGTGAGAGAGAAACATCACTGGTCTGTTGCCTCCCACCCGCGCCCTGAGCGAAGGTCACACCCACAGCCTGGGTGTGTGCTCTGATCAGGAATCAAACCTGAGACCCTTTAGTGTACGGGAGGACACTCGAACCAACTGAGCAACACTGGCCAGGGCCAGGATGTTCAAATTTGTTTGTCCCATCCTATTATAAGCTAATTTAGTGAGTCATGACAGGAACTAAATTAGATGTGTAAATGCCAACAGTCAATATTAGACTAGTGACATTCATAGAATTGTATGTTTGTAACTTTTTTCTCATAAGTATATTATTTCTGTTGTATTATAAGTAACTGAAAATAATCCCATACTTGATCATCCACTCAGAATTAGGTACTGTATTAGAGCTAGAGAAGTAGTTTGCCATTTGAAATTCACATATATATTTTTAAAAAAGAGTGCTCTTTAACTAAAAACAAAAAATCCTGAAAATTATTGCATTATATTCAAGTGTGCACACATGCTTTATCGTTTTATTGGTCAGGGCACATACAAGAATCAACCAGTGAATGCATCAATAAGTGGAACAACAGATCCATGTTCCTGTCTCTCCCCCTCCCCTACTCTCTCTTCCTTTCTCTCTCTAAAATTAATAAATTGTAAAAAATCATTTAAAAAACAAATTAGATGAATGAAAATGAATGAAAGTTTAGTATCGGAAAATTGATAATGTCAAAATATAATGGAAAGCAGCTGGCCTACAGCAATTTTATGATTTAAATATAATGTGTAGTTTCCATATGCTTCACATTATTAATTACCTGACAGTTTAAATTTTTTTTTTGTATGGTAAATTAATGTGTAAAAGGAAATTGTTTTAGGAAGAAAGCAACAACAACAAGGCTTTTTAAATCTACTGTACTATTATCCCAACTATTGATCACATTTTCTTCTATACCTATAGTTCACCTGGAGGGGAAAAGAAATTATTATAAGCTTCTTAAAGTTCCCTGAAAGAAATTGAAAATACATTATTTCACCCATCGCCATAATGGGCTATAACAGATTACAATATCTCTTATAGTTTTTATCTTTTTAACAAGGCCGACAAAGCTCTAAATGTCGTTTGATGACCCAGATACTCTGGAGAGTAACTTTTAACCACTTCAGCGCACCATCTGGAGAGCAAAATGGAAGTTAAAAAGCAAACTAAATGCATCGGCAGGTGCTATCAAACAGACTGCTCCCTAACCAATCGTCGTCAGAAATGTGATTGAATTGATGGACCCGTTTATGGAGGTTGGTCTGTGCTGCCCCAGTGCAGATGAAGTTCTGTTCAGGTTTCACTGATCTTCCATTCCAGGGTTAACAGTGCGTGGTCCCTGATGCCAGAAGAAATTACTTGAATTTCCAGACAGAGACACTCATGTGTATTTCCTATTAATGAGTACTTTTTAGATTGTAAGTGACAGATACTCAATTCAAAATGATCGTAAGGATAAAAACAAATAAACAAGTTGTAGACCCACAGAGATTTACAATATAAATTTCTTGAAGGAAGTTAGTTCATATTTTTCTGCTGTCTGGTCATTTTTTGCCAGTAGAAAGAGCACAGTTGTCAAAATAGTGATTGTATAAAGTTTGTAAATTCTGTATTCAGTTGGCACAAAATAACTCATTGTTTCAATTTCAAGGTTCTGAGATTTCACTAGGCTAGTTATATTTACAAATATTCCTCCTGTCCCAAAATATAAAATATCACCCAAAATTGCAATTAAATATTTATATTAAAATGACATTATAATTATATATCAGTAATAATAAAAGTAAATTTATAAATGATAAAATTTTAAATAAAATATTAAAAAATTATAAAAATAAGTTTATAAATGTTATGGTGCTTTGTGTTAAAAATTAGTATTTCTACTTCTGAGGTGCAGCAGTTACCTTAGAGCGATAAATAATTTTTCAAAAATATCAAAACCACCCAATGAGATACATGGTAATCTGAAAGTAGGAATTTATCAAGCATAAAATAATACTTCTAAACCATTAAATTGACAAAGTAATGACAGATATAAACTTTCTGTGAAGTCAAATAACCATTTTAATGTCTAATGGGTCAACAATTTGTAGAATAAGTAATATGGTTTCACTGTCTTAAAACAAACTTCATGGAACTCGTAAGTAAGAGTGGACCGCATGTGTGCTGCTTTCTGCACTGCCTACACCCTTAATGGGACGGGAGTTTTGTTGGGAAGCTTCAAGATTCAGGGCACAGCCCTGGCCGGTTTGGCTCAGCGGTTAGAGCATCAGCCCGCGGACCAGAGAGTCTCAGGTTCGGTTCCCGCTAAGGGCACGTACCTCAGTTGCAGTTTGTCCTGGGCCCAGTTGGGGTCTTGTGAGTGACAACCAGTTGATGTGTCCCTCTCACATGGATGTTTCTCCATCTCTCTTCCCCCCTCTCTCCCTCCTGCTCTATCTGAAGATAAATGCAAAAGTGTCCTCTGGTGAGGATAAAAAAAAAAAAAAAATTCAGGACAGAATCAGTCAACATTTTTATTGTTTTTAATGATTTATGTAACTCCCTTTTTAAAAAGTGTGGAAAAATGATGCAACTGCTATGTTAAAATTATGTTTTTTTTTTTTAAATTTAAACATAGAATAACCATATGCTCTGGCAATTCCACCTCTGTGCATACACCCAAAAGAATTGCAAAGAGGGACTCTAACAGATGTTTGTACACCTATGTTCATAGCAGCATTATTCACAGTAGACAATAGATGGAAGCAACCCAGATGTCCACTGACATATAAACTGATAAACAAAAGGAAGTGTAGACATACAGTGGAGTATTATTCAGCCTTAAAAATGAAGGCAATAACGACACTTGCTACAAAGTGTAGGGACCTTGAAGGCATTATGCTAAATGAAACAAGCCAGTCACCAAAGGTCACATCCTGTTTGATTTGACATATATGGGGTACTTAGAGTAGTCAAACTCAGAGAGATGCAGAGTAAAACCGTGGTGTCCAGGGGGTGGGGGAAAGCAGAATGGGGAGTTGTTGTTGAATGGGAGTGGAGTTGCATTTCGGGAAGATGAAAGAGTTTCAGAGATGGATGGTGGTAATGATTGCACAGCAATGCGACTGTGTAATGCCACCCAACTATGTATTCTAAAATGGCTAGAATTGTAAATTTTAAGTTACTGAATTTTAACACAAACACACACACACACACACACACACACACACACACTCACACACACACACACACACTATGGAGAACTCTGAGAAAGATAGTTTGTATGTTGGTACAGAGGATCCCAAATTCCATCTGTCAGAGACCAGTGCCAAGCTAATGGTGTTCACTCCAGCACTGGTTAAACACACAGATTCCAAGAGCCTATTCTAGGAGATTTGTATTTCCAAACCCGTCTTTCTAGTCCTGTCTGTTCAACATTCCACTCATTCTCTCTCCTGGGATGTCACGTAGCATCACAAACTCAGCATGGCCAGCAGTGAATGTTTTGCCTGCCAACCATCCCACCAGCTTAAATACACAATCAGACAAAGACATTTTCTAAGACCTGTTTCTCCTCAAGTGTTTAGCAATCTAGTAGATGGTCTACTAGATGTTCGTTCCTGAAGCCAGAGACTGCTTGATATCAAGTCTCTCCATCGGGTTCTCTCTAGATGCCCTGCTGCCCCCCTTGCAAACTTCTCAGCTAACCTCGGAAGCCTGCAAAGCAGAATCCCACAGTTTTTTCTTAACCCTCCGTTAATTTAGTCCACAATTCAGAGATCTTTCGAAAATGAAATCTCCTCAAAACCATTGCTCTTAGAGTCAAGTTAAAATGTTTTTAACGTGTCCTTCAGGACCTTAAATGATCTGTCTCCCTATCTCAAGCCAGTTCCCCTTTTCTCTCCCTTCACACTGGCTTTCAGTTCTCAAATACATACTTCCTCGTTTTGCTCAGGGCTTGAACATGCAGGGGTGGGCAAACGTAAGTTTAGAATTGTTTGTATGGAAAATAATAAAGTAATGAATAAGTAGTAATATGTTTCACGGACTCATATTGTATATTGTTTACTTAGCTTAGAAGTCTCTTCTTATCTTTTTATTAGCTGGCTTCCCTTCATCTCCTGTTTCAATACCTCACTTCTTCACGTAAGGGGGTTCTGTTATGTGCTCTACATTCTGCGGTTTTCCTGTACCCTATTTATCATGAAATAGTTCAATCCATGAAAACGTTACCAAATCAATCATTGTGAATTGTCACAAGTCATCAGTCATTTAAGTCTGCTTTTCCTTTATATTCAAATAAAAAGTCATGGACTTTACTCCCAAGAACTGTGTTAAACACCATGTTCCTCGCCTTTACCCCCATATTTCAGAAAAGTATCAGTGATTCCTTTCCTCCTGGCCACATCTTTCTCCAATATTCTGTTTTGCCCACATTTTTGCCCGGTCTCATCTATTTTTAGCCCCTACATGTGGGATGCTGCATTCTGTGTCCTCCAGTTTCCCCAAAGTCCTGACACCGACTGCTTCTCTTTTGCTAGTTTTTCCTTTCCCTGGTATGTTTTCTGTCAAGTTATTTCACCACTTTTCTATTCTCATATTATGTATGTCTCATACATGCTCCAAAGCTGCCACTTGAAAGCACATTATGGATAATGATATTGGATGTCTGCAGCATCAGTTTTCATCATCTTACAGCAGGTCCCTTCTGTTCTGGAATCAGCAATATGCCTGCCATGGAAGATGAATTATATCTGGTCCAAGGCTTCCCTGGTCATGACAATCCTATTCCTACTTACTAGGCTTCTGTCTTCTGAGTCAGTTAGATACAAGGAGACATAATAAAAAATCAGCTAAGGGCTTCTGAGAAATATTTTCTTCTTGATACACACATAAAACCTTTTTGTCCTCTTGTCTCCCTTTCTGCTTCTAGATTTATCAATGAAGACAGTATGCTTGGACCTATAATACCCATCTTGAGATTTTAAGACTGTACCTAAAAAATATTTAAGGAGATAAACTAATAAGCAGAGAAGAATACCAAACCCACCTTTTGCTACCATCCTTTACATTAGATAAATAATGAATATCCTTATTCTCAAAGACATCTTTATAGGGAATTCTGTTTCATACTACTTTATACATCCAAAATTCCTGTTATTTTCTTAAACAGGGCAACTAAGTTTTTGAAGACAAAAACTCATGCCCAGAAGGTCTTTTCATTAAAAAAAGAAAAAGTCACCTGAAGTAATTACAGATGCTCATCTCTCAGACTTTCAAAGTACAATCGTCATCTTCTCTTTTGTAAAATGGTAATCTCCATTACATTCTTGTTTGTTAAGTATTTATCACAGTGTTGTTGTTTTTTTTTAATTAGATGAATGCATGGACCCTTTCTATTATTCACGATTGCATTTGAAGGCCTTACCATAGTGCCAGATTCATAGTAGGAACTATGCTGTGTATAGAATAAATCGTTGAAACAATGAATATTTATGTTGTGTTACATAGGTCGCAGTAGAGATGTCAACACATATTAAGAATGACTTCTCATCAGAAGTAATATTTCAACAGTTGTGAATGTTCATAAGAGTTCACCACATAGAAAATATAGAGAAAATCAAGTCTTCAGAGATAGTATGTACCCTGTTTCTGAACCATTTTGGAGGAAAATAAGATGAATTGTTGGACCACATAGTCATTTAAATCCTTTGTAGTCCAAGATTTATAAGTAAAGAAAGCCCCATATATCTGAAGATAATATGTATAAGAAAAAGTCCTCTAAATGTTAACCAGTAGATATGAAGAACAAAACTTTATAATAGTGAGAAAATATTTGAGTAGCTGAAAACTAAAACAATGTTATAATAATTCGTTTATTTTATATTTTACATTTAAATTATAATTACAACTTTTGGGAAGGTAGAATATTTTGAACAAAATACGACATCCTTTTCTTCAATTGTATATTATTATGCTAACAGGATCATGTTCACAAGACTATTCCAGGATTTCACTGACTTTCCCAAAAGCCTTTTAAAATTATCAATTAATTTAAAATCATCGTTAAAACACTTTTTTCTGAGGATGGGGATAGGAAGGGAAAAGAATATTTGAGGGAGGATTAAATTTATAAGTAGTCTTTTCACTTGTAAATATTTTATTTTATGGCACAATTTACTTCTCTGTGCGGAGTCATAAATATAGGGACTTTAATAATAAATACTAGAATAATGAGAATGACTTATACTTTATTAAGTTCTGGGATTAATAATTAATGATGTGGGTGGATAATTATCCAAATTCATGATTAAGTTTTCTCTGATAACACATGCTGTTCTTCAATATCTATTTTTTTTTGAGGAGCATACTCTCTTGATTCATATTTCAGTATATCATACAGGGTCATTAACACTAGTGTTCAGGGGATGATGAAAAGAAAATATGTCCATGCAGAGGAATGGAATATGATCTCAAGTGTTCATGACTTTCAGTGCCTTGTAGTTTAGTCCTTTAAGTGAACATCCTTTTATTTTGAGCTGCAAAGGAGAACTGTATGCTATTTTAAGATTTACACTTTTTAAGGCAGATTTAGAAAATATACAGGACAGTGGTGAAAAGCTCAGTCTTCTGAGTCAACTTTCTTGTAATACTGAGACTTTGCTAACCTTGGTAAAGTGGAATATTGTTATCAGTTCAGACTTTCCTTCTAAATGTCTGTTTTGTCTCTTGAAAATGTAGAGAACCTGCTGACTCTTAGGGATATACACATCTTGAAATGCGTACCCAATTTGTAAACTCATTAGAGATGTTTTTAAATGGCTGGAAATATCAAGTATATAGTTGGTGCTCAATAAATAATAGCTGGAATTTTTATTGAAGATTACCTGCTTTTCTTAAATAACAATTAAAATACAAGTCTGCCATTTCATCATCTCTGTATACTTTAAAACTCATGGTCCCAGCTCCAGTATGCTTTCAGAGTGGTTCTTGCCATCGATAAGAAGTGGAGGGAATGGGTCTCCTGGGTTACATAGCCATTGGTTCAAAATAATTCTCTTTTCCAGCTGCTCGTATGGCTTTGTTGCTGCCTGTATTCCTTGCTTTGATTTCTGAACCTGGTTCTCCTTGTCTGGGCACCTGATTTCTGTAGTCCCCATTCTCATTTGGCATTCTTTTCAGATGCTCTCATAATTTCTCGTTCCTGATCTTAATCTGGTATCAACATTACCCTGTCCACACATTTACCAAATACTGAAATGACTTGGTTCTTCTATATTCTCACATCTTTGGTCCAATGGTTTCCTGAAGTAAATATTTGTATGAACCCTAATGTGGTGTAACCCCCTCTCCAATTTCAGATGACTGGATTCTATGTTTGAGAAATCACTTAAATTTCTGAGCACTTGTTACCTCTCGTTGACATGGTTAACATCTATAACCTAACAAAGGTTATAATTAGATAACAATGCTTTAAAAATGAGGGAAACTCAAAGGCTTACTATTGTTATGAACTAACAATGACTCGAACTAACCCCATGACTACTGTTAATGGCCAGCTTGATGACTTCCCAATTTGTTTAGCTTATTAAGACTTACTGCTTTTGCCTATTTACTTTATAAATGGACATTCATACATCTACTAGGTAGGTAGTTTCAGCTTAGTTGTCTTGACATTTACTTTACTTTATCCTGATGGGCAATTGTCTAAAATAACAGATGTCAATGTATTTCATGACAACAAATATATAAATCATTTTCCCAAATAAACAATACCCCATTATAGAATTAATTATATTTGAGTGAAAGGTTGCCCACTAACTTTTATATGGATACTTAAAAATTAAATAGTTATAATATGTAATTATAGTAATAACACAAGTGAACAATGATTTATAACTTATGTCATATTATTCTTTTTTTGTAATGACAGTTCTAAATTAAGGCAGAGATAATTATTTTACAGATATAGAAGTTGAGGATCCATAACTTTAAATAAAAGGCCCCACAGTTATTCAACGTGGAGTTCTGGATTATAAATAGACATTTCTGTAATTATCAGGCCCCCAAAGCAGTGGAATTTAATGGGGGAAGGAGTGAATCAAAACCCTTTGCTTTTACTAATGAAAGACAGTTTGACATTAAAATTAATTAAGATCAATTTATGATTTTACTTTCCTCAGGAAGGGGATTCATTCAAGTAACATCTCTTGCAAAATAGTTTTAATGTGTTATCTACTCAGCATTTAAAAATAAACAGAAATCTCTCAAAGAATAAATGGGACCTATTTCATGATGTAACTTGAACGATACTGCTGGAAAATACTTTCAATAACATCGATCCAGAGTGACTCAGTGGAAGCATGATAGATTCCACTTGAAGATGGGGCTGTTAGAAAAGCTTGATAGAATGGACTCAGTTCCTATGGTGATAGGTATAGAGCTATTGAGGGACAGCTTGAAAGCATCAAAGAATCATTGTGTTCTTTTCAGAAAATGATCTGTGACAGATTTATTTAAAGTATAAAATAGAAAATTCATCCATGGAATTATTAACTCAGTAATATTTGTGTTGAGGAGCTGGAATTCAAGACAAATGTTTTCAATATGGAGTGTTTACGCACAGATTCAAATGAATCGAAGACGGTAAATTTATCAATAGGTTTTCTACATTTTACTATTTATAAAAAACGAGTAGGTTCTATTTCTTAGAATTGATTTGTACTCACAAACTGAGATGTAACTAATTTCCATTTCTCCAAATTTTTAGGAGGTCCTCTGGTTAAGCTTTAAGTAAATGTATTGGTCATTCTAGTCAAACACCACTAAGTTTTAATCAACTATGATTAATTCAGCCAATAGGTTCCTTGAAATGGATTGAAACCTACTACAGAAACCTCAGAGAAAGTAAAAGTTATCAAATGCATAGAATGGAAGAAAAACAAATATGAATCATTGTTTATTTACTATGATTTCTAAGGCAACAATTTTGAAGTGTTAAAAATTAAAGTAATATTGCAAAGTTATTTTTTGCTCATGAAAAATGTTGATCAATACCAGCAGTCCTTATTTTGCACAGTACCATGTTAACTGAAACCCATGCATATTGGAACTATACCCTTGCATTGATCAAATTTCAGTTACCGCTGAACCATTCAAAAGTGAGGCAATGGTTCTAATCATGGATGAGTCTCAGTTAAAATGGTACCATGCAAGGAGAGAACTGTTTGTATTTAACTGTGAGATAATTCCTATATTATACTATGAAGACTAAGCGTGCAAGAGCCATCAATATTACTATATATTTAAAGAAAAAAAGTCCTGACTGGTGTTGCTCACTGGTTAGAGCATCGGCCCATGTACCTAAAGGTCACAGGTTCGATTCCCAGTGAAGGGCACACACCTGGGTTGCAGAATTGTTTCCTGGCCTCAGTCAGGGCACATACGGGAGGCAACTGATCCATGTGTCTCTCTCACATCAGTGTTTCTCTCTCACCTTCCTCCCTCCCTCCCACTCTCTCTTAAAATCAATGGAAAAAATATCCTAGGGTGAGGATTAACAAAAAAATATTAATATATATTAAGCAAATCAAGAATTATTTTTTTCTTATTACATCCTCCTCATAATTAAAAATGAAAACAAATTACCTATTGACTCTAGCCACAGAAATTTTTTTTCTAATGTTATCTTAAATAATTTGCTTTTACAAAATATTAGGGGGAATTTTTTTTTAAGTATTTTTGTGGCAATGAATTCTTTAATTATGAAAGGTAATATTTAATTTAAAATGTAGCATTTTTCTTTCAACCTTGCTGCATTCCTAACAGATTAAAAGTAACACAACACAAGCACGTGTTATGGTATGATAACTTAGAAATAGAAGAGAAAATCAGTTTAGAGTGAAGGAAAATACAGATTACTGTAATAAGTTTCCTGCACTAATATTGCAGAACAAACAGCTGCACATTTCAGAGCTCATGGGTCTTAGGATCAAGTGTGCTTTTGCTTTGATTTCTGAAATCAGCTAAAGCAGCTTAACTTGGCTTTGGCTAAGAGTTGGATTCAGATCTAGTCCACCCATCTCTTCATTCTGGCTTCAGCAAGCCACTCAGGGAACAATCTGGTGGTGGAGTACAGGAGCAAAGAGGGTGAGTTGGAATCATGAAGTATCTCTTAAAGGCTACATTACAAACTAGCCTTCTGGCACTTCTTCCTACATTCCACTGGTTACATGACTAAATCCAAACTGAAAATGAGTCATAAAATATAATCTATTCATAGGAAAGCTACAGCTGGGGGAGGGCATAGTATCTGTGAACAACAGACACGATCCAGCACACATACCATCCATTAGTTTTAGTGTACTTGCTATAGTTAAGCCTTGACATGTATTTTGATTACATCAAAAGTTTTTAAAAAGCCAATATTATTTTCCCAGGTCTTATTGTATTCAGAATATTAACATTTTTGCTAAGGTTTATGTGGAGAACATACCCATAAAACCTAATATAACGCAGGATTGAAGTAAAACTTATGAAGCTTTTCTGCCTTCATTTCAAATCAGTGTCTTGGTGATATTCTATCAACAATTGTCTGGTTTAATATTATTTCATTTTAGACAGGTGCAGTAAATGTTAAATGATAAAAATTCTGTCTTGTCTATTCTGTAACAAAGAATTAGTTTTCCGTAAAACAGCGATACCATGCTTCATATTTTTAAATGTAAAAATTCTTTATGTATGTTTTCAATATTTACAAGTCTTGTGTCTTATTTTGTTTTACAGGACACATGTAATAAATAGTTGTGTCACTTAGGTCTTTAAACAGAGGAAGAAATGGACCCAAAGATAAAATTAGGCATTATTTTCTTCTGAAAGGTTTAATATATTTTTACAATTTACATTTTATTTAAATCAAATGGTAACTGTTCAAGAATTTGCTGCAATGATGAGTCAATGATTACTCACTATGCCCTATTTATTAGGAAATCCTTTATCAATGCAATGTTTCTAAAAATAAAATTAGCTATGAAATGTATATGTTAGTGTCAGATTTTAAGGCCTTATTTCCCTATGGCTGAATCCATGCCCTACTTCCACAATGTTAATTTCGTAACTATGTTTTAAGTGTCTACTATGTGCAAGATAGACGTACTAAGACTATGTCTTCTGAATTCCCTACTGAAAAAACACCGGATTCCTACTCAAGAACTAGCTGTATATTTATGTCATGTCTCTAAAACATAAAATGTTGCCCCCCTACTGCTCACATATCTCCCATTTATATCACTTATTTAAATTTCTTTGTTTGCTTAGCAAAAACTCTGCATGTGTGATGAAATTTGGGACATCTGGTTAATAGCGCTTGAATCAAATTCTTAACTCTTTTCCCCCACAAGCTTATTTCTTGGTGTTTGAACTTAACTCTAGATTCATGGGAAAATAGATGTAAATTACTCAATGGTCTTGCCTTTATTTTTTTTTCACCCTATATATTTCCCTGTCTTGATAACTACTGCTGACCATAGGAAAATTGTTCCAATCCTTTTTCTAACAAACTAATCAAAATGATATCATAAGCCCAGCAGCAGCAGAATTTTTGTCAGATCTTAATGACAGCTATAAGTAAGAAAAGGACTAATAAAACTATGACTTTCCATGTTCCATCATACCTTGAGATTTTAGAGCATTCTCTAAAAGGAATATTTGGACTGTTTGACTACAACCGGGTCAGCAGTTGTACCTCCGTTGGGGTTAGTCCAGAAAGCAGCTAAGGACAGGCTATTTTTATAGAAAACCAGAAACAGGGAGGGACCAAATCAGCCATTTGTAAGAACACATAGATTTTTAAAATTGCAATTTTCACAAAGCACAAGGAAAAAAGAAGAAAAACATAAAATCACTGAATATAACATTCCTGTTAGTGGTTTCTTCGGTTGCAGTCACATTTGGGCCCTTTTTCGGTTTGTAGTCAATAATGATCCGGTGTTCAAAGGCCACATCAATCTCCCCTCCCCTTTTATCATACTAGAGAACACCTCTGTGAATTCATCAGGCAGCAGATTAGTTCTGAGTGGCTGCTCTCTTGTATGATTTTGAAGCCCCAGATACTTGGTCTGTGTTTGAATTATCCCGCCGTGTTTAAAACGAGCATGTATGCATGATTTGTATAGCAAGGAAAAAGTAAAGAAGGTCTCCATACTTGCTCCATATCTTTTGTTTTAATTAGTGTTGATGTCACCTGGAAATTGTGTTAGCACATAGAGAAATGAGATCAACAAACCAGACTGACAAACAAAAGAAATCAATAAATACATGTTTTTTTTTTTATCATAAACTGTGAAGACATATTTTGGAGAGACTGTTATATGACTTCAAAAATCAGACTAATCATAGTAAATTAATAGCAGCCCTGCATTGTTTCAGAGTTTTATGAATTTATAAGTAAAATATATATTGTGACAATAATTGGGAAACAATGGAA
The DNA here is from genome assembly GCA_030848825.1 of Tadarida brasiliensis. Classification (NCBI taxonomy): domain Eukaryota; kingdom Metazoa; phylum Chordata; class Mammalia; order Chiroptera; family Molossidae; genus Tadarida; species Tadarida brasiliensis. The sequence continues at coordinate 65,934,585 of CM061257.1, forward strand.
AAGGATATCAGTTCTTCTTAAAAGCAAACAAACAAAAAAGAAAATATCAGTAGTTTAATATGGCAAAGAGAATAAATATATGTGGTGATCACGGTTAACTAGACTTATTGTGGTGATCATTTCACAGTAACAAATATCAAATCATTATGTGATACACCTGAAACTAATATTGTTATATGTTAAATATATGTCCATTTTGAAAAAAAAAAAAGACTATATGAAGCAAGCAAGTACAGTGTTTAACTTTATGAAGTGTTTTTACTTTTTAACATTTTAATAGACACATTAATTTTTCTTCATGAAGACTAGCAAAAAAAAAAAAAGAAAAAAAGTTAAATATTGAGGAGGACTTTATTCCTTTGTACTCCTCCTGATCTTCATTAAAGGTTCATTTTTAAATCATTTTGTTCGTGATGATAGTGCATTTGATATTCATACAAATTTCACTTGGAAAAGATAAAAGATTTCATAATAATAGGATGTTGACTAAGTAGCTAGTTATTGTGTACTTAAATCTCTAGTCTTTAAAACAACATAAAATCTTTGATACTGGCAATTAATAATATTAATATCTGTTGATATGAAATGAAACTGTGTTAATCCAGGGGTCATAGCACTGTTAACTTTAGAGGATTATGTTTTAGCAAGTAAATTATGTCTTTTGATGTAAGTTTATTTTATATTTTTGCTTTGGACTATTTACAACAACCAGGTTGTCCTTTAGGTGCATTTTAATACTTTCTGAGCTACTATTCTCTATGTTCATAATGGGAAAGTAACAATGGAAACATTGCTCTAAATATGACTGTGGAAGATGCAAATATGTAGGAAATGTAAGCTCCATACCTACTTAGCACATGTTTCTAAGCTGCAGTGTGCTGTCTGAGAAAACATTGCAAATCTTATTTTAAAAATAGCCTAGCAAATGGAATAAACACAGTTAAAAATACCTTTTTCTAAATATATTTTTGATCTTTTCAAATGTTATATTTTTATCTATGTATTCTTATAAAACAATACCTCATTAATTTTAAAAATCTCCAGTTAAATAGCTTTACAGAAATCAACTTAAATTTACCAAATGTATTAACCTTCAGTTGACTAACATAATTACTGATGGTAGCTAATAAAAGTACTACATAGATATCCTAGAAAAATTTTAAGTTTGTCTGAACAGTCTCAAGTGTAAGAATCTACCATATACGTAAAGCAGAATATTTCACAACATGTAAAAGAATACAATGAAATATGACATCTTAAAAACTGAAGATGAATAATGTTAGGTTTTAAAAATTTACGTTGTTCAAGTAGCACAACACTTTGCTCATAGGAGGAGCTGGATAAACACTCTGCTAAAATGGTTTGAATTTTATTCTTAAACACTCTGTGGTATAATCTAATAGAATGAAAAGGAAAAAAATTCTCATCACAAAATTTTTTTCTAGAGTATAATTTTAAAATTAGAATATAATTGCCTATAGGATGTAAAATCTATGCATAGCTTTCCAAGTTTAAGATTTTATTACTTTATACAACTAATTACCTTCCGTTATTGTATGAATACACTAAAATTGGAGTATGAGGCCTAACACATTTGGAAGAATTACTCACATGAAATATTATTTGTGTTCAATCATTACAAAGCATGTATTTAAATGCCTGTTCAGTGTGAGATTAGTGTTATGAAAGCATTGATGTTCATTCCTTTTTTCCCCCCTGGCTGCTTTGGATATAAAGGGAAAAACCTTCTCATATTATTCTTAAAATTGGATTTTATATCTTTCAAGATTTCCACAAATCTTGTTTCTGAATCAAATCAATTTTCAATGAAATATATATTAAAATTAGCCCTGGCTGGGTAGCTTAATTGGTTAAAGCATTTAACCAAGGTTGCAGGTTCGATCCCTGTTCAGGGCACATACAAGAGTCAACCAATGAATGCATAAACGGGTGGAACAACGAACTGATGTTTCTCTCGCTCTCTGCTTCTCCTTGCATCTCTCTAAAATCAATTTAAAAATAATATATATACATAATAATTAAACAGTAATTTAATTTTTCTTTTTTACTATGAAAATATTTTTGGTCTTGTAATCATATTCAAATCACATTTGTTTCTCTTAATGCAAATGTATTATACTTTATTTTTTAAAAAGTCTCCCAAATCTGATATATTGTTGTAACAGCCATGGATCTCTGTGTGAATGACTAGAAAAAATATGTGAAAAATCTTTTAGAAAGTTTCAGAGTTGGTAATGATATCATAATTTAATGTCTAGTTTTCTGTGAATTAAGTTTTAGAATCTTAGCTATGAGCATTCTGCTGTGTATCATGTGATTATGCAGAGAGCTTTCTAGTTTTAAACACACTTTTCTTAATCTGTACCTGTCCTTCATGTACACTTAACTTTTAAAATTTCTATTTTTCATCTATTATAAAATTATATCATTAATGTCAAAATGTCTCTTGACCACTATTTCCATTATCTGTCTCATTTGCTTCAAGTCTTAGGAAATTCTTGATGTAGTTGTTAATGAATGTGCTCAGTGGTGATAGTTTATATGTATATAACTTTAACAGAGGCTGTATATATATATGTCTGTTTACATATAGATGATAGATTAGAGATAGGTTTATAGATCTTAAATATAGAAGTGGAAAAAGGACAAAAATGCAAGATGCATTCCATAGTTGTTATAGTATAGTATGGTCAATGTAAACTATACAATGTTCATCCAATATTGAAATATTGAATATAATAATACATTAAGATACAATAATAGTAACTAATGTTGGCTGAATGTATTTTTGCATTAGGCATGATGGAAGTCATTTTAAAAATTCTTATGATAATACTGCAAGGGTAGATGCTGTTTTCATACTATGACATCATGCAGGAAATTGAAATCTTCATATATTAACTAACTTATTTGAACCTCAGTTATCTAAAATGGTGACAAAAAGTTTCACACAAGGGCTGTATGCTCAATTTTATTTTTTATTGAGAGCTACAATTATTGTTCCTTATCGTTTCTTAACCCTCCTGGTAGGATTGCTTTCTTTCTCTGCTTCCACAGCACTGATCTTAGCTCTGGAATAGCACTTACAAGTTTGTCTTGTTATCCCACTTCCGTGTCTCTTTAGGAACAAACGGTTGTTTTATTCCAGTGCGACCCCCTGCCTTGCTCAGACCTAGCACTTGTAGTTGCTTAGTGAATACTGAATTAGAGTGAGTACATAAAGCAAAGTTCTGAACTTTATAGTCTTCTCCAGAGGTTGCCTGTATAATATGTGTAGAGATTATTCCTAAAAACATAGCACCAATCTAATGTAAGCCAGTGATCATTAGAAAACATTACTTATCAGAGTATTCTAGTTATTTATTTTATAGACAGCAAAAAGAGAATTTAGAAAACACGTTTTATATCATAAACAAAATTCCAGTGAAAGAGCATAAGTCAAAAACTAATATTTTTCTTATTTGTGATGTTTAGTTGTTTATTAGGCACCATTGTACTTGGCTTACATTTTGGTCCACATTTATTTAAGCTCATGTAAATTAAACTTTTTTCTCAGTATTTAAATATGAACTTTGAAAAATAACAAACATTGCTAAATTTCCTTCACTCAAGTTGCCTCTCATTTTGGACATTAGCTATTCTTTTGTAGTTTGTATACCAACATGTAATTTGGTTCTGTTCCTAACAGGTAGATGGATAGGTTTGTTGATACACTCTCTTTTTTATTCTCTTGTCACTGAAATAAAATCTTTAAGTAGTTATTTCATGATTTGACTGTCTCTATTTTATGCACAATTTTGACATTTAACAAGAAAAATTGAGGAATCAAATGAAGCATAAAGGAATGTGGATTTGTACATAGAAATAAAATCCAAGCATGAAAGAACACACTAGTTTGGTTCTTTACACTGATTGCTATTTGCTAAAATAGTAGCGATAATCTCTTTCATGTATCCCAAAGCAATAAAAGCATAATGATTCAGAACAAAGCTGGGGGAAAAAATGGACACATTGTAAGTTGTACCATTATTCCTTACCTTTTGATTTGTCCCTTAAAAGTTGAAAAAATTTAAAGAATAAAAGACATAAATGAAGAAAAGGGGCAAATAAACAAGAATGTTACAGAATTTTATGTTGTCCAAACATTATTTAAAGAAAAATGTCCAGCCCGGCTAGTGTGGCTCAGTGGTTGAGTGTCGACCTTTGCAACAAGAGGTCGCCGGTTCGATTCCCGGCCAAGGCACGTGCCCAGGTTGTGAGCCCAATCCCCAGTGGGGTGCATGCAGGAGACAGCCAATCGATGTTCTCTCTCATCGACGTTTCTCTCTCTCTTTCTCTCTCCCTTCCTCTCTCTCTAAACTCAATAAAGAAAAAAAGAAAAAGAAAAATGTCCATCTATCTAATTTCAAATTGTGATGGTTAATCTCTAAGATTTTTAGTTTATTTTTTTTTTTTTTCTGCATGGAGAATTGCTACATATTTCTCTTTCGCAAAATATAGGAAAGAGAAAGAGACAAAAGACAGATTTTTATGTATACCTATTACCATCTTTTCCTAATCGAGGTATGACTGTTTCTCCATCTGGCCACTTATCTTCGGTGCCTCTAACTGTGGAAGCCAGAAACTACTATTGTAAAGGCTAATTTTCAGTTAGTTAGGATTATCTTTACTGTGCCAGCGTTGTTTTAATAGAGAATCTGCTTTTAAAATATGATTTCCTTTTCTAAATCAAACATTTGACAACTCATTGAGAGAATCAAGATAGCCAATTTTATTTTATGTAGATATAAGGTAGCTTTTTAAAGCATAAATATGAAATGAACCGCGAAAGGAAAGAATGGAATACATGTTAACAGACAATATAATGTGTCTCTACAGAAACAAACGGGCTTATATGTTAACTAATGTGTGAATTTAGTTTTATTTTGTGTTGTCGGTGTTTAATATATTTAATCTATTATCTTTTGGATTGGGTGACTAGAAAAGTAATGGATGCAATGGAATTTTTAGGATTTAAAGAAATTATAGTGAGGATAGTGAAATTCTCAAAAATGTAGTAGTACTGAGAAATCTACTAAAGGAGGAAGAAGATCTGGCCAGCCTACTGCCTGCCTGCCTGTCTATCTATCTATCTATCTATCTATCTATCTATCTATCTATCTATCTATCTATCTATCATCTATTATCATCTTGTCCTATCTATATCTTACAGATCTATAGATGCAGCTCACTGTGCTATTTTGCTTTAGCTCCCTTCTCCTTACATTTGGAATCGTTTAGATTTTTTTCTCTGCACAGGAAATCTCTAAACTTCCGCTGCAATATATCATTTGTGCCTGCCCTCCCTCAAGAAAGGAGCATATGCTAAATGTTTTCTTACATTCTCCTGTTGAAAATGATCTATTCTGAGCTGAAGTATATTGGTGAGACATCTACAGGATGGTGATTAGATATTGTTGTCAATTATTTCTTGAATGTTTTTCTCCTTAATTAGTTCCACTAGAGTATCAGATATAATGGAGACAATTTTGCACTTTCATTGCTAGTAGCTGAGTGATCTAGCCTTATTATAATTAGTAGTCTCATATTTTAAAAAATAGAGGTGATTTTAACACAATTAAATATTTCTGCTCATTGACTGTAGAAATAACTTTATTTTAGCAGTTCATTGTCTTCTGTCAAATATCATGACTAATTTAGAAGTATATGATTTCTTGATGTTTACTAAGCAATCTTATTAAAATGTCAGCATATATTAATTTAATATATTGCTTTTTTTATTATTATTTTTTTAATCCTCACCCGAGGACATTTTTGCATTTATCTTGAGATAGAGTGGGAGGGAGAGAGGGAGGAAGAGAGAGAGAGAGACATCGATGTGAGAGAGACAGATCGACTGGTCGCCACCCACACGACCCCACCTGGGGCTGGGGACAAACCGTAACGGAGGTACGTGCCCTTAGCGGGAACTGAACCCGGGCCTCTCTGGTCCGCAGGCCGACGCTCTAACCACTGAGTCAAACTGGCCAGGGCTAATGTATTGCTTTTTAAAGAAAGTTTGCATTTTTAAGTATTTTGTTATATATATTTATATACATACAGGGTGGGCCAAAAGTAGGTTTACAGTTGTGAGTACATGAAACACAGAGTTTATTCTTACATTATTATTTTTGTATTATTTATTTGTATTACAACTGTAAACATACTTTTGCCAACTCCTGTATATATATATGTATGTATGTATTTCATAAATTCAAAGAATTAACCTCTCTTAAGAGTCCCAATTGTAGAAGAGTTTGGAAGTTACATATTTTTACCATTGCGTATTTGCAGATATGTATGTGTGTGAGTGTATGGGTGGGTATGTATATGTGAAAAAAGCTGTAATAGTGATATACAACATGTAGCAACTAATTATTTCCTTTAATGTCTAAACAAAAGGACACCCTTTACTCCACACTGTCTTTCTGGGAAGTTAGATATATGAAGGGCAGAGATTCTTCTATTATATAATAATATTCCAGGAGAATGTCATCTCTGTGGCACCTGGGTGGAGAAATAAACCTCAAATAATAACAAGAATAATGCATTATAATATATATTTTTATAAAGAACTGCCTGGCCCTGGCCGGTTTGGCTCAGCGGTAGAGCGTCGGCCCGCTGACCAATGAGTCCCGGATTCGATTCCAGCCAAGGCCACGTACCTCGGTTGTGGTTCGTCCCCGGCCCTGGTCCAGATTGTGTGGGAGGCAACCAGTCGATGTGCCCCTCTCATGTCGATGTTTTTCTCTCTCTCCTTCTCTTTCTACCTGAAGATAAATAGAAAAAGATCCATGGGTGAGGACAAAAAAAAAAAAAGAACTGCCTAAAATTTGCCAAGTCATTCACCAAGTATAACTCAGACATAATAGAACTTGAGAAAAACAAGGGATTGAATTATCTTTTCCCCTAATTACAACTGTAAGCATTTTTTTATGATCATAACTATGCATATCTTGATTTGCCTCATGTCAAGCACTACCTTTAACCTGAAACCTGTGATTAAGAACAATTTTAGAGCTCAATCTTTTGTTTTGTCTTCTTCCTGGTTGCGGCTTTCTCAATGAGTGTACTTGAGCATTATTATCATAATTATTTCCTGATTTTTCTCACTTATTGATTCTAGTTTTATTCTAAACTGCAGCAGGCTGCTGACTGGAGATGTAATGGGGGCATTTATGATACTTTCATTGCTGATAGTGGGGCGGGCTAGCCTAACCTAGATTAACATACAGTAACTCCTCACTTACTGTCCTCAATAGGTTCTGCAACTTTAAGCGAAAGGACATAAAATGAAACCGGTTGTACCATAGGCTAATTGATATAAACATGAGTTAAGTTCCCATGACATCTCATCAACATTATAATGAAATGACATTGAACAAAATAACTTTAATCAAGGACTTGCTGTGCTTGAATATTTAAAATATATGCTTTGTGGAACTAAGTATTAATCTTATGACTATTAATATGTACGTTGAGTATAGAAACAATTTTGTTTTAGCAATTGTCTTGCCATCTCAAAACTCATAACTAAATTTTTATGGGACATAGAGATTAAATCTGTACCTACGGGCAATTAATGCCCTGCATCTCTAGTAACGTCAGATGTTCATGGTTTATTAATCTCACAGTATGTTAGAATTTAAACATTTCTCCTTTGGATGTGCTCATTCACATTGGAACCTAATATGTGATACTGAAGGAGTTCTTAAAGGACAAACGCAGGGAAAAAGAAATGAAATGGAATAAATATATCCTACAATAAGCCTCGAAATATTTTATTACCAATAGTGTCGTACATTTTACAACTTTATGCTTACTATATTCCTTTAGGTATTTATTACTAGTTAGCCTTCCCTGAAATGAAATTGAGATAAATAAAGGTATTAAATGGTTCTAAAAGCCAAAATAGATGAAAGTATTTTGTATTCTAGGATGAAATTCTTTTGTTTTTTTTCCCCTGTTTTTAATGAAATTCTTGATATTTAGTAATTGATATTACTCTCTTCCAAGTTACTCTCACATAAACTAATGATAATTAGAGTACCGACTGTTAATTTTTTATTCCTCTTGTCTTCTTTTTAACCTTTTGAACATACATTTCAGCTGGCGTAATTACACGAGACAGATTAATGAGAAATTATAAGAAGGCAAGACCTAGACTTCAGTGTTGTCTTTTCACACTCTACCTGTTGTCATCAAGCGTTCTTTTCCTGCCCCCTTGCGCCCCGTGGAACAGTCCCACTCCGGCACTGAGGACGTGCAGGAGATGAAAAGCCTGAGCTGTGCTGGAGGTAGAAGAGGGGGAAGAAACCCGGGAGCGATGTCCTCGGAGTGAAGCAGGGAAGTGTTTCTCACATGAGAGTATCAGCTGTGTCAAATGTTGCTGAGAGGTAGACAGAGATGAAGGTGAAAGTCACTGGTAACTCTGACAACAAAGTTTCAGAGGCATGGGGAAGACTGAAGTGCTGTGAGAATGAGTTTAGAGAGAATGAACCAAGAGGAATTGGAGTTTGTGAGTTCAGAAAACTCTTTCAACCTTTCTTTTTTCCTGTAAAGCAAAGTAGAAATACAGGGCAGTAGCTTGAGGGAGAAATGGGATAAAAGGAATTTTCTAAGCATGTTTGAAAGCTGCTGCAAGTAATAAAATGAAAGGAGAGAAAGTGATAATATGAGAAAGAGAGAGAAAATATTGCTGAGAGAAGAATTCCTTGAGGGAATCCGGTTCACCACGGGAGGGGACGATGGCTAACGGGGAATTGCCCACAGCTATCCTTAGGACAACGAGGAAAGCAGATATTTGGGAATAGGTGCTCATGCTCCTGGGGGTAAATATGTGGTTGTGGGGTTTGTGGAACCTTTTTTGTTGCCTGCTTATTTTATTTTCCAAGTCAGAAGCAAGGTGATCAGCTGAGAGCATGAGCAAGGAGGTATTGGAGATCTGAGAAGGAAGAAATGAATATAGTGATCCAGGACAGGGTCTGCGAACTGAGGAACAGGTGCACTTTCCAGTGGGTTTGTGGTCACTGATCATTTTTAAAAAGTCACTTTCAAAGCCCTCTTTATGGTGTTCCTCCTGGAAAGTCGTCTGCCTGAGAGTGGAGCTGCTACGGGCTCTCCCTCTGCACCTGTCCATTCCTGGTCCCGCACAGAGCTCCCGCCCCTTCTGGCGCGTTGCCCCAGTGAACAAACCTCTGACTCAAAACAGGAATATAAATGTAAAATATTATTGTTTGGGTTGAGGAAGTAAATGACTCTATCACCTAAGTAACAAGCCCTTTTGCAAATCAATTGGTTTTCACATTATTGGCTTTAATCAAAAGCAAGGACCTAATCAATTTAACTACTGTTAGATCATTAATTGCATTTGGTGATGTATCATTAAGTGATTGTCGGTGTTCTTAGGACTTCATTAAACTGATATGCATTCCTATAATAAAACTCTATTCCCACTTATTTATTCTTACATCTATAAGAAGGATAATAAGAAATTATATTGAACTCAGGCTATCTGGCACATACACATATAAAACCAGAAGAAATAAAACCTAAAAATCTTTGTATCTTCTAATGTAATACAGTCTAATAAAAGATACATTTATACTTGATAATTAACTAATCAAGATTTAGAATATATTTATATATTTTGATTAATTGTAAGTAACTAATAATTGTAGTAAGTCAATATAGCAGGAAATAGTAATACTTAAAGCTCAGTGGTCACAAAAATAATTTGTATACATAAACCATGTTTTGTTTCAGACAAATAACACATATTTATTGTTGATCAGAAATGATATCATTTGCAATGATTTAAATTTATAATAAAGATTTTAAACTCTATCTGAGAGAATAGTGGGGATACAGAATTTTTCAAAACTATTTTGAAGGGTTGCCTGGCTGGTGTGGCTCAGTGGTTGAGCGTTGACCCATGCACCAAGAGGTCGCTGGTTCGATTCCTGGTCAGGGCACATGCCCAGGTTGTGGGCCCGATCCCCAGTGGGGGGCATGCAGGAGGTGGCCAATCGATGTTCTCTCTCATCAATGTTTCTATCTCTCTCTCCCTCTCCCTTCCTTTCTCTCTAAAAATCAATTAAAATTTTTTTTTTTAATTATTTTGAAGGGTCACAAACAGAGCAACTTGTTGATCATTGGTGGAGAGTGGCAGAGTGGGCACACCAGAGAGAGTTGCCAGGCAAAACAATAACAAACTCATTTGGGATTAGATTGCATCCATGTAAAGGAACCTCACTCAGCATAGTTTTCGTTTTTCTCCCATCACGTTCAGTTGCATAGATGCCAGTAGAAATCGCATTATGTTTTACCAGGGTTGTTTGGCCAAAAGACGCAATAAAGTGATATGATGAACCATGGAATTTATGCAGGTTAAGGTGGTGGGTGAGGAATGCTGAAACAACTGATTTTGTCAATGGATTGTAGGTCTCTGCAAAGTGGAAACATTGTTGCAATGACTACTCACAGATAAGGAGTTCTGGAGATTGGAATGTCTGAAATTGCATTATTGAATGAATTGCAGTTATAATTAAAGACAAGGTCTAGGTTTAACTGGTTTTATATTGTTTTGTCTTTTTTCCCACTAGAACTCAAGATCCATTAAGGCAGGGGTTTTATTCCCCCCCTCTCCCCACCTACTGAGCCCCTAGTGCCTCTAATACTATCTGATTGATTCAGAGAAGCTGAACAAGAAATCTTTGTTGAACAGATGAGTGAAAAGTGCATAACTATGGGAAAGAATGACAGAGATTGGGTGGATAAAAGATCATTTGAGGAGACTGAGTTCAAGAACCAGAGAGGCATAAGAGAAAATTTGAATAAATCAGGAAACAGGATCTTCAGAAGATGAGGTGTGAGAGCTGTGCTAGATGACTGTGGATGAGGGGCAGTTGGTGGTGTGTTTGATGACATGAGATGTAAGGCTGGGAGTGGTTACAGAGGCAAAAAAAAAAAAAAAAAAAAGGAATGATTCAAAAATATCAAAAAGGGGTAAGTCAGAAGGATACCTATGCCGCCTGCCTGCCCAGAGAAAACAGCCTCATGGGAGGGAAAGCAGCTCTCAGTTGAGAAAGCTGTGGGGGAAGCTGTGTCTGCAAGAGCCGGATTTCAGTTAAAGCCAATAGAGAAGAAAATTTACAAAAGTGAAAATTTGCAGAAAGCTGATTGGAATTTCAGAGGAGAGCATGAAAGGAGAGGATTTTAGGAGTTGGGTAGCAACTTGGGGTTCTTAGATAATGGATTCTTTCTAGTAATACATGTCTCAAATTGGATGAGATTAATCTGCTACAGGAATGATAGACCAAGATGATATATATGTTCAAATGAAATTTTGTATTCTGTTTTCAGTGATTACAGATCAATTTGATAAAGGCATGCCTTTGATCTTTATATTATTTAGGTGAAATTAATCACATTATTTCAATAGTGAGTTTATTTTAATAACTATGGACTACAGATTGAATTAAGATATAGTTCAGATAACCTTTTTAATAGATTATCACAGAAAATTATATGGAGATACAGTTCAGAAAACATTTTTTTAAATTTATTTTTATTGTTGAGAGTATTGCAGATGACCCCCATTTCCCGTCCTTTGCCCCCCTCTGCCCAGCTCTGGCCCCACCCCAGGCCTTCATTTCATTGTTGTCTGTGTCCATGGGCTATGCATATGTACATGTAAGTTCTTTGGTTAATCTCTTCCATCCACAGCCCCTCACCCACTTCTCTCTGAGATCTGTCAGTCTGTTCCATGCTTCCATGTCTCTGGACCTATTTTGTTTGTCAATTCAGAAAACATTTTAAACTCATGTAATCATACATATATACATATATAAATATGATTATATATTATATAAATACGTAACTTATAATTACTTTCTGCATTTATTAATATATATAAGAAAAGAAGCAAATACAAAGTATAAAATTTTTAAAAATTAGGTTTATGCAATGATAATTAAAGTCTTATTATTATAGTAATTGGTGATACCATAGAGTTCTACCTCATAAATACTGTCTTGCGATGCCCTGTGATTTTTATGTGTACCATAAAATGAATCATTAAGATTTTCTTAATAGATATGAATACTTTGAGGGCTCTTTATACCTTTATTTTTATGTATTATCAGACCACCACTTATTTAGTGGTGGTCTAGTGATGTTGAATTTATTTTTATATATACCTTTCTTCACTCACTCAACCGATAACTTTTTATACACTGACAATTTTCATTGTATTTCTGTGTTTTATGAACTGTTTACATAAGAAAATAATAATAATAATAATTACAATAATATGTGTATAGCACTTATCAATTCCAGGCCCATAAATCTAAGGACTGTCAGATGTGAATTTATTCAAGTCTCACAGCAAGTATATGTGATCGTTTCAATTATTATTTCCTTTAAACAAATGGGAGAAAAACTGAGGCATAGAGAGAGTGAATCACCTGGTTAAAATAAAACAATAGTATATGGCAGAATTAGAATTTATACTCAGACTCCAGAAACCATGCTTTTCACCGCTACACTATGCTGACTCTATCAGATACATAGCTGATGTGTAGTTTCTACTCAATAGTTGTAACGGAAAGAGCGTTTATTGAATTTATCCTTTCTCTCAATAAATATTTAACAAGTGCCTACAGTGCCAAGCTGTTTTCAAGTTAATAAAACTGAAATGGCTTCTCCCTTCATGGAGCCTGGAGTAGAGTGACAGATAAACAAATATAAGTTGCATACACAGTTGCAAAATTATGGGTACCAAGAACAAAAAGGAAAAGCTATCATGATACTGTAAACCTAGGACCCTTTTCAGATTGTGTGGACAAGACGTTTCTTAAGAACTGATATTTAAACTGAGACTTGAATTATGATGAGGAGCCAGCCAGGGGATTAGATACTGAAGAGTTCCAGGTAGAAGAAAGAGTGAGAAGGCCAGGGTTCCTGGAATTAACAGAGTACCCTTATTTTGTGTATCACTTAGGTCTAGACAGGAAACAGATGGCACTCTAAAACTTAGGATGTGCCATTGGCGGTTATTTATGAAGAGATTAATTGCAAAGATGTAGGCTGGATATAGGGGTCACTTAAGAAATGATGTAACCTGGCCGGTGTGGCTCAGTGGTTGAGCATCGACCCATGCACCAAGAGGTCGCCGGTGCAATCCCCGGTCAGGTTGTGGGCCTGATCCCCAGTGGGGGGCATGCAGGAGGCGGCCAATTGATGTTCTCTCTCATCGATGTTTCTATCTTTCCCTCTCCCTCCCTCTCTAAAAATCAATACAGAAAAAAAAAAAAAAGGTGATATAAAAACTTGGGGTGAGCAGTAGTGGAGCTATTGCTACCTCAAGATCAAAAGGGGGAATAGAGGTTTCTGAAACTGGGAAGAAGAGGATGCTGAAGGGTGGCCCTCCTTATGAGGGCCTCCAGTCTCCTAATGGGGTTAACTCTTCATTGCCTGCATGCTATCAAAGGATAGGGCATGAGAGTCTATTGATTAGTCCATTCAGTTCAGCCTCCTGGAGCAGAGTGTATACTGAAAAAGGTAGAGAGAGGGTTTGGATATCCGTTAACTTTTCGGCAGCTAAACAATCATGCTATGTATTTAGGTAATTTTATAGTATTTATCTTTTATTTTAGACAAAATTAGGAATCTTTGCAATGGAGACTTTCACTTTTGAATGGGAAGTAGGCTATTGTTAAAGGTTCTGGGACCAAGTTCTAACATAGGAGGGGGTAGATTTCTTCACACCAACCAAGAAGTCTCTGACAACAGCTGGGTGCCCTACAATTCAACTCAGTTTTGACACTATGTACCTGAAGAACGCATCAGATCTTATAGATTTAAGGGCTCAGTTCTGCAAGATTGTCCCCCTACCCCTTCAGATGCCTGTCGCAAGTCCAGGTTGTCACCTCTTCTTCTGACCAACCTGCTGTAGATCAGAGGTTCCAGTGACCCCCTCCTTGGTTAATGAATTTGCTGGAATGGCTCACAGAACTCAGAAAAACATTTTACCTGTTAGATCACCAGTTGATTTTAAAATGGTATAACTCAGATGGCCAGCTGGATGAGATGCTTGAAGCAAGGTGTCAGGGAAAGGCACAGAGTTTCCATGCTCTCTCTGAGTGCACCACTCTCCCTAAATCTCTGCGTGTTCACCAATCCAGGAGCTCCTGAACCCTGTCCTTTGGGGGGTTTATGGAGGTTTCATTATGTAGGCATGAATGATTGAATCATTGGCCTCTGGTGACTGAAGTCAATCTCAGTGGAGGTCAGTGGGTGGAGATGAAAGTTACAATCTTTAAATCATAGGGTTGGCTCCACTGGCAGCCTGCCCTCATCCTTAGGTTACCCAAGGGCTTTCCAAAGGCCACCTCATTAACATAGCAACAGACACCTTTCAGACTCTCATTGCTTAGGAAACTTCAAAGGATTTTCAACCTTTTCATCTCATGGCACACATACACTAATTACTAAGATTCTGTGGCACACCAAAAAATTATATATATTTTGCCAATCTGATAAAAAAGAATAGATGTAATTTTGATTCATTCGTACCAGATGCCTATTGTGTTGGCTGTAGTCATTTTTTTGATTTGACAATCTAAGGGAAAAGAGGCCAGTGCCCCTGACTAAATAGTCAGGTATTACCTGTTTTAAAAATTCTTGCAACACACTGGTTGAAAAATCTCAGCTCTAGAGTTCTGTTCCAGAAACGGGGACTAAGACCAAATATATATTTCTTTTTTTTTTATTATTAATTTATTTTTGTTACAGATGTTTCTCCTTTTCCCCCCATTGTCACACTCCTCCCTCTCCCTCCCTGCCCCATCCTATATTTCTTATTATAAATCATAGTATCACAGTTGTGATCAGGTCTGCATTAAAAAAAAAATCATTCTCGCTGCTGAAGTGGCCTGTTGGAGGACTGTGACTGGGAGACCATGTAGAAAGGCAAGGTGGAGGTTTGGAGGGGCAAGAGGAGAAACGAGGGCAGGAGAAACAAAGTCATTTGGTAATCCATCTGGTGGCTCCAGTTAGTGTGGTTGCAGATCTTTTTTGAAGGTATAATTAACAGGGCTTGATAATCATTTGGACAAATAGGAATTCAGTGTTTGTATGCAATATTCAAGTGTGTCAACAAATTGAATATGGAAGTTTAAACTAGTCTGTAGTCCTGTAGGCTTGAAGGTGTGCAATGATGATATCATTTTAGGAAGTGTATTGAGATACCAGAAAGGTGAGAGAACTAAGCCCTGTAAAACTTGAATATGTACAGGAGGTAAGTTAGTGAGGAGCCAACCCACGGAATCCACGCTAGCACTAAGCTAGCACTTCTGTGTAAGTCTTCCCACTTAGATTATAATGATTTTATGAAGTGAGATCTGAAAATCAGCTTAATCAACTTGGCTGTAAATTAGCTTTGGTTTTTGCCTCACTCCAAAACTAATGCCTTTTCCATGACAGTAGGCATCATACGTGATAAATGCTTGTTAGAGTGAAGTCAACATCTTCCTACAGTCATAGACAAGAGGGGGAGGTGCAAATGAGGGAAGTCGTTTTAAGTAGTTTATATATCACTTCTGATATGTAAATTAAATTATATTTAACCTTCTTTTCTCTGGTGATATGGTTGTCCATCTTTTAAATATGGTTAACTCAAGCAACTAAAACACATTTTTAAATAGATTTTGCCATAGAGTTGCCACAAATTTGGTTTTGCTACTTAATAGATGGAAAATTAATTTAATCCCAAGCTTGATTTATGAGGAGTTTCGGTACTTACTTCTAACAACTCATTTCTAATAACTGAGCATGTAATTTATTAATAGAGCCTAGACAGTAGGTGTTTGAAATGTAAAGTTGAAAACAAGTCTTGACATTTAAACCTCATCACATAAAAATATGAAATCCATTATTTTTTATTAGAATATTAAAATAGAGCTTTAAACACCTTTGGTAATGACTACAGTGTTATAATCAGTCCATTAACCACAAAATAACTGTCATGAACTCCAATAGGTGTTCAAATGATCAGAAAGTGCTTTTGCTGAGGCGTCCTTAAATACTTAGGAGGGGAAGTACCTTTTAATTTGTAATAACACAGTGACTGTAGCAAGTCCTGAGTAGAAAATATTAATGAACATGTGACTTTGACCTGATTTGAGGTGTTAGAATAGAAAATTGTATCTTAATCTTAAACTTTTCATAGTTTGTTACATTTCAAGACACTACATTTTTGTCATGTGAAAAGCATTTATACATTTTTAATACCATATTTACATTTTTAACTTATAAAGGCCAAACTTTTTAAGACATATAAGTAGGATGCATTTCTACTTGTACATTTTATGATATTAGGTCCAATACAATTACATAGCAGATAGTATTTGAGCTACAATAGAGGACATCTGTTTCCACTGAATAGCATATAACTATGTGGGAGGATGATCAGTAGGATAATTGTTGGAAATATTCTTGGAGGCATGCGTACAATTTGTCCTTTAAATTTGTGCTGAAAACATTTTTAGCTACTAGTTTTTAAGTTTATAGTATGTTTTTTTTTGGTTTGGAGTTGTAATATGGAGGTAACTTTTACGATCTCTATTTAGTCATTCTACCATGTGCCAGCCACTTTCTAGCTTTTGATAATATAAAAACAAAACAAAACAAAATCTCGTCTAGACCAGCAGTGTGGCTCAGTGGGTTGAGCATCATGCCATGCACCAAGAGGTGACTGGTTCGATTCCTGCTCAGGGCACATGCCTGGGTTGCAGGCTGGATCCCCAGTGGGGGGCGTGCAGGAGGCAGCCATCTGATGTTTCTCGCTCATCGGAGTTTCTGTCTCTCTCTCCCTCTCCCTTCCTCTCTATCTAAAAATAAATAAAACATATATTTTTTAAAAGTCTTCACTTTCATGAAGCTTATAGTGAATCAAGGATGGAAAATAATAGAAGTGAATAAATACATGTTTCTGTTTATTGTCCTAATGTTGTTATAAAATTGGTATTCAGGAAGAAGTCTGAGATGAGTCCAGTGATTAACAATAAGTTGTGTTAAACAGTCTAATAATTTAGAACTTTTTAGAATATGAACACATTGACCCAAGTTGAAATTTGACTTTTATTTTTTATTTTTTATCCTCACCTGAGGACCCTTTTGCATTTATCTTCAGACATAGCGGGAGGGAGAGAGGGAGTAAGAGAAAGAGAAACATCGATATGAGAGAGACACATCGACTGGTTGCCACCCACACGACCCCAACCAGGGCCGGGGACGAACTGCAACCGAGGTACGTGCCCTTAGCGGGAACCGAACCCGGGACTCTCTGGTCCGCGGGCCGACGCTCTAACCGCTGAGCCAAACTGGTCAGGGCTAGACATTTATAATATAGCCTTTTCCAAGTGGTATTAATACATTATATTACCAAGTCTATTACAAATTCTTTGGTTTTAAAGTTGATTTTACGAAATAACATTGAGAAAAATAATCTGACTCCACTAATTAGTAATTATGATGCTCAGTGTTATTTGTTTTTGTCTTTGTCAGAATCTGACTTATAATATTGGTTTTGATACTGAGATGCTGTTGATAGCACTTTTATCAAACCATAGCAGATGTTGAGGAGTTACAACTTCTGGACTAATGCTTTCGGACCAAAAGATAATTTACATTTCATTAATGTTTAATTATCTGAGAACACTGTTGCTCTACTAATGACAGATGAATCCAGAAAAAAATGAATATCATCTTAACTCTTATTCTATTTAAAAACTAGATTTTATTTGAAATAAAAACTTTGCATTGATTTGTTTTAAAATATGTGGTGCAATGGTTATGGCACGATCTTTGTAATTATACCCATTTGAATATGAACTTGTGTAACAGCATTTATTGTGGTTTAAGCATCTCAATGCTCTATTTTCCTATAATATTAATAATGCTGTGTTATAGTTTAAGGTGATATTATATGAGATAACCATTTTTAACCTGAGATAGGAATGCTGGGCACAAAATAAGCCTCTGAGAAATGCAAACTATTATTTCTGTAGTTGTTTTATTATTAATATTATAACTATTATTATGTATAATTATATATAATATAAAATTTAATCACTGTTACATATAATTATAGTATAATTTATTGATTATGTTATAATTATATTATATGTAATTTATATAAATTCTATATGAAAAAGGATACCTGTATCCTTAGTATTTTTCAAATAATAATTACCATTATAGGAAACTTATTTCCTTAGTATTTTTTATTTTGTTTTATTTTTTTATCCTCACCCGAGGACATTTTTGCACTTATCTTCAGATAGAGCAGGAGGGAAAGAGAGAGGGAGAGAGAGAAATAACCATATGAGAGAGACACATGGACTGGCTGCCACCCACACGACCCAAACTGGGGCTGGGGACAAACCGTAACTGAGGTATGTGCCCTTAGCGGGAACCAAACCTGGGACTGTCTGGTTCGCAGGCCGACACTCTAACCACTGAGTGAAACCGGCCATGGCTATCCTTAGTATTTTTTTAATAATAACCTTGATTATAGGATACCTATATCCTTGATATTTTTGAAATAATTATTATGGCTTCATAATCATTTTTTGAAAAATACTAAGGACATAGGCAATCTTTTCATTTGGAATTTACATGAATAAATTTGTTCTAGATTGTATTATATACATGGCATGGAACCCTCTGTGACCTAAAATGGCTTGTGAATATTAATGTCATCAGAACCTCAGTTAATTGTTTCTCAGATGGTTTTGCTGACATTGTGATTGAGCATTATAGTTCTAGCTTTTTGTTGGCCTGCATCCTAAACTCCAAGGTCCTCAGGACTATGTCTTATTGAATTCCCAACATTTAGTATATTTCCTTTTATCCATGAGTGAGTTAATGAAAAATTTATCAAATTGATTTTAACAACATAAAAAAGCCTTTCTCCTTAATGGTGGATCAAAAGTGTTGTCTTCTTTTATTAAGGGTACTAGTATATTATATCTTTAAAGAACATTTAGGCACAATAGAAAAACAAATGGTCTAAAAAGAATGTGCATGAAAGTAGATGTGAGTGAAAAAGTATGATTACGTTTTTACCTTGCAGTGGGAGGAGAAATATGGAAACTTAAATCTCGTTTTAGCATAATTACTTAAAATCAATCACATTTTATAAATCTGAAAAGCACTCTAGAAATTGATTCTTTTCACTTAATAGACTTATGTCAGGTGAACAATACAAGCTCAATGTCCTCTCTGATTCTCTTTGCTTTTAGCAGAAGAGAAATCTTTTGTTCCCCTAAAGTTCCCAATCTATTGCTATCAATATCTAACATATATAAAATGTATATACACCAATAACAAACTAAAAAAAACACACACTCTCAAGCAAATAATAATAATGATAATAATAATGACCTAATAAACTAGTAATGAAAATGGAACACTGGCAAAAGGTCCAAGTGTGAAGAATGTGGTTAAGATAATGCTTGTGTTTGCCATCAAGAGCAGGGAATAAAGCATTGAGCGTTAACAGTTTACAAAACAAGCACAATGACAAAAGAAATTTGGCACAATTTATGTGATAGAAAGAGTACACATTTTACTTGAATTTTCACCCTTGTTCACCACCCTCAAGCTTTTTCCCCTCTGAACAGGATAAGCCTCCGAAACGTAACTGTCTACTGGTGAGCACAATGTACCAATGGCTTATTGCAGCAAGGGAAATGAAATGGTAACTATAAAACTAAATTGTAGTCATGAAAAGCAAATAGATGGAAACTCACTCCTCTCTGCAGGTTAGAGATAGAAACGCTGCAGGATTCATTTTTTAGACCAAGCAGTCTTTTCTTTCTTTGAATATAGTGAACATAATTTGACTTATTTTCTTTATGTTCTCTTTTGCAAGTATTATTTTTCTTTCACGTAAGAGTTTTGAGGCCTTTCTGAAATAGGGGTCACTAATTTAAACCTAAGGGAATGTTGACCAAGATAGCATTTGAAATGGAAATCACTTCCTGTTTCTTGAAATTTTCTCTTTTTCAAAATGCAAGCCAAGCTGATTGGTCACGCCTTTACGATCTTCTTCATTGACCCTTTATTCATTTTATTCCTTAAATGTTAATTGTCTATAAAGGAATTCTTTTCTGTTTACTCTCTAAGCACTCTTCCTGGGTTACATAATCAATAATTTGGTTAAAATGCTCTCTAGTGAAAACTTCAAAATCTAGTGAAAACTCCAAAATCTGGCTTTATTTCCTATCATTGAACTTCAGAACCTTATACAGATTTCTTTTTTTTTAATCCACACCTGAGGATATTTTTCTCTTTTTTGTTCAGATAGAGTGAGAGGGAGAGAGAGGGAGAGAGAGAGAGAGAGAGAGAGAGACATCGATGTGAGAGGGGCACATCGACTGGTTGCCTCCCACAGGACCCCAATCGGCCGGGGACGAACCACAACCGTGCCCTTGATTGGAATCGAACCCATGACTCATTGGTCTTTGGGCCAACGCTCTAACCGCTGAGCCAAACCGGCCAGGGCTATTATCAGTTTTCTACGTGTGCAAACCTGAATTGATTTCTGCTCACCTCCATATGCTTCCTCTTGCTTCTGTCTTCCTAGTTGTGGTTAAAAATATCATCCAACCCATCGCCCAAGCTAAAAAATCCTGGTGTAATACAGGTCACTTTTTTACACCCACAGCTTAGCCTATAAATCAAATCCTGTGCATTCTAGAATGGAATTTCTTTTCTAATCAGAGCTTTTCTGTTTCACAGCTTTAGGTCATCCATTCATCATGTTCTTCCGATATTATTGAACAGTCTCCTGACTGAGCTCCGTGCCCCTTTCCGCAGCCGGTACAGTGATGATGAGTTCGTGTCAGTCGTCTACTGAAATCCAGTTTAGCTCTGTTATCCTTCTGCTGAACTCTCTCTACGTGGCTCTACTAGCCATAGTTTCAAGTCCAACCTCCATTGCATTTCTGAAATAAGTCTAGACCTGAACTTTCTCTCCAGCCTCATGTATGACCGTTCCCCACCGGCAGTGCCATACCCTATGCTCCTGTATAGGAATTGCCGCCCGTTTTCTGAGCCTGCCATCTCAGTCTTTGCCTGTGCTTTTCCTTTTGTATGAAATGCTTTTCCTTCTCAAATGCCCAGTAAACCTCCACACATTCTTCAAGATAAAGCATAACTATTATTTCCTCTGTGAAACTTTCCTCATACCCCTCTTGTTTTTTATGCTCTATATGAGAACATGACACATAAATCATAATTTGTTTATTAATGTTCCTTTATAAGAAAATACTTTTTTCTGATGGTAGAAATTATGTTTTTATATTCCCTATTCATAACCTAAAGCCGGTTTCAAAGTAGGCATCACTTAAATACGAATTGAATAATTATGTTCTATCACTTCCTTAAATTCATTCTCATTCGGAGCGGTTTACACTCTCTGTGATATTACTGGCTGCCTGTTTGAACATATTCTAATTATTTAGTGCTCACTTTTAGCTTTATTTCTGCTCCAGGCTCTATAGCCAACCGGTCTTTAGATGGGAAACATGATGAGGATTTCTAGGTCAGCCATGTATTGCTTTGGGGATTGAGAATGGCTGAAACTAATCATTATTTACTGCTAGTACAAGCCAGGTACTTTACTAAATATTTTAAGTACTTAGTAATTCTTACAGTCGTACTCTGAAATAACCAATATGTTCATTTTACTAATTAAGAAGATATGAAGTTAAGGAAATGATTCAAGTTCATGTAGTAGTAACTGATGAATCAGACTCATATCAGTCTGATAACAGAAGTGCCAATATTGTAGACAATTCAACATCAATTTATTTATCTTTTAGTTTTACTGAGAAATAATTGACATGTCAATTCTAAGTTTAAGTTGTACAGCATGATGGTTTGATTTACATATATTGTGAAATTATTACCAAAATAGGTTCAGTTAACATCTATCATCTCATATAGATTCAACAACAAACAAACAAACAAACAAAAAAGAAATAAAGAAAAAGAAAAACAATGTACTTGTGATAAGAATTCTTAGGATCTACTCTCTTAACAACTTTCCATATATCCTATAGTAGTTTAAATAGATTTCCCATATTAGTGAACTTATACAGTATTTGTCTTTCTCTGTCTTATTTCACTTAGAGTAATGCCTTCAAGGTCCATTCATGTTGTCCAAACTGATAGGATAGCCTCATTTTTTTTATAGCTGAGTAGTATTTCATATATACTGCAACTTCTTTATCCATTCATCCATGGATGGATACTGAGGTTGTTTCAATGTTTTGGCTATTGTTAATAATTGTACTATAAACATAGGGTTGCAGATACATTTTGAGTTAGTGATTTTGTTTCCTTTAGGTATGTTCCCAGAGTGGAGTTGCTGGATAATATGGTAGTTCTATTTATAATTTTCGAATAAATCTCCTTACTGTTTTCCATAGTGGCTGTACCAATTTGCAGTCCAGTCAACAGCAGCATTACGTTAAGATTGTTACTGGTCCTATTGTGACTCTATACATAATTAGATCAAGTGGGCTCTTGCTTTCTTTCCTTTTATTCTATTTTTAGTGTTGCTCTTATAATTAGAATTGATTAGTTGGCAAATAAAGTGTGGTATTTCCACATCTTCTCTCACAGGTATATTAATAGTGTGGGATTTGAACTTGGATATCAGGACTTCAAGTTCCAGACTTGGTTCTACTGCTAGTAACAGTTTGACCGTGGGCAGTTCAGTTTCATGACCCAGAGCAGTGATCTTTGTGATTCTGTCACTCTTAAATTATAATTTATTTGGCAAGTCTGAAGACTTTCCAAATATATAGAAGAATCAAGGAAAAAGGAATTCTAAAAAAATCACTATAAAATGTCAACAATAGTCTATACAGACATATCATCACAAAGCTCATGCTGTATACAATATTATGCTAAGGAAGCCAGTGTCTGGGTGGTATGGCCTGTGGTCATGAATTTGAAAACCTTAGGTGGAAGACAAGACAAAATTTTAAAGAAAAAGGAAGAGAAAGAACTCACAGACGGAAAACTGTGTGGTGATTGCTCTGTGTGTGTGGGGGGGAGTGGTAGTGGTGGTAGAAGAGAGGATGGGGGGATAAATGGTGATGAAAAAATAAAATAATTTTTGTTGTTGTTTTTGTTAATCCTCACCCAAGGATATTTTTCCATTGAATTTTTAGTTAGAGTGGAACAGAGGGAAGGAGGGAGGGAGGGAGGGAGAGAGAGAGAGAGAGAGACATCGATGTGAGAGAGACACATCCATTGGTTGCCTCCCGCAGGACCCTGACTGGGGCCTTCAGGGATCGAACGTGCAACCCAGGTACGTGCACTTGACTGGGAATCGAACCCATGACACTTTGGTCTGTGGGCCGACACTCTAGCCAAACTGACCAGGGTTAAAATAATTTTAAAAAGAAGAAAGAAAAAAAGAAGATACATGTAACAATTTAAAATATTGTGCTTAATGTTCTAAGAGATGAGAACTCGACAGGACCAGGTGAAAAGAAGCATTTATTTATGTGAGTAGTGGGGGAGCATTTCAGGATGGGCCAAAATAAGGAAGAAATTCTGGGAATGAGTAAACTAGTTCTTATCCTTTTGCCTGAATTCTTTAAAGATCGGGATATTTCTTTATAAAGATACTTTAGGAACTTGATTAGAATTAAGCTTTGTAGAGGGAAACAACATATTTTTGCAGTGATAAGGAAACTCCAGGCCTATTTTCCAGGGAGGTAAGGCTTAGGTATCACCACAGCACCTGCCTTGCTGGTGCCAGGGGACAGCCCGGGGAAGGCAGCTGGAGCGGAGCCTGGGGAAAACAGTGGGGTGGGGATCTAAGGGACAAGCACCTGGTTTGTATCTGCTTCTTGCATTCTTTGGTAAGAAGATGAAAATTTACTGTTACAAAAACCAGACAAATGAATTGCAGCTTCATTTTTGTGCTCACATGCTCTTGTTATTCCTGTAAATCTTTTGATACTCTAATTATATCACTCTTTTTCTTAGTTTTTCCAATCAACCAAATTATAATAACTGCCAATATTAGGGTATCTAATTGTAGTGACAAAAAGCCGAGAAAAGGTATATGAAACCATCTCACTATATAAAATTGTGCAAATGACTGAAAGATTTTATAGTAAGAACATTTCCATTTGAAACACTGGGCAGTTAATATTAATACACTATTTTAAATATTTAGATACTTTCTAGCTCTTGGAAAAAAAATATATAATCCCCAGATATTTTATACCCTGATAAAACAAAAATAATTAACATTAATTATCAAGATCAAAATTAATATACTTTTATTTTACAGAAATAAAGCTTACCATTAAACACACTAGGTCTATTAAATTCTCTTCAGGTGGAGAAACAACAAGACAAAATAATTGTGTGTGTGTGTGTGTGTGTGTGTGTGTGTGTGTGTGTGTGTGATTTTAGTTCCAAAACCAAAGATGAAAAAAATATTCTATTTCATTTAAAAAAATATGTGAATTTGTCTATGGAAAACTCATACATAATAGGAAGAAATAATTTTTCTTAAAAATTAAACAAATTGTATCACAGGGGGAAAAAGCCACCAAAAGTTTCATAGTCAAATAAAAATAGTGTTTAAAATCTATAATCTATATGAAACCTATAATTTACATGGTGTTAATATTTTCTAATGGTTCAAAATACTGACTTCCTTTTATTATCTTTTCTAATGAACTAGTGATCAATTTCTAAAAATGTAAATGTTTTTACTAAATATAAAAGATAGTTAAATGCCCCCTGGCCAGTTTGACTCAGTGGTTAGAGTGTCAGCCCTCGGACAGAGGTCCTGGGTTCGATTTCCAGTCATGGGCACGTACTTGGGTTCGATTCCTGGCCCCAGTCTGGGTCATGCAGGAGGCATCCAGTCGATATGTCTGTCTCACATTGATGTTACTCTCCTTCCTCCTCCCTCCCTTCCACTCTATCTAAAAATCAATGGAAAAATATCCTCAGGTGAGTATTAACAACAACTACAAAAAAGATAGTTAAATGTTTTGGGGATTATTTTCATATATACTTCTTATATTTTTTTAAATTATGTTTGTAAATTTAGGATTGCTTAAGGCTACAAAACTCAGAAAAAAAGTTGATTATAGGAATTGTATGTACCAATATTAGTATTGCCTTAGGTTCATCATAACTTCAAACCAAAAGGAAAAAAAAAATGCTTTCAAAGTATAATTTTATTGTGTTTCTGTCCTTAATTAAAGCAAGCATTATTGTACATTTTTCTTGCCACAACCTACATTTTGTCTCATTTCAAATTTTACATGCCTACCGTTTTCAGATATTCTGTTCCCTATGTCACTTAATGATTAAATCATAATCAAACAATATTTACTTTTCATGTCCATTGCACCTATATTATTGAATAGTAAAATATAATTATAGTTTAAAGCCTTTCAGTGTTTTAGTTAAGATACCCACTTAGTATTTTTTTATTGTTGACACTATTACATATGCTCCCCTTCCCCCCCACTTTGCTCCCCTCCAACCAGACCATCCCCACCCCCCACCCCCAAGCCTTTGGCCTTTTCCACATTGTTGTCTGAGTCCATGGACTATGCTTATATGCATATACGTTCTGTGGCTAATCTCTTCCAGTCCTCTCCACCCTTGTCCCCTCTGAGATCTGTCAGTCTGTTCCATGTATCCATGCCTCTGGTCCTGTTTTGTTTGTCATTTTATTTTGTTCACTAGATTCCAGATATAAGTGAGATCATATGGTATTTGCCTTTCTCTGACTGACTTATTTCACTTAGCATAATACTCTCCAGGTCCATCATGCTGTTGCAAAGGATAGGAGTTCCTTCTTTTTTATAGCCGTGTAGTATTCCATTGTGGAAATGTACCACAGCTTTTTTATCCACTCATCTACTGATGGGCACTTGGGCTGTTTCTAGATCTTTTGACAGTTTTTAAGATACTAGCTATAGTTTTCTCACTTCTTTAAAGTCATCTGATAACTGTTTTTAATAAGATATTTTCATTTATACATTGATAAAGTATGCATAATATAATTTCCATTAACACAAGGAGGAGAAAATGCTATTTTGAACCCTTCCCAGATTCTCTTTTTACTTCTTACTTACACTCTGATTCTATAGCACTACATTTGGGAGTTGTCTTAACCCATTTTAGTGTGTTACAAAAAAAAAGGGCACACGGGTTTTAAAGTCAACTGGGTTTTAATCACAGCTCTCTCAATAGCTCAAAGGCCTAAAGCAATTTTTTTAACTTCCATGACACTCAGCTTTCTCAACTATGACATGTAGGTAACATCATAAGGCTCTTTGTGAGAATTTAATTGGATGGACAATTAATACAGAAATATTATACCAGTAGACCTTATATATAATAATTTTTCCTAAATATTAGGGATTGTTATTCAATACAGTAATATTTACCAATTTTATAAGTTAGGACATTCTCTTATCTGCACAGTTTATTTTTTTCTATTCTCTCTCACAAAAATCAGGGCTCATTAAACTTTTGGTATAATAAAATTTATATTAGCTAAAATTAAATCAAAGCTAGAATGGTGGATACAAACAATTTCTAAAAGTATATAATTCAAATTACTAACACAAAAGACTTCCTTAACAAATTGGCATCTGTTTATATATTCTTTGTCCGTGATATATCCTGAATTCTACATAGTTTGTACAAATTGCTGAATTTAAAATTCTGTTTGGGTATTGTATTTCAATAAATGGATGATATTGTTTAAGTAGAAATATATATATATATATATATATATATATATATATATATATATATATAATAGTTTTTAAAGCTCTACATAAAATGTACAAGTCTTGGAAGAAACACATGCTATTCTACATTTATTTCTTTATCACCATATTAAATCTCTTTGCTGACAGCATGGAGGAAATTATAATGATTTAAAGAGTGAATTTTTATCAGTGTTTGACAGAGAAGGAACATAATGATAACATACAAACAGTTATTTATAACAAAATATAACTTGAAAGAGGCAGTCACTCAGTATTTGATTTATACATTTATTCTAGGCAGAAAAGACTTCCACAGTCCATTGGGTTCCCCTTTAAGCTGTCATTTGATATATGAAAATACACATTTTGGGTGTACAGTGATTATAGACACGCACATAAGGACATAGTGGTGTGGCATGTGTTACGGCTCTGTTTTCTTTTTCCTTCCGCTCTCACTTATGAGGTAGTTCATGGTTTCTGTATTGGCTTGTCTGACCTTGTAGTCAGTAGTGTACACCAACCGGTTTCTCTTTGCTGTTTTATGTTCTACCAAGAAAAACAAAATCTACACTAACAAAAATTTAATGAAACATAAAATATAATCCAGAAACTCAACGAATACAGAGAATTCTTGGGTTTTTGTTGTTGTGGTTGTTGGCGTGCCTTGGTGGGGTCAGTTTGATTTAGAACTTTGTCTTTCTCTGTGCAGTTTTAGAAATTCAATTTTTCCCGCCCAGCCAGTGTGTCTCAGTGGTTGCCACAAGAGGTCACTGGTTCGATTCCTGGTCAGGGCACATGCCCAGGTTGTGGGCCCGATCCCCAGAGCGGGGCATGACGGAGGCGGCCAGTCGTTGTCCTCTCTCATCGATGTTTCTATCTCTGTCTCCCTCTCCCTTCCTCTCTCTCTAAAATCAATGAAGAAAAAAAATTAAAAAAAAAAAAAGAAATTTGATCTTTTCCATTGTGAATATTTCTGGGTTAGAATAAATTACACCAAGAAAACTTAAAAGAACTCATAATACCACTTGATTTATGTTCACTGAGTCTACCTGAAGAGATGCTGTTTAGTCTCTCTGTGCTCTCCCCTGTAAAACTTAATTCTTCCAGCAAGCACACGAATATGTTCTGTTCCTTAGTGATTTTTATTTAGTCACCTGAGAAAGAAAATTTTCTTGAAATTATATTTAATGTATCTATTGATGTAAGAAACATCTAAACCTGTAGAGAATTATGACAGTTGCCGGAAGCAAGATCTAAAATGCTCCCAAGAATGGCAGTTTTGTCGTTTCATTTATGTGTTTGAAATTAAGGGGAGAACATAGGAAGATGACATTAGGTGGGAGAAAGCCAGGTAGGGATTGGATTACAGGATAGTTAACAGGTTTCTGTGCTGTCTTGAGTGTGGTTATGCTGATTTCAAAGGTGTGTCAATTTAGGTGCACAAGAAACCATGGACAGGGCTTGCTCAAGGCAGAGATAACCTTTTACTGAAGAAGTTATATGCCTGGGGCCTGAATACCCACCATGACCTGCCCAGATAGAAATTTATGATCAGATCACTCTGTGAGGTTACTTTCTATAGAACCTTTTTTTTGTCACAATCTGATGTTGTGAAATGGAACTCATTCTAAATGGAGAGCAGGGGAATTGTAAAGGGATATTAAGTCACCTTTTCTGTTTTTTTCTAACATACAATTGGTCTTTATGTTATATTTACAATGCTTTGTTAAATGACTGGCAAAATGGGACAATTAGAAACATTTAGCCAAATATGGATGTTGTTAAATTTGTCCCATTTTCTGGATATAGTGACATACATTCAATTATTTTACAGGTCCCATATTAACAGTTCTGACCCCATATTATTCATGCGAGTTGTACTTTATGTTATCAAACTTAATTCAGTGGAAATAAACAGATAGTTCTTTAGATGTAGGCAAGATTATTAAAACTACCATGTGATGATCCACATTTTTTGTTTGTTTTTGGTTTTTGTTTTGTTTTTGTTTTGTTAGAGAACATTGTTCTATCAAGAAAAGGGAAAAGTTATTTTCCCTGAAGGCATTCTGGAATTTACGTCCACAGGGAGCTCTGAGCAGCCATATCTAGGATAAATGTGTGTGTGTGCGCGTGTGTGTGTGTGTGTGTGTGTATAAAAAACTTGTATGTATAGATATGTATAGCAATAGGGAAATTCAGAACAGAATTTAATCAAGTCATCTAATCATATTCTTTTCTGTAATTCTGCTAAAAAATGTTAACCAACTTTTTAGTTTTTATATGCTGTTGATGTCAATGAAACTGTGCCCAAATGTGTGCTTCTATTCAGGAGAAAAAATTAAAATACTGTCAAAAGCAAATATTTCACTTAAATCAGACAAATGATTATCCTTTAAAACAGATGTGTATAATTCACCATAATTAGTAATTGGCTGAAAATTAGTCCCAGTTTAGTTTATGTTTGTTTATTAGCCATGTGTAACATCTGTGAATTAGTTTTATGTGAGTTGAAATCTTAAAAAAAAAAAAAAAAATTAGTCTCGCTTTTGTTTTTGTTTGTTTGTTTTGTTTTTCTTTTTTTTTTTTTTTTTCCTAAGAGCTGTAGTAGAAAATGGAAAACAGTTCTGTAAAGGAAATGACATTTTCTAAATACTCTTTTCTCCCTGCATAAATGTATTCATTGTTAGTTTGTTAAATTGCTTTGCCTTATAAAGACCTTGAAAATCTCAAAAATGGGTATTTACTTTCCTGAAGAATTCTTTATTGAGTTTAATCAAATCCTCAGTGGGATTCATATGCTGCAGGTTTTCTTTTCTACTTTTGAAATTACAAGCTCTTACCCACCAGGTGTCTTTTTATTAGTTTGTATGGTTCTGACTCTGAACATTTATTTTATGAGTCCATTCAACAAACTATTAAGCTTTTAAATCAGTAAGAAGAGGTGAAATACTTTCATTGCACCTTTGAATATTAATTATTTAGAGGATGATTTTGATCCTTGCATCATATTTAGAGTCAGAATAGGCAGGATACACTTGCTGATGTGGAACTGAGAATGAGTTCCTTTAAAATAGAGAGCTACTTTGTATCCAAAAGTAAGATATTGTTACATTGCATCACTGAAAATTCTAAGAAAAAACAATCTGGACTCAGTTCATGTATGCACATTTACATACACATATGTTTCCAGTTGAGTCTTTCACAAGTCAGCTCCCTATTTTCTTACTATATTGTATTCAAATAGGACTAAATATGGATTCTGTCAGCATGCTCTGTGTGAAAACATGCTTTCAGCAGTCTGTGTCACATGAATTCAAGGCATTAACTCGAGTCTCAGATGGAAAGGCTCTTTACAATAAGGCAATGTAACACTAACTTCTTAGAATCTGATTTTTAAAGAATACATATATATTTCTTAGAAGAATAAATAAAACATATTTCTCTGAGACCTTTTTTGACAGACCTTACAATTTAGAGTAAGTAATAGTGCAGGTGAGAGGACATGTAATTACTTTATAAATCAGAAGTCTTACGTGGCCAGTGTGGCTCAGTGGTTGAGCATCGTCACTGGTTCAATTCCCGGTCAGGGCACATGCCCAGGTTGTGGGCCCAATCCCCACTGGAGGGCATGCAGGAGGTGGCCAATCCATGTTCTCTCTCATCACCAATGTTTCTATCTCTCTCTCCCTCTCCCTTCCCCTCTCTCTAAAATCAATAAAAGAAAAAAAAATATCTGTTTCCTTGTCTTATGTGACCACTTAACCCCCTGTAGTTCTTGCCCTGTCTCTAAAATCCTTCAGAGCTAATGCTGAGAGAGCTGCCACCTCCCAACTGTGGATTTCCATCCCTCTAAATCCAACAAGCACATTTCCATCTTCTTTTATGTATGCCTGGCATATTCTAAACACCTTTTCTTTGACTTCCATGATTCTGTATTTTCTTTCTTCTGTTCTCACTCTGACCGCTGTTTCTCAGTCTGCTTTTGTACTCAGTTTCTACCCTGCTAGCCCCTTCTCCTAGTCTTTTCTAAAACTTGGATCTGCTTACAGTTGCCTTCTAGGCCAAGGAAGGCAACACTTTACTGTAAAGGACCAAATAGTAATGATGTTAGGCTTTTTTTTTTTTTAATATGTTTTTATTAAATTTTTTTTTTTTTTTTTGAGAGAGAGGAAGGGAGAGATAGAAACATTGATGTGAGAGAGAAACATCCATCACTGCCTCCTGCATGCCCCCTGCTGGGAATCAAGCCTGCAACCCGGATTTTACAGAAGTACGGTTTCTGTTGCAACTATTGACTGTTGCTCTTGCAGCAAGAAGGCAGCCAGATGCAACACCTGAATGAACAAGCTGTGTTTCTAGATATGTTATTGTTTCTGAGCTTCTTTTTCATAAAATAAGTTTGTGTGGGATTCTACCAGCACACTTTCCTGCTTCTCATAGTTAAAGCAAATTAGATTTGCCGAGGGGACATTTAGCTAGGATGGTTTTTCTAACTTCATAAATCTAGACTTCTGATTCTGTTATTTTCACAAAACAGTCAAAAAGATGAATCTGTACTGACTCCTCTGTACTCACCCAAATATTTGTCTTTACCTCTCCCTGTCTTTGTACCTCTTGTTTGTACCTCTTTGTACCTTCACCTTCTTTCGTCCAGTTCCCCAACCCCCATCCCCTCTGACAGCTGTCAGTCTGTTCTATGTATCCATGCCTCTGTTTCTATTGTATTCTTTTTCAGTGTGGGACTCTATCCTAGAAAGGAGTTTAGATTTTTAGTTTTGAAGTGTCACATGATCCAGACTGTTCCACTGACTTTCTTGCTTTACCGCGGTGCCCTTACATTCAGCCACAATCCTGAGTCAGCACTGTTTTCCCCCTGTTGGCTGCTGCTCCCTGATTGGCTCGCGGTACCTAGCAGAGTGGTCTGTTAATGAGCTGGGCTCTTAGGCCATGGAGGCCGGACTGCTGCTTCGTCCTGCGCAGTACGGGTACCACGCACCTTGTGAGGCGATCAGTGGTTTTACTAATTCATACTTCGGAGTTCATAGCATGGTTTATAACTGGACTTGTAGTAGCTGTTCAGGGATTTTTGGTTTTACTATCCTGGTTTTATGGGAGAATTTGGAAAGATTTAAAAACTGTTCTTTTTCTGTTTTCCAAAAATCTTCCATAGAAGTCATTTGATGGATTTATTTTTCAAATTAGAGAATATGTCTAAGATGTCTTAAGAGTCTGTATTTGAGGGTATTTTTGTCTGTCACTTTATACACTGACTCTTTTATTCATTCAAAAACTACATTCATTTATTAAGTTTGTGTGATTTTCCAGAACTTGACTAAATGTCTGTGATTTAGGAAACAGTGTTCCAGGTATCATGCCAGGTGCTTTAACAAAGAATAACCACATACCCCTCAGAATACTGATTTTCATTCTCCGTATCAAAGGCTGACAGCAGTTATGTGTCTGAAAGTCACAGCTCCAGTAAAGGGTCTTTGAGTTAAGTGTACAATTGAAGGAAAAATATAGTTTAAGCAGTCATTTATTGTTTACAGTTGCCAGCCTTTTTCATCATCTCTGCTTATTTTATATATTAAAAACTTTACTATTGAAGGGAGTCATGATTGCTTTTAGTAGGAATTTAAGTAGATATTGCAAGGCTAAAAGAAATAATAATGAATAACTCTTTCACACATATACACAGATATTAAAAAAAAATGGATGAGATACTCCTGTTTTAACATTAGTCTTTACTTTTAAGCCATTAAGGATAGACATTCAAATCAGGTTTCAATGCAAGGAAGAAATGTTAACTGTTCTGTAAGCAGGCATTGTTGTTGTATTGCTTTATGCTTAGCTGCTCACCTGAGGTATATAATTTTCTTCTGTGACTAGGTCGGATTAACTCAATAGCAATATTATCAGTCCTTTCTGTAGACATTTCCACACATTGTGTGAATCTTAAATATACCAATTTAAAAATGTGCATTTATGAAAAGATCTGTTATTATTTCTATAGATGAGTTTTGGTCACAATTAATGACTACTAAAATTAATCCATTATTTGGCACATGCCTAGATTTCTCATCCATATGATAGGTGTTCTCGAATGCCTTGCTACTCAAAAAGTGGTTCCAGGATCGGCAGCATCTGTATCACTTAAAAATTACAAATGGAAAATCTGGGCTCTACTGACTGAATCAGAATCTACATGTTAACAATATCCCAGGTTATTCTTATACAGCTTAAATTTTTGCAGGTACTTCTCCAATGTTCTTAAACTTATCAACTGTAGGAAGAAAATACATATTAACTACTAAATTCTAAATAATTTCTTATGGCATAATTATTTAGAAATATAATCTAATAACTTTTGAACATATTAAATGTTTATATGAAAATTTTATTTGAATATTTTTAAATGCTATATATCATTTTGTACTTAAGTTCAATTTTGGGGGGAGATCTTTGATTGTAGGTATGGGCATTAGATCTTATCTTTTTTTATTTTATCCTCACATGAGGACATGCTTAGCGAGAGGAAGGGGGGAGAGAGAGAGAGAGAAACATCCATGAGAGAGAAACATTGATTGTTTGCCTTCTGTACATGCCACAACAAGGGATCGAACCGCAAACCAGGTATGTAACCTGACTAGGAATCAAACCAGCAACCTTTTGGTGCACAGAATGATGTTCAACCAACTGAGCCACTTTGGCTGGGAGAGATCATTTTATATAATTTTAATAGTAGCAGAGCTCATTTGTTTTCATGAGAATTTCTTTTAAAACTCTATTGATCATATGAAAAAATGCTCAATGTCACTAATCATCAGAGAGATACAAATTATAATGACTGTGAGGTATCACCTCACACCTGCCAGAATGGCCGCCATCAACAAATCATCACACAGCAAGTGTTGGCGAGGGTGTGGAGAAAAGGGGACTCTAGTACACTGCTGGTGGGAATGCAGACTGGTGCAGCCACTATGGAAAACACTATGGTGTCTCCTCAAAAAATTAAAAATTGAACTGCCATTTGACCCAGTGATCTCACTTCTAGGAATATATCCTAAGAAGCCTGAGCACCAATCAGAAAGAATATATGTACCCCTATGTTCATAGCAGCACTATTTACAATAACTAAGATCTGGAAACAGCCCAAGTGTCCATCAATAGATGAGTGGATAAAAAAGTTGTGCTACATATACACAATGGAATATTATGCAGCTGTAAAAAAGAAAGATCTCATCCTTTGAGACGACATGGAGGGACCTGAAGAGTATTATGTTAAGTGAAATAAGCCAGTGAGAGAAAGGCAAATATCACATGATCTTACTTATTTGTGGCATATAATGAACAAAATAAGCAGACGAACAAAATAGACCCAGAGACATAGAAGTAGGGTTCAGACTGACAAACCTCAGAGGAGCAGGGTGAGGGGGAAGAGATAAATCAAAGAATGTATACATATAAGCATAACCAATGGACATAGACAACAATGCTGGGGGAGGGATCAGAAAGAGGGTGTCAATTGGGGAGAAAAGGAGAAATATCTGTAACAAAAATAAATAAATAAATAAATAAATAAATAAATAAATAAATAAAACTCTATTGATTATGAATTAGCACAGAGATCTGCTAAATAAGATTGTGTGGTGCTCAATCACGGGGACATATGTGAAGTCCTGCCACATGTATATCTGCACTGACTCCTAGCTACAATGTAAGAATCATAAGGGCAGGGGTCACTTTTTTATTTTTATATTGATATGTGCATCGTACCAGACAAACAGTAGGAGTTCCACAAATATCATTGAAAGTGTATCTTCTATGCCAGATACCGTATCAGAATATCCCATTTACCCTTCAGAACAACTCACTTTCCATTTTGCATAGCAAAGGCTGAGAGCAATTATGTTGCTGAAGAGTCACAGATAACATTATAGGATGATACGGGAAGAGCACACATTTTCAAAAATAAGTCAATGGGACAAATACTTTGAGTAACTTATATGTTTAATAGTCAGACACTTTGCTTTCAGTTGAGAATTTAACTTATTCTTTATAAGAACCTGATTAAGTGGAATGAATCACATTTTTACAGATGAAGAGATGAAGACTCCAGTTAAATTTCTTGACTACAATATGCCTTGGTTAATATAGCAATGTGATGAAATATAATGTTATATGTTGACACTAATGTCCCATTTTTCAGAAATGCTTTAAGTTCCCTCCCTTAGAGTAGTGAGGGTTTGATTAGCAGAAATATCTGTGCCTATTTGCAACATAGCTGGCAGAATTAAGTATATATTCCGTAACTGAACAAAACATACTTACGGCTCACACTGTGTTACAGATGCTTGAATATGTGGCAGTTGTTGACTGCAACGTGTGTCTAGAGTCTCTAGCTTGACCTTGATTAATCCAGAATGAGGAGAAAGCTGTGATTTAATTGAAAGTACACTAACCTGGTAATTGAAGATCTGGGTTTAATTACCCTGATCATTGACGATCTGGGTTAATTCCCAGTTCTGTTACTAATGCTGCTTTGAATTTAATCTTCTCATTTAATCTTGCTCATTATTGTTTCCTTTTTTTTTTTTAATAGAATGGGGAAAGTTCTAGCTACCTTATATGCCTATTACTATCATTAAATTTGTGTCAAATTCACTTGTAGTGTATTATTCTTCAAGGAAGACTGATGAGAGCAGAATTCCCCAAGTTCCTGTATGTTGAAATCTCTTTATCTTTGGTATTCATTGGGTTTTATGTTTGTCGCTGGCTTTGTGTAAGAGTTTTGAAAAGGTTGATGTTAATCTAATTATTTTGCCTTTGTAAATTATTTGCCACTTTGCCTGGAGGCACTGAGGATTTATTATCCTTGATATTATTCTGGGTCAGTTATCCCAGATGAGCCCTTTTAATGTGTAGATTCAGGTCTTTTTCTTTCTTGGAAAGTTTTCTTGGTTTATAGTTTTAATTATTAGCTCTGTTCCATTGTTTTGTTTTTTAAGAGGAAGACCAACAATCCAATTTAAAAAATGAGTAAAGGACCTAAATAGACACTTCTCCGAAGAGGACATACAAATGGCCAAGAGACATATAAAAAAATGCTCATTGTCCACTAATCATCAAAGAGATGCAAATAAAAATGACAATGAGATATCACCTCACACCTGCCAGAATGGCCGCCATCAACAAATCCATAAAGGACAAGTGCTGGTGAGGGTGTGGAGAAAAGGGGACTCTAGTACACTGCTGGTGGGAATGCAGACTGGTGCAGCCACTATGGAAAACAGTATAGAGTTTCCTCAAAAAATTAGAAATGGAACTGCCATTTGACCCAGTGATCCCACTTCTAGTAATATATCCTAAGAAGCCTGAAACAGTATTCAGAAAGAATATATGCACCCCTGTGTTCAAGGGTCCATCAGTAGATGAGTGAATAAAAAAGCTTACACCATGGAATACTATGCAGCTGTAAAAAAAAAAAAAAAAAAAAAGAAGGATCTCTTACCCTTTGAGACAGCATGGAGGGACCTGGAGAGTATTATGCTGAGCAAAATAAGCCAGTCAGAGAAAGACAAGTATCACATGATCTCACTTATATGTGGAATCTAATGAACAAAATAGATCCAGAGACATGGAAGCAGGGAACAGATTGACAAAGCTCAGAGGGAAGGGGGAGGGGTGTCAGAAAGAGAGAAAGCAAAGAATTTAGATGCTTATAAGCATAACCAATGGACACAGACAATAGTGCAGTGAAGGGAGGGGGGTTGGGTCTGATCAGGAGGGTGTCAGTAGGGGGGAAAAGGTGGGACATCTATAATACTTTCAATGATAAAGATTACAAAAATGGTATGTGATAATTCAGATGGTAATTATTTGCTGCCTGTCTTTTGTTTTCACTAACCTTTGTTCTGACCCTTTTGCTTTTTTATGTCATTTTCTTTCTTTTGGTTATTTTTCTGCCTTCCTTCCATGAACCTTAAAATTTTTTCTGTTGAGCTTTTTTCTGCCTTGGATATCTTCTAATGTATTCTCCATTTTAGGGATAATTTTGTATTGTTCACCTGTTTCTTTCTTGAGATTAATCACCTTTTTTTTTTCATTAATCCATTTTTCCCCACTGTGTTTTTCGATTTTGAATTTCTGATTAAAGGTGCTTTTTTATATCATCAGGACTTTTTATATGAGTGTATTTAATTCCTTGCTGAGTGCTAACAGTTTCCTTCTGCTTTTTAATTGCTTTGTGCGAGGGAATTCTCTTCAATTCATTTGCAGAATTTTGTTTCTTAATTTTCTGCCATAGCTCTGTACAGACTTCATTTTCTTCTTCTTCACCTTCATGCTAT
Organism: Tadarida brasiliensis; assembly: GCA_030848825.1. Lineage (NCBI taxonomy): Eukaryota > Metazoa > Chordata > Mammalia > Chiroptera > Molossidae > Tadarida > Tadarida brasiliensis. The sequence goes on from CM061257.1 coordinate 65,971,840, forward strand.
AGGCATTTTATAACACCCCTTGCTTAATAGTGTCCTCTTCTCTCAGTATAGCAAATCCAGGTACTTTATAGGATTTTATTTGGGGGTGGGGGTTGTGATCCTCTAATTTTATAGTTTACTTGTCTTTTCTTCTTCATCGCCAAATTACTCAGTGGTACTTTTTGACTTCTCTTTTTCCCATATGTTATTCTTTTCAAAGAATTCCCCTTTAAATTGAGACAACAGACCCCAAGTAGAGTCATTGTGGTAAGCCTATGTTGCCAACCAAGAGTTAATGTAACTTAATTACAGTTTTAACCTCTCCCAGGAGTGAGATGTTAAATCTATTAATCTGGAATTACCTGCTTAGCACTAGTGAGGTCATCTCTCTGATAGACCCCTGCTGATCCCCAAAGAAAGGTGACCTTGCCTACATTAATCCATTCTTGGCCAGTAACTACCTTGTTTCACCCCCTTTCTTCCCATTAAAGTCTCATTGTGTACAGCTCTTCAGAGCAACATTCCATGGGCTACATGGGGCTCTATTAAATTCATGAATTGTTAAATGAAGACAGTAAGAGCTTTAAAATGTACTCTGTTCAGTTTTTTAAACACTGAAAACACTAGAGCTATATTGTTTTACTACTTGACAGCTTTGGTGTGCCCTTGCTCAGACTGGGCATGGTTTTGCAGCATATACTGCACTTTGTGACAGCCCAATGGTTCATTTTAAGTAATATTTTAGCCTGATTATGAAACAGAATTAATGCATTGTGGGATTATTCACTTGTTCTCTAATTGAAATATTTAAAATATTTATCTTGAAAGCCTCCAGAATGTCTGTGTAGTTCATATTTCTTTAAAAATAATGAAATTATATCATAGTAATTATAATGGGTGGAGGTGGGCAAAGGGAGGGAAAATGGGGACATCTGTAGTAGTGTCAACAATAAAAATAAAGTTAAGAAAATAAAGAAAGATAACTGTCCAACTTCAAAAATCTGCTGTTAGTACTGAACAAATGCATAGAAGTTAAGATAATTTCCACTTGCCTGGTGCGAGCATTTATGTATGTGCATTGTGATGTACATGTCACAATTTATTTTGTGAGATCCTTGTGATTTATCCATCACTGGGCAGGACATAATTTGGATCTAAATCAGAAGCTATTTTTTGGAGGAGAGTTGTTTGTTTGTTTTTCAATGAAAAGGATAAAGAGTTTTCTTTTACCTGAAATGCTTTTCAAAAATTATTTAAAATTTTATATATAATTTCACAGTGATGCTTTTTTTTACACAATCACACAACTATAATTGTAATAAAGATACATTTTTGATGTTTGACCTCTGACAGCTTTCAAACTCTCAACCCTCTTCTTTTACCTTTGATGAACATCTGTGCAATCTGATTTTGAAAGAAAGAAAGAAAGAAAGAAAGAAAGAAAGAAAGAAAGAAAGAAAGAAAGAAAGAAAGAAAGAAAGAAAGAAAGAAAGAAAGAAAGAAAGAGCACACTGGCCTCCATCCCTTGCTTGGTGCTGGCAGAATTTTCAAACCGGGCTTACTGTCCCTTTAGGTACCCGGATCCTGGCTCAAATCCCTAAACACCACAGAAACACAAGCTCCCATCCCCATCCTTTAATCCTGACCCAACCTGAGCCCTTTCTGGGAAATTGTTTTTGCTGTTTTTTATGTGAGTAATAAACTATTTCATATGCAGAACAAGAAAGAAATATAATGGCAAGGACCTTGTGGAATGGGCCAATCAGGTATAAAATATTTTTAAATGTTTAAACTTTTTTTTATTTTTCCATTTTGTCTATTATGTCAACTTCTCATATGTTTATAAATGTTAATAAAATGGAAAATATTTTTCTTGCACAAAGTTGCTGAATATATTTTAAACTTATACTTTTTATATTCAGTGTTTATATAATTAGAGGAGTCAGTGAAAGTCACATCAAAATAAATATTTACAGTATTTTATACCGGCCATAGTCTGTAAGGGGTCACAGGACAAGGCTCTGAACCACATAATGGTAGCAGGAATTGAATTTTTTTTTCAATTTTTAAAAAAATGTTTTTATTGAGACAGAGGGAGAGAGAAATAGAATCATCGATCATTGATTGGCTGCCTCCTGCACACCCCCCTGGGGATTGCGCCAGCAACCCGGACATGTGCCCTGACTGGGAATCAAACCCAGACCTCTCAGTCCACTGAGCCACGCTGGCTGTGCTAGAAGGGATTGAATTTGAGCCTTCTTTTTATTGAGATATAATTGACATACAACATTATATTAGTTTCACATGTACAACATAATGATTTGATGTTTGTATATATTGTGAAATGATCACAATAAGTCTAATTAACATCTATCACCATATATAATTACATAATTTTTTTCTTATAAGCTTTTAAGATCTTTCTTAACAACTTTCAAATACGCAATACAGTATTATTAACTATAGTCACCATGCTATATACTATATCCCCATGACTTACTTATTTTGTAACTGAAGGTTGTACCTTTTCACTTTCTTCCCCTGTTTTACCCATTCTCCACCTCCTGCCTCTGGCAACCACCACTCAATTTTCTGTATCTTTGAGCCTTGGTTTTTTATTTATTTTATTTTTTCCTATTCCATATATAAGTAAGATCCTATGGTATTTGTCTTTCTCTGTTTGACTCATTTCACTTAGCATAATGTTTTCAAGATCCATCAATGCTGTCATAAATGGTAAGATTATATTATTTATCGTGGATGAATTGTGTGTGTGTGTGTGTGTGTGTGTGTGTGTGTGTGTGTGTGTGTGTGTATTTGCTACAGTTTCTTTATCCATTCATCCATGAATAGACACTTAGGTTAGTTCCATATCTTGGCTGTTGTAAGGAATGCTGAAATGAACATAGGGGTGCATATGGTAGTTCTGTCTTTAATTATTTTGAGGAACTTCCACACTGTTTTTTTTATAGTGGCTGCCCCAACAACGAACAAGTGTTCTCTTTTCTCCACATTGTCACCAGTGGCTGTTATTTCTTGTCTTTTTGATAATAACCATTTCTAACAGATGTGAGGTATATTTTATTGTGGTTTTGATTTGCATTTCTCTGATGATTGATGATATAAAGCATATTTTCATGTACTGTTGGCCATCTGTATGTCTTCTTTGGAAAAATGTCTGTTCACATTTTTTGCCTATTTTTTAATCAGATCTTTTAAGGCTTTTGAGTTGTATGATTTTTTTTTTTTTATGTTTTGGCTTTTAGTCCTTATCATGATATATGATTTGCAAATATTTTCTTCCATACAGTAGGTAGTCTTTTCATTTTGTTGATGGCTTCCTTTGCTGTGCAGAAGCTTTTTAGTTTGATGCAGTCCCACTTGTTTATTTTTGCTTTTGGTGTCAGATTTAAAAAATAACCACAAAGACCTAAGTCAAAAACTTACTACCTATGTTTTCGTCTAAGAGTTTTCTGATTTCAGGTAATAGATTTAAGTCTTTGATTCAGTTTGAGCTAATCGTTGTGTATGGTGTAAGCCATGGAATATTTTCATTCTTTGGCGTGTGGCTGTCCAATTTCCCCAGCACCATTCACTGAAGAGATGGTTCTTTCTCCACTGTGTATTCTTGGCTCATTGTCATAAATTAACTGACCATGTAGGCATGGGTTTATTTCTGGTCTCTCTTCTGTTTCACTGATATATGTGTCATTTTTGTGTGGCTTATGTGAGTAGTGGTAATTTACCTGAATTTTGAAGAGGACGTAGGATTTCCAAGGCATTTATAGAGGTTTGTATTCTGAGGAAAGGTAAAAACAAAAGAAACAAACAAAACATCAATAGCATGGAACTGATAAGACAAAGGCAATATCTAACATTTGACCCAAGGTTATTTATAAGGATGGAGTGAATTTGTCTGAGCAGGTGGATTTTGGCTAGGTTTGGAATAAACCTGGAAGTTAAGGTAAGGCTTTAGACCAAGTTGATTTGGTAGACAGATCCTCCATTGACAGCCTTTGAAAAGTGACATGTTCAAAACTTAGCACTGGAAAATCTAACTTAGAAAAATAATGCTGTGAAATATGGTATCTTGATAAATATAAACCCTGTTTTACAGATTTGTAAGCTTTCTTAAATTCAACAACTATATTTTATATTTATCAAGAAAACTAAAATATAATTTGTAAGATACAGGGACAGAAAAATAGATAAGGCTTATTTGTGTTTGTTTGTTTGTTTAATATTTATGTATGTGTGTATTTATTTATATCTCTAAGAGGACAGGTCTGCACTGTTGCTCATATCAAGTTGATAATGGGAGTAGTGCTTAACTTATTTCCAAAGAAAAGTCAACATATCTGTTCAAGAACATTGTTTCAAAAGCCATAATACACAACTGCAGAGCCCGTGCTTGCAGACTACTTCATTTTTTGTAGCTAATATATGGATAACATGGTAGAATATTCCCATGGTGAAAAGACCAAAGAAAGCCGTTTCCACAGGCTTTAAATAGGCTATTATTTTTCACTCACTCTCCTAGGAGGAATGCATTTATCATATTGCAGAACCTCAAAACTAAGGAAATCAAGAGTATTTAAATATTCCTTAAAATTCTTTGAATAGCAATGAATAAAGAAGATTACACTATGTCAATATAATTATATCAGCATCAATATGTTCTAATTCCAAATATTACTATTAGGTTATACTCCCCTTTATCCTACCCCAATTTTTTAAAATTTGTATTTATATGAATTAACAGATACAGTGCATGTACAGATGAAATCACATTACATTGTAGCAGAGAGTTTAGAAGGTATCAGTTTATTGGCTTCAGACAGACGGGTTCCAACACCTCCTCTGCTACTTCCCAACTCTTGGATTTCAGGCAGGATGATAACTATTAAGAGCCTTAGTATGTATACTATAAAACAGAAACAACAATAATGGGTTTGCTATAGAATTACTTGACATAATGAATCCATAACCCAGCAACTAAGTTTTTAGTTAATAAACAGTAAACATTTGTTGCTTCATGATTAAGACATTCTGATTATGAATGATAAGATTGAAATGATGAAATCCTCTTCCTCCAATTTGCCGAAATTCTGCACTTCAATTTTTTTTTACTAAGTCCACTTCTTGAAATTCTACCATTTATTGGGTTAGAAAAATCTCTGCCACCGTAACCATGGAAAAGAGATAGTACAAAACCATGGTTAGGGAAGTGAAGAAGGGAGTGGAAAGGGTGACAAGAAATGAATTGGAAAACAGGACTGACTTTAAAATGGTTGAGTGTCAAAGCAGGAAGCCAGAGAAAGTGTGGGTGAAACAAAGGATTTGAAGAAAGTCTGGGAATGAAAGTGAGAGTGAATGTGAAGAAGACCTTTCTCTACTCCTTGTTAAAACTATAACTTTGGTTAAGTCCATTTTTTTTTTCCTTTAAAGTCAGCTTTTCTCTGCCTTTCTCAAAGGATACTGGAAGACTAAGAGAGAGCACAAACTGAAGATTTAAATGGCTTGGTTTCAGATCCTATCTCAAACCCTATAAACTGTCTAATCTGGAACAAATTACGTGATAACTATGAACATATATGTATCAGTCTGTAAAATGGTGACTGGTAGTAGTACCTAATTCAAAAGGATTGCACATATATTTGGTTTATAAATATTATATTATGTAAGTAGCAATTATTTTCAAAACTTGCCTCGCTCTTTACTTTGCTAGATACAAATGAATATTTTTATGTTACCCAAGTACCACAAATCTTTTACCTGTAAATGGTGTATTCTATATTCAACAACCATGTTATTTATTTAGTATGCCTACTCTGACACGTGGTGGGTCATCATTTTTTTCCTTTGATACCATTTAGTTAAAGGAAATTTGGAAACCAGATATTTCTCAATTTACCTTTTGGTTTTGTATGATTTTATGAGGTTGCAAAATCTACAAATAATAATAAGGAAATAGTGCTTCATTAGTGATATTCTCCCTCAGCCTCTCACTAACCATGTTTGGCAACCATTTGCTGAAAGCACTGATTTCTGATGAAAGAACTATCCAGAGAGAAACCCAGATTAAAAAGCACACGATTTCAGAAAGCCCTTTGGGAGTTCCAATTTTTCTGTTGAAATTGAAAGAAAAAAGAAGTCATCAAAATGACCAAGGGTTATGTAATTCTAGATTTTTCATTGTTACCTAATGACACTATTTAAGATGGACTGTCAGATCCCATTAGGTTCACCAATATATGCTGTAGTTGAGAGAAAAAAGAGTTTTCACACAGCAGGAAGAAAGCGAGAAGTGCACTTATTCTAGTCAGGCTCAGAGATGTCTTTTTTTTCCTTCCTGTGGTTGATTTGGGATAACAGTTGCACCAATAACAAGGCCAGCAATCTAAGCTGCATGCACCATAATAAAGTTGTTTGGATGCAAATAATCTCAGTCACTGAGGGGTCTCAGTTGTGGCAAACTGCAGTAGCAAACTCCATAAATCAAATCACAACTGAATTGCAAGTGTAAATGCTAGAGAAAAGAAGGGGAAAGCTTGTATCTTTTAGTTGGCTCAATGGTTACTTGCATAAGTATAAACACCTAAAATATTTATCATAAAAGAAGGATGAATGTTGTTGCTAATATTTTTAAAACATCAGTTTTTAAAACCACAGAGTCGTAATGGAGTTTTTGTTAAAACAGTGTTATGAGGCAGGTGGGCCTGTTACCATATTTGGGAGAGTATATTTCGCTAACTATTATAAGCAATTTTCTGAAAATAGCTTCCCCCCCTTGGTATTTGGCATTGGGATTGGTCTGAAGAGGAGTAAAAGTGATTTATTAAAATTGTTTGCTTTTTTTTTTTTTTAATATGCTTATACCTTACACATATTCACATTTACCTCAAAATTCTTACTTCTAAAAGTTTGATTCATGGAAACTTCTGTTTGCTTACCTGACTGACATTTGTTGATAGTACATGTCTGTCAGCGAAAGAACTGGAGACAGAATCGATTTCATCCTGGGAGTTCAAGAGCAATTGCCCACATTTCATCTTCTTGTGTCATTTGTTTACATTTTGCTCCGTGGCTGTCGAATAGAAATTATGCCACCTATATATAGAGAGACTTCCCATGGAGCTGAAAGAATAGATACCAGCCTAAAACACACTGAGTTGCTATTAAAATCTCAGCCATGTGCATCGAGTTTTGCTGTCGTCGCTGCTAGGTGCAAGTGGAAATGGGACTTTTCTGTATGGGACGAGATTGTCAATGTGTAGATAGGCACCAAGGTTGGAATTTGGAAAGCAGTCATACTGGGCTCGATTGGAGTCATAAATGTTTCTAGATGGGAATTCGATTTGGAAAATTTAGCAACGAAGGGAAATAGGCATTTCGAAACCTTGTTGGTGATTAGGTTTTGTTTGTTCTAAAGTCTGAGGGAAGTGCACAGGATGTCCCATGGTAAATAGATGCTGTCACTTTAAATGACCAGCCACCCCAGGGCAGTCTGTGGGCCCAGTGCTGTGGACCTTCACGCCACAAAATGAGTTTGCTCACCAATGCGTGGAGTGAAATGCTTCTGTGTCTCACAAGAATGTCTGACATATGCTTCTTTAATTCCACCTGTAGGACTCTTCACTGCATTTTAAAGATACCATCTCAGTGTAACTGAAACCATTTCCGAACTGACCACTAGCTCAGTCTTAGAATGGTTTTGTTGTTGTTGATGTTAAATCTTTCTAAAGGTTAGTCATGGTTAGTGTTACCGGCATGGCGGTTCCTGTCCAAGTTTGAAGGAAAGATTTCAATCAAGAGATAAAGTGTAGAAAAGCAAGCAAGAATGTATTGGCCACATAAAAACATTCTCAGGACAGTGAAACAAGGACGGTCAGAGGAGAAGCCACAGGAGAGGCTGCTTGGGCTCGTTGGGAAGTCAGAGCAAACGGGGCCTTGGAGACAGGTTCAGGGGGTGAGCCCTGGATCAGCTGCAGCTGCCCACTGCTCTGTTGGTTATAAGTCTGGTGGGGTCCCTTAGAGTTTAGGGGACAGGTGCCTGTGGGGGAAGGAGAGGGGAAAGGGAAGGGCATGGGCGTGCTCCCTGGGGGGAGAGTGCTTGCTGCTGGGCCTTCATTTTGAGGTGTTTTAAAGGCTGGGCATTTAGGGGAGGCCTTAGGGGAGGATCTCAAGGGAATATTCATCAGCTTTATGCTGATGTAGCAACATGAGTTTATTCTCTTAACTTTATCTGTCCTTGGGTGTGGTTGGTAAATGGCACTAACTGGATGTCTGTTATCTGTCCCCCTGAGTAGGGTGATTTAAGCTATGTGCCCTCTGGTTGGGGAGGAGAAGTGCAAACCATTTTACTCTTAATTGTCCCTGGTTTAGGGAAGATAGGATTCACTAGATGGCTGCAGACTGCTTGGCATCTAGATTTTCTAGATGGCTGTGAACTGCTGTTTAACTATCTGCCTCAGTTTCCCTATTCTGCTTGTCCTGGCTTACTAGCCTGTCTCAGTTAGTACTAGGGTTAAACCATCAAGTCAGAAACTGTAAAAGGGTTCGAGATTTTACCCTGTACTCAAGCATTAACATTGAGTTAGCCTGCCACAATTTCATAGATATTGCAGAAAAATATGAGTTATTTGTGTCAGAGACAAAAGATTTTATTACTTTTAACGTAAGCAGTATCCACAGTAACATTTGTACTATTGTTCCCTGGGCCCCAGTTCCCACGGGGCAATGTGAGGAGGGCAGAGTGATGCCTATCCCTGTGGCGGGGGTATATTTCAGAAGAACCCTGAAATTAGAAGTCTGTCTTTTATAGGAGCTTTTGGAAAACCTGCCCATCCTCTGCCCTAGGGGAAAGATTATCTTTATTATCCTGTGCAAGGTTAGGGAATAACTCACAAGACCATTCTCACTTCTGGCATCAATTACGAGTCAGGCATCAGCCAAACCAGCTTTAGTTTTGATGATCTGCTGTATGGACTCACAGAACCCACTGAAAGCTGTTATACTCGAGGTTATGGTTTATGATGTTGAAAGAACACAGGTTGATGTCAGCCAAAGGAAGAGGTGCGTGCGGCAGAGCCCAGGAAAGATTCGAGCATGGAGCGGCAGCTGTCCTTTCCCAGCGGAGTCAGGGGCAGCACTTTTGTCCCAGCAACTCTGTGTGACAGTATTGACAGAGGATGGCCAGACCAGGAGGCACACCTGAGCCTTGGTGCCCGAGCTTTTTGAGCTTCTGTTACTCAAACGTCATTGATTGCCCACATGGCAAGTCTTTGTCTCCAGCCCCTTCCGAGGGCAAGCTGATACTCTGTGACCCAATGTTCCCTTCCCACATAAAATCTTGTGTGGGCACCAAAATTCCTGTTGTTAGACTATCCAGTGTGACCCAAGACCCCCAGGCAAACAAATACACTTCTGTCAGGCATGACATTCCAGGGGTTTAAAGATTACCTTGTAGAAGCTAAGGGCAAAGTTGTATTTAGGGGAGGTTGATTTCTTTACTACATACCTTCAAAAGTAAGCAAATCTCACTCTCACCGGGGAGAGCAGGAAGTTATCTTTCTCTCCATCTTTCCAGAGCTGTCTGTTTATACAAACATTTCAGACAAACTAGTCCTGGAGCAAATTGACTATTAAGCCTAGCTGTGTGGGTGCATGAAGAATCATCTGCCAAGGACTAGGTGTGGCTTTGCAATGGATAGAACTTATGTTTTTCAGAGAAAGACAGATACACATGAGCTCACTTATTTGTGGAATATAATGAACAGAAAAGGCTGATGAACAAAACAGACCCAGAGACATAGAAAGGAGTATGGTTCAGACTGACAAACTTCGGAGGAGAGGGGTGGGGGGTAGGGATGAGATAAACTAAAGAATTTATATGCATGTATGCGTAACCAATGGACATGGACAGCAATGCTGGGGAGGGGATGGGGAGGAGGGTGTCTGCAGTGGGGGAGGGTGAGAAACATCTGTAACAAAAATAAATTAATAAAAAAGAGAAAAAAAAAACTTATCTTTTCAGATTTCCATTCCCCAGTTCCTTACTCTTCAGGTGGACTACAGCCCTCTATCCAAGTTGAAGTCATTAATGTGCTTAAAATGATCAACCTAATTTTTTCACCGCGACGGTTAGTAAGAGAAGTCTCTCCACATTAGGAGGCTTCTTGTGTCTCTCAGGCATAGCTACATCGCTTGAGCAAATCACGTGCAGGTGTTAGCAATAGGTCTCTTCATGAGCTGGCATTATTGAAATTAGTTTTCCTTTTTTTTTTTTTCCTCCTGAAAAACAACGTGATTTCTCAATGGATATAGAATTAACAAAACCTCCTCATGATTTTAATTTAAGATGCTAATTTTCTATGTTCCTTAAAATGCTATCCTGTTTTTGACAGGACGGTCCCCACTCTGCCCCCCAGTCAGGATGGGGAAGGAGAGGACAGGTACCCTCTGTGCCTTCAGATGCCCCTGCCCCACAACAGCTTACATCCCATTCCTATTGCTACATATATTTTTAGTTATGACTTTTGCTGCACAACATGTATTGTCCCTTTAGGCACCCCCACGGACCCAAAAGGGAATCGCATCTGATGCTTCTTTTTCTGTATTTGGCTCACACACGAATACCTTCCCTTGATATCCCCTAGTAAAGGTTGGAACATTTAAGAAGATTTTTCTAACAGCAATGGGTTAGGTGGAGGTGGATAAACAGGGAGCATTGGGAGATATCTGTGATAGTGTCAACAATACATATAAATAAATAAACAAAGAAATAAAAGTTATTGCAGCTTTTCCAAACTATCTTCACTAAACCATGACTCCCTTAAAAAAAAAAAAAAAAGAGTTTGATTGTCAAATACATTTGGAATATGCTATGAACAGTATTTCTTCTAGGGAAATTCAAAATACCTGTATACATTATGCATAAAAGGCTGTAACAAAGTCCCGCAGCAAAATCTAGTCAGGAGCATAATAATCCGTAAATAAATACAGAGTACAGCACGCGACTACCATGTTTTCTCATAAGATATGGTTTGCCCCCACGGCAGTGGGACTGAGTTCCAAGGGCTGCCTTTCATGTGAAAGAGCCCGATTTTAGCCTCAGTGCCCAGGAGCATTAGTTGAACTAGTTTGACTCCATAAGATCTAGACCTAAGAAATGAAGCTCACAGAAAGAGGTTATTTCCTCTCCTGCTTACCTAATGCTTTCCTTCTAAGTTCTTGTCCCCTATGGATACTGGCATGGCTGGGCCTATTAGGGAATAGTAAATCCATCCTCAGGCTGTGACTTTGCTGTCTTACTCCAACAGGATGCCAAATTCAATGTAACACAGTGCTTCCATAATTCTTACATAAAATGCAGTTACTGGAGCAGGGCTGAGGTGGTGGAGACATCAGTGTTCTCATTATATTGATATCTCTGAGATATAGTTTCTGTGTAACTTATGGATCAGGGGATTTTTCTGCCCCGAATAATGGCTGGATCAATTGTTTCTTTTCTAAATACCTCTTAGTAGGCTTAGATATTTCTTAGTATATTAATGTTATATATATATATATATATATATATATATATATATATATATATAACTAATTTTGAAGCAAGAGAACTTAGTGGAAAACTATTTCAATTCATTATTTTCTACAAAATTGGTTATCTATTTTTAGTTAGAAAATGAATGACTTTTAAAGTATATGTGTATTTCCTATAAAGAATATAGATCATTTTTAGTGGGAACAAAATACTTCTCAATATTTTGTTTTTTCTTTAAGAGGCTGCAACTCCCCAACTACGAGAATCATGTACTCAAGGAACTTGAATTTTCTGACAAGATTTAGAGGGTATATTTATGAATAGACTACCTTATGTCAATTTACAGTCAGTCATGTTCAGGTTTACTTTGTTTTTTATTCCTTTTTACAGATACTTTTTTACTTTTTATTGGCTAGATCACACTACATTTAACTCCAAAAGGCTTTCCAAAGTCTGATTTGTAAATCCAGATTTTCATATATGTATATTCCCAACTTAAGGCTTTCAAAATTTGATTGACCATGAGTTTTAATGGATTTGCCAGAAGACTTATTAAAACATTTGATTTACATTTCACTCTTAAAAGGTCAAAAGGATAAAACATACATTTGCAGATAAATTCATATCAGATAACTTTTAGAGAAATGAATTTTGTAGTATTTATGGCTTATTTGGGTGACATTTTCTCTCTGCCTCTTGTTAAGCAATGACAATAGAGGTCTGTAATGTGACAGCATTTTATTAGCAAAAGATGAAGGATAGTTGTATATTTGATAAAGTTGATTTAATTGTTGATGTACTCTTTTGAAAGTGTTTCTATTAGGAATGTTTAATTCTATATTTTAGAATAAAATGCCTATTTTTCACAGTTTATATCCAGGAAGACAACATTGTTATTGACTATTGCCAAAGAGAAATATGTTATGTGCACATGCTCATACCTTTCACTTTTATTCGTATATTGACATTTTATTTTTAGTTGCATAGTTCAGTTTCTTTTACCTCAACTATCTTATGGACTAAAGGAACTGACATATATCATTTGTGAGAAATAGAACAAATGAAAATATATTTTGTATCTTATACTTTCAAAAACTTTGGAAGTTGAAATTCTTAATTAGAGAAAGCCTTGGAAAATAAAGACATTCCAAGAAAATATCCCAGATCTTTCTCTAAGATCTATATCTGCTGAAGATTGTCAGATATCAATTTACAGAATGATTCCAAATTAAAGATGACTTGCTAGATATAAGATAATTTGGTTCCAAATTTTATGTGGCTTTACAAATTGACCTTAATTCAGAGGGAAACGATTTGTGAAAGGTCCACTCTATGCCATTTGATTTATAAGGCAGTATACACTTCACTGGTATGTGATTAGAAATATGTTTGCTAAGTTGTTCTTTGTTAAGTAATTCTTCAACTAAATAAGGCCGTCTCCTAGAAAACTTATAATTTATGTTTTAGCTAAAATTGAGGTCAAAAGAGCTAAAGAAGAAAGCTCAAGTTGGCATTTTATGTACATTCTCATATCTCTGGAAGTAGGGAGGAGACAAGGACAATTACTGTAGGGTGTAATTTGCATTACAGGCTAAACAGCAATTCATAATGGTAGTAAAAAGCCTAAGTCAGGGTCTCTTCTAGGACAAAAACCCTGATAGTACACCTGACTCTTTCTCATGCTGCTAAAAAAAAGTAAGTGGATTACTCTGCTGTCAGTCACATGCTGCACTCCAGGCTCAGACTCAATAGCCTTCCCAATCAACCCCTCAGAATACCTCTTATCTGTGTACCAGTTATTCTCCAGCCCCAAATATAACCTTTTGGGTGTGTTTTCATAGCTCTGTTGTAATATGAGTTAGGCCATGAAACAGTTAGAATTCGACACACCTGGGAAAGAGGGAAAAGCATTGGCAGATGATGGGAAAGTGTAGGGTATGCACATAGAGCCCTGTGTTGGATGTGCATGTCGAACTACTTGGGATACTGCCTGGAACAAGTATAGTCCTTAATGTACAGGTAGGGAAACGCCACTAAGGGTTACCGGTGGGGGCAGTATTTCAGGATGATGTTCCAGGTGAGTGTGCAATAGATTAAGAAGGAGGAGATTAAGACTAGGTGGAAGGTAAAAAGATTACCTGAATTTAAATAAAGAAAAAAGGAAAAACAATGTGAGGACGATTTACACGGGTAGATTCAATAATCTTGGTAGCTACTGGACATGGGGAAGAGTAAGGACAAAAAGCCATCCATAGAATGTCAAAGCCAGGTGGCTAAGAATAGTGGTGACACTAGCAAACAGAAAAGGTACCACATCCTCATCATAACCATCTACTGGATTCCTTTACCGCATCCTCATCATAACCATCTACTGGATTCCTTTACCGCATCCTCATCATAACCATCTACTGGATCTCTTTACCGCATCCTCATCATAACCATCTACTGGATCTCTTTACCGCATCCTCATCATAACCATCTACTGGATTCCTTTACCGCATCCTCATCATAACCATCTACTGGATCTCTTTACCGCATCCTCATCATAACCATCTACTGGATTCCTTTACCGCATCCTCATCATAACCATCTACTGGATCCCTTTACCGCATCCTCATCATAACCATCTACTGGATCCCTTTACCGCATCCTCATCATAACCATCTACTGGATCCCTTTACCGCATCCTCATCACAACCATCTACTGGATTCCTTTACCGCATCCTCATCATAACCATCTACTGGATTCCTTTACTGCATCCTCATCATAACCATCTACTGGATTCCTTTACTGCATCCTCATCATAACCATCTACTGGATTCCTTTACTGCATCCTCATCATAACCATCTACTGGATTCCTTTACCGCATCCTCATCATAACCATCTACTGGATTCCTTTACAGCATCCTCATCATAACCATCGACTGGATCTCTTTACTGCATCCTCATCATAACCATCGACTGGATCTCTTTACCGCATCCTCATCATAACCATCTATTGGATTCCTTTTTAAGTATTCAGATTTTGCTTTTGTTGTTTTTTGTTTGTTTGTTTTGTTTTAGTGCTTAATTTTGTTTGTTTGCTTTGTTTTGTTTTAGTGCTCCATTTTGGAATTTGGAAAATGTAGGTTGGATACCAGAGGAGGTGTAGCCAGTGAGGAGTTGAGGAGAAGAAAGAGTATTTATAAGGAAGACCTACTTGATTTGTCTTTCTGTAGCATAGCATGTTCTAAATATATCGATACATTTTCATATATATATTATGTACACATATACATACATAGAAAAACTATACAGCATACCCAAAATTAAGTAATTTTTACTCCTAAAGCATGTTACTTACTGATGTTTTTAAACTTGCTTAAGAATTCCCTGAGGGGAATAATAATTTGGAAAGGTGTTTAATACTTCAAAAAATTTAATTTAAAAATTTTTTAAATTAAAAATTACGTACTAATTCCATTATTTCCTGTTTTATTTGAGGATCTATAATATTGTTTCATTTACCCAAATATTTTCAAGTAACTTATTGGCAAATAAACTTTTTCTTTCTTTCTTTCTTATTTATTTATTTATTTATTTATTTATTTATTTATTTTTGATCCTCGCTCGAGAATATTTTTCCATTGATTTTCAGATAGAGTGGGAACAAAGGAGGGAGAGAGAGAGAGAAACATTGATGTGAGAGAAACACATCCATTGGTTACCTCCCACATGATTCCAGCCAGGGCCAGGGATCAAACCTACAATCCAAGCATGTACCCTTGACCAGGAATCGAACCCATGACCCTTTAGGCCACAGGCTGACACTCTAATCACTGAGCCAAACTGGCCTGGATGCAAATAAACTTTTTAATCATTTACTTTTTTTTTCCCAAAAAAATTACATCTTTTAATTCCACAAATTAATCTAGAAAACTACATTTTCAGACCAAAAAATGTTTTGTGAAGCAAATTGAAATTAAAAAGGATGACAAATGTCAATTGACTTAAAACAGCATTCTTCAATGTATCTACATCAAAACTGAAAAAGAAGCAAGAAGGAGAGAGATAACATCCAAACCCTTGGGAAGAAGTAAGTTCATTTAGCAGCTCAACGTAAAGGTTTGGGAGATGGGGTGGTAGTGCCTATTGTAGTAGTTGAAAGTCATAGTGAATGTTAACCTCTTTCCAACTGAAAATATTATCTGAATATTGTTACATAAAACACATATGATCCGGCCAGTGTGGCTCAGTGGTTGAGCGTCGACCCATGCACCAAGAGGTCTCCAGTTTGATTCCCAGTCAGGACACATGCCCAGGTTGTGGGCCTGATCCCCAGTGGGGGGCATGCAGGAGGCGGCCAGTTGATGTTTTCTCATCTACGTTTCTGTTTCTCTTTCCCTCTTACTTCCTTTCTCTCTAAAATCAATAATAGGAAAAAAATAAAAAATAAAAACACACATATGATGAGTTAGTTTGTCAGTAGATTTTAAAAACATATTCTTTAATATGCTTTATGCTTGAATTTTAATTTGGGGAAAGGATTAGTTACGTACGGCACTATAATAAACATTCAGGGAGTACATTTACCCTTGAGAATCTAGAAAAAGGCAGCCAAGAGTATGCTGACATTTTAGTATTGCAGAAGTTTTCTTCTTTCCTGTTTTTATTTTTACTTTTTTTTTTTTTAGAAAGGGAGGAAGGGGGAGAGAGAGAGAGAGAGAGAGAGAGAGAGAGAGAGAGAGAGATAGATCAATTGCCTTCAGTACATTCCCTGACTAGGGATCAAACCTGCCACCTAGGTATCTACCCTGACCTGGAATTGAACTTATGACCTTCCACTGCACAAGATGACGCTCCAACCAACTGAGCTACACTGGCCAAGGCCTGTTCTGTTTTTTTAAAAAGACATTTGAAAATGTAGAGGTGACATGATTCCTCAGCTGATTAGTTTCCTAGTGCTGTTGTACCAAAGTACCACAAAGCGGGTGTTTTGGAACAACAGAAATGTACTCTTGCGTAGTTCTGGAGACTCGAAGTGCAAAAGCAAGGTGTCACCGCCTTGGTTCTTCTGAGGGCTCTGAGGGAGAATCTGTTTCATGCCTCTCTTAGCTCTGGTGATGGCTAACAGTCCTTGGCATTCCTTGGCTTCTAGATGCATCACTGCTGTGTCTGCCTCCATCATCATAGGGCATTTTCCTTGTTTCTGTGCCTTTACATGGCCATCTTTTTTTCCTCTTCTTCTTCTTAATATTTTATTTGATTTTTAGAGAGAGAGGAAGGGAGATAGAAACATCAATGAAAGAGAAACATTGATAGGCTGCCTCCTGCATGCCCCCTACTGGGAATCAAGCCCACAACCTGGACATGTGCCCTGACTGGGTATCGAGCCAGCTACCTCTCGGTGCATGGGTTGAATGAAGCTCAACCACTGAGCCACACGAGCCAGGCTACATGGCCATCTTTTGACATCAGTCACATTTGATTAGGGACCCATTCTACTCCAGTATGACCTCATCTTCACTAAGTACATCTGCAACAAAGTGATAAAGTCACACTTTGAGATTCTAGGGGTTAGAACATCAACATATCCTTTTTGGTGGAGAGAATACAGATCAATCCATGACAGTAAATCTGTTTCAGTCAGGGTTCTCTAGAGAAACAGGGTGTGTGTGTGTGTGTGTGTGTGTGTGTGTGTGTGTAGGTGTGTTTTAAAGATTTATTTTAAGGATTTGGCTTACACAATACTGGTGACTGGCAAGTCCAAAATCCATAGGGCAGGCTGGCAAGGTGAAAACTCTAACAGGACTTCTATGTTACAGTCTTGAGGCAAAATCCTTTCTTCTCCAGGAAACTTCAGGCCCAATCCCATCATCGAGAGTTATTTTACTTAAAGTCAACTGATTATAAATATTAACATCTGGACTAGTGTTTGACCAAACAACTAGGTACCATTGACTAGCCAAGTTGACAGATAAAATTAACCATTACTATTAGCAAAAAAAATATGAAAATTGTGGCATAATAAGAAGAGAGAATATGTATAAATAAAAATCTCTTTGGGCAAAAGGATTTTCTGGTTTCACATCTGGATATTTTAATAATGTTATTGAAGTTATTGCCTAATATTTAGGTGAGGTTCTCTAAATATGAAATTCATGCTGCTGTCATCACTCTGGACAGTTATACTCAAGTCTATTTTCTCGACACGTATAATATTGTTTTCCTGATCATTTACACAACTCAGATCATCTCTCTTATTTATATTCTATATAGAATTGTTTTTTTTTTAGAAAGTGTATGTGATGTTTCAGTATATTTTACATTATTTAAATTACTAATTAAGTGAAATTGTATACCATAATTGAAATATGATACAAAATATATACATTTAATACATAAGTATATATTGAATAAATATATATTCAATAGCCTAGAATTATAACTACTTGCAGTATTTTTTTAATTCTGGAAATGAGGTTTCTGACGAAGAACTGTGATGATAGCATGATCTGTATCCCTGTCTCCACATCGATTGTAGTGCAAAGTCCAAATCTCTTAACATGTCTTTCAAGAGCCAGGGAGAGCTGGATCCTGCTTTTCATTCAAGTGTCACTTTTCATCTTCTTTTCATATCTGTACTCCAGCTGTACTGATCTTTGTTTCCTGAAAATGACTTTTGTTCTTGATTTCTAGCCTAAGCACTCTCTTCTTTTAGCCAGAGTACCTCTTCTCTACCCAGTCTCTCTCCTCCCACGTTTTACTTGGCTCCTAAGCATTTCTTATGTCTCAACAAGTCTAAGCATCCTTTAGTTTTACTTCCTCTGGAGAGCCTTATGGATATCCCCCAAATATATTAGATATTCCTCAATTCTGTAACCAAAATATCAGTACTTTCCTTTCATTGCCCACTTTCTAATATATAACTTGCCTATTTATTTATATCTTGTCCTCACTGGACTCTAAGCATTATAAGGATAGAGACTGTGTCTGCCTTATTCACCCTTACATCTTCAGCACCTAAACATAGTACAGGTATGTGTTAGTTGCTGAATGTCGCATGAATTAATTGATCCCTTTATTCTAATTAATTTATATGGAAAGTGGTAGACATTTATTCTTATACAAATATTCTGTAAAGATTAAAATATAAAAAATATTAAAAGATAATTGACCTGAGGTGTGTTTATATTTAACTTAAAGTATAATCTCTGAACCAGAGTATTAACTCTCAACAATACATGAGTGGTCCTTAAATTAAACCTTTAAAAAATATATATATATATTAATATATAAACATATATATATAACATATATATAACATATATATATATAACATATATGTTTTTTATTGATTTTTTTTTATCCTCACCTGAGGACATTTTTTCATTTTTTTTTTTTTTAATTCAGATAGAGTGGGAGGGGGAGAGAGGAAGAGAGAGAGAAACATCAACGTGAAAGGGACACATCAAGTGGCTGCCACCCACACGTCCAACCAGGGCCAGGGACAAACTGCAACCGAGGTACATGCCCCTAGCGGGAACTGAACCCGGGTCTCTCTGGACCGCAGGCCGACGCTCTAACAGCTGAGCCAAACCGGCCAGGGCTGTTTTTTATTGATTTTTTAGAGACACAGGAGAAGGGAGAGAGAGATAGAAACATCAATGTGAGATACATCCATCTGCTGCCTCCTGTACTCCCTCTACTGGGGATCGAGCCCGAAACCCTGGCATGCTCCCTGCCAGGAATCCAGCCAGGACGTCTCAGTCCATGGGACGATGCTCAATCCATTGAGTCATGCCAGCTAGGCTAAATTAAACCTTCTTTATTTCAAATATAGCTTTAATCAAATATTACATTGTTTGTTTGCTGAAGTTCCCTTTATAAAATATTAATTGAATTGTGTTCCTAATCACAAAATATTTGCAAATTTCAAACATTCTTATAAAATGAAAAGAAGCTAATGTTAGCTTTAAGAAGAAAAGGGGGTAAATACAGACAAAGTTGACTGAATTACTTATCATTTTCCTATTAAATATGTTTTATGGCTCTTATTTTTAATAATTAAATATGTATTATCAATATTATATTTAGAACCATTAACTGTTTTTTTGTTGTTGTTAATGCTCACCCAAGGCTATTTTTCCATTGATTTTTAGATAGAGTAGAAGGGAGGGAGGGAGAGAGAGAGAGAGAGATGAACATCGATGTGAGAGACACACATTGATCGGTTGCCTCCTGCATGACCCCAACTACGGGCCGGAGATCAAACTTGAAACCCAGGTACATTCCCTTGACCAGAAATTGAACCTGAGACCCTTTGTCCATGGGCTGATGCTCTAACTTCTGAGCCAAACTGGCCAGGACTAGAACTATTAACTATGAATGTACCCCAAGGTGACAAGGCCTATGTATCGCTCATTACCTAGTGCCCACAAGTGTTCAATGACATTTTTTAAGGAAGGAAGACCAAGTTACTTACAAATTTGGGAAATTGTTAATTCATTTATTTGAACAGATTAAAAAATCCCATTTCACTCTGTTGTTTCCGTATTTTCACTTGATGCTTACTTTGCAAATCTGTTAATAGAAGATGTGATCAAGGGAAAATTATTGTACAGTGCAAAGAGGTGGATTCTCAGATTGGCATTTTTTCTACTACTTAATTCATTTAAACTCTCTGACGTGCATTTTCTCATAGTTAAATGATAAGACAACTACAGCTTCAAAGGAATGTTGTCCATTGTCCACACATCAATTCTTTAAATCTTTAAATAGGAAATAATTTAAAACATATTAAAACCAAAGCACTCTGTGTGGACCATGTATTTTTACCAAGTTTTGTGTTTCATGTCTTCTATATATCATAATGTTTAACTACACTGCAGGTAAAAGCAGAAAATTGGAGAGAACAAAATATTAAAAAATAAATGTCCAAATTAATCATGGTACATCCAAAATATGTGATGTGTTTCCATGAAAACAAATAGGGAGGATTTGTATTTGCTGCCTTAGAAAGATGTCCGTGACATATTGTGAAATTAAAAGAGTGCTTGGAACATCCGAAGCATAGATGTCAAACTGTTAACACTTCTCTTCCTTGAGAGTGGTGGTAGAGTGTCCTAGGGGGAGTTTCTGCTTTATCTTGTATGCACTATTTGTAATTGTTAAATAAAAAAAATGGATATTTTTACATTAAGGATTCATCTCACCTTTAAATAATAAAAATTTCCAACAAATTAAAAAAATAACATAACAGTTGGGGGATATTAATTATCTATGGGCACATCTGGAGACCTACATTATTCTGCGGGCTTTGTGCATGGAGGAGAGCTCACAAATGAGGTGATATTGTCATGCACCAGCCAGCTGCTAAAAGCACTCCCCAAAGGACAGAGCCAAAGTACAATGGAGAATTTCCAAATGGAAGTTCTTGAAAGCATGTGAGTTGTTTGGGGGAACTTATATTTCTGTAATTGAATGCAGATTTTACTTTTCTTAGCCCCAAAGTGAAAGGATTTGGCCTATTATCATGTCTAGTTACTAATGGAGATATTTGGTGAGCAAAACATGATGCTGTTTATGCTACTGGGCTCTTCAGCACCCAGGAGAGTGAAGAGGACAGCACCTTGAGTTAGTGAAGATGAGAGGAGAGCCAGTTCCTAATTAAATATTTCCTTGAATCTGGCGGTAACAGGAGTGTTCTAAAAACTGATAAACACTTCGGTTACATCAAGGACTTTTATATTCCCTTCTCTATTATGTCAGATGTGTGCTGCCAACTTAAGTAATTACTGTTTTCCCAGTAGGAATTTGCTGCAGTGTATGTTTTTGCTGAAAAAATATGCTAACCAAAAAAATCCAGTTATTTCCCCTTTATTGACTTCTTCATTTTTACAAAAGTGAAATAATGTATAAAGCATTAAAAAAAACTTTGCATAGTAGCATTTATACAGGAACGTTTTTTGATACAGGACATACATAGAACCCAGTGACTTTCCAAGAGAAGACTTATCTTGATAGTTTGATCTTGGATAATTAGGAGTAGAAGCATCAAAAATAAGTAGCCTGGCCGGTGTGGCTCAGTGGTTTATCATCGACCCATGCACCAAGAGGTTGCCAGTTCAATTCCCAGTCAGGGCACATACCCAGGTTGTAGGCCAAATCCCCAGTGGGAGGCACACAGGAGGTTGCCAATTGATGTTCTCTCTCATTGATGTTTCTATCTGTCTCTTTCTTCTCTCTTTCCCTCTCCCTTCCTTTCTCTGTAAAATCAATAAAGGAAAAAAAAAAGTAGTCATGTTATATATTCATAAAAATTATTCAGACATGTTTTTGCAGCTAGTGACTTCTACTTATCTCCTATTAAAGATAAAAATATTCAGCTACTTTTATTTTTTTGTATTTAATTTTTCTAGAATGTTTAAACATAATAGTCAGTGATCCACTTTCCATATTGTCTGCAATTGAATATTTAAAGCTCATTATTTTGACCAGCAGTTTTAGCTGTTTGTGATTTACTTCCCATGAGAACATGCTTGATAAAACATTGTACTCTTTCCAGTTTCAAATAAACCTTCATTTTAATTTAACCTTTGTAAATGTCAAAATGATTTGAATATAAGGCAAAAAAGAGAGATACTACGAAAAAATTTGTAAATGTCTTTGTTATTGCTGAATATTACTGTTCCCAAAGAAAATTAATAGTCATCAAATTTACTAGTGTCCTGTTTATACTTCAGTTGATAATAGTAATCACTAGCTTAAGCAAGATATTGTTTTAAAAGTATATCAATACAGCCTGGCCGGTGTGGCTCAGTGGTTGGGCGTCGACCCATGCACCAAGAGGTCGCAGGTTTGATTCTTGGTCAGGACACATGCCCAGGTTGCGGGCCTGATCCCCAGTGGGAGGTATGCAGGAGGCAGCCAATCAATGTTCTCTCTCATTGATGTTTCTAGTTCTCTCTCTCACTTGCTCTCTCTCTAAAATCAATAAAAGGAAAAAAAAAACTTTTTTTAAAAAGTAAAAGAAAAAAAAATTTAAAACATATATCAATACCGATGAATAAAAAGGAAATGATCTGTTTTCAAGAGCATGAATAGTAAACATCTTAGATTTTCCAGCAGAGACCATAGCTTATACAGTATTTTACTTCAGATAGCAAATTATTTTACACTGTAGTAAAGATGTAAACCTCCAGATGTGTTTACTAACACTTCCCATTGGTCCAGAATGTGCACAGTAGTCAGGACTCAGGGCTTTTGAATAGTACATATGCGGTTAAATATAAATGGAAGAAACATAACAATAAGCAGCATCTAATACGCCAGGATGTTAAATCATTCTTCAGGAGAGAAGAAAAAGTATTTTGCTATATTTTGAACTACTCATATGAAGATAGACAAACATGCACACTGTGGAAACTTCCACCAATAAATGATAGAAATAAAACTTTAACTCTTTAAGAAAACTAAAAAACAGACGAGAGTGTATACTTTCACACAATCTTCTTGGCCCATATATGAAGAATACAGTATTTATTAAATATATACATAGAAGAATAAGAACAATGAAACAGAAATCAGATCTTATAAACAGAAGATATAAACTTACAAAAACTATGTAATCACCCGGCCAGTGTGGCTCAGTGGTTGAGCGCTGACCCATGAACCAAGAGGTCGCTGGTTCAATTCCTCATCAGAGCACATGCCCAGGGTGTGGGCCCGATCCCCAGTGCGGGGCATGCGGGAGATGGCCAATTGATATTCTCTCTCATCGATGTTTTTGTCTCTCTCTTTCTCTCCCTTTCTTTCTCTTTAAAATCAATAAAGAAAAATAAATTTTAAAACATCCCAAAAAGCAAAAATTAGTTAATCGAGTGGAAAAATTATATATGTATATGTGTGTATATCTATGCATTTATAAATGTATATACATTTAAGAATTTCAAGAAGAGAAAATAGAAGACTACAGTTAGGCTAAGAAAAACAAACCTGTAGTCATGAGAGAGAGAGAATTGTATGATTACTGTGTTAAGTATTAGTCTATGTGCTATATATATATATATATATATATATATATATATATGAATAGAACATAAAAAACTATGGTAAAGAAAAATATGTAAATAAACTACTATAGCACATAATATAACAATGATCAGAACTGAGTTTTATTCAGGATTGCATCCGAATATAGTTTTAAAGAGAAAATTTTAAAACTGCAGTTTTTAAAATAAGGGAAGACATAAATACACTTTTCTTATTTCCTTAACCGTGTAATTCTTATTTTGTATGTAGGACCTCTAGGAATATTCCAGAGGAGTCTACTGGAAGCATCAATTAAAATGTCAATTATAGCCCTCGCCAGTTTGGCTCAGAGGTTAGAGCATCTGCCTGTGGATCAAAGGGTCATGGGTTCATTTCCCGGTCAAGGGCACGTACCTGGGTTGCAGATTTGATCCCCAGCCCTGGTTGGGGCACATGTGGGAGGCAACCAATTGATGTTTCTCTCACATCAATGTTTAAAAATAAATAAATAAATAAAATGTCAATTATATTTAATATTTTGAGTCTGCTAATTAAACAATAGTCCATTTTACTGATTTTTTTATGATGTTATTACCGGGGTTTGAATCATAATAGAAAATTGAAATTGAAATTGAAAACATTTGCCAAGAAGTCTCAAGCTTAAATTCTTTATTTAAACTTGCATTATATGACTAATCACATTCATTTCCATTTATTAGCAAGTATAAGTAAGAATGTATACCACTATTCAATAAAAACTTGTTTTTGAGATATGTATCATATCTACGATTTTATTTTTTAATTAAAAATTTTTTTTCCTTTATTGATTTTAGAGAGAGAGGAAGGGAGAGGGAGAGAGAGATAGAAACATCCATGAGAGAGAACATCGACTGGCCACCTCCTGCACGTCCCCCACTGGGGATTGGGCCCACAACCTGGGCATGTGTCCTGACCGGGAATTGAATCTGCGACCTCTTGGTGCATGGGTCGATGCTCAACCACTGAGCCACACGGGCCAGACCATATCTACCACTTTAAAAGTATGCACTCCATATGCTCTGCTCTCCTCTTGCTATATTTATGGCATTCCTTTCCCCACAGTAACCTAGATTTACAAATTTTAGGATTTCAAGGAGATAAACCATAAGGCTTATGAGATTATTTTAGAGTTGGCATGTATGATGTTTGAAAGTAAATTAAAATTACTCAATGACTAATACCTACCTTGAATTTGTATAGCATGCGTTACCCATAACTGCCCTGAACAATTGTCTTGCAACCAGAATAATTGAGGTATACAGCAAAGGTTTTTATAGTGATCAGGAAACTTCAGAAAATGGAGAGTTAGGAAATTTTAAGATTCTAAATACATCATATTAACAGATGATTATGATTCTATTACCAATCGTTATTGCTAGTGGAACAAATGGCTCTAATTTTCTTTTACTTTTGTTAGTTGTTTAAGAACACTAGATTGATGGGGACACTTTTGTTCTCCTAGTACTCACTAAACAAAAACAAAATCGTTACACGCATTTTATTTCAAATAAATATTTAGTTTTGCAAATATTATAGTTTAAGATAGGATCAGAGGCAACTACTTTGTAGTAAATAGCATTATTGATTTTGTAGACATTTTTTCAAGACATTTTACCTCAATTTCAACAATAGAGTTTCACTTAACATAAAATGGTTATATTGACATTGTCTTTAAATAAATAATTCATACAAAATCATGTGCAGCAAAGAAATCCTACTGTATTTTTATATAGTTTCTTTATTGACAGTATCTTTCAATATTTTCCCAATACCAAGGTAATTAAAAATGTGTAAACCAGTTCAAACATTTTCTGCTATGTATAGTTATATAGGAGAAAGAGGTGAAACATTCACACATTGATATTCATTCTTGCTAATCATTTTTCTGAAACATCCTTTTATTATTATTTTTAATTTTTCAACTATCAATATAATGTCCATAGCTGTGTTAGTTAGGGTTTCTGCAAGGGAATAAATAAAGTACACAAATTGGGTAAGTTAAGAAGGGTTTAATAGAGACTATTGCAAACGCTTGGGTGCATGTAGGGAAATCACAAGGTTTATTAGGGCTGTTACCTTTATTAGGTCTGGAAAGACAAGCAGAGGAAGAACTTACCTTCATTAGGAAGAAAGAAGTCTTGTACAGAAAGCAAGCCTGAGGGAAATTTTTATCTTAGTCAGATGCATCTAGTTGGACATAATGCATGGGAAGGAACCAAGGGAATAAAACTTTGGCCTTTTCTGTCCTTCTGATCTGCACGGATGTCCCCCTTGGCTGAGCCTAATGGGAAGCCAGTGGTAAAGGAGCTTGCTGATGTGGCCTATGCGGGTTAATTTCCCGGAGCAGGCAATAGGCCATGGAGTAGGGAAATGGATCTGGAGAAGCAAATGGAAAACAGCTGATACAGTAGCTGTGGTCACTTCTGCGCTTCCTCAACATTCTGTGTTTTTTCGTGTCTTCTGATAGACATTCCCTGTATTTGATGCCTTGAATGAGGAGGAAATGTCAGGACATATTGCCCAGCATTTCAATGGGGCAGCCTCTGAGGGTCGTATCTAAGGTCATGTGAGGTCTTGCAGTCTTCTAAAACCACACTTAAAGTCAAGTTCATTGTGGTCGTCAAGAAATGCCTGCTTCTGAGGCCTGGATTCTGGGAAGTATTCTGGTAATGGACTGCCCTGATGATCATCAAAGATTTCTGACTAGAGAAAGACTGTTTAATTAATAACTTGTGATGGAGATTCTAGTCCTTAATGAAAAATTACAGTCAAAGAAAGGTGTCGGTAGAAATACAGTCTACCAATATCTTGGTATTTTGGTGACTTTGTCCACCTTCTGAGCAGTGGGCATTTTCTATGTAAATACAGGGAAACAGAAGATCATCTTGTCATGCAATCCTATGGTCCAGTCCCAGCCTTTTTATTGACAAGCGCTGTGACCATGGGCAAGGCCACTTTCCTTGCTGAGCTTCAGTGTCCTCATAGATAAACGTAGATAATATTTATACCTACTGTTTGGGTTTTTGAGATTACATGAGATAAAATGCAGATTAACAACCCAGCATGCTGTCTGGCATATATTAAGCTATTTATATGTGTTAACTATTATTTTAGAATAAAAGTGGAGCAATTTGGTTTTATTAGGCAGCAGACTGCCTCAGCAACAAATATCACATCCAAAATCAAAGCAAGAGGATACATTTCATTTTTTTGCCAGGATGGCAAGAGCTTTCCAAGAATCCTTCCAAGCAGATGTACACTGAGGTTTTATTGACAAGAATAGGGTTATATGACCATCCTACCTATATAATCAAAGCTAGAAAATCAGGGTACAGAATTATCATAACTGCACCAGGCAATCATGACTGATTTATTATGCAGTGTCTGATACTAAGTATAAATGAAGACAATGCAGGGATTCTATTAGCCACAATGAAGAGCAGAATGGACGGGAAACTAACACTATGTAGCACATCAGGATTTTTATTTGTCATTATTTCCTTTCTTGTAAGATTAATCTAGCAAACTCTGAAGATGTTTCTTTTGTAAATGTAGCCAAGTGTTTATATAATATCACTTGGCTCTGTTCATTATATTCTCAAGTGTGGACACTTTGAAAATATTTAGTAACATATTCTTAATATGCAATGATTGCATTATGTAGTGTGAAAAAATATGACAAAGTTGGATTTTAGTTTAAAAATTTTTATTTTGAGATGTTTTCATTTCTGTTTATGTTTCTTTTCAAGCATAACTCCAGTTGTGTTATTTAAAACAATGGTAATGTAGAGTTCATTTGCTATTACGTAGCAAGTGAAAGATGCATCTAAGATTATAACTTTGAATTTTTTTTTTTTTTTTTTTTTTACCACTGAGATAAGTTTGACTTGAAAAAGAATACCTTCTGGAGACTAATGATTATTTCAGAAAAAATTTGCCAACAATTCAGAGTATTTGCTACCAAATGGTAGCAATGTATTCCTTTCTCTAGCATGTTTGAATTGCAGTCAATGAATGAGACATTCTGAAATGTTCTCTATAAAAACATTATTACTACTATGTAAACTTGAATTTTTAATGGACACCTTTAGAAAAAATTAAATAAAATTAACATATACTTTATAGAAATTACTGTAAATAAATTCTAGGATATCACCTCACTTTTAGACTCACCTGTTTCTTACCTAGCCTACCTATCCAATGTAACCTAAATCCTCTGGTGTCTCTTCTTGTAGGGGCATTACCCTCATGACCTCCTCTAAACTTAATTATCTCCCAGTGACCCATGTACAAATACCATGAAGTTAGGGCTTCAATGTACAAATTTAGTCCCTTGCAAGTATCTATTACATACTTGGAACTCTGCTGGCAGATTTATTTGCAACATCTGTGTCTAAAAGGTAGATGACATTACCCAAATATAACTCAAATTGCAAGATAATTCATCAAGCATCATAAATGATGGAGATACCTGTGAAGCAATATGAAGTGGTGTGAAAGTGGGAGAACACTCTTCACAGTGAAGACGGGGCAGCTGCCACTCAGCTACAGTGATTGCTGTAGTGTAGTAACAGGAGCTAAGCATTACTCAGTTCTAGGTTTTTATTTTTTTATCCTCACCCGAGGACATTTTTCCACTTTTGTTCAGCTAGAGTGGGAGGGAGAGAGAGAGAGAGAAAAACAAAACATCGATGTGAGAGGGACACATCGACTGGTTGCCTCCTGCATGACCCCAGCCAGGGCTGAGGACAAACCGCAACTGAGGCATGTGCCCTTGACCGGAATCGAACCCCTGACTCATTGGTCCGCAGGCTGATGCTCCAACTGCCGAGCCAAACTGGCCAGGGCCAGTTTTAGGTTTTTAAAGAGAATATGAATATATGGACTTCTATGAAATATTCCTATATTTAATGTTAGCAATTGAATCATGTCTTTAACAAATTAAAACCAAATATAGCCCAAGGGCTGCCCAGTGCAAGGTCTGCTCTAAGAGATTCTAGTCTACTTGCTGCCAAGAAGCTACTGCACTGTTTTGCTCTTATCCACACTGTCATCTGGACCCAAAACCTGTATAAACACCATTTTATAATTTCTATATTCCTCTTTCCAGGCAGCTGAACATTTCTAGATAAAGTTATGAAATTAAACTGAATGCTGTCCAAAAGTTAGCTGCCTCCCTTTTATTAATCACTTCATACCTTCACAATATTTTCACAGGCTCTGATTCCCTGAAGAGTAAGGCCTTGGATATGTATTAGGGAGCAGTGTGGAGATCGCCATTATGGAATGGACAAGGAAAGGCAGAACTGGGTACAGGGAGTAGAGCTGCCCTTCAGTTTCAGAGAAGTCCTCAGCGGACCCCATGGGGAGCTCTGCAACTAGGATGGTCTAGGTTGGAGTCAAGGGTTCTGGCCTTTATACTATAGTCACATTGACCAGTAATTCGATCTGGCTGCCCTGGGGATCTCTCTTTAGCTGATTCTGCAAAGGGCTGACATCTAGAGTTTTTTTTGGTTTTGTTGTTTTGTTTTTTGCAGGCAACATTCTTTCACTGTAATACCACATCTAGCATAAAAAGATTTGGAATATAATATAATTGGTGATTTGCTGGACCTCTGTTCTCAAACAGAGATGGGCTATATTTTGTATCATCCATGGGAAAAGGGAGGGGGAATCTTAAAGGGGAAGTAAATGGCCCTCCTCTCTCAGGAAGCCAGGAGACCCAGGGTGTCCCTGAATCCAAATATTAGCTAGCTCCACAGCTCTAAACACCCTAGATTACATTGACAAAATGGGTGACAAATAATCAGAGATTTCTGGAATTGTAGTCACTGCACTGGAAATGCCATCCAGATACAGGACTCAGAATCGCCCTATCAATCAGTCTGTACCACGTGACCAAGTGAATCCGCTTGCCCAGGCCGGACAGCATGGACTGGCTGCACCCTTTGTTACCAGCTTCAGTTTGTTTCTCAGGCATGTGATCCACATTCTACTGCCCGTGGCACGAGTGATGTGCTTGATCTACACCCGTGTTATCTTCACGGGCCTGTAATGGCACTCCGTAGGGATTTTAAACTCTGAGTTAAATGTATGATTTATTGGCGATTATTCACTTAATATTCATTCCTTTTATTATCTGAAATGCCTTTCTAATATAATGTTAAGTTATTTAACACCTTGAGCTTGAAGAATACTATTATTAATAATGCTTTTCTAAATTTCTAGCTACTTTATTAAAATATTGATACTCTTTTTTACAAGGTGATTCTTTATTACTATCACTTATTCAGTGACTGAAAATGTTGTTAATTTGTTTATTTGTGTCTGGCTGTTTAAAATTATTTCTGGGAGTTTAAAAACTCTGAAGAAAATGAAATGAGGCTTAGCTCAAATCATGTGGCAGGTGATTTTATGTGTAACTGGGAATCGGTCAGTTGCTCATTTTAATCCCAATGTGTTAATTCAGTTAGTATTAAGCTATTCTCACTGGGTATTTGTTCTCATTTATAATTTTATCATATTGATATAAAAATAGAGAAAGTATGTTGGTCTGTTTTCAGATACCCATGGCAGTGGGCTTCACAAGATCATATACATGTGTATGTCATGGTTCACCTTTCATAGATCTGTCCAGAAACACGACACCTCCCATTGTCTTCTGATCTATTCTACCTCCTGCCTCACCTCTGCCAGGTAATTTCTATTCCACACAACTCTTAGTGGCCTTCTGAAATTATTAATTTAAAAGCTACTCACCAAGACTCAGCCTGAGAAGGAAATAGCTCATTTATGGATCCTTTCATTGGTTTATGGATCTATGGCGCCCCAGATAGTACCACAAATCTCTATGATGTCTTCAGTGTTAACTTTAATGTTTGTGTCTTTAATTTAGCTGAAAGATGTGTAAAATCTATACTCAAATAGCTCCCTCTTGGCTGAACATAAAAACCTGGGATTAAAGCATATTATCCCAATAAATATCAATCATAACTTATGCCTAGTAATTTATTTTTGAATCTATATTTCCAGAATATACAATGTGAAAGAGGAATTGATTTTCCCCCAGTTTATTTGCAGCCATGTGCTAGTTTTACAAAGAGTGCCTTAGATATCTAAACTTTCTCAGGGCTACCCTGCTATTTGCAATAGTGTAGCCATGAAATTAAGTTCATCAAGCAACCTTCTGCCACCACAAATAGCAGGAGGACAGTTATAAGTACATGTCTACCTTTAAAAGTAGTATTTTCCTTTTTATTCAAGTCATTTTAGGACTTTATTTTTACTTTATTATTTCAAGATTGAAACATGACATTGCCATGATCATCAAACATGGGAGGGAACTGACTGAAGGTGAATTTAAAACCATACACTGTTTCCCATGTGGCGTACTCCCCACTGGTGCCGGCGGAAGGTCCTACTCGGCATTACTGATGACGGTGTCATTCCCAGTTTGGTTGCTGTTCATTGGATTGGCTTAAAATTCACCTCTTCAATAAAAAATAAAATAAAATAAAAGGTCATTTTCATATTTCATATGTTAAGCAGAATTAAAAATCAAAGGAAATAAATGGTAAAGCATACTTTAATGTTGTAAATTCCATTAAAAAGTTATTTGTCCAAAAGAAAATGAGGAAAATTAAAATAATACAAAAATATATTTTTAAAAGGAACAAGCCAACAATAATATTTATTTCTTATTTATTTTTTATAATTTATTTTTTAGTACAGTTGACGTATAATATTATATTCTTTATTCTAAAAATTGTTTATAAGCATCTTCTTTTTGGTGATACCACTTAAGGCTATGGAGTGAACGAAGAATAACAAAGCAAAAATAAATTGTTAGCTGAACAGTGTTTCATAATATTAACTAAATTATTTTGCTCAAACCACACTTACATAAGTAAAAATGTAATAATTTCTCTCTCTTAATATCATCAACTTGTAATGTTGTTTTTTTTTTTTTAATCCTCACCTGAGGACATTTTTGCATTTATCTTCAGATAGAGCGGGAGGGAGAGAGGTGAGAAGAGAGAGAGAGAAACATCGACGTGAGAGAGACACATCGAGTGGCTGCCACCCACACGACCCCAACCGGGGCCAGGGACAAACTGCAACCGAGGTACGTGCCCTTAGCGGGAACCGAACCCAGGACTCTCTGGTCCGCAGGCCAACACTCTAACCGCTGAGCCAAACTGGCCAGAGCTCAACTTGTAATGTTTCATGAGTACTTTTCTCCCTTCTCATGTAAGAATGTACAGAGAAGAGCTGAAAGTGTTCAATATAGTCTTTTGCGATAATTTTATATCTAGAATTTCAGATCCTTGATTGCACCATTTTCTCCCAAACTGTTATTTATCTCCTGCCTTTAACCTTTTCTCTGTGCACTGCTCCATGGTTCATCAATTTCTACTTATTCTTTCCACTTCTGACCCGCTCCCTTATTAAATTGCATCTGTGATTCAATTTAGCCACCAGTTATCAGTGATACTCCAGCCATTTTGTTAACATGTGAAATTACACCATTGTAATGAATACCTGACTTGAACTTCAAATGTGCTCTTAATACTACATAAGCCTTTTTAAATCTAATCATTTTCCTCTCTTTTACCTTAGAGCAGCTGTTCTCAACCTGTGGGTCGCGACCCCTTGGGGGGTTGAATGACCCTTTCACAGGGGTCGCCTAAGACATAACAGTAGCAAAATTACAGTTATGAAGTAGCAACGAAAATAATTTTATGGTTGGGGGTCACCACAACATGAGGAACTGTATTAAAGGGTCGTGGCATCAGGAAGGTTGAGAACCACTGCCTTAGAGAATAATATAAATATTCTCTCTCCTGAAATTCTCTACTCTCTGCTTCCCTTCCCATTTTTAATCCTTGCATGTTTAGAAATGTCTTCCTTCTTCTTTCTCGTTTAATGAGCAGTTTAGCAGGCTATGTCATTGTTATGTTACTGGAAGGAATTGTCCGGTCTCCTCCTTTCAAGTGGGCAGGATGCTGTGGTTCTCTTCTTCATGGTAACCTCGCTCGGCAGGATTTTAGGTCTATAACCTTTTCCACATGTTGTCAGTTTCCGCTCCTGTATCTGCTTTCATTTTCCATTCTTTGCCTTATATTGTTTCCTCGTTTTCTCTTTATTCTTGTAGGCTAATACCTTTTCAGATATTCTTTGCAATCATTTCAGTGGGGTTTGGGAAAGATAGGCAATAAATGCATTTAGATGATCCACCTGATAGAAAGAGCCTAGTTTTTAAAAATTATACTTTATTGTAATAACTCTTTTCTCTGCCATCCAATATTATAGGTTGAATTTGAGTAAACTGTTGAAACAATGATAATAACCTATATTTATTGATACCCTAATCTATGTCTGTTACTTTTTTTTTTTTTTAATCCTCACCCGAGGACATTTTTGCATGTATCTTCAGATAGAGCGGGAGGGAGAGAAGGAGGTAGAGAGAGAGAGAGAAACATCGATGTGAGAGAGACACATCGAGTGGTTGCCACCCACATGACCCCAACTGGGGCCGGGCACAAACTGCAACCGAGGTCCCTGCCCTTAGCGGGAACTGAACCTGGGACTCTCTGGACTGTGGGCCGACGCTCTAACCGCTGAGCCAAACCGACCAGGGCTATGTCTTTTACTTTGACGGAACTCTCTATTGCTTCATTTGTTTTCCCAATGAAACTTGAAGTGACATTATTTTCATTTAGAAGATGACAAAACTGAAATTCTGTGAGGTTGTTACTTATCCATTTTCACAAAGTGAAAAACGAGAAATGTCTGCCTGAACTTCTTTTTTTTTTAAATTTATCTTTATTGTTGAAAGTATTACAGATGTCTCCCCTTCTCCCCACCCCCCCCACACACCCCCTTCTCCCCTGCTCCCATCCCCCCCGGCCTTCCCAGCACTATTGTCTGTGTCCATGAGTTACAAATATATGCATATAAATTCTTTGGTTAATCTTTTCGCTCCCCCCACCACTTCCCTGGACTTATTGATTGAAAAATCCAGGAGTTTCATTGCTAAAACATCCTACTTGAGGATAATTTGATGGAGATTTGTTGATGTTATTATGATAAATATTAACTATTTAATTTAACAAATAACTTTTATTTCATGATGTACATATGAGATTTCCTGACTTACACTTTCATGGTTTATATTGAACTATCAGCCTCTCTAATATTGCTACTATGAATAACAGTGTTAATATTCATTACCTTTGTGTGAAGCTATGTATTTTCAACACACTGTTATTTAATGTTTACCCAACCAGGAAGTACTGGGACATGGTAGAAAAGGAACTAACTTAGTGTTTGTCAACCATGGGTTAGACTTGTGTCGCTTTTTAGAAGTAATATAACATCTGAGACTAAATACCCTGTCACAATTTGTGAATTAAAAAAATAAATTACTTAGAAGACTTGTAAGAATTAAGAGTTAATATATATGTAGATTATTGTGCTGGTGGTTTAAAAAAGCAACCATTTATTGTAGGTCAGAAATTCAGTATGGGTCTCACTTGGCTAAAATGAAGGTGTCAGCAGGGCTGCTTTCCTTTCTGGGGGATCTGGAGAATAAGCGATTCCTTGCATTTTCTAGCTCCTAGAGCCTCCTACAGTTTTTGACTTCTGTTCCCCTTCCTGCATCTTCAGAGCCAGCAAAGGCAGGTGGAACCTTGTCATGTTCATCACTCTGGCTCTGTCTTTTGCCTCTTTTCCTGTGTTGAAGAACTCATGTGATTACATGGGATCCACCTACATCATCCAGGGGAATCTCTCATGTTAAAGCCAGCTGATTGCCAACCTTAACTGCATCTGCAATCTTTATTCCTTTTGCCACGTAATATAGCATATATTCACAAGTTCTGTGTATTAGGATATGGACATCTGCGGGGGGGAAGGGGTGTATCTTGTTCTGCCTACCACAAGTATCTAAGAAAATTCTTAAAATAAATGATCAATAAATAGAATCTATTATTGTTTATCGAACCACATATTTATTAACGTCTAATTTCACATATATTACCAAGATTTCCACTAATTGTCTAATTCTCAAAAAACCTGGAGCTAGACAAAGCAGGTATTTCTCTAGCTTTACAAATATTTCATATGATTTAAAACATTGGTACTGGGATATGGAATGTAAACTGTAATCTCTATATACTTTGAATGCTTATAAAAGTTATAAATATTATGTTGACTACGACTGTTCATTTACTGAATGGAAAGCTAATTGACTCAAGTTTTTTTTTAATCAAGAAAATAACATCTTGCCCCGGCCAGTTTGGCTCAGCGGTTAGAACACTGACCTGAGGATAGAAGGGTCACGGGTTCAATTCCCAGTCAAGTGCACGTACCTGGGGTGCAGGTTTGATCCCAGGCCCTAGTCTGGGTCCTACAGGAGGCAAAACAATCAATGTGTCTCTCTCACATCGCTGTATCTCTCTCCCTTCCACTCTATCTAAAAATCAATGGAAAAATATTCGTAGGTGAGGATTAACCAAAAAAAGAAAAAAATCTTTACTACTCAAAATTATATATATATATATTATATATATTTTAACTTTTATTTTTCTGTTTTAATCCTTACCCAAGGACTTGCTTAGAGAGAGGAAAGGGGTGGGAGAGAGAGAGAGGGGAAGAGGGAGAGAGAGAGAGAGAGAGAGAGAGAGAGAGAGAGAAACATCGATCCGTTGCTTTCCGTGGATGGAACCCACAACCAGGGTATGCATCCAGACTGGGACTCGAACCTTTCAGTGCACAGGACAATGCTCAGCCACCTGAGCCACTTTGGCTAGGCAAAATTATTTATATTTTTAAAGTATAAAACTAAATAAAAATGTTAATGCTTATTTTCAAATTAGGTCACAGAGAAGATTACATTTTATGCATGCAAAGTTACAGTTTACCATTGTTCAAATTATATTATTTTAATAATATACAGATATTCAAGTAGTATTTTCAAAGACTTTATTTGCTTGCGTTATTGTAGGCCTAGCAGGTCTGCTAATATTCTTGCAATAAACACAGTCATTTTGAGCAATGCAGAGGTTAACAACTCTACTAAGTGTTTTCTCATCTAGAATTTTATTTTCCCTATGGGAGCAATTATTCTACAAAATGACAAAGTGGCAAGGGCAAAAATCTAGTTACCAAGGGCATAAAATCACTTCTTTATTTCATAGTTCGGATTCTTGATCTCATTAATAGCCTGAAATTGCATGACAAGCTTTTCCATTTGGACAATTAACATATTAATCTACTTTATGTGATATCCATCTGCTCATATATAATTTTCCAGAAAGACTATTCATACTTCCTTGTACTCATGTCTCATAGTTACTTTCAAAAGCAATATATAATTACTAGATGGTATGAAATACTAATATACAGCACCTGGGGGGAACTATTGGCTTTCAGAAATGAAAAATTACAGGTAAATCTTTAAATTTTATCTCTAGCCCTGCCAGTGTGGCTCAGTGATTGAGCATTGACCCATGCACCAAGAGGTTGCAGGTTCAATTCCCGGTCAGGGCACATGCCCAGGTTGTGAGCCAGATCCCCAGTGGGGGGCATGCAGGAGGCTGCCAATCGAGGTTCTCTCTCATCGATGTTTCTCTCTCTCTCCCTCTCCCTTCCTCTCTCTCTAAAATCAGTAAGGAAAAAGATTTTAAATTTTTATCTCTAAAACTCAGATATTGAGGGATAGTATTAAAGCAATTCATTTTTCAACTCAACTCATCTCATACTTGGGATTTTTATGCAATTTGGAAAATCAAGACTTTTTGTAAGAATTGGATAACATGGGGAAGGAGGATTTTCAAAAAAAAAAAAGATGAGCCAAGTCTTATATAGTTCTGCAAATTGTATTATTACACAGGTTTTCTCTCTTCTTTTTATAGCAGAGCAAAAATGCATACTCAAGAGTAAGAGAAAATAAAGTGAAGAAAAAGGTCACAGTGGTATTTTAAAAATAATAAATTTTATATAACAAATAAAGTCAAGTCTGTTTGTACCTCGCTTAGATGTCCTGTTTTGGAATGCATGGGGAGGCAGAATTATACTATTTTTCAAAATATATACATATGCATAAATACATACACATACAGAATTGTGCCACTGAATATTCTAAATGATATCACCTGTGTGGTTAATGGATTATTTCTGAAGCTGAACTACCTCAGATCAGTTCCAGGTTGTCCAGCTTACTATGAAACTCCAGTAACAGTACTTACCCTTTCCATTCCTTGCTTTCCTCATATGTAAAATGTGAAGTGTTGTAAACCAGGGAAACGCACTGAAGCCTTGGCGGACACTGGCCAAGGGCCAGTCCTGAATACATGCCTTTTTGGAGAATGTTCAAGGCTTGAACAAAGAAATCTTGTTAACACTTTCCTTCACAAGGCTCCTACATAAACACTTCTGAACTCCTTATGTTGAAAATTATGTCAAGGAGAGTCAAGAGCAAAGGCATAGATACTTGCTAAAAACTATTTAAATTTGTCACTACATATATAGCTTTTATTAGTGAAAATTGTTCAAGGGTATTATTTATTTCACTTGAAAATGCACTTGATTAAAAAAAAGAAGCTGACATTTACAGAAAAATACCTAGCTTAACAGAATCTTTGAGGATAAGTGAGTTCTGATTAATTATTTACTTTATTTACAAAAGCTTAACTAGAAATACCTTTTCACTTAAACTTTTTCACTGACAATAATTCTAAAACATTTTAGAGTTATTTTCTAACCTTCAAAAATCTGCTTTAATATTTTACAAAATAAATTGTGTGATTTTTCCATCCAGAATTCTTTTTTTTTTCCTTTATTGATTTTAGACAGAGAGAAAGGGAGAGGGGGAGAGAGACAGAAACATCAACGAGAGAGAACATCGATTGGTCACCTCCTGCATGCCCACAACCTGGGCATGTGTCCTGACTGAGAATCGACCTCTTAGTGCATAGGGTGACACTCAACCACTGAGCCACACCGGCTGGACCCATCCAAAATTCTTAATTCAAAATATGAAACTGTAAAATATGAAACAAAAATGGGTTAATAAGTACATAATAGCATAAATAATTTAATCCATAATACTGTATTCCAGATTTGTAGTATTCACAATTTCTCCCATCGACTAACATTAGAAGATGTGGCTGAATCAGTAGTAATCTACAGAGAATGGTTAAAGAAAATGCTTTAAACAATTTATGAGCCCATGTAAACACTATATTATAATTTTTTTTCATTCCAGGAAAAAATAAAAAACTTTTAGAAGTTCAATTTGATACTTCATTTTTGTTATGGTCATGCAATAGGAAAATAAAATGGTGAAGTAATTATTGTGAGATGGGAAGGAAAGAAGACCTGATTCAGATCCACTCGGTTAAGCTCTACTTGATGCAGGTTTCATCAAAAAAGATGTTGTTAAGTTGGAAAAAAACCTATAATGTGTACGTGTGTGTGTGTGAGAGAAATACATATGTTGTGTAGTTATGTATAATTAGCATGTAAAGACTTGGCAAGAATTATTTTGGGAGAAGTTTCTAAACAACTTATGTTTTGATAACAGAAAATATGGGTCCCGTGTCTCTGGCTTTCTGTGTGACCTTGAACAAATTATTTGCCTCCTTTTGACCAAAGCATTTTACACCTCAGTTTCCCCGTCTGTAATTTGAGTTGCGTGTAGGTGAGGAAGTTTAGTTTAAGTAGAGGACGTCGTGCTGTGGCTCGGGTCTCAACGGTATGCGGTCCTGGCCTTGAGGACACATGGACTGCCAGAAGGGTGTTTGTATGGGGACTAATGGAGCCTCTGCAAGAGGACTTCTAAGTGAGGACACAGTTAGGCCAAAAAGCTTCACATGACAACAAAGCCTTGAGATTTGTGGGGAAATGAGTGATTCTCTGCAAAGTGTTGGTAGGAGATTCAGCAGTTCTTCATGTGTGATGGTATTTGGGCTGTTCTGACGAGGAGGGCATTATCATACGATGAATGTTTGGTGAATTTCACAAGCTGAATAGTTTTGTTTCCTAAGTGGGAATTCCAGATGTTCCTTAAAAAATTTGGGGAGGAAGAATTTGCTGAATCCAGACTTCTATATTAGTTGGTGGCACCACAGTTGGTTTCATGGGAATAAAACTGTTACCCCACATGATTAGTACAAAAATCAAATTACATAATGAGTGTAAAAACACTTTATAAACCATCCAGTGCTAAGTAATGTTAAAGTGATCATCATTTATCCACTGGATAACACTAATGTACAATCAAACACAGGTTCAAACACAGAAGAATTTTTCTCTCAGATGTGTGAGGTGAACTTCAATGATAGGCTTTTCTCTCATTCTGTTCTCTTGGCTCTGGACCACCAGATCAAATAAGTATAATTCAAATTTGGCAGAAGTCTGCAGGAGACACGCATGTTTAAAGAAGCTCTTTCAGGTATTATTATGTTGATGATAATGTTCACACTTTAAGACATCAAGAGTGAAGTGGAAAATTGATCCAATTATCTGATTAATTCATGCTTGAGAAAAATTACAACTTTTTGCATAGTCCATGAAAAATTGTCTAATATTACAAACACACTACTTTTAACTCTTGAGAAATTACTTAGATTGAGATGCTCATCAGTAATCTTCTGAAGAATCATCATTAATAGCATTTTCCAGTTCTCAAAAACCTTGTTTGTTTTATCTGTAGTGAATTTATTTTTCATTGTGGTTAATAGATCTTATTTCCCCTTATTGTACTTCACATTAACTCTACCTACTACACCTTATTCCACTCAGTGTCTTTGAATCAGTTTATTATGTTACAAGCTTTCACGTTTTTAAAATTCAGAAGTTATATGCACTTCTGTGAATTCTGTATATGCTCAAAAATACTTTTTATAGATATTAACAAAAGGCAAAACACTTCCTGTAAAATGTGCTAAAATGTAAACCCAGATTTTAGTGATGACTGAACCTTTAATGTTTTTTTGCAGAGAAGTATTCTGAGTATTGATTTTCAGCCAACCTTGTCTCTATCTCAAAGGTCACAATTCTCAAATGAGAACCCCTTTTTATGTGGTTTTCTAGCACATCTGTTTTTAGTTTCAGCTACATACAAGAGGTTAAAAATCAACCATGGACCAAAATATTCGAGGAAAATATCAGATTTCTTTTGACAAATATCAAAGGGGAGTCTTTTAAATGTTAAATAAAAATATTTTAGGAATAAAATATAATTTATGTTATCTTTGAAATATGTACTGATTTACTTTCAATTTGAATATGTTTCATCATTAGTACCCAATAATATAGAACATATAATTTAAGAGAAAAAAACTATCAAGATTATAATTATCCCAGTTACACCAAATGTCACTGTGGTATGCAGAATTCTAAGAGTCTCCAAGACCCCCACCTCTTGGTGCATGTACCCAATGTGATTCCCTAGGACTATGAATGCTCTCACTCCCGTGAATTAGGTGAAGGTCAAGGCCAATGGGAAATTGTACATATAATTAATGCACCAAACCATTGCATCTTCAAAGAGGGCAATTACCCAAGCTTGGTTGATCTAATCGTAGCATACTTTTAAGTCTGGGTCTAATAGTCAGAGAAGAATGAACTCAGAGATTCCCAGCATGAAAAGGTTGTGACCACCTTTGCTGGCATGGAGAAGAGGTACCTCATGACCGAGACTGAGGGTCGTCTTTAGTTGCTGATTTCCAGTTGAGACCCAGCAAGGAAATAACGACTTCAGTGACTTCAACCTCAAGGAATTTGGCTCTTCCAGGAGAATGAGATTGTGAATGCTTGACAGTGAATTTGTTCCCTGGAAACTCCAGAAAAGAATCCAGCCAGCTGACACATTGATTTCCGCTTTATAATCACTCTGAGCAGAACCTGCCACTGTATGACAGACTTCTGACCAAGCGATTGTTAGCTAAAAAACGGGGGCTATGCTCTGATTTCTCTTCAGACCGCATACATCTTTTGCCTTTTTAAAAAACAGGTGTTGCTTTAAGGCATTAAATTTGTGGTAATTTGTTTTGTGGTAAGAGAAAGCTAAAATGGTTACTGTAGATTTATCCAAGGAAATATGCCATGTAGCACAGTATTTAATAACAGATTTTAATATAAAATTTTTAAATGATCCAAGCAATTTAAACTATGTCTAGAATAATATATCAAACTATGAAGTATGTACTTAGCCATATTTTAGATTGGGAGAATGGGCAGGAAGAGATTAACAAAATAATTTATATGCATATATGCATAACCAGTGGACACATAATAGTGTGGTGAAGGCCTGGGTGGGGGATGGGGAGCACGATGAAGGGAGTCAATGGGGGGAAAAAGGAAAAAAAAATAGATTGATTTTTATATAAACTCTAAAACAGATTGTAAACAGATTCTTTAAACTAATATAAAATCCTCTATATACAGCAACCCAATGATTTATTTAGCATTATAGTTAAACTATAAATTACTTTTGTAAATGCAATGTGACTACCTTGATACAAAAACAAAACAACAAAAAAAGCGAAGAAAGGCTTTTAAAATATGTTTGTTTTGCCCGACTGGTGTGGCTCAGTGGTTGAGCATCAACCCATGCACCAAGAGGTCGCCGGTTCGATTACAGATAGGGGAACATGCCCAGGCTGTGGGTCCGATCCCCCAGTTGGGGGCATGCAGGAGGCGGCCAATCAGTGTTCTCTCTCATCAGTGTTTCTCTCTCTCTCTCTCCCTCTCCCTTCCTCTGTCTCTAAAAATCAATAAAGAAAAATAAATAAATAAAAAGAAAAGATTAGTTTAAAAAATAATAAAATAAAATGTTTGTTTCTTTAATTACTTATATGAAAATGAATGTTCAACATATTCTAAAATGCTTTCTTATTCTTGTAAATATAATTAATGTTATATTAAGAGTAACCATTAGTTACTCTATTACTTGAATTTCAAAAGTATATTTCAACTTTTATTATCAGCATAGAATTATGTGCCTATGTTGAATGGTTCTTCTGTTTAATGCTGACTAATAAGCACAGACATGTCTCAAAAATAGTCATTAAAGTAACATAAAGGTGTTTGACCAATAGTCTTAATAACAAAGCAATGGTTTATCAGCTCTATTCTATATTTACTTACATACATCCCAATAATATGTTAATTCCTACTGAAATTCTGATCATTGATGTTAATGATAAAATAGCTATTATATATTTAGGGTTTCCTAGGTGTCAGACGCTATGTTAAAAACATTATATCATTTAAATTTCACAAAACCATTATGAGGTTCATTATTTTCTTTAATTATCCCATTTTATAAATGAAAAAAATATATATATAGATGTAAAGCTCATGGAAAATAATGTTCATTTAGATGTCCCAAGGCATCTGAAACAATGATTCATAATTTTTACCAAACTACAAAATTACTTAATATCCTACAGGGCAATAGACTATAATGCTTGGCGTTATTCTTTCTACTAGAGAGAAGTCAATCATATCTATGATGGACATTCATTTAGATTGCTATGGACAACAATCATTTCATTGCTTTTAGACAGGTATCGATTGTATTGCTAATAATTTTTCAAAAATTAATTTCACAAGTTGTTTATGTGTAAATGTTATGGAATTAGGGCCCTTTCCAGAAACCTTATTGATAACTGCTAGTGCAATGCTGTGGTAGTCAGAATAATGGTCCCCAAAAAATTTCACACCCTAATTCTTGTAATCTTTGAATATGTTACCATACACGGCAAAAGACACTTTGCAGATGTTATTAAATTAAGGATCTTGAGATGGGGTGGTTATCTTGGATCACCTTGGTAGCCTAGTGCAATCACAGGGTTCTTAAAAGGAAAATGGGGAGGCAAAAGAAAAGTTAGAGCCAGGAGGAAGCAATGTGAGTAGGTCTCAACCCTTGATTGGTGGCTTTGAAAATGGAAGGGGGCTGTGAGCCAAGGAATGCAGGCAGCTTCCAAAAGGTGGAAAGGCCAAGGAAAGGGATTCTCCCCTATAGCCACCAGGGAAGAATGCAGACCTAATTTTAGCCCAGTGAGGCTCATGTTAGACTTCTGACCTGCAGAACTGTAAAATAATACGCTTGCATAATTTTAAACCACTAAGTTTGAGGTAATTTGTTAACAGCATCATAAAAAAAAAAAACTAATGCAAATTCATAACTTAGTACATGAGTACATGCTCAGTAAGGACCTGTTGAGTAAACTAATTATTTAATGGTTGAATAAATGTAACTTGTTCAGGACATACAGCTAGTAAGTGGTACATCCTGGGTCAAGTCTTTTGTGCCTCTTC
Organism: Tadarida brasiliensis; assembly: GCA_030848825.1. Taxonomy (NCBI): domain Eukaryota; kingdom Metazoa; phylum Chordata; class Mammalia; order Chiroptera; family Molossidae; genus Tadarida; species Tadarida brasiliensis. The sequence continues at coordinate 66,014,749 of CM061257.1, forward strand.
CCACAACCCGTGCTTTCATCCACTAAGTTCCTCTCTTTCTTATGCGGTCACAATAGTACCCTTTAAATTATTTCCTGAGATTGTTTCTCCCTGAAGAATAACATATAAACATATACAGAAAACCATAGATTCTTAAGCATACATTCTAATAAGCAAATGGTTTGTATTCAGTATTACTGATTTTTTTTTTATAAAATGGGAAAATTGATTAATATTTGGAATTTTTTCTAATTATAGATTTTCTCTTTAATACTGCCAAGGATGCTGAGACTCACACTATTTCTATCTCATAATGCATCTATTGCCTGTATTTGCAGAGATATACTTTAATTATTACATCAGAAAACTCTATTTTGTTTTTATTAGACTTTCAAATAGAATTCCAAAGCTGCAAACTTAAGTATTAAAAACCCAGCTTTCCAATAATTTTCTACTTTGAAAAAAAAGTTTTTTAATTTGATACCCTTCAATGTGTGACAATATAGCAAAGATTTTAAAGAAAAATGTAAAAGTTGTACATGTTTTTATAGTTTCCTTGTAGTAAAACCATGCTCTAAAATTTTATACCCACATGTAGTAGATGTTCTAAAATATCAGTTTTTAAACAAGTGAATGTTAATAAAAGTAAACTGTCTATTCTTCTTACCACGTAATACTTTAAGATTTAAATTGTTTTAGAGTATATATGTTAATAATAATTACCTAAACAGTAATAAAACATGGTATGACTGGCAAACCATCTTGGAAATTTTTATTTAAAAATTACAAATGTTAGAATTTTTTAGTTCGTTACTGCTTAAGACCTGTGAACACTAATTCTAGAAATTCAAGGCAAGACATTCATGAAGCTTGACTGAAGGTCATGACGTTGTGCAAATGGATGAGAATTATTGTTGAGCTAATTTGTACCACCAAATCACATTAAGTTTTTTCTTTCTCTTTCCATAAGATCTAAGTAGTTTAAAAGAAAGATGCGTCCTCTATTCTTAGGTCACTGGCTGATACATATTAGATATTAAATAAATTCTTATGAAATGAATGAATAATATAGTTCATGAAAAGGGAACTTTAATTCTGCTGTTTGTAGTAGAGTAAAATTTTAGTAATAGTTCTGAATAAATTAAATTAACTAGCTATTTAAATAGTCATTTTTGCATATAGTCTTCTTGCAACAGAGGACAAGTGTGTGTGATAACAGTCACAAAACTTAGTCTTAATTATTCCACATAATTTTTTGATATATGTAGATATAAATATAAAGAAAATGTATTTATAAGGAAATATGATAATGCTTTTCTGAGTTGTTCTGGTAGTTAAACTCGGAATGAGATGCTGGAGTCAGTTGGACATACTGTATGGCTTTTAGTAAGTAATAAATGACTGGTCTGCAAATAAGCAGAATCTGTATCATGGTGTTTAAATGCAGTTGAACTAGACCACAGTCCTACCCATGAAGTAGATTGTAATCTAGTAAGGATTGGTGGGATAAGGCAAATATACCAGTAACTAAAATACAAGAAAAGTATGCTAGAGAATAATGACTATACACAGAGACAGGAGAATCAAAGGGAGGAATTATTTAGTTGAGTAGACTTGAAAAGCACTTATTAAAATTAGAATAGGAATCAGGGTGGGAATTAAATGTGAAGGATTTATTGAGTTTTGTTGAGTGAGGGTGAATATAATAGAGTTAGGGAGGATTATAGTACTACACATTCAGAAAATGACTTAATTTTCTGCTTAATGCAAATTTGAAGGCCACCCAACAGAAATTAGCTCAATTTTTTCTCCTCAGCACTTCAAATTTGGGTTTTGTTTTTTTTTGCCTGCTGTGTTTTCACATTTTCTTTGCAATTAACTCTAAGATAAACCTTATTTCTGGCTGAGAATAACCTGTCCTATTCTGAGCTTGTCTTTTTCTACCTTCTCTATTATCTTCCTTCCCTATTACCTTCTTTAATCTTTTCCACTTGTAGTTTTTACTAGATTTTTAAAAAAATCTTTGATCCAGATTTAACTCTTTGGAATCAGTTTACAATTTTTTTCTAATAACTGAAATTTTCCAATCTGAGTGATTTTGATTTACCTTTTACAGTGGTTCTCACATTCATCCCTTCATATCCATTCACACTACCATTGCCTAATGCCAGGCCCTTTTTGACTGATACCTGGACTAGTGCAATAGCCTCCTAACTGGTATCCTTCCTTAAATTTCCACTCCCTTTTATGCATCCAAATTCCTCATCTTAGGACACACCTTTATCTGGATTGCTTCCTTAAGCACACATTCCAATAGCTTACTCATGAAGGGTGTATTGACATTAATTGTGCCAGAACTGTTTTGTTATCTATTTTTCTCCAGGTGTCAATAATCGGTCTTTAATGTTTAGAATGAAGTCCTATGTTCTTATTTCTCTTTGCTAGCCACAGACAAAAGCAAATGTGATAGCCCTCTTCGAAACTCCTAGAAGTAATTACTTTGAATCACTGTAATTACTCCTGGGCCAAACTGCCACTAGCATTTTTAGCTTATCTCCTTGTAATATAATATCAGAAGGGCAAAGACTACAATGTTAGCACTACTAAAATGGCACCTCATACACTGTATTTACTCAAGAAAACATTAATTCAAGAGTTTAGTTTGTCTTAACTTTACACATCTCTAGGAGTCCTGCATTTGGGTAAGAGTTTCTTTACCATATTTCTGATCACGTGTTGAAATTTAAAGACAATGTATGCATTGCTGTCATCAACTGGTGTGTGTGTGTGTGTGTGTGTTTTCTTTTTTTAAGCTATAGATTTATTAAATTGAGAAAGAGTTCCATGTACCAGAGATGTGACAGTAAAGCATTATTTAAACTATGACAGTTATTGTACTGGAAGACTTGGATTTTAATAGTTTACAAAAATCTAAAGAAAAAAGCAGAACAAATATATGAGAAATAGGACATATTTCTAATACCAAAATAGTCAAATATATTACATTATAATAAAGATTATAATAATTTATCTATACTTATAGTAATTGAAATGTTGCTATTCCATGAGTTCCTCATATAAAGCCCTGGTATATTCCTTCCATTATTCATCAAATATCCAATAGTGGCAAGCTGTAATGAGATATAATTACTTAAAGTTTTTATTTTTTAAAAAATATTGTATAGCCAATTTCAGAGTATTCTAAAAATATATTATCACATACTATTTAAACTATAACATTTCTATAAAAATAAATGATGTATGGTTAAGAGAGTAGATTTCTTACTATGTTTTATATTTGTTCATATTTTCTTTATTTTGAAGTATTTCAAATTAATAGGATGACTCCATTATGAATTAGCTGGGTTGAATTGTATAGCCTGTTGAAGCTTCTTATATTGATTTCTTACTCTATGAAGAAATTGAACTTGAACTCACACATTGTTTACCCCTAATTGCAGGTTGGAAAGTATGTTTATATTATAAAGGGTATGTTAGACTTTGGGTCAGTAGTATTTGTTCATTTATGTTTGGTGTATTTCTGTGTTCATTCAAAAATTTGTATGGGGATACACAGAGAAACAGTTATAGATACATGTGTGTGGGGGTGGACAAGCATGAGAAATACCCTACAGCAATTATGTTTAATTCTGTGACCTCACCTCTGTTGTTATGAGTGAAGTACATATTCTGAGGATATGTACATATATTTTACTTTAACTTTGATATTTAGAGTCCTGGCAACAGTCAGCTCTCCACATCTTATGCACAAAGCACTCCCTTCTCAGTAACTGATTGATGACTAATCATCTAATGCCTTGTTTCGTAGGCTTTCTAGTACTTGGTGGTTGTTTTTTAGCATTTCCCCACCCTTTTTCATCTCTTGATTAGAGTATGAAAACTTAAAACTCAAAGACATCTTATAGTTCTTATCTGACAGTTGCTTGAAGTTTCCAGCACAGCACTCTATACACACTGGGCTGTGATACAGCTGGCGAAGCATGCGGTTTGACGTTCGGAAGGTTTGGCTTCAAATTCTTGCTCTACAGGTTAACTCAGTGCACTTGGGAAGATCTCTCTCTTGTTGAGCTCCAGTTTCCTCTTCTATTTGGCTGGTAGGTAAGGTCAATAGTAGTCTCTCAAGAACAAATAGAAATATTTGTGCAAAATAATTTTATAAATTCCAGATAGGTGAAATTGTTATTTTAGATGAAGAGTATAATAACAACATATGTAGAGATATAACGTTAATGCTTGCAAAAGATTGCTATCTCAGTGGAACTTTCTCTGAATTTACTGTTGTATTCTATCCGACCACAGGAAAACTAAATAGGTCCCCACTCATTTAGTTGTTCCAACTTATATGAAAACAATTAGAAAAACAAACAAAACCATGTGAATCTAATGCCATTAGTTAAGTCATAGAGGCTCTTTTAATTCTACCAAAATCACTGACACTTTTACATTTTATATATTATTATATATTCCCCCTTGGTGTTATTTTCATATCACTTTTCTTCCTAACCTCTGCTTAGATGCTTCTCCTCTGTGGTTCCAAAAAAAATATATATTTCCTATTATATTGTATATTATAGTTTATTCAAATCTTTCTGTATTTGACTATGTAGTCTACAAGACCAAAGTTCTGTGACAGAAGGGATCATGTCTTTCTTCTTCATTAATATATCCAAAATATTTAGCTCAGTGTTTAGCACATAGTAGGGACTCTGTAAATATTTGTCAAATGCATAAACACAGATTTATAGCATACATAGTAAATATAATTGTAGCTTATATTTAAATGACTTTACTTTAGAGGAAGAAAAATCTTTATAATCCAAATGTAAATAAAACCTTTGGAACTTATTCTTTGGGGATATCTCTATTGATATTCACAAGGTAAATATGCTAAGATTCCTTTTATTTTTAAGACAAGAAAAAAGAAACACTTCTAGCTTGCTTTAAAAAAAAAAAAGGCTTTTTACTAATTCTTAACTGGCAAGAAAAAGATATAGCATGACTTAAAAGATGTGATCATGGCTCTGACTTGCTCTGCTCTGTTTTGCTCTATGGGTTGTCTCAGATTACCAGGTAGGCTCTCTCCCCTTAGAGAAAACTATGGATTTTCTTAGGGCCAAATTTGCTTCTTGCCACTCCTAATCCAGTTAGAAGCTTGGCCCTTTCTCCCATGGTATGTGTATAAATACTAAGGGATGGATTTAACTAGTTTGATTCCAATGCCTATCCTTTGACCAATCAATCACTGCATCAAAGGTATAGGTAGAGTAATGTTATTTGACACCATGATCACATTCTACGAGAATTGGCAGTCTCAAGGACTAAATAGATTAGGGAAGGAGTTATTTTTAGAAGGAAGGCATGTAAGACAGGTAAAAGGCATTTCCCCACTCTATGTGTTTCTTTAGTTTTGCCTTTACATAGTAAAAAAATAGAAATGCTTTCATTGAAATTTTTATCTAAACCATTTTACCTTATCAAACAGTATGTAGGGTTTTACCAACAAAACATAGAATTGTGAACTTTTTCATTTAAGAAATCTGAAAGATAATGAAAATATCAATTGAAATATTAAGAGAGTCTGAAAAATGTTCAGCATTGCCATTTACAAGCTCTCTTTTCAAATCTTGTTTTGATTATAAAAATAAAAATTCTAACAAAAAGTAACTTGGGTCTGGTCAAGATGTAAATGCTGTGCTCTCATCAAAATTACAACTAAATTATAGAAAAACCGCTCTTGAGAACCACCTGAAGACCAGTTAAACAAAACTTTTGTAACTAAGGATGTAAGAAGAAGCAAAATCAAGACTGTTGGGAGAAGCAGAGATGCAGCCAGGGCTGGTCCCAAACCTACCTGTGGTGGATGAAAATCGGAGGGATGTCTCGGCTATGAAGGTCCCTCCTGAGGAACGAGGGGTCCCAACCCCACACTGGGTACCCCAGTCCAGAGCAGCAGTGTCAGGAAGAGGAGTCCCCACAACATCTGGCTGTGAAAATCAGCAAGAATTCCATCCAAGTGAGATGGAGGGCTGCTGGGGATGTTCTCTTAAAAGGCCCACGCCTGAGCTTACTCACTGACGGACTCACTCACACTGAGCTCCAGCACTAGGGCAGCAGCTGAAAAAGCATCAGGGGCAGACAGGGAGGAACTGAATCATCTGGCTTCAGAGTAAGGGCTGGCGGGGTGGGGGGTGGGGTGGGCAGCTCTGTCCTTGCCTGAAGAGCCTGTGAGTGCCATTGTTCCTTTGTTGGGCCCTCCCCTCACACAGCTGGCAGGCACAGGCAGATGCCAAGTCTGAGTCTCCATAACCAGGCTAACACTGCTCTCGACCCACCCTGGTGATTCTCTGAGAACCGCCCCCCCCTCCCCAACTTGGCCCAAACGAATTTCAGAGGCTAAATCATACAGGCTGCCAGTCTTGACCTATGCTATTGACTTTCCTAAAATAACTCAAAGGTCCACACACCCCAAACAAGCAGCAATTTGCCCCAGTGTCCCTTTTACATCTTGTTAAGTGTCCCCAAGCCTGGCACTAGTGGCAGCCAGCCTCAGTCTCAGGATACCCACTTCCAGTCACCCCCAAGCCCAGAACATCAGCTACCAACTGCAAATCACTGGTAGGTAGTTCCTGGTAGGTGGCCCCAGTGTGGACACAGGCATTGGCCTGTACTGGATTCCCTCCTAAGGGGCCTCAGAACAAACGTACCTCATGGCTGGATTCAGACAAACCAGAGCACCGCTCCATTATTCCACAAACAACACACCTAAAGGGTAGACTCAGCAGTCACTGGAGCCCCACTAAAGTGACTCTAACTCCATGGGGTCAGCCCTAACACAACACTTCGTCTGCTGTAGTCATGGCCAGTTCTCATAGCCAGTCAGCCTGAGGGTCAGTCCCACCCAATGACAGCCCAACAGCAATCAAGGCTCAGCTACAATAGGAGAACACACACAAACCACACAAGGGACACCACTAGAGTACCCAGCTCAGGTGACCTGGGAGACTGTGCCAATGAGCCCCATAGGACACCTGTTACATAAAGCCATTCTGCCAAACTGGGAGATGTAGCACCTGTGCCTAATGCATAGAAACAAACACAGGGTGGCAGCCAAAACAAGGAAACAAAGAAACATGTGCCAAATAAAGTAACAAGGCAAGACTATAGAAAAATAACTAAGCAGAATGGAGACCAACAATCTACCAGATGCAGAGTTCAAAACACTGCTTATAATGATATTCAATGAATTTAGGGGAAGAATAGATTATCTCAGTGAGAACTTCAACAAAGAGATAGGAAATATAGAAAAGGGGATATAAAACATAAAGAACCAGTCAGAAATGAAATATAGAATAATTGAAATGAAGACTACATTAGATGTAATCAACTTAAGATGGAATTAATATCAGATTAGCTGAAACAGAGGATCAAGTCAGAAATTTGGATTACAAGGGAATAGAAAACACCCAATCAGAACAGCAAAAAGAAAAAAGAATTTTTAAAAATTAGGGTAGTTTAAGGTACCTCTGGCACAACATCAAGCATAACAACATTCACATCATAGGGATAGCAAAAGGAGAAGAGAAAGAGCAAAAGATTAAAAACCTATTTGAATAATGACAGAAAAATTGCCTAACCTGGTGAAGGAAATAGACATACAAGTCCAGGAGGTGCAGAGAATCCCAAGCAAGATGAACCCAAAGAGTCCCACACCAAGACACATCGTAATTAAAATGGCAAAGGTTAAAGACAAACAGAGAATCTTAAAAGCAGCAAGAGAAGTGCCGTTAGTTACCTGCAGCGGAGCTTCCATAAGACTGTCAGCTGATTTCTGAACAGAAACTTTCCAGGCCAGAAGGGATTGGCATGAAATATTCTGAGAGATGAAAAGCGAGGACCTGCCAAGATACTCTACCCAGCAAGAATATCATTTAAAATCAGAGGAGAGATAAAGAGCTTCCCACATAAGAGAAAGCTGATAGAGCTCATCATCAGCAAACTAGTATTACAAGAAATGTTAAATGGATTTCTTTAAGAAGAAGGCCAAAAAAAAAAAAAAATTCCAAAAAATATTATTGAGAAAATCACAAAGAAAATAATTATCACTGACAAAATCTAACATATAATAAAAGCAGTTGATCAACCAACGCTAAAGCCAGTACAAAGGTTAAAAAGCAAAAGTAGGAGTAGCATGTGTAATTACAACAGTAACTTAAGGTATACACACACGCGAGTGCACGTGAAGTAAAAATGAAAAAAACATAAATGTAGAGGGAGTGAGTAAAAATGGTAATGAGTATAGGATGTTTTTTAAATTAAGCGACTCTCAGCTTAAATAGACTTCTATAAAAATAGCAATCTTGGTATATATGAGCACATGTTAACTGCAAACCAAAAATCTACAAGAGGTTACAAGGATTAAATAGAAAGGAATCCAAACACAACACTACAGAAAATTATCAACATTCAAGACAAGACAGCAAAAGAATAAGAAAAAAACAGAGAATAACAACAAAAACAATCAGAAAACAATTAATAAAATGACAATAACTGCATACCTGTCACTAATTGCTTTAAATGTAAATCTATTACATGCTCTAATCCAAAGATGAGCACTGGCTCAGTTAGTTGGAGCATCGTCTCTTACACCATACAAGGTTGCGGGTTCAATTCCCGGCAAAGACACATACCTCGGGTGTGGGTTTGATCCCTGGAGGCAACCAATCAATGTTTCTCTCTCACATCGATATTACTCTCTCTCTTTCTCCCTTCCTCTCTCTAAAGTCAATGAAAACATATCCTTGGGTGAGGATTAAAATATATATATACAGATGAATAGATAAAAAAGAAGTGGTACTTATATGCAATGAAATATTACTTGGCCATAAAAATATTGAAGACTTACCATTTGCGACAACATAGATGAACCTAGGAGGTGTTGAGCTAAGTGAAAAAGATTCGAGAAAGACAAGTACCCTATGATTTCACTTACATGTGGAATCTAAAAAACAAAATAAAAAAAACTAGTGAGACAAGAGCAAACTCCAAATACAGAGAACAAACTAATCGTGTCCAGATAAGAGGTGGGTAGAGGGACTTGGTAAAAAATAAATAAATAAATGAAGCAATTAAGAAATACAAATTGAGCCCTGGTCGGTTTGGCTCAGTGGTTGGAGTGACAGTCCACGGACCAGAGAGATCCGGGTTTGGTTCCCGCTAGGGGCATGTACCTTGGTTGCAGTTTGTCCTCGTCCCCGGTTGGGGTCGTGTGCATGGCAACCAGTTGATGTGTCGCTCTCACATCGATGTTTCTCTCTCTCTCTTCCTCCCTCTCTCCCTTCCGCTCTATCTGAAGATAAATGCAAAAATGTCCTCGGGTGAGGATAAAAATAAATAAATAAATAAATAAATACAAATTGACAGTTACACAGTAATCACAAATATGTAAAGTATAGCTTTACATATAACTGTATTGTCTGGTGAGTACAAGACAATGGGGGATCACGTTGTAAGTTATATAAATATCTAACCACTAGACTGTATACCTGAAACTAATATAATATTGAATGTCAACTGTAATTGAAAAAAATTTGAAGTGTTTAAAAACGTAATTTGATTTTATGGTATAATGTTTGGTAGAAACATAAAATATAATAAGTTTATTCAAAATAATGATGCTTAATAACTAAAACCTTATGTCTGACAAAAGAAGGTGACTTTTATGTCTAAAGGTTGAAAATACAAGAGGGAAATGATCGTGCCAGAGTTAAAACTTTGTTTTCGGTTTGTACTAGATACCTAGCCAACACAGCTCTGTTTTTAGCTGCCTTGAAATAAGAAAAACAATTTTTAGAGTAGCATTTAGAATTTAGATAACTTCAATTTTATTGGTAATATGCCTATTTTATGTATGTTATATTTTAATACCATAAGTAATGTTTTTTTTATACCTTAAGTGATACAAATTCTGATCATGAATTATTTAATCTCATCTATCTATGCCCAAAAGCTTTTAGTCACTTATCAGAGAATTCATCACAAGAAACATGTATTAAACATCTTATCCTTAATGTTATTCTACTGTTACAAATTCTTAAAGTAAACCAGACCCCTTATAGTAGTTCAGATAATGTAATTTTTTTTTTCTTTATTGACTTTAGAGAGGAAGGCAGAGGGAGAGAGAGAGATAGAAACATCGACGAGAGAGAACATTGATTGGCCACCTCCTGCATGCCTCCCACTGGGGATTTGGCCCACTACCTGGGCATGTGCCCTGACCGGGAATCGAACCTACGACCTCTTGATGCATGGGTCAATGCTCAACCACTGAGCCACACCAGCCGGGCTGAGAATGTAATTTTTAATATTATAAAATGTAATTCATACTGAAGTTTCAGAAGTATAGAATATCTTGGTTGTAATGCATCAGGTAAAATTAAAACCTATAGTGATTTTCATGGTAAGGCAAAAAAAATAGTGTCACCTCAAGCAGTCATTTTAACAGCTGTTTTATTTTGATTTTTATTGAAATTATACTAGACATAAGGAAAAGTTAGTATTTGAAAATAATGGTAGATATCTGAAATATTAAATCAACTCAGGCAAGATTGAATATATTTATAAAAATTTTAAGTACTAGAAGACATTCTAGGTTAACTTTATGACATATTTGAAATCAGTTGGTCTTAAAAAGTTTGTACTCCTAGTTTGTGTTTCTTGGGCATAATTGAAAATAATTTCATCAAGGAATAAATTAAGTATACGTATATGTTGGCTTTAAGAATGTGAACTTGATTGTGAAATCAAGTCCTTTCTTGATTCTGATCTTTATTGCAGTTTAAAATATTATGACTTGAGAGAGTAATATACTTCAGTTTTTAGTATTTTTACAACTTTTCTTTGTGCTCCTTAGCCAGACCTAGGTGTTTTCTCTTTGAATGGAAACATTCATTTCACAGAAGTTAAGGAATTATAAGAAACTTGGTACTATTACTTAATTAGATCTGTTGGGCTGAGCATATCTTCCATGGGGGGAGTACACTGCAGACTTCATATAGACAGAGAGGAAAGCAGTCACACACGTAGGCCAGTGCTTCACAAAGTTAGTGTCCATGTGAGTCACTGAAGAGTTCAGTAAAGCACTGATTTGATTCTTGGACCCACTATTGGGGTTCTGCTTCAGTATGTGGGGTCTGAGCCTATGTACCTCTGATATACTCTCAGGTGATGCTGATGCTGACAGCCTGTGGAGCACCCTTTCCTTTGAGCAGCACCCGTGTAGACTCAAATTAGAAAAACCAAACTATTTCCCATCTCTACAAGTAAACTAGAAGAATTTTAAAAAGCAAATTAAAATATAAACATTAAAAATAAAATAAAATTTGTAAATTAAAATTAAAAAGTTAAAAGCAAACAAAAATACATGTATATGCATTTATGCTAATTATAATTAGTAAGGAAATTTTCCTTTATTCAATTGAGAAAATTATTATTTTTCAGAATTTAGTTATAGCTAAGTTTTATTATGGTGAATGAAATATAAAGGATATAGATATTATGTGATTTAAAGTTTCAAACAAGCACCAACAGTTATATATACATATATATTTTTTAATTTAGTGTTTAAGCTTATTTCTACAGTGATAATATATAGCTATAAAACACATCGTGATCATGAGTCTACTTGACTTTTTTCTAGGACATTTTAAAGTGTCAGTTCAATAACTAGCTCAGATACAGAGTTTACTGCTGTAAGTTCCTAGTGATAGTAAGATACAATCAATATGAAGAATAAGAGAAGCGATTCAATGCTCCTGTTACTGATAAGTGCAAGAATATATTCCCATAAAAAAAAAAAAGTTGTTAACTAGATCATTTTCTTTTTACAAAAAAGTGACAGACTTTAAAGCATAAATAATAATTTATGTGCCATATCAAATGATTAAAATTTGTCATAAGATCATTTAAAAGAAAGTAACAATTTAGAAGAGACATAATTTTAAGAAATTTCAAGGATATTGAAGTAAGAATTTATGATTAAAAAACAGGCTGAAATAATGAATAGTGGACTTCTGATATTATCAGGGAAAGACAATGGAAAGGATAAATAATTTGCTCTAGGACAGTGTTTATGTGACTTATTCGCAATCATTCTCATTCACATGACTGGTTAGTATTGTCCTAAAACCTCAACCTCTTAAGTTACTAATTTCAAACACAGAAGTTTTATAAAATATAATGTCTGTTCCTAAAGAAGTATAAATTCTATCTTCTGATTGGTTTGCTTTAGCAAATAAAACCCATGGACTTTTTAAAGTTGAAATTAAGATTTACAGCACTTTTAATAAGCTGGACAAAGAAAGTAAACTACAATAGGAAAACAAAGATGAACTTGAAAGAATCAAATGCTTATCTATTCTGCTTGATTCATGCCTCTTTGGTCATTCTAAACTTGAGTGAATGGTGTTACGACTTCTCAACTGAACTTCTGTTATTCTGTAATTACATTCTTCATGCATTTTGACTTATTGGAGGTGACATGTTACTTTTTTATTTATGCAGTTTTATTACACTATAACTGGCATACAGTAAACTGCATATATTTAAAATATGCAGTTTGTTAAGTTTTAACATAGGTATACATCCATGAAACCACCAAGATCAAGATGATAAACATCACCATCTCCTCCCAGAATTTTCTTGTGCCTCTTTGAAATACCCACTTCCAGTCTCTTTTCTGCAGCCCCAGAGAATCACTGATATGCTTTCTGTCAAATACATTAGTTTGCATTTCCTAGAATTTGATATAAATGAAAATGTACAATATGTACTTTAGGTTGCCTGGCTTATTTCATTCAACATAATTATTTGGATATTCATCTATGCCACAATGTGTATCAATAGTTCATTCATTTTAATTGTTGACTAGTATTCTACTGTGTGGATATATGCCTAGTCCTGGAATCATACGGTAGCTGCAGGTTTAAATATTTAAGAAACTGTCAAATTGATTTTCAAAATGGTCGTACCATTTTGCATTCCCACTAGCAGTAAATTAAATTTCATAGCCAGCAGTTGATAAACAGTCTTTTAATTTTAGCCTCTCTAATCGGTGTGTACGTATTTCTTTGTGGTTTTAATTTGCATTTTCCTACTGTTAGACATGTTTTTCTGAGCTTATTGTTATCTCTATATCTTCTTTGGGGGGGTATCTGTTTAAATATTTTGACTATTTTAAAATATATTTTTATTGAGATGTTAGTTTTTTATGTACTTTAGATACATGTAATTTATCAGATACATGCTTTGCAAAGATTTTCTTCCAGATTGTGGCTTACCTTTTCATTCTCTGAATAGTGTCTCTTGAAGAAAAATGTTGACTTTTTATAAACTTTATGAACTACAGTTGTTTTTTTCTTCCTATGGATTGAGATTGACTGAGATTTTTTGTGGTATCAGAGAAATATTTCCGTAGCCCAATGACACCAAGGTTTCTCTTTGAAATGTTAGTTTTAGGCTTTTTCGTCATATCTTTGATTCTTTTTTAGGGTAATTTTTGTATACAGTGTGAGTTATGGCATGAATTCCTTTTCTTCCTTTTTTTGGTATATGGATAGTTCATGGTTGTGGAAAAACACTATCCTTTGCAACTTTTATAAAAATCAGTTGTCCACATATTTGTTGGTCTGTTTTTTTACTCAGTATTCCATCCCATCGATTTATTTACTTATTTTTATGCCAATAAAACTAGTGTTTTATTGATTACTATAACTTAATAGTATCTTAAAACCAAGTAGTATTTTCCCTTCAAATATGTAGTTTTTATTTTTTTTTTAAAAAGTCATTTTGGCTGCCTGGCTGGTGTGGCTCTGTGGATTGAGCATCATCCCATGGACTGAGAGATCCTGGTTTGATTCCCGGTCAGAATACATGCCTGGGTTGCAGGCTGGATCCCCAGTAGAGGGTGTTCAGGTGGCAGCCAATCGATGTTTCTCTCTCACATTGATGTTTCTATCGCTTTCTCCCTTACTCTCTCTCTAAAAAATCAATAAAAACATATTTAAAAAATGTTTCATTTTTAAAATTCATTTTGACTATTTGATATTCTTAAATTCTTTTAAGACTATCAATTGGTCAGTTTTCTCTAAAAAGCCAACTGGGAATTTGATTGAGATTACATTTAATTATAGATGAACTGGTAAGAATTGTTATTTTCATAATATCATGTATGAACATGATATATCTATTTAGGTTTTTTTTTAAATCCAAGCAATGTTTTATAGTTTTTGGTTTGCAAGTATTTCACATTTTTGTCAGATTTATTCCTAAGTAGTTCATATTTTTGATGCTATTGTAAATGTCATTTTTTTATTTCAAACTCTGATTGTTGCCAATATATAGAACATGATTGATTTTTGTATATTGATCTTGTGTCCTGCAACCTCATTAAACTCACTTATTCTAGTAAATTCAGATTTTCTAACACACAATTATGTCATATGTAAATAAAGGAGAGTTTTACTTCTTCCTTTCCAGTATGGATACATTTTACATTTTATTCTTGCCTTATTGCATAGGCTAGAAACGTCACTGTAATAATGAACAACAGTGTAAAAGCAGATATCTCAAAGCGTTTACATTTTCATTATTAAGTGTGAGATGTTAACTGTATATTTTTAATGGATACATTTCTACAGGTTGTGAAGTGCCTTTATGTTGCTGGTTTCCTGAGAGTTTTATCAAGAATGGATGTTAGAATGTGATAAATATATATTTTTTGCCTCTTCCTCTCCCTCTCCATCCCCCTGTCCCTCTCTACCACCACCCCCCCCCATCATTCCCAGCTTAAGGTTTACCAATTTTAATAATTCTGTCAAAGAACCAACTTTTAGTTGCATTTACTTTTTCTACTTGTTGTCTGCAATCTGTTATATTTATTCTTACTTTCATCTATATTAATTTTCTTTACTTCCATTGTATTTCATTTGCTCTTTATTTTTTTTCCTAGTGATAAAAGATGGAAGCTAGATGTGTTTAGTTAGGGTTTATTTAGGTCTTCTTTTCCCTAATATATGTGTTTATTGCTCTAAATTTCCTCCCAAGTATTGCTTTTGAAACATCCAACAAATTTTTATATGTTGTGCTTTTATTTTCATTCAGTTAAACATGCTTTCTGATTTCTCAATTATTTCTTATTGGGTTCATGGGCTATTTCAAAGTGTGTTATTTATTTTACCAAAATTTTGGAATTTTATGTACCACTTACTATTTCAATTATATTTGGTCAGAGAATATACTTATCATGATCTGAATTATTTTAAATTTATTAAGAGTTGTTTTATAGTGCTGAATGTGGTCTCTCTTGGTTAATGTTCCATGTGAACTTGAAAAGATTGAGCATTGTGCTGTTATTGGATGGAATAGTCTATAAATTTCAAGTGTGTCAAGGTGGTTGATTGTGTTGTTCCAATCTTCTACATATTATTGAATTTATGTCTACTTTTTCTATCAGATTGAGAGATGGGTATTGAAATCTCTGATTATTATTATAGATTTTCATTCTGTCATGTTTTGCTTCATATATTTTGAAGTTGTGCAAAAACATTTAGGATTTTTTTTTGTTTGTTTCCTTAAATCAATGATCCCTTTATCAATATGAAATAACCTTCTTTATACATGGTGATATTATTTGCTTTCAAGCTTATTTTGGCTAGTATTAATATTGCCTCTCCTGTTTTCTTTTGATTAGTATTTACATGATATATATTCTTTCATTATTTTATTTTAATCTATTTATCCTTTTATATCTGAAATTGGTATTTTGTAGGCAGTATATCATTAGTTCTTGAAGCTTGATTCAATTTGATAATATATACATTTTACTTGGAGGTCTCTTAGCTGCCCAATTTCATCTTAGTATATCAGTCTATTCATTTTAATCACATATGGTATTCTATTATATTGTCAAGTGGTCAAGCGATTTCAAAACAGCCAGCAACTGCTAGGCAAGCTTTCTGTACTTTATGGATTTGGTCAATAGGAAGCAATGAGAGGGTTTATTATTCATGGCACAGCAAACAGCTTTGTAGTCATGTTTGCATTGATTCCTCTGGACCCCCCAAGTCCCATGGAGGCAATATAGGAAGAGTCCAGGTGCATACTGTGTTCATAAGGTTCTTTGTTACAGAGCAGGAACACCTCTGATTTTACAAGGGAACTCCTAAAAACCTGCCCAACCTTTGCCCCACAAGGAAATATCATCTTTTATTATCCTGGTCAGGAATCAAATCTGCCCTTTCTCCTGAAGAGACACTGGCTTTCACACTCTGTAATGCCCCTGGGGAGGAGAAGATACTCTAGCTTTATTACCCTGGGATGTAATCCAAAACCTGCCCTGGAGTATCTTTGCAAACATTCTTGCACAAATCTTGCCCTTCGTTCAGAGGTTATGAAGAAATGGCAGACTCCTGAGGAATTATTTCCCATCATATATATGTATCAGTTCAGTCATAAAAACAGAAGCCACTCTAAATATTTAGAGTAAGAAAACATTTAATATAAGAAGAAATTAGAGGCTTATGCAATGGTTGGAAGGGTGGGGCAGCAAATGTTAGAGAGACCCTGTGCTTGCTATCAGGATATTGGAAGAGCAGGTGAGCTGATGCCGCAGATCAGTTGCTGCCTGTGGTATAAGTGTTTAATTCTCGGGAGGATGCCTGAAAGCTGTTGGCAAAACCCCAAGTCTTCAGCCTGCTCTCTGCCGATGCCCTTGTGCCTGCCCTCCGCAGTGCCAGAGAATAATGGCTTATCTTACTGTTTCACATCCCAAATCTCATTCAAATGATTTTCGCTGGCACAATCTCCAGGCACTCTGGAAATTTGGGAAGGATAGCTCCTAAGCTCTTCCCCTGAATGTATTATAGCAGAGACTGTGGATGACGAAAAGTGATGCTGAATTGACAGCAAATGGTTCATCAAAGTCTTTATTAATGTAATTTCTAACAGTTCTTCTCTTACAAACGACACTCTAGTAAACAGCTTTGTTCATCTACATGTTGGCATATGTGAAAGGATTTCCATTGGATTGATTCCTGGAAATGGAATGGCTCACAGTGTGTGCCTACCTCACATTTTGATAGATGGTACCAAATTACTCTCCAGAAGCAGTTGCTTTCCAGGGAGTAACCTCAGGAGAATAGAGGAAGGAAAAGCCAGTTTGCAGACCATGTAGCAACAGAAGTCAATACTCAGGTCTGTCCTTCCTGGACATTCTATCAGTGCCTTTGAGTGGTGACTCCTTGAGGGATGAGAGGGAAGAAAGTATGCTCTGAAACTGTATTGTAAGACCTAATATTTAATATCAATGCCTTCGCTACTGAGAAAGAAAGAAGTAAAGGATTAAATGTCTTCTCTGATAGGCATTATGCCAACAGCTTTCACATGGATTTTCCAATTTGTTAGTGTAGTTTTATGAATAGTTACATATTATTCTCATGATCGTCCCTGATGAGCCTTTGAGCCTCAGCTGCCAAGTAGCTTGTTGAAGACCATGCATTTAATAAATGGCGAGGATAAGATTCAAAAGCAGCTGTGAAAGATTATAAAACCACGTCATTTTTCTGTTTGCCACAGACATCTTCCTTCTCAGTAAACATTCTTGAGCTTCGAGTTACTCTTTTATGACTTCTTTGCTCTCTTCAAGGCTATCCATGAATATTGGAAAGAGCTCAGACTCTGAAGGTGCAGATATTTTAATTGAAATCAAAGTTTGTGTCCCATCTTTACCATTTACTACCTGTGATTTTTGAGCAATTCAATGAAGCTCTCTTAAGTTTAGTTTCAATGCCTATAAAACAGATATAATAGTACATACCTGTCAAGTCTGCTGTGAGAATTAGAGGTAATATATACAATGCACTTAGTATATTGTGACAGTATTAATATGTGTGCCTGTGAGAGTTCAGGACTAGCCCATGTTGAATATCATGAAACTAGATGCAAAAGTGTGCATGCTGCTGTAAATTATGTGTATGGTGTAAATTTGGACAACTAAAGTTGTATTTCTAACTCTTAAAAGTCATGCCCTGGCTGGTTTGGCTCAGCAGTTAGAGCGTCGGCCCGCGGACCAGAGAGTCCCGGGTTCAGTTCCCGCTAAGGGCACGTGCCTTTGTTGCAGTTTGTCCCTGGCCCTGGTTGGAGTCGTGTGGGTGGCAGCCAGTCAATGTGTCTCTCTCACATCAATGTTTCTCTCTCTCTCTTCCTCCCTCTCTCCCTCCCGCTCTGTCTGAAGATAAATGCAAAAATGTCCTCGGGTGAGGATAAAAAACAAACAAAACAAAAAGTCATATATTAAATCTGACCTAGCCATCCATTCACATATCAAAGCAAGCTGAAAAATGGAAAAAAATGTTTGAAAATAAAAAAATATAAACTGAAATAGATGTGTAGACAAGACTACAAATCCAATGTAAAATATAATTAATTTACTTTTTTAAATTGAATTTGTCGGGGTGACTTTGGTTAATAAAATCATATAGGCTTAAGGTGTAACATTGTTTAATACATCATCTGTCTTTTGT
Organism: Tadarida brasiliensis; assembly: GCA_030848825.1. Lineage (NCBI taxonomy): Eukaryota > Metazoa > Chordata > Mammalia > Chiroptera > Molossidae > Tadarida > Tadarida brasiliensis. Next base: position 66,033,324 of record CM061257.1, read on the forward strand.
ATTGTGTGTTCACCACACCAAGTCAAATCTGAAGGAGGGAATAAATGGTGATTAATTTACTTTCATTTTTTTCTTCATAAGGAAAATTGGCTGGTAGCACTCCATGACTATGCCTTTTTGTGCCTTTCCCTAATACAGATGAGATAGAATGTCAGAAACAGCTTGAAAATCTTAGTGATATGCTAGTGGTATTTATATTAAAATTAAATGTATATCCTTTGCTGAAAATGTAATGCACTTATTAAATTTTCTAGCCTTACTAGTGCCAGTGTATTTAGACTGGCCAAACATTTTGGTGCAAGTGTTGTGTATTTTCAAAATATTGAGACAGTAAACATAATTTGGTCACTATAATATATCTTAGCAAAATTTTTTATACAATTTAAAGTAAAACTTTTTATTCAGCTAAATTAGGACTTGAACCATTTAAGAAATCAATGTTTGGAAGTAATTGATTGCTTTCTGCAAGACTTGAATCTGGACATACTTGGATCCTGATAACTGTCTCTGTCCTCTGGACTTCATCTCTACTCCCTGAATGGGACTACGCGGTTCTCAACCTGTGGATCGTGACCCTTTCACAGGGGTCGCCTAAGACATAACAGTAGCAAAATTACAGTTATGAAGTAGCAACGAAAATAATTGTATGATTGGGGGTCACCACAACATGAGGAACTGTATTAAAGGGTCGCGGCATTAGGAAGGTTGAGAACCACTGCTCTAGAGGATGAAGTGCTGAATGGGCACCCTTTCTGGGGGAAAGACACTGTGAGCATTATTGGATTAAGGACAGAAACATAAGAAAGCAAAGTTAGGAAGGTAGAGACCAGAGCCCTTTTTATGTGTATAGACCTTATTTAAACCCTGAGTTCAAGGAATGAAAAAAGTGAGGTTCCCAGAGAGAAGATTCTATCACATTAAGATCAGTCCAGTAATGAGGACCTGGCTCTTGCCTCCTGACACCAGCTCTGTCTTTTCCTAACTCTGATCAGTCTTCTTCTTCTGTCTGTGAATAGAAAAAGGCACAAGAGAAGCCTTTTCATACTGCCTCAGATTTCATGTGTAACTTCTGCATAGTTAAACTTGCTTTTTAAAATATTTATTATTAAGAGTATTACAGATGTCCCACCCTTGTCCCCCAATGTCCCCTCCACCTGGTTCCCGCCCCGCCCCAGGCCTTCACCACCTTTCTGTCTGTGTCCATGGGCCATGCACATGCGTATATACATTTTGTTTAATAGCACTTAAACTTATTTGAATGCAACTATAATTAACATATTCTGCTAAATTTAATGTTAAATTACATTGGTACCTTTTTCTTTCAGTAATTTTCTTGATTCTGAGGGTACTATATTTTTTGTTTTTTAGTATGTTTACACCTATTTGGTCATAATTTCTTTTTGCTTGGGAATCTGTCTCTGAAAAAAAAAGTACGTATAATTTTTTGGATGAGTATAGAATGCTTCTGAAAATTTGCAATATAGAAGAGATAAATGTATACATTTGGAATATATTATCCAAAAGTTATGCCTTAATCTCTTCTTTGCCAGAGGTAATGTTCTATCAGTTGTTATTATACTTGCAATGAATGGAGCTTGTATCTCACTTTTTCACTTATTATGAACAAACTATTTTTAATATGTCTATAAATAACTTTTGTTCTTAAAGTACTATGCATCATTTCATAGAAAAATCAATGACATGGATATACAGCATAAAGGGAATAAAAAAATCGTAATTTAATGGTTCATTTCCTGAAATTATGATGTCTCCCAGAGGTAATAATGTTCAGTGGTGTATGTACTGTTCTGCTCTGAAATAACACTGGGGCATCTCAAGCTATGAGGGTTAATGTGGTACTCAGACAGACAAACTGGGTTATAATGTATCAATATTAACACTGGCATAAGATTTAGGCTGAGCTTTTCTGTTTACACATCAAATAGTTATCTTTCAAAAAAATGGTATAAATAAATTTTGGTCTAAAGATATTTTTATGACTTTTGTTTTTAGTTGGTTGGTGAAATGTACAATTCTGATAAAGTGTAATAATCATTGCAAATGAAGGGAACAGAGTAGGATTAATTCCAATCTTGTAGAGAGGGAAGATTTTTGCATATGGCTCTGGTTATGCATTTAGTTGTGGGTGCCTCTGATGTTTTGAAATGTACTACATTTTAATCAAAAGTTTAGACTATCTAACATTATTGACTCAATATATTAAAAAAATCAATGAAAACGTGTGACTGTTTTGGACATTCATGTATATTTTGATGTGTACCTCGATATTTAGTAGACTAAATCTTATCTGAGTGTGATAAGATTTGGTCACTCTTGAACATGATAAATATTAAAGTCTAAGAATGGAAGACGTATTTGTTATGGCTGCTGTAATAAAGTTCCACAAAGAGAGTCACTTAATACAGATTTATTGTCTCAGTTCTGGACACTAGAAGTCTGAAATCAAGGTGTCAGCAGGGCTGGTTCTTTCTGATGGCTGTGAGGAAGATTCTGTTCCATGCCTCTCCCTGGTGGTTTCTGGCAATCTTTGGCCTCCCTTGGCTTAAAGAAGCATCACCTTGATCTCTGCCTTCATCTTAACATGGCATTCTCTGTGCTCTTCGTGTCCAAATTTCCCTGTTTCATAATGATACTAGTTATATTTAGGTAGGGCCCACCCTACTCCATTATGACTTTACCCTAATGTCTACAGTAGTCCTATTTCCAAATAAGGGCACATTTTGAGGTACTGGGGAATAGTACTTCAACTTATAAATGTTGGAGAGACATAAGTCTTCTTAAACATAGATCTTGAAATTCAGCCTGCCCTCTCCCTCCCTCTGAACTAAATTTCAGTTGAAAATATGACATGATTTGAAAGAAAGACTGCCCTTAAGACTTCAGCTTTCCAGGCATCTAATAACTCTTACGCACACTAGGCCAAGGAGGGGTCAATACCTACTGTTTACTCCAAAGCTATTTCTAGTAATGTCGACTCCCTGCTTTTTGTTAAAGCACTTTTAAAGCTGTTAAAGATGTTTCTTTTCAACATTGCTTTCTGAACATTGACATGTTATTGTTCAAGGATCTAGCTAAACAAAAGGAAATAAGGACAGGGTTAGACACCTTCAAAGAAGCAAGGGCAGTAGAAGTCCATGTGCAACAATCGGTGATAACTGTTTGAGAAATAAACAGAAAGTTAACCACAGTTAGGTTTTGTTTCATTGAACATCATAGAGCATAAACAAACAGACATTCTTCATTCATCCGTCAACACTTTTTAATGCACACTATATGTCAGGTATTGTTCTAGGCAATTGTAATAGGTCAGTGAAAGGAGCAGACAAAGGACCCTTCCCTCTTGTAGTTTACATTTAAAAGGAGGAAGGCCACAAGCACTGAACACAGTAAATATGTAACCTCAATTTATTTTACCTTGTGTAAAGTGGAAGTAATAATTGTTGTAAGAATTAAATAAGATAATGAATATGTAAAGGTCTTGACTAAGTGTCTGTCAGATGGAAAACACTCGATTCATGTTAGAAATGATAAAGATGCCAATGAAAATAATGGTAATTGCTAAACATAATCCATGCTTCTATCTTTCCACTTCCCTGGTTGAGAAATAATGTGAGGCTCCATGGGCCAAGCATGAGCTCCACCCCTAGGATAGCAACTGTGACAAATACTAAACTCAGAGTTAAAAGCAAAATGTGATGGACATTCAAACCAATGGATGGCTCTTACATACATACACGCACACACACGTGTTCCCACAAACAACCGAACCAAACACTTTTGTCTTGTTTGAAACATTTGTTATAAACAAAACACGTTCCTATTTACCAGTGGAATTTCTTGCCAGTGTGAATAGGCATTTATTTAATCTTTAATCTAGATTTAAAAACTTGCCAGGCCAGTGTGGCTCAGTAGATTGAGCTTTGCCCATGGACTGAGAGGTCCTGGGTTTGATTCCTGGTCAGGGCACATGCTCAGGTTGTGGGCTTGATCACCAGTAGGGGGCGTGCAGGAGGCAGCTGATTGATGTTTCTCTCTCACATTGATATCTCTCTCTTTCTCTCTCTCTAAAAATTCAATAAAAACACATTTTTAAAAAACTTAATTGATGAGTTCATTGAAAGACCATGATTATCTAATATTTAGTATTTAATTTCATTCTATGAAATTCTCTAAACAAAACCCCCATGACCCTTTCTCCTGACCCTTTCTAATGACCCATTTTATTCCCTTGCAAATTCAAAGATTATCAATGTGAATAAAGTCAGTATAAATGATCTTATTGTTAATTGCTTACTAAATGCCACTTTTCCTTTTTCCTTCAAAGGCTGAAGTATGAAGTATAAAACATGTCCTATTTTCTCTTTTTCTTTATTGATATTTAAGTTCAAAATGAAGAATATGATTGGATTTAACTCGATTTCATACTCAAACAGAATTATTAAGACACCACATACATATCTATGTTTTAATTATATTATTTACTTGATCCCAGAATTTAAAGCCATATACTCTTGACCAAATCTGAAGGTTTGCAATGTTTTTTTTGTTAAAGCACTTTAATTTTGAATATTTCAGTGTAACTCCATCATTTTTATCTATTTCTTCTCCTTTTAATTTATCATTTTTAAAATCCTTACCTGAGGATATATTTTTATTAATTTTAGAGAGAGAGAGATCAATTGCCTCCCTTACACACCCTGACTGGGGATCAAACCTGAAACCTAGATACGTACCCTGACAGGAATCAAACCCATAACCTTTGGTGTATGGGACAACCCTCCAATCAACTGAGCACCTGGCCAGGGCTAAGTCATCATATTTCTTACTAACTGAAACTTAAAATGTTGCTTTACTTATCATAACTTTTCCTTTTGACACACAATCCTTAAGAAATAATACATACAATGTGAAAAATATAAATAATTTCCCCTTGTATTTTCCTTTGAGAACAGTCTCTCTTTTGTATTTTGCAAGTCTCAGACACATTTAATGTCAAAGAAAAAGCAAGTGTTTAGGTGTTTAATGTTCATTTCATAAACTGTAAATATAGAGACTGAAATTATACTTTTACTGTAGATTCTGTAATTCTGCCACTAAGGAAATGGATAAAATATATTGTAAAAAGTGTCCTACAGTTTTATTTTTCTTCATTTTAATATAACAAATAAGTCCGAGTGAGACAGTTTGGTGAAACAAAACATATTTGTTTATGTAGTTATACTCGAAATTGCTCTCCTGGGTCTTTTGTGTTTTGAATATTGAGGCCATTATTATTTACTGAACTGTTCCAGTTAAAGCTTTTAGTTTTCATTACTCATTTTCCTGTGAAATAGTTATTTTTTGTAAGTGTAAGGATTCTATGGGAGTTAAGAGCTTCCACAGGTGTGCAGAAGTGCATATAGGTCATTAAGGAAATGTTTCACATAAAGCACATTGAAGAGGGCCTGTCTCACAATGGGAATTAAAGAATTGTTAGCTTTTACTATATTATCATATTTATAAAATATTTGTCAGATATGGAAAATCTGATTATGTTTTTACTTCACGAAAGTTGTTGACATTTTAATGAGTGACACAAGCTATTTTCCAAAAATATATGATACCTCAAAAATAAATTATATTTTTGAATGTGTAATTTATATGCATATATGTATAATCTATATTGATATATTTTATAGAAATATATATGAAATTGAAATTTATTTTAAAATCTTTTTAAAACATTTTCTTATAAATGGACACGACTCCTGATTTTCAGACCTTTCGGTTTCTCATCCACCCTTTAACTTCACTTGCCTGGCGGTGGTTTACTGTTTCAATGACATCAGTTTCAATTAGCAACAATTTGAGAGAAACATGAAATTCATCTGAAGACTATCTAGTTTATCACAGACTTAAGTTTTGTGGGAAAAGGAGTAAATGTGTCCTTTGGGCTCCTTTCAGTAGTCCACCCAATGAGCCATAGCCTGAAAAAGTTAAAACATTAGAAATAGAATGTGTTTATAGCTCCCTGATATGCAATTAGACTGCCGTAATGACCACAATGTAATTTATGAAATTAAATACATGCGTACCCTGTAAAATATATTCTCAGAATAACCAGGCATTTACTTAACTTGCATCCTGATGTTTCAGAAACTCTGGAAGAATACTTAACATGTGGTGTCTGGAGCAGTACTGCCCAATGGAACTTTCTGTGCTATTGGAAATATTCTCTGTGATGTCACATGTGGCTGTGTGCACTTGAAATATGGCAAGTGTGGTTGAGAAAATAAACCTTTAATTTTATTTAATTGTCATCAGTTTAAACTTAGCCACATGTGTGTAGAGGCTATGTTATCGGGCAGCACAGGTCTAGAATATTTATTGTTTTTCTTATATATTTCCACCAATGTTGTAATCATTGGATTATTTGTGCTATCCCTGTACTATCTACATCATATACTTATTTGCAAAAACACATTCTAAAGAATGTTCACAGCACTATTAAAGAAAGCAGTAATCAACATCATGATTGTTGAATTTAAAATTTGGAACCAGTTATATCTTAAAACATTAGATCACAACTTGAGTTCAACTCTAATATTTTATATCATATGTCCAATTTTTGGAAACAAAATAATGAAATAATGTATTTTTATATATAATTGTCTTGCTATATAGACTGGACATTTATTTTGAGAGCCATACTGACTTGCTGTGATGATTTTCACACATTTAAGAGTAAAGTCGAGGACAACTGTTTCAAACTGGACTAAGACACTCCACAGATAACTGATAAACACGTGAATGTGCACAGGTAGTGAAAACATTGACAATGCTTTATGGGCTATATTAACCTTTATTTCCCAACACAATAGATGAACATGTAATGAAACCTCAATGTCTGATCCAGGCAGGTGCTATTATAGCCTTGTGGCAGGTTACACAAATACTGATATTGTCACACTAAACTCATCATGGCCCTTTGTTCACAAGTGTGATATGACTTTTTAAAATTTAGTGAGAGAAAGACACATATTTACTCTAAAAATTTTTTTCTTCTATTTTATGTGGACAGTAGAAAACTTCATTATTTACTGTTACTGCTAATAATAAGAATATTTATATGGCATACATTTTATTTCCAAACATGAAAGAAGAGACCCCTGCGATTTTCAAATTTTGAAAAATCTACCAACTGCAAAGCTCCGGAGCCACTGCAGAGTGTCCACAGCTGTCCTTGCTGGGATTTATCACCGTAAAGCTCTAGCTAATGAATGTTGACACAGACATCTCAAAATGAACTGGAGCAGCAAAGCTGAAATGAAGCCCTGGCTAATGCGTTCAAAAAATAACAAGGAAAACTTAGAGGATGCAACCAATACCAGAAACAAATTTATAAGACAAACAGCTTAACACTGGGAACAATGGGAAAACGTGGATGTGTCCTCTTTTCCTTCACAGTGAATCTGTGCTTATATGACAAGTACGGCAACTTATAAGTTTGTCGGAAGACAATTTCCCATGGGTCTAACATGTTTCTGTAGGTTTTGTAAGTAGACATACTGACTGCCTTTCTTTTTTAACGTGTTTTCAAGAATGTGTTTTTGTGTACCAACCAGACTTGGAAGAGGCAGTATCTTGTTTATGGTTTATAGTCTTGAAAACTTGAGGTAGTTTCTTTCTCTGCAACAAAAATAGGCATGGCAGCTGGTCATTATTAAAGACAGTTTGTCTAAGATCAGGCTTCTCCTATAACATAACCCACTTCGTTTGCAGATGTTATATACATCTTTGAATTACCTTGGGGGAATTGGGCTTAGGGAATTGCCTCAAGAAAATAGTGATTCTCTAGCTACTGTTATCCTTGTGAGTAATGAAAGTCCCTTGTCTCTGCCCCAGAAGTGGGTCTTCTGTTAGCATTCATGAAAATGACCGTTTCACTTGTTACTTAACAAGTAGAGTAAAATCCCAGACGGTTCTTGACAAAGTTTTATCATTCTTAAAAATGTCCTGTCATTTCAAAATGATGGAAATATTATTTAGTCATTTTAAATTGTTGTTAAAATTTAGTCTGTTTGTATGAATTAAGTCAGAATGTGTATAATATATACAGATATAATTAGCTGTCAAGTATCTGCATAGAATGTATTTATCTATGGAAATAGTAATATTTATAGTTGTCTACAAAAAGCTCTTTTAGCTACAAACATACTGTTTTGTGACTATATATTCCTTCACATATATATCAATTCAACATTGTGTTGTTATAATAAATGTACAAAAATGAGGAAACAAGAAATACTGTAATAAAAATAAAATAACTAGCATAGTCCCTTCAATAATTTTAAAAAATAATGCTGTTTCATTTGGACAACAAAAGGCACTATTAGGAAAATTCAAATCGCTAGAATGGCAATAATGTAAGTATGTTTAAAATCTAGTATTTTTCTGTCCAAGGTGTTTAGATCAAAGATCATAGGTTACACAAATACTGATCATAGGTATCTCCAGTTTCTAGGGGTAAGGAGTTTGGACAGGGATTAGCTGGGTCTTTGCTTCAGGAACCCATACAAGGCTACAATCATAGTGTTGGCCAGCTTGAGTCTCATCTGAGGCTCCTTGTCAAAGCTCAGGTGGTCATTGGAGAATTGATGTCCTTGGGTCTGTAGAATTCATTGTGGCTTTGACTTCAGGGCCAGCAAGAAAACATCTCTTCTTTTAGTTTCTGTTTTTGTTTTGTTTTTAATTGATTTTAAAAAGGAAGGAAGGGAGAGAGACAGAGAGAAACATTGATGTGAGAGAGACACATCGATTGGTTGCCTCTTAAACACACCCCAACTGGGGATCGAACCCACAACCTAGGTATGTGCCCTGACTGGGAATCAAACCCACAACCTTCCCAACCAACTGAGTCACACAAACCAGGGCAACATCTCTGCTTTTAAAGGCATAATTGATTGGCTCAGGCCCATTAGGATAAGCTTTTTTAAAAGTATTATTAACTGAAAGACAACTGATTGTCAGACTAATCACGATATCCCATCGTATTCACAGGTTTCACCCACATTCAAAGGGAACAGAATGTGCTGAGCGTGAACCCCCAGGGCTGGAATCTTAGAGGCCATCTCAGAGTTCTACCTAGTATGATAACAAATAAATACTTTCTCAATAATCTACACATAATTAATAGACAATATTAATAAAAATGAGATCATATATTATTAAAAACTGCACAAATATTGTATTTCCATTACAACTACCTTGCAAGAGCCAAGGGAGTAAATAAAAGAAACTGAGCATACTGATTGTTAGTCAGCTTTTTAGCAATTGTATGGTAACACGTTTGTGGAATGCCTTTTTAATAACATGAATAATTATTTTTAACTTATTTTATAATGTTTTGTTTTGAAAAAAAATTGGACTTAGAAAAATTTCAAAAAGAATACTCGTGTTCCCATATACCCTACACCCAGATTCTCTTAATAGTAACATCTTATATACCATAGTAGAATTACCAAAATTAATACATTAATATTGATATACTATATTAATTATACTGCAGACTTTATTTGGATTGCCTCTGCTTTTTTATTGATGTTCTTTTTCTGTTATAGGGTCCAAGCCAGGATCCTACATGCCATGTGGTTGTTTTATTCTCCTTAGTCTTCTCTATTCTCTTCCAGTTTTTCAGGCTTTCTTTGCCTTCATGCTTTTGAGGACTGGTCAGGTATTCTGTAGATCATCCTTTAATTAATAAGTAAAATATCTGATTTCTTTTTTCTCACTAGATTGAGGTTAATTTTTGGCAAGACCACAGAAGTAGTGTAGTCTAATATCAACCATGATATTGATATGTCTGTTACTGGTGATGTTAACCTTGATCACTTGGCTAAATGTGGCCACCGGGTTCCTCCGCTGCAAAGTTACTGTTGTGCTTTTTAAAAATATTATGTCTCCTGGGGGAGACATTTTTAAGACTATGCAAATAATGTATTTCTCCTCAAACTTTCACCCATTAACTTTAGCATCTGTGTGTAGATACTGCTTTTGACAATTATTATTGTGTTCTATTCGCGATTTTCTATTTCCCTTATTGGAAATTGGAGAAATTGAAATTATTTTTTAAGGGAGCCCCATCCTTTCTCTCTATTTATATATTTACTCAATTGCATATCTTAGTATGACCTTATAAATATTTATTTTATTTTATATATAAAATCCAACATTGTCATTTATTTTGTTGCTTGAATCATTCCAGCTTCGGCCATTGGGAGCTTTCTCAGGTTAGCTTCAGTGCCCGTTAGCATGCCACTGTTCTTTTTGCCATCTCTTTACTTTCTGACAGCACAAGACGCTGCAGGCTCATCTTGCGTTTTCCTTGACCCAGCCTGGAATCAGCCACTTTTCCAAGCATCCAGTTCCTTTTGTACAGAAACGTTTTAGGAATCAAGATCTAGGGGCTAGATGTGCTTATTGCTTTTTGTTTGTCATTGCTTCTAGGTGCTGTCATTGGACAGAACTAGAAAATGTATAAATGATACTAACCCTTTATAGCGCCTTTTACAGAGAGAGAGAGAGAGAGCAGTTTATTCCCTTGCTACCCAACTGTGGCCTGTAGAGCAGCAGTGTTGACATCACCTGAGAGTTTGTTAGAAACTCAGAATGTCCACCACACAACCTAATGCGTCAGAATCTCCACTTAACAAGGCCGAGAAGCTCTGATCTAGACAGCAGTGTTTCTCTTATTCTTCTCAGTTAAAAATCATTTGAAGAGCTTGTTAAAAGTTGAGCTTACCCACCCACTACCCAGGAGATAGTGGGTCAGTGGGTTTTGATATTCATATCAAAGGAAGGGAGAGGGAGAGAGAGAGAGAAACATCGATGAGAGAGAACATCAATTGGTCGCCTCCTGCATGTCCCCCACTGGGGTTCGGGCCCGTAACCTGGGCATGTGCCCTAACCAGGAATCGAACCGGTGACCTCTTGGTACATGGGTCGACCCTCAGCCACACTGGCTGGGCTATGTGTTCCCCTGTTGATTCTTAATACTTTACATTTGGAAAGCACTTTATATATTTCAAAGTGCTTTTGGGTCAGTTATGTTTGAAAAATTATCGTTCAAAAATAACCATTATCACTCTAGGCCTCCCTTCATCACTTCCAGAGTTATCTTTCTAATAGAAAAGTGAAACCATCTACCTCCTCTCCTCAAAAAACTTCAAACATGTTTCATTAGCTCTAAAACCAAAGTTTTGTCTGGCCAAAAATGACCTGCCATGATTTTACTTTATAGCCTATATTTACTTTTTAGCCTGTCTCTATTTTATACCCTCACCCCATGATTTTGCTTGTTTTGTTCTCTCTGTGGGATTCTTTCCCCACGTGACCCCATCTGTTCTGATAGCATTCTGTCAACACCCACCTGCCTCAAATGCTACTGCTTCCAAGATGGAATCTTGGATTCCTGTCCTTTTCTGTAATACCTGCATTTGGGGTGTTTACTACACTTAGCCAAAATAGAAATGAGATCAGTTTTCTTAATTCTGTCAGATGTGTATACATAAATATGTCTTCGAACTGCATCCCTTGCTAGATAATGAGAACATTGAGGGTAGAAATCAGGCCAGAATGGGATCATATATCTTTCTCTAGGCATTAATAAGGATTAAATTGTTTCACATTTCTCTTTACTATGGTTGATACTGATTGGTTTAAGTAATTGCTTTTATAAGTGAATTAAGATGATTATGACATAATGTTTAAAAAAATCACATGACAGTCATTTAAATACCAATCTGAATTTTCGTAGTCTGTCAGATAATGATTCAGCACTGCTGTGTCAGAAAATAAAAAGCAGTCTAGTTTTCCTCATTTTTTTTTTCTTTTTAAACTTATCTTTATTGTTTAATGTATTACAGATGTCCCCCTTTTATTCCTCCTTTGACCCCTTCCTGCCCCCTCCTGCCTTCCCCACACCATTGTCAGTGTCCATTGGTTATGCATATATGCATATAAGTTCTTTGGTTTATCACTTCCCACCCTCCCTCCCTCCTTCCCTTTCAGGTTCATCAGTCTAACAACCAATTTGTACTCCTTAATTCCTTCACCTTTTTCACCTATCCCCCAGCCCCCTTCCATCTAGCAACCAACAAAAAGTTCTCTGTAACTATGAGTCTGTTTCTGTTCTGCTTGCTCATTTTGCTTGTAGATTCAATTGTTGATAGATATGTATTTATTGCCATTTTATTGTTCATATTTTTGTTCTTCTTCTTCTTCAGGAAGATCCATCAACATTTCATATAATACTGGTTTGGTGGTGATGAACTCCTTTAGCATATTCTTGTCTGGGAAACTCTATATATGTCCACTGATTCTAAATGATAGCTTTGCAGGATATAGTAATATTGGTTGTACGTTGTTGCTTTTCATCACTTTGAATATCTCTTGCCACTCCTTTCTGGCCTGCAAAGTTTCTTTTGAGAAATCAGCTGACAGTCTTATGGGAGCTCCGTTGTAGCCAACTAACTGTCTTTCTCTTGCTGCTTTATCTTTAACCTTTTGCATTTTGATAATGATGTATCTTGATGTGGACCTCTTTGGGCTCATCTTGTTTGGGACTCTCTGGGCTTCCTGGACTTGTATGTCTGTTTCCTTCACCAGGTTAGGGAAGTTTTCTGTAATCATCTTTTCAAATAGGTTTTCAATTTCTTGCTCTCTCTCTTCTTCTGGCACCCCCAAGATGCAAATGTTGGTATGCTTGAAGTTGTCCCAAAGGCTCCTTACACTATCCTCATTTTTTTGGATCCTTTGATCTGATTGGGTGTTTTTTGCTTCCTTATATTCCAAATCAATGATTTGCTTCTTAGCTTCACCTACTCTACTATTGATTCCCTATAAATTATTCTTTATTTCAGTTAGTGCATCCTTCATTTCTGACTGGTCCTTTTTTAGGCTCTTGAGGTTCTCACTAAGTTCATTGACATTCTCACTAAGTTATTGAAATTCTCACTAAGTTCATTGAACATCCTTATAACCAGTGTTTTGAACTCTGCATCTGATTGATTGCTTATCTCCATTTCCTTTAGTTCTTTTCCTAGAGTTTTGTTCTGTTCTTTCATTTGGGACATGTTTCTTTGTCTCATTATTTTGGCTGCCTCCCTGTGTTTGTTTCTATGTATTAGGTAGAGTTGCTATGTCTCCTAGGCTTCCTAGGGTGGCCTGTTATAGTAGGTATCCTGTAGGGCCCAGTGGCACAGCCTCCCTGATCACCCAGCTGGGCCCTCAAGGTGCACCCGTCGAGTGGACTTTATACCCTTCTGTTATAATTGAGTCTTGATTGCTGTTGGACATCAATGGGAGGGATTTACTCAGGCTGATCAGCTGCAAGGACTGGCTGTGCCCACTGACCACTGACCTCCAACTACCTTGGAGAAGCAGCTGTGCAGGGCCCACCACACAGAGCAAGATTTATTTCAGCAGAGCTCTGGTACCCACTGAGTCCATTCCTTGAGTGTGTCACTTGTGGAGGTGGTCAGTTGGTGGTCTGAAGCTGTCCACTGGGTGTGTCAGCTCCAGGGCAAGGTCAGCCTCTGCCTGTGTTCTACTTGTGACCACCAGGCATAAGCTACAAAGTGATCTACAGATGGCTGCTTCTGGTGCTGGTCTTGGAGGTGCCCAGGCAAAGCTAAGCTGTGAACCAAGGCTGTCTGCTTCTTAGTGCCAGGCCTGGGGCTAGTTAGCTAGAGGTATGGGGCTCGCTGAGTCCAGGTGCTGTTTGTTTGAGAAAATTTAGGAAAATCTGAAGCAGGAGCCAAGACAGGCCAATCCTATAGTAAAGCCACTGGAAACAGCTTGGGTGGGCCTGAAAGTTGGGTGGGGCGGGGCCTCAGGGAATCACCAGGGCGGGACAAACAGTGTGAGCCAGGTTGCTACAATCCCAGCCTGTCTGCTGGCCCCATGGGGGAAGGGCTCACCAAAAGAACAATGGCCTCCGCCCGCATATCTGTCTGGGAGAAAGCCGCCTCTCCAGTCCTTGTCCTGATGCCAAACAGCTCAGTTTTCCCCTGTATGTCTCTGGTGCCTTTCAAGCTGCCTCCCCTCTGCTATAGCCTGGAGGGAGCAGGTCCGTGTAAGTCCGTGTGCGGGCTCTTTAAGAGGAGCTGCTGGGGGCTCCAGCAGCCTCAGCCCCCCTCAGCCCCCGTCCTGCTGGTTTTACAGCCAGAAGTTATGGGGACTTCGCTTCCTGGTACTGGAACCTGAGCTGGGCTCCTGGTGTGGGATGGGGTCCCCTCACTCCTCAGGGAGGACCTTCCCAGCCGTGGTATCCTCCTGATTTTCATCCGCCACACATGGGTGTGGGACCAGCCCGTCGCGCCTCTGCCCCTCCTACCAGTCTCCATGTGGCTTCTTTAATTTCGTAGTTATAGGACTTCCATTCAGCTCGATTTCAGGGGGTTCTGAATGATGGTTGTTCTGTAGTTTAGTTGTAATTTTGATGTGGTTGTGGGGGAGGCGATACCACATTTACCTACGCCTCTATCTTCTAGTTTTCCTTGTGATGCAAAGAGAACACATTCCGAAGGAAGAAGTAAAACATTCTGCTTAAAGACCTTATCCCAGACTTCAAATTGCAGTGAGAACATTTGACACAACTATGTTGGAAGGAGACCTGTGCTTGCATCAGTATATGGTGTCTGGTGCCATAGATTGCCCAGTTAGGATACTTACTCGGTATCAGCTGTCTCTGTCTGTATTTACCTAGCTAGCTAGTTAGCTAACTATCTTAGAGTTACGTCATGTAGGTGAACACTCAGAAACATTTAAAAGTAAAAGTAGATGAGACTACTGAATCTAGATAAATACATCCTGGTAGAATGTGTGTTTTAGCAAGCACTGGTATATCAGAGTCACTGGTCTTAAAATATTCAACTCATGTTTTATATGATTTTATTTCTCAATTGAATTACATAAGATCAATGCTGATTAGTGTGATTTTGGTTGGAAAATATATGTTTTTTACAGAAGAAAAAAAAGATATATATTCATGGAATATCACTTGAAATGTGTCATTTCAAGAAACAGTAATCACAAAAGGCCCCAAGGAATCTGCCATTCTGTCTGAGTCAAAAATTCTGCTGCCTGTCTGGTGTCATATCTGACCTCCTCATCTTACACATTTGGGAAGAACATGTGCAACGACTTTAAAAAAACTACTTTATAGCCATTGCTTACACATAGCATACATGTACGGATAAATTAATCAGTTTAATCTGATATGAATAGTTTAAGTGATTTTGTTTTCTAGGACTGACATCTTGACAGGGAGGCTATTGATCTACTTCAGTTGCTATAAAAGAAAATGTTATGCTATTTATCGTATCACCTGAGTAGTTTGCTTCTAAAAATGTGAAAATACTTAGAAGTCAAAACAATAATTACTCTAAACCGTACAACAGTAAAACTCATCTGTCAGTGTTATTGTGAATATGATAGTTGTTGATTTAAAAAGGTATGACTTATGATATGAAATTTATTAATATGAATTGAGCAAATAAAGCTGGGCTATGTAGTACAGATGGCACACTTCATAGCAATCATGAGATGAGAAATAATTGAATCTCACTTCATAGCAATTATGAGATGAGAAAATATCGAATCTCAGGGCAATGTCATTGGTTAATATTTTAATAAACAAAAAAGACAGTGAATGATGACAAAATTATAGAAAAAAAATGAAGACATGTCACCTTTCTTTAACGATTGGACTATTTTGGTGACTGTTTTCTAGTCACTTTCTTGTGCTGTGAGGGAGCTGAAATGTAAATTCACGCGAACCAGAGGTCAAAGGCACAGTGCTTTGTCCCCTTGATGCCTTAACATAGGATCAATGGGATTTAGTCAAGTCTCAGTTGGTTGCACAGAGAGCACAAAATGATCCCAGGAGTGGAAGGTTTGCATCAATCAATGACTAGTCTGCTTGGTGTTTAAAACCCAAAACAGACCTTTTTCAAAATGTATGCTCAGTTCTTATATGTTTGGCATATATCATTTGTGTGTGTGTTCATTTCTAAACAAAGTCCCATAGGAATATTTTTATAATACCATTTCATGTGAAGAAAACTTAAATATATATACATTCCTTCACTTTTTTTCTTTTTAAATTTCCTTTTAAGTGGCAATTACAGATAAGTCAAATAGCAAATGTTTCTATTGCTAGCTCTATAAAAGTGCAATTTAAATTACTAGGGTCGTTTATTACAAATACAATACTTTAAATCTTAAAATGACATCATAACAGAAAATTATTTTGACTCAAGGTAAAATAAAAATTTAGTTTATGGAAAAATTTTTAGAAAGAGTAAGGTGGGGGGAAAAGGGTATACTAAATAGATTACTTTAAAAAATGGTGTAAAGCATATCCTAAAGGTCCTGTTGATAATTTAGTAGGGCAATAGACTGGAGAATAGTAGCTAGTCTATCATTTAAAAGACAAGATAATCACAGAAAGCAACCATTAATTTTTACCTTTCTAATGAACAAAACGAGAAGCTGAGTTAAAGTCAATTTATTGGAGTTACCAATGAAAAGAAACTTAGGCAGTATAACATAAAACAAGATTTATAACACATGCAGGTCCATTTTAAAGCAGAGTAATTCCACACTAAACAAAGCCCATATAATTTTCTAGTGCTGACCTCCAGCCACTTTATTTTCCCTGGTGAAAAGAAGTTAGGAAACACTAGTCTCAGAACCACATATATTTTTTCCTTCTCAATGCGGGAGAAATTGTTATGCAGAATATACGGCTTCCCATTTAGTATGGTTTAAGAAACCTAAAGTCACAAAATGTCTGTTTTGAGCAGACGATATGCCCTAAATTTCTGCCTGGGAAGTCATTCCTTCTGGATAAGAAATATTTGTTAAAATAAAAATGCTGTACCAACCCCTTATCAGCCACCAGCACATTCGCTGGATTAATTACCTAAGAGGGGCCAGGGTGCTGAGGGCTGGGACATAGCATCAGTGTGTTTTGACAGAGGAGTTACAAGAATTGAATGGCCTCTGACTTAGAAAGTGCAAAATGAAATAAAGCATCTGGATAATGAATTCTGAATATCCAGGGAGCAATAGTACTGTACAGCAAACCTGGGAAGATCACAGAAAGGGACATGACAGGAATACACCAAAGGGTGTGAGGCCACTGGAAAAACACTATATAACATTTTAGCCTTTAGTCTTGGGTCTGCCAAATGTAAAACACAGAGTTCTTTGACACAAGCTCTAGAAGCCTACTTTTGCTCACTCTATTTAAAAAACAAGGTGTTTATTGTAAGGATATGCAGTAGTTCACAGAAATAAAGGAAAAGAACCAAATAGGCCTCAGGAAGAGCAGAAATAGGGTTATCTCAGGGAACTGAGAGCAGGGCCGGCTGCATAATGTTTAGGGCCCAGTGAAAAATGATGATGATGCAGAAGATGAAACCAATTACAGGCCCTTCTGAGAGCACGCTCTGTGTCACTACACCGGATACAAGGCCACGAATTTGGCCCCGAGTTGCAGGAATGAATGGATGAGCTCCTCAGGGCTCCTTTAGAGTAAGTCAGCAGCTATGGCTGTCTGTCCCTGTGCTGTGCTCCTCGAGACTGGTAGGGAACCAGAGTTTGTAGGCCAAGCCCGGTCACATGATGACACAGAAGACGAGATGGGGGCAATTTGTTTAGCAATCCCAAGAGGACAGCCTGCAATTAAGGAAGAGGGGAGGGACTTTCTCAAAGGTAAATAAAGGCTTTATTAGTAAAGAAAGGAGGAGAATTTCTTCATGCGCAGAAAAAAACATATCTTTACATAGGAAGAAAAAATAAGAATCCATTCTAACACTATTATAACCAGCTTCTAAAAGTTGCTTCTAAGGCCATGGATAGTTTATTTATAATAGCGCTCTAATAACATCTCCTCTGGGTCACAGACACTTGGCTTTAAATATTGCAAAATTGCCCTGGCCGGTTTGGCTCAGCGGTTCGAGCGTTGGCCTGCGGACCAGAGAGTCCCGGGTTCAATTCCGGCCAAGGGCACGTACCTTGGTTGCAGTTCGTCCCTGGCCCCGGTTGGGGTCGTGCGGGAGGCAGCCAGTCAATGTGTCTCTCTCACATTGATGTTTCTCTCTCTCTCTCCCTCCCACTCTGTCTGAAGATAAATGTAAAAATGTCCTTGGGTGAGGATTAAAATAAATAAATAAATATCCCAAAATTGTTAACTTCAAATTGTTTTCAGTTAAATTTCCCAATAAAAATTGTGTAATTCCTTATTCTTCTATAAAACTATTGAAGAATAAGATGAAAACATGTTTTAGATGGAGAAAGAAAAAAGATCACAGAAACTACTCTGAGGTAAGATGTGCTTATATTTTCCAATCACTTTGTGTTTATGACTTTTAGAGTCTGTCTTAGTGAGCTCATTGAATGTTTGCCCAGCGGTCATCTCTGCAGGGAGCAGAGGGCTTAGGACACAGACTCAGGAACAAGATTCTTTAAATTTAAAGCCCAGTTTTGCTATTTGCATCCTGTTCAGTTTGCTTTAGATTCCTCCTCTGTAAATTATTAATGTCATAATTGATTATGAAAATATCTTAAAAGGTAACGTAATTTAGGATCTAATTAAGATTGATAATAAAAAAGCAAATATTATTCTTTTCAGCCATTAATAATTAGATATAAAACAACCTCATACTGTCATTTTGGGAACACTTATTTTAGGAATGGAACTTGACTTCTTTCTCAGGAAATTTTTTTCCTGTTATCCTTCCTAACTGGGTAGTTGTCCCTGGAGAGGAAAGAGCAAAATGGAGGTTTTCTTTTATCAGCTCTTCTTCTGTGAAGAAAAGGGTTGAGTGTTTCTTTTTTTTTTTTTTCCCATCCTCGTCTCTGTTTCAAAGACAATTGAACATTGATACCAATCTGTGTTTCTGCTGCTTCTGTAAAAGAGAAACTGTCCTATGCCACCAGCAAGCACTGTTATCTAGTTTTAAATGTCAACTACACTTCAGCATAGAAAGAAAGAAACTGAGATAACATTAAAAGAGGAATATATTGGAGCCAAAGATAGAGTCCAACAATCTAAGTGTCTGTTTCATCAAGACTGGAGTTAGAAAAAGATTAGTCAACAGAAACTCAAAGCATTTTGCAGCTTCTAACTTATCTAACCTTGTGATTTATAGCCACATATCATGTTTGTATATACGATTGTAGTATTTATCTGTGTTGGTGCTATCCTGATGAATAATGGAAAGGTAATTCGGCTACTTTAAACGGAATCATTTAAAGCAGTTCCACTATGGCACTCTGTCTGTGTCAGTCTTCAAGGACCAGCCTCATGTTCTCCTTACTAGCCTCAAGGACTTGCAAAAGATACTCATACTTTGAAGGTTCAATGGTGTATAATTACGTAGAAAGCATATTCTGTGCTTTTTGTTTACACACGTGATCTAGCCTGCTATTCATACAAAGTCCAGTGATTCTTTTCTTCAGAGAGAAACAAGGTAGACATGCTTTGTCTTCCTTGTCCATTACTGGTTAGACTTATTATTGTTATCAAAGTAACTGCATTTGGAATCAGTGCCATTTGATCATTCTACACAATGACAGGATGCTTTCTATATCATGACGTTTATTATGCAATTTAGCATAGATATTTGCCATACATTTAATACCTTTTTGAGGCAGTTTTTAATAAGCCATTCAAGCATCTTCCTCAGAAGTTATTTACTGTAATATTTCACAAGGTTAATTTCTTAGGATATTAATAGGTATTATCAGTGCTCAAGAAGTATTTATTGAAAGACTTATAATGAATGAATACTCAAATAAGTTCAGGAACTATAGGGTTAAACAAAGTTACCAAGATTATTCAGTTTTTATTGTGCTAATACTACACCAGGAGCTTGTAGAGATTTAAACATTTTAAGCATATTTGATCATTGATATTTTGTTAAAAATAAAAAGCAAGTCTATTTGTTAGCCCCCAAAGACACACCTGTATCTTGTATCACACGGGAGCAGCCTGTTATAGGGTTGGGTGAGCCAGTGAGCTGTTTAATTTACCACGCTCTGCTGCTGCAGCTCAAACGGCCATCCACAGTCTGGACCGTGGCCTTGTAATCCAAACCGAGATATCTGTAGGTTGGACTAACTGGATTATAGTTGGTATGTTACTAGCATACTGGACTAAAGAGAAGAAACAATTAGTGTAGCCTGAGGTGGCAGGAAGAATTGGAGGGGACTTCCTGGGAGAAGGGGTATATTCATCCAGGCTTTAAGAAGAGGCATACCAAAACTCACACATATTCTGGGGAAGATTATGACCCGTGAGCATGATGAGATATGTGTAATCTGTTGTGCTATTATACGGCATGTTTTGTTTGTCTTGCTAAAGTTAACAAGAAAAGATTTGACACAGTGGGCTAGAGGTAGAGTCCTGGAGTTCATATATTAAAAAATTAGCCAAATGATTTTTGTATGTGTGTGAGTGAGTTTGTCTGTCAGGATATTCAGAAGTCCTCGATTTTTATAATCTGTAAAAATCTTGTTTTTCTAGTTAAAATAGAATATAAAACATCACCTCAAGAATGGAATCTGGGAAATTTGGTTGATACGATTGAAGTAGGTTTTATTAACCTTTCCCAAATTGATAATGTTCTGTGGCTCTAAAGATTTACTCGGAGTCATAATCTCCAACTCTTTCATTTTTGAAAAGTATTGGAATTTTTACAGTTTCCTTGCCACTATGTATGATGCCAATAATTTTAGGTATTGCCTTTATGCCAAATTACAGAGCAAGAATTGATTTTGTGTTTGGAAACACTACTTCCTAAATCATACACTCATAGCAAACACTTATCACACTTAGATTGCCAGATCCTGAATATTTTAACAGGTGAAGGGCACACAGCTGTCATTTAAAACTGGGCAGTAGTCTATAGGTTGTATACTAAAGATATCATTAGTGGTATATATTATATCAGAATCTTTTTGGTAATGGACTCTAGGTGCTTATATTTGTAAAACATTGCATTTTATAAAGGTTACTTAGAGGCAAATTGAAGACATTCAATAGGTTTGTGTTTTTTTAATGAAGTGCTGATATAATGAAAATTGTTGGAAGCAAATTTTTAAAAACTTATAAAAAAACATTATGTGCATTCCTGAAGTGGTCATAAAAGGAGAATTTTACATACATGTTCTTAAAACAATAACATTAGGTTCTAAATATCTTATGTGATAACGGAATACAAGAGGTTTATGGTGATAGTTTAGTTCCAGAAAAAAAAAAATCAATCAACTTTCCTATGTCATATGGATCTGAAACAAGACACTGGTCTTTTTGTGACTTATTATCCTGATATTGAAGGGGAAAGGGCAGGCAACAAATAGCACTGGAAATAAAATTATTTTTAAAAATATCATTTCCATCTCTACAAATGATGATTCTCAGAGGCAGGTGTACCCAATGTTTTGCTCTTCTGTTTTCCCACAGCTAAGTCTCTTCCTGTTTGCCAAGTACACCAATATGTCTAAGCAGTACATCAAATTAAAGCAACATCTAAAGGAAAGGCAGCTGTCTCTTTCCTGTGTCTCTTTATGAGAGAGGACATTTTTCGTTGAGGACCCCAGAGCCAGTATTTGATCAAATTAAGGAGTTTCTTGTTTTTGTTTTAAAGAGGCAGGAAGAAGGTGTGAATGAAGAGTAGGCAGTCAACTAACAATGTCTGCCTTAATTTTTTTTTTTTTGGTCTCAGAAATTATATCAATTGATTCTCGAGTTTTCATTTCTCTGATGAGACCAACCATCTGTTTACTTATTATGTCCCCTTTTTCTTTTAAGATTTTAAACGTATTTATAATAGCTGCTTAAAATCCTTGTCTGCTAATTCTAATGGATGGGTCACCTCATAGTGTGTATGAATTGTTTTTTGTTTCTTTGCATGTCTAGTCCCTTGACTATTCATCAGACATTGTGGATGTCATATCTTTGAGGGTCTGTGTTGGATATTGTCCTCCTTTAAAGAAAACAGATTTTTGTTTTAGAAGGCAGTTAATGTACAGATTGATTAGATTAATTTTGAAGCTTTTTAAAAGTTTGAGTCGCTCATGTCTCCCAGCACGATGTGTCTCCTTTGCCACTGGCAGATACGCTGTGCATCTGCATAGGCGTAAAAACCACAGACCATCGCCTGGTTTGCCCTGAAAGCCCCGCCGTGGCAGCTTATATCATTATTGCTGTCTTCATTTTGTGCTTTGGGCACCTGGAAATGTTTCTGTCTTTCCCTCCTGCACTGTGCCATGTTTAAAAATAAATGTGGTTATAAGTTATCCAGTATTTCCCTGCATTTGGAACAGGAGATGGCGTGTAGGTCAGCTCAGTCCACTGTATTCCCAGAGGTCTCCTCAAATTAATGTTTTTTAAACCCCATCTGTGGTAAGTGCTACTAAGAAAGGCTTAGCATCAGGAGCCTGTGTGTGTTTGAAGGGTAGGGGTGCAAAGGAGGGTTCCCTGAAGAAGCGGTGTATTTCAAGGCTAGGTCTGCAGGTAGGGAAGCAACGCTTTCTCGTGTCGATAGAACAACAGATGCAAAGTTCCTGAGGCAGGACGGAGCTCAGCACCTTTCAGGGCCGGAATGAAGGCCAGTGAAATTGGAACTCAAGAAACAAGGAGGCAGTTGTTATTAAATGAGACACGGTGAGGCAGATAGTTGCTGGATTGTGGAGGAGCTTGTTGGCTAGGTTAAGATATTTGGATTTTATTTTGCCTTCCCCATATCTTCTCTTTCTTCTACCTATCAGTTCAGGTAGTGTGAAATTCTCGTGCATGGAAATTCCTATCTACATGTAAAATGTTAACAAGTCCTTACAGTCACTGTCTAGGGACTGGCTCTGTCCCTTCTAGAAATACAGCTAAGTATCCAATTATAAAACAATCTGAGGTACAAGGTTTTTTTTCCTAAAGTGATACTTTCAGATAAACAGAATTTTTTCATAGAAAATATGAGGAAATAGAATAGATAGTTTAGTCATCAACAATAGTCTTTTTGTCATTCCTTTAATAGACAGTTTTTATTAGGTTATGAGATGCCAATTTATTAATACAAATTTATACTTTTGTGCCTGTCTTAGAATTATTCAAGCTGAGATTTAATTGACCATAAATAACCTGGCCCTTTTTGAAAATCTGTTTAATGAAACCGTTGAAGGCAGGTGGATGCTATGCTTATTTATTATGCTGGGCAAATAGAGATTATCTTTACTTTCCTCTCCTTGGAAATCTGGTTCGGAAATCATAGCCACATTATAAAGTGTAAATCTTTGAGATCCCTTATGGCCATAGAAATTTACTATAATGAAAGGTGTCAGAGCACTAAATAAGGATTAGCTCCTATGATAGGTAAGAGAATCAATGCTTTGGAACTAGCATGATCTCGTATTCTGGCCATTGTATTGGGAAGTTTTCAAATGATTTGAAGAGTATGTGTGGATGGGGAAAAACATGTCTCACTATTAAAATGATAGTGCTATTTATAACTAAATGAGAAAAAATATGAAAATACTATTTCATATTATCTCCCTTGTAAGGAAAAATCCTTTAATCATTCTTCAGTTTATGTGAATATATATATATATATATATATATATATATATATATATATAT
Organism: Tadarida brasiliensis; assembly: GCA_030848825.1. NCBI lineage: Eukaryota > Metazoa > Chordata > Mammalia > Chiroptera > Molossidae > Tadarida > Tadarida brasiliensis. The sequence continues at coordinate 66,057,028 of CM061257.1, forward strand.
ATATATATTAAACTTGTCTGTTTATTCCACTTAAATATACAGTTACTTACTTGTCTGAAAATAGAATTGCAGCAGAACTTTTTGCTTTTTTTTTTTTTTTTATCCTCACCCGAGGACATTTTTTCATTTTTTGTTCAGATAGAGTGGGAGGGAGAGAGAGGAAGAGAGAGAGAGAGAAACATCCACATGAAAGGGACACATCGAGTGGCTGCCACCTGCACGACCAACCAGGGCCGGGGACAAACTGCAACCGAGGTACATGCCCTTAGCGGGAACCGAACCCGGGTCTCTCTGGACTGCAGACCGACTCTCTAACCGCTAAGCCAAACCGGCCAGGGTGCAGCAGAACTTTTTGAACTAGCTTGGTAGAACATTCCTGTCTCACAAAGGGTAGTGACTCAAGTACGCACCCAATTCACCAGAGTAGTGTAAATTACATACTTTAAGTAATTGTCCAAACTCTTAAGTTTCTCAAGTTACAACTTTCAATAATACATTTAGTGTAACATTTATGAGTTTTGCTTTTAATCTTACTCAGAACCTTTGTTATTTTGATACTTACAGACTGAGAAAGACCCATAGTCTCAATTTGACTTTATCTAAATGTTACAGAACTTAAAAGACTTGGTCAGCATCATAAGCAAGGAGACAAGTGTAAATATCACTGAACAATTCTACTGAAGATTCATGGAGTTAAAATGAGAGGGTGAACTGTATATAACATGAGTTCATAGGCAATTTACATTGTTTTTATTTGCAGTAATTATGATGATTCATGAACCCCTGTTTCAGGCCTAGTCTCTTACTTTTTTTTTTCCCCCCAAGTTAAGGGACTACCTTTTGTGATATAAAGAACATTTGTTCAGTTTCCTGAAACTGTAACAATTCAGAGAGTTGGCAGACAGCCATGTATCCCAAAGTGTACAATTGTATCACCTGGTGAATCCTGCTAATACCGGAACAAAAGAGACCTGAACCTAGCTCTGCCCTCTGGGCTTATTAGGGGTTGTCTGTGCTAGAGGAAACCAAGGCTCCACATTAGAGATTTTCTCCTTTTCTTGTCAACTAAAGGGATGGATATTTTTTTTAGGTGAATTTCCCCAGAGACACATGGGTAATTTGGCCCAATAAAATTCTATTGTTGCTCTGGCCGGTTTGGCTCAGCAGTTAGAGCCTCAGCCCGTGGACCAGAGAGTCCTGGGTTCGGTTCCTGCTAAGGGCACGTACCTTGGTTGCAGTTTGTCCCCGGCCCTGGTTGGGGTCGTGTGGGTGGCAACCACTCGATGTGTCTCTCTCACATGGATGTTTCTCTCTCTCTCTCTCCCCCTCCTCTCCCTCCCGCTCTATCTGAAGATAAACTCAAAAAAAAAAAATGTCCTCGGGTGAGGATAAGAAAAAAAAAGTCTATTGTTAAAAACATCGATATTCAAAATATTTAACAGTTGTAAACCCGTGGCAATGATCAGTCAGAAAGACTGTGACCACAGAGAGAACAGCATGGCTCTGCTGGCCAGTGCAGCCGAATAGCAGCCCCGTTTGACAGCCCACTTTACCGTCTCAGCCTAATTAAGAACGGTTTTGATTACTGTGATCTTGTAGCCAACTGTTTTTCATATAGAAGTAAAATGTTTCGAGATTACAAATTCATGTGAACAAATATTAGTTGTGCCCTGGCTGGTTTGGCTCAGCAGCTGGAGTGTCGGCCCTTGGACCAAAGGGTCTCAGGTTCAATTCTGGTCAAGAGCACGTACCTGGGTTGCAGGATCAACCCCCAGCTCCAGTCGGGGTTGTATAGGAGGCACCCAGTCAATGTGTTTCTCTCACATGGATGTTTCTCTCTCTCTCCCTTCCACTCTCTCTAAACATCAATGGAAAAAAATACTAGTTGTTATTTTTTTGGTATCAATTACTAAGAAGTTAATTCTGGTGAGTCTCTTGAGGTCAGTGACTCAATCCTATTACTCTCTGCAACTTCAATGGACACAACGACACAGCATAGATGTCTCCCATCATTTTGGAAATGTGGCATCATTCTGTCTTGTAGAAATTAAGAGTAGATCCAAATTTTTCAAATGGAAATCAAATGGCTAACTTTATCTTCTGAATGCATTGCTGTATGTAGCCCATTCTTAATTCTCTGACAATGGCGGAGATCTTTAGATTTTTAAGTGTTAAATTATAATTCTCAGAACCTCAGTAAATTCCTAAAACTAGTCATAGAACTTCACACTAGCACAATTTCTGAAAGTTAGCACAGTACTTCGCCCATAGTCAGCCATGAAAAAATGTTAGCTATGGCTTTTTAAAATTATTCCATTATATATATATATATATATATATATATATATATATATATATTAGGTATAGTTAATATTATTTTTACCAATGATTATACTTATGAAGACAAATATTTGAGTGTGATCCAAAATGTGTTTTTTTAACTAATTATTCCAATATTTTGCAAATTAAATTATACTATTTGCAAATAATGAAATTTGATTAAAATTAACTGAGGATATATTTTTTTATTTGCATCCTTTGCCTGATCTTGGTGGAAAGTTCCAAGGCAACTTTTGTTGTTTTTTTCTTAATTTAGGTAACTAAGTAACCTTGTCATATAATTTAAGAAATAATATACATAAAAGCTATTGAATTAACTTTCCAGGTAATTTTTAAGCTATTTTCAGAACACCTTTGTATGAAGTTTCTTTTTCAGTGATTCCTGTTGACTTTCAACATTTTTAAAGGGGTTAAATAAATGTACATACACTGTTCTCATGTGTAAATGAAATTCTAGCGGAGGGGAGGAGGGATCACTTTTTATAACAGTGATTGTCATTGAATCTTACCATTGTTAATCTTAAAAATAAAAAAAATAAAAATAAAACGGCCAGTTATTTTACCAGCCAAAAAAATGGGCTTATTCAGGAAAACAGAGCATTGCAATTTGGGACAAGCATGCTAAAGCAAAAACCATAGACAAGTCCAACAAACAAAGAAGAGGGACTTCACTTTATAGAGAAAAACAGTAAGTTCAGAGGGGTGCTTTGAATGGAAGTCCATTGGAGGAAAATGAGAGTTCAGGGTGGTAATCACTTTCAGTTGGCTGAGATGGGGGTTTTCCCCCTGGCTGGGCTTGTTGCTGGTCTGGGAGAAATCTTCCTTCCTGCTGCTGAAGTAGTTGAGACACTTCTTGTTGGGGAATGCAATGCACCTCTCTTCCTGTTGGGTCTGTAATTGATGCTTCTTCCTGTTGAGGTGTGTAATTGACATCCAGTGTTAGTACATAAGGGCTCCTCCTTCTGGCCTCCCTAACTTCATTTTACAAGAGGTTTTCTTGCCCTGGCTGGTTTGGCTCAGACCTTGGAGCATCAGCCTGCGAACCAAAGAGTTGCAGGTTCAGTTCTGGTCAAGGGCATGTACCTCGGTTGCAGTTCGATCTCTGCCCCTTGTCGGAGTCAGCCAGTCGATGTGTCTCTCTCACATCGATGTTTCTCTCACTCGCTCTCCCTCCCTGCCTCCCCCTGTATCTGAAAATCAATAGAAAAACATCCTTGGGTGATTTATAATAAATAAATAAATAAATAAATAAATAAATAAATAAATAAATAAAAGAGGTTTCTTTATTCAGTTTCATACCACTAAATTTTCGATTGACCTATTTCATAATTTTCACAAAAAGTCTCAGAGTTATTAAAGATGAATAGGAGGAAATGTGAAGGTCACAAGGAAATATTTTCTAGCTACCACTGACATTGATGGACAACTTGGAAAATACTGCTGTGAATATGCTACATTGTAATTTTCATTTATTATTTTTCTCATTAGGAACCTCTCACTGAAATTAACGAAAGACATTGATCAGGAAGCCAGGTGTTCTCACATTAGCCGAATGCCCAGCAGTCCATCTGCAGACTGGCCCCTGCCAGGTGTGGAAGAAAATGGAGGCCTAGATTCTCTGCCGTTCAGACTGATGTTACAGGACTGCACAGCCGTCAAGACATTATTATTAAAGATGAAGAGAGTTCTTCAAGAGGTAATGGCTTACTCTGAAATTAATGTCTTTCAGTGTTGGTAGACAGTCAAGTCTGTAGACCTGGTTGGTCTCTGCTTCTGTCACTAATTAACTGCATGACACTGGGCAGGGATCAAGGATTTGGAGTTCTGCTTTAGAGGTACTCTTCAGCTCTAAAATTTTCATGTTCTGTGAAGGAATTGAAAAAGAATAATTGATACCGAGCCTGGGAAAAATGAGATAAAGAGAAATAGGTATCGGTAGCAATGTTTATATGTTGTTATAAAGCCAATGAGAGACATACTAAATGAACTTCACTTTGAAGGTACTGAGGCTTTGTTTATATGATACAATACAAGTTTAGTCATTTAGTCCTAATAAAAATCAATCCAGTAAAATGTAATCTGAATGTTTAACTGATTTTTTTCCTGTGGAATACAGTTGCCCTCCCACAGCCTGTGCTCATTTAGATGATGAGTTAGTCAGGAAGATAGATAATGGATTCTTTCACCTTTCTGTCCAGGATTCAACTATTCTTTAGATTCAAGTAGGTTACAGTTTTATATTTATAATTACCCCAGTTATTTTCTTTCAGGGATTTTTATAAAAAGTGTATACATTAGAACTCAAGAAGACAGTCTGAGATTTCTAACTTCAAATCCAGTGAATTTTTATTACATCCCGTTATTGTTCACTTGATTTCTTTTCATTGATAGGAGGTACTAATAACTGGTGGGAAAAGAGAAATGAATAGTAGTATGGTTAACCTTACAAGGATGATCACTGACGATTGCTTTTCTAACACTTTGATAATAGTAAGAAGAATTCTAGCAGCTACCACTAGAGGCCAGAATGCAATCAGAAAGAAAGAAGGATATTTAAGAGAAATAAATTTGACAGACTATTGAGGGCACTCAATCATGTGTTCTTATCAGCTGTTAAAGCAAAAATTGGAAGAGATTTCTACATCCATACCAGTTACTATTGCTCGGTGGTCTTTTTGTGTAGAATGTATACAGCAGTGTACTTATACGTGATCACTGTTAGAATTTCAGGGATTTTAAGAACTGGCAGTTAAGCATAGGCATAAAAATTGAATTACATACACCTTCAATGAAACAAATTATATTTTAACAGCATAATCAGAACTCAAAACTCGTTTTTTATTTATTGCACTATATTTTACTATTAACTGTAGTCATGAGCTTATTTATATCTACTGGATCTATGTGTAGAAATCCTGTATGACAGCTACTGTGCATATTTCCCAACTGCAGCTTCATTTAGGTCATTTTGGTAGCTTGAAATCATTCATATGGGAGTATGATGCCTCAGAAAATGGCAAACACTATATATTAGGGCTTTTACTTTTTGGTGAGTCTTTTGTTAAACACTTACCAACACACCATTTTCTGAATGGCTGTATTGTTTCTACGTTGACAGCATAAGCATTTCCTGCACTTGTGGCATCTCCCTGACCTTTGGCTTAACGTGCAGTCTGAACCTCTTTGAACAAGGCAAACATAATAACAGCTGTTATATTAAAAGATATTAATCTCAAAGTCAGTAACTTTCCGCTATTGAGCTTCCTTCCTCTCTCTTTGCTCTAGATTTTAATTTAAAAAATTAATACAAGTAAAGGGAAGTAGAAGAACTGACAGGAAGAGCCAGGAGGCTTTCTTAGGGTCCTTAATTTTATAATTTAAAGTTATTTAGTGATAGTCTCTGTAAAATCAATGTTCAGGATATACTGAGATTGTTTTTATTCTTATCTGTTTTCCTTCATGAAAAAGTGTTTGAAGAAACTGAAGAGAATTGATTCTTCAAGCTGATGTACAATGAGCAATAATTACATCTGTTGGTTAAGCCCATTCAGAGAGCAGGGGTTCTTAATTCTTTGTGGTCAACAAGAAAAGCAATATTGTGTTTAGTGTAGACAAGTGTTCTAGTAATTAGATGTTCATAATAGATGCCTTTAAAGAAAATGGTTTATTGAAATGTTTTTTTAAACCAGGAATTTTCAAATGGAAGTTCACATTTCATTACTGTATTTGAGTTGAATACCAACTATTCATTTTAGATTAACAATACCTTTTTGATATAGAACAATAGTGTTTATTCCTATTTTATGAATTTATTTTTTATGATACATAGTAATCTGACTCTTTTGTATACAGATTATTTTTTAGCTGCAGAAGAACCCAGTTATTTGATTTTTAAGATAAAAAAGTAATTAATGAGTTTAATAAATTACACTAGAAAATGGTGCTCAGTTGACACCTGAGATTTTAATTTTAAGGTGGGTTAAATGTGAATGATCTGAATCTAATCTCACACTCCCAATTTTGCCTCCCTTCTTTGAAGATCAGTTGCTATTATTAAAATGCACCTATATATTCCCAACATCAACTTCTTTATTTAAAACAAAAAGAAAAAACAAAAAAAAAATGACTTTGGGTCCTTAGAAATTCTACTGTCACTTTAGTATTAATGATAAAAGAAGTAACTATAGCAACGGAGACATTTTTTCCTCTTTTGCTAATTTTTTTAAAAACATGATTCCATTATCTATAAAAGAAGAGGATGTTTAATATCTACAGAGATAGTATCTGTTATAATGTTTCCTTTTCGTTTGCTCTGTTCTTTTATAACCTCGTCTCAGAAGTAACATACCATCCCTTTTGTTTATTGGTGACAACAACCTTGACTCAGCAGGGGAAGGCCTATACAAAGGTCCAGCTCCCAGGAGGTGGGGGACACGGCCCTTCCTGGAGGCTGGCTACCGCATTCTACCCTCTGGCCCCGCGATGCACCTCTCACAGTGCAAAGTACACTTACTCTCTCCCACAGAATCATTCCATGACAGCATCAGCTGAAAGTGCAGAGTCTTATCCTGAAGCACATGCTGTTGTAGATGAGGCTTAAGTACAGTGACTCATACAGTTCTTCATTTGAAGACTGTGAATGAATGCCCGGGTCAGCAGCTTCTTGGTCAGGACTTAAAGCCTGAGAATAATTCTCCATGGCTTTTACTTCCTCCCTCTGTGCTCTCCGTTCTACCCTCCCAGTCATCCTTTCTTTTCATGTAAAGTTAGCACATCTTTACAGCTGAATAGTTTTCTCATCCTTATCTGTGCTTGTAGACATTGGTATCCAAGGCCTCTTTCAAGTGTGTACTTTCTCCTTCCCTGTAAGTCCAAACTACAACATGATTCTGCAAATATAATTCACTTAAATTCTTTTGGGATCTCTTGTGAACCTTATTAGGAATTCACTCTGTTAGACAAAAGCCACATCCCCAAATCTCTTCAAGATAAGTCCTTTTTAAACTGATGGGCAACACTTTAAGAGTTAATACTTTTGTCAGGTGAGAAGATTTGTGAGACATACCCTAAAACCTTTAACTAAAGGCACCTTTCAACTGACTGAACTTGGTACTCTGCAGCACTTTTCATCTTTCAGAATAGCTCTACATAGTCTACATTAATTTCTAAGGCCATACAAAGCATTTATATCTGGGTTGGTGTAGTTGTTGCATAGGTCCCCCCTTTTTTTTTTAATAATTTTTTTTTCCTTTATTGATTTCAGAGAGAGAGGAAGTGAGAAGGAGAGAGAGATAGAAACATCGATGAGAGAGAACATCGATTGGCCGCCTCCTGCATGCCCCCCACTGAGGATCGGGCCCACAACCTGGGCATGTGTCCTGACTGGGAATCGAACCGGCGACCTCTTGGTGCATGGGTTGACACAACCACTGAGCCACACCGGCCGGACTAGGTTCCCATCTTTAATACAGCTCACCAAATTATACACTTAACATGACAGCACTTGGAATGTCATCACGTAACTGATAGTATCGCTGTTAATGATGTCATTCTGTGGAATTTTTGTTCTTCCCCTGGGAGACCTGTAAATGGTAGGGCACTATTGTCAATTCTTACAAATTGTTGTTAGAGCTTAGACCTCCCCCCCTTTCCCTGTTTCGTTTTTAGAATAAGTTACAAAAAATTAACAATGTATCACTGTCTTCATACGCAACAATGGATCCCATTGTATACGCCCTGAGGAAACTTGGGGTCTTAGGTTTACTGAGAATGTATAGCTTCTGAATAGGAATATTCTGCCTGCATAAGGCCTGGCTCTTTGTGAAGGGATAAAACCGGTCTGGAGAATAGATTGGAAGGAGAGGGTAGCATAGATCCATGACTCTTTTGCTATGAAAGCAACCTTAACTATCAACAGGTCTCTGGAAAATTCTTCCCTGAACTCCAGCCCCATTTCACTCAGTCCCACTGGAGGAAGTATATTAGAGTGGTAAGAATCACAGGTGTTTGGAATCATGGACACTTAGATGTGATTCTCCCTTCTACCACTTACTCTCTGCTACAAGTTGATTAAGGTTTTGAGTCTCTATCTCATCATGGGCAATATTACTAACTATCTCATAGGGCTGTTTGAACAAGTAAACAATAAAATGCATGTAACAGGTTATCACAGTGGGAGTGTGGGGTAAGTATCCGTGAACAGGAGCTATAGCCATGATCTTGGTAGTGTGATTATTACTGTGTTTATATTTGATATTTATTAAACACTTGGAAATATGCCAATACATGTTCTTTAATAGGACAGAGTCTTGTACTTATTGAATAATTGAGTATTAATAATTGTTAATAAAGGCCAAACTAGCTGAAACTCAAAGTAGAAGTATTGCTGCCATTTATGCTTTTCTGGGCTTTCAACTGTGGCAGCACATTCAACCTGACATTCTTTGGCAAAAGAACTACTACAAGTCAATATCAATTAAATTTCCTGTTTACAGTGTAAGAAAGGTTTTTTCTGAGTGAGAAATCATGGTGACCATGGTGGCAGCAGCGGAGAGACAGAAAAGGGAAAAGATGTGTGACACGTTTGGAAGTAATGGCCACAGTACTTGCTGGTGCATTGGCAATTGGAAGACAGAAAGAGAAAAATAAATGGATAGCTGAGAGTTGCAGTCTAAGCAATGGGCAGATGTCATTGCCATTTTCCAAGACTGGGAAGACTAGGAAAGGAGCAACCTGTGTGAGGCAGGAAGGAAACAAGTGTTCTGTTTGGCAAGGTTAAAGTTCAGATGCTTATTTAACATGCAAGTGTATGTGTCAAAGAGAAATTTGAATGAATTTGATTGCAAACCCAGAAAGATTCCATTTGAAGGTATGGAAGAGAGATCTTACCTCTAAAACCAGGATGGGATACTCCAATGTTCAATGATCAGATATTCAGGAAAAAGACTATCCAATATGATGAGAAGAACACTAATAGTGTAGTGTCAGGAAGCTATGAGAAAACATTGCTTCAAGAAAACCAAGTTAAGGCACGGCGCTGAGAAGTAAGTATGATACGGAAAGATAAGCAATCATACATTGATCAACTCCGAAAGCGTATTACCTAGTACGCTTCAATATGTAAGATAACATATAAACCAAAACCTAGAATAGAAATAGTAATCATTTCCAGGTGGTTCTTAGTTGTCAAATTATTAATTCATTTCTTTACAAGACATTGGTCTATGCATTTTAAGGACATGAAAATGGATACTGTATGTCTTGAAAGAATTTTTAAAATATCTTTTCAAGTAAAGCATGTTTTTGTTTTGGAAAGAGACTATAGATTTTATTAGGTTAATTAACAATGATAACCAAAAGTTCATTTTACATAAGAGTACCCTCCACATTGAGATATTATGTTTCTTTTTAAAAAAAGGATTTATATTACTTAAGGTTATTGCTCATCCTGCAAAGGCAATCTAGCAGAGTGATCACGATATCGTAGCCTGAGTAAGAGCATACTGCTCAGATTTAAATTTCAGCTCTCACTAGGTGCATGTGACTTTGAGCAAGGCGCTTAATCTCTCCATGAAAATCTGGTCTCTTCCAGAAGTGGAATTACTAGGTTGAGTGCATTTTCAAAACTACTAGATACTATCAAGGTTTCTCCAAAGTGTGTACTAAATTACTCTCCCAGCAGGGCATAGTATATTCATTTAATAGAATGCCTTATGTTCATGTATCACCATTTTCCACAAAGAATATTTTGTTTTCCTCTGTATCTCTCTGACTGTGGAAGTTACAGAAATATTTTGGCTACTTCTTTGCTGTCAATGTATCTTCTGATGTTTATTTGATGTGGAAATAAAAACGGAGTGGTATCTCCATGAGAAAGCACTTGCCTATCAGACAGAGAATTCTTTCCTGGTCAGTGTACTTCCATTATCCGCTAGTCATGTGTATTATTTTATTGCTTGTTTAAAAACAAAACAAAAAAAACAAACAAAGAACAACTGCAGCCCACAGTATTAGCAATAAATACCACTCTCATTGTACCTGAATGCTGTGGTTATTTGTGTTATAATCATATTCAATAATTTATCAAATAATCACTAAATGGTTTTGCTATGCATGTCTGACTTTCAATTTTCTTCATGAATCCAGCATTAATGTGTCGGTTTAATACAACTCACATACTGTTATGTAATTATATGAGCTGGTTTTGGCATTGAGAATTTCAGGCTGCAAGGTGGCAGATATACAGCAGATGGCACCCTGCCGGCTCTCCAGGGGGTATTTAGACTGTTAGGGACTTCTGGCAGGGGAGGGAGGGAGGGAGCAGAGAGCGCTGAGCGAATGGTACTGTGGAAAGCCTGCAATTGTGTTCCTCTGAGACACATTTTGACTGGAATGAGTTGTGTTTCTATTTGAAAATCAGAATCAAAGCAATATGTAACTACAGTGAAAACATGCCTATTTTAATCACCGGGTGTATGAAAGATGGTGGTGCAGATTTAGATAGCATAATGCAGTTGTTTCAGAGTGATATAAACCTTAAAGTATCCGCATGTTTACAGATGAGGAGGAGTGTTTCAGCATCCTGACTCATGTAGACGGAAGCCAGTTATTCCTTAACTATTTCGTTTTAACCTTGATGAAAATGAAAACTTGGCAAAACTATTGACTTTATTTTAGCATACATTTACTAATATAAATACGGATGTTTACTATTTTAAATGTAGGTTTTAATAGATTATTTTCTGTTATTGCTTTTCAAAGTCAAAGTGGACTCTTTGTTAATAAAAACAAAATGACTCAAATTATATTTAAAACAAACACTGGTGAAAACAAATAGATTTATAGTTGACCCTTGAACAATGCTGGGGTTAGGGACCCTGACCCCATGCAGTCTAAAATCCACGTATAACTTCTGACTCCCCCAAAATCTTAACTATAGTCATCCCTCAGTATCCGTGGGAACTGACCCCCGTGGATACCAAAATCTGGTGTGCTCAAGTCCCCTATATATAATGGCATAGAAAAGCATATACTTTGCCCTGTGCATTCTCAGTCTCCCAACCCTGGAATGAAAATACTGTTTCGATCCGCAGTTGGTTGAATCATAAGATGCAAAGCCTGGAAACATGGGCTGACTATATTTATTGAGAAAAAAACTGCTTGCTAGTCTATATATAACAACTCAACCAAATTGTAATAAGAAAGCAGTGTTATGACATAAACAAATGAGCAGAGCTGGACTCCCACAAAACTTTATGTAAAAAACGGGCAGCAGGCCAGATGCGTTTTTTGTCCTGGGCCTGTCATCATAGCACTTTACAGTACGGTGATTCGAGTATCCTGAGAAGGCAGTTCAGAGCATTCATTTTGAGAGTGAGGATTCACCGCCTAAATCCCATCTCTTTGCTTATTAGCTGAATGACCCTAGGAGATAATAATATTAACATATCACTTAGGTTTGTAGAGAATGTTAAATGTGTTAACATGCCTAAAATGCATGAAACAGCCCGCTGGAGTGGCTCAGTTGGTTGGGCATCATCCTGTGCACCAAAGGATGGCAGATGCGATTCCTGCCCAGGGCACATTCCTGGGTTTCAGGTTCAATCCCTGGTCGGAGCACCTGCAGAGGGCAGCCAATCGATGTTTCTCTCTCACATCTCTCACATCGATGTTTCTTTCTCTCTCTTTCTCCATTCCTCTCTCTAAGCATATCCTTGAATGAGGATTAAAATAAATAAAATAAAAAAGATAAAATGCATGAAACAGTGTTTGACACATAGCAATATGGAATATGTATTAGTTATTATCACAAAGTCTGAGGACCACGAATGAAATAAATATCATGGATATTCCACTAGGCAAAAACCTGAATTCACATCTTAGATCTGTAACAATTTAGGAATATTATATTATTCATGTTTATTGCATTTCTTTGGTGAATTTTAGGTTTCCTCACATATAAGAAGAAGATAAAAATTCTTATAAGTTGTATTATGAAGATTAAATTTAAATTGTATTGGCAAAGGAGAGTTCTACATAAATATTAGCTCCCTTCTCTCCCCTAATGTTTGCTGAAATAAAAGTCTGGTTTAAAATTATTTTCTTGCAGGGAATTCTATGTTACTGAAGTGATTTTCTTAGCTTCTGTTCGCAGCCAACATACCAGCAATTTTAGTGCACCTCCATCTTTCCCCAAACAATTTAGCTTTCCCTCAAGGTGGCACTTTGTTTAAAACATTATTTTAATAATGTAATCAAAGATGAAATTTAATTATTATTCACTGTTACCTTAATTATATTATGATATGTATTTCTTATTTAGGGCTTTGAGAATAGCTCACAGTCAGCGTATTGCTTTGTTTCATTTAACTCTTGAATATCTACCATGGCTTGTGCACGTGGTTATGGGTAAGGTGCGGTTGAATTCAGTATCTACAGAAAGTTCTCTGTTCAAATATGCTGCTATTGCACTGGAACCCCAAGACTGTTTGAAATCTGATTTTCTAGTATCATAAAGCTTCTTCATTTACTACACATTATTGGAAAAAAGTTATTTAATGATTTTAGAAATTTTCTTGACTGAGGATATGTCAAATTTAACTGTCACTGGAAAGATAATCGCAACTTGTAAATATTCCTGAATTGTTTCTTCTGGACATTTCTCCTTATTTAACTATTCATCTTACTGGAAAATTGCTTAGTACCTACCAAAGTTATATTTTCTTTCCTTCATGAAACATTCGGAAAAGAAAACGATTTTTGGTAATGAATAGTGGGCAAAAAGACACTTAATATTACTGTGGATACATATAACTGTATGAACCATAGGCCAAGAAACTGCTGGCATTGATTTTGGGAGCAAAAATCCTACAGATAACATCTTCATCTCTGTTCATACAGCAAATATAGGAATTTATTGTTGAAACATAGTCATACAATGTGGTAACTCAAATGTGTATTTGAGAATACTGTAATATTAGAGAATGGAAGAGATACCAGGTATTTATGTGTATGTGTGTGTGTGTGTGCGTGTGTCCATGCATGTGTGTGCAACTGCACAAGTGCTAATGTGGGTTATGGATTGTTGAGTGTATGTATTTACATGTATTAGGGTTGGGACCCTGGCCAGTTAGGGCAGTCAGTTAGACAGTCATCCTTATACATCAAGGTGCCAAGGTTGCGGGTTTGATCCCTAGTCAAGGCACATGCAAGAATCAACCAATGAATGCATAAATAAATTGAATATCCAATACATGTTTTTTTTCCTCTCTCTCTCTCCCTCCCTCTCTTTCCCTCTCAAATCAATCAATATTTTTTTAAATAGGTCCTACAAGCAATTACCTTAAATGTATAGTAATCTTCCTTCTTGTCAGATTAGATTTGACCCTGTTAAAATCCACACAACCTTTCCAAAAATAACGAGATGCTCCTAGAAGGCAGCATGCCAGGACATATCACTGCATTCACACTCTTTACTTCTGAGTTATTGTCTTACCTGCTTTTCTCCATTAGATTCACTTAACTTACTGTTCCTATGGGCTTTTGGTTCTGACTTTCACCTTTGTTTCCTGTGCACTGATCTTTCTCCCCTTTGGTAGTAAAGCAAGGGAGAGATTACCTGGAAATGACCTAAGTCTCCCTGTCTTTTTTATTAGCCCTAGGACATTTCATTTTTTACTACCTTAAGGGAATTCTTGGTTTGTTTGGCCAAACAGAGCAGGAGTGATCTGGACTCCACCTTAAATCTCATAAAGTATCTTCTCACACAGGACTTATAATTTCCTAATAGTCTCCAGTTCCTCCCCGACCCCACCACTCACATCCATTTTATTTAAATCACAGCCCAATATAAATGTTTTTTTCCTCCTGATATCTTTCCATCAGTGCTTCTGACATCCATGGTCTCTCAGCTCATCATGCTCCCCCCTGAAATTGAAATCCTGTTCATGGGATAATAAGCAAGCATTTAGCTTTAACAAAGATAACTTATCTTATTTTAATGAGAGTTATTTTCCTTAACACCCACCATTCCTATAGCTGTTCGTGGTAGTTTGACAGCTATTTTCCTGACTATAAACTTATTTGAGGCTTTTACTCACTGTGTACAAAGTGAGTCAAGTTGATAACCGGCCACAAGCGCCATGGAACGTTATGCTGTATAATTACTGAGTGAGAGAAGGTCAGGAGTGGTACCTCTACTCCTGTTTGTGTTAAGGAATAATAAGTATTGATTCTGTACCTCTTCCCCCCCCCCCCCCGCCTCAGATAGATTCATGGGACCATGTTGATCATTTTTAAAGGGCCTTGTAGACATCAAGACTGTTGATTAATTTAGCCACTGATACTATTTCAGACTCTTTATACTCTATCCTGAAAATTGAAACATAAAACATTGGAACACAAAGTAACATAGCTTATTTTTCCCCCCAAAGTATGCTGTGTGTTTATTTGTAAGATAAATAATGTGAATGAAATGGAGTAAATATTTAGTTATAATAAATCACTGTGAAAAATGGGGTCCATTTTGACAATTTAAAAAATAGTATTGATATTTCAAATTGTATATAAACAATTTCTTTAAAAGTAACATTGATTGTAGGATGGGGCATAGGAAAATAACAAGGAAAATCCAGATAATAGTTTATTTTACACTTGGGTAGGACAAGTTCAAATGGACTTATATCATTGTCCTAAGACATTAAGAAGCAAAGTAGAACAAGTTCAAGAAAGAAATCTGGATGAAAAAATAAACATATCAATCAATTAGGAATAACAAATGTTATTTGGCTTATGATAGGTGTAATTTAGGCAAAAAAAAAAAAAAATAATGATACCTGTATTCAGAATCTGAATGGAGAGAGGTAGGCACACTAAAACACTTTTTAAATAAGATACTTTATGTGCTATTTTAATTGTGCGTACATTTCTTTTTTTTTTTTTTTATCCTCACTTGAGGACTTTTTTTTCATTTTTTGTTCAGACAGAGTGGGAGGGAGAGAGAGGAAGAGAGAGAGAGAGAGAAACATCGACGTGAAAGGGACACATCGAATGGCTGCCACCCGCACGACCAACCAGGGCCGGGGACAAACTGCAACCGAAGTACATGCCCTTAGCGGGAACCGAACCCGGGTCTCTCTGGACCGCAGGCCGACGCTCTAACCGCTGAGCCAAACCGGCCAGGGCCATTTCTTAAGATAATTTTTTATTGACTAACTGCTTGAGCTTTATATTTCTTTTTTATATTCTATATTAGGTTTATATGTGGCATTTTATTTTGTAGGCCCCTTACTTTATCTTTTACGATTCACTGTATACAGAGACTCACAGCCTTCTGTTTAGTTTTTCCACAAATGCTATTGAATAACAATCTCTGAGGCTACAAAAAGAAAAAATGAAAAGAGGAAGGAAGGAAAGATAGAAGGAAAGAGGAAAGACAGAACTTGCTCTCAGGAAAGACATATACAAGTTTCTCATATTCAGAAAGTAAAGTCAAGCTTAAAGCTGAAGTCTCTGTGGGTATAGGGCATCATGCAATAAATAAATCCCCCAAATTTTATCTGTTGAAGTCCTGACTCATAATGTGACTGTATTTGGAGATAAGGCCTTTACAAGAATAATTAAGGTTATAAGGATGGGACCCTAATCCATATGACTGGTGTCCTTGTACTAAAAGAGAGATGCACTAGGGATGCACCCACCCAGAGGAAATTTGGACACAGGCAGGCACAGAGAGAAGACCATGTGAAGACACAGAAAGAAGATGGTCATATGCAAGTCAAGGAGGGAGACCTCAGGAAAAACCAAACTCCCCACCACCTTCATGTTGGACTTCTGGTGTCCAGCACTATGACACCACCCAGTTGTTTAAACCACCCAGTCCCTGGTATATTATTATGGCAGCTCTAGAAAACACATATCAATTGGCATCCCAAAAAGAAGGAACCAAGTCAAAAGCAGATTTGATACAGGGAGCCTGATGGCTTTGTCTGTTGCACTTGTACACAGAGGACCATCAAGTTGGTCAGAAAGGAGAAGCTAGCTGCTTGTTCTCACACATTCATCTGTGTGTACACGTGGCAAGAAGGCTCGACAGCTCTGTGCTGGTGGGAGGAGAGGGGCATGCTCCCTGAATGGCTTTACTGTTGGATGACCAAGAGGTTAAGTTAATTTTATGCTACTATTTTGTGCAGAAGCATGTTGTGGAAGTGGGAGTCCTGTCCAGAAAGTAATCTGGTTGCAATAGGCAGGCTTTACTGGAGTAAAGATTGCTGGGGGGAATGAAGGTCAGTTTAGAGGTACCCAGGTTTGAAGCAATAAGAGGGTGGAGCGGGACAGTGTCAGCAGGTATCTGGGAATAAAGAGAGGGGGCTGAACATTGTATCAGAACTGAAATGAAGATATTAATGACTAATTTTGTAGAGGGATAGAGGAGAAAGCACATCAAAGATTGTTCTGATAAACTTGGGAAGAATGGTGCGACCTAACATAAAGGGGGAGATTCAAAATTCTAGTTCTGGAGACAAAATCATGAGCTTGATTTAATGTGTGTTGGATTTGAGGTAGTGGTGGGTTATCCAAGTGGCTAATGCATAGACATGAATAAGCCATCAGCACAGAAGAGGCTAGAATAAAAGGCCATGCATAAAGTTACATGTTTATGATTTTACTTGATTAGATATGGTTAAATATCAGTGTGATTCATTATCCCTCTGTGATTTATAAAGTGGGCAATGATAGGGAAAATTTAGAGAGGAGAAACAAGTGGGACTGAAGAAGATAAGGTATGCAAAGAAGCAGAGTTATAAAAAATTAACAAACACTTGTATGCTTACAGTGTGCCAATGTGGGTATAAGTCGTTGACGAATATTATTCCATCTAATCTTCCTGACATCCCTGTGATAATAGTGTTCTTATTATCACCTCTATTTCATAGGTAAGGACATTCAGATTCAGTGGTTAGGTATTTTGAAGCTAATATTTAAATAGCCAAGAGCTTCAGACCCACACTTTTAACCACTATGTTATGCTACCTCTTCAAAAAAAAAGAAAAAGAAAAAGTATAGCCCTGGCTGGTGTTTCTCAGTGGTTAGAGCATTGGCCCTCAAACCAAAGGGCCGAGGGTTCGATTCCCAGTCAAGGGCGCCTACCTGGATTGCAGGTTTGATCCCCAGCCCTAGTCAGGGCATTTGTGGGAGGCAACCAATCCAGTCAGTTTCTCTCTCACATCTATGTTTCTCTCTCTCTCTCTCTATCCCTGCCTCCTTCCCTTTCTTCTACTCTCTCTAAAAATCAATGGAAAAAATATCCTCAGGTGAGGATTAAAAATAATAATGAAATAAAAAATAATATAATAAAAATTATATTTAAAAGAGCATAGATTTGATAAAAATAAAGGCTCAAAGAGCAAGAAAAGGGGAAGAATTTTTTTTTTAAATCTTCACCCAAGGATATTTTCTCAAATATCTTCAGATAGAGTGAGAGAAAGAGTGAGAGACAGAGAGAGAGAGAGGGAGAGAGAAACATTGATGTGAGAGGGACATACCGACTGGTTGCCTCCTGCATGACCCCAACCAGGGCCAGGGACGAATTGCGGCAGAGGTACGTGCCCTTCACGGTAATCGAACCTGCGACTGACTCCTTGGTCCATGGGCCAATGCTCTAACTGCTGAGCCAAACTAGCCAGGCCAGGGGAATAATATTCTTAAGCAAAAAGGAAAGTGTTATCATAGTCAAATTTTCCACAGAAGTAAGGAGAATAGTTTGTTGGATTAGAGTAAAAATAAAGTCCTTGGTTTAAAAAATGAACATCTTAAGATAATGACAAGATAGGTTTGATTTTAGAATTCTAAGATTTGGGATGAAAATTGTGAGGAAAGGAAGATTATGAATTCAAACAAGTCATTCTTTTAAAAAACCACTGATTTTGAAAGAAAAGAAGGCAGGTAGATCATAGTTGGTGAATGAAAGGAAGCAGTGAATCTCTGGTCCGGTCTCCTCACAGGCTGATCTCTCCTCTTAAGTACAGCACCCCCTTTACACACAGCCTGTCCATGGTTAGCGCTTCTTAGTTTTAATGTTCCCTTTCCCCAGAGATTTACCTACATGTTATTTCCACCACCATTTTTCTAAGTTCCAAAGCTTAAAACTGGGCCCCCACTTAGACACAGCTTGCTTCTTAACCAGTGTGTATCTAAATCCTATTTTCTCTAAAATTTGTTTTTTCTACCTCATTATTTACTTTGCACTTTTATAACCAGTGTTTCTGTTCAAATTGCCATTGCCTTAAATATATGAAATACTACAGCAGCCTCGTCACCAGGAAGCAGTGCTGCAAAGTGTTCGGGAGGAGAAGCTGTTAAGTCACACAGACTTCGGGCAGAATCCCGTCTGTGGCATTTGCGTCCTCGTTCCCTTTGGGGAAGTTATTCAGTGTCTCCAAATTTGTTTCCTCAACTGTAGAAGGAAGAATTAAATAATGATATGTGAGAAAATCAATAAGTACTGCAAAGTAAAAAGAGAGAGAGAGAAATATGTGAGAAGACTAGTAAGTACTGCAGAGTAAAATACATGAGAGAATAACTCTTATCTTTCTCTTCTCTTTTTTAATATAGTGTTATATTTTATCATGCTATTTTTCTTTGAAAAAATTCCAGCAACCCCCTATTTCACAGATGCTAATGTCCAACTCCTCATTTTTTATTCTAAGCTCTTCACAGTGTGGTTCTTCAGCCTCACCTCCCAGTTACTGCCTCTGCTCTGGTTGGTCAGTGTGCCCTTTCCCCTGGGGGTGCCACCTGACTTCTTACTGCAGACTCTTGACATTTCAGTCCCTGTGCCTTGGTTGCCATGCCCTTCTCTCCATCCTCTGCCTGTGCAAATTCTTAACCTTAAATTTTACCTCTTTAATAAGTCTTTCTTGATATTCTTATTGCCTCTTACATACATTGAATCATTCACATCCCTGCACTATAATTTAGTTGTCGCTAAGATCAGTGTGTGTGTTCTCAGCTAGAGACCACATCTTTGTTCCCTGTGTATTTCACAGAGCGCCTGGCACCACTGTGGTAGAAGAGGGCTGAGTAAATGCTCTTCAGTGTATGAAGAGAGTGTGTGGATATTGCAGAGAAGGAAAACAATTTTGTCACAATGAATGTCAATTTTTTTTTTTTTTTAATTTTAACCAAGGTGATGGTATAGGTTCTTATGGTATACTTGTTGGTTATTATAAAATTGAATCCTGGTTTCTGGATTTTACAAGATAAAAAGAAAAAAATAAGATTCATTATTTCTCAATTTTATTTTTTTATGAATTGTTTTACCACTCTCAATAAAAAAAAGAAAAATAAAAGCCCTAAAGCCTTAATAAGCATGAAAAAAGTAAATTGACTATAATGTACATAAACCAAATATTAAAATATTTAATTTTGTATAATTATTTTAGACATTATTAAAGCAGCAGCAAAACCAGCACCCATCGAAGAAACCATTATGCTAAATAACCTAAATGTGTTATAGTTAGTGACAAACCCATGTTGATTCAACTTGGAAGATAGAGATAACATCTCCCTCTAGGGCAGAGGACAAACTCATTTTGACTAGCGTTACAAGTATAATGTCTCCTCTGGGACAATGTTTGGGCACCTTTGAAAGATTGTAATTTTCTAAATTCGGGGTTCTTTATCTGTGACACAGGGTGTGTGCCTCGTCCCCTTGGGTTGCTCCACACAGCCCCCAGTGGAATTTAGGGGGTTGGCTGGACAAGGGGAGCTGAACAAAACATTAAGCTCAAACTGCCTGCTGTGTCCTCAGTAATAAAGTCCCTGTGTCCCTGACCCAAGTCTCCTGCTAGTGAAACTGTTCCCTGCTAATTTATACTGAGTAAAATCTCAGACCTTTCACAGTTCTTTTCAAAGTTTATGTGCCAAGTTTTCTTACTTTAGAAATAATTTACAAATGAATTAAAATTATGAATTTATAAGTAAATGTAATTTCTAAGTAAGTAAATCCAGTAAATTAAATTAAATATATTTAGAAATATAATTTTCTTATTTCCAATGGCTAGGCATGCAGTAAAATAATTCAGCCAATGTGTTAACACTAGTATTAAGACTTTCTCGTTTGGTGGTACCCTTTATATGAATGTTTTCATGTGATTGTAGAAATAGTACTGAGTGAGTTCATCTATCACATTCACCAATACTTTTTCCTCTGAAAATATGAGCTATTACTTTTGAGATAAGTAGTGATCTGTTTGTATACATTACAAGTCTTTCAATTGCTACATGTTTCTTACCAGACAACCCATTTGTTTTGATAAAATAGAGATCTTTGGGAATACAAGTTCATGCTTCTAAAAAATATCTGGCTTTGATTTTCCAGTTACCAGAATTGTGCATGTTTTTTTGTATGTTTGTTTTTATTTTTAATGATAATAGATTACTTATTCTTAAAAGTAAATTGCATAGCCCTGGCTGGTTTGGCTCAGCGGTTAGAGCGTTGGCCCGCGGACCAGAGAGTCCCCGGTTCGGTTCCCGCTAGGGGCACGTGCCTCGGTTGCAGTTTGTCCCTGGCCCCGGTTGGGGTTGTGTGGGTGGCAGCCAGTCGATGTGTCTCTCTCACATTGATGTTTCTCTCCCTCTTCCTGCCTCTCTCCCTCTCGCTCTATCTGAAGACAGATACAAAAATGTCCTCGGGTGAGGATTGAAAAAAAGTAAAGTTAATTTAAAAAAAAAAAAGTAAAGTGCATAGTCATAAATATTGAATACATTTTTATAAAAAGTATATCTTTGTATCTTTGTATCTTGTTGTTTTTATACATTTTCTATGTTGTATCTGTTGGTAAAAGCGTGGGCACGTGAGGAAGGCTGCATGACAAACTGGGGGCAGACGTCGCCTCAGAAGAAATAGGGGTGTAGACAGAGATAGCTGACTTTTCCTTTGCACATCTCAGTGCTCACGTTATTTTCTCTTGTGATGTGAATTTACTGTTTTTATCCTAGAAGGGCAATCCAGTAAAGTTGTTTAATGAAGCAAACATAAGTGTTGAAGAAACAAAAACTGAATTAAATTAAATTAAAATTATGATAGACACCCATGTCAGAATCAATTGGTTATCGTTCTATTTCAGCACAAAAGGATATCAATTCATAAGCCTGAATACATTTTTGAAATTATTTATTTACATAATTTTAGGAGTTCCCAGTACATTTAGCCACCATGGTACCTATTTTGTATTTTATATAATTTGAGGTATCTTGATGGTCTACTTTCCACAAATAATTTTTTTTCTTATTTTAAAATGTATAGAGTGTTACAATTTTATATTTATTTGAAAATATGTAATTCTTTACAGAGATGTTAGTTAATTTGAATCATGAATGATTGTGGGATCTCTTAACTTTTATGTTATGGTATAAAATTGAAGTCAGATTATGTTAATTCATTGAGATACTTTATTCAACAATATTCAATTATTTTTTCAAGGGTTAATATTGTAATTTTCCATAAGCTGTATTATTAAAAGAGAATTTTTATTACTTGAAATTTTTCATTTCTTATATTATTTTTATATCTCACTTTATATGCCATATTTTAATTATTATATTTTTGGTTATCTTAGAGTTTTTTTATATATTAAACATATTTTTGAATATTTAAATATTAGACATATTATTAACATATCTGCATTTTACATTCTAAATATTCATTGTTTCTAAATGCATTGCTGCATTTCTAAAAATGCATTGCTATTCATTTGCATAGCATTGTGTTTAAAAAAATCTGCATACGTCTTTTTTTTTTAATTAAAATTTTTTTTTTAATCCTCACCCAAAGATATGTTTTTTTACTGATTTTAGGGAGAGAGAGAAAGGGAGAGCAACAGAGAGAGAAACATCGATCAGTTGCTTCTCGTACCAACCGGGAATCAAAGCTGCAACCTAGGTATGTACCATGACCAGGAATCCATACCACAGCCTTTTGGTGTACAGGACGGCGCTCCAACCAACTGAGCCACCCACCAGGGCAACATACATTTCTTTTTTGATAGAAGCTCGCTTTCTAGACAATCTTTTCCTATTTATTTATTTATTTATTTATTTAAAAACCATTTATTTAGCCCTTATTACATGCCTAACCCTGTCTCATTCCCTTGAGATACATTTGTCATGTCTCTGTTTTGTGTTTTTCTTTTTTTATTGAATTTATTGAGGTGACATTGGTTAAAAAATTATATAGGTTTCAGGTATACAATTCTACGATACATCATCTATACATTATATGGTGTGTTTACCAACTAAATCATCTCCTTCTGTCACTATTTATCCCTCCTTTACCTTCTTCTACCTCTCCCTACCGCCCTCCCTCTGGCAATCACCATACTGTTGTCTGTGTCCATGAGTCCATTTTCCCTTGCTTAATCCCTTTATCTTTCTCATCCAGCCTCCAACCCCCTCCCCTCTGACAGTTGTCACATGCTGTCGTGAAAGGTAAGGTTATAGTCCCATCTCTGTTTTTAAGTAAAGGAGTCACATCCAACTTAAACTTCTTTGGGAATCTATTGCCACAAAAAATTAGCAAGTATGGGATTGAGTATGGTGCTCTTGCCAGAAAAGAGAGATTTAGAAGAGATGTTTGGCTGGCTAGATCATAGATTTTTGCTGATGGGTGAGGTTGGAGAGGAGGAAGATAACTAAAATTGAGAGTGATTGTCATCAGAAATATCAATTAATTTCAGGAGATAAAGAAAGCAGCACTGTACTTTATAGTTAAATCTTATCAAATGGTAAGCTTGCATATTTAAATTTGGGTTATTTTGCATTTATATTTTATAATAAGTGTTAGATTTCATACACTCTGTTCTGTGCCTATAGATGGCATTAATATTACTATAGTTAAAAGGGTGTTTGATCGCTTGCCTGGTGATTTGAGACAGTGTAACCCAATGATTTTTAGTTTTGTGTATCTTGTATGATACCTAATAGGTTCAATAAAGAATGCAGTGACTCTCTATTTATCGTAGTTATGGATAGTTAATCATAATGGAGTTATATGATAGTATCCTCATATCAGCAGCTCTTTACTAAAGAGTCATGATTTGATGAGGTGAAAGATGCATTTTATGAACACATTTCTGTAGCATATTTTGTGGTGTACTTTATGGCAGGAAAATAACAGTCTAGTGTTTTCATGGCTTTTATGATAGCTTTTGGTTGGTTGGTAAAAGAGAATTTGGAAAGTTTTTATTACCTTTTGTTTCACATTAAAACAAAACATTTTATTTTTTAAACTTTGTTTTTCTGTTCGTCCCATAAAGAAAAAATCTTTTCTGTCTTTTTCTAATATTTGGAGTGCATTTGTGGAACTCTGAAGATGAGTATGATCACACCTTGAAAACAGTGATCTAATCTGGTCTGACTTAAATCTTTCTGTGAAAATCCACTGTGTTCTCAGATGGGTTCTGATGATGTAGGCTGTTTCTTCATAGTTTTCAATTCAGAGTTTTTGTGAGTTCTAGTTTGGGCAGTATAAAGAATATATTTTAATAAAACTTTGAGAGTTGCCAAAGTATAGCTTGAATAAACATGTATTTGGGCAGTTATTCACAATTTAAATGACCAACTGAAAGATAAATTAAACACTTGGTCCAAACAGAGGCATTATTAATTTTATATTATCCGACAATCTTAAAAAATTTTTTAAAAATGATATACCTTACATCCATGAAAATCAAAGGCATAGAAGAGTAAACATCTACAGAATGCACATGACAAGATATTCTAAGAGATTTTGCATAATTATAACATACTTAGCCTTTTTCTTTTATTAATATTCTGCCTCCCCAAGTCTGGAAAAGCTTGCTTTAATTTCTTTTATTCTCAGTTATCCTCCATTGTTTTGACCACTTCTTTATTTCATCTATCTCCGTAATGAGATAAAAAGATATTCAGTTGTTTGATATGTTGGTATTCAAAATTTTCATTTTGAATAGTTTTAAAAATTGTTGTTCAATAAAATAGACTTTTATAAACTCCTTGGAATGTCTAAATGCCCTCAATAAAAGATCGTTATGTCCCTGGCAATTTGGTTTCTTTTGCATCCTATAAATTTCTGAGGGAGATGTATTAAAACCTTCAACTGTGGGCATGGCTGGTGTGGCTTAGTTGATTGAGCATTGTCCCAAGCGCCAAAAGGTTGCCAGTTTGATTCCCTGTCTAGGGAATGCCTGGGTTCCAGGCTCCATCCCTGGTAGGGGGCGTGCAGGAGGCAGCCGATCATTGTTTCACTATCACATCGATCTTACTCTCTCTAAAAAAAATCAATAAAAATATTGAAAAAATAATAAAAACCTTTAACTATTAATATAAAGTTTTTCTATTTCTCTTTTTTCTGTCAATTTTTGTTTTATATATATATATTTTAATCCTCACCCGAGGACATTTTTGCATTTATCTTCAGATAGAGTGGGAGAGAGAGAGGGAGGAAGAGAGAGAGAGAGAAACATCGATGTGAGAGAGACACATCAAGTGGTTGCCACCCACACGACCCTAAGCGGGTCCGGGGACAAACTGCAACCAAGGTACGTGCCCTTAGCGGGAACCGAACCCGGGTCTCTCTGGTCCGCCGGCCGACACTCTAACCACTGAGTCAAACCAGCCAGGGCTGTTTTATATATTTTGAAATAATATTATTGGATTAATTGACACTTTTCTGTATTCTTGTAATTTACATGTGTCTCTAGTAAGTAGAATATAGCTGGCGTTTTTCTCAGACTCCAGATTTTAAAAGCCTTATCTTTTCACTGCAGTCTGTATTTTGTTTGCCTTTAATTAATTACTAAAATATTTTAACTGAAATGTATGATCTTAATATTTGTTTTTCTGTTTTTCTCCCTTGTTGTATGTTTCTTTTTGTATCCCTTTGGATTATTTTTTAATTTTACCATTTGCTATATAACTAATAAAAGAGGAAATAGGATGAATAAAAATAATTAATATATTTATTTTATTATATATTAATTTTATATATAACTAATAAAAGAGGAAATGGGATATATATAACTAATATATATATACTTTATTATATATAATATTTTAAAACTTATTTTAGTAGTTATGCTAAAGATTACAGTATATCTTTGACCTCAGGAAAAAGTAATTTAAGTGAATAATTATATAATTTTTTGTGTAATGTTAGAATTTTAAAACGCTTTTACCAGATATTTTACTATTTTCTTTGAACTTTGAACGTTAAACGTTTCTCTGAGCTTCTATCTGAGATCATTGTTCTAATACTTGACGAACTGTCTTAATATTTGTTCTAGTATGGGTATGCTGGTGATAAACTCATTCTATCTCTGTCTCTCTTTCATTCTTTTTTCCCCTAAAATGCCTGTTTCAATTTATTTTTATATATATATATATATATATATATAATTTTTTTTTTTTGTCTTCACCTGAGGACATTTTTGCATGTATCTTCAGATAGAGCAGGAGAGAGAGAGGGAGGAAGAGAGAGAGAGAAACATCGATGTGAGAGAGACACATCAAGTGGTTGCCTCCCACACAACCCCAACCGGGGCGGGGACAAACTGCCCTTAGCGGGAACCTAACCTGGGACTCTCTGGTCCGCGGGCCGACAATCT
This sequence comes from Tadarida brasiliensis, assembly GCA_030848825.1. NCBI lineage: Eukaryota > Metazoa > Chordata > Mammalia > Chiroptera > Molossidae > Tadarida > Tadarida brasiliensis. The sequence goes on from CM061257.1 coordinate 66,083,010, forward strand.
AACTGCTGAGCCAAACCGGCCAGGGCAGCATATATATTTTTAAATATGTTTTTATTGATTTTTTAGAGAGAGAGGAAGGGAGAGAGAGATAGAAACATTGATGTGAGAGACAAACATAGATCAGCTGCCTCTTGCACGCCCCCTACTTGGAATTAAGCGCACAACTCGGGCATGTGCCCTGACCAGGAATCAAACCGGGAACTCTCAGTCCACAGGACAATGCTCAGTCCACTGAGCCACACCGGCCAGGCTATTTTTAAGCATATTTTGAATGGATATAGAGTTCTATGATTGCAGTTATTTTTACTTTTAGCACTTTTACTTTCTGGCTTTCATGCTGGTGAGATTTTCCTTTATTTTTAGAAAATAATGTGTCTTTTCTCTGACTGCTTTTAACCTTTCTTTTTCTTCGGCTTTTAGTAATGTTATGGGCCTTTTTATGGAATTTTGTTTTTTCTGCTCATTTTTCTTGTGGTTCAAATCTGTGGCTAGATTTGAAACAATCTGATCCAATATCTCTTCACATATTGCTTCTTTTGCCTGGCTCCTCTTTTTTACTTCTAAGATTCCAATTACAAATATGTTGTTGCTTCATCATATACCATCTGTCTCATCCTTTTCATTGTTTTTTCTCTCCAGGTTTCATTCTAATATTTCATCTGACCCATGTTTCACTAATCCTCTCTTCAGCTGTATTGAATTTAGTGCTAACTCTGTCTAATGATATTAAGTTTCAATTAGTGTATCTTCCAATCATTTGATTTTTGTATTATAATTTTTAATTCTCTGCTAAAATTTTCCATCTTGCCATGTATTTTCTTGAACATATTAATTACAATTATATTACAATCCATGTGTTGTAAGTCTATATCTGGACCTCCTTTAGGTTTGTTTATATTATCTGGCTATGTCTTCATTATTTACTTATTTGGTTCTCTTTCCTGGTAGAGCTGTTAATGTTTAATTAAATGACAGGGTGAATTTAAGGATCTGGATTTTATTATCTTTGTGCAGAAAAGATTGACTTTTTTTTTTTTTTTTTAAGATCTTGGTATTTCATCTCAATTCAGTCAGGGATTGGAATGATTTCAAGATGGACATGAGTCATTGGAAACTTAGTGGGGTTAAAAATGGAAGGAAACGGGGAGGGGAGGGAATCAATGGGGGGAAAAGGGGGGTCATCTGTAATGCTTTCAACAATAAGGATAAAAAAGAAATGGAATTAAAGACAGAAATTTCCCCATGACCATGACCTCTCTCCTTGGGAGCTGGATTCCAATGTTGTCCTCTTAACACAGTCTCGCTGTTGATAACTCTGCTTAAGATATTTCCTTCTCGGCCATTGCTTTCTGCTCAGTTTTTCAGGTTTTACTTTCAAATTGCCAAATGACTCTGAAAGGACAGGCTCCACTGCTTCCTGTACTCTCTGCGATTACCACACTCAAAACCACTCAAAACCACTCGAAACGTCTGCCCAGAGTGTGGGGGTTTCCCCAGACCAACCACATCTTCAGTCCTCTTCAGAGACCAACTGAGTATCCTACAACTCTGTTCAGTTCTGTTCTGACACAGTCTACCTGCAGTTAACATCACATGTCACACTTTAAGGGCTCAGTCCCACAAGACTGCCCCCATTTCCGACACTAATCTCAAACACAGGTTGTTACCTGTGCTTCTTCTGACTGACTGGCTATAAATTAGTTTTCCAAAACCCCCTTTTTGTGTTTGATAATTTTCTAGAATGGCTCAGAGGACTCAAGAAAACAGTTTGCTTCTGATATCACTGATTTATTGTCAAGGATTCAACTCAGGTATAGCCAGACCAAAGAGATGCACAGGGCCAGGTGTGGAGGGAGAGGCGTGGCATTTCCACATCCCCTCCAGTTGTGACAGCCTTCCAGCACCTCCATGAAGCTCTCCAAATCCCTTTGACTAGGATTTTTAGAGATGCTTCATTAAGTAGTCCTTAAGGATTAAGTCATTGGCCATTGGTGATTAAGTCCGTCTCTAGCCCCACTCCAGCCTCGAAAGGTTAGGGAACTGGGCGGACTATTCCAACCCTCTCATCAGTGGCTGGGTCCACCTGCAAGCAGCCCTCATCCTGAGGCTATCCAGGAGCCCAGCCCACAGCCATCTCATTAGCATACAAAACACATCACTTAGGGGGGATTCCAAGGGTTTAGGAGCTATACCTCAGGAAACCCTTGACAGAAACCAGATGCAGAATTGTCACAGATTCCAAGGATAAAAGTGGCTCCAAATGTCACATTGATTTCTCTGGCTTCTGTTTTTTCCTGGAAGACTGAGGTTTCACGGCTGCCTGCATGAGTAGCCTTGTGAGGTCTCTAAACTAATTTGGGTTTTGGTGAGACTTTTCTGGTTTTTCTTAGTGGAAGCATTGGTCAAGCTAAGAGTTAGAGAACTGAGGCCTGTGTGCCACAAATGTCCTGCTACCTGTTTTTAGAAACGAAGTTTTGTTGGAACACAGCCACAACTATTTGGTTACTAGAGTCTGTGACTGCTTACCTGCTGCAAAGGCAGACTCAGGGCAGAATTGGATAGTTTTGACAGACAGTAGGGCCTGCAAAGCCAAGCTGTCACCATCTTGCTCTTTCCAGGAAAAAAAAAAAAAATGCCAACACCTGCTCTAATCCACCATTACCAGATTAAAAGAACTAAAATCATTTATAATCTAATCATTTCTTCTGTCCCTGTTGGGAGAATAGTCTCATTGTCTTGAATTAACATTTTTATAAGATACATTTAAAACATAATTATGGCCCTGGCCGGTTTGGCTCAGCGGTTAGAGTGTCGGCCCGTGGATCAATGAGTCGTGGATTCGATTCCTGTCAAGGGCACGTACCTCGGTTGCGGTTAGTCCTCCGCCCTGGTCAGAGTCGTGCGGGAGACAACCAGTCGATGTGTCCATCTCATGTCGATGTTTCTCTCTCTCTCCCTTTCTCTCCCTCTCTCTCCCTCCCACTCTATCTGAAGATAAATAGAAAAATATTCTCGGGTGAGGATTAAAAAACAACAACAACATAATTATGTATATTTTTCATAGGTAACAAAAAGTCTAATGACAGTTTCTACTTTCATTGTTCTAAGTCCATTATATTGTTGTTTATTAGCCCAAATTTATTTTTGCATTATTTGGGAAAATTATTTTAAAGTAGAAGAGTCTAGGAAAATATTTCAGCAATGAACAAAATGCCAATAGACAAATGTCTTATATCTTAAAACTATACTACTTATTTATATAAGCCAAGCAAAACTAAACTTCTGTGCACTGAACTTTCAACTATTTAAGTCCCTGGATTGTGAACAGAGTTCTGTAGCTGGTTTGTTATTACCTGAATTTAGTTAACTCTCAATTGACTAGTGCATTGGTTATTGTGAAGCTATTAGTGTTTCTCTTTCTGAAATTCAGAGTAATATTCTTGAATTAACAGCAGGTTATTCCTACTGTCACCCATAGTTATGCAAATAAGTCTCTGTAACTCCCTCCAGGAGTAACTGAAAAGAAGATAAGGCAACTCAGATTAAAGCTGTGCATTTAGAGAATCAGTAAATATTTAAATATAATTATAGTATTGTTATTGTTGTTGTTTTAAAGAAGCCTGGGACCACTGAGCCTCATCCTTTACAGCACTTCATGAGTTTAGAAATATTAGCATGTGTTACATAGTCCTAAGTAATTTGAGACCAAATGGCCATATTAAAAAGTTCTTAGTGTATGTGTTACATATGCACACACATATCATATTTGCCTTCTTATATTCTTGCGTATGTATGTAGTTTGAGGAATATAACAAAAAGGTTGTATGTATAACCTTTCTATTGTGAGGTTGACTCTAAATAATGGAAGATGATAGGCTTTTTTCAGAGCTTCAGGACAAAATGAAGACCTACTCCTGAACTAATGCTATAATGAGACTGATCTCCCATAAAGAATTTCTGGTAGATCATTCTCTGATGCTGCTACCTTGTTAGCACAGCCCACTGAAGAAGCCAACAAATAGTTGGGCGAATGACCTACCCACCCTTGTGTCCAGTGATTAATTCCAGTTCTTGATGGGACTTTCTGAATATAAATCTCAGTTCTACCACATAAAAGGTAGATAACCCAGAGCAAGTACATTTTCTTTCTCTCTGTGGGTAAGAATTGTACCTATTTTATAAAATTAAAATTAAAGGAGATTACACATGCATAGAACATAGTCATTCAAAAGGAGTTGTGATTGTTTTCATCATTATTATCACCACCACCTGTACATTAGTAATTCCAAACTATTTTGTGGGCCCAAAGTTATTATTATAATTAAAATTTTTATTATTTAAACTGTGAGCATAATTCATAAAGCCATATATATAATTTTTTAAATCCTCATCAAGGATATTTTTCTATTTATCTTCAGATAGAGTGGGAGAGAGGGAGAGAGAGAGAGAAACATCGATGTGTAAGAGATACATTGGCTGGTTACCTCTTGCATGACCCAGACCAGGGCTGGGGACAAACCATATCCAAGGTACATGCCCTTGACCAGAATTAATCCTGAGACTCATTGGTTCACGGGCTGATGCTCTAACCACTGAGCAAAACAGGCCAGGGCAAGCTACCTATATTTGTAACCAACATTGTGCCTAACTAGCCTTCATTCTATAGTCATTACATTCTTATCACCTCAGTATTTGAACTTTTAAAAATTGCCTTTCTAAATATGTTTGTAAGCCACTTGTATAAGATTAACTGTGTATTCTTGCTGTCCTGATTTTTAATGAAAAGTTGGAAAGTATTTGGTTGGTACATGTAAGACACATATGTTTATTTTACCTAAAAAAACTAAACAAATATTGAGCTCTACTTAATGATATACATTCTGAAGTATTTAAAAGTATATACTGATATCTAAAATTTACTTTGAAATTGCACCAGAAAAATGATACCCAGTGCCTTGTAATATGCAATACTTAGTTAGTGTATTAATGTGTTACCATTTGAAACTAAAAGAAAATAATAATTTTTGGGTGTTGACACTTGGCAATATTTTATAAGATTAAAAAAAATAGTTCTTAACACTTTTCTAATGAAGTAGGTAACATTAACTTCACTTTATAGAAAACTAAGGAAACTGAAGTCCAATCATGTTCACTATTTTAAATACCCAGTTAATAAGTGATAAAACCTGGATTAAAACATATGCCTGCTAATTTCTGAAGCCAAAATATTTCTGCCATCCCACTTATTCTGGCTACACATAGATATCACCTAGGGAGCCTTTACAATATCAATGATTTGAATGTTTAGAACCAGTAATAAATCACTAAATCATACTATTCTTCAAAAAATTTTGAAACACTTATTTAAGAATATTTTAAAGACACATAAGTCAAACCTAAAACATAAGGTTGCAGATTGTCAGTTATGTCATTCCCCATAACAGTGCATTGTTGATGGACAGATGTTTAGCTATTAGTTACATCTGTATGACCAAACAAAATAATAATGTTATTATTATTACTTTTCATCTAAATATTAAGGATGAGTGCTTCCAATTGCAGACACAAAATTTTAATGTTATTTTCTAGTTGTTTGAAAGCAAAACAAAAGCCTAACAATATAAGTTACCTGTGTACTACCACCGTTTTAAAGATAGGAACTGGTTTTCTAGTTCAGAGATAATAAAAAAAAAACAAAAACAAAAAGCTCTACTTACTCTCTAAGGGATTTATTTAATGCACAAAACTAGTTTGGGACATTCATTTTTGAGGTTAACTTTTAAGATTTAAAGGATTGATTTGAAAACAGCGATGCTATGAATACAATAGAAATATGAAGTGAATACAGTGTTGTTTACGTACTTCATTATTTATTAATGAAATAACATGATGATTTCTCATTTCAACTCAAATTTCCAGCTAGATGGCAAGCAATTCAAAATGGGACTCAATGTGATGATTTAATTTTGAGATTAGTGTGTTTCCTTTAAGCTTTCAATCATAAGTTATATTTTAATTTGAGAATGTGCTCACATAGCATAAACATGGCATAAATTCATACTATATACAAATGGAAAAGGACATTTTTTTGCTGAAGGCATAAACAGTTTTGTTATTAATGGAATTTATTAGCACATATTTTTGTACCTTTATATACTACTATGTGGTTTACATTAATAATTATAATAACAATAAGATAATTTGATTAATGTATACATTTGGGTGATCGATGTGTGTCTATTTACAAAGCTGCCCAAGACACATTTTTGGTATAAAGTAATGCGCTCTCACTGAACTTTAGTGCTGTGGCAAAGTAGATCATTGCCAAGATTATTATATCGACAACACATCTTCAGAGATTCATGTCCATGTTCAATGAACTTATTTTTTTGTTTCTCTTGTCTTTTTGTTGTGATTATCTAATATAACATTACCAAATACCCACTGAGTTCAAGTACTGTGTTCAGTGACTGGGCATAGTGTGGCTATAATCCGTGTATGGCTACTGAAAATATAGTAGGGAAAAACACATTAAGCAGATACAAATGTCAGGTGTTGTAGATTTTCTGGGCTTTGGGACATAGAGCAATAATCCAGAGAAAGGGAGGGGTCTCAGGACTGAAACATGCTGATACTTGAGGGGTCAGAGGAAGCGGCCAAGGGTTAAAAGCACTGTATTAGTTTTCCATTGCTGTGGTAACAAATTACCACAAACTTGGGAATTTAAAATAACACAAATTTATTATCTCACAGTTTTGTGGTTCAAACGTCTGGAGTAAAATGATGTAAGTCAAATGTAATTGAAAATTAAAAAGAAATAATTTTAAAAAAGTCTGGGGTGGAAAGTTTGTCTGGTTTTCTTGCCCAGGTCTCACAAGGTGCCAGCAGCCTGGGCTCTCATCTGGAGTTCTGAGGGTGAGAAGGATGGGGGCAGGGAACCCACTGCAAGTGATTCAGGTGGGTGGCAGGATTCATTTCCTACGGCTGGAGGCTGAGGTTTCCATCTCCTCACTGGCTGTCAGCCAGGAGCTTCCCTCAGCAACTCAAACCCACTTTCCAGTCACCGTGCCTCTCCAGCAGTTTATCGAGTCTTTCCCACCCACGGTGGCTCTCTGACTCCCCTTTCTTCCACGTCTCTTTCTGAATATCCTTTTCTGCCTTCATGTGGGGGGCAGACTGCTCTTCAGCGCTCCTGGGATCTTATTGGGCTTATAAATCCGAATTCTCTCTCTATCTTAAGTCAACTAATTAGCAATTTTAATTCCGTTGGCAAAGTTCCTTTTGCCCCGTGATGTAACGTGTGCCCAGGCTTGACACCATGGGCATAGACCATGGGGCAAATTCTGCCTACCCCTGTGGGGACATTTCACTGGGGACGAAGAGGTCAAGGAACTTAACGGATACGTTGTTGTTTGGGTCATAGATTTGGACACAGAAGTCAGCCAAAGGATGGCAGGGTTGTGTTGGGAGAAAAACTGAACTGAAGTCAAATGCAAAGTCTTCAGTAAATGAAGGGAAATAACCTGGAAGTTGGCACTTAATAGACACAAAGATGGGTGGAGGGTGACATGAGTCTCACAGCTTGGAGGAGTGTTGCAGACTATGGAGGGCTGGCAATCGGAAAGCTGCCTGGGAGTCCACTCAAGTGCTGAGGAAAGGGGTACGTCAGGCCTGGCTGGTTTGGCTCAGTGGTTAGAGCATCGGCCCGCGGACCAACGAGTTGCGGGTTCTATTCCGGTCAAGGGCACGTACCTCAGCTGCAGTTCGTCCCCAGCCCTGATTGGGGTCAGGGGTCATGCGGGAGGCAAACAGTCAATGAGTCTCTCTCACAAGGATGTTTCTCTCCCTCCCTCTCCCCCTCTCTCTCCCTACCCCTCCCTCCCACTCTATCTGAAGATAAATAGGAAAATATCCTCAGGTAAGGATTTTAAAAAAAGAAAGGAAAAGAAAAAGAAAGAGGTACTTCAGCCCTGGCTAGGTAGCTCAGTTGGTTAGGGCGTCATCTCCGTATGCCAAGGTTGTGGGTTCAATCCCCAGTTGGGGCACATACAGGAAGCAAACAATGAATGCATGAGTGGTTGGAACAACAAACCAATAATTCTCTCTCTCTCAAATCAATAATTTTTTTTAAAGCAATCTAAATTAGAGAACTCAGAGGAATACAAGTGCTTGGGAGAGGGTGAGACTTCTGACAGGTCAAATATTGAGCTGAGTGCTCTCACAAATAGTATATGATGTTGAGGAGCTTATTTATAGTGGAACAGACCTTTTAGGGGTAAAGTAGATACTATGGGAGAAAGAGGAGCAACCAGGGGGATAGATCAAGACAGAGAACACACATTATGTCATGGGGTTGGGAGCACTGAAGAGAGATGACAGAAAGTTGTGGTAAAAGCAAAGACAATTGAGTTGACTCTAGGTTTGCCAAGAAAATAGGAAATCTATTACTCCCTTGGAAGTGAATGTGTTTCTTTCAGTAGTTATCACGTGATCTGCCAAGGAAGTCCAGTGGCGGAGAACTGCATGGTGTTCAGTGGTGGGGGAAGAACTGATGCTGACCAGACTGTAGGGACTGCGCGGTCTAAAGCACGTGAGAGCCAAGTCAGCGGTTTCTTTCCCTCATTGTTTGTGATGGCTCATGGAAGCCAGTACCTCATCACACTTCGGGACACTAACTGTGGCTCTGGGCACAGGAGTTCCAGTCCTGACCTTCTAACCCGGAACAGGTTACTTATCTCTGTGCCTCGGATTCTTTACCAGCAAGGTGGAAATGGTACCAATGCTGATGAGTCCACTGGGTAGTTATGAAGATTAAATGAATACATGCCCCTTAAGAAGCATGTATAACTGTTAGCTGTTATTATTTAATGATCACTTCTATAATTTTTACCTACGTATATAAGATTTAAAGATTACAGAAGATGCATGACACACACACACACATGCATGTACACACATGCACACACACACACATGCACGCACACACACACAGTTGTTCAGACTGGACACCTGTGCTAAACTTAATGATTTTACGTATGCCGTTAGTGCAGTTGTGCTGCCTGAGGAACAGAACATTAACCTCAGAGAGTACCTCTTACTTGTGTGTCCTGTGGATCTGTATCCACATAGCTGATGGGAAAATAGGTTGCAGCTTAAGTGATTCGGGCAGATCTAAAGGTGCCAATCAGAGTAAAGTAAAATTGCCTGATGGATTACTTTTATTTATTTATTTTAACCACAAAGAGCCATGATTTTCTAGAAGCAATGCTCTTGAGAAATGTATTTGTCATGAAATACAAAGAGGGTCAAATGATTTTCTAGGTATAGTAGTCTCAATAAATACCTACTGTCACCTATAGGGAGGCAGAAGAAATATAATGCCACTTCTGTTATTGGAAAACTGTCTGTCTCTTTTCTAACTCTCTCCTCCAAGCACACATCCACTGGGAATTACCCTTGTACAACTCAATTTGCAGCAGAGTAAAAAGTTTTCAAGATAAGGAGCCTGATTCCAAAATGCTAGCCTGTTGCCATTTAGGATTATTTCAAACTATACAGGTGACAATTTGAAACCTCTTAAATGCTTGTTTTTTTTGCTCTGTGAGTTGAATAGATCACAGAATTTATTCTAGCTTATTATTTTACAAAAATATTCTAAATGCATCAGTGTTAGATGCTGAATCTGACTTTTAACAAAGGAATGATTCCACAAGGAAGTAAAAAGTCATTTACAGGAAATGTGAGATGAAATATGTTTTCAAATATATCTTGGGCCCTGGCTGGGTGTCTCAGTTGGTTGGAGCGTCATCCCTTACACCAAAAGGTTGTGGGCTCGATCCCCTGTTGGGGCAGGAATGGGAGGCAACTGATCGATATTTCTCTCTTTCTTCCTCTCTCTAAAATCAGTAAAAAACATATCCTTGGGTGAGGATGAAAATTAAAAAAAAAATACATCTTAATTAAAATAGTGAAGTACACTACCTTAAATGGCTTTTGAAGAATGCTGATTTCCTATATTAAGTAATTGGTAATTATGATTTTGGTAATTTTGCTTTTAGACCAACTTGTTTCTTTTCATGACTATAAAATCAATACTATCACGAGTATATTTTCATCGGACTGCTTTTTTTAAATTGCTGTGTACCAAGGCACTTGGTTAACCATTTTATGGGATGTAAAAATTATTCAATTTAGTTCTTGCCTTAGGGTACTAATACAACTAAGGGGTGAATCATGTACACATGTGACGATTGTCCGAGGCACATTATAGTAAAAACCATAGGGAAATGCAAAGCACAGCAGAGTATAAGAAGGGAGCCTGGTCGGTGTGGCTCAGTGGTTGAGCGTCGACCCATGCACCAAGAGGTCGCTAGTTCGATTTCCGGTCAGGGCACATGCCCAGGTTGTGAGCCAATACCCAGTGGGGGGCATGCAGGAGGTAGCCAATCGATGTTCTCGCTTTCCCTTTCCCTTCCTCTCTCTCTAAAATCAATAAAGGAAAAAAAAAAAAAGAAAGAAAAGAAGGGAGAGGTTGCCCAGCCAGTGTGGCTCAGTGGATTGAGCGTCATCCCATGGACTGAGAGGTCCTGGTCCAATTCCTGGTCAGGGCACATGCCCGGGTTGCAGGCTCAATCCCCAGTAGGGGGCGTGCAGGAGGCAGCCAATTGATGTTTCTCTCTCACATCCATGTTTCTATCTCTCTCTCCCTCCCTCTCTCTCTAAAAAATCAATAAAAATATATTAAAAAAAAAAAAGAAGGGAGAGGTTACCAGAAATTTGCCAATCAAACCTCTCTCTTTATATTGCAGGTAGACAATAGGAATATTATGTGGAAACATGGGGTACAGAATGTATAATGAAATCACAGTGTTTTAAACTTGAATCAGGCCTATTTTGATAAATACGTATATACAAAAGTACCAAATATTAGAGGAAGATGCCATACTTTTAGGCATTTTCCTCTAATATTTTGTCGCTGGTTGTTCTCAGCGTGAAGGAGTGAGAGAAGTGAGAGAGGGCGGGGGTCTCTAAGTGAGAAAGTGCTGTCTTCTGGAAGCTAGAGTCATTCTGATCCCTGGGGCAGGAGAGGGCTCTGCAGCATGACTTTCCCCATGTGGCCGGTCCCACCCTGAAGCAAAGCGGCTGGCTAGCCTTTTGTACCTTCAAGCATCCTTCACTGACTTTGGGAAAGGGGCCGGTAGTCTCCTAGGCGAAGCAGCTTCCCATAGGCAAAGGGAAATTCTCCAAAGAAGGAAGCAACTGTGAACCGTTAGCAGCCAACTCTCATAGCTGTTGGGTCTAATAAAGGGAGTATGGACAGGGCACCGGAAGTGTTCAGTATACATTATAGGGCAATCAAGGCACAGCCATATTTAACTGTATACACACACACACACTGCTCAGTCATTAAACAGTCACTGAGACACTGACATACTCCTGGATAAAGAACCTAGAGTAGTTCACTGTTCATTTTCAGTAGTGGAAAGGTACTCAGTGACTGTTTAATGACTGAGCAGTGTGTGTGTGTGTATACAGTTAAATATGGCTATGCCTTGATTGCCCTATGATGTATCGATATTTTTATAGTAGGTTATGTGCTAAAGGAATGTTCCATATTCAACTATTAGAAAGCTAGAGAAGGGTTCCTGCTATTTACATTTTCTGAAGTGCAATGAGCAAAAAAATAAACAGTATGATTATTTAAACTTAAAATTTTAAGCCTCACTCCTCTGAGAAACTCACCCTGACGGAGTACCTTCTATGGAACGCTGTATAAACTGTGCACGCCACATGCCGGTGCCCGTGTGATGCCGTGTGTAGTAACATCTCATTATCCGGTTGCCAACTACCTCCAAACTTAAATTAATTAAAACACGATGTGGATCATTAGTATTTGAAAACAATAACTGAACTCCTGAGAGTCACTGGAAAGGGCACAAAATGCCACGCTGCCTGAGGCCTGTGCATTCTCACGTTGGGAAAATAGAACCAAAATATTTTTTCCACCCAGAAATCCTCTGCATGAGCGTTACCAAGAGAAAGAAAACACTTTCATTCTCGGGTGAGCATTAAACCAGAATGCTCGTCACAGGCAACCCACCAAGACACGCGCGGGCAGACAGCGCCCCCTGCAGCCAAGCACAGGCGACCCATGACATGACTGTTTTCAAAATGCAGCTGTACCTCGTTGTATTCTGCTCCCCTCGTTTCCCTTCGCAGCTGTTGGGTGTTTTACAAATGAAGGGTGGCGGCAAGCCTGCATCGAGGAAGTCTGTCTGCCATTTCCCAACAGCCTTTGCCCACTCATGGCCCTGTCACATTTTGGTAATTCTCTCAGCATTTCACACTTTTCCATTATTATTGTTATTTGTTATGGTGGTCTGTGATCAGGTGTCTCCGATGCTGCTTACTATTGGAACTGTGCTCATATAGCACAGTGAGCTTTATTGGCGAAGGTTGTGTTCTGACTGCTCCGCCCATCAGCGGCTACCCTGACTCTCTTCCTCTCCTTGTTTTTCCTGTTCCCTGAGACAAAAATTGACATTGGGCCAGTTAATGAAACCTACAGTGGCCTCTAAGTGTTCAGAATCAAAAGCCAGAAACGATTAAGCTTCGTGAGGAAGGCAGATCCAAAGTCACGATAGGCTGAAAGCTGGGCCTCTTGTGCCAAACAGTCAGCCAAGCTGTGAATCAAAGAAAAGTTCTTGAAGGAAAATACAAGTGCTACTCCCGTGAACGGGCGCATGGTAAGAAAGCAAGATGGCCTTGTTGCTGATAACGGACAATGTTTCAGTGGTCTGGACAGAAGATCAAATAAGCGACCACATGTCCTTAAGCCAAAACCTAATCGTGAGCCAGGCCCTACCTGTCTTCAGTTCTGTGAATCTGAGATGAAGCTGCAAGTGGACAGCTTGAAGCTAGCAGACGCTGGCCACAGGTTTAAGGAAAGACGCTATCTCCATGCATAAAAATACAAGAGGAAGCAGCTAGTACTATGTAGGAGCTGCAGTGAATTATCCAGAAGATCCAGCTAAGATGATTAATGAAAGTAGCTACACTAAACAACAGATTTTCAGTACAGTCCAAGCAGCCTTAAATTGGAAGAAGATGCCGTCTCATCTAGGACTTTCGCAGATAGAGAGAAGTCAATGCCCGGCTTCTTCAAAGCTTCAAAGGACAGGTTGACAGGGGCTAATGCCGCCGTGACTTGAGGTTGAAGTCGGTGCTTGTTTACCGTTCCAAAAACCCCAGGGCCCTTAGGAATTATGCTAAATCTACTCCGCCTGTGCTCTATAAATGTAACAACAAAGCTTGGGTGTCAGCACATCTGTTTACAACATGCTTTCCTGAGTATTTTAAGCCACTGTTGAGACTTGCTGCTCAGAAAAATATTTCTTTCAGATATTACTGCTCATTGGCGATGTACCTGGTCACCCAAGAGCTCTGACGGAGGAGAACAACGAGATTAAGGTTGTTTTCATGCCTGTTAAACACAACATTCATTCTGCAGCCAGTGTATTAAGGAGTAATTCTGACTTTCAAGTCTTATTATTTAAGAAATACATTTTGTACGGCTATAGTTGCTATAGATAGCAATTCCTTTGTTGGATGGGGGCAAAGTAAATTGAAAACCTTTCTGGACAAGATCCGACATTCTAAATGGTTTAAGAACATCCATCTCTCCCTGGCCGGGTAGCTCAGATGTTAGAGCTTCGTCCTGATACACAAAGGTTGTGGGTTCGATCTCCGGTCAGGTCATATACAAGAATCAACCAATGAATGTATCAATAAGTGGAACAACACATTGATGTTCCTCTCCCCCAACCCCCAAAATAAATAAATTTAAAAAGAAAACATTCATGATTCATGGGAAGAGGTCAAATTTAATAGACATTTGGAAGAAGTTGATTCCAACTCTTATGCATGACTTTGAGGGGTTCAAGACTTCTGTGGAGGAAGCAGCTACTGATGTGACGGAAAAAACAAGAGAATGAAAATTAGAGGTGGAACCTGAAGTTGTGACTGAATGGCTGTAATCGTTTGTTAAAACTTGAACAGATGAGGACTTGCTTCTTATGGATGAGTGAAGAAAGTGTTTTCTTGAAATGGAATCTACTCCTGGCAAAGATGCCGTGAAAATTGTTGAAATGGCAACAAAGGATTCAGAATATTAAACGTGGTTGATGAAACAGTGGCCGGGTTTGAGAGGACTGACTAATAAAGAAGTACCACTGTGGGTAATATGCTATCACACAGCATTGCAAGCTACAGAAAAGTTGTTCATGAAAGGAAAAAATCAATCACTGCAGCAGATTCCATCGTCTTATTTTAAGAAATTGCCACAGCTACTCCAGCCTTCAGCAACTGCCACCCTGATCGGTCAGCAGTTGTCAACACTGAGGGTTGACTAGCACAAGCTTGCAGCTCACTGAAGGCTCAGATTACGGTTAGCCTGTGTAACAATAAAGTATTTTAAAATTCAGCTATGTACATGTTTTTAGACATAATGCTATTACACACTTAATAGACTACAGTAAAGTGTAAACATAACTTTTATATGCACTGGGAAGCCACGTAATTTACATGATTTGCTTTATTGTGATAATCACTTAATTGTGGTGGTCTGTAACTAAACGTCTCCAAGATCTGTCTAGAAACAATAACTCAAGTAAAAAGAACTTGACAGCATAGTTCATCCTACATTTACTTGGTAATCTGAATGACCATCTGTGTTAAATAATTGGTTTTATCCAGGGGAGAAAGAAACTTCTTTTATTCTTGAATCAGGAAGTACTTTTGCAGGTTGGAGCAAGGTGCCCAGAAAGTTGGGCAACTACCCTCCCAGAGAAACTGGGAGATAGGGGTGCGATCTCTCTTGATGTTACATTTCAAAGGGATGACTTCCAGGTTTTTGAGAAAGATGTCCCTGTGTTTAAAAGCTGACAAAAGGCCTATCTAGCTTTAAAGAGATGCATGTATATTTCAAAGAGGGGGGAAAGTTCTTATAATTACAAGTTTTCTGAAATATATATTCTAAGACAGTGGAGGGGAGGGAAATCTCATCTATTACTTTCAATAGTGAAAATTAAGCCTCTTATTCTTAATTTGTATTTGTCAGTACAAATAATTGGAGCTGCTTAGGCCCCAGGGGAGTCATTTAGTCTTACTTCTGATATAGTTACATAGTTTCAAATCCCACAGCAGATTGTACATTATCTGGGATGCAGGCTTCTTGTCGGAGACAGACATGCTGACTACAGCATTATGAAGGGACAACTGTCAAGTCTGACAGCAAGTGAGGAGATAATACTTATAAAAAGCAGATAGAGAAGTGAGAAAAGGAAGAAAGGGGCGGGGGAGAAAGTAAGAAGAAAGAAGAAGTCAGAAACCTTTGCTAGTGGGAAGAAACAGTCCTGGCACTTGGGAACCCCTGAGAGCATCACTTTATTACCACACAAAAGTTATACTTGACCTTTAAGAATATATCTATGATCAGTAAATTGTTTAATACTTTCAATCCACAGACAGTCTCAGGGTTGCATTGAGGTCACATTCCTGACCTCTTGAATGATGCGCTTTGACCATCTTCTTTAGGTTTCTCTCCTTTCCTCACAGCCTGTAATAAACTGCGCACATTTTCTGTAAGTGAGTGGTTGTTGGGTTTAATAAGTATTAGGGGTTGTGCACAAATTATTTGGTATGTGAGTAAGTCACCCTCAGGGAACATCAGGGGACCCTGACCCTGGATGAAAGCAAAGAGCAATTGCTTTATTGCAGTTGTAAACAAAATGCTTTTGTCTTGCATTATTCTTGCTGTTTTTCAGTGGGTGGTTCAGTTAAGTGAAGCATATGCTTAACATATAAATGCACAGTCTCTGAAACCAGGCTGCCTGGGTTTAAATCCCAGCTCTGCCATGTTCTATCTGTGTGACCTTGAGCAAGCTATTTCAACTTCTCGTGTCACAGTTTCCTCATTTTAAAATGGTGATGATTAATAGTGTGCACTTCAGAAGATTGTGACGAGGATGATTAAATGAGTTTTCAGAAAGAGGGAGGGAGAGAGGTTGCGGGGGAGAGATAGAGAGAAGCTGTTAAAACTAACAAATATGGACTATTTTTATGAACTGTTATTTATAGTACAAGTCTTACGTCAACCTGAAGATAATCGATGATTTATTTAAGGAAAAAAAGAATGGAGAGAGGGATAATATTTCTTAGAACTTCTAACCAAAATTCATGTTTTTTTTTAAAACTCACATGTTGAAAGTATACTCTCTAAATATGCAAGAAAACATTGTATTATTTATTTTTATATTTCCAGTAAGTGTTGATTAAATAGCTAATTGTGGGTGAATTTATTTTGTGGATTTACAACATATTTGTTTGCAATCATATTGGTGTTTTTTTAGCTTAATGATGTCAAACTCAGCTTCATGAATTTAAATGTTAGTGTTTATCAGTTAGGTCATTTTTTTATTTTATTTGCCTTTGCTGACATGTATGTATTTTGATATTAATGATATATTTAAAGACTTTTGTTTTATTATACATATCCATTTCATTATAATCTGTATGTTTACATCCTGCCCCACATGGTAGCACGTGTTTATTTTTAGACTGAATTAAGAAATGAGAATGGCACAAATTTCACAGAACTCAGGAGTATAATAATTTTTTAGAAATTTTCTTTTGGTGTTGAAGTCTTGAGTAATAAAGGAAAGGGAAGAAATGTCAAAATATTTACTGTTTTCAAGTATTGCCTTAAGAAAGCAAAAGTAATCCTCCACTTGTCCACTACTGCTGACCCTAGACCAAATAAATGTAAATTATTGATTATTGTATTTATACTTGGCTGAGCTCCAGTGTTCAAAGCTACTGAGCAAGTAAGTGTGAAACCAACTTTTCCGTACCTCTTCAATGTCCCAGCAGAGGTGTCAGTCAGCCCTCACGCTGATTGGGTACACTTGGGATGGGCAGATCATCTTGGAGATGACATACATGCATATGCATGTGCATAATTATTATGTACATGTTATGTTTCCAGTTTTTATATATACATATCTCTATATAAATAAGAGCTTTCCAGAATGGGTTTGAAGCAAATCTACTTTCTACTCTAAATTTTAATAACTTTATTTATATTGATTTCATCATAACTTGTACCTACACTAAAAATGTCATTAGACTTAACATTAATCATCAGTTTAATTGGTGTGTAGAATGACAATAGGTGCTGTTTCCCAGATATAGTATATCATGGATTGGTGAATGCTTTCTTCTTTCCCCTTGTCTTAACATTATAGAGAAGGGTTTCTCCAAGAGATCTGTATTAGGGTAGGCTAGGTTATGTATTAATATCAGATTATTACAAAATATCAGTGGTTTAACATAACAAAAGTTTACTTCTTGCTTTTGCTACATGTCAGTTATGTAGCCAGGGCGTTGTCCCATAAAGTCATTCAGTGTCGCAGACAATTAAAGGCACCGTATGTCCCGTAGCTGCTGCTTCTCAGTCACCACAGCAGCAAAGGGAGTGTATGGTGGGCTCATGGTTTGCTGGGCTGTATCCCAGGAGAGACAAGCTTTGTTTCAGCCTCATGCCTTGTAGCCAGAACCAACCCCGAAGCTCTACCTCACCGAGGGGAATGGGCAGAGACAGAAGAAGTGGTTCCTGGTGAGCACGAGTAATGTCTACTGACGTCCAAGGGCTCATTGTGCCTTGGATATGTGTAACAGGTTACGAATATTCTCAGATCTTGGTGAATACATGAGTGTTACTGTACACATCCTGTTTTATTAATTACTAAATAGCTCTAAATTTGGAATTAATTTTAATTATTAAATTTAGAAAGTATTTCAATTTTTTATACTTTGTCAATTAAAATATTTTTCAGATTATTTTTGAATATCTAATTATAATAAATGTCTGCATTGCCTGAGGACAATCATATTACTGTTAGTTAATCCATATTTTCCATACCTCCCTATAAATCGCAAAACATGGATTGGCTTTTACTGATCTCCAATTCATTTTAAATTATAATTTTTAAAAATCGCCTAGTTGCTAAATAATTGCATGAAAAACAAGGTAAATTAACAATTTGTGCAGTAGAAATGGTCTTAAAACAGATAAGCTCCTAATTAAATTGCTTTGAAACCAACATCTTTTAATTCTCCAAATATATGCATTTAAAAATATTTTCTGCTAACATGTTTAATTATGCTTTTAATTTTAAATGATTGGAAAGAAAATAACAAACTCACTGCAATCAAGAGTAAAGAAACATATCCCTAAAATGGAGAATTTGGGGTTTTGCTAAAATTAATAAAAAAAAGTGTCTCAAGTAATAAATTAATGAGAGATTATATGTTTGATAATGGTCTGAAATTGTCTTGTGAGGCATGTTTCTTTGACTGAAAGAGCAAATGGAACAAAATAATTGCTATCTTCTTTCAGTCTTTCCCTCTAACATATTTCTAAGCTTTCTGCAGTTAATAGCAATTATACAAGAAAGGCTTTCCGAAAGCTCAAACCTGTCATGTTTTGTTTGTACTCTGAGCTTGATTGATCCAGCGATTGTGTTTTGAAAAAGCCGTTTCACATCATCATCTAAAATTTAAAATAAAATCTTATTGTCAAAGTTGGAAAAGTAGTGATCATAGTTACACTTTTGTGTAACAAAGGAATATATCTATGTTGTTTCACTTTATTTTGGCATGAATCAGTTTCTTCAAGAACTTGTGTTGTATCTGGGAAAGAAGGTTTGAAATATGTTTCCTTTAACTTCATTGAGCTTTCTTATTTCCAAAATCAGGTTACTATAAATATCTATCTCTTTTGAGTATCAAATGATATAAGTAGTATAATGCCTACCATGCTATGCTCTCTTAAAAAAACAGCACATCGTATCCATTGTTTTTGTCCTTGCTGTTTAAACCTGTGTTTATTCAGTTTATAAATTCCCGGAGCCAGAAGGAATCTTTAATGTTCTATAGTTTCTTTACACTTTTTAAAAATGTATGCTTTATTATTGTTTTTGGTAAATGTATGTTTTCTGGTTTAGAATTTTAAAGTCAAGGAAAAATAGAAAATAATAACATGGGCTGGGCTGGAGTTTTTCACTAATATTATTGCTTTTATAGAGAGTGATAAGTAGTTACGACTATATTTTAAATCTGGACACAATTCCACCCACTGATAATCTACCGTATAGTGTAGATTGTTTTGATCTGCCAGTCACAGAAAATCTCAGCTCGAGTCTGCAATACCCACAAATGGTAGTCTGAAGAAGGACGAGCTCCAGGCGTAGGACAGTCATCCTGTGACTAGGTACTTTCCAGCATTCTGCCTGGTCGCTGCTGACAGTATCAACTACAGGCTAGTACATGGCAACAGCATTTTTAGGCCATACCTCCAGATACAGTCACATCCTAATTAGAAGATTAATCAGTAACTTTCTGTTTTTCATTGAGACTACGGAGACTATCACCCAGACATACCATTAGAATTTATCAAAATTATCCAATTCCTATAAAAAAGTACTGGAAGGCAGAATATAATTAATACTCATTTCGGAATACAATGGATATTAGGGTGTCAATCAAAGAGATCACCGTAGGCCACATTCTTGGCTAACCATCATACCAGCATATACTTCCCATCCACAGGCACTTCCAAAAATGTCCATGTCTGTCTGAAATATATTTACACCTCACCAAAAATGAGACAGCATAAAGACTCCTACAGTTACTAAAGCAAGTTCAAATTCAGAATATCTGTTTAAAGTGCAATTCTTTGTATCAAGTTAGAATGTAACTGTTTATAGTTCAGCGAAAGAAACATTTATTTTTTTTTAACTCTCTGCCCAAGGTTGACAACTTCTGATAGTGGAGAATGGGAAATATTACTATCATAAAATCTCTCCTTCAAAAAAAAAAAGGGGGGGGGGAAACAAAGCACAGTGGTACTGATTCATAGCACGTTTCATATACAGGGAGTACTGTCAGCTCTAGTAGTTGACCAAATATTTCTGTTCTGCAAATCTGACAGCTCTGTGTTCCGGGGTGGAAAGTGGTGTTGGCAGCTTCCTTGTCCATATCTACCTGGGCATTTGGGGGATGGGCATGTGGGAGGTGCCTTGCCTTGGGACTGCACAGCCTTAACGACTCCCTTCCTGTTGAGTGGGTGTGGTGAGCTAAAGACTGGTCTGATTATAGAAATATACTCATGCCCGGCTGCTGTGGCTCAGTGGATTGAGCACTGTCCCATGGACTGAGAGATCCTGGTTCGATTCCTGGTCAGGGTACACCCAGGTTTCGGGCTCCATCCCCAGTAGGGGGCTTGCAGGCGGTGGCCGACTGGTGTTTCTCTCTCCCATCGATGTTTCTATCTCTCTCTCTAAAAAATAAACAAAATCCTATTAAAAAAAAAAAAAAGAAATATACTCTTGCTGAGGCTTCAAATCCCTTTGGTAATGCACTTCCCTTAAACTTTTAGTTGGCTTCTAACTCATTTCATTCATGTGCATGGCCTGACAACCTAGCCAGGGAGCTGGCTCAGCAATTCATTTTTCCTAGGAAATCTAGTCTTAGCCACAAAGTCTCATCCATCCCCTCCCTCAAGCCCACAGTCATCACTCTTCAATAGTCTCTGCAGTGAAGAACATAAGAACAGCCTGATGTGGCAAGGCATACATATAGCTTGTCCTTTCCATCTATATTTTAAAGGTAAGATTGTCCCCTTTACCAGGTTAATAATGTTTAACTCTAGACATCCGCCAGAAGTCAGGGGTTAGAAATTTTCCTTTTGCTGTGATCAAATACTTTGTGCTTGGTCTCCATTCTCACTGTTCCGGTTTGCATTGCCTACAGCTTGGAGTACAAAGTTTGGCTTTTCATACCCCCCAGATTTTCACATCATTGGAGTCTAAATCACTTTGCGTTATAGCCCACAGACACGAAGAGCCTCTTTAAGCAGAATTGTACTTTATTTCTTCTCTGTTTTTCAATGCATCACCGGTAGTTGAAGCATAACTCTCTCTGAAGGACTTAACTGAGAGCTGTAAGATGTAGCCAAAACACCAGCATTCTGAAAATTTTCTAGCACTTCCCCAAATGAGCACACATTTAGCTAAATGCTACAAAACCACACAGGAAAGGTCATTAACCACGAAGCTCGGAAGAGTGGAGCGGACCCTGCTTTCTCTGCTTTCTCTCCTCTTTTTTGCAAGTTCAACATTTTAGTTTGTTGCTTGTGGCAACTCATTTCTGATGACAGATTTGGGCTCAGGATGCTTCTGTCAGCAAGTAACTGCAAACATCAATTAAATAAAGGAAATTATGCTACGGGACTGGAGCAGTGCGGCTCCGTGTGCCGTGTTTCAGGGTTCGACTTGACTATAATTTTCTTGGCCAATGCCTTTCTCCAGGACCGGTAGCAAAATAGCTTCCGCTTTTTCAGGCAAGATTCTGATAAGGACTAGAAGAAATCGGAATAATTTCTTCCTGGATCTCTTACAGCTGAGTAAATTTTTCACAGAAGCACTTCAAAATTCTTCTCTTAACGTCTAATGTAAAATTTTTGAGAACATAGACTTCAAAATCAACAGGTCACCACCACCAAAGAGAAGTGATTACTTTAGAATGTAAGGAAATACCTGTCCGGGATTCTGGAAAGCAAGAGACAGAAATATTTTTCAGGAACACTTGGGCTCTGACTCTGATCTAACCCCTCAGATTATCCCCAACGTCATTTACCCGTGTTATATTGGCTTTGTTCAAGCTGAGTTTTGCTCCGAAACCAGGAAAGCTTGACAGTCTTAAACATTTCTTTAAGTGGAAAAGCATAGATTGTTAATGTAGGTTTTTCTGAGATGGTAATATAAACCCAAATATAAAATGCAGAGGTACAGCAAATATTAGTCTATGTTCTCAACTCTGTCTGGAGGCTACCTGCAGGCCATGTGTTAAGGACATCTGTGACCTCCTTAGGGAACCAGTCAGTGGTCAGGGACCATCACCCAAGACATGCTGCATTTGCTCACACTCCTGATACCCTTTTCATTGCCCTGATTGTTCTGTCTCCTTTGCTAAATAATTTTTCATTTTTAAAGTGGGGGTGTGCATACGTGTGTGTATGCTCTCTTTTTACAAATCCACAAATCACAAAAAACACTGTATACTATACTGTGAAATAATTTAATAGTACACACCACCTAGTGCTACAAGTATCCTCTTAAAAAGCTTATTATCTAGACTACTCCTTAGATGGTTGTCATAGTATTATACACCCCATTTTAAATAAGTGCCCTGATAAACATAAGCATATAAAATAAATATATTTGAAATATTTTAGCCTCTCAGAAGAGTAAAGAAGACCTACTAAAATGTTTACGGAAAGAACCTTGTGTAATCTGCACGCTGGACAATGGCTGATGATGACCTTTGCCTGTCTCTTGTAAGGCTGTTCTCACAACATTCAGTTATTTTACCCATGCACTGAGACAGAGAAAAATATATGAGAACCCACTTAACCGATGCATCTATGGAACTTATAAACAGTTTACATGAAATCTCTACTTTGGGCAGGCAAATATTTATAAAATTACCTTTGCTAAATCAATTGTGCTTTCAGATTCTGAGGTACCTCAAGACAGTATAAATGCATGACATTAGTTTTTACTCGTATGTATATCTGAAAATATTTTATATTAGCGTGCTTGAGAGCTACTAAAGTTGCTTTAGAAAATAGCTAGTGTACTATATCTGGGCTAAGATGGTTAATGAAAACACGAGTAATAAGTTTGAGTTAAAAATGTCTCACACATACTGCATATAATCTGGAAAGAATACACACTTACCTAACCATTTAGACATGACAACTCTTAATGTGTACTTAATTCTGTTTTCAAGATCTTATGATATTTTAATCTTTCAAAATGCTTAAGATATATGAATTCAAACTTGAAGACATTTTTTCTCTCAGTCTTATAGCATTCAAATAAGACAGGCAGCACTCAGACATGGAGAAGGGGAAGCAAGATCCTTGCCCACAGGAAATGACTGAACAAATCCCATGGAATTCTGGGGGCTCATTGGTGTGCAGTAGGTCAAAGTTAAAGTTAAAGTTCAAAGTAAACAATGGTAGATCAAACTGCTGGAGGATCTCTCTGTGTAATAAACAATCTTTCATGCTATCTAACATACCTGGTTATGATGCATTATTTGGTGGTTAGAGTATTTATTTTTTAATAATTTATTAATATAGGTAAAGTTGAACTGAGAGTCTTAACATTTAATTTAAATATGATTCACTTTTCACTTATTCACTACTTGCTTAATGCCAAGGACAAGCTTTGGTGTTATGCTACCCAGATTCAGGTTAGATGCTCCAGTAAGTAGACCCTGAGCCTGAAGTTCAGATGTGATTAATATCAAGGAAGGGCTCCCAGGACAAAGCAGTAAGGGAGTAGAGGAAAGAGGAACTGGAAGAGAGAGAAACTATGCCGTGAAGACGTTTCAGTTTAAGTTCCAGGCTCAGCCTGATCCTGTGGGAAGCTCTGGAGGTTACATTTCATTTGAGAGTCTGTCTGAGAGTCTGTCCTGCCTCTAGGCAGAGTAAGGCTTTAATACCGCTACTGCCCAGGACAAGAAGCAGCGGGGCTATGGGAGTGAGGAGTGTCGGAGACTCCCAGGTACATCCCGCAGTGCCTACAGGTGGAGAGACTCCAGTGTCCAGGGAGGGGATGTAGGTGGAGCCATTAGAAGCAGAGCGCACAGGGACTTGACAGGTGTGCGTAGAGCTGGCCATAGGGATGGAGAGCAACGTGTGTGGGCCCAGCAGGGGTTAATACCAGAGCTTCATGTTCTGGAAGAGCATGCTAAGCATTAAAAATATTACTGTGATACACGCACTCATGTGTGGACATTCGAAGCACAGTAACAACTCAGGAAGGAAGTGAGATAAATCTCTTTGTGGTGGAAATAAGAATCAAGGGTATTTGAGTAGAATGAGGAAGAGAACACCAAAGTGTTATTCTGCTTGCCACTATAAACTACGCATTAAAAGTGTTAGTCTGGTTTAATTATGAATGCTTCGATATGGGAAAATTAATAATATTTCCCTTACCCCTTAGAGAAAGTTTTTCTGAAGTTAATTTCTTTTTTTTTTTTTATCCTCACCCGAAGACATTTTTACATTTATCTTCAGATAGAGCTGGAAGGAGAGAGGGAGGAAGAGAGAGAGAGAAACATTGATGTAAGAGAGACACATTGACTGGTTGCTACCCACAAGACCCCAACCAGGGCTGGGGACAAACTGCAACCGAGGTATGTGCCCTTAGCGGAACCAAACCCGGGACTCTCTGGTCTACAGGCCGGTGCTCTAACTGCTGAGCCAAACCGGCCAGGGCTGAAGTTAATTTCTTGTGTCTTCCTCTCAAATCTCACCTTGTCCCACTGAATAAACTAAATTATTGTCCTTTGAGACCTATTAAAAATTCCCTCTTGGAGAAATCTGTTGTCCTGTATGCCAACTGTTCCTAGAGTTTTATAAGTTCAATTTGGTCTTCTGCTTCTTCTGGCCTAATTTCCTCTTCTTTTGTCTAAATTGTGTTTTTCTTACCCGGTCAGTGAGATCATATTCTCCTCATCTCACGCGTGAGCTGCGCCCTCTCCAGCAGTCCGTCCTTCTCCTTACTGCTTCCTTAGGTTTTGCTTATTTGCTTTTCTTTCCTCTCTCCCAAGTCTAGGCTAAAATAGGCCATTTAATTCTCTGGAACAGTCATTTAGGATTGAAATTCCAGATTCCTGATAAAATGATACCCCATAGATTATGATCCCAGATTGCAGTTACTGCTTTCCTCTGGAGCTTCCGTTCTTCTCAAAGAGTCTGACTCAAACTTTGCAACCAGACACGTAACCCCACTTCTGCCGCTTAGTTGGTGTGTAACTCTTAACAATATACTTACCCTCTCCACGTCTCGATTCCTCCATCTGAAAAAATAGAAATAGTAGTTGTCCACACCGCATATTGTTGCTGCGTTAAGTATGTGCTGAATGCAGTACCTGAGACATGGTAGATGATAGCAACTATTAGCAATCACAACAAAAACGGCAGCATAGTAGCCTTCTTCAAGACTATCAGTGAAGTAGAAATGCTTCTTTTAATAAATGTATATTAAATTTTATCCTATGTTTATAAACTCCTAAGTTTTACTCAAAGATATGCCTCTCAATATCTTATAGATGCATTTGCTTCCTATAATTTAAATAGTCTTGGTTATCTTATTCCTAAGTCCATCACATGTCAGACTAGTATTTCTCAAATCGTGATCCAAATAACTCTTATATTAAGGAGGTGTTAATTAGTGTTCTGGGAGAATACACCAAAAAATAACTAAATAAAAGGGTTTTTTAATTTAATAATGATCATTTTATAATTTATTTTCAAGATATAAAAAATAACAAACATTTATGGGAAGCTTGTGATCATTAGAAATCTGATTTAAGAAAGTATTTTTTACTTTTTTTTTTTTTTAATCCTCACTCAAGGACATTTTTGCATTTATCTTCAGATAGCGCAGGAGGGAGAGAGGGGGGGAAGAGAGAGAGAGAAACATGGATGTGAGAGAGACACATCGACTGGCCGCCACCCACATGACCCCAACCGGGGCCAGGGACAAACTGCAACTGAGGCACATGCCCTTAGCGGGAGCCGACGCTCTAACCACTGAGCCAAACTGGCCAGGGCTAAGAAAGTATTTTTATTTGCAAATTCCATCATAAAGTTGAATGCTAAATTACATGAAACATTAAACAATGAACTCTTTTTCATTCAATAAATTCAAAGGCAATTTTGCTAACACCTGTTCAATAGCTGGCCTTAACTTACAATTTTGTTTTGTTATGTTACTAAAGGTTTTTGTTAAACACGATAATCAAATGCTGATCATTTCTAACTTCAAATAAATTTTTGGCATCTAATCCTATAACACATTTACGTCATGACTTCCTCATTGTGTTCCATTGATGCATTATAATATGAAGATATTACATGGTCAAAAATTTGGAAAACCCTAGACTAAAAGGAACAGATTAGGAACGGGGTTTGCTAGAGGCATAAGGTTGCAGTATTGACAGGACACTAGGCCGAGTGGCAGTATTCAAGCAATGACCTGTATAACAAAGCACAGGAGTGTAATTGATGTTCATAATGCTATTCCTAAATCATAAATTAGAATGTACTGTGGTTCATTCAGTATACTCAAATTAATAAAGCAGCATTTATATAATGGATTTTAGAATAATGTTTATCTAACATAAAATTTTTAAAAGAGATTTTGACATTGAAATGGGAACTTCTGTGATCTTGAAAAATGTAAAATGCCTCATTCCACAGTGATGTTGGTTAATACTTTAATTTTGAAGTATGAATTCTACTTTATGAATGACCATTATTTATTAACCATTTCAATTAGCTAGCATAATTAGTTTAGTTCAATGCCTTACACACATTAAATTAGCTAATGAAGGTTCTTCAATAAATATGTCTGTACTGTAACATTGTTAATCATAAATTAGAATATGATTTTCTTTTCTTGTAGTCCTTTATCACCAAACAATATACATTATCAAATAAACAGTATCAATATAAGCTTAAAATTAAAAGATACACTTTATTTTGCTTATTTCTCATTCAAATGCAATAGATGACCTATTGACTCTTAAAGTTACTCCTATTTTCATATTTATGTGTATATCCTTTATTCCTTCTAAAGATGTTTATCTCTTCATTTGTGGGAAAAAATTAAAGAAACTAATACGGCCTGGCTGGTTTGGCTCAGTGGTTAGAGCATTGGCCCGTGGACCAAAGAGTTGAGGGTTCAATTTCGGTCAAGGGCACATACCTCGGTTGAGGTTCGTCCCCAGCCCTGGTTGGGGTCGTGTGGGAGGCAACCAGTCTATGTGTCTCTCTCATGTTGATGTTTCTCTCTCTCTCTCCCTCCCTCCCTCCCACTCTATCTGAAGATAAATGGAAAAAAAGTATCCTCGGGTGAGGATTAAGAAAAAAATTAAAAAAGAAACTAATACTATCCCAGAAAGATGACTCCAGTGTCATGATATCAGAATCAGTAGAGCTCAGTAGAGTGGGACTTCTAGGCATGAGGTTAATGATGAGCTTGGGCTCATTAAATCTTATTCTACTTCACAGTGGCCTGGGTCTTCAAACTCTCTCTTTCAACACAACTGATATTTAGTGAGTACTTACTACTTGGCAATTGCTGGAGTAGGATAAGAGCTTTATATGTACATATAAGCATATTTAATCTCTACAGATCCCATGAGATAAAAATGATAAGAAAAAATGTTAAAAGTATTTCTATTTCCATTTCATAGATGTGAAAAAAACTTTATAGTCATGTTTATAATAATTCTGCACCTGAATTCATATGTTCTCATATACTCTTTCCCAGCTACATGTTGGAGTTGGATTTCCTAGACTATGAAGAAAGAAAATAATTGTAAAACTCAATGTTTATTTCATTCAGGAATGGGAATTTGAACAGGAAGAGATTAGTCAAGATACATTTTATTGGGGTGATAAGGAGAAGAAGATTGTGAACATGATAAAAAAGGGGTACTCTTGATGACTTTGGAAAAGTGTCCATTTATAACTCACTGTTCAGGTATAAGATATAAGATTTGTTTTCCGTCAAATTTTGCAACTAATTATTTTTTAACCTCTGAAAAACTCTTCAGGCTTAATTTCATATAAAACAAGATTTGGGATCTAAATTATTTCTAAGTTCTCTAATTCTTGTGATACTCTGAAGTTATGCTACAAAGATACACCGAAGACAATCAATTCCCTAAGTATCCAATGCATGTCTTCCACAATATTAGCTACTATGGGGAGTTAATACTTTCTTTACTATGAAGGAAGAAAGGAAGGGAGGGAGGGAGGGGAAATGTTCCTATCCTTCAGTTTATAATTTAGTCATCAGAACAATGGTACACACATGTTAAAAACTGAAAACTTATTTCATGACAATGGAAGTACCATGGCAATCTAGAAATTTACGTTTGCTCTAATAATTTTAATTATGGCAAGACCCCCTGAGGAAAGTAATGGCTATTGTTATATGCAAAAAACACTGGACCAGGAGGCAGGAAATTTCAAACAAATCACAATTTTGCAATATCGTCATAGTTGAATGGAAATAGCAATAATTATGAGCATCTATCTTGAATTAGGTACTTTGCTAGCTACTTTTCATATGCTAATAATCCTCAGTTCTAATGTACTAAAGTTGGAGTGTTCATATTTTAGTGATTAAGTGCACAACTTATTTCTTTCCCTGGTAGAAAAGTTCTACTTATGGACTTTTTCATGAATCCTTGTATTCAGAAAGCCATGGAAGTTGAGTGAATAGTCATTTAATGTTTGCTAGATAGCTAATTTATTTAGTCTATGGTAGGATGGTAACTTTCCCTGCTTAATTGAGAGAAAAGGTCAATTGAAAATAGGAAAGAAAGTTTCAGTATAGTTCTTTTATGTTCATACTAGCTTTCCGTTCCAGTGGAATGTTTTGTGCCATAGACAAACCTAATGGTTCAAAATGTTCTATTCTTTTGGGGCATGGAAAATGGCTTCATGTTTGTTTAGTTTTTGTTTCCTCAAGAAAATTTCCAGAGCTGGGAGTAACTCTCAAAATCCTTTTTTCAATCTTATAAAGAGTCAGAGTGCTTATTAAATGTGGCAACCTCTGCCAAAGTTCCCTTCAGAATAAAAAGCTCCATTAAGCCAGTATATTGGGCATTTTCTCACTGCTGATGTGTGTGTGTGTGTGTGTGTGTGTGTGTGTGTGTGTTAATTTATGAAACCGATTTAAACACTGAATTCTTAAAACACTGGCTACAAACCTCAATTTTATAGAGAAGAAAAGATGTTTGGAAATCACTGAAATAATTTACTATACTATCAAATCTGAATGCCAATGACTACAATTTACCATTAACATGCACTTTTTTATTAATGTTGCCTTCTTTTGCTTTCAGAGGGCATGTAGGGAGAAGGGCAGAATTGGAAAAAAAACTGTGTTTTCAGTTTGTTTTTCTTTTGGTCTATCTAGAATTTCTGCTCTCTCTATACTTTGGCAACCATTACAGAACTAAAAGATGCATAAGTGAAAAAGAAATTAAAATGTTAAATTCAAGGACACAGTGCTTTGAGTAAATACCTCAGATAATATGAATCTGTTCAGTTCATCAATTATAAATAAAAGACCTGGCATAAATGAGGAATTCTGTGATTTGTGTTATCGGAGAACTGCACGGGTGGACTTTCTCCGTCGCTGGTGAGAGTGGGGTCCTTGGGGCGCCACATTTCCAGAGGCGTCCACGGGAGGATGAGACGTGGTAGAAGGCTTTATTTTCATGTAGTTATATTCCTCAGTATGCAAACTCCCATTTCCCTTCATCCGGTCCTGGAAGAGGGGCAGCTGGGGATTCAGCAGAGCTGAAAGCAAAGCCAGTGTCCAGGGTGTCCGGTCCCTGGTGGAGTTGAGTCCAGCACAGCAGCAGGCATCACAGTCCGTTAGTCCACTGTGTGTGGGCCACATGGCCGTGACACGTGTGGGCGAGCACAGGACCCAGGAGCCCTGCAAGCCAGGAGTCAGGAGGGAGCGGCAAGAGAACAAGCAGAAGGAGGGAACGTCCTTTGTTTAGGAGTCTAAGTATCTTGGATATTACACCCTTGCAGTGGCCATGCCTATTCTGGCCAATTACCTGTTTCCAGGTGTGATTGACAGGCAAGCACCTTCCCATGTCACCCAGACCTTACTGGGCGTGTGTCTATTGTCCAATCCCTTCCCCCAGCAACCTACGGGGAACAGACTTGGAGAATGTTAAACTACAGCTTTCTGGCAAAGCTGAATAAATGGCATGCTTATATTGTCTAGTCTCCCCTTTGCTCCTTTCCTGTCAATTAATAACCAAGTTATTACAATGGTATCTGTGAGGCTAAAGAATTTTTTAAATGTGTCTAGTATAATAAAGCATTATAGGGAATTAATTTATAAATACCAATTGATTTATAAATAAATCATTCACCTGTAGGTATTAGGTAATAACATCTCACTTTTATGCACAATTTATAACACACGATGTGGGAGTTCTAAAACTTGCAGCTGAAATGGATTCGTGACTATTACTAATTTGTTATTTCCTCTTTATTTTCTTTTTGGGTAGATATTACTTGAAATGTCATACAATGTTAGATCTAGAAAGAGATAAGGAATGGAATTAAACTTCTTATTTATAGAGGAGGAAAGTATAAAGGCAAAGTAGTTGCGATTATCTAGGTACATGTGGGATTTGTCCATGGTCACACAGCTCATTTAGATGAATCTCAATAGCTTATGAACTTAAGGACAAGCACACTATTTACATTAGTATATTTTGTTTTATTTCATGTATTGATAATATTAAGACAAATATTTGTATTTTGGTATCCTGGTACTGATATTTATATTTTTTGGGGGAATTTAAAAAATAATATTGTATAAAATTTTCATCATATTTGATAACAAGCCCTGGTATTATATGATTGTAGTATTAAGATTGATTATTTAGAAACCACTATCAGACAAAAGATATAAATAATCTAAGACAGTAAATGAGTAGCTCAATATTCATTAAATTCATTCAATTATTAATTTTTAAATTAATTTAAATGTGGCAATTTCTGTAAGTAATTACTCTTTTTAATAACTCATTGATTACTTTCCCCTAATATAAATCGTATATCCAACTATCAACTTTAATTTATAGGCAGTGAACATTGAAGTTGGTTAGCATCATGCTGATTTTACTTTTTTATTTCATTTTAATTAAAAATTAAGTGTACTACCAGTCAGAGTGAGTAATGTCCACAGATAATGTGCACTGTGTTTTGTGGCTGAATTTGTTTACATTCGTATTAACTGATTTGCTTCTGCCAAGCAGTTCCGCATTCAACAATCATTCATACCAATGGCTTGTTTTTTCAAATATTGATTAATTTGGATAACAAGATGGATCTTCTAACATGCTGAGTATTTTACTGTGAGTAAAATTAATTGAGAAACTGCTAATTTTCCTAAAACTACTAACGTCTTACACTGAACTTACCAAAGCAAGAGCTTTCAAAGTTTAACCACTTTCAAGTTTAACCAGTAGGTTTTGTTTTTGTTTTTTAGTATCTAAATTCATAATAATAAACTGTAATAGACCCCGACTGCATAATGATGCTAGTTTCTGTGATATAAAGATGAACAACACATGAACTTGTCTTGAAGGTTGTTCACATTTTTAGCAGACAGGCACATAAACAGATAATTTCAGTATAACATGAAAGTAGCTAAAAACTAACACTTAGCACTTTATGCTTGCCAGCTCTGATTTTATTAGTTTTACCCCATTTACTCCTCCCAATAACCCTGAAGAGTGGGTTCTGGTGTCATCTCCATCTGACAGAAGCAAAAACGCTGCCCAGAGAGCATATGTAACAGCCAAAGGTCACATGATTTGCTAAACTGAGTTTAAAACCAAGCAGCCTGAATCTTGCTAGAAAAAAAGAGGTATAATACAGGGGCTGCAATTGTAACAGAGAAAAGATGCTGAACTACAGATTGAGAAATAAGTGAGAATGTGCTGCACAGTGATGGAAAAGAAGATTGTTGGAGGGGCTGGGGGACTGGCAAAGAGCTTTCTGGGATAAGGGAAGAGATTTCTTGAAGGCAGAGACCTAGGAGACCAATGGACATATGAGGTGAACAATAGCAGATTCTTACTAACACAGCCATGTTTCTCAAAGTGAGGCTGCAAACCATCTGAAGAAAGAAACCCTTGGCTATACGATGAACATACAGATTCCCAGGCTTGGTCATAGTTCTACTGTTCTACTGAGTCCAAATCTCTGGGGGGACCCAAATGAGCATTTGAATAGAGCATGGCAGGTGATGAACAGCTCTGCATCATAATGTCTAGGGTCCTGTACAAGACTGGAAAGTTCAAGATGAGAAGTGTCAGAAGGTAGACAACGACCAGGTCACACAGTAAGGCTTTTAAATTGTCCTCTTTCTGTTAGATTATTTAAGAAAATAATAAACATTATTTGAAAATACACATGAAATGTAGACATAGGTTAAAAACACAGGAGTAAAGTAAATAGATCAACAGACAGACATGAAACAAAAACATTTGATTTATACCCTTATTTCATTTATCCTCTAAAGTAATACATAATATGGATTCTCACCTATTCTTTTATTAAGATACAACACCCCCCCCCCACCTCCAATCATTCCATTTATTTGCTACTTGTACAAATCTTTACTTCTTCAGGAAAACTTTCAAAAGATATGACCAAGTTCAACATTCATTCATTCATTCATTCATTCATTCATTCAACCTAATGATTCTCCATCCTGGTGGCAAATAAGAATGACCTGAGGAACTTTTTATAAAAAGAGAATGATTGATTTAATTATTTGTTCCAGTATCTTTTATATGAAAGTCGTTTTACTCTGTACTCTGAGGAATACAAGTACACTGCCCACAGGGAGCTTGAAATCAAGAAAGGAAATATGTAAAAAAATATAGTAAGTGAAAATATTATAAGAACCCCGAAGAGGGTACAGATAGTGTATTATAGGAGTTGCAGCAATGCTTGCTGTGGAGTAGGCAGTTGAGCTTAGTTGTAAATGATGGATCCGATTTTGGTATTAAGATTATTGAAGAAAGGCATTTCCAAGTTTTCTGATGGAGAAGTGACTGAAAGGAAGTAAAGTTGCATGCAAGAAATTATGATTAAAAGGATTGTTGAAAACAGCTAATAATTTGTCCTGAGAACTGAACTTACTTAGGTCAGTAAAGGTGAAGGAATGAAAAGAAAAGACTGTTCTTAGTTTGAGAGACCCAAATACCTGCCTAGGGTATGGAATTCATTCATATCCCTAAGTAGAATAATACAAACTTTTAGCAAAGAAGAGGCATGAAGAACCATGTTTCAGAAAGATCAGTCTGATGTTAGGATGTGGGAAGGATTGGAGAGGGGAATGACTGAGTACAGACAAGGATTATAATATTTTGAATAGGATCCTTAGTCCAATATAGAGATGGAAACTTGGAAAATAATAGTTTGCAAAATAAGCCCCTATTAAGAAGTTGACCTTCCCCCTGTACTTGGTGATTATTTATTTCTATGAAAGTGAAGAAATAAAAATAAATATATGTAATTAAAAGCTTCATCTGCTTCTTCTCAAGGTCTTAGATAAGTCATTGTATTAGTGAATGTTAGTGTGTTGAATGTGTCCAGTGATGTGCAGGTAAATGGTTAGAACGATCAGCTCTCCAAATAAAAAAGGCCTGATCTGTAATTTGCCAATTTCTGTGGTGTAAATAATCTTTCCGTGGCTAATTTTAAACTACCAGTGTGATGTAACTGAACATGAAGTTGGGACATTTTGGGAGGAAAACTTCTCTAATTTAGGACTGACAGTTCTGGGCCCTGCAAGGTAACTGACGACAGACAGATTAGCAGCAGAAAAGTTTGTTATGCACACAGAGCCTCTCTGTAGAGAGTAACTCACTGAATATCCAGAGATAAAGGTTTCTATGGCCACTGAACAAAAAGGGGTGGGGGCAGTTTAGCTCTCCAGTGGGGAAGTGGGGAAGTTTCCACTGGGCTTTTCTATACTAATGGGCACCTGGAATCACCCCCTGCTCCATGGGGGCTGTGCTCTGGGAGGTTCTGCTGAAGTTTAGATAATGTTTCTTTCTATGGCTCCTGATTGTTCAGAGGTTTTTGGTTTAGAATAATTTTTACAATACTTTGGTGAGCTGATAATCCCTTTTGGAAGAGATGGACACAGTCAACTCTAGGTAGCCCTGGCATGGTGGCTGCTGTACACCAGTATAGGTATCGACCCCACCTCGGAATTGCCTTTTTCATGCAGTGAATTAAATTCTTTAAAAACAAGCAAACAAACAAAAAAATCAAACTCTAAATTAGTTTTCCTTAACAGCTATGATGTGGGCATGGTAGGAGAGATGACACCATCAGTCACCAGGATTTAGCTATGAGGACTGGACAGATTTTGGAGAATACGACGTTTCTTGATAACTTGAGGGCGTTTAGAAAAGAGGTAAACTGTATGTTACCCTCCTAAAGTTTAGAGTATATAATACAGCAAAACTAAATGTAGAAAACTGGTGTAAAGTTGAAGTAAACGCTTTCTATTTATTCTGCTCATTCCCTCATTTGGTTTTTGTTTGTTGTAAATTGGTTAAGTTGGTTGTGGGTATATATTTGCTACAGGAAGGTGCTAACCTTCTGTCCTCTTTGGTAGGGTTTGTGAAAGAAAAATTTAGGTAAAATCTTTCCGATTTCCAGGTAGCAGAGCTAAGTGCTGCCTGTTTTCCTGACCACACCCCTCATGTTACAGGGCCTAGAGAAAATCAGGGTTCCTTCTTGCTCTGCCTCATACTTTCCTGACTGCTCTCTTTCCTTCCCCCTCATTACTCTTGGCTGGAAGCTCATGCCATTGTTCTAAGTGGTCTTTCGGCTCCCACATTTGCCTTTCTGTAGTCTCTTTTTAACCTAGCATTTGCCATATTTTTTTCATTATGAGTTACCAAATCCAGCCTGCAATTACACAGGAGTATTACACAAGAGTGCAAATGCAAAAGGCATTAGAGGCTCTTCCAGAAGCCACCTACCTCAGGCAACATATCCAATTCCAAGCACTGGGATGGCACTCAGAATTTAAAGCTAGAATTTTACTAGCCCTGTGTAGCAGACACCAAATTCAACTGTCATCCAGTTTAAAAGTTGCAAATATTATCCTATCTACCAACACCTTAGAAGTCCAAGAATGGAATGACACCCTTTCTTTCCGGTTCACTATGACACCGGCCAAGTCTGCTAGTGAAAAGCTGCTCTGTGTCGTTGAAAGTCAACCAGCAGCGGCTTGCAGCTCCCCAGGTCTGGCATCTGTGTTTTGGCTGAGACTACACATGGCCTTTGTCTTCCTGAGGTTGTTGAGACCCAGAGGCTTTGCTGAGGCCCATTCATCCAACAAAACATCACGTAAGACTAAGAAAAATGTAAAAACAGCTTCCTGCCTGTGGGAGAAATCTCCAAGAAGCAGCAGACAACCTTCCAGGTTAAACTCTTAGATCTGAAGCTTAAAGCTCTTACTCAGACCTTAGCAGTAAAAAGCCTGCTGCATAGCTGTTGAAAGGAACACATGTTCTCTGTTTGTGATCTTGCTAGCCAAAGAAAGACGGATGAGCTGAGCCAAGCACACCAAATTCATCTGTGCCAAATCCATCAGCAAGAAAAGCGATCCATTCTTTGCTAGTCAGAGAAACTGAGAATGTAACACTAGCAGAGCTCCTTCTGCATGAACGAAAACACCAGGAACGAGGGAGTAAGTGTTCCCATCAAACTTCAACATTTTCCAAATATCATTTGCTTTATAATTTTATTTTTTTTAATATGCAGAAAATTCAACCTAGTCACATATATCACTCTTTGACTTTATGATTTATTTAGGTTTATATTTAGAAAAAATTCCCCCCAGCCTATGATATTTGATATATAATGTTTACTTATATTTTCAAGTGCTTCTTTTGCATTGCTTATATATTTATTTAACACATTAATTCAGTTAGAATTTATTTGAATGAAATTTAAGGATACTTTTTCTCTAATAACTAACCAACTGGTAAATCACAGCCTATTAAAATCTCAAACTTCTCAAGTATGAGTAAAAATCAGTACATTAACCTTGGAGGGAAATTTATTAATATATGTGAAGTTAGCGATTATATACATATTCTATAACTAAGGCCTTATGAATTTATTAAAAGAAATAGTCAACTAATTAAATATTAAATTAACTTAATAAACTTCAAAATTAATATTAAATATTAAACTAAGTGTTAATTTAATATTAAATTTAAATACTTTAAAAATAATATTTAAAAAATATCATCACATCATTAATTGTAAAGAAAAAATAGAAATATAAAAATGTCTGAAATTAGGGGCCTGACAAGATGAATAAAGCTATAATTATATGATGGAATTGTACGCATTCATTATAAATTACATTGAAGGAAAATATTTGATGTAAGAAAAATCCTGAGAATATAATTAAAGACAAAATGAATGATAGATAATATGCATTAATTTCAATCAATTACATTGCACAGAAGACTGGATAAATACATAGATATTTTATCAGTCATTATATTTGAGTATTTGGAAAACATCCAAATCAATGTATCTGTCCCTTTTTTGTTTGTTTGTACTTTCCATATTTTTTTTGTCTCCCCTAACGCGCTTAGGATAATTAGAGGAAGGGACTGTTTTTGTTAACATACAGCACAGAATCTGGTTCGCGGTGGGTTCCCAGTACTGTTTGTTCAATATTGCTATTAAATGAGATCGTAATTTGAACCTGTTCAAAGCAGCAGAACATACCAAGAATGTTTAAGAAAATATAAACAGACAGAGGAATAATGGAGATTCAAGTCATAGACTGAAACGTACAGAGATTCAGCAGCACTTGGTTTGGATCCAACCTTAGAGATTAGGGATCAGAGACAGCATTTCTCTCCCTGGGAGAAACAGTGGGTTAAAAAGGAACGCTGCCTTACAGTATCTGTGTAACTCGGAGGAGTGACGTAGGGACTTGAAGGTTCGAATACCATGCACTCACAGAATTTGGATACAAGAGTAGAAACTGCAGTTTCCTAAAATTGAAGCAAACCAAAAGCAAACAAAGTTAATATGCTTAGCCATTACTGAGGTGGCCAATAAAAACATGAACAAAATAATCTGGTTTAAAAAATATATTGCTGCCCTGGCCGGTTTGGCTCAGCAGTTAGAGCGTCGGCCTGCGGTCCAGAGAGACCTGGGTTCGGTTCCCGCTAAGGGCATGTAGTTTGGTTGCAGTTTGTCCCCGGCCCTGGTTGGTCGTGCGCGTGGCAGCCACTCGATGTGTCCCTTTCACATCGATGTTTCTCTCTCTCTCTCTTCCTCTCTCTCCCTCCCGCTCTATCTGAACAAAAAATGAAAAAATGTCCTCGGGTGAGGATAAAAAAAATAATAAAAAATACATTGCTAATAAAATTAGCTATTTCTCTTAATTATGCTGTCATATGTCTGGCAGGAAGTAATTGTGCTTTTGGTAGTTGATTTTTAAATTTGTTTAAAATGAATGAAATAATAGGAATGTTATCACGGTGGTAAAGCTCTAGCACTGTTCAAAGAAAAAAGTACTTGGGTTCTGAATGATTTGTATTTCTTTATGCATTACCATTGCTTGGCAAAAGTAGCCTTTGATAGTAACCGGTTACTTGTTTTAACTTTATCTTCTGTTCTGTAATGTGGTTTCTGAGTGGTTCTTTTCAGCAGTAAGAAAGAACTCAAAGAGGTTGCGACCCTGAGTTCTTATGCCAAGTTTAGTTTTTTTTGTTGTTGTTTTTTTAATCCTCACCTGAGGATACTTTCTCAAATATTTTCAGATAGAGTGGGAGGTGGGGGAGAGGGGGAGAGAAACATCAAAGTGAGAGAGACACATCAATTGGTTGCCCCCCGCAGGACCCTGACTAGGGCCTGGGAGGAACCGCAACTGAGGTACCTGCCCTTGGCCAGAATCAAATCTAGGACTCTTTGGTCCGTGGGCCAATGCTCTAGCCGCTGAGCCAAACCGGCCAGGGCTGCCAAGTTTAGTTTTCATTATTAGTTACTATGTTGGCCCATCTAATAAAGTACAACTTGGAACTCATTTAGTTATTTTGAATTATCCCACAAAACTTACTCATCCCTATGTGAATCGATATAATTTAATTTCTGAACCATCTAAACTAAGAATCAAGTTTTGATTTCTCCTGTAGGATTCACCCTGAAGGAATGGGTAAGTTTATTTTATTATTATTATTTTTTTTATATCTTCACCTGAGGATATGTTTTCATTGATTTAGAGAGAGAGGAAGGGAGGAAGAGAAAGAAAGAAACGTTGATGTGAGAGAAAAATCAGTAAGTTGCTTCCTGTATGAGCCCTGACAGGGGATCGAACCTGCAACCTAAGTGTGTGCCCTGACCAGAAATCGAACCCACAACCTTTTGGTGTACCAGATGACACCCCAGCCAACTGAGCCACCCAACCAGGGCTGGGTCCGTTTATTTTGTTGCAATTGCCCGATAATTTAGCCTATTGTGGGGCTTGGTCACAGCTTTGAGTTCGCTTTAGGTTAGTGGCAGAACAGTAAAGTAATGAGATTAGTCATTGGAATTGATCACAAGATCAGAATAGAGCAAAGAGCAAAACGAACTGAACACCGAGCCAGGTATCTGTAAGGATATTATTTATCTCAACTATCTTAGTTGATGTCATACAGAAGGAGATTTTTAAAAGACATCATTTTTAGAACCTGTGTGATTTTAGGAAGGTGACCATCAGCGGAGCTTTCGTTTACCTCGTGGATCTGTACCAGAGGCCTTTTGCTGTAGAGAATATATGATGAGACAGTGGAAAATATTTAGTCTTCAGCCTCAGGTGGTTGTATAAATTGGTAGAATATCCATGCAGGGTGATATGGCAATAGCATTCAGAATTACAATTGAATATATCTTTTAGCCCAGTAATTCCACCTCCAAAAATTATCTTATAGATAAACATGATAAACATAGAAATAAGATAATTTATTTCAGCTCTGTTTGTAATAGCTAAAGAGTAGGAATGCAACACTGGTTAACTATATTATGACATAGATATAAAATGGGATACTATAAAGCAATATAAAAAATGAAGAAACTCATATACAAATACATAGTAATTTGAAAAGACAAGTTGAAAAACAGTATTATAATATGTTATCCTATATGTATAATTTTTTTTCTTTATTGATTTTAGAGAGACAGGAAGGGAGAGGGATGCCCCCCAACTGGGGATCAGACCCACAACCTGGGCATGTGTCCTGGCCGGTAATCGAACCAACAACCTCTTGGTGCATGGGTCGATGCTCAACCACTGAGCCACACCAGCTGGGCTGTATAAAATTTTTTTTAAATCAATTATTATATATACCTGTGTGTCTGTTTCTATATATACATATAACTTCTATGGAAGGTTATACAATAATTGATAAAATCAGAGGCCTCTCAGTGTCTGGGAACTAGAAGTAGAAGGGAAATGTTTTCCTGGAAAAAGACTGTGTGAATGTCTTCTCTAGTCAAAAGGAAAATTAAAAAAATGTATACTAAATTTTTAAAAATATAAGTAAATATATTTTTATATCTAGGCATCTTTTGACCAAAGCATGAAGATTCAAATTCAAAAATATGTAACTGAGTCTCCCAAACTTTTGAAAATAATTTGGTAAAGTGTGTGGTAACTTCACAGCAGAATAGAGTAGTATCCTCGCTCTCCACTCTACTTGTGGCAGATTTTAGATTCTGTAACTTGCAATTTCCAAAGCATAGTGCTAATTTCTATGTTAGAGAGGATGCTTCAATCTTAGGCATACTGTTTTGTAAAAATTATTTGACCATGTAGAGCTCCTTTATCAATATGTCAAATATATACATGAAAGTCAAGTTGTTTTCTCTCCATTTGTTGGATTGGCTCTGTGCTGGATGTTTTCTTCGTAGGGATGTTCCATGTACTTGCTTACCTCTGGCAAATCAGATAGGAACACATTCTTCAACCTTAGCAGCATTAGCTTATTGAGAGCATTTCTTTCTCAAGATTCCAACACAGTTTTCATATTTGAGCTTCATTTAAATGATTTGGCTCCTGTCCCTTTTTGCGTCCAGTAGGAAAGGTTGGCCAGGACTGTGCTGTGTGCTCACACCTATTTCAAGGATTTTGGATCAGCACTACTCAAAACAAATGGCTTGAGAGTTTAGGACAAATCACGCCCCGAAGGAAAATTCAAATTTTGTTAACATAGTAAAATGAATTAGATACTGGACAGGCAAAGCAGCTGATACCAACTACACAAACATATTATGAAGAAAAAGAAAAAAAAACACTTGCATTTTCATCTGGAGAAAACAGGACCAATAAAAGATGTGACAAAAATTGGTAAGGTTGTTGAGTTTAGTCAAAGTACAAAGAGCTAGTTGAGATTTAGATATTGAATTCAAGTTACTGTCTCTTTTATTTTACTTTATTGCCAAAACAGTAAGCATGTAAACATGGGATATATAGATAAAGAATGTTTTCTGTGCTGTCCTTAGATTTTCTGCATTCACTTTCTTACTAAGTCCTTGGGACGACCATGTCTAACAAGTACAATGAATCATGGAAAAATTTAAAATCTAAGGACAAGAAAGCCTAATGTATACTCAGTAATTATTGAATGGCTGAATGAATAAATGGCAATTTTCACAGAAAATGGACACATCTAAAAAAATAACATTATCAAGAAAAGTACCCCATTTATACTAAAAAATCTAATTATTCTATGTACTTTATCAGTAGTAATGCCATTAATTATTAAAACAGCTAATCGTATAACATATGGTGCATTTTTAATATAATTTTAGAATTATAATAATACATGTTCAAACTATAGTTAATACATTTAAATGACCATTTTATTGTATTAGACCTAGATAATTACTTTACAGAATTTACCCTAATGGTTTAAAAACTAAAATATATTATTTACACTCAAATCTGTT
The DNA here is from genome assembly GCA_030848825.1 of Tadarida brasiliensis. NCBI lineage: Eukaryota > Metazoa > Chordata > Mammalia > Chiroptera > Molossidae > Tadarida > Tadarida brasiliensis. The sequence continues at coordinate 66,123,754 of CM061257.1, forward strand.
TATGTATGCAACAGATTTGAGCCCAATTGATCATGTTTCACTTCAAGAAATCCTTATAAATAAACTTTAATCTCATAGGACAGATCCATTAATTATGTTTTCAAGGAAGGTATAATTAATGGGTCTATACTATGGAATTATGGCACTCCGTAAATATTAATAATGCACACTCACTTCACCAAGCACCTTAAGAGTACCCAAATAAATAGATCATCTTATATGGCTAAAGCTTTCCTTCAACATTCTCATATGGAACATAAAAGTATGCGAGAATTTTTAACATCAGCTTTTCAGTGAGATCTTCATAGACGATTAAAGGTTCTTTGGTAGAGAGGTTATGCATTCCAATAAAATGGTGTGTCGAAATTTATTTTTCTGAAGGTTATAAAAGCCTTGATATGAAAGCTTAGAAGTAATCAGTAAAATGACAGTCATGTCTTATAATCCCAAAAAACCTAGTTATATTGCTAATGAAGAATGTTTTAAAATAAACTTTTTATTTTAAAATAGTTTCAGATTTATAGAAAAGTTGCAGAGATAGTACAGAGAACGCTTGCATACCCCTCATCCAGTTTTCCCTATTGTGATCATCTTACGTCAGCAGAGTACATTTGTCACAACTAAGAACTAATATTGGTACATTACTGTTAACATAACTCAGCTATTTATTTTGATGTCACCAGTTTTCCCTAATGTCCTTTTGGCTATTCCAGGATTTTATCCAAAATGATACATTATATTTAGTCATCCTGTCACTCTAGAAACATAATCTGTAATAGTTCTCAGACTTTCCATGTCCTTGAGTAACTTGACTTTGGTCAGACTTTTGCAAAAAAGTTCCTCAATTTTGGGTTTGTCTAATGTTTTTCTCATGATTAGACTGAGGTCATCGGTTTTTGGTAGGAAGACCACAGAAGTGAATGACCCAGCTCATCACATTATATCATGCTTTCTTTATAATCACTTGGTTGAGGTAGTATTTGCCAGGTTTGTCCTCTGGAAAGTTACACTTCCCCTGTTTTCATCCACTGTTCTTTGGAAATCAGTCACTAAACACAGCCTAGGGGTGAGGGTGGGGTGTTAAGTCCCACTTCTTGGAGAGGGGGAATAGCTACATAGATTATTTGGAATTCTTCTGTAAGAGAGATTTGTCTCTTCTCCCCAGTTATTTATTTATTTATTTGGTCACTTATTTATTTATGCATGAATTCATGACCTTTTTTTGTTTTATTCTTTGAGTTGTACTCTAATACTCTCTTATTTATGTTGTTGCTGGAAGTGTTTCATCTTTGGCAATTGAGAGCTCTTTCAAGTTTGCTCCTTTGTCTCTGGCATGTCTCGTCCTTTTATCTTTGAGCACTTCCTTACTTTCTGGCACAACAAAATGCTTCAGGATATGATGGATTTCAAAATGCTTCTGAGTGAAAGAAGCTGGGCGCAAGATAATTCATACTGTATTAAAATTCTATGGAAGGCAAAACTAACAGTGATATAGCATATCAGTGTTGCCTGGGACCAGGTATGGGGGACACCTGAAAGCAAATGAAAATGAGGGAACATTTTCAGGTGATGGAAACATTATGTGTGTGTGTATTTAATTTTTCAATTACAGTTTAACAGTCAATATTATTCTGTTTTTAGTTTCAGATGTACAGTATAGTGGTTAGAAAATCATGTACTCTACAGAGTGGTTCTCCCAATGTTTCAAATGTTTCAAGAACCCACCTGGTCCCATACATAGTTATTATGATGTTGTTGACTATTATCCCTATGCTGTAATTTGTATCTCTGTGACGATTCTGTAACTACCAATTTATACTTCAAATCCCTTCACCTATTTCACCCAGCCCCCTAACCCTCTCCCCTCTGACAACTGTCAGTCTGTTTCTGTTTTGTTTGCTTTGTCCTTTAGAGTCCACATGTAAGTAAATCATATGGTATTTGTCTTTCTCTGTCTGACTTATTTCCCTTAGCATAATGCCCTCTAGGTCCATCCATGCTGTCACAAAAGGAAAGATTCATTCTTTTTAATGGCCCAGGAGTATTTCATTGTGTGTATATTCTATATCTTGTTTTGATGGTAGTTATATATGTGGATACATATGTCAAAATTCATTTAACTATACACTGTAATAAGAAAAGGGGAGAACCTATAATTGGACTGAAATAACATTTTATGTGTAGGAAAAATGTTACATTTATATTATTTAATTACCTTGTATTGGAAAGAAGCAGATATTTATTGGAGTTAGAAGCAGAAAACCAAGTTTTAGGACAGTTGTCAGAATTAGGATAGACTTCTTATAACCTGTCAAGAACGTCTGATGCAGTTTCCAAATGAGTCAAAAACCCAAGGGTATTATTAAGGAGATTCCTTCTTTTCTTAAAAATAAAAAATATGTTTTTTATTGATTTTTAGAGAGAGAGGAAGGGAGAGGGAGAGGGAGATAGAAACATAGATGAAAGAGAAACATCAACATCGATCTGTCTCCTCCTGAACGCCCCCTGATGGGGATCAAACTTGCAACCCGGGCATGTGCCCTGACCAGGAATTGAATTAGTGACCTTTTGGAGCCACAAAGTCCGAGCAAGAAGACTCCTTCTTTTGTGATAATTTGCTTCCCTTAAAGAATAAGTCTTCTATGTTCCCATGGGATTGACTTTCACATTATTGTAAACTGGCCATTTCCACAGTCTCTGAAATATATCATAAGCATATAAAGCCATAATGCTAACAAAATATTTTATGAAGATACTGTAAAAAAAACACATACTATTAGCTTTTGAAAGCATAGAATGCAACTTATAAAGTACTTTGTTAATTTGTATTTAAATACAATTACAGTGGTATTGCTATCATTGAATGAAAGGGTAAATGAATCAAAGTATATATAGTAAGAAATATGGATAAGACATATCTGAAAAGTTTACGATAGTATTTTATCTAAAAGGATAAACAAATTGGAATGACAGCTAAATTACAGATCCCTGAAATGCAAATGGAAAAACAACATGCTAAAATGAAGATTTTTTAAATTCTATTTTTTGATATATGGTCTCAACTTAATAATTAAGTACAGTTTATAAGATGTTACCATATAAGATAGATTTGTTTTTTAAAGATTTTTCTCATTATTTCCTAGGAGCAATAGAATTAGTGTGTTACACTATATGATGGATTTGAAAGTGAAAGCTAGAACAAAGTTTTCTTTAAGAACGACATTCAAAGAATCAAGGTTACATGATGCAAATTTTAGAGTCTGCTTCCTACAGTCTTAGGATGGCACATTTATTTCTGGAATGTTGTAGGAGACCTCAACCCTAAAAGTTGTTAACCGTGAAGCTTGATTTTGAGATGCTCTACTTATGGAATTTGGAAAGCCTTCATCTGCATGAATATGATCCAGGATTTTATATTTTCACAACTGAATGTCATCTCTGTCACCCGAATACATTATTTTTAAGGGCAAATATTTTAATATACTATGCAGAATATCCTTACTTCATGAAAACATATAATTCAACTACATATGAACTGTGTTCTGCCACTTGCTTAAATTCTTCTGAGAACTCTGATGATGAGAGAAACAGCTTAAGAATTTTTTCTAATTCTGCAAAAAAGTTTTATTCATTTCTTATGTTAGATCTTGTGGTAAATTTATTTCTAAGACAACCTTTGCTTCCCCATTACATCATTCAATCAAATAAAAAAAGTCAGCAATTCAGTTATTTCCTAATTTTGATAACATAAATGACCAAAAAGCTCTGAATACATGTAGAAATTAAAGTAACTAACTAACTCACCTCTGTTATGGGGTACATACATTTCCCTACTTCCTTTAGTAAATTATGCTTCAGTTTTCACCTAATTTTCTCCTTTAGACTTTTTAATTCAATATATACTCTCATATCAATTTCTAAAGTGGGTGCATGTTATATGAAAATTATATTGAGTGTCTTGGTTCCTATAGTTCATACCATTGTTTCTGGTCTAAACAGTCAGAAGTAATCAAACTTAATGTATATTTTCTTTCTTCCTTTCTTTGTTTTTTTTTTTTTAAATTAATTTACTTTTATTACAGATGTTTCTCGTTTTTTCCCCATTGACATCATCCTCCCTATCCCCCCCACCCCGTCCCAGCTTTGTTGTCCATGTCCATCGGTTATGCGTACATGCATATAAGTTCTGTGGTTTATCTCTGCCCTCCCCACCCACCCCTCTTCTGAGGGTTGTCACTCTGTACCCTACTTCCATGTCTCTGGGTCTACCCTGTTCCTCAGACTGTTATGTTCATTATATTCCACAAATAAGTGAGATCATGTGATATTTGTCTTTCTCTGCTTGGCTTGTTTCGCTTAGGGTAATACTCTTCAGGTCCCTCCATGTCGTCTCAAAGGATAAGAGTACCTTCTCTCTTACAGCTGCATGGTACTCCATTGTGTATATGTACCACAGCTTTTTTATCCATTCGTCTACTGGTGGACACTTGGGCTGTTTCCAGATCTTAGCTATTGTAAATAGTGCTGCTATGAACATGGGGGTACATATGTTCTTTCTGATTGGTGTTTCAGGCTTCTTAGGGTATATTCCTAGAAGTGAGATCACTGGGTCAAATGTCCTGTTTGGAGAGGTGTCTATTTAGCTCTTCTGCCCATTTTTTAATTGAGTTCTTTGTCTTCCTTTTGTTGAATTGTATGATCGCTCTATATATTTTGGAAATTAACCCCTTTATCTGATGTATCATTGGCAATTATGCTCTCCCATACAGTGGGTTCCCTTTCCATTTTGATGGTTTTTCCTTTTGCTGTGCACAAGTTTTTGAGTTTGATGTAGTCCCATGTGTTCATTTTTTCAGTTACCTTAGGTGATGTATCAGTGAGAATTCTGCTGCGTATGATGTCCGAAATTTTGTTGCCTACATTTTCTTCTAGGATTTTTATGGGTTCACGAGTCACATTTAAGTCTTTTATCCATTTTGAGTTTATTCTTGTGTATGATGTAAGTTGATGGTCTAGTTTCTTTTTTTTGCATGTAGCTGTCCAATTTTCCCAACACCATTTATTAAAGAGGCTGTCTTTACTCCATTGTACACTCTTGCCACCTTTGTCAAATATTAATTGAGTATAATGTCTTGGGTCAATTTCTGGGTTCTCTGTTCTGTTCCATTGATCTATATGCCTGTTTTTGTGCCAGTACCAGGCTGTTTTGATTACAGTAGCTTTGTAGTATAAGCTGATATCCGGTATTGTGATCCCACCTACTTTGTCCTTCTTTTTCAAGATTGCTGTGGCTATTAGGGGTCTTTTTTGCTTCCATATAAACTTTTGAAGTATTTGTTCTAGTTCTGTTAAATATGTTGTTGGTATTTTGATGGGGATTGCATTGAATCTATAGATTGCTTTGGGTAATATGGATATTTTAATGATGTTAATTGTTCCAATCCATGAACAAGGTATGTGCTTCTACTTTTTATATCTTCCTCTATTTCTTTTTTCAATATCGTGTAGTTCTCTGAAAATAGGTCCTTTACTTCTTTGGTTGTTTATTCCTAGGTATCTTAATTATTTTTGCTGCTATAGTAAATGGGATTGTTTTTTTAGTTTCTCTTTCTGTGATTTCATCATTGATGTATAAGAATGCCATTGATTTCTTGACATTAATTTTTTATGAGAAATGGGTGCTGGATTTTGTCAAATGCTTTTTCAGCGTCTATTTATAAGATCATATGGTTTTTATCTTTCATTTTGTTTATGTGGTGTATCACATTTATTGATTTGCGAATATTGTACCAGCCTTGCATCCCTGTGATGAATGCCACTTGGTCATGGTGAATACTTTTTTTGATGTATCACTGGATCCGATTTGCTAGTGTTTTGTTCAGGATTTTGGCATGTTCATCAGGGATATTGGCCTGTAGTTTTCTTTCTTTGTAATGTGTTTTTCTGGTTTTGGAATTAGAATTATAGTGGCCTTATAAAATGAGTTTGGAAGTCTCCCTTCTTCTTGAATTTTTGAAATAGTTTGAGGAGAATGGGTGTTAGTTTTTCTTTGAATGTTCGGTAAAACTCCCCTGTGAAGCCGTCTGGGCCTGGGCTTTTGTTTGCTGGGAGAGTCTTGATTACATCTTTAACTTCCTTCCTTGTTATTGGCCTGTTCAAGTTTTCTATCTCTACCCAGTCCAGTTTTGAGAGACTATGTGTTTCTAGAAATTTGTCCATTTTACTTAGATTGTCGAATTTGTTGCCATATAATTGTTCATAGTATTTGTTAACGATACTTTGTATTTCTGTGGTGTCTGTTGTTACTTCTCCTCTTTCATTTCTGATTTTGTGTATTTGGTTTCTCTCTCTTTGTTTCTTGGTGAGTCTAGCTTAGGGTCCATCAATTTTGTTTATCTTTTCAAAAAACCAGCTCTTTGTTTCATTGATCCTTTGAATTTTTTTTTGGTCTTTATGTCATTTACTTCTTTTCTGATCTTTACTGTTTCCTTCCTTCTACTTGCTCTGAGGTTTTCTTTTTGTTTGCTTTCTAGTTCTTTAAGTTGTGAGGTTAGATAGTCTATTGGAAATTTTTCTTGTTTCTTGAGGTAGGCTTGTAGTGCTATGAACTTCCCTCTCAGAACTGCTTTTGCTGCATCCCATAGATTTTGTGTTGTTTGTTGTGTGTTCATTTTCATTGGTTTCCAGGAAGGTTTTAATTTCTCCCTTGATCTCCTTGGTAACCCATTCATTGTTTAATAACATGCTATTTAGCCTCCATGTGTTCAAATGTCTTTGTATGTTCTTGTTGCAATTGATTTCTAGTTTCATGCCATTGTGATCTGAGAAGATGCTTGATATGATTTCAATCTCCTTGAACTTGTAGAGACTTAGTTTGTGTCCTAATATGTGGTCTATCTTTGAGAATGTCCCATGTGCACTTGAGAAGAATGTGAATTATGCAGTTTTGGGGTGTAATTCTCTGTAGATATCTATTAAATCCATTTGGTCTAGTGCTTCATTTAGAGTCTCTGTTTCCTTGTTAATTTTTTTGTTTAGAGGATCATCCAGTGATGTCAGCGGGGTGTTGAAGTCCCCTGCTATGATTCTATTGCTGTCCATTTCTCCTTTGAAGTCCTCCAGAAGATTTTTAATATATTTTGGTGCTCCTATATTAGGTGCATATATGTTTACTAAGGTTATATCTTCCTGTTGGATAGATCCTTTCAAGATTATGTAGTGACCTTCTTTGTCTCTACTTATGGCCTTCATTTTGAAATCTAATTTATCAGATATGAGTATTGCTTCCCCAGCTTTTTTTTCCTTTCCGTTTTCTTGCAAGATTTTTTTCCATCCCTTCACTTTCAACCTATGTGAGTCTTTTGTTGTGAGGTGGGTCTCTTGTAAACAACATATATATGAATCATGCTTTCTTATCCAATCAGCTACTCTGTGTCTTTTTATCGGAGCATTCAATCCATTTACATTTAAGGTGATTATTGATATGTACTTATTTATTGCCATTTTTGTTAAGTGTGGTTCTATTTTCCTTCCTATTTCTTCTACTAATTACAGCAGTCCTTTTAACATTTCTTGCATTGCTGGTTTGGTGCTAATGTATTCCCTTAGCCTTTTTTTTGTCTGGGAAGCTCTTTATTTGACCTTCTATTTTGAATCATAGCCTTGCTGGATAGAGTAGTCATGGATTCAGATCCTTGTTTTTCATGACCTTGAGTACTTCATGCCTTTCCCTTCTGGCCTGTAGTGTTTCTGTTTAGAAGTCAGCTGATAGCCTTATAGGGGTTCCTTTGTAGATAACCTGTTGCTTATCTCTTGCTGTCTTTAGGATTCTGTCTTTGTCTTTAATTTTTGGCATTTTAATTACTATGTGTCTTGGTGTGGGCCTGTTTGGGTTCTTCTTACTTGGGGCTCTCTGTGCTTCTTGAACTTGAATGCCTTCTTCCTTCACCAAATTAGGGAAGTTTTCTGTCACTATTTCTTCAAATATATTCTCTAACCCTTGCTCATTTCTTCTTCTTCGAGGACTCCTATGATGCGAATATTATTATGTTTCCAGTTGTCCCACAGTTCTCTTAAGCTGTCTTCCCATTTTTTCATTGTTTTTTTCCTTTTGGTTTTCTGATTGGTTGATTTTTCCTACCTGTCTTCTAATTCACTGATCCGGTCCTCAGCTTCCTCTACTCTGCTGTTTAGTCCTTCCAATGTGTTCTTTATTTCTGCTTTGTCATTCTTCATTTCTCCTTGGTTGGTTTTTAGTGCTTCTGTATCTTTACTCATGGTGTTGAGGTTCTTACTCATGCTGTTGAACTTTCTCAGGATCATGGCTCTGAACTCTACCTCTGATAACTTGCTTAACTGCATTTCGTTTATCTCATCTTCAGTAGAGGTCTCTTGTTCTTTCATTTGGGATTTTTTTCTTTTTTTTCACCATTTTGGCTATCTCAGTGGGTTTTAGAGCCTGCCAAATTTTCCCTGTGGGTGTTGGTGTTCTGCTGTTTGTGGCTCCCTCTACTGGGTTTGGATGAGTGTGGGAGGGCCCACGTTAAACACCACTGTCAAGTCTTACTTTCCTGGGTAGATTTGCAAGCCCAGGAAAGGTTCAGTTATCCTCTAGCTTTTTGCCTGGAGGCTATTAGTCTCGGTAACTTGAAGAGCCTAGGGTTCTCAGTTGAATGAAAAACTCCCTCAGGTGTTCAGTGTAAGAGGATTTCCCGAGGGTGGGGCAGATGCTTGTTGTTAATGAGCCTCAATTTGTGTTTCTTTGGCCTACCTGTGTGGGGCTGAATCTCCGAGGGAGGGGCTGCCACCTCTCCCCAGAGCCCTGGGAAGGAGTAAGATGGCCACCATCCTGGGTGGCCGCAACTCCACAAAAGCTCTGAGTGCCCTCCAAATCCCGAGTGTCCCCACACAGTTCCAGTCCATTCTTCTCTCCCTCTGCCGGAGCCCAAGTTGAGTGGCTGTAGCTAATTTAGTGCTCTGTCCTGGCCCTCTGCGCTGTGGGGCTGGCTTGGGATTTTAACCCCGAGGGCGCTGCTCAAATCTAAGACTGCTGCTGTCATGGCCTCCCAGCTCCCCTCTCGCACCTCCACAATCCTACCAGGTTTGATTCAGTGTCCCTGGTTATATGGTCCTCTCAAGCTGCTTTTCTGTTGCTTTTTCCCCGACGATTTGTCTTTATTTTAGTTGTAATTCCAGTTTGGGCCTGGGAGATGGTCTGTGTAGCTTCCATTCATTCTGCTGCCATTTTGGAATTCCTTAATGTATATTTTCAATGTGTCCAGTTTATTGTACACATGGATAAAAATAATTGAAAATAATCTTTTTTTTTTTTACATCCTCATCCAAGGATATCTTTTTATTGATTTTTAGAGAGAGAGAGAGAGAGCAAGAACATCGATCAGCTGCCTCCGGTATGTTCCCCAACCAGGGATGGAACCCGCCACCTTGGTATGTGCCCTGACTGGGATTTGAACTACAACCTTTTGGTACATGAGACGATGCTCCAACCAACTGAGCCACCCAGCCAGCACGAAAATAATCCTTGACTAGGAAGAGAGTCTAAGAATTTGTAGCAGTTGCAGCATCTGTTCTTTGAATTTGTTGTTTTATTGATACTTAAGTCAGCCAAACTTGTCTACTTGTTCTCTTATTTCTATCAAGGTTAATTCATTCTTTTGCTTTAATCTTTACTGCAACATTTCTTGTACTTGTGTGCATGTATATTTGGAAAACAAGCTGAAAAATGGAGGTGTGAATTATTTTTAATGTTTTGTTTGCTTATCTACATAAATGGAAAATTCTTCTGAGAGAATAAGCTAAGAATATAGTAAAATAACTTCTGTTGCTACCTATTATCACTATTCTTTTCTTGCTTTCAGACAAATAATGACAAGCTTCTAACACATTTTTTAGGCTAATCTCTTATTTAAGAAGTTTTAATTGATTATATTTTTAAAGACTGGAAGAACAGCATTTGCAACCTTCCAATAATGCTCTTATGTCTCTGTAAATCTTTTGTCCTTAAAATTTTTGTTTAGCAGAATACTAGAAAGACTGTAAAATATCACGGTCTATGAATATGTGAATCTTAAAAATTTTATAATTCTTCATTTTACAATGACATAGTAAAGACATGCCTTTTATAATGAATAAAAACTGGGCACAGTGATTTAATTCTCCATAAAAGAAAAATAATTAATAATCTATGTTTGAAAATCAGCTTGAAAGACATGGAAATAACAACATAGTGAATCATTACAGATACAGTATTATTTTCAAAGAAAAGGTAAAAATAGAAAGTAAGCAAATGTAATAGTAAATACTACTCTAATACAAAAGATTATCATTGTATTTAATAAAATGCATTTGAAATGTACATTGTCATAATTTCACTAATTTCTCAGATAACTGTTTATTTCTAAATAAGCAATAATTCACTATATAATAATAATTAGAATTTTTCTACACCCATATTTTATTTATTTTAATAGGAAGGACTGTATTCTAAATTAGGAATAATAAAAATGACTACAAAAGGTATCTTTTCAGCGTGGCTGGTGTTTCTCAGAGGATTGAGTGTTGTCCCATGTACCAAGAGGTCTCAGGTTCGATTCCTGGTCAGGGCACATGCCAGGGTTATGGGCTTGATCCCCAGTAGGGGGCATGCAGGAGGCAGCTAATTGATGTTTCTTTCCCTTTCTCTTCCTCTCTCTCTCTAAAATCATAAACGCATATTTTAAAAAAACAAAAGTGTCTCTTCAATTCAATTTGTTTTTCTTGCAGAGCGCGGATATGAGCCCAGCAAGTAGCACCACGTCCCTTCCTGTTAGTCCTCTTACTGAAGAGCCATTGCCTTTCAAGGTAAAAAACAAACAAACGGACATGATTCTCATATCCTAGGAGAGTTAATAAATATAGTAAAGTAGGTATTTCATGCATAGGTGGTAAAGTTAACTGTTTTAATCTGTGATAATCTTATATCAGATGTTAAAATCTTTTGTTTTGTTTTTGTCTTTCTAGTTGCTAAATAAAAGTAAAGGTTTGGACTAGAAATTAATACTTTATGGAACACATTGTTTGCTTGGCATGTAAAAGACAGTGATTTCATTTTAGTAGTTGATGTTACATGAATTAGAGGTTTCAAATCTTTTGTCTATATTAATTTAAGCAATAAATTTATTTATTTATTTATTTATTTATTTATTTATTTATTTATTATTATTATTATTTTTTATCCTCACCCGAGGACACTTCTTCATTTTTTTGTTCAGATAGAGTGGGAGGGAGAAAGAGGAAGAGAGAGAGAGAGAAACATCGACGTGAAAGGGACACATCGAGTGGCTGCCACCCGCACAACCAACCAGGGCCGGGGACAAACTGCAACCGAAGTACATGCCCTTAGCGGAAACCGAACCCGGGTCTCTCTGGACCGCAGGCCGACACTCTAACCGCTGAGCCAAACTGGCCAGGGCAGTCTATATTAATTTAAGCAATAAATTTAGAATGAATGTTCAGCCCTCATCAAGTGGTTAAATTTTCATTGATGACTCTAGGTAATAATTAATTATCTAATCTTCACAAAATAATAGTCAAAATCAAGAATTGAAATATGGAACCATTCCTCCAAACACATATTTTTAAAATATGTAAGTAAATATGCAAATAAGTATTTAAGTAGTGTAATTAGTAGAATCCTTCAGTTTGGCAGGCTTTATGCATTACAAATATGAAGTCAAGTTTGTGTTTTGCTGTTTAAGATTAGATTTTTCTCTGTATGCCAAAGCTTGTAGATCAACTACTTTATATTTCTGCCAGGGATATTTGGTTTCCATTAGGATTATTATAAATAATGACACTCCTTAAGATCATGGAGATAAAAAGAAAAACTTGGAGAGTTGGGATGATTCACTTACGTGCAATAGTTCCAGTTTAGTTTTGTTTAAAGACAGAGAAATGTACACTTTGGGATTCATTATGACTTTCATGATTTGTCTCTTCATCATAAACTTGTTATTGCTGTATTTTTTTTCTTTTTCATATGAAGACTATATCTTATTCAACTTCATACTGCTTATACCTAGTGCAGTGGTGGGCATGTATTTACATATACTGAATATTTACTGTATTGTTAAAATGAAAATAATAGAAGACAATAAATTCCATTGTATATCTTAGTTTTCTAATTATACATGCTTTCTTGCTTAATGATAGACAGTAATCATTTTTAAAAGCCCATTTTATATCAGAAAATTATGAAATATTAAATAGTACTCTGATTATATTATTTATTGAGAAATATTTTTTTTTATTGTACAACAAAAGGAGAAATAATACAAATATTTCAAAGCTTAGTGTTACTTGATATTTTCACCTTATGGTGCATAAGACAAAATTTACAGAAGAATCATATCTTCAACAAGGTCTTAATTGGATTTTAAAAGTATCATCAGAAGCCCCTTTCTCTTTTTAATATATTGATAATACCTACACTCCTTGAAAATTAATGTATTTATTTATTTTATTAATCCTTACCCAAGGATATTTTTCCATAGGTTTTTAGATAGAGTAGGAGGTAGAGAGAGGGAGATATATATATATATATATATATATATATATATATATATATATATATATAGAGAGAGAGAGAGAGAGAGAGAGAGAGAGAGAGAGACAGACATTGATTGGTTGCCTCCCACATGGCCCCAACCAGTGCCCTTGACCATGAGTCAAACACGCAACTATTAGGTCCGTGGGCCAACACTCTAACCGCTGAGCCAAACCAGCCAGGATGAAAATTAATGCATTTTTAACAGAGTTAAAATAAAAGGTGAAGCTACAGTCTAAAATAAGATGACAGAAAGCTAATATAAATATGATTAGTTTAGTTAGAGTATCTGATTAGTTCTAAGAGATCAATAATTGTTCCTGTGTTAATGTGTTCAGGGTTTTATCAACAATTAAAACTTCCAAGTGCTTATAATATATAAAGTTGGCTTTTGATAGCCAATGCAGTTATAGTACCACTTAATTTACTTCTTTTGTGAAAGTAATATTATTTATATTTTTTCAAAATATTTTATCAGGTACAAAAACATCTCACTAGTACTGAAAAGTATTTAAAGTCTGAAATTACAAAATGAAATTCCTGTGTTTCCTTCTTTTGTTTTTATATTATAAATTGTTGTTATGTAAATGAGTAATATAATATTTATTTATCTTTAGGTAAATACAAATTATATAGAAATTCTTTTGAGATATACCTTAGTAATATAGTGCATTATAATTATAAAAATGTGTTGAAAACTATTTAACACATAAAAGACATTTAAGTTTTCTTATAACCATATCTGGAAAAATCCTGATAATTTATTTGCATCTAAAATTTTGTTTAAAATTATATTTGACTAAATGATAATGAAAACAATTTTTTTCCTCATTCCCCATAAATGTGGCATGGTCTTTCAAGTTAATATAAAATTAATCCTCTTTAACCCCTTAGCTTCCTTTTCTAAGACCATGATTCCAGCATCCAACACCAGAACCATCTGCCCTAATGAGGCCTCTGAAAGATAAGCTTTGATGGTTGATTGAGGGAATTGATTTTATCTTTTTTACTGGGAAGTGATTAAGTTACTAAAATAAATGTATTCCATTCTTTTTCTCGGTCTGTTCTGGAAGTACTCATGCAACAGTTGGGGGAAAATATCCTGTTTGGGCTCAAGTGTTTACCAAAGTGAATGCTGTTCTTTCATGATCATCTTTAGATGACATTTAGATTAAATTGGTTTTAACCATATAATTTCAAATAATGACATATATATCTGAATGTTAGATGATAAATTGGCTAGCAATAGTCCTATAGTACCACAGTAGAGTCTATTAAATTAAATGTGGAAGAAAATTGGGTAACATCCGGGAGAATCTCCCAAGGAGTCAAGAAAGGTAGGTTAAATAAGACATTAGAACTTGTTTGGGACAAAATGCTTGTTTTCCATAATAAGGCAGTATTTTTCAATACCATTAATATTTGAGCTCATTCTTCAATTTAATTTTTAAACAAAAACCAATTTATACTGAAGAATAATTAAAGCCCCATATACTTACTCACTTTTCTATTTTCTCCACAGAGCAGTTACCCTCCTACTAAACTTCTTAGACTTGCACTTACCACTTAAAACCTATTGCTATAGTGTTTTGTTTTGCTTAGCTAGTCTTTCAAAAAATGAGAATGTTTCCTGTATTCATTGAGTCTTAAACAATTGCAGGGAACTTTGTGCCTTTCTTTCAGATAGAACTGATTGACCAACGATAAGAAGGGCAGGGCCCAGGAAAGCTATTTCACCACCGTCATTACCATTCCCCACTGTATTCATGTCTGTCCGTGAAAGCTTTTGAATATATCTTCTCAGAGAAGAAGATGTATAATGCATGATTCTCCACATTTACTGCAAGTAATAAACTCACAGACTTCCTAGTCAGACTCTAGGGTTCTAAGTTCATATATTTGTGCAGAATACTGCTATGGACATACTTTTGGAGACAAAGGGCAAATGTATAATAACTTCTATTTTTAAATACAGTATTCAGCATTACATGAACTCTATACACAGCTGGTCTGTCATATGCTACTATATCATTATGGAAAGGCCAAGGGATAACTAATTTTGCTTGGGTGGGAATAATGTTTTATCAAATAATCATACTAAAATCATAAAAGTTCATGATCATTCATCTAAGGCTTTGATTTTAAAAAGAGAGAGATAGAGAGAACAAACTGCATAACTATTAATTACATTTTTTCTGTTTTTCGATGGAATAACAGTGAACCAAGTTGACATTGTTAAATTTGATTTTCCCAGTTCACCATATTCAACATTTTCTCTCTGCCATTCTCCCTGATTTTTCTCAACTGTCTAATCACCTGCCTCCTCTCCCTATGTTAGCCTCAGTCAGATGTTCTCCACCAAGGATGCCTTGGGGCCACCACATTTTACCATTCTTTAGTAGGAGTACTCTATTAATGTATTGGTATATTAACAGCCTCATTCCATTCCTGGAACTAACACTCTTAAAGCTAAAGCTGGTTCATTGTTCCCGGCCCCTATAGTAATACATGTTATTTTGGCCATGTTCTTTTTGCCAGCCACATTGATCACATATTTTTAAATTCACTTATACGTTAATGAAGCGTGGCTGCTAGATTTGGTCCCTTTTCCACCAAAAAGCATCTTTTATTTGATTAGATATGTTAGAAAAAGGAATTTTTCTCCCTTACCCTTCTATTCTTATCCTGTGATAAATTGAACAGATAGAAACCAATTCAACTCTATTTTTCTTTGGACTCTGCTTCAAGAGTACATAAAGGCAATGAACTATACCCTCGATTCACAAATCTTCAAAGTCTAAAAATAAGCAGAAATAACTCATTGCCTTTCTTGACTGATTCATTGACTGCTGCTTGTCTGTGACATTTGGGTTCCTAGACTGTCTAATGAGCTTGGGTATCTAATGCTTAGAATACACAATGGAGCCCCCGATCTGATGGCCAGCCATCTTCCCAGAAGCTGCCACAGAGTGGTGCTTGGCTCTTACCTTCATCTCCTTGGTTAATCCAAAGTTCTCTTGACTTCTTTCCCTCATCCCCAGAAACCATCATTTAGTCTAGACTAGAGAAACTCTCTTCAAAGTTTTCTCAGATATTATTCCTCTCTCTTTAATTAGCCAGGTTCTGGAAAAAAATCTTCTTAATGTATTTTTAGAAATATAATTGAGGAAAGGAATTGTCTGAAGTGTCTGAAGATTCTTCTGTCCTGACACAAACAATATTTATATTTAAGGAAGCGGAAAAGGGAGCTGGGAACATTAGGAGCAATGTAGTCTAGTTAGGAGACTGCCTGGAAACAAATCCCAGCCCAGCCGCTTTGTATCTGGGTGACCTTGAGCCTTTGTCTCAGTTTCACCATCTGTGAAAGGGAACAATAACAACCATTTCATCACTGGGGGTCTTATAAAGTTAAGCAGGTTATGGAATAGAAAATGCTTAGAATAATATATAGTATGCAGTATATGTGTTCATCAGTTATTTTTTAGGAAGACATATCCCTAAGATTAAGGCAAGAAAGTTCTATATGTTATAAATCACACGAAGTAGAAATATTTCCATGCAACCCCTCAGACTTTATTTCCAAATGAGAGGCCAGAAATGTATCTTAAATGTAAACCCTTTACTTTGGTGAAAGATAGTATTTAATATTCACTCCTAGAAGCCAAGCTGTTTTATACCCTCAGATATTCAGGTGAGCTCATATATCTGATTCCTTTTATAAAAGCTACTTAATTGAAATGTTCATTAATTATGAGGGAGAAGAAGTAAATATAATAAAGTTGCATTAAGGGAAAACTGGTAAATATAAATAGTAAATCCTTACTAGAAATAAAGAAATACATAGTTGCCCGGGCAGTGTGGCTCACTGGTTGAGCATCGACCCATGCACCAAGAGGTTGCTGGTTCGATTCCCAGTCAGGGCACATGCCCAGGTTGTGGGCCCGATCCCCAGTGTGGGGCATGCAGGAGGCGGCCGATAGATGTTCTCTCTCATCGATGTTTCTCTCTCTCTCTCCCTCTCCCTTCCTCTGTCTCTAAAAAAAAAAAAAAATCAATAAAGAAAAAAATTAAAAAAGAAAAAAGAAATACATAATCATTTCTGTAACCATAAGGACATCCAGTATCTTTTTATCAGAAATATGCCATAGTATATTTTTCTTTAATTTCCCAAACCTGTCCTGGTGAGTTAACCTGGCAACGTCCTAAATGTGAGTTCCACTAAAGAAACATTGATCAGTCACATTAGATACTGGGAGAAACCACACTGTGAACAAAGCAGTGTTGATATTTTACCTTTTATGTGTGAAAACACCAGCATACTAAGGAGTGTCAGTTTGGTTTGTCTAACAACACAATGGAAAGCGCAATTTGAGACTGCAGGAGAGAGGAGTAGATATCCACATAATATCCACAACATCATCTATTGTCTATCCTGCAGAGATTTAGATAATTTTGTGGGAGTGTTTATCGTTGTTTTTCATGAATTTAATAGCCTCTCTTATTATTAAAAATCATTTTTTCTATGTCACAGAAAGAGTCCCAAATGGTATATTGTGCACTTCTGTCCTTGTTTTTGACTAGGCTATCTATCTATTCATTCGTATGTTAATGAACCAATGTAATGAATACCTACAATTCACCTGATAATATTTTAGACACTGGTATTTCAATGTAAACAACACAGACCAAATTTCTGCTTTCTTGTATTTGGATTGTAATGAAGAGAGTTAGACAGTAAATACACAAACATACCTGTCAGGGATAATAAATGTTATGATGAAAAATGAAGTAGGATTTGGAGGACAGAAAGTAACTATGAAGTGTGCTGCTCTTTCAGAAAGGATGGTCAAAATTGGCCTCCCAGATTAGGGGTATTTAGGAGAGACCATAATGAAGAAAGGGAGGAAGCCACATCTATCTATGGGAAGAGGCCTGAGAACAAGAAGTGAAAAACGTATGAGGCAAGAGAACACTTGGCCTTTTGGGATAGTCAAGGGTGCCACTGTGGGTAAATGAGGGGGCGAGTAATGAGAGAGAAGCTCAGAGAGAAGCCACATCAGGAAGGACCTTGTAGGCCTTCGTGAAGACCAGGGATCTTACTTTACAAGGAATGGGAAACTATTCAAGTGTTTTAGAGAAAACAATGACATAATCAGACTTACTTTTGAAACCATTATTCTGACTTCCTTGTAAATTCAGGCACAAGGGGGCATGGTAGAAGAAGGAAGTCAGGGCTCCAGTAGGTTAGAGGTTATGGTGGCTTAAACTGGAGCAGTAAAAGTTGGGCGGTAAACATTGGCAGGATTTTGGACACATTTTGAATGTGAGTCCACAGGATGTATTAATGGATGATATGTACGATATAAAAAAAAGAGCAATATCAAAGATTATTCTTAATTCTAACAGTCTCTATATTTTCCTATTTTTACCTCTTTTGATATCTTTCTGATGTTGCAAATACTAGATATCATGATGTAGAGATTAATGAAGTCTTATTTTTGTTGGTTTGGTTTAATTAGTAGTAGTGAGGCAGAGGGACTAACTGTGAGATGGCAGATAGTGTCAGTTCTGCTAGGGCTAATATTCAGTCCTGCAAGGAATACTAATTTCTGGTAATCTGTTTTCTCTCCTCGATAACTGAAAAACACACAGGTAAAACTAGATTTAACTTATAATTTTATGTGGGTTTATAGAGATAATAATTATGGGACTGAAACATGATTCCTTAGTGCTTAGTGGAAGAAATGAGCAGGCAGAACAAAAAGTCTCCAAGGGATAGCTGATGAATTTTGAATATAAAATCACACTATGATTAGATATTTAAGGGATTGATTTATGATATGAAAATAATTTTAAATACAAAATGGCATCAATGTTTTTACCTAATGGGAATAAATTTTAGGTAGGATCTATTTATTATCTATAAATATATAGTTTAAGCAATTATTTTTGATGACTTTAAAACAAAATGATTGTTTCAGTTATCTATTGCTGCATAATAAACCATTTTAAAACTGGATACCCTAAAACAGTAATTTCTTATTGTTGTTTATGATTCTTTAGGTTGACTGAGCATATCTGGAGAGTTCTTACTTCAGGTTAATCAATGGGGACAGCAAGATGTAGGCTGAGAATGTACTTATCTGAAGGATCAAGTAGGGTAGACATCCAAGATAACTCCCTATGGACTAGCTTGAGTTTTCTCAGTGTGGTGGTTTAAGAGTAGTTAGAATTATTACACAGTATCTGGCATCCCCCAGAGTGAATGTTCCAAAAGGAGAGGAAGTGGAAGCTACCAGGCCAATAACGGACTAGACACAGAAATGGACAGCTTTCTCTCCATATCCTTCTATGTTGGTTAAGCAATTACGTGGTAGATTGATGGTCCCCACGAAAACCTCTATGTTCAGAGATTTGTTAGAAGGACTCACAGAACTCAGCTTGTAGCCATACAGAGCACACACTCTTCTTCCAGCAATGTATATGATGTTCCTACCCAGTGAAGCCCATTAAAATTCCAACACTTTTTACTGGGGACTGGTCATATAGGAACCGTGAGCCTAGAGCACACAGAAATTCCAAACTCCTAGAAAGAAATTAGGTGTGCAGCATAAACAGTGTTGTTTGTACAGATGGTTTGGGGCAGAGTGAACTACTCTCAATCTTTATGGGAAGTTTGATATGTGTGTAGGACACTGTTTATCAGTTAAGTTCTCAGAAGCCAGCCAGTGGCCAACCTTACAAGCAGCCCTTTCTAAGAATAGTGTATTAGTTTGCTAGCACTGCCATTACAAAACACCACAGACTAGATGGCTTAAACAACAAACATTTATTTTCTCACAATTCTGAAGGCTAGAAGTCCAAATTCAAGGTCTGGAAGGATTGGTTCCTGGTGAACCTCTCTTCTTGGCTTGCAGATATTCTTCCACTATGTTCTCACATGGCTTTTTCTATGTGCATGCACATTCCAGGTGTTTCTTCCTCTTCTTATACGAACACCAGTCTTGTTGAATTAAAGCCCACCCAAATGTCCTTATTTTAACTTACATTTTTAAAGATCTTATCTTCAAATATGGTTACATTCTGAGGTAAAGGGAATTGGAGCTTCAACATATGAATTTTAGGGGGATGTAATTCAGCCTATAGTGATAGACTGCTGCTGTGTTATCACATTTCTGTACATAGGGCCCACCTTGACTCAAGGGAACGTAAAATAAACGGCATCTCTTGATGGAGAATGACAGAGATTTGCTGCAATCTTCAATATAACATATTGATATATGATATTCTTTTATTAATACAGTTTTCAGTGCTATTGAATTCTTAGGTATGAGGAGTTTGGGTTTGAGGACATGTTTAAGAAAATAAGAGATTTCATTAAATGTTTATATTTATCAACCAGTATACTCATTTGAGAATATTTTCAATGCTATTTTCATTATATTTGGGAACTTTACTTAAATGCCACCATATTTGAATTAGCTTACAGTTCTTAAAATCTTGTGGTTGATAGTATAAAAGAATTGTGGCTTTAAAAATATTTTACCAAATTTTTTACTATTAGCACTGAGAGCAAAATTGAAATTGAAATAAACTACCAAACAATACTTTCTGTATTATGTTTGTATGATGTTATTTTATGCTAGCTTTTCTTTTTGGTCTGTCAAGATAAATTGTGAATGAACATTATATATATTATTTGATTTTTGCAGATAGCATTACTGATGTATGATGAATGCTCACAAAGTAAGAAAAATAATAATTTTATATACTGATAAAACAAATAAGATTATTTTTACATAAATTAAAGCCAAAACCAATTTTGTTTAATTTGTGTTAAAGATACGCAATATCTCTCAGACCTCAGGGAAAAGGATTTTAATGAAAAAATAAGCAAATATTTGTATGTTGCCTACTAGCTTCATATTGCTGTCCAAGTTACTTTCACACACTGTCCAAATGATTTCAGGAAGGCATGTGCAAGATATAGAACTTGTCAACATTAATACATGCTAAATATAATGGCATACCCCTTCCCACTTCATCTCCAGCTCACAAATTCATTTTCTTCCTTAAATTTAAATCTGATGAGTTTCTTTATCTTTCCATAGATTGGTGCCTTAGGGGAACTTAACTTTGTTGAGTTCTCCAAGTCATATTAATGTAAAACTTTCTTTGTAAAAAGCCTTATTTTAACATGCTTTCAGAACATTGAGTTATACTCTGTTTGCTTATTCTAATCAAAGGGTCCTTTTGATATATTTGGTGGACAAGATTTACCGAGTATCTGTTAAAAATGATCTCAGAAAATTGAATTCAAAGATCCACTGTCTATATCATTGAGTTTAAGAGAGACCTAGAAAATAAGATGCATAGAAATAGATTTTATTTCATAATTGGCAAAACTTGGGATTTTGTAGGAAAAGCTTGAATTTAGAATACAGATATAGAACATAGGAGGATAAAAATCAGGTATAGAACATGGGAAGATAATTCTGTATACACTTGTACGTACAAGACAAGATGTTGAAGTACTGCTATCCAAATCCTAAAGCCAACAAAAGACTTGAAAAATTGGGAAATAAAACTTTATGTGTTTATTGAAAAAAAATGGATTTTACAGAAACAGAGTCATTATGACCTCGACCTTGGTTTGGGGACCCACTTTAAAGTGGAATGGCAACACTGAAACATTTGTTTCATCTGCCAACAAGGTGTCAGGGCATTTTATTTGAATGTAGTTGAAGTCAACATGTGTATAATTGGCTGGTGCTCTGTTCCTCAACACCTGCTGGTCCCAAGTGTCAAGAAAACCTTGATATGAGATAGTAAATAGCAGAGCTGGCCATCATTGCTGTGCACATGAATATTAACAAGATCTCTTTTACCATCTAATGCAGACATCAGATGTTGGAATTGGCTTGGGATTAACACTGCATTTGAGATAACAATATCATTCTCAATGATAATTTAAGCAGCTGATCTCATGTGTTTATAGCACATTCAGTGTTTATTTCTGATCTCAGCGTTACCGTTTCATATGCTCTCTAGATCATATATATTCATTCTTTGTTTTTTAATATAATCTCTAGTATTACTTCAGAATTTACCTGTAAGTGTGAAATATACTGTTATATATTTTTCTTTAAATAAGAAATTAGTAATCAAGATAAAATTTAAAGACTTTGATTCATTATTGACATTGACCATTGAAGAATGACCATGAATATGAGAACCTGTCAAAGTGGACTCAGCATGAATTTTGTTTATCTGGTAATGACTTCCATCTGTTCTATCTTGAAATTGTCTATTTAAATAACATATGAGTTTTAGAAGTCAAATCATATCAATGTGCACTTGCAACTTTGAAATATAATGTGTATGGAATCAAACAAAATAAACAAACAAAATAGAAACAGATTCGTAGATACAAACTATAGACTAATAGCTACCAGAGGGATGGGGTGTTGGAGGCTGGTGAAATAGGTGAAGGGATTAAGCAAAAAACAACAAAAACTCACTCTCAGACAACAGTATGGTGATTGCCAGAGGGAAGGGGTTGTGGGGATGGGGGTAGAAAAGGGTAAAGGGGCGATAAATGATGATGAAAGGAGACTTGACCTTGGGTGGTGAACACAATACAATATACAGATGATGTATTATAGACTTGTACACCTGAAACCTATATAATTTTGTTAACCAATGTCACCCCTGTAAATTCAATAACAAATATATGTGTGTGTGTGTATAGTACAGAATTAAGTGCAGTTAATTCTATCATATATCAAGTAATCTAGAAATGGTTATATTATCCTTGGTAACTTTTAGAATCTAATAACTTTTAACATAAGCTTAAAGATTATTAGACCTAAAATGTTTTACTAAGACATTGGGCATCCATTGTTTTAATTATACAATGTGGATGTTTTAAACAGCCATGGTGACCGATGCAATGAAATGAGTAAAATAAGCACATACTCTGTTCTGAAGTTTTTGCATCATACATTTAACATTTTGTCACTGCAATTTTTATACTACGCATAAATAACTGGGCTGCAATTCTATTATTTATAGTAACACTGCTGGGCAAAATTGGCATACTGATGACACCAATTAAATGATGGCTAATAATTATGAAAAATTGGAAAATTCTATTTACTCTTGCCTATAGTAAGGATATTCTTAGCAGTGTAGGGAAACTTATATCACTTCAAAATGCATTCCAAAAGAGATGAGGAAAGGTGCACCGTATTTTTTAATAAACTTACTGTTACTGAAGTTAAACAATTGCCTGATGGATGTATCAGAATATAAGCAGCAGCCTAATATCAATAATTGTGAAGATAGATGTAATTTGAATATTCTGCGTTACTGTTGATGTCAGAGTCTCAGCTATGGAAATTCTGTTTTAAGTTTTTGTGTGATATCAGCAGTCAGCTTATGTCTGCACCTGGACATGCCCCTTTTCTCAGGTAATCTCTCTTTCTCTAGTAAATCTGATGGTAAACCCTTACGTCAGGAGATGTGACAGACACCGGAGATGTTGGCTAAACCTGTTACACTAGAATTTTATTGCATATATTTCTTATTAAGAATAAAGGTTTGTTTAGAGTACTTAGGCCCTCCTTAACAAAAAAGACTTTGGCAGCAGTATTTGAGCCTAAAATTTTTTAAAAAGCTGAGCAGAATTATCCAAGCATAATTAAGGATAAAGGAATTAAGTTCACTTTTCTCCCTTAAGTGTCCTTGCCAGGGAATAGAACCTTTGGCAACAGAGTCAGTAGAAAAATGGAGTCATGTCAGTTGCTACACTGTGATAAAGAGAGTTTGGTCACAATTTCTAGTACTAATGCCTACAGGAATAAAGTCAACAGGGGTCTATTTTCTTGTTAATATAGCCATTTCCTTCTCTTTCTTATTCTTTCCAATGGAATTAGTCACTTGGTGATATGAGTTCTACTGTTGTAATTTCTTACTATTTCTGTTACTTTTTTGAATGTGGTAAGTCATTCAGAACAGTTAACAAACATTTATTGAGGTCCTACTATGTAGATAGAGGAAGATACAAACAAGTGGAAGAATATACTGTGTTCATGGATTGGAAGAATTAACATCATTAAATGTCTATATTACCCAAAGCAATCTGTAGATTCAATGCAACCCTTATTAAAATACCAACAGTGTATTTCACAGATCTAGAACAAGTATTCCAAAAATTTATATGGAACCAAAAAGATCCTGAATAGATACTGCAATCTTGAGATAGAAGAACCAAGTTGGTCGAGGGGTCATAATACCAGATATCAAATTATACTACAAAGCCACTGTAATCAAAACAGCCTGGTACTGGCACAAGAACAGGCATATAGATCAATGAAACAGAACAGAGAAAACAGAAACTGACCCAAGTCATTATGCTCAATTAATATTTGACAAAGAAGGCAAGAGCATACAATGGAGTAGAGTCAGTCTTCTTTAATAAATGGTGTTGGTAAAATTGGACAGCTACATGCAAAAAAAACATGAAACTGGACCACCAACTTACACCATGCACAAGAATAAACTCAAATTTTATTTTTCAAATGGGTGAAAGACTTAAATGTAAGCCATGAAACCATAAAAATCCTAGAAGAAAACATAGGCAGCAAAATCTCAAGACATCTCATGTAGTAGCAGAATTTTCACTGATACATCGCCTCGGGCAAGAGAAACAAAGGAAAAAATAAACAAATGGGATTACATCAAACTAAAAAACTTCAATATAGCAAAAGATACCAGCATCAAATTGAAAAGGGAACTCACTGTAGTTAAATAGTTAGAATACACATAACTTTTTTCCCTCTAATTTTTAAGTGACCATCATATTGATACAAAGAAAGAAATATCCATTGTGCTGAATTACACATGTATTTCTTTTACCTTTAGTATACTTTCCCATTTTCTCTGTCTGGCCAACATCTAATCCCCACTTCATGCCCAATTAAATGCCACTCCCTCTGTGGAAATTCCTCCCAAAAGTCGCCACAATACTTTAATCCAATTTCTAATATGAAACTATAAAATTATATTATAAATTATTTACTTATAATCTTTGCCATAAGATGTAGATATTCGTAGGTGTAGAGATTGTATTTCATATTCTTTATGTTTTCTATTTCAGTGCCTAGGATAGAACTAATATACAAAACACTAGTGATAAATAAATGAGTGAAGTACTAAATGAATGAATAAATGGTGAAAAAAAACCTTTCACTTAAGACCTAATTTCTTCTTAGGTGTTTTAGCCTATTAAAATTGAAATAGTCATTTTATTAAATTAGACATTTAGAAGCTGAAAAATATAACTAAGTCTACCAAGCTATACAAGCAGTATCAGCTGACCAGATTTTCTGTAGCTTATTCTATTTTTTCCCTACAACTCTATTGATAGCTGGACCAATCCTAGGTACAAAGGTTCTGTTATGAGAGTAATTTGGTGCTAGGAAATTTAGTATTCAATGGCCCTTGTTTGTCATGATCTTGTCTTGCATTCTGAAAATTTGGTGTCTGCTTTAGCTGGTATTTATTTGATAACCAGTGTCTGAAACGACTGCATTATGTCAATTGCCTATTTGGATATATACATGTTACCTTTCCTGAGATTCTCATAATTAAATGCTGGAAGTTTTAGATACAGACTGATTTTTCCAAATTGGAAATCTGAAAACTGTCTCCTCCTTTAGAGTATTAATCCTCAATACACATGATTATTGACTCATTTTACAGGTAAGGGAATTGAAGCTCAGAACAGTTAAGAACCTGACTAGAGGTCATAGTGCTGGTAAATGGCTCAACTGGAATTAAAACTCAAGTTTTAAAATTCTAAAGACTGTGGCTGTTACCTACTGTATTTTAGAAAGTCCACAGTGCTTTTATTGTAAACATGATTCTGACGGTTCTACAATTCTGACTGTTCATTGGTTTTATATAACTAAAGAGGTATAAAAATAGAAACAGAGGTAGAGATAAAGAGAAGAGGAGAGAAAACAAGAGAAGAAAAAGAAGAGGGGGAAAAGGTAAACAGAAAAGATATAAGAAATCATCCCTTCATTCTTGAGGTTTCGCATCTGTTGCTATAATCATCCTACTAAGGTTATGTTTGTTTTTCTTTTAATTTTTTATTTTATTTTTTTGATAGACCTAATACTTTTGAGCCACATTTACAATCCTGGAGTGAAAGCCACCTGAAATATTGGTCAGTTTTCATAGATGCAGAGAATAAAATTTGCTTTGGCTAGTTTAAACAGAAGAATTTTAGTATAGGATATTTGGTAATATACAAAATTTATTGGAAAGTCGGAAAACCATGCTTGGATACGTAGGGACAAATTTCCAGGACAGATCCCTGCCTGGAAGGAATAGACTTGGAATAGACTAATGGAATATTAGATTGACAGCAAGAGAAAAGGAATGGGGATACAGGTTTTCAGGATTTAATATGTAGTTGGGTTATTTTGTTCTTTTTTTCATTTTTTATTTTTGAAGGAGAGAGAGGGGATGAGAATTTGAGAGTTAGTGCTGGGTGGTTGGTTTGAGTATTTATAATTAGAGAAAATAAGGTTGTCTGAGACTTGTGAGACAAGATGATGAAGATAGTATTTATCTAGTCATCCCAAACTTTTTTTTTTCATTTTGACATTGAATATATTATGTAAAAAAAAAATATGTTTAACTTTTGATCTCTTTCACCTATTTCCCCCATCCCTCTAACACTGCCTCTGGCAACTACCAATATGTTTTCTGTATCTATGAGCTTGATGTTTTGGGTTTGCTGTTGTTGTTTTTAGATAATATAGTATTGGTCTTTCTCTATCTGACTTCTTTTATTTTATTTTTAATCCTCACCTGAGGATATTTTTACATTTATTCTCAGAGTGGGAGGGAGGGAGGAAGAGAGAGAGAGAGAGAGTGTGTGTGTGTGTGTGTGTGTGTGTGTGTGAGAGAGAGAGAGAGAGAGACATCAATGTGAGAGAGACACATTGATTGGTTGCCACCTGCACGACCCCAACCAGGGCCGGAGACGAACCACAACCAAGGTATGTGCCCTTGGCTGGAATAGAATCTGGACTCTTTGGTCCGCGGGCTGACGCTCTAACCACTGAGCAAAATCGGCCAGGGCTCTGTCTGACTTATTTTAGCATGATGCCCTCATAGTCCATCCATGTTGTTTCAAGTATCAAGATTTCATTCCTTCTTTATGGCCGAATAATATTCCGTTTCATATCTATTTGAATATGTACAAAGATTAATGGTAGTTGATATGTTAAATAGTTGTTAAAGTATTTGAATTTTTCTTATTGGATTATTGAGTTATGAGATTATATTTTCAATTGTTTGCTATTGTTGGCTTATTTATATAATATATTCTATTTGAATAATCTGGCTTTTAAATTGAAGTTTGTTTTTGTTTTTTATCATCATGGAATTCATTTTGAGCTGTGTGTGTGCCTCTTTCTGAATAACAAAGCATTATTTTATATTTATGTTTATATTTTAGACTTTAATATGTAAGAGAAAGATAACCCAGCATTTTTTTATTTAAAAAATATAAGACAGAATTTGTTTTAAGACTACGTTAAAAGTTATAAACACATTCAAAATTCTAACATGGGCCATGTTCCAAATGTTTGCTCAGAAGTTATCTGTTTAGAATGTTGCTCTTGCTAAACCACAATGCCTCTTTAAACCCATGATTTATCTAAAAAGTGACTATAGTACAGACTTTAATTTCTTGAGCACTTCTATAGGCTAGACAGATTTTAAGGTATTTTGCATATATTTTTCTTAGGAAAAACTCCATTAATTTAGCTAGACATTCGTCATCCCATTTTCCATAAGAAAAAACTGAGACTAGCGTCTTTAATATTTCCAATATATCTCTAATAATTGGCAAAGCAAAACGGATTTCAAAGCCCACGGTTTAAACTACCATGCTACATTACAAATTGTATCTTGACATATAAACACATGTCTGTCTAATTCAGTGTCACCTGCATTAATTGGGATGAAGACAGGGACTAGATCGGAGTACATCTTATGACCACTCAAAGGATGTGTTGACTAGATAATTCAGTATCACAGAAGAGCGTAAGATCATGATTTCGATGAACATAATCAAGTAACAGTCAATTTCAAATACATATCTTAATTTCTTATAGAACGTATGCTAGTTACTATAATTATTGGCAGATGTTTATTTTTCCATATCTTCATCATACACTTCACTTCTGTATATTACTATTGTACTCTCTCTGTAATTTATCATCCCATCTAGCACTGTATTTTACATAATAGTCAGGCACTCAATATTTGTTAAATTTGGGTTCAGATGACAAACCTATTAGCTTGATTTCATTAGCACCTTCTCTGGCAGATGCTGAAGAGCTGAGGAGCCCTGTCTCCCATGTTGTCAGCACTTCTGCAGATACTTTAAAAACAAGAAAAATGAACATGTTCTGTTCAGTGCTGTATTCTCATATAAATGGCCAAAAGGCCTACTTAAATTAGAAAGAAAATCCAGCTGAAAGTGCGACAGGATTTAAAGGAGAATTATTAGCAATGCAAACACTGTTAACTGTGATTTGTCTTAAATACATTAAAATCTTGAACCTTCTAAAGTCATTTGTAGATGAAAGGGCTATCAGTTACCTTGATGAAGATAAACACAGAAAAAAAAATCCTACAGTGGTTACTCCTTTGGCTATATTACATACAGTGTAAAACTTACATACAGTTCTAAAATATATTTCCCATTTTGCTCAGAATGTTTTGATTTTACCTAAAAACCAAGCTTTTAAAATATATAAGAACATACTAATGTGAAATTGTTTATTTTCTGTCCAAATGCCGAATAGCATCTTAGTGATTTGTATAACTTTGCAATGATTTCATTAACATAACATTTGTCTCTGTATTTAACTCCTATACACAGAAATACAAGCAACTTTTCAACATTTTTAGGCATGATTCTTGAAGAATAACATGCATCAAAATAATCAATTTAAGTTTTTAAATTGAAGTTAGTTAACGTGGTCTTTTTCGGTATTAAATTTCTGAGCAATTTGTAGATTTGCTTTATGATATTATGTAATATGTCTAATGACTACTGACAGCTTCATGTCATGTGCCAAAGGTTTCTTACAAGAATTAAAATAATGAAAATTATGTTCTCTGTTCTCATGTCAAACTTTGAACTGCTAGGGGATAAGAACCACTTCTATTATATATATATCTATTTATATCCTCTGAAATACCTAGCAAAGTGCCTTGCATTTTTAGATTTTTATTCAGTACTTATTGAATAAAAGCAATTCTTAAATTTCATTAAGTACTTCTTGAAAATATAGCAGAACATTAGGTTAAAAGGATGAAGTAAGTAACAGAGAGGACACACACATATTTTTTTCACTGATAAAAATATATTATTTAAACTAAAATAAATTAATAAAGACTCAGATTTAAACCCAGATTAAAACTTTAAGTAATATGAGGGTAACCTTTTATCCTCTCTCATTAAAAAAAAAAAAATCCCTTTGTAAAAAGAGAGTGTTGTGCCAGATCCTGTGAAGGTGCTAAAAATGTACATATAGATCTTGTTCTCCAGGAGGTTAAAACAGTGTGTTAAAGAAGAAAACAACACAAAATACTTTAATGGGATGACTGAGATAGTGAGTTGAGTGGATTACACATGTCTCCTGATGGTTAAGAGGGGCAAACTGGAGGGGGAGGGAACTTAATGATCTTTCAGATCATTGTATCTGAATTTCCCCCAGTTTGTCATGATTTCTTTATTTTTTTAATTCTTTTTTCTTTATTGATTTTAGAGAGAGGAAGGGAGAGGGAGAGAAAGATAGAAACATCGATGAGAGAGAACATCGATTGGCCACGTCCTGCATGTCCCCAACTGGGGATCGGGCCCACAACCTGGGCATGTGCCCTGATTGGGAATTGAACCAGTGACCTCTTGGTGCATGGGTCGATGCTCAACCACTGAGCCACACCAGCAGAGCTTGTCATGATTTCTTAATGCCATTTAACATGCTCCCTCCAATCCCTTTTCTCTTAAATCTTCTTTGTCTCCTCTATTGGAACGTCGTGTGCCTCCTCCTAAACATTTGTATGACCAAAGCTTAGTTATCCTTGGAGTAAAAGATCCATTATCAGATTCCCTTAGCAGTGCTTCCAGACACCAACACTGCCTCCCAAGTAGTGGACAGTGTCTTTCTTTTGTGCTTATCCTCTGTTCCCCGCAAAACAAGCTCAATGATATTACCTCTGACAGTGCACAGGGATAATTGCTTATGCGTTTCTCCATTATATTGTAATTGATCTGATGGTAAGTATGATGTCTTATTTATCTCAGAATCAGTTGTGCATAATGCATTGTCTACAGTGCCTGGTCAATAATAAACATTCAATAAATCTCACTGCATAGGAAAGATAATTAAAAATTGCATCCAGCTTTCTCAGGATGTTGGAGAAGAGGAAAAACTCAAGCTACCTCAGTAAATATGCATTTGTTTTAGAAATAACACAGGGGATTAAGGAGGAAAATAATGAGTTTCAAAAGCAAAATAGCAAGAACCAGTGGTGTGCTGGTAAGTAATAATAAGCTCTTTAAAACAAAACAAAACAAAACAAAAAACACCAACCTAATTTGTAGCATTTGCCAATTTATCTGGTGTCATTGCTCTACCACACGGGCCAGTTTTAAGCTATTAAGTTAAATCACTGACCTCAGAGCTGGGGAAAGGTGAGTACAGTCAGCTCTTGGAAAGGTATGTAGGGCCAATCCACCAGAGAACTCACGGTGAACTGGAGGATCAGTCATCCTCTTTAGTGTCTCACTGTGGTTCTCAGGGTCTGATACCCAACAACACATCAGCATGCCATGCTCCTGACGTCCCTTCTGTGCTGCTGTTGTCTTTCTTTTGTCTTCTGCTATTGACTCACTTCTCTCAATTCTCTTTCGTTTCTAGCAGGTAACTTCTCCTTAGGTTAGCTTCTGTTGTCACACGATTCCTATCTTGTCATGTCTTCTGTTCACTGATGTTTATATCCCTCTCTGCTACCTAATGTCGACTTTCCGACATACAATTGGAATGGTTGATATTCAAACTGTTCAGAGAAATTTTTATTGATTTGGCAGGTTGCTGTCAGGTAGAAAATGCCAAAGTTAGTGCCCCTGTCCACTTTCCTATTTCGCTCTGCCAAGAAAGCTTTGGGGCCAAGATGTTTCCAAACCCCCATTACTCAGTTGGAGCTAGCATCACAGAATCACATGATTTGATAAAACACAACCTATAAATAAGAAACTTCTATAAGACAGCTATGGGAGTGGCAAGTTCTCTGATGTGATGCTGTGTATGTATTGCCTTTTCTGTGAGAGAGGGTCATGAGGTAGGCTGTATTTCTCAAGGACAGGGAAGAACATGTGCCACACTTTATACACCTCTTTGATGATAGTGTTCTTTCTTTCTTTATTTTTTTTATCCTTACCCGAGGACATTTTTGCATTTATCTTCAGATAGAGTGGGAGGGAGAGAGGTAAGAAGAGAGAGAGAGAGAGAGAGAAACATCGACGTGAGAGAGACACATCGAGTGGTTGCCACCCACACGGCCCTGGGCCGGGGACAAACTGCAACCAAGGTACGTGCCCTTAGCAGGAACCGAACCCGGGTCTCTCTGGACCGCAGGCCGATGCTCTAACCGCTGAGCCAAACTGGCCAGGGTGTATTCTTTATTTTTAATCCTCACCCGAGGATATTTTTTCCTTTTATCTTTAGATAGAGTGGGAAGGAGAGAGATACACAAAACAGATTTAATTATTTTCAACACTCTCTTCACCACCATCACCACACACACACTACAATTGTGTATCAGTAAAAAAGCAATGATGGCCCTGGCCAGTTTAGCTCAGAGTTTAGAGTGTCAGCCTGCGGATCAAAGAGTTGCGGGTTCGATTCCAGTCAAGGGCACATACCTCTGTTGTGTTTTGTCCCTGGCCCTGGTTGGGGTCGTGCAGGAGGCAACCAGTCGATGTGTCTCTCTCATGTCGGTCTTTCTCTCTATCTCCCCCCCACTCACACACACAAACACGCACACACACACTCTTTCTGAAATTAAATGGAAAAATATCCTCAGGTGAAGATTTTAAAAAAAAGCAATGATGATTAGATCAAGATCGAATTTATTAAGTTCACAAAATTTACAAAATATAAGACATTTCACTTAACAAAGGAACACTCATATAGCTAAAATAGCTGTATAATGTATAAAACTACCTAAATATAATAATGTGAATTTTAAAAAATATATTGTTTTAATATTATAACAGATTATAACCAATATTTTACTAAGAAGCTTTATAAATATGGATTGTTTTAGTTTTACTATGAGGAAAATGTGCCAAGTTGAGATAGTCTTTAGAGCAATAATTATTGGCTATTTCGAGTAAGACATGCAGGGCATATAACAAATAAATGAGTATATGAAGTAATAGATGCCATTTTAGGTTGAAAAGTGACTATAATTTCAACCAGTAAATTATTTTTAGACTACATTCAAGTTAAGATATTATGTTCCTTACAATATGAATTTTATTCTTTTTCAATGTTTGAATTAATGCTACTGTTAATATGATCTCACCATTAACATCTAGTAGGAGGGAAAAAAGGAAAACCATCTGATATGAGCTCATTTCTATTTTCTTGTCATACAAAATGTGCACTCTTCTTCAGTAATTTGAATTTTATCTTGTCATGTCGGTCTTTTACATGTTGCACTTACTATCATAGTTATATAATTAAAACACTGTTTTCTATTAATATTTGAAAAGTAGACTTTATATAATACTATTTCTACTTTAAGACATTGAAGAAATATTTTGTCTGACTTGTTAACAAGTTATTGATACTATCCAATTATTGAAAAACTAGCAGACTTTCAATTTATGAAAAGTGATTAGTTTAAACAAATAAAAACATTCTATCCTATTAAGCAAATGAATATTTTAGTGGTTAAAAATACAGGTTTTAGAAAGAAATCTAGGTTGAATCCTTGCTTTGTTGCTTGTTATGGGCTTTTAGTAAGCTGGTTTAATTATTCACTCACTTATGAAGTTCTGTGTCTGAGGTTATAAAAATAAGGCAGATAAAGTCTCTGTCCTCATGGAACTTTCTGGTTTTTGGCAAATACACACAGTAAACAAATACTTATAGCGTGATAGCAGAGAAGTACAGACAACTACAAGAGTAAAGGCAGAGGGTGCTTAATCTATTTTCAAAATCAGAAAGTCCTGAATAAAGTGGTGTTTAAGCTCACAATTGAAGGGAAAATTTAGTTGGATGGATCCAAATGTATGATATGACACTGATAACACCTAATTTATAGGCTTTGTAAATTAAATTAAAATGACACATGTTAAGATCCTAACACCATCCTGTGTCACATGGTAGATGCTGAATAAGTGGTAGGTGCTGCTGTTGTTACTGACTATAATTAGACTCTCTGCCTACATGCTGATATAGTACCTTATCATTTCACCTATGAAAGCAATTATCAAATTGTGCTTTAACTCTTTATAAATCATTGTCTGTACCATAATACTATAAAGTAAATGATACCAGCAATTTTATCTTATTCAACTTTGTATCTGCTTTTGGTCATACTGCTTTGGAATTTAATCAGTTCCTGATAAGTATTTTTTAACAAACAAGTACATAAATGAATGGGGAAAATATTGCCTTTAGCAATTAATAGGGAAGTCAAGTTTTATAACTAGATAGAGTATCATCCAGTGAATATATGTAATTATGACCTTGTACTTCCAGTCTTCTGGCTGTCCAAAACTGTAGAGAATTTTTATGAGTTTATTTGAGCCAAACGGAAGATACGCCTAGAAGTAAGATCTCAACAGACTGAGAAAAATGCCTCCCCAAATGACAGTTTGCATTTGGAAATAAGGAGGGAATGTAAGGAAGATTAAATGAAGCTGTGGATTGAATTTCTTGATAGTTAATAAGATTATTTTTCCCATGAGAGTGGTCACCCCTGCTAGGGGTGTGGTGCAGAGGATTGCTCTGGCATTTCGAGGGTGCATTAACCTAAATGCACAAGAACTATGGACAGGGCTTGCCTAAGGCAAAAACAAACCTTTTACTAAAAGTTATATGCCTGGGTGTAACTACCCACCATGGACCTGCCCAGTTAGGAATTTAGGATCAGATCACCCTGTGAGGTCACTTTCCATCACAGGACTTGTCAGTTTTTTGTTTTTTTTACGAACTCCTTTTTCATCCATGTGAACTCCTAGTTATTAGATGGACCATGTCTGATTTCCAACTAATTATTCAACTATCCAGGTTCCAGTGTCTTCAAAAAAGATAATAAAAAAAAATAATAATAACAATGCATTGATTTAGTCTGTTTAGTCTGGAGAAGGGTATTTTTATGACTCAGTATCTATAAATATTATCTCAAATTGGGATTGAATTGGGAAAAAACCTGATGCAGCACTTCCTTAAAAATAGTGCCTTGACTTTGGGCGCTATTAAATAACTGAATTAAAAGGTGAGCTCACTGATTTTCCTTTCAGTTCCTTATAAGAAGAGCAGATTAGAGATGTGAATTCTAGACTGTTGTACACACAGCGAAATAAGATGGCTCACACCAAGAGAAGACACCAAAGCATCAGGTATTTCATAAGGAGACTTACCAGCATGACAAGGAATAGTTTAAGAAATTATAGTTAAATAATTGTTCTAGAAGGCTAGGGGATATAAAAACATGTAAAAGTGAGTTATCTGAAAAACGACCTACATATGTTTAACATTTTAAGAAGTAATCTTTAGTTACTTGAAAAATTCACTTGTGGCTCACTCTCCTTCCTCATTCAGGACCACAGTAGCCTCCTACCTGACTGTCTAGTACCCTCTCCTGTACATCATCTACTCCCAACAGATACAATTGTCTACAATATAGCCGTAGTGAAGATATGATCACATCTCTCAAGTAATAGCTTCCAAGAATAGTGCTGAGTAAAAGCCCCTAAACTTTTTATTCATATTGCAAATAACCTTATCATTTTAATACATATATAAATATTATATATACATTTAATACATATATATGTGAATATATATACATGTGTGTGTATGTGTGTGTGTGTGTGTGTGTGTGTGTGTGTATTAGCAGTAAGCAGAAAATGGCTCCCCAGAGGTATCATATCCTAATTCTAACCTGTAAATGTTACCTTATTTGAAAAAAAGGATTCTTTGCAGGTATGATTAAATTGATCTTGAGATAGGGAGATGATCCCAGTTTATCTGGGTGGATCCTAAATGCAATCACAGATGGGACTATGAAAAAGAGGCAGAGTGAGATTTGACACAAACCAAAGAGGAAGCAATATGACCACAGAGGACGAGATTGGAGTGATGTAGCTGCCAGCCAAGGACTGTCAGCAACCACCAGGACCTGAAAGAGGCAAGAAATGGCTTCTCCCCTAGGGTCTCCAGAGAAAGCATGGTCTGAGATCACCTCGATACTGATTTTGGACTTCTTGCCTCCATAACTATGAAAGCATACGTTTCTGTTGTAATCCATCAAGTTTGTGGTAATTTGTTATGGCAGTCATAGGAAACAAATACACGGATTTTTTTGTAAAACAAGTAATAAAAACAAAAGAGTAACAAGTATTATATCATATGAGTATTCAAATAATTTAATATATTTTCATTCTAAGATAACCACATATCATAATCACCATTTGGTGATTAATGTGTCAAGCATCTCTTAGATGTGTGAATCCTCAGATAAGCATCCCCTTGTATCTTCCCTCCCTAGAACCCAGCAACTGTCTCCATCTGCAGATGTAAGCCATTCTTCAGCTCAGGGTTTTTTATTTTTGTTTTTATAAGTTATTACATGGTTACTATCTCTATTATAGCTATTTTCTTTTTCTCAGCCTGGAGTCTTTTTCTCTTTTTACAAGTGATGTCTTCTGGACTTATTTTCCAAACCTCCTATCTTTTTTCTTGTGATTTGCATCTCTTCCTTTTTTTTTTTTTTTTTTTAAATCTCTGTGCTTTGATATACTTCCTTAACTTGATGTTTCAATCACTAAATCAGGTTTCTAAAGAAATATTTTATTTTTCCATTGTCTTAAGTTTTTAATTTACACTATATTTATTTAGTTCTACAAACACTGTAGTTGAGCCTCAGTCTCCTTAAATTTTGTTGTTACTGTTCAAATTGTCATCTACTCTACAACAGTTTTATTTTGACAAGATGTAACAGGTATGGTTATTTCACGGCAATCCCGTTCTCTTGCCGTGGGTTACCTATGTTTTATTGTTACTTTCATTGGGGCTTAGGTCCAGCTGTTAGGTAAGTTAAGTGATGGCAGTCTAATGGGGAGTGAGAGGTGAAGCAGTGGGACGTGAACCTCCTTAGCTGGGACTGCCTGGGAGAAGCTGTTTGTTCCTCATGCTTTGTGCAGCTTCCCATGATTTATAGGAGCCGGTGAGGCCCATGGAGGCACTCAAGGACCATATTACAATTATTTGAATATTATTTAGATTGAATTAATTTTAACTGCAAGTACTCATCCTTTAATGACAGTTGGAGTCATAACTTCAGTTATTCTTGGATGGTTCCATTGCAGAGTTTTGCAAATGTCCTAAGATTTTTACAAATTTTGCGGCTGTTGGAAAGGCCAGTCAGTTTACACAGTATCATAAGACATGACTTTTCCCAGGCCACCATTTATGACCCATGGCTTTGCCCATTTCATGTCAGGCTTGAAGCACAGGCTCCTTGGGAGAGATTGGAAACTCTGCCTAGGATGTAGCTATTTAAGTCCAGAGTGAATGAGGCAGCCCTTTCCGCCTCTCTTCGTCATCGCCCCAGTGATGTCAGGGCCAATAACTTAGTCTCCGCTGTTCTTGAGACCAATATAGCTCTCCTTCCATCTACTTTAAGAAT
Source organism: Tadarida brasiliensis (assembly GCA_030848825.1). Classification (NCBI taxonomy): domain Eukaryota; kingdom Metazoa; phylum Chordata; class Mammalia; order Chiroptera; family Molossidae; genus Tadarida; species Tadarida brasiliensis. The sequence continues at coordinate 66,160,382 of CM061257.1, forward strand.
CTCCCCTCACTTCCTAGGTATTTCTCAAAAGTTTTCTCACTTTCCTGTTGCTTTCCAGTATCTTCAGCATTATCCTTTCAAGATCTTAAGGATTTTAAGTCATAAGATTTTATAAAGAGCTTCTTTTTCACATTGATTATCCTTTAAATTAAACCTAGGTCCTTACTTAAAATTAGAATAATGGCCCTGGCGATTTTCTCAGTGGTTAGAGCATTGGCCTGAGGACCCAAGGGTCTCTAGGTTCGATTCCCGGTCAAGGCCATGTACCTGGGTTGCAGGTTTGATCCTGGCCCTGGTCTTGGGTCATGTGGGAGGCACCAATTGATGTGTCTGTCTCTCTCACATAGATGTTTCTCTTTCTCTCTCTCTCTCTTCCCTCCCTCCCTTCCACTCTATCTAAAAAATCAATGGAAAAATATCTTAGACTGAGGATTAACAAAAGAAAAATATATATATTTAAATGAGAGTAAGAGAAAAATATGTGAGGAAAAAACAGACATTTCAGTATTTCACTGTTATCCTGGCTCACCAGGTCACATTCTCTTGTCATTTGCTTCCTCTACCACCTGATTTCTATTCTTGTTTTTGTTTGTTTGTTTGTTTGTTGTTTGTTTTGTTTTTTACTTTGAGGACTTGTGTGAAGTCTAACCTTCCAGGTAGATTGTAGTAATCAATTAGGACAGGCTTAAACTTAATATATAATTACTTAATAGACATTTCAATTGAAAATGTTTCAGAACAATGCTCATGCCTTTTTTTGTTTGTTTTTAACAGAATTAAGCTTGATCAATAGAATATAAATAGAACTCTAATTCAGGAAGCTGTTCATCTGTTATGGATAAGGATCAAAACTTGGTTTTTAAGTATAAACATCATCACTAATAAAGCTGCATTTATGGATCACACTGAAAATACTGATTAATTTTTCGCAGGTGTCTGTGACTAAGGTGTGGGCTGCATGGAGTATAATGGCAACTCTTACTTAAACAGAAAGCAGAGTATCAAGGCCATAGTATTTTCTCTGTAAGAACTGAAGTGCTTATTAAAACAAAAATAGGAAAATTTAAATCTATTAATTCTTTTATTAACTTTTACAACTTAAACCTATTACTCAGATATTTAAAAGAATGATGAAAAATTTTTTTATTTAAATTATGCCAAGTTTAGGAAACTTTATTTTTCTCAACTAGAGCATTAGTTCAAAATTCCTAACCTGTAATTTTCTAAAAAGTCATTTATAATTTGGATATTAGTAGCAATTTTTGCTTTTCTTTTGGCCTGTGTCACTTCCAGATACTTTAATGATGGCATTGTGCTATTAACTAATATATATTTCTCACAACCTAATAAACTGAGCAATTATTTTGTAAATACAAAATAATTTTTTCTTTGTTTCACTGTTCTTATTCTTCTTTGGTGGCTTATGATGCTTTCTTTCCCAAGTGAAAAGTGGAGAAAAATGTATGGCAACCCAGTGTGTCTGCCACAGTCTCTATAACATGACTCTGTTCAGGTTTTCCTGGTTGTTGTTGTTTTTTTGTTTTGTTTTGTTTTGTCTGTTTCTTTGTCTTTGTTAAGAAGAAATAAATATTAAACTTTATTGACTGTCATTTCCACAACTATTAAAAATATAATTGTATACTTTACAATTGCTTTTCTTGTTCATTCATGATTTGATTTTCTTTTTCTCTTTTTAAAATGAAAATGAACTAGCTAATGACCTGCTAAGGAATCCAAATACAATTATATTTTTGTTTTCCTCTTTCATTTTTACCAGTTTTGGAAAGTCTTTATATTACATTATTTAGAACCTCAAACTTGAGAATTGGTAGGCATTCATTGTTCAAAGTATGTAATCACCCATAATATTGTAACTATAAAATCTACTTTACTTGACATCATGTTTCTTACACCCTGATGAGAGAATTCAGGTTTCCTTTTAATTGGGAACTTGTTTCTTAGCAAACAAGTTACTAATTCAGTGAACTCTCTCCTATGTTTTTAAAGGTGTCCCTGTATCAAACCCAAGTTGACTTAGTATTTAATGTGTACAGCGTTTTGGGAAACACGTTTTTAACAAAAAATGGCTTCTTATTTAACCTTTGGTCTCCTTAAAGGATTCTGAATCTCTCCTTAAAATCCTAATGCACTTATTAATAATACATTTATATGCAGATTTTAAACAGAGTAAGAGATAAATTTCTTTCCTGCCTCATTAATGGGCATCCTAATATTGCTTTCCTGTAAACAGTTCTTGATGTATGAAGACCTAATACACAGATACTTTACTCAAGGCTCTCTCCAGAATCTTGTCAATTAAGAAATAAACCTGAAGATGTGCTTAAGATTACTCTGCACTCTTCTTCGTTAGACTCTTGGATGCAGAGATTTAAAGGAGAACCATCCCCTCTTTCCATTTCTCCCAGTCATAAAACCTTTTATTTATTTATTATTTATATAATTTACTCTTTGCCAGTTACTCCATTTTAGCCAGAGTGCAAAATCACCCCATTCTCTGAGAAATCGTAGTCCAGTGAGGAGTTAAAAAACAAACAAAACTACAATTGTAGGTTAGATTGTTAATGGTTAAAATCAGTTTTTAAGTAAATACAAAAAAAATCTTGTTCTACTTTAGAACAAGAGATTGCAGTTTTCCCTGAAAGGGTAATATTTGCATTGAACTTTGAAGAATTAGTCGGATTGTGCCAGAATAGGGAAAGGCCTGTCTGAACAGAAGGAAAGACAGTGGAAGGATGGAGGTGAGGCCATGCAGGAAGTCTGTGACTATCACCTGTATGAATTTCTGTGAGGCATGATGGTTGAAGCCAAACTGGTAGACAGGATCATTGAAAGCACTGGAGGATGAAAGAGCAATACATAAATTAAATTTTAATAAACTAACTTAGACAGAAACTGTTAGAACATAAATTGTTAGAAGTTTGTAGGATGCCAGAAATCTGAACAACAAACCCATGAATCTCAGCTAAACATCCTACCCATATTTGAACATAGCAGATTGTTTTTTTCTAATGCAGGTAGGCACTATATCTATGAAAATAACTTGCTGAAAGTTTTGTTCTCATAATTTCCTCAGTTCGTGTAAAATATTTATATAAAATTTCTATTTACAACTCATATTTTCAGGATCATGCATATTAAGTAATACCACTTACAGCTAATTGGGGAGAAGTAAAATATCTGAATGCTCTATTATATTTGAATATATTAGCTATATGCAATACGTTTTATACAACGAATATGAAGTAGATCATAATCAAAATGACCTTGTCATTATGTAATAAATGCAACTCCGTGATAATATTTAAATACACACATACACACACACATTTCTAAGGGAATTTCAATATTTCTTTCTGGATCCCTTCTCTGTGTTAACAGATTCTGACAGTAACTCATATTTATTTTATCTTCATTGATACAGAATTAGGAACAGTGCAAAGGTATATAACACTTACGTCGTCTAAGAACTCATAAGTTGTGTGCGCTGCAGCTCAGCGATGTGATCTATACTCTGTGGTTTAGGAGAGCCAAAGCAATTCATCACTACCTTCGCACTCAGTTCAACTTGAGATGAATTACCTGTCAGATGTGATTGTAGTGTTTAGCAACTTGAATGCCATTTATCTGACTAGAGAATGGTGCTCAGCCAGTTACCTCACAGGTGTTCTGTGTATTGTTCAAATTTGGAAAAATGCATATGATAGTCATTATCTTAAAATCACAATATTTGACCAATAGAGCTTACTGAACTGATTTCATAGGAGGACATTTAAAATGTAAGCTAATTCATTTTTTTGCTTTTCTGTGTTTGTAGTTTTTTTCTTTAAGATAAACTAAATTAATCTGATAAGAATTTAACAATACATAGTGCAACCATTCACAATTCTGAAAAAGGCAAAACGCAAATGTAGATAGAACAAACTTTTTTTTTTTTTTTTTAAGTGCAGTGGTTTGCCATTTCTTTTATGGTTTAAGTAATGTTATAGTTTAAAGAGTTCTTCTGGATTAAAAATGATCTATGAACCTCTGTTCTCCATAAAGATAAGTTGAATTCCAGTTTGCTGATACTAAACTATACCAAATGATTGTCCTAACTTAGTGAACTCAAAAGGCTACTTTGTGTGTGTGTGTCATTAACTAGATTACTGAGAAAAATACCGTTTTTACCAAGTTATATGATATCTTAGATCATTCATTTCTAGTCTACCTTTTTTGGACACCCTATCTCATTCTCCCTTGGATCACTTGCCCTGGGGAAGGCTTTCATGTCATGAGGGAGCCCTGTGAAGACACCAACATGAGGAACCTTGGGAGAGGATCCTTCAACTCAGTCAGTTTATGGTTGAGGAGACTGCAGCCCTGGTTTCACACAGCCTCGAGAGACCTTAAGTCTCACACCCAGCTAAGCCACATCCAGATTTCTGAATCACAGAAACTGTGTGAGATGATAAATATTTGTTCCATTTACCTTGTTACATGGCTATATATATTTAATACTTAATAAATGTTTTCTACTCACTATGTGAATGGAAGTTTAAAAAACTGCAATTAAAGAACTTAGGGCATATAAGGATTACCATTTTTAGACAGGGTCATGAGGTCATTTAGATCAAAATTACAATAACATATATCAAACATTAGTTATTAAATAAGGTGTTATAATACCTTAATGGTATGCTCAAATGTTAGAGAAAATACCCAAAGCAAGTTACATTTCTCATTTCTTATATTAACCATTATTTATTTGTAATCCTTTAGTGAGTGTATTCAATGGTTACCATTTACTGTGCCAACTACTGTGTTCCTTTTTCTTTCACTCATTCACTCCTCCTCTACTGCTCTTGTTCTCCAGATCTCTCTCTCTCTCACTCAATTACTCAATGTTTCCCTCTCTCACAGCTTGTCCTTTTCTCTTTCACACATGTGCACACTCACAAAAGCACAACCACATGCAAGTGGCAAAACAAAATGAGTTGTTGACACAGTTAAAACTCTAGGAATCAAATACAATTTCCTGCTCAATAGTCTACTAAAAGTCTTAATTGAACAAGTTATTTGAACAACAATGCAAATGAAATCTTCACTTAAGTTGGGGAAATAGCATTTTGAATGTTTTTAATATGATTTAAATAATACTAGAAACAGCCCTGGCTGGTTTGGCTCAGCGGTTGGAGCATTGGCCTGCTGGACCAGAGAGTCCCGGGTTTGGTTCCCGCTAAGGGCATGTGCCTCGGTTGCAGTTTGTCCCCGGCCCCCGTTGGGGTCGTGTGGGTGGCAACCACTCAATGTGTCTCTCTCACATCGATGTTTCTCTCTCTCTCTTCCTCCCTATCTCCCTCCCACTCTGTCTGAAGATAAATGCAAAAAATGTCCTTGGGTGAGGATAAAAATAAATAAATAAATAAATAAATAAATAAATAAATAATACTAGAAACAAGAGTTTATTAATTTGTTTTAAATCCATTCAGAAACTTGATTATTCTGCAAGTACAAATATTGTGTTGTGTTTGTGTGTGTGGCAGGGGTGGGAGGGACTGCTTTTGCTATCATAAATACAGCTATGGAATTTTTAATACATTATTGATTATTCAACCTTTCATATAACTATAATTTTAAAGTGCTAACATGCTGCTAATATTTACATTAATCATACTCATTCACCCCTGTTGGTTTCTGTCTTAGCTCAGGCTGGCTATCACTGATGGCCATAAACTGGGTGGCTGAAACAACAGGTCCTTATTTCTCACAGTTCTGGAGGATGGGTGGTCTAAGTTCAAGGTCGTTCTGGCTTGCAAACATGGTAAGGGGCAATTCTGTTCTCTCTGCCTCTTTCTTAAGGCCCCACCTTCTTGACCTTATCCAACCCTAATTACCTCCCAAAGGCTCCACTTCCAAATACCATCACTTTTGTGGTTAGGACTTGAACATAAACATTTGAGGGATAGAACATTCAGTCTATAAATTGTATCTTTAAGATAAAATCTCTTCATTAGAAATGAAACATGAAATATTTTTCATTTCTAATGATATTTTTGTTCATTTATAAAATGTTATTTTTAGCTAATTAGTTTGATTTACTAAATTTACCAACCAAATGTTTAAAGGAATAAAATGTATTTTTGTGATTTGTTATACATAGTATTATTATTCTTACTAGTGATTTGATAATTATCTATCTTTCTTTAAATAACATTACTGAGTGGTCAGAGTTTTATGCAAAATGGATGTCCTTAATGAAAATATATTTTCATTGACCCATTTATTCAATCTCACAATTCTTGAATTGGTAGAAGTCAAAATCTACTTTTTATACATCCTACTTTTTCTGTTTTCTCCTAACGAGAGAAATACAGTGTTAAAACACTTTTATCAAATAAATTATTGTATTTACAAAATGTCAGGCATTAAGAAACAAAGAAGGGAACAAAATGACATGTTTTAAAAAGTGAGTTACTGTTTTGTATATAACAACTTCCAAATATGTTGTGTTGGTCCTTAATGCATGAGGTGGTTTACTTAATTCGAAGGTTTTCAGTTTTGTGCCAATTTCATAGAGTCTGATACTGACATGGGAATTTGGATTTTACTTGGAACCCCAGCAGATAATACTTGTTTGTTGTTGTTGTTGCTTGTTTTTACACACAGCTTTCTGTGATGTATCCCCTGGTTTTCTATTACTATTTCCACATTGTTGTGATTTAAATTGGTGTCATAGAATGATTCTTAGGTGTCATTACCAGAGCAGTTAGTAAGAGAGAGAACATAATCAGTATCAGTTTTGCCTGTATGGACCCCTGAGTTGCAATCTTTGTCTAAATCTCAGGTGCTGTCAAATTAAGACAAGAAACTATACAATCATACTCATAGGCTTTAGTTCTACAGTGACTTTTCACTCTGAGAACATCTGGTCTAAAAGGCAAAAAGCTGCTAACATTTTAACATTTTTGTAATAAAAAATGATTCTGCAAAAAGCATATAACATATTAATAAAATATCAAATTACAAACACATTCCATTATTTCTTAGAGATTTTCCTGGCATTGTTATTCAAAGATGTTGTTTTAAGAGGGACATGAGGATTATTGTGGGACACAAAACATACCCTTTATTCCACCTTTCTTATTTCTGTGGCTGGACTAATAGTCAAATTAACAAGAGGCAGTTAACAGGAGACAATATCTGAAATGCATTATGGATGTACAGGCAAGGGTGCCCTGAGAATGTGATACCTGAAGGCACATTGGGCAGTTGAGGCTTATGTGCTACTCTGGAGCTAAGGAGAAAGGGGGGTTGGGATGCTTTGGGAATTCAAAGGGCAGAAAGGCAGTTCACATAGAGATGGAAAACCAGATGTTTGGTAAATGAGTGTTTGCTGGTCCATCTTTGCAATGAGACACAGAGAGGACTGAACAGAGGGGCCTTGCTAGGTTTTTCCCTGTGTATCACACCCCTTTTATATTAAACTATAGTTATCTGTGATTATGTCTCCTTTCCTGGAGCAGGTCTGTTAGCAGCAAAATGACACCAGGTGTTAGACCGGTGACCTCAGAGTGGAGCTTGGTTCAGCAACTTTGGTACTTGAGTTCTGGCTAAGAAAGGATTCAGAGCCAAGACTCGAAATATAAGAGAGGGCATATTTAGAAAGCCGCAGAGGTAGAAGAAGTGAGTGGCAGAAGAAATGGGCTCAGGATACAAGTTACAGAGGCAAAAGAAGGGCCCTTGGAACCTAGGAGAAAGAGAGAGGCAAAGAAAATGCACCTTGGGAAAGGGGGTGGGGCAAGGTGTATGCATGCTCCATAAAGAGAGCCTCCGTGGGCCCTCTGTCCGAAGGGCTTTTAAGGGTGGGATTTTAGGGGTGGTCCCAGGGGAGGATGTCAGTAGACTATTCATCAGCTTTCCAGGTGTGTCCTCTCAGGGTCATGGTCTCCACTGGGCAGGAGGTCATTAGTCAATGCAGTTGATCCTGAGGTCAGCCATGGCATCGATTGACTGGTTTTACTGCTTTTCTGGGCCTGGAGCTGAAACACAACTGAGGCCTAGATGCATTTGATTTGATGAGAACCTCATTGTGTGGGGCTTAATGCTTAAGGGCTCTTCTCTGCCCCCTTATTTGTTCCCCCTCTAAAGGGGGCTAACCCTCATGACTAGCAGCATGCTAGGGGAGGAAAGGTCAGGGGTAGGGTCTGAGCCATATGACCAGCAAAAGGTCAGGGGGTCTAAACAGCATGACCAGTGGAATGCTAGGGGAGGAAAGGTTACTCTGGGGGCCAGGTCCTTGTTTTTCCAGTTTTGCCCATTGTTCTGCTCAGGTCTGTCTAACTGCCTATCACGGGTCCTCTATCTAAATTTCTTTTTGGCTGTTAGAGAGAAGAAGGTCTAAGATTTTTCCTGAGTCTTTTGTTGCTTAAAATAGTATCTCAAAAGGCACATTTTGGGGTGACAAACCCTGTTCCCTTTCATTATCATGGGACTTATACTTTATATCAATTATTATTCATTATCAAAATTAAAACCATTTTTTTGATAGGCGATGTGTGGATGACAACAAATATATGCTTATTATTTATTGATGATTACTTTATATATGTTAATTGGCAAAATTTCTCATAGAAAATGTCAGCTATAATTTATACTCACTACTGGAATAAAATGCAAATATTTCCATGTCATTTGAATAATTGACAGGGAATTACAACTTTTTTATGGCAGATCAATCAATCACCAGACTGCCTTCATACTTGAAAATGTTTCCATGCTCGGACTTAAGTTATTGTTGTGTTCAAACATTTGAGTTGTGGTGCAGCAGATAAAATGAAGCCTCAAATCATCTGCTAATCTCAGGAACACCCTGGCAGAATTACTGTGACTTGTCTGTTAAAATTGATTTCCTCTTAAGGCAAAGTAGACTTTTCTTATTGTGTTAAAAAATGATTTTATCTATTAAGTGTCTTTTCTTGTGAAGATCCTTTTCTTTTATGACCCAAAGGGAAAAATATTGTTTATCCTCCTTAGTTTTTATATCCTCTTATACCCACTAATGTATTATCTGTATTGCTAACAAGATGAACTGTAATCCCAAAAGAGTATTTTTTAAATGAATATAAAATGGGCAAACATTTATAAGATTATGGATTACCCTCATCTTATTTTGAAACATATGCATTGATTAATTTGATGGTGCTTTATGCCTTTAATAAAAGCAATAGATGGCAGACTTGTGTACTGAATCCATGTCATAGGACAGGAAATCAGAATATTTACAGTGCAGTTTTTAAGACTATTGGTAAACCTTAGGCAAGAAACTTTCTTTAGGATACTAAAAATACATTTCTTGGGTTTGGAACTGGAGTGCTCTGTTGTGGCTGTTATTGTTAGTGATGCTGGTTAGGTTTGTTGTTGTTTTAATAAGACTACTCAGGAATAAAAGGATGTAGTTAAATGCCTTTCCACCTTATTCCCAATATTTTTTAAGTTAGACTTTACCCAACCTGGGGGATATCTATAGCATTAGTGAATGAAAACAAAAAACAAAATAACAGTTGTTGACATTTTTTTCATTTGTTGCTTAATGATAGATTATTGAACTGTAATGCTTTGTAATTAGAATATTTCCAGTGAAAAAGAAACAAAAACAAAAACAAACATTAGAGGAGAGGCCAGAAATTGCAGTTCCTTACTGTAAAATATAATAGCATTATTTCTGTAATAGCAGAGGTGAAATTAGAATGTCTTGAGTGTATATAACTCACATATTTGGAGGAATAATTCTAAGTATTGAAAGGAAGTACTCATAAAAGTAAAGGTTAGGTTGTGTAGCCAGAAACTTCAACATGCTGTCAATATATGTAAAAATGATAACATTCATTTCTTGGTCAGTGAAAGGAGGATTGTTATGCTTCATAAACACTACTTAACAAGATATGGTAAAATAAAATGTGGTAAACGATGAACCGTATGAATGCCTTGGGAGTGAGATAGTATATGAGTAAGTACATAGTTTTTTCTCTGTTTCTTTCTAGTTTGTCCTTGAGATTTAACTTCTAATATTTATATGAGGCCAAATTCTTAATTATGAAATGAATGTAAAGTTAATTTTGACCTAAGGTAAAAAAAAAAAGTATTAAGCATTGGAAGGGGGAGAGGTTGGGAAGAGATAAACCAAAGAACTTATATGCATATATACATAACCAATGGACACAGACAATAGTGTGAAGGTAGAATGGAGGGCAGGAATGGGGAGGAGGGGGGTCAATGAGAGAAAAAGGGGGGACATCTGTAATCCTTTCAACAGGAAAGATAAAAAGAACATTTTTAAAAGAATGTTTTTATTAGTCAGAACTTGCCAAAAGAGCCCTGTCAATTCCTATGAAATACGTTTATAATTTTTTATTTACCTCTAATCTGAAATATGTTTCATATTTGGACTTGCTTCCTTCAGATTGTGACTTGATTTTTCTATTTGATCAGTTGTAGGTATATTATTCCTTGGGAGTAGTAATGGTTAAGAAATACCACTTGAAGGATTACTTTTTTCAAAAGCATAGCTACTAACATTTTTTTATAATATACGAGCCGTAGGAAATTTGCATTGAGATTTATTGGTTAAACCTGAGATGTTCAAACCTTTTGCCATAATTATGGCTCTAGCACCCTGTATGCCTTAACAGTATTTTGAAGTGCTCTGCTTTGCACTCTGCTGCACAAAAATAGTTGATTTGATAAACTCCTTTTTGCCAGATGCTGTCATGTCTGTCCCTTTAATACCCTCCTTGTTCACTGTAAGTGTCCTTAGCCATACTGCCTAATGAAAGGTTCCTCGTATCAAGTCTGATGACTTCTCTAATGTTTTCCAGACGTGCTTGGTGATGAGTCTGGCATATGAAACAATTTCCTACAGTAATAAAACTAATTAAAGTAGGCAGTCATCCACATACCACTTTCTAATGAATTATAATAAGCTCATTAATCTCACCCACTCTTACTCCAAAAAGTCTATTGATAGGACCTGCATGTGAGAGTAAAATTCTCGCCCGTAAAAATGGACAGCTATTACAGAATCAACGAAGATGTTCCGAATGTAAGTTACAAAATCACAAATAGCTGATCGATGTTTTAAATGAAATGTTTAGCTTCTAAACTCTGCCCAGAGTGCGGAATGACAGGACCCTTGTCTATCTGAGCTGTTCTGTCATTGATTTAACAAAGGAAAAAGGGTTCATTGTGTAATAATTACTCTTCAGCACCTTGAAGGCTAAAATCGAATGAACCCATTCCGCATTTCCTCCCACAGGTCATATGAGGATGATGAATTGAGTACTTGAGATCAAGAGATAGAAACACAGCCTGTTTCCTCTCCAGGGCTAGAGTGTCTGTGCAGATGTCAAACATAAAAACTATTTTTTGTTAACTCTTCTCCAAATTTGTGCGGTGCCTGGTGAAACAACATAAGAAATATTAATCCATTCACTTACAAATAGTTTGCAATGTAGACCTATTGTTCTGGAGATAATTTTACTGTGAAAATGATAAAGTTGTTAAATGTAGCACATGGAGAGACAACTTCTGAACTACAAATGTTAATAGTAAGAAAATGTTTACTACTGGCTGGTTTGGCTCAGTGGTTGGAGCATAGGCCCTCAGACCAAAGAGCCGCAGGTTCGATTCTGGCCAAGAGCATGTACCTCGGTTCCGGTCCGTCCCCGGCCCTGGTAGGGGTCGTGCAGAAGGCAACCAGTCAGTGTGTCTCTCTCACATTGATGTCTCTCTCTCTCTCTCTCTCTCTCCCTCCCTCCCACTCTATCTGAAGATAAATGGAAAAATATCCTTCGGTGAGAATTTAAAAAAAAAAGAAAGAAAATATTTTGAGGGGTAAGGTGGAGGTTTATGCTATCTTCATTATAATTTGATGTCTAAAAAATCTGTTTTCATTCTGAAGATTATTACTTCTCTGACATACGTATGGATTTCTCCCTTAAGAAGTTAATTATAAATATTTAGGTTTCAAAATTAATATGGAATGGTTTAAATGTAAATAAACAGGCAACTTTTAACTTATTAAAGTAACATTCAAAATTATTATTTATATTCATAGATTTTTAGCTAGTACAGTATTTGATAGTTCTTTAGAGGGGAAGAAGTTGGATATTCTGTGCAGAGTATTTTCTTTTGTAAAACAGACGTTTAAAAGTCTGACAGCTTCAGTAGATAGATAGATGCTTAGTAACTTGTCACTGTCTCCCATTCTGGGATCCGCTCTAACTGTGGTGGTCAGTTGCCATTACATGTGACGATGAGTTGGTTCCATGCTGTGAACAATAGTTTAGGGGAGGGCTTCTGACAGGTTGCTCCATTATCAAGGTGTGTGGTCTTGAGAAAGTAGGTTATACATCTAATCCAGTATCTTCCTGTGTAAAATGCAGGGTAGCCTAGAGCTGTGCATCCTGGAGTACCAGAGTGCCACTGGTAGGAAATCTGGTGTTCAAGTAATTTTTAATACAACAATAAAAAATAGTGTATTATATGAAATAAAACAATTTCTCTTTTAATTCCAGTTCAATTCTCCTGAAATCAAGGAGAAACATTTTGTGCTATAAGCCTGTCATATTTCTCTAACATTGAGAAATCTCTCTGTTTTTTTTTTTTTTTTTTTACAAAACCAGTGTATCACCTCGTAGATTACAGGAGACAATAGAAACATGCTTACAAACAGAAGAGCTTTGCATGTAAGTCTTATTAAGAGAAGTGAAATTTTTGAAAGTTATCTCTAAGTCAACAGAATTAAATGAAAGCTTTAGGAAAATTTTTAGAGCTCCAATTGACCTTGTTCTGAAAAGAAACCCTTGTCCAAAATAGACTTGCTCCAATTAGTAGATCTAATTAATGGTGTCTATTAAGAGTTAGCTATACATTGAATAGACTTTGGTAATGTGCTTTAATGTTAATAGGAAACATGACTCATCATCGTAACAACCAACATAAATTTAGTGCTTAATAACTAATATTTGTTCAATGCTTCAAGTCAGGCACTCCTTCTAAATGATTTAAACATATTAACACATACTAGTCTTCATCATTCATTTTAATGTTTAAAACAACCATATACATTAAGCAATAATAATTTCCTCATTTTACATGTGAGGAAACTGAAATACCATGCTCTTAAGGAATTTGAGAAAGGTCAGATAGTCAAGTAAATGAAAAAGCTTTTTTTTTAAAAAAAAAATCCTATCAGGATCCCAGTACCCCATACATTTCTATCTCTTACTGTTCTCTATTCCACTCCCTCCAGCAAGCCTTAATTAACTTAGTCCTCTCAGTTCTCAACCGGAATCTCATTTCTTTCAACATTATATACCCAGTGTCTGGACACATGGCAGGCACTCAAAAAATATTTATTGAATAAATGTATTGAAAGATTAATTAATCAATAAATTTCTGCTATAAAAAAAAAAACAAAACACCTTTAAAAATACCACTACAGCCTGGCCAGTGTGGCTCAGTGGTTGAGCGTTGACCCGTGCACCAAGAGGTCACTGGTTTGATTCCTGGTCAGAGCACATGCCCAGGTTGTGGGCCTGATCCCCAGTGGGGGGCATGCAGGAGGCGGCCAGCCGATGTTCTGTCTCATAGATGTTTTTATTCTCTCTCTCTCTTTCTCTCTCTCTAAAATCAATAAAGAAAAAAAAAATTTTTAAATGCCACTACACATGCCCTCTTGGACTCTAAGAACTCACCACTAGCACTTCTTATCCTCTCTGTCTTAGTTGTTTTTCTCCTAATAATTTGTCACCATTTCTATTATTAATCTTGGATCATTTGGAGTATGCTCTGTTGTCAGAATGTATAGTTCAGATGAAAACTCCATTGCTTTTCTCCAGCTACTATTTAACTGGTGACATTGGAAGACGTATTTAAAGGTCTAGGGTTTGTTTTCTTATTTGTATGATATAGACATTTGTATCTAACATACCTGTCCAGCAGGATTATTTCACTGACTAAATTAAATGTGCTTAAAACACCTAAGAATGCTTGGCATACTGTAGAACTTTTATGAAGAGGTGATGCAGCATCATAGTGAAACATTGGAGCCACACAGACCTGTTACAGGTGGTTCTGGAAGATTGAGTCCATTGTTTTCACATTTAAAACATTAGCTTTTCAATGCTTAATCACAAAATGCAAGTTCCTGATGCAAGGTTATTGTAAGGGTTAAATGAGATAATTTTTCCAGTCTGCTTGACATACTATTAAAACCAATAAATATTAGCTGCTTTTTTTTTTTTTTTTTTTTTTTTTAGTAATAATTCTCTTTTCTTTTAAATTTTCTTTTATAGTTTTGGTTTAATATCTTGGGGGGAAAAGAAGACAATTCACTGCCTTCTGACTGAATACATTTATTAGACTGTTTTCATGTAGTTCTCTCTCAACTATAAGCACCATTTTGCCTGATAACAGTAAAACGCAAATTATATTATCTTGAACACTAAGCTGCTTAAGGTTACTACTTTAGGAAGTAGAAAATTCGGGTCTAACTAAAGTTAATTTGTTGAATATGTATTTTACAGACTGCCGGCAATTGGGAGACGATGCTAGGGAGAAGATTTATACTATATCACTGTATTCATAAGTCCCTGAATAGAAAGAACCACAGTTTAAGCATTTGAAAACTATTTTGGAGATTAATTTGGAAGTAGGATGTGCATAAGTGCATGAGTAGATGTATCTCTTGTGGGATGATTGCGTGGAAGCCTTGCTGTAAAATGTCTAAGAAGCAAAATTTATTGTAATCAAGTTCTCCAATAAATGTCAGTATATTATTGGAAATGCATTCTTCTAGGAAACTAAACCAAACCAATTCACATACAAGTTAAAAAGCCAAATCTATCATTCCCGAAACCAACACCCCAGAGATTATGTACTTTTTATTATTTTTTTTATTTTTTGGGGTCTTGCATTTGGGAAGGGAACTATCTCCTGCAGGGAAGACAATGGACTTCATGTGGGATACCACGTTTAAGCCAGAGGAAACCCTGCTTTCCTCAAGGTCCCTGATCCCTTAGAGGTTCTTTGGACTTTTAAAAACTCTTTTTTAAACCACATTGAATTAATGCAATTATTTATTTTAAAATCAGGTACACTAATACCTTGGTAGAGATGATTTCACATAGTAGTTGAACATGTTCTTAGAGGAATTGGGACAAAATCTATAATTCAGGGCCTCTACTACCAGCTTAGTTAAAATACTGTTATCTCCTTCCTCTAATATTGTAATAGCCTTCCAATACATCCTCACTTCCTCTCTTACAACTTTGTCCCCTCCTCTTTCCCCAATCAATCTTTCAGCTTTATGCAAAGATTATGTCCTATCCCTACTAAAAACCCTTGTACTTAAATAAAGTCTAAAACCTTCCTTCTCTTTGTCCTTAAGATAAAATCTAAGAAGCACAACTTCTGTGGCTCATTTTATAGCCTTGTTGGTGGTCTTTTGTCCCTTTTTGTTCCTTACTTCATCTGTGCTAGGTATCTTTTTTTTTTATTCCTCACCTGATGATATTTTTCCATTTATCATTAGATAAACTGGGAGGGAGGGAGGGAGAGAGAGAGAAACATCGACATGATAGAGCCACATCGACTGGTTGCCTCCCACATGACCCAACCAGGGCCGGGACGAACCACAACCAAGGTACGTGCCCTTGACTGGAATTGAACCCACAACTCATTGGTTGGGCTGACACTCTAACCACTGAGCCAAACTGGCCAGGACTGTAGTAGGTATCTTTTATCTCCTTGAACTTTCTGCATTCCCATTCACCTTAGTTCAGCAGTCCAGGTGTGTTTTGTTTTTTCTTTTCCCACACCAAGACCATACTCATCCTTCAGATCTCAGCGTAAACATTATTGCATCTAAAAAGACTCATTATGTTTTCCTAGAACCTAGTAGGTCTCTTCCATAACATCTTCGTACTCTAAAAATCTGTCCCTTATGCTAAAGGGTATAAGCATCTTTTCTTCTATATTGTTTGCTGCTGTATTATCAGATCCTTGCACAGTGGCTGGCATTTAATATTTACTCATTTCTAAATACCCCACTGAATAAGAGATGTTTAAAAGAGTTATAAGAGTACAAGCTCATATGGGACTTGCCTTAAGGGTTATACACATAAGCTTATAATATCAGATTCTACCGTATTGATTTTCTCCCCACACAGACAACATTCCTTAATATAGAGTCCACCAGCTGAAAAGTGCCTGATACTTCCTTGAAGTTAGGGCTTAAATGTAAGACCCAATCCTGGCCAATGGACCTGAATGGGGGGAAATGCATTGAATGAAAAGGATACCTGTGAGAAGAAACTGTTCTTCCCACTATTAAATCCAGTTGACTGAGAACATGCTTTTTGGATCTATGTTTAACTTCTACAACTGTAAAGGGCCAAACTTGAAAACCAATGCCAAGCCTTTGAGGATGAGTGAGTATCTGGGTCTTTGATGATGTTATACTGCTGAATTAACTGAGCCTGGAACCACCTACTTCTGGCCCTCTTGTTATATGAGATAAGTAATATCTTTTCTGTTTAAGCCACTTTTAGGTATGTATCATTTTACTTATTTTCAAAAACACCCTAACTGTAACAGAGATGCCCTCAGGACTTGATTTTCCCTGAGTCCCAGTTACGCAGTTAGTCATCATTATCTCTTGGAGTAAGGAAGCCTAGGTTTGTCTACTAGTCAGTGAAAACAAGTTTCTTCTCTAATCTTAGTGTTCTCCTTTTTCAAAAGAAAAATGGGCTGGAATTCCCCCCGAAAAGCCCAAATATCAGTATCGTGTTCTGCTTCCCTTTTAAATGCTCTCTAAGAATATTTTAGGTTCATTAATCATCCTCAAATTAATTAAAGCGAAATGCTGAATATTAGGAGCAGTACACATTCAGTGATTTATTTTTATTGTGTGTGTAAACTGCATGCTCTAATGAGGCAGGACAGTGAGACGTTAGGAAGATTCCTGGCATGTAGAATGGGGAAACTGAGACAGACAGCTGAACAAACTGGCTGAGCAATTTATAACCAGGTGCAGAAGGTCACCTTCCTAGAGATAACATTTAGACCTCAGTTGTATTTCAGCTCCAGGCCCAGAAGAGCAGTAAAACTAGGTGGGCAATGCCAGGACCAACTGCAGTAACTAATGACTCCCTGCCCTGGCGCTGACCAGTCAGTGGAGACCACTGCCCTGAAACCTGATGAATATTCTGCTGAAATCCTCTCCTAAGACCTCCTCTAAGATTCTTGCCTACACGAAAGAGATAAGTACCCTCAAAATAAAGGACCCAGTGTGTGCTCTCCCTCTGGGGAGCATGCCTATGCCTTTTCTTTCCCCATTCTTCTTCCCCCACAGGCACATGTCCCCCAAACTCAAAGGGACCCCACGAGCCTTGCAGCCAGGGGAGCAGTGGGCAGCAACAGCTCATATGGGGCTAACCCCCTAAACCTGTCTCCAAGGCCCCTTTTCTCTGACTTCCCAGTGAGCTAAAACAGCCCCACCTTGGCTCATTTCTTTCTTACAACTCATTAGAGACACAAAGAAGCCCAGCCTCAGCTCTCCTGTGGCTTTTTCTATGCTAAGCAGTTCCTTGTTTCACAGTCCCCAGCTTTAATAAATATACCTTCATAGTCACCTGGACTCATGCTGTGAAATCTTTCCTGCATGAAGTCAAGAACCTACACACTACTGGCCGGCACTAGGAGACCTGCTAGGGCCACGTCCCCTGTCCAGTATCACTAAGGAAATCTGAAAACTTTCCATGACCAATATCAAATGGAGAGCAGGGGTGAAGGCAGTTCAGATGATCTACCATGACTTTTTTTATTCAAAAGTTGAAGATGGGAGACAATAGAGGGAGAACTATTTCCATCCAGTTAACTCCATCCAAAGGAGAAGGGCAGGCAAAGGACAATAGGCTATTACATATTGTTGATATTCTTCCAATTATTCTGTTAGAATACAACTGTGTAGGCCCTGTAAGCCAGACAGATAGATGGTCAGGAAGGCTTCTAGCCCAGGCATTCTACTTTTTTATTTTATTAACATACATTGTGAAGGTAACCTAAATTCACTGAAGTACCAACACTTTTCTATATCTGTGATCTTCAAAAGACCATGAACTCTTGGAATTAAGAATAGAAGAAGTCTGCCTCATGACCCTTTTGTTCTCTATAGAATGAGACACTGAGCTCAACTCAGAAATCAGGCATTCATCAAACCTGCAATGTGTGAACTTCCTGTTAGTGTTAGTGTAACTGTGGAATCTTGGCTATGGGGGCTTCTCGGAGGTGCTCTGCTCTCCTGTAAATCTCAGTCATGCCACCTAACTCACAGGATTTCTGTAAAATCAAAACTAATGAAATAATGGGTAGAAATCCCATGGAAATTAATGGGTAGCATTTCATATTTTACTAGAAATTAAATTTGGAAGATTTTTTTGATAAAATATTGAATATAATAATTAGATAAATTGTTTGCTTTTTTGAGGCTGAAAACAATAGGGTGTTTTATAAACATTTTTTTTCTGTGTTCTTTAAAATTATTTTTATATGTAATATGTAATCTTGGCTTTAGATATTAGGTAAAATAAAACATTCTGATTTTTTTTCTCAGTTTTCTATAGCTATTTTCTACAAGTATGAAATCATGGTTTTTCAATTGTTATTGAAATATTGACAGTCTTTTATTTCAGATCTTTTGGTAACTTTTGTGTTTGCCTTGAGCAAGTCACTTATCTTTTCCATTCTATTTTCTGTTTCAATTTAGTTATGAAAAATAGGAATAAGGATTGTGATGTGCCTTACAATAAAGATAAAATCATATTAATGAGAATGATGAAAATTGAAACTGTGTTAAATGCTAGATATGGCAACAAAAATAAAACAAAAGCATTTCTATTATAAAGTAATATATTAACAGTAAGTGGTTTTTTAATAGTGTGAAAGATAGTAATTATTTCTTGATACTATATCGAGTATCAGTGATAAATCATACATATCAGTTTTAACTTCAAATTTCAGTGTAAATTTTTTACTAAAGCTCTAACGGCACAGAGGACAGTAGATGGTTTGCCCATCCATTCATTTAATTGATATTTACGGAACTCGTTCTCTGTGAAAGTTACTGAACTAGGTGATTTATGATGTATTAAAAGTAAACTATGGTTCCTGTCCTCAAAGAGATGATATTTAATAGGGAATTGAGAAATATAAATGAAGAACTCTATTAAGGTTCTGTTCCGTAGTGAACGCAAGCAAGGAGAAAGATTCGGAGATCAGTGAATTCCAACCAGATGAAAAGGCCTGATTGAAGGTGGCCAAGAAAGAGCTTAGAAGTCATCACTTCTGTATTTACAAGAAAAAAGCCACACAGACTTAATATCAACAACCGTTGGGGGGCATATCAGAGAAATAAGGCCGCAGAGCAAACCACCGCCCCAGGTACATGTAGAGAATCACAGCTGAATTAAATTTACCGGGAGCCGAAGCCACCGAAGCCATAAACTTAAAAGGTAATTTTGATGATTTTCTGGACACTATGTGTGGACTAGCTTGGCAGTAGGAAACTCCTGGACCATATTCTTGAGGGATACCCACATTTTCATGAGTTTTACCTCTAGGAATCCAACCAAGTTCTCATGGTAAAGAAGAACAACAACAAAATAATCCCCCTTGTGACTTTGGCAGTGAGACAGAAGAGTAATCATATAAAATATGCTGCTCTCTAGGGGAAAAGACTTTATTGACAGAGCCTTATCTCCCCTAAGAGAAATGACATTTAACCAATTCCAGCCCTCCCTACCCTTCCTGTTCCACCGGAGGGTGGAAATAAAGCTAAGAACTTACTGTGATGGTCACACCTAACCCGGAGAGACGCGCCTACTAAAACACTTGTATTTAAACATGAGATTGTAGAACTCTTTCCTTCCCCAACTCCTTACCACTATATCAGCAAGGTTCCCCTACAATAACTGGATTGCAGCTGAAAGGGCTGCCAGGTACAGACTCTATTTAGAAAATATTCTTGGGGAACCCAGAGACATCAGAGGGGACAAAAATAAGGACTACAGAGAAATTTGAAGACTCTGGGCCTTGCAGCTACACAAGCCCAACTTCTTGCAAGATTAACATAAAAACACAATATTTACCTGTTATTATTACCTAATATAGCACCTCCTGCTTTTTTTTTTTTTCTTTTTTTTTATCCTCACCCGAGGACATTTTTGCATTTATCTTCAGATAGAGTGTGAGGGAGAGAGGGGGGAAGAGGGAGAGAGAAACATCGAAGTGAGAGAGACACATCGACTGGTTGCCACCCACATGACCTCAACTGGGGCCGGGAACAAACTGCAACCAAGGTACGTGCCCTCAGCGGGAACCGAACCCAGGACTCTCTGGTCTGTGGGCCGACGCTCTAACCGCTGAGCCAAACCAGCCAGGGCATAGCACCTCCTGCTTTAAAAAAAATTTTTACGGGGCACGATAAAAGCAGGAAAAATAACACAGTCTGAAGAGATAATGCAAGCAATAGAACCAGACATATATATGACACAGATTTTAGAATTATCAGACAACGAATTTAAAATTATTATAATTAATATGTTAAGGGGTCTAATAGAAAAATAAGCAACATGCAAAAACAAATGAGTAATGAAAGCAGAGAGATGGCAACTCTAAGGAAAAAAATCAGAAGGAAATGCTACACATCAAAAGCATTTCAATATAACTGAAGAATGCCTTTGAAGGGCTCATCAGTAGGTTAGATACTGCTGAGGAAGGAACCAGTGAGCTTGAAGATATGTCTACTGAAATACAAAGAGAAAAAGGGATGAATTAAACAATAACAGAACATCCAAGAACTCTGAGATAACTTCAAATAATATAACATGTGCATCACCAGGGCACCAGGAGATAAAAGAGAGAATGGAACAGAAGGAATGTATAAAGTAATAACAGCCAAGACCTTTTCAAAACTAATGACAAACACCAAACCACAGATTCAGGAAGCTCAGAGAATTCTAAGCAAGCTATAAGCCAAAAAATCTACATACCATATTGAAACTGCAAAAGAAAAGAGAGAGAGAGAGAGAAAATATTGAAAGAATTCAGAGGAAGAAAATACCTTACTGTGGGCTCAGGTGAGGACATAGCCCGATTCCCTCTCCTGGTCATTTGAGCGGTGTCGCCCTGGCCAGTGGCCACAAAGAGCAGGGCAGCACAGACCCGGGAGTTTTCCCAAGTCCTAGACAGCCAGCAAGTCTTTATTAGTCTTTAGCCTGCATGCAAACTCTTCCAAGCGCGGCACCCTCCCCCTCCATACTGCTAGATAAGCCCTTGCCTGACCCTGGCCAAGTGTAGAAACTTACCCGACTTGCCACCATCAGGTCTTCCCTATTGTGTCCTTCCCCTCTCGTCCCCCGCATGTGGTTTGTTCCGACGAGCAAAGAACAGTGTGGTGCTCCCAGGACTGGAGCTGTTATGGTACACTTACCTGCACAGGAAAAGAATAAGAATTACGACAGACTTCTCATCAGAAACCATGCCAGCAAGATAATGGAGTGAAATACTTAAAGTGCTAAAAGAAGTCAAGGATGAACCAGGATTCTTGGTCAAGTTACAGGAGAAATGATGTTATTAAGACCAGAAGTGTAGGAGAAATAACATGTTGCCCCCTGGGGCGAGGGTTTTCTATTTGCAACTTCGAGTCTGACACATCTGGAATATAACAAGTGCAAGTCTTCCGGGGGCAGTTAGAAATTTGACTCGAGGTTATATAAGATGAGGGGTGAGGGATCAATAATAAATATTGAAAAATAAAGTGTTAGTTTATAGGTGGTTGTTGAAATGAAACATTTAAGAGAAGATGGGAGAGGGCTTCAGACAGAAACCTGGAAAATATTTTTTAAAAATAACTTTTAAAGAACAAAGTGAAAATAAAAATGATAAAGAGTTTGAAAAAGTAGCCAACGTATGTAACAGAAGAAAATGCTTGTGCAGAAGTTCAGGAGGAAGAGATAGGTTAGAGAAGGGATTTTGCATCACCAAACCTAAAGCATAAATCAGGCTGAGGACGGAAAAAAGCATTTCTACTTAACACTGATGAGAGCAATTTGAATGAAGTGACTAGAGTGGAAACCAGCTTTGAGAGGCAGATTGATCATGTATTAGTTATTTATTCGTGGTGACTTAATTGCAAAAGACAGTGTGGATTCTATATGCAGTTCCACTTCGGAGAATCTCATTAATAAAAGGGGGAGAGAGTCAGGAAAAGAAGTCAGGAATCGCAGGATGTTTTCTGTTGTTATGTTTTTTTGAGGAAAGGTAGAAACTTAATCTAGTCTAAAAACTAAGAGACTTAGAGAAGATCTAAACTCAAAATTACTCTGATTCGGAGGGCTTTCCCCTTAGATGAGCCTTCTGAATAGCGTGAACAAGTATGAAACTTTCCCCATACTGCTTATGGTTCTATGTACAACCAGCTCTGAACACTTCAGGGAAAACCTGTCTTTTCCCCATCATCCTGGATAATGGAAAGTGTTCGCCACATGAGGATACTTTATGGCACATTGTAATTACCATAAGCAAAGTCATACCAGTTATCATAAATGCACATGCTCAATTTATACATATATTCTGGGAATCATTCCTTTTTCACCTGGTTTTCAGTAACAACATGTTCCAAAGAGTGAAGTTAGGAAAATGGAAAAGGTGGGTTCCAATGCACTCGTCCAGTTGGGTTTCAAACTTGGAGGGGTGAGATGGGGAGGAGACCGTAAATCTTTGAAAAGCTTCCCAGATGATTTTTTAGATAACTCTTCATTCACTCCCTGTCGAAAGCTACCTATTTAGTTTGCTACCCATGTGCTTCAGCCTTGGCTTCCTTCGAGGTATAGTTTTCTTTTCTTTACTTTTTGTTGTTATAACCCTGTGACTTGACTGGCTCCCTTCTTACGATGTTAGGCCTTGCACAGCCAGGCAAATGGAAGAACAGAAATCGTATTTAATTCCATAGCAAAGTGAACATAAAAGTCAATTACTTTCAAGATAGCATAATACCATTAAAGTGCAAATCTCTCCATGTGACAAGTTGAGAATAAAGACCTCATGAATTAAAATTACAATTTCTGTGTTCACGCAAAATGACTTGACAATTATTGACAGAAATAAGGTTCCGTTCACCTTTACAATGCATTGCTTTCTATATAAATCTCAGTCCAATGCCATTTGAAACTGTAAGTTTAAGTTGTACACTTTCATAAATTGCCTTTTTTTAAAAATAATTCTAACATTTCAGTAGATTTTCAGTAACATCTTTTTTGAACTGACATTCTTGTATCTTTCTTAAGCTTAAGTAACAAATTGCTTATTGCTTCCTATGTGTAAGGAGTACTTACTATCATCCCAGCCGGTTTGGCTCAGTTGTTGGAATACTGGCCCACAGACCAAAGGGTCGCGGGTTCGATTCCAGTCAGGGGCACATACCTCAGTTGCAGTTCGATCCCAGGCCCTGGCTGGGGTCCTCCGGGCATAACTGATGTTTCTCTCTCTCTCTCCCTCCCTCCCACTCTATCTGAAAATCAATGGAAAAGAGTCCTAGGGTGAGGATTTAAAAAAAAAAAAAAAGAGTGCTTAGTATAACTAGATTCAAAGACGCCATTCTTTGCTTGCAGGTGCGTATATTTAGCTGCTGTACTTCACATTTTTTGGTGTCTAGTAAATATTCAGGCCGTTCTAAGTGGGTGGGTATTTATGGAGAGGTATTTATGGTAAATTGTTTCCAAATTTTATCTTTTTCCTATTTACTAAAAGACATTTTGGTCTTGACTACTTTTCCCCCCTCCCCACACTCTGATGGAGGCTGCTTTGCTATCTGATACATCCTTAAGGGTTTTTATAATGCAACATCAAGAAAGGAGGCTGGGCAGGCAGAAGGACCAGTGTCCTATCCTAAGCAAGGTAAGCAAGGGCTGTCAGACTCTTGGGAGAGAGTGGTGGAAGGTTATCAGGGAAACTGACAAGAGGACAAGAGGGTAATAGTAAAAATTATTGTTGTGAACTGTGTGTTCTTGTCATGTTGTTGAGGACATACAAATGGAGATAGATCTCTGGTTGTGGTGAACTTCTTTTATGGGTCTGAGATAGTTTCTTTTGAACACAATATTACTCTGAGACGATAATGTGTGTGCCGTGGATTCAGTAGGATACGTGATTGCTCAGTATCTTTGCATGAATATTTTGTTTCTCATATATATTTTTCTAGGATATAGCAACTTTAATATTATAAGCACATTACTGAAAATTTAGAAAATAAAAAATTAAAATCGTACGTAAGCCCACAACCCTAACAAAATGTCATAATTTTGCGTATTTTCAGATTTATGA
Source organism: Tadarida brasiliensis (assembly GCA_030848825.1). Classification (NCBI taxonomy): domain Eukaryota; kingdom Metazoa; phylum Chordata; class Mammalia; order Chiroptera; family Molossidae; genus Tadarida; species Tadarida brasiliensis. The sequence goes on from CM061257.1 coordinate 66,184,823, forward strand.
TACATATATATTTAATTTAGCATTTTATTTACAAAAAAAGTATATTTTCATTTAGCCACATAAATCTTGTTACCATTATTAAAAAAAAAAAAAACCTGCATAATCTTCATTGACTAGATTTACCATCGTTTAATGGTAATTCCTTAATTGTTGTATCTTAGGTTGCTTTCAACATTTAGACATGATAATTCTGGGTAGCTAAGGTATGGCTGCTAATTTTCAGTCTTCAAGGATGTTTTCCTTTAACTAGCGGGGCTGGGATGGGATGAGGATGGGGTATGGGTATCAGGGCATTTATTTAATTTTCTCCCATGACTGGAGGTGATCTTTTTCTTAACTGCACTTTGATTACATGTGAAAAGGAAGCTGAACAATTGCCACATGAATTTCATCACATACCGATTAGCAAAGTGAATTTGACTTCGATGTGATCGACTTGTCTGGACGTTTTCATGAGCCTCAGATTGCAAGAATGTGGTGGTGCTTGCTCACTGTGGTGGCGGCTGCCCTCCTGCCTGCACACAGGTGCACAACAGGAAGCTCCAGGGTTCCCTGAAATGATTAGTGAGTGTGACGTGAATGGCACACACACTGCTTCAGGGACTGACGTCAGTGGATAACGTGCACCTCTTCACTTGCTCAAGAATCAGGTAGTGCCTAAATGTGCAAAGATAAGGATACGTTATGCTTCTGACTCAAAGAATAAAGAACAACTGTTATATTAGATATGGTAATGAGCCCATCTATATCTGTTATCACTCTATGCTAGAAATAAGAGTAAGCATTTGGAGAGCTTTAAAGATAAGAGACTTAGTAAAAAATAGGTCATGGTTATATACCCTTTTTTTATTCTTCTTGCTCATTTTTTAATTTTTGAAAAATCATAGATCAACTGAATTACTTACATATAATCTATATGAAGGTGTAGCAGCTGAAATTATGTTATGTATTAGTTTCCTAGGTCTGCTGTAACAAACCACGCAAACTGAATAGCTTCATCACCAGAGATTTCTGGTCTCACGGTTCTGGAGGCTAGAATTGGGAGAGAGCGGTGTCTGCAGGACTGTGCTCCCTTTGAAGGCACTAGGGAAGGATCTGTTCTTGGTTTCTCTCCTAACTTCTGGTAGTTCCTTGGTTTGTGATGACATAACAATCTTCAGGTGGCATTTCCCCCCATGCTCATTTCTCTGTGTCCAGATGTCTCCTTTTTATAGACACTAGTCCTGTTGGATTAGGGACCTACACTATTCCAGTATTTTCTCATCTTAACCAATTACATTTGCAATGACTTTATTTCCAAATAAGATCACAGTCTGAGGCACAGGGCATTTGTACTTCAACATATGACTTTTGAGGGGACACATTCTGTTCTTAATAGACTGTTACATAGTGCAAGGTTTTTAGAAACAGGATCATTTAAATTGAAGCACCATCAACAAAAGATGATTTCATTTCTTTCTGTTCATGCATATTTCCCTGCCTACTGAAAGCTAATATCTTCTCCTGTGTCCTGGATTTCATCCCTTAACACGTGGAGGATTTCTCTCCTTTAATTATCCCTTCTTTCCACTGTTTTTCTAAATTCTTCCTTATTGAATCATTCGCATCAGTCTTTAAACCTGTTCAAGTTTTTCCATCTAAAACACACACACACACACACACACACACACACACACACACACACACAACATCAATCCTATTAGCTACTATTCATTTCTTAGAAGGAGCTCGCATTTTGGTAAGTACGTAGTTGGTATTTCTCTTTCATCTTTAGTTTACATCTGAGTCCACTACCACCTGGAGTCTGCTTCTAACACTTATCAAAAAGTGACTTCATTTTTGATAAGCCTTTATTTTACTTCCTCTGCCTTGCATCTAACATCATCAACCTCACTCTCCCTAAAGTTATCTCCTGCCCTGGCTATTATAACACCATGCTTTGTTTGTTCTCAAACTGTTAATTTTCAGTTTTCTTCACTTTTTTCAACTCTTTATTTTCCACACATCAATATGCTAGTGATTCCCAAACCTTCGTTTCCTGACCCGTTCTGTCTTCTGAGCCCATACCCACAAAGCCAGTGCACACTGTCTTCTTCAGCTGGATATTACAGTTCGGCTTCTCTTCATCTCAGATTCCTTCACCTCACATTGCATTTGCTCTCAACAGGAGTGAGCAGTAATTGCATTCACCCACCAGATCTGCCAGGAACTTGGTGTGATTCCTGACTCCACTCTCATTCCTACCTCCCACTCCACCCACCGCTGGTGGAGTCTACCTTCTAAATGGCTTTCAAATCCACTCCCACAGCCCCAGTGTAGTTTGAATGCTAATTTTTTCTTACTTGAACTATTAATCCAGCCTCCTAACTGTCTCTAGTTTTGATCCCATCCAGTCACTTCTCTGTTCTGTACCCAGAATAAGCTGCATAAACTCAAAGGTGACAATAGTCTCGCATGGATTAAAATTCTTTATTGACACACCATAGCCTTCTGAATAGAACGCCAGTTATTATTATGGCATAAATGGCTTTTATGATTTGGTTCTCAGTGGGCTCTCCTTGCGCTGTGTACCTCTCCCAACCATGATGCCGAAATACTTGTTCCCCAAACTGCTGCGTGGTGTCCTCTGCCTCCAGAAATCCCCACGGTTCTGCCTCTACCTGGAAACACCTGCCTGTCTTTGATCATTTACTACTTCCTTCTGACCACTGAGATTCTGGTTAGATATTTCTTTCTCAAGAAAGCTTTCTCTGACTCTCCTGTGCATTTGTTTTCCACCACTATGTGACAAGTTAAAACAGCCATGGTGACTTAAAAAATACTTCGAAGATTTTTGCCCGTCTCCCAAGGCTGCAGTTAAGGTGTCGGCCAGCTGCATTCTCCTCCAGAGCCCGGGGACTCTTCCAAGCCCATTTCTGTTATGGAAGAATCCACTTCCTTGGCATTCTGGGTTTACAGACCCCTTTCCTTGCTGACTGTTAGCTAGAGGCTCCTCTCATCTTCTTAAAATCCATCTCCTTTCTCACAGGGACTCTCTCAATCCTCAAAACAGCTACAGTGAGTCAAGTCCTTCTCGTGCTTTGAGTGTCTCTGACTTTGTTCTGGTGTGACTCGTGAGGGCTCATTTGTCTAGATGAGACCCACCCAGTTAATTCGCCTATTTGAAGGTCCACTGTACCATGGAACATGATTTAACCATAAGGTCGACATCTTGTCCTGTTCACACATTCTGAAGATGAGGACAGGACAACTTTGGGGTGCTGTTTTACCCATCTGCCCATCACAGCCTAATTGTGGTTGTTTTCTTGATGTGTTCCTGAAGGAGTCTCTCTGGGGGAAAAAACACTATGATCCCCGTTTTATGAGGGAAACAGAAACCCTAGATAGTAGTATAAACTACTAAAGAGATCCAGTGGTTTTGTGATAATCACACACTTGAGTTTCTTTCAGTAATAATTGTTCTTTAGTTCGGCAGTATAGGAACATTGTTAAAACACCGAGAAATGTGGTTAATAATACCTTCCTGGTAAAAATGTTGTGATTATCCACTGATGATGGCTATGAAGTACTTGGGATTATTTCAGAAAATGGTATTTTTGTTATTAGTCATTGATTTATTCAAGGTCAATCAGATCAGTTGTGAGACAGACCCCAGTGCCGGTCTTCTCTGCCTGGACTGAGAGACAGCAGGAGGTGACATGAAAACATGGCCAGATTTGTAGGGTTTTTTTTTCCTGTAATAGTTTACAGTTTTTAGGAGAGTTTAATGTTCCTTAATTATAATCTAAAACTTTGCAGTACTCTTAACTTTAACTTATATAACCTTTAAGCCAAAATTTGCAGGCATTCACTAAATAAGCAGCCATTCAAAAAGTATATCTACTTCATAAGTTGAAAAATCTACTTTTCCCTGATTCATATCCATGCCATCTTAAAAGACTCCTGCTTAACAATGTAGGTCTAATGAGTATTTGAAGATACGACTGTGTGAGCCATTCTTACCCATTAGTGCTCTACAACGGAACAAAGCATGACCTTTTCCTCTGCCCCTTAATACTGAATACTGGTCTGTGTTTTGTGGCTGTGATCTGTAGCTTCAGCTAATGTTCATTGCTTTTAGGGGCTTAGTTTTCTGACCTCCCAGGCTGCCTAAAACCATTGCTTACATTGAGTCACATCATCCATAGTTCCCGTACAGCATGGTGTGGAGCCCTCTGCTTGATTTCATTCTCAGAATTCTACAGTTGTGCCAGAATCCTTGATAAACACCCCTCAAGCATTACTTCTGCATTCTTCATGGTTGTCACATTTCAGCACCCCGTGAAATAGGATACTACACATTTTTTAGGATCTGCTAATATTACGATGTTCCTCCTCTGGAGTTTTTACTCTCCTTTATTACACATAAAACTAGAAGGGCTTTACTCTTCCTTTATTATACAAAAAAAAAAAAAAAATACACATGTATTGCCAAGCAGTGCCCAGGATTATCCACACTGCCCTTCCCTCTGACTGAATTGGCATAAATGTCCAGGGCTCAAGGGCTGGCTCAGCTCTTGTGTCCCAGAAGGATGGCAGAAGGTGCCACTACCAGCAGCCAGCCTCGGCCAGTGCTGTGTTTTATGCGATTTAGAGATTCTTTCGATGGTGGGATGTACACACTGACACTCAGATGAAAGGCACATCTCTTTGTTACTTATACCTCCACACGCGAGAAGGTTTCCAGGCAGGGTCATGCAGGACAGAATCACCGCAAACTAGAGCTGGAGGGGGCAGTTTATATGTGGCAAACAAGACAGAATTAGCTAGGTTTCCCTGGGGCTCCCTGAAGACTGGCTAATTTGAATAATTTCAAGAGCTCTGGGGCGTACAGTCTGTCCTCAGTACCTAGTCTGGTTGGGGTGGCACATAATGGGCCTGGAGTGGGAGGGCCCAATGGAAAGTGTTTGGGATATGGACTTAATCAGCAGTTCAAGAAGGGGAACTAATTGGCATTTAGCCAGGGTCTTAAAGCTGGGTAAAGACAACATTTCAAACAAAACGAAATAAAACAACTGCATTATGCACTTCTAGGTGGGGAATAGGATGTGTTTGATGTCTTTGATAGTTATGTTCAAACATAATTCTCTTATTCAGGATGTTGAGGGATAAGACGTCCCCCACTCCATACTTAAAACATGAAAAGCAAATAAGCATGCCATTGTTGGGGCAGCAGGAAGGGCCCCAGGTGTTAGACCAGTGGGGTCCGACTGAACCTGGGTTCAGCAACCTGGGTACTTGAGTTCTGGCTAGGAAAGAATTCAGAGCCAAGACTCAAACTATAAGAGAAAGTTGATTTAGAAAATCACAGAGGTAGAATAAGTAATTTGTAGAAGAAATGGGCTGAGGAAACAAGTTATAGAGGTAAAGAAAGGACCCTTAGAGCTTGGGGGTGAGAACTGTAATGGTAATGCATCTGGAGAGGAAGTGGGGAGGGGAAGGCTCGGGCTTGCTCCAAGGAGGGAAAGTGCACTGGGTCCTAAGGGTTTTAAGGGTGGAGATTTTAGGGGAGGTCCCAGGGGAAGATCTCCATAGAGTCTTCAGCAGCCTCCCAGGTGTGTCCTTTCAGGGTCAGGGTCTCCATGGATTGATTGGTCAGTGCCAGGGCAGGGGGTCATTAGTCAATGTAGCTGGTCCTAAGGTCAGCCATGGCATTGCTTGCCTGGTTTTGCTGCTTTTCTGGGCCTGGAGCTGAAATACAACTGAGGTCTAGATGTTAGCTCTAGAGAGGAAACATCTGGAGATCCAAACTACATGACCAGTGATATGCTAGGGGAGAAAAGGTCACCCTGGGAACAAGGTTCCACCCTACAATTATCCTCTGCTAGGCAGCCAGGGCTTTCTACCCTGGTGACTTTCTGTACCTGGCCCATTGTCCTTGCTCTGCTCCAGTCTGTCTAACTGCCTCCACACCTTCATAACAAGAACTGTTTAGAGGGTATTTTTAACCATTTTATTTTATTTTTTTCATATATAGTATATATTATGGGAAGGGTCACTTAAACAATTTCTTGCTTAATTTAAGAAATAAGGCATATCGTCCGGCCGGTGTGGCTCAGTGGTTGAGCATCGACCCATGCAGCAAGAAGTTGCTGGTTCGATTCCCGGTCAGGACACATGCCCTGGTTGTGGGCCAGATCCCCAGTGGGGGGCATGCAGGAGGCGGCCAATTGACGTGCTCTCTCATCGATGTTTCTATCTCTCTCTCCCTCTCACTTTCTCTCTCTCTAAAATCAATAAAGAAAAAAAAAGAAAAAAGAAATAAGGCATATAAAAAAAGAGAAATAAGGTATAATGTGACAATTTTGCCTGTCTTCTGGAGAAAAATTAATGCTGGTATCAGGGAATCTCAAAACCTCTTAAGAACATTTCTTTCCTTGTGAATTTTGTACCAAGCAGTCTAATGGGACAAAATAAATTAATACTACTTGATCACTTTTGACTTTCTCTATTGAAAAGCTCATTGTTGATGAGTTTATAAAGACATTTATGTTTTCGGTGTAGTTTATAATTGATTTTGATGAAACCCATGGGTTTAGGAAATCAGGAAACTAATCTGTCATACCTACTAACTCATTCTATGACAGTGAAGTATTTGTTTCATATCATTCTACCTGAAGAATATGTACCTTCATTTAAAGAAGTCTTTACAAAGTGAAATACCAATGTTTGTTTTTAAATTTTAATTCACACACACAAACACTGGATAAAACAAAGAAAAGAACAGTGAAAACTTTGAGTAAATATTTTTATAAAGATTGTGACTTAGGTTAATGTGCTGTTTACTTATTGTACAGAAAAAAATAAGATGGAGTACGTTATATTAGAAGAGTTATGCAGTATACTTTTTTTTCTTATTAATGGAAGAAAGTGAATCTAAGAGGATTCTGATAACGTGGAATGACAAACTCATGGTCTCATGGAACTGTTTTAACATCTTAGCAAATTTCTCAGTATCAGCTAATGTTTTTAACTATCTCCCTGCCAAATTGTAGCAATACATTGAAAAATGAACACATCTTAAGGGTTTTGGTATTATTAATGGTTTTCTTTTATTTGGCTTTTGCTACAACTGTCTTCTCTGCTTCATTTGTATACCTACAGTCCTACTTATCCTAGAATTATTCCATTTTGTTCAATAGTGTGTCAAGAAATATTCTGATAGAAAAAGTAAATTTTGTACACAAATGTTTTATAAATTAGCCCCTATAAATATAAAGTATTGTTGTCATTATCTTTTGAGTGATGGAAATCAGTAAAGAAGTCTTAAGATTTCCTAAGAATAATACTTGCTATAAAAAAATATGCTGATACCCAGTCTTGTATTTAATTGCTTGAAGAACATAGCCAGTATACCACTGTGTTAAGGGATAATGCCATGTTTTCTAATTTCTATATGCGAAAAAAATAAATTTCTAAGATACTCACTTTGAACACATTTTGAACATCTATTATGCCTTTTTTATTTTTATATTTTTATGAAAAGAATATTCAGGAAAAAAGACATTTGCAAATCACTGGAATCATAATTCATCTCTTGAGTATATAGTCAAATCTAGAATCCTTTTTTTTAAATTTAATACTTGTAATTTTTATAGCATCATGTAGCAATTATTGATATTGAAATGCTTTATATATTTTCCAATTGTTTTATACTAAATAATAAAGAATTAGGGTACTGTTTTCATTGACCTTGTTTTCAGTATTGGAAAAGCAGTTCTCCTTATGGTCCTGTTCCTGGTCTGCTTTCGATGATTATATGCCTGCACTGCTTTATTTCACTAGCTGCCCAGGGTTGCAGACAGCATGCTGCTTTAAAGCTAAGTTAACAATAATTATGAGGTCCGTTATTTAGGTAGAGCTGCAGAATATTATCAGTGATTAACCTGTTTGTGTATTCTCAACTCTGCCCTGCTGTCTTCTCCTACCATATTCCTATTTTTTTCTTTCCTTTTTTCTCACTTGTTCATAACATTCTGTAATTGTTTACTCTGATAGAGTTGTCTGTTTCCATTATTTTTTAATTCTTTGACCTTTTCATTTATGAAATGAGAGAACAGTATGTAAGTCATAAAGTAAAGCCCTCCAGGGAGATGACCAAAAGTCTATAAATAGAGAGTCATGATGACTCAATACCAATTTTGACATGTTTTCGTAACCTTGTAGCCAAGAATGATGTTTATAATTTTACCTGAGGAACTATGTGGAGGTTTGTGAGTTAGAAATTATTTGATTTTGTTAAATCTGCATTTCTAATTTCAGCCTATGCTCATTTTCAAGGTGATTTACAGATTCTACTTGTTTTTAATTTCATCACACTTGCTTTCTGTTTATACAATGGTCTTAATTCCAGGCAAAAATAAATTGTAGAGTGTATGGGACTGGAGTCAGCTCCAGGACAAATTACCCAAATATATGGATATCTGGCTCTAATTTTTCAAATTTATAAAAGCACAAAAATAAGATAATTTGTATGGAATTTTTATATTTGTATATATGATTCTCTAGTGGTTTATATAATGAGAACATAAATATTCCTTTTATGCCAGTAATAAGCTACTTGAAATTTATACCAAATATAAGTTAAATCATCAAAATTACAAAGTACATCACAAAGTATTTTATTTTAAAAATTATCTGCATACATTTCATATAACTATAATAAGTCAGTTTACATTAATTATCATAATTTAAAGTATGTCCATATGTTCTGATATCTCTATAACAAACCATCTCAAAACTTAGCAGCTTAAAACTATACTTTTATTTTGTTCATAGTTTTATAAGTCAGGAATGTGAGTATGCTTCTCCTCAGGAAGTTATGGTGAGATGCTGGTGGGAGCTTTGGTCACCTGAGGGCTCCACTGGGCTGGATGTGCAAGGTGACTGACTCTCATGGCTGGCCATTGATACTGGCCGTCCTTTGGCAGCTCATGTGAGGCTGTCAGTGGAACCATGGCTGCTGGGTTCTTTCTGCAGGGGAGTAACCTGAGAGGGAGCTCTGTCAGAGACCAGTCATGGAAGTTGAAAGGTCTTTTCCGATCTAGATCTAGCCCTGAACGTCATGCAGTTACTTCCCTTGTATTCTATTGGTCAAGCAAGTCAATAAGACCAGCCCAGGTCTAAAGAGAGGGATGAGACTCCATTTTTCAGCAGGAGTAATAGCAGAGGATTTGTAGCTGTCATTGATCAACCATATTATGACTTCCATATTTTTTAAATTTATCTTTATTATTAAAAGTGTTACAGAAGCCTCCCTTTTTCCCCCATTGAACCCCTTGACCCTGTTCCCCACCCCTGCCCCAGGCCTTCAGTGCACTATTGTCTGTGTCCATGGGCTATGCATATATGCATATAAATTCTTTGGTTAATCTCTCCCCACTGCCCCTGCCTTCCTGCTGAGATCTGTCATTCTGTTTCCTGCCTTCATGTCTCTGGATTTATTTTGTCTGTCAGTTTATGTGGTTCATTAGATTCTACATATAAGTGAGATCATGTGACACTTGTCTTTCTCTGACTGGCTTATTTCACTTAGCATAATACTCTTGAATAATTATTGAATTAAGAAGTAATAGAATTGAATTTAAGTCCTAAAAATTAATTATCTTTCAATGAAACAGAGGATATCTTAATTATTAAATTATATACAGGATGTCCCCCAAAAATGTATACACACTTTCAATAATTATAAATTACAGTGGGTTAAATCTGAAAAGAAACATCAATTGAGCTATCAGCTGTTAAGTGCATATATCTTCCTATTTGTGAATAATATGTATGTAAATAAGCAGAAGGTTAAATTGGTTACATTAGCCTTCGTATTATTGGAATACCCTGATTTTGAAAACCAAGATTATTACAATCCAGTTAAATCTACACATCAATATGATTTCTAACTCTGTATATTATCCTGCCATATATGTTCTAGAATTTGCAAATACAGTGAGAATATTGAGGGAATATTGCTGTCAGCCTTCATCTCAAGGGCTTTCATTTTTGTGTTAAATGAATACCTTTGTGAATATTGCCACAATATAACGTCTGAAAACAAAATTCGAGGTAACTAAGATTTATTTGTAAAGTCATTCATAGATAAAGCTTTTAAAAATGGCTTCTGATGACATATGATAAATATTTAATGTGTTATTCCATAATTAAATGCAAACGATATGTTTGTACCTACCTGATGTAAAGCTTGAGATTCTGAGCTTCTCTGAAAAGTTCCTCAGGAATGAAATCACAGAATTGTATGGAGTGGACATATTTTTGAAGTGTGTTTCTTTATAATTCTTATTAGCCAAAATATAGATACATATTTCATTTAAAACTAATTAAATAACAAAATGTAAATGTATATACAAAAATATTGTTGATACTGCCCGGCCAGTGTGGCTCAGTGGTTGAGCATTGACCCATGCACCAAGAGGTCGCCAGTTTGATTCCTGGTCAGGGCACATGCCCAGGTTGTGGGCCCAATCCCCAATGGGGGGCATGCAGGAGGCGGCCAATCGATGTTCTCTCTCATCGATATTTCTCTCTCTCTCTCCCTCTCCCTTCCTCTCTCTCTAAAAATCAATAAAGAAAAAAGTTTTAAATATATATTGTTGATACCTAATCAACAAAAATCAGTTGTAGTGGATCCAGGCTGAGGCTCAGATCCCCTTTCAGTAAAGGACTCACTACCCAGCTGCAAGTCTGACTGTCTCTAGCTATTAGTGCCTTTAGTTTAGGGTCTGCCTCAGCTGAAATCAGGCTCATCTCTGGGTCATCTGAGACAATGAATAAAGTAACAACAGCTGAGGTCTAGTTCGTGTGAGATTTTGACCCACCAATGGCTGAACTGGAGGGAGGGGATAAAAGCTACCCACTCTCCCCCAACAAGGGATTCTTTTTGTTGTTGTTGTTGTTTTTTAACCTCACCTGAGGACATTTTTGCATTTATCTTGAGATAGAGTGGGAGGGAGAGAGGGAAGAAGACAGAGAGAGTGGTTGCCACCCATACGACCCCAACCGGGGCCGGGGACAAACTACAACCCAAGTAGGTGCCCCCTAGCAGGAACTGAACCCGGGACTCTCTGGTCCACGGGTCATGCTCCAACCACTGAGCCAAACTGGCCAGGGCAATAAGGGGTTCTTCTAAAGGGAAGTCTTGGCTCTGGAGCTTGTCCTTCAGTGGCCAGAGGATTTGTGATGTAGGAATCAGGCTGTACTTCTGCCCAAGTCTGATTCTTCTCCTTTTCTCTTCACGTGGGTTTACTCTCTGATAAGCCTTTTACACCCTTAACTCTATCTCAGTATTTGTTTCCTGGAGAACACAACCTGTGGCATTTTATTTTATGAAGTTAATTATGTAAAATTTTGGAAATATCAAGTCATTTATATTAGGTAGTTTATAGTCTTGTGTTATCATTAACCTCCCCAGAAATGTCCGTGGGGCTTAAAGAAGTTCAGTAACTAGCACAGGGCCACAGGGCCACTTAACTGAAGTACCGAGGATTTCATCCCAGATCTCGGACTCTGAGAAACATGATGGTTTTCTTATCTACCTCATAAGCCTGCTAACATTTTCTTTGCATTGTGGAGCAAGCTAAGCCTTTTGCTATTAACAGTGCATTATGTGATATTTAGAATCTGTGAAAATAAATATAAAAATGATTAATATGAACTCTGTCCATAAAAATCCAGTATTTAGGGAAGAAATAGTACAACTCTGAAAGAAAAGGAACAGAGATAATTAGCATCTCCCAGTCAAGCTGGTTGTCAGCAAATGAAAGGAGATATTAGTAAATTTGAATCACATGTATCCTTGTCTGCTCAGATAAGGTTAAGAGATTCAGAAAAAGTGAGAATTCTCCTAATGTTTATGCTGTTTGTTTGGTACTTTTTATGGGAAGGAAAGGTGGATTTGAGCATCTTATGTGTGTCAGTTACAATGTTTGCTGCAAATGATATGCGAATGAAATAAAGGCATACCTCTGAGAAATTGCAGGTTTGGTTCCAGGCCACTGCAATGCAGTGAATATTGAAATATAGAAAGTTGTAATCTTTTTGCTGGAGAGTCTTACCTTCAACTTGTAAGAAACGCAACATCTGTGTGTGACACGTGCAATAAAGTGGAGCGGACTAAAAACGAGGTATGCCTATGGTCTAGCCACTCAAGTGTGTGTGGGGGGAACTAGTCCAGGGAGGCTCCGGAACAAACAAATAATACTGGAAGTATCAGTATTGTAGGAAATGAGGTGTGATTTAGATGGTATGGAGCACATGCTCACCCTCTAGGGATACATACCTCGGCCAGCAGGGGAAAGCTCCCTGGTGGAGTGAGCAGTGATGCTTGCGATGCCTCTGAGAGCACGAGAAATTTGCAGGGGTAAAGGGTTTTGGTAGGTGGATAAGTGTACCCCAGAGGTGCACATGTGTAAGGTAAGGAGCTATGAAACACCAGCGTTTCTGTTCTGTATGTGAGCAAAGGTGGTAAGAAAGTTGGAAATGAAAAACGTTGACACTCCACATATAAGAATAGCAGATAAGGCACTAGATGCTATGCTGAAGAGTTTGGACTTTTCCCCCCCCCCCTCTGAAAGAGGAAGTGATAAGCTGTTAGATTAAGATGTGATATAATTAATTCCCATTTAGGAAAATCTAGTAGATAGGGAAAGTGAGAACTAGTTTAGAGATGTAATGCAGTACTTCAGGTAAGAAACAATGAGTATCTACAGAAAGTGAGTAATAGAGAAGAGTGAGTGCAAGAAATAAGAGATTAAAGAGTTTGGTACCTGTCAGAAGGGGGGGATGTTAGGGGGCTGGGTAAAAAAGGTGACGGGATTGAGCAAAGAAAAAAACAACAACTCTTAGACACAGACAAAAGTACCATGATTACCAGAGGGAAAGGTGAGTGGGAGGAAGTAGAAGAGGGTAAAGGGAGGATAAATGGTGATGGAAGGAGACTTGACTTGGGGTGGTGAACACACAATACAATATATCTATGATGTGTTAAAGAATTGTACACTGGAAACCTATATAATTTTATTAATGTCACCCCAATAAATTCAATAATAATTAAGAAAAAAAAAAGAGTTTAGTACCAGATTTAGTTCCTAGTGAGTAAGAGCCGAGGGTGTAGGATGATTTCCTGGTTATATAAAAAAAATAGATACTGGGAGAAATAAGTAGAAGTGAAGCTTTGGGGTTGGCAAAAGGTTGTTGAGATGAAGGTTGAGTTTAAATGTCTATAGGACTGTGCTGAGTGTGTGCTCCATGAGTCGTTCTATTCCTGGGTTGAAGCTTGGAAGACAGGTCTAAATTAATTATTTGCATCTGAGAGTTACCAGCATAGGGTAAGATAAGCCATAGCTGTGCCAAGCACATGCAGAGTATGAAGATTAAATGCCCACAGATCTCTAGTGAAAGAGCTAAATATTATATTGACGTCATTAAAGATAAAGACTATAACACGGGCATTGGTTTGGGAACTAATATTGAATTATAGCAGGGGAACAAATGGTGAAATATCTCTCTTAGAGTATAGGTATTTTTATTCCACTGGTATGTGTACACAGTAATGGGAGGGAGAATTTAGGATGACTCCCTAGGTTTCTGTCTTCGGCAACAAATGGACAAATGGATCCCCAAAGAAAAAGACTGACAGAAGAAAAAAACACATGTATGTATATCATATATGGCATCATAGTTTTTGGATGCAGTAGTCTATTTTGCTACTTAGAATATTATGAAAAATATACTGGAGAGGAAATTTCCCTTTCATTAGTCAGATGCAATTATCTCCCACTGTGTGAAGCTGACTTTGCTTATCAAGAGCAAAGTGAAAGGGCTAAGCCTATTATGCTGTCTCTTTGATGTTTTTATAGGATATAATGAAAGATGAATGCTCAGTGTTGAAGCTGCAGCTGAAAGAGAAGGATGAACTCATTTCCCAACTTCAGGAAGAGCTGGTAAGTGATAACAATATTTGGCCCACAAGTATGTTTTTGTTGCAAGGTTATTTGTTATAAACCCTACAACGACTTATTTGTTAACACTAATATTAATTATTTATAAATAGTCATTCAGTCTCATTATCAATTTTACAATCCTACAGTAATAAGGATTTGCCAATATGAAAAATAGAGAACATGTTTTATATTATGTATTGAACTTGATATAATTTCAGAAACAGATCACTGAACCAGGCTTAGACATTTCAGTTGAATTTGAAAAATTGTGAAGGATAGGGACACATTTTATTTTATAAAGTGCATGATTTAATTCACTATATCTAGAGTTACAACCATATAATATAAAGCAAATTACTTTGTTATCCTGCAATCAAAAACATTTTGATTTTACTTTTTATTTTCATAAAACTATCAAAAATGTATTAGCCTAATGAAACATTAATATGGATATTATTTTATATAAATACAAAGTGTAAATATCATACAAAAATATGTATATAGTTCATGTTTTCAGGGTGTTTTTAAAAAATGTGACATCATAAAAATGTAATAAATCATACTTTTATAACATGAAAACACATTTGGTAAAAAGTACTGGGCATTACTTTTCTCAGTATATGTTTTCAGTTTATGATGATTTCAAATTTACTATGTTAACAGTAGTGTATTAGGTGATTATTAAATATAATTAAATGACAGAACAGATTTTATAGGCCATTAAGCTTCTGAGAACTTTTAACATGTTAGATGACATACAAATTTAGAGCATATTTTATTGACTCGACAACTGACAGCATGTTTACTGAGATTTGACCTTTATTTAGGCTGTTCTATGGTTTCATCAATGCTGATTATTGATCTCATGAGCATAGTATTATTGCTAATTTCAATTTTTCTTTAAATCCTTGTGTAAATGAACTTGAACAGTTCAAACACGTGCTGTTCAAGCATCAGCTGTGGTCAGTTTGGGTAATTCAAATGTGAAGTAGAAAGATTCACTTGTGCCTCATTTTACTCAATCAGCCAACAGAGGACTTTATTTTTGGAGGAAGAGGTACTAAATTTCATTATAGCTATGTAACATTGGATCTGGAAGTAATAACTTCTTTCTCATTTAGTCAACAAATGAAGGACAATTCTTCATTACGTATTAGAATATTACAGTGTCCTGGAGTTGTACAGGTGGTGGGGCAACAACTGGAGAGAGAAAATGTTCTCTTCAGACAGGAATTGTTTGGTAAACCTGAAAGAACTGGTTTACACATGGGACATTTACTCCCAACTGCTTTATAACAGAACAGCATCTCCTCTGCCCTGCTATGAGGTAATGGGGAGGGCACTGGCTAGTTGTACATATGTGACATGGGATATGCGAATAGCATTTTGCATGTTGATAATAAATTCTATTTTGTATTGGCCTTATAAAGTGTGTTCACAGAATAATGGAATGACCCAAATAGTGTTTGAAATGATCAAGTTTAAAACCACTCTCCCATCAAATGAGATCTTTAAAATGTTTTATTTCTCTCTTCTCTCCCCTAGAAACTTATATGAATTTTGTTGAGCTTGTTGAGGAATTTTAGTAACTTTGGTTCTGTTAGTTGGTTTTTCTTTGAAACATTTCTTCTCTTGTATGAAATCTTATTTGTGACTTATATTTGTGAACCCTTAATCACAGTATTGTCTATTTACATTTCCATTATATTTAGTATAAGATTTATTCCATATCACTGCTTGCTTTCGTCTTCGTCTTACTCTATCGTATGGTCTCTTCTGACTTATTTCTGGTTTGGTTAGAATCCTTTCCTGAGTGTTTCCTTCTGATGAGGTATTGATGATGTGGTCTCTAGATCTTTGAACATCTCTTTATCTTGAAAAATATAAGATACTGCCATGGATTGAATTGTGTTCCCCCAAGTTCATATGTTGAACCTGTACCCCCCTCCCCCCAATGTGACAGTATTGGAGATAGGGCTTTTAGGAGGTAGAGTTAAATGAAGTCATAAGTGTGGAGTCCTAATTTGATAGGATTATTGGCCTTGTGAGAGGATGAAAAGAGAGAGAAAGCTCTTCTTTCCATTGCCAGGCACTGGGGCAGGGCCATGAGAGAACACAGAAGACTGCTGTTTCCAAGTCAGGAAGAGAGCACGTAGTAGGACCGACCATGCTGGAACCCCAATCGTGGACTGTGACCCTCCAGAACTATGAGAAAATTAACTTTTGTTTTTAAGCCACTTAGTCTATGGTATTTTATTATGACAGCCTGAGCTGACTAAGACAGATACCATGTCTAAGCATAGTATTCTTAGGTATTGATTCTTTTTTCTTAGAGAATAACATTCCATGTTTCTTTTTTTAAATTCGGGTGCTGCACATGACTTTTTTCCATGGCTCACCTAGGTGTGTGACTATATTTCTTCCTGAATTATGACTTCTATCAGTAATCGTGTTTACTCCATTGAAGTCTTCCTTCAAATTATAATTTTTTTTCTTAAAGTCTTCCCTTAAAGTTATAGAATATTTTTTCTCCTGAAACCCCTATTTCCATATTTGGTCTCATAGATCTATCTTTCACGTCCCTTATATTCTTCTCTTAGATAAAATAGCATTGAACTATTTTATCTTTAGCTGAAAAAATTTTCCCACCAATATTCTAAGCCACTAATTTGGTTCTCAACAATGACTACACTTTTATAGTCCAATATATATTAAAATTCTGAAATCTAGTAAATAATTTTAATGTTTTAATTATATACTGTTAAATATTCTTTTTATTTTGATGTTAAATTGACATTTGTGTGGTCAGCATTTCTATTGCACTTGAAGTGGCCTGTCCTTAATATTTGTTTTGTTCTTTCTTCCTAGGATCTTTATTCCTCTTAAGATCCACAATTACTTTCTTTTGCTTGTTTTTTTTTTTTTTTTTTCCTCTGTTCATCCTCAGTACTCGTATTTTTAAAAAATTGGAATATTTAAACCAGGCATGGTCAAAGGCCCAACCTGCTTTTGTTGGCTGGTAGTAATGAACACACTTAAAGGATATTGGTCATTGGCCTTTTTTCTTCTTCTTCTTCTTTTATTGATTTTAGAGAGAGGAAGTGAGAGGGAAAGAGAGAGAGAAACATCAATGAGAGAGAACATCAATTGGCCGCCTCCTGCCTGCCCCCCACTGGACATGTGCCCTGACCAGGAACCGAACTGGCGACCTCTTGGTGAATGGATCGACACTCAACCACTGAGCCACACCGGCCATGCATATCATTGGCCTTTTTTTGTGACACCCTGAGGTCTCTTCAGTTACAAATGTTAGACACCACTGGCCAGTGGCTGCTCTGCAATTTTCCCACCCCAAAAGATCCTCCTCAGATAAGAAATTTGGAAAGTATCACCCTTCTTGCAAGGGTGGATACATTCCATCTGGAGTTTTCTCTCCAGAACCTTGATTTCTCATTCTTAATCCAGGCTTACTGGTGCTTGTCCAGTGGTTCCAGTTAAGCCCCAAGGAGAGCGAAGTTTTGAGCCTGCTCTCCTCTCTGCACACCCATCGGAACTCGAACTCTCACACATGCCTCCGAGCCTTGCCTTTGTGCCCCAGCCTCTCTTCCAGCCCACAAGAAGTTAGTGTCAGCTTGGAAGAGAACAGTGTCAGGAAATTTCATTCGGGATACCATCTTTTTTGAGACTCTTTCCTTTTGCACCCTCTAATGAGCAAATCCAAAATGGTAACTGTACTGTGCAGTCTCCCCCTGCACAGTTTATTTTTTAGCAAGGCTTTTGTGGTGGCCCCATCACAGAAAGCCCCAAGGTGTGCACCAGGTTTGATCAACTTTGCATTGGGTTAGAAAATTCAGTAAGAAATAGAGCAAAGTAGGCATTTATTCCCTTCATGTTCCTGTGGCCTTATCTTTCTCTTACTTAAAGAGCAGAGGGAGTGAATATACTGAAATAAAAAATCAGGGTATGAGTGTGACTGTATGACTGTATTTAATGTGACTGCATTTAGTCATCTTTCTTCTGGCCTCATTTTTTCAGTTATCAAATAATATTAACAATACTAAAAATATAGAAAAATATTAAATATTAATCAATAATGAATTTGATAAATTATATATAGTATATATTATATTTATAATATATATTTATATAGCTGTGCATTTATAAAATTAATGGGAAAACTGCATATAGTATAACATTTTATGAAAATATACATTATATGAAAATATACATGCATAGAAAGTTTAGTGTAATTATCTTTAAGTAATATGATAATGTTTAGATTCTATTTTATGTAATTTGGTAGTGATTTACTTTTAATAACAAGTATATATTCTTTTACAATAAAAAATCAGACATCTCTTTGGAATATAAATGAAGAATATAGATTGAGTTTAGTGGTTTTCATTCTGTGATGTGTGTATGTGTGCGTGTGTGCGTGTGTGTGTTGGGGAAATGTCTTAGTCTGTGGAGACTACTACAACAAAATACTATAAACTAAATGGCTTAAACAACAGACATTTATTACCGTTCTGGAGGCAGAAAGTCCAAGATGTTGGCAGATTCAGTGTCTGTGAGAGCCTTCTTTCTGATTTCTGACAGCATATGTCCTGAAAAGTCCTTTCTTGGTGCACGCGCACAGGGAGAAAGATAGATAGCACCCGTGACTTTTCCTCTTCTCATAAAAACACCAGTTCTGTCGTGAGGGTCTCACCTTCATGACCTGATCTAACCCTAATTCTCTACAAAGTCCTCACCTCCAAATACCATTACACTGGGGCTGTGTACTTGAACATACAATTTTGAGGGACACAGAGTTTAGTTTGTAACAGGGAAAAAGGAATGTCAGAGAGGTCTTGTGGAAGTACACCCCTTTACAACTACTTGAAGGTAGTAGTTACGATTCTACTGTTTTTCCATATTATAATTCTCTGTAAGATTGTAATTGACAAAAAGTGACATCTAAGAATAAAAATTAATCAAACAGCCTGACCTGGTGTGGCTCAGTGGATTGAGCGTCGTCCCATGGACTGAGAGGTCCCAGTTTGATTCCTGGTCAGGGCACATGCCCAGGTTGCGGACTCAATCCCCAGTGGGGTGTGTGCAGGAGGCAGCGATCAATGTTTCTCTCTCACATCGATGTTTCTATCTCTCTCTCCCTTCCTCTCTCTAAAAAAACAATAAAATGTATTTTAAAAATTAATCAAATAAACAAACCAAAAATCTAGACAAAATGTTTGCCAAGATCTATGTATTATTAGATCACAGTAGGAAGTAATATCATGTTGATCAAGCAAGATCTTAAAGGCATGGAAAGAAACCAACATTTAAAGTCAGGAATGACAGGAAGTTTTAAATAAGTAATATTTAAATATATTCAAATATAAGTTTGTGTTTATTTTGTAGAATATCAAAGTTTTTAAATATTAGAAATAACTCTCCCACCAGCACAAAGATTTGGGGATTTTATGAATTTACTTTATTAAGTTATTTAGTGCGTAGGTGTAAGTTTAGACCAAAAGTCTAAACATAATGGCTAAAAGTAAGAATACTTAATCAGAATCAATCATCATAATAAAAGGTATTTAAAGTAATCACATATTTAACCTTAGATTTGACTTTATTAAATTTAATTATATGACAGAATATTTTTTTCACTTATGAGAAAGTTTTAGAATTTTTTCTCAGAGATTTAGTGAAGATCACATTGAAGAATACCGTGTAATTTTATTGTTAGTGTGAAATTGAGGGTCATTATAAGTATTTTCCTGTGTTTAAATAAATCCAGGAGATTTATCACAAATGTTCCTAGTGAAGTGTAGTCTTGTGTTTTGGGGGGAAAGATATTTTCTTGTAAATGATTATTAATCTTATAAATGGTTTTATACTATGGATGAAAAGTATTCTCCACATGATGTCAGAAATTGAAGAAAGTGTATTTGATATTTATGGCTTAATGAAAAATATTTTTAAATAAGTTACCTTATAAATAAAAACTTTGGTTGGATCTAAGATTGTGAAGAGTGAAATTGAATTGCCCAAATTAGGATCAGTAAACCATGCTATGGATCGACTATTTTGTTATACCAGTAATTTGGATGCCTGTTATACTCTGTCAAAAAGATTTAATTAACTTATATTGATAACCACATTAGAAAAGTGATTATCAGTAATTCTAAGCTTTTATTTCTACCATTTCAGACTCTTCCTTTTGGAAACTTTTATTCATTTTCTAGCTGACCTGAGTAAAAAGTATCAGATGTTGCTTTTTACAGTATAATTTTTAAAGACAATATATTTCTGTTTAAAAGGCCAGTTTCAGTGGGTCACCAAAAACAAGTTTCCTGGGAATAAAAGTTATTTAGCCCTAAGAATAAATATACATTTTAATACAGTTCTCATTAAAACAATAATGGAAAATAGAACAAGGCAAAACAAAAAGACTTCCCATGTTTGCTTTCATAATCTTCCTCTGTTTGCCAACCTGACGACATTTATACTTGTAAGAAGGTAGTGAAAGCTGTTACCTTAACTACCACATGTTTATAGACTAAGCAATAAGGAAATATATGGACTGTAAGGCATTTAAATCAATAATAAAAAATGACTAAAAGTCACCTGTACTTACTATTATCATAGGCCACCAATTCTAAAAATGTTAGTGATTAGACTCCTCCATAAAAAGATTTTTTGTGGGCCTAAATGCTAATTTAGTAACTCCAGGTTTTGACCGAGTTTTACATTTTACAAACGTTTTAATTATCACATTTTTAATACTCATCCCTTAATGAACATTGTATTTTTAAATAAAAGATAATTGCGAGAACTTCCAGGTAGAGTTGACACATACACGGAGATTAGCAGTTCACAATTATCTGGTAAGCTGTAAGATATTTGTGTTTCTAACTCTTGTGGTAATGCACATGAATGTATTCAACAATAAATTCAAAATAAGCAATGAGAGCATTGTCATTGTAAAGGTGGAAGAAGGAGCCTTGCTTCAGTCTGTCATCGGAAGTGAGCATTTGGAGTGTTTATTTTTGTTTAAGATTTAAACAAGTGGAGTGAGAACTGTGAGGCATATCTTTGTGGGGAACACTTGTGTATTCTTCTGAATGGACTAATCAAATCGACATGAGGCAAATTAGCAAGAGAAAATGACCAAATTAATTTCATATGTACACACGGAGGCACCGGAAGGATATGAGCCTGGAGGACAAAGCTGTCTTTGAGGCTTTTGTTCCATCTCCAGTACGGAGAAGGGGGGTGGGGGGGTTGTGTGGTTTGGAGCTTCAGTGGTCAGGAAGGCAATTCACAGGGAGATGGAAAAGAAAATGTCCAGTGAACAGACGTTTGCTGGGCCGCCTAACAATGGGACACGGAGGACTTGACTCACATGGGCCTTGCTAGGTTGCTCCCTCGCACACTTCCATATCAGACTCATGAGATATCCCTTCCTTGAGCAGGTCCTCTATCTAAATTCCTTTTATTTTTATTTATTTATTTATTTTTATCCTCACCCGAGGATATTTTTGCACTTTATCTTGAGATATAGAGTGGAAGGGAGAGAAGGAGGAAGAGAGAGAGAGAGAAACATCGACGTGAGAGAGACACATCGAGTGGCTGCCACCCACATGACCCCAACCGGGCCGGGGACAAACTGCAACCGAGGTATGTGCCCTTAGCGGGAACCGAACCCGGGCCTCTCTGGTCCGTGGGCCGATGCTCTAACCACTGAGCCAAATAGGCCAGGGCTCTTAATTCCTTTGAGACGGTCAGAGGGAAGGTCAGAGGTTTCTGAGTCTTTTTCTTACAAATAACCAGTTTAACATCATCAGTGTTCCAAAGAGGCATATTTTGGTGTAGTAAACTCTGTTCCCTCTAACTTACAAATTTCAGTATGTACATTTTAATATCTTCAGTATTGAACTTAATTTTTTTTAATGCTAAACGGTATGTTTTGAAACGAAAGCACTGATAAAAAATGTTACATCAGGGCATGATTTAGTAGTTACCTAAATTGTATCTTTTGTAGACTCTTAATAAACATTGTTTATTAAAACATTACTTTTGACATAATCATATTTACAAAGGTTAATTCAACAAAGGCTTACTAGCTGCATTTCTTTTTGGGCCATTACTAATATTTATATTATGTCATGATTATTATTGAAAGAAAGTTATTTTTATGGAAGAGGAGGATTTTTAAATGATCTGTTCCGGGATCCAACATAACAGGTACTTCACTGAGTTGAACACTTCCTCCTGCAATGTAAAGACTAACTGGAGAAAAATCACACAAAAGAAGTGAAAATATATTTATTTTTTTGTTATATTAAAACTTTTTTATTTTCATTCAAAGCAAATATGGAAAATTATATTCTTACTGGAGTCTAAGCAAGCATATAAACAATTATTTCTCCCCATCCTTTTAAAATGCTGTGCATTTTAGCTTGGCCAGTGTGGCTCAGTGGTTGAGCATCAACACATGCACCAAGAGGTTGCTGGTTCAATTCCTGGTCAGGGCACATGCCCAGGTTGTGGGCCAAACCCCCAGTGGGGGGCATGCAGGAGGCGGCCAATCAATGTTTCTATCTCTCTCCCTCTCCCTTCCTCTCTCTCTAAAAATAAATAAAGAATAAAAAATGTCGTGCATTTTATTTAAATGTAAGCCAAGCTCTCGAGAGCTCATGTGTTAATGTTTGGGTAGCAGAGTATGGGGTTGCATAAAGACACTTGTAGAACTGATGAATTTTGAAAAATTGAAGGCCATTGAAGAACAGAAAGTATAGCATTATGTGTAATCAGGTTACTATTCATAATATGAAAGGGGAGTTAAAAATAAAAAGACTCTTAAGAAATATATATGGATAAATAGCACTTTATCAAGAATCTGGAGAGGAATAATTTTGGTTTGATTTAAACATATATGTAGAATTCAAATGGAATAAAATTGTGTGCCCTTGAAGCTTTAATAACAGAATAATTTCTTCTTGATAGGAGAAACATTCTTTTTGCATGAAGACCATATCCTGAATTAATCTTAAAAGCAGTTCCCCTCTTGCTCTACATTTTATTATTATTCATGATATTATTTCATGCCAGTCATTTTAAGATAGAATATTGCAGGTCCACGCATGATTTACATAAGAACAGACAGCTGTAAGTATTTCCAAATCCTCTCTTATATTTAGAAAACATTAGGAACAGAAAATAAATAGATTAGGTCTACTTAGACATCATTAAAGTGGCAGGCTACTTTCCTTTTCTCAGGCAAATTAATTGCATATATTCCAGAAAAGGCTTATCTGGGCAGTAATTACTCTCCTGTCAGGTCAGGGAGACGGATGTACAGTGTAGATGTAACACTGTCCTCTGACACCTAATGGGGATTAGCCTCGGTTCCTTGCACAGTCCAGAACCCTGATGAAGAGCTGCCGAAAGATACAATCTTCACCGTTCTGTGGCACCTGCCTTGGCAATCCCATGTATTTGTTTGTCTTTACCAGCATTGTCAGATTGCGGTACTGCATGGATATAGGGACACAACTGTGGTATAATTTCAATGCCGTTATGTGTTTTACCTTTAAGACAAGTATGTTTTAAAATGACATGCAGCCATATTATTACCAAATTAGGCATGTAGCTGACATTAATTTACACCTAAAGTTTTTGACCATTTCGGATATTTTTATATTTCTTATGAGGTATACCATATAATTTAGTTGTTTTCCATTTATTTATTTGTTTATTTTTAATCCTCACCTGAGGATATTTTTCCATTTATCTTTAGATGGAGAGGGAGGGAGGGAGGGAGGGAGGGGGAGAGAGAGAGAGAGAGAGAAACATCGAAGTGAGAGAGACACATTGACTGGCTGCCTCCCACAAGACCCTGACCAGGGCCCAGGACGAACTGCAACCGAGGTAGGTGCCTTTGACCAGAATGGAACCTGTAAGTCTTTGGTCCGTGTGCCGATGCTCTAACTGCTGAGCCAAACCGTCCACGACTCCATTTATTTTTTTATTTTATTTTACCTATGGAGATTCCAGTGCTTGCAGTAATTTACCAAATAAAACTATTTTAGTAGTCAACAAGACCAAAGATAGCCAAACACTTAAAATCGGGGGGGAGGGGGGAGACTAAAACAAATCATGTTCCTGAATTACTGTGTGTGTGCACTGTATATGTTATACACATATCCACATACATACACATATAGACTAATAAATTATATATAAAACATTATATATGAAATGTTCCAGTGTTCTATTTCACAATAAAGTATCTTTAAAAATTTTGACGCCAGCCTAAGCTTGACTGCAGCAAGGGTTAACAAGGACTGCACTGGTCTCCCTAGAGGGGCCAGCATTCAAATGAGGGAGACAGACAGGAACAGATCATTTTAATAACAATAGCCATTGTTTACTCAGTTCCTACTCTTTGACAAGTGCTGTGGTGATTGCTTGAGGTTTATTATTGGCTTTAATTTTTATAATAACATTGAGAAGTACATGTTAATACTTCTAGCTCATCTATAATAAAACTGAAGTTCAGAAGGATGGAGTGATTTGTGCAAGTCTGCATAATAAGGGATAGAGTTAGGATCTGAAGTGAAGTCTGTCTGATTGCATGAACATATTTTTCCCCTATTACGTCAAACAGATTTAGGAATTACAAAGCTGTGAAGTTAGTAATGTACAACAGGATAACACAGTTCTTCTTTGCTCAGTATCAATACCAGAATAAAAACGACAGCTCCTGTTTATTGATTGTTTAGCCTGGTAGTAGCAGGCAGACTTGCAGAGTCAGGGCAGCAAGTTGTGTGAAACAGAGCAGGTAGACGGATCAGAGCTTCACCTTCAGCACATTCTCACAGCTGTGGAGGTGAGCACAGTGGCTTTCCTCAGAAAGGGCATGGGACATCACAGACCGCTTACTGTCATATATGTTACCATGTCTGTTTTTTCCATAAACATCTAAGGATGCTAAATGAATCTTATTTTTAGAAGTGTTGTCGGAGAAATGCATGGAAAGTCTTTCTACATTGCCAGTGGGAGTGGGGTATTTCTTTTCCCACTGAGTGCTAGGGGTTGAGTCCCTATAATAGCTTGAGAAAAAGAACTTTCTGAGATTCACATGGGAGGATGAGTGTTTTTTATTTGTGTGAAATTATATCCCTGGGTTTGCAAAGTCCCATTTCCTTTAATCCAGTCCTGGAAGAGGTGCAGTGGGGGATTCAGTAGAGCTAGGAGCAAAGCCAGTGTCCAAAGTTTCCTTTCCATGGTGGAGCTGGGTCCAGTTTAACATCAGGCTAATTGCAGTCCATTAGTCCATTGAAAGGGGCTCTGCATGGCTGTGGGTCACGCAGGCAAATGTAGGGGAGCCACAAGAGCACATACCTTGAAATAAGAATCCCAGGAGTCCCATGCAACCCAAGAGAGAGATACTTCTTTTTAGGAGATTAAGTATCCCCTGTCTTTGCATGTTTGCATTGGCCACACCTACTCTTGCCAGTGACCATTTCCCAGGTGTGATTGACAGACCAGTACCTTCCCTATCTCACCAAGACTGGTGGGCACGTGTCTGTTCTGCAGCTTCCAGGCAGAGCTGCACAAACGGCATGCCTGTATTGTGTGGCCTTCCCTTTGCTCCTTTCCAGTTCATTGATAACTGGGTTTATTACAACGGTATCAAAAGTACTTGAAAAATTACGGCTTAGTGTTATAAGAGTAAAGAAGAGATGAAGATGGAAAATCTAAGGGTCTTATCTAAAAGCGAAGGAAACAAACATTTTCTAATGATCTTAAATACAGGGGTGGGCAAAAGAAGGTTTAAATTTAACCTCAGGAGGCAGTGGGGTTAACCCAAGCAGGTCACTGAAATTCAGATTTGTTTCCTGATTTTCAAATACTACAAGAATGTGTAAATAATGAAGGCCAGCGATTTGAGAATTTATGAGATTGTACCTAAGTGCACTGTGCCATTGTGATAGTCTTTTGAGTTAATAAAGCTATTGTAATAATCATAACCTGCGTGTCTTTTTCCATAAAAAAAAAAAAAAAAACAACTTTTGCCCACCTCTCTGTATCTGTGTTGATAAAAGGTGTGTGATTAGAATTTACATACTCACACACATATTTCATAACTAATACATCTACCATAGTCAGTCTAATATTGGCCGTCGGAGTTGTCAAAAGAGAGGAAATCCACTAATCTAAACAAATATCACTAAGTATCTGATATCATCTGAAAAAGTTATTTTACTCAATTAATGAAAAAAATTAATGAATGGGCTAGAGATGCTTTTAAATAATTTCACACCATCTCACTTTCCAACTACTAGAGCTATTTCTAGGACTGTTTTAAGATCTGTAAGGAATAAAATTGAGGATTCAGAGTTTAACCAGGCCTCATTCCCACCAAGAAGCTTGTGCTTAAGTGCCCTTCTCATTCGCTCCGCTCTCTTACTCCAGTGTGGCTAACTAACCTTGACTTCTTTCCTTTCTGATTCATGAGCTCCTCAATGATAGGGCCTTGTCATCCCTATAGGCTCAGAACCCAGCAAAGTGGGTGGGCATTCAGTGAATGTTTGAAGGAATAAATAAAATTTATGTAATAGTTCTTACTCCTACATTAGTTAAGGCAACCTTTAGAGAATAAAGCAAGATAATATCACATTATTAAATTGTATAATTTGACAGATGCAAGATTGGAAGAAAGGGGAGGAAGGGGTGTGGATTTTGGTGTGGAATTTGATGGAGGAGGTTCTAGAGACCAAACAAAGCAGGTGTGGAGATGTGAGACAGGGGACTTAAATACACGATGGGTGCCACAGTCAACAGTGATGACAAAACGGAGGGGAAAATAGAACTATATTATCTGAAGACGAGGAATCAAAAGAAATTATAGAAACAAAAAGGATAGGCCCAAGTTAAAATTGATTAGACTCTAAAATATTCTAGAAACTTAAAAAATGGAAACAGCATTAACAAAACAATGGACAAAAGTTTTTTTAATTTAGGTAGTGCTTATGTAGTCTTCACATTTTTACAAGGAAAACCATTTGCTGAAATAATACAATTGGACGGTTCTCTTAAAATGATTTTTTAGAAGAAATGGTCTATAATGTGAAAAATTAATAATAGAAAGTAGCAATGGGTGGGAACTTAATGATATAGGAGAAAAAGCAATTGCTGTAAAACTTAAGTATAAATGGAAGCGTAAAAGTAATAAAAAATGATAAACATTTATAACCTATATTTGTGAAAGTACAAAAAGACTGAGAAGTATGAAGCAAATAAGTGCACACAGTAAGTATCAATATTATGCTAGGAAATTTGCTTATGTATCTCGTATCACCCTCAGTCATACATGTTCTTTTCTTTATAATCAAGGGACTTGAGGCTTAAAGATGTTAAATAAATTGCTCAAAGTTATGAAACTATGTGATGTCATTCAAAGAATCTATTCACATGTAAATTAAATTTGACTGTTTGCTGTGGAGAAGCAAAAAGTGTTCCACTGTAATGCTCCTTAAATCAATTTATTTCTCACTGTTTGTAGCATGCACAGGTTGGTGAAGTGTCAGGCTGAGGGGAACAGAGAAAACAGACCATGTCAACTCAGTGGTTACAGACAGGGCTTTCGGAGCTATTGAAGTTTATGGAACTTCGTTGCTTAGAAATGAGAGTTCCTTAAAATTCTTACAGCATTCCAGATATAATTGCCAATTTTCCTTTTATTAAATTCTCAATTCCTAGTACATTTCACAGTTCTTGGTTTATTCGACAGCCAGGCAGGGTTAAGTTGATTCAGTATTTCAAGGCTCCCGTGGTTTGAGGCTGCTGTCCCACCCTTTCTTTGTTTTCAATCGCACAACGTCTGTCAGTTGTTCTTCACCTGTGAGCAAACGAGTTTCGTCGCAACTCTAAATAAATTACTATTTGAAAAAGGACATGGCTTTTAGTAAGAAATTCTGAGGAGTCAAACACATCTAACCCCAATATAACAGATGTCCAAGTAAGGGCTTCCTCCCATTGTCCTTTGTTTATTTTAGTTTTTATTCATTTACGCAGCCTGTGTTCCATTAGCGTTTCTGGCCATTCTGGCCATTATGTCGGTTTTGTTATTCTCACTGTGTTGCAAGAAGGGAAACAGGTTCAGCGCAGTAAAGGGACTTTCCCATCAGCTAATGAGTCACAGGTGAGAGGCTGAGGGATGCTTTAAGGTTGCTACCTACCTTGCTTTTCCTTAAGACTGACTTCTTCATGCTGGATATGTGTTTTGAAGGAGAGGAGATAGGATAGAATCAATTGAAAATATGTTTGTTCATTTTTACTTCCCAGCTAATTATTCATAGGTCTCTATCATTTTGTACACTAAGATCTTGGACTGCATAGTGTGTCTTGTTATAATCTTGTCACTTAGGAAAAATATCAGTATAATTTTTTTTATGGATGACAGTCTATATATTTTTTTGCTCCTCTGAACTTTGTCACAATAGAAATATTTGTTTTAGTAAAAATAGCCAAGCTGCTAGAAAGAGAACACCATGCCTGTTACACTGCGCAAGATTGGCTGCATGATTTGATTTATCCCCAATATGTTGGAAAAGGCAGACACTTGGAAAGTTTAATGTCATCCATCTGATGTAATTGAACTCAAGGTTGGATGAATAACACTTCATTGCATCCTTGAAACTTTACAAAGACAACCGTCATTATGTCAACAACAAATGATGCTTTTTTTTTTAAATACATTTTTGTTGACTTTTTAGTGATAGAGGAAGAAAGAGAGATAGAAACATCCATGTGAGAGAGAAACATCAATTGGCTGCCTCCTGCACACCCCCACCCCCTACTGGGGATCAAGCCCGCAACCTGGCATGTGCCCTGCCTGGGGATTGAACTGGGACCTCTTAGTCCATGGGACGATGATCTATTCACTGAGCCACACCAGCCGGGTGACAAATGATGCTTCTTAAAGAAGTCTCACTATTTGTTTATTGTAATGGAGGGTATTTTTAACATAAAATAATAACATTGAGTAAATGTTAGGTAAAACATATTTTAGATTATATATTTTTAATCTTTTTTAAATGAACTATCCAGTGGCAGAAGAGAAAAAAATGTTACCCATCATTCCACTATTCCAACATAATTATTTTGGATAAATTCAGATATCACTACCATGTTTATATAGTTGAAATGATAATGACTATATACTTTGTACTCTTATTTTTTCTTAATTATAAATCAAATAAATTTTACATGTCTACTTATTTTCTTAAATCCTCAAAATTAACGTTACTGGCGTAAATGTCAAGGGATCCTTTTTCACAAGCATTAGCTATTACTATTTAATGGTTTAACTTTTTTCTAATTCAGTGGTACAAATATGTACTCACTAGTAATATTTTTTAAAGTGTTCTGTCTATACTGGAAATGTCTGCAAATGCATAAAAAATTCTTGGTTTTAGTTGCATATATTCAACTAGAGTAATAGGTATAGACACAGACAGACATTTGATAATATACCTAGAGCTATGATAGTCTTTTTCTGAGCCATAGCAAATGGGCAAAATATATAAAATAAGAAGCTTCAGTGTTTACTAATGTGTAAACAACTGTCTGATTCTTAGAAAACTACAGAACTTAAGCATGTTGATTCTTTGAGTTGACTTTTTTCCTCTGTGATGATTCTTCTCTTACCATGTGTACTGCAGTACAGTTACCAAAGTGCACCATCTTAGAGATGTCTAAAGAAAAGTACTGCTTTCTGAAAATATGTCATATCTGCCATTAGGCAAATGAACATTCTTCCTTTTGTCAGTTCCAAAATCTGCGAAAATATTTTATATTCTTATTTTACTCAGAAGCATGTAACTACTATAAATTCACGCCAGAGAACACTGACGAGGCCAGTCTCTCCCAGCTCTACATATTTTTCCTTCAAGAACCGAAGGGTATGCACTTGAACAAAATATTATGGAACGATGAAATTGCAACTTAGTTGTAGTGTTCATTTATAATAAAATGTTAACTTTACATTTTGTAAGAATACATTTCCTGTATATGAATGAGAAGATCCACTCCGACGGATAAACTGAGTACATGTTACCTGTTCATACTCCATCGTGGAGAAGCACTCATTGTAATGCATAATGAATCTTTCATTATTTAGCACTTTTCCAATGACCTAAGGGGCTAGCCCTGTCTCTTTAACACAAGGGTGGTGTAAGAGTCTCTGAAGTTATGGAGACTACTAATGATCCTTTCATTATGGAGATATTTTGGCAGCAAGGAAAGACTTATGGTAAGGGATTTGTGTATCACTATATACACATTCCATTTGTTTACTGCCACCCAGGCCCCAGTATTCAGAACCCATGCATAAAATAATACATGACCCATAAGCTCTCAAATATTTATTTAATGAATAAATGAATATATTATTCTAAGTTGACAAAATACATTTCTAATTCTGCAACGGAAATAAAAATGTAAACCCTTCAGTATGTTATACATGCAACTCAAAGTAAATTTTCCTGTATTTTTAAGTCTAAAGGAAGTTCTCTATAAGATCCCTATTGGCCCTCATAAAAATCACGTGCCTTTTCCCCTTCCTAGTTATTCACCAGTAATTGTTAATGATTAGATAAATTAAAAAAGTAAATTAAATAATTTACTTTTAAAATCATTAGGATCTCATGCATGATTCTCAAAGGGTAAGGAATATTAGTACCTCAGTAAGCTGAATGAATTATTTATGCTAAACACCATGCTGATGTTAGATGCTACTTGAATTAATAGCTTCAATACAATCTTCTATAACTATTAAGATTCCTTGGCTAATGACAGTACAGAGAAAAATAGTCAATTCCATGCTGGAGGTATTAGTGGATCGTTTCCATGTGTTTATTATTAGTGCAAATTAAGAACTGTGTCTGTATTAAGCACATGTCATTTTTTCCTGTTGCTTGTGATATTTAACTAAAGTACCTTTTTCATTTGCACCGACCACATTTTTTCTTGGGGTTTTAATTTCACCTTTTCCAAACTAATACAACCAATTACCACTTTATGTTGAACTTCTAAGTGCAGTGATATTAGACATATTACTGCTTCACGTCTAAGGCCTCTCTCATGGTGTGAAGTGTTTATTACCGTGGAGCCTTGAGACCACCCTGCAAGACGGTAATCCCAGCTCAGTGATATGCTTCGAATCACTGTGTGTTGTTACATGGGATTTGCCCCCTGAGTATATGTTATTTAAATCTGGTGTAAGACATTTTCTTTTCTTTCTCCATACATCATTGATAACATCTAATGCTTTTCAGCAGTCCCCGGAACTCTCATCAAAGATGACAGTTTAGGAAAACGGAATTTTCCCCGAGAGACATATCCAACCAGAATATAGTTTTAATTTTGTCAAGTTGAAATAGATTATACCAGATTGTTTTAATTGTTTGCAAGACATCTGGGAGAATGTTGCTGCAGTCTAGAGAATCATATGCCATTGCTAAATGTTTGCCTTATTATAGGCAACACAGCGTCTGGGACGTAATGGTACATGCTTCCTAATTTTCTAATGACTCCACTTTCCCGAATGAAACTAGAGTGCAATGATAGAAACTCAGCCTTTTAAAAACTGGTGCTTTTGTATATGGCTTAAAAGTATTTCATGATTTGGGAAAAGCACTCCTATTTTGGTCACCTTTCCAATATTCTGAGATAGTTAGAACTCTGTCCTGACTTGGCGTGAGATTTCTGTTATTCTTATGTGTGCAAAATATATGGTACTATTGTACTATTGGGTAGAACAATGTATTTTAGGAAATATAAGGTTGGCAGAGTTTCATTCCTCCTCATCCATGCTCCTATTTCCTTACCTTTCAGATACTGATGACCAGAAACATGGTCAGCAGGCACAGATCAGAAATTTAGATTGAAATAATCTTTGGAGCTGTTATCCTAATGAAAGATTACTAGTCAAATGTCAGAAACTATAGAAAAACTTTTGTTTATAACTTAATATGGATGAGCAGACACATATTCTGCTGAGCCTCTTCAACTCAGAAGCCTTGCTACTGGGTCCTCTTTCCCTTCCCAGCCCTCTGGTTTACTATTCCTAGAGTACCTGGCGCACAGTCTAGTCATTTTAGTTTACCAAAATTTTAATGAAGATTTCCAAATTTTAACATAGGTTATATAGAGTATATATATCTATATAGGAAATATATTTCAGCTAGTATATTTTTATTTATTTATTTATTTTCAATTAATTTGTTTTTGTTACAGATGTTTCTCCTTTTTCCCCCATTGACACCCTCCTCCCCATCACCCTGGCCCCGTCCCCAGCTTTGTTGTCTATGTCCATTGGTCATGCATACATGCATATAAGTTCTGTGGTTTATCTCTTCCCTCCCCAACCCACCCTCCTCTGAGACTTGTCAGTCTGTACCCCACCTCTATGTCTCTGGGTCAATTTTGTTCATCAGTTTATTCAGTTCATTATATTCCACAAATAAGTGAGATCATGTGATACTTATCTTTCTCTGCTTGGCTTGTTTCGCTTAGCATAATACTCTCCAGGTCCTTCCATGTCATCTCAAAGGATAAGAGATCTTTCTTTCTTACAGCTGCATAGTATTCCATTGTGTATATGTACCACAGCTTTTTTATCCACTCATCTACTGATGGACACTTGGGTTGTTTCCAGATCTTAGCTATTGCAAATAGTGCTGCTGTGAACATAGGGGTACATATATTCTTTCAGACTGATGTTTCAGGTTTCTTAGGGGATATTCCTAGAAGTGGGATCACTGGGTCAAATGGAAGTTCAATTTTTAACTTTTTGAGGTAAAACCATAGTGTTTTCCACAGTGGCTGTTCCAGTGTGCATTCCCACCAGCAGTGTATTAGAGTCCCCTTTACTCCACACCCTCTCCAACACTTGTTGTTTGATGATTTGTTGATGGCGGCCATTCTGACAGGTGTGATGTGATACTTCATAGTTATTTTAATTTGCATCTCTGATGATTAGTGACATTGAGCATTTTTTCATATGTCTCTTGGCCATTTGTATGTCCTGTTTGGAGAGGTATCTATTTAGATCCTCTGCCCATTTTTTAATTGAGTTCTGTGTCTTCATTTGTTGAGTTTTATGTGCACTCTATATATTTTGGAAATTAAACCCTTATCTGATGCATCATTGGTGATTATGGTCTCCCATATAGTGGGATCCCTTTCTGTTTTGATGGTTGTTTCTTTTGCTGTGCAGAAGCTTTTTAGTTTGATGTAGTCCCATGTGTTCGTTTTTTCCTTTGTTTCTCTTGCCTTAGGTGTTGTATCAGTGAAAATTGTGCTGCGTATGGTGTCTGAAATTTTGTTGCCTGCATTTTCTTCTAGAATTTTTATGGATTCATGAGTTCCATTTAAGTCTTTTATCCATTTTGAGTTTATTCTTGTGTATGGTGTAAGTTGGTGGTCTAGCTTCATTTTTTTGCAAGTAGCTGTCCAATTTTCCCAACACCATTTATTGAAGAGGCTGTCTTGACTCCACTGTATGCTCTTGCCACCTTTGTCAAATATTAATTAAGCATAATGTCTTGGGTCCGTTTCTGGGTTCTCTGTTCTATTCCATTGATCTATCTGCCTGTTCTTGTGCCAGTACCAGGCTGCTTTGATTACTGTGGCTTTGTAGTATAACCTGATATCTGGTAATGTGATCCCTTCTACTTTGTTCTTCTTTTTAAAGATTGCTGTGGCTATTCTGGGTCTTTTTTGGTTCCATATAAACTTTTGGAGTGTTTGTTCTAGTTCTGTGAAATATGTCCTTGGTATTTTGATGGGGATCGCATTGAATCTATAGATTGCTTTGGGTAATATGGATATTTTAATGATGTTAATTCTTCCAATCCATGAACAAGGTATATGCTTCCACTTTTTATTTCTTCCTCTATTTCTTTTTTCAATGACCCGTAGTTTTCTGTGAAGAAGTCCTTTACTTCTTTGGTTAAATTTATTTCTAGGTATCTTAATTGTTTTGCCACAATGGTAAATGAGATTGTTTTATTAGTTTCTCTTTCTGTGATTTCATCATTGGTGTATAAGAATGCCATCGATTTCTTGACATTAATTTTGTATCTTGCTACTTTGCCAAATTCATTTATTAAGTCTAGTAGATTTTTGATGGAGTCTTTAGGGTTTTCTATGTACAATATCATGTCATCTGCAAATAATGACAGTTTCACTTCCTCCTTTCCAATTTGGTTCCCATTTATTTTATCTTCATGTCTAATTTTTATGGCTAAGACTTCTAGTACTATGTTAAATAAGAGTGGTGAAAGTGGGCATCCCTGTCTTGTTCCCGTTCTTAAGGGGAATGCTTTTAGTTTTTGCCCATTGAGTACGATGTTGCCTCTAGGTTTTTCATATATGGCCTTTATTATGTTGAGATATGATCCCTCTATTCCCACATTGCTGAGCGTTTTTATCAGAAATGGGTGCTGGATTTTGTCGAATGCTTTTTCAGCATCTATTGATATGATCATATGGTTTTTATCTTTCATTTTGTTTATGTGGTGTATCACATTTATGGATTTGCGAATATTGTACCAGCCTTGCATGGCTGGGATAAAACCCACTTGGTCATGATGAATAATTTTTTTGATGTATTGCTGGATCTGATTTGATAATATTTTGTTAAGGATTTTGGCATCTGTGTTCATCAGGGATATTGGCCTGTAGTTTTTTTTCTTTGTAGTGTCTTTATCCAGTTTTGGAATTAGGATTATGCTGGCCTCATAAAATGAGTTTGGAAGTGTTCCATCTTCTTGGATTTTTTGGAATAGTTTGAGGAGAATGGGTATTAGATCTTCTTTGAATGTTTAGTAAAACTGCCCCCATGAAGCCATCTGGGCCTGGGCTTTTGTTTGCTGGGAGTTTCTTAATTACATCTTCAATTTCCTTTGTTGTTATTGGTCTGTTCAAGTTTTCTATCTTTTCCTGGTTCAGTTTTGGGAGGCTGTGTGTTTCTAGAAATTTGTCCATTTCTCCTAGGTTGTCCAATTTGTTGGCGTATAATTGTTCATAGTATGTTTCGACGATCCTTTGTATTTCTGTGGTGTCAGTTGTTACTTCTCCTCATTCATTTCTGATTTTTTTAAATTTGGTTTCTCTCTTTTTGTTTCTTGGTGAGTCTGGCTAAAGGTCCATCGATCTTGTTTATCTTTTCAAAGAACCAGCTTTTTGTTTCATTGATCTTTTGAAATGTTTTTTAGTCTCTGTGTCGTTTATTTCTGCTCTGATCTTTACTATTTCCTTCCTCCTACTAGCTCTGGGTTTTTCTTTTTGTTTACTTCTAGTTCTTTAAGTTGTAGGGTTAGAGAGTCAATTAGGGATTTTTCTTGTTTTTTGAGGTAGGCCTGTAGTGCTATGAACTTCCCTCTCAGGACTGCTTTCGCTGCATCCCATAGATTTTGTGTTCTTGTGTGCTCATTTTCATTGGTTTCCAGGAAGTTTTTAATGTCTTCCTTGAACTCCTTGGTAACCCATTTGTTGTTTAATATCATGCTATTTAGCTTCCAAGTGTTTGAATGTTTTTGTGTGTTTTTATTGTAATTGAGTTCTAGTTTCATGCCACTGTGATCTGAGAAGATGCTTGATATGATTTCAATTTTCTTGAATTTGTAGAGGCTTGCTTTGTGTCCTAACATGTGGTCTATCTTTGAGAATGACCCATGTGCACTTGAGAAGAATGTATATTCTGCAGCTTTGGGGTGAAATGTTCTGTAAATATCAATGAAATCCAATTGATCTAATTTGTCTTGTAAGGACTCTATGTCCTTGTTAATTTTTTGTCTAGAAGATCTATCCAGTGGTGTCAATGACATGTTAAAGTTACCCACTATGATCATGTTGCTATTGATCTTTCCCTTGAAGTCCTACAGAAGTTTTTAAATATATTTTGGTGCTCCTGTATTTGGTGCGTATATGATTACCAGGGTTATATCCTCTTGTTGGATTGATCCTTTTAATATTATGTAGTGACTTTCTCTGTCTCTTATTATGGCCCTTGTTTTGAAGTCTATCTTGTCAGATATGAGTATTGCTACACCAGCTTTTTTTTCATTTCCATTTGCTTGGAAAGTTTTTTTCCATCCCTTCACTTTCATTTTGTCTTTTGTTGTGAGTCTTTTGTTGTGAGGTGGGTCTCTTGTAGATAGCATATATATGGGATTTCTTATCCAATCAGCTACCCTATGTCATTTGATTGGAGCATTTAAGCCATTTACATTTAAGGTTATTATTGATAGATACTTATTAGTTGCCATTTTTATTTTATGCCTGTGTTCCTCTCTCTCTCTCTCTGTTTCTTCTTCTTCCAACAGTTTCTTCAGCATTTCTTGCAGTGCTGATTTGGTGGTGGTAAATTCCTTTAGTTTTTTTTTTTTTTTTTTTTTTTTTTTTTTTTTTTTTTTTATCTGTGAAGCTCTTTATTTCTCCTTCAATTTTGAATGATAGCCTTGCTGGATAGAGTAGTCTTGGATTCAGACCCTTGTCATGCATTAGTTTGTATACTTCATGCCACTCCCATCTGGCCTGCAGGGTTTCTATTGAGAAATCAACTGACAGTCTAATGGGAGCTCCCTTGTAGGTAACTTTCTGTCTCTCTCTTGCTTCCTTTAAGATTCTTTCTTTGTCTTTAATGTTTGCCATTTTTATTATGATGTGTCTAGCTGTGGATCTTTTGGGGTTCATCTTGCTTGGGACTCTCTGTGTTTCCTGGATCTGTGTGACTTTTTCCTTCACCAGTTTAGGGAAGTTTTCTGTCATTATTTCTTCAAACAGGTTCTCTATTCCTTTCTCTGATTCTTCTCCTTCCAGTATCCCTATAATGTGAATGTTGTTACATTTTATATTGTCCCACATCTCCCTTAAACTTTCCTCCTGCTTTTAAAATTTTTTTTTTCCATTTGCTGCTCTATTTGGGTGTTTTTCTCTACCTTGTCTTCTAAGTCGCTGATTCGGTCTTCAGCTTCTTCTAATCTACTATTGAACCCTTCTAAGGTATTTTTCATAACAGCTATGTCATTCTTTATTTCCTCTTGATTTTTATGCATAGCTTCTATCTCTTTATGTGTAGCTTTCCTTTGGGTGTTGTTTCTTTGTCTCCCCATTTTAGCTATCTGGTAGCTGTAGACCCAGTGAGGGATGTTTGGATGTGTAGGCAGCTCACTGTATATCAAATAAGGCTACTGTGCCTCCCAGACTGTTTTGTTGCATGTCACCTCTTGCCTGCTGTGGATCCTGGAGGATTGACTACTGGAGGCTGGTATTGGTGTGTCGTGGTAGGTGCTGCTGCTGGATCACGTGGGCTCCTCTGGAGCTGTGTTCCCAGCAGGTCTCTAGTGCCACCTGTAGCTGTATAGCTCAGGCCCTGTTGGAGCCATGCTCCCTGCCTGTACCGTGGGCAACTCTGTTGCACAAGTCTCACTGGAGCCCTGGCTTCCCACTGATCTTGTGGGCAGCTGGGTCATGCAGGCCTCTCTTGTGCCCCAGCACCCTGCAGGTCCTGCAGGCAGCTGGATGGCACCGGTCCCTCTGGAGCCCTGGCTTCCCACCGCTCTTGTGGGCAGCT
Organism: Tadarida brasiliensis; assembly: GCA_030848825.1. Taxonomy (NCBI): domain Eukaryota; kingdom Metazoa; phylum Chordata; class Mammalia; order Chiroptera; family Molossidae; genus Tadarida; species Tadarida brasiliensis. The sequence continues at coordinate 66,222,455 of CM061257.1, forward strand.
GTGTTGCTCAGGCCTCTGTGGAGTCCCGGGTCCTGCCACTGAGGGCTGGGGAGTGCTGCTGCCCCGTGGGGCTCAGCTCCTGCTCAGCCTTTGCTATAGTTTTTGGGGATAGGTCTCAGCTGCTGGTCTGTGCTTCTTTTGCCTGGGGATGGATGTCTGCTCCCCAGCCTCTGTTGCTGGGGGTATATCTTGACTCTGATTGGGCTGCTACTGCGGGGGATGGTGTTGGGCTCCCAGCTGTTTTCTGCTTCCACAACCCACACCTTGGCAGCTCCGCTACTGTGCACTGGTCTGTGTTGACACAGGAGGTCCACTGGTCCGAGGGTTGCAGGTGCACTGGTGGGCTCAGGTTGCTGGGCCCTACCCGCTCCCACTGCCTCCTCCCAGGGAAGACCCAGGATCTTCTGAAATGGCAGGGCCTCCCTGTGGCGCAGGGAGAAGCTCCCTGAAGGGCCGCTTACCATGGTAGCTGGCTGCTCCCCGTCCACAGCACAGGAACCTACTGCTCCGCGTCTCTGCACTGCACGAGTTTGGTCGTCCACACTCACGTCCACTCACACTCTCTCACACACTAGCTCATTCTCTCATGCACTCACCCTCCCTCTGGCCCTGCCCGCCGCCATCTTCTCCACTTTCTCTAGCTAGTATATTTTTAAAATTCAAGACAATGAATAAATTTTCTAGTTAGTGTCCCATGGAGTATTTATTTTTAGACTATAACTGACACTATAAATTTTGTAATTATTTAAAAATACTACAGTTGTCCTATTTAATTTAGCTGTCCAATAATTAAAATAAATTATTAAAATATGGTATTAAGTGAACTGTGTTCTGCCAATAGATATACATTTGGATTTATTTTTTTGTGAAATGCTCAATCACTTTTAACCTGTGAACTAGCAAGTGCTTTGTGTGTCTTCTGTATTGCTAATTGCTTTGAGAAACATTATAGTCTTGATCCAAGAAGGAATCTATAATCTAGATAAGGAATCTAAAAAAAAAATACAATGCAGATATAAGCAATTAATATCACATAACAAGTGTCTTGGTGAAGCTTATAACACAACAAAAATATCAGTTTATCAAACACATATATGAACATAGATGTAAGTAAGCAGAGCATGTTTAAATAAATGTGAATGACCTATTCATACAGCTCCCGACTACAGGTTCTGAAACAGTTGGGGTGTGAACATGAGATGGGGCAGCACATACCTGTGCCCTCAGTCTTGTTTGGACACTATAACAGAATACATAGACTCGGTGGTTTATAAACAATAAGCATCCATTTCTCACAGTTCTGGAGGCTGATATTTCCAGATCAGTGTGCCTGCATGGCTGGGTTCAAGTAAGGGCTCTCTTCCAGGTTGCAGACTGCTGACTTCTAGTCATGTGCTCAGAAGGCAGGAAGAGAGCAAGCAAACTCTCCGGCCTCTTCTTAACAATCTCATTCTCAAGGGCTCTAATGTGATGAACTGATTACCTCCCAAAGGCCCCACCTCCAAACGCTATCACATTGGGGATTCAATTTTAATGTATGAATTTCGGGGGGACACAAGCATTTAGTCTATAACTGATCAGTGGAGCACATGCTTTTGAAGCTGGCTGCCAGCACATTGCTGCATCACACTGGTCGAGGCCCCAAAGTGGGATTACAAAGAAAGGTGACTTGCTTCTCTAGAAAGCCAGAGCTGAGCCCTGGTCCAGGCATGTTTATACGGACGAACAGGAAGAGAAAGCCCGCATCCATAGATCAGATTATCTCAAAAGAGAAACTGTTGGAGAGGTTGAGCTCTTCATATTTCATTCTTTTGCCCAATCTCACCAATTAGATAGGACATTTCTTTTCTGTTTTTGCATAAATCAGGAGACTAGAACAAAGACTGTTCTTCCAAAGAAGTAGAAGTTCATACTTTAAAAACTAAGATAGGAACACGAGAAGGGATGGTTCCCCCAAAGGGAAGTATAAGGAAAAGACTGATACATGAATTGTCTATTTTTCTTATAATCAGTAGCCAGTACTGTGGTCTTTCAGTTGGTAGTTTGGATTGAAATTAATTATAATAAATTAGTATAATACACAATATAATAAATTGTAAAATATACTATAACAATATAATACACATATAAAAATATGATATATGTTCTATAAAGCATCCTTTGTTTTCTGCTGCTTTAGTACCTTGAGATTTATTATTTTTTTAAATCTGCTATTGAAATGAGAATCATTTATTTAGTTTAGTAGAGGAGAGAATCCTTTATTTTACTTGAAAGAGAAAAGTTTAAATCAGTTCCACAAACACCCAGTATTAAATATGTGTAGGTAAAGAAGAATGGGGAGAAAGGTTCTAATTTAACTTAATTTAGAATTAGAAAAAAGACAAAATAACCATTTTCTATTACAGAAGAGGTTGACTCTCAGACATTAACTTCACCATGGGAAATCCATGATCTTCATTTTAAAGAAATTAATTGGTAGCGATACTGTTTATGAGGTGCTGTGTGCTCACATTCTTGAAGAAACACTCTGCCTTATGATTAACCCAAGAAGTCTAGCCTGGAGTGCTTCCCATTTCTCCAGGTTTGTAATTACATCCTCCTACTAGGTATCTGATGAACTGGATAAAATAGACAGCTCTGCATTTCACCAAACTCAGGGGTAAGGTTTTATGAGTATTTTAAAATATAATTTAAAATGTTAATATTCAAAATATTTCACAGTTGATCTGTTTTATTTCTTCACCGACCACAGTACTTGTGTGTAAGGCTTCAAGCCGATCAACAAAGGGACACCGTTATACTGCAAAAGGAAGCATCCTCAGCTAGGAAATGGCGCTCATAATTTTTTTTTTTAACAAATAGTTGAAACCCTGTCTCCAAGTTACTCTGAATTTCAATGGCAGTTTTGGCATTTCTCATCAGAGAGTACATTCTTTTTTTTTTCTATTGGTGAAATGGCCTCTGGTTAAAAAGAAAGCGGATTTTTTTTTTCAACTGCTTAAAAAACTTCTAAAAATGACAGATAGTGAGTAGCATGCTCTCCTGTGATTGTTACATAAATTAGGCAGATTGCCTGATTCTTCACAGCTTTCAAATACCATACCTCTGACATGCCCCTCTTGAAATTTTACCTGACTCCTAGGACTAGTGGGTCAGCAGCTAGAGTCAGTTGTCACTAAATGATGCTTGTCCTCCCTTTTGGAAGAGGTTAACTTAAAAATGACAGGATAGCCCTGGCCCGTGCACTGAAGGGTCATGGGTTCGATTCCCAGTCAAAGGCGCATGCCAGGGTTGCAGGTTCAATCCCTGGCCCTGATTGGGGCATGTGAGGGAGGCAACAGATCCATGAAACCCAAGCAATGTCTGATTAGGGGATGATGCTATAAGTCTGAAGAATGTCTTTAACTTTTAGTCTGGTGACAGTCAGGATGTCTGCTTTCCTGTTAGTTTTGCAAGTAGTGGTTTGAAATGCAATGTTGCCGTAGCCCAGTCCAAAGGTTCTTTTGCCCAGATCAAGCGTCCCAAAGGTTTGAGGAGTAAGTGCACAAGGCAGTTCCTCTGGAGTGGGTGACCCAGCTCTTTTAAAATGGGCTCTGCTTATGTCAGCTTTTCATGTTGATAAGACCAATGTCTAAAATCCTCCATAGCTAATGTAGAAACAAAATGACACACGCCTCCTCAAAAGTAACCTTCATCATCAAAACAACAGTTTGTAACTTAGGTAACTCATTTCTAAGACAAGAAATCAGGTATGTGTTTGGGGCTAGGATGAGAACAAACATAAAATATCAACACTTAATGAAGAAAAGTTTTCTGCATATATTCCCTGTTATAGTCTAGTTTGGGATGCATTTAGTATTCGAACTACTTATGATCTCAGTTTTCTCCTTTGCCCAGGTTTCTGGCTACTCTGTAGAATTTAAAAATCTGGATTGAATTTTATTGCATTATAAATCAAGTAGAAACGGCATTATCCCTATTTTGAGGGTTGTATATGTGGCTCTCATTTGTCCTCCCAAAACCCCAAACTGTAAGTAGAAAGAATGTGGTTTTCTTGCCAGTTAATCCCTATGACGTGCCCACTGAATGAGAATTTAGGTAGGAGTCACAAATAGGAACTTGTATAATCTGCATGACTGCCATCCGTTTTGCATTTCCTCTCTCCTGATTATTAGCCTAACTAATGCTGTCTCTCTTGTTTTCCCCTTTAAAAGATAGTGTTTGGCATCAGTGAGTGCTCAGTAAATGTGAATTACTCCACCTCACCAGCCTTCGTTGGGCTAATGTGTTAGTCCATACAGCTTATTTCTTCTCACCAGCTTCTTATTTAAAACATCTCTAGCCCAGCTGGTGTGGCTCAGTGGTTGAGCGTTGACCCACGCACTAAGAGGTGGCCAGTTCGATTCCCGGTCAGGGCACATGCCCAGGTTGTGGGCCCGATCCCCAGTGGAGGGCATGCAGGAGGCGGCCAATCGGTGTTTTCTCTTATCAATGTTTCTATCTCTCTCTCCCTTCCTCTCTCTAAAATCAATAAAGAAAAATAATAAATAAATAAAACATCTTTAAACAAACTGTAATTTGAAAGCAAAATTGTAATTTGTCTTCTGGTTAAAAAAATCATCAGTAGTTAAATTAATAATGTTATTAAAACTCTTATTTTTACTCTGCCAGGAACAGGTTATACAGGAAACATGGGGGGCTCGGTCTTTGTATGCACGATCTCTGACTCTCGACTTGGTGAGCCATCTCTGTTCAGATTCCACTGGCTTTCTCTGGGAGAGGAGGAGTAAATGGGGAACTAGCAGGAACAGGGGGGCAAAGTAGGTGCAGAAACAATGACCTCAGGGGTGAGCCAACATCTGGATTTTACAGGAAACCAGTCTGTTTCAGGTAAGCCGTTGAGTGTGAAAGGGAAGGGGGAGAACTTGGGGTGCTCGACGGGGCATCGCTTTAGATGTACAGAGAAGAGACAATGGAAACTGGTCTAAGGTGTCTGTCTATGAAAATCAGCAGAAAATGAAGTAGGAATAGCAATAAATAGGCTCAGCTTCAGAGAAAACAGCTCCTGCAGGATAGAGATGGCCACGAGGGACAGTGCTCCCCGATAGGGTAAGGGCAGGGATTCTTAGGGAATGAGTGCCCAAAGGGAATGGGGTCATTCAGAGTGCCCCCATGTCTGATGTGACTACATTCTGGTTTACCTAAGACAATGCCTGATCACAAAGTCATTATTTCCCATTTATTAACAGTCATCTTTCCCATGTTCAAAAATATAACAGTTTTCATAATAAATTATATGCTCACTTTATACAGTACCCAAGAGAGGGCGACTTCTGCTTAATAGGCTATGAAATTGCTTGAGTCAAAATAATAATAATAATAATAATAATAATAATAATAATAATATCCTGAAGTAAGACATGTTAGGGGTTGGGTGAACATATGAAGACTCTTTCTAGACTTCATAAGTTCAAGGGGATGGAAGTGTAGGGGAGGAACAGACTTTCCTCTACCTCAAGGTTCTTTGGGCTGGTCTAATAATCAAATAGACATGAGACAGATTAATAAGAGAAAATAATCAAATCGAATACATGGGAACTCACATACATGAGAGGTTCAGAGACAGCGAGGGACAATGGGTATACGAGACATTCGGAGCTGGGGATGAGGTAAGGTACATTCACTGGGTTTCAGAGGTGCTTGTAGGGAGAGCACTTATTCTGTAATTACTAGCTTGCCCTGCCGTATCCTTAGGTACAAGGCTATTTCTGGTTTTAACTCTTATCATGGGCCAAGCTCCTAATTTAAATTCTTCTAAATAGTTAAGGGAGGGGGAGCAGAAACTTCTCTTGTGCCTGCAGGGTCTCAGATGCTTTTAGCTCAAAACAGTCTGCATACCATTGAGGCACATCTTGGGCTAGCTCGTTCTGAACCCCTACAATGGCAGCTCTAAAGACGTCAGCATAGGTTAAAAATTAAGTGTGGGTTTTTTGGAGCTGTACTGGACAGTTTAAGGCCTAATTTTCCACCATTTATTATTTTATGACCTTTGGCAAATTACATAATATCTCAGTTTTCTCATCTGTGATATAGAGGTAATAATAGTATCTACTTCATACAGTTCTGGCATCAATTAAATGAGCCACTGAAAAAAGGCTGCTTATAGCAATGTGACTATTCACTGCCAAAGTGGTCCCCTCGGGCTCCAGGAAATTGGCTCCCTATAGATTTCCAGGTGTTCTTTGATCTGCTGCATTCAAGTTTGTCTTCAGGAGAAATTGGTCATAGACTCAGAGTTGGGCCTTTTACCAATGTTGCCTAAGACTGTCTAAAGCACTTTTAAAGTGGTATTAACCTGCGTTCATATTTCCAGTTTTTCATATAACTTAATACTTTAGAATTTTATTTTAAAATTCGATCCATTCTTAAAAATAATTCCTTTTCTCTTTCAACATCAAAATATTTTCTAGAGGACCATCTTTAATGATGGAATGTGAAACTTTTCTCATATTTTAGGTTACTCAATATAAAATCATATTTTCTTTCTTCTTTTTTTTTTTTTTTTTCCCATATGCCCTTTGTTATGTCTTGGTACAAGTCACTTGGTACAAAGTGCTTTTAAAAACAAATCTTTTAAATTTTCTTGACTATGAATCAATTTTAGAAAAGTATACATTATATTTCTCTCTTTTTTTTTTTAAACAAATTTTCTCATTCTATAATTATTTCTGCAATCCATCAGGAAAACTTAACTCCCTGATGAGTCTAATAACATTGCTTAGTCTCTTGAAGCTTAAAGGTAGTAATATAAAATGTATTCTTTAATGTGTTCAGTATTCTTGAGTCCTAGCCAAACCTTTCAAGATTTTGTGAAATTTTCAAGCACTCTATGACCTCATATATTATTACATTTAGATGTTCTCCAAGATATTGTTGTAAATCATGTCACCATTCCAATCTCCTTTCCAATAGTATATAATATATATTGAGATATATGTAGCAATTGGATATTACTAAACTAGCACTAGACTTCAGAGTTCTTAAATTATACTTGCTTAACCACACATGATAAAATAATCTCTAAGCTCATATTTTATAGCAATAAATGGCAGTAACAAATGCTGGTACTATTGAAGACATCCTTTGTTAGAACTACTTTCTTTATGTATTCTTCCACACCAGCCTCCTTATTCTTCCTTGAACACACAAAGCATGCTCCTTCCTTTGGGTTATTTGCCTTAACTGCCTAACCAGAACGTTATTCTCCCAATTCATATGATAACTACCTCTTGTCCTTCAAAAATGGATTCAAATGTTACTTTCTTACATCCCTATTTAAAATGGCAACCTGACCCCACATCACATACTCTATTCCCATCACTCAGCTCTCTTTTTCCCATAGCATCTATCACTTTCTAATATGCAGTATTATTTACCTCTTAAGTAATTAGTATCTGTCCACCCCAGCCAAAAGTTATATGCCAGGAAGCAGAGATGTTTGTTTCATTCACCAATGTATTCCTAGTTTCTAGGCAAAGAAGCGGCACATTGTTTCTGTAAAAGGCCAAACAATAAAGATTCAGGCATTGTGGATCATACAGTGTTTGTCTCAACTAAACTGTCACTGTGGCCTGAAAGCAGCTATAGGCAATATATGAACGATGGGAGTGGCTGTGTTCCAATAAAATGCGTTCACCAAAAGAGAATGTAGGCTGTATTTGGCTATAATTTGCTGTTTATGTTTGGCACATGGTAAGCTCTTAATAAACATTTGTTGAATGATTTAAATACATGTATTGAAACTAAACATATTAACATGTGAGCATACATTACTTAACAAGTATACCTCTTCTTTTACTCTAAAATGGATAGTCATTTCTTCTCAGCTAAAATATTTAATCCGGCCTTGCTACCCATCTTAAACAAAAGAGTTCCTCATTCCATTAAAACTAAAATGTATTCTTATATATGGCATAGTAACGGGGGTACAATAGGGTAATTAGAATCATAATGAGCGCTAGTCAGTGGCTGTCCTGGGTCAGTACAAGGTTAGAATTAAGTACCTTCATTAGTGTGTATTTTTAAATTTAATTCCGAACAACAAAGCATTTCTTCAGCATTTTAAGAAATCATAATTTCTAAGGTGTATAATATTTTTTTCTTACTCAAACTGTGCAAATAAGAGATTTTCCTATTTCTTGAGTTAGATATAAACCCGAAATTGTGGCGGTGGACTTGCAGGTATTATTTCCTAACTCTGGAGCACATTTGTAGGCAGCAACACAAAATGGGGAGCAGTTAGTGTTAGAGTGCTGTAAGGCTATTTAAAGGTGTTATTTATGAGTGTTGTTGATCCTAAGATCCTAAGTGTTCAACATAAAAAAGGAAGGAGGGTAGCTTTGTCTAATCATAGGAGAACATTGAGTTTATTCTATAACAAACTGAAAGGTGACTCAGTGGCTAAAAATGAAAAATTCATTATGTCATTTAAATTTTTTTGAAATCCATTGGATCATTGTTGCTCATACCTTCAGGAGACTTCTGTATTGCTCAAGAACTTTAAGATGATTGTGTACTAATTCTAAATAGGGGTCTGTGTGTTTATGTGTAGAAACTCTTCAGAATAAGAGGGGAATGTTTCCATCTCAAAGAAAGAGGCATCAATGATAGATGTGGGAAAAGTTTAGGAATGTCATCTATCCTCTCAGAATCTAACAGTTTACTATCTTTGGAATACTATGCAGTTGTAAAAAAGAGGATCTCTTACCCCTTGAGACAGCATGGATGGACTTGGAGATTATTAGGCTAAGCAAAATAAGCCAGTCAGAGAAAGACAAATCTCATATGATCTCACTTATATGTGGAATCTAATGAACAAAATAAACTGATGAACAAAATAGATCTAGATACATGAAAGCAGGGAACAGACTGACAGATCTCAGAGGGAAGGGAGGTGGGAAGAGAAGAGATTAAACGAAGATCTTATAGGCAAATATGCATAACCCATGGACACAGATAATAGATGAAGGCCTGGAATGGGGCAGGAGCTGAGTGGAGGGAGGCAAAGGGGGAAAATGGGGTACATTTGTTATGCTCTCAAAAATAAAAATAAAATTTAAAAGAATTATAAAAGGTAGTGTAAATATATTCTAAGTAAATGTTGTCCATTTTCCCCACAGGATAAAAACACAATGAGTGAAATCCCTTTTTTTCCCAAGCTTGCCTGATATCTCAAAAATTCTAAAGTAAACTATTTTGTTTTTCTAGTTACTATCAAATAAATGTGCAAACTTATTTAAAGTGACTTTAATTTACTTATAATTTATACTTGCTAGAATGAATTAACTCCCAGCAGAAGACCTAATCATGGTCAATTAATAGATCATGATATTTTATGGTTATATGGATGGTAAACATTTTTTGGAAAACATCTCTGAGGAACACTGGGGTAAGTAGCAAAGTGAAACAAAGGAAAGCTACAGGCACATTTTTAAAATGTTTTTCTTGATTTTAGAGAAGGGAGAGAGAGAGAGCACATCAACTGGTTGCTTCCCATCAACTGGTTGCCACCCCAGTGAGAGATCAAACCTGCAACCTGGGTGTGTACCCTAATGGGAATGGAACCAGCAACTTTCTGGTACACAGGACAGTGCTCAACCAACTGAGCCACACTGGCCAGGGCCAGGCATATGTTTCAATCCTCAAGATTTTGCCCCTAATTGCAAACATAGAATCAGAATTTTAGGTTCTTACCAAGGATGAGCAGTTTGACCTTTTTTCGCCAACCATGGCTTACTTACACTTGTAGAGCTTTGCCTGAAGTGCATGAAAGTCTGTCTGGTCCTCTAAATGGTCAGAATTTTACCCTTGATCCAATTTAGCATGAAATAATCTATGTACTTGTACTCCATCATTATGGCTACTTATGGAACTTTTTTCTCTGACTTGACATTTACTACCATGCTATTTACACACTGAGCAAGATTGCTCCTTAACTTTGGGGCACTATGAATCTTCAAGGTGAACACGTTTCTTTTCATTTTTTTAAAAAAATATGAAACGCTTCACAAATTTGCGTGTCCCTTGCGCAGGGGCCATGCTAATCTTCTCTGTGTAATTCCAATTTTAGTATATGTGCTGTCGAAGTGAGCACCACGTTTTTTTGTTGTTTTTTTTTAGGTTCTGGTCACTAGTTTAAGTGCGCAGCTCATCTAGTGATCGTACATAACTATCTGGCATGCTTTTCTGTGCATTAATCTTATTTCTCCCCTTTTGATTTTCCTGTTGCTTTGTTTCTCTAAGCATTCAGAAATTTATAAATTTAAATCATCCTATTTATGAATCACTCTGGAATAATATCAGTTTCTATTTTGTACATAAAGTCTTTTGTGGATTATTCTGTTAATTATACATAGCAGGTTCTCAAATCCTTTGTGGATGACTGTATCAGCCATGGTCCTCTCAATAGGTAGACATTGCAGAGTAATTTGAACAGAAGTTAATATAAAGAATTATTAACTGTATTTGTCACTCCAGGTAATGTAGCATTAGCTAGTATATGGAAGAGAACTCTAAGGAGTATAGAAATAGCAGATATAAGGAGCAGCCACGGTTCCTAAGACTGAGATAAAGCAACTACAGAAGAGTCCCCCCACCTCTAGGTGAAATGTAGACCTTGTTGGAGAGAACACAACTCTGGCTCACTGAATGTCAGGGAAGTCATCATGGTGCTACCCTGGCAGAATTGACTGGAAGTCTGTCCTCTGGTCCTTATGGAACTGCACCCTGTAGAATGCTGGGCAGTGCTGTTCCTGGGGACTAGATTGGTGGGGACACTCTTCTACAAGACTAGCTAGGCAGGTTGCTGGGGGCAACTTCTGGCCATTGAGAGCCATTGACGGTCATGCACTGGGGGGCTGGGCAGTGGGGCAGCTGTGGCACTGCAGGCGCTGGGGCCTCAGAGACCGTCTCAGCTCTCGGAGCCTAGCTCTCAAGGAGCTTTGCACATTACAGAAGCCTGTGGGAAGAGCACATTAGAACCAGGAAAGAAAACACCTTTCTCCGGCAATATAGCACCTCCACTGATCAAGATTAACATGCTAGTTGGTAGAGGAAGAAGATTTGATGTTCCAACTCAATTTTTACACAACAGGCAATGAAGGTTAAATTTGGAGCTGAGAGACTCCAAATTAATTGACAACTGACACAAAGTTCCTGTCATGAACAAATAATTACTTGTATCTTTGCCTTAATTTGATTATACAGCAAGTCCTCAATAGGTTCTGCGACTTGAAGCAAAACTGCGAATAACAAAACCAATTTTACCTTAGGTTTATTGATATAAACAAGAATTACGTTCCTATGGCATCTCATCAACATTATGACAAAATGACTTTATTCAAGAACCTGCTGTAAATGAATAATTTACAAAGACTTTATGTATTAAAAAGAAACTGATAATATTGTAGAGCAATTAATAGATGTGATAGTTTAGAGCTCTCTCTAGGTTCCGGTAAATGTAGTTATTTCAACAATGCTAGTAATTTGAGAGAGACCCTGAACTGCTTTCAATATCAAACACCTTCGGTTGCACCTTCATTCAGGATCCTTCATTCTTTGGGCATGAGCCAGAGGTAATGCAAACAGAAATAAAGAAGTATGAAATAAAAAAGTCCAAGCTTTCATCATATAAACAATCAAAAACAACAGCAACAACAGAAAAACAACAAAACCCTGAGGCCCTTCTCCTGTCTCTGATCCTATCTTACTTCTTTACTGGCTTTTTATCTATAAGGTTAACTTTTTTCAAGGATTGGAGCTTTGAAAGTGTGTGCATAGAATGGGTGATTTTCCTTTAATGCAGTACCTTTCAGAAATGGTCATTTTTTTCTATAGCTTCATTTTCAAGAATTTTAAAATACAAATCTTAGAAAACGAAGAAACTCAGTGAACCAAAGCAGTGCTGCTATAATTTGTTTTACTAATAAATAAGTTCAAGAAAACCAGACAAGATGTAGATGTAAACCAAAATCATAATTAAAAATCCAATTTAACATTTAAGCTAAGAATGAATTATTTCTGATAAGTTATTGATTCATTTCATATGGCTGCCTTGTGTTTTCTCTATGCTTTTGTTTTAACCTTTACATCTGAAAAACACATCTTTAGCTATATAAGCCAATACCTATAAAGATCATGTTTCATTAAATAAAGATTTTATGTATTAAAATAAAAACAACTGGGAAATGAACACATTGGTTTAAACTAAAAGTGTGTGAAAGAACAAGCCTATAGTTTGGATAGTTCTGAGAAATAATACATAGGGTTTCTAATTTCTTGTCTTTTATTTCATATTTCACAAACATCAGTATCCATATTAGTATGGCATTGATGGTTGTTGAGGTGATAAAACGAATTCAAATTGGCTTAGGGAAAATGTATTTGCTCATGAAATCCAAGGAAAGGTACAACGATAAGCAATAGCGAGGAGGGGATGCAGCCCAACCATTCTGAGTATACAAATCAGTAAACCCTTCCATCCATGAGGTATTTAAAAAAAATTTTTTTTTGCCTTTATTGATTTTAGAGAGAGAGGAAGTGAGAGGGAGAGATAGAAACATCGATGAGAGAGAACATCGATTGGCTGCCTCCTACATGCCCCCCACTGGGGATCTGGCCCAAAACCTGGGCATATGTCCTGACCGGGAATCGAACCGGTGACCTCCTGGTGCATGGGTCGATGCTCAACCACTGAGCCACACTGGCAGGACTCCACGAGGTATTTTTTAGCACTCACTATCTGTACTCTCTCTCTCTCAAAAGGAGAGCCCTGAAGAGTACATAGCATAGCACCTGACCTCCTGACCTCACTGAATTGTAAATATCATTTACTTCAGTTTAACAAATGTGCAGTGAGCTCCTAATGTGTTCCAGTGACTTCAAGAAGCTGGAGATACAAAAATGAGTAAGATAGTATCCAATTTCCTACAGAAATAGTTGTTGATTTCCAGATATGATGGTTTTGAAATACTTAATGGATCTATTGGTATTTAATTAGGACCTTGAAGAAGGAATCGTCTCTACTTACATGATTAGACGGAAATCCATCATATTGCATTAATAGGGTAAACTGGCATACAGTTCAGAAGAGAAGTTAAGGAATCTGCAGTGAATGGGAGTGGCTGGAATGTACAAAGTTCAGGTATAGGTAGTGAGCTGGAAAGGTGCATATTCCATGCCTGCATTAGAAGAGTATGTTTATTCAGAGTAGTTGCTTCACTCACATTCTAAAAGGGAGTATTTAAGTGGCTGTTGCTTTGTTATCACTCAGATCATGTCTTACAAGCAATTACCCACTTTATGCTAAGGCCATTGTTTACATTCCTCTTTTATTTTAGGAAAGTATGTGCTACCTACTGCCCAGGAACAGCAATAAGATTTTTAAAATGTTCACTACATAGTCCTTCAGCCTGGAACAGTTCCCTATTCTCTTGGTGACACAGGGCAGCTTTCACACTCAGTGGTGTAGGTGAACACAGCCTCTTTCTCCTGACGTTGTTGCTGGCTGAAAAGGCGCGTTCAGAATTTGTTTTTAATTGTCAAATTATTGATATTCATTAGGGGTCATTCCTTTGTTTCTAGGATTACTATGTTTGCGTTCTTTCCCTTGAGACCTCACAGCACCACTTTGCCTTTTCCTACTCACTCGATCCCTGCTGAACACGGAGGACAAAGCGGAGCTGGGGACCCCACTGCTCTCTGCTCAATCATTTTATGTTTTTAATTTTAACTTTTAGAATTACTCTACTGGGTCCGGCCGGTGTGGCTCAGTGGTTGAGCATCGACCCATACACCAAGAGGTCGCCAGTTCGATTCCCAGTCAGGACACATGCCCAGGTTGTGGGCCTGATCCCCAGTGTGGGGCATGCAGGAGGCGGCCAATCGATGCTCTCTCTCATCGATGTTTCTATCTCTCTCTCCCTCTCACTTCCTCTCTGTCTACAATCAATAAAGTAAAAAAAAAAATTAAAAAAAAAAAGAATTAGTCTACTGGGCTGAATGTAAAGTTATTAAATATAAATATTTTGTTTCTTATGTCACTTACTATAGTAAGAATTAAAGCCCAATGACAAATCTGACCAATAATAAATCTTATAACTCGTTTCCACGATAACGCTTTTTAAAAATATTTTCATGTAGTGCAATTATTATTTATAGATTTCTTCAATCACTTTTAAATCATTTTTTATTTTTCAATTACAGTTGACATACAATATTATGTTAGTTTTAGGTGTATAGCCCAGTGATTAGACATTACATAACTTACTGTTTATCCAAAAAATCTCGCACCCATCTGGTACCATACATAGTTATTACAATATTATTGATTATATTCCCTATGCTGTTCTTTACATCCCCGTGATCTTCTATTCAATAATTTTCACTAAAATAATTTTCTGTCAGCTTTCTACACCTAAATATGCAAGAAAAATAATAATTATTTTTTGAGATATGTGATATTTAACTAATTTCTTTATGTTGTGGCTTCACTGTCAACTTACTAACTCTGCATCTTGAAATGATAAACCATTGTTTGGGAGCTTTTCATATAAAGGGAAAGCAGTTTATTAGCTATGGTATTTTAAATATTTATCTACTTTTTGCCTCAGTGTTTTCATCCGTGATATGAAAAATAACATTCACTTACTTATTCAACATTTTTAGCAACTGATTTATATAGGAACTGTGGTAAACCATAGCCAGTGCAGAGAAAAAAAACAAAACAAATCATGATCACTATATTTAACACACTCATATTGCTACTTTTCAAATTAAATTACAAAACCTATGCAAAATATTAATTCATGACACAGTCAACTAAATTAAGTTATTTCCTCTCCATTTTTATCTTTTTCCAATGCTAATGCTAAAATACAGTTCCTTGCTGATTGACTTCAGCACATTTGGTAGCTTCATTGTTATGTTTTGTTTGGATAAGCCAGTGTTTCTAATTTCTAATGCATTTGGTTTACTTAGAAATGTTACTGTTGCAGTTACTAGTCTGTAAGACTATTTTACAAGATAATTTAATATATGAAAAATAAGGTATTAATTTTCAATTATGTTTCAATTTAAAAATCTTTAGCTTAAATTCATTAGTAGGTTCACATGAACAACGTGTACAATGGTTTTGAAATTGCAAAAATGAGTGTGACAATTAGGATGAGTTTTGTGGAGCATAAAGTATTTGATAAGTTTATCCGTTCCTCTGGGGTAGCATGGCATGTTTTATAACATGTTATAATATCACTTATATGTTAACGTGACTTTTCCAGCTTAAAGTGATATCTGTATGGGAAAATAATGCATAAAATTGCATTTCTTACTTTGAGCACATAAAAGTCACAGTAGCAAGAACATGCAATCTGGTATCGCTATATAAGTTAGATGTATTTTGTTATAGCATTTAATCTATGCAAATACTATCCAGAACTGATAAAACAGATACATTTTTCTTAGGGAATGATTCTGCCCTATACAATTGTTTATCATCCTTGCCTGCTTTGGAGGGAAGAGAGAAAGGGAGAGAAGGAGGAAGATCTGTAAGAAAAAGTGGCTGTATCAGATTTGCATAAAAGGCAACCATATACAGCTCTCGAGAAATAAATAAAATATCAAAAGAAATGAGACAGCACTTGACACCCACTAGGATGACTATAATTAAAAAAAAAAAAGATGGACAATAACTAATTCTGGCGAGGAGGTGGATAAATTAGAATCCTCGTACATTGCTAGTGGGAATGTAAAATGGTGCAGCCGTTTGGGAACAGTTTGGCAGTTCCTCGGAAATTAGGTAATAGAGTTAATATGTGAGCTGGTAATCTACTTTTAAGTGTATACCCAAGAGAATTGAAAATATATGCCCATCCTAAAACCTGTACATGATGTTCGTAGCATCATTCATAATAGCTAAAAAATGGAAATAACCCAAGTGTTCATCAATTGATGAATGGACAAACAAGTGTAGAATATCCATGTAGTGGAATATTATGCAGCCATAAAAATCAATGAAGTATTGATTCAGGCTATACCATGGATGAAGCTTGAAAACAGCTTAGTAAAAGAAGGCAGAAAGAAAAGGCCATATATTGTATGATTCCACTTATATAAAAGAACCAGAATACCAAATTCGTACAAACAGAAAGTGGATTAGTGTTTGCCAGAGGATGTGGGACTGGGCATGGAAAATGAGAGCTGATGGGTACAGAATGTTTCTGCAGGGTGATGAAGATTTTCTGAACTTACACAGTGATGAGAGTTGGATAACTCTGTGATTATACTAAAATCCACTGAACTGTACACTTTGAAAGGGTGACTTTTATGGTTATCTGAATTATAACTTAATAAAACAGTTATAAAATAAAAACAGTTATAAAATAATAATAAATTAAACACATGAGAATGTTCAAATTGAAATATGTGTGCCATTCAGGAAACAGACAGGATGCAGAGACAGAAAATAATTCTGGGAGATAAAACTTAAAAAAAATAATTAGGTTAGATTTTTGAGAAGCAGAAAAAAATGCAAATCTCTGTGCTTTCAGATTTATTATTGAATGCAGGGTTGTCTACTAATGGTATGAGAAATTACAAAATTTGAACTTGGTAAGAAATCCGAAAGCTAAGCACTGAGGGATGTAATGTGGATCTAAATCAGTTTCTGAAGGGCTTGTAGCTTATGAGTCCAATGAATAGATCTCAAAAGCAATAACACAATATTATCATGCATAATGATTAATGTTCCAGTGTTAGAAACATGCAGCTATAAAGTTATACTTATTCTACTCATTTAAATAGCTGAGAGACTATATTTTGAGTTAAAAAAGTAATCTTATAAGTACACACTTTTAAGAAGCTTTGAAGTTTTCATATTTTAAAAACACACCATTGTAGCAGAATGGTTTAGTACTTAACTTTTATTGAATTTGTCAGTATCACTGAAGTTAGAGAAGGTACAAAAGTAACCATTAAGCAACTGTTGGTGAGAAAATATAACACACAGTTTAATAAGTATCAATTCAGTTTATAACTACCAATAATAATAATTAAATATGAGTAGTTTTTAACTTTCTAATATACCTTACGAATACCATGTCTAATTTGACCCTTACAAAATATGTGAGATAGAGCATATAGTTATTTTTCCTCAATTTTTACCAATAATAAAACAGAAAAAATGATATATATATAATGCAAAGCTGGGTGATTTATTACATATGATAAAAACAACAAATCTCCTAATACAGTGCTCCATCCATATTTTTTTTCCGTTAGAATAGTGTGGATTAAGCAGTAGTGTTAGTGGGATGAGAGAAGGGTGATAAGAGACAGACAGTCAAGAATAATGATTTCACCCTGGCCGGTTTGGTTCAGCGGTTGGAGCGTTGGCCTGCGGACCAGAGAGTCCCGGGTTTGGTTCCCGCTAAGGGCACGTACCTCAGTTGCAGTTTGTCCCTGGCCCCGGTTGGGGTCGTGTGGGTGGCAACCAGTCGATGTGTCTCTCTCACATTGATGTTTCTCTCTCTCTCTTCCTCCCTCTCTCCCTCCCACTCTATCGGAAGAAAAATGCAAAAATGTCCTCGGGTGAGGATAAAAAAAAAGAATAGAGTGGGAGCAGATAATTTAGAATCGAACAAATAAAAATATTAAAATATAAATAATTTATTGAGCAATTATTAGACACATTTCTAAGCACATTACCTTATAAGATTTTGTGAAATAGGATTTACCTATTTATTAAAGAAGACTCGAGGTTCTCAGCATAAAAATATGTTATCAGTTAGATTGTGTACTTATATGTACATGATATATACTTTAACCATGTCTGGGCTGCTGCTATGTTCCCAAGACTAACAATTATGTAAATTAGAAACATACTCCATGGTCCCTCTTCTGCAATGAAAATCAACTACTCTCTAATAGAGCATTTCAGTGAAGCATTTTGACTGTTTCCCAAATAAATCAGAATTTGTCATTTCTTTTTAGGAATGACAGCTAACTCAATGGTGGCCCCAGTTTTGGATGCCCCTTCTCATGCCTCTGTAACTGTGACTTTCATTCTACCTTTTAAAACAACAGAATGTCACAATACAATGCTCGTAAGTTCTACCAAGCACGAGGCACCCCTTACCATCTGACGGTGATATGATGGCACTTCTACGTAACTCCAACCATTTAGGTTTTCCCTGATCTATCCTACTTCAAAATGGAAACTGGACAGTGTAAGATGGTGACAGATGTTGTTTCATGACTGAAGTTGCAGAATAGAAATGATCCTTCATTCTGTGCTATGTTGCTGGACTCCTGAAAAACACAGTTAATACTCAACAGACTGGTCTGGTTTAGAATTGAGGCCACTACAGAAAAATCTGGATATAAGGGACTAATTTGGGCAAAGGGATGTTCCTTAAAGCCAAAAATCTGACATATAACAAAGCAGGTTTTCTGAATGAGTATCTTAAAAAATCGACAAATTAGTTTGCCTGTTTTTACTTATGTAGAAACATTTGTGTAATTAAAAAAGTTTTCTATATATACTTCGCTAATTATAAAGTCATACTGAAAGGTCTAGTAAATGTGTGCATTCACCAGTCACACGTGCAAACAGAAGCACACGGCCGGGCTGTGGCTTCGTGCACGTGGGAACATCAGGCCACTGGCACTGAAACAGCTGCAGAAAGTCACAGACAACAGAACCAGCTACCCTGCGCGACCCACTGTCATCACATGCTAATCGCTCCCCGAACATTGCTTAGGAGCAGTGACTCCTGGATTTAAATATGTGGACCATAGTTGTAGATATATACTATTTATTAATGTTGGCGAAATTGCTACAGTGTATTTTACAAAATATGGCCTGTTTGCTAAAATTTGTTAGAAATAACAATGAATTAATAACACCAAAATAACCTGTTAATTTAATTATAAGCAAATCTTGATTAAAAGCATTTTAAAATTAACAGGGTGTTAATTTTTACATGTGACATATTTAACCAGAAATGTGGTCCGTTAAATCTGAAGTCTGTTACATCGAGGTCTGCAAAATTGAGGGTTTCCTGTGTTTGCCATATCCGTATGTTGTCACTCCTTTTATTATTAAAATGTAGATTTGGAAGATAAAATCTTGATATAGCTCTTCTAAGTCCTTATTATTAGAGGAGTGCGATCGTTTTGCCTTTTAGAGCATACCTGGATGTAATACTTTCCTTTATTTGATTTCCCTTCAAATTTATTTTATTAACATTTTATTATTGTGAGGTACAAATAGTTTCTGAAATGTTTACACATATATTATTCACAGAAATCATTATTTTCTTCTGCATCACTGGTTCAATAACTATTTTCTTTTTCAATCAGATTATACTTTTAGACATCACATCTCATTAACTGATAATATAAGAATAAATGTGATCATATACATTCCTATTATAGACCCTTTTGCCTTCTCTCATCCCTCATTTTTCTCTGCATTACCTTTTTTATTACAGCAAACTATGTTTTTTAGTCATCCTTAGCAATTTAGTATATTTGTAATTTTTTTGTTATATATTAGCTATTGTGACTATCCCAAGTAATGCTGTACATTTTAAAGTTGTAACTTGCAGAATCAGAAAATAGAAAGAATGAATGCAAGATCAGGAGAAAGGAAAGGAAAGGAGGAAAATGTTTTGTTAAATTTTCATTTCCTGAAATTTGATAGCTACATTTTGCTTACTCTGAGTAGCAGAATTGTAGCTCCACGTAGCATCACTTTGTCATTAAAACCCCTTTACCCCTTAGGTGACCACGAAAATTTTATCTGGACCAGACTTCTTTCCGCCCTGTCCACCTCTGCTTATCACCTTTTCAGGAGTTTTTCTCTACCACAGTGAGCTGTGCTGGGACGTCACTTTTTTGTGTCGGGGCCTTAGTCTTCATTTTCTCCACGTGAACGTACTCCTTGTTCACCCCACTAATGTTTTTACGGCTTTGCTTCTTCCCATGTTCCCCCCAACTGTTGTTTGCTCGTCATGTTAACACTTCAGCCTTGATTGCGGTGTGCTTGCTTAATGCTGCCTCCCGTCTGCTAACCGAGTCTCTGTGCCTGCTTTCTGTGCCCCTGTGATAGATCTTTTATTCTGCAAGTTCTGTCAGAAAAAGAAGAATTTGGATTTGGGTTCCAAATGAAAAACAGATCTCTAGCTGCAGTAACATTCCCAGAAAGGCTGTAAGAGCCGGAGTGTTTCTTTCCTGATCATTGCTATTCTCAGAACCAGGGCACACTGTCTGGACCCATCAATGCTTGGGCCTAGTCTACAGCAGGTCAGATGGGATACCTGTTCGTGGCAGGTCTACCATTCCTGTAGGCTACAAACATCACCAGTATCTTCACACAGACTATGTTACACAATCCTTGTCATTAATGTTGTGTCTATGACCTGGGCTGGGTAGTCTCAGAAGGTTTTGCCTATTAAATATTAAGAGAGAGGTGTTTTTTTTTGGTTTGTTTTTGTCATATGCTTCAAACATTTTAAAGTTATAAGACACACTTTTACTTTATTTTCAAGCAGCAGTTTCTCCTTTTGAAGAATGCAATATATTCTTTTCTTTGTGAAATCATATAAAATGCATGTTATTTATAGACATAGTAATTGTAATACAGACAGGTCAGTTGCCCAAGGACACAGGAGCATGGTCAAGGAATCAGCTGGAATTTGTCTCTGATGCTCACTGAAACACCAAATGCTATCGCAATAGTTAAAATTAAGGGTAGAGAATGAGGAAGATCATATCACAAGTGTCTCTAGAATTCCTTTAAGGTTATTCATTTCAATAGGACATAGTCTGTTAGTCAGAGTTGACCTTTTGAGCAGTGAAAAGACAATTTCACCTCCAATTAAATATGAATTCATACTAATTATATGTTAGAAAGTCATGTGACTGCCAGCAGCTGAGCAAACATGGCATATCTGAGGAGACTTTCAAATGAGGGCCTTCGGACTCGGATATATCTGATACCTTTGCCGGCAATTTGTTGTCTGTTATGAAAACACTGTTGTTACGACCTAGTGTCTCAGACACGAATCTAGGCAGCTAGTAGACATATGGTCCATCAATAATAGAGTGATTCATATTTTATCTCTCACATCATACCCACCTCTTTTTTTTTGGTCTCTTTACACAGGACTTACAATCATTTGATATGAAAGACACTGTCAGGTATATATTTAATTAAACATCTAATTAAACATCTAGGGGACAATTTAAAAAACAACAGTGCAACTTTATCTTCTCATTATTTTTTATTTCCTCATCTTTTCTCCATACACACATACTTAACATTCTTACTTTCCCATTCTTCCTTAGTCCATCCTTTCCTCTTTTGCTTTCCAAAGGTTAATGCTACTAACCTTATAAAACCACTGATCATTAGAAATCGTTTACTGATGTGACTAATTTGGTTTGAGAAAATATTTGAGCATGTTATAAATGAGTTAGTAGTTAAAGTAATGAGGCAAATTACAAAGGCAAAGAAGCATTAATCATATTTTGCAATTATACAAAAGGTCTTTATGTTACTTCCCAGAACAGGACATCTGCAGATGAAAGACAGTTGGCACGGAAGAGCTGTGATGCTGTTTGTACAGGCATTAGCAAAATTCTGCACCCACAATTTGGAATCGAATTATTGATTTCCTCCCATCTTTTCAAGTATTTTATTTTTGCTAAGATAACCCATCAAACTTAGGCTTCAGTTTTTGGATACAAGTTGAATCTATTGCATAAGAAATGTCCTAATAAGTGGAAAGGCTAGGACCATGCAGTTGTTAAAGATGCCATGTAGCCAGTCAGAGTTTACATGGGATAAATGCCGCTCTCACTTCCCAGTGTTTCCTCACCTTGGACACTTAATTATCCAGGTTCCTTTCATCCATGTGCCATCTCCCCTCCTACTGTATTCTATACCATACCCAAGCCAGAAGGCTTTTTTTGTTGTTAATCCTCACGTGAGGATACTTTTTCCATTGATTTTTAGGTAGAGTGGAAGGGAGGGAAGGAGTTAGTCTCTTTACTAGAGACTGAGGGAGGGAGATAGAGGAACATCGATGTGAGAGACACATGGATTGGTTACCTTTTGCACGATCCCCTGAGCAGGGATCAGGATCAAACTTGCAACCCAGCTAGGTACCCTTGACCAGGAACCGAATCCACAGGCTGATGCTCCAACCACTGAGCCAAACTGGCCAGGGCCAGAAGACTTTCGATGGCTTACTATTGCCAATACGTGAGAGACTTAACAGGCAATTTATAACCAAGCCTTAGAATACCTTAGTCTAACCATTTCCTGCCACACACCTCCATGTACACTAGGCTCTTACAACTCCACAATAGTCAACAAAGAAGCTGAATTAAGCCCTGGCTGGTATAGCTCGGTTGGTTGGGCATTGTCCATGTACCAGGAGGTTACTGGTTCGATTCTATTCATATGTGGAGTCTAATGAACAAAATAAACAAAATAAAAACACTCATAGATATAGGGAACAGACTGACAGCTGTCAGAGGTGAGGGGTGTTGGGGTATTGGTTGAAATAGGTGATGGGATTAAGGAAAACAAAAAAGAAACTGATAGACGCAGACAGCAGTATGGTGATTATCAGAAGGAAACGGGGTTGGGGGCAGGTAGTAGATGGTAAGGGGAGTATAAATGGTGACAGAAGGAGACTTGACTTGGGGTGGTGAACACACAATGCATATAATTCTATTAACCAATGTCACCCCAATAAATTCAATAAAAATTTAAATAAATATATATATTAGTGAGCAAATAAAAGCATGCATCTTCATATGGTGAATTAATTAGTAGCAAAGAAAGTTAGAATGAGCAACTTCTACATGTAAATTTTTATGCCTCTGTTAGAGCGATGTTGGTTGAAGATGCTTAACTGAGCATGTACTTCATTTGTAAATTTTTATTATTTATGTAATCTATGTACACTCTCAGACTGAGTACTGAGAGCTATCTTTATCAACAAATAATCAAATTACTGTTTTAGGTATCAATTTCTGTGGCTGTATGTTGTATTAATGGGTGAAAAGTTTAATTGGTATGATCCTCCCTCTATGAAACCTTAAGTGATTATTGCATTCTTCATTAATCTTTTTCTCCTGTAATTTAGCAAGTGATTTTATGCTTGTATAGTTATAGTAATCATTATTATATTACATGTCATCTTTACCTCTTTAACTAGATTTCACACCTCTGAAGTACAGATACATATTTATGTTTTTCTCTTTCCCACAGGGCTGAAATAAATCCTCTGTACATAGGTGTTCAGTGATTTCTGTTTAACTTTTCCTAACTGTAAAAGCAGCTCTTGATTGTAAACTTCTTTGTAGCCAGACCCTCAATCTAGCTCTTCAATGCTCCGTAGTTAGTTATGTGTAAAATTTTGGCAAATGTTAAAACGGGTATTCCTTGTTAAATATTTTCTGTGATTTTCAAATTTTTCAATTAGGATTCAGATTTCCTTAAAAGCTCCCATCAAATTGATGTCTTTGATTTTTATTTTTGGTGTTCAATTCATGTTACTACCAACCGAAACCTTTAAAATGATGTTTACCTTCAATATCTCCTTCAGATATCTAATCATAAACAACTAATATTCTGATTACCAGATCATAATTTTAAAAAATTTTATTAGACCCTTCATAACTTATACTTTTTGACCAATATTTATGTTGAATATTCAGTTTGTGTTAAGTACTAAGATTAAGCGAAATGAACATTACCTGCTGAAATGTTTACATATAAGTACATTTTTTGAGAAGAAACATATGACCATGAAATTGTTACAGCAAACGTTTGGAGACAAAAAGCAAATATTACACTAAAAACTGGAGTGCCCCATTTCCTATATTGCTTCTATTCTTCTCTTTGCCCTTAATAGGGACAAATGGCATTCAGAGTCTGAATGGGCTACTCCCATATTTTAGATGTATCAAGATGCATTATTTAATAACTGTGTTTATTTTAATCTATTTTCAAAAATGCAAGCAAACAATTAGATATAGCGCTGCACCACTAAGTATGTTAATAATTTAGTTTTCAACCTTTCCTTCTCTAATCTGTTTTCAAGGTGAAAGAGAATGCTGGTGTGGGGGAAAGTGAATGATTCCTTCATGTTCGGATTTCCTTTCATTTTCAACTTAAAAGTTAGCTGTGTACCTAGTCAGAGGTATTGAATAATGTTTCCTTCTACCTGAAATTGCTGTTAAAGCATTTTTTGGTTTCCTCTTACACTTTGTTATCTCTAGACACAGCTTTAGGTAATATTTTAAAAGTCATAAAAATATTTTCTATGATATGATTACATAAATCCTTTATCTACAAACACAAGTCATACAAGGGTTTGCATTTGAAGTTTTTAAAATAAGCAAATAAAGCTAGTGGCTATGTAGCTAACCTCTAAACTTATTTAAAACATTCCTTTCCCTCCTTATTCTTGTAAAAGTATTTTATATCTTTCAACCCTAGAAGTTTTTCTTTCTATAAGGAAATCATGCCGTGAGGTTTCTATTTTGACACTGGTCTTGTGGATGAGGCATTTGGCCAGGTCATCAAATGGTCTACAGCTCACCAACTGCTGCTGTTTTCCCCTGTCCCCACCCCTTACCTCCAGGGAGCTCCAGAAAGTTACTTCACTTTCTTCAGTATCTCTTCCTGTCTATATCTTAAAATGCCATAAAAATGAATTCAACAAATGCTTATAGCCAACTTTGGTATTTATAGGTTGCTGTTCTTTAAAGGAAGTATATCATCTCTTTGTTTTTTTCTTTGCTTATCATATTTAGCAAATATGACTTGAAAACCCAATGTGCAACATAGGAAAAAAAAAGATATATATTATGTTTTTTCAGGATCTTGAGTTCTCTAATGATCTATGGCATGGGGCAGCCTGTCTTAGCTGGGCTACTTGAATAGTCGTGTTGTGTGTCGTGTCGAACAAAGAAAAGGGAGCATGATAAATGAATATCCTTTTGTTTGGGGAGTTATTAAATGCCTTCACTTTTATGCAATGAGAAATATGACAAACAGAGTTGAGCCTCATGGTTAATGACATTCCTAAATTCTAGAATTTCTATAAATAATGGAGGAACTTCATTATAAACAAGGCAGGATAGAACAAAGAACCTCTCTTCTGACACATGAGAATAAATTACTTCGTATCTCATCTACACTTAGAGAATGATGTTGAGTCTCTTCATTTATCCTCTGATATACATTTTTGGATAGATGATGGCGTTCTTTCAAACCTGAAGTCCAAATGGCTTAATATGATAAAATATGTGACATTTTATAGACATTTTGTGACACATCTTGCATGTCACTGTAGTGCAGTTACATACAATATCAGTTATTACCTACGGTATTATATAGTTGTAGATCATAAACTTTTCACTTAAACATCACAGCTGGTTGCTTTAATTTGTTCATTATACCACAAATGTTTCAACAGCTTGACTAAAATGAGCCATACTGCAGATTCAAAAGAAGAGCGAAGGTCAGTGCACAAGAAGCCTAGTCATTTGCAAATTTTCTTTGGGCATATTTAAAAACGTTCTGCAGAATATACTTTAATGGAATGTAACCAAACAAAAAACAAGAAAATGGAGTAGAATATTGCAGTGGCGTTCCACTTTTCAAAGCAATACTACAAATTCTAAATTTCATGACACAATGGCATATTTAAAAAATCATGAATATTGTGCATTGAGAGTGTTGTTTACTTCTTCCATTGTGGTCGTCCTGCCTTCTTCTTTTCAGACCTTTAAAACATCATTAAATCTGCAAGGAAAGGCAGTTAGCAGAAAATAAAGACCAAAATGATTGCCCTTCTTCTCACCCTCTACCCAGGATGTTTTTTTCCTCCTCAATTCAAAGACCACAAAACTTGTCTTTTCACTCATTCTATTTGCACTCCAAAAGTCTTTAACTAAGAGGATTGATAATAATACCATTAAGATTATCATTCATTACAACATAAACCCAATTTTAAAACAGTTGTATCTCCAGGGGTGTTCATAGCAATTAGCCCTAAATATTACTGCTAAAGCAATTCATAAGCTAAAATAATTTCATCACTTATGATCAGAAAAGAAAGTCTCCCAAATTATGTGTTGGCAACACAGCAGACATGAAATAATTTAGTGCAATAGGTTAATACAGTGATATTTCAATATATTAAAAACATTGTAACTGAGTTGCTTCCTTAATAGTCATAAAATCATAGAACTTTAAAGCTGAATGAAAACCAAAAGATCTCTGAGAGACTTTGTTCTCAACAAGATAGCATCTATCTAATTATCCCTCCGTTCAGGGATATTTGTCATACCTGAAGCATAATGGACTTACTTTGACATTTGGAGCCTAATACAATCCCATCCATATATTACTAGAGTATGCTCAGTCACACACTCTGATCTAGTCAGTGTGTGTGTGTGTTTTCTTAACCAATACTTTAAATACATTCCTTTCAACACTACTCAATCACTGTCTTCTCCTAGAGTTATCCTAAAACTTTTTAATCAAAATAAACTCTCCCCTTAATTGGTGTATGGAATTCTTTGTCTCATATTAGAATTATTTTAACAGAGTGTAAACTTCTTTGGTTCGTGTATCATTCATCTCTTCTTCAGCTTTCCATTTATCTATGTGCCTAATTAATGTACACTGAGGTGAATTGTATCATCATTCATCAAACAATGTCCCTGAAACTCAGTGGAAGAAGTTGAGTTTCAGGGACATTGTTTTCTAAACAAAATAAATTAGTATTATTTCCAGGATCAAAAACTCATTTCTGGCTTACCTCATGACATGTGGGAGAAAAGCTTCCTTTGCTTAAAATTAGTGACATAATCAAAGTTTGGTAATATGTTTTGATTTGTTCAGTGCAGCCTTCATTGAATTTA
The DNA here is from genome assembly GCA_030848825.1 of Tadarida brasiliensis. Classification (NCBI taxonomy): domain Eukaryota; kingdom Metazoa; phylum Chordata; class Mammalia; order Chiroptera; family Molossidae; genus Tadarida; species Tadarida brasiliensis. Next base: position 66,249,464 of record CM061257.1, read on the forward strand.
GCAGAGGACATGCCCTGACCTCCTTATCTCTGGTCTTTCCCCAAATCCCCTAGGACCAGTATTTCTGGAGTTGCTTTCAGCAGCAGTAGTAACCTGCCTCACCTCTCCTTGCTGTTAGCTGGAAGAAAGCATAATCAATTGAGAAGAATATGACATTTATAGTAGAGAAACCCAAGGGTGGTCATATTTCCTAACTTTGCATTTGCATTTTAGTTATTTTTGGTCCCTCTTAGTCCCATGGCTTGCATAAACTAAGGGCTCTCTCCAGATGTTAATATTTTCTCAAAGGAGAGGCATGTGTACTCTGGAGATGGATGTTCTGAGTTTGAATCTCAGCAATGCCACTTACTTGTTCTCTGACCTTGAATAAGATATTAAAGTCATCTGTACCTCAGATTTCTAATGTAAGAATGAGTGATACACAATAGTTGTGAGAATTAAGTGAATTAAGAATTGTGAAGCATTTAGAATATCACATATGTTTCCACTAGTATTGGCATTTTTGTTGAACTAATTAATATGGCCACTTTATTTCCTTCATGACATAACCAAAAAAGCATACTTTCAAAATGGTATTCCTCTTCCAAATATCCTCAATAGCGTTACCTCCAAAGGTTTTGCTTTCTAAAGCGTTTTCCCCCTGAGAATTCAGTGTGTTTGCACACGTGTCCCCTCGTACAGCGTCACTGCCTGAAGTCCTTCGTTGGCATAGCATTGTGAATTCCCAGGTGTGTGAGCATTCCAGTGTGAAAGGGTTAAAATATTATGTCATATTTTTATTTCAATCGACTCTTCATTGTCTAAATAAAATGACTAGTATGGGCACTTCAGGTCTGAAAAACTGATGGTTTGAGGGAGTTTCAGTAGCTGGCAGGGAACTTCCAGATCACAATATTTTGCCCTTTATTGAGGTCAGGTCTGGTATTAAATATGCAACAGAAGACATTGATGACACAAGCTAAGCTCTTTGAACTATTAGCCAGAGGGGCTAATTCCAACGTTTACTGGTTTCCTTTCAAGCATGAAAATTGTTTTTATCGTTAATATTGTCTAATCACATCATAATCTTTCACAGTCCTTTATTCTTTTTGCCAGTAACAGCCAAGCAAAATGTGGGTGAAAGCATATTGGGTATAGTCCCTAGTCATAGAAAGAAGCTAAAGCCATTGACAAAAATTCACCATGAAACAGGGATGGATATATCTGTCCATGTGAACCTGCTCATACACGAACACACACATCCATCAACCACAGACGAAGCACAAAATTGTGAATAAAAATATTGCTGTTTAGCAGAATGTGGAGATTCTAGACATGTTTAAACTGTTACTAAGTATTTTATATTGAGCATTTTTTCTGAACTTAACATTTTATTTATAATGAATAGAATGCCTGAACCTCCTATACCACAGAGCTGCTGTGAGGATCAGGGAGCTAATTTAAAAATGCTTTAAAAACTAGAAATTAAGAAGAAATTGGAAAGGTTATTTTAAAGAATTAAAGTTAAAAGAGCCAGTGCTTTTACAATTGAGACACATGTGATCATTAAAGAATGAATGGTTCTTATTTTACTTGTTTATTCTATACCATAGAAAGCACTGAAGGGCTTTTTCTAATTTACTCTAAAACTCTAGCCTAGCTTTAATACTGAAAATAGCAAAGTCAGCCTCCCCAAAAAATATATACATTTTTTATGTATATATTTTATATATTACATTTATATAATACTTTCACTTAATAAGATATATAATTATCAGTGAAGTATTTGCGAATAAGGTCTAGCCCTGAATTAAAAAGTATCACACACAAACAGTAGGCAAAGTTTTATCGAATGTTTACATGATCTCACTTCTTGTTTATAACAACTCTACAATGTACTTTCTATTATAACCCAATTTGATGGGTAATAAAACTGAGGCCTTGCAAGGTAAAGTAACCTCTTCACATAAATGGAGTAAATAGCAAGGCTAGAATTTGAAGCCCTGCAGTCTAAGTCCTAAGCTCATGGTCTTAGCAACACGCTGTCCTGTTTTGCTGACCGTGTAAGATTCAAGGATAGTTAAGTGTTCAGTAAATCTATCAATGTGATTCATGACAGCAGTGAATTAAAGGAGACAAATATAAATGATTTTTGCATGTCAGTAGAGATGATGTTATCATCAATGACAAACTATAAACTTTGCATTAAAAAACCCATAAAACTTTGTTTTATTTCCCAAATAGGCACGCTCGCTAAAGGCAGAACATTTACATTCAGTTCAGTTCCCACTAATACTGATCTGGGCACCTGCCCTGTACCAGGAATAGTGTGCTTGGGATACATAACGCGTGATAAGATGGGGGGAGATGGAATTCTGCCTACCCGAAGAACAAAGGATCCCTGAAGGATGAGGAAAAGATAGGCAAGTGAAGAAAGTCTAAGGGGTTTTTCAGGCAGACGGAACAGCAGACGTAAGTAGTTCTAAAATAGCCGGCTCTGTATGGGAACTAAAAATAAGCCCTCGCTAATCGAGAGCAGTGTGAGGTGCGGAGTGGCAGAGATGAAGCTGGGATAGAGGCAGGTGCCACTTAGCGGAGAGCCTTCTGTCATCCTGTCATGGTGAGGTGCTCTGACTTCATGCTCTGAGAACTATTTAAAGCTGCTTCTCCTTTCAGGTGGGTTATATCTGAAGGCGATAGAGTGAAAGTAAACCTGGAAAGATTGAAATAATACAGAAAGCTGACAAGTGCCTTAAAAGGACCGTTGGCAAGAAGATGCATTTAGGAATTGTTTAGGAGTTCAGATCATCAGAGATTGGTGACTCAGTAGAGAGGAATATAAGGTGACCTCTAATATATCAAGTGACTGGGTGACATGTGAAGACATTTATGACAGTCAGAAATTAGGAAGTAGAAGCAGTAAGGGGATGGAGGAGGCTCCAGGGAGCCATATCCAAATGCAGAGACACACACATGACTGGAGCTCGGGGGAGAGGTCAGTGCAATGGACTGGGGCATTGTAAACCCACTGGTGGTACCAAAAAATGCAAAAAGCACTCAGAAGGATTTTGTATGACATAGTGTTTGACATATAGTAAGTTCTGCAAGTTACTTATTGAAAAACTAAATAAAGCAAGGTGCAATGAGTTAAGAAAAGGACATGGTGGAAAAATAACACCATTTAGGAGCAAGAGAAAGCACCCACCATGGCCTGGGGTAGGGAGGAAGGCCTACGTAAAGTATGATATAATTTATGTAAATTGTGGCTGTGGTCATGTACATATGTAGTAAAATTATAAAAGGATCCAAGGGAAATAAGCATCAATTACATTAGTGATTAACTCCAGGTAGAGAGGCAGGTAAAGCCCTTTGGACAACTGTACATAGGACTTTAATAGTCTCATTATTTCTATTTAAGGAAAAACTCACCCTGGCCAGCGGCTAGAGCGTCGGCCCCCAGACCAGAGAGACCCGGGTTCGGTTCCCGCTAAGGGCACGTACCTCGGTTACAGTTTGTCCCCAGCCCTGGTTGGGGTTGTGTGGGTGGCAACCAGTTGATGTGTCTCTCTCACATCGATGTTTCTCTCTCTCTCTTCCCCCCTCTCTCCCTCCCACTGTATCTGAAGATAAATGCAAAAATGTCCTCGGGTAAGGATAAAAAAAAAGATAAAGGAAAAACTCAAGAAACAGGAAAACATGCTAAAATTGGATAGAATGCTTAGTGAGTCCATAAGTATATGCTATTTTGTCACACACTTAAATATGCTCAAAAGGTTTCCTGATAACTTTTATTCAAGAGTAACTGGAGAATTTTGAACAGAAGAATCATTAAATGTGAACTAGACTTTGTAAAACCTGAACTTGAAAGTAAAAAGATGAGACGAAGTTAGAGTGGACTCAAGACAAGGAAAGATTTTCATTTTTTTCAAAGATAGGAGAGACTTCAGCATTTCATAGATTGAAGAAAAGGACAGATGGAGGACAGTTTTTGAAATATAGACGATGTCTCAACAATATAGTTATGAAATAAAAAATGACAAACTTTATGTCATCCAGTATGTTTGTCCTTCAAATTCCATTACAGTAGAGTCAGAACTTTTATAGTTTTAATATATGCCTTAGAGTATTAAAAGCATAAACTCATTTTGTCTAGTTCCGCATTATAATAAAGAACTAAGGGGAAAATGTTATACTTCTTCGATGACATCATTCAAGAAATTATAGTAAGAAAGTCACCTAATCTGCTTTTCTCAAAGGAAATTAGTGAGCATGAGAGTGGGTCACACATTGCAGTGCGTTTATATTTTAAAGTGCTGTCAGGTGGTGGCAGTACTCTCACTAATACAGTGTCATCCCCAAAGAAACTGAAGAGAGACCACCTGCTGAGAGAAAAGGGCAGGAAAGTGTGTTAGCCAACGTATAATTTTATATACTGAAAACTATTGAAAAGAGAATATAAATTGATGTTATGGAAATGTCATAGGATTGGTAGTGGAGAATTTATTTAAAATATAAAATGTCTCAATGACTTCAAGAATTTATTTTCCAGGTGCAATATAATTGCCTTTGGCCTGCCTTGTATAATAGTGCCTTCTGTGATTGTGTGAGTCAGAAATTCTTTTAGGATTTGGGGCAATTTAGCTGGAAGTACCTTTTATTTTTTGCCAAATCAATCTTACATTTTGAGATGTTCTTTTGTTTGGTCCTTAAAGAATATGTAATATTTTCCTGAGAAGCATTTTTTTTTTTCTTTTTTAGCTCTAAAGACGCTGTTTGGTTGTGTTAGAACAATAAGTAGAGTTGAGAAAAAGATGGTAGTAGTAGGAGATAGTATTTGAGAAAAGTTATGATTGTGGTAAAAGACGGCATTACAACGATCTCCTGGGCAGCAACAAGTCTCTTAAAGAAATGCCAAATTTATTGAATGCCTAAAGCACGTCGAGTGCTAGGGTGAATATGTCAAATGATGGAGAATTCAGCTGCCATTATTACTAGTCCTGTTACCACAAACCCTTTATTCTTTTCATTCCAAATGTTCTCTTCCTGATCCTTTTACTCACTTTATTTTCTCAGTCTGATCACTGATCTCTCTGCATCTTAATGTCAGTTCACCATCTTGGGCAAGTTGCCTTGAATTTTCTCTCCCCTCCTGACTCCCAGCAGGTGCTCTCCACTGCTGTTCTCCAGGGACCTCTGTCCCTCTGCATTAGCCACGGTCTCCTACGTGAGCTGGACAGTCATCCTAGTCAGACAGTGAGAGTCTTCAATGTGCTGGCTGCTGTACAAGAGCACTGGGATTCCGATGGCAAAGATCGGTGTATAGGTGCCCTTCGCCTTTTGAGAAAGCTGGAGGTATCCTTGGGAGAATTATGGCAAAAATGACTCATGATACTTTCTAACTTGCAGATGTGGGCTCTTTTTTTTCTTCTTAATCCTCACCCGAGGATATTTTTCCATTGATTTTTAGGCAGAATGGGAGAGGAGAAGGGGGGTGGGGGAGAGAGAGAGAGAGAGAGAGAGAGAGAGAGAGAGATGTGAGAGACACACATTGACTGGTTGGTTGCCTCCCGCACAACCCCAACCACAGCGGGGATCAAACCTGCAACTGAGGTACATGTCCTTGACAGGGAGGGAACTGAACTTGCGACTCTTCAGTCTTGGGACTGATACTCTAATTGCTGAGCAAAACTGTCCAGGGTGATGTGGGCGCTTTTTAATCCTCTTAAGTAGTTCCAATGTAGGTGATATCTAAAAGCACAAGCCTTCAGTCTTTTTAAAAACTGTATGTTTCGGACATCAGTTTTCCAATTCAGCCTCAGTCTATCTTGTCCTGGGAGAAATTCATATCATGTTCTCAAATACAATAATGATCATTCTAAGTGATCTACGTCCCCTGTGAAATGTGTCAATTTCACTGAAGAATTTTAAACATCAGGTCGGGGAGATATTTTTGTTTGGCAGACCTTTAGATATTTCTGGAATGATGCAGACAGTTTCTATGTTAACTTGTAAGATATTTACTCCTAAATGATAATCTTTGAGTTTGGTAATATTTACTAATTATTGGTAAGAATGTTAATAACATATATTGCAATTTTCTTGTCCATATTTTATTCTCATTTAATCCTCAGATCAACCCTATGATGCAATATATGATTATCCTCATTTTACTGATTAAAAAGTTGAGATGCTGCCCGGCCGGTGTGGCTCAGTGGACTGAGCGTTGTCCCAATGGACTGAGAGGTCCCCGTGAGATTCCCGCTCAGGGCACATGCCCAGGTTTGGGCTCAATCCCCAGTAGAGGGCGTGCAGGAGGCAGCTGATTGATGTTTCTCTCTCACATCGATGTTTCTATCTCTCCCTTCCTCTCTTTCTAAAAAAATCAATAAAAACATATTTTTAAAAAGTTGAGATACAAAAATGTTTATAAAGTTAAAAGTCACCTGACACAAAATAAAGACAGTGCTGCTGAGCTTTCACTCCTATCTGTTACTGAAGCTACCATTGTGAACAGTAGTGCTTAAAACCATGTCTACTTAGTTGAAAAAGAGAAATTTAGGGCTGCTACTGAACTCATTGTAATGCTCATGTGGTCAGAAATTTCAAAGCAGCCTCCAGCTGAATTGTTTCTGCTTTTAGGTATCACCTACATCAGAACTACCTAGAATAATGAGGCCAATACACCTAACAAATCAAAACATTTAAATTAGGAGGTTATAAAAGAGAGACTATGCACACAGAGATAGAAATAGCCTTTAATGATGAAGGATATAAAACTTATAGCAATGTTTTTTGTGGGTTACAGTGAAGATACTCCCAGATCGAGATCGAACTTCCAAATGCAGGCCACCGAGAAAAATTATAGTGGTCAAGGTTGCCATCAGCAGGACTGAGTGCTCCAAGCATGTCAGCCCCCACCTACTGTGATTTCATCCAGTAAGAGTGTTGGCAGCGTAGATACCCACAGCAGTGGTTTGAGGAAGTGGGTAGGCGATGGCTGTCCAAAGGCAAGGAGGTAGAAGAGCGGGATGAGGAGACACAAAGCAGAATTTAAACTGTCTTTCCACTGGTGGGTCTTCCTTGGCTCTGACCAGCCGCTTTTCACACAGAGCAGTTTAAAAGGCGGCCGTTGTTAGATCTTGGATTTTTGTCTCTTCCTATTATATGTGCAGATTAACTTTTAGAAGTGGTAACCAGCAACCCATGCAAGTTGGACATCTTGTGAATATATGAGTATGAGTGTGTGTGTGTGTGTGTGTGTGTGTATGTGTGTGTGTGTGTGGTGAATTTGTTTTTGTCTTCAATATGCATTATTTATGTAAAAATGTTCTATTCATTGGTATAAAATTTGTCCCATACTCATTTTCCTCTTTTAAATTGCTCACATATTTTTAGTTTTATAATTTTACAACTATTAACTTTATAGCTATATAATATTGCAGAGTCGAATATCTGTTTATTTTACAATAAAAATAATCTCCATGTACAATGAAAATATATATACAGAATTCTGACCTTATAAGTATTCCTTTGAAAGGGCACTTAAATGAAGTATGAAAATGCCAAGTATCAGCTAATAAATTTTTGTGAAATCTTTTCTGTTTATATGCAATTTTTAAACACATCGATTACTCAGAAATATATAAACATAGACTAGATAATATGTGATGAGACTTCTGTAATCTTATCTAAAATTTTGTTCTTGTATGGATATAATTGAATACTGCTAAATATTACCTCTTCTATAGATTAAATAACCTCCACACATTATTTTAATGGATTAAACTACCTTATTATCTTTTTCAAACTGAAGCAATATTGAATCAAAGGAAAAAGCTGGTATGTTTGTTTCTATGTACATGCTTGCTTACATGAAAGCATCAACATGAATACATGGCATCGTATTCGTATTGGAAGTGCCAAGGCAGCAAATACTATGAGACAGCTAATATTTGTTTACATTCCAGTTCATTTTATTGGTTTCCTGAACTTCCCCTCTCTAAGAAAGCCACTCACTTTGTTCCAGGAAACTGGCTGTACTGTCCATTAGCTCCATCTCTCCCTGACCCCTTTCTCCACCCCAATTCCCAGTTTTCCTCTTCTTCCTTTTCTTTTAAATTAGATTAAAATGAACAGACTAATGAATTTAGATTAGGAATGGTAAACTCTGGAGTAGTGTGTGTGTATGTGTGTATATATATACTTTTAATTCAATATATAGTCTATGTATACTTTTTTTTAAAACTGAAAATGAAGCAAATATATAGTACTTAAGATATAAATATTTAAAGAGAGTTGAGAAAAAAATAATATTAAGATTAAATTAAATTTTCCATAAATTTCTTAAATAAATTGTTGTTCTTTAAATATTCTGGCCATATTCTTTGCTTTGCATTAGAATACCAACCAAAAAATAAATAATACTTCTTAATAAGCTCAGTGGATGTTATACACAACAGTGATATTTAGGGATGCCTAAAAATTGCCCTTTTGGATTACTAAATTCTGTATTAGATTGTTTTACAAGAGGTTGGTAACATTAGACTGAACCAAAACTAGGTTGATCTTTCTAAGAATAAATGCAAGTTGCAAGGTTTGCTTTGCTCAGCTCTTTCAAAAATAATAAAAATATGTAAATCTATTTGCATTGTAATTGCAGGAATAAAATTAGGTTCACCTTATAGATGCAAAAAAGAAGTGAAATGTATAAAATATTTTCATTTTAAATCTCAAGAATCCTGAGCTAAGTGAAGAAAAAGGTGAGGGAAACATACTTTAGACTTTGGGTAAAGTATAACAAAAAACAACGACATCTTAGAGAGCTTATCAGATTTCTTGAGCAGAAAGTCTTCTGAGGGCCTGGAGTGTAGACACTGACAGTGAAATAAGTGAGGGGCACATCTGAATCATATTTCAGAAGACACTTTCTTTGATTTGGGATGGGTGAATGTGGGAAGCAAAGCAACCAGGATGACTCCCAGGGTCGTTACTAAGAGATTCTTTGATAATACCTTTCACTGGTACAGGGAACCCAAAGAGAAAGAAAAATGTTAGCAGATGACAAATTGTATTTAGAATACGGTGAGATTGTGACGCATCAGGGGTGGCTACATCGACATGCCTTGTGGGTAGTTTGACATGGAGTACACATTGTTCAAAGAAGTGCATATATTTTATTAATAAAACTAATGGGAAGGGCAGATGTAACACTGTCTTTCATAATTTTGATTTGCTGAGTTGTAGCTTTTATTATTAATAATAGTTTTATTTCAAGTCAACTTAGTTCTCAAACCTCTGGCATCAGTAGGACTTATGTAGTCTCAAGACTGACTATTTTGTATTAATTGGTATGAAGCAAAATAAATATAGTAGACAAAGCAGAAGAGGGGAAGTTAGTGTACATACACCTATTAATATACATTTTCCCTGGTTAGTAAGCAAATGTAAACTCCAAATCACATATTATATTCACCAATTTAGCCAAGAGTTTCTAGATATAGAGTCAATGCTGGAGCATTGCTAGAAAACTGGCACATATATTTATTTCTAGTGACATTTACTTGTTACAATCTTTTGGACACAATTTAGCAATATGTAGCATAAGCCATAAAGATATCCATACTATTTGATTAATTCTACTTTCACAATTTATCCCTAAGAAATGATTCAAAATCAAAAGTAGTGTATGTACAAAATATCCAGTATAGTTCTAAAGTTGTCTAAATATCCTGAAGATTTAACAAATAATGTAATATCAGTAAAATGCAAGAGGATATGCCCATTACAAATTCATATGTAAGGAATAGAGGATGAAATTAAAAGATGCCCCATTAGACCTTGAATCTTAAAGGATTTTTCTTTTTACTCAGAACATTTTTAGTCAGTTGGAATTACATTTCCTTTTTCCTGGGACTAATTACACAGCTTGTTTTAAACTTAAATAATATTTGCATATTGGAATCATAAACATATTTTTCCAATATTTATAATACAAATTGAAGAAAATACTATTATTTTAAAACAATCTAATTATATCCAACAATGTAAATGTCAATAATAAAGCATACTAATGCTGTAATCTTTCATAACATAGGACTACTAGATTCTATCTAAATTTGACATGTCAGAAAATAGATTTAAATATATTATTTAAAATATTTGTGTTTATTAGAATGAACAATATTATTAATAATTATGTAACCAATGAAAATTGCAAGGGTAAAGAGAAAATGGAGAATAAAGAAATTGTTAAGCCCTGGCCAGTGTAGCTCAATTGGTTGAGCATTGTCCAGTGCACTGAAAGGTTGCCAGCTCTATTTCCGATCAGGGCACATGCCCAGGTTGTGTGTTCGGTCCCAGGTAGGGGTGCATGCAGGAGGCAACCAATTATTGTTTCTCTCACATTGATTTTTCTTTCTCTCTATCTCTCCTTTCCTCTCTCCCTCCCTCCCTCCCCTTCCTCTCTCTCTCAAATCAATAAAAACATTAACAAAAAAGAAATTATGTTAATGTCTGGCTGTGATAAATCAAGTATTAGAGTAAATTATATTTTAAATTATTATTGTGACCTCAAAAATAAATAAAAACATTAACAGTTAAGAGTGTTTAAATTTTGCCCGGGCCAGTTTGGTTCAGTGGTTAGACCATAGGGTCTTGGGTTTGATTCCCAGGCAAGGGCACGTACCTGGGTTGCAGGTTTGCTCTCTGCCCCAGTCGGGCATGTATGGGAGGCAACCAGTTGATGCTTGTCTCTAACATCAATGTTTTTTTCTCCCTTTCTCCCTTCCACTCTCTCTAAAAAAAAAGCAATGGAAAAAAATACCCTCTGATGAGGATTAACAACAACAACAAAAAGAGTATTTACATCTATAAGGGGAACCAGGTTGAGAAGAGAAGGATATTTTCACCATAAACTTGACCCATTGTAGCTCTCAGACTTAACCACTTTGATCCAAGTGCCACAAGAAAGATTAACTTATTTTTCTTATGTACTATACCCAAATTGCCTGAAAAGGTCTCTAGCCTAGCTTGGGAGTAGGGTCCACTCTCGCCCTCTGCAATCCATGAACTGTGACAGGGTGGTCAGATTGCACTACCCAGCTCCTCGGGCCATAATATGGGGCTGCAGTGGAGGAAGGTGAAGTTCCCAGGAAAGCATGGCTGTGTGAAGGGAGTTCTTAGGGGTGCTGGTTAGAAAGCATGGGTGTCTGCTACCGTCTGAAAGAGGAATGCATCCATCGAAAGATTCTTTATGTTCTTGGCCCTCTTACTAGCACTATTTATAGCCCGTTTCTTACAACTCATATCACCTCAACTTGCTTGAATGACTTAAAGTAATCTCACTTTTTAATATGCTCAATATGTTCCATTTATCTTTCTTCTCAATTCATCCTGCTTCTGGATCTCCCATTCACTCCTATTTCAAATTAAACCGGCTTCTTCTGCGGTGTTCCCTATATTAGAAATGCTACCATCATCCCGCCTTCCTTGCTCAGAACAGAGACCTGGGAGTTATTCTGGACTTTTTCCTTTTTCCTTAACCTACCTATGCAATAAATTGCTAGTTCTTAAATCTAGCTCTTATTATGAGTGTGGAAAGTATATAAGACTCTATTCCTTTTACCTAAAGCATTTCTTCTAGACTACTGCGTTATCTAGACTATCCTAAATTCCAAACTGATGCTGGCTAAAGTCAGCTGAAACCTACCTCAAACATCTTCATGGTTTCCCACTCAACATAAAACCAATGCTTAGCAGAGCCAGTCATCATATGCCATATTCAGCTTGCTCACTAAATTGTAGTTACACTATACTTTTTTTTCAGTTTCTAAAAAAAAGCATACACGTTCGCCCACCCCCACCCAGAGAGCTTTCTCCAGTCTCTGTCTCTCAAACAGTCCCCTGCCTGTCTGTGTCCTTGTCCTCTAGGTTTAACATAAAGGACCATTTCCTCAGGAAGGCACACTCTCTATCACATATAAAGGGTGTCCTTCGTGCTGTCCTCTTTCCTAGGTGCTCGTTGCTTCCCTGTATATCACTCACCCAAATTTGTAATTTTATACCTATTGGTCTCCATATTGGAAGCTTATTTTCCTTATGAACTGTAAGTAGTGTAACAGCAAGGGCAGCATTTTGTTCAGCCTCCCTGTGGGCCGGGAGCATTGGGTTTCACGTTCTTCACAGACCACCTCTGCCAGCCGCACAGACAACTGAGCTGTGTCTTCCTCAGGAGCTGGGCTCTCAGACGGCTCCCAGCGAACAATTAGCCAAACATTTTATAGAAGCAGCTCTATTTGTAAATAGAAAATATATAAAATACAACACATTTTAAACAAAATGCATTTTATTATATTTCTAATTACACAGAGAAAAAAGTGAAATCATAGCTTAATTTACATAGTTAAATAAACTATAATTACTGACAGACGAATTAATAAATTTTAGATACACATTAAATAGTTGTTGGAATCAATTAAGTCCAGCTTTAAATGTTGTTGCCTAACAGTTGTTTAAAAGATCAATAAAGACACCCAAAGGAACTAAGTAATTCTTCTCGTCACCTGTAAGGCCTTCAGATTCTCTGTTCTATTAGATTCTGCTGCTCAGAGAGAGAAATGGGATTTTATTTTATTTTTTACTTTTGCTTATGAGTGTGCTGAAGGAAATTTGAAGGATAATGCATTTTATGGCATTCAGAGTTTCTTGAGTTTGACAGTGAAGTTTGATCTGTGTGGACAATTTGTTCGGGGGAATTTGATTCACGACATGGTTGTTTTCTAGCTGATTGTCAACCTGTAATGCTGTGCTGACTTTGCAAGTCTGCAAGTGATCTTTCTCCTGTCTCCTTTATACTTGTATTTCCGTAATGCTGTCAGCAGCAGATTGCTGTTAATGAATGAAGGCCTTGATAAGCTGTCATACAGCTTATTGTAAGAATTTTTCTATTTATTAAAATTAAATCAATACAATAAAAGAAAATGCTTGCAATCCCCTAAAGTGTATTTTTTTCTTCAAAAAGGGAATCTCATTTTTAGTCATAATAATAAAGGGAGCAGGGTATAATATCCTGACCTTCCTGAATAAAAGTATCAAACAATAAAAGCTAGGGGAATCTTTGCTATACTTGCAAGGTGTCAATCTCAGTATAGTAGGTAGGTTTCTGTTTTTAGTAATACAGATTTTTTTTTTTAATATAGGAACAATTTTCAAGGTGGAATTAAGGTTCTGTGGTCGTATTGGTCAACACTATATAACTCTCTTAGAAATTCCTGATAACTATACTTAAACTCAGGTTTTTCCAAATTGATTGTGTGTATGTGTGTATTTTTGAGGTTTAAAAGGGACAATAAACAATATCCTCTTTGCCCTCCTAAATTCAGAACTAATTATAAAATAGAAGACTCAGAGGGATTTAATTATAATAGAATACTGTCCAAACCTGGATTGGATGGCAGCCATATCAGCTTCCAAGACATTCTCCCCTGAACTGCAGTGACCCACTAGAGTTGCTGACACAAGGGAAAATTGCATCCACTCCCACAGGGCAAGTCTGTGAGCTTATGTCTGGACAAGCTGAGATTTCAGGCTGTGGACAGGCTATGCCCGTAAAAAGCAGAGCGTGTTTGTTGACCCCAAGGTCACCTGCCAGTTTACAGATGAAGAGGAGCGAGTGAGAGGTAGGGAAAGAAACCAGAGGTGTACTTCTAACAGAAGTCCCCTCGTGAAAATATGGGACAGGGGGATGAAGGGTCCCCGACCAACAGAAAGTGTGTTTTATTGACCAGGATGTTGTTACCAGGTGAATGTTTGGGAGTTGATGTATCAAAAATTTATTTTGGGCCCTATTACCTATAGAAGACACTTCTCCATTCATTTTCTCCCTAATTACCTTTATTGGATATATCACTTCATTAATTTTTCACTCAGAACATAAAATTCACACAAGAGTGAGGATGGAGTACATAAGCTTTTTATTTTTAATATGCTTTTTATGAAAACAATTCTAATTTATCCGTGAAAATGTTTCTCCTTTGATGTGACAGCATCGTATCCTCAGACATGTTTGATTTGTACTTATTCTTCAGAGAGACTTTTGTCTCTGCGTTTTCCTCCTCCCTTTCTTCTGTTTGCTCCTCAGGCATTTGTACAGCCTAGAATTACTAGAATAACCTCACAGTGAATATATCATTCCCAGGATGCCCCTACTTATACCTTACTGATGGCCGAAATTGTCTGGACTTGTCATGTTGCCAATATTAAATTCCCTGTAGCAAAGGCTTCTGTAGTATCTCAGGTTCACCAGCTGGTCTCCGATGAATCCTCTCAAGCCCCATGCATCGTCTCTCACACACCTACTTCCTCATTTATTTTTTTTAAAGTATGGGTTGCCCGGCCAGTGTGGCTCAGTGGTTGAGCATCGACCCATGCACCAGGAGGTCGCAGGTTCAATTCCCAGTCAGGGCACATGCCCAGGTTGTGGGCCCGATCCCCAGGGCGGGGCATGCAGGAGGCAGCCAGTCAGTGTTCTCTCTCATTGATGTTTCATCTCTCTCTCTCTCTTAAAATCAATAAAAGAGTAAAAAATAAAAGTACGGAGCACCTAGAACATACCAAAAACTACATTAGGCAATGTGGAGTCCTTGTGGCTCTGAATAGACAGGATCCTTGTGAGAAACTTACAATGTAGCTAGGGCCGAGGACAGCAAATATAGGCGAACAGCCACATAAAAGAATTAATTGTCGGTTGAAATGAGACATTCAGTAAAAAATAAACAGAGAGAACCACCTGGAGATGGGACTCTAATTTAGAGAGGATAACTACCTCTTAATTTAAAGAACATTCCAGATTCAGGAAAGGACATGTTAAAAGTTTAAGTGCAAAAAATTTGTGTCCACTCAAGTAACTGAAAGAAGATGACTGATAGTCACCTTTGCAAGGGAAAGATTGGTATGAAACAGAATTAACATAATAAATAAGGCCCAGGAGAGGCAGGGACTGTACAATCATGGTAAAGGTTTACTTTTTTTTTTTTTTTTAAGTTTTCTTTATTGATTTTAGAGAGAGAGAGGAAGGGAGAGGGAGAGATAGAAACATCGATGAGAGAGAACATCGATTGGCCACCTCCTACATGCCCCCCACTGGGGATGGGGCCCACAACCTGGGCATGTGCCCTGACCGGGAATAGAACCGACGACGACCTCTTGGTGCATGGGTTGACGCTTAACCACTGAGCCACACCGGCTGGGCAAGATTTACTTTTTATTATATAGACTAGAACTGTTCAATAGAAATATAAAACAAGCAACAAATGCTGGTCATTTATATCATTAATTCAGATGCATTTTATTTATTTTAGCATATTCAAAATACTAACATTTAAGATGCAATACATATAAACTTATTCATGAAATATTTTATTAGTGTGTGTGGGTTTTTTTGTACGTCCATCGTCAAAATTCAGTGTGTATTTTACACTTACGCACATCTCCATTTGGACGAGCCACATTTCTGTGCTCATTCGCCACCTGTGGCTATTGGCTACCGCTTTGGAATGGGATATTATTAATAGGATTTACGCAGAAGAGTGATGTGATCCAAATCACATTTTCAGGTCACTCTGCTGTTTACTGATAAGATGGAGTATAGAAAGCATGGGTGAAAACTGGACACCAGTTTGGAAGTTGTATTGGTTTGTTTTGGCTGCTGTAAAAAAAAAAAAAAAAAAAAAAAAAAAAGCACAAATCACCTGACTTAAAACAACAAAAATGCCCTGCCTGGTTTGGCTCAGCGGTTAGAGCGTTTGGTCTGCAGACCAAAGAGCCACAGATTCAATTCCGGTCAAGGGAATGTACCTCGGTTACGGTTCGTCCCCAGCCCTGGTCGAGGTCGTGCAGGAGGCAACCGGTTGATGTGTCTCTCTCCCATCAATGGCTCTCGCTCTCTCTCTCTCTCTCTCTCTCTCTCTCCCTCTCTCCCTCCCACTCTATCTGAAGATAAATAGAAAAATGTCCTCGGGTGAGGATTAAAAAAAACCCCAAAAAACAAAAACAACAAAGATGTATGCTCTCAGTTCTGGAGCCTAGAACTCTGAAGTCCCAGGGGAAGGGTCCTCCATTGCCTCTTCCAGTGGCTGGTGGTTGCTGGCAATCCTTGTTGTTGTTTGGCTTTTAGATACATTTCTCTAATTTCTGCTTCTCTCTTCAGATGGCCTTCTCTTCTATATATCTGTGTGGCTGTGTCCAAATATCCCTCTTCTTATCATAATACCAGTTATATTGGATTTATGATTTATTCTAACCCAGCATAACCTCACCTTAACTTGATTACAGTTGCAGATCCTATTTCCTAATAAGGTCACATTGACAAGTTCTAGGTAGGTGAGAGTTTACGAGGGACACGATGCCACCGGTACGGAGGCTGCTGGAATCACATGGTGGTGGCTTGTGCCCACCCAGCACACATCTACCCTCTGCTCCCCTGCTCGCCCATAGGGAGTAGATGCAGGTGGTGACAGTACATGTAAAAGGAAGAAGGGGTGAGGAAATACATTGGAAATGTAATTAATAGAGATCTTGAATTGTCGAGAGGCCAAGCCCCAACAATATAGGTGATATTTCTCTCTTTTTTTAAAATGTAGTTTTCAGTATCTGTTGACATACAATATTATATTAGTTTCAGGTGTACAGCATAGTGATTAGACAGTTATATGCCTTACGAAGTGGTGGGTGGTATTTCTCAATCACCACTTCTCTCATGCTTTTCCTGATTAGTCACTAAATGCTTATTATTCTTAACCCAGGGAATTCATATCCCTAGCCTCTAACCCAGCTCAAAGACCTCTCCTTCATGTCCTTTATGAGGCCTTTCTTTATTAGCTTCTCCTTACTGAAAAGAGCATTAAACTACAAAAAATGGGTTAGTCTGTCATAAGCACTGAAGTAATCAAATATATGTGTTTAGTGATAGTTATATATAGTACAAGGTGCTTTTGGGGGGGGGGGCATTGCAGAAGCAGCCCAGTAATTTAAAAATTGAAATGGAAAGCATCATTTGATTCTTTTTGAGGGGGAAAAGTTCATATGTTTACATCTAGAATATTGCAGTACTTAAAAATAGGTATATTTTCAGTTTGTATAATCACGTATGAATAACACGTTCCATAAATTTAAACTGTGCTGTATAATGATACGTCCTCTTTTTTTCTTGGAAAACAACACCAAAAAATATCATGTCCAGTGCTGACTCAAAGTGTTGGGTTGTTGAGATTGTCAGGCACTTTCCCAGTTCGGGTTTCGTAAGTTTCGATGAAGATAAATATGTCATCCAGATGTTTGTTGTATTGATTTACTGACATTTCCTCCAGGGGAGATATTCAAGTGTATAGCTAATACTAATACTTCTTATTCAAATTCCAGTATCTGTTGCTGAAATTGAGTGAAGGGTGCATAGGGATTCCTTGGATGATTCTTCCTATTTTTTGTTTCATGTTAACAATTTTCCTTAACAGAAAGTAAGGGAATAATATTAATACATTTTAGTATCCAAGAAATGTTGTATTCTATGTGAGGAGGCTGGATTTGCTTGGTCACTGTTGTGCTTGTTTATAATTCTACTGATGTCTTTGGTGAGATGCCCTCATTAAGGTAGGTGAAGATACTGTGATCTCTGTACTATTACTGCCTTTTCATTCCTGAGCTCGTCCTTGGACTCGACAATGTTAAACAATCCCAATTATTTTCCCTTTGATTTTTTGCTTTTGTTTTTAAGTAATCTTTTACTATTGACATTGAAGTGCATAATAAGATGTGTTCTAATTCTTTTTGACCCACCAAATTTGTAGTTAAAACTTGACTCAGCACACTTTGTGAATGTTCTTGTGTTGAATTATATTACATTTTTTATTTTAAAAGTTAGCTTTTCACCCTGCCCGTGTGGCTCAGTGGTTGAGCATTGACCCATGCATCAAGAGGCCGCCGGTTCGATTCCTGGTCAGGGCACATGCCCAGGTTTTGGGCCAAATCCCCAGAGGGGGGCATGCAGGAGGCGGCCAATCGATGTTCTCTCTCATTTGTGTTTCTATCTGTCTCTCCTTCTCCCTTCCTCTCTCTCTAAAATCAATAAAGAAAAAAATAAATAAATAAAAGTTAGCTTTTCACTTCTTTCAGAGTGTGAGTCTTTTAATATTATTTTTCTTTCTATAAATTTAACCATTAGATTCATGATTTAGGATCTAATTTACAATTACACTATTTAAGTGATCTTTGTGTTCTTTTTACATTTTTAAGATATTCCTTGTTTCCTAATTCAAACCTACTTTTTGCAAAACTTTCTTTTGCATATTTTGGATAACAACGCAGATGATTTTTGTTTTTTCCCCTTCAAGGTACATATTCCTATGGTAGTATTGTAATCACTATTGCATACATTTCCTTTGTCAGATTCCTGTTAATTTTATTAATTAATAAGAGTACATTTTCTTTTATCATAGATTCTAAAGCTAAGTATTGCAAGTAGGCCCTCAAGTTCTATTGTTTTAAAGTTTATCTCCTTTTCATCTTATATGTGAATTTCAGCAAATTCTGTGTAGGTAATTAAAGTAATAGTTTAAGACAAAATGGAATTATATCTTGAGATTACTGAATATTTTCCTTTCAGCTTTGTTTACTACACTTAGTTGAACATGCATGAAGTGTTTACACTGTTGCCCTGGCTGGTTTTTGCTCAGTGGTTAGAGCATCGGCTCTCGGACCAAAGAGTCACAGGTTTGATTCCGGGCAAGGGCACGTACCTTGGTTGTGATTCGGTCCTGGCCCTGGTGGTGTGGGAGGCAACCAGTTGATGTGTCTATCTCACATCTATGTTTCTCTCTCTCTCTCTCCCTCTCCCTTTTCCTCCCTCCCTCCCACTCTATCTGAAGATAAGTGGGAAAAGAGCCTCTCATGAGGATTAAAAAAAAATTTTTTTACACTACTCGAGTAGGTGATAATAGATATTAATATCTAAAATAACAATAAATCATGTCAATTAATAAACTTAGAATTTTAAATGTTCATAATTGTTTTCATTAGGAGAGTATCTAACAATGTAAATAAATACAAATATATTCTAAAATAAGAATAAATCATTCTAACAGTATAAGCAGAATATATTTTTGTATTGCTCTGCTTAATTGATCATATCATTGCTATCAAAAGGATTTCACTCCTATTTTAGACACTATGTTTTATAATTATAAATGAGGGAGGGGAAAGGTGTGTTTTGTTAAGGATTAATATTGTCACTGTGTGGAGAGGAAAACTTAAAGACAATGAGATATTTTATCCAGGGTATAAATTTAATTATGAAATATATCTACCAGAAGTTGAGTTGTTTCAGTTCTCCCCTATGCCTCTGACAGAGGTTAGAAGGAATTATAATCTTTGCTTATATGAAATAATACCGAAAGACAGCTACATTCAATCACCTTGTAAATTAATTGGTGTCTAGAAAAATAAAGACCAATATACTCCAACCGTTTGTCTTCTCCACGCTGCTTCCTTTTCGTTGTCTTTCTGATATATAAGGTGAAATGAGCTATTCAAATAAGTTCTGTTGTAATTTTGTTAAAATTTCTTTTGGCTTTTATGTGTAAAGTAATATTTTAAAATTTAAGAAAACTCTAATATATATAATCATTTCTTACATAGAAATAAATGTTATCTGCAATTCCAGTATCCAGTAACAGCTATTTTTGTGGTATATTTTCTATTTGATTATCTATAATACTTTTTTTTTTGCTATAGTGTATTTTTTATTTTAAGTTTATTTTTTTATTGTTGGCCTTACAGATGTTCCTATATTTTTCCTCCACTTCCCCCCTCCACCCAGCCCTGTCCCCGCCTCAGGCCTTCACTACACTCTTGTCTATGTCTTTGGGCTATGCATATATGCATATAAATTCTTTAGTTAATCTCTTCCCCTCCTCTCCACTGCCCCTCTCCTCTGAGATCTGTCAATTTGTTTCATGCATCCATGTCTCTGGACCTATAGTGTTCATAAGTTTATTTTCTTCCTTAGATTCCACATATAAGTGAGTTCATGTGATATTTGTCTTTCTCTGACTGGCTTATTTCCCTTAGCATAATGGTCTCTATGTTGTCTGAAAGGGTAAGAGATCCTTCTCTTTTACAGCTACATAGTGTTCCATTGTGTAAATGTACCACAGCTTTTTAATCCACTCCTCTACTGATGGGCACTTGGGCTGTTTCCAGATCTTAGCTATTGTAAATAACTCTGCTATGAACATAGGGGTGCATATATTCTTTCTGATTGGTGTTTCAGGCTTCTTAGGATATATCCCCAGAAGTGAGATCACTGGGTCACAGGGCAGTTCCATTTTTAATTTTTGAGGAAACTACATACTGTTGTTCACAGTGGCTGCACCAATTTGCATTCCCACCGGCAGTGTACTACTCTTTTTATTATACATTAAATTTTTCAATCCATAAATCCCCATTTAACAGAAATGCAAGAGACCCATGGATAAGTAACTCCCAACATCTAGTCTTTATTTAATCTTCTAATTGTATGTTGTAGACATGTATTATAAACTGTTGTATATTTTCTTCCTACTATTGCACTAAATAAAATATATCATTCTTATTTATGTGCACCTAAGTTTATTGGAACCAGAATTTACTCTCCACATTTGAAATTGGTGTATAAGTGCATAGATAATAAATAATTAAAATATAACCTATTTGTTGTTGTGGAAATGCCTGCACAAGGAAATAGTCATGAATTTTGTTAGAAATGTTTATCTTTAAATTTTTTTTAAAATAACTATTCTTGATTTAGGTTTTGTTTATTTGCTTTGCTCTGATTAGAATATTGGTTAATGAAGCTGTTTGAGTATTTCATTTATCTTTACTTGGATTTTCTAAGTCTTAGAACTCACACCAGTGAGATGGGGTTTATCAATCCTTCCCCACTTCACGGTAGAAGCCCTTGCAAACGGAACTGTAAGCTGAAGCGTAATGAACTATCCATTCTTCCCTAAGGTCATGGTCTCCAATTCATATACAAATCTGTATATACCGACAGATTCATAACAAAACTTACTTTTCTGATACTTATGACTTCAACCTCTTTCAAAAGTATGTAAGCTTTTCTGAACAACCCCTCAATGATAGCAAATGTCAATGTTTTCTTTACCTTATACTACTTCTCCTTCTTCATTCCCCAACCCCAGTATAAGAGTGAACAGACAACTTGTTATGTCTCACTTTAATTTAGTTTGGAAAATAAAGACAAGGTTTTCACTTACCCTTTTCAAACCATTCATATCTTACCCCACTCACATTGCGTCTTCCCGAATTGTCTAATATCCGTCTCATTTTTGTCTGAATAGCAGTGCCAGAAATTCTGATAGGGAAGTCAGCAGGTATGAGACATTAATAGTATATAAAGTATTTTCTGTATTTCAAAAAGTCAAAATAAATGATGTTTACTTAAATTATGAAGTTACTTTGTTAAACAACTCAGAGAACATGCCGATCTCGGGCAGAGTTGAGGGGAACAGAGAGGGCTGTGGAGGGGAAGGCAGAGGAGGGGGAGGGAGGGAGAGGGGAGGATGAGTTGTGAGTAACCAGACCTCTTGGTGTGAGATCCTTGATGAGCAGCACTGTCCCTTCTTGGAAAAAGATGAATTAAATTATGTGTTTTTTGTTTTTGTTTTTCATTAAGATATTATACGATTATTTTATTAGGCATATCAAAGTAAACAAAACAAAAGAAGCTCTTCTTTAAGTTAAAGCAAAAGGAGAGTCTGATAGAATCACATGGACTTCTATGGAAACTCTCTCAAGTTAGATTTTCTGAACTGTGTTATTCTCATTGAAAATGATTGGTGATAGTAGTAAAAATTCAACACTGACATGTGATCATGACATGTGTCCCAGCTGTGCCAGGCACACAGTAGACACATTACATAATAACTAAATTTAAGTTCCCCTTCTGTTTTAAGTGAAACAGTTAGGACTGAGAAATGATTTTTATTAAGTTCAAAGAGGATTTACCATAAGTATTTCATTATTATCTCTACTGAAGGAGTTGTTTTTTTTTTTTTTTTTTTTCCTGTTTAAAATTTTTAATACATATCATTTTATAACTAGTTAGGGGAAGTAATGCATTTGAGATAAGAAATCTCTAACTTCCTTCATGCATTACTTCCCTTACCTAGTTATAGAGTGATTGGGTTAGTGTTGAGTCCCTTGAAGTAGAGATTCCTACATGTGCAACTACAGGAGAGAATTAAGAAGGGATAAAAAAAAAACCTAAATGGAATTCACTGGGTAGTATTATTTATTTAAAATGTTTTGGATTTTAAATGCAAATGCTCTGAAACAAGAGCAGTAAAATCCTATGACTTAGTTTATTAAAAAAACAACAACAACAGAAAAACGACTAACCAGAAACATAGCATAAGCATTTGGTCTTGGATGTCAACAAATCATGTCTCTCTACGATTCAACTGTTATTCTGGCTCAGTGGTTTTAATATTAAAAGAAAAGATGGCAAAGGTGGGGTAGTTATGACTTCAAAACTAAAGCTCTGAATATGTAAGCTGATACACAACGCCCCAACAGGGCAAAGTATGTACCCGGAGAATCATGAATTGTACACTAATCAAATGTTAATGAGTGGGATATTAGTATAGAAACAATGACTCACCACTATGCGTTTTTTGTTTGTTTTTATTCTACAGGATAAAGTAAAGCATTTACAGAAGGCTTTTGCTTCAAGAGTAGATAAATCCACACAGACTGAAGTTCTAAGCTATGATGTAAGTAGCTATATAACATCATTTCTCTCTTCTTTATTGGTATTCCAACTTCCATGGCTTATTTGCCTCTGCTGCTACTGTGTCCATGCATTGATTTAAAAGAATTTAGTGGTGTACCATTCATCTTTTGCTCTTAAATAATCCCCAAATACCCTCTGGAGCTGAAAAAGGTAATTACAGGCACTGACTAGCATAGCAGTGTTTTATTATTATTTTTTTAAACCAATATCTCTAATGCAGTCTTTTCAGTTAGTTAATTTGCAGACATGGGGATGATACATATTACAATCCTAGGCCAATTTATTTTTAAGAAAGCACTAATTTATTTATTAACAGTTTAATAAACTTTGCAGTCACCAATGCCAAGCACATCGTTTTTATAATCTGGCACATAAAAGGAAACACAACTTAGAGACATTTACAATAATATTTTAGCTCCTGGGCTTTAGGGCAGGCTGCAGAAAGTAATTTAATTGAAAGTTAACATTTTTTTCTTAGTGTGAAATACTTGTTGACTGTCAAAATAAGATTGTAAAACATGTTTGAATAGAAGATTGCTTCTAGTAACACTGGATGATTTTGGATAACTTTGATTCAAATACCAATTTTTTCTTGAATGCAGCTCTGAAATTTTCATTTTGATGAAAAAAATAGCAGAATTAACTATCTTGTAGGTAACATTTGTTAGAACTCTCTTCTATTTAAAAACATTTATTATAGAATTTTTAGCACTTCATGACAAGTATAAATAGAATAGAGATAATTTTAAGTTATTTTTTTATGAAGGTGTATAATGGTAAAATGTATGTTTATTTGCATTGTCCTCATTATATTAAACAACATAAATATGGATATTACTTTTGTGTTGCCTTGCAAACTATATTAATACATTTATTATAAAACTACTTATCTCTATTAGGAAATAAACCAAAGTTTTGAATTTCAGCCCAAATTGTTTTCCAATATTTATATGCAGTAGTTTTTAATTTAAAAACATCAAAAGCTATGCTTTTATTTTGAATTTTTGTTACATCTATTTTAATGTTTTCTAGAAACCTACATCTTCTAGATATCAATAGTGTGACTATAATACTTCTTGAATACCAATGTGATGTATTATTTACATGATAATGTTTCATATTTTAAGAAAGAAAGGATTTCTATTAAGTTCAAAGAGGATTTTCCATAAGTATTTCAATAGTATTCTCTTTTGGAGGAGTTCTTTTTTCCTGTTTAAAATTTTTTAATACATATTATTTTTATATGCATCCCTAAGATATAAATCTAGTATGTATTTTACCAATAATAACCTATATATTTTAAAACTTCAAGCCAGATCCCATTACATCTTATTACAATGTAACAAAATCACACAACACAGGAACAACACTTTAACTTAGAATTCTACTCCAGAGCCCTCAGTTTTTGAGTAAGTTGACTGAGTCCCAGAAAAGTAAAGTCACTTGTTCACTAACACGTGATCTTAGTAGAAGTAGTAAAAGTCTAGTGTTCTTTAAAAGCAATGTGTTCTTTAAAAACGTGAAAACACTTTTGAATTTGGACAAATATTCCATTTTACCCGCTATAAGGAAACTATGTTTGGGAGACTGAACTCTAAATGTCGAAAGGACTGAACATAAATGTAGAACGTAAGAGATCTGTAGCACTGTTAGGACTGATTGTGTGGAAGAGTTGCTAAGAAATGAATGGCACCTGGCAGGGTGGGGGGCTAACTAAACTGAAGTACTAGCAGCCTCTTATGTACTTGCCCATCTATGCCTCATAATTTTCTTGTTTCTACATACATTGTTTATATCAGTGCTACTTAGTTCTCTAACCATATAAACAAAAATTAAAATTAAAGCCACAGACATAGTTAATCCTTATTATTAAATCCTCATTGTCCCTAGATTTTTTTCATATCTGAGAGTGAGAGCTTAGTGTATTTTACTGGATTGAATTATGTTAAAGAATAATGATTTCTTGGTAGTGAGTCCCTCAAGGATCCCCTGGTACAAATGTCTGTGATTATTTTGGTAGTTGTTAACATAGAATAATAATCTTTTTAAAAGACTTCATGTTCACAATTGTTGGTGATATATTCTAAGATATAATCATCACAATCAGAAAATTAAGTACCAAATATATACATATAGAACTTTATGCCAGTAACTAGAGGTAACTGTAGTAATGAACTTTAGAGCATTTTGTATGGAAAAACCTGGGTAGGGAAAATTTTAAATAAGTTAGAAATAAGGAAATCATTTTAAAAGTGATGACATGTGTAACTATTTGGAATGTATGATTCATCAGTAGTGTAATTTTTCCATGACTAGGATATATTTTCTATGCTTTTCCATATCTATTTATAAATACTTTTTTACATTTTTATATGCAATAAGAATCATCTCTCTTTTAATTTATAACATTTTGCTTGCATTATTCCTCAGGAAATAGTTTGACATAATTTTTCACAAATATAATATACATACCTACATAGAACATTATATACCGCTTTATAATTTGCAATATAATATTTGTCAGAAAAAATAATGAAAAATCTTGTAGAAATTGTGCATGTTATGGATGATTCTTATACTCCCTTCTTCCTTCCTAAAGCTGCCAAATACTAGCTACAATTTTTCTTTATGGATCCTTACGAATCATGTTTCAGTGATATGAATGTTGGAATATAAGAGACTACAAGTATGCATTAGTATAATTTCCTTGGGAAGATACTGTTGCTACACATTTTGCTTCAGATAGGAAACAGAATCCCTATAAGACATTAATTATAGTGAAAACTATTAAAAGGCATTTCTAAAAACCCACTACAGTGAATAAATTCAAAGATTTGTACAATAATCTACGCTATCCTGTAAGAGGTTCATCAGGAGACTTGAAACTGATGTTAGTGTACAGTGTGCTCCGATTTGAAATGCACATGGCAAGACTTATTGAAAAATAAATTCAAGGCATCTCAGCAAAGGCCTGTAAACACAATAGTTCTTGTGATGAAGGAGATTGTTAAATAAATGATGAATGTGTCTTAAATAATCAATGCCAATTTAACCTCTTTCACCTTCCTCTGTCTGCACAGGCTTAGTTTATTGAAAGATCAAAGAATAATTTCTGAGGTGTCACTTCTGTTATTAAAACAGGGTAGAAGATGAATAGATGTAGTCAAGTAGCAATGTTGCCGATTGTAAGATTACATCAAGAGGTAGGGAAGATTTTTCTGATTACATCAACTATATAAATAGATGCTTCAACATGGTACATACGCTGTCTGTAAATATTTTATAGTCTGAACTACAACAAATAACATTTTGGTTAAAATCATTGAGAATGAATAACCAAATACTGCAGTGAAGATTTTATAGTCTGACACTGAGAAAATTCAGGTAATTTTATTAACTTGGCATCTTCATGGATAGCTTTTTTTTCTTTTTTCTTTTACTTCCTTTTGATGTTCTGCAGAAGATTTTCTTTGTAAATGTGGCTAATTGACTAAGAGTCCATATTCTTTTCAATTAGTGCCTGAACATAGAACAGTTACAGGGTCTCTAAGTAGCTCTTTTAGGCAAAAGTACTAACAGTTTAAACGGGTTCTTCTTTTCATTAGTGAATGTTTTACATTTACATTCAATAAGTGTTTACTAGTTTTGAACTTGCAATGTTTTGTTTATATTTTCTTTGAGTTTTACAGTTATTGGGTATATCATCAAATGTTAACTTACTAAGCACTGTTAGTCTAAATACCATGAGTGGTTCTCATTTGCCTCTTTAAAATGAACTGAACTGTGGCATCACCCATATTTTGTCTCAGTCATGTATGCATGAAGTATAAGTCAGTTTGGAAATGTATGCTCTAAACAGTGTGTTTTTCAAATATTTTAGCACATTTTCCAAAAGATGGGGTTTGCTTTATAAGTGCAGTTTTCTATCTATATGCTAGGAAAATAATAATACTGATATTCTGAATACACATTTTGAAAAACTGCTCAAAGCAGTTATCTGTGTATTCTCAATCTGTGCTCCTTTTCTTATATTTAATTTAGGAGTCCTCCTGGCACAGTTAGTAGTGTGCAGGGAGTTCTCGCTAACATGAAAATAGTTCATCATGTAAGTAATAAAAATTATTAGTTTCTACTGTAATTATTTTATTAGCTATTAGACAAAGCTATTTTCTGTTATGCTAATGTATGGTGTCAGCCTATGGCTTAAGCCCAATTCTAAGAGTTGAATGACTATCCGTTACGTTCTCATCTACCTGCTAATAAGCTGTAGTTTCCATTGGGATGCATTTGTTCTGTCATCTCCTTTCAATACTTCTGATCATGCATCAACATGCCCCAGTGAGTGCATCCCCCACAGGCTTGATTCATGTTTATTTATCTCACGTGTTTCTGTTTATTTTTACAAATTAAAAAATCAGGTTTAAAAACTGAATGATATATTTCAAGTTTTATTTTGAACTGCAGTTTTTCATATTACATTTAGGACAAGTTCAGACAAAAATATTGATTAAAAACAAGTGCAGGAAACATGACCGTTTGCCACAGGTGCTTGTTAACATTAGTGGAGAGTCACAGCTCCTCCAGTACTGACGTTCCCAGGGCATCACTCTGGAAAATCCTACATGCATTTATTCAACAAATATTACTAAGTGCCCCCAGAAGCCAGGCCTTGTTCTTTGTACTTGGGATGCATCCTTTAGTCAAACAACAAACACTTTTCTCATAGAGCTTGTGTTTTGTGAGAGGAGACTTACAATAAAAAATAAGTAAATTATTTAGGACACTAGAAGGTGCTAAGTGCCATGTAGAAAAGAAAAATAGCACCATGAATGTAGGAATGGGAGTCAGGACCTTGATCAGAAAGTTTAAACAAGATGGTCTGGGCAGGTCTGAGGATGAGATGTGAGATGTGACACATGAAGGTGATATGAAAACCACTTTTAGTCTGAAATTGTTTTTGATACGTGTGTCATGAAAACCATCAGTCAGTAGGAACAAATTGCTTTGTTTGCTGCAGCCCTAGGTAAGAAGAGTGGGCTTCATTTGCAGTGGTTCTCAACCTGTGGGTCGCGACCCCTTTGGGGGTCGAACGACCCTTCCACAGGGGTCACCTAAGACCATCGGAAAATACATATTTCTGATGGTCTCAGGAACCGAGACACCTCTCCTCTGTCCGTCTCCAGGTGGGTCCGCCCACATGCAGATATGCCCACATACAACATGAGGAACTGTATTAAAGGGTCCTGGCATTAGGAAGGTTGAGAACCACTGCTTTAGAGGCTGAACGGTATGGGGAAAAAAATGTGTTCAGTGCCACTAAATCCTAGACCCAGACCCAATGCACTAAGAGATTTACACCAGGAAGCACGAGCCACCTGAGGGAACAGCCATCAGGCCTCGCAGGCCTGCTCACTGGGGTAAGCCCTGTGAGGAGAGCTGGGCTGACTCACCCCCGTGGTGGAAATTACATTTGCTTTTCCTCTTTGTTGCATTCTACCCCCTTCTCTCTCGGTGTGTGCCCCTCTTCTCCTGCAGTCGAATTTATATACTTTAAATATATATTTAGTGTCAATGTAAGAAGCATCCACACCTGCAAGAATTATTGTGAGTTTATTTGAGCCAAACTGAGGACAGTTGCAGGGAAGCAAAACCTCAATGGATTGAGAAAATGCTCTAGAAAATGGCAGCTTTGCACCTTATTTTATGCATTGCAATCAAAAGAGGAGGCATAAGTAGGCTACATGAAATCCATTGGTGATAGATTAAGGAGGCAGGAGACAGCAAAGAGAGGACATCTCTGGGATTGATAAAAAGTAAATTGATAGACATACTTCTTTTACATGGGTAGGTACAAGACAGTTAATAGTCAGCAATTACCACCATAACAATGACAATGAGGGGTTCTGTGGTCTCTGCTCTGGTGAGGTGGTTGTGCATTGACAGGTCTGGAGCAAAGGAAATTATTTTTTATTCCAAAGGCATGTTATCAGGTATGTTATCCTAGATGCAAGAAGATAACAGGCTCAGTTAAGGTGAAGATTGACCCGTGGGCAAAAATACTGCCTTAGGGCATGACTGCCAACCATGAACTGCTTTTATTTTATTTTTTTTTTAATTTTATTTTAAAATACTATTCATTCATTATAATATCTTCCAATTCTTGCATGACCTGCTTTTAGTTAGGAAGTTTTAATTTCAGACCATCCTATGTGGTTACTTTAGGTCTTTGAGTTTATAAAGTCACCATGCAGGCCTCCCCTAAGCTTGTCATGTTTAATATGTGGTCCCTTTACGTCCACATTAGACTTCACTGTATATTAGCGCATCCCATTTATCAGAGGTGTGCCAGAAAACAAATATAGAAAGCACTCAATAATTACTTGGTGAAAAATAAACACATTCACTAAAAGGCTCTAATGTCACCTTTATGATACTAAAAATCTATAAAAAATCAGTATCTGTTATTTTACTTTATTCACAATAAAAGCTACGGAAGTGCATATTGCTATCCTACATTTTGTTTTGTATCTAACACATTTTGAAATGATTACCTTGTGCCTTTTAGAACAAAACACTCAATGCAGATCAGCTTAGACAACCAGTAAATTTAAAACCTAAGTGTGGACATGCAGTTGGCTTTACCGTATTGCATTGAATACTTCTTAGAAAATCCCAACTCTTTCTCTAGGAGCCAGATCATTTCTGGAATCCCTCCAGGTCTTTAATTCAAGTTTGACTACAAATAATTAAGTAACTGATAATTCTTTTGTTAAGAGAATTTGTGGTTAAAATCTTTATGGGAAGAAAAACAAGGCTAGGTGTTGACTATAAAAGCTCTTGTAATTATAAAAACATTCATTAAAATGAAACAGTAAAAGAGAAAACACAAAATATTTTGTACAGCTTAAATTATGTAGGGAAGGAAAAATCTTTCCCTCTACCCTTCTACGTTCTTGATTGAGCGCCCCCACCCCCAGTAAGAGACAAATTAATGGGAGAAAAACAGAAATTTTATAACATTTTACACATGGGAGATACCCAGGAAAACTGAATAACTCCCCAAATAACCTAAGCCACCACCTTAAAAAACATCTCCAACTAAAGACGAAAAAAAGATGTTGTGGGGAGATAGATCAGTATGGGAGGTTATCAGGAAAAGCATGATAAAAAAGGTTATGGTTGTAATGCAGATTAAAATGTTGTCTTCTCTATTGATGATGAAACCAAAGGTCAGTCAAGTCCAGAGCTCCTGCTACCTGTCACCACCCAGCCAAAAAGCAGAGACAGGTATTCAATTTTAAATGCGCATTTAATAATATCAGATGCCGGAAATCTGGGAAGGTGACATATAAAAATCCTAATATCCATCTTCTCCTTAAACTTGTTAGGAGTAAGCTTTTATAGGGGAATTGGGAAGGGAATATGGGTAAGGAGCACAAAGAGGGTTCTGGTGATGTGCAGTCCTGGAATCTGTGTCTCTGTGAGGGTCTTGGGTTTTGATGAATGCCTTCATTACTGGTTCCAAGAACAGGATGGTCAGCACTCTGAAACTGGTCAAAGGTTGACCTGGTGTGTATCATCCGAGTGCTTTTGAGACCTAATGGATCAGCCTTCACATTCCTGGTGGCCAGGCATGTAAGTTCAGGGCAGGGTTAAAAGTGTCTTTGTTCTTGCCTGGTCAACTGACAACCGCAACAAAATCTTAGCCTGAACATCAGGTGAAATATAACCTTATTTGATTAATTAATTATACATCCTGTTAATAGTAGGGCAGGAAAGGAAGAGAAGAGAGAAGAAAAAAATAAATAAAAATTGTATTTTTATTCTACCCTTGAATCCTAATCAATAAGAGTTTCCAGACATTAGTTACCCTATTCTTTCTGGTACTGAAAGGGAAACACCCTTAAACATGGGGATTTCTCTTATAAATATAAATATCTGTTACAAAAGGTAACTTTTACTCACTTTGTAAAGCTTATCCTGCATCTGCAGTTTCTTAAAAATAGCCAGCTTAAGATAATTTGTATGTCAAAGTGGCATATTTTGGGGTAACAAATTCTGTTTCCCATTCACTAGCTTATATCTTCTGCCACTAAAAGAACTGTTAATGATTTTAGGGGGAGGAAAGACATCAAAATATTAGATTATTAATGTGTTAATAAATTCAACCAAATAAATTTGAAGATCTACTTGACTTTATTAAGCAGTCCATGATTCTTGCATCATTCCATTTAACAACTAGAAAGACGGTGCAAGTGTTATTGATGGGGAGTGGTTCTCGTCCCCACCTGTGGCTCGTGGGAGTTGGCTTCTTGCGATATCCCAAGAAAAGGAATTTTCTGAGACTCTCGTGGGAGTATGTGATACTGTAGAAAGCTTTATTTCTGTGGAATTAGACCCCTGAGTGTCCCCCTAGTCCCATTTCCCTCTGTCCCGCCAGTGTCCAGAGTGTCCATTCCATGTTAAGACAGAGTCCTATCCAGCATCAGGCTAGCTTTGCTTGTGTTTCCTGCTGCAGTTCATCAGTCCATTGTGTGTGGGGTCTGCATGGCCACGTGGCCACGGGGCTGTGGAGGGAACATGGGCAGGAGTAAAGGCAAAGGAACCAGAGAGCTGAGAGAGGCCTCAAGCCAAGAGCCAATAGAGAGCAAACTCCTTTGTTGGGGGATTATGTATCCCCAAATTTTCGTGGACTTGCAGTGGCTCCACCCATTCTGGCCATTGATCTCTGTTCCCAGGTTTGACTGACAGGCATCTTCCCTAGTTACCCCAATTTTCCTGCACATGGGTCTATCTCCCCTTTATTGTACTCCTTCACCCAGTGATCTGTAGGGGATGGGCTGGTGGTTCCCTGGGTAGAGCAAAGTTGTAGCGTTGGTGCAGCTGCCCAGATGACATGTCTATAAGGTCTGGCTTTCCCTTTGCCCCTTTCCTATTATTAATAACTAGCTAATTATAATGGTATCGCAAGAGGTTTTACAAGTGGAAGGACTTTTTAAAATTATTTTTAGACCAGGGCACCATCTTTTGGGAGAAAGGGAAAGCAAGGGGTATTATCATGCAGATTGGCTCTTCTTACTTAGGGGGATGGAGAAGGACCACATGACAGATTACCTAATTTATGTTGACCAGAAAATTTCAAACTGAGTGATTATGTTTCTGGGAGAGGTTGAAACAGCAGTTAGGTGAGGTATTAAATCTAGGTTTGTTTATCATGGGCTTTAGCACAAGTGATGCCATTTTGGGTCTGTGGTGTTCTATAACCAGTATTTCAAAATGAGATGTAAAGTGTTTTCTTAATGAATAACTATAAAGAGCTAAAGGGAAAAAAAAGTTTTTTGTAAATGTTTGCCTTCATACCAAACAGGTGATGGAATGGGCATGTTCACAATATTTCATTACAGAAAGTTTATAAAAGTGAGCCACATGTAACATTAACCTCATGCTCTATAAAGTAAGAATACCAGGAAGTGATACTTTTATGTGATACCTCATTGTTAAGATGATAATTAGTATTTTAAATTTATGAAGCTGAATTACTCTAGAGCAGTGGTTCTCAACCTTCCTAATGCCGCGACCCTTTAATACAGTTCTTCATGTTGTGGTGACCCCCAACCATAAAATTATTTTCGTTGCTGCTTCATAACTGTAATTTTGTTTCCCAATGGTCTTAGGCGACCCCTGTGAAAGGGTCATTTGACCCTCAAAGGGGTCATGACCCACAGGTTGAGAACCACTGCTCTAGAGAAAATTTATGCCAAAGAGAGTGTAATTTGCAATTCAGAATACTTTAAGATTCAGTTATTTACATATCAGAATTACTTCATATTTGCCATTATTTTAACCATTTTGTGCTTATAAATGAATTTATAAATTTAGATTTAATTAATCAGATTAAAGGAAAATTTATTTAAGGTGTAATCTAATATAGAGTAATATTCAGAAAGAATAGTATTCCAAACAGGTTTATCATTTTCTTGCATTGCAAGCGTATAACCTAATAATTGATTAATTGTTCATTTTTTTAAGCCTAAGATAAGACAAATGTAGAACTGGAAATATAATTTTTTTAGCTTTTCAAATTTTAATCACTCAGAAGTCTTTTTTAATTTATGGGAAGGTTGCTACAAATCCTAATTGAGTGTGAAAGGATTAACTTCTTCTTTGAGGAAACATCCGTAATCACTCACTCTTAGACCTTAAGCAATATAAAACCAACAGGAACTTAACAAAAATCATAAAAAGGTACAAAATTACTTGTTTTGAGTATGTTATTTTCTACTCTTCTAAAAGTTTTTTTCCTCCATCTTGATTTTTAGTGTGTTAAACACAAACATGAATCATTATCTAGAAATATATTACGCGTACATAAACATATGTATATTTACTTATATTTTTGGCATGGAGTAATCTCTAGACTACATTAATAAGTGAAACAATCAGGATGTGAAGCAGTTATGTAGTATTTCATTTTTGTAATATTTTATATATGTACAGATAATAGAAAAAAAATCAGAATAATAAAAAAAGTTTACCTATAGGGGAAGCAAGAGAGAAGTATAGAATAGTGCAGAAGAGATGACAATAAATTGAAAATTTTTGAGCATGTATTTTAATATTGTTTTCATGAGAAAAAGTAAACTAAAAGGTTAAAATCTACTTGAAATAGATAAACTTAATTGTGCATCAAAATGAGATCATAACCACAGGGAAAATACATTTTTAAAGTAGTTTGGAACCCTTTCTCTTGTTGTATATCTTTAGCTGGCTATTGTCTAAAAACAAAGAAAACTGCAAAAAAAAAAAAAAAAAAAAGAAAATCTAAAACTTGATTCAGTAGTAAAATTATATTGCTACTGTAATAATAATTTTGTAGCTATTTATGTATGGTGCAAGATTCAACTAATAATTCAGTCAAATTTTACTAGTACCCAAAGTATTTTAGGATGAGAGAAAAGAAATATAACTATGAAAAAATACCTTATATAATATTCAAATAGAAACAATATGAACTCATAATTTACTAAAAAATATATTTTAGCTCTATCCACTGAAAGAGTATAAAGCAATAGTCAGAAAAAATCTAACCTGAAATGATTCAAGCTTATAGGTCTGACTTTCAGTATATAGTAAACACAGGAGGTAGATGGATATGTAAAACAATTCCACGAGTCAACAACCAGACAAATCCCAAATGAGCAGTAATTTGAGACAACGGACATGCACCCCTAAAAAATAAAATGTCATTAAAAAATGAGGAATGACGTGGCTGGTGTGGCTCAGTTGATTGGGCATCATCCCCGGGCACCAAAAGGTTGGATTCCCCATCAGGGCACATGCCCAGGATGCAGGCTCCATCCCCAGCAGGGGGTGTGCAGGAGGCAGCCGATTCATGTTCCACTTTCACATCAATGTTTCTCCTTCTCTCTCTCCCATCCTCTCTCTCTAAAAAGCAATAAAAACATTAAAAAAAAATAAAAAGTTGGGGGATTATCATTAGTAAAGAGACAAAAGAGATATAATGACAAATGCAGTGTGTGTGTGTGTGTGTGTGTGTGTGTAGGAAGAGAAAAGAAACAAACAAAAAAAAACAACTACGGCAATTCTTAATTATAACTTTAGGTGATAACCTATTCAGGTGTTAATGGTACCAGTTTTTGTATTTTTTGGCATGCTTACAAGTTTTCCCAGTAATATTAGAAGCAAGGTTTACATAGCATTTAAATGCATGTGGTGATGGTGCAGCGCTCAGTCGTGGGTTGGGCAGTTTAGCAATCACGTGTACGAAGGATATTGAAGGAAATTTGAATAAGGCAGCTATTCGAGAACATGAAAATGTATCAACATGGAAAGATAGAAGTCATTGATGGGGGGAAAAGGCAGCAAGTATAGTCACTTAAAAGGACACAATGTAGCCCTGGCCAGTGTGGCTCAGCAGTAAGAGCATCGCCCGGGACTGAGGGGTCCTGGGTTCGGTTCCCACTAAGGGCACATATGTCGCTTGCAGTTCGTCCCCGCCCCGGTTGGGGTTGTGCGAGTGACAACCAATCGATGTCTCTCTCTCTCTCTCTCTTTCTTTCTCTCTCTCTCTCTCTCTCTCTCTTCCTCCCCCTCTCCCTCCAGCTCTATCTGAAAGTTAATGTAAAAAATATCCTCAGGTGAGAACTAAAAAAAAAACAAAAAAAACCACAATGTATTGTATGTGGTCTCATTTTGGTAAGAAAATGTGAACATGAATAAATAAAAGTTGATGGGATTTCCTCTGGTTGTTAGGGATATGGAATTTTATATCCTTGTTTCTGCTTATCTCTTTTTCTCACATTTTGTAATGAATATATGTACCTATATAATAATGGTTGTGATATTTCAGTGTAGAAATATATTATTTTAAGAAGCAAACTCCCCAGCACTGCCATAAAGATATGAAATTATATTTATACATTGTATTTAATTTCAAGTACTACTTTTATACAAAATAATTTGAAAAATTTTGAGGAAACAAAGTTAAGATACTTTTATTCTGAAATAGAATTATTAAAAAGTGAATATTCAATATTGAAGTTTTTTTTCTAATTTGATAATACATTGAATGCATTATATTTTAAAGCCCAGGACAATCTAATTGTAACTGATTTTCTTAGTTTACAATATTCCCAGAGTGGTTAATCATACAAGAGAATTGTATTTTTCAAATTATTGTTGTCTCTCCAGAGTTGTCACGGGGAACCATTTATTCTCATTAGTTGAGCTTTAATATTTCTTTGTAGTTGTCTCTGTTCTACTAGCTAAACATTAGCAAAATAGTGGGGCTTTTGTAAAACCTCGCTGTATGACAAATCCTAGAATATTATAAACTTTTATGGAAAGAGAAATGTTAGTATTACAAATTTTAGTGACATTTGTGTCTCTGAACGTCTTCAAGCTCTTATATTTCCCCCTTCATTTTACTGACATTTTCTAAAATATTAAAAGGCAGTAAAAACACTACCTAGGGATTTTGGACAAAAGCACATTTTGTAGAGCATTAAAAGCAGCAACCCACAACAGGACATGCTTGGCTAGGAGGTCAGGATTTCCTGGAAAGGCTAACAAGTCATAGGCCCTGCTTTCTAGTGTAAAGTGGGCTAGCTAAAGCTGAGTTGGAGGATTGTGGTTGGTGTATGTTAGGTTTCCTAAATAGTGAGGTGTTTCCGTAATTGTGCGTTGACTTAGATTTAGATTTGTAAGGCGGCTTAGGCCACTGGGGCAACCTCCATTTCATGGGTCCTGATGCAAAAATGTCCTTTATTAATTGCCCCCTTCTGATCAATGCTGTCAGTTGTACTGAGAGTTGTACTTAGAATACTGGTCAAAATGTAAGGTACTAGTGCCATTCTGAACTACCACTTTCTGTTGATGTTGGGGTCAGGTTGTTTCTCAGATTGTTAGGATATTGATGTCTCTGTCCCCGAGCTGACCATTTTCTTCATCCCTCTTTTGGCATTCTAGGCAAAGGGAGATTATTGTCTGTTGCCAGCGCTGCATGCATGCATTTAAAGCCTTTGAGAGAACACAGTGCACCAGGAAAACTATTAGAGAACTATACACAGGATAGTCCCTTACATTTGGAGGGCACTCTGAACCCACAGTCCCCACGATCCAAACCAACTAGGATCAAATTGATCAAAGAAAGACTCCATTGAAGGAGTTGCTTTCTTAAGCCAAATGGCTTGTTCTGTGATCTTCTGTAGCTGAATCTCAACTTTCCCCAAAGTGTTCATCTAAGTGCAGCAAATGGTGTTGGCCAGAGAACAGACACCTCTTTCCTCAGCTAAAAGATAATCAGGGGCGATCCTACTATCAAGAACAACTTGACTAAGAGAGTCCAGGGATTTTTGGGAGGCAGCTTTTGCTTTAGCAGTAGGTTCTGCAGTATCTTCAAGAATTAGGGAGAGGGTCCTGATCATAGCCTCATTTGCACTTACAGCCTACCTAGCCAGGGGAGTAGGGATCTGCCAAAGGAAGTGAATCTTGAATCATGAATGCCTCTTGGTAATTCCTGTTTGGCTCAATAATACAAATTGAGGAGCTTGGCCACTGAGAAGTCTCAGTTTGATTGTGGAATGTTAAGAGTACGGTTCCATAATGCAAATGACACTCCCTGGTTAAGCATCAGCCATCTGAGCATTCATAGATAGACCCGAGAAGAATATTTTTCCTTAAAACAGCTACGAAAAAAGCCCTTCTGGGGAACAAACTGCTCCTATTAAAGTAGTGTTGTTATTCATGGATTCACTGCCTGGGAATTTTTCATTTGTCCAGATGAGCATGGATCGCATTTGGGAAGATAATTTTGTTCTAAAATATAAACACTTAACTGTGCAAGAAGGTGCTTATAGAAAAATGTGCAGTTCTGGGCCAGGAGCAGTTTGTATGTAGAGAATCATAAGAACGTGGTGGTGAGGAGGTTTTTAAAGGTATTTCTGCCTGAGCTTGCACAGTTATGACAAGACAGGTTACCACAAGGCCCAGGGTGTTCTGACTATAAAAGTCAGACTTGGTAAGTCACTTCTAGGGGAGTTGATTGCAGTTTATGGTGACATTGGGAATGGAGGAAAAATTGGTCAGAGGGAGGACCTGGGTGTATTTATCATCATGGACAGATCAGTTATTGATGACAAATCCTGTAGTCTGAAAGGATATCCCCATCAGCAGTGTCCTGGGAGAGGTATGGATGACAGCCCTATCCTTCCAGGCCAGTGCCAGTGTAAAGGTAAGAAGGAGGAAAAGGAAGAGTTTTATGTTTGAGGTTCAAGTATGAAGTCTTGGCTTGCCATCTTGGTTGGACATAGTCTACTTGAGACAAAGGCTAGTAGCGGGAATGCCAGTCCAGCAATCGGGTCATGCCCTCTTCATATGAGGGATGTGGAGCCAGGGTCCCATGCCCTGAAGCCTGGCTGCTGTGTTGGTGATGAGGAGCACTTGATAGAGTCCCTACTGGAGGTACAAAGGCAGATTATGTTTTTGATATCTCTTCCATGAGACCCGAGTTCCAGGTTGCGAGGAAGGAAGTTAATGGAATCTGGGTTTGGAACGGCTTCCTCCACATACCTTGGTGTAATACATGAGAGACTTGCAATATTGTATCATTTCAGGATAAATGAGAGACATGTCAATATGAGGTTGGACCATAAGGGACATGAGTCTCCCTGTGAAAATTGCATAAGGAGTTAATTTGTGATTTCCATTTGGTGTGCTCCCAACAGTAAATAGGGCTAAAGGTACATTTTTAGGCCATGGGAGTTCTGTGGATTCTGAAAACTTTGACAGTTCAAGTCTGAGCATGCCTTTGGGTCTTTCAACTTTTTTCTGATGATTGAGGATGGGTGGGACCATGGCAATGCCACCTGGTGTGTAGACTCTTATTGAGGGCCTGTACAGTTCGTCCAGTGAAATAAGTCCTTTAGTCACTGGAAATTTCTCTAGGTATATCTCAAGTTGAGATAACATGTTCTAAAGGGTTCTTGTTGTTGCTGCTGGTTTTTTGTTTTTGTTTTTTGGCAACAGAAAAGGCATTGATCTTTCTACATAGGAAGACTTCAACCCATCTAAACAATAAGCAAACAATAACTGATCTGTATTGAAAAACCTTGTGCCAGAGCAATTGAAAGACATCCAGTTGCAAATGTTCAAATGCTTTCTTCAGGGTCGGAATTATTCCCCCTGAAACATGGATGGTTTACCAGGATTATGAGTTTGACAGGTCTTGCAACAATTAAATAGTTGCAGCAATTTCCCACCAGTATCATCCTTTAATCTGCATTATTTTTTTTTCTGTTCTTTGGTGTGACATGGGATGTAATGTATGGAGTAGGGACACGTTGACAGACTCTGGGAGAACCAGGTGGCCTTCCTGACTCTGCAGAGCTTGGAGGTCTCATTGAATTTATAACCTTTGGCTTTCCAGAACTGTTGTTCCCCTGCAGGCAAAGTAGTTTGTTGTGAAATGATGACCTGTGATGTGAGAAGTTGAGTTAAAAAAGTAATAGGCCTTTGGACCATGCAGTGTATTTCATCAACCTCGGGATGCAGCGGCTTTGGCATGAAAATCTGCCAATACATTTCCTGGTACTTGGACTTAGTTCCTTTAGTGCGAGTCTCAATCTTAATTATATTAAATTTTAGAAGGAAGTAGAATGGCAGAGAGAAGTTCTTCTACTTGTACCTATTTTTAATAGTAGTGTCGCTTGAAATTAGAAAATCTCTATTTTCATAGCATTCCAAAATCGCATACTGCACCAAAGGTGTAGTGGCTATCTTTGTCAGTGTTACCTGGTTTTTCTTTAATGGTTATGTATGCTCTGGTCAAGGCAAATAATTTTGCCTGTTATGCTAAATTACATTGTGGAAGAGGTCTTCATTCAATGAACTCATATTCAGCAGCGGCTGCATAACCATCTTAATATTTTCCCTGCTTCTTTTTGGTATAGGACCTGTCCACATATAGAATTAAATCTGGGTTATATGCTGTAAATCTAGACATAGGTAACTAATTGGAAAATATGTCTCAGTCACATCCTTCTCCCTTACCTGATAAGGGAAATAAAGTAGCAGGATTAGGATTTTAAGATGTACGTTAGATGAAGAT
The DNA here is from genome assembly GCA_030848825.1 of Tadarida brasiliensis. NCBI lineage: Eukaryota > Metazoa > Chordata > Mammalia > Chiroptera > Molossidae > Tadarida > Tadarida brasiliensis. The sequence goes on from CM061257.1 coordinate 66,288,913, forward strand.
AAAAGCAGGTCATAAGTAAAGAGAAGAGTCTACTTGAGGAAAGATGTTGAGTTGGAGCTGAGTTTAGAAGCCTCTGAACAGCATAAGGTGTTTGGAGATAAACATAATTTCCTCAGGTCACATATACTGAGGCTTGTACTAATTTAGCTCAGCTGTGACCTCTGTAAACCAGTTTGTGTAAGCTGTAGCTAGTGAGTTTAACTTTTTTTTAAAATTGTTTACTAAACATCTATTCACTGGTACATTTATACATAGAAAGCAAAGCCATGCAGGACACTATAAAATGCAATAGATCTCATTCTTTCTCCTTAGTCTTGAGTTAAAACTCCTAAAGGCTGATTCTCCTTTCATGAGGAATAAGGTATTATAAAAGACCGGTGCAGTGCTGGGGGATTTGGGAGGGCTGTTTTAAGGTCAATAAATGCTTGTTCATGCCGGTCTTCCCATGGTAAGAGCTCTGGAGTGGAGGTTTCGGTGTTCCATAGAAAGGGGAAGCTGCCAAGAAAAAATTAAGAACCCAAAGCCAGCAATATTCCACCTGGCCCAAAGGCCCTCTAAGATTTTTTTTTTTAATTTTGATTTCAGAAAGTTTTATATCAATTACATACACTTTGGAAAGAGTGAAATCTCCTGAATGCTTAAGTTATGTCCTAAACCGTGAACAACCTGTTTGCAAAACTCGTTTTTCCTTTGAGGCCCTGTGACCTTTGTTTGCCAACTGTTGGAGTGAATACAGGGTGGGGCAAAGGTGATTTTACAATTATTTGTATGGAAAATAATACAGTAAGTAATCAGTGATAATATAAGAATAAGCTCTGTTTTTCGCTTACTCACAACTGTAAATCTGCTTTTACCTCACCCTGTATATTAAGTCTAATTTAGAGGCTTCCTGAATGGGAGAACATAGCATCAGATCATCACATATTATAAAAAGTAGGATGCCTGCGGGAATTATAGGGTGCTTAGATGCTGATAGAGGGCTGGGAAAAATAGGTGGGAGCTTCCGTAAATCCCCGAGACATTGCAGTCTAAGTGTATTGCTGGTTGTTCATTTAAAAGCAAAGAAATATTGTCTACTCTGGACCATAGGGATGCTAAAAAGATTTGAAAAGTTTGCCACTGTAAATCATTTAGGATTTGTAGGGACCTGTGATCATAACGTGTTTGGATTAGGATTTGACAGTGGGGGTGAGCCCTTGCATAGCATCTCGTTTCAATGGATAGTGAGTCAATTTAGGCAAAGGTTTGGTAGATTCTGTTTGGACTTTTATGGGTTCAGCCCTCTTGATTCTTCACTGTTAATGAAGTTGCCAGAAAGACTAGGGAGCTTCAGTTAACTCTAGAGTCTCATAGGGCGACTCATCTTCAACATCATCCTTAGCAAATTGTCGGGCACATAATAATTCCGATTCAGGTTGTCAGGGGATTCGAGGGTTATTTCTCCCCTGGGAGTGAAATGTGTGCCCTTGTAATTTAGATAAAAGATCTTGGCTGGTTAAATTCAAAGGGCTTGAATTACAAAGTCGGAAAGTGTAATTGTAGGAGACGGGTCCTAGGGTCAGTCATCTGGGCTGGTTTTGACGGATAGTCTCTTTGTGTCTTATTGGAAACCCTCACTATTTTATACTGTGTTTCACTTGGAGGGGTGGTTGCTTTCAAAAGGTGGAACTCAACATAGGTAGGGTCACTCCTGTATCTGCTAAAGCTGCATCTGTTTCTCCATTTATTTTTATTTGAATTTCACTGTGTTTATTTAGAGGGACTAGAGAAAGCAGTTTTGTGCATTTCCCTAGGGGCCCTGTCACTGAGGTCGCTTTGGAAGTATGGAAGATAGGTCCAGCATATGTTGCTCTGGGGACAGTTTCTTTTCCACTGTCCTGTCTGTTCAGAGATGTGACATGGGCCTGGGGGCCAGGATTGTTTAGGTCGGGTCCCTTGAAGTTTAAAATGATAAGGTGGCTTGTTTGTTGGCTGAGGCCCTTGGAGCTCCGTGGTCATGGGTCTGGTGGGTTTTCTTTCCTAATACTAAAGTACAGTCAAAATATTCAGCCAGAATACAAACGTCATCAGTATTCATGATTTCTCCGTCTGGTCTATTGTGTCAATCGTACCGGAGAGATCTAGGAAGAGACCACTCATAAAAAGGTACTTGAGGGCAGATTGATTTGGGGAAGTGGTTTCAGCAAAACCTGAGTATCTCAGAAATAAAGATTTGAATCTAGTTTTAGAATCTGTTGACTCATCTTTGTTTTTCTGTTTGTTGTTTGTTTACAAGATTGAACAAGAGTCCAATTTATTCTTAGTGGAAATACCCTGGGAACAGCCCTTAAAAAATCTTGAGCCATTTTATGGGCTCATCTAGCCTCTCTGGCCATGGCTTGAGCTTCTGATCGAAGTTCCTCTTTGGGTTTCATTTCGCCTGCCTCTCTAACCAGTGTAGGGGCCCACCAGAATGTTTATCATTTGAGATGGATCAGGGAGTCCTGGCTCATAAGCGTTCATCAGGATTCTAAATTCCATGGTAAGTTTTTTGAGGATTCTCCTTTGGTTCGGGGCTTTTACTATAACTCAGCGTTCAGCCTTGGACCATGGTGTACAAGTGAAAGTGGTTTAATTTGGGGTATAAATTTAGGGCATCCTTGTCTTTATTAGGATTTTCTGTTGGCTGAGTTAAAAAGGGAATCGAGTGATGAGATCTTCAGAATGGAAAGGGAGCTCCAATCATGACTTAAGCATCTCAGGGTAGTTAGGAAGAAGGAAGGGAGAGGACCGGGTACAGTCGAGATTAGAGTCAATGAGTGGATTGTCTTTTCTGATTTTTTTAGATTTCTATTGTTTTAACGGTGTAGTGGCTTTTTGCCATGAATCTTTAAGTGACACAATTTTTTATTCAGAAGCTTACACATCAGCATAGCTATCAAAGAAAGTAGCCCGTTCTTTTTGTTTATTGTTTGAAACTCTACTTTCAAGGCTCTTTCTAAGTATATAACTTTTTCTAGATTATAAGAGCCTCTAAATTGCCACTGTAATTCTAAATTATCTTTGGTTATTTCTTGCCAATGTTTTAGGAATAGACAGTTGTTTGCTCCTAATTTCTTTAGCATAAAAAGGGCAGGAGTCCTCTTTAGATTGAGAAGTGGCCATGCGTTTTTCTTGTTGAAATTATCTTTTCTAATAATAAGCAAATTTCCTGTTTCTGGCTGCCTGTGTGTAATTCCCAATACCTATAAATCTTACTGTAGAAATCTGGAGTCTCAAATCCTCCTTTTCAACCTGTGAAAAATCTGTAGTCTCTCAAACCCTGATTTTCTAGCGGGAAGGATCAGAACCAACAACATCATGGAAGAGCTCAGAATGCAAAATAAATGGAGCTTGATCTGAGAGAAGCTTATGGCAGATCCTGGAGGGGCAGCGAACCTGGCGGGCTCTGTGGGTACCTCCCTCTGCGTCTGGGAGCCAGCCTCGGAACCGTCAGCAGGTTTCTTCAGATTCCATCCTTGTCGCCAATCTGTCAAATGACAAAAGTTTATAATTTAGTAATGAGTTTGATGTCCTTTATTCAAGGGGAGTAACTGTGAATTGGGGAGCACAGTGCCTCACAAGCAGTGGGGCCTTCTTCCCGAGAGGTTTGGGGCAAGAGCGAGTTTTATGGAGCATTGGAAGCAGCATCACAAAAGGGAGCATTATTGACTACGAGGGCAGAGATTGCCTGGTAAGGCTGCCAGGGCCTGTGTGCTAGGGGAGGGTGAGCTAGCTAAAGCTGAGTTGGAGGATTGTGATTGGGTATGTTCGATTTCCTAAACTATGAGGCATTTCCCACAAGCTTGGGCTGCCTTAAGTTTAGATTTGTGATGTGGGTCAGGCCACTGGGACAACCTCCATTTTGTGGAAAGCAGAATTCCACGTTTCTAAAATATATAAAATATAAAAATATATTTCCTCTGTCTTTGCACATTTATTCAACTAGCATTTGGGGAACAGATACTGAACATTGGGCTTCTTTTAAATCTTTGTCTTAATGATTCTGCAGACTTTTTTTAATAAACATGTTCCATTGGCAAATACATATTGCATTTATATATAATGTACAGTAGCTCTGTGGTTACTTTTGTCATGAGATATTTCACTGTTTCCATGTAGAGAGTCATTTTTTAAAAAATTAAGCATATTCCAGGCACTGGGATTGTAGCAGTGAGAGAGAGACAAGTTCCCTTTCTTCATAAACTTCATATTCTAGTGGATGAAGACACACAATAAAGTAGAAATGATAGAACTACACAAGAGAATTTCACACTGATAAGGTTCATGGTGGAAATAAGCAGAAAGATGAAATTAAGAGATGAATCAGGTGAAGAGGAGATCTTATACCTAGAAAAGACTCATCAGGGAAGACCGTCTGAGGATGTTGCCCTGGAGCAGTAACTGGAGTGATGGGACAACTGTTAACAAAACTGGAGCAAGGATCTTGGCAGGGGAAATCATATTATGAAGAATAGTTGCCTTCCAATACTGCTTGCTGCTTTAGGACTGCTTTACACTGGTTTTGATCCTTTCTTCCTACTTACAGGCTCTACACATTCTAATCTATATAGTAGCAAAATTAAATATGCAAAAAAAAAGCAAAAAAAAAAAAACCACACAGCTTACATTGTGTTATATTTAAAACTCTTTCTCTCTTAATGGCTCATCAGGCTTAAATGATAAAATTCTCATTCCTCAAACAAGCATCCATAGCAGCTAAAATTAGACCCTTCCCTGTTTATGCAATTTTAGCTCCTACTGTTCCTAAACATAAACCTTTTATCCCACTTAAACTGCTCCAACATAAATTGCTATGTCTTGTCTCTGCTGTTATAGTTTTGGTTTGTTTGTTTGTTGTTTTTAACCATTGCATCTGGAATGACCCTCCCCTATAATATATCTCTCTTTTGGGGCTAAGCTCCAATCCCATATCTTTGATTTGAGCACCCAGACTGGGAGTGATCTCTCATATCACAGAACTTCTTCAGAAGTTATCAGTCCTGTATAACCTACTATCTTGTAGTTGTCAGTACTACATAGAATCAGTTCTCTCTCTCTCTCCCTGCCAACTCTCTAGGCCTGCCAGGGGCTGTCGCAGTGCAATGAACTACAAGCAGACACTGCTTGGAGTGAGGGGGAGCATTGCAAGGGAGCAAATGCTCCAGGTCTCTGGATGCAGCCCAATTTATTTGCAAAGTGGTTCCCTAGGTTACATGGTGTTTTAAGTAATTAAGTCCTCAAGATTGTTTCTCTGCTGACCTTACAGCCAAGCACAGCATAATTCCTGTTTCAGCTGTCTCTCGTTTTCAGCGGAGATACATAACAAATACATTCACGCTTGGGCGATAAGCCCATTGGGCGCTTTCAGGGCAGAGTTCCAGCCCATCATGCATACCTTATCTATTCACATGTATACTCTGATCCTTGGCTGGCCAGGCCATGAGAATGCATACCTCAAGGTTACAGTTTGTTCATCCACCAAACCCCCAACCCTACATCCTACATCTCTCTCTCTCTCTCTCTCTCTGTATATATATATTCACATTCACATATACATATAATATATGTGTGTGTGTGTGTGTGTGTACACATATCCTATATATTCACATATAACCTATCATCTTGTAGTAGGGCTCATCTTTTATATATTTATATCTCTCCAACTAAATTCTACCTTTCTTGGGGGCAGGTACCATATTCTGTACTTCTTGGACTTTATATTTCTTTTTATCCATATTATCTGAACAATGGAGTATTTTGTAAGATAAAAGACTTTTAAGTATTTTTGTTTCCTGTCACTTAAAACTGCAATAAAGTATAGAAATTTAAAAGTAATAATGTAATTGCTGCAGATTGACAAAATTCTGTCGGAGCTTTGTGTTTAGGACCTTAGGTTGCCACTAAATATGGTTCACAACAATATCAGGAGAGCCATGTGACACTCATGCATTACTTAATTATTTAATTTTTCTGAAGTTTTTTACTTGAAGAATATAAAGATTAAAGGGTTGAGTAAAACTGTTATTTTTAATTCCACTTTACAAAACCAAGGAAATAATAAAATTTAGTCCATTGATCTTCCCTTTTCATATTGTGTTTAATAGTAAAGTATCTTTAGTTGGAAATTGGGAACCTGTAAGCATTACTGATATAAAAATTTTTAGTAAATTTTAATAGCAATTTTGACTTTGAAAATCATAAATAGAACAGTTTTATGTTGGTCTGTGTTTTTTTTTATTTAAGTGTTTAAGCATTTTATGTGTTCATATTAAATTTCATTTCATTCTGTTTTATTAATTTGATATCATTCATTTATTTATTTTTGTTTTCTTCTTTTCAAGGCCCTGTGGAATCCTACATGCACTGAAGGTTTATTTAAACCAGTACATATTTCAACCTAGGTTAAATCATTATTTGACCATAAGGACTGTATCACGCATCGGTGACATATTAAATGTTGAATATAATCAATTTTCCATTATTCCATATGTTAGCTATATCTCAGAGTATGTAAGACAGAAATGCTTCCATTCCAAATATATCACACATTTTGCTTTTGTACAGAATTGCATAAAATATTGAGGAAAGTTATAACTAACATATTCCTACCTTATTGTACTTTTAAAAAGAAAACAGACTTTTATTTTAAACTTTATCTCTATGTGCAACTATTCTAGAATGTAACATTCCACTTGGCAGTACATATTTTTTGTTCCAATTTCTCATCCATATCATTTGTCTCTGTGGTTTTTGTCTTCATTTAATTTCACCACATATTCTATGTACATTGGGTAAGTTTGGAAACAGTGCTTCTAGTTTCTCCCATCCTAGTGGGACAGTTTCTACTGAAAAACTAAGTTATCTCTAATTTTTTTCTTGCATTGAGATAAAAAGATTAAAGCAGGATGTCTTCAAATGGAATAATGAAGAATCTTATTCTGACTATAGAAGGTCAAAAACTGTATCACTAAACAAGTGAAGAAAGTTTATTGGATAGGGAGCTTATATGGTGGGAAATTTCTTGAATGTGTCAGAAATGAAAGCCTATCTCCTGGACTTGGCATCGCCACTTGATTTTGGTTTGTCCCTTATAAATTGACTTTCTATTATAATTCACTTTAATTATCAAATAGCTAGGAAGCAACAAGGTACTCTTTGTTGTTGTTTTTTTATCCTCACCCGAGGACATTTTTGCATTTATCTTCAGATAGAGCGGGAGGGAGGGAGGGGAGGGAGAGAGAGAAACATGGATGTGAGAGAGACATATCGACTGGTTGCCACCCACATGACCCCAACCGGGGCGGGGGACCAACCACAACCAAGGTACGTGCCCTTAGCGGGAACCAAACCCGGGACTCTCTGGTCCACGGGCAGACACTCCAACCACTGAGGCAAACCGGCCAGGGTGCAACAAGGTACTCTTAAAGGTTGTAGTTTATTGCAAGGATAAGTGATGAGCCCAGAGAATGGCTCACTGTTGTAGGCAGGCTGCAGGGAAACAAAACAGCCAGAGTGAAGGGGAAGAAAGCAGATTGCACTGAGTTCTCTGTTTTGCAGAGAAGCAATGAAATAATCATGGTTAATGGTGGTAACATTCAGAATTATGTTATAAAAATCTCTTAAATTATTTGAATTATTATGTAACATATAATATGCATGATCAGAGGCTGGGTTTAAACCATGGTATTAAAATAAAACTATAAATATATTTATTTACATGAAAACACTATGTCTCCTTGTTGACTTTGCCACTTAAAGCATCCTTTTATGATTCAAGATACAAAAACCTCTGTTCTCTAACAGTTTTCTAGAGTTTATTCTTGTATCCTATTTGTATCTCTTTCTTTTTATTGTATCATTTTGTATTTGAAACTTTTAAATGTAGATAATGTAAGAAACTCCATCACCTACAATAAAGCATGTCCTTGATAAAGATTTTTATCAACTTGAATGGTCAATATCATTTTGAAGAAGAAGAAATGATTCAATTAAAGATATTTTGACTAGGATGCAAAGGAAAAACAATTTTGTATTAGCAACTAGCTTAAGTCAATAAAGAAAAGTACTTTTTGCCTTAAAAGCAATGTAGCAGAAGCTGTCTATACAGACTGAAAAAAAAAGACACTTATCCTAAAAGGTACAATTTCATGATTTCTCTTTAACATCAGTAAGACGTTTCAGTGCTGCTTACTCGGAAACCTTTTTTTCCTCATTTTATTTATTTATATTTTCCTGGAACTTGGGCATCCATCAGTGAACATGTAATTTACAGGTTAATTTTACTTTTTTTAAATATGTTTTTTATTGATTTGTTAGAGAGAGAGGAAGGGAGAGGGAGAGAAAGATAGAAACATTAATGTGAGAAACATTGATAAGCTGCCTCCTGCACACCCCCTACTAGGGATCAATCCCGCAACCCCCACATGTGCCCTGACCGGGACTCAACGGGGAACCTCTTAGTCCATGGGACGACACTGTATCCACTGAGCCACACTGGCTGGGCAGGTTAATTTTACTTTAATGGAGAAATACATTCAGATTTTCTCACAATGTTTATTATATAAAATGTCTATTTATAAAATGTTTTGTATTTATTTGATTACATTAAAAGTGAATTAAAAATGGGTGAACATGGGGGTGGTGGTGTAGTTAGAAAAATGTGTAGGAACCATTGTAATTACTGTACTATATCCCAGGGTACAGTAAAACCAAGGTTGATAATTATTCCCCAAAGAAGAGGTATCAAAGTGCATCTGACTGTTGCAAATGGTGTGACATTAGTATTACTTGATAAAAGGAAACATTATGCTTTATTATTATGCCTGCACGTTTATCTAAAATACTCAGACAGTCACTAACTAAAAATAAGAGGTGGACAAGCCTGATTATATTCATTTTCCAAATAAGAATAGTGGAATTTGAAGGTCAAATGTCAGGATTTTGTTTTGTTTTCCTGATTTCAGAATGCTGGTGGATTGCATGATTGCTAAACTCATACAAGTTATACATGTATTACATATGCAAACATATAAATAATTGTATTCACTATGTGTGTCATATATTATTAAAAATTGAATTTTTCTAAAATCTGCATTGTGGACCAGAGAATTGTGATGATGAAGATTTACTCTGTTAATTTCTGTCTAAGATGTATAATATATGAACTAAGGAAATAATTTTATGATAGAATTGTTTATTTAAATATAGAGAAGTACTTAGAAGGAAAACCATGCATTTTGCTAGATATTTTCAGTTATTAACTCATATCTAATCTATATTTTAAATAATTCTGAAAGTTTAATATGTAGTGCCCTGAAATATATGTTAAATGTTTTTATGTATCATATTTTGAAATATAAGCAACTAATCCTTCTTGGTTAGATTTATGACATATTGTTGTTTTAAAAGTTTTTAAAAAACTTGTTTCCATGTGTGTCATAATAAAAATCACATGTATCATATGTACATAATAACATTTATTTTAAAGGTATTAAAAAATCTTTTAAAACAACTATATGTCATAGATCTATTTACAGTCACTAAGATCTGGAAACAGCCCAAGTGTCCATCAATAGATGAGTGGATGAAAAAGCTGTGGTACATTTACACAATGGAATACTATGCAGCTGTAAGAAAGAAAGATCTCTTACCCTTTGAGACGACATGGAGGGACCTGGAGAACATTATGCTAAGCGAAATAAGCCAGTCAGAGAAAGACAAATACCACATGATCTCACTTATTTGTGGAATATAATGAACAAAATAAGCTGATGAACAAAATAGACCCAGAGACAGAAAGGAGTATAGTTCAGACTGACAAACCTCAGAAGAGGGGCGCGGGAGGGATGGATGAGATAAACCACAGAACTTATATGCATGTATGTGTAAACAGTGGACATAGACAACAGTGCTAGGGGTGTGGGGGGTGAAATAGGGAGGAGGGTGTCTGGGGGGGGAGAAGAAATATCTGTAACAAAAATAAATTAATAAAAATTGGAAAATAAAATAATATAATTTTGCATAATTACCTAAATTTGATATTGTTTTAAATAATATCTATTAAGAAAAAAAAATGCACTTGTTTTTCCACATTTAACTTGCTGCTAGAGGGAGGAATGTCCAAATTTAACAAAGGGATGCTTTTAATGTTGTTGTGTTTTATGCCTTTTTGTCCTTATAGGGCTCTAAATATTGTTCCAGTAATATTAATTTTTATGTATAATTACATTTTCTAAAGTCTCTGTCTTGCTTGTTGTTTTTTTTTTTGGTAATAGTAATAACCATTATGATATGCTAGAACCCTTTAAACAATCTGTAACAGTATCATATATTTTTAAACATACCAATTTTATTTGACATATATAGATGAAAGATTTCTACATGTCAAGGACAGATTGACATATGTATCCTCCATTGACAAAAAACACTGATATTCTTGACATTAATAAGCATTAAGAACTGTTAGATTGTCCTATACCTTCCAAGTGATGTCTGTTGAATATCTGAATTTGCATAATACATTTATACCATTGATTGCAATAGAGGAGAGAGAATAAGGTAGGCTGTGAAATGGGGGTGGGGGGGTGGGGATTAATGTAATCATCTGTCTTATTTTTACCCCAAATCAAACATTGAATATATCCATTACTTCTATTTTCTGAATGCTTTATTCTGATTTTCTGTTGTCCTGTTTTAATGCTGTATCTTGATGTACATACAGGAGTTTTATGACCAAAAGGCTCAAATAATAATAAAATATTTTTTAGTGACTGTTTTCAACATCTGAAAGCTATTCATTGCATCCTTAATTTATAAACATTATGTTCAGATTACACACACGTGTATGAAATGAGGAAAACCCTCATTTTAAAGTTATGGTTTTTTAAAAGGAACTTGATAAGGAGGAAGAAGTTTGTAAGTAACAAGCATTGCTAGGGAAGAAAGGGAAAGAGCTTCCTGATTTCTGGGAAGAATGATGCCAAATGAATGCTAAGTGAATTCTGATGGAGAAAATCAAGTATTGAGGCAAGGGTAAAATCATTGTTACCATGCTTCCCTCTAAAGTTTAGTTTTTTTTTTCTTTCTAAGTTTTTAATAAAAAAAAAATATGTACATATAAGACTCAAGAAATGAAGGAAGTGTGCCTGGACCCCTTGTGGAAGAATAGTCAATAGCTTAAACTTTGATGAATAATCTTGCAGGCTTACATACTAATATATTTTGAATATAATAATCAAGGAAAGTGAATAAATGTATTGCCTTTTTCTTACTTAGACTCTTCATAGACATTTCTTCATAAGGCTGGCAGGATTTCTAACCTGGAAAAAGGTTTACTTGTACTTTTTTTTTTCCCCCCCACTAAGAATAGCAGAGTGAACTTGAAAGAACAGGTAACTTCATTTGGCAATAAATATGCTACACAGATTTTAATTTTATTCATATAATGGTGGGTATATGTTTTAAGAAATTATTGTGTTAATGGAGATTTATAGTTTCATTTCTATTAGTACAATTTTTATACAGTTTTGTTTTATGATTTCTGTTTTTGGATATCTCTATCATCTGACTGCTATTTGGGTGTAGCCACATGAATTTTAAGAATGGTTTCCTGAAAATCAATGACTAGTCTTTTGAAAACTACCTTTTACACTTCAGTAATGCAAATACACTATAAGTAAAATTGTATATGCATAAACAACATACTATTATTTTTGTTTTTCTAATGTTTTATTATAATGTAATCTTAAAAAAACAAAAACAAAAACAAACCCTTCTGCTTTTGGCATTAATTTGATTTAAATAGTAAAAAAGCATCTAGTAGCAAAATGTCATATATACATTGGAAATTTATTGTTGGTTTTTAATGAAAAAAAGAATATTCAGTATGTGATGAGCTAACACAAATGATCAGATTGTCAAATCCGACTCACACAAATCATAGATCTTACCCTAATACCAAGCTTTACTAATTTTTCAAAGTTCTGGCAGTCAAGCTCAGATGAAGGAGGGACAGGTTGCAGTGTTGAGGGCTGCTCTTCTAGCTCTTTTACCCTCACTGAACATCTGTTTTCTGACCCAGAGTCATAAATCATATCTCCAAGTGAGGTTTTGTGGGTTGCCTCACACAGGAGGAGGAATGTTTCATCCAGGAAACACTTCAATTTGATATCCAATCAGTGTGGCATTTTTCAGGGAGCCAGGCTCATAAATCCACAGATTGTAAGTGCATTGAGTCAAATCAGTCCTTATCCAGGGACTTGCTAGTAAAATTTCCATCGATGAGGACTCTTCTTTAAGCAAATATCATTAGTTTATTTTCCTGGAGATCCAGTTTTCATGTCGATATGATTAGACGAGGTTTACCTTCCTTCTTTTCTTTGTCCTGGAGAAGTCAGTTACTTGAACTCCTCCCCACCTGCTTCATTTCACCATTCATTCTGTGAATGATAGTCTATTAGAATGGAATGGGAAACATAATGTCTGACTTTTCATTTTTCTTTCATTGTAAATGATGCTGTGTAAGAAAAAGCTTATCTGACCCGAGATTGTAGTTATTTTTTTCTCTCCTCTGTGTTTCAAATCTTTGAAAACAGAATTTGAGACCAGATATAGAATATTGCTTTTCTTGGAGATTCTTTATGTTTCCTTTTAAAATATTTTTCACTTAAGGCAAACTTTCAGAAATTGCAGTTTTTGAAGGTCAAGAATGTTCTGAGTCAATTGGGGAAAGATTTTCTGCATGTATACTATAATATAATACATTGGAGAAAAGCCAGTTATTTAAATGTTATCTTTTTTAAAGAAGGAAATTGATAATATTTAAAACTATATAATATTTAAAATTATAAATATTAGTTGTGTTCCCATTTGCTATTTATACAGAATTACTCCTACTTGGGAAACAATTCATTCAGCTAATTGGAATAGAGTATATTCTTTCTTTATTTTCTTCTTTCAATTATACTACATGCACTGTTGTATATTTTATTTAATGTAAAATGCCTGGTCATAAGATATTTTAGACATAGGTTTATGTATGTAAAATCTCTGTTCTTTGCTATTTCATTTTTTCTACTTGGGTATGTATCAGATGTGCAGTAGAAGAATTCCATAAAACACATACAAGGAAAGCTGATTGTGCAGTCTGATTTACCTCTTCTGCTCTTCTACAGACTGTTATTTCTACCCTCTAGTCTCAGTGTCTTTCCTCATGTCAGTCCCCTAATTTACAAGCCATTTCTTCTCTTAGCTTGTTCATATGAAGAAGAAACCAGTTTCATGTTCCCTGCTCCACCCCGAACATATTCCCTGGCTTCTCCAGGACAAGAAAGAGTGACAGATTGCATAATAAGTCTTAAATTTTCACCTAGATCCTGGCCGGTGCGGCTCAGTGGTTGAGCATCGACCCATGCACCAAGAGGTTGCCGGTTCAATTCCTGGTCAGGGTACATGCCCAGGCTGTGGGCCCGATCCCCAGTGGGGGGCATGTGGGAGGCGGCCAATCGATGTTCTCTCTCATTGATGTTTCTATCTCTCTCTCCTTCTCCCTTCCTCTTTCTCTAAAAAAAATCAATAAAGAAAAAAAAATTTTAATTTTCACCCAGAAGTGGCACATAACACTTCTACTCCCATTTCATTGGTCAAATAAAGTAAGTCAAATGGTTACAGCTATCACACGCCAAGGAGTCAGGGAGGAACCAACCAACCCTATGCCCGGAAGTAGAAAAAGCACAAAAAATGAGCAAATGGCACCAATAGCTACAATTGTATCACTTTTTATCTCTAAATTAACCTGGTTTTAACTAAAATGTGAAAAATCATTATGTGGTAAATATGCTGATATAAAAATCTTTTCATTCCATCACAATTTTTCAGAAAAAAACTAATTTAATTTTTTTTATAGTAGAAGTAAAATTTACGGGTCACTTGCTTTGTGCCAGACACTGTTCCAAGAGCTTTGGAGGTATGATCTAATTTAATTCTCACAAATTACATGAGCATATTGCTCAAAGTCAAACAGCTGGTACATGGCAGAGCCAGGACTTTTTAAAAAAATTTATTATTAAAAATTTTTTAATTACAGTTGTACAATATTATATTAGTTGCAGATGTATAATATAATGATTAGACATTTATAACGTATGAAGTGATCATCCCAGTAAGTCTAGGACACATCCAACACCATGCATAGTTATTACAGTATTATTGACTCTGTACCCTTTGTTGTACTATATATCCCAGGGCTGTTTTTATAACTGGTAATTTGCACTTCTTAATCCCTTCACCTTTTTCATGGATACCCCAACCCTTCTCCCATCTGGTAATCATCAATTTATTCTCTATATTTATGGGTTTGTTTCTGTTTTGTTTTTTAGAATCCATATAAGTGAAATCATATGGTATTTGTCTTTTTCTGTCTGACTTATTTTACTTAGTATAATACCCTCCAGGTTTATCTATGATGTCACAAATGGCAAGATTTCAATTTTTTAATGGCTGAGTAACATTCCATTGTATATGTATATACACCACATTACCTTTTAAATTCATCTATCAAAGGATACTTATGTTGCTTCCATATATTGGCTATTGTAAATAATGCTGCAAAGAATATATGGGTGCACATATCTTTTTGAATTGATGTTTTTTGTGGTTTTTTTTGGATAAATTCCCCGAACCAATAACTAGGTTCTATTTTTAATTTTTTCAGGAACCTCCATACTGTTTTTCACATGGCTGCACCAATTTGCAATCCCACCAACAGTACATGAGGGTTCCTTATTTTCCCACATCCTTGCCATCACTTGTTTGTTGATTTAATGACAATAGCCGTGCTCACAGGTGTGAAGTGATAGCTCACTGGTTTTAATTTGTATATCCCTCATAATTAGTGATGCTGAGCATCTTTTCATATGTCTTTTGGCCATCTATATGTCGTCTTTAGAGAACTGTCTATTTAGGTTGTCCACATTTTAATCAGATTATGTTATTTGTTTTGTTTTTTTGGTGTTGAGTTGTATGAGTTCTTTATATATTTTTGGATATTAACCCTTATCGGATGTATCACTGGTGAATATCTTCTCCCATTCGGTAGGTTCTCTTTTCTTTTTGTGATGGTTTCCTTTCCTACGCACTTATTAGTTTGATGTAGTTCCATTTATTTATTTTTCTTTTGTTCCTATTGTCCTAGGAGACACATTTAAATATATATATATATATTGTTGCCTGCCTGGTGTGGCCCAGTGGATTGAGCATTGCCCCATGGACTCAGAGGTCCCAGTTCGATCCTTGGTCAGGGCACATGCCCAGGTTGTGGACTCTATTCCCAGTAAGGGGCATGCAAGAGGAGCCCATTGATGTTGCTCTCTCACATCGATGTTTCTTTCTATTTTCTTCTCTCTCTAAAAAAATCAATAAAACATAGTTAAAATATATATTCCTAAGAGTGATATCAAAGTATTTACTGTCTATATATTCTCAAGGAGATTTATGGTTTCAGATTTCACATTTAAGATTTAATCCATTTTGATTATTTTTTATTTTTAAATTTTTATTAGTTTATTTTTGTTACAGATGTTTCTCCTTTTCCCCCATTGACACCCTCCTCCCCATTCCCCCCCACCCATCCCCAGCTTTGTTGTCTATGTCCATTGGTTATGCATACATGCATATAAGTTCTGTGGTTTATCCCCCCCCCCCAACCCCCTAACCTGAGGTTTGTCAGTCTGTACCCTATCTCTATGTCTCTGGGTCTATTTTGTTTATCAGTTTGTTTAGTGCATTATATTCCACAAATAAATGAGATCATGTGATATTTGTCTTTCTCTGCTTGGCTTATTTCACTTAGAATAATACTCTCCAGGTCCCTCCATGTCATTTCAAAGGATAAGAACTCTTTCTTTCTTATAGCTGCTTAGTATTCCATTGTGTATATGTACCACAGCTTTTTTATCCACTCATCTACTGATGGACACTTGGGCTGTTTCCAGATCTTAGCTATTGTAAATAGTGCTGCTGTGAACATAGGGGTACATATTTTCTTTCTGATTGGTGTTTCAGGCTTCTTAGGATATATTCCTAGAAGTGGGGTCACTGGATCAAATGTCAGTTCAATTTTTAATTTTTTGAGGAAACACCACACTGTTTTCCATAGTGGCTGCACCAGTCGGCATTCCCACCAGCAGTGTACTAGAGTCCCCTTTTCTCCACACCCTCGCCAGCACTTGTTGTTTGATGATTTGTTGATGGCGGCCATTCTGACAGGTGTGACGTGACATCTCATTGTTGTTTTAATTTGCATTTCTCTGATGATTAGTGAC
The DNA here is from genome assembly GCA_030848825.1 of Tadarida brasiliensis. NCBI lineage: Eukaryota > Metazoa > Chordata > Mammalia > Chiroptera > Molossidae > Tadarida > Tadarida brasiliensis. The sequence goes on from CM061257.1 coordinate 66,305,253, forward strand.
ATTGAACATTTTTTCATATGTCTCTTAGCCATTTGTATGTCCTGTTTGGAGAGGTGTCTCTTTAGGTCCTCTGCCCATTTTTTAATTAGGTTATTTGTCTTCCTTTTGTTGAATTGTATGAGTACTCTATATATTTTTGAAATTAACCCCTTATCTGATGTATCATTGGCAATTATGGTCTCCCATATACAATTGGCCTTCGTTTATTGCAGTTAATCAGTTCCACACTCTACCGCGATAAATGAATTTCCGCGAAGTAGGATTCTTTATTTTTATACAGTTATCCCTCGCCACTTTGCACTTCGACCTTCGCGGCTTCACTCTATCGCAGTTTTTTTAAAATTACTATACTATACTATACTATACTATACTATACTATACTATACTATACTATACTATACTATACTATACTATACTATTTGAAAAAAACACGATAGAGTGAAGCCGCAAAGGTCAAAGCATGAAGTGGCGAGGGACGACTGTAGTGGGTTCCCTTTCCATTTTGATGGTTGTTTCTTTTGCTGTGCAGAAGCTTTTTAGTTTGTTGTAGTCCCATGTGTTTATTTTTTCCTTTGTTTCTCTTGCCTTAGGTATTGTATCAGTGAAAATTCTGCTGCTTATGATGTCTGAAATTTTGTTGCCTACATTTTCTTCCAGAATTTTTATGGATTCACAAGTCACATTTAAGTCTTTTATCCCTTTTGAGTTTATTCTTCTGTATGGTGTAAGTTGGTGGTCTAGCTTCATTTTTTTGCATGTAGCTGTCCAATTTTCCCACCACCATTTATTGAAGAGGCTATCTTGACTCCACTGTATGCTCTTGCCACCTTTGTCAACTATTAATTAAGCATATTGTCTTGGGTCGATTTCTGGGTTCTCTGTTATCTTCCATTGATCTATATGCCTGTTCTTGTGCCAGTACCAGGCTGTTTTGATTACAGTGGCTTTGTAGTATAACCTGATATCTAGTATTGTGATCCCTCCTACTTTGTTCTTCTTTTTAAAGATTGCTATGGCTATTCGGGGCCTTTTTTGGTTCCATATAAACTTTTGGAGTATTTGTTCCAGTTCTCTGAAGTATGTCGTTGGTATTTTGATGGGGATTGCATTGAATCTATAGATTGCTTTGGGTAGAATGGACAGTTTGATTATGTTAATTCTTCCAATCCATGAACATGGTATATGCTTCCGCTTTTTTATATGTTCCTCTATTTCTTTTTTCAATGACCTATAGTTTTCTGTGAAGAGGTCCTTTACTTCTTTGGTTAAGTTTATTCCTAGGTATCTTAATTTTTTTGCCGCAATGGTAAATGGGATTGTTTTTTTAGTTTCTCTTTCTGTGAGTTCATCATTGGTGTATAAGAATGCCATCGATTTCTTGATGTTAATTTTATATCCTGCTACCTTGCTGAATTCGTTTATTAAATCTACTAGATTTTTGATGGAGTCTTTAGGGTTTTCTATGTACAATATCGTGTCATCTGAAAATAATGACAGTTTCACCTCCTCTTTTCCAATTTGGATCCTTTTTATTTTTTCTTCATGTCTGATTGCTGTGGCTAAGAATTCTGGTACTATGTGAAATAAGAGTGGTGAAAGTGGGCATCCCTGTCTTTTTTCTGTTAAGGGAAATGCTTTTAATTTTTCCCAATTCGGTATGATGTTGGCTGTAGGTTTTTCATATATTACCTTTATTATGTCGAGATATGATCTCTCTATTCCTACATTGCACAGTATTTTTATCAGAAATGAGTGCTGGATTTTGTCAAATGCTTTTTCAGCATCTATTGATATGATCTTATGGTTTTTATCTTCATTTTGTTTATGTGGTGTATCACATTTATTGATTTGTGAATATTGTACCAGCCTTGCATCCCTGGGATGAATCTCACTTGGTCATGGTGAATAATCTTTTAATGTATTGCTGAATCCATTTTGCTAGTATTTTGTTAAGGATTTTGGCTTCTATGTTCATCAGGGATATTGGCCTGTAGTTTTCTTTCTTTGTAGTGTGTTTATCCGGTTTTGGAGTTAGGATTATGCTGGCCTCATAAAATGAGTTTGGAAGTCTTCTGTCTTCTTGGATTTTTTGGAATAGTTTGAGGAGAATGGGTATTAGATCTTCTTTGAATGTTCAGTAACACTCCCCCATGTAGCCGTCCAGGCCTGGGCTTTTGTTTGCTGGGAGTTTCTTAATTACATCTTCAATTTCCTTTGTTGTTATTGGTCTGTTCAAGTTATCTATCTCTTCCTAGTTCAGTTTTTGGAGACTGTATGTTTCTAGAAATTTGTCCATTTCTCCTAGATTGTCCAATTTGTTGGCGTATAATTGTTCATAGTATGTTTTGATGATTCGTTGTATTTCTGTAGTGTCAGTTGTTACTTCTCCTCTTTTGTTTCTGATTTTTTTTATTTGGGTCCTCTCTTTTTGTTTCTTGGTGAGTCTGGCTAAAGGTCCATCAATCTTGTTTATATTTTCAAAGAACCAGCTTTTTGTTTCATTGATCTTTTGAATTGTTTTTTTTTAGTCTCTATGTCATTTATTTCTGCTCTGACCTTTACTATTTCTTTCCTTCTACTTGCTCTGGGTTTTTCTTTTTGTGTACTTTCTAGTTCTTTAAGTTGTAGGGTTAGAAAGTCAATTAGGAATCTTTCTTGTTTCTTGAGGTAGGCCTGTAGTGCTATGAACTTCCCTCTCAGGACTGCTTTCGTTGTGTCCCATAGATTTTGTTTTGTTTTGTGTTCGTTTTCATTGGTTTCCAGAATGTTTTTAATTTCTTCCTTTATCTCGTTGGTAACCCATTCATTGTCTAATAACATGCTATTTAGCCTCCAAGTGTTTGAATGTTTTTGTGTGTTTTTGTTGTAATTGAGTTCTAGTTTTATGCCATTGTGATCCGAGAAGATGCTTGATATGATTTCAATCTTCTTGAATATGTAGAGACTTACTTTGTGTCCTAACATGTGGTCTATCTTTGAGAATGACCCATGTGTACTTGAGAAGAATGTATATTCTGCAGCTTTGGGGTGAAGTGTTCTGTAAATATCAATTAAGTCCAACTGATCTAGTTCATCATTTAAGGACTCTATGACCTTGTTAATTTTTTGTCTAGAAGATCTATCCAGTGGTGTCAGTGGGGTGTTAAAGTCACCCACTATGACCGTATTGCTATTGATCTCTCCCTTGAAGTCCTCCAGAAGTTTTTAAATACATTTTGGTGTTCCCATATTTGGTGCGTATATGTTTACCAGGGTTATATCCTCTTTTGGATTGATCCTTTTAATATTATGTAGTGACCTTCTTTGTCTCTTATTATGGCACTTGTTTTGAAGTCTGTCTTGTCAGATATGAGTATTGCTACACCAGCTTTTTTTTCATTTCCATTTGCTTGGAAAATATTTTTTCATTCTTCACTTTCATCCTGTCTTTTGTTGTGAGGTGGGTCTCTGGTAGACAGCATTTATATGCATCGTGTTTTTTTATCCAATCAGCTACCCTATGTCTTTAGATTGGAGCATTTAAGCCATTTACATTTAAGGTTATTATTGATAGATAATTATTAGTTGCCATTTTTATTTCATGCCTGTCCTCTCTCTCTCTCTGTTTCTTCTTTTTACAACAGTCCCTTCAGCATTTCTTGCAGTGCTGGTTTGGTGGTGGTAAATTCCTTTAGCTTTTTTTTTTTTTTTTAAATCTGTGAAGCTCTTTATTTCTCCTTCAATTTTGAATGATAGCCTTGCTGGATAGAGTAGTCTTGGATTCAGACCCTTGTCTTGCATTACTTTGTATACTTCATGCTACTCCCTTCTGGCCTGCAGTGTTTCTATTGAGAAATCAGCTGACAGTCTAATGGGAGCTCCCATTAGGTAACTTTCTGTCTCTCTCTTGCTTCTTTCTTTGTCTTTAATGTTTGCCATTTTTATTATGATGTGTCTAGCTGTGGGTCTTTTGGGGTTCATCTTGCTTGGGACTCTGTGTTTCCTGGACCTGTGTGACTTTTTCCTTCACCAGTTTAGGGAAGTTTTCTGTCATTATTTCTTCAAACAGGTTCTCTATTCTTTTCTCTGATTCTTCTTTTTCTGGTATCCTTATAATGTGAATGTTGTTACGTTTTATATTGTCCCACAGCTCCCTTAAACTTTCCTCCTGCTTTTTAAATTTTTTTTCCATTTGCTGCTCTATTTGGGTGTTTTTCTCTACCTTGTCTTCTAAGTCGCTGGTTTGGTCTTCAGCTTCTTCTAATCTACTATTGAACCCTTCTAAGGTATTTTTCATAACAGCTATGTCATTCTTTATTTCCTCTTGATTTTTATGCATAGTTTCTACCTCTTTTTTTAAACTGAAGTAGTTCCCATTGTGTTTTTCATAATTCTTATTAAGTTGCTTGTAGTTCTCACCAAATTGTTTGAGCATCCTTAAAACCATTGCTTTAAATTCTTTATCTGACAAGTTACTTTCTTCCATTTCCTGTAGTTCCTTTTCTGGTGATTCCTCTTTTTCTTTCCTTTGGGTGTTGTTTCTTTGTTTCCCCATTTTAGCCGTCTGGTAGCTCTAGACCAGGTGAGAGATGTTTGGATGTGTAGGCAGCTCACTGTATATCAAATAAGGCTGCTCTGCTTTCCATACTGTTCTGTTGCGTGTTGCCTCTTGCCTGCTGTGGGACCTGGAGGGTTGACTACTGGGGGCTGGTATTGGTCTGTACTGCTAGGTGCTGCTGCTGTGTCGTGTAGGCCCTTCTGAAGTTGTGTTCTCCACTGGTTGCTGGTGCCACCTACAGCTGTATTGCTCAGGCCCTGCTGGAGCCTCACTCCCTGCCAGCACCGTGGGCAGCTGGGTCACACCATCCCCACTGGAGCCCTGGCTTCCTGCCTATCTTGTGGGCACTGGGTTGCACAGGTCCCTCTGGAGCCCTGGCTCCCCTAAGATCTTGTGGGCAGCTGGGTCCCACAGGTCCCTCTGGAGCCCCAGCACTCCTGTGGACAGCTGGGTCACACAGATCCTTATTGAGCCCCAGCTCCCTGCAGATCTTGTGAGAAGCTGGGTTGCACTGGTCCCTCTGGATCCCAGGCTCCCCGCAGATCTTGTGGGGAGCTGGGTCGCACTGGTCCCTCTGGAGCCTGGCTCCCCGGAGCCCCCATGGGCAGCTGGGTTGCACAGGCCCTGTTGGAGCCCCAGGTCCTGCCGCTGCTGGCTGGGGAGCTCTGCTGCCTGGTGGGGCTCAGCTTCTGCTCAGCCTCTATTAAAGCTTTTGGGGATGGGTCTCAGCTGCTGATCTGTGCTTCTGTTGCCTGGGGATGGATGTCTCTTCCCCAGCCTCCGTTGCTGGGGGTATATCCCAATTCTGATCAGGCTGCTACTGTTGGGGATGGTGCTGGGCTCCTGGCCAGTTTGCAGTTTTCGCAGCAGGCACCTTGACAGCTCTGCTACTGTGCACTGGTCTGTGTTGACACAGGAGGTCCACTGTTCTGATGGTGCCAGGTGCACTGATGGGCTCAGGTTGCTGGGCCCTAGCCACTCCCACTGCCTCCTCCCAGGGAAGACCCGGGATCTTCCCAAATGGCAGGACCTCCCTGTGGTGCAGGGAGAAGTGCCCTAAAGAGCCGCTTACCGAGGTAGCCGGCTGCTCCTTGTCCACAGCACAGGAACCTTCTGGTCCCCATTTCTGTACTGCATGAGTTTAGTCGTCCACATTCACGTCCACTCACACTCTCTCACACACTAGTTCACTGTCACACACTCACCCTCCCTCCAGTCCGGCCCGCCACCATCTTCCTGTTTTTGTTCCATTTTGATTCTTTGTTAATCCATTTTTATTAATTCTTTGTTAATTTTTTCTATCCACAAGCACAGTGTATGCTTCCATTTCTTTGTAGCGTCTTTAATTTCTTTCTTCAATGTCTATAGTTTACTGAGTACAGGGTTTTTTTTTTTTGTTTTTTTTTTTGTTTTGTTTTTTTTTTACCTCTTTGGTTAAATTTATTCCTAAGTATTTTATTCTTTTTAATGCAATTTTAAATAGGACTTTTTCTTAATTTTAAAGTCTTTCTGATAGTTCAATATTGGTGTATAAAAATGCAACTGATTTCTGAATGTTAATTTTCTATCCTGCTTCTTCACTGAATTCATTTATCAATCCTAATAGTGGAATCTTTAGGGTATTCTATGTATAGTTTTACATCATCTGCTAACAATGACAATTTTACCTCTTTCTTTTCTTTTAGATGCCTTTTCTTGTCTGCAATGACTAAGACTTCTAATAGTATTTTGAATAAAAGTGGTGAAAGTGGACATCCTTGTCTTGTTCCTGATCTTAAAGAAAAAGCTTTCAGCTTTTCGTGCTTTAGTATCATTTAGCTGTGGGTTTGTCATAAATGGCCTTTATTATGTTGAAGTATGTTCCCTCTATCCCCACTTTGCTGAAAGTGTTTTTATAAATGGATGTTGGGTTTTGTCAAATGCTTTTTCCTCCTCTATTGATATGTTCATATTATTTTTATCTTTCATTTTGTTTAAGTGGTATATCATGTAATTGTTTTACAGACTAGACCAAACCTCGAATCCCAGAAATAAATCCCATTTGATCATGGTAATAATTTTTTTAATGTATTGCTGAATTTTTTTGGTAATACTTTGTTGAGGGTTTTTGCAACTCTGTTCATTGGGGATATTGACATATATATATATATATATATATATATATATATATATATATATATATATATATTTTTTTTTTTACAATGTCTTTGTCTGGTTTTGGTATCAGGGTAATGCTGGCCTTATAAAATGAGCTTGAGAGCCTTCCTTTCTTTTTAATTTTTTGCCTTAGTTTCAGAAGCATAGGTATTATTTTGTCTTTGAATGTTTGGTAAATTTCACCTGTGAAGTTACCTGGACCAGGATTATGGTTTATTTAGAGTTTTTTGATTACTTATTTGATTTTGTTAGTAGTTATATGTCTGTTCAGATTTTCTGTTTCTTCTTTATTCAGTCTTGGAAGATTATATGTTTCTAGGAATTCGTTCATTTCTTCCAGGTTGTCCAATTTGTTGGCATATGAGTGTTTGTATTATTTTCTTATACTCCTTTGTATTTCTGTGATGTCAGTTGTCACTTCTCATCTTTTATTTCTGATTTTATTTACTTGGGCACTCCCTCTTTTTTTCTTGATGATTCTGGTTATAGTTTCATCAATTTGGTTTATATTTTCAAAGGACCAGCAGCTCTTGGTTTTATTGGTCTATTGACTCTATTTTGTTTATTTTTGCTCTGATCATTATTATTTCCTTCCTTTTACATACGGGCTTTATATATTCTTTTTTCTAATTCCTTTAGGTGTAAGGTTAGACTGTTTATTTGAGGTTTTTTTTGTTTCTTGAGGTAGGCCTATATTGCTGTTTTAAGACTGTTTTTGCTGTTTCATAGATTTTGTGTCATTGTGTTTTTTATTTTCATTTGTCTCAGGTTTCTTTTGATTTCTTCCCTGATCTCGTTAATCTATTCATTCTTTAGTAGCATGTTATTTAGCCTCCATGTGTTTTGCATTTTTCAGTTTTCTTCTTGTAATTGATTTCTAGTTTTCATGCCATTGTGCTCAGAGAAGATACTTGATATAATTTCAATTTTAAATTTATTGAGATTTGTTTTCTGATTTAACATGTAGTTTATCCTGGAAAATATTTACTGTGCACTTGAAAGGAATCTATATTGTATTTTTCAGTGAAATGTTCTAAAAATATCAATTAATTTTCTAGTCTAATTTGTCATTTAAGGCCAATGTTACCTTGTTTATTTTCTGTCTAGATGACCTATCCATTGATGGTAGTGGTGTGTTAATGTCCCCTATTCTAATTGTCTAACTGGCGATTTCTCCCTTTAGGTCTGTCAATATTACCTTTATATATTTAGGTGCTCCTACTTTGGGTGTGTAAATATTTACAATAGTTATAGTCTCTTGTTGGATTGAGCTTGTTGACATTTTGAAATGTCCTTCTTTGTTGCTTGTTATAGTCTTTGTTTTTATGTCTATTTTGCCTGATATAAGTATTATTACCCCAGCTTTTATGTTTGTTTTCATTTGCATGAAATATCTTTTTTGTATTCCTTTACTTTTTGTCTGTGTGTCTCTTTTTATCTAAATTAAGTCTCTTGTAGGCAGCATATGTATGGGTCTTGTTTTTAAATCAATTTAACCACTCTATGTCTTTTGGTTGGAGCATTTAGTCTAATACAATTAAAGTAATTATTGATATATATGTAGTCATTGCGATTTTATTGTTTCCTGATTGATTTTGTAGTTCTTTGTTGTTGTTGTTTTTTTAATTCTCTTGCTCTCTTCTCTGTATGTAAATAACTTTCTACAGTTTTATGTTTGGATTCCTTTCTCTTAATTTCTTATAAATCTCTTGTAGATTTTTGGTTTGTGGTTACCATATGCTTCACATTACCAAGCTATGTTTATAGTTGTCTATTTAAGTTGATGATTGCTTAAGTTTGAACACATTTTATAATAACTACAATTTACTGTATCACTCCACATTTGTGGTTTTTTTTGTCATATTTTTAGTTCTTTTATAAGTAGGTGTATTCCTCAATTTATTGTTGTAATTGCACTTGATCTTCCTACTTTTATCTTTTAACCTTTGTACTAACTTTATAGTTGGTTGATTTACTTCTTTTATTAAGAATTGTTTTCTTTCCTATATTTTTGTATTCATATTTTTATCTTCTTAAAGAAGTTGCTTTAATATTTCTTGTATACTAGTTTATTGGTGATGGATTCCTTCAGCTTTTTCTTGTCTGGTACCCTCTTTATCTTTTTATCAATTCTAAATGTTTGACTTGTTCTGTGGAATAATCTTGGTTGTAGGTCTTTACATTTTATCATGTTGAATATTTTGTGCTAATCCCTTCTGGCCTGCAAAATTTCTTTTGAGAAATCAGCCGATAGTCTTGTGGGAGCCCTCTTGCATATGCTGTTTTTTTCTTGTTGCTTTTCAGATTCTTTGTCTTTAACCTTTGGCATTGTAATTATGATGTGTCTTGCTGTGGTTCTCTTTGGGTTCATATTGTTTGGGACTTTGCATTTCCTGGACTTGTATGTCTATTTCCTTTGCCAGGTTAGAGTAGTTTTCCATCATTATTTCTTCAAACAGGTTTTCATTGCTCTCTCTACTTCCTCCTTCTGGTATCCCTATGATGTAAATGCTGGTACACTTGTTCCAGAGGACAATAAACTATCCTCATTTTTAAAAACTATTGTTTCCTTTTTGATGTTCTGATTTTTTTGTTTGTTTGTTTTTTATCCTCACCTGAGGACATTTTTGCATTTATCTTCAGATAGAGTGGGAGGGAGAGGGGGGGGAAGAGAGAGAGAGAAACATTGATGTGAAAGAGACACATCAAGTGGTTGCCTCCCACACAACCCCAACCGGGGTGGGGACAAACTGCAACCGAGGTACGTGCCCTTAGCGGGAACTGAACCCGGGTCTCTCTGGTCCACGGCCAACGCTCTAACTGCTGAGCCAAACTGGCCAGGGCTGATGTTCTGATTTACTGTTTTCTACTACCTTGTCTTCTAGACCACTGATTTGATCCTCTGTTTCATCTAATTGCTATTGATTCTCTCTAGTGTTTTCTTTCAGTTATTGTATTCTTCATTTCTGACTGGTATTTTTTATGTTTTCTATCTCTTTGTTGAGGTTCTCACTGAGTACATCTATTTTTCCCCTACGTTTATTGAGCAGCCTCATATAGATTGGTTATCTCCATTTTATTTAGGATTTTTTTTTTTTTGAAAGTTCTATTCTTTTATTTGGGAGATATTTATTTTCCTCCTCATTTTATCTGAACCACCCCCCCCAACATGCGTTAGGTAGATTTGCTACATCCCACAGTCCTTGTAGAGTGGCCTATGTAGTAGGTGTCCTGTGAGGCCCAGTGACACAGTCTTCCTGGTCACCTGAACCAGGTGCTTCAGGGTTGTCCCTTTTGAAGGTTGTATATGCCCTTTAGTTGTAGTTGGGCCTCAGTTCGTCCTGGCACGTTTTGGTGAGGTTGAATCTCAGGCTGGCTGTGTGAGGGCTGTCCATAAATACAGCCATGTCCTGTTGAATGGGGGCTGATCACATGGAATGGGAGTCACTTTATTGGGGCTCTGGCGCTAGTGGGTCCTCCCTTTTGGTGTGTCAGTTGTGAAGCTGGTCGGGTACTGCTGTGGTATGGTCTGAAACCAGCCACTGGGTGTGTTGATTCTACAGCCTCTTGGGAGGGGTTCCAGTGCAGGCCAAGGTTAGTCACCACTTGTGGTGGGCCTGGGGCATCTTGGTAGGAGTTACAAAGTGATCTGTGGTCAGTTCCTAATTGTGCTGGGTTTAGAGGAGCTTGTGAGAAGCTACACTGCAAACTTAGGTTAGCTGCCAATAACGCCAGGCCTGGAACACTTTGGTGGGCACCATTATGTGAGGTAAGGCCAGTTACCACTTATGCTGGGCTTTTGGTCACTTATTTGAAGCTGTATTCCATGCCAAGGTGGCGGCAGCTAATGCCAGGCTTGGGACCACCTGGTGGGTGTTACAGTGCAAGTTGTTTCCTGTCACCACTTATGCTGGGCTTGGGGCCACATAGCAAGAACTACAGGGTATTCCGAGACCAGCCACTTCCTGTTTGGGGTTTGTGAAGCTTTGAGAGATTTTGAAAAACTTCTGCAGCACCAGCTGTGTGAAGGAGCTACTGGAAGAGACTTGGACCAGACTGTAAGTGGGTGTGGCAGGGTCTCAGGGAATCACGGGGTGGGATGAATAATGCTAGCCAGGTTAATGGAGAGCACAGATTTGTCACTCTGCCAGCTGGGTGGGAGGAGCTCTCAACAAAGGAATAATGGTGCCTGCCAGCACTTCTGTCCCCGGAGAGAGCTGCCAGACCCCTGCCCCTCCAGCATTCACCCTGAGGGTAGTCAGTTTAATTTCTCTCCATATGTCTCTGATGCTTTTTGAGCTGCTGCCTCTGCATTGGATGTTAGAGCAAGTGAATTTGTGAGTATCGTGCATCCCTCTTAAGAGAAGCACCTAGTTCTCCAAGCATCCCTCCATCTCACTCAGATGCAATCCCCACTGGGTTTCACAGCCAGATTTTATGGGGACTCTTCTTCCCAGCACTGGTGCCTCAAGCCTGTGGACCTAGTGTAGGGCTGGGACCTTTCACTCCTCAGGGGGAACCTCTGCAGTGGAGATAGCCCTCCCAATTCTTAATTGCCATACCATAGATGTGGGACCTGCCTGTTCCATGTCTCTGCCCCTCCTTTCAGTCTCCACGTGGCTTCTTCTTTATATCCTTAGCTATAGGAGTTTTGTTCTACTAGCCTTCAGGTTATGCTCAATGATGGTTGTTCTATAATTTAGTTGTAATTTTGATGTGGTCATGGGAGGAGGTGTAATTTAAAAATTTTAAACCTGTGAATACCCCCTCCTTAAAATGGCATGTGTATATAACGCTTATCTCCATTTTTGGCAAATGACAAACATATTACTTACACCATATTCTTCAGTTATATTTCAGTCAATCCACTAGATTTCAATATTTATATTTTTATAAAAAACATTTCTAATTAAAATCAACAGACTATCTACTAATAGGCCTAGAATTTGTCAATGTTACCATAGTCCTATTCAAGCTTGTTTTAACTATTTTAAAATAAATGATCATACCCATATGTACAATAGAGAGATGTTTTCCAGAGCTACTTGATGATTTTTTTCTAACTATCAATGCTGTACTTGTCAGAACAATTCAAGGTGACAGTGTTTTTCTTACATTTTTTAGTCATGTACTTTCTTACAAGCACATTTTTCCTCTGTAGTATCTCTAGAGCTTTAAAGTGACAGATATAATATTTTAAATATGTGAACAAAAATGGCTTTCTTGTTTCCAAACTATATGCTATGCTTGATCCAGTAATAGATAATTTGCATCAACAAATAGGTTCCATGTTAAGTTTTTCTTTCCTTTAATTTAATGTTAAGCCTTCTCATAATATCTCTTAAATCATATATTGTATTTTTAACCTTTATGATATAAAAATATGAACATCTTCAATTCCCACAATATAACAATTTATATTTTTATTTAATAAGAAACTTGTCTATTAATTTTTTAGTTTGTAAGCAAATTAAGGTGCATCTTCCTGCTTGCATTTTTTCCACTGTGAATGTCATGTGAAATCTTCAATATTATCTACTTCGAATCCATAATTAATTTGCTGATTCTTCCTATACTAATTAATTCAAACTATTTTTTGTAAGCAAAATAAATAGTTAGCTCAACATTCATTATGTTAGTACAGTAGTTAATATTACCAAAGCTATTATTTACTTGAACTTTAGTCTAAATATAGTTATATGTTTGTTATTTATCCACATATATAAAGTACACACACACACACACACACACACACACGAAATTAGGGTTCTTGTTCCTTTAGACTGATTTTTCCATATTCATTTTAATTTATTTTAATTGAATTTATTGGAATGAAATTGGTTCACAGAATCATATAGGTTACAAGTGTACTACTTAACAAAACCTCTACACATTGCATCGTGTACCCAATGCCCAAAGCAAAGTATTTCTCCATCCCCATTTATCCCATCTTTGCCCACCTCCACTTACCCACCCCCTTTCCTCCTGGCTATCACACACACACATACACATACATGTGTGTGAGTTTTTGCATAATCCCTTCACCTTTCATTTAGCCCCCCAACCTCCCTCCCCTCACAACTATCAGTTTGTTCCATGTATCCATGCCTCTGTTTCTATTGTGTTCATTCATTTATTTTGTTCATTAAATTCCACATATTAGTGAGATCATATAGTATTTTTCTTTCTCTGACTGGCTTATTTTAGTTAGCATAATAATCTCCAGATCCATTTATGCTGTCACAAAGGATAAGAGTTCCTTCTTTTTTATAGCCGAGTAGTATTCCATTGGTAAATGTACCATAGCTTATTTATCCACTCATCTACTGATGGGCACTTGGGTTGTTTGCAGATCTTGGCTGTTGAAAATAACACTTCAATGAACATAAGGATGCATGTATTCTTTCAAATTAATGTTGTGGATTTGTTTGAATATATTCCCAGAAGTAAGAAGTCTGGGTCAAAGACAGTTCCATTTTTTATTTTTTAAGGAAATTACATACTGTTTTCCATAGTGGATGCACCAATCTGCATTCCCACCAACAGTGCATGAGGGTTCCCTTTTCTCCACATCCTTGGCAGAACTTGTTTGTTGATTTACTGATGGTAGCCATTCTAACAAGCATGAGGTGATATCTCATTGTGGTTTTAATTTGCATTTTTCTGATTGTCAGTGATGTTGAACAATTTTTTCATGTCTACTGGCTATCTGTATGTCCTCTTTGGAGAATTGTTTATTCAGGTCATTTGCTTATTTTTCATTTAGGTTGTTTACCTTCTTGATGTTGAGTTGTATAAGTTCCTTATATATTTTGGAGAGAGATATTGGCAAAAATATGGCAATGAGAGATGTTTGAGATTTAATTGCCTAAATTTACTTCTGGGATTTTTATGGTTTCATGACTTACATTTAAGTCTTTAATTCATTTTGAGTTTATTCTTGTGGATGGTGTAAGTTGATGGTCTAGTTTCACTTTTTTTACATGTATCTGTCCACTTTTTCTAACACCATTTATTGAAGACACTGTCACCATTTATTGAAGAGACTGTCTTTATTCCATTGTATATTCTTGCCTCCTTTGTCAAATATTAATTAACTATAAAGGCATCAGATTATTTTGTGCTCTCTATTCTGTTCATTGAGATATATGACTGTTCTTGTGCCAATACGATGCTGTTTTTATGACTATGGACTTGTAGTATAGTTTGATATCAGGTAGTGTGATACCTCCAACTTTGTTTTTTTTTCTCTCTCAAGATTGCTGAGGCTATTTGGGATCTTTTGTGGTACTGTATAATTTTTTGGAATATTTGGTCTAGATCTATGAGATATGCCATTGGTATTTTAATAGGAATTGCGTTGAATCTGTATATTTTTTTGGGTAATATGGACATTTTAATGATGTCAGTTCTTCCTATCCATAAACACTGTATATGCTTCTACTTAGTTGTATCTTTCTCAGTTTCTTTCTTCAGTATCTTATAATTTTCCAAATACAGATCCTCTACCTCCTTGGTTAAATTTATTCCTAGGTACCTTATTTTTGTTGTTGTTGCAATAGTAAGTAGTATTGTTTTCTTAATTTCCCTTTCTTATAGTTCATTATTGGTGTATAAAAATGTAACTGATTTCTGAATATTAATTTTGTATCTTGCTACTTTGCTAAATTCATTTATTAGATTTAGTAATTTTTTGGTGGAGTCTTTAGGGTTTTTTATATACAATATCACCTCATCTGCAAAGAATGACAGTTTTACTTCCCCCTTTCCAATTTGGATGCCTTTTAATTCTTCTTCTTGTCTGATTGCTGTGGCTAATACTTCCAAGACTATGTTGAAAAAGAGTGATTGCTGTCTTGTTCCTGATCTTAAGGGAAACACTTTTAGTTTTTGTCCATTGTGTATGATGTTGGCTGTGGGTTTTGTCATATATTGCTTTTATTATGTAGGTATTATCCCTTTATTCCCACTTTGCTGAGATTTTTAATCATAAATGGGTGCTGGATTTTATCAAATGCTTTTTCTGATGATATCTTGTTATTTTTATTCTTTATTTTGTTCATATGGTGTATCACATTTATTGGTCTGCAAATATTGTACTAACCTGCATCCCTAGACTAAATCCCACTTGGTCATGATGTATGATCTTTTTAATGTATTGCTCAATCTGGTTTGCTAATATTTTGTTGAGGATTTTAGCATCTATGTTCATCAGGGTTTTTGGCTCATGGTTTTCTTTCTTTGTAATGTCTTTATCTGGTTTTGGAATTAGGATAAAGCTAGCCTCATAAAAAGAACTTGGAAGTCTTGCCTGCTCTTGAATTTTTTGAAATAGTTTGAGAAGGATAGGTGTTAGTTCTTTGAATGTTTGGTAAAGTTCACCTATGATGCAATCCAGTCTAGGACTTTTGTTTGCTGGGAGTTTTTTTTAAATTATTATTACTGCTTCAATTTCATTAGTAGTGATTAGTCTATTCATATTCTCTGATTCTTCTGGGTTCAGTTTTGGAAGATTGTATTTTTATAGGAGCTTATCCATTTTACCCAGATTGTTCAATTTGTTGGCATACATTTGTTCATAGTATTTTCTTACAATCCTTTCTGTGGTGTCAGTTGTTACTTCTCCCTCTCATTTTTTATTTTATTTATTTGGGTCCTCTCTCTTTGTTTCTTGATGAGTCTGGTTAAAGGTTTGTCAATCTTGTTTATTTTTTTCAGAGAACCAGCTCTTGGTTTCATTGATCTTTTGTATATTATTTTTTAGTATCTATGTCATTTATTTCTGCTCTAATCTTTACAGTCTCTTTCCTTCTACTTACTCTGGGCTTTGTTTGTTCTTATTTGTTTTAGTTCTTTTAGGTGAAGGTTTAGATTGTTTATTGGATTTTTCTTTTAATCTTGAGGTAGGCGTGTAATGCTCTGAACTTCCCTCTAAAGACTGCTTTCACTCTGTTCCATAGATTTTGGGTTGTTGTGTGCTCATTTTTATTTGTCTCCAGGTAACTTAGATTTCTTCCTTGATCTAATTTTTAACCCACTAATTTTTTAATAATGTTATTTAGCCTACATGTTTTTAAATATTTTTCAGTTTTTATTGTAATTGATTTCTAGTTTCATACCATTGTGATCAGAGAATGTTTGATATGATTTTAATCTTCTTGATTTATTGACTTATTTTGCATCCTAAAATGTTTATCATTCACAATGTTCCATGTGCACTTAAGAAGAATGCATATTCTGCTGCTTTGCAAATGTCTCTTTACATTTAAGCTTATTATTGATTGATATATATTTATTGCCATTTTATTCTTTATACCTTTATTCTTTCTTATTACCATTATATTATTTATATCTGTCTATTTCTTTTAATTTCTTCTTCTTTTTCTTCTTAATGCAGGCCCTTTAACATTTCTTGTAATACTGGTTTGGTGATAATTAACTCTTTCTTTTTTCTTTCCTTCTTTCTTTTCTTTCATCTGGGAAGCTCTTTATTTTACCTTCAATTTTAAATGGTGATCTTGCTAGTAGAGTAGTATTGGTTGTAGGCCCTTACTTTTCATCACTTTTAATATTTCATGCCAATCACTTCTATCCTGAAGTGTTTTTGTTGAGAAATCAGATGACAGCCGTATGAGAGCTCCTTTGTAGGTAACTAAAGGTCTCTCACTGGCTGCTTTGAAGACTCTCTCCTTCCCTTTAAACTTTGCCATTTTAATTATGGTGTGTCTTGGTGTAGGCTTCTTTTGATTGATCTTTATTGGGACTTTGTGTGCTTCCTGAGCTTGTGTGACTTTCCTTCACCAGGTTAGGGACATTTTCAGCCATTGTTTTTTCAAACAGGTTCAAGATTCCTTGCTCACACTTTTCTCCTTGTACCCCTATGATGTGGAAGTTGTTATGCTTGATATTGTCCCAGAGGTCCCATAAACTTTCCTTAATTTTATTTTTAATTAAAAAAATTTTTTTTATCCTCACCTGAGGATATTTTTACATTTATCTTCAGATAGAGCGGGAGGGAGAGAGGGAGGAAGAGAGAAAGAGAGAAACATCAATGTGATAGAGCCACATCGACTGGTTGCACGACCTCAACTGGGCCCAGGGACGAACTGCAACCGAGGTACATACCCTTGGCCAGAATCGAACCCAGGACTCTTTGGTCTGCAGGCTGATGCTCTAACCACTGAGCAAAACTGGCCAGGGCTTTCCTCATTTTTTAAATCCTCTTTTCTTTCTGTTGCTCTGCTTGGGTGCTTACTGTTATCTTGTCCTTTAAATTGCTGATTTGATCCTCTGCTTCATTTAACCTATTGTTGATTACTTCTAGTGTATTCTTTATTTCAGATATTGTATTCTGAATGTATAACTGGTTCTTTTTTATGGATTATATGTCCTTTTTAATACTTACTATCTCTTTAAATTCTCACTGGGATTATCCATTCTTCCTCTAAGGTCCTTAAACATCCTTATAACCATTGTTTTAAACTCTGCATCTGGTATTTTGGTTGCTTCCATTTTATTTAATTATTTTTCTGGGTATTTCTCTTTTTCTTTCATTTGGGGCATATTTTTTTATCTCCCCATTTTGTCTCTGTGTATTAGGTAGATTTGCTATGTCTCCCAAATTTGTTATGATGACTTTATGGTGTCCTGTTGGGCTCAGTGGTACAGTCATTTAGGTCATCTGACCTCTGTGCTCTAGAAATGTTTCTTGTGGGTTATGTGCACCTTTGTGTTGTAGTTCAGCCTTGAATCCTGTTTGTCCTTTCATGGATAGAGTTAACCCTTCAAGCTGGTTGACACTAAGGGTAAACCTCTATCACCATGTATGAGTTACTGTGGAGGGGCTGTTCTTCAAGGAGGAGTTGTTTCCAGCAGGTTCTGGTGCCTGCCTGAATCCCCCTTTGGGTGTGCCACTTGTGTGGCTAGTTGAGTATAGCTCTGGTGTGGTCTGAATCCCACCACTGGTTTTGTTGGTTCTGGGTCTGCTTGGGTGGGATTCAGATACAGGTCAATGTCAGATGTTGTATGTAATGGGTCTTGGGCTACTGTCCTGGAGCTATCATGCTATCCACTCTTTGTGGCTGAGTTTACTGTACCTGGGTTTGTGTGGGAGAGGCCAATCTGTGTACAAGGGTTGGCTTCCTCCAGTTAAAGCTGGAGAACATCTATAAAAGCTCCAGGGCTCCCTGTGGTCCATCTTCACCTGTCAGCTACTCCATCTCCCTTTAAGGTTGCCTGGTCTCCCTCCAGAGCCTTCCAAAGAAAGAGTGTAGAGTGGACCCAAGGTGGCTGTAACCCACAGACCCACAGGTCATGAGCTCAGTAGGACAGGGCAACCAGGGTCTTGAGGGCAGGGATAATAGGTCCTCTACTAGTGGGCTGTGCAGTGAGGCACTCAATGTGGGGAAAGTGGCCCCTACTCCAGAGCCATACCATTCAGTCTCTGCCAGAATCTGAACTCTAGCTTTCCCAGGAGGATTGTACTGCAGTTTCAGATTGGGTACAGCCAGCTGTCCCCTTTGCTGAAGCAAGCTTAGCAGGACAGAGCCACCAGGGGCTCAGGAGGATAGATCAAAAGAGTATCCCATTGGGGGTGATGCTGGCTGAGTCTTCAGGAGAGGGCCTACTTCTCTTCCAGTCCCAGACAATAGCCACCAAGGGAGACACACTCCAAATGTCCCAGCTCTGAGCTGCCACTCCGTTCCCACCTCCCCAACCCACAGAGCTAAGCTCTGCAGGGCAGCACCCCTGGGACTTGGGAGGGCAGATCCAAACAGTCTACTGTTGGGTATGTTGCAGGCAAACCTATACAAGGGGGACAGGTACTTCTTACCCTCCTGGGTAGAGCCTCTAAGGGAGAATGTGCACTATGCACCAAAGGTTCCATCTCTGAGCAGCCCTCAGATCCCTCTCTGGGATTGAGTTTAGCAGGGCGCTGTCCCTGACTACTGGAAAGGCAGGTCAAGTGAGTCTTTTCTTGGGGGAATAACATGGGCTGAGCTTGCAGATGTAGCCAAACAACCCAGCACCTGCCCATCTGATTCCTGGACAGAAGCCTCCCCAGAACATGTACTTCAAAGCTCTGCATGGCACTTTGATCCCTTACTGGACTGAACTCAGCAGGGTGTGGCCACAGGTAGTGGAAGGGCAGGCCAAGTGATTTATCAGGTGTGTGTGTGGGGTGCACCATCTCTATGCTCAAAGTGGGGAAAAATGGTCTCCTTTCCAAAGCCTCACAGTTCAATCACTGAGTCTCTTCCAAGAGCTTCCTCAGAAAAAGAGCACTCCAATATCCCTGCTGGGTGTAGCCAGCAGACTCCTCTGTAGGACCTGAGCACAATAGAGTGGTGTCACCAGTAGTTGGAGGACTGCGCAGTACACTCCCCAGGCTGGTGCTGTAATAATAAGAGTGCTTGACCCTGGAAAGGTTGTGTCTAGGTCTCTAGCAGATTCCCTTCTCTCCCAGTCAGACTGAATCCCCACTGATTTTTCTCACCTCTTCCTGTCTCTGTTGCTTTGGTTTGGGGATCCTTGTGTGAGGTCCCAATCCCATGCACCTGGGGGAAAGGAGTTTTGCAGCCAAGATATCCCTCTGGGTTCTCAACTGCCACACATAGCATGTGGGGGCCAACCCTTTCCACATCTCTGCCCTTCTTACCAGTCTCTATGGGGTTTCTTCTGAAAATCCTTGGTTATAATATTTTAGTTCAACTGGTCTTTAGTTAATTATTTAGATGGACTGATCTATAATGTATCAGTAAATCTGGTTTGGTTCTGGGAGCAGGTGAGTGTAGCCTCCACCTACTCTTGGATGAAAAGAAAATTTGTAAATACTAGAAGTATTATCAGCCTGTGTTTTACTGTCACAATTTTAAATTGTATTAATAGAATTTTTAAATGCACAAATTATTTTAAAAATGGCACAGGATTGGTACAAAGTGATTATATCATACCATTTTTTAGGAAGATGACTTAAGTTTTATTTATGATTGTCAGAGGAATTTATAAGAAATAACCTAAGTTATTTAAGAAAATAACCTTAAGTTTTTTCTATGTTCATGAATTAAGATTGATTTAGTTTTGCTTACATGGCTTAAATGGTTTTGTCTGCTTAGGGAATTCTCAAGTTAAGTCTCCATTTTGTATTTAATTTTAATAGAAAAGATGAAAGTAGGTGAATTACTCAAAATATTAGGTTAAGTATAAGTTTTATTTGTTAATGCAACTCTACTAGGAAATCATGATTTGCATGGATTCACATTATTTTTGTTTAATTATTTAGGAAATGTTTACTAAATGCAGTATATTAGACCCTGGGGCATAAAATCATGTAACACCATGCACCAACCAACCACAGAGGAGTAGAGACTATCAGACTATATAGGTGTAATCACAATGTTTTTAATACTATTATAATTACCATAATAAAAATGACTGATGTGAAATGTGTTTATTTCAGGAACAATGCATTTTAGCATAATTTGAGAACTTCTATGATCTTATTGATCATAGGATTATTTTACAGATTTCTATGGAGGAGAAGAGATACTAACATATTAAGTACCTCTGAGTGTCAGACATACCCACTTAATGCTTTTCGATATGTTCTGATTACCTTTCTGCTTTTTAAAATTAATTTCTGTATGAAAAGGACATATTTGATGTCTGCTTATATGTGCAGCCATGCTTCATAGGAATTCAGTTTATTCCTTTCAGTTCCATCAAATATTTAAGAATGACTTAAACTTTAATAACTTTAAAGCAATCATAATGACTAGATGACAAAAAACACATAAATAAGGAACTCTTTAACTTGAAAGAACATCACATTCTTGAGCTATTAAAATATTGTAACTACTAAAAAATCAACACAATGTGGTAACTAAGAAAAGGTGGCATGTGGTCTCAATTACTGTCACTACAGGGGGTCAGGGGCAGCACTGTTGTACCAAGGTACCCAATTAATAATTAAATATCGATCAGTAGTTGTGTTTTGTTCTCATGTAATGTATTAAGGAAAATAAGTCATTCCAATGCAGTAAATTCAATTCTATATCATTCATACATTTATTCATTTGACAAAATGTATATTGAGTATCTATTATATGCCAGGTACTCATATATCAGGTGCTGGACATATACAGTATAGAAAACAAATATAATTCTCACTTTAAAGAGTTTTCATCCCATTTGGTACCCATAACAATGGTAAGTTGCAACTCTCTGTTGTTATTCATACACTACAGATGAAAACATGGAGGTTTAGAGAGGATAAATAACTGGCCTAATGTCACAATAAGTAGTGTCTTCCAAGTGAGTCTGACAACAGAGGCTGAGCCCATTACATTACACCACCCCTCTCCACTAGGTATAGTGTTAGGAGAGATTATCTCTATCTGAAAGATGCAAGTGGGCAGTGATGCTTTCTTTTCATTTTGAGGTAGATGGGGATAGAGGTGTGTGGAAGAAACCACACTTATTTAAAATCAACTTTCTGACCTGGACTATTTGCTAGGATCTCAATTAAAACTCCATTTTAATAAAGAGAGAAAGTAAAGTACAATAGACAAAAGACAATCTTGAAAACATTTTGATTGGTGTATTATGTTACAGATTAGTGCCTTAGAGAATGACTGAGTTTGAATTTCATTTTATCATATTGCCTTTACATTTCTGAGCTGTCACACTGACGTCTTTAAATTTAATTTTTTTTTTCTCAGAGATTAACTGAACTTGATGGAGACTGAAATGTATTTTTATTACCAATATATCTGCTGGTGAAGACCCAAATAAACAAAGAACAAAACTGAATTATATTGCTGCATTCTAATATCATCACCTACTAATCAAATATCGATCGCTTTAAAAAGGAAACTGATGAATTAGCAAAGCTCTAGCCATCTGATTCAGAAAGGCAGGGTGGAACTCATCTCTGTTTTCTATATAGGCTTTTGTAGAATTATAGAGCAAGGCAGTATATTTATAGCCCTCCAACAAGCATACATGGTATTAATAATTAAAAACAGCAAGGTTGCCGACTGCGTAGTCAGATTATCTTGGGTATGAAGATAACCACTTTAGCTGATGCCAGGGTGTTGAAAGAAATATGACTGCACTGTGGAATCCCTCTTTGTTTTTCCTACATGTAATTGAAACCCAGCTGACAATCTACTCTTGTGCTGTCTTCTGCCCTACACTCTCAGGGAACCATATGTTACATTTCCAAGTTTCACAGAGATATTTAGCATTGTTAATCACAAAAAAGTGTGAGATCTCTCATTATCACTGACTTTCTTTAAAGCAGTGGTTCTCAACCGTCCTAATGCCGCGACCCTTTAATACAGTTCCTCATGTTGTATGTGGCATATCTGCATGTGGGCGGACCCGCCTGGAGACGGATAGAGGAGCGGTGTCTCGGTACCTAAAACCATTGGAGATATATATTTTCCGATGGTCTTAGGCGACCCCTATGAAAGGGTCATTCGCCCCCCAAAGGGGTCGCGACCCACAGGTTGAGAACCGCTGCTTTAAAGAATGGTTTTTGTATATCTCCTGTGCACCCAGGATAGGCAGTTTTGTAAACAGAGTTATAGGAGTATAAAACTAAAAATGTCATTCAGGATTGGTAGAGATTGACAGCATAAGTTTATATATTTCATCTTTCTTATAAGTCCCTGGGTATGATTTCTCAGGAACATTGATGTCATGAATCCTAATGGCTTACCACCTCATGTCAAAGGCTTAATGAACTAATGTTTCATTTCTCAATGGTTCTGGATTTGTTTACTTTAGTGACTTAGTTAGCAAAGTGTAGAAGAAAATGACATTGTTCCCTTAACACATAACTTTTGGTCTAGCACTCTTGTCCAAGAAGATGTATAACACATAATTTTGAAAAGGAAAAAAAAAACAACCTTAGACAATGAATAGTTTGTTAAGGAACTCCATGGAGAAGGGAAATCTTTGGGCTAAAAAGGGAGGAAAATGATGCAAAGTTCATTACCCTGAGAAAGTTTTTAAAAGTAGGGGAGGTTGTTTTTTTTTCCAGTTATTCTTTTCCTTTTATAAAATGTCTCATGAGACAAAAGGGTACTGAAATTGTGGGTAAAGTATTCTTCAATGTAAGTTTTCATAAAACCTACTAACAACATTCTGTAGAAAGTTCACAAGCTTTGCTAGAAGTCCCCTTCAATAAACAAGTAAGAAATATATTTTGTAACTAATGTTAATGATGAAGCAATATTAATAAAAGTCACATTTCATCAACTCTTAGCATATCCTGCAATGAGAAATAGAATGTGATATCTGGCTTCCTATAGTCACATTTGAAGACTTTCATTGAGCATGGATAATTATAATTTTTATTTTGAATGCTGTAAATTCTTTATTCTGGCTTTCATTATTATAAGTAGACAGATTTTTCGCATGGCTAGTGTGACTCAGTGGTTGAGCATCGACCCATGCACCAAGAGGTCGCAGGTTAGATTATTGGTCAGAGCACATGCCCAGGTTGTGAGTCCAATTCCCAGTGGGGGGCATGCAGGAGGTGGCCAATCAATGTTCTCTCTCATTGATGTTTCTATCTCTCTCTCCCTCTCCCTTCCTCTCTCTCTAAAATCAATAAAGAATTTAAAAAAAAGTTAGATTCTTCAGGAGATATTGAAATAATTATTATTCATGAGTTCTGATGGTTAGGCTAACTTTTCCAGTCACAGTAGGACAACTCTAAATAGGGATTTTCTGAATGTTTTTTTGTTTTTTTTTTAATCCTCACCTGAGGATATTTTTACATTTATCTTCAAACAGAGCGGGAGGGGGAGAGAGAGAGAGAAAGAGAGAGCGAGAGAGAAACATCGATGTGAGAGAGACACATCAATTGGTTGCTATCCACGCAACCCCAACCGGGGCCAGGAACGAACCACAACTGAGGTACGTGCCCTTGGCTGGAATGGAACCCAGGACTCTTTGGTTCACAGGCCAGTGCTCTAACCGCTGAACCAAACTGGCCAGGGTGGGGTTTTCTAAATGTTAATTCACACACACACACCTTTCTTTCTTCCTTTTTTATTTTTTTAACCTTACTTTACTATAATGAATAGGGATTAAGAACTGTCTGTTTTTGGAAGAATATTAAGAAAGACTAAAACTTAAATCACAATGCAGGAAAATTCACTGGTAAAGGAGCCTTTCCTGGAGGCATAGATCAATCACAGACAATCAGAGGCTTTTCCTTTTTGTTGATTCAGTATAAAAATATTTATTAAAATGTGACAAAGCAAATGTATGAAAAGAAAATATTAAGTCAAACCATAAGAGAGGAGAGCTGAAAATAAAGTCTTTAGGTAAACCGTGTTAATTCTTTTTAAATACCCCTCTTCCCCACCCAGGGAAAACTGGGTAATGTCTGGAGACCTTTTTGGTTGTCATAATTGAGGGATGCTGCTGGTATCTTGTGGGTAGAGGCCAAGGATGCTGTTTGATATCCCACAATGCACAAGGCAGCTCCCCACAGCAAAGTATTACCCAGCTCAACAAGTCAGTAGAGCCAAGACTAGGAAATCCTGCTCTAGGTGATAGTTGTAAACATTGCTGAAATATTTGTTGGTACCTAAGATGTTTTATAGCACTTTTCAGGAACATAATAAGGGGATTTGTTTACTAACTCACGATGTCAATGCTACTTTTTGCCTGGGGAAGCACTATAATGTCACACTTTTAGACACTTCATTGCTCTAGTCCCCTTCTTACATCTGACTCAGAACTGAGTCTCTAGCTCAAGGTAGCCTATCATATTCTCTGCAGTTTCCTCTGACTTTTATGTTTATTCTTTCTCTTGGAACTGTATTTCATTCTAGTGAAGACATTTAGTATTTAACATTTCAATTTTTATTGCTTTCAACAATAATTTACCCAATTTATAATTTAATTTAATATATTTTTTTATTTATACTTAATTTATACCCAGCATTTCACTGGGTATTTATCTTATGAAAGATGATTGCATTAGTATATCACAAGAAGTTAAAGGCATTCTTAACATAGTTCTCATCCCAAGTATCTCATAAAATTGGTAATGTTAGTTTAATATTATTGTTTCATGTTAGTTCACACAAACAGTGTTTTCAGCTTCCACTTAGTGTGGAACTGAATAAAAACATAAACCTAATGAAAAACTAATAATGCATAGGTAGCCTCAATCTTTATATAAATATTTACTTGTAAATCCTAGTGAAGTGAGCTTCACTTGGTGAAATGTGGAAACATTTTTAATCTATTGTGATGGCTTTGAAATTAGTTTTTGTGTGTAGATGGCAAGCAGCAGCAGCAGAAGGGTTATTACTAAGTGATGAAATGATTAATTTTGGTCAAAGCTACTACTTTGCAGAGTTAACCAGTGACTGATGTAACAATGTCATTCAGAATAAACACTTCCGTGAAGGCATAGTTAGTATGAGTGCCTACGTTTTTAAAGTGAAAAGATCAACACACACACACACACACACACACACACACACACACACACACACAGGAGTCGAGAGAGAGAAAGGACTGGGAAGGTGTATGCTGGCATATCTTAACTGTGGTTATCTGTTTGTGCTGTGATTATGTGATGTCTCTGTTCTTTATATTTATAACTACTAATTTTTTCCATAATGAATACATACATTTGATGATAATGGAGTAAAATTTAATTTTTAAAATCATATGTGAATGAGAACTAGTTTGAAACATATAATGTTAAATATTTTGTGTCATTGACAATCCTAATGTAGCTGGTGCTCCATCCTCCCAACATCGAATTCATCTTTTATTATTCTCAACAGAACAGCTAGAGGCTGTTGCTCAGAACCCTCCAGTGACTTTTCTTTTTTCTGTGGGTGAAACTTAAAATCCTTATGCAGTCTGACCCACCTACCGTTCCCACCCCATTCACTTCTCCAACCTCTTTGTTTTCTCTCTCCGTGCATCTTGTCTTTCATGGCCTAAATAATATTGTAAATATCCAGTTCATATTTTCCATTTTTCTTTCTTGCTTAATTTTTATTCTTAGGAATTGTCACCATCTAGTGTGTTAGTATTTTATGTATTTATTTTCTGTCTCCCCATTTGAATATAAACTCAAGGAAGGCAGGAATTTACTTTACTCTTTTATTGCTATATCCCGTCACTTAGAAGAGTAGCTGAAGACAGGCAGACACTCAGTATGTGTCCAGTGAATGAAGGATGCCAGGGGCTTGCAAAGCACAAGCCTGGTGTCACTTTTCAAGAGTGCCACATCTGTTTGGTTTTAATCCCTGGTACAGGATTTGGAATATTACTCCTAAGAGATTGCGGCAGGTAAACATTAGCTCACAGAAAAAGGCAAATTGATCGAAGGAAATTAAGCCAACAAGTATAGTCATCCTGCAAATCCAAGCCTCATTAAATTGCAGTCCCAACAGTAAACACTCTTTCACAGAGCTTCCTAACCTTTCTGTATTGTGGCACTCATAGAAAATTATATTTGAATAGTTTATTGGGGTAAATGGACGAAGCTATTTGTGCCCAGAAGATACTTCCCCAAGACATCTCATTCCCATGGGTGTCTCTTCACACTTACAATAAAATCTGGCTCCTGATTGCCTTCAGAATCAGTCCTTATTCTTCTTGCCTTCATATGATGGGCCCACTTATATTGCTGGAAAAAAATAAATCCCATCTTAGGGCATTTGTATTAGGTATTTCCTCACTCTGAAAGATGACTCCCCCTTTTTGCCATTCTGACTCTTGTAATTCAGATCACAGCTTAAATATGACTTGCTCAGAAAGGCAATTTCTTATTATTAGGTTTAAAGAAGCTACATAGTTAATCTTGGATCACCACACTTAATATTATGCACAAGCTTCATCAACATTCAACATTTTCCTGTGTATATATATATATATCACTGAATTTGTTCTCTGATTCTTGTGGCCTGAGCAAGAAGTCTCTTCGTTCATGGCAAGGTATGCAGCGCCCAGGACGGTGCCTGGCCTACCACAGATGCTCAGTAAATATTTAACATGAATAGAAAATAAAATTAATTTCTTATAAACAAAAAAGTGTTTAATGATACCGACAGCTATTTCAGACATTTGTCCACAGCTAAAATATGATTTCCTTATATACTTGCAATGAAATGAAAACCCACAGAAGCATCATTATGGGAGTGGTTACAGGCCAGATATTGGTTTAAGAAAGACCCACTAGCTATGGTCTGGGACAGCGTCCTTAATATGCCAAAGTTTCCATGTCTTCATATATTTTTAAAAAGGGATAACATCTAATTCACAGGATTTTTCTATGAGTAGAATTATCTATTGTATGGGAAATACTCTGTGAGTGATAGGAGTAGCTAAGGAAGCCTCTTCCAAAAAGTCCCCAGCAATGGAGAGAGGATTGGCAGGCCATTTCTAACATAATTTATTCTTTTCCTTATTCATTTATCTATTCATTGATTTATTCAATAAAAGTTGAAGAGCTTCTATATTTCCATTTATGCAATATGTGAGCCATAAAAAATTAATTTGTACCAGTCTTCAAAATTACTTTTCTTATTGAAGAAGCACATAAATGGACAACTAACATAAATTTTAAGAAGTGATCAGCAATCGGTCTTTTCAAGCATTTCCTGGGCAGCTTGGCTTCAGAACTTCATTTGATGTTTCTGATTGAGGGTGAATCAAAAAGAGAATGGCAGGTAGCAAGGTGAGCAGAAGGGAAGTAATGGCAGGCACATAACATAGCCAAGGCACGGAGAGAAGGAGGACATGGGGAATGGAAAATATTGGGAACAGCAAGAGGAATTAATATAAATATGACCAAAAAAAGGTAGTGTTTAGAAATTTTTTAGACCGACAATGTCCCTGGTGGAGAACTATTGCGTCCCTTCAGGTTAAAGTAATACCCGAGCCTAACAGGTCATTACACATTGACATACAAAATGATCAAAGACTAAGACCTCTGCAGTGGCTCCCGAAAATAATACATTAATTTAAACTGGCACCTGCAGGGAGCTTGAAACGTCATAGTCACTCAATTGGTAAAAATAGAGAGTAAAGTCTTGCAGTTTGAAGAGGTGTTTGGAATTATTTGAGGGAGCTACTGGATTAGCTATTGGACAAAAACTCCAGTACCTAATTAAGTGCACCTGGATATTTTTGTGAAGTCCTCTTGGGATGTTTAAAAAATGTGTTTGTGGTATGAATCAAGTTTTATTTAATGATTAAGATCCCCTGAATTGTCTCTGAATTAGAAATAGTGCTTTTTTTTCCCCTCAGAAAGCTCTGATCACTTACTGTCCAAATGGTCTTGGGCAAAGTAACTGTCACTCTCTGCTATACCAGCTTGTTGTGATAAACTATATAAGTAACCAGTTCTGCTGATTTCCATTTCCTTTCTAACTTCTGCAAAAAACAAAAACAAAAAAAAACAAAACAAAAAACAAAAATCAAAGTAGCAGCAGGGTAACAGGTCTCAGCTCTCACCCTTCAAAATGCTGTAGCTATTGTCTGTATCCCATGTGGTCTCTCTGCGTACCCCTTAGGTAAGATCTCCTGTATAGAAACATTACCTGGCATGCGTCTACTTGAGTTTATAGTAAACTATTTTTCCTCTCCTGCATTGCTGCTCTGGGGCAGGTGTGTGTTCTTGGAGGGGGATGCTGCCCTAGAGTTCAGTTAGGTGGCCCTGGCCTACAGTCCAGTTTTAGAGGTAGGCCTCCATCCTTTTGTCCCAATTTGTGTTTAAATTATTAAAGTATAATTTTCAAAAGGTTAAAAACATGATTTTTATACAAATGTGAAGAATGTCTATCACAGATTTTAGTCAACACAGTACTTATATTATCAGTGAGATGTTAACCTTTTTTCAAATTGCATTTGAGTAACTAGATATTTATAGGCAATGAAGAATGTAGAATACGATTGATGGAGTTATCTGTTCATCAGAAATTATTTGCATTTCTACTATAAATTCTATATGGTAACATCTGCTGTCACAAAATTATCAAATAGCCTCATCCCATCCTCTGCAGAGCACACACTGACACAAGACCCAGTCATCTCTGCCTGTTTCCAATACTTACACTGAATTTCTGAGGCCAGGTACTCAAACTGCTCCCTCAAATTGTTTTTAAAGAATATGGACTATTAAATTATTAGCACCTTGTTTGGAGTTGACCTTTAACATTTGCAGTTCTCTTTGTCTATTTTATTATTGCTTATTTCCTGATTGTATCCCCAGAGTTAGTTCTTCTTTACTCCTAACGATCCCGGGGGCTAATCCTGACAATAACAAATACATACCTCAGACTCAAATGGCCAACCCTGATGGCCTCGACCAGGTACACAGTGGGCTGTCAGAGAGATTCTGAGGAATACACCACACCATATCTGCCCCTACTTGAACACTTTATTAGTCTTTTCATTAGGCATTGTATTCATCTTCTTGTCATAATAATGCTGCATAATAAACTTCCCCCAAACCCAGTGGCAACAAACTTTTATTTCTTTGCTCATGGGACTGTGGTTAGATATGACTCTGCTGCGTTCTATTGGGATTTTCTGGGTTTGATTCCAGGCTGAGGCTCCACGTGTTTCTCCATTTTCCTTGAACTGAGGGCCATCCAGAGTATATTTTTCTTGTGCTAGATCACCAAAGGGCAGAACCATGTCAAACTGCATGATTATTGTCTCACATTTGATTATATCCCCTTATCTAAAGCTAGTTTCAAAGAACAGCCCAATCTCCATGGAGCAGGAAGTATATTCCTTGCAAAGTGGGAGGAGGAGGGAAGTTAATATTTGACTAACAAAAACCCAAACTATCATGTACATATTTTATGAGACATATTTCTAATATACCAATTCCTAGGAAGTGAATCTTAGCTAAGGTAAGCATCTCCTGAGGTAAACATTGCCACAAAGGGATCCTTTAAGAATCTAGGAGGATATACAGTGGTCAATAGTAATGATTGTTCTATTTTTTGAGCATTTACTTCATGACAGGCAGTTGGTCAGATGTTAGGACCCATTATCCCTGATGCTAAAAATAAACCACCAAGTAAATTATCATAGATATACAGAGACTCAGAGAGTAAGTGGCCCAGAGTTCACACCATTAGTAAGTGGCAGACCTGACCTCTTTTTCTTTATAACTTATGCCAGGTACTGTATTAAAAATTTTATAGGTTTTACACCATTTAATTATAAAAAAACAATAGTATCCCCACTTTTTATTAGAAAACAGGCTTAATAGGATTAAAGGATGTGCCAAAGAGAAATTAAACACTGTTACCTGTCGCTTCAATATACAGAGTTGAGCAAAAGTAGGTTTACGGTTGTGAGTACATGAAACACGGTTTATTCTTGTATTATTATTTATTAATTGTTGAATTATTTTCCATAGGAACAACTATAAACCTCCTTTTGCCCCACCCTGTATAATACATAATCAGGTGAAGGAATAGACCTCAAATTCCTGGTTAAATTCTGCCTCTGGGGCTTTGTTTTTATTTCCTCTCTGACAGCAATCCATCTTGTTTACCCACTTCAGTCAGTCCATAACTTGACCTTAATTCTCTTTTATGCTCACCTGTAACCTCTGAGTTTCTCACCCCAACTTTGCCTTTTGATACAGACCCTTTGCACTGGACCTCAGTTCCACTCGTCTGTGTCTACTTCAGACTAATAACCCCGTCCAGACTGTTAATCAAACCTTTGCTTCAGCATTAGACGTGCCTGTGCCGGTCTTGGAACCGTGCTCCAGGAGGACAGCTCAGCAGAACTGGCCTAAATGCCATCCCTTGAAGATAAGGAAATAGCTTTCCTTTGTAATAATTGGACACTTAATGCTCTGAGTTAGACTGGAAGGTTATGTGAAATTATATTTCACAGAGCATATCGGTTCACGATGTTTTCATTAATCATTCTTTTTAAAAAGATTTCATTTAATGCTTTCATAGGTAAAACACTGAGAAGCACAGTTCAAGCATACAGAGATGAAAATCAGACATTACTCTGAAATGGATTCACCCATTAAGAAAATTATACTCACTAGAGAAACTACGTAGTAAAATAAAACACCTTGTTTCTAACTTTGGCATCTCTCCTTTCCCCGTAGTAGCAACATTTGATCCCTCACCCACATTCTGGTATCTTATCAGTCTTTAGTGGCTGTCCCTACCCCGGCTACATCATTAGGTTCAATTGCACTTCGATTCCTCAGCTAATTTGGACTGAAGTGGGAAACAGATTTGTCTGAACTGCAACCCTCTCAGCCTACCCTCAGTCTAGAGGGATTTAGTGTTGTCTTCCTCCTCTGCCATCTTCCTGTGAACAAATGCCTCTCTGCTGACCTGCGGCCTTGTGTTTTGATTCAGTGTCAAAGCTCCACTCACCTTGCCCCCAGAGTTCTAACTCCAGTTATGGTTCCACTGTACTTGGAATCCTAATTCTTGACTCCTTGCTACAGGAGTTGGAACTGTGTTTCTATTCTAGAGGTTTCTATGAAGTTACGTAATACCTATTCAGCACCTTAATATAGTTAGACATTGCTCTAAATACTTTACACATATTATAAGGGGGGGAGTATTGTTATCCCCGTTTTATAGGTAAAGTAACCCAGGCAATATGGCTCAGAGTCCATTTACTACCGATCATCCAACCTGCCTCTCAAGTTTTGTCTTCCACTTACAGCTGTGCCTTCGTTGCCAGCACCCCTAACTCAAACCTCGTCTCTAGGGCCCGTGCCCTCGTAGGAAACGGAGCCAGTGGTGACTTGCAGCCCTCCTCGCCATCAGTTCTATTGGCTGTAGTGCCATGACACACTTGGAGTTTTCCCAGTAGTATCCATTCCTAGGTTCTCCTTTATCCCAGTCTTTTTGTTGTATTCCTGGGCCTCCTAAGTTCAGATTGCTTACCAACCACCTTCTCTCCCTATTCAGAGTTCACTTTCCTGGTAGCTACATTCTGATGCTCCTCTAGCTATCCAGTACCTGTTAAATGATTCTAATTCCATTACAGACCTTCTAGCTCGCTCCTTTCATATCTATATATAGCTATATGGATATAGATAGATGATAGATAGATGGATGGATAGATGGATAGATAGATAGATAACTTAAACACACATATTATGGGGTAACAACTGTGGCTCAATTCACTGACCATAGAAGATCAATCATTACGTCATCTGATCCATCTTTTAGTTTTTTAACCTTATGAATGGGGGATGTAGGTACATGTCTATACTTATATTAGATGTACTAATAAAATATATTTCTCTATATAAATATATAAATAAAATATTTAAAAAATAAAAATATACGTAATATATGAAAATATATACATATATAAAATATTTTTAAAATACATTTATATAAATATATAAATACAAATATATATAAAATATATTTATATAAATATATATAAGTATATGAAACAAAATATAACAATCTGGTCAAACAAAAACATCTGTTTCAAATGAATATCAGAATATTAATACAAGGTTTATAACTTAATTACTGACAACTTAAAGATGGATTAGAAATTATTGACAGATTATGCAAATTTGACTTCAAAACAGTATTTATTAAATTTCCATTTAAATTGTAAATTAAAATGTTTGCATTCATAAACATAAAAATCTAACATGTATATTTGTTGAATTAGTACTAAGCGTAGTAGAAAAATGTTGCCATTACAAAAGATTAGAATGTGCATTATAGGCTTTATTTATTTATTTATTTATTTTATTTTATTTTTTTGGTACGTGCCCTTAGCAGGAACCAAACCCAGGGCTCTCTGGTCCATAGGCCGACGCTCCAACCGCTGAGCCAAACAGGCCAAGGCCATAATAGGCTTTATTTATTTATTTATTTATTTATTTATTTATTTATTTTTTGTTAATCCTCACCTGAGGATCGTTTTTTCATTGATTTTTAGAGAGAATGAAAGGGAGGAAGGGGACAACGAGGGTTGGGAATCAAACCTGCAATCCAGTTATGTACCCATGACTGGGAATTAAACCCATGACCCTTTAGTGCGGGGACTGACGCTCTCACCGCTAAACTACACTGGCCGGGGCTAATCAGCTTTAATATCAATATAATTTGGAATTATCTTTATCAGTTCAGTTGACTGATATGAAAGTTGACAATTGATTTCTTAAATTAATTAATTTGTATTGATTTATTCCCCCTTTGTTAGCCTGATGGCACTAACAGGAGAAACAAATAAGAACAGAAAAGATTCAGTGCAGTCATGTGCTGCTTAATGACAGAGGAACATTCTGAGAAATGTGTCATCAGGCAATTTCATTGTGCGAACATCATAGAATGCAGTCACACACACCTAGATGGTATAGCCTACTGCACCTAGGCTACAAACCTGTACAGCATGTTAATGTACAAAGCAACACAAGATTAAAAACAAACACGAAAGGAAATGATTCAATTAAGAGACACAAGCATGAGATACATGAGGCAGCTGCTGGTGTAACATGGCATACTGTTTTATAGCAAACTTTTCTATAAGTAGAAAAATTACACTCTGAAATAACAATGAAATGTATGGTATAGTAAATACGTAAACCAGTGGCATGGTTGTTTATTATCATTATTATGCACTGTACAGAGGTGTATGTGCTCTGCTTTTACACGACAGGCAGTGCGGTAGGTGTGTTCACACCAGCATCACCCAGACATGTGAGTCATGCACTGTGCTATGACATTATGATGGCTATGCCATCACTAGGCAATAGGACATTTTCAGTTCCATTATCTTATGGGACTGCTGTTGTATGTGTCGTCCCTAGTTGACCAAAACGTTGTTATGCGATGCGTGCCTGTGCTTACAATGCTTAGATCATCTCCTTTCGGAATAAGCATTGTTTAAAGCCCTTATTCATTGAGCAGTTTTTCTGTGCTGAGAATTATCATTCAGTTCTCACAACCGAATGAGAAAGGCTTTATTTCCATTTGAGAAGAAGCTGGAATCTAGAGTGGTTCAGTAATGTGCCCATGATAACACAGCTCGTAAGCACTGGAGCCAGGAATATGACCGAGGTCTCGTTAAATCACTGAGCATTCTGCAGCATTTACATCCCCTCAACCTCTCAATGATGCTGCCAGTGTAAAAAAATCCTTTCTCATGATAAAAGATAAAAAATAGTAAGATATAAGTAAGCATGAGAAATGGATGAGGGAAAAATGATCAATTTCTCCTTTGTTGTAAAGCTGAAATGATGGCTGTTGCCAAATCATAGGCAAAACCATGAATAAGAACTTACTGCTTCTGTATTTAATGTACTTTTTAAACAAAGAAATGAAAGAATGTTATTTTGATCGCAGTGGCTTAATTTTTAATTTGGAATATTTTTAATTTAAATTCAATATAACAGTAAAATAAGGGAATAGTTGAAATTATGAATATTTATATGCCCTTGAACTTGGCTCTCAGAATGTACCTCAGTGGGTCACAGAGCTAATATTTCAAACTGAATATAAACAAATTACATCTGGAATAAATGTAGGGCTTGGTAATGAGCAGTTGAAAAATGTAATGTTTAAGCAAGCAATGTATAGTAAAGTAATGTACTTTACAGATGAGAGAATATAAAGTAATGGCAAAAGACAAGATACCTTGGAGATCTTAACTTTCAATTTCCAGGTATATTACAGGAATACCAGGATTGTTTTTCTATACTCACTGTAACATGTTTTTAACATCGGGCTATTTTAAAATTAATTTATTCACTTTTGGATAAGGA
The DNA here is from genome assembly GCA_030848825.1 of Tadarida brasiliensis. Classification (NCBI taxonomy): domain Eukaryota; kingdom Metazoa; phylum Chordata; class Mammalia; order Chiroptera; family Molossidae; genus Tadarida; species Tadarida brasiliensis. The sequence goes on from CM061257.1 coordinate 66,339,737, forward strand.
GAAATTCCACTAGTCACTGAAGGCAGTTTATTAGCATTAATGATAATACAACCAAAATAACATGACAAAAACAAATTATAACATGAATGTAGGTAATTATATATTATTTTGTTTTAGAGAAAGAAAAATCAAAATCATCTTTTAAATTTGAATACTATTATTTTTTAGTAAGGTGATAAATCATATTGGATTTTAATACATTTCTAATTATTCAGATACTTTCATTTAAACAAGTAATTTTTAACAAGTAATCATTATTGGATATTTATAGTTGTATTGTAAACCTCTTATCAATATATTTTCATATATTGGTCTATCTGAAGGCATTTGTGGAAACTAACATTGACTTTAAAATTATGAAATAAATTTGACCTGAATATCTGTTGAATGGCATCTTGAATCTCTGAGGATTTGATCTAATAGAACCCTGGAAATAGGTTTCCTAAGTACCAGGATTTTCAGAGTCTGCGAATTATGGAAATTGATGTAAAGATGATAAATAGATATAGACATAGACATTATTTTTTAAGTGTCTGTTATAGACTGAATTGTGTTTCCTCCAAAATTCATATGTTGAAGTCCTAACTCATAGTACCTTAGAATTGGGATAGTATTTGGAGGCAGGGCCTTTAAAAAGATCATCAAGGTTAACCAAAGTCGTTTAAATGAGGGTGGACCCTAATCTAATATGACTGATGTCCTTATAAAAAGAGGGAGAGACAGCAGGGATGCGCATGCGCAGAGAAGAAGCCATGTGAGGACACAGCAAGAAGGCAGCCCAGCCATCAGCAAGCCAAGGGGAGAAGCCTCAGGGGAAACCAAACTAACTGACAGATTGATCTTGGACTTCCAGCTTCCAGAACTATGAGAAAATTAATTTGTGTTCTTTAAGCCACACAGTCTGTGTCTTGTGTCAGGCTTAGCAAACTCATACAGTATCTTATCATCTATTGAAAGTGTGTGTGTGTGTGTGTGTGTGTGTGTGTGAGATATATATATATATATATATATATATATATATATATATATACACACAAAACTACATACTGTTAAGAAAGATATTAAGAATCAAATTAATCAATTGAAAAGGGAAATGCATATATTATTTAAGAAAAACAAATTTAAAAAATGAAAAAAATATTCAGTCACCAAAATGCGGATAACACAAAGCTTCTTGTTTCATACACAGAACTCAAAAGGGCTTAGAATTATACTATCTAATTAGGTTGTAGATCAGATCATATATTTGCTGCTATTGTAAGAAAAACTGGCAATAATTTGTTGTTAAGTAATTGGGCAGTAAGAATCAAGATTTAAAAAAATATAAAGAGCTTTCAACCCAGTAATTCTATTTCTGGAAATCTACCCTAAATGTAAATAAAAATAGTATAAATGAAACCAAGCGTAGGTGATCAGATCCAGGTTCGTTGTCACGCAAAATTGAAGAATGAGTTCACAGACAAAGGGGCAAGTGAAAGCAAAGTTTATTTAAAAGATAGACTGCCTGAATTGGGGAGGGGACCCAAATGGATTGCCAGTGAGGCTTCTTTGTCTAGGGTAGATATATGCCTTATTAGCCTCCAATTGGTCTTTCAAGGAATTCTGCCTTAGCAACATCCATACATTATAGAGCTTGTGTTTCCCCGCCTAACTGGGTTTAGCCCTAAGTCATCTAGCTCTAAATTCATATTACCCTTCTGGAAGGAGCATATGTGGGCATCGCTGATTTAAAGCTCATCCTATCCAGTGAATTGGGGCAGATTTGATTAGCAAAGATATATATTGTCCCATAACATTCCCTAGTTGGAAGTGCACAGATTTTTATTTAAAAACAGACATTGATTAGCTCTTCTGACATTGGTACAGAAGCTTTCCTCCCAAGGAGGAGACAACTTAGTTGTGTGTGGTTAAGAGCAAATAAAGTAACTCCAGGTATCTATAGGGGCCATATCCGTTTTTATGATAATTTCAACTTCTCTCAGATTGTTAGTGAGGAGGAGGGGAAATGCTTTTGGAGCAACACTATGCTTGCTTTTGATTTCTTTTCTAAATCCAATTTTGGTTTCCTATAATCCTTTTTAAGGTAACCTGGCTTTCTGCAGTAGAAACACACTCTATAGTTTCTCAGTAGAACTCATTCAACAATTCTGTTGCCTTGCTCCCAGAAACCAGTAGTTATATTCATTGGAATAGGTCACACTTGGCAGCACTATATTCTTTAACAGTAAATAAAATTCATTTGCAAACCCATCAGGGTCCCGGAGAAAGGAACTATACAATAGCTGTTCTCCTCTTTCCTGAAACCAGCCTTTCTGGGTTTTTGTTGTTGTTGTTTTGTAACTGACCTGTGCTCCTTCCAGGAGCTTCTGATTTGCAATCAAGATAAGCTTTTCTTTTCTATAATTCAGGAGTGTTAATGGGAGCTGGTAGCTACTGGCCCTGGAAGCACAATTTCCCATGTTGATTTTAGTTTTATTTTGAGATCTATAGAGTCCGAATAAACCTCCAGATCTACTGTGTACTGTGTTAAAGTGTGCTGCCTGTGTGCTGAACTCCATGTCGTCTCAAACCTCCTCTTCCCATGGTCCCGTCCCTTATAGCCTAACCTGCCTGTATCTCCTCATAAACATTTGAAGATTAGAATAATGATTATAGCATTATTTATAGTAATAAAAACTAGAAATAATCCAAGGACCAAACAATAAGTGAATATTTAAATAAAATATGTTATGGTAACTTTGTAAATTAGGCAAAATAAAGCAGATGAGCCAAGGAAAATACTGCTGGGGAATCCATACTATTTTGTTGTTGTAGGTGATAAAAATAGGAGTGTTTATTTTCTTCAAATCCTTTTAAACATTTTTAAGTTTTCTTTGACCATTTCTTATTGTGGGATACACATTGAATTTCGTACGCCAAACCATTTTCCATTTCTTCCTTACTAATAGAACCCTACATTTTTTTAGACAAGCATTCTGCTCAGCTTAAAATACGAATTCAGCATTCCTTGGAGATGATAGTGCCATGAAACAGTTGTACTTAATGAAATAGAAGCAGAAGAGATTGAGTGAGGTTTCTAAGAAATTTCTCTGAAATGGGTTAAATGGGTTAGAATTTTAGGGCAGCCATCGTTTTTTGTTCTTTTGTCCCCATTTCATGCCTGGTATGAAAATACAATGCTAGAGGTGAAACAATCAATTTGTGGTCACAAGACCCAAATGTGCAGCTAAAACCCAGTGTTAAGGAAGGCTGAGCAAAAAGAGAGACACATCTGGATTTGTGATATCATTGTGGAGACTGTTTCAGCCCTGAGCTACCCACCTCCAGATTTCTTAAGGGATAAAAATTGAATTCCTAATTTGTTTAAGCCACTGTTTAGTTACATTTTATGATACTTGCCGCTAAAAGCAGACCCTGACACATATACACACAGAGAACGTGTCCTCAAATAACATCATTTCATTCAAAGTCATTTTGTTATAACATTGATGAAATGGCATAGGAACTTAACTCTTGTTTATATCAATTAGTCCTATTGACAACATTAAGTGAGGACTTACTGTATCACATATCTATGTAACTGCAAGTTATATACATATAAATTGAATAGATATATATGCATATGTCTATCTACTTATAGATATGAAGGAATGTATACTGGACAGAGAAAGAACTACAAAAGGAAAAAAAAATTAAAACAAAAAGGAGGACAAGGACCCTCAGAGCCTTGTGCTACACCTGGTCACACAGCTTCTAAACCAAACTGTATGGGTACAATCCTGACCCCACCAGTTACTAGCTCTTGCAAATATCTGCAGAAATAATGAGGAAAAGTGGAGGCTATGAGGCAAGAGAGTGCTCCATGTGAACAGCACAGAACCCAAGTGCCTGAAGTGGACTGAGCAGGAGGGGGCGGGTAGGAGGTAAGCATTTCAAGATTAAATGAGCATACAGAACAATAAGCCTTGATAATAAGTGAGAGAAGAACAGTTTGAGTACAGAAATGATATGATTAGACTTATGATTTCCAAAGATCACTTTGACTTCTTGGCAAATAGCAAACCAGAGAGACAAGAGCGGAAGCAGAGAGACTAGTGTGCTGTTGAAAGGTTGGGTAGTTGGGATAGAGGTGACACCAAGTGTCAAAATAAGAATGTTTGGAGATTGAACCAACAGCATGTGCTCTGACATTGTGGTTATAAGATGGAGTGTGGCAGGGACAGGAAAGAAGCAGAGAGCAGGGGATATAAGGATAGATTAAGGAGAAAGGCTGAAATCATATACTAACTAGAAGGAGAAAATGCCAGGATGAATTCCTGGAACAAATAGAATGAGAAGTCAGATCTCATTCTGAATTCCAGAGCAGATTTGACCTTGATCTATATTAAAGAGCTAATACTCTATCACAGTTATTCTTTCCTTACAAGATTATCTAAGATTCATGTAGCACACACTGTTGGTAGCCTGCCCAGATCCCCTTGATAAATTACCATTTCTCTGCTTGTAGGTCCAAGTCCCAGTCAGCCAGCACCTTTGCCTGAGGGCTCTACAGGTAGATGCAAAGTGCCAGGGAATTAATTCCCTCTGTGGGAAGCCCTCAAACAATTACTTACAGAAGCTGGTGGGTAAAGAATTTAGCTCTGAGGTGGGCACTCCGTACTGGCATCTAGAGTTTCCTGGTGAGATTAAACTTTAGTTGTCCAGATTGGTCATATGTTTGATAATTCACTCTGAATGTGTGTCTTGTTCTTTCTGATTCACCCCTTTTCTCCCTGGTGTTTCCTAGTATCAGCTCCCCAAATAAACTATTGTCTTCAAATCCTTTTATCATGATCTGCTTCTGAGGAAACCCAAATGAAGACAGTCCATTCATAGATAACAGTTTTTTGAAGTTGAATAATTTTTAAAATAAAACTTGTGGTTTTACATAGTGAAAGTGCGTCAACATTTACTGATGATGGTTCATAGGTACAATATTGCAAAGATGATCACATTTAATCCTTAAAGCAATCATATGAGATTTGTAGTTGGGAGCTGCTAGATGAAGTAACTATTTAAATATAAGATTGACACATGACAAGGGCAGGGGTTCTTTTTTATTTTTATTTTTTCAATTTTATTTGCTGATGAATCCCAATGACCTGAAGAGTCCTTGTCACATACAGATACTCCATGAGTATTTTAAAGAACACTTAAACTAAAAATAGTTCACCTCTACCTGGGAAGGATGTTGTTTTAATGGGAACTCAGACTCAAGAGAGGATCTACCTGAGTTATGAAGAAGGGGACATTCAAGCAAGCCAGAGAGATAAACTGACAGTGATTAGTGGGACAGCACATATAAGGTCCCCTCAAGTTTGTGGATGTTATAAACAAGATTTAGAGATGCATTAAATAAGGCTCAGAGAAGTAAAACAATTTATTCACAGTCCCCAAACTCATAAATAATAGAGACTGGATTTGAACTCTGGCTTTTTTTTCTGTCTTCCTTTATGTTAGAGTATGTCTGAACTCAAGAACTGGCCCGAGATTGGGCAGTTATGCTTTAGAGAGACTGTATATATGTCCATGTTGTTGTTTTTTTTCCCAAGCAAATACTTTTTTTTTTTTCCTAGTGAGTGCCTTAGTCAACTCGAACTGCTATAATAAAATATTATAAACTGGTGGCTTAGACAACAGACGTTTATTTCTCACGGTTCTGGAGGCTGGGAAGTCTACGATCTTGGTTCTGGCAGATTTGGTGTTTGGGAAGGGCCCTCTTCCTGGCTTTCAGAAGGTGGAGATAGAAAGAGGTCTGATCACTTGTCTTCTCATAGGACACTAATTCCATCTGAATAGACCTCATCTAAACCTACTTCTCTCAAAGGCCCCACCTCCAAATACCATTACACAGTGGATTGGAATCTCAACGTATGAATTTGTAGGGGATACAGACATTCATTTTATAGCAATTAGCACACATTTACAGGGTAGTTTTAATATTACTTCTCAGCTGTAATTGGAGATTTTAACCAAGGCTTCATCAGGCACCAGAATGGGAAGTATATTACAGAATGCTAGCCTGGATCTAATGGGATAGTGAGGAAGAAAAGGTTGGCACTTCCTCTTCCATATTTGAACAAGAAAATGGCAACATACAAGAAGTCCTGCAACATAAGATAAATTACAACACGCTTAAGTAAAAGTACCTAAAATAAAGTGCTATCAGGAAGGAAAGTAAAATTCAACTAAAAGATGTTCCCAGAAAGGAGAAAAGAGGGTCATTTCTTTGAAACTAAGAGGCTGAAAAGAGTAAGAAAAAAATCTTCTCTAATAAGACTTCTATAATAGGTTCCTGAGGCTTGAGACCCTAGAGCCAAAACAAAGCAAAACGAAAAACAAAAGATGGGCAGAGTCCTTGGAAGGAGACCAATGGACCCACGTTCACTCCCACCCTGAGGCTGAGAGCACAATTCATACTCACAGAAGTGTGTCTAAGTGCATCTCCTGAGGTTTTCTGTGCCCTCCATCCGTCACCCTCCCCTCATTCCCTGTCCTTTACCCGTCTGTCAGCAGGTTGACTTATGTTATGCATATTTATTCAACTCCCATCTCCAGTGCAAAAATCCAGGCATATTCTGTCATGAATCACTTTGATAACCTTTTAATTTTGGGGAATATTTTTTAAATAAAAGCAAGAAAGATGTAGAGTTTTTTTTTGAATTCCATTTTTGCCCTTAGATAAAAGTAATCGGTTATTAAGGTATCAAATTTTGATAGTGGCATCTCATGTCATTTTTTAAAGGTTATTTACACATTAATCTATGTCTACAAAACATGTTTCCATAACTCTAATTCCAAAGTCTAATCTTATTTTTTCTCTACATACTAAATAAATTGTTTTCAATAACTATACCTGTTATTTTGTGAAATTCACTGTAAATAATAATCCAGAGAACGGGATATATGTCCCCCAAAGTCTCTTCAATCACAGAAATTCTGTAATCCTTCATAAATCTTCCTTGAACTATTTTCTGAAGTGTTTATTGTTAGAAATACTTGCAGTCCTATTTTAATACTGTTTTCTGATAACACAGAGTCCCAAGAACCTTTGTATAGCAAAGCATCGATGTATTCAAGCAAGACTAACAACTCAAAAGAATTTAAGAAAAGAAATAACGAATATCATAAAATAAAACAGGAAAACACTAAAGGGAAGGGAATAGAAAATGTATTTGGGCTATTAGACATTCTTTTCTCACATAGTCTTTAATATGTTATCTAATAAAATTTAATACCCAAGCATTTTTCTCTAGAGTATATTTCATTTTACTATGTACTGTTCTTTAGTGTATCATCTATGGTGCTCATTTGCCTACATACTACACAGTTTGGCATATAATCACACACTGTTTATATAATTTTTGAAATCCTTATCTCCCTGGGAGATTACAAGTAATTCAATTCACTAAAGTACTGGTTTGTTTCATTATCAGCTATAATACTGAAGTAACCATTATTATACTTTTCAGTATAACAGACAGTCCTGGACACAATGCCTTGCTTATAATAAATTCCCTAATATCAGTTGAGTTAATGAATAAATGAATAAGTACTTGCTGAGTTGAATCAAAATTAAATGCATGCTGGAGAAGAATTACTGTTGGTGGAAATCACTGAAACTTTTTTGGTTGACTAAGCTGTTCACATGCTGGTTATCTTTAGATGTGTATTATTGAGAACGTGCTATGTACCAAGTACTATTAAGTGCTTTATTTACATCATATCACTTAATTTTCACAATAAACCTAAGGAAATAATTGGTCTTATATCCTTCTTTTGCAACTGATAGAAAAGATAAATTAGCTTAAACAAGGGGGTTGAGGCATAACTTCATTCTGGGTCCACATGGGCAAGGGCACGTCCTTGCCTCTACATATCTAGGTAGGCTCCTGGCAGTGGCTGTTGTTAGCTTTACGTTCTCCCCTCTTGGATGCAAGATGGTTGTAGTTACAGAGCAAACAACCCCATACCTTCAAAATATTGGAAATGCAGAAAGGCTTCATTCCAAGAAGTCTCAGCAAATATCTCTCCAGATGATCTAAGTCCCCCTCCTGAACCAGTCACTAACGGGTAAGGTGGTGCTACTGTTTTAACCAAATCAAGATTTCCTGGAATGGAGTAATGTCAAATCACTTGGAATCACATAGGCTAAGAGGGAGAAATACATTGACAGTACTATCAAAGTATGTGCATGAAAGAATGTAGAAATGGACACTAGAATGCAAAATTAAACAAAAGAAAACCACAATATCCATTACCTCTCTTTTAAAAGTAAGGAAGCAAATGCAAAGGGTCTTGTGTCCCTTTCCCAAGATCACACAGCTAATACTGGCAGAAATGCAATTCGAAATTGTGTCCGTCTCCAACACCAATATATTACGTGACCTCCCTTAAACATGTATTCACTGTCCTTAGCTCTCCAATCTGCCATTTCCTGCCAATGAAAGAGTATCTTGTAGACATCATTATTAGCAGTAAATATATTTTCTTTTTATAATATAACTTTATCTGAATGACATATCTCTATTCTGCCATTCATTTCTATTTAACTAATAAATTTTTTATTCACTTCCTTCTTCCATAGGCTAATGCCCACCCACATATATTTTAGGAATGTGCTGAAATATATGAAAAAGAGAATTACTTATCCAATCAACAGTGACAGGAAATTGGTAGAAGCCATATTTACATTTATGACAGCAAAAATATTAGGGTATTAACCAATGCATTTAGTGTAGGAATTATTTTTTATTCCAAAGTTTTTGTGATAAGTCCACAGTAGTAGTTTAAGATAATCAGTAAGCCCATTCTGGGTGAATATTATTTTTGCCTTCTGTTAACCTAAAAAAAAAAAAAAAAAAAAGTAAGAGCCAACAAGTATTTAAGATCAAAAACAACTACAGCCCTAGTCAGTTTGGTTCAACAGTTAGAGCATCCGTCCATGGACCGAAGGGTCTCAGGTTTGATTCATGGTCAAGGGCACATACCTGGGTTGCAGTTTGGATCCCTGGCCTTAGTCGGGTCATGTGTGAGGCAGCCAATTGATGTGTCTCGCTCACACTGATGTTTCTCTCTCTCTCCCTCTCTCCCTTCCACTCTATCTAAAAAAAAAAATCACTGGAAAAATATCCTTGGGTGAGGATTAACAAAAACAACAAAAACAAACAACAACAACAAAAAACCCCTGCAATTTTGGGAAGCATTGATACAGGCAGAAACCCAAACAGTATTTCAATTATGAGTGGAAGGCAAGGGGTATTTATAGAAAGAGAAGGGAAATAATTGCATGACTAAAAGGAAGGAATTTCTGTCGGTGCTAATAAGCTAAGGAAGGAATTTCTGTAGGTGCAAATAAACTAAATTATTCTTTAGCTCTACATGGTGGTGCTAATTTTAAAGAATGTCCTCAATTTTCAGCCCTCATAGTTAGGATATCTGCTTTCCTGTTAGCTTTACAAACAGCTGTTGGAATATAATGTCATGAACTATGATTCTAGTGAAGGCTTAAGAAAGAAAGAGGAAAGCTGCTGTCTTCATAGACAACACTTAAATAACCATGAACATAATGTTTGTAGAAATATGGATGTTATAGGCTATTTTGGTGTGTTCTTAGACAGAAATGAGAAACATATTATTAGACAATGGAGAAAAGGTGGTCCATGTTACCAAGTGTCAAAGAACTTGGCTAAATTGTGTTCTTGTTTTTGTGGAAGATGAAATAATGAAATTGGAGATTTAGCTGAAGTGATTTCTAAACAAGATGTTGAAGGTGCAGCCTCGTTCTCCTGACTTCTTATAGTAAAATGTGAGAGGAGAGAGATAAAGATGGAATTGTTAAGCAAAAGAGGAACCAGAACACAAAGATTTAGAAAGTTTTCAACTACTCCACATTGCAAAAAAATGAGAAAGTATGTTCTGAGAACACGAAATGTGTGGCTGAGCTACCACTTGATAATGAGGTCGTGGGATTATACCAGCAGAGAGATTTCGGTTGGAGCTGAAGCAGTAGGACATGGGCAAAATGAAGGAAGGCTGTCTAACATTTTAGGTTCTGTAGGACCAGACAGTTGAGCTATTTGGCTATGAAATGTCTTGTTCTTTAACACAAAAGGGAAGACGGGCTCCAAGGCGATTCAGAGATCTGCAGACCTGCCACTTCCACCACAGGCCTAAGAGCAAGGGCTGGTTCCTACTGGCTTCAAAGGCTGGTGTATTGCGTGCCGATATGTTAGCACCTAGTGACTATTTGTCTTGTTCTAGACTTGCCTGTTTCTATAGGGCTTAACTTGAAGCATTGACATTGTAAATACTGGCCAGTTTCTTAAATATGTATGCTTTTACCAATGTGTGCACTGACCAGGAATGAAACCCACAACCTTTTGGGATGACACTCCAACCAACTACGCCACCCAGCCAGGGCTAATTTGCTAAGGTTTTAAAAACGTTTAGGTTGATTATTTTGAGGCAGATCCTGAAATTCTGAGGATATGAAATAATCTCTATCTTTTTCTGTTGCTTCAAGGGAGATTGCTCTACCTGGTGACAGGGAAGGATCCTGGAATGTGCACTGTGTCTGTACAGGTGTACGTGCTCACACCCTCTCAGTTGTGTTCCAGTGTCCTCTGGACCATTCCAGCAAACATAAACTGAAACCCCCTCATTATGGAATAGTTAGAATTGCTACAAAATATAGTCTCTATGGATATTTGTGAATCTTTATCATTTACATGTTCTTGATCTAAATGATGAAACACATGCTTTGAAGGAAAACAAACAAACAAATAAGATCTGTTCACCACCAGTCAAAATGTACTCTGTCTCCACCAGAGCATTTGGAAAGATGGGGAAACTGTGCCATCTGGAAAAGTTTGTGAGAATTGTTGTTCCATTTGAATGGGTGAATTATTGAGGGGAATTTTAATCTAAAGGTAAAAGAAGCACTGACTTTAAGCGGGAAGTCATGTTCTAGAGTAAGGTGAGTGCAGTTCCCTTAGAGGCAAAGCAGGAAGAACGACTAGAAATTTCAGATGCTTAAGACTCAAAATGAAGGTGTTTCCCCATCTTAAATCTTGGGCTGTTGTTTCCGGTCTCAGATGTTTGACGTCTTAAAAGCTCCCAAGGTGAGTCTGATCTCTAGCTATATTGAAAATTACTAAATTGATAAAAAATAGCTTATAGATTTGGCAGGAGAGAGGGATAGAGCTGAGATAGGGAGACAGAGAAAGAAAAGAAAGGGAGAAAGAGAGATTGGTGGAAGGAGAATGATCTGGAAATGTATAAAGCATTAATATCAGAAATCTTATGGTCCTAGCACTTGGTTATTAATTTCTCTGGACTTTAAGTGGTCCAGGACACCCAAAGATGTCTCATCCCTGAGATTTTTAGACCCAGATAAGATCTTGAAACATAAATGGGCTTAAATATACTGGGGGACATACAAAGAGCCATTATTTCAAAGAGATCTGCGTTCCCGTGTTCATTGCAGCATTATTCACAATAGCCAAGATATGGAAACAACAATGTGTTTGTCAGTGGATGAATGTGTCAAGAAAATGTTACACACACACACACACACACACATACACACACACACTCGAACATTAATCAGCATTAAAAATAAGAAAATCCAGACATTTAAGAAAACGGATAAACAAATAAACATGGTAAGCATTATGCTAAGGAAAGTACGTCAGATAGAGAAAGGCAAATACCGTATGATAACTTATATGTGGAATAAAAAGAAAAAAGGTCAAACTCATAGAAACAGAAAGTAGAATAGTGGTTGCCAGGGCTGGGGGGTGGGGGAAATAGGAAGAGGTTGGTAAAATGGGACAGAATTTCAGTTGTAAGATGAATAAGGACTGAGAATCTAATTATATGACACGGTGACTATAGTTAATAGTGTTACATTTGGAAAATTGAAATTTGCTAAGAGAGTAGAACTTAAATACTAATCCTCCCAAAGAAAAGGTAAATAAATATGTGAGGTGATGAATGTATTAACCAACTTGATGGATGAATCCTTTTACAATGTATAGATATAGCAAATTATTCACATTGCAGACTTTAACTATCTTACAGTTTTGTCAATTATGCCTTAATAAAGCTGAAAAAAAGATTGTGGGACATTATGAGATGGATCCTTAGTTGTCTTATTATCCCTATTGCAGATTGAATGCATCAATTATTCCTTCTGAATAAAAATTTAAGCAACTCTAACAATGTAGTGTAAGTGCTTGCAGGTGGAGAGCAGAAGGCAGTGTTCCCCACGTTTCTGGGAAATGACTTCAGCTACGAGATGAGATGTGGGAACACCACCTCGACAAGGACCTGACCTCTGTACCCAGTGGTATGAGTTGCACTCACTGGGCCAAATGGCAACACACAATAACACGTTCTTTTCAGAATATGGCATGTACACCCAGTCACAATATTTCCATCTCAATTTGGCCATTGTAAGGTAAAGACATTTACCTTTCTTAATCTGGATATTACATAGCTCTTAATGCTGCCAAAGATTCCACTAGAATCTCTGGCTGCTTCGTTAGACTCTACGGTCCTTTCGGGGTGCAGGGAGTGTGCCTCACTTTGGGGAGTGTTTCTGGGAAGCATGTGCATATTGCTGCTCATTCAGAATCACATGAAGTGCTTCCTGCAGATCCAGACTCCTGGACCCAGATAATTAAATCAGAATCTCCGAAGGTAGGGCCCAGGAATATATAAGCTCTGTATACTCCCAAGGTCTTTTTAATACACTTTGAGAACAGGTCTTAGGTTCCCCTGGGAGAGCTGGAGGGACTATTACCACCTATAAATATGTAGACTTGAGATGAATTTGGCATATATGAGGAACAACAAGAAGATTAATCAACAACAGACCTGTGGTTGAGTCTGAGCCTATGTCGTTGAAGGGCTGAGGCAAGAAGAACAAAAATAACAAATGGAAAAGCTTTACTTGGAGCCAGAGGAATAATCTGCTTTGGAAAACAAATATAAGGCAGGTATCGTGCCATATACAAGAGGAAAATAAGAAAATGGTACTCAGAAATCTATATTTAAGAACAGAGAAATATTTCAAGACGGTGACTCGTACTGCAACTGTGTGCTGCTGTAGAAAAAGACACAGAGACATCATTATTTTCAATAATTCATGGGGCCAAATCACCTCTGGTTCCTAATGCTTTGTAATTCCAATACTAATCTAGGTTTAGTCCCCCTTTTCTTGTGCCAGTGCTCTTATTTTAAAATTTTAAATTCTGTATTTCATGATTTAACTACCTGCACTCTAGATCAGTGTGTTTCTTTTTAACTATATTTAATTTATTTTTTTAAATGGAGGTATACAACATTATATTAGTTTCAGAGCAACATAATGATTCAATATTTGTGTACATTGAGGAGTGATCACCACAGTAAGCCTAGCTCACCTCTGTCATCGTACAAAGCTACACGATCTTTTTTTCTTATGATGAGAACTTTTAAGATCTACTCTCATGCAATACAGTATTATTATCTATCGTCACCATCCTGTACATTATATCTTCATGGCTTACTTATTTTCTAAGTGGACGTTTGTACCTATTGACCCGTTTACTGATTTTATCCACTTTTTCCCCCATCTCGGCCTCTGGTAGCCAACAAATTGTTTTCTATATCTATATAAACTTGGTGTGTGTGTTTTTAGTTTTTCATTTTAGCTTGCACATATAACTGGATAGATTGGTGTTCCTTAAACTTGAGTGTGATCATATCACAGTAATTGCACAATCCTAGGCTCCATTCTCGGGGATTGCATTTTTAGGCATTGTTTCTGGGGCCCAGGCATATGCATTTTAAACAAACACTCAGGCAACCGGTTTTGTCAGGAACTGATGAACCCATTGAACACTCCTCTTGATCCCGTCCCCTTGTCTCTTCCAGGATAGTCCCCTTTTCAAGTTTTCCCTTGGAAATGGAATCTTTAACTTCTCTATTACCTCGGGTTCTTCTCCTCAGTAAGACAATTGTATCACAAGATCACTGCCTTTAAAACGTGCATTCGTTTTCTAGTGCTGCTGTAATAAACTACCTACCAACTGGGTGCCTTAAAACAACAGAAATTTATTGTGTCACAATTCTGAAGCCTAGACGCCCGAAATCAAGGCACCGACAAGTCATGCTCCCTCTGAGGCCTCTAGAGAGGGAGCCTTCCTTTCTCCTCCAGCTCTGCTGGCCCATCTCCCTTGGTTGCTGCAGTAGAACTCCAGTCTCTGCCTCAGTCTTCACAGGACCGTCTACGTACTGTGTCTGTATGTCTGTGTCTTCACATCACGTTCTCCTTTTGTTTCCATTTCCTTCTTCTAAGGACAGTCATTTTGGACTAGGGCCCACCTTAATGTAGTATGACCTCATCCTAACTTGATTACATCTGCAAGGATTTTATTTCCTAATACAGCTTATGCTCAGCATAACGTTCGGTCAGCCATGGCCCGTGTATCTGATGGTGGTCCCATAAGATTATAATGGAGTTAATAAATTCCTATCACCTAGTGACTTCTAGCCATTGTAACATCACACATCCCTCATGTGTTTGTGGTGATGCTGATGTAAACAAACCTACTGCCACTGCTAAATATACGTAGAGCATATACAATTTCAGCAGTAGGCTGGACCACTTTGGTTTGTGTGTCTCTAAGGTGTTCGCACAATGACTTAAGTCACCTAATGGTGCATTTCTCAGAACATATCCTTATCATTAAGTGGTGCATGACTGTAAGGTCACAGTCACAGCTACCAGGGGTTAGGATTTCAATATATCTTTTGGTGGACATATCCAACCTATAACAAAACTGTATGTTACAGTCTAGCTATCACCATCTGAATTTATTATGCTCCTTGATCGCCTTATTCTTTTTCTGTCTCAGAATGTAAGATCCTCAAAAGCTTGTTCACTACTATATGACATATATATACGTACAAATATATAAATATATATGTATTCGTGTGTGTGTGTGTATCTATATCAGTGTTTGGCATATAGTAGTTATTCAATAACATACTTACTGGAAGATTAAATAAGAAACATCAATTACTGGTCAGCATTATGATAAGTGCTTTATTTACATTATTTTATTAATCTTAACAAAACTCTTATGAGTCCATTTTCATTTCTATTATTTTTCTCTTATGGATTAGGTAAGTGTGGCAAAGCAATTTACCCAAGGTCACATGTAGAGCTGAGATTGCAACCGGGGCTGCATAACTACAAAGCTCATGGTGTTGACCAATATGCTCTACAGTCGATTTCCAATGGTACCTGTTTCTCACATCACTGTGTGTTTGAGTATGGTGTTACTTTTTGGATTAGTCTCTTTCTTTGGTGATGTATTCATCCATTATGGTAGGATTAGAAGTCAGATAGCATCTCCACCAGAATGCAGTTGTTTCTTCATTTTGCTTAACATCCTTACATATTCTGTTTTATGACTCTGCTGGTTATTCCAAATGCAGCTATTATCAAGTAGTGAAATGGTGCTTTACCCACGACGTTCTAGACAGAGAGCACAAACGTACCCTCTTGTGTGCTTCCCATTCTGTACTTTGATCTATAACTTTTATCCTCAAATCTCTTTGCATTTTACAGTCATGAATTTCCCCAACATCCCATGAGATAAGTGAATATTTATTATCTCCACTTCACAGATGCATAAAGTTAGACACAAACTAATTAAATAAGTTCTTCAAGGGCAGACAGTGAGTTGATTGGGAAATCATGGTTAGCATTGAACATTCCAGATTACTGCTTCTAAAGAGAATGAATGGTGTCTTAAGATGGTTTTATTATACATAGCTGAAAAATGTTTATTTTAAGCTTTCTCAATATATCCTCCATTAGTTTTTGGACATTGCCCAGAAGAATTCCCAGTAAATTGATATTCAGTCCTTAGATATGAATGCAGTTTGCATCTTTTGGCTTCTGTGGGAGATGCAAAAATGAAACTGAAGAAAGAATTTAACCCATAGTAATTATATCTTCCTATAGAGATTCTGGTAATTATGTTTGGAGATTTTTTTCACTATATAATTTAAAGGTTTTTATTTTTTAATGTAGCTCTAATTTAACATATATAAGTAAGCAGCTAATTAAGCTGAGATTACTTTCTACTCACAGCCAACATTTAGAACATAATCAGAGTTATTATTATAAAATTGTTTAAAGTTATATTACTGTTTATGAATATGAACTCAAACCAAAATGCATAGCATAATAACATAATTAAGAAAGACTGCATTATTTTAGTGTGTTGCCATTCAAGTAACCAAATTAAAACTATATGTCCTTCATTTCACCACAGTAGTAGATCGTTACACTCATAAAAGATCCTTAGTTGATTTGTAACCTCCTATTATTTGGCTCTTAAACAAGAAGATACAATTTTCTGATACTTTTTTCTTCATTTTTTTAAATGTAAAATTGATTTAACATCATACATATATAGTATATTACCTCTACATATAATTTTTTAATTTGTTCAGATTTTGTTGAATCAATATTTAAATTTAGATGCATGGTCAAAATCTTTGTAATTGAAACGATCTTTTAGAAACTCCAACAATACTATCAATAAGAAAAAAAGTTAATATTCAAAAGAGAATTTGTTTAAGGTTAAACAGGATTTTATTTTCATCTGCATATGTCATTTCAATCACTGATGAACATATGCACTAATAAAATATTTCCTGTTAACATGACAAATATGTTTTTCAGATGTGTATCTTAGAAAGGTGAGCATTAGATATAAATCATTGTAATGAATAATGTTTTTAATCAGGGACTCTTCAACTATTTTTTCCATGAGCTTCTACAGAGAATTAGTTGTGACCATTTCAGGGTATCTTAACAAATATTCTGAGTTTTATAGTTTAAATATTAACTTCCTAGGATATCTGTCCCATTCATAGGCCAGTAGATGATATTTCAAATTTCTGAAGGCTTTTCACTTATTTAGGTGTTTCAGAGGATCTTATATTGAAGAAGAAAAAAAAGATAGATTGAATCATTATAAAGTAGCAATGTGACTATTTTGGACTCTAATTTAATACCTAAGGAAGATTTCTATCACATTCACCAGTTAGACTAAAACTTCAGTTATTCTATCAGTCGAATCCCTTTTACTGATTTACCAAAATTCTTACCACCAAATGTCATGCTAACCATCCCCCCTCCTCTGCTGTCCCAGACCATTGACAAACACTAGTATGTTCTCCATTCTAAAAATTTGACATTTCAAAAATGTTATATAAATGAAATCAAACATTATATAATGTTCTGAAATTGCTCTTTTCACTCAGTATAATCCCATGAAGAAAAACCAAATTGTATTTATCATTATTTTGTTCCTTTTCATTATAGAGTTGTATTCCATGGTAGTCATGTACTACAATTTGTTTAACAGTTGACCGGTTGGAGGACATTTTGGCTGTCTCTAGTAGTAAAGCTGATGTAAAATTCACGCTCAAGTTTCTGTGTGAACTTGTTTCATTTCTCTGGAACAAACATTCAAGAGTACAATTACTCGGTTGTATTGAGTATTAGTTTATTTTTGCTAATATAATAAATTACCATAAACTTAGTGGGTTAAACAATACAAAATTTGTTATTTTACAGTTGTAGAGGTTAGAAATCTCAATAGCCAACATAAAGGTGACTTCAGGAGTGTTCCCTCTAGAAGGTCTAGTGAAGAATAGACTTCCCAGCATTTCCAAATTCTAGAAACTGTTCATTTTCCTTGACCATTCCCCACCCCCACCCCATCTTCAAAGCCAGCAGCACAGCATCTGCAAACCTCTCTTTACCTCTTTTCTCCTTATTTCACCTCTTTCTGTGATCACATCTTTTTCTCTGACTGTCCAGTTTCCCTCTGTCCTGTGTAAGGATATTTGTACATATACTTACTGGACCCAGATGGATAACCTGACTCAATCTTCCCATCTCAAGATCCTTAATCTAATCATCTCTGTCAAGTCTCTTTTGACAAGTAAAGTAACATATTCACAGGTTCTTGTTATAAGAATATGGATATTGTTTATCGGGGCAGGGACAATTTGTCATTATTCTGCCTACCATGTATGGTCAGTACATGTTTAATTTCATGAGAAATTGCCAAACCTTTTTAGAGTGGCATTACCATTTTACATTCCCACTTCCGATATATGCATGACCCAGGTTCTCTGCATCTTGACCAGCATTGGGTGTTGGCACTATTTTTTACTTTATCCTTCTGATATGTATTTAGTAATATCTCTATGTGATTTTTATTTACATTTCCCTCGTGGCTAATGTTGAACTTTTTATCATGTGATTATTTGCTATTGGCATACAGTAAAACCTCAATATAACAGCCTAATCGGGCGAGGGGGTGTCTGGTTAAAGCCACAAGTCTGTTATATACTAAAGTAGGTTTTCTGAATGCCTATGTTTAAAAATTGATGAATTAGTTAGTTTCCTGTTCTTAATTATGTAGACATGTTTGTGTAATTAAAATTAAGAATGAAAAGTTTAATTTCACAGAAAAGTTTTCTGTATATATTAATATTACAGTAACTTTAAATTTATACTGAATAGGTTTAGTAATGTGTGCATTCATGAGTCACCACTAATAAACAAATGCACATGGCTGAGGCGTGGCTTAGTGCACATGGGAATATTGGCCACGCGTTAAAACTGCTGCAGAAAGTCATACCACGTGATGACAGAACTAATTATCACATGCGATGTGGTATGATCACATGCTAATCATTTCCCAATATTGTTTATGAACGGTGACTCTTAGATTTAAATATGTAGACTAGTTGTGGATATGTAATATGTACTTATGTCAGTGAAATTACTAGTGTTTTTTTTTTTCCAACATACAGCCTATTCATTATAATTTGTTAAAAAAAACAGTGAATTAATAACAAAAAAATAGCCTGTAAATTTAATTATAGGCAAATTTTGGTTAAAAGCATTTTAAAATTAACAAGGTGTTAATTTTCATATATGACATATGGACCGGAATTTTTGTCTGTTAAAGCCAAAGTCCGTGAAATTGATGTCTGCAAAATTGAGGGTTTACTGTATTTTCTTTGGTGAAATGTTTGTTTATCTTTTGCCTATTTCTAGCTGGATTTAATATTATTTTTTTTTAGTGTTGATTTTTGAGTTTTCTTTATATATTCTAGATAGCAGTCCTTAATCTGCTATGTGGTTTGAAAATCTTGTCTTCCAGTCTGCAGCTTGTCTTTTAATCTCTTTACATGATCTTTCACAGAGCAAAAGTTATTTGTTTTGATGAGCCATAAGGCTTCTGATTTAGTAAATTGTTCATGCTAATTCTCAGAGCTGTTGAAATTTTCAAAAAGACTATTAAGGGAATTACAGGATAATTGACAAATCATATTCATAAATTGTGCATTCAAATAAATAAGATCCCACAAACATTTCCTCTTGGGCATTATAATGATTAGATTTTTCTGCAACTCTGTTGCCACATATTAGAGTTATATAATTTCTTTTTATTAAACACTTTGACACTTTGGTAAATTCCCTTATGACATAGGAAGGGAAATTTCACTAATCAATTTATACAATTGATCAGTTTAGTGAAGATTATGAGGTATGTATATATATTTTTCTTAAATGTTCTTATCAATCAAATGATTATTTATACTTATTTTAGATAACAAGTGAATTGTGCTGTGAGAGCCTCTGAAAAAAACTAGTATGTGTTAAAATGTTATAGGACTTACATGCCTGCGTATGATTTTTCATTTGTCTTTTTCTTACAATGAAGCCTGACGAAATTTGAAGACATATTAAAGTATGGCTCTGAGAAGACATTTCTGCTAATGTGATCTCAGTATTCAGCTGAAAAGAATAGAACATGCTCACTGTAATTTTCCCAGTTGAATATTTATTGAATATTAAGAAGAAAACCTTGCTTTAATCTGCTATTTAAACACTTGCATATCTATTTTTTCAGTCACTCTTTTTCTTGATGCATATTAAAGATAAATGTTGTAAGAGTTAAATTGTATTGGCCAAAGCATAGCTGATTACTTTTATTAAGTGGTTTTTGAAAATCTAAATTATTTCACAAAACTACTTCTAGAGGTTATATATATATATATATATATATTTATATATTTATATATATATATATATATATTTTTTTTATCCTCACCAGAGGACATTTTTGCATTTATCTTCAGATAGAGTGGGGGGGGGGGAGAAAGAAACATCGATGTGAGAGAGACACATCGAGTGGTTGCCACCCACACAACCCCAACTGGGGCCGGAGACAAACCGCAACCTAGGTACGTGCCCTTAGCGGGAACTGAACCCGGGACTCTGGTCCGCCGGCCGATGCTCTAACCACTAAGCCAAACTGGCCAGGGCTAGAGGTAATATTTAAAATAAATAACATCTTTTAAAAATAATGACATCAAGGTATAATTTTAAAGAATTTCACTTAAGCAAAAAGTTACATGGGTGGATTCTAATTTAGATAATTTCATTCTTGTCTTGAAATTGCTAAAGTCCTGACACTAAAAAATAAGTTTTATAATGTTTTTTATGCAGCTTAGGAGGTGGAGGAATTCTGGTATAATTCATTGTAGTTCTATAAAGGAAATTCTGATTAAGTTTGCCATTTAACCCAATTGGTTCTGTTCTCATACTCTCAGTCTTGTGCAAACTAAAGGCCTTCTTGAAGTATGAATATGATTTCAGTTATCACTCTGAAAAACTCATCAAATGTAACTGCTTTGATGGTTGATTGTTAAAATGATCAAATCTAACAAAAACTCAAGATTTATTCCCAAGTAAAACTGACACTATTTTTCTTTACTTTTGATGATAGAGGTCAAATTCAATTTAATTTATCGTTGTGTGTTTGGGTCCCACATTAACTTTTATCATTTAATGGACTAAAAAGAAATAAATTCTTTTGATACCAAGAATTTCATTTACTTAAATTATTCATCTACTCCAGAATCAGAATCTTGCACATTGAATAAAAAGATCATAATGTAACTTTTAATAAACAGGTTTACTTTTTAATGTTATATATTTTTCTAAAGGGATTCATGCTTTATTTTATACTAATTATTCTACTTTGCAAAGATGAAAATGATTAGTATATAATCCATAAAAATCTATTGTTGATTGCTCTGAACATAAACAATTTTCATAAACAGTGTTATTATTTACACATTATATTTTAAAAGCTAAGTCAGTTTATATACATTTTCATATACAAATATAAATTTAGTATATTATGGAATATTCTTTCCCTTCTCCCCCCTCCCCACTTTAACAAAATCTTATCTTCTGCATCTCAATTTTAAAATACGTACTTCAGGAGACCTCCTGCTCTAGAATAGTTCTCCCTGCTAAATAGCACCTGTGATAGCACTCGCTTCAATAGCACCCTGTACTGCCAGTATTATAGGAATTAAAATAGTGTATTTAACTTGGGCTTTTAATATCTGTTTTTGCATTAATAATTTAGGCTCTGTGATGTCAGAATTGCAATATATCTTCTCTCTATCTCAGGGTTTAGACCCAGGGACCAACACATAATGGATATGCAATAAATAGTTGTTGATTACATACATGAATAAAATTATTACTCTCTAGTAAGAATGGTTATGATATCATTGGTGCATGATAAAAAAAAAAAGAAAATTTTTAAGAAGAGCCCTTCAAGAGCACATTTATAAACCATGCCTTTTCTTACTCATTCTCCAGATATTTATCTCCTTCCTAGATTTTCTTAAAACATCGTGGGAGCTAGTGGACATACGAAGATGAATAAAAGCCAGTCTGAGACTTAAAAGACTCAGCATCCTATTCATGGAGGCACACACCTGTCCAGATAGCTTTAACACAGTCATAAATCCTGTAACAGACACATAAGCTCTGTTGAGGGAGCAAGACCTCACAGAGGAGGTGATGTGGAACTAAAAATTGACCTGAAATATTTTACTTTTTTCCCCCACACTAAATATAAAATAGAGCCAAATATTCAGCTCCTGCTCCTTGTTGCCATAGAGTAATTTGGGGCAGATTTTTCAATTCTTTAAGGGATGTTTTATTATTATTATTGATTTTGAGGATGTTTATACAGCAAGAGTTACTATTCCTTCCGCTTTTCTTATGGCAATACAAATCATGACTGAAAATGGATAAGTGAATAATTTCTTGGAATACTGTTTTTCCAAATTTTAATCTGTTTCCATGGGCTTTAGCTACTTATGTCTTTTCAAATCACATATCTTCTATATTATACTTGGCTTTTATTACAGATACAAGTAAGAAAGCTCTCACAAAGTAGATACATTTATTATAATAGTCTCCAACAGTCACTGCTCATGGAGGTACTGGCGTGCTGCTCACCTCCAGGATGGTTTGCCTCGGAAATGTGCAGCCAGCACAAAGGTAGGCAGTGGTCGCTGGCACAATGGAACAAGCCTAAAGACAATGTAACCAGAATAGTAAGTACTGGCCCTTTTGCTTTGGGCCTAAAATTAGCTTCAGTAATCACAATTCTTTATCTACCTTCTTTTTTCCCTATTGATTTTCTTTAAAACAAATTATTCTTATGGGATGTTTGTATTTGACATTACTGAATTGGCTGATGGGCAGTGCTGGTGATTGCCGCGATGATATGTGGAACAGAGATTATGGACCCTGCTGAGAATTTCAATGAGAAATAAATGTAGCTTGAGACACTGCACATTTTTGACAACTGCTAGTACTAAGATCAAGTTTCTGGCTTTAATAATTTTGTGATCAGTGTCCATGTTTATATGACTATATTCTTAACCTCAGAAAATTAGCACAAAAATAGCATCAGTTATGGTATTGACAGTAGTTTTAATGTGAGGGTGATTTAGTGTAGAAAAGGTCCATTGCCACTATGAGGGGAAACATTTTTAAAGCAACTTTTTTTGTGAATAATAGATCAGAAGTATATAGATGATGTTATACTTTTAAAGCCACCTTAAAATATGTAGTGGTCTTTTTTTTAACTAAAAATTTAGGAGTATAATAGATTATTTCCTTTGTAAAGATGCAAACATGTAATGTATAGTTGGGTTATCCTTCTTTTGTCCATTTAATGTACTTCCCAACTTAATGAGTTTACATCTTTTCAGTTTCCTAAACTTCCCAATGAGAATAATAATGAACTCTGTCTAATTAATAACCCAGTCCCCTTTCCATAAAGATAGAAGGCCAAGATGTTTGGAGAGTATTTGAACATGTGATTCTCAATCATAAATGCCAGGAATCTTTTCTGATAGTATGAGAATTACTAATTTGTGACTATAAATATATTTTAAATCAATCTAATTATATAACTTAATACCTACTAAAATACTTATTTTTATTAATCTGTTTTTATTAAGGTTTTAGCTTACAGAATATTAATTTTATGGACACAATTTTGTCATTTTGCAAAATTCTATGTCATTTTCCAGCTTTAACAGGATGCTGTAAAACTGACTTTAAACTATTGTTTAAAAGTAGCCCTTTTTAGCCCTGGCCAGTTTGGCTCAGCGGTTAGAGCGTCGACCTGCGGTCCAGAGAGACCCGGGTTCGGTTCCCGCTAAGGGCATGTACTTCGGTTGCAGTTTGTCCCCGGCCCTGGTTGGTCGTGCGGGTGGCAGCCACTCGATGTGTCCCTTTCACGTCAATGTTTCTCTCTCTCTCTCTTCCTCTCTCTCCGTCCCACTCTATCTGAACAAAAAATGAAAAAAATGTCCTCGGGTGAGGATAAAAAATAAAAAATAAAAAAAATAATAAAATAAAAATAGCCCTTTTTAGCAAAAAGGTAAAAAATTAATAAATAATAATGAAACAATTTCAACTTTTCCATAATGAAATCAAGTGTATGTGCACAAAATCTTTTGGTCAGTGTAATTACTTTCTTGATAAAAACAAAACAAAACAAAACTTAATAGGATCTTGCAAACACTTAGAACTTCTAGTTGTGAAGCTTCTCTAATATGCCTAGATTTAATGTTTAAATCGTGTATGATTTGCTCATGAGTAAAAATATTTTTGTCTTTGGAATTAACATTTCATGTATTTCTGAGTAATGTATTTATCCAGTAGTCAGCATTATCTCCAAGTTCTTCATTCACAGCTTCATTCCGGTGGGTGAAAGAAGGTCACCGAGACGCTATTTCAGGTCCTGACCTCTGTTCTGTATTAGCAAGGTGGGAATGAATGGGAGCACATTTACCCTGTTTTTCACCAATTAGGACTTTGAGAGAGAAGCATGAAGTGAATACGGAAAGTGTTATCCTGGGTACTTCCTTCTATATTCAGACTGAACATTGTACATCTGACGTCTTAGTATGTTTCAACTCTGGAATCGCCCTAGGAAATAATTTTCTTGTCCACCTTGATCCACCTTTCAAGTACGTAGCCTTGGAAGCCACTCTGCCTCCACTGCGGCGATAGAGTTAACCCAGCTTTCCTTCTACCAAATGATTGCCTGCCGCTGCTGAGGACTGGTGCTCTGTCAGATGAGAGAAGAGAAGATTGTTGGGTCCAGTGTGAAGTTGTGGCTATTTAGTCTTCAGTGAAAACTATGGTTTTCCCATTTGGCTTATGACTTCCCATTTCGTTGTCTTACGTATCACAAAGCAAATTCACACATAAGCATTCTCAAAATTTATTTCATTATTCTGTGAGATGGGAATGACATTCAGGTTGTTAAATTCCCAAGGCACTCCTCAGGACTGCCTGCAGCCCAGGGTCTTTTTAAAGGAAGGTAGTACTCTAAGATAAAGAAATGATTATAGTTAAGGGAGGGCTTCCTTATTGAGAGGTAACTGGAGTTTATCTCAAAGAGTTTAAATTGCCTAGGGTCAGACAAGCTATATCTGCCTGGGGAGAAAAAGGAGTCAGGTTAATAGAATTTAAAATAAGCAATTTAAAATATTTGTCTGACTTTTACAAACTCTCACCCTATTCCAGAACCACTTACAGTCTCTAGGAGGGTTTTCTAGATCCAAGTTTTTCTTCCACCAAGCCTTCTTATCTGTCCTGTGCTGTTCCTTATTTTCCTTCTTTCTTTTTCCAGCTCCTTTATGACAGTTCTGCAGGGGGTCATGACTTCAGCCTAGAATCTGTGCTGTCGGCATAGGGGCGGGAGCATCATTCCCATGTTCCTGCGGGCCCAAAGGCTTTCTCTGCCCTCCCTCTCTTCCCATGAGGATTGAAGGCCCTGGGTTGACCAAGACTTGCCTATACTCTGCCTAGGACTACTGTCCCATGCCTTCAAAGAACCATTTCTTCTTGCATGTTTATGTTCCACTACCCCAAGCAGAGCCTCCCCCCTTTCCCTCTGGGCCTCACCTCGACCCAGAAAAAGCCTGTGGAAGAATACAATTGAGCTCACTAGCTCTCTGTCCTGTCCAGCAGAGGTCATGAACTGGGCCCTTCAGCTTACAATGGGCTCCAGTAGCCTCTGAGGCTGATGGGCTGTTTGATGAACCTCACAGCACCAGTGAGTTTAAAAGTCTCCAGTCTTTGGAAGCAAGGGGAGGCTGTGTCCCCAGATGTGTATTACTTGATGACTTTATTTGATATGGACTATGTTGCTTTTATTCTCTCTCCCTTACACGAACCCTAGGCTTGAACTAGGACCAAGACTCTGTCATCCAGTATTGGTAGTCAAGGTCAGACCACCCAGGGCAGCCTGAACTTAGTAAGCCTGCATGGCTTCCCTGAATTCTTTATCAGAACTAGGTTATTTCAAGTCTGGCCACGTAGCTCAGTTGGTTAGAGCATTGTCCCCATTCACCAAGGTTGCAGGTTCAATCCCTAGTCAGGGTCCATGCAAGAATCCACCAATGAATGCATAAATGTGTGGAACAACAAATTGTTGTCCCCTCTCCCTCTCTCTCTCTTTCTCCCTTTCTCTTGCTTTCAAATTAATAAATAAAAAAATTTTTAAAAATACCGCTAGATTATTTCAGCCTACAAAGACCTTGTTGAGTAGCCTCCTTGTCTGATAGATTCAAATCTCATTGTCTCTTCAGGCTGAGGCCCTGTCACCTCTACCCAACTTTTCTTCACTTTTTGTTCTTTGGAGGAGAGAAGAACCTACCAATACAGTATCATTAATCCAAGGTAAATATATGGTCAGGACTAATTAGTTGTAGTCATTCACTTGAAAAGTTGAAAAATCATTGCAGATTACACTGTCCTTGTACAGTTCACCCCTGTGATACTAGCTGAGTCAGTTTCATCCTATTTCAGAAAGCTTTTGGGAAATGAGTTTTCCTTTGGTGTGGCAAAAATGGGTGTCCATTTTCTCAGTTAAAGTGAGGTTTCCAGAACCATATTTTCCTTGTTCCATGTGTACGACCACCGTAAGCACACCCAGCTCCCTGGGATCATCCAGAACCACACTCTTCCACTGAGGACACCAGTGTCCCTGCTGGCCCCCAGAGAAGTGCAACAGAAGTGCCAAGAAAAGTGATTTTGTTAACTTTGTTTGACTTTAGAAGACTCATAAGTGGGATCTACATGAAAGGTTTGGGGGGATCACATGCCACAGAATGGAGTTTAATTGTTTATTTACCTCCCCTGAATGAGCAGTTTGGAAGAGCAGAGATGGATTTTCGCAGAGCATCAGTCAGTGTTTTGCATATGCCACATTCCGCCACCATTTGCCTTTCTCTGTCCTGGAGGCATTTCCTGGGTGTCCGTAGGATATGAGTTTGTATTGAATATAATTTTTTTTATTATGAATTGAACAGTGTATGTTAACATTTTAATCTGTGTCTTGCTTTGAATTGAATCTGTATCTCTATATACTATATATGTATATATAGATAGATATAGATACAGATGACAAAGAGAGAGAGATATGAAAAGGTTGTAGAGCCTGGAGGCTTAACCCAATCACAGACTTTCGTACCAAGAGAGAGAATCTGGCACATAGGAATCTACCTTTCTTTTCTGTGAAGTGACTGCATATTGAACGATGCTCTAACCAGCTGAGCTACCTGACCAGGGCTCCAGCGCCACTCTTTTCACGTGGCCCTGCTCCCAGCACCATGGCTCATGAGAGCTTGGGGAGGGGACAGGCCTAAAGGAGCAGAGCCATATGAAGCCCACAGTCACTAGGGAGGCGGAGGCTACGGCAGACTCCTCCCAGCTCATGCTTGGTCTCCACCTCAGTGTGCATTATGTTTAGTGTGGGCAACTAAATATATGTGTGAGACTTTAAGTTAATAAATTATTTCCATGGCTATTTAAAACCATGTATCTATGCTGTTGGTTTAAAAACCAAGCATGTAACAATCCATCCCATTACAGCTTTTATGAATATATAAATCAGTATGTCTCTTACTACTTAGGAGAGTGAGATTTTAAAACTTACGGCAAACTTTTCATTTTCTTCCTGGGGACTTCTCATACTGCTGTACATGGGGGATGGATTTAGTGCCCATTATTATTTGCTCATCTATTTTAAGCCCCAGGAATCTATAGAGATGTCTGTTTAATGTAGTGTAACCTTCCAAATAGTGCCATGTTAAAATAATAAAAGGAAAACATATAGGACCAATTCTAATAGGTTTGATATGAGCCTGTTCTGTGTTACTGACTTTCTGTTTCTTCTACCCCAAGACGACTCTTGGTGACTTTCACTGTTCCTCCTCCCCCACCACGTGTGCCATAAAACTGCTGTATTCTCTAAACATTATATTCTATAAACGTTAAGTTCTGTGACCTTAAACATTTTATTTCCTAATGAATTCTTCTGAGTACTAAGCAGCTAAGTTTCATATAATACCCTTACCTAAAGCAGTTATACTCACTATACAACACAAAATTTTTGCTTTTTTTTTTTTTAATAAAGCCAGACTCCTGTTACTTATTTAAAACAATGGAATTCACCCTGGCCAGTTTGGCTCAGCGGTTAGAGCATCAGCCTGCGGTTTGGAGAGACCCGGGTTCGGTTCCCGCTGAGGGCATGTACCTCGGTTGCAGTTTGTCCCTGGCCCTGGTTGGTCGTGCGGGTGGCAGCCACTTGATGTGTCCCTTTCACGTCGATGTTTCTCTCTCTCTCTCTTCCTCTCTCTCCCTCCCACTCTATCTGAACAAAAAATGAAAAAATGTCCTCGGATGAGGATAAAACAAACAAACGAACAAACAAACAAAAAACAATGGAATTAAAAATATTGGTCTATATCTACTTCACACATAATCCTGAATGGGAGAAAAAAAGTTAAATATTTAAGTGAATTTATAAAAATATATATATATACTATAAAGACATATCATGGGTTATTTATTTATTTTTCATCTGCACTATGAAATTTGGATTGCCAGACCAAAGATCATTAAACTCTGTTTATGGAGGACTGGAAGGTGGCAACATTTAACATAGAAAAGTTCAAGTTAGAAGAGAATTAAACCCACAGTTTATCTTAGTGGAAATTTTGACTATAAATACTCTCAAAGCTTTCTATTTTTTCTTTTTTTTTAATCCTCACCAGAGGACATTTTTGCATGGACCTTCAGATAGAGCAGGAGGAAGAGAGGGAAGGACAGAGAGAGAAAAACATCGACATGAGAGAGACATATTGAGTGGCAGCCACCCACACGACCTCAACTGGGGCTGGGGACAAACTGCAACCAAGCTGGAACCAAACCTGGGACTCTCTGGCCAACACTCTAACCACTGAGCCAAACCAGCCAGGGTGCTTTCAATTGTTTTTAAAGAAAAAGTACAATATAGTCCAAAATGGCGGTGGAGTGAATAGAAGCCACACAGACCATCTCCCAGGACCAAACTGAAATTACAACTAAAATAAAGACAAATCGTTGTGAAAAAGCAACAGAAAAGCAGCTTGCGAGGAACATATAACCAGGGACACTAAATCGATCCTGGTAGGATTGCAGAGGCACGAGAGGGGGGCTGGGAGCCCATGGACAGCAGTGGTCTTAGTTGTGAGCAGCGCCCTCGGGGTTAAAATCCCAAGCGGCTCCACAGCGCAGAGGGCCGGAACAGAGCACAAAAATAGCCACAGCCACTCACCTTGGGCTCTGGCAGAGGGAGGTCAGAATGGACTGGAACTGTGTGGGGACACTCAGGATTTGGAGGGCGCTCAGAGCTTTTGCTGAGTTGCAGCCAAGCAGGACGGTGGCCATCTTACTCCTTCCCAGGGCTCTGGGGAGAGGTGGCAGCCCCTCCCTCGGAGATTCAACCCCACTCAGGTGAGCCATTGAAATGCAAATTGAGGCTCATTAACAACCAGCATCAGCCCTACCCTCTGAAAATCCTCTTATGCTGAACACCTGAGGTAGGTTTTCATTCAACTGAGAACCCAAGGCTCAAGTACCCACAACTAATAGCCTCTAGGCAAAAAGCTAGAGGATAACCGAACCATTCTTGGGCTTGCAAATCTACCTAGGAAAGTAACACTTGACAGTAGTGTTTAACATGGGTCCTCCCATGCTCATCCAAACCCAGTAGAGGGAACCACAAACAGCAGAACACCAACATCCACAGGGAAAATTTGGCAGGCTCCAAAACCCACTGATATAGCCAAAATGGTGAAACAAAGAAACAAATCCCAAATGAAAGAACAAGAGACCTCTACCACAGATGAGATCAATGAAATGCCGTTAAGCAAGTTAACAGAGCTAGAATTCAGAACTATGATCTTGAGGAAGCTCAACAACATGAGTAAGGACATCAACACCATGAGTAAAGACATGTAAACATTGAAAATCAACCAACTGTAAATTAAGAAGCACCAAGAAGAAATGAAGAATGACATAGCAGAAATAAAGAACACATTGGAAGGACTAAACAGCAGAGTAGAGGAAGCTGAGGACTGGATCAGTGAATTAGAAGACAGGGTAGGAAAAATCAACCAATCAGAAAACCAAAAGGAAAAAAAAAATTAAAAAACAGGAAGACAGCTTAAGAGAACTGTGGGACAACTGGAAACATAATAATATTCACATCATAGGAGTCCCGGAAGAAGAAGAAAATGAGCAAGGGTTAGAGAATATATTTGAAGAAATAGTGACAGAAAACTTCCCTACTTTGGTGAAGGAAGAAGGCATTCAAGTTCAAGAAGCACAGAGAGCCCCAAGTAAGAAGAACCCAAACAGGCCCACACCAAGACACATAGTAATTAAAATGCCAAAAATTAAAGACAAAGAGAGAATCCTAAAGGCAGCAAGAGATAAGCAACAGGTTACCTACAAAGGAACACCCATAAGGCTATCAGCTGACTTGTCAACAGAAACATTACAGACCAGAAGGGAATGGCATGAAGTAATCAAGGTCATGAAAAACAAGGATCTGAATCCAAGACTACTCTACCTAGCAAGTCTATCAATCAAAATAGAAGGTCAAATAAAGAGCTTCCCACACAAAAAAGGCTAAGAGAATGCATTAGCACCAAACAAGCACTGCAAGAAATGTTAAAAGGACTGCTGTAATTAGTACAAGAAATAGGAAGGAAAATAGAACCACACTAAACAACAATGGCAGTAAATAAGTACATATCAATAATCACTTTAAATGTAAATGGATTGAGTGCTCTGATAAAAAGACACAAGAGTAGCTGATTGGATAAGAAAGCATGACCCATATATATATTGTTTACAAGAGACCCACCTCACAACAAAAGACTCACATAGGTTGAAAGTGAAGGGATGGAAAAAATCTTGCAAGAAAACGGAAAGGAAAAAAAAGCTGGGGTAGCAATACTCATATCTGATAAAATAGATTTTAAAATGAAAGCCATAACTAGAGACAAAGAAGGTCACTACATAATATTGAAAGGATCTATCCAACAGGAGGATATACCTTGGTAAACATATATGCACCCAATATAGGAACACCAAAATATATTAAAAATCTTCTGGAGGACTTCAAAGGAGATTTCAACAGCAATACAATCATAGCAAGGGACTTCAACACTCCGCTGACATCACTGGATAGATCCTCTAGACAAAAAATTAACAAGGAAACAGAGACTCTAAATGAAGCACTAGATTTAATAGATATCTACAGAGAATTACACCCCAAAACTACAGAATTCACATTCTTCTCAAGTGCACATGGGACATTCTCAAAGATAGACCACATGTTAGGACACAAACTAAGTCTCTACAAATTCAAGAAGATTGAAATCATATCAAGCATCTTCTCAGATCACAATGGCATGAAACTAGAAATCAATTGCAACAAGAACATGCAAAGACATTTGAACACATGGAGGCTAAATAGCATGTTATTAAACAATGAATGGGTTACCGAGGACATCAAGGAAGAAATTAAAAAATTCCTGGAAACCAATGAAAATGAACACACAACAACACAAAATCTATGGGATGCAACAAAAGCATTTCTGAGAGGGAAGTTCATAGCACTCCAGGCCTACCTCAAGAAACAAGAAAAATATCTAAGAGACTTTCTAACCTCACAACTTAAAGAACTAGAAAGCAAACAAAAAGAAAACCCCAGGGCAAGTAGAAGGAAGGAAATAGTAAAGATCAAAGCAGAAATAAATGACATAGAGACCAAAAAAAAAAAAAAAAAATTCAAAGGATCAATGAAACAAAGAGCTGGTTTTTTTGAAAAGATAAACAAGATTGATGGACCCTTAGCTAGACTCACAAGAAACAAAGAGAGAGAACCCAAAAACACAAAATCAGAAATGAAAGAGGAGAGGTAACCACTGACACCACAGAAATACAAAGGATCTTTAACAAATGCTATGAACATTTATATGGCAACAAATTCGACAATCTAAGCGAAATGGACACATTTCTAGAAACACATAGTTTCCCAAAACTGTATCGGGAAGAGATAGAAAACTTGAACAGACCAATAACAACTAAGGAAATTGAAGATGTAATCAAGACTCTCCCAGCAAACAAAAGCCCAGGTCCGGACAGCTTCACGGGGGAGTTTTACCGAATATTCAACAAAGAACTAACACCCATTCTCCTCAAACTATTTAAAAAAATATAAGAAGAAGGAAGATTTCCAAATTTGTTTTATGAGGCCAGCATAATTCTAATTCCAAAACCAGAAAAAGATACTACAAAGAAAGAAAACTACAGGCCAATATCCCTGATGAACATAGATGCCAAAATCCTTAACAAAATACTAGCAAATCGGATCCAGCAATACATCAAAAAAATTATTCACCATGACCAAGGGGGATTCATCCCAGGGATGCAAGACTGGTTTAATATTCGCAAATCAATAAATGTGATACACCACATAAACAAAATGAAAGATAAAAATGACATGATCATATCAATAGATGCTGAAAAAGCATTCAACAAAATCCAGCACCCATTTCTGTTAAAAACGCTCAGCAACGTGGGAATAGAGGGATCATATCTCGACATAATAAAGTCCATATATGAAAGACCTACAGCCAACATAATACTCGATGGGCACAAACTAAAAACATTTCCCTTAAGAACAGGAGCAAGACAGGGGTGCCCACTTTTGCCACTCTTATTTAACATAGTACTGGAAGTCTTAGCCACAGCAATCAGACATGAAGAAAAAATAAAAGGGATCCAAACTGGAAAAGAGGAAGTGAAACTGTTATTATTCACAGATGACATGATTTTATACATAGAAAGCCCTAATGACTTCATCAAAAATCTGCTAGACTTAATAAATGAATTTGGCAAAGTAGCAGGATACAAAATGAATGTCGAGAAATCGATGGCATTCTTATACACCAATGATGAACTCACAGAAAGAGAAACTAAAAAAAACAATCCCATTGACCATTGCGGCAAAAAAATTAAGATACCTAGGAATAAACTTAACCAAAGAAATAAAGGACCTCTTCACAGAAAACTACATGTCATTGAAAAAAGAAATAGAGGAAGATATAAAGAAAGTGGAAGCACATACCTTGTTCATGGATTGGAAGAATTAACATCATTAAAATGTCCATACTAACGCAAGCAATCTATAGATTCAATGCAATCCCCATCAAAATACCAATGACATATTTCACAGAACTAGAACAAACACTCCAAAAGTTTATGTGGAACCAGAAAAGACCCCAAATAGCCACAGAAATCATGAAAAAGAAGAACAAAGTAGGAGGGATCACATTACCAGATATCAGGTTATACTACAAAGCCACTGTAATCAAAACAGCCTGGTACTGGCACAAGAACGGGCACATAGATCAGTGGAACAGAACAGAGAATCCAGAAATTGACCCAAGACATTATGTTCAATTAATATTTGACAAAGGTGGCAAGAATGTACAGTGGAGTAAAGACAGCCTCTTTAATAAATGGTGTTGGGAAAATTGGACAGCTTCATGCAAAAAAATGAAGCTAGACCACCAACTTACACCATACAGAAGAATAAACTCAAAATGGATAAAAGATTTAAATGTGACTCGTGAATCCATAAAAATCCTAGAAGAAAATGTAGGCAACAAAATTTTGGACATCATACGCAGCAGAATCTTCACTGATACATCACCTAAGGCAACAGAAACAAAGGAAAAAATGAACACATGGGACTACATCAAACTCAAAAGCTTCTGCACAGCAAAAGAAACAACCATCAAAATGGAAAGGGAACCCACTGTATGGGAGAGCATAATTGCCAATGATACATCAGATAAGGGGTTAATTTCCAAAATATATAGAGTGCTCATACAACTCAAGGAAAGGAATACAAAGAACCCAATTAAAAAATGGGCAGAGTAACTAAATAGACACCTTTCCAAACAGGACATACAAATGGCTAAGAGACATATGAAGAAATGTTCAACATCACTAATCATCAGAGAGATGCAAATTAAAACAACATTGAGGTACCACCTCACACCTGCCAGAATGGCCGCCATCAACAAATCATCAAGCAACAAGTGCTGGTGAGGGTGTGGAGAAAAGGGGGCTCTAGTACACTGCTGGTGGGAATGCAGACTGGTGCAGCCACTATGGAAAACACTATGGTGTTAACTCAAAAAATTAAAAATTGAATTGCCATTTGATCCAGTGATCCCACTCCTAGGAATATACCCTAAGAAGCCTGAAACACCAACCAGAAAGAATACATGTACCCCCATGTTCATATCAGCACTATTTACAATAGCTAAGATCTGGAAACAGCCCAAGTGTCCATCAGTGGACGAATGGATAAAAAAGCTGTGGTACATATACACAATGGAGTACTATGCAGCTGTAAGAAAGAAAGATCTCTTATCCTTTGAGAGGACCTGGAAGGACCTGGAGAGTATTATCCTGAGTGAAACAAGCCAAGCAGAGAAAGACAAATATCACATGATCTCACTTATTTGTGGAATATAATGAACATAACAGTCTGAGGAACAGGATAGACCCAGAGACGTGAAAGTAGGGTACAGACTAACAAGCCTCAGAGGAGGGGGAGTTGGGGAGGGAAGAGATAAACCACAGAACTTATATGCATGTATGCATAACTCATGGACATGGACAACAAAGCTGGGTACGGGGTGGTGGGGATGGGGAGGAGGGTGTCAATAGGGAAGAATGGAGAAACATCTGTAACAAAAATAAATTAATTAAAAAAAAAAGAATGCAGGTGGGAGTAATGAATTTAACTACAGTGTTTAAACCTCTCATAAAAAACAGTCTGGATGCAAAACTGCCAAAAAAAAAAAAAAAAAAAAAAAAAGTACAATATAAATACAGGCATACTGTATAGCTTCCTGGCCCAAAGTGAAAAGCATTTTCTGAGGAAAATTAACACACTGTACTTGTCTCCATCCTATATTTATCAGACTGTACTTGTCTCCATCCTATATTTATCAAATAATGCAGGTCTGTACATATGTTTTATTATTTA
Source organism: Tadarida brasiliensis (assembly GCA_030848825.1). NCBI lineage: Eukaryota > Metazoa > Chordata > Mammalia > Chiroptera > Molossidae > Tadarida > Tadarida brasiliensis. The sequence continues at coordinate 66,374,674 of CM061257.1, forward strand.
ATAATGCCTTTTCCATTATATAATTAGAGTATAACATTAAAGTCATATTTTCATTATAAATTTATAAGTTTTTTATGTTTATAATTTTGAAAAAATATACAGTTACCTTCAACTGAATTGGATTATGTGCCATCAAAATTCTGTGCTGTTAAATTAGTATAAGTAGGTTATATAAAAAAATAATGCCTGTTCAATTTTTTAATCAGAACTGCTTTTCAAATATTTATTTTCCACCACTTTGTTTGAACTAATTTGCTACTGTGATTAGGTATTATCTCTGTTCATCACATGGAATTAAAGTCAAAGTTCTGGTTCTTTAAGTGAACATAAGCAAGGGAGGGAGAAGGAAGAAGGGAAGGAGGGGAAAAAAGGAATTTAACAAAGGGCCTAAATAATCCATAAACCAGATGCTTTGGAGTATAAATTTATGAAAGTTATATCAATATTTTCATGTAAATGATGCTTTTATTTAAGTTGTAGGGGTTTATTTTTCTCAGGTGTTATTTTATATAGTTGAATATTGTTTCCAGAATTGATTTCTGTGTTTGAGAGAATACAATATTTAAATCTGTGTTAAAATGTGTCTATTAGAAAGTCTATATAAGTAGTAGTAGTTATTTTGCTATGTAAAGGATTGTTTTTACTCATGCAAAATACAATCTTTTAGTTTCATACCAAAGGTATTAAAAGCCTTTCAATAATAATGAGAAAAGAAACTTCAATTTTAGTATCTAAAAGTGTTCTTATTCAGTTCATGTGTTTGCCTTTTATGATATTAAAATATTTCAGATTCCACATTTGTAGAAACCTTAGAGCTCTTCAAATATAAAACATATAGGATTAATTTTTAAAAATATGTTTTAATTGATTGATTCTTTAGAGAGAGAGGAAGGGATAGAGAGATAGAAACATTTATGTGAGAGTGAGATACATCAATCGGCTGCCTCCTGCACGCCCCCGACTGGGGATCAAGCCCAAAACCCAGGCATGTGCCCTGACCAGGAATTGAATCAGGACCTCTCAGTCCATGGGACTATGCTCAGTCCACTGAGCCACACCGGCGGGGCAATACAGGACAAATTTTAATAGCATTTTGGTAAATATGGAAAAAAAATTATGTATAGTCTTGGTACTAGATTTATGAAGATTTCATATAAAATAGCTTATGTTCGCCCTGGCCAGTTTAGCTCAGCGGTTAGAGCGTCAGCCCACAGAGCAAAGAGTCATGAGTTCGATTCCGGTCAATGGCACGTACCTTGGTTGCAGTTCATCCCCAGCCCTGGTCGAGGTCGTGCGGGAGGCAACAAGTGGATGTGTCTCTGTCACATTAATGTTTCTGTCTCTCTCTTTCTCCCTCTCTCTTACTCTCTCTCCATCCCTCCCACTCTATCTGAAGATAAATGGAAAAATATCCTCAGGTGAGGATTAAAAAATAAAAAAATAAAAAAGTAAATAAATAAAATAGCTTATATTTATTTCTCTAAGGATACTTATTACTGAACAGATTTTGTATTTGGATCACAAGTTTTCCTCTATCTACATTTATACAACTTACACAAGTTACTGACTTTAAGCAGCAGGAAATGTTTATATAAAATAACAGTAAGTATAGTTAATGTCTTCATTTTCACTTGAAGTTGACTGGATGAGGTTGAACAGCTCTGTTTTAAACATGTACTTTTATTTTTCTTCAAATATGTCATTAACAAAATAAATTTGATCTCAGAAAAATGTTTAAATGCTTTTATGCTATTTAAAAGCTCTTGGAATTCATTCTTAATGTATCAGCAGAATAAATACAATTGTACATGATTATTTGTTCTGATTGAATAAATAATGGACAATTACTGCTTGAACATTTTAAATACATTGCAAACATTATGCATATATTTTAAATAATGACAATATTATCAGTCAACACCATCAACATCATCGTCATTTAGACTAGCATTTCTGCCATGATTATGACCTTGATAGTTATTGTACATTCTAGACCAGGGAATACATAAAATTAATCTCTTCCTGTTCCATTTACCTACCATTGGTAATTAGCTCTCTGATGTTGATATTCTAAAAAAAAAAAAAGTGCATGTATGTGTGTATACTGTTATATGTAGTATTTATAATATACATGCTATTTAAAAATAAAATATAAAATTTTGGTCACGTAAAGTATAGTCCCTCACTAAGTAAGTCCTGCCTACTGTATATGGGGAGGATATGGGTTTAGAAGTATTACAGTATTGTTGTTGTTTTACGTCAGTTAGGTAATTACTTAGTTTTGTTTTTAAAGTGCGAGTGACTAGCCCAGCTGTTGTGGCTCAGTGGTTGAGTGTCGACCCATGCATCAAGAGGTCGTTGGTTCGATTCCCGGTCAGGGCACATGCCCAGGTTGTGGGTCAGATCCCCAGTGGGGGGCATGCAGGAGGCGGCCAGTGGATGTTCTCTCTCATCGATGTTTCTATCTCTCTCTCCCTCTCCCCTCCTCTCTCTCTAAAATCAATAAAGAAAAATAAATAGATAAAGTGTGAGTGGTTCAAGCATTATGTATTAAGGGTGAAGTGAGACCAAGGAGGGAGTTTGAATACCGGAGAGAGATAGTAGAAAGCACGGACAAGATCGGCGACAGGAAGGAATCACTCGGAGCTGAGGAACTCATCTAAGTCTCCATGTACCTGTCTCCAAAGAGACTCCAGGTAGGGGTAATAAAAATAAATGAATAAACGGATAAGACTATTGGGGCAGAGCGTGATTGGCAGTCGGGAGTGCAGAAAAGTAAGGAAGCTGACATCTAATGGCCTTTATTTTCTTGGTGAAAGCAGAGGTAATGTCAGCTCTTGAAACTTCTTACTCTTTCCCTCCATCTCCTAAAGAAGGAGTAGTAGAAACCCAGGAAAAATGAACAAGTTGTGAAACAACAGCAATGGAGAATGATGGTAAAGAGAAGAGAATGAGATGTCGAAGGAGTGGGAAACATCACTAAGGATAGTTACATTAGACCTAATCTTCTCCTGCTGCTGTTTTCTATTGCTTTTCATTGTGGATTAAATTTAGGCATATGAACATGTCAGAGTGTTAGAGTTTAGATTTTCCAACCTGCATGATATTTCTTATTTCCAGGTTGTTGGAAATGAGCAATAAATATTAAATAAGGGAAGCCTAGGAAAGCCAGTGAAGTGCATTCCGGAAGCATCAATGAAACCTCATCAACCAGGGATTTATCTCAGTGATGTTTGCCACGAATTTTGGAATCTGACATGTGCTGTGTCCTAAGGCCAGCCCCAATTTAGCTTACTTTTTTATTTTTAAAAATTACATATTGAGATCATAGGTATAATAAGGAAGCCATGAAGAAGAAATTCTGTTCTATGATTTCATAAGATTCTGGGTCACCAAGAACTGAGAAGTTTGATAACATTTCATGAGAACATTTTAAAGAACCATTATGGTGATTTGACTCTAGATTTTGATGGGAAAGAGATGAAATAACTAGTCTCATTTAAAACATCCCCAGTACCTAAAACATATAGAGCTATCAAGTAACTGTCTTTTTTTCCCTGGGGAATCTCATTCACAGACATGGTTTTAGTTACAAATTAGTATTTCTCACAATGCTTCCATACATTTCTTCAGCTCAGCCCTCTGTCATGCTCGTCAAATTTGCTTTCCTCATGCTTAGCATATCTTAAACCACACTTATCTTTCCCAAAACAAAACCATACTTTCTAGACTATTTTCTTTCTGAATAAATGGTACCAGTAAAGCCAGGAAGTCATTGTCCTCCCTCTTCTTCATTCCCAGCTTCATATCAATTATCAGCTCCTATTGATTTTATCTTCAAATATGCAGGTTATCCTTATCTCTCATTTGAACTACTGGCCTCCTAAGTTATCTCTTTATATTGAATTTCGATGCTATTCTCCAGCCTCTTCCACTGAGAGTCATCTTGCTAAAACATATATTTGATCTGATTATTTCCTAGTTTAAAGCCCTTAATGACTTTCCATTACCCTTAGGATAAGGATCTTTCTCTTTAGCAGGTCCTCCTAATCTGGCATCTGCTCACTTCTTTGGCTTAATTTCTTGTCACACCTCCAGGATATGCTAAATTCTTTCTTTACTGATTATTTTTAAGTTCAGTACCAGTGTCTCAGGCCTCTGAGTCTCTTCTCTTGCTGCCGCCCTCCCTCCTTCCCCCCATTCCCTCTGGTATGTTACCTCCTAAGCCCCATCTTTGCCTGGACCAATCCTTACCCTACAGATGTACATTTACTTCCATCTGAAGATCTCCTTGATTTAAGAGACATTTTTTGATGCTCTACTCTGCTCCTATAGCATCCTTCACTTCCCCTAGGACTATGCTCACCCCATATCATTGTAGTAGTAACTTTTGTGACTGACTTTCCGCCTATACTGCTTTGTGTGAGCGCACAGATCCGGTCTACCTGCTTCATCTCCAGTAGGTAGTACAGTGTCTGACAGCCTCTCAAATAGTTATGAATGAATGACTAGCATGCTGTGAGTTCAAATATGGTATGATAGTCCATCTTTCTGTTTTTACTATTCAAAATTTCAGTTTCTCTCTCTATGTAATATTTTAAGATACTTCCTTTCAATATGCATTCCCATTTTTAAAACAAGGTCTTTGCTTGCAACTCTATAAATAAATGTATTTATAAATTGATTTTTAAAATATGTATTTTAGACTAAGCCTCTCACTCAAAATGCTCCCTTTTGGCTATCTCCAAAGTGCAAACTTACTATTCACGGGTATTATGTAAAACCATTTAGAATTTATTTTGTTTTACTGTTTCATTTTCTAATACAAAAGACATAATTATGCCTTATTGAGTCTAAAGCCACAAATTATTTTAGCTTAATAATAAGATAATTCCTCTTTAGAGTTTGTCTTAGTGGCTGTGAAATTTGATTAATATTGAGAGCATAGAAAGGCAGTATTATTAGCTTTGTGCTGGTGTTTGAAAGTCCACATGATGATTTAAAGGACGAAGAAGGTGAACCGGTGCCTCCAGTTACGTTTAATCATGCACGTACCTACCCTTTCTTCTCCTTCATAAGCATATTTGCATCTGTTGCTTACCACCAGAGAAAATAATCAATAATGATGAATAATAATGGTAGGGACCTCACTCAGAAGAGGCTTATTACATGGATTTTAGAAGTAAATTGCATGAAAATCCCCCCTGAAATGCCACGGAAGTCATTGATGAATGGGGTCCTTAGAGCGGGTACATGCCACACTAGCTTTCGACAGCACGGTGGTTTTGCCCATAAGTAAATAAGTAAATCTTTGTCATCACACGCTGCTATTTTTTTAAGTTTGTTCTCCAATCATGGCAAATGTGAAAAATACGGTATGTTAACCGAATAGCCTTCAAAGAAGAAAGAATATATATAATTTCAAACTAATGATAGCTCTTAAAAATAGAAACTGCCACCGATTTTAATTGAAGAAAATTTTATCAGAACTAGCATTTATCAAGAGTGAAAAAAATAGTGTACCTACAATCTCTTTAGGGAGAAAAAAAGGAATTAAAAAGTCAAGATATAAACTTATAATAATAAAATACTCACTTTGAAAATAAATGCTTACTTAAGATCTAGTTTTATCTGTATTTGGAGTTCAAATTTAAATCTGCATGTAAAACCAGAAGTAACCTCTACACCGTGGGTGTTGCTATATAGACTCGCACACCTTACGAAGTTGCATGCATTTATTTCTTAAAGGATGTGTAGCCTTTGATAATGATTCTCTAAGTATTGATAATTTACTTTAATAAAAATATCATTCTTTAAAAGTACATACCTTGACAACTTTACTAGAGCAAAAAAATACCAGGAAATCTGGAGTTTGTATATATAACCAAATACATATATCTGGTTTTAGATCATGTCTGTTTTCCAATTTGTCATTAGAAAAAGTATCTGAGGTGCTTAGGGGTTTTTTTTGTGTGTGTGTTTGTTTCTGTTTTGTTCTTTGTTTTTCTATCTACTTAGAAACTAAGACTCAAGGTCCTTGAGCCTTATAAAAATGTGATCTATTCTATATTCTATCATCTGAAAAGCTTAACCCACTTGTGGGTATAGGTAACCCAAACTTTTTGCTATGTTTCTTTACATCTTTAAGTAGATGAGCTACTTTGAAGTTAATGTCTTTAAAAAAAAAAAAAAAGTCTTAAAGGGACCACCTTTCCATTAAGAGAGTGTGCCAAAAAGAAACAACTGACTTTTGAAATTAAATTCCTGTAAGTATAAGGATGAATTGGCAAGATTTGGTTTTAAACTCATAACACAATTTTAAAATTTCTGATATATTTTTACTCAAATCTCAAGCTTTGCCTCTTTTCTTTTTCTCTATTCCTTTCTTCCCGAATGACTTCCAAGTCACTGTTAGAAGAAAAGAGAAATTGTGGTATACATTCTGCCAAGAGCCTGAAAAGCTGTTTTCCATGAAATAGTACATCTGATAAGAAGCGAAAGCTATTCCAACAGATTATTTTTATATAGCCAATATTAGAAATGATAGACTTTGAGAGAACTCAGGCATGAGTCTTAGGTTGATATATAAATCATAAACCTTTCAAATTGATTTAAGCACTAATTCTAATAAAAAATAATTTACAATGACAAAGTGTAATTTGCAGCCTAATTGTTCAGTGCACATATTTGTGTGAAAAACAAGATGAGTCAAAACATTATTCTTCCCTTTTTATTCAGAAACACATTTTTGCATCTTCTTTGTGAGTAGAAGCATTTTATCATTTCCTCCTAGCTTAATACAGCTTATACTGAATGATTCAGTTACTCAACAATTATATATTAATCATCTACTATGTCCCAGAAACTGTAAAAGATACAGGATAATATTATGTACAATAAGTCTTCTCTAAGCCAGTAACCACAAATTCAACCTCATGAGACATCTCCAGTGATGGGAGCAATGACAATATTTTATAAGGCAAACTTCAAAGTTGACTGGGTTTTTAAAGTTCTAATAATATGAATCATTCATTTGGTTTCAGTTAATATGTGTGAACTCACACAGATACAGACAGAAATATAACATGTAGGCATATTTAAAATAGTTAAATTTTTCTATATCTTGTAATTGTGAGTACTCTCAAAATTAATATATATCGAGTCATTTCATGCATTGCTTCTCAAAGTGCAATCCACAAAATGTTTATTGCTGGTACAAAATAAGTATAGAAATTGAAAGTACAAACTTTTATAGAAATTTGAACATTAATTTCATGTCTGTTAAATCTAATAGAAAAAAGGAGGGGTTTCCATTTTGTGTGTGAAACATCGATTGGTTGCCTCCCCCAGGCACCCGGACTGAGGCCGGGGATAATACCTGCAACCCAGGTATATGCCCTTGACCAGGGATCAAACCCATGACCCTTTAGTGCACGGGCCAATGCTCTAAGCACTGAGCCAGACTGGTCAAGGGCATGTACCTGGGATGCAGGTTTGACCCCAGCCCCATCAGCAGCGGGTGGTGGGGTGGTGGGGAGGTGAGGGTGCCTGCAGGAGGCAACCAATTTATGTGTCTCTCTCTCTCCCTCCTCCCTCCTCCTCCCTCCTTCCCTTCCACTTGCTCTCTCTAAAAATCAATAGAGGAAATTCCCTTGGGTGAGGATTAACAACAACAAAAAATGGTTCGTCACCATAGATCATCTGAGAAGTACTGATTTAAGTTGTTAATAAGAATTCTAATAATAAAGAAAGTTTTGTCTTTTATTAGTCAAACTCTTTAAAAGCTGTGAATATGGAAATCCTTTGTTAACCCCTGTCAAAATTTGCACAAAGGAAGTGTTTTTATTCTTAAATATTGTTCAGTGGGTTGAGATAATCAATACTAGAAAGAAAATAAATGAGATAACTGACTTATTTCAATTCTGTTATCCAAAATAATGCTAATATATTCAAATTATGTGAGTTGTACCTCTTATTTCTATTGACACTTAGAGATACAATGAAAAGTTGTAGATACTTGAAAACAGTATTTATTAGTAATTATATATTTTTAAATGACTACACAAACATATGAGAAAGTTCATGTTAGAAGAACACAAGCATATTTTTGTCAGTGCAATATTTTACAAATAAATGATATTTAACATATCTTTGAAAGACCAAAAATGTTAAAGATGAAATGTTGCTATCTAGCTGTTACAACTGTATAATTTTTTTAAATAAAAAAATTTACAGGAACATGTACATTCCAAATATTTTACAGTCTGGACACCAATATTTTCAGAATATATTTGTTTTAGATAATCTGTGTTTTCTATAGTGTCTAGCCAGGGAGTTTAAAAAATAGAAAGTTAGAATAATAGTTGAAGAAAAAATATTCCTCTACCTGTCCCTCAACAACTAGTATGAGGCCTTCAGCTCTTCAAAGCCCCCTTCTTATTTCAGAGTCTTCAGGGAGGATCGCATATATGCTTAGAAAGACATGTAGCATTTTCCATTTTCATTTCATTCATTCGTTCTTCTGTTTCTGTGCTGGCGCTTGGAGATGCTGTGAGGTGCGAGGCTTCAGAAACCCTGGACAGTCAGGAATCCCTGTGAAGGTGCCTGTCTGTTCAGTGGTTGCTACTGCCCCAGACTGACGGCAGTGGGATGTCCAGTCAACACAAGGCATTCTGGGGCCTCTGAAATTTCTCTTCTGCAAGAACTAGCACACTGTGCCAAAGACAGAGGGTGTGTAGCAAACATGATGAAGACACCAGAAACATTCAGTATTCTGAGCTAAAAAAAGGGACAATTCTTTTTTCTGAACTTCCCGTTACACTGTTATGGCAGGACCCCAAACTCTATATGCTTTCTACTCCTGGCAGCTCATTGCTTGTATTAAATCAGCCCCTTTCAGTTTTTAAGGTGTGTGTGTGTGTGTGTGTGTGTGTGTGTGTGTGTGTGTGTGTGTGTTCAGTGTGTATGCCTGTGGTTTCTTATTTTGATTGTCTGTTTATTTTTAACTCACAGCTTTTGTCATTCTAGGAGCCCAGCATGGGCTCTGTGAGGATCGGGCTAGGGGAAGGGATATGAACAGTCTGTATAACAAACATGACAGTATACCTGGCTGGGGCAATATCAGTGCACCAAGCTTGTGCTTTGACTTCCACTGGTGTCCTTGTTATCCTCGTGCTAACTGTCAAACACATTCTGCCTTTTAGAGTGTTCACAGGTGAGGCAAAAGTTGGAATTGTTACATAAGCAAGCATTTCTCAGAGCATCATTTGCTAAATGGGATGTACATAAACCTTAAGCTTGTTTTATACTTCACATAAATATAAAATTATAGGTCATCATAAATTTTGCCATTTCTCATTTTCTTTTTTCCTATAGTCTACCCCCTACCCTGATGTCCATTGTTCAGGTCCCCTATAGTTTCTCCTTCCTGAAGAATGATAAAAGAAGCTTAAGTATTTGGCCTTAATGAATTAAAAAAGGAGTTGAAATTGAAAATCATGTTTTAAATATTTTTTTTGAAAATATTTTTACTGTTTATCTAAGTGCCAATGAATTTTCAACATTGTATGAAGCTCTTTTCTTATTGTCCTGGTAATATTGATGGTCTTGTGGTCTGACCTGGTACTAAATTAACTTTTATTTATTTATTTTTTTATCCTCACCTGAGGACATTTTTGCATTTATCTTCAGATAGAGCGGGAGGGAGAGAGGGAGGAAGAGAGAGAGAGAAACATCGATGTGAGAGAGACATATCAACTGGTTGCCACCCACATGACCTCAACCAGGGCCGGGGACAAACTGCCACCGAGGTACCAAACCCAGGACTCTCTGGTCTGCAGGCTGACACTATAACCCCTGAGCCAAACCGACCAGGGCCTAAATTAACTTTTAAATATGTGATTAGAAATGCAATTTAAATCATGAGATGTTCCAAATCCATGAGGACTTATTTTTTTCCATTGTGAAAAGAAAATAAAATCTACAGTTTTACATATACAGAATAGTAGATCGAGCCAATTTGATTAGTCTTCAATTAAACTTCACTATGTGCCGTTTTAACACTTACTCTGTAAGTACTTTCTGAGGTAATAGCTTAGTGTAAAGTTTAAAAAGCTATAAAGCAAATTTAAACAATCTTGTTTAAAGGAAGAAGCCATGTTTCTGCACACCATTAGCTGAAAGGTATTAATAAAAGGTATGACTTTTTAGGCAATAAAGATGAAAACTGGAGACATTCAATTTGCCAGGGATTGTCTGAGGTTGGCGTGAAGCCTGTGGACAAATCATAGTTTTAAATTAAATTTAAAAAATGTTTATTGCTCTTGTCAATTTTTAAAACAAAATTATGCTTGAGAGATTATTTTCTCTAAGCATTATTTCATAAGATAAGTATTTAAACAAAGCTAGTATAGATCACTCATGTAAAATGTTCTAAGATTTAGAGGGGGCTGACAGATAAAACAGAGGAGACCCACATTAAATTTTAACATCAGATGAACAACAAGTATCTTTTTAGAGTATGTCCCAAATACGCGGGATGTATTTATGATGTAAAAAAAAATGCATTATTTAGCCCCAACCGGGTGGCTCGGTTTGTTGGAGCATCATCACGTACACCAAAAAGGTTGCGGGTTTGATTCCCAGTCAGGGTGCATATCTACATTACTGATTCAGTCCCCGGGTGGGCGCATAAGGGAAGCAATGGATCAGTGTTTCTCTCTCACATAGATGTTGCTCTCTCTCTCTTTCCCTAAAACAATCAATAAACATATCTTCAGGTGATATGTTAACTGCTTGTCCTTCATTTTTATTTGCTAAATATATAACCTTAAACTAGGAACCAAGGAAGATAATCACAAAAGTGATGACTAGTGAACCTAGTTAATCAGCTTAGTTAATTCTTAACTTTTTTCACTGAGAACATAGAAGTTATCTTGAAGATATCATAATAGATCATGCATATGTAAAAAACACATGCTTAAATATCTTTTTGCTTTAGTTATTAGTAGATCAGTATAGACAATAGTATATCTATTTGAAAAGATGAATTTGTAGCTAAAGTTATGAACTGTCTTTTTGCGGGGATAACATGCATAGTTTGAGTTGCCAGTCCTGCTCACAGCCTCCTGCTTTGTTGTAATAGGTGGGATATGTGTACATGGTAACGTTAATAGTATTTATAATTCTTCTCCCGTTCCCCTCCAAGTACACCATTCTCATCTAGCTACTGTTGGTTGATCAAGGTGCATGTTTAATTTCAGTGAAGGCATATTGCCATGTGGATTTCAGAGTGGGTTGATGGGAGCCAGAGCAAATTTTCTTTGGTGAGCAGAGCTTAGATTGTGTTGAGTCCTGGCAGGAGTAGTTAATACGTATGTGAAAACCATGTATAAGCCACAGTGGTGAAGATGCGGACACAACAGATGCATTGTAAGGTGAAGCTTGAATGCCTTCTACGTAATTCTGAGATATATAGTTTATTTTAATCCTCATCTGAGGATATGTTCATTTACTTTAGAGAGAGAGAGAGGAAGGAGGGGCAGGGAGAGAGAGATGAGAGAGCCTCCAGTACAAGCCCCAGTGGGGATCAAACCCAAACCGTTTGATGTACAGGACAGGATGATGCTCCAACCAACTGAGCCACCTGCCTGGGCTCACTATATTCTAATCATTGTAATTCCAGTTATAACATCAAGAAGGACAAAGAAGGGTGTATAAAGGAAACTATTGCATATAAAAATTCAGATGCAGAACACGATTTATTAGAATAAACCCTATCATTATAATTGAACATACTTGGATTTGTAATAACTAAGTAAAAACATTCAATTATATATTAGTATATTTATAATTTAATAATGATGTTATATTTTTAAAATAAAGTAAATATTTGGTATGTTTATCAGCATGGAATGCTTTTCTTCTCCGTGAATCAGGAAAAAAAATATCCTGCCTTTATGCTTAGGAGTTCTAAGTTGGCTACAGTACGGAGTTGATAGAATAGAATTGTAAGTAGTATACATAAGTGCTACCTTTGAAATGATTGAGTTTAGGAGAAAAATATTGCTAGATTAACACACTTTACTACTGATGCAAAAATAACTCAAGGACACGTCTAATGCCATTTCACCAGGCGTTATTTGCTGAGCAAAAAAAATAGAGTTGTTTTATTATCTGAACAGAATGATATGTAATACTTACCAAGCTTGACAATAAGTAACACTTGGAGTAAAAGAGAGCCTGAATACTAGCAAACAATCTTACTGGGTCACATAATCCTCCACTAATGCATACAAGTAATCTACTTGTTTCTTTGGTGGTGGTGAAGCTTCCTGATTATTCATGTGTCCAGAAGTAAATTCATGCTTGGAGCCCTAAACCTGGTGAATATAATGAGCATGACTCCCCATGGATATGAAAAAATTAGATTGTTGGTTTGAGACAGATGCAGCTATAACCAGAGGGAATGCTTTTGCATTCACATCACAGTGTAGCAGAAATATCATTTAGAAGCTTTAATACATATTAATACTATATTCAAGACAATTACAAGCTCCAGCAAACAAAAAATAAAGATCCAGGAGAAGAATGGAATTACTCAGTATTAGAAGCTCCACTAGTTATAGTCATATGGTAATTCCATAATTAATTTTAGTATACAAACTAGAATAAATCTTACATAAATGCAGTGGAAATATATTCAGAACAAGGTCATGAAGAGGAATATAGAGTGAAAGTCTTCTCAGCATAAAGCCAATGGAACGACCACGAATCCACTAGTCGTAGTTTTTCTATTTCTTTTCATTAAGTAGATTCATATATGTGCTCTCAAAAAGGAATTGCTAGCTTAGAATTTCATTTAATCCATTTAACTAATATTAGGAGAATATTTATCATATAGGCTTTTCCTTACCATAAAAGTATGTAAAAGTGCTGAAGATACTTGTTAAGGAAATCATGTACTAAAGGCAAAGCTAGGCTCCGAGAGACGCAACCATTATTTTTAAAACAAGTAAATATTAGACATTAAAGATAATGCGCCCAGATACTTTGAGAAGCAAGAGGAAAAGGTTCTCGTTTTTTTGAGTACTTACTACATGCTAGTAATATGTTATACAATCATCTAAGTTATCATACTCATTTTAAAAACAGGTGTGTATGCTCTGGCCTGTTTGGCTCAGTGGTAAGAGCATTGGACCACAGACCAAAGGGTAGTGGGTTCGATTCCTAGTCAAGGGCATGTACCTCAGTTGCAGGTTTGATCCCCAGCCCTGGTGGGGGTTGTCAGGGAGGCAACCAATTGATGTGTCTCTCTCATATCAATGTTTCTCTCTCTCCCTCCCTCTCACTCCCCCTCCCTCCCTCCCTTCCACTCTATCTAAAAATCAATGGAAAAATATCCTCGCGTGAGGATTAACAACAACAAAAAAGTAAAATAAAATAAAAACAGGTGTGTAGCCTTGAAGGAAATACATGACTTGTTCAAAGTCACAGAAGTAATCATCTTAAAGGCAGGGTAAGAACATCCCAACCTGTTACTTAATAGTTTAACAAGTTTAGGTAAATTTGTTCATCTCTGTTTGCCTCAGTTTCCTATTCTATAAAATAAAAATAGTAAGTGCACCTGCCATAATGGGTTATTGTGATAAGTTAATTAATTAATATAAAGCGCTTAGAACATAGTAATAGCACATAATAAATTATATTTAAGTGTATGGTCTCTAGCCCCGGGTTTGCTTCACCGCACCACATAAAAAATGGACATTGAATTCACACTAACAATGTGCAAATATTTTTACCACTGAAATATTATTTTCTATAGATTTATTCATTGTCTGCTGCAAGATTGACTATATTATTGCCTTTAATATTTCTTGGCTATTCATTTAATCAATTAGAAGATAATGAATGCACAAGTCATATGTGGTACAATAATTATTATTATTGCTACCTGCATTTTTCAACATGGAACACAAGCACTAAGCCTTCTAAGAAATGTGCTGGAGAACCTACAGAAAATCACAAGATGGGAACTTGAAGTATATGAATTTTTTAAAAAGCCAGAAAACCACATTACATTATCAATGTGTTAAGAGAATCCAAAGAAATAAGTTTCAAAATTAGTTGAAGAATTGAGACACCAGCACTGTCCAAATGAACACCTGGCAACAGTGGACATGTTCTGTACCTGCTCCGTCTCATACAGGAGCCAAATGTCATATCTAGCTACTGAGCCCTTGACATGTGGGCGTTGTGACTGAGGCACTGCATTTTGTATCATACTGTAATTTAATTAATTTATATCAAATAACTGCATGCAGATGTTGGACAGCACAACTCTAACAGGCAGCCAGCAGGAGCCAATGCCACCTCAGAGGCCGGGAGAGCTGTGGAGGCATTTCTGTGGGAAGGAAGTGACCTTCTGAACCTAAGAAAGAAAGGGGTTAGCAGGTTGGGTAAATGAAATCAAAGTAAGAAAATTTTGCAGAAGTCTCAAACTATTAGTCTTTGGGTGTGTTAAAAGGTACAAAATTTACATAAAAGCCTCATATTGCAGCATCTCTGAGAAAAAAAATAGGAATATATGGAGCAAATTAATTAACCTCTCTGAGGCTTATTTTCTTCAGCTGTCAAATGCAAAAGCTGGATGAGAAGATGTCATTTCATCCCGAAAGTTGACTTTATGATTACACATTATTCTTTTAGATAGATTACTGTTTTTATCATATTGGTTTAGCACAGTTGTTTATAGCAGTTGTCTGTATCTCCAAGGTCACACCTGCCATCCTCAGAAAGTTTAGTTATGTTCAGATTGTTGACTAGTCAACATCTCATAAATATTTGCCTTGCTTATGGGGAAAACCAGAAGTGTAAGTATTTGTTTCTGCTGAGAAAAGTAAGCAGCAGATCCTGGCACAGTGGTTCCTTATTGTGATCTTCACCTGTAAACAGTATACAGAGTAAGCTGGACTTCTGCAGATGTCACTGCCTGGGTGAGCTTGACTTTGTCATAAAATGTGCAATTAATTTACACATAACTGTACAAACCTGAGCTGTACAAGTACATTAGGGTATCTTGAAACAAATCCTTCTTCTGACATAGTGCCCTAGAATATTCACTTTGTCCTACATGGATGAGCACTTTACTCCTAGACAGTGCTTTATGTACTGGGCCTACTGTAGCACCAGGAAGATGTGTTTGACAATAAATATCTGTATATAATAAATGGATTTTATTTTCAAGGTGTTATTCCTCCTGGTTACTGATATATAACAAAGATTTACAAATGGTTATTCAATAAGAACTCCATGGAATTTAGAAATAATACCTACAAAAGACATAATAAATGGCAAACCTCTCTCTCTGTGTGTGTGTGTGTGTGTGTGTGTGTGTGTGTGTGTGTGTGTGTGTGTATGCCTAAGTTTTATGTTGTTTGCTTTGACTATCGTTTTCTGTTAGGCTTTTAAAAATCTAGAGCTGTTAAAATCTTTTTGACCACTTATCCATGTGGGATAATTTCAGCCTTTTAAAAACTTTCTTTAGGAAATTACTTGTTTTTTTTGAGAAATAAATCTTCCTTTGGAGTTACATAAATTCTGTATGGATTTAAAATACCACAGATTGTTTACAACATTATTTTTAAATGATTACATTACAACATAGATATATTTTGGTAATATATAGTATCATGTAAATGAAATGAATCATTAAAATATACAAATCTGTGCTGCAAAAATTTATCTCTTACTACAAATTCATTCTTCTGTCACATAGATCATTTTCTCCTGATATTATTTAATCTTGATAAATGATGTATTCTAAGTAACACCGATTATTTCTGAACCATGAATATTTTAGATGCTAAGTAATTTTGTCACTTCAATCAGTTCTAACTTCATACGTCTATGTTTATACATTATATTTTGCGACAGCATTTTTAATGAAGTAATTGTCAAGCACCGGAAAAAAAAAGAAAATGTGTGCTATCTCTGCATAGCTCCTCATCTTGTTTTAACACTGTAATTCCATGAGTTCCGGAACCTTTATTTATATTGTTTACATGTTATATATTTCGTCAAAGAACTTTACCTTGGGAGTGAGTATTCAGCGTGCACTTTCAAGTATCAATATTTTTAACAAGTCAGAAATGCTAGAATAATGTCTGATGCATCTCTATTCTATAACTAGAATAAAGAATTCAAACAGTATTGAGGCATAATTTTTACTCTCAATCATAATCTAGAAGACACTAAGAAAACAAATGGAAGACTAAGAAAAGGCGAAAAAGAAAACTGAACACATTGCAGTGTTATAAGGCAGCATAAGCAACACACAAAGCTGCCAGGAAAAAAGGTTCTTCCAACTTTGAAAAGCAGGAAGAGTTTTGGGAGCAAGTGACGTTCATGTCAAGTTTGAATAACAAATAGAATTTTGTAGATAAAGAAGAGACGTAGACCAAGAGGGTAGGTTAGCGTTAACTTCTAGATGTTTTAAATAATAGCTGTATTTTATTGCAGGAAATAGAGAGATACTGAATTTTTAATTTACAGGAGCACAGATTACTTGGCCTCACCACAGTGTTTCTGATTCAGTAAGTCTTCAGGGGACCTGAGAATTTGCTTTTCTAACTAGTTCCCAGATGATGCTGACGTTGGTGGTTTGGGACCACTCTTGGTGAACCGCTGATCTAAGAGTAAACTTTTCCCTCAGTACTTCCCTTCTGCCTCCCAGGTAAGGGACGCAAATGATATTAAACTATGTTTTTATTAGCAGCTAACTCATATATTGAAACTCTCTAGAGAGAGACACACCCTAGACAAAATATATACAAATACGCAAAATTAAACCTCGAATCAAGTGAATGGTAGTAAGTAGAGCAAGAAATGCTGGAAACTAGACTACTGTTCTACCTGTATTGTTGGAGTCCTGGCAGAGACCAGGATTCACGCAGGTGGTGTAAATAGAGTATTTAATGAACAGATAGTTACAGACACATGGATCTATTGAGGTGGCTGGAAGCCAACGCCACCACTGGGTGTCAAGGGAAAAGTAGAAACGGATTACGAGAGGTCACGGAGAGCTGCAGCTGTGAGGCAGAGGCTGGTCCTGGACAGGAGATGGTGTTTTCTTAGGAGGCTGCAGCATCGGCCACAGAAGTATTGAAGTAGGGAAGAGGGTAGAAAGAAATACCCCAGCATCTCTGTGCCCTTGTACTCCAGTCTTCTGTCACCTCCTCCCTGTGGCTGAAACGGACCTGAGGCCACTGTGTGAAGGTACAACCTGGGGGAGGCAGCCGGCGTGACCAGTTTCTGGGAGCACAAGTAAGTTCTCCGAAGTCTGAAGACTATAAGTCAGGGACCTGGTTCTCCTTCCCTTGAGTTAATTTTAAGCCCCATTCCCAGTTCTCTTTGATTCCTTTGTCTTTAGGGAGCAACAGGCTGAGCATCCAGCAGCATGGAGATGAGATAAGTTGTCTAATTGCTGGCTTACTAGGGACTCACAGATTTTAGAGCCTCTTTATCAATGGGCCAAAATTTCAAATATTCCTACCACATCAGAACCTTAAGCATAACCACTCATAACTCAGAAATACTGCTAAAAGACCGTTGTTTGCTCTGAATATAGGGAGGTCAATGGTTGTCCAATTCAAGCGGCACTGGGACCATTTGCTCTTTCTTTCTGAGTTGACGTCTAGGGCTCTGAGGCTGTTGTATAAACACCAAGGGGCAGTAAGAGCTTAGTTGTCTCACCATCAGAGAAAGCACCTTTTAGAGCTGGTTTAGTACCTGAAAGTAGTTCGATGTGAGAAATGCCAGCACTATTTTATAATTCTCAGTCACAAAACAAGAGATGGTCTTTATTGTCTGCATTCTTTTCAGATCCCTTTCTGTCATCTCCCCAGAATTCCTGAAGCAAGGGCAGAGGCAGAATCATTGCCTGGTGGTAGCACTAAGACAGCACGTAACAGTCAAAATGATAAAAAATATCCCAATTGTCTCCTTATTCCTAAATCCTATAACTTTTCTGTATGCATCGTAAGTATAAGGTAAAGGAAATCAATCATTTTTCACCAAAAATACCACATGTTTAACTCACTCTGCATTTTTGCTCATGCAGTTTATTCTGCTGAAACCACTTTTTCTTATTTTGTGTCTGTTTGCTAAAATATGTAAAGTTTTACCTTAAATATTTGTCTTTCTATGAGTCCTCCTTTGATTCTTTCGACATGAAGCTTGAATACCTAGAACACAATGTGTTACTTTTAAGTCACTTTTATTCTACATTATATTATAGTTTAAAATAACTAAACATTTTATACCCTCAGTTTGAAGCAGGTTCTACCACTTACTGAGGTGATTTGTAGAGAAATATTTGTATGGACCTTGAACATAGTATATCTCAATAGCTATATGATTGTCTATAAATCACTTAATTTCTAGTCATTTAATCTCTCATCTGTAAAATGATTATTGTCTAGCTCTAGCTGGCTTGGCCCAGTGGTTAGAGAGTCAGCCTATGGACCGAAGGGTCACAGGTTTGATTCTCGGTCAAGGGAATGTATCGGGGTTACAGGTTCAGTCCTCGGCCCTAGTTGGGGTTGTGTGGGAGTCAACCAGTCTCTGTGTCTCTATCACATAGATGTTTATCTCTCTCTCTCTCTCTCTCTCTCTCTCTCTCTCCTTCTTTCCTTCCCTCTTTTTCAGTCTATCTAAAAATCAATGAAAAAATGTCCTTGGGTGAGGATTAACAAAAAATAATAATAAAATTACTGTCTAACTTACTTCAAGGTATAATGTTGAGGTCAAGTTGAATAAACAATGGTTAAAATTAGCAAATGGAATAGTAGACTAGAAATGTTAGTTCAATTACTTATTATTTTTAGTGTCTTTTACGTGGCAGGAAACCAGAAAGTTTGTATTAAATTGAACAAAATTAGGAGTTCACAGAAAACTATCCTGGAATTAAAATTTTTAAATTCTGCTGAGTGCATGGAGGAAGAGAGAAGAGAAGAGTATTTTGACATTTTCTTCATGATGAGGAAGGCAGGGAAAAACATGCATGTACATGTATGCGTGAATCTTGTTTCAGAAAGTGGTTTGAAGATGAATACGAAACCTGAGCGTGTCCCCACAGTATAATAAGGGAAAAGAGGGGAGGCACCGAGGTCAAAGTCAAATCAGGGATGGAAAGTGAGGAAATTGATGTTCCAGTATTATAAGAGTTAAACATCCCAGGAGTGGGGAGATGAATTGGTCAGGAGACGCACACTATTTTTGGACTGAATTCAAGGAGAAATTCATCCTTTCACCTCTTTTAAGAAGATGATGCATCTTAAGGTGGTGAACAGTGGCATTTTTAGAGTAAATGTACAATTTGGTTCACTATTCCCCTCCATACAAGTGGAGGGCACAGAGCCAAGCGTAGCTCTGTGGGCGCACACCGCAGGGTCATTGTCATTGAGATGTGTGACTTTCTCAGGGCGGCTTAATCAAAAGACACTTACAAAAATATTCAAGGGAAAGGGATTGTGTATTTTTTCAGAAAAATCTACCCTAAATTGTGTTGCTCTAAACGGAGCTTTGGTTACTGCTGTCAAGTGGTTCATGTGATGGTGAGGACCCTTTTCCTCACATAAGGCCATTGGTTTATCAGTCAGTCATGCGACGGCTCTACTTAATAGATTCTGACAGGTGCCTGAATTGAAGGCCATCAGATCTCTTAGGATCAAGGGGAAGGTTGATCTCAATACAGGTAAAGAAGGATTCTGTAAATATCTGGAAAAATTGACATCAAACTGTTGAGAGTATTATTTCTGTGATGAGAGATTGTTGGGGTGGAGAGGGCTATAGGATATTTTCTTATTTATTTAAATATTTCATACTTTTAAAAGTTTTTTTTACAGTATGATACATTGCATTAATATATTTTTTTAATGGTTATGTAAACCCAGAACAAGTCAAAACTGAATAGTGAGTCGCTCTGGGTTCTCTGCATAGCCAAGTCAATGTCTGATCGAGGGCTTCATGTTCTCAGCACAAGTCAGTGTTTCCCAAACTGTTGATTACAACTCACAGTAGAATGCCACAAAACAGGTTGCCCTGATAAATACATTTTGGAAATTCAGCCTGTATCCCGTCCTCGTGATAATTCATAGTACATATGACTTTATTAAACTTTCAAAGTCTTGTATTAAACAATCATTTTGGACTTTAACCCACAAGGGTTGAAAGTGGGCAGGAAACCCCCTCTAAGGGTCACCTGAAAACAAGTGTGTGAGAAGGGGATGTTTGGTGGTCCCAGATTGGATGGACATTTAATGAGCTGGGACTACAGATGCTAAAAATGCTACAATATATAAGACCAATTTTATAAGACAAAAGCATCGGAATATTTCAAGTATGCAAAGTTCCCTCTTAGAGAAATATTCTTTAAACAAACTGATTTGACATGAACTTTATTTTGTAGCACTTTTATTACATAATGCAGAATTTTGATTTTTCTGCAATTTATATTTTAATCTACATCTTAGATTACGATGTACACCCCTCTTCTTGATGTTACACTTGGTTGTCTTAAAGATGACTCCAAGTTTATGTGTCTAATGTAGAAAATCAGATTTCCACTCCCCGCCAAAATTTCTACTTTCCCAAATCAGAATATTTTCATGTTGGTAAATTGAACTATCAGCCATTCATTTGATTTTTTTTTTAAACTTCTATTAATTTATTTTGTTACAGATGTTTCTCCTTTTTTTCCCCATTGACACCCTCCTCCCCATCCCCCCACCCCGTCCCCAGCTTTGCTGTCCATGTCCATCAGTTATGCATACATGCGCATACACAAGCCATGATCCTAAGTTTTTGTTTATACTGCATAGCTTCTTTAGTCCATTCCACCTGTAAAATATGTTTTTTAAGTCTTTATTTCCAAAACACAAAAGGTTAAAAACCTGAAGTGAGGGTATGATTTAAAACATAAAACCAGAAATATTAAAATATAGAGTATTTTTCTTTTAAAGGAGAAGACACATTTTGGAATATAAATGAAAAATAATGAGTTAGAAAAAAGAAAATGAAACTCCAAATTAAAAGAAATAAAAGTAAACATGATCTCACTTATATGTGGATTCTAATCAACAAAATAACCTGATGAATAAAGGAGAAACAGAGTCATGGAAACAGAGTCATGGAAACATGGAACAGACCGCCGAATCTCAGAGGAAAGCGGGGGGCGGGGGATTAATCAAAGAACTTAGATGCATGCATGCATAGCCTATGGACACAGACAATAAGTTGGTGAAGGCTTGGGGTGGGGTGGGACTCAGGAGGAAGGGGTCAATGGGGGGGACATATGTAATACTCTCAACAATAAAGATTTTTTTAAAAAGTAAACTAAAGTTGGAAAATAAACAATTGGCCCTAGCCGGTTTGGCTCAGCGGTTAGAGCATCGGCCTGCAGTCCCGGGCCGGGTTCGGTTCCCGCTAAGGGCATGTACCTCGGTTGCAGTTTGTCCCCGGCCCTGGTTGGTCGTGCGGGTGGCAGCCACTCAATGTGTCCCTTTCACGTCGATGTTTCTCTCTCTCTCTCTCTCCCCCGACTCTATCTGAACAAAAAATGAGTGAGGATAAAAAAAAAAAAAAAGAAAAAGAAAAGAAACAATTGACTGAGCTACCAGAATAGCCAGCCATGTAATGTCTCTGTATTTCATACACACATGCACGCATGTGCGCGCACACACACACACACACACACACACACACACACACTTACTCCCTCGCTCAGACCAGACTACCAGCCTTTCCTGTGACTTGGAAATGCAGGGTTTTGTCTAGTGAGCAGTAGTCATCAGAGAAGACTTTCTCCTGCCTGTCCTTCCAAGAAATTTCAGGTGTAGCTGGAGCAAACTAAACTTCAGGGAGTAGAGGAAAAAACCACTTATGTGCTGAGTTTTCATTATATTTATTTTTAATTGTTTCAATTTTACTGTCATTTTCACACCAGTCTTTTCTTAATCAATTACCTTGATTTGTATCCTTACTAGTCTCTTTTCTTCCTCTGTTTTCCTATCTAATCCCCCATATTTTGTAAACTTACTTTACCACTTCTGTGTTTCTTTGCTCTATTTCCCATGAAAAAGGAAAGAAGGAGGACTCATGGAGCAAATTTTATGTACATATCTTAAAATGTGTGTTTTGTAAATACCTTAATTCTTTCCTTTTTTAAAAATTTTAATTTGGTGGAAATAAAAGTTATCCATTTTTCAGGTTTATTGATACACTGTTGACATATAACATTGTGTGAGTTTAAGGTGTACAATGTGTTCATTTGATGCATTTATATACTGTAAAATAATCACCACCAAAGCATTAGCTAACACTTCCGTCCCGTCACATAAAGGTCATTTCTTTTTTATGATGAGAACATGTAAGATCTCTCCTAACAGTTTTCAGTTATATTATATAGTATTTTTTAGCTCTACATTAGATCCTCAGAACTTGTTAGTCTTATAAGTAGAAGTTTGCACCCTTTGACCAATATCTCTCCATTTTCACACACCCTTCCACCCCAGTAACCACCACTCTCCTTGGTGTTTCTGACTTTGGCTTTTTTAGATTTCCCATGGAAGTGATATCATATCTTAGTTGTTAAAAATTACCATTTTTATTAATAATTACTGAATGCCTATGTTAAGTGAAAAAATTGAAATTTTGGAATGTTATTTTTATAATAAACCAATTTTTATTAAATATGTATACACATGCAATAGCCATACCTCTGGAGAGTGAAAATATGAAAATATTTTATTTTTTTCTTAAACCATCTGTATGCGTATCATATTTACAATTCACATATGTTACTTTTGGGATTAGGAAAATAAATGAATATATTTCAATGCTTCAGTTTTTTTTTTATTTGGGGACCTGATGAGAACCATGTCATAGAGATAATGTCAATTGAGAAGTATTCTGTCCATAGGAAGTTCTCCAGGCAGACAGAGAGGTCCAGGTACAAGTTTTTTGTTTTTGTTTTTGTTTTACATGGATGAAGCAAAACTTATTTAACTATAATACTCTTTATAGGCATTTATGTTGACTAACATAAATTGTACCATCACAATTTCTGAATGAATATACTTACATACATATCTTTGTACACATAAAATATGTACATGTCAAGGATGAATTCCTAGAGGTGAAATTGCTGGGTCAAAGGGATGTAATTTTTGAGATATTGCCAAATTGATTTTCGAAGTTGTACTGATTCCCAATCCCACTAATTATTAAACCAATTCTTCTTTTTTCTTTTAAAAATTTTAATTACAGTTGACATATAATATTGTATTAGTTTCAGGTGTACAATATATTGATTAGACATATAACTTACAAAGTGATCTCCCTGACAAGTCTAGTCCGCATCTGATACCATACATAGTTATTACAATATTGTTGACTATATTCCCTATGCTGTATTATAAATTCACATGACTGTTTTTGTAACTGGGAAATTTGTACTTCTTAATTTCTTCACCTTTTTTCACCCATTGCCAAACCGCCCTCTCATCTAGAAACCATCAGTTTATTCTCTGTATATATGAGTTTATTTCTGTTTTCTTTGTTCATTTTTTTTAGATTCAACATATAAGTGAAATCATGTGGTATTTGTCTTACTCTGACTTATTTCACTTAGCATAATGCCCTGTAGGTGCATCCCTGCTGTCGCAAATGGTAAGGTTTTGTTCCTATTTTATGGTTGAGTACAATTCCATTGTCTATAAGTACCACCACTGTTTTATCCACTCATCACTTGATGGGTACTTGGTTGCTTCCATAGCTTTACTATTGTAAATAACACTGCAATGAATATAGGGGTGCATATACTCTTTCAAATTAGAGTTTTTGGGTTTCTTCAGATATATACCCAGAAGTGGAATTGATGGGTCAAAAGGCAGTTCCATTTTTAATTTTTTTAGGAACCTCTGTACTGTTTCCCATAGTGGCTGCAACCATTTATAAGCCTACCAACAGTGCACAAGGGTTCCCTTTACATCCTTGCTGACACTTGCTGTTTGCTGATTTATTGATGATAGCCATGCTCACAGGTATAAGGTGATGTCTCATTGTGTTTTTTAAAATTTTTATTTGCATTTCTTTGATAATTAATGACATTGAGCATCTTTTCATAGGTCTGTTGGTCATCTGTATCTTTCTGTGGAGAAATGCCTTTTCAGGTCCTCTGCCTGTTTTTTAAATTAAATTTTGTTTTTTTGGTAGTAAGTTGTATGCATTCTTTATTTATTTTATCACATGTATTAGTGGCAAATATCTTCTTCCTTTTAGTAGGTTGTTTTTTGTTTTGCTGATGGCTTACTTAACTGTGTAAAACCTTTTTATTTAATTTTTTTTTAATGTATTTTTTTATTGCTTTTAGAGAGAGAGGAAGGGAGAGGGAGAGATAGAAACATTGATGAGAGAGAACATTGACTGGATGCCTCCTGCACGCCCCCAGTTGGGGACTGGGCCCACAACCTGGGCATGTGCCCTGACTAGGAATCAAACCAGAGACCTCTTGGTGCATGGGTCGATGCTCAACCACTGAGCCACGCCGGTCGGGCTTATTTTATTTTTTATTATTTGTTTTGTGTAAAAACATTTTAGTTTGATATAGTCCTGTTTGCTTTTTTGTTTTGTTTTGTTTCTCTTGCTCAAGGAGATATAGCAAAAAAAATATTACTGAGAGTAATGTCAAGAAGTTTACCACCTATGATTTCTTCTAGGATTTCATTTCAGTCATTGTATTTTTTATTTCTGACTGGTTCTTTTTTTTTATGGTTTCTAACTCTTTGTTGAGGTTCTCACTGAGTTCATCTTTTCTTCCTCTGAGTTTATTGAGCATCCTTGTAACCAGTGTTTTGAACTCTGTATCTGGTTGACTGCTTGCTTCTGTTTTGTTGAGATCCTTTTCTGAAATGTTGTCCTGTTCTTTCATCTGGGACACGTTTCTTTGTGTCCTTATTTTGGCGGCTCCCTGTGTTTGTGACAGTGTTTTCAGTAGGTCCGCCACGTCTCCTTGGCAGAGTGGCCTCTGTAGTAGGTGCCCTGTAAGGCTCAGTGACACAGTCTCTGGGATCACCTGCGCCAGGTGCTTCAGGAGGGTTGCTGTATGGGTACTGTGTGCCCTCCTATAGTAGTTGCTTCTTCATTGGTAGTAGCAGTTAGTGGGTGGGGTTGACGCTCAGGCTGGCGGGCAGTGAGGAATGGTTGTGACTACAGCAGACAAGCTATTTTGTGGGGTTGACCCTCCGGAGCCCTTTGTGTGTGTTGTTTGTGGAGCTGGTTGGGTGGTGCTCTGGTGCAGTCTGAAGCTGGCTACTGGGTTTGTTGGTTCTGGAGCCTCTTGGGAGGAGCTCCAAGACAGGCCAAGGTCAGCTGCCATTTGTGCCCAGCTAGGGGCTGCCTGGTGGGAGCTACAAAGTGATCTGTGGTTGATTGCCTCTTGTGCTGGACTTGGAGGTTTTTGGGAGAAGCTATGCTGCCATCTGAGGCTGGCTGCCCCTAGTACCAGGCTTGGGACCCTTTGGTGAGCACCACGTGAGCTGAGGTCCACTGCAACTTTCTTTGGCTTTGTGGCCACTTAGGTGAAACTACATTCCAAGCCAACAGTGGCTTCTGCTTATGCCAGGCTTGTAGCCACCTGATGGGAGTTACAATGCACGTTGAGACTGGTTGCTGCTTATCCTGGAATCTGGGGCCATTTAGCAAGAGGTACATGGCACGCTGAGGACAGCTGCTGCTTGTTTGGGGTTTGTGGATTTTGAGAGATTTTAGGAAAGCTGGCAGCACAAGCTGAGGCAGGCCACTTGTGTGGAGAAGCTGCTAGAAGCAGCTGGGGCCAGGCACGTGGGTTGGGTGGGGTGGAGTCTCAGGCCATCACCAGGGCAGGGTGAATGGTTTTTGCCAGGTTAATGGAAAGCTTAGATTTAGTGCCTCTCTGTGCCTTCATGCTGGGGGGTGGAGGGCTCAACACAGGAGCAATGGTACCTACCAGTGCTTCTCTCCCTGTGAACAGCTGCCCTGACTTCTGTCCCTCTAGCTCTCGCTGTGAAGCTAGTCAATTCTTCTCCTCCCGGTAAGTCTCTGGCACTTTTATAGCTGCTGCCCCTGCCCTGGAACCTAGATGAGTAAGCTTGTGAGTGAGTGAGGACAGGACCCTCAGGAGGAATTCTTGGGACATCAGCAGCACTCTGTCTCACTCGGATGCAATCCCCGCTGGTTTTCACAGCTAGATGTTATGAACATTTCCTTTTCTGGCCCTGGTGCCCTGGGCTGGGGAGCTGGGTTTGGGACTGAAGCCCTCTCTCCTCAGGGGTTCCTCCGCAGCTGAGATGTCACTGCAGATTTTCAATCACAACACTTTGGGTATGGGACCTGCCTGGTCCAGTCTGCACCCTCCTACCACTCTCTTCATGGCTTCTTCTTTATAGCCTTAGTTGTAGAACTTCTGTTCAGCTAGTCTTCAGGTGGTCTCAAGGATGGTTGTTCTATAATTGAGTTGTAATTTTGATTTGGTTGGGAAAAGGTGAGCACAGCCTTTACCTACTGCACCATCTGACAGGGTGTCTAACCCAATTGCAAGTATTAACACAAGGAGAATCCATTGCTTCTAAGTGTATGAATAGTACTGATTGTTCTTGTTAAACATCTGAAGTTTATTGCTATTGTGATAAATTTTTATTACATTTCATTTACAGTAAAGAAATACATAGTAAAGAAATAAAATATTACTCATTTGAATCCTCTATAAATGAAAAACGGTATTCTGTTTAATGAGGTTCTTGTAAAGAGTATATAATGAAAAGAGTCTATATGTTTTAAATGAGGTTTAAAATAGTAGCTAATATATCTTAGTCAAGACTACAAATGTGTAATTAGCAGAAAGTTAAAAAAGTACAAAGCAATTAAACAAACAAACAAAAAACTTATCTGAAAAGAGTAAAACTCTTAAAACTAGACCTTTATTCCAGATGTTGAAATAATTTATTATCCTTATTAAGTAGGATGATAAAAAAACTAAATATTATGAACAACAATTATAATGGAGTAAAGGTGATCATGAATCCTTGACTTGATTTTCTAGCCTCAGTATTTCTTTTAATCATGGATTAGTGTTTGATTTAATGAATACATTGTTGAATTAGCAAACATAAAAGTAAGACAAATTCACCCTTGCATATTTTCCTGCTTTTTTAGTTTATCATATAGATTGTATCTTATGTCTCTGTTAAAATAACAGTGTGAAATGAAAATGTAGATGATTAGGGGTAATGTTTCATTAAGGCAGTGGTTCTCAACCTTCCTAATGCCACGACCCTTTAATACAGTTGCTCATGTTGTGGTGACCCCCAACCATAAAATTATTTTCATTGCTACTTTGTAACTGTAATTTTGCTACTGTTATGTCTTAGGCGACCCCTGTTGAGAACCGCTGCACTAAGGGAATGAGCAGAAAGATAGGATTTATATATCTTTCTGTGGTCAGGAAGAGGACATAGTGAGACTAAAGGCAACTTCAAATACTAGGTTGATCAGTGAACCCTAAACAGGCTACACCTGTTGTTTTAAATATTATAATTTCCTACTTCTACTTTATAATCTTTTCTATATATTTTATGCCCAAAATGGGATCCAGTACTTTACAAAAGTTTTTTTCTTATTTGGACACTTCTCCAATATTAGCACATTAAGTTTCCCTCATTCTTTTTTTCCTTAGCATTTATAGAGTTGAATCATAGAAATGAGCAGCAGGTGAACGTGCGGTGGGGCGGGACGGGGCTGCCGCACCCCGTCGTCCAGGGTGTGCACTGCTCGTGTGCTGGCCTAGGGCCATGTGGGTGATGAAGTCCAGCCTGTGCTCTGCTCCTTGCAGCCACCCAGAGGGGCTTTCTCCTAGTCTGCGTGCAGACAGTGTGGGGCTGGCAGCCCTGCGTGGGCAGTGGAGACCCCACAGGCCTGAGCAGTGCAAGGAGCTCACAGGTGCTCAGCATATTTCATCTCACTGCCTCTCCTCAAATCCCCGAGGTGGTTAATAATATCCCACTGTATAGTGAGGAGAGTGAGACTCAGAGAGTTTAAGGGCCTTCCCCAGTCCTGTTCTGTGTTGACCTGGGTTCTGCCCTGCTCCTGGGTTCTGCCCTGGTCCTGGCCTATTTAATTAGTCCACACATATATAAAATGGAAAGCGTGCTGCGTGGCTAGTACAAATCACTGGTGCTTACCGAGCAGTTACTGTGTGCCAGGCATTGTTCTGGACACTTCACCCACGCTGACTCATTGAATCCTCTCAGCAGCTCGATAAGGGGTGTGCGGTTTTGTCCTCGCTTGACAGCTGGGAAGCATCCTAGGGCTTGGATGAGAAAATGGGTATGGAAAAGTTTGACGAGCTAAGCAGACCCTATGAGATAAAGTGATATGACCAAGTCAGTTCACTTAGTTAAGAAACAGTTCTGTGACTGAACCCAGGGACGGGAGATGCCAGACATGGTGGCAGCTTGGTGAGGGCCTGGGTGATTTGGAGGAGGGTCTTTACAAGGCAGACATGCAAAAATAGACTCAGAGGGACTCTCCCCTTAGCGGAGAGGGTTGCTCATTCTTACTAAAACTTGTATAATAGTCTGGTGCATAGAGGTGATGCAATTATAATTCACTGTTTTCTTATTGTTAGGAATTTAAGTTATTTCCATTTGGTAGCTGTCTTTTTTTTTATGCATACACACAGATATGTATACATACTGTGTATATATAGATTGTACATATGTAATATGTATATATACACTTGAGTGATTGTATCTGCAAAAAATTGTAAATGTAGAATTTCAAGTATATGTGTATATATGTAATATGCATAACATGTATGTATGTAATATATGTCTATATACTCATTTGAGCAATTATATCTATAAGGATAATTACTGAAAGAATTTTAATGCTGAGAGGTATACATACTTTAAATTTTGGAAACTATTTACATAGTCAAATTTCTTTATCTCCTATGTTTATTGTCATGCTTAGAAAGGCCCAGTTCACTCCAAGATTAAATAAACCAAAAAAACCTTCAGTTTTGTTCTAATATTTTATGGTTTCAACTTTTATGTTTGATTCTTCGATGAAGGTTGAATTTATTGTGAGAAAGGAATACAAATTTACAGTGATAAAAAGAGCTTAAATACTGCATCCTATTTGCTCAGGGTCACGGGTCTGCAGATTTCCAGAACAACGGTGAACAAAGACTGTGTAAGAATATATTAAGCACAAAAACACATTTAAAAATAATAGCATTATACTTCCCATGTTTTAGATATTTTGTTTATTTTAATTCTTTAATGAAAAGAAGTTTTTTATAACTACTAATTTTTGAGGCATAGATAATACACTAATAGTCAAATAATAACATCCAATAAAGGGTCAAGTAGAAGTGATGACATGACTCACCAGGAAAAGCTAATGTCCTGTACCACTCACTCTATGCGGTGTGTTGTGGGAAAGGATATAATCCTGAATCATGTCCAAAATACTGGCAGAATCTAGAACCCAAAGTAGAGAAAGGCATCCTTAAGAGGGTTGTAGTGTTTGATACAAAAGACGTACGATACAAGCTGGCTTGGTAGGATGTTTGCAAGCAGAGAACGAATGGATTTCCCAAATAGAGTCAAAAAAGAAAAGTAAGCCTCGTTTTTGAACAGGAAGCAAAACATATATTCAGGACAAGTTGATTTACTGGGAGAAACAGAAAATTCATTAAAAAAATCAGGATGAAGCAAGATTCCTGAGATCTTTCAGTGCTACTTCTGTACTTACTAAAGGGGCGCTCCTAAAGGTATTTAAATTGGCAAGAAACGTGAAGAAAAAAAAGGTTATTTGAAGAAATATCCCCAGGCATCACAGTCTCAAATGGATTAGGAAGAGGAATCAGGAAAGCAATGGGATTTGTTAAGGAATTTTATTTTTCCATGATATATATAATCCATGCTATGGGTCTAAGGCTCTCATTTCTACCTTACATGAATTTCATGCTTCTCATTTGAATTTTATTTAAAGAGTTGCTTGATCATTTGTGTATATCATTCTCCCACACATGATTCATTTTGTTCAGTGACAAATTAGCAGCCTTAGAAATGGTAAATTTAGCCCAGCTGGTGTGGCTCAGTGGCTTGAACATGGTCCCATGGACTCCGGTCACATGCCCAGGTTGTGGGCTCCATCCCCAGCAGGGGGCGTGCAGGAGGCAACTGATCAATGTTTCTCTCCCACATGGATGTTTCTATCTCTCTCCCTTCCTCTTTCTCTAAAAAATCAATAAAAACATATTTAAAAAAAGAAATGATAAATTTATGTGAAAAATCATTGCTCTAGATTCCTCTATATCACTTTTTCCCCCACTAGCATTGCTTTGGGGGTTACATTGGACAAAGAAACTCTGAAAAACATTCTCTTCATTTCTGTTACTTGGTGCTAACTCTGGAACAGACATGCATCACTTGATGATAATTAGAAGCAGAGAATCCCCATGACTTTGTGCAGCAGATCCCCAGATATGCACAATGCCATCACTTGCAGTACTTGAGTTTGACAAGACAGGTGCCAGGTGTTACGGGTTTACTTGTTTTAAAAGTAATAGAAAAAAAAATGCAAGCAGCTTCACAAATGAAGCAGAACAGATTCTGCCAGCATAAAATGCCTGGCATACATTTCAACTAAGTAAATTCCAGCTGTTTTAACTAAGGACCCTATTTCAGTACACGAGAGTTATAATGTTCCCAAACTTATTGTCCTCAAAAATCACTCACGTGCGCCTCAGACACTTGAGAAGCAGTGTGGATTCTTGCCAGGCTCCTGAAGATGACCTGGCATTGTTTGACAGGTTGAAATAATCACATCTAAGGTCCACTTCTTAGTTCTTTGTTAATTAAAAATGTAATTCTGACACTATCGGTGATCTTCCTTTTCGTGTTATTTGACATTTTTCATTCAGTTATGAAATCTAAACTGGAAGAAAGAAAAAGACATTAATTTTCATGGTATTTTTTTGTTTGCTTTTGTGAAAGTGCTTGTTTGTAAAGGTAATTAGCTGTTTCTGTTTTCAGTTTATCAAAGCATATCTGTGCATCTATTGTTGAGGACAGAAAGATAACCTCAATCGTTCACCAATTTTCTGTATGTAATCTTCCATCTAAAGTATGCTCCTCTGCCTGTTTTCCCACATTAGTACATGTTACCATTATTCAATCAATTATTCTCCAAAAACTTGGAATTATGGAAACTTTTGGTTGATCATACAATTTTTCAAGATTTGCTCACCCTCATAAGGTCCCATTAAAATGGCAGTGAAACAGTTTTTTAAAGGATATCTCAAAACCACAATAAAGTAATTGTGTCCTTTGCAGATATGGGATTTTAATATTTCTAGAAGATAGAAAGGGGATGGAAGAGTGGTAACCAAAATATCAATGAGGAACATTGGCAGCTTGTTATACAGGCAGAAAGACATGCAGCTTGAGAAAGAAGTAACCTGTTCTGTAGACTCCCAGAGAAACATGTCACTTAGGAAGTATAGGTTTATTTATTTATTTATTTTTTAATCCTCGCCCGAGGACATTTTTGCATTTATCTTCAGATAGAGCTGGAGGGAGAGAGGGAGGAAGAGAGAGAGAGAAACATTGATGTGAGAGAGACACATTGAGTGGTTGCCACCCACAGGACCCCAACCGGGTCCGGGGACAAACTGCAACTGAGGTATGTGCCCTTAGCAAGATTTGAACCTGGGACTCTCTGGTCCACAGGCCGATGCTCTAACCATTGAGCCAAACTGGCCAGGACGAAAGTATGGGTTTAAAGGAGATCAGTAATAAGATATGAAACTATAAACAAGGATGTTAATTAAAATGCTAATTTTGGAACTGTTGATCCTGTCACTATGAGGACACAACCTACAATATCCAGAAATCTAATACACTAGAAGAAAAAAATGTAGGTGATAGTTGGTGGGAGACAGGTTACTTTTTTTAAGAAAAATAAATCATCTGAGTAGATCTAGCAGATTCAATGTCATATGCATAGGATACAGTATTCAGATTGAGAATTCCAACCAAATATACAGTCACCAAATAAATTTATGATTGTAAAATTATCAGAAACAAAACATAAGGAGGTTCCATAGGAAGGAAAACTTAGTCACCTGAAAAAGAGCAAAGAAAATTCTAGGATCAGAATGCTAGATTAGAAAATAATGGATAAGATATTTAAAGCTCTAAGGGAGTATTATAATTAACTTAGAATTCTGTACCCAGATAAACTATCAATGGGAGGGTAAAATAAAGATCCCTTTACATATGCAAAGGGTCCAGGACATTTACCTCCAAAATATCTTTACTAAGGAAATCACTAGTAAAATGAAGACTAGAACCAAGAAATAGAAAGATATGTGATCTAGGAAACAGTGAAACAACGTGTTCAGTGGTGAAGTTCTGTCCCAAGATGAAATCCCAGCAGTTGGCCCAGGGACCATCCAATTCAAAATGGAGCCAAGCAGAGCCCTCTGTAAAGGAGGGCTCCAGGAAATGCATTTAGTGGCCCTCCCTTCATCTCAGCCTCCTCTTATACAACCTTCTCCATCATCTTAATACACTTCATCTGAGACTGGTCTGTCACTCTTTCATACACACTCAGGGCTTCTCCACCACAGGACCTTTAAACAAGCTTTTCCATCTCTCTCCTTCCAACCTACTTCTATTCTCTTGCAGATTTCTCAGGTAAATGTGACCTAATTCTCTTCGCCGGGTTATTTCTACCTGTACCTTTCCTTCTTCATAGCACCTGACATATAAGTGTTCAAGAAGTCTTTGTTCATTGTATGAATAAATGGTATTTTTCTTGCATAAAATTCTCCCTTTTGGAATGCTGTTTTGCATCTCTTTGTTAAAGGCTTCGTTATTTATATACTTGCTTAAGTGACATGTCTTTTTTGCAATCTTTAGTATCTTGCTCAGGAAATAACTTATTACATATGCTGCCTTACATTATTCTTTACTGGACATACCTAAATTGTGATCAGGGAAACAGAGGGCTGGGTCTTATGTATATAAACCTAGAATGGTGCCATATAGCAGAAGATAACCCACCATCGTTGATAACATGTCTATAAGGAAGGGCACTCACATGCATCTTGAAGCTATTTTATCACTTGTAAATTCTGCAGTCACTGAGCTAACATTTTTGAACTTCTAAATCAGTCCAGTAGAATCCCTGAATTAAAAAAATAAATAAATAAAAATTTAAAATTGAGTTGTGAAGGGTTCTTATGCTTTTAATTTAATATTACATAATTTATAAAATAAATAAAATGCTTTCTGTTTGCTATAACCTCAAGTATTTTTTTAAATTTAATAACCTTTATAGATTTCACACATTTTTACTATTGGGTTTCTCATACTTACAACATTTTTCAAAATTCCTTCAAAACACCTTAACTAATTCATTTTTGTATTCATATACACTGTGAAATAAAAACTTTATTACTATAACAATATTTGTATTCTGGAATTCTACATAGTATCCAAAATTATAATGGGATTCTTTGATATCTTTTCTTTAAAATTTTTGTTTCTATTATAGAGTTACATAAGAAAATAACATACAATTTGGGGGTACAATATAAAAGATGTGTGGAGAGATGATTGCTGTACATATACTGTCATTTCTATTTATCTACTCTTGTATTTTTAATTATAGCCCAAAATTAATTTTCTCTCTCATGTGTGTTTAAATTATGTAGGCTATAACTAAAATAGAGTATCTTGAAAGTAACAAATCAAATGTTCTTGTGTAGGTATGTTTTTCTGTTTTTACAGAATTATTTCAATTTCTGCAGCTTTACTTTTTCTTTTTAGCAATTATCAGAAGTTAGATTTTAAAATGTTCAGCTTTAATCATTTAATCAGAACTGCTTTTTCATTGATATTTTTGAAGCACTATTTATTTTCCTTTTTATAGTTTCTTTCCTCAGATAGTAGCATCCAGATCTAAAATTCACGTTCCTGAGCTCAGGCAGGAAAGGCCTGTTTCTCCTGAGTTGAACAGGAATTCTGAACAAGATCATTGCATCGTGTCAGTGTCCACAGTCTGGCTGTCATATTATACTAGTTTTGTAACATGTTGCCATTAGTGGAAACTGAGGAAGGAATACCTGCCATCTCTCTGCAATATTTCTTCCAACCACAAATGAGTCTAGAATTACCTCAAAATAAAAAGTTTAATTAAAAAATAAATAAAAAGGGCCTGTTTCTCATTCACACTAAGCTCAATATGTTTAAGCCAGCTCTCCATTTTGTAGCAATGAGGATAGGGCATGTAGCTTTCCAAGTTGTGTAGTAACAGAAGAGGACTAAATGTTATGTTTTTAAGGGTAAACCTTGTTTTTATTATTTCTGTCCTAGTCATAGTGACCAGAACTTAGTCACATGGCCCCCAAAACTGCAAGGGATACAGGATTCGTGGGAAAGCGGAAGCCTTCCATTGAGCCATAAAGAGAGTTATAGTGAGCTGATTTTTAGCTTTTGGTTTTAAGTCCCAGTTTGATATTAATTATATTCACTTCAAAATTATATCTATGTAGCTTCTAACTCCCCCATTTCAATACCTATCTGTGTAGTTATATGTGTAAAAAGAAGAAAATAATGTGAACCCTGAAAAATAATGTTTCAGCTCTATAATCCAGAAAAACCAAGCCACTAATGTGAACCCTGAAAAATAATGTTTCAGCTTTATAATCCTGAATAACCAAGCCACATAGCTTGTCTCAGCTTGCCCACAAAAACCAGGTACAGGCGCACTTTGTGTCAAAAGGCCTATTTCCTATCCCATTTGTGTCGGACATTATACCAAGTAGAGCTCATCTCTGACTGCGCTTAATGTTTGGCTGTTTGCCATATGTGACCCTCCTCGTGCTCCTCCATAAGTAGTGTTGAGCCTTAGACTTCAGAGTTCCCCTGTGAGCTTGAATTTGGTTCACTGCTGAGATTATATGTGAGACTACAGTTTTGGATAGAAAATCACTTACTAATTCTAATCTCTCAGAGGCCATTTTGGACCATATGCTGGTATCCAGTAAAAGAGGTGTTCAGATATCTATTGTATAGGTAGCTGAGGTTTATTTAAGCCACGCGTGAATATTGAATATAAAATCAGTTCAAGTCCTTAGGAATCTTAAGGTAATACATAGCAAATATTTTCTCAGTTTCTCCAAATCCAACTTTTAGCAAGCGAAATGTATGTGTTAGTTTCTACTAATAAGTAAACAGTAAGCCCTCATTTTCACTCTTTGAGGGTACATTTATTATTTTACAGGCTTCTATCTAAAAATATTATTATTATTATTATTATTTAAATTTTTTTCCTTTATTGATTTCAGAGAGAGAGGAAGTGAGTGGGAGAGAGAGAGAGAAACATCGATGAGAGAGAACATCCATTGGCTGCCTCCTGCATGCCCCCCACTGGGGATCAGGCCCACGACCTGGGCATGTGCCCTGACCGGGAATTGAACCAGTGACCTCTTGGTGCATGAGTTGATGCTCAGCCACTGAGCCACACCGGCCGGACTAAAAATATTATTTTAAAAAATTCTATTGTTCATTGACCTCTTATTGAAAAAGGACTCATATAAAACTTTATTAATGGGATAGTGCCAAATATTTACTCTGTAGCTATTAAAGAGGTTTTATTAAATTTCCATGAATATTAACCTCCTATTAATTAATTCATATAACTGCCAGAATGACTTAGAAAGCTAGATTACAGTGATTAAACCATGTTATAGTTATTAAATAGGCATCATATAAGATTTTAAAATATATATTTCTAATCACTAAATATTCAAATTTCTCCCCCTCCATTTCTTTTCCTTAGACATATAAAAGTATATTTGTCTTCTTTCCTTTTTGTTCCTCAATTTGCTAAAATTGCCACACACACAAAAAAGAACAAAATAAAAAACACCTTCTAACTTAGAAAAAATATATATAATATTCAACCACCAAATAATGTGTGTGTTTTGTTTTAAATGATTTCAAAAGCGGGGACTTCAGTGTAATAATTGGAATTAAGATATAGTTTCTATTATTTGATGGTAGGGAGTATTTATTTTCATGGATAGGCTACAGTAAGAAAGAAAGATTAGAATGATTTCATGTGTACGATTGTACATAATTGCTCAATAGCCGAATAGCCCCCTGCAGAGCATGCTTATACACTCTCCTTCACTTTTGTGATGAGTAAGTGATTTCCAGAAATCCTATTCATAATGAAATCTTTCTGCATTACTAAAATTTACTGGCAGTTCAAAATGGAATCATTTGTGAAATGAGCTTATATTGGTGGAACAATTCTTCATAGGAATTATGCATTCCCAAATTTTCTAAAATGAGTTTCACGCACACATTGCACTGTGTTCATAGGAAGATCAAATAATGGGATTACTTACAACTCTCCGTCAGTTTTATCCCATGCTTAATGATTCGTTACTGGTACAATATGAGCTTAAAGAAAAACTGTTGAGATAAAACTCTAATAAGCTAAAGTCTAGAATACTTAAGACTCCTAACATACTTAAAAAATAATTTCTAAAGACTAACAATTGACCTTACAGCACACAAGATTAAAGACATGGACATCTTAATAGCTTTTCTTAAAATTAACTAGGAGTGACTGTCACTAGCATTGGTCCATTTAATCCGGTTTTTAAGTGAGAGAGAAGGTCAATACACTAAGGAATGAAGATATATTTTGTTCATCATAAGACTAACCAGTTTCCAGAGTTAAACCAAGAAGAAAGCATGATAAATTCTACCAACAATAATATTTTTTTTCTGGGAATAATGCAACTAATATTCAGTGCACCAATTTGATTTCTTTATATGGCATATCCTGTGAATTTTTGCCAATGATGAAACCAAAAATTGCAGGATTAAATAATTTACCCAGTGTTGTATAACAAAAATATGATGAAATCAGGAATTTAGTCCTCGCCATCAAATTCCAGAGCCTGAACTTAGTTAAAACTAGAGGAAATAGAGGATAATAAAAAAAAAGAAAAAGGGTTTCCTAGTTTCATAGTCATGGTAACTTTCTTGCTGGTATTTCTTTTCTCTCTCTTTGTGCAAAGTGAAATCCCCCAATAAGTCCTTCACTCACCTGACTCCCTACATAGTTATTACAATATTATTGACTAGATTATCTAAGCTGTACTTTACATTCCCATGATGATTTTGTAATTGCCAACCTGTACTTTTTAATCCCTTCACCTTTATACCCATCCCCCCAACCTCCCTCTCATCTGGTTTCCATCAGTTTTTTTCTCTGTATCTATGAGTTTGTTTTGTTTGTTCAATTACTTTACTTTTTTAAAAAACATTATTATTTTTCCTTTATTGATTTTAGAGAGAGAGGAAGGGAGAGGGAGAGAGAGATAGAAACATCGATGAGAGAGAACATCGATTGGCCACCTCCCACATGCCCCCCACTGGGGATTGGGCCCACAACCTGGCATGTGCCCTGACCGGGAACCAAACCAGCGACCTCTTGGTGCATGGGTCAATGCTCAACCACTGAGCCACAACGACTGGGTCAATTACTTTACTTTTTAGATTTTGCATATAAGTGAAATCATACCATATTTGTATTCCTCTGTCTGACTTACTTCATTTAACATAATATCCTCTAGGTCCATCTAGGTTGCTGCAAATGGTAAGATTTCATTATTTTTTATGGCCAAGTAATATTCCATTTTATATATGTACCATTTTATCCATTCATCTTTTGATTAGAGCATTTCATTCATTTCCATTTAAAGTAATTATTAATAGAGATGTAGTTCTCTCTTTTGTAAGTTGTTTCCTGATTGTGTTTGTAGTTCTTCCTTTGTTATTCTCTTGATCTCTTTTCTTGTATGTTGGTGATTTTCTGTAGGGTTGTTTTTGGATTCATTTATCTCTATTTCTTGTATATCTCTTGTACATTTTTGGTTCGTGATTACCATGTGTTCATGGTAATGACTATGTTTATAGAAGGCTATTTTAAGTTGATGACTGGAAATCGAACCGGCAACCTCTTGGTGCATGGGTCAATGCTCAACAACTGAGCCACACCAGCCGGGCATTGTTTGCCTTTTTCAGTGAGAAAATTTTTCTTTCCTATGTTTTCTTATTCATATTTTTTATCTTTTCTTTTCTTCTTAAAGAAGTCCCTTTAACATTTCTAGTAAGACTGGTTTGGTATTTATGAATTCCTTTAGAGTTTTCTTGTCAAGGAAGCTCTTTATCTGTCCTCCAATTCTAAATGATAGCAAAGTTGGGTGGAATGATTTTGGTTGCAGGTTCTTGCTTTTCATTGTTTTGGAGATTTTGTGACACTCTTTTCTGGCCTGCAAAGCTTCTGTTGAGAAATCAGCTGACAGTCTTATGTGTTCCCTTGTAGGTAACTAGCTGATTTTCTCTTTGCTGCTTTTAAGATTGTCTTTGTCTTTAACCTTAGGAATTTTAAGTATGATGTGTCTTGGTGTGGGCCTCTTTGGATTCAACTTGTTTGGAACTCTGCACTTCCTAGACTTATATGTATATTTCCTTCACCAGGTTAGGGAAGTTTTCAGTCATTATTTCTTAAAATAGGTTTTCAATCCCTTGCTCTCTCTCTTCTCTTTCTGGTATCCCTATGATATGAATATTATTATGCTTGATATTGTCCTAGAGGTCCCTTAAACTATCCTTATCTTTAATATTAGTTTTTCTTTGTATTGTTCCTATTGGGGGTGTTTTCCATTATCTTGACTGCCAGATTGCTGATTTGATCCTCTGCTTCATCTAGTCTGCTGTTTATAACATCTAATATGTTCTTCATTTTATTTATTGTATTCTTCATTTCTGACTGGTTTTTCCTTTATGTTTTAATCTCCTTTTTGATGTTTTCTATCTTTTTTTGAAGTTCTTCCTGAGTTCATCTATTATCTTCTAACTTCACTGAGCATCCTTATAACCAGTGTTTTGAACTCTGTATCTGATAGATTGTTTGCTTCAATTTTGTCTAGTTTTTTTTTTTTTTTGGTGTTTTTCCTGTTCTTTCATTTGGGACATGTTTCTTTATCTCCTCCTTTTGGTTGCCTCTCCCAGTCTTGGCAG
The DNA here is from genome assembly GCA_030848825.1 of Tadarida brasiliensis. Classification (NCBI taxonomy): domain Eukaryota; kingdom Metazoa; phylum Chordata; class Mammalia; order Chiroptera; family Molossidae; genus Tadarida; species Tadarida brasiliensis. The sequence continues at coordinate 66,413,892 of CM061257.1, forward strand.
AGTAGCCTTATGTAGTTGGTTTCCTGTGGGCCCAGATGCACAGTCTCCCTGTTCACCTGAGCTAAGTGCTCCAGGTGTGTCCCTTGTATGTGCCCTCCTATTTTTGTTCAACCTTGATTGCTATTGGCACATCAGTGGGTGGGATTGACCCTTAGGTGGACTGGCTATGAGGACTGGCCATGGCTAGAACATAATCTGTAGTTCAGGGGCTGACCCCACAGAGTGGAATTTGCTTTAGCGGGGCTCTTGTATCTGCCAAGTCCACTCTTTGGGTGTGTCATTTGTGGCACTAATTGAGTGGTGCTCTGAAGTTGGCCACCAGGTTTATTGGTTCTGGGGCCTCTTGGGAAGGGTTGCAGTGCAGACCAGAGTCAGCTGCTGCCTGTGTGTGGTCTGGGGCCACATGGTAGGAGCTACAAGGTGATTTTCAGTTAGCTGTTGCTTGTGCTGTGCTTGGAGGTGCCTAGGAATGGTTATGCTATGAACAGAGTCCAGGTGCTACTAGTGCCAAAATTGAGGCCACTTAGCAAGAGGTATGGGCATTCTGAGGCCAGCCACTGCTTTTTTGGGGGTTTGTGAATCTTTGAGAGATTTCAGGAAATTCTGCAGTACTTGACAAGGCTGGCCAGATACCACCATAACTTGTATTTATATTCTGAATCTCTGTGTTTCCCTCTGATTTCTATTTGGTTTTCTAGCACAGATGACTATTAACCTCTTTTTTCAAGGTTCTGTGTCGCCGTTTTGGAGCAGCTATCCCCTGAAAACAAATAAGAAATTTGAAAGATCCCCTGCACTGTTATCATTACATTTCTTTCTTGTAATAATATTTTCAAACAGAAGGAAAAACAACAACAACAAATACATGAGCTTTTTCTTGATTGATGATATTCTCTCTCTCCTGTTTTTGGAATTTCATGTCAGAGAGGGGTATTCTGTTTAGTGTACTGTTCAATGCTAGATTTATAAGTAAACAGAAAAAAGTCAAGATTTAGAGGTGTTATTTCACACATCTGTTTTGAGAATAGAAGTTCTTGAAAGAATATTTGAAACACAAAAGACAGAAGATAGGTTAATATCTATAATTGCAAAGAGCTCTTAACAAATACCAAAAAGAAGATAAAATCCCCAATGCATATCATATCATAAAACAGATAATAGGGAATGCTTTCAAGTGGAAAATAAATATGAAAAAATATTTAAACTTACTAGTTATCAAAATGCAACTTATAGTGAGTTAACAATTTATATTCCTTAGATTTATAAAAACATTAAAAAAACCTGTAACTGTAATTGCTGACTGGAATGCAGGAAAAATGCATCTGGTGAAATTTTGCAATACTGGAAAAATGAAATACTGGTGTAAATGTGAATTTTCACAACCTTTTTTTTTTTTAGGTTTATTGAGATATAGTTGTCATATAAAATTGTAAAATATTTAAAGTCTATGTCATAGTAATTTGATAAACATGCATTGTGAAAGGACACCCCCCATCTAGTTAATTAACACATCCATTACCACACATATTTATTTTTTCTTTCTTTTTTGTGAGAACATTTAGCATTTTGGTGAGAACAACCATTTTTAAAACATTCTGGCAACATCTATTAAAATGTATGTAACTTTTGACCCAGCAACCTGCTTCTTGAAATCCATTGCACAGACAAAAGACCACCAATACTTAATAATATATGTATAATTATTTATTTGAAGCACTGTTGATAGTGGGAAAGTACTTAAAAATGGATTCATGGTCCAATATGAAAATAGCTGGATAAATTGTAGGGCATTCACACATGAGATATAATGCAGCCTTGGAAGGAAAGAAGGAAGGAAGGAAGGAAGGAAGGAAGGAAGGAAGGAAGGAAGGAAGGAAGGAAGGAAGGAAGGAAGGAAGGAAGGAAGAAGATAGGGAGGGAGAGAGAAAGTAGGGAGGAAAAGAGGGAGGAAGGAAGGAAGTTTTATGAAGAACAGACTTTTTCAGTGGGATTGTATACATTTCCAAGGTAATATTTCTTGATTGATTGCACGTCATAACTTTTGATTAAATAGTTTGATTTGTGCATTATTTCATATATTTTGCTTCATTCTGTGAAAATATTAGATCAGTTTCTACAAATTTAAAACACAGTAAAACAACTGTTAACACTAGTAATACTTTACTTGAAATGCTGTCTTCTAAATTAATATTGCGGTTGGATAAGCACGCTTAAAAATCTACCTTAGTGAGGGTATCAGTTCATAGGAAAAGACCTGAAATCCTATTTTCCTCTTGCTTCATCTGAAACTATAAAACTAATTTTAAAGAGCTGTTGTCTAGGAGAAAATGCAGGATAATTATTTGAAATAACTTAATGATATAATTGTTATAGAAGGCTAATTTTGGAATTTTTTGTGAAAAAAAATTTGTATGATTGTACTTCTGAGATTTATATAGAGCAGGAATATCATACTTAATTCTAACAATTTATATACTACCATTGTTATAAAATAAACATCTAGAAAGATCAACCTGGCAGGATTGATTAAAATAATGAATATATATATTTTTTACTATTTTCCACCCAAATTATAGCATTATCTTTAATGTCTGGTAGCAAGGATTCCAAGACAGAAATTATATACTTCAGAGAAAAATACTATATGATAAAATGAAAGCTTAACTTACTCATATTTTCTATGAAAACCTTCATTCTGGTAATATAGAAGTAAATTTTACAATGTACACATATATAAAGAATGCTAAAACAACAGAGGTATAAACTAAAATCGAAAAAATAAAAAATATTTTAAAATTGTATATTTTAGTACTCAAAGTGACCATGTATATTTAATGCTGCAGCCAAGATTTCACACACATTCTAAGCCTTGTATAATTATAAATTTTTGGAAGTTATAATGATACCTTTTCATGCTCAAAGCAAATTTTAAAATGCTATGTATATCCTATTTGTACTTAAAATTTTGGTTAAGCATTCTCACTTAGTTAAATATTATAATTTTATTTATAATATATACTTTTCTATTTCCAAAAAGCATTTAAATTGGCTTACAGTAATATATTTTGTAATCATATATGTTATGGCTCATAAAATAGAAATCTAGAACAAGTAGCAAAAAATAGACATACTAGCTCTTAGTGTCCAGAATATACATACACACAAATAAACTAGTTATTCAAAAGAAAGAAATGTTTTCAAGTGCTTGAATTCTAAATCACCTAATTATGTGAATGATAAAGATAAAAGCAATGAATAAATGCAGTCACACATTCATTATGCTCCTGAAAATGTACTAGTTTCTGAAAAAATTCTTTCACTATCACTTACACAACTTTTAGAACTTTATTTTATGTAAGAATTACTTCTGTAAGCCTCAGTTTAAAAAATTCTCTATACTAAACCTAAAATTGATAAAAACATTCTTCAAAGGTATGAGTTACTGAGGTCTAGGTATATAATGTTTAAAATATGTTTTCATTGATTTTTTTTTTTTTTATAGGGAGAGGAAGGGAGGGAGAAACATCCATTGGCTGCCTCCTGCATGCCCCCTACTGGGGATCGAGCCCACAACCCAGGCATGTGCCCTGACCAGGAATTGAACCAGGACCTCTCAGTCCATGGGAGGACGCTCAATCCACTGAGCCACACCAGCTGGGCTAGATATATTAATATAATGTTTAAATGATCCCAATCCAAATAGAGAAATGGTAATACTTCAAGGAGTAGATGGAAAGCATGTTCATTAAGTATTTTTCTCTATATAGATTGTCTCACTCAGACTTTTAAAACAAGCTGGAAAGCAAATTAATCACAATTAAGATTTTTAGTTACAGTCTTACACATTCATATTTTAGTGGACTTGGATAACTACATGAGCAGCTGTTGATCACTTGAAGACCTCAAATCCTTTTCTGAAACACTTTGGTAGTAAAGGGTGCAGTAGACTTTTAGAGATAAATATAAAGGAAATAAACTTTTCATCCATTTCACCTAAGTGTGTGTATGTGGTCTATATATACACATACATACATACATATATATATATATTTTAATCTGTTCATCTCTATGTCTATCCATCTATCTATAGATGAAGATAGAGAACTAATATATTGCAAGAGGAGTTATTAATATTTTCTCCTTTCCATGTAAATGAATGATTAAAACTTCTTGATTATTTACTCCCTAAAGACAGTATTAGAAAACATAATTTTGAGGCTCTGGCTGACTAGCTCAGTTGGTTAGAGCATCACCCCAATGCACCAAGGTTGCAGGTTCAATCCCCAGTCAGGGCACACACACGAATCAACCAATGAATGCATGAATAAGTGGAACAATAAATTGATGTTTTTTTTTTCCTCTCTCTCTCTGCCCCCTCCCTCCCTTTGAAATAAATAAATAAAAAATAAAAATAAAAACAATTTTGATTGTCAAGCTTTCAAAGCTCCTATAAATGCCTGAGGTTGTATCTTTACTATAATAGGTAATGCTTTTTAAAATCTATAAAACTTAATAAATAACAATAGCTTGTTTAGATATAAAGCTTAAAGTATTTAAACTATATTAAATTGGTGGTTGAGCTCTGTGGGTGTTCTCCTCTGGCAAGGTTGTTTAGTAAATATAAATCATTAAAACAATGGAAAATAAGCTCAAACGGAACAGGAAATGACTACTTAAAAATCATTTTTAAAGTAGTTTGAGAATAAATTTAGAAAAAAAAATACCCTTGAAGAAACCATAAACCTTTGTAAAAAGTTTTCCCTCAATGTGCATATGACTAAGCATTGTGAACTCTCATAAGTTAAAATGGACAAAATTTCTCCACACACCACCTGTCACTGTCAGCAATAGGGAACTCTCTCCAATTTGGCTTCCTTAGATTTAAACATATGGAAGAAAAAAGCAATTACAAATGTTATCTTTTCAAACCTTGCTATCCCGCTTTGAAATGAGAATTCCATGAGGTGAGATTTTATAGATTTGACAAATAATAATAGGGAATGGCATCAGAATCACAGATATTCTCCAAGCCTAGGGATTCCTGGCTGGTCCTAGGCTGACTTTTTTTTTATCCTCACCCGAGAACATTTTCCCATTTTTTGTTCAGATAGAGTGGGAGGGAGAGAGAGGAAGAGAGAGAGAGAGAAACATCGACGTGAAAGGGACACATCGAGTGGCTTCCTCCCGCATGACCCAACCATGGCTGGGGACAAATTGCAACTGAGGTACGTGCCCCTAGCGGGTCTCTCTGGACTGTAGGCTGACGCTCTAACCGCTGAGCCAAACTGTCCAGGGCTAGGCTGACTTTATAGTGAATTTTTTTTTCCTTCCCTAAGTCTATGTTCGCAGTATTTGGTCTTTTGCCTTTCTATTTATGGGAAACACCAAGTACTTTTTCAGCTGTAATCCTGTGCTAACAAATCTCTAGAGGATAGAGTATTCCTAACTTCCCTCTGCTCTTTTTAAATAGAAAGGTTTATTGCTGGTTATATCAGGGGAACAGAAAGGAGGCAAAGATAATTGGAAAGTTACAGAGTTATCACAACAACAAACACTTGCATAAATCATTGTTTGTTGTCTTCCTTCAAAGATAATTGGAGATTGAAAGGCTAAAAGCTGCTCTTTCTATTCACCTTCATGAATGTTTATATAAGTAATTCTTGAGTCTTGCTCTTGCTTGAAGAACAAATTTACCTATTCTCTGGATTGATATCGCCCAGGGCTGTCCCAGGGGTAAATAGATTCAGATTGAGAGTGACTGTCAGTATGAGAATGTCTATAAAATGATTATTGTTTCATTCAATCAGTATAAGACCATCATTATTTATGTGTGAATTTATATATTTTTGGCTCTCCAAAACAGCCTCAGATGGATAGTTTAGCTGGTAAACTGAGTGGCATGCAGCCTATATAAATAGAATTCATGCCAAGTCTCTCTGATTATAATCTCCTCATCCTGTTTCTGCTTCATGTTAAATAAGACCTAAAATTCTTTCTCTTCCTAAGCCCAGGATCTTCTGTCTTGTACTATTTTCTGTTACACAGCTTTCATAGTCTGGTGTTCAGGCAGGTATCTCTCATGTCCAGATGAGTTTTAAATTTTTTTTTTCAGTGATAATGATGGTTGTTTTAGGTCAGCCTTCCAAATCTGGTATGCTCATTCTTATCGACTCAAATACTACTTCACCACGTTCCCCCAGAAGGCTTACCCTCCTGCACTACTCTCTCCTCTCTCCTGCACGCTGCAGAAAGCACATCTTTCTTCCTTTCTAGAAGTCTGCGTTGCCTTAGGAGGCCTTAGAAGTCTTAGAAGCCCTAAGCTGAGCATATTAGTTTATGGAACACTCTTAAGTATGATTTTTTTTTCCATCTTGTAGATGAGAAAACTGAAGCTTATACAGTTTAAGTAACTTGCTCAGGGTTACAAAGCTCTTAAGTGGGGGATCTGGGGATTGAACTAGGTCTCTATTTAACCAGTATGCAAAATTCCTTCTCCCAGATGAGGAATTGAACAGGTTGATGTATTATACTCTGCATCCTGCTCTGTAATAATTCTTACAGTCATTTTTCCTCCCAATACAGGACACCAATCTGTCCCCTATATAAAAATAAGAAATGTTTACTAGTGGTCGAAAGTGATATATGGTTTTTAAAAGAAAAATGTTGTTGAATTTGAAAGAATACTATATTACTTTGGTAGTATTTTAAGATTGCCAAGGAGCTGCCTTTGGGAACAGTTGTATTTTTTGTCACATCCTAGTATGGTTTATATTCTCTGTATATTATTCACAGCAATTCCCTAAACCTCACCAGTTCTTGAAGTTGTTTATATGTGATGAGAAAAAGATTCTTTTTTTTAATCAAGGCATTAAAGTTGGAGGGTGTGTGTATGTTAATAAATGATGTGACATGTGTTCATTTATTGAGGTGATGTGTATATATCTTCAAAGTACAATCTTAACTTTGAATACTGAATCTCTTTCTGTTATGGCAATAGTTTGGTAATAACTCAGTAGTTTGAATAAAATGGTTTGAGTACAAAATATGATTGATAAGATGGATGTTCTTTGTTTTTAAAATGAAAGCAGCATAACAGAAATTCTATTAGCAAGAGAGAGAAAAATATATACTCAGAAGTCATAATTAAAAACAAACAAAAAAAACAAAACAGGAATTCAAAATTTTATTAGAGGCCCATCAGTCACTGTTTTATGAGACTACTTTTCAGTTTTTAGAAAGACTAATCCAGCCTTGCATGAGTCTGTAGTTGGCAATTTTTTTTTTCCTTCAAGACATTCAATAAGATCTGATTAGTCCTGCATTAAACATGTTTTATATGCTTTCAGAAAATCATGATTTGAAAAAAGTCCTGTGTTACAAAACCTCTAAAAAGCTCCTCATTACTCTGGCTAGTGACAGGTTCACACAGACCACTATCACTGCTGAAATGCCAGCAACAGTAATTGCTTTTTTCTCCAGGATCAATTTTCTTGCCATAGTTCAGGCTGCTGAACAACCATTCAATCAGTCTTTTAGTTGTGGTTTTTAAAGAAACTCCTTTTTTCCCCTCCTAGGCCGAGGTCAGTATTTGATTCAGGAAGATTTACTAACATATTGGTAGCTCTGAAACTTTTCTCCTTTTATCTAATATTTAAAAAAAATTTCTCATGGACCATTATAATAACAATGAAAAATATTTAGTCAGCTATACAGGGTGAGGCGAAAGTAGGTTTACAGCTGGGAGTGCATGAAACAGTTTATTCTTGTAGTATGATTTATTAATGATCGTGTTATTTTCCATATGAACAACAGTAAACCAACCTTTGCATCGCCCTCCCCTGAACGTATAATGTTAAAACCAGTATCCTTTCCTGCAATTTGGTTGAGGAGCATTGGGCATTATCAAGTGTTGGCAAGTAAAAGATAAAAAAAAAAAAAGTATTGGGAAATACTGAGAATTTTAATTAATAAATAATAGCATTATTTATCAGGTTAACCTTATAATAATACTCTTACTAGCTAATAAATAAACCTTAATAAATAAAAAGAAACAACTGCTATTTCTTTTGCAAAACCTAATTCTATTGTTTTTCCCATGGCAACATTGGGATACTTTCATGCTCAATATAAATAGAATGTACCTTAAAAGTAGAAGAGTGCATTTTCAAAGCCATGAAGATAAAATGCAAACTTGACATTAGAATTTATGTATCCACTGGAAAATTCTCTGAAGCAAGTTCTTTAAAAATGTCATTGAAAAAGTTCTTAACCTCTCCAGCTTTTTCCATACCTCGTTTTTCTGCTGCATTTATCCTTGCTGCTCACCTCGCGTATATGCTTGTCGTCCTTCGGGCTGGTCTCAGGTCTGCTTTTCTGTACCCAGCCTCAGTGCTAGCCCCTGCGTTCTCCAAATGCATCATGTGTTTCCCGGTTCAACAATTTAAATGGGGTTGATGATGGCATGAATAGTTATATACGTTCACAGTTCGTGCATTTTAATGGGCAAATATTCATGTTTATTTACTGATCATAATATTTCATAATGTTTTTACATATTCTCCCTCAGGGGCTTTGTATTCCTCTTGTAAAGTAAATGTGGAAATGTTTTAAAATACTAAATTTTCATAAAATGTCCAGTTATATTTTGGTAGTTGCTATTAAAAAATAAAACTTATTTTTTTCCTGAATTCTTCTGTATGAAAAACAGTATCAAGGCATATTTTTATCATTTTAGTTTGTATAGGCATGATTCTTAGAAAGAACTTAAATCTGATTACTTTTTTTTTTTCTCATACTCCTAAATAATGACTTTAAAATGTATTTGAGTTTATAGATTGCAATACACAGCAACAAACATCATCTCATTAGATATTCATAATAAGCTTCTAACATCTTTAGGGCTCATATTGTAAATGAAAAAAAATTATGAGGTTAAATGACTTGTGCAAGGCTATATCCGTGAAGATACTTCCAACCACAAATAACAAAAACCCAATTCAAACTCAAATACAGAGTAAAGAAATTTATTGTCATATAAGAGAGAAGGCAATTCTCAAGGCTGCCTTAATCCCCGGATACAGCTATGGATCCACTTCCCTGAATTTTTTTTTCCCTTTTCCCCATGTGTTTTGTGTCGTCATTAAGCTGGGAATGAAATAGCTGGAGGAAATACTGGTCTTAGATTTCTCAGAGTAAAAGTCCGACAAGGAGAGAGATGGTCTTTTTCTATGGCTAAATTAAAATTAAATTCAAATTTCCCAGAAGCTATATAAAAAGCTTTATTTCACCCTATGGCCCAAATTTGGTTTTATGCTCACTTCTGATCTAATTTATGTTGACAGAGGTACGTCATTCATTGACAAGTTTTTATAATTTCTCCCTCATAACAATGATTATAATTAGAAGAATAAGCAAGCATATTTGTGTGTGCAATTAACTGTTCAATTTCTCTCATCTGTGGTAGAATTTAAACTCCTCTGGGTAGGATTTGTGTCTCTCACAGCAGCACCAACTCCCTTGAATATAGTACATATCCAATAAATATTTGATTATTCAGTTAATAGAAGGTGACAGAAGTTCTTGTGATTACTTTTGTATGGCATTTAGTGTTTGATTTAGGTTGAGTGGGGACTGGAGGCCATCAACTCTTCCTTGGGGCAAAGTATGCTACGGGAAATATTTAAGCTATTATCCTTGTTGTACAGGATCTTAGTACATTGATATACTTTGTCTCTTTCTAGTCTTTTACTGTCAACATAACAGATACCAACTCACCATATTTACTCATTAACAAAAGTAGGCTGCAAAAATGATCTCACACCTCTTTCTTACATAAACTGCGGTTAGCAGAAGTTCAATAACTCTTGGTGAAATTTTGCCTTCCCTTTCGTTATTTAGGCTAATCCAGAGTTTACAGCCCCCAAGGGATCGAATTTTATTTCTTTACCCAGGCAGAAGAAGTCCTAGAGACATCCTTGCTTCCTTGCATTGATTCCTGCTGTCCTGCAGTCAATCGTTGGCGCCCGGGCACACAGAGCCCAGGGGATCCGCGATGCTGCCTTACTGATTTGGCCATTGTACAGGCATACTCCATCATTCCAGGGGATACCCAACTTCAGGGCTCATCTCGGACAAAGGGTTCTCAAACTTTGTCCTCTAATATTGCAACTCCTGGTGCTAACCTCCGTGAGTGCCCTCGGAGTACTGATTTGCCTCACACATAAGTCTACCGCATCAAAGCACTTTGCTCCTTTTCTTGAGCTGACTCATATCTAATAGCTAAGAATGTTATCATTTTAGTCCTCAAAACATAAAGAATCCACATATAGCTGTTTTCTTCCAAGTTTGCTCATATAAGAGCAAACAGGACTCATAGTTTGAAGACATGTTATCTTCAGTAACTGTGAGATAATTCTTGTTCTCTCTCTCACTAAAGAAGAGAAAAGGAAAATCCATGAATATAATCACTAGTAGGACTTCCCACAATATTAAATAGCTCTCGTGTTTGACTATGTTTATGTTTTTGGATACACACTGATTTATGTTAATCGGCAAAGCAAAAATCCCAGGAATACCAATGATGTCACTAGGTCCAGTTCAGTACTCTATTGGACTGTAATGAGATATCAAATAATAATCACATTTATATTATGAAAAATATGTTATTTTTTAAATGAAAAACTAGTATCTAGCTATGACATGAATAGTTACATTCAAACGAAATGGAAAAGCATAGAGTTTTCTGTCCCAAGCCGAAGCAGAGTGATAGGAAAATGCTGTCGAGTTAATCAAGAGGAATTGTGCTACAACACAATACACCTACTCTGCTGGGTTCTCACGAGCCATGGACACGTCCTAATAGCTCAAAGTCTGCAATGCTTCATCTGCAAATTTATGATAATAATAATACCTAATCTCTAAGGTGAAATGTAGGATTACATGAGATAAGGCATGTGATGCAGTTAGCAGTTTAATGCCTGGTTCACAATAAATATTTGAAAGACTGTTAAAGAGATCCTTGCATGGTAATTATCAAACTTTTTTTTTAGTTGAATTAGATGCATCCTGGAGGCTTGCTGGTGCATTTAAGAAAAAGAAGTATTAGGAATGTATTTTCTTACCCCTGAGCACTGCTGTTTATCTTGACTCCTTTTCATGTTCCTTATCTTCCTTGTTTCCCCCCAAATGAAGGCACAGGCCTGCATAGTTCGAGCTTTGTATATAGAGGTCGGAATTGAATGGAACTACATCTTCCTGATTCTTTTTCCAGGTTTAAGCCTAAAATCTTGAATTATAGAGAAAAGAAATCCTAATTCAATATAACAATGTTTAGCCGTATTTAACATGTTTTAACTTGTTTAGTCTTCTCAGCATCCCTACAAGAGTGGCAGGGAAGTCTTACCCCGTTTTATATATTCAGAATTGGTTTCCAATGAGGTTAAATAATTTCCCTGAGGTCTCATGTCTGGGAAATGGCTGGATGGTTCCTGGATTATAAAAGCCAGTCATGTTTTCTTTCTACTGTATTATCTCCTCAGTATCTTTGAAAATGCAACTTAATCTTTAGAAAAAGACATTTTAATTATCTTCTCTTTCACTATCTTCTCTTTCACTCTCCCAACATTTTGTTGTTGTTGTTAATCCTCACCTGAGAATATTTTTCCATTGATTTTTTTTTTTTTTTTGAGAGAGAGAGAGAGTAGAAGGGAGAGAGGGAGAGAGAGAAACATTGATGTGAGAGGGACACATCGACTGGTTGCCTCCTGCATGACCCTGACAGAGGCCAGGGATCGAACCCACAACCTAGGTACATGCCCTTGATTGGAATTGAACCCTCAAGCTCTCCATCCGAGGGCAATGCTCTAACCACTGATCCAAACCAGCAAGGCCACTCTCCCAAATTTTAGCGAGGCAAAGCCATGCTTGAACTAAGTGCTAATGTTGTGAGCAAGTAGGAGTTGCTGATAGAAGAATGAAGTGTTAGGAGGCATGGGGCACAATTAATTTTTTTTCTGTATAACACTGGGTTATTCATCTTTTGTAATGAGAATGTCCCAGCGACTAGAAGAAGTTTGCTAAGAGAAGTAACAAGCCCGCATCTCATTAGTCCTTCCCTTTGTCGTGATTCCCAAGAACGCTTGGTCATTTGCTGGAAGGATTCACAGGACTCCGAGGCAGTTGTGCTCACAGCTGTGGCTGATTACAATGAGAGGACAAACAGCGGCTTGGCAAGGGGAGCCACGCATGGGCAAAGTGTGGAGGAATCCACACTCAGGATGGAAAGTCCTCCCTCTCGGGCTGCCACGCAGGATGTGCCCCTTCCTCCAGCAGCCAAATACAGGGACACGTATGCTGTGTCTCTGCCCAGGAAAGCCTGCTGGACACACAGTCTAAGGTCGCTGTTGAGAACTGGTCATGCAGGTGCTCTGCCTGTGTGATCAGCCACAGTCATAGACCTTCCAGATTCCCAGAAGGAAAACAGGTGTTCACCATGCATCAGGCTACTACAGTGAATTCAGTGCCCCAGGAGAACAAAGCAGCCTTATTAGTGCAGAAATTTCAAAAGCCAAGTTCGAGGGCACCGGCCGAGGGCCAGTCCCTCAGCAGGTCCATCTAAAGAGCAGTATTAGACTCTATGTTAACTCTCCTATACAATTTACAGTGCCGATGTGTGAGGGCAGTGGGACACAGCAGAACTTTGAAGCAAAATTTACAATTTAATATCAGGAAGAACACTGAATAATGGCAGGAGTCTTCTGTCCTCAGCAGAAGAAGAATCCTCGTGATCTAAGCCTGGGTTTTCAAAGCTTTCTTCAGAATTCTACCCCTCATTGTAAAGACAAATCAAGTGGTTAAACATAACTAGGAACACATTTGGTTGCCTGTTTTCTGCCGCGCTGTTCATAAATAATAAGCAGTGCTTTGGTAGCCCCAAGACCATGGTGGTTGAGAGGCGTGCACATGGACATTTCATCCAGAGAGCAGGGCATGGCAGGAACTTTAATAAGTGTTCAAAGGATTAAGGAAGTGTAAGAAAAGGGACTATGAATTCCCTTGAGAAAGATTTTTAAAAGCTCCAAGAGACAGTGACATTTGAGCTCTAATGTCCTTAAAGATTTCTATGGCAAAGGTAGTCAGTCCAGTGACACTCTTGATATAGGGAACAAACACGGAGCTATGGATGTACAGCATTGTATACTTTGTTTTACTACAATGTGACACAAGAATATGCATTGTTATGTAACTAATATCATGATAATTATCATAATATTAATTATAAATGTGATCAAAAGTGTGAACTGGACCAAGCTTGCAAGGATTTTGAATTCTATACCAAAGGAATTGGTTTCTGTCAAAAAAAGGACTATCACTTTGTCTATTAAGTAGCATATTATTTCCCGCAATATTGAAAAATCATGTGATAACACTGTGTTAATATGTATCACTTAGGAAACTAGAAGGGTTTTAGATGCTCTGTGCCAGGAATTGTGGATGCAGAGAAAAAAAATGTATATTTATTGTAAATCACACTATTAAAACTTGTCTATTTTTTTATAATCCATATGGGTTTGATTTCTGTCTCAATACCTATACAAAAAAAAGATTTCCTTTAGGCATTGCATTACATTTATTAATAAATATTTCAACTTCATTGGACTTACGTTATTATCTAATGCACATATATGTGTAGAAATTATAAAGGATTCTTTACCCAATCATACTGAGAAATTTTTATTCATCTTTTTAGAATTCATATTTGAATATGGCTTCCTATATTAGTATGATTGAGTTAAGATGTTAGGAAAATACTGAGAGTTTCAGTATGTAGTAATTTATTCTAATTGCTAGGTGCAAAGTGTACTTATGTCTATAAAAATGAAATTACTGTATATAAAGTGTATAACTAAGGTATTAAACATTATTCATACACTTTAACTAAGTTTTTATTTTATACGTAATTTGTCCTATTTTATGTTTTTCCATGAAGTTTTTTTTTAGCTTCTCTTCAATTGGGACAAGATATGCTTGGGACGGTATCAAAAATAATTTAGAAGTAAGATATAAGTAGATGACTTGGTCGAGAATATTATTCAAGTAAACTGTTTTCAGAAATATCAGAGAGCCACTAAAATGGGTCATATTCTACAAATGATAGATTTGGGTTTTGAAACAAATGTTGCATACTTTCCTCCTTAAAAACCATGCCATTCTGAGGAAGAACTAATTATCTTAAGGCTCTAAGTCTACTGTTGCCAAATGGCCTCACAGCTAGCAACCGAAGAGAAATGAAGCACAGAGCAGTAAACCTTGGGGATTCACCTGGCTGCCTTCGCAGCCAAGATCGTTCCTATGGTGTCAGACGACAATTAAGGAACCTGAAATTGAAGGTGATTCAGAAAAGGGCAAACTGAAAAGTGTAACTCTCTCAATCAGGTCATCCATGTTGCAGTAAAAGAATAACCAGAACATAGTGAAAGAATAAGAAGAGGAAAGGGACATTTTAAAAAGCAGAAGTGAATGGGTAATTAATTATCCTTATGGATATGTGGAGAAATAGAGCAACTACTGGTATCATATAAGCACCATAAGAAATATACCTTGTCTGTCTTATCCCAGCACATAGTAGGCACTCAAAGTATTTGTTGAATGAATGAATAAGCCAGAAAATAGAAGTGAGGGGTCGGTGGTTGGTTAAGTGACTCTCAGCAGGAGGATACATATGCTCACACACAGGGCTGCATTGAGACTCAGTCCCTTTGTCCTCTTTGATGTAAACTGTACCCTCTCTGATGGTGGCTAAGAAGGGACTCCTAGGGAATTTCAGAGTTTCTCACAGGTGTGCACACCCCTGGTTGGAAAAGCTGCAATGTGGTTTTAAATCTTGAAGACTAAAGAATACCATTTCTGACAAGTTCTCTGCCGTACAAATACCCCTAGACCTTCCAGCTGTGGCCAGATTGCTATTTCATGAGGAACAGTGCCTACGGTTGCCATGGCTACACATTCAAGTTGAATAAATCAGAGAACAATATCATTAGAGTTAACGAACACACACATATTTAATTTCAAAATATATTTTCCCAACTGGTAGGTCGTGCCTGCCTAACCCTTGCCAAATGTGGCCATATAATTTTCTACATTCACTTCTCCTTACTACGACAAATCACTGGACTCGTGTGAATGGAAATCTGTATCACCTGACTTTTCAAAGATGTTATATTATTATCAGATTGGGAGGATAAAAGTATACCCCTAAATAGCTCTTCTTAATGTTCATACATTTCCAAGAGTGATCCAATTTCCAAAAATTCATGATGCAAATTTAGTTAAATTAGAGCAGATACTAAGGGGGAATGAAAATTGTCATTTTATTTTCGGTAGGTCTTTGAATTTGAGAGGACATTAAATTACATTATGGAACATTGGCCTCTCAGATGGAAGTTTAAGCTATTGTGAGTTTTCTGACTTGAAGTCTGACATTACACGTTTATTTTTCTGTTCTATTTTGCTGTTCCTACAAATTAATAATGACAGAAATAAACACATTTAATAAAGTAAGTTCTCCAGTGGTGGATTTTGACACATTCTGATTTATTTGTTTAATATCAAGCCTTCAATAGAGTTTCTCAGACAGTATAGAGTTATACATTATGAGTGCCTTATTTAAAAGTGGAAATGTTACATGGACATGCTGAAAGCTATGCTGATTTGCAAGGTAAAAATTACTAAGAATAGTATGTATCTACAGCCACTTTTAAATGATGCTCTTGTACTGGCACTGGTGACTTGTTTAATATTTTTGGAAAATTCTTAAAATAGTAGAGGGAGATTTTTAAACTTTTTTTTCCCTTCATTTATCTTCAGATAGAGTGGTAGGGAGAGAGAGAGGAAGAGAGAGAGAGAAACATCGATGTGAGAGAGACACATCGAGTGGTTGCCACTCACATGACCCCAGCCTGGGCCAGGGACAAACTGCAACTGAGGTACATGTCCTTAGAGGAAACCGAACCCGGGACTCTCTGGTCCGTGGACCGACGCTCTAACCGCTGAGCCAAACCGGCCAGGGCTAGAGGGAGATTTTTAAAGAAAAGTATAGTGACACTAATTTAATGTAGGCAAAGGCCACAACAATTTATAAAATTAAAAAAATATATATATTTTAAAAACCTTAAAACAGTATACTTAAAAAAAATAGGTTATTGATTTTTAGAGAAGAAAGGAGAAGAAGAGAGAGAGACATCAGTGTGAGAGCAGAACATTGACTGATTGCCTCCAACAGGCCCCCTACCTGGAATTGAGCTTACAACCCAGGCATGTGCCCTTGACTGGGAATTAAACTGACAACCTCCTGGTGCAGGAGACACCCAACCAACTGAGCCACACTGGCCAGGGCACAGGCCACAATTACTATACAGTTCTTGAATTAGAATTGATTAAATAACAAAGCTGCGATATTAAAATGGAGAGATTTAAAATGTAATTTTCTCAAAGAAAAGAAAATTTCCATATTTTAGAGCTAAAAGAGATATTTAAGACTATCTAGTTCAGTTGTCTAATTTTCCTGAAAAGAAATGTGATCTCAGAGGTTTAGGTTACTGCCTAAGGTCAGTGAGAAAAAGGAACCAGTTAGTTCAATTCACTTTACTTCTGAATCAATTTGAATTGCAAGTATTAGAGTTTACGTGTTAATACCATGTGTGTGTAAAGCAGTAAAAGAACTATAGAGGCTTATTCATATTCATATCTGTTCATGCAACAAATATTCGTTTGGCACCTACTAAGTGCCAGACCCTGTTCTGAGTATTGGGGATATAACATTTTATAAGACAGAAATGTCGCTTACTGTCATGGAGTTTACATTCTAGTGAGAGGAAATAGCCAGCACACAAGATAATAAATAAATAAATGAGGAAAATAGTTTTTAGTGGTAAGTCTTAAGCAGAAAATTACAATCAGGTGACATGACAGTAAGCAATTTGATGTCTATTTTAGATTCAGTGTTCGGGGAAGGCCCCCGACACAATACATTTATCCTGAGGTTTGAATGGCAAGGATATAATCCTATGACCCTATGAAGATTGTGGGGGAGGTAATTATAAGTGAGCAGCTGGTATAAAATCTCTAAAGTAGGAAGGATGCAGATTTTGAGGGCTGATGAGAGCAGTTTTCAAATTTGTGATCATAAATTGAAACACAATTCTGCACTTTTCTCCAGAAACACTTGTAAGTTAGGTGTAGTTCTCCCTCACGACACAGGGGATTCCCAGTGTCGGGGCTCTGCTGGGGAAGCAGACCAGGGAAGAAATGATTCAGAAGGTGAAAAGGCTGGTGTATCATCCTGACGACTATCGTGAGCCTTGGTCTCTGAGCTGAAAAAGAAGGAAAACTGAAGGAGCAAGTGGGAGGCTCAAGTGATTGGTCTCCACGAGTCTGAATACAGTTTAGATTAATAGTGAGAAGCCCCCAAAAACATGTGAGCATTTTTGTTAGCTTTATAAATAGCAACTCTCAGTGACACCTGCAAGACATTGATAACAATACAGATTCAAAAAAAGCTTTGGGAAAGATAAGCTGTCTTAGAAAATGTTATCATTTATGTGCTTTAGGCACTTAACATGGAAAACCTTTATTCAAAGTATTTAATTATGTATTCTAGGGCTGTTTCTTCTAACTATATGGACTAATGCTTCTCATTATAAGAATGATTGTCTTGCCCTGGCCGGTTTTGCTCAGTGGTTAGAGCATTGGCCTGAGGACCAAAGATTTGCAGGTTCAGTTCTGGTCAACGGTATGTACCTCCATTGTAGTTTGATCCCCGGCAATGGTTGGGTCATGTAGGAGGCAACCAATTGATGTGTCTCATATCGATGTTTCTCTCTCTCTCTCTCTCTCCTTTCCTCCCTCCCTCCCTCTCTATCTGAAAAAAAAAAAAAAATCAATGGAAAAATATCCTTGGGTGAGGATTAAAAAAGAAAAAGAATGATAGTCCTTACAATCTTCCAAATCCAATGTATTTAGAGTCCCTTCAACTTCACTAGCTAAAGTACCGGAAGTTACCCAAATCTCTTTGTGCACAAATATGTGCAATCAAATGTGTTAGCACCAGAGCCTAGCAGAGAGTCTGGCACAAGGTTGATGCTCATGCACGTGTAACCCACACAGTCACTGTGAAATGCACAAAGAGTTAAAACCCATAAGCTGTAGCAACGCTCAGTGATGTTTAATTGTGGTAAACATCGGATAAAATAGAATCAGTGCTTGCATACAGTGGTGGTTTCTTTCTTTCTTTCTTTTTTTTTTTTTTACTTTTTTACCCTCTCCAAAGAGTAAAGTTCTTTTTACAGAAGCAAGAAGCACATAAATTCCTCTGATCACTCCACTGAAGCAAAGAACACGAGGTGGGTTTCAGAGACAGTTGGCCAGAGAACCTACAGACACAGCAAAAAAAAGGGGGGGGGGCAGCATCCAGAGATGCCCCTAATGAGTAGAGTAATAAGTAACTAGCAGTAAGCATTTTGCAAAGCCCTTTTAACAATGTAATTCATAAAAGGTCATTACCTAAAGAGAACTTTGAGGAAATGAGATATTAAGATTTCTGCAAATAATAGCAAACCTGATACAATGAAAATACATTTTACTGCAGATTACTGTGAGTGGAGAAGGTTTGCGACACAGGGAAGAGGGTGAACAGAGTGTAGACTGGTCACAGAGGAAGAAAAAGTTACATAGAAGCATTGTCTATCTTTTCTCTTGGATTTTCATGGAGCTCCTACTTAACAAGAAGGAATTGACAGGCTCAGTGTCAGTATTGGAAACCAATTGAATAGCAGTTAGAATCCATTGTAGGTATATAATCATATGTAACTTTACCATCAGTCCTTCTAAACAAACCTTTTTAATTTTTAAAATTATGATAAAACTGATTACTTAAGTATTACGATAGATTCCTATAATTCATGTTATTTATTTTAATTGAATTCAGTTTATTTTTCTAAACTTGCATATGTTAGTTTATTTTTTATGCTGAAATGATTATTGGCATCTTGGTAGAAAGGGGACACTGTCCAGTTGAGAATATATTCTAAGGGATATTCTGAAATCAACAATCTTTTTCTTATAAAGTCTTTGGCACTGATTATTGCTTAAACATTTACAAGAAAGATGTGATGACACACTTTGGTTTTTTCAAAAATACAGTGTGAAAAGAAAATGCTGAAACAAAGTTATAAATGAAATTTTAAAATTTTGGTGATTTCTTGAACAGGAATAAATGATTTTATTTTATCTGATCATTGCGAAAGCCAGAGCCATTTGTACAGTTTAGAAATATAAATTAATACAGCACAGATTGGGTAGAACTCTTTAGATACGTGGATGAATAGAAAAGTAAATAAGAGCAGCTGTTTGCAGCCCAAGCAGGTGGTGCATTTGGCCGACATGCGAAATCCGGTAGAAGGATTGGAGGGGCGTGGCCGCCTGGAGGAGAACCACACCCCGACACGCACTGTGGGTGCATTCCAGCAGGAGCTGTTCCCTATGCGGAAGCATCGGGCCACTGCCAGCTGGTCCCGTGGCAGTACCTGAAGGGCAGCAAAGAGATCGGAGGAGGCGTGCGAAAGCATGCAGGGGTGGTCCATACAGTCTCAAGTTGAAGTGAGCTCTCTAGGCTACAGCCTCTCAGTGTCAGCAGCCAGCGGGGAGTACGCTTTCCGATTTGTTGGCTCCCAGCTCAGAGAGGGTCCAAGAAGTGATCCCCTTTCTAGAGAAGAACCGAGGCAGCGAGTGGTTCAGTCCCCTGTCAGCGAACGTGTCCAAGCGCTGAGCTGGGTGGCTGTGGCTCCCAAGCCTGGTCCTTAAGTGAAAGAAATGAATGCTGCTGCCGTGTTTTATACAAACGGAGTCATTGAGGAGTAGAAATGAGGACACTCATCTCAAGATTTGGATAAGGGTGGGTCAAAACGTACTTGAGAATGTGGACAGAGATGCAGGCTTACATGAAAGAGGTCCATACCACTGGTCTGGCCTGGAGCAAAAGGGGCCTGTGACGAAAGACTGAGTGGCTCGCCATCCGGACCCTTTGCTGGACCAGTTCTCTCTCCCCCGCACCAGGCCCACCTCCCTCACTATGCCTACAGCTCAGGGTCAGATGACTGCTTCACGCTCAGCACTGTTTGAGCAGATTAACCAGAGGTGAGCATCACATGTGCCTTGAGACATGTGTCTGAGGACATGGAGACTCACAAGAACCCTGCCCCGAAGGCTCAGAGTGGTCCAGCACGAAGTGGCCCCAAACCATTCTCTGCACCTACATCGGGGGTCAGCCCATCCCCTCAACCAGCTGCAAAGAAGCAGCCAGCTCTACTTGAACCGGAGAGCAAGAAGCAGAGAGTGGAAAATCAGGAGACAGTTTCCAACCTGGTGATTGATGACACAGAGCTGAAACAGGTGACTTACATATACAAGTGTGTCAACATGACCTTGCACATCAAGGGCCGAATTAACTCCATTACAGTAGATAACTGCAAGAAACTCGGCCTGGTGTTCGATGACACGGTGGGCACCATAGAGATAATCAGTAGTAGGGATGTCAAAGGTCAGGTAATGGGTAAAGTGCCAACGATTTCCATCAACAAAACAGATGGCTGCGACGTTGACCTGAGCAAGAATTCCCTGGAATGTGAGACAGTGCTAAATCTTGAGATGAGTGTCCTCATTGATACAGAAGGCGAAGACTTCACTGAGTTCCACGACTCTGAGCAGTTCCAGACCCTAGGGATTGGTTGCCACAGTGACAGAAATTGCTGGATAAGTGAGGTGCCACTGAGTTCGTTGCCTTCTCCCTCACACCTTGGGATAAATATTTATCAAATCAGTTCTATGCTAGATTTCCTTTATCTTTCTGCTCTTAAACTGCTTTTCTGTTTGAGAAGGACAGTGACGTGCCTTCACTGAAACATACCTCAGGCTGCTGCGATTTGGGTGGGATTGCAGGTCAGTCGATCATCAGCAGGAAGGTGCAACTTTTCCTTATCAGTTCAAGCACACTCCAGTCCATTCGTAAGGAACTGCAGACCGGGACGGGTGTGTTCCAGCTTTCAGCCTTTGGGATTGTTCCACCAGCAGAGTCTTTGGGGAAGAGTAAAGCAGCCCCTAGGAATTAACAGCTCAGAAAAGTTCACACAAATTAATATTTTCCAAACAATGAGCATAAAGGTAGCAGAAGCTGGTGTGATTCCAGTTGGTTCTTCTAAACAGACTAATTTTTCACTGTTGACCAGTGAGGCAAGGTTTGCCCTGGACCAAAGGCTGTTGCTTGGCCATCTAGCAAAGTTGTCTCCTACAAGTATTCCTTTCTTTCTGCATTCCATCCTGGCTCTGCCTGAGCCTGTGATAGTAGGTTTTCCTGTACCCGCTGCTGTGGCAGTGCCCAGTACCCAGGCCAGTTTCAGGAGTCTCGGGCCTTTTCTTTCACTGGGATCCCTGCTCAGCACCTTCCTACAGATGACTTAAGTAGACAAAAAGGAGAAACACCTCACAATTCCAAGGAACCTGGCCTTCCTTCCTCCTTCCAATCTAGGTGCCTGTTACCCACCCTCAGTGTCTCCTTGCCCTGTCATGCTCAGCAGGTTGTGGCTGCTGTCTGGGCACCTCCACAGCAGGCTGGCTTTAGGTCTTTTGTAAGAGTCTTGCATAGTGCTGCTAATGTCAACTTCAGTTTCCCCTCTAGAACAAGCACATACCAAAATATGCAACTTTTCTTTTTTGGTGGGAAGAGAGATTGTCCTTTGACGTCTACCCATTTCCTGAAGCCTGTAGAAATAAACCTTTATGTAATTAAAGTTACACAGAAAATAGAATGAAGTTAATGACAAAAAAAAAAAAAAGAGAGAGAGAGAGAGAGAAGTGAATA
This sequence comes from Tadarida brasiliensis, assembly GCA_030848825.1. Taxonomy (NCBI): domain Eukaryota; kingdom Metazoa; phylum Chordata; class Mammalia; order Chiroptera; family Molossidae; genus Tadarida; species Tadarida brasiliensis. The sequence goes on from CM061257.1 coordinate 66,435,802, forward strand.
TTCCATTCATCAAACAAACATTTGATACTGATTTAGCATTTACCATGCTCTAGGTAGTATTTGGGCTTTTGGGACACTTCAGCAAAAAACCCTGTCTTTGTGGCACTTGAGTACAAATGTGGAAAGGTAGATAATATACGATAATAGTAAATTTATACAGTATGTTAAAAGATTTTAATGTCCCCAGAGGTGAAGTGGGAAGCAGACTATAATATTTAATAGGTGATAAAAGCAGACCTCACTGAGTAGATAAGAAGTCGGCAAAGATTTGAGCAGCTGTGGGAGTTGGTCATGCTGATATCTAGGGGAAGAGAGTTCCAGCTGGGGTTAGCACCTAGTCCAAAAGCCTATGGGAGGAGAATGCCTAGCAGGTTCAAGGACTCTCAAGAGAGCCAGATTCCGTAATGGAGTGTTGGGAATGGAGTTTTTGAAAGAGAGAGGGTCAAAGTTGTAGACAAATAGATTAATTGATAGATAACCAGATTCTAGCTATGAATCTTCTCTTGAACTACTCTAGTGTATTTTTTCCCCTTTGGTTTCATGGTAAGACTATAAAAGACAGCTTATTAGGTAGATTAATGATTTAATTAGCTTAATAGAACCGAGGAATAATCTTTCAAATATTTTAAAATGCCACATTCCACACATTAGGTACTCTGCCTGTCTCGTCTGTTTAAATTCACAGTTGGACTGATGATTACCACCAGGAGAGAATTCTAAAGGAATACACCTTTCATCGACAATATTTAGGGTCACTTGTTTTCAGAAACTGGGTCTTTAAGAAATAGATCAACAAATAGAGGTTGTCAGAAATAATATGACATAAAGTGTAAGTAGAAGTTCTGTGTTGTTGATTAGTTTTATATCTGAAGTGGATAGACACCTTTGTCACGAAGGACCTCCCAGCTATGAATATAAGAAACACTGGAAATACTCCAGTTTTAAGGCAAACTCCATTGTTTCGAAGCTCATAAAATATGAGGACCCAAGTCCCTGGAGCAGAAGGAACTGAACTTCCTCAGTACACCGAGAGGAGAAGTGCTCGAGAGCTGGAGGCGTGGACGTGCGATACTTGTTTAATACTTTATTTGCCTGGAGCAGCGATAACCACAGACGAACCCTCTGAAAGGCTATTGGTGCCCACCTACTTACATTCAGTTCCTTTTAATCCTGTATGCCCTGGGAAATATTTCAATTGAATTTTACATTTTTCCCCCAAGAAACCAGGAACTCTGAAATCTAATCTTATTTACTTTAACTTTTTTCCCCACAGTTATTTCCAAATCCTAAATGAATTCAAAAGCAAGAATTTAACTTGCATTTACTTCTTCTATATATAAAAATGACATGGTTTAGGTGAATGTGAATGTAATTCTGGAATTAGGCTGTCTCATCTAATGGGTTATTCAATCATTCATTTATTAGACACATATTTATCTAATTCATATTAGATATCCATCTCAATACACAAAGAACATGAAATAATAGTTACTTTTGGAGGTAGGAAGTGTAGTAGCTGCAAAAGTTCTGTAATCGGATACTTTGGGTTCAATACTCACCTCTACCTCCTTCTAGCTGTGTCTCCTTAAGAAGTTAATTAACCTGCCTTTGCCTCAGTTATTCTGACAGAAATGGGAATCAATAACCACACTTGCCACTGTGTAATTGTGAGGAATAAAAAAATAAGCCATGTAAAGGGCTTAGCGTAGTGCCTGCCATCTGGTAGCAATTCAACAAATGTACACTATTTTTGTTATATGGATATGTGTACATTTAAAAGTATATTGTGGTGTAATTACTTAGGAAATGCAGTATGATTTTTTTTCATTTTTAAAATGCAAGAACTTTTGCAGTGAAAAATAGTGAAATCTCTGAAATAATGACATATCTCGGTTTTTGAAAAGAGAGAAGAGCATTTCAAAGCTCCCAGTGAACAGATTACAGATATCATGGTATAGAGTTTCAAAGATGATTAGAATAATTAAATATGAAAACAAAGTTTGATAAATACTGTCATTTGGCTGTTTGTTTGTTTTTTTGTCTTTGGGTAGATTTTAGCCTAGATCCTGATGAACTCTAAAATTTTCAAACAGGTGCACAACAGATGTCTCTGTGACATTGTTTCAACATAGTATAAGAAGAAAAATATTTTCCTATATAATGACTAAAAAGAGATAAAGGATTTACAAAATATTTAAACTATGTTTATTAACTTTAAAGGAAAACTGGAAATTATATGTAAGAGTGAATTCTTACAGTTTTTAAGTATGTTTAGCAGCTGTGGCGTTTCTGAATTTCTAAGTATGTTCTCTAAACCTATGTTTAGTCACAAATCTCATACTAAATAAGGATGAGGTTAGAAATCCATAAATACAGATAAAAAATTTTTTTATCAGCGATGTAAGTAAAACTTGACACTGAATTTAAAGTCTGTGCAGCAAGCTGATAGATGAAAAAGTAGATATCCAAGTTAAGAAAACCAGAATTTAGGAACCAAATAAGGTTGATAGTAGGTATATCAAACTGTGTTTAAACTCATTGGAGTTTTTCAACTTCTTGAGTAGTTTCATCAGTCTCACTGAGAAGCCATACAAGGTAGAAAGAACCAGTCTTCCTGTTTTTAAAGTAAAGCATACCATAGATAATAGATTTTAAATCTCTACAGTGATTATCCAGTACAACTCTCTATACCCCCCCCCCCACACACACACACACATCCACACCATTTTCTTGATAGGTAAACCAAAACCCAGAGTTGAACATTGTCCTCATCCTCCACGAGTGTGCTTTTCTCCCTTAAATGATGCCCCTGTTTAAGAAGAAATGCAGTGGTAAGAAGCAGGGAGGCCAGAACTGTTTTACACTCTTGTTATTCTTTTGGGCCCTATACCAGCGCTGCGAAATAATCTCACCGTAGCAGAACTAAGGTGGCGCGTCTTCATGTGTCTAAAGAAATAGGTTCAAAAACATAGAGCAGAACAATGAAAAGATCATTTTCATTTCAGCTCAATGTGGGAAGAACTATTTGGTTTTAATATGTAATGAGATTATTGTCAGATTTGAATTAATCCAGGTAAAACACTTAGAGATATCCTTGACACACAGAGAACACCCAACAAATACAAACTAATTTTATAATTGTAGTAATAATTAGCCTTTCATTTGAATAATATCAACAAAAGCAGCAACATCATAAGCAACTAATAAAAACTAGTGTGCATTGTGCCCGGCCGGTGTGGCTCAGTGGTTGAGCATCGACCCATGCACTAAGAGGTCGCCAGTTTGATTCCTGGTCAGGGCACATGCCCAGGTTGTGGGCCCAACCCCCAGTGGGGGGCATGCAGGAGGCGGCCAATCGATGTTCTCTGTCATCAATATTTCTATCTCTCTCTCTTTCTCTCCCTTCCTCTCTCTCTAAAATCAATAAAAAAATATTTTAAAAAATATTACTGCGTATTGGGGTTAACTATGAGCTAGGCACTGAGCTGTGTTTTATATAGATTCTCGCATTTATTCCTATGGATTATCTCAGTTCTACAGCTAAGAAACCTGGGGCATAAAATGGTTAAGGAACACTCCAAAAGTTATACAGCTTTTAAGACAGTGATTTGTAACAGAACTACTAAAACAGTTTGCTAAAAGAAAGCCAGTCTTGGATTGCAGACCCACTGATGAGAGTTCGAGCCCTGAATCTGCCACTTGTAAATTAGGCTCCCTGCTGCAAGCCCCCAGGTCTGTCAAATTAAGAGGTTGAACTACAAGTTATTTAAAGTTCCTTCTAGTTCTTTTTTGTGCCTCCATAACTACAGCAAAATGTGGACAGTCCCACAGTTATTAGAAGACTTTTAAAAATTAATTTTTGGTTTTATGCAGTTAAATCATGACTACTTTCTGCCTTAAAAAAAAAAAGTATCACAATGAAATCTCCACCGTACTGGAAATGAAATACCTAGTCCATGTGTTCATTCTATAGTTTTACATATTGGACAAATAAATCCACCCAATCTAGGGGCATCAGAGACTATATCCCTGATTTTTTGTTCACAAGGAAGCAGGAGAAATCTTTATGACATGATAGCTATTTGGTAAGAGATTGTAATCAATAGGAAAGAGAAGATCTCCCCTCTCTGTGTACTTTAGACAGAGATGATCTCATGCCCTGGCCTGGTTACCAGAGGTGTTCACACAGATGCCTATGCTGTACTGCAGGAGAGTTATGGTAGGAAATTCAATTTTTTCCAGTTAATAGCTTTTCCCCCTCATGCCTTACTAAACTATTTTAATTTAGCACACTGCAGAACATTTGCTTTGGTGTAATTTTTTTTATATCTACAATTCACAGCATTTTTGTTTGGTCTCATGTGCTTAATTTCAGTCCACACAAACCATTTATACTCTCTGGTGAGAAAATATGTATAGTAAGGGAAATACATATCCCCCAGTGTAATTTTAAACACGATTTTCTTAGGACTCACTAGATAAATATTGTAGTCTTAAATATTTTAGAATAATGAAGTGGTTTTTTGTATCAGTTAAAATTTTGTAAATCTTGCATTAATTTTAACAGTCAACAAGTACATATACATATTTATATATGCATAAATAATGTTGCTGTTCCTGTCTACTTCAAGTCGTTCTGAGAGTCAGATTGTCTCAATGAATAGAATTAAAACAATCACTTTCTTCTGAATCCTTTCAGTACATGTTTTAGTGGCTATTACACAAAAGATAAAAATGCCAATTATTTTTGTTTTCCATTTTAAAAATGTGAAAATTGTGTGGTATATATGTAAGTGAACACAAAGAAGGGGTTGGGTTTCTTTGAGATTAATATGACTTTTGAAAATATTCCTTGTCTTAACTGTTATTGCTTAGTTAATTAGGGTAATGTTATGATCTGATCTTTCAAAGCAAGTTAATCAAGTTACTATCAGTAAGAGTCATCAGAAATCCTGATTGCTGTTGTTTTCCTGGTAGAAACTGGAAGTCACAGTTGGTAATTCCCCCTAACAGTTTTCTTCACTCACACCAGCTGACCTTCCAACCAGAAGGCTTAGTCTTACTCTAGTCCTCAGAGTGATTTTCTGCCATCAGTTAGGGATGCACATCTCCCAGGTCATACCTCAATAATTCTTAGTGAATCTCATTATATCCAAGATCATTTGACTTCTCCATTGAGACACGCTCTTGCCTGAGGCCCTGTTAGCATATAGAGAATCCTCTTAGATTATTATTCTTTGCTCATATGGCTCCCAAATCTCTGTCGTCAGATTCACCGACTCAGTTCTTCAACTTCAAGTTTGGTTTTTCAATGATTCAGTGCCCAAATTATGCCCAAGCTTTTTATATAGTTTATAAAATATATTAGATCTACCCTGGCAAGCTTACCTTCCAGCCCCTATTTCATCCAAGTGGGTATGCTTTATTCTCAAAGTCCTGACACCCAGCTCTTCTTGATTGTTATTGTCGTGAAGAAACATCCTGACTCAAGCATAAGTTCCATGTTATAATTCATATGTGTCTATAAGTATAAAACACATGAAACATTTTCACTGCTATGAATTTAAAGAACCCTGGCCAAGGATGAGTGAATGAACTTGGTATCCAGGCTCTTAAAATATTGGTTTAAGGTTTGCTTTTGTACTTACTAGCTCTGGTACTCGGATCACATACTTTAAATTTTGTAAGGTTTAATTTTATCCTTTGGAAAGATAAGTTTAAAATACTTACCTTGCCCTGGCTGGTTTGGCTTAGCGGTTAGAGTGTCGGCCCGCGGATCAGAGAGACCCAGGTTCAGTTCCCACTAAGGGCACGTACCTTGGTTGCAGTTTGTCCCTGGCCCCAGTTGGGCTCCTCTGAGTAGCGATCACTCGATATGTCTCTCTTGCATCAATGTTTCTCTCTCTCTCTCTTCCTCCCTCTCTCCCTCCTGCTCTATCTGAAGATAAATGCAAAAATGTCCTTGGGTGAGGAGAAAGAAAGAAAGAAAGAGAAAGAAAGAAAGAAAGAAAGAAAGAAAGAAAGAAAGAAAGAAAGAAAGAAAGAAAGAAAGAAAGAAAGAAAGAGAGGGAGGGAGGGAGGGAGGGAGGGAAAGAAAGAAATTTAAAAAATAAAAATAAATAAAAAATAAAATAAAATACTTACCTTGACTTCTGCTTCTATTCATGAAGGACTAGTGTCCATAAGACTTGCCCTCTGCTATAATAATTAGAAAACTGGACAAAACATATAAAACAATTATCACACATTAAAAAACACACAATTGAGAAAAGAGAAAGAGAGCCATACAATACCTGGATATCTGCCTCAAGACTGTTTTTGGATCATGGTGCATGGAGGGACAGTCCAAACAGAACATCAAGGTGTTCCCATTTTGTAGTTGAGAAGACAAAGATCTGAGTTTAGAGAGACCAAGCAGCTAGAATTTATGGAGGGTAGATTACTAGAAATACACAGACTGAAATACACAGAGAAAGAGCTCTAGAAATCTGTATAGGTGTTTCCTTGAGAACTTGTTTGAATAGCAGTCTTCACAGAAGAGAGAGAAAAACCCTTTCTTGTGCCTCAAGCACTTTTTATAATAGGCTTGCTAAGAAAAAGTTGAACTCTTCTTCCATTTAAATAAAGCATCATGTTCACTGGGAACTTTTAGTGGAGAAAGCAGTTATGATAACAGAAGAGGAAGGAAGTCCTTTGACAGGAGATAATATCATGAATGTTTCCTAGATAATGACCAGTGCTACCAAGGATGCTGCTGCTTTTATCTACCTTCCTTATGTCTGGGCCCCAGATGGGCCAGACCCAGTGCAGGAGAGAAGCGCTTACTATCATAGACTGTCCTATGCACACTGCTCCAATTTTACATAGCAGCTTTTAGACTGGTTTCACCAACGGACAAGCAATCATTACTAAAACAACTGATTTATATTGTGTTTTTACTTATGGGCTTAAGATTTAGCAAGGCATGCATTGGTACCACCTTTGAAGACGTATGCAGATGTAGATATTGGCATATATGTGAGCCACTCATCTATATTCATATCTTCTTTGTTGAATTTCTTTTACTTCAAAATGTTTGCATTGGTAATAATTATTAGTTAACTTCTCTGTCAACAATTTTATATTGTTGTTGTTCTTTCTTTCAGGGTTTGAACCTGAAAAGACTGGAGGCAGTGCAAGGAGGGAGAGAGGTAAGAAAGTCTAGGGGAGAGGGGTAGAGAGGAAGAGAAAATGGTTCCAGTGTTGCAGCGATGTGGTTGGTGAAGGTGATGACGATGATGGTGATGATGACAATGATGATGATGATGATGATGGTGATAATGATGATGACGATGATGATGATGGTGATGACGATGATGATGATGACGATGATGATGGTGATGATGATGGTCATGATGATGACGATGATGATGATGGTGATGATGACGATGATGATGATGACGATGATGATGGTGATGATGATGGTCATGATGATGACGATGATGATGATGACAATGATGATGGTGATGATGATGGTGATGATGATGACGATGATGATGGTGATGATGAAGATGATGGCGATGGGGATGTGGTGAGAGGAATTTTGTGTACATATATCCCATTTACTCTGGCCAAACCACATTTCACACATATTTAGGTAAATGTGTTATGTGTGCTTGTTTCTCTGAAGAAAATACTGTTTCTTTGGTTAGACAGGCTCTTTCTGTTAAAATGGACTTTTACAGCAGTTAGGCCTGCTAGAGAGGGCAGGAAAAAACAAAAACAGAACAAAGAAAAAAAAAAAAACCAACATATTACATACAATATTTAAAATGATTTATGAAGAAATTAGAAAAATTCTCACAGTGCAGACATTTTATGATACCTGGGATTCTTCACTCTCCTATCCAAGGCTGTCGGCATGTGCTACGATGCTGGTGTACGTTATTGATAGTGTGAAGTTGCTCTGGTAAGACTAGTGATTTTAAAACTTTAATTATTGTCTATCCCAGATGCTGTATACAGAGGGTAACTTTTAATAGTACCAAACATAGCACCATATTGTATACATGATATATATTATTATTTTCTAATTCTAATGTGCAGACTTAGCCATGATAAAAATTCCTTTCTTGCTAAAGGTATAAATGTTGCACTTTACTCCATGATTTAGGTTGTTGGAAGTGCGGGGAATTGTGTCATATTTAATTCAGTAAATCAAGGTTTTGTTGTTGCTCAAAAGGTAATTTTATTTTTTGGTTGTATTTATATAACTGTTTTTTTTTTTGTGTTGGGGGAGGCAAATGTAAAGATACTTCATCTTTCAAAATGAGAAAATAAATCTTACCCTCTTCCCCATCTGTGAATTCTCTTTTAGTAAAAACAGTTTTCTTGTGTGTTAAATATGTAGTATTTTCCTCTTCTTTCCTGGCTGTTGTAATTTCCAGTTGTGTTTTTTTTTTTTTTTTAATATTTGGCATTTTAATTCTTAGGAAACGTGTCCTTTAGGGCTTCTTCCCATTTATTTGCTCTTTTCCATCCAGATGAATCTGTTCCTTTTGAGGGACACAGAGTAGCTGGCTCACCTTGGCAGAAGAGCTAAGGAAGAGACATCTTTAGGTACTTTTCTCATTGTCGGAGAGCAAGGAGGTAAGGGTGTGGTCACCAGTGCAGCGGAAGGGAGAAAATGGACAGTGTAAGGAAGACCTCCCAGCCATTCAGTTTTGTGATGGTAACTACTTTTGCTCAGACGTGACCAAAATGGGTCTACTTAGAGAAATAACTCAATTCATCACCCACTGAGAGAAAGTTTACAGCTAGGCAGTACTGCCACGATTTATCTCTGCTGATTCAGTGCTTTTTGGGCCATACTGTTAGTGGTCCAGCTTCTCACCACTGTATCCTTGTCCATTAGCAACCATGTGTCCAAAGAAGGAAAATTTACATCCATATATCTGTGTAAAGGCATTGCTAGCTGATAGAAATATTCTTGATCTGTTTTATTAAAGTTGTTATTTGTTTTATTAAGAGTGTTACATTTTATTGCTTATTTTTTCAATGCCTCTGATTTTATTTTTATTTCAAATGCACTTATGGGTAAGGAACATGCTGAGAATGTGTTTTAAATTTTAAAAATAGTTTTGTCTTGAAACTTCTCTCTGTGGTTAGTGGAATAATTGTGAAGAAGGTAAGATAATCAAATTAATGATAGCCCAGTAATGTATTTTCCACTTGACACACTCAGTTCAGGAATAAAAAGTAGATGTCAGCTATTAGAATTCAAATAAATAAATAAATAAACACTTCACCTCCTCTCTGGGCAACACTGGGTACTTGGGCATATTTCCTTTCTAACACTCACCTTAGTTTTCCTCATGATTATAAAGCCTAATCTGTTCTATGGTAAGAAACTTTAGGGACGTATCAGTCAATTAAGTGAAATACGTTGTGAAAACTGTTATGCCTGATCTCAGTGGTACGTGATGTGTAAGCAAATAGCACAATTACTATCCTAAGAGCCTCCTGATCTCTCTTGCTTACGAGATGTGACATGTTTCTTTATGGTTCCTATTTGCTGGGTCACATTATATGTGTGCATTACAAATATGAATAATATACCTATGATTATGTTAAACTGAAATGTGTGGATTTAGATAACTCTTACTCAAAACATGTTCTTAGAATTTCTCATCCTACTGTGATTGATGACGATTTAATGGCAATGATTGCATCTTAAGATGAATTAATTTGTCTTAGTTCAAATGACAGATATTCCCAACAGGTGTTGATGAATGTAATACTAAAGGCCTATTACCAAATATTTATAAGAAGGTTTAAGAAGTGTCATTTAAAGTGTTCTGTTTACTTTTGAGATAATGACAACAGTTAGAATATGCATGGAAAACTAAAGCAGGCCATCATATGCTATTTAGCTAGGAATTAAATACTATTAAAAAGCTAATTGCTAGAGAGGAAGGCCAGATTTGAACACCACACGCTGTATAAAAATGTAAATTAAGAAGTGATTAAAATATAAGTTGCTTTTCTGAAGGACATAGAGATGGGTAGCACCTAAATTTCTTGTATTATTTGAAAACAGATATTGTAGTTAAAAGATTATATTAGTATTTTTACATACTTATACGTGCATACTATGTATAAATTGAGGGGGTTGGTCATAATGGGGAATAACAAGGTTGTTTAAAATGAGAAATTAGTGGAATGCTGTGTAAAATGTGATTAACTAATATTTGTATCTGATTAGAAACATGCTTCCTGCCTACAGTGGGATCTTGTAGCTCACGGAAAAACCTCAGTGAACATTTATTAGGTCTGACACATAGATAAATTATTCTTTTGTTCTCAAGGAATTTCTGTTTTTCCATATAGTGCTTTTATAGTTAGATTTGATTAAAACCAAGTTACTATCAATTTTCTTAAAAGATTGTAAAGTTTACTTTTTTAAAATAGTATTTTATTTTACAAAGCAGTTTTTGTTAACTTAATAAGATTCATCTGTGTGCATGTGTTTGTACGTGTGTGTATGTGTGCATATGTGTGTATGTGTGCACATGTGTGTGTACACACAGATTTTGAATGGCAAATTGTCATTACTTCTACCCTACCTCAATAATATGCAACCATCTATACTCTTGATATTTTATATTGCAAGTCTAAGTACACATGATATATGATTTTATAGCATGGATGAAGAGCACTAACTATTATTGTTAGGTATATAAATCAGGGTTAAACATTTAATTTCAGAAATTGTACTGATGTGGTAAGCTAATGTGAGAGACCATGGTTAATGGAACATTTGGATTCTGGCTGTGTTGTTGGAAGTTACACAGATGCTGGAACAATAAATGCGAAGGGAATGTAGTGCATGTGCGTAGTGATCAGGAATCACTTTATATAATTGTAAGGCCTAGGTCTCCCACAGTTATGAGCAAAATAAGCAGAAATCTGTCACCACTCTTCACCTGGAATTCTAAAGGCAAGGTGAATATTGGTACATTTGAACATTTTAGAGAAATAGTTTTATACTCTTCTAAAACAGATTATGGATGTGCTTCTCAAACATCTGAAACAAAATGAACACTTTAGATAATTTCTAGAAGCATTACTCAGAAGTACGACCAACAATGGTATATTATAGATACATTCATCCCTTTACTAAAAAAAAAAAATTCCCTATTGTGGTTTGGAAAATTTTAGTTGATTATATTTGACTATTCCAATGATATAAAAAAAATCCCACTTTTACTTGGGGGATTGCAAGTACAAACAGATGAATTCTAATAGACACATAGTTTAAAAATGGACATTTCAAATGATCAAAATAGATGATTTATGAATGTGTCATTCTCAAGAAAATCATGAAAATGTCTTGCAGTCTGTCTGGTTTGTAGTCCAGAATGTTTCACTAGCTCTCTGTTGGATTGCAGTGTTCCCAGTCCTCTATTTTCTTTGCTAAATACCATACATAGGAAATTATAAATTATCTGAACTCTAATTCTTAAGAAATTAAAGAAACAGAATTAGAGACATTTGAAAAAGGTAGATTGAAAATCACATGTTTAGTGCAATGCTATTTTCCCAATCCTGCTTTATAATTAAATGCATTTATCATTGAAAATAATAATGCAAGATTTTTATTTATGTAAAGCATCACTTGAGCATCTCATATTCCTAAAGAGAATGATCATTTTATTTTGATAAATAGTTGAGTTTGTGTCTTTGCTAATATAGTTGGATAGATTTTTTTTTATTGTTTATTCCTTGACAAATTATTTATATATACTTTTGAAGCTGAGTAGTCATTTTTAAATTTGATCTCCAAAAGAGAGAAAATTCAAAGAATGATAAATTATATTTTATATTTCAAAATAATTTGTCTTCCTGGAATACTAGCATCAGCATATTTCTAGTGGAACAAAATAAAAATTGCCATTGATTTCTCTCTCTATTTATAACTTAATTAGAATTATTAAACAGATTATTTTAGGTTTAGATTATTGCTTAAGTTAAGAAAACTCTTTATTACTTCTCCCAAGTCCAACAAATCACTGGAGAGAATTACTTTTGAAGTTATAAAAGAAGAAAAATATGTGAGTTCTCAGAATAGAACCAAAATTGAAGAAAATGTCCTGTTCTTGGAAATAGGACTTAGCAAAGAGTGTTGATATACCATTGTTCTTTTAAAATCTAATATTTTACATAATTTTGAAATTATAGAAGATAACTATACTTCTTTTATAGCTTTGTGCATCAAATATAATACCTTCACCAAGAAACATGATTTTCTGCTAACTTCCATTTGCATGTTTCCTTTATTATTCAATATTAAGAATAGACTGAATGTTTTCTACTTCTGTTCAAATTTAGCTATCCCATTTTTGTTTGCTGTGAAGTTTTGTAGAATAACGATACTTTATAACCTCAGTGCTAACACAGTTTGGGGAGGAAATATATATTGGCTAATATCATTTTCTCTTTTGAGATTCTTCTTTTTGTAAATAGAATAATTCAATGGTTTAATGCCTGTGATTTTCCACTAAGATGGATTTGATTCATAGTTTGATTTTGAAATCAAGAGACCTTTTAAGGATTTAGTAAAATATAAAATATCTCTATTTTTTCCCTTTCTTGGGATTGACAGGCCATAAAGAAAGTGAAAGATTGATTGTTTTGATTATGAATTAGTATTTAATTAAAAGAATTACTCATTACAAGACCATAATAATTATTCCTGTTTCAAAAAGTTGTTGAGAGGATAAAATGAGTTAATACATGTAAAGTTCTCTGGACAGTGCCTGCCACATAAGAAGTACCCAATAAGTGGCAGCAATTACTTACTCTTTTTCATATCATCTGCTCTCCCTTTTATCTTTTCTTCTGTTAGAGACAGTTTGAATGTCATGTTGTTGGGAGATTTTACTGTCTACACAGATTAGCTTATATCATGGTATTCAATGATATCCAAGGCCTAGCCTGATTCTTTAAGGATTTTATATTCCAAATTGGTTCTGGATGACAAATTCCAAATAGGACAATAAAATATATTTGAAATCCATCATTGAATCTTAAAAATCTTTAAGTCCATATTTCATGTTACAGATGAGAGAAAAGCTTTCCTATTCTATGTATCGTGTTGTTTACAGAGAGCTGTGCCTGAAACCTATCGGTTTTATAAGCTACTTTTCACACCCTTCAGATGTTCTGGGTGATCTTCAAACTCGATTTTCAATATCTCTTCTATGCTTTTAGACCATTGGCATTCTAGCCAGTTGATTAAGCAGAATTAAGCTTATTAGAGCTGCTTAAGTAAGAAAGAATAAATTCTTAGTAGTATCTCAAATGAGGGGGTCATCTAAAAGAAATGCACACCATTTCATTGTTTTCCTTTTTTATTTTGGAAATGTTTGACTGATTATAAAGATTAGATATTTCTAGAGTATGCACATAGGGACAGAACAAAATTTCCCAAGAAAAGTAGAAAAAAGAGAGGAAAACAAGTAAGTAAGAGGGAACCAGCTTTGAACGCATTGCATAAAAGCATCACTGTGGAGCATAAAAGAAGCCTTAGATATAGGAAACCTATTACACACACACACACACACACACACACACACACACACAGCCACACAAAAGAATGTTTACAGTAGGTTTTAACCCTGTGAATCCATCAAGCAACAATTTAATAGTCGTGTTCATGACAAACTTCCCCAAAATGGACTCTGCAGTTTTAGACTGTACTGAGTGGAATTATGCCAGTTAGAGACATAGGCAGAAGAGTTAAAATATAAATTGGATAAAGAAGATATGGTTCATAGACACTATGAAATACTACTCAGCCATAAGAAAAAATGAAATACTGCCATTTGCAACAACATGGATGGACCTTGAGAATATTATGCTAAGCAAAATAGGTCATTCAGAACAAGCTAAGAACCCTATGATTTTACTCACATGTGGGATATAAAACTGAAACTTTTAGACACAGACAACAGTATGGTGGCTACCAGAGAGAAGGGGATAGTAAAGGGTAAAGGGGACCAAATATATGGTAATATAAGATGATTTGACTTTGGTTGGTGGGCACACAATGCAATATACAGATCATATGTCATAGAACTATATGCTTGAAACCTATATGATCTTATTAAACAATGTCACTTCAATATATTCAATTAAAAATAATAAAGTAATATGGACGAAGAAGTTCAAATAGATTAAGAAAACCACATACAAATTTTGCGTGGGTGACATGCAATCATAAGAACCTGGCCTAAGACCAGGTTGGGGAGGGCGCAGGGAAGGGACTGACAAACCCTCTACCTCCCAAGCAAAATGAAACTAAATGGAGCCAACAACAACAAAAAAGACTGAGGAAAGTCCTTATAAGGTTTCCAAAGACTACTCGAGGTAAAGTTTGTCTAAAGGAAATCAGGCTGACAGAAACTTCTGAACTCCTGAGTGCTTGGAGTTAGACCTCTTCTTATTGACTCACACTGGGAAATCATGAAAACAGATCAACAATCATGTTGCAAATAAAAGAGCAGGTGTTTTTTTCATCTAGGATAAGTTTTCAAATTTGATTAGAATTACTTAAAAAACATTGTCATTCCCAGGAGGCAGAAACTCTGTATTTGGGAGGTTAACACACATAATTTCAAGTTTAGACCCAGTGCAGGGCTTACCTCACTGCTGCTGTGAGAGAGACTCCTGAATGGGAGACTAAAGCAGCCTCATGACACATTTCAGGCAGAATAGCTTAAGTAGGTTTGCATAAGGGTTTTGATGGAACCTCTAACATATCTCCATAATTTTTCACTATTGACCTCACAAAAGACCACAAATAAGAAAACCTCTTGATCAAGCAAAACTGAGTTTGTTAGACCTACTGGAATAAAAACAAGCAAGCAAACAAATAACATTACACTGACAAAGTTTTAGTAGGTCTCTAAATTGAGAAATTAGCAGAGAATATTTAAAGGATGCTAAGGTCCAGGCAGGATGAATTAAGGCAAGTCTGGTAAGGTAGGCCCTAGGTAGAGATTAGGCAGAGTTCATGACAGTATAGCTTTGCACTGATGTGCACAACAGGAAAAATGAATGAAGATTCTGAATGCTGAGTTCAGAAATACTACATGTTTTCATGGTTTATGAGTTTTTTCCCAAAATATTTTAATAAAAGTAAGGATTTTTTATTTTAGAGTGGATTTTACAAAGAGGTAAGGACTAAGAAAGATTTTGACTTTCTAGTCAATATAAATTTAGACAGCTGTTTTTATAAGGAACATTTAGTATTGTTTTTAGAATCAGTTAAACTTCAGAGATATTTCCCTTGAATAGGGAAAATTATTATTTTTATCCCATGGCCTTATATTTTTATTTGAAAGCTTGTCGGGGTTTATTTTGTTTTGTTTTGTTTTTTTGCCATTGTTGTTTTATTTGTGTATGCAACTGATTATGCAGTTATTCCCTGCCCTTTACCTATGTCAATGAATATATTTTAAAAAATACTGTTTCAGTTGGTTGAATTGATTCAGCCTGCTTTCAACAAAGAAGTATTTATTCATATATAAATGAGAAGATCAGTTATGACTCCTTTTTAAATTACAAATAGAAACCAATTTCCACCTCAAAAATATACAAAAGAAAATAGACATTTTTATTGTTTTGATGCTTATCCATAATTTAGTAAGATATTTCCTTTTTTGTTCAGATTCATATTTTCATGTAGACTAAAAATCCCCATATAAATGTTCGATTATTCTTTGCTGACTAACGCTACAATCCTAGGAACCTGTAGAAAGCAGTAGTAATGCAATGCTTCTCTTTTCTTGCCTTCTTTGTTGGAAACAGATCCCCAATCTCTTTGTTCATCCCTCCAGTCGAGGACAATTATTTGACATTATATCTTTTTTATCTTCACATACTGTCTTCACACCTACTTTGAGACAATTCTCTGGACATCAACATACAGTCAGCCCAATGGAATAGGAGCAACCCAGACTACTTTCGTTGCTGTCATTCAATTATCTCATAGGACACATTAAGTCCCTTTTCAGTGATCACACTGCTACCTAGAATATAATCTAAAACCTTCAAATACATTTCTTAATAACAGAAAAAAATAATGTATTTATGATCCTTTAGCTCCTAGGAAACATTGCACTGTCAAAATATTATATAAATAATTGTTTTAATTAGATTATACATGTAAAGGTAAGAGAATTTCACTCCCACACAAATAATAGTTGTATTCAAAATAATAGCTTTATGTGAAATTGCTATTACGCACTATATTAGGTAGCTGTATCTGCCATAACAAAGTACCATTGACTGGGAAGCTTTAACCATAGAAATTTATTTTCTCACTGTTCTGGAGCTAGAAGTTCAAGGTCAAGGTATCAGCAGGTTTGGTTTCTTCCGAGGTCTCCCCCTGGGCTTGCAAAAGGCCATCCTCTTGCTGTGTCCTCACACGGTGGTCTCTCCTTTGGCTACTCATATCTCCGTGTGTGCCTGTGTGTCAGATTTCCTTCTCTAAGGACACCAGTCAGATTGGTTTGGGCCTGCCCTAATGGCCTCATTTCACCTTCATTACCCCTTTAAAGGCCCTCTCTCCAAATACAGTCACAATCTGAGGTACTGGGGGTTAGGATTTCAACATATAAATTTTGGGGAGACACCAATTCAGCCCATTACACACACTAGAAGTAATACACTTTCACCATCCATTTTCCTCAAAAGAGAAGCTTTCTCTTTGCTCTTAAATATTTACTCAGGTGCATCTTGTTCTCTTCAATAACCTTGAAATTTGGTTACATTTAAATCCCAACAATCAACAGTAAATAAAATCATAAAATAGCACATGTAAACATTTTCTTATCTGCAATTCTAATATCTCAAATGCTCTGAAAACTGATGTTTTCTCCCCAAAGGGAGGCATAAACTCATTTGGTGACCTATACCTGACTTGAACTAATATAAACCTATTTATAGTCTTTCTTTTCCCCACTTAGCATGAACATTTATAAGTTTTGCTATGAAAATATAAATATGCTTATACAGGCTGCTGCTCCATATTCAACTGGGTATATTCAAAGGATTTGTTATATGTTAGGTATTATTGTTTTAAATTAGGCTAATTCTGAATTGCCAGATACATTTGATCTTAAGAATTTTGGAAAAGAAATTGTACATCTGTTGTAGAATACATTTCACTCAAAACAGCTAGAAAAAAAGGTCCTGTATTTTTACCATACAGTTTTTGAATTAACACTTGGTAAGTGCTTATCATTGTAAGCACATTATACGTATTCAGTCATTTAATTCTCACAGCTTTTGATTTTTTTCTGTCTATTGTGTGTTCACCACCCCAAGTCAAGTCTCCTTCCATCACCATTTATCCTCTCTTCACCCTCTTCTACACCGCCCCCCACCACTTTTTCCCCTCTGGCAATCACCATACTGTTGTCTGTGTCTGTGAGGTGTATGTGTGTGTGTGTGTGTGTGTGTCTGTGAGGTGTGTGTGTGTGTGTCTGTGAGGTGTGTGTGTGTGTGTCATCTTTAGCACCAGCTCCAGAAACATCTCCCCTTTGACAGCTCTCAGTCTATTCTCTGTATCTATGTGTCTGTTTCTATCCTGTTTGTTAGTTTATTTATTTTTTTCATTAGATGCCACATGTAAGTGAACTCGTATGGTATTTGTCTATCTCTGACTGGCTTATTTCACTTAGTATAATACTCTCCAGGTCCACCCATGCTGTCGCAAAAGGTAAGATTCCCTTCTTTTTTTTTTTATGGCTGAGTACTGTTCCACTGTGTAAATGTACCACAGCATTTTATCCACTCATCTTCTGATGGACACTTGGGCTGCTTCCAAATCTTGGCTATTGTAAATAATGCCACAACAATTTTTTTGAAATAGCCACTACTCTCATTTAAAAGAAGAAGCAAAATAAAAAAGAGTTTAAATAATTTCCTCAAAGTCTTGAATTAGTTAAGTGGTGAAGACAGGATTTAAAGTTAGGAAATGCAACTCTAGAGTAAAACTTCAACATTACATGATGACTTGGAAATCATAGAGAAATGAATAGATGTACCACAATTGGATATTTAGACTCGTTGTGCTTCTCAGGAGAATTATTTATATTATCTCAGTAATCTTTACTTGCTAAGCATTCATATTCTCTCTCTCTCCCCCTCGGCCCAGCTATCTTCCTACCTACCTATACCTATATGTTACATACAGGCATTATCTCATCCAAGCTACTATTTGGTTTTGGTTAGAGACTACTTGATTACAAAGCATAGAAACCTACTTAAAACTTATGTTATATTGAATAGTGTCAGGTGCATCATTTACAGGAATAGTCTTGATCTTTGGGAAAATAGACAATGATCAGTTCTTTTTCTCTACTTATCTGTTTTCTAGTTCTATGTTATTCTTCTCTCTGTGTAAACTAGGTAGCTCCTTTACTCTTTTCTTTTTACTTACACTTGGTCCCCCATGACTACCCCCAATGATGGTCTCAGCTACCTTCTGTACAGTTAGACAATCATTTCTAATTAGAGACAGTGTGGTATAATTTCCCCTAGCTCATCTGCAGGGTTCAGTCAAATAAATATACTTTAGCAACAGGAACCATGGTTTAAAAAAAGGTGTGTTTTTTTTTGTTTGTTTTTTGTTTTTTTGCCCAATTGGTGTGGCACAGAGACTGAGCATCAACCCATGCACCAAAAGGTCGCGGGTTCGATTCCTGGTCAGGGCACATGCCCAGGTTGTGGGCCTGATCCCCAGTGGGGGGCATGCAAGCGGCAGCCAATCGATGTTCTCATTGATGTTTCTATCTCTCTTTCCCTCTCCCTTCCTCTCTCTCTCTAAAATCAATGAAGAAAAAAAAAATTTTAAGGTTTTTTCTTTGTCCTTCCTTTTTTTTCTCTTCTCTGTCTCTCCCTCTCTTTCCTTTGATGACGTGCAGTGTTAAAAGCATCACTGCGCTCATCTGTGTACTGTGGCAGAAGGTTCTCGTGACCTGGATGTTCTCCTTAGGATAGTTATGATTGAGGAAGTAATACTGTTAGTGACTTTCCTGCAGTGAAGACTGGGCCACCATTTTTACTTTCTTTTGTTATTTTTAAATTAATTGGGTTTGAGTTAGGAAAATTCAAAATTTATTTGTGCAATTTGCCTATCGATTGATACTCAGCCTGCTTAATTAGGTCCTAGTCGCCATTGCATAGTCAATTTCTCAGCCGTATCCTCTCCTCTAATCTATTACAACTGGAGTGGGGTGTGTGGAGGTCTTATCTTTCTCTGATTAAAAATAACATACTATAAAGCAGTGGTTCTCAACCTTCCTAATGCCGCGACCCTTTAATACAGTTCCTCATGTTGTATGTGGGCGTATCTGCATGTGGGCGGACCCACCTGGAGAAGGATAGAGGAGCGGTGTCTCGGTTCCTAAGATCATTGGAAATATGTGTTTTCCTATGGTCTTAGGCGACCCCTGTGAAAGGGTCGGTTGACGCCCAAAGGGGCCGCGACCCACAGATTGAGAACCACTGCTATAAAGGGAGACAAATGTTGACAATACAGAAAATTGAAGTCATTCTCCCTGTAGATATCACTGATCCAATGTATATCTGATCCATTGTATTTCTTAAACCAAATCATTGTCAATATGTGAACCCTGAACGTTAGCATGGCCTTTATTTATTTATTTATTTATTTTGTAAACTAAGAGGAAAGGAATCAGACAATATTCTACACAGGAAAATTCACAGAACGCTTGTCCATTTCAGGAGTAGACAGTCACAAATAGGCCCTAGGGGAATATCCTCTAAAACAGTTGAGAGGAAATATAAGTAAGGCCTATTTGAATTTCTAGTCTTTTGTAAGTACTTTAAAAAATGTTAGATTCAAAATGAGTAAATTAATGATATTTGACAATTTTAACTTATCCACTAGTTATAACTGATGGCATTGTCAAACCAAATCATGAGTGTTGGTATGTAAAAAATTAATTGAACTATAGATTTACTTAATATTATAGAAGTCTGGAATTTTAGGAGTGAAACACATTGTTGAAACACAACTAAAGGGTCAAATATATGGTCACCTTTTACAAAAAACGGAGAAATAGTTCACCTCTTTCTTGCTTCCAATTGTAGCCTATCGAAGATGTTGTTGCTTTCTCCTTTAACAAGTTACATTTAAAAGGCATTAGCCCTGGTTCACTTCTGGAAGTAAAGGTCACAAAGAATATTGAGAATAAGTAGTACCTGGTACAGAAATGTCAAAAGTGCGCAGAGGTCAAAAGCATCAGGGAAAACAAATAATCTAATTTTGCCTTGAAAAATATATTACTAATCATAGTGAATGACTTTTGATGGAATAAAAGAGGCGATAGCCAGGTTGACAATAGTTCAAGAGTTGACAACAAGGAAATGAACGTGAAAAGCGTCTTTAAGAACCTGGTAAGTGAAAGGAATTTAAAAGAACAACGAGGCACTGCCTGGAGAACAGAGTAACTCCAGTATTCATTTTTTTTTTTTTTTTTTTTTTTTTGAGAATGGAGTAATTCACAGATGCTTTCATATAGAATTCAGGTAATTTGAGGTTAAAGAAAACTGCAAATGATATAGGTGTTAAGGGAGCCAATGTTCAGTAGGATCATAAAATTAGTTGTAAGCATTTTTTTTATATGTGTTCCAGACCAATTTTTATGTCTGTGGCATAAAAATTCATTACATTTTTCCTAAACGAGAAATCACTATATAATAAGAAGCAGTGTCAGATAGTAAGCTTTTTAGACAGCATGTGTTTTGGAGCTTGTAATACCAATTCTGCACTTTGCCCAGCAGCGTGATACCGAGCAAGCGACATGACGTGTCTGCCTCTCAGATTCTTCGTTTTCAATTTTAAATGTGTAGGTGTGCCTTACCTCATAGGATTGTCCTGAATAGAGAAAATGAAATTGCCTATGAAAAATAATGATCTTAATGCTTGATACCAATGTGGATGTTTTAAAATTTTATTTCTTTTTATTTTTTATTTTAATTAAATGTATTAGGGTAACATTGGTTAATAACGTTATATACATTTCAGATGTATAACATTTAATATCACATCTGTATACTCAATTGTGTGCTCACCATCTGAATTAGTTTCCTTCTTTCACCATATTTGACCCCCTTTACCATCTCCTTTGACCATTTTTAATGGGATTGTTTGTGGTTTTGTTAGAGTTGTAAGAGTTCTTTATATATACTGAATACATGATTTGTAAATATTTTCTCCCATTTTGTCAGTAGTCTTTTCACTTTCTTGATAATGTTTTCTTCTAATTTTTCCATTACAGTTAATATACAATATTAGTTTCAAGTCTACAACATAGTGATTAGACATTTATGTAACTATAAAGTATAGTTACCCCGATAAGTCTAGTACCCATCTGACATCACATATAGTTATTACAGTATTTACTACATTCCCTATGCTGTACCTTATATCCTTGTTTTTATAACTGGTAATTTGTATATCTTAATCCCTCTTCCTTTTTCACCCATCTCTCCAATGCCTCCAATCAAAATGTTCTCTGAATTTATGAGTTCGTTTCTATTTTATTTCTTATTTTTTGGATTCCACATATAACTGAAATCATATGGTATTTGTCTTTCTCTGTCAGACTTATTTGACTTAGCATAATACGTTCTAGGTCCATTATGTTGTTGCAGTTGGCAAGATTTCATTATTTTTAATGGTTGAGTAATATCCGTTGTATATATGTACAACCTCTTCTTCATCCAATCATCTATCAGTGGATACTTAGATTGTTTTCATATCTTGGCTATTGTAAATAATGCTGCAATGAATGTAGGGGTTCATATATCTTTTCAAATTAGTGTTTTGGATTTCTTCAGAAAATTACCCAGAAGTGGAATTGCTGGGTCATATAGTAGTTCCATATTTTAAAATTTTTGATGAACCTCCATCCTGTTTTTCAGAATGGCTGTACCAATCTACAACGCTGCTAACAGTGCACAAGGTTTCTCCTTTTCCGCATGCTCGCCAACAATGTTTATTGCCCAATATGGAAATTTTTAATGCTGTTATCGCTGTCATTGTTTGTTATTGTTACTATGACCTTAAATTAATAAAGGACAGTGGACATTCTACTCTCTGAGTATAAATCCACTTTCTCAGTACATCTCAGACTAAATTTTGCTAATCCCAGGGATTCCTATGTGCAAAAATAATACTTTGATGCATACTTCTATTATGTTATTATGTTTAATCACATTGTACTATGACTCTTTTTGTGTGTTTCTCCACCCGTCTGTCATGTAGACTGAGTTCCTAGAGAACAGTCTTATTCAGTGCGTACCCATAAAACCTTGTATAGTTTCTGGTATATGTAGTAAGCACCCAATACATGTCTGTTGAGTTAAATCTTGTTCCATTTTAGGATCAGTAGAGTTGGGTTTAGAACATGTATGCCAGTTCTTTTCTATATAGATCATTCATGCATTCCTTTTGCCTTTAGTGTATTTAATAAATATATTTTGGTTTCATTTATAATTAAATATTAAAGAATAAGCATATTAATTTTATTGATTTCCATTGTATCTTATTTAAAGAGATAGATGCTGATAATGGTTGATCACATTTTAGTTGAATTTGAGGTATAAAAATTTGAAATAGAGAGAAATATAAACATTTATAATGCTTCAATTGTGGAAAAACTTTTCAATGTAGTTAATTTTTTAAAAAATTGGCCAACTTTTGTCATTTCAAAGCTGGTGGTCCAAGTGAATTTTAAAGCGTGTTTATGCTCTAGTATAATGGAGCTTATTCACTAGTTAAATAGCTCATTATCCTTTGTCAGGATTGAATTATGCAAGGTCTTCAGGACTTCTTGCTGTCATCTAATATGACCACACTGAACTCTAATTTTCTTTTGAACAAATCATGCTGATTCAGGTGCAGAGTGGATTAGCCAATCGCCCAAAGTTACACAGTGCATGTAAATTCAGCATATACATTTTGCAATGACATAGTGAAATGGTGTTTAAACTGATCTGTGATAATTAAGGACGGAGTCTCTTTAAAAATGACACATAAATAGTCTTTAGCATGTTGGAATTGGTCATGAGGCAATAAAATTATTGGCAAAAGAGACATTTTAAAAATAATTTCTAGTAACATGATACAAGGTGAAAAATAAGGGAAGATGTTGAATTTTAATAATAAAATGGAGATTATATATATTTTAGAGACCATAATTTGTAAGTGTTTAACTGACAAAACAGCAGGAACAGCTCTTCCTTTTCAACCTGCCAGTGCTACAAGTGTGAGTTAATATCCTACATTTGTGAGGTAGTCTGTAACAAAAGAACATTAAACTAACTGGGCTGTTTTCCCAGAAAATCACTGAAGCAAGAAATGCATGCGTCAGGAGAGAAGAAAAGAGAAAGAGAGGAAAAAAAGAAGACACTAAAACAAAGAAAGAAAGAAAACGAGATGGCCAGATTTAATGGGATAAGTAGAAAAGCTGGTCATTTTATAGGCAGTCAAATAAAATTTCCCTTCCAATCTAGGAAGGACCACCCTGAAAGCATAAACCAGAATTGTTGGTTATAAGAGGAACACTCAAATACGACTTACTTCATAAAACTGCATGGAAAGAACTTTATAGCTTTGCTTTTTCAGCCTAAATGTATTTTTTAAAGTTATGTTCTGGTATATCTGAGGTATTCTTATCATCAACCTATTTTCAAAGCCACTTTGTGTTTAAGCATGGGTCTAATAGTTACTAAGGAACAGTTCTGAACAAATTAAGGGTGAGTCCAGTTCTTATCTGGGCCCTTCTTATTAAATGATGATGTTCCCTAAGATCCTGATCCTGTATTTTAGCCCTTTCTCTCTCTCTTTTTTTTAATCCTCCCTCGAGGACATTTTTTGCATTTATCTTCAGATAGAGCGGGAGGGAGAGAGGGAGAAGAGAAACATCGATGTGAGAGAGACACATCAAATGGTCGCCACCCACATGACCCCAACCGGGGCCGGGGACAAACCGTAACAGGTACATGCCCTTAGCGGGAACCGAACCTGGGACTCTCTGGTCTGCAGGCCGACGCTGAGCCAAACCAAGCAGGGCAGCCCTTTCTCTTTTGACACAGTTTTCCTAGGTAATATACTCGGGTGGCCATAATGTTGACTACATGCTGATTGATGATTCCTGAGTCTCTCTAGTCCAGATCTCTCTCCCAACCATGTGTCTGTTTACTTATTGGACATTTCTACTTAAATTTTAAACATATGTACAAAGACATTGAATTTATTATCATTAACTTTGTTTTTTCCTCCCCCATAAACTAGTTCCTTCTGCTCCGTTTTTAATTTCATTTGATGACATTACTTCTTAACAGTCATTCATTCCAGAAGACATAGAATCAGAATTTCTTCTTTCTCCCTTGTGTTCCACATCCTCAAGGTCATCCCACAGTCTCCACTCTACTTCAGATTAGTCTCTCCATCGGATTTATCCTGTCTGTCCTATTTGCAATGAGTAAAATTGGATGCTCATCACCTCTCAAGAGAACTATTATCATAACCTCTTACTGGTTCTCCGGCTCCTGTTCTCTCCCATCTCCAACCTGTCCTCTACACTGTTGACTGAATATGATGAGAGTTCCTAGGTTACTATCTTCCTGTTGCACAAAGATAGAGGCTAAACTCCTCATCACATCAACCAAAACTTTAGCAAATAGATCTTAAGTTACCATTTTAGAAGTCTCCAAGTTTCCTCATTTTTTTTTTCAGTGAAACTATACTGAGGAGATGTATTTATTCTTTAGGACCCAGTACAAATGGCATCTCCTTTGACAGAAAGAGCTACCTGTTCTGTAGTGTATTTGGAATTTTTCTTACTAATATTGTACAAGTAATTACTTTCTTTATAATAGTTGGCTAACACGAATTAGGTCTGCTAAAGCCAGAGGTTCTCCAGCATAGGTATTGTGCCATTTACATTTTTGCATTCCTCAGCATTTCATTCAGGAGCCTAGAACACAGGAAATACTTAACTAACATTTGCTGATAGAATGAATGCATGACTTGAGAGGTTCTGTTACAAAGGTAGCCTTCTGGAGGTTTGCAGGAATTACCACTAGATGTCACTAACACATTTCCAATAGCAATTTAGAAGTCAAGAACTAATCTTTACTGAGTACCTACTATGTGCAATCCCTTTTAACTAATTCTCCAGAATAGGTAGTCTTATTACACATCTACTTTGAAGACATACGCTTGGACTGATTAATAGGTCATACAGCTAGTATGTGGAGGTGGAATTTAAATTGACATGTAACTGCCATCAACCCTGTCGTTTTCCCACAGTGGCAGCTACATCCTATTTCTCTTTTTTTTATGATGAACTTCTGACATCCAAATGATAAATATCGTATGCTACCTTTTTAAAATCAAGTTAAATTATTACTGACAAAATACTCTAGTATTGGTCTAGGCACCCTTAAAGACCCTTTGAGTTAAGAATCAGTGACTTTGCTTCTCTAGTAAACTTTTCCTGAATATAAACAAACTACCATTCAGCAAAAATATTTTAAATTAAATATAAGAATACAGGTTTTGAACAGTAGTAGTTAGATTTCTACTACAGAGTAGTATTTCTCTCAATTAGCATTTGGAAATTGATGTCTACTGTTTGTATGGTGATACATACAGTAATTAGGGCTGTACACATGAATAAAATATAGTCCCTACCTTCAAACAGCTTATAAACCTATGATGTGCCCTTGATTCAAAGTCAGGAACATCATGATATTCTTACTGTGGAGTGTATTTAACATGAAACCCTGAAGACCAAATAGAACCTAGAGATATGAATCACTTTGATGATGTGACTTCATCTATTCTTGGATCTTAAATACTTAGAAACACATCTCTAAGTACGCTGACAGTCCACTAGTTCCTGGCTGCTTACTCTAGATGGCATCTTATGTTTTCAGATACAAGCAAGATCCAGAGCTTGAGAAAATATGCACATGGATGGGCAAAAGTAAGTTTATAGTTGTTCATATGGAAAAGGACATGCAGGTTATGATTATTACAATAGCTTTGTTTACTCAAAAGAATGTCACAATGGCACATTAAATCTACTTGTGCCCACTGCTGGATTTGTAGAAGCTCCAGTCAGAGAACAGTGATAATAAAGCCCTATGAGATGGTCCTTAGGTTTGAATGCGTGCACTTGAGTGATCCCATGGTAATGCTTTACCACCTGTGCAGATGGTGGCCCCAGACCAGTTGGCCATCATACAAATGACAGAGAGATGAGAGGGAGGGAGCTGGTTCTTGCATCTCCACACATTTTACAGCTTCTCTTTAGGTTTGTCAATTTCAGTATCATATCACACTATTTCAACTTTGCCAAACTCAGTGTTGGTGGTTAGTATTTTGCTTTTGCTATTTTTAATAATTTAAAGGAGTTAAACCCCATTAACTAATTTAAAATTGTGCATTTATATACAAAGTGCTAATGTTCTCTACAGATTTTTAAAGATAAGTAATTAATGTAGTCATGGAAACAGTCTGTATCCCTCTCTTAATATTTTATATGTGGTATGTGAAATTAAGTTATGTGATTTAAAAGTTAGAAATATAAAGAGATGATAAAAATGCTCAAATTATTTCAAAAATTAAAAATAATTTTAACCCCCTATATTAAAATGCATAAATAAAAGCTTAATGTCAAGTTGAAGGTCAAATGAATAATAAAATGTTTGTTATTTCTGCAAAGGGATATCTCTTTAGAAATAAGCAAAAATATCCATCAACCTTTGTCAATATTTGCATTGAATTAAGAGTTTTAAATTATGTGAAGTTATTAGCAACATGTTTCTCAAGTAAAATGTGCCCAGTATGTACTCCTTTCTTATTAGAAAACAGCATCAATTTATATTTTTAAAAAACGATTAAATGTGAGAAAAATGCTCTGTGTATCTTTAATGTTTTACTTTTGCCTGGCACAGGATACATACTAAAAAAAAAAAAAAGTCTATTGGGATGCTAAATGCATGAATAAATGAACAATCTAATAAAGCAAGGAAGTTAGAGGGAGATTTGGGGATCACTTAGTGGCTTCCTTCTCTGGCTCCCCTGCCCATTCCTGGCATTTGCACTGAGAAACCCCAGTGGAAGCTCCAGGAACGCATAGTGCAATCGCTGCACACCCTGACTGAGGGCAAGAGAGACAGGCAGCTTGGTGATCAGAGAACATGGCCCATGGAGCCACAATGCCCAAGAAAGAATCCCAGCTAAGTCACTTCTAGCTCTTGAAATAGCAAAGCCTAAGAAACTGGGCTTCAGTTTTCTCATCCTGAAAATGGGGGTAATAACAGTATCTACCTCATAGGGTTATTGTGAAGCCTAAGTGAGCTTGAATATGTAAGACCATTAGAACAATATTGAACATTTTATAAATGCTTTAGAGGTTTCTATGGTTGCTATTGCTGATGTTGTTTCGTTATTGGTGAAGAAAATTCCACCATTTTAAAACTAGAAACAATCTATCCAGTAAGTTTCCTGGTTTTCTCCTCAAGTGATAATCAAAACACAGTATTCCATTTTATTTCAATCTGCATGAAAAGTTAGATTAATTTAGTGGGAATTTTGAGAAGACTTTCTTGTTTATGCATTTGTTCATCTTGTCTTAAATCTAAGGGAAAAAAAAGAATTAAAAATGATTTTACCTAAACATAAATGAGAATTAGATTAGTGATTTTTAATATTCATTAAACTTATTTAGCTATTTTAATATAATCAACTTTTTATATTTGTTTGCTTTAAAGAAAAATGTAAGTATCGTCTGTTTGTGAGTCTGTCAATGAATCCTACCTAAAATAGAAGGTGATGTAAGGAGACTAGACTTTTGGTGGTGAACACGCAATACAATAGACAGACGATGATTATAGAATTGTACACTTGAAACCTATATAATTTTATGAACTAATGTCACCCCAATAAATTCAATTAAAATGCTAAAGAGGAAAAGAAACCTTCTTCATTCAGATCATGGTCCATAAAAAGGCACTACTTGATGGCAGAATGTTCTCATTGCAGGTAAAACCTGAACAGAAACCATCAGCTTTTAGTGCTAAGCAGACACATTGAAATAATAAGGTAGCATTCTTTACTGAAACATACATTTATTTATATAAATGTTGGTTCCATATGAATGAGCCTTGAGGCTTAGCAGGACTGGAAAAACAATCAGAGATTGTGAATATGATCACTGAATCTGAAAGCTTTCAGAGATATTATACTGTGATGCCTAAACCCAGTCAGCCTGGGTTCAAACCCTGACTTTACCTCTTTTTAGCTGTTGAACTGGCCTTAAGCAAGATAGTTAATTTCTTCATGGGTCAGACTTCTTGTCTAGTACCCACCTCAGGGTTGTTAAGGATTAAATAGCTTATATGTAGAAGATTCTTAGCATAGAACCTGATGCAGAGCAAGTGCTTAAGTAAATGCGCAGAAGGGCTTGCTTGCATATTTATTTTGGTGGCATTCATAAGATGAGACCACAACCATTTTTTAAAGATTTGTTAGTGGTTCATCAGGTGTTTCATATAGTGTTACAAAGTTAAAGCTCTGAAAGGTACCTCACTTTGGTAACTTTGTACTGTAAGGAGGAATTTTAAGTGGTCCCGATCAACCAACACTCTAAGGCAAAATAGAAAGATCAGTTTTGTGGTGCTAACTATATTTTTAAAAAGTCCCCACTTTGCTACTTATCAATTATATGGTATTAGTAAAGTTACTTTTTTCTTTAAAACCTATTTTCTTGTTTTAGTTCAATACTAAGAGTAGAAAAATATTATTTGTAATTAGTTTCATCTTTATTTACTTTCTAGCAAAATTCAAAAACTTCTATATTACCCAAGTGTTTAAGTCTTGCCATCTTTGATATTTCAAAATATAGGCCCCAAATCTATTATAAAATTTTTTATAATTATATGTATTAAGTATTTATATATATAAAATAATTTTATTATGTATTTGATAGCAAATTATTAGCTGTATATATATAATAAATATTTGCTTTTCTTATTGATATCTGTAAGATTCAATATTTTCTTCTAATCATTAATATTCTGCTAGGGAGAGATGCTTATAATTACATGTATGGATACTCTAAAAGAAAAGTCTACATTTCAGAAAATGCTAATTAACAATACATCTGTTTTTCTTCTCCTTTGTAGTAATCTGTTTATGGAAGAAGTAACAACTGTAGTTACAGAGACTAATCTTAGTTGCTTTAAGTTTGGATAACATCATAGGAAACTAAAGTACTGAATGGAAAGTAAACGTTTATGGATAAACATCTTTTCATACATCCTCAAAGAATGCCTTCTGCTTATATGAACACAGGCTTCATTCATAATTATACTCCAGTGTTTTTTAATCTATTTGGCATGGTATCTAACTTGCAGCTTTCTAGTTGCTATAAGTGTTAGGCTATGTCATTTTGAAGATGAGTGCTTTGATCAGCTCTTTCCAATAGTATTTTTGTAGTTGTTTTGTGTAGTGAAATTTAAGTAAATGGTTCAAATTTAGAAACCTTGATATTATAGCCTCATT
Source organism: Tadarida brasiliensis (assembly GCA_030848825.1). Lineage (NCBI taxonomy): Eukaryota > Metazoa > Chordata > Mammalia > Chiroptera > Molossidae > Tadarida > Tadarida brasiliensis. The sequence continues at coordinate 66,465,461 of CM061257.1, forward strand.
TCCTCTACACGCAGTCTAGGTAAGGAGAATATGCTTTAGGGTTCTCAGGGAATGTGCCAGCCAGTGTTTAGAAGATAACTTAAATTTCCTTTTTTAAAAGATATGAGAAGTGAGTTATTGCAGTTGTAATCTGCAGTTTTGATACTCATGGGTAAAAGGGGGCAGATGTTCTTTTCTGCTAACTCATTTCCATAATACATTTGCCCTGTATTCAGAGATGAATATGCTTCCAAACCTTGGCAGGAGGTCTCAGGGAAGCATTGATTGAGCTCCATTGGTAAACAACGGAGAGATTAGCCATTTAAAATGTACTGTCGTTCTTTTGACCTTTCTTAGCCTCTCCCCTCTTAAAATTTTCTTTGATTCATATTATTAAGCCTAAAATGAACTGTCATTTTAATGTATTTTCAGACAATCAAAATTATATATATATCATATATGACCAGGATCAAATCCCTGAGAATATTCCTAGACCACCTTTTAACATTTATCTTCACTCATATTTGTAGAATTCATACAGCCTCTAAATATATTTTTGATGTGATAAAAAGATGATAAAATAATAGCTCATTAACAGATTCAAAATACACTTTCTATAATCAAAACGTAAGGTTAGCCCCGGCCAGTGTAGCTCAGTTTGTTAGAGCATCATCCAGAATACTAAGGGATGGTGGGTTCAGTTCCCAGCAGGGGCACATACCCAGGTTGAGGGTGGATCCCTGGTTGGGATGTGTTCAGTAGGCAAGCGATAGATATTTCTCTTTCACCTAATGTTTCTCTCTCTCTAAAAATCAATAAAAGCAGTATAACTATTTAAAATAGAAATAAATAAAATAAAAGGTTGACTATGTCAGTTTTTTAAGCTGGAGGTAACTCTAGATTCTGGCTAATAAGTCATTTATTTTATAGAAATATAAAAAAATTAACAAAGTTATAAATATTTACTAGTATACAATAGTATACAGTAGATTAATAGGATTGCCTTCAAAGTTTATAAAGCTACGTAGATTAATTGGTATAACAGATGTGTCTGTTGTATAATTTACATTTATAAATGTGTGTGTATAGCTGTTTTAAAAAAGAATTCAGTTAGTATACGATGAAAATATTAGTTATTAGAATATTCATAGCATTCTGTAGATTATCTAGTTTCACTTAAATAATTTTAGAGATAATAAAACTGACTTAATTTACATGATGATAAAATAGTTTAAACTTAATTTCAATATAAGGAATATTAATTATAAGCTATATGTTGAAATTGAGGGACATTACACTATTTAATAACAATTTGCATAATAATTTTGATATGTTGAAGGATCAATGATTGTACCAGTTTTGATCCAAATAAGTCAGTATTATTAAAATTTTGCTATGATCAAAGAACACTGTTAGAATTAAGTAAACTTTTGAATATGACACTTGACCACAACCAGGTATAGTTGGGACAAAATTTGGCTGTGGCTTATGGAGCTAATTGCATGAGACAGGCTTCAGACAGACAGAGATTTTCACTATGTAATTTTCTACTTATTCTTATATCAACATAGTGATGATGAAAACTGGAAGACAGTGAGGGCAGAGTTAATGTGAAGGATGATTTGACACATCTTAGAGACTCGTTCGATGTTACTTGAAAGGAAGAAACAAAGATGATTGCAAGGTGTTAAGTCTGATAGAACTAACTGTGGCAAATGTAAGGACACTCAGAGAGAAACTAAACTGTGGGATGGTGGTTTTGTTTTAAACTTTTTTTCCTGATATAGGAGTACTTGTGAAAATTCTCTGCTTAATTCATGATAGGAATCCTTCAGGGGACAGAACAGTTTGGGGAACAGTCCTGGGAAGTCATCATCAGATGGGATAGTTGACCCAGGAGGGACATTGAGATCTTTAAGGCGTAGGGAAAAATACCAGATCACTCTGGATGATCCTTTGACCATACTTACTTGTCCAGGATGATAAGGAAGAGGAAACTGAAATGGAGATAGAAAAATAACAACCAGAAACAAACAAAATAAAACCTGGGTGGTGTAGCGATTAGGGGAAGGGTTTCCAAAGGAAATAAAGAGCACCTCAAAAACATCTGTTCTCTCTTTTGCATTTTATTTATTTATTTATTTTTTTATCCTCACCCGAGGACATTTTTTTTTCATTTTTTGTTCAGATAGAGTGGGAGGGAGAGAGAGAGAGAGAGAGAAAAACATCGACGTGAAAGGGACACATCAAGTGGCTGCCACCCGCACGACCAACCAGGGCCGGGGACAAACTGCAACCGAAGTACATGCCCTTAGCGGGAACCGAACCCGGGTCTCTCTGGACCGCAGGCCGATGCTCTAACCACTGAGCCAAACCGGCCAGGGCTCTTTTGCATTTTAAATAGAAAGATCTCTGCCTCTCTTGCTCGCTCTCTCTCCAATCCCCCATTCTGACTTTGAACAGGGCCATGCAGAAATGGTCATTTAATAAAAGTGCTTTGATGTTTTAATAGTTGGACTTTCTTAACTAAATCTGGCATATGTATTATATAAAGTGTTTGCAACATCTTTTGTCCTCCTGTGGGGACTTTAAGTGTCCCTTCAGAGGTTACAAAGTGAATAACTGAACAAGTTTGTATTTTTCGTTTTGCACTTTAAAGTGTAGCATAACCCACAGATGTTTCATTTTTTCTGAGACAGTTTTAGCATAGAATATAAACTTGATACGTACATTTTATTTACATTTAACAAGATATAAGCAGGTAGTTTTGAAATTTAAAATGTTCCCAAACTTACTTTTAGTTAAAACAAAAGTATTAATGTAATTGTTTCTGTTTAATCTTTCATTAAAGCTGTAATAAAAAGAAAAATACTCCTTACTTTTATTCCTAGCTTTTTAAATTTTATGATGTATTTCTGTTTTCTTTTTTGGATCACTCATTTAAATATGGATTATCCTTTCTGTTCAAAACGAATGGAGAGCTGTTTCAGAAAGTAATTAGGACTACCTCATGTACTGTAATTTCTATTTGATTTATTTTGACATCCACACATAGATAATTTCAAATTCTATGATTCACTATGTATACAGGGGTTGGCAAAAGTAGATTTAGACTGTGAGTACCTGAAACACAGAGTTTATTCTCACATTATTATTTATAATTATTCTATTATTTTTCATATGAACAACTGTAAACCTACTTTTGCCCATCCCTGTATGTATATATAAAAAAATATTAATCACTCCAGTCCATTTTACATCTAAAAGATCATTTGGTGCAGAAGATTCTCACTTATTTCAGAGAAAATGAAGAAGACACTGCTTGTGTGATTCAGTTATCCCCCAAAAGTACTTAGATATTTTGAAGTTAGCCCTGGCCTGTGTGGCTCATCACTGAAGGGTCTCAGGTTTGATTCCCAGTCGTGGTCAGGTACCTGGGCTGCAGGTTTGCTCCCTGGCCCCGGTTGGTGCTCTTGTGGGAGGCAACCAATCATTGTGTCTCTTTCACATGAATGTTTCTCTCTCCTCTCTCTATCTCTCTCCCCCTCCCTCCCTTTCACTCTCTCTAAAAATCAATAGAGAAGATAACCTGGGGTAAGGATTAACAACCACAACAAACATTTTTGAAGTTATTTTGTAACATGTTAAGAGCATATTCCGCTTTGATCATTGTAATTGAATTTGGAATCTGAGGGACTAATTCTGATTCAGGAATACACATGTAGTTTTAGAAGTAATTATAACATGAGCCCTGATTGGTTAAAATGTAGATCCAAAAGTCAATAGTAAATACTAATGGGTTCCTTGACAGTATCACTGAATCTTAACCTAATCTCTTTTAACTTTGCTGACTTGCAGATACAAAACTAATTATTAACCAAACTTAAGATAATTTACTACTATTACTCATTTGTTGAGCTTAATGGTAAACATTTTTTTGAAGGTATATAATTCATTACTAACGTATAATATAGTATTTCAGCGACTTGACTGTTTTTTTTCTTACTCTTCCACGTATCTTGCTGCCTCAATAATGTACAATTTGGAAAACAACATGCAAATATCAAGCATGTTTTCTCTTAGTTAAAAATTATCCTAAAAAAATTCCTTTTATTTTTTTTAAATGACACAACCAATCAAAACAAGGAGAAGGAGAAAGCCTATCAAATATAATCTAAGTCAGGTGATAACCACAACCAATTGCTATAAATATGGATCATATTCTTTTGGGAGAGATTTTGGCTTTCTTAATCCAAAGCGATAACAGTACATTTAACTCATTACCAAGAAGGTGAAGGACAAATAATAATTGTTCTGTGTGCCTGCCCCCGACCTAGCATGTTAGGAAAGAGAGGGTATATAAAAAGGTGAGGCTCTGGCCACACTATCTTCCTTTCCAAAAGGCTCACAGCCACCAAATACAGGCCTGGTCTGGTCATGTGAGAAAACAAATCTTACCTTGAAGACTATGGTGTTGATTAACATCTTGCAATGGACAACTCTAATTTCTTAATTAAGGATATTTTATTACTTTAAATGACTTTGTCTAAGTGTGAGCAGAAAATTCATGAGCCTGGTCAAATTCTCATACAGACCAGAAGACTTCTACTCTATTGAATAAATCTGAAAGGAACAGTAGGGTAAAATTATAGCTGGGCCTTCATTATGCTACAATCATTCTTGTTCAATGGTATCTTTTTATTAAAAACAAGTATATTTCATTTCACCTTTTTTATTACGTCTGTGCCCATGAACATATAAACGAATTTTATAAACAAATTGATTTTCTTTCCAATAGCATAGTTTTTATTGAATATTTTACATTTGTCTCATTATTCACTTGGTAGTTTGATTAGACTTCATTAAGTTTTATAACTAAGAAACATTTTTCTTTCAAGGATTTGCTCATGATAAAAAATTACAAAAGAATCAGTAAAATATTTACCAACATTATTTGATTCTTTGTTGTAATCCAAATGCTTTTCTAGGAATCAGAACTTTGACATCAGTATAGTAATTTTTACTAATAAATAAAGGAAGTTACTTAATATGAATGAGATAGTCACATTGGTATTTAACTAAGTGATTAAGACGTTTAAATGTCCCATGTTATAGCATGGAGTCAAGAAGCCTGGAGTCTGCTGCACAGTCCGACAGACTAGGCACCCACTAAATATTTCTTCATTTTGTAAACCCTGACTTTGACTCTGGGCAAGTTGCTTACTCTCGTACTAAATGCGTTTGTAGGATACAGACTTTTTTTCTCAGAATAATTATACAGTAACCCTTCTTCTATTCTCTACAGTAGTTTTTGTATTAGTTGAAGGGAATAAAAAGCCAGGTGTTTAATTTTGTCACCATAACAGTTTACGAAAGGATGATACCTTAGAATCTGCAGTATGTAACTAAGACAGCTTTATGTATTTATGAAGTTAAAGTCAATGTTTTGTAGCTAACATTGATATAGTGTCAGCCTAATTTAATTAAACCCAGAATCAGTGCTGGCATCGCCTCAATATTTTCTGCTGTCTTTTCTTTTGTTTATCTAATTCTATGCCATTATAAAGGGTTCATACTCATTGTGAGCAGGACACACACAGATTAATTGGAATGATAGAATTGCTTTATATGACGGCATCTGCCTTTTTCCAGGACTCCTATGGATTTCATTGTTGTAATATTTTACTAAAATATAATATTTATATCACCCTAAAGTAAAATCAATGCATCTTTTCCTGAGGCACACATTGTATACTAATTGCTCATGAATTTTTTTCATTCTAAATGTTATTAAACTGGAGTAGGATATTACTGTCTTAAAAAATTCAGATACTGTCATTAATTCTCTTCATAAGGGAGATACATCCATGAAACAAAACATAAATATAACAGCATAGGAAATCCTGCATTGTTTATTTTTAAATTATTTCTGGATTTAAAATTCAATAATGCATATTTTTCCTGAGATTCATCCCGTTGACATGAATACAATTTGTAATAGCTATTTGCCATTACACATGTCGCTGTTATCTCTGCCCAGATGTAGTCCCTTTGTCCACTCCACCCCTGGACATTTTCCATCTGGCTGTGAGGAATACTTTAAGACGAGACTCAGACATCACCACTTTCCTCATCCCGCACAGATGGATTTAGCTGCTGCTCGTCTGTATACCCCCTCTACTGTATCCTTGTCTCCATCAGGGTACATCCTACAATGTATAAAAATAGCTGATTTAGTTGATTATCTTTTAACAATGTGATAAACTCTTTGAATACAGGAAACATGTCTTACTCATTTTTGTGTTCCATCACCTAGAACAATCTCTGCCATAGAAGTAGACCCTCATTTAATGTGTGTGAAAGAATAAACAAAGTAGTCAACAAATAGTTTCATGGTTGGTTTATTAAGTGTCAAACACCAGAGCTGGGAAGTGTTGCATGAAGTTAAGCATCATGAGCAGAGAGTCAGAGTCTTTTTCCTAGATGGATTTAAATTTTACGACATAAAAACCTGATCCACTTTAAACTTTTTTACTGACTTGTCTTGAGCAGGAGAACAGCCCCCTTCTGAGCTTTACCCTGATTTGGTTCTGCTCCCTTGAACGATCTTCTTTCTCTACGTGCTCCTTACTTTTAAGGAAGAGTAAGGTTAACAATATTTAAAACTTCATGGAAAATAGGTCCTGTGTGGATTGCAAATATAAATAGAAATATTGAATTTAAGGTAAATTTTCTCTATAATAAAGTTATAATTTTATTCTATACTTTACAGCAATTATATAGGATTAAACCTTGCTTCTATTTAAATTAATACATAAAATTAGTACATGTATTTTTTTTTATGGATATTTTTCCTTTTTGTTTTTTTTTTTTGGTTCAGATAGAGTGGGAGGGAGAGAGAAGAAGCGAGAGAGACAGAGAGAAACATCGACTTGAAAGGGACACATTGAGTGGCTGCCTCCTGCACGACCCCAACCAGGGCCGGGGACGAATTGCAACCGGGGTATGTGCCCTTGACCGAAATCGAACCCATGACTCATTGGTCCGTGGGCCGACACTCTAACCGCTGAGCCAAACCAGCCAAAAATTTATAATGTAGAATTTTTATTGTACATTTAATTATTTAAGTGAGTACAATTTTTAAAAAATGCATTGCATTAGGAGTTATGATAAAATTACCACATTAAAAAAATTTTTTTCCCTTTATGGACTTTAGAGAGAGAGGAAGGGAGAGGGAGAGAGAGATAGAAACACTGATGAGAGAGAACATCGATTGGCTGCCTCCTGCATGCCCCCCACTGGGGATTGGGCCCACAATCTGGGCACGTGCCCTGACCAGGAATCGAACTGGCGATGTCTTGGTGCATGTATCGATGCTCAATCACTGAGCCACACGGGCCGGGCTAATTACTACTTATTTTATATAAGTAGTATATGATATACTATATTTCAATTTGTATATTATTTGCATGGAACATCATGTGTAACAATGCATATCTGGGAAATAAATTCTCATTGAAACTAATGTATTTAGAGAAGCTTATTTTGCAGTATAATCTAACATTATTCCTCCAAAAAAACATATCTTGGAATTTTATTGTTTTTAGTGTTATAGACTTTACATATAAAAATTCCTATAGTAAATAGTATAATTTATGCAGCGTTAGAGATCCATGCATACCTTGTGTTGAAAATTTAGTATGTGAACATTTGTGTTTGTAAAACAGATTAATTGAGAAGTATTTGATTTACAAGAGGATTATTTTTTTTTACTTTAGAATTACCAGGTGCATTTATAAAACACTTAGATTTAAGAAAAATGCCTTACCACAACATTTTCAGATATGTGTCTGTTACATCACACAGATGTATCATTAAATATAGCCCGGGACATTTGTCCAGTTTACCAATAAATATGAATTGGAAAACGGGTATGTAATTTTAATTTTAACATAGATAAAAACTTTACATAATTGTAAAATTAAGAAAAGTACCTACATAGTTTCTTTAAAAGTCTACTTAACCCAGGGATGAGAAGTAGATCTTTTTGAAACTTATTTAAATTTTAGAGCCCCAGTAAATCACAAGAGGCCTAATGAAAATCAGAGTTTAAGCCAAGAATATATTAAATGTATCTTTTCCTTTGGAAAAAAAAAATTGCTTTCATGGATATTTTAGATAGTGAGTAGACTGAAGGTATATTCCAATTGGCACTTGTTATCTATCATTTATTTTGGTCATAGGAGAAAAAAGCTACAGATAAATTTGAGTGATAGCTATGTATATTTTTCTATCTAAATATAAATTTTTCGTGTAAAATGTTTTAAAACTACCTTTTTTCTAATAATAAAGTTAATTGTTGTAAGTTTAGGATATATGCATAAACAAAATGAATAAAATGAATGTATTTGTAAAATTCAGCACCCAAAGATACCTCGTTTAATCCCCCAACAAGTAGAAGACTACTTTATAATTTCTTCTCACACAGAAATTTAGAAAGGAATTTTAGCGGGAGAAACATGCCATAGCTCCAACACACAAGACTCATTTACTCCCTCTCCAGCTTTCAGTGTTTTTCCTTCTACTGTGTTTCTCTATGTGTCTATGTGTGTATATAGCATAGGCTCATAATATTTGTATTTTTATACTTTACAGTGACTAGAATTTCCAAACAGTCTTAGTTTCCAAATTAAATTAACAAAAATATTTCAGTAGCTTATTACCATAAAATAACTTAAATAATCAAAAAAGGAAAAAGGAGGAAGGTTACAATCATGAAATTATATCGTCCATAAAATAAGATGAAATATATGCCAATTTATTTATTAGGAAGCTATCATAATTTATTTTTAAAATATGTTTTATTGATTTTTTTAGAGAAGAAGGGGGGCAGAGAGAGAGACAGAGAGAGAGAGAGAGAAACATCTATTTGAGAAACATCAATTAGTTCCCTCCCTAATGCACCCCAACTGGGAACTGAACCTGCAACCTGGGCATGTGCCCTGACCGGGAATCGAACTGGCGACCTTTCAGTGCACAGGGCAGGAGGCAGTCATAATTTATAATGAGACAGTACTTTAAAATTTCTTTCAAATATTCTGTAATAGAACAGACACAATGAGAATGGATATTTGCATTGAGTTTTATTGAAGAGTGGCTGAATAATTGAGATAGGAACCAGCATTCTGTTAAGTTTGGATTACCAAATATGCTTTACTTATTTACTAGCTCATTTACTAGCACTATGCAGTTCACTGCAAAGTACTCAACACAAATATAGGTGAAAATAAAGTGAAAAATGAATCTGAGATCGAAGATATAGCACCTTATGCAAAACCTTGACGTGGACAAGGTGGATTTTTCAGGATATATTTTTGTTGTCACTCAGAAGGAGAATAGAGCCATGAAAGCCAGAATGTCCAGGAAGATGCCTATTGCAAAGCATTTATCCTGTTTGGAAGGAGCTCTTTGTAATTGACTCACCATCCTCTGATTCTGCCATCATCCTCTAGATAGCAATAAGCTGAACCATGCGTCATCCCATAGAAAGTACAATCAGAGGAATACGGTTGGCTAAGAAGTTGTGCTTTCAAATTAGAACCTGCAAATAGTTGGTAAGCCCCCACTGATTCCTCTCCGAAATTACCAAGGAAGTCATAGGAATAAAATAAGTCCAGACAATATATGAGATAGAACTGAGAGATCCTGAAAGATCTGAATTTAATCAGTTCTACTATTCAGGAGACTCGTGCTCCTCCTATTTCAAAAGAGGTTCCTGTAACCGCACTGACCGTGTGCCAACTAATCGGCCTTCCCTCGTTTGTCATTCTGCTGCAGGTGCTTTTCCTCAGAAAGGCCATGAGCTTAAGCATTATCATTCACACAGAGATCAATTTCTTTTGACAGCAATGTATTGCAGGCACAAATTTGCATTTGCAGTGTGGTAATTTTTAAAAATTCTACCAATTGGAGATTTTGAATGCCCTTGCTATATTTTTGATTATCTTAGCTACCTTTATAATATTTTTGCTCCTGAAAAAAGCAAAAAGGAAACTCCCCTCAGGTCTTTAATTAGGACTTGCACAGTTGTATTTATTTTGTAAAATTACTTTGAAGTGAGTAAAAGATTTCCCACCTCATTGTAGATCTGCCTTGTGGGTGGTGGCCAAGGACGTACTGACTGGCCGTGGTTAGTCAAGAATTACACACATGTATTTGGTATGTATTTGGTTCCATCATGCAAACAGTTATGGCACACCTACCAGGTATAAGGTATTGTAATAGGTGCAATGGACTACAAATGCACTTCAGATGTCAAAAATCATGTTCCTTTTGGGCACATATAAAGTCATATTACCCAAAATGCTCAAATTCAGACTGAACTTGCCACACTCCCAGACCATCAGCTCTTTTGCAGAGGGCTCCGATAAAAATATTTCTGGCAGGTCTCCGAGAGTCGAAAGTGTTCAACCATGAGTCCAAGCCTGTTATTCCTGTTGCTGCTCTCCCTCGGGAAACCATGGACCTCTGTCACGTCTGACATCTGGGCTCTGCTGTGAGAACACTGCTCCAGGTCATCTTCTGCTGAAATCTGCTCTGACCCAGGCCCACACATTTCCTCCTGAATCAGTTCCTTCAGTGTTTGCCTCTCTAACCCTTTTCTGCAGAGTCAACAGAAAAAAGAAAAACAAAAAAACAACCAACCAAATTCATTGCATTCTTTTATAACCCTTAGTGGTCCCTTTATTTTGTGAGATTATTATATTTAATTCTATCAACTTTAAAAAAATTAATTTGCATCTTTTTTTTTTCTTACTCCGCACCCAAGGATATTTTTCCATTTATCTTCAGATAGAGTGGGAGAGAGAAGGAGGGAGAGAGACACATTGACATGTGAGGGACACATCAACTGGTTGCCTCCTGCACGACCCTGACCAGGGCTAGGGACGAACCGCAATTGAGGTATGTGCCTTTGACGGGAATTGAACCTACCACTCATTGGTCCGAGGGCTGATGCTCTAACCACTGAGCCAAACTGGCCAGGGTTAATTTGCATCTTTTACAAAGATTAAAAAATGTAAACTTTAACCCTCACCAGTTCCTGAATTTTCTTCAGGCTCAACTGAAGCTCCTCCCACTTAACAAAAAGAATGTGTCCTCCTAATTGGTATAATTTTGTTAATAGAGGCAAACATGATGAGATTACTAAGGTATAACATAAGTAACTTGTTTTGGAGATGAAAAAAATAGCCCTGGCTGATTTGGCTCAGCAGTTAGAGCGTCGGCCCGAGGACCAGAGAGTCCCGGTTCGGTTCCCACTAAGGGCATGTACCTCGGTTGCGGTTTGTCCCCGGCCCTGGTTGGGGTCGTGTGGGTGGCAACCACTTGATGTGTCTCTCTCACATGGATGTTTCTCTCTCTCTCTTGCCCCCTCTCTCCCTCCCGCTCTATCTGCAGATAAATGCAAAAATGTCCTCGGGTGAGGATAAAAAATAATAATAATAATAATAATAATAATAATAAATAGGAGCCCTGGTTGGATCAGTGGTTAGAGCATTGGCTCATAGACACTGAAGGGTCCAGGTTCCATTCCAGGTCAGGGTCATGTACCTGGGTTGCAGGTTCGATCCTGGCCCCAGTCAGGGTATATGCAGGAGGCAACCAATCAATGTGTCTCTCTCACATTGATGTTTCTCTCTCTTTTCTCTTTCTCTCTCTCTCTCTTTCCCCTTCCCTAACTCCTTCCTCTTTCTCTAAAAATAATTGGAAAAAAATACCCTCGGGTGAGTGGGCTAAATAAATAAATAAATAAATAGAAAATGTTTGGTTCTAATCCTAAGGGTCAAATAAGGCTTGGCAGAGTATTTAAATGGAGGATGGAAGAATGAGTCAGATTCCAAGTTAGTCTGAGTGGGGAAAGGGGAGTGGCAAGCATTGTTCACTCAGGTTACAGTAAAAAAGACACTGAAGGGAAAGAGCCTGTGATTCAAACGTCTCAGTGCTCTCTGGAAAGGGGTGATGGGAGAACAGAATTAGACAAGGCCAGGCTGTGATGATTTGAGATGCTTTGAATTCTGTACCAAACTTTGTGCATTTTCTCTGGTGGGTAATTGGGGACATCAGGGATTCTGAATGTAATAATGTGTTTTTATTTCAAGTACTGGAGGAAGGCCTGACGGAAAGAAAATGTAGGGCACGTATTATCACACATAACAAGGAGGTGTAGCGACCAGGTGGATCCAGGGATAGGACATTCCATCGTGCGGTGAGAGCAGGGCTTCAGCTCCACCACGCTGCAGTCCTGTCCCCTCATTATTTTTATACGGCTCATTTAATGTCAGACATCACATTCTCAGTCAATAGTGTCCAACAGTAGGAGCTAAAGCTTTCATTGTTTTTTCATCTTCTTGCCTAGAAATTTTATGCAGTAGATTTCTTCCTGTCAATGGACAAAATTCTTCCATAAGCCTATTTGGAAAATGGTCACTGATAGAGGAAAGGAATGACCTAATCCTAGATTATTTTATGATTTTCAGATTCCCCCCAATATAAGGCTACCTGATAGCGGAACAATATGAGTGTTGAATTTGCAAGGAAGTAATTAGGGGAGGGATAAGATAATCAACTATATCTGACAGAGAAATAACAAGATGAGTCTGCATTTTAGACACCAAACTATGGAAGTAGAGTGGAATAAGTTAGAATATGTAAAAGAAAGAAGCAAAGAAATCACAACTGTTTAATACAATAATGATGTAAGAGAAATGTCAACTAAGGCATAGTTACGGGCATCACCAGTGGTCTATTGGGCAATAAAATATGGGCATCACCAGTGGTCTATTGGGCATGAAGAGAGAGGGAAAAGACAGATATCACCAGGGTTGAAAATGGAAATTTAGCAATACTGTACCGTTAACTGAGCTGATAAAGACAAGAGTAGAATAGGGAGAAATGGTTACCATCTGCATAGCAATGTGCCGACCTTTACCTTGAGAAAATAAATGATGAGTCCATTCTACTTCATCTATGTGCAGAAACTTAACTAGAAACTGCACTGATTAAAAATGCTTAAGTTCTGGACATGAAGTTTTCCCTTAGAAGTTAATTTATTCTTGACTTATATGTTGTGTTTTTCAATGCCTCTTCAAATTCAGTTCAAGGAATATTTTTGAATAATTCTTTTAATAAAGGTTACTGATCATATAAACAGAATTATGACTCTTCTCAGTTATATAATTAACATATACTTTTGAATACATATTATTTAAGAAAAACTAAGCTAGTAGGTAATGTAGTCATGTCTGGGATACTTAAATTCGATTTCAACCCATTAAAAAAAATTGTCAGGCCCTTTGTCAGCATGTTTGGAGAAAATGTGTTTATAACGAGCAAATTCTAAGTGGCTTATTTCTATTTATTGTTTTAAGTACATACGTTGATATTCAGCAACAAAGAGTCACTGATTCAGCTGAGCCTTTATTAGTGTAATTAACCAACATTCATGGTGTCGTCCAACTTGAACTCATAAACTCTCCAACTTACATCTAAATGTCATTGTATTCTCCCGTGACTAGATAATAAAGGAAAAAAGCTGTTTTATACTTGAACAGGTTTTTTGTCAACACTACAGATTTATTATAGTGATCTGCTTTCCTCGCCCTTGATTTTTATTGTTTATCTGTTTCTTGGTCCTCATGGCCATTTCTCTATCATATAGCCTTTTATCTTTACATTGCAAATATTTTATATAATTCAAATATATGTATCTGAAATGGTATCAACAAAATTAATTTGATATGTTTAATAGTCTCAGTTAATCCATACCTCTCTGATTCTTTGAAAGGCTTGCTTGGTATATGACTAAATAGTTGACCAAAAAAGCCTTGTTTATTTTAAGGGAAGCAATTTTCTTGTCTTACTATTAGGAAGTAAATAACCAATTGTCTTAATAAATTACTAATGTTAATAGGTAAAGATCAGAGCATAAGAAGAAGTTTGGGATATTAAATTGCTCTCAGTTATTTTTTATTAGGCATACTATTTAGGTTAAAATATTTTATATACCTCACTTTTATTCCATTTCATCTTTGGTTCATCATGAAAAAAGCTATAGACGTTCACATACTACATTTACAGAAAGAATAAAAACATAATTTTTGTAGATCTGTATATGTATGTATGTATATTAGAGAGAGCATGCACACAATTCTTGTGGATTTGAATATACACACAGACGTTTTAGAGAAAACACTGTTTTGCCAGCACTTATTATTTTGCCCCTGAAAAGCAAGTGTGTGAACATGGAATAATATTATCTAATATACCAACTCTATTCACATTTTCCAACTGTCCTCAACATATTATTCATAGCTGCTTTATTTTATTTTATTTGTCAATATAGGATCTATATATTGTATTTAGTTTTCATGGTACTATAGTCTCATGTAGAATCAATAGTCTCCCCTCCTATTTTTATATCATCTTATATTAATATTTTTGAAAATTTCAACTATTGTTGTATAGAACACTTCTCAATCTGGCTTTGTTTGATAGCTTTTTCCTTGTTTGATTCAGGTTAAATATTTGTGGCAAGAATACTACATAGGTGATGCATGTACAAGCAGCATATAATGTCCTTGTACTTAGGGGATACATGCTGAATTATATGAGGGTGAAGTATCATAGTGTATGAAGCTACTTTCAAATGGTTTATAAGAAAAAATTACACACACACACACACACACACACACACACCCCTACCTCTATATCTAGAAAGAGCCTGAGCAAAAGAGATAATCAGATACAGAGTGTCTTCTCTGTATAAAGTAAGTGGTAACAGTTGGTGAATATAGGTGAAGAGTATTCCAATGATCATGAGAGCAGTCTTTCAACTTTTCAGTAGTCTGAAATATTTCAAAATAAAAAGCTGGGAAGCAGTGGGGTTGAATAGTGGAAAAGAAATGATATGGGGTTGATACATTGAGGTAGAATAGTCATTAAACCACTTGCTGGCTGTGTGATTTTGGATAAATCATTGAAAAAGTCTGATCTCATATATCTCAACTTTAAAATGAAGATGAAAGTACAGAGTTCATATGTTGTTTTGAAGATTAAAAAATATAACATACCAGCGCTATTCACACAGTATAGCCTGATGTAGAATAACAAAACAACTCTAAATTCTTCTCAAGCTGGAAGCCCAGTCAGTGTACTCTAATATCTTACAGAAAGACCTGGAACATGAACAAAGGATATATTCATCATTTTGGAAAGGGACATAAGTTTACGTTGGGTTGTTGTTCTATTAGAGAAATGAATTTCACGTGCTTCAAATGACCTTGGTGACTATAAGTAAAGTGAAGGTCAAGGGTGACTAGTGTGGAGTTAATTAATATAGGAAATCAATAAAAAACACACAGATAAAAGATGAATACGGAATTTATAGTGTACAGAGGTCATAGGGGGCATTAATGTAAACATGTGAATAATGCAGTGCTGAATATAAATTAGGAAACAGATGATATAATATGTAAATGCTAATATTGTATCACTAGAGAACCCACTCTGACTTCAGATTGACTTCACAATTGGTCTGAAACTTGAATGAGATCTGAAGAATTAATTAATTTGTTCTGTGGCTAGATATTGAACAAGTTTTTAATATTAAGCTCTATGTCAGAGATGCAATATGAAAGCAAATGAGATGACGGACCCTACATTCCAGGAGTTCAGAGTCAAGTGGAACAGACATATTAAGGCAATTACAATTATTTCTTCCCTTGGGATGATTACTGGATTTGGATGCTTATTTCAAAGCAGAATATAAACTTTTCTTGGAGTATTGGAACAGTTTTATGGAAGTTGTAACATTTAATTAAGATATACTCTTACTTTAGAGCAGGTGATTTAAAATATAAAAGGGAAAAATAAAAACTATTCTTGATCTTGGCCTGGCCGGTGTGGATCAGTTAGTTAGACATTGTCTTGAGCACTGAAAGGTTGCTAGCTCGATTTCTGGTCAGGGCACATGCCAAGGTTTTGGGCTCAATCCCCAGTAGGGGGCGTGCAGGAAGCAGCCCATCAATGTTTCACTCTCACATGGATGTTTCTCTCTCTCTCCATCTCCTTTCCTCTCTCTCTCAAAATCATGAAAAAAATCTCTAAAATATATTAAAAAGCAAACAAACAAACAGAAAAAAAACAACTATTCTTCATCTTAAAATATATGATCTGTTAGAGAATTAAGACTCCTTTGCTCTTAGTTGTCATAATCTCTCAGTCAACAAATAATATGAAAATATACACTGAAGTACTTTCTCTCCATAATAAACTTAGGTTTTTATTTCTTGGGGATAGAATCCTTGCTGCCTGATTTGGCTGGGGGCTTCATCTGTGTTCGAAACAAATACACTACCATATTGAAGCTAAACCGAACATTTTCAAATATTATTTAAAAGATTAAAGAGTCCTAGATTTTGTTATGCAAGTAAAAGCTTTGTTCTTGTTCTTCCACTTCCTTGTCGTCTATTCTTTTCTTTTAAAAATTATTAATTGGTTTCTTTGTCTTTCCTTTCTCCTCCCTTCCCATTCCCTTTTTCTTTCTTTTTCCTTTCCCCTTCCATTCTTTTGAGGTAAAGTCTGATGAGCCAAGATAAAGAGGATTCAGGGTTCAAGAGGTGCCATGATCATCAGTGGGCCAGTCACGGGAGTGAGGAAGCAGCTCACGAAGTCAGACAGAGATTGGCTACACGGGAAATGAGTGAGCAAGAAAATAGTATATAATGATAATGGACACCAGTTTTTCACTGTTAGAGAAGAGATTTACAAATATGGAAATATTGAGGGCAGATTGACATCCGTGGTGTTGGGTTGAACTTGGAGGCATTGGTGTGAACTTGTGATTTTTAATAGAAAGAAATATAGACAAATGTCAATATATGTGTGCTATACAAACATATATTTCCTAGGTTTGTCTTTTTGAGAGGACCAAGAAGCAGTGACATTTCGAAGTAATGACTTCACCAAGCACTCAGATCTTAAGTACCAGTCTCTGCTCAGAGATGCCAGCATTCCCGAATAATGACTGGTTGCAGTGGTGGGGCAGTGAGTTCAGGGTGAGCCGGCACTGCCCTGTTTTGCAAGGCAGTACTCAAAAGATGAGTGGTTCTTACCTGTAAGTTATTTATTTTCTATGTAACTTAGTTTCTAAATTTTAGAATATAAACATTAAATCCAATTCTTTTTCACTAAGTTGTCTTATTTATCACATTGATGACTTAAACCTATAAAATATAGGCTGCTTTGATCGTGCACAGCCCTCATAGGTTCTTTACAAATGACTAAGATTAGGAAAGCAGAATATTGGAAATTACAAGTCCCAAATATTTTATCATTCCTATGGTAGTCATGAGGCCAGATTTCAAAGAGGTCTCTGAAATTTCAGAGCCAACCTCATTAGCATTTTCTGTGTTCATTAAAATGTTTCCCCATTAAATTTCCAGTTAATGGAAGTGATATACAGGAACACTCACCATATCCAAGGTTCAGTGGCAGATAGATATCTGATTAGGTGTTTTTTTTTGTTTTTCCTCTCTAATTTACAAGAATCTGCTATAAAAAATGTTTATCTTATTAAATAAGTTAAGTTAAAATAAATAAACATTGTCATGGTGTGGTGATAGGTACTTTTACCTTGTGCTATGAACCTATTTAAACGTATTTTGTTGTAAATTTATTCTGATTAATTGTAAAGATGTTTGAAGCACTTTCCGGGGTACAAATATAAAATTTGATTCATGCTAAAAATTCGTATATTAAATCCAAAGTAATCCTATTCTTATTTTTTACATGAAAAAATTTTAAAACAATATTCCATAAAGCAATAGTTTGGGGGCAAGAAAGTCATTGGGAGAACTAGTGGTAGGTAAAAATTACTATAAAATAAATGTTTTTATAGGCCTCTTGTAAATCTATCTGTTATATGGAGAAGACCTTAGGGAAAATGGCCAGAAATGCAAATAAAAATGCTAGTTGCTGAGATTAAATACAAGCACACAGGGAAAGTGACTCAAGCACTATTTATTGTCTATTTGTGCTAAGCATTGTGCTTCCTGCTTTGCCCAGAACAACCATTTGAGAAGGATTTATTTTGATCAATTTGTGGAAGAAGCCAATTAGAATGGGAGACTTTAAGTCATATTTCTAAGTGCTCTAAGATTTGCATTTTTCGTTCAGCATATATTGAACAGAAAGAGAAAAAAGACAAGAGGTAGCAGGATTCAGAGAAGGGTATAAATGCATTTGTTGTAGCGGGGCTCTTAGAAGTAAAGTATTGGAGTCTGAAGGATTCTAATTACTAAAAACTGTCTTTCAACACCTCCAGCAAAATGCAGAGAAAATATCACAGTCGTTGAGGTAATATTTAAGAGCAGAGTTTATAATTGCAACCTAGAAAATTAAATTTAGGAAATGCTGTTAAACTAGACAGTTGTGTAATGTTTAATATAGATTTGTGGTAAGCCAGAAGAACAGTGATTAAAACTAAGGGCCATACAATTGATTTTCCTGTAACCCTTTTGTATAAATTTGCCAGCTACCTTTTTTTCAGCTGGCCCATTGAGACTAGTTTGCTTTGCACCTTCTTGTTCTGAAAAAGGGGAAAGTTCTTATTCATGAGAAAAATTAACTAAGGAGAAATTACATGTGCCCTGGGAATAAGTAAAATTTTCTTATTGAAAGTTGTGAAATGAATCACTTTAATTGAATAGTTCCTTTATAGATGTACAGAAATAATGAAAAGTTGTGCTTTATTTCTAATAACTAGTTAGAATTTTGAGACTATCTACCTGGAGCTAGAATGAGATTCCACAGGTAAAAAGCTTAGTACCACGAGACTGTCTTGCACTGGAGATGCTAGTGGCAAGCCCGGGTTGTCACCTGTACTTCCGACCAACTGTCTGTAAATCAGAGGTTCCCACATCCTTCTCCATGGATTCGATTAATTTGCTAAAGCAGCTCATGAAACTCACGAAAACCAATTTATTCACTAGATGACCAATATATTACAAAGGATATTAAAGGAATGAATCAACAGCCAGATGGAGAGATATATAGAGCAAGGTCCTGAACCAAGGAGCCTTTGCCCTGGAGAATGAGGCCCTGCAAGGTGGCACATGGAAGTGTTCTAGTTCCTCAGTGTATAAGCTCCTCAAACTCCCTTCGTTTGGGTTTGTGGAGGCTTCGTTACATAGGCATGATAGAATAATTTATTGGCTATTAGTGATTGACTCAACCTTTAACCTCCCTCCTCTCCCTATGAAGCAGGCGTGGGACTGAAAGGTTCAACCCTCTATTCATGGTTGGTTCTCTCAGCACTCAGCCCCCATTCTTCCTAGGTGCTTTGAAACAGCCACTTTTATTAACATAAACCCAGTTGTGGTGAAAATGGCTTGTTATGAAAAATAAGACATCCGTTTCACTTTTATGGCTCGGAGGCATTTTCAGGGACTGAGGACCTAAGGTCAAGAGTCCAAATATTATTAAAAGAGAAGATACTCCCATTGATCCTGCTACTCAGGAAATTCCGAATGTTTATGAGCTGTGGTCTAGGAACTGTGGGTAAAGACCAAATCTGTATAAGAAATATATTTTGATTATCTGAATGACCAAATATATAGATTTATTATAAATCACAATATCACACTCCTTGTACCATTTGATATTTGAAAATATAGTATAAATGATGAGGAAAAGATAATAGAGAAGCAGGAAATTAAAAGACAAATTTACAATGGAGTGTTTGTTATGACAATAAACAATATTTCAGATATCAAATATGTTAGACCTAGAATATATTAACTTAGTGATACTTTTTAATAATGGTCTTTTGGAACTTCAATAATAAAAGTACTATCTATGCTTTTATTTTGTTTTCAGATTAAGATCATACTATTTAGAAGCTATGCCTTATGAATTACCCTATATTTTTGATATTGTTAACATCAAATGGCACCAGATGTAACCTGCAAAGATAGACCTTGGTCCTTGAATTTGGCTGAGAAAGAATTCAGAGCCCAGCATTCTCACTATAAGAGAAAATTTCTTTAGAAAGTCACAGAAGTGGAAGTAGTGAGCAGCTGTGCTGTGCGGACTCAGTAAAACAAGTTACGGAGGCAAACTTAGGAAAAAGAAAGCAAGGGTATGAGCCTTGAGGGAAGAAAAAAGGTAAGGAAAGGGAAAAAGTGCTGGCACGAGAGAGAGAGAGAGAGAGAGAGAGAGAGAGATAGAGAGAGAGAGAGAATGGGAATGAATGCCTGACAGAAGAAGGGAGTGGGGAGAGAGTGCATGTGCCTGGGTCCTTCCTCTTAAGATTTTTTGTTTCCCAAAAGCGAGACTTTTAGGGGAGGTCTTAGGAGAGGGTCTCAGAAGAATATTCATCAGCTTATCAGCTTTCCAGGTGTGTTCTTTTCAGGGTCATGTTCTCTACTGATCGGCTAGTGCCACGGTAGCCCTACACTTGTTTTCCCAGTTTGCCCCTTTGCTAGGCACCTGGGCCTTTCTGGCCTGGTGACTTTCTGTACCTGGCCTATTGTTCCTACTCTGCTCATGTCTGTCCAACTGCCTACTATGTCAGTATTAGAATATATTTATGGCCCTGGCCGGTTTGGCTCAGCGGTTAGAGTGTCGGCCTGCGATCCAGAGAGACCCAGGTTCAGTTCCCGCTAAGGGCACGTTCCTCGGTTGCAGTTTGTCCCCGGCCCTGGTTGGTCGTGTGGGTGGCAGCCACTCGATGTGTCCCTTTCACGTCGATGTTTCTCTCTCTCTCTCTTCCTCTCTCTCCCTCCCACTCTATCTGAACAAAAAATGGTAAAATGTCCTCAGGTGAGGATAAAAAAAAAAAAAAAGAATATATTTATGTTCTTGTCTGAGTCAATCTAAGAAATAAAATCTAAAATTTTAGAATGCAAGTAAATATTAATCTATCATATTTGATTAAGGAGGGAATTTTGAACATTACATACAATCGTCACCTTCTTCCACATGTATTTTAATTATTCAATTGGAATGACATAATCTGTGGCAATGAAAGTTAGGGACTACAGACCACATTTTTACATTAATTTCCTTTTATGACTACACTCCGTTCCCACATGTTCTAATGTAGCCGGTTATTGAGGACATCATGTAATCAAGTCCTATTTTAATTCTTCACAAAAAATACAAATTTAAACCAGAAAATGTGTCATAAATAATTAAATATATTCATGGCAAAATGTGACATCCATCAAGATAAAAAATACTACATGTAAAATACTAAAAATGTTAATTAAAGGGATATTTTAAGGTTTAACAGCTACAATAAATTCATAGGCAGGACACTTTTTTAAAAAATATATTTTTCCTTTATTGACTTTAGCGAGAGAGGAAGTGAGAGGGAGAGAGAGATAGAAACATCGACAAGAGAGAACATCGACTGGCTGCCTCCTGCATGCCCCCCACTGGGGATCGGGCCCACAACCTGGGCATGTGCCCTGACTGGGAATCGAACCGGTGACCTCTTGATGCATGGCTCAACGCTCAACCAGTGAGCCACACCAGCCGGCATAGGCAGGACACTTTCATATATAACTACTTTATTCCTTAGAAGATAAAATTTTCTGATAACCCTCCATACATTTTTTTTTTTTTTTTTTTAGTTCAGATGAGTTAATTTGAGGATGCAAACAAAAGTATATCCAACTAGAATTCACGGCTGTTTTAATTGCATGCTTTACTCTTAGGCTAACATAAGTAATAACATAGACTACAGAGATGAAAAGGTTCATATTCTGTCCTCCATAATTTAAATAAATTTATGACCATATAATATATATAGTGCAAAAATCTATATCATGCAACCCTTTGAAATAGTGCTTATATCAGTGGTGGGGCCCTATCTTTGAGGAAGTCTCATCCATTTTATATACCTTTAATTGCTCTAAAATATTCTCTTCAATTGAGAATAATTTATTCATTGAGGAAAAGTATATTGAGTTTTTGAGATATTCTAGACACAGTTCTGGGAGCTAGAATTCTATCAGTGAGTGCCACGGACTGGGGTCCTGCCCTTGAGGAGCTTGATTCTGGGGAGTAGATGTTACTTGAAAAGCACTTTCTTTTAGCCTGTGCTGCTTTAAGCCTCTTAAGTGTCAGACATTATAAAAAATGCATTTAAAAAGGTAGAAAAAGTAAATAAAAAAACAAACAAGCAATTACGCATACAAGACAAATGCCGGATGATGGCAAGGGCTTTATAGAGAATTGATATTGGGTGATATAAATATATTGATAACTGATTATTCTGTATTGCTCTAGGTCAGGCACAATTTTGTGTTCATTTCATCCTTTTTATTTGTGCAAAGGACTATGTTAATATAATGCCCAATATATAGAACAGGAAATAGGGACACAGAGAGATATATAACTTGCCTAAAACCACAGCACTATTAAGTAGCAAAGCCAGAAATCAGTCCCAAACAGTTTTGTTCTAGAGCTCATGTTTATTATTTAAGCTATATATGCTTCCTTTGGGCTTTATATCATGAAAGAACTGAAGAAAGAAAGGAAGGAAGGAAGGAAGGAAGGAAGGAAGGAAGGAAGGAAGGAAGGAAGGAAGGGAGGGAGGGAGGGAGGGAGGGAGGGAGGGAGGGAGGAAGGAAGGAAAGAAGGAAGGAAGGAAGGAAGGAAGGAAGGAAGGAAGGAAGGAAGGAAGGAAGGAAGGAAGGAAGGAAGGAAGGAAGGAAGGAAGGAAGGGGCTAAAAATATATCCAATAATTTTGATAGTTGGTCATGGCAAGTTGTTTTGTTTTGTTGTTGTTAATCCTTACCCGAGGATATATTTTCCATTAATTTTAGAGATAGTGGAAGGAAAGTTGGGAGGGGGAGAGAGAGAGGCTCCTTGATTGGTTGCCTCCTGCACATGCCCTAATCAGGGCCAAGAATCGAAACTGCAACCAGGTATGTGCCCTTGACTGGGAATCAAACTCAAGACCCTTCAGTGCGTGGGCTGATGCTCTAACCACTGAGCGATACAGGCCAGGGCGGCTATGGTAAATTTGAGATACCTACCAGGTATCTATTTGCAGATGTAAACAACTTTGAAAATATGAGCCTGTAGTTCTATTGAGATATCAGAGATGAGGGTACTGTTTGGGAGTCACGAATATGTAGAGAAAGTCAGCTTTCCTGTGACTTTTATCTAATAATTCTAGTTTTGCTTATGGGCTGATACAGAATAAATTACCTCTCTCTTCTACTTGCTAAATATTCATATACTTGAAAATAGTTAACTATATCTCCTTTTATTCATTAGTCTCTTGCTGAAACTATCAACATTTTTGGTAAGAGAGTGGGTGAAACAGGACGTTGAGGGTGAAGAGAAGCCATCAAAATTAAAGAATCAATGTACAGAATTTGGAATGAGTGAACATTTTCTAATAAGGAAATTTATCAAGTGGACCATATTTAGAGTCATAGAAACATGTGGCCCAGGCTAGTGTGGCTCAGTTGGTTGAGTGTCGCTACTGGCGATGTAACTGGGAGGTCTCTGTTACATTGCCAGTCAGGACACAAGCTCAGGTTGCAGGCTCAGACCCTGGTAGGCAGCTGATGGATGTTTCTCTCTCTCTCCTTCTCCCTTTCCTCTCTTTCTAAAAATTAATAAAAATACGTTTTTAGGAAAAAAGGAATCATAGAAACGTGTACTTAAAATAGAATCCTTAAAAAATTGAACACTGACCTGGCCGGTGTGGCTCAGTGGATTGAACATCATCCCATAGACAGAGAGGTGCCAGTTCGATTCCCGCTCAGGGCACATGCCTGGGTTTCAGGCTGCTCAGGGCACAAGCCTGGGTGTCAGCCTTGATCCCCAGTAAGGGGCCGTGCGGGAGGCAGCAGATCGATCTCTCTCTCCCTTTCACACTCTCTCTAAAAATTCAATAAAAACATATTTTAAAAAAATTGAACAGTAATATTAAGAAATATTTTAATATTTTTAATACTATTAAATTATAAATATTTTAAAGGTGTGCAAATGAAACTGTTTCTTTTTAATCCTATTTTTAGCAGTAATGCTGAAATATTGATATATGAATTGATGTAGTATTTGGGACTGCTTTGAAATAAACTAGGGAGTAGGTAGTTGGAGGTATAGATAAATAATTTATTCATGAATGGATAATTGTTGAAGCTGGGTAATGGCTAATTAGGAGTTCTTTATGTTATTCTACTATTATATATACTGGAATTTTCTTTTACACAAATTAAAAACAGTTATAACATAAATAAAACATTTAAAGCTTAATAAATAATATCATACTTAGATGTCATCTAGTCCAGTCAACCACCAGATGCTATTTCTGCTGCACAATATCTCTGTTGCATCATCATTCATTCTATCCTTTACTTTCTCTAATATTGAAAATTTTCTTACTTTTCTATCTTACACCTGTTCTGATTTTTGGAAATTTACTTTTTCTGTGTCTTAGGTCTGTCTCCCTATAATTTTACATATTTATATCCCTTTTTCAAAGCATTGTTGCAGACATAAAAAATAAAATTTATTTATTTTAATTTTCTCTATTGATTTTAGAGAGAGAGGAAGGGAGAGGGAGAGAGATAGAAACATCGATGAGAGAAAACGTCAATTGGCTGCCTCCTGCATGACCCCCACTGGGGATCTGACCCACAACCTGGGCATGTGCTCTGACTGGGAATCGAACTGGGACCTCTTGGTGCATGGATAGATGCTCAACCACTGAGCCACACTGGCTCGGCATAACTGCCATCATCCTTAACTTGAGCTACTGTAATAACCTCTTAGTACTATGCATAGAAAAACAGACAAAGATCTTTTAAAACGTGTGTGTTTTTTTTTTAATTGATTTTTTAAAGCTATTAAAACCCGAGTTGTTCTTTCACAGGGATAAAGTTAATCCCAAAATAAGATAAAAGCAAGAGGTGGTTTCCCGGTCCTGTAAAGACCTTTTGTTGCCAGGTGGACATTTCACAAGGAGGTGCAGATGAACTGTCATCTCTGATGCCCCAGCCCAGGTGAATCTCTAGGAGGATAACAGCGGCCCACTTCAGACCAACCCTCTCGCCTCCCAACCCAAAGCCTTCCCTTCTCCCCACTCCCTGCCTCTCTGACGACTGGAGAGAACTCAGCACTAGTGAACTTGTCTGTTAGGTTTTAAATCTCTAGTGAATTGAATATAACTCTCTCCCTAAAAGCATCCTCAGTATTTTGTTTTAATTTTGATTTTATGTGGTTATTTCCACATTTAATCTTTTCTGTGGGAAATTAGCACTAACAACAGCAAGGTCTCCGTACTGGAGTTCAGAACTAAATCACAGGTAGGAAGGAAGGAAGGAGCCAAGCGCGCATTCCTGCAAGAAAAGGAGAGAGAGGCTTTATTAGAAAGTCACAGAAGAGGAGATCTAAACCTTAAAATGTATCACTCAGCAGGGACATGCTATGGTCGTCCACAGTATAGCTTACATTGTACAGTAATTCCCCAAGCTCTAACAGACCTAATCCTGAGAGGATGAAAACCTCACTTGACAGATGCGAACGCGATATCCAGAAATATGAAGGCACTTGCCCAAACCTGAGGAGTGGTACGAACAATAACAGCAGCTTTAGGTAACATTTATTTAGTATTTGTTATGGGCCAGACACTGGGTGAAGTACTTTATATGTACTATATCCTTCAGTTTTCTTTTTTAAGAAAATATGTTTTTATTGATTATTTTGGAAAGAGAGGAAGGGAGATATAGAAAAATGGATGTGAGAGAGATACATCAGTCAGCTGCCTCCTGCACGCCCCCTACTGGGGATCAAGCCTGCAACCTGGGCATGTGCCCTGACCAGGAGTCGAACCAGGACCTCTCAGTCCATGGGTTGACGCTCAGTCCACTGATCCACACTGACCTCGTGGCAAACATCTTTTAAAAACACAAATTATGGCTGAGTACGATTCCATTGGATATATGTACCACATCTTCATCCAATCATCCATTGATGGGCATTAGGTTGCTTCCATATCTTGGATATATAGTAAATAATGCTGCAGGGAACATACGAATGCCTATATCTTTTCTAATTAGTGTTTTAGATTTCTTTGGATAAATACCCAGAAGTGGACTTGGTGGGTCATAAGGTATTTTAATGTCTTTGAGGAATCTTTCTATAATGGCTACACCAATTTGCAATTCCAATAGTGTCTGAGGGTTCCTTTTCTCCACATACTCGCCAACACTTGTTGTTTGTAGATATATTGATGGTAGCCATTCTGACAGGTGTGAGATGATATCTCATTGTGGTTTTAATTTGCATTTCTTTGATGATTAGTGACATTGAGCTTCTTTTCATATGTCTGTTGGCTGTATGTCCTCTTTGTACAAATGTCTATTCAATTCCTCTGCCCATTTTTTAATTGGAATGTTTGTGTTTTTTGGTGTTAAGTTGAGTGAGTTTTTAAATAAATTTTGGATATTAATTTCTTATCAGATGAATCATTGGTGAATATCTTCTCCCATTTCATAGCATATTACTTGGCCATAAAAAAGAATGAAATCTTACCATTTGCAACAACATGAATGAACCTAGAGGGTATTATGCTAAGATAAATAAATCAGACCGAGAAATACACATGATTTCACTTAAATGTGGAATCTAAATAAATGAATAAAATAAATGAACATACAGAACAGATACAGACACATAGATACAGCAAACAAACTGAGTGTTGCTAGATGGAAGGAGTGTAGGGGGATGGGTGAAAAAGTGAAGGGATTAAGAAGCACAGATTGGTAGTAACAAAATAGTCATGGGGATGTAAAGTACAGCATAGGGAATATAGTCAATACTATTCTAATAACTTTATATGGTGACAGGTGTGTACTAGAATTATTGGGGGGATCACTTTGTAAATTATATAAATGTCTAACCACTCTTGTACCTCTGAAACTAATGTAAAATAATACTGAAGCCAACTATACTTGAAAAATAATACTGAAAAAATTTTCGCAGAGAAGAAAACCCCACACAAATTAAATGTTTCACTTATCTACGTAAACCCCTCACTGACTTCCCACTTATTTAGAATTAAATCCAAATTAACAAAAATTAATTTGCAACAGTGGCCTTTTCTCCTTCTAATTCCCTTCTCAGGAGGCCTGAGAATATCGTTGACATTTACTGTACAGTAACCAGTTGAGTTTTTAATGATCAAATGTTAATTGTGTTCCTTATTATTTCAGTGTTTTCTTTGTGTAAACTTACTTTCAAAGTATAACACTATGTTTTGAAAATAACTTTTGTTTAAAAAACTATGTATCTTTTTAACCTAGAAAATGTTGAGTCTTCAAGAAGATATGTGAACCAACCTTAAAACAGTGTCAGAATGATGATTCCTTGTTTATCTTTTCCTAAAATAATAATATCTGAGTATAGTTTTTGTCACTGAATTTTTAGATTGATTTTACAAATTTTATTTAAAAATTTTAAATACTTTTACTGAATTTATAGTTTTATGTAAGGGTAAAAAATATACCATAGATGTTATTTCCTAATCTTAAAAGCATTATATAGGTACAGTTTTCTCCAAGTCATCATTACATAGATACAAAATTACATAGATACAATATGTCAATACTAACAAATACCTGTATGGTGCTTGCTATACTCGGCACTCTTCCATAGACATTACATACATTAATTCACTGAATCCTTACACAACCCTTTGAAGTAGTTAGAACACCTATTTTATAGATAAGGAAACTGGGACACATGGTTTAATTAACTTGCCCAAAGTAAGTGGTAGGGAAATTCATGCCAGGCACTCACACTCTAAGATCCCTGCTCCTTGTCTTCTATATAAACACCTCTCGCAGCAGCATGATGATGATGATAATGACTGTTATTATTTTCATCTTAGTTATTTTATATACTCCTGGTAATTTAATTTCTTTAACACTTTTTCATATTTCCTTTCATATCCCTGAGGTCTCCAGTTCTTTATTCCCCTAATTTTAATCCAGTATATTACCACTCCTCTATTTTCACTCAGCAGGCTTTATCACTTGAATAAATATTTTTTTAATAATTAAATGTCTCATACCCATATTGTCTTCTTATTTTTAAAAATCTTCACCCAAGGATGTGTGTATTGATTTTAGAGAGAGGAACAGAGAGAGCAAGAGAGAGAGAAACATGGATTCGTTGCCTCCCCTTTGCGCCCTGACCGGGGATCGAACTCAAAACCTAGGTTTGCGCCCTGACTCACAACCTTTGTGTGTGTGTGTGTGTGTGTGTGTGTGTGTGTATGGGAGGACGCGCCAACCAGCTGAGCCACCAGCCAGGGCCCACATTGTTTGCTTTACCTCCCGTGAGCCTATGTACTAGGAAATGTCCTATAAGTTCCTTCATTCTTATCCTTTGATCAGGATACGCTTGTTCTCATAGAGCCTCTGTAGGGGATGATAACGGTAGGTCCTTCCCTAGGAAATCAGGAATCATCTTCAGTTTAGAACAAGCCAGTGGGTCAGATGTAACTTGCTGCCTGTTTTTGTTTGGTCTGCAAGTTAAGAATATTTTTCGATTTTAAATGATCGAAAGAAATAATGAAAGAAGACAAATATTTTAAAGCACACAACATGACATAGGTTCAACTTTCAGCATCCATAAATAAAAGGTATCGGAGCACAGACCCACCCGTGTGTTTATGAGTTGTCTGTGGCTACTTTCACACTGCAGTGATAGAGCTGAGTGGTCCTGGCAGGCACGATGGCCCAAAAAGCCTAGAATAGTTACTCTGATTCTTTCCAGATAAAGTCTGTCAGTTCCCAATCTAGAACCTTTCTCTTATGCGTTCACCCTTTCCTTACATAAAGAATTCAGTCTCTGCTGCAGAGTGTTACCCAGTTAATCCACTACCAGCCCAAACCTCGCTCATTTCCGGCCTCACTTTAAGTCTTGTATAACTTTGCCTTATGGAAAAATAAACTACTTTAGACAGAATGGTCTCATATATTTATCCTCCTTGATATCCTTGAGCAACAGTAGTTTTATTGTTGTTCCTAAACAAACTTATTTTGTAGAACTTAAGTACTAATAGTCGTTGTAAGAAATATTGAGAAAGAAAATGCTTAATATAATAAATTAGAATTAATAAGTAATAAAATATTTTTGACTTTCTTTGTCACATGAGTCTTAGCTGCTTTAGGTTATAAGACAGTTCTCTTTTTCTAATTATGCATTATTGCATTATATTTATTAGTGTTATCATCTTTCCAGTAGTGATTTTCTCTTAGGATCCAAATGTGTTACCTGGCCTATAATGATTATAGATACTTTCTTTTTGTACTTTAATATTCAATATGCAGAAACCTGAAGCTGTCTGAACATCAAATACAATTTGATTCAACAGGCGATAACACGCTTCATTTATATTTATATCTCCATCTATATGTTAATGTAAGGGACAACGCTTAGAGAAACTACTCCCACTTGGCTGGGTCTTGTCTTTCCAGCATTTGTAACTTTTATTGCAAATGAAATGTCAAACGTGATGTCCTAAATATAGCACCGAATCTGGGAACCCTGTCTCCCTGGCATCTGGGTATTCTTTACATGTAGTGTAATAAGTGGTCAAATATCTTTTTGATTGTCCATGTTCTTTTTTCAAAGTCTTCTTATATTTAGTACAGAATAAGGCAAAGGAGGTCTCCAAAAGTTATTAGATCGAAGCATTTCTTTCAGGCAATAGAAGGATCTTATTTTTCACTTGTACTTAAATGTGTACTAAGTTACAGAACAGGGTTGAAAGTAATATAATTCACTTCTCAGAAAGCTGGATTTGGTAAGACGTAATCATGATTCTGAGATTTACATCAACCAACCCTATTGTGTTTGTGAAATAAAAGAAGAAAGATTTGTATTAGAGCAGATGAAATTTCAATGTTCGTTTCAGGGCCACAGTATTGAATGCTTCTCACTCAAAGCGGCAAAGGACCAATATTTCACACTTCAGAATTATTTGAATATCCATTAGTTAATATTAAATGTGGTATTTGAAGGTTAAAATACACCAAGTGCCATCTTATGCCCTCCTTTGCCTGAAAATATTTTTACTCTACGATGGTGGTTCTATTGGCACAGAGCACCCTGCAAGGCAGGCTCCTTAGCATTTCGGAGGAAAGAGATGGTGTTGGTGAGTCCCTCACCAAAATCAATAGTCATTTTAGCTCTAGAACTATTGTCTTTTAATGTTTCACTTTCTCCCTACTGCATAAAGTTTTCCCTCTTTTACTGTTAGAGGAAATTCTCCTCTAATATCATTATCTCTACATCATCTCTACCATATGGCACATAGTCAAATTTTATGACCAGTTTACTGAAAAAAAAAATATATATAGCTATATAGAGAGAGAGTAAATTTGGGAATTTAGAACATCAGTCTCTCTCATACACAGGCACACACACACACACATGACTTACTAAGACCTTTCTAGTGACTCTCTTATTTCTGACTTGATGCTGTGATTTCCCACAAAGTAATAAACACTACTGCTACAAGTGATGGGAGACCCACAGGACAATTAGGACCTAACAATTACTGGGAACAAAAACACATGGTTGACTATCTTGAAAGTATCTCTTCCTTTAAACTCCCTGCCAGGACTATAACTTTTACTTTTTGTCATTGCTTCGTCCTTCTCTCACGAGAGACCTTTATTCAATTTAAGCTTCCTACAGTACAGCTCAGATCATATGTCTCCCCTTCTTAAGATTCTCAGTGATTTCCCAGTGCCTGTTAAATTAAGGACTTATCTGAATTTTAGCACTTAAGACACAACTAATATGCCCTGACTAGCTTTGGGATTGTCTTTTGTCTCCTAGATTTCCTGGGCTTCAGCAACTTTCACTTTCCCACTTTGAGTGATATTGTTTCCTCTGATTAGAATGTGCCCTGTTATAATTCTGTCTGTGAAAATCTCAACCATCCTTTAATGCTTATATTAAATTAAGCCATGCCGAAAGCTTCTGACCCAGTGCAATGGGAAACCACATTAACTCATTCTGTGTTCCACATTGGCACTTGTATTACTGTCGTAGATTGCTGTCATTATATACCTTGATAGGAATACCTTCCACAATTAGATAAACTCCAGTATTAACAATAAAATGATATCGTGCCTGTTTGGAGTACACATATTCTTGTAAAATAAATTTGGAAACTTGAAATATTAGTTACTAATTATTCAATCACAGCTGATATCTAATTTGTCCTCTAAGAGTAAAATGATTCCCTCCACTAATATTTCTTTTTAATTGGGAGCAAATATACTCCTTTTATTCTTTAGTAGTTTGTCAGAAAGGCTGCAGCAGAGAATTACTTTTAGAAATGAGAAACAATATATATGTTAGAGATTTTCAGTTTTGTATGGATAAAAATAGAATTAAAAAAAAATTTTTTTTCTTTATTGATTTTAGAGAGAGAGGAAGGGAGAGAGAGAGAGAGAGAGATAGAAACATCAATGAGAAAGAACATCAATTGGCCGCCTCCTGCATGCCCCCACTGGGGATTTGGCCCACAACCTGGGCATGTGCCCTGACCAAGAATCGAACTGGCGACCTCTTGGTGCATGGGTTGACACTCAACCACTGGGCCACACTGGCCGGGCTAAAAATAGAATTTTAAATGCAACTGAGAACAGTTTTAAAAATACTTAATCAAATTCCAAAATATTTTTAATACTGTAAACTTTTATTTCATAATCATGACTTTAAGACAATTATTCTAAAATTTCAAAGCTACATTTTTATTACTGAGATCAAGCAAAGAAGTGAGAAAAACCTACAGTAATTAAACATAATAATGAAATTTGTTTGCATCCAAGTGATGAATGATTTTGAGAAGGGACATATTGTTTTACACAAAGATTAACATAAAAATTTTTAAAAGCTGAGTGTTATTTATCCTATAAATTGTTATTTATTTTATAAATCAATCCATTCAGCAAATACTTGCTGAGCACTGACTGTGGGCCAGACACAAACTGTGCCACATGATGGTGATGAAAACGTGATCAAAGTAGACATTTCCTTTGACATTACCCAAATGCTCATTTCAGACTGATGTGAGTTACTCTAATGAGGAATGCTGCCCAGACAGAAAGTCTAATTAGCTTTCAATTGGCCATGAATAAATAATTAATTTTCACATTTTATGAGCACTTAATTTGTTAAATGATGTTTAAGATGAAGTTTATCCATATATGCATATAAGTTCTTTGGTTAACTTCTTCTCAACCCCGACCCGCTTCCCTCTGAGGTTTGTCAGTCTGTTCCCTGCTTCCATGTCTCTGGATCTGTTTTGTTCCTCAGTTTATTTTGTTCATTAGATTCCACATACAAGTGAGATCACATGGTACTTGTCTGACTGGCTTATTTCGATTAGCATAATATTCTCCATGCTGTCTCAAAGGGGGACATTTGTACTACTTTAACAATAAAGATAATTTTTTTTAAAGAGAGGGGAAAGATGAAGTTTATAAAACAGTATACCACACATAGTTAATAATCATTCTGATTTTACCCCAGAGTGACATCTTAAGTTATTTTAGCATTTTTTCTCTCTCCATTTGGTGGCATGAGACTGGCATTATTTTAGGTTGGATGAGAAAATATTTTCAGTGAAAATCTAGTTTATTTTTTAGTTTTTAAATACAAAATCAGCCTTATGTAAAGAGAACTTTGATTTACTGGGAATTCAACATGGAGACATAAATTAAGGCATTTATTTCTTTGTTCCATTCCTTTATTTTCTTTGGTCTCACTTTTTCACTCTACTGGGCCAGACAGAAATAAATTTTTAAAACATGAAACACATTTCCTTTTAACAAATGACAAAATATACATGATTTTTCAACTTGCTGGTTTTAAATAATTTTCTGCAAGACTTTAAAAAGACAAGGTAAAATGTTAAAACAGAGAAAATTATATATATTAAATGATGCATATAAAAATGATAGACAATAATATCAACAGGGTTAAAAATACTAGTAAGCATAGTAAGCTAGGTTTTACCCCCTTAAGGTACAAATATGAATGTCTATAAAATATAAATTTTCCGTATATGAATGCATTTTGCCATTATTTATTATTTAGTGATATTCTGATTATTATTTCTCAGATTTGAATAAGTATAAAATTAAACACATGACAAGAATTAGAATGCTTAAAATTGATAATTGTAATATTTCATTAATTTTAATTGATTTTGAAAATGTGGTTGTCATGTTGCATTTGTATTTATTAGACACAAAGCAGTCTGTAACATAAAATTTACTTTATGTAAATATTTAAATTGAATTATGATTATGTGTGCATTTTGTGGATAGTTTAATTAGATTTTCAATTATTCATATAATGTTATAGGTATAAGGATAAACTTCTGGAACGGAAGGATCTGAGGCTTAGGGAATAAATATGATTTGCCTAAATTCACAATTTTATTGTGAAAGTAATATGTTCAATAAAAAATATCATATCTTAGCATCTCTTGCAAGTATTGAGCATGTCCCCTCTTATGATCAATGTACATTAAATACAAGTTGAAACCTCTTTAAAAATTAGATTCAACTGGCCTGTGCTTTTTTGACCTTCATACATCCAACTACATTCTGCATGAAATGTAGACATAAAGGTTGAAGCTGCAGGACCCATACTGAACCTCAGAAAAGCTAAGATGATCTAGAAGACCTGTACCCTGACATCTTAAGCCATTGCATTCGACCTAAATGCCTACTTCCTGACTGAAGGTTGTATGTATTAGAGGATAACATACCCCTATTACATGTAAGACTCTGATATTTGGATATTTTGTTACATTGAGACAAATGCAGTTCTTTAATGTGTAGTGCATATTTACATTTGCATGGTGGATCATGCACTGTATAAAAATCTAATAAAAGGAGAAAGAAAAGTATGTATCAATTGATCAAAAAAGTGCAGAGAAAAACACACATGAAAGAACTGGTTCCTCTGTCGGGAAACACACGGCTGTGATACTTGTTACTAAAATGAGAAGAATGAAGGGTACCCATCAAGTAGAAAGAGGAAGAAACTCAAATATACTTCAGTGTGAAATTTACTTGAGTAATAGAACCTGATTATAGGCAGCTCTGGGTTTAGACCACTTTTAACAGTCTGCTAAATTGATATTTTAGAGTTCATTATCCATGTTTCTCCTTACAAATAGAAGAAATGCAATGCCATTTTTTCCTAATGAATTTTTCCTTGATAATCACTGTAAAGATTGGACACCAACACTGTTTTCGTAACTGATCTTTGTGGGTGAGGTGGGAGAAATTCATAACACTGAAATGCTTTTACAACGCAAGCTTGGAACCTACCAACCTGCAAGCAGTGCACCATATTCTGGTCAGGGAAATGAACGACCGTTTTCTAATGCGGCTGCCAGGGCCATCCAGTTTGTTGGCCATGATATTTGGCCCAGCAGCATCACACTTGGCTGCCATGTCTGAGCAAGGGATGAGGAGCTGCTAACACATGGCCCCTCCTGATTCGTAAATGATTTCTGAGCGCTGCCACACAAAAAATACATGCACACGACACAGTCTTTGCAACAGTAGCTTCAAATCTATGGAAATCTAGGACAAACTTTTTTTCCAAAATGCATAGAATAGAAACATCTTTGCAAAGTAATCAGTATAATAGTTTATCATAACATCCAAAAAGAGGACTCTGACGAGTACAACTGAAAAGAAACTCTGAATATGGACATATATTGTAGTAAACACATTTTTATCCCTAAATAGTTGCCCTTCCATCTGATAGTAAATATAATTGGATATTTAAGCTACAAAATTATGCCTAGATGTCTAAAAGTCTACGTTATTATTTACACAAATTCAACTAATTGTATGATGTAAATAAATACTTAGCAGGAGATATCAGCAGACATCTGTTTGCTTAATTTGAGAGAGGTTTCTCTTGAGTAGTCTAGCTTTTTAAATTAATGCTGGAACTTGGCTGAGTCACAAATAAGCAAAATAAACATTGATTGTACTGGGAAGGCACAGAGATATTAAAAGTCACAGTAATGTTTTCCAAATGGACTTTTAACAAATTGTCTGCTTAACTTATTTTCCACCTACTCAACTTACAGACACATATAGTATCCTTGAATTTCTGTTTTCAGAGTTTTGTCTAAACTGTCGTCATACCGCAGGCCTCAAATAATTTAATTCTACTGTGCTCAATTTTTCATTCCAAGGAATATGACACTTCTCTGTACTATATTTTACCTAAATTATACATCTCATATAAAAGAGTGAAATATCTAGGCAAAATGTGAATATGATATTCACTTGACAATTGGATGTAATAAAATAATCTAATATGCATAATTATTTTGTTAAGCAATGAATCATAAAACTGTCACCATGAAAAATAACAATTTTGGATAGGAGAGCTTTAATGCATTTTAATATTATTTTTTATTATTTCAATCCATTTAAGTTTTTATGGTATTCTCTTTCTTGAGAAATTCAGGGTGAACCTTTGCCACTTGGTACGTCCCCCCCCAATGATATTCTCGTCTTTTTTTATACTCAATGAAATAAAAATTTCTATGTTCTCATATGTTTTACATGGCAAAGTGCCTTACATTTTTTATCCAACTTTTATAATGCTTCGATGATATAAATTGATAGTTTTTAAATATCATAAGAAATGTAGTAACAATATAAGAAAATCCATGACCTTCACAGTGTCACGTCACATATTATTAATGGATTTATGTTTAATAGGAACTCTAGATTCTGTTCAATTTCACTGTTTAGTTATTTAAAGAGTAAAAATAACCCAGAATATTAGGGATATATTTATTGTTATAACAAATTTTGCTTATCAATGGAAGTGAATAAAACAGATTAAAATACTGATATCCAGAAAAAAGATATCAATAATATTAAAGTTAAAAAATAAAGGTATTTATTTAATTCTGGCTCCAGAATGCATTTTGCATGTTTTTAATAACACATTTTACTTAATATTTTTGCTGGTTTTTAATAATAAATATAGGTTATTGAAAATATATAATGATTAAATTTAAAAAAAAAGGACATCTGATCTACATTTACCTTTTGGCCTTGTTGAACTTCAACATAAAATATTCATGGAATCAACATACATTTATTGTCTAGTGACTATGTTTAAAGAGCTATATGCTAAGCAATTAAATGAAAGATAAAATGAATTGATAAATTTATACTTTGTGAGTTCAAAGTAATTGAGTTAATGTTTACCCACAAATCTCTAGTCAAATAAGAAATAGAAATTAGTCAAGGGAAATCTCATAAATAAATATATAAATGTGGTAATAGACTCTGAGAGGCACTCAGAGCCCTTGCCAGACTCCAGGAAGACTCCAGTGAGTACATCACTGCTCTCTCCAGGAAGCCTGGAGCCGAACTGCTTTATGCCCCTATTTCTGAGTGCAGGGCGGTTATTTCCTCTACTTTTACTTCCTATTTTGCTTCTTCACTGGAAGAAAAGGTAAAAAAAGAAAGGAAGAGTGAGGAAAATAATTTAATATACAGCTACTCAATAAACATATTGTATTGCCATTTCTTCCACAAACCTTAGTGAATCAGAGTAAATTAGCAGGGGGGAAAGCACAACTAAATGTATATTTGATTTTTGTCATTGTTCCAGTCTTCAGATGGCAGAGTTTTTATTTACATACTGGGATGTAACTTATTTTTATCATTACCCATATTTATTGAAAATAAAGTATGAAATAAGAGTAAACAAGAAGAAACCACTTCTAATGCCATATCTGTCCTCAGTTAATGGAACGGCTTTTGATGTTTCAGGATTGAAAGAGGTAAATACTAGCATAATTCTGAGCATGAAAGCCACATCATTTTGAGAAACTAAAGAGTTAAATCAAATTACTCTTCTAAATAACATACTCTAATTTGGGTGATACTTTTTCCTTTTCCTTTTGTTTTTTTAAGCATTATTTAAATCATCTTGGGTCACCAAAAATTTGACCCCATTTACCATTTATTTACCTTTTACGACACACCCCAACCCCCTTCCCTCTGATAACCACGATACTGTTTTCTGTGTCTCTCAGTTTTTGTTTGTTTATTTTTTTTGTTTTTGGTTTTATATCCCACATATAAGTGAAATTGTATGATTCTTATTTTTTTCTGTCTGACATTATGCTCTTCATATTTTAGGACATTTATTTTATATTATCATCATCTTTATTTGGTATATATTTTTACTGCCTCAGTATGGTATTATTGATTTATTATCTATATATCTTTTAAAAAAATTTTTTTCTTTATTGATTTTAGAGAAAGAGGAAGGGAGAGGGAGAGAGAGAGAAACATCGATGAGAGAGAACATCGATGAGAGAGAACATCAATGAGAGAGAACATCGACTGGCCGCCTCCAGCATGCCCCCCACTGGAGATCAGGCCCACAACCTGGGCATGTGCCCTGATCTGGAATCCAACCAAGGACCTCTTGGTGCATAGGTCAACCCTCAACCACTGAGTCACACTGGCTGGGCTGAAATACAGAATTATTAAAATTAAATTGTTTGGGGTGACATTGGTTAATAACGTTATTGCATTGTGTGCCTGACACCCAAAGTCATTTCTTCTGTTGTCATATATTTGACCTCCTTTCCCCTCCACAGCTCCCCACTGGTAACCACCACACTGTTGTCTGTGTCTGTGACTATGGAAAACAGTATGGAGTCTCCTCAAAAATTAAGAATAGAGTTAGCATATGACCCAGCAAACCCTCTTCTGGGTATCTACCTGAAAAATGTGAAACATGTATTTGTAAAGATATATGCACCACTGTCTATGGCAGCATTATTCACAGTGTTCAAGACATGGTAACAGCCAGAGTGTCCATTGATAGAGGCTTGGATAAAGAAGATGTGGTACTCATATACAATAGCATACTACTCAGACATAAGGAAAGATGAAATACTGCCACTTGCGACAACGTGGATGAATCTTGAGAATATCATACTAAGTGAAAAAAGGCAGAAGTCATGAACCATATGATTTCACTTATATGTGGGGTATAAAACTGAAAGCAACAAACAAACAAGAAAAATAAAAGCTCTATCATTTTTCAATGTAACATCCCTTTATGATATATTTTAGTTGATTTTAGAAAAATTATATATAATTTATATTATTGCCCATTTTGTTCCTGTGTTAGAAGGAACATCTAATTTTTTTTTTCTGAAGAGAGTTTTGCCCTGTCTAATGGACCTCTTATTGGAAGTCCTTATAAAGCATAGTTTTCAAAAAAGGAAATCCATCCCATACTAGCTCAGCAGTGAACTGGCCGACAGTACCTCTATCTCTCAGTAACCATAAATTTGAACTCACTTTTGCTCAAAAACTTTTGCAGAGTTTGCCTGAGGGAACATGCTCAGTTCTTCCATTTCTTGACCTGCTCTAAGAATCTCATGAAAGCTAGTGATGCCAGCATGCAGAGTACCCCCTCCCCCACCATACACACACAGCAACTGTCAGGAGGTTCACAGATTTTCAGGTAACCAACGGCTACTCTAGATACTCTAAGATCCTCATGGACTAGAGCAGACCATATATCTGGCACTGAACTGCATCTGCCTGTGCTCTGTGAAATTCCTTTTCTAATGTTATGTTCTGGTAAGAAGCCGTCAACCTTTATTGAGGCGCATTACAAGAAACAGCCCCGTAAAATCCATCACAATGTTTATAGTAAGAATATTTTTAGAGGGTTTATTACATTAAATAATACTTTTCCTGGTATTGAAATAAGGAATAGATTTAGGCAACTGGTTTAACTCATGAACACTGCAATTGCTCTCTTTTTTGTCTTCTAGAAGGCTCTGTGACTCTATCTTAAATCAAGGCTAGGAACTTCAGGAGGCACTAATTTAGTTCCTGGCCCTATCTTATTTTCCTACCATTATTTTCACAGTGCTTCATTTGTAAACTATAATTATTTCTATCATGCTATATTTTGTTTTGGAAGCTGCTCAAACTTGATTTTAGACAAGGAGGGTATGAATACATAAAATATTTTGGATTTTTTTTTCTTGTTTTTTTTTGGCGGGAGAGGACAGGGATCTGGAAAATTTTTGTGGTTCTATTATTTTTCTTCATTAACAACAGTTGGAAGTGCGATGTGGAAGGTAAAGACAAATGATTATACCCTACTTATAAAATTCAAGGAAAATAATTTTTAAGAAGTGAGAAAAATGCATACAATACTATACAAACAGCACAGAGGACTAGTATAAAAATGTTAACTAACCAAATGTTTTGTTTCTTTCGATATCAAAACCATAGGACATGATCTTAGATTGCAGGCAGAGGAAGGTCAGTTGAACATAGGGATGGGTTATTCCCTTAAATATATTGGGTGCCTACACAAAACGGAGCTCTAGACTTTGTGAACACAGAGATGAATAAGACACCATCCCTGTCCTCGGAGAGTTGTGTGACCAGTTGGTAAACTGCCATGGTATAAGGAGCACACAGGCAGCCTGTCTGGGTTTGAATCTGGGCTGTCATATATTAGCTGAATGGTATACGCTTCTTTCTCATAGAGTTGTGAAGATAAAATGACACGTGATATGCTTAGAAGAAGAGGTATTTGTTATTTATCAAATTCTAGATTATTGGAACTAAGCAGCAACACAACATCACTAGAAGCTGGAGGAAAGTGACCTTAAGACAAAAAAAATTATAATAATGAAGTGCTACATGTATCAGTGACTATGGAATTTCAGAAGTGGCAGAAAGAAGCAAAGCGGCCAGTTTTGTACAGGACTGAACAGTTTACAAAGCACTTCCACATGCAGACTGTTCTGTTGGAGTCTCACACAGTCCCATCCTCAGGCTGAAGAAACTGAGTCTCAGGAACTTTAGTACCTGTAGTACTTTATATTGCTTTACCCTTCGATCTCTTGACTGGAAATGTCACAAGCTCTCTACTCTGGGGGCATCTAGCATGCGTGTCTTACTTTAAAATATTTGTTTATTATGTGGATCAGATAAACCTCAGATCAAAACACAACCCATAAAATATAATCCCATACCATACAAGTCTATTGAAACAGCAATGTTAGAAAATGGGTGTTAGTATATCCCCCTCTATACCTGTATGACTGCACAAAAAGAAAACAAACAAAAGCAAAAAGCTCATCATTTGGCTCCTATAAAAGTGCTTTGTAAAGCTTGGGGAAGTTTTTATTTTAATACTACAATGATAGTACTTACCTATGTTTATTTTCTTCTGAGTTTTCAGAA
Source organism: Tadarida brasiliensis (assembly GCA_030848825.1). Classification (NCBI taxonomy): domain Eukaryota; kingdom Metazoa; phylum Chordata; class Mammalia; order Chiroptera; family Molossidae; genus Tadarida; species Tadarida brasiliensis. The sequence continues at coordinate 66,505,850 of CM061257.1, forward strand.
AACATCGTCTATAACAATACTATGTCAAGATTCCTAGTAGTAGTAATTTCTCAGTGTTGATGTTATAGTGTTTTCGTTTTCTTGGGCAGTTGTATCCTGACTGTATTTTAAACTAAATTTTCCAAAGCCTTTCAAAATTTTGATTATTTTGTTTTGCCAAATATTCTGAAAGCTGAAGGAAGTAGAGGTCTTGAGTGTAAAAATGATGAGGTTGACCTGTTCCAAGTATTACATTTTTACAGGAATAGCTAATGTTTAGTAAATTGCTATTATGGTGCTTTTAATAATTGGTAATAAGAATTTCTTTCTTTATTTTTTTTATCCTCATCTGAGGACATTTTTGTATTTATCTTCAGATAGAGCGGGAGGGAGAGAGGGAGGAAGAGAGAGAGAAACATCGACGTGAGAGAGACACATCGAGTGGCTGCCACCCACACGACCCCATCCGGGGCTGGGGACAAACTGCAACCAAGGTACATGCCCTTAGTGGGAACTGAACCCGTTACTGTCCAGTCCGCGGGCAATGCTTTAACCCTAAGCCAAACTGGCCAGGGTGGTGATAAATATTTTTAAGTGCCTAAGAACCCTGGACTTAGAACAGAATGGTGGCAGAAACTTAATCTTGTCACTTACTGGTGTATTCTAGAACATTACCTGACATTGATTAGGTAATCTGTAAATATTCAATAAATATCGCTTGAATGAATGATTCATCTCTTTGTATGCTTAATGTGTTTGCGAGTCAAGCATTATGCTCATACTGGGAACATGCAGACCCAACGAGATATTAACTGGGTTGTGTGCCTGCCTATCAGAACAGTCTTATATACCTGGAATTGTTAACACTGTGCTGGTTAGATCTAGCATGCCTATCTATAAATGCTCCAGAAAGGGAGATCTGTCACTCTTTTGTGACCAAAAAAACACTAGGAGTAACCAGAGTAATAGAGTAAAAGAATCATAGATGGAATATCTAGGAATATAATGTTAGAATTCTGCTTTTCTAGAAGGTATCTGCAAGTACCCCAAATTATGCACATGATGATTGTAGATATATGCGGAATACTTTAGATCTAAAGTAACTTAAATATCAAATTATTTTTTAAACATAGACATTGTGATACTTAGTACATAAACTGTAGCTCCTAAAACTTGTCATAGCCTTAGCTTCCTAGTCAGGTCATCACAATCTTTTCATCAACAAAAATGATTTATGATTATACCTGTTTCCTATTCCTCATTTGATATAGGTAGAATCCAAGTATTCCAAGAGGTATTGTGCCCTGGATTTAAAATCAGGTTTAGAGCACATAGATGTACTTATTTTGATGTCGCTGTATTCATTCTTAATTAGGACAGGAGATGCTGAAAATTTATTTAGTGATAAAGCTAATAATTCTCCTCCTGTAGCATCTGGTCTCCCGTGGCCTGGAGTCATTGTTTAACCTGAATTTGAGAATAGTTGAGAAAGTTATTTGATATGACCTCATTTGAATTATAGTCATTGATATAGCAAGTCTCTTTAAATTCACCTGGAAATTGTCTGAAAATTCTGGTGTCCTTGTCCCAATATTTCTCAAATCCAAATATTTCTGAAAATCCAAATGAAATAAATACAATTTGGTTAGTTCTTTTTTTTTTTTTAATTTCAATTTATACTTTGTTTCTCCCCAAAGGAATATATATATATATATATATATATATATATATATATATATATAAAAGTTTATAATTTATAGATATATAAATTTAAAAAATGAAGTAAAATATAAATTAAGCATTTATTTGTTTCTTAAAATTTTTATTAATAATATAACAATATTTGAATTTAAATGAGTGGTTTTATTTTTATTTTAATTATTAAAAGTATTCTATATATTTAGAAATATCAGGTTCTTGATAACTGAATAATCTAGCCATTACATGCAGTTATATTCTAGATATAAAATACCTGGAAATATAAAAATTCATTTTAAAGTGATAAATGCAAAAATTTTGTGTTCCATGTGTATTTCTAAGAACAAGAAGGCATTATTTAGAAAACTTTTTTTTTTTAACTGTTTAATATCGGTTATGTGTTGAAATTAACTATAAGGACTGAATTCATTTAAATATAGGTGATGGATGTTTTTGTAGGTTTTAAATACCTTTAAAAGAAGTTTCTTTTTCCCAGTTCAGTACTAAATGACCAAATAATTCACTTAATAATTACTTTAAATCTCTATTCCCCTCAGCCTCTCACAGTTCTCTTCAATGTCAAGTATTAACTACCAACTGAAAACTAAGGGTATGCTGCATACTTCATCTCAGTTTTTGCTGCTGTTATCTTTTTTCTGTTATTACTCACCCACTCACTGAAACTGCCTTCCTCTGCTCCCTTCTCTTTACCTTAGGAGATTGTCTGGGAGGGCTCCTCAGAGAAGCAGAAGAATCAGGTGCAGGTATGGTCCTCTTCTGTCCTGCGTAGGTCACTGGGCAGCTCATGCAGATATCCACTGGGTGCTCCAGTACCTGTCTAGTTGTGTGGACATCTCCTAGGCGCCCACTATTGGAATCGGTGGCCCTTGACATACCTGTAAGGTGCCTATACTTCATGGTTTCTTTACCCTAAGCCAAGTCTCTGCATGCCCATTGGTTCGCATAAAGCATCTGTTTCCTTCACCAAGTCTCCTAGATAGCTAGGGTGAACAAGAGTCAATCTCAGGGAAACTTCTCCATTCATCTGCAGTACTAGATACATGTTATTGAGTTTTACCTTCAAATTTCAGGTTTCTTTTGAGAGATTTAGTGCCACCTATCGCTATTCTGATCCCTTCCAAATCTCTGCAAACTTCTTCAAACAGTGAAGTGGCCTTTTCTCTTCCCATGTGGCAAGAATGTATCTCCTTCTGTCTCATATCCTCTATTCTTTCTGTACTGTCTTCCAGCAAAATTGTTAATGCAGACATCCAAGCCTTGCTCTTCATGTGTAAAGGGAGTTTTTGAAACTTAAGAATTTTTCCCTCCAACCCTACAAAGCCTGACTTTTAAGAATATACCTTTTAAGGACTTGAAAAAATAATCTAAATAGAAACTCAGAGCTGAGCAATGACTTCTCTATTTGAGACTGTATTCATATATATTTCCTACAGAAATGAATGTTACTGGGTTAAAGGGTAGGGAGCTAGAGGCCAATATGATTTACAGGGAGTAAAAAGTGAATTTTTCATGGTTTCAAAATATTATCCTCTCTCCATGTGCATTGCATTACTTATTATTTAATCCTTAAAATAATTATATAAAACTTAGTTTGAATCCTAACTTTATGCATATGTAGACCTCAGTTTTCTCATCTGAAAAATGTCAACAATAATGCCTACCTGATTATTATCAGAACTTAGAATGATATCTGAAGCATAATAGATGCTTTATGACATATGCTATTAACCTTACTATTAGGATAGTATTTAATATCTCGTACTTGTTGTTTAATGATCAAATGTAAAAACATAGGTAAATCCTAAGCACCATATTTAGCTTCTGAACAGCCCTCTGCAGAAGTTAATTACCGTTCTCCAGCTTTTTACTTTTTCCAAAGCCAACTCCCTTACCTCTGCTCTGAGTAACATGATTTCCTGCCTCCTCAATAGGCCCGTTGTCATTGAATATCTATTTCTGTTGTGTATTCACTTTCTCTGCACGGACCCTTTCTTCTCATGTACAAACCCCCTCTGCTCTAAAGAGATTATTAATTCTGCTTTAAGCTTGCTTCTTTCTAGTGCCCAACTTCTTGGATACATGTTGAAAATATGTATTCTTATGACTGCCCAGCCTTTGAACCCACACGCTTATTGTGTAGAATGTCCTTACTTTATGTAGAATGTCCTTACTTTATGAGTCTAGGTAAGAAATGGACCATCTGACATTGCAGAAGCAGGGTCTCACTTCCCCAGCTTTCTTTACTACTAGGATGGGGACACATGACCCAGGATTCATTAAGCTGATATTCTTATTCCAAAGACACAGTCATAGCTGGTTACTTTCAGGGCAGTTTTCACAGTTTCAGGGAGGCTGAGGGCCTAGAGCAGTAGTGACAGTGCACTTAATTGTGCTGTCCTTTGTCCAGAGCTAGCTGCCTTGAAAGCGTGAATTGTACGATCTGGTACTGAGACGTGATGGCATTGTGTTGTTGTTGGATCCTGAATGTGGTGTGCATGGCCCAGAACTTGGTTCCTCAGCCCTTCTTTCAGTTCTGATAACTACTCAATATCCTTTTAAGAAATTCCTTTTCTGCTTCACTCAGCCAGAGCTGGATTCTATTGCTTGCAACCTAGAACCCTAGGCTACCTGCAGCTTCATCACCTTTCCTTCTCTTCTGCCTTTAACTCACTGCCAGCCAGGTTTCATCTGCACCAAAGCTGATCTCTTCTAGGGCAAAGTGACCTGACGCCAAATAAAAAGCCTCACTGCTAATCCTGCTGAGACTCACTGGAACACAGGACAACTGTGTTCTTCCTTCTCTGTGAACCACTATGGTCCCCTCCTGATTCTTCTCCTAGCCTTGACTCCTGCCTTCTAGCGTTCCACCTTGTCTTCTCTCCATGGTTTTCCATTTCAATTGTGCTTGTGTTCCCTGATGTGGCTATTTTCTCACCATCTTCCTACACATTCTAGGAGAATGTTTCAACCTCCATGACTTCATTTTCTCTATGAGATTTCCAACTTCAAATGACAAGCCATGGTTTATTTATTTTTTAAATTGTGTTGGATGTCATGCCCGATATTATGCCTGGATTTCAAAATGTTTGCTGGAAAACTGTCTACCCTCTGTGCACCCCGGACTCAGTCTGTCCCATATTGGACCTCACCAAACCTGGTTCACCTAGGGAAGTCTCTGTTTAAGTTAATGGCTTGTTCTTCATCACTGAAAGTTGTCCAACCACCCCCTTCCCTTTCCTGTTTGCCCGCACTTCACATTACCAACAAAACTTGTTTCCATCCCTGAAATCTTTCACATCCCTTTTTTTAATGCCCATCCCCATGGCAGAACCTTGGTTTGGTTCTTTTTATATTTTAATTGCCTCCTGTTCGCTCTGATTCTGTCTCTTTTGACTCCATTCTCACATTTTGGCAGTGTTATCTTCCTAAAATATAGCTGTGATGATGTTTCTTTCCTCATCAAACAGATCTAGTTTTTACAAAATAATGTCTAAATTACTTATTCTTAAATGTTTGAACTTCATCATTTTACTGGTGTCTACTATGGACAGTGTCCCTGGTATATTGGTAAAATGTATAGTCCTAAAAACGGAATTTCTAGCTCACATCTTTTGATGAAGCTTTTTTTTTTTTTTTTTACCGAAATGTCATTTCCCTCATATGAACCTTTCAGAGCCTTTTACATCTCTAATTAAATGAGTTAATTAGAATGATAACCTTAGCTGACTTCCAACTGTTTCTAGGCGACTTCCCACACTATACATGGAGAATTTATATTTCTATTCCTTACATTCTCATGGAATATATTTGCATCTATATGTACATATTTTCTTAAGTCTGTTGCATTTTGTTCTATAATAACTACCCACTTCCTTTTACCTCAGTGTCATTTTGTTATTTGAGTGTAAGTACATTTCTGTCCAGAGAAGCATATCTTTTCCCTGTGTGCCCTGTCTTTGAAAAAGTAAAAATTAGTACATGGCAAACATCTGCAGTGATCCAATTCCATATAACTGGCTTTTCCTTAAAATAATGCAAGTATGATCCATGTTGCATTATCCATAGGAAATTAAAATCAACTTTGTTTCTATTCTTAATATTTGGAATATCATGAGGACTGACAAAGACGAGCCATCCAAACAGAGTTCCTGTCTCTTGGAAAGGACCCCAGACTAGTTCTTGCTCTGCACTCAGATTTAACCTCAGGTAAATTGTTTCATCTCCCAAAGCCTAAATTTATTTACAGTAATAATAGGGGCAAATGTAACAGAATTACTGTAAAGCCCAAAACGATACTGTGAGCCAAAGCACTCTGAAGGCTGTAAAATATTATATGAACATGAAATACTGTGCTGTGATCATGGTTGCCATTGCTACCGATCAAAGGCTATTGATGTGCTCTGTCAAGTCCATATTTTGAACTCAGTGCCACTCCTGAGATATCCTGACCCCTATAAGGGAAACAATGTCCCACAGCTTTTATATTTTCACTTCTGATTTAGAATGATCTTCCTGCTTGCTTCATTATGTTTTGTTTTTTCCATAGGCTCCTGGCCTGATGGCCCTTATGGTTGCTATGTTTTTGGTAATAGGGTTTTCAACTGTTTTTGTTTGAGGCAATTCTTGACTGACTCAGCAAGAACCTAAAATATATTATTCTTATTCTGATTTTTTTTTTTAATCCTCACCCGAGGACATTCCTCCATTTTTTGTTCAGATAGAGTGGGAGGGAGAGAGAGGAAGAGAGAGAGAGAAACATCGATGTGAAAGAGACACATCGAGTGGCTGCCTCCCGCACAACCCAACCAGGGCCGGGGACAAACTGCAACCGAGGCACGTGCCCTTAGCTGGAATCGAACCCGGGACTCTCTGGACTGTGGACTGACGCTCTAACTGCTGAGCCAAACTGGCCAGGGCTCTTATTCTGATTTTGAATGAATGTTGATTCTAAATCATTTTAGCCAATTTATATTAAAATGAACAATGTAAAATATCCTAATAAGTTATAGTAGATGATAGTTCCTTATAGGAATGAAGGATAAGTCAAGCCAAAATATAATTCTAGTCCAAAGAAAAATGTAGTAAATGCCTATAAGAAGTAAAAATAAAATGCTATAAGAATTCAGAATAGAAGGAGATCAAATCAGAGGCAATAATAACAGTCAAAACAGTCTTTGCATAAAAGAGGTGGCATCTGGGATGGGTCTCAAAAATTGTGGAACATTTTACTGATTTTCATAATCATTCTTAGCACAGCAAATCGTATCACATATGTGTAAAAAATGAATATTCTTCACCATCCCAAGTTTACTTTATTGTAACAAATGTATGTAGTGGAAAACACACACGCAATCACACGCACACAGATAGTAGATGTCTGCAAGTTGTCTAGTTTCACTAGAATTATTATGATGTGTCTTAACCTGAGGTTTCATAGTGTTTGTCAGTATAAGGTCAAATGTGCAACTCACACCCTCTGTAGGTCATGGCTTCCTCATATTCATGAAATCCATTGGAGTTTTCACCACGGGGAGATCTCTTAAGTGTTTTCATTACCTTAAAAAATAGCTTGCATGCCCTGTCTACAAAAAATAATTGGGTTATCTGAGAACTTACACTGGAATGTCATTAAAGAAAGTGATAGTGAATCTGCTATGTTTATTTCTTCATTTTCCTAATCATGAAACTTGAACTATTTTATTTATTTATTTATTTTTTATCCTCACCCGAGGACATTTTTTGCATTTATCTTCAGACAGAGTGGAAGGGAGAGAGGGAGGAAGACAGAGAGAGAAATATCGATGTGAGAGAGACACATCAAGTGGCTGCCACCCACACGACCCCAACCGGGGCCGGGAACAAACTGCAACCGAGGTACGTGCCCTTAGTGGGAACCGAACCCGGGACTCTCTTGTCCACAGGCTGATGCTCTAACCGCTGAGCCAAACCGGCCAGGGCAAAACTTGAACTATTTTAAAATAAATTGTAAGGTATTGAAATTAGTCATTTTGAGCCTCAGTAAATGGTCAGTAGTTGTAATGATTTTCAATAATAGATATAGGTTAGCTATGCTAAGGAAGCTATTAACACTTGACCCTGATGCAAATATTCCTGCAGTTAAGAACATTTGCCATGCCAATTAGTGAAGATAGAGATCAAAAAATGTTTTTCTTTAAATATGTGTGGGGAGGTGTATCACTGGATGCCCTCTTGTCAAAGCCAGTATGGCCAATATTATTATTATTATTATTTTATTTGAAAGCTCCTCTTGATTGCAGCTCAAAATGTATCTTGCATAGGTGTCAAATATATAAAACATTGGTATTTTAGAAGGCACAGTGCTATTTTAGAGACTTACTAGGATTAGGAGGGTAACCAACCTTTACTAACTTCGTGGGAAATTTTTGGAGATAGTGTTACAAGTGACATTATAGAATCTTCTTCATGGTCTACTTGAGAATATTAATATAATCCACTAGAAATAGATGGGAGAAATTGATTTCATGAGAAGCTATATTCAGAAATCAAAAGATGCCTAAGATTCTTGTATGTGCCATGACTTACCCATTTGCTCTGCTGCTGAAGATTTTTGTAATGCATCCATTTATTTATTCTCATTGGCATAAAAAGCAATAATACTATTAATCTTCATGCTTGATATGAGACTGGGGATGGAACCAAACCTCAGTCAAGGATGTGCCCTGACTGGGAATCAAGGCAGCAACCTTTTGGTGTACAGGATGATGCTCCAACCAACTGAGTGACCTGGCCAGGGCCTAAATCTTTCTTACTGTCTGCAGAATAAACTCTTCAGATACAGGCTTGGAAGATAGTTCTCTGGTAAGTCTTCTTTAGACACTGTATGGAACAAGGGTTGTAGTTCAGAAAAGAAATCTACTCTAACAATTTTACACAGAAATGAATTTATTTGAGTAGTGCTAATTCTTGCAACTGAGATTGGCTGAAACAGCTGATACCAGGCTGGTCTTTTAATAGCTTCCGAAACCACACCAGAGAACTGCACTGCTGCGTCCTCTGTGGAGATCAAGAATCTTCATTATTAGGAAGCTGCCACCAGAGCCCCTGGCACCAGAACACGCAACACCATGATCCATGTTATCAAAACTTCTGCCATGGGCTCTTGCTTTCTCCCCAGATAGTTCACGTCTCAATCCAAGCCTTATGCGAATACATTTGATTGGCAGGACCCATCCCAGCTTCTAAGAGGGAGACTTGGAAATAGAACTTTAAGGTGTGTCAGTCTGTTTATAGGAAGGTGGTCTGAAGGGAATAGAGCCATTTCAGAAAGTCTCCTATGCTTGCCCTCTACTCTAGGCTCAACTCTCAGATAATCGCATGCCTTTCTTGGCTAAGTCATTAAATCAAACAGGATACTGTTCTTAAATATGATTTTGTAACACATGGGTGTCGAAATCTTTCCGTGGACATAGTAGCCAAATACGTTATATCTGAACAAAAAACGTAGGTATTTTCATGCTGAGAACAAGCTCACATTGTTACATGATTTAGACACAGATTCCTCAGCGATGGAGACATTTTTGGTCACCAAGGTTGAGAGAGGGGTGCTATAATGGGTAGAGAATCCAGGGATGCTGATTTTGAGCTCAACAGTTTGTCGTGGGCACTTTAGAATGTTAAGCAGCATCTCTGTATTCTCTACCCATTAGATGGTATGCATAGCACCCCTCTCTCAATTGTGGTGACCAACATGTCTCAAAAACATTGCCAGATGTGCCTCAGGGAGAGCAGTTGCCCCAGTTTGAGGACCACTGTACTGAAAGTAATTTCTCATGCAGTGTGCGAAGCAAGGATTTTTAAGCCTCAATCAATCTAAGATTATACCAAAAGGTCTATTGATTTCACCTATATTCTGATCTTTTATAGAATTATAATTGAAGACAGTGCCTACTTTAGTCAGTATCCTAAGACCGGGGACTAAACTGTTATTCTTAATCAACATTCTTTTTAGGAAAATGATTATCTTTATAGAAAATAAAAATGATTATGGAGTACAACTAGCATCATCTCTTAGTTTTCTTTGGCTCTCATTTTATTGTTTGTTTTTTATAAAAATTAAACACTCAGGCCCGGTCTGTGTGGCTCAGTGGATTGAGCATCAGCCCATGGACTGAGAGGTCCAGGTTTGATTCCCGGTCAGGACACATGCCCGGGTTGCAGGCTCGATCCCCAGTAGAGGGCGTGCAGGAGGCAGCCGATTGATGTTTTTCTCAGCGATGTTTCTCTCTTTCTCACTTCTTCTTTCTCTAAGAAACCAATAAAAATATATTTAAAAAGTAAATAAATAAAAAATTAATAAACATTCAGGCTCCTTACTTAGGGGAGAGGGAAAAACAAAGGAAATATATTTTAAGCATAGTTTCAATTTCTTTTAATACCTGGATCCATGGTCAGTGATTATATTTTTTGAAGTTCAACATCAAGTTCACAGTCCATTGCCCTTTGTAGAAATTATGTCTTTAAAATCTTTAACAAAAAGAGAAAGCATTCTATCCTGCCTCTGTAGACCACAGAGAAATGCCCTCACGCGGTGACAAAGGCACTACTAGTTGTCTCCTGTCATCCACACTGTCCTTGTCTCTCCGTGCTGGAGCCTACAGTTTGTGCTACAGACTTACAGCCACACAGAGTATATTTCCTGGCTTCCATTGCAGCCATGTGTGAATATGTGACAAGTATATTGATTAATTTTGATTGAGCAAAAAAGAAAAAAAATAGGAGAAAGAACTCATGGACACAGACAACAGTGTGATGATTGCGAGGGGGAGGGAGATGGTGGAGCTGGGAGAGGGTATAGGTGGGATAGATGGTGTTGGAAAGAAAATAAAATAACAAAAATATTTTTAAGATTTTGAAATAAATGAGTCTCACCTTTTGATCCTAGCAATAACTAACAAAGATATATATACCTGAAGCAGTATACATTTGCATGCTTATCTTTCTATTTGCTACACTTTGCTATAACTACAGACTACTAACTTTTATCTAGATAGAAGATAATTTTATCAAGTTTTTTTGATGTGTTTCTGAGACAAAACCTGCATTTGAAAAAAATTAAAATGTTATTGTAACTGATGTTTATTAATTCAACAAATACACACTGATTGCCTAGTACTGTATATGCATGTGTATATCTGCAGATATATGTATTTATACATATATGTGTGCATATATATGTATGCTATGTTAAAACATGTGTGCATATTTTCTATGTTAGAAAACAGGGTAAGTAGAAAACCAAGTACTTGTGTAGGAAAATAAAGAACTTGGTTACAAAGTGATGTTTGAAAAGAGACCTCATAAAAATATAAGCACTCTGAATCATATAGATTTGATCAGATTTGAAGGATTGGTACTCAGTTATTTCTATAAAGTCTATAACTTTATGACCACAGTGATTACTGTCTGTTGAATCTAAAGTGCATTAGATATGCGAGTTTAATAGTGATTAGTGGTAAAAGATTACTGTCTAATTATAAAAAAAATTATGAGTAATAGAATTTGATAACTGTAAACTAGGTAGAAAGTCTTATGAACATTTTATAATAATTCAATATATGGTTTGTGCCTCTAGATGTCAAATTATTGATTGAAATATAATTCTTATAACTATGAATTGATAACTAAATATTTGAATAGGAAATAATATGGTTGTAAAGGCAAGTTTATTATTACCACAATTTATAACATGACACAATTAAGTCATTAGTTCTTTATAAAATGGTCTCTAATCTCAAGGGGGTGACTTAAAAACATAAGTATAGTAAAAGATTGTATAGGGTAGAGTATAGATGCAAACAGTGGAGAATGTAATTCTATCTGGGGGAGGTGATCAGAGACCTTCAAACTGACTTCTGAGATCAGTAACCAGCTTGCTTAAATGCTGAATAAGATTGATTTAAACCATAGAAGACTATAAAGCCTTTAACTTCAGCTTGCTTTGCTATAAAAGTCCTGAGGGTCTCATTTAGATGTACTATTTTAAGAAATCCTTCCCGCCCCCATCACACACACACACACACACACACACACACACACACACACACACACACACATATGTATGTATGTATTTATTACAGTCCTTTTAACTGTCCTTGTATTTCAGTTGGTATATGAAAGGTCTACAGTTCCTTAAATCTTCTTGCAAGATATGAATCTTTTACTTTTTGTGGGGATTTTGTAAAAGTAAATTCACTGAAAAAATATATATATACAGCTATTTTAGTCCTGGCCTGTGTGGCTCAGTTGGTTGGGTGTTGTCCTGTGCACCAAAAGGTTGCCAGTTCGATTCCTAGTCAGGGCACAAGCCCGGGTTGCAGACTGGATCCCAGGTAGGGGGCACGAAGGAGGCAGCCGATCAATGTTTCACTCTTGCATTGATGTTTCTCTCTGTCTCTCCTTCTCCCTTCCTCTCTCTAAAAATAAAAAACAAACAAAAAAATCCTTTAAAAAAAGAAATACTGCTATTTTAGTTCTCATAAAATGAAGGCATTATGGTTTCTATGGGATGTACCTTTCTTTCAACTCATGGACAATATGCATTCTCCTAAAACTTCCATCAGTATTAATTGCTGGAAATAGTTTTTTCAATAAAAAAGTTAGTATGGGGTGTGATTTTTTTATATAAATCATAAATAAAAATATTGAAATGGCATTTATTAATTTTTATTTGAAAATAACTTTCTTTTGCAAATAAAGTGAAACATGTTTATGATCTTTAAATAAAAATGAAGGCAGCACTTAAATACTGTTATATAAAGACATAATGTTTCTTTATATTTCTTAATCTAATATTCTTAATTCAGTAAGTTTTCCACACAGATAAATCAAAACAATACTCATTATTGAATATAAAAATAGTTTTAAATCATCTGTGATTTACAAGACCATTGGTTTTGAAATTGAATGTGCAGTGAAATATTTACTAATAATGACATTCGAAGGCACTCTTAAGTTATTGAAATAATCTGAATATACTCGAGATGATTTGGTAATTAAATTTCCCTTCAATATTAAATTAAAATTCAAATTAAAATCCTTAGCTGAAGCTTTGCTCATTAAAAACCACTTAGACTGCTTACTGTCTATAGAATGTACACACAGATTATTTCAGGAGGAAATACATGACCTCAATTATTACTAATATTGCTTTCTGATATATTTTAAATATTGCTAGAAACACTTAAAATATTATCTTTCATTACAGACATTTTATGCCTCTTTAGCCTGGGATTAGTAAAAATTAAGTATATTTTGTATTAGCAATGTTAAAAACAACTAGTGACAAGAATTCTCATCATTTCCATGTAAAATGATGGTGGGAATACAGGGCTGACACATTCTTTTACCAAAATCTTTCTTCCTCCCTGCTTCCCCCTCTTTCTTCCTCCCTCTTTTCTTCTTCTTTCAATCAGTTTCTCCTAGATTCTCTTTATTTCTTTATTTTGTCATTGCAGGCTGTGGACATAAAATAATAAATATTTTTGAAAGATTATTAGACAGTTCACTCATTCAACAAACATTTATTTAACACAGCTCTACAGCAGGCATTGTAAAACGTACTGGGCATGGAGTGAAGCATGAGATGAACATGAGTTCGAGCAAGAAAGACAATCTTTAAATAAAGAATAAAAGAACCCTGGCTGATTTGGCTCAGCAGTTAGAGTGTTAGCCTGTGGTCCAGAGAGACCAGGGTTTGGTTCCCGCTAAGGGCATGTACCCCGGTTGCAGTTTGTCCCCGGCCCTGGTTGGGTCGTGGGGGTGGCAGCCACTCGATGTGTCTTTCACATTGATGTTTCTCTCTCTCCCTCCCACTCTATCTGAACAAAAAATGGAAAAATGTCCTCAGGTGAGGATAAAAAAAAAAAAAGAAAAAAAGAATGAAAGGAATATGACATCTTATGATATGAGCAGTGCAGAGAGCTAAGGGAAAGTGGAGTAAAAATACCCAATATAATATAAGTATCCAAATAAAACACCTTGCAGAAGTTATGCTTAAGCTGAAATCGGAAGGTTTGGAGAGATGAATCAGGAATGTTCTGGGGAAAGAAACAACATGTATGGAAGTATGGAAGACAGAACATTTTCCATTAAAAACAACAAAGAATTCTGCTATGGCTTTGTAACAGAATGTTCCTTGAAGGTTCAATGTTACATTTTTTTGGTGTTTATTAGGAGAAGAAAAGACTCATAAATTTATAAACACATCCACCTGCTAGTTTTAGTAATCATCATTACATATTTAAAAACACCCCTACCACCAATGAATAAATTCGTCTTTGTCTTTGAAAAATGCAGCAGTCTCCTATGCCTGAAAAGAAGAAGAAAAAAAATGTTCCTTAGAGATGGGATTCTTGCAGAGTAAAAGAAATTTCAGTTTGAGGTCAAAACTCACTCCTAGGACCTCAACCAGTATAGAGGTATTTGTTTATTTTCAACAAATATTTCTTGAATGTAGTCACAACAATATAGATAAGGCGTTGTTCTCTTGGAACTGAAAGTCTAATGCAAAAACAATATAAGGGACCAAAAGGACTGGAGAGTAAGAAGAGGGACTTTGGCAGATTGAGAGTCGCCCTGAAGAAGCTAAACTCCTGCCTAAGGAATCGGGCCCTATGCAGACAAACATATGTGGTCGGGGAGCAGAGCACCAGCAATCAGCAGCAACAGTGGATGAGGCAAGAAGTATGGCAGCAATGGCTGTAACAGGCAGCCAGACTCCGTCCTGTTGGGTAGTGGGATCGAAGGACCTTTGCTTTGCTCTGCATGCACTGTGGGAGGTTGTTGAATCATTCTTGATTTGATGTGCCTTCTGTACAGGAGTTTCTGGAATTTTCTATTAGAATGTGGCTTACACCTTTTCTTAGACATTTGAGTACTCACCATTAAGTTCCAAACACCCAGACTTGCAGGTGATGTATTTCCTTCCTTCATCTCTCTCTAGCCAAAAAGTAAAATGAGGGGCATGAATACTTACAGGGTCTGAGTATGTAGACACTTAGAGGGTCAGGCTCAAAGGGCATGTGCATAAAAGAAACAAAATATGTAAATGAAGGGAGACATGAGGCGCATTCGGACTGTAAGTAGATACGTAGTTGGATGGAAGAGGTTGAAACTGTAGTGATTCTACTAATTAGGTGAGAGAATTCTTGAGAATTCAAGCATGATTGAAGGAGGGAATTTTGTATGGAGATCAATAAGCAAAAGTTGATAATATTTTTGGAATTGAATGATATATATTTAAACTAACAATGATATTTAGTGATTAAAAATTAATACAATAAATATGTAGAGGCTAGAAATGAAAAGACTGTATTAATTTATGTATTAATCCCTCAACAAATTTAGAGCAAAGAAAAAGAATTGAGTAAACCATTTTAGATAATATTTACATAATTGGTTTACTCAACAAATAATGATGCATTTATTATATCAGGCAGTTCCCTAGACACCAGCGTCAATAATAAAAAACGAATATGTCCTCTTACCTCATATAAATTCATTAGTCTTTATTATACATTTTTATTATTTAATAATTTAGCTTATATTAAATTCAAATTTTCAAAGTATTTAAAATACTCATTAAAAATAAAATACTCATCATACTAGTAAAACTAAAAAGACTGGCAACACCAATATTGGGGTTGAGATGTGGACCAACCAGAACCAGAACTCTCATGCATTGTGAGTGGGAGTGAAAATGGTGCAGCTTCTTTGGGATAACATTTTAATAGTTTTATATAAAACAAAACATACATATCCTTGATGACTAAGGAAACCTGCTTTTAGATATTTACCACTAAAAGAAAAAGCTTATATTTCCAAATAATTCTTACTAGAATATTTACAGTAGATTTATGTATATTAGTTAAAAAACTGGACACCAACTAAGTGTCCGTCAGTAGGAACATGGAACATGAACTGTGGCATGTTTATATGAAATACTACTCAGCAACACAAAGTAATGAATCCTTGATACATGCAGCAACGTGAATGGATTGAAAAACATTATTCTGAGTGAGGGAAGCTCTACACAAAAGGTTACATGCTGTATTATTTCTTTTATATTAAATTCTAGAACAGGTAGACTTAATATACTGTGACAAAAAAACCAGAATAGTAGTGGCCTCCAGGGGTTGTACCAAGGAAAGGAGCATGGGGGAACTTTCTGCGATGATAATGTTTTATTATCTGGTGTTCTCTGTTAGCAGTATGGGTTACTCTGAGAAACTTAAGTACTCCATTATATGTAAATTTTACCTCAAAGGGGGAAAAAAAACTATAAAACAAATGACTTAAAATGGTCTGAAATCATTCTATAATATTGTGGAGAAAGAAATGCTACTGTACTTTGTTTCAAATCAAATTCGGTTGGAGTTTGTATTTTGAATCAATATAGCGAGAACCTCCGTCTTAGTTCTTTGCGTGAAACTCCTGAAGATTATTTCCGTATTCAAGGAATTGACATGATATTCATCAAATGAGAGAGGGTCCTGGTTCCAACACCCACTGGTTTATAGTATTTGATGCGGTCACTATTGCTGTGAAGTCCGGTCTTCCGTCTTGTTTTGGGCACTGTTGCCTGGTAGACTCACAGAGGCCAGGTCAGCTGAGATCATTGTGATTAGCTATCAAAGATGCCCTGCAGCCAGGCCTTCCTGCTTCTATTTTCAAGGTGGAGAGGAGGCAAGATATATACCATTTGATGAAATTTCTACATCTTCATCCTTTTCCTGATAGTGGCAAAACTGACTTTCTCCCTCCTAAGACTGGCCAGGTTTGCTGTTTCCTCTTCCAGTGTCAGCTCTTTGTCCCTCATCATCAACTACCTAGTAACTTTCACCTTTAGTCTGAAAAGGGGGAAGAAAGGTATTAATAACCTTTTTAAGCAGGGGCTTCCACCCCATCAAATCAAGGCCTAGCCAACTCTGTGATATTGAGGAAGGAAAAACACCTCTCATTCTTTCAAATCCCTCATAGCAAGGAGATCGAAGCCCAATCTAATATGTCCATAAAAAAAATTCTGCCAAAATAATCTAGTTGCAGAGTCCTGAGACATATACTCAAAATGCATGTACCAAGAAATAACTAAGTTTAATGATTTGTGTAATAGAAGTCTTAAACCAATTATATTCTGAGTATATCACCTAACTGTATTTGTTGACTAGAACAGGAAACATTTTATTTATTTATTTTTAAATTTTTGCCTTTTTAATTGAGTTTTAGAGAGAGAGGAAGGGAAAGGGAGAGAGAGATAGAAACATCAATGAGAGAGAACATCGATTGGCTGCCTCCTGCATGCCCCCCACTGGGGATTGGGTCCACAACCGTATGTGCCCTGACCGGAAATCGAACCAGTGACCTCTTGGTGCATGGGTCAATGCTCAACCACTGAGCTACACTGGCTGGGCAGAACAAGAAACATTTTTAAAAGATTAAGGTTGCCAAGTTCCCAGCTCTGGGTCTAAATGAAATGAAATATTTGAAGGAGGAATATAAAAGGGCCAGATTATCACCTAATAAGAATGGACTTCCTAACACTGGCCCTTAGTAATAGACAAACTTACCCCCCTAAAAGCTGGCAAACCTGAGTCAGGGAAAACTTCCTCTTCACGGGAAATCACCAGATTCCCAAAAAGAAGCAGCAGCATAGAGCTGAGCCCAGTATAACTGGTTTACTTTTCCCCAGATTTACCACTCATATCATCAGTCATTTTCTCTTGAGAAGAAAGAGTAAAGGGTGAAAGGAGGCCACAAACTTCACATCAATGGAGGCTCTTCTACAAAGAGAGATGTCAGGATGGGGAAGAAGCATTTCCTCATAACAGTAATGAGGTTTTAGTAAATGTTGATGGATTGTTTGGGCATTAACTTGAGCCCAAAGTGACCATCTGAGAGTAGAATTAAGTTATGCTTAATCTAAGTAAATTATAAGATTTTTAACATATGTTAATCTTTCTACTTCTGACAAATACTTCATTGGTGTGCATCAATGAGAAAATGAAAATTTTCTGAACAAAACATTGGGATAAATGAATGGAATTCTGGAAAGAAAACTAAAGAATACACTCATAGAAATGGTTTGGCAATATGTGTTCTAGCCCAGCTATATCAGCTGAACTCATTAGCTCCATGGGAAGGAAAAGGAGATTAGGCTGTTCAAGGACAGACCATACAGGTGCTTCCAGATCCAGAATATGAGGTGTAGGAACCAAGGTCAGCCAAGCAAGCCTGAGCAGAAGAACAAAAAGACCCATCAGCTATAAATTAATAGAAAATGAGATGGATAAACATAGGCACAATTCAAAGATGTAGAGACAAGCCGAGCCAGGGGCTGAGGTCCTATGTAGTATTTATTTAAACAGTGTATTGAAGAACGACACATTTTGTATGAAACCTCTTCTACCTACTGTGACTATAACACTAAATAAAACAAACAAAATTCCTATTCTTATTGAGCTTACATTCTAGTTCAAGGGATCAAGGGAACAGACAATAAACAAATTCAGTAATATAATTAATAACATAATATAATTAAAAGTACAACAATTCAAATAAATCAGGTAACCAATGGAGAGTGAGTGATTGGATTTGGATGGAGTGATTGTGAGGCTAAAAGGAATCTTGGGGACGTATGTTTCAGGTAGGGAGAGGAACAGTTGCAAAGACCTGAGGCAAGACTATGCTTGATGTGTTCAAGGAACAAGTGCTTTGAGGCAGAGTGAGAGGACAGGTAGAGATAATGCTGGAAGTTAGATGTTGTCTAGTGCATGAAGAATTTTGTAGTTCCAAGTAAGAATGCAGTACATTGTTATTTGAAGCTGTCTCCCTCCCTTTTCTGAACATTTCAGTGCTAAAAAGCCATGACACAGGGCAGAGTAAGGTAGGCATACACACCTGAGGGAGTAGGCCATGGTGAATCAGTACAGGTGTAGGAGCTTAGAATGGTCAAGAGAATATCTCTGTGGAAGTACTGAAATATGTGGGGTCCAGTCATGATAGGGGTGATTTTTAGAAACCCATATGTGGTGAGAAACCCAAAGCGATGAGGGGGGTTCCATATATGGAGCTATGGCCCGATGTGGGATGTCCAAGGCCAAAGTAATATGGGGGATGGAGCCAAAGTGAAGGCAAATTTGTAACAAAGAAGGGGAAGGATAAAATAAGTAAATATATTAAGGACAATGAGAATCAGATTTCTGTCTACAGGAATTAGAGATAGTGGTATGAATTAATGGTTTTTAATAAATATAAATATGAATACAAATATAAATATAAATATATATATATGACTGTATGTGTACATAAAAATATCTACATACATATATTTTCTATTTCTGTTGACTCAGAATACCTGGGAGCAACAATACCTCAATAGCAACAATCACATTTAGCACCTAGATCTTATCTTCTAAATACCATTCTCCACGAAAAGAAACCAGAACTCATTAGAGAAATGATTGAGTCTAGAACTGGGTCAGTGAAAGTATAATAAGAGTATGGAATAACTTCTTGTGCCAAAAACCAAAGAAATTGCTTAAAGGATGATAGTGACATACCAAAATAATACAGAAATGTGCTTGAAAGGACTTCCACTTGCCAAATTTAGTACCCAAATAAATGCTATTTGTACATTATAACCCATCAAATAAATAGGAAACTGTGAATCCATATGGCTATGGACAAAGGGATAAATTGAAAGTTTGATTAGGAATGACATATTTAAAGTTTCAAGGTATCGCCCCATAAAATAGTAATTGAAAAGGAATAGAAGAATATATTTTCTTAGAGAAGTTAATCAATTAATCAAAGTGACATAATTGGTAATGGGACAAATCAAAATTGTATGTCACCTAATGGGATGCATTGATACCACATTGTCACTTTTTATAAAATTCCTTCCAAATAAATATAGTATGAACAAGAAAACATAATTTAATCCCCAATAAAGGGACATTTTACAAAATAACTTTAAAATCTTGGAAGTGTTGAGGACATGAAAGTCAAGAAAAACTGAGAAACTACAGTAAACTCAAGAAGATAAAAAGAGATATGACAAATGCCACATGTTTCTCTTACCTGGATCGTTTGCAGCAAATTACATTTGGACAAATGGTGACACTCAAATGAAGTCTGAGGATTAGATTGTAGTAATGTTGATGTCGATTAAATTCCTGATATTGATAATTGTATCACAGTTACATAGGAGAGTATCCTTTTCCTGTGGAAAGTATTCAGGTTGGCAACTTATTCTGAAATGGTTTAGGAAAAATATTATTCTTAGTATTGAACGTTATGCACATACGACATGTTGAACATTTTATATAAATTTAAGGTTGCTAGAAATTGAATAAGAACAAATTGTGATGGAAAGAAATTGGTGATTTTCTTCAGGGGTGAAATGGTCTTTCTTACGTTTGAAAAGAAACATCATGGCTGCTGTGTAGACGGGATGCTTGGTTGAAGGATGGAGAATGGACAAGTGTCAAAAAACAGAGAGAAAGTGAGATGCCATTGCAATGATTTAGAACAGTGGTTCTCAACCTTCCCAATGCCGCGACCCTTTAATATAGTTCCTCATGTTGTGGTGACCCCCAACCATAAAATTATTTTTGTTGCTACTTCATAACTCTAATTTTGCTACTGTTATGTCTTAGGCGACCCCTGTGAAAGGGTCGTTCGACCCCCAAAGGGGTCACGGCCCACAGGTTGAGAACCGCTGATTTAGAAGAAGATGGTGGCAGCTTGAACTGGGGATGTAATGGAGGAGGTAGTGAGCATCAGTTGGAGTTGAATTTTATTTTGAAATGGCAACCTCCCAAATTTGCTGTATGTGGAGTATTTAGGAAAGATAAAGTATACAGGATGATTTGACAGTTGGACAAGGTTCTTAGACTCAGAGGCATTGGCAGCTACAGCTGCCTTTAATCTGTATGTTTTCTGGTACTACTGTTTCCATGTCTTCAAGGTGTAGTAATATGGTTACTGTATTCAGAAAGTTATTTAACTTATAGAGAATTAAATTAGTCATGGGTTATAGAACTATGTCATTTACGAAAGACTTAACAAAGATATTACTGTTATATTCCATCAACAAGGGTGTGGGAAGCGATGTAGCATAATGATTGGAGTAAATACTAGGGCATCAGACAGAAATTATTTTAGGTTCTAGCTCAGCCTATTATAATTTTGGACAAATTGCTTAAAATCTAGAAACTCAATATTCTCATGTAAAATGTTGGATAATATCTACTGCATAGTATAAAGATTAATTGATAATGTAAAGTGGTTAGCATTGAGCTAAATATTTTTATAGTCACTATTAGTAGTAGTAATGGTAGTGGTGGAAGTAGCATTGTACATTATCTGCAAAGACTTAACAGATTTTTTTTTAGTTAAAAATAACTATTGCTTTCTAAAAATGTATAGAAGAAAAATGGAAGACATATAGGAATTTCTGTCAAGGATTATGTTTGGAACTTGTGACAATACTTAATCGTGTTTTCAGATCTCTTAAATTATGAACATTTCTCACAGTTTGCTTATATTCAAAGGGTGACAAAATTATTTTAAAATGTTAATACTGCACTGATCCAGGAAAATTGCCTTAAATCATACCATGTTTCAAATATCTTAGATATAATCATTTGGTACAATATTCGCTCGACAGGTGAATATTCTTGATGCTTAGAACAGAACATCCTTCTTTCAATGTCTTCCTTCCTGTCCATTTTTATATTCTCTCTATACTGTGCCTAATCATTATGCTAAGGCTCGTTTGAAAAGAGTCGTTCTTAATTGTAAAGTTGAACTGCGCCCCATTGAGCTTGCCTAGCTGGTTTTTTGAAACCCTTGGTGGTTTGGAATGTGAGGATGCATCCACATTCTCCCTCTGCCAGTTCGTTTTATCTTTTCTCTCTCATGATGTCCCTTCAGTGTTTCAGCTGCTAAGTGGTTCTAGCATATGTCTATATAATTTTCTAATGACTGAAGCATTACTCTCCCTCCTGATATGGCAGCAGGAATGCCACCTGTCTCTGAGCATTTGGGACCAAAAGGATTGTATGTTTTACTGAAGCAAGAGGGAAAATGTAGAATTAAGTAGAAAGAAGCATTCCAGTTCTGACCATTAAATTCTGATACTTCATTTTTGCACCAACTGTAACTGTAAAAAGCAAAACAGTGGAAATTATATGAGCTTTATAGTTAACCCACAAAGAAACTTGAAATATTTTTACTGTTTTTAAAGGATTACAGTATTTCAACTTTTTATATGGATATTATACATGTATTTTATTCACTGTTTGGGAATGCCTACTTTGTGCCAAGCATTTTTTTGGGTGCTGGGAATACATACAGTCTCGCTCTCAGTCTACTTACAGCTACAGTTTTACTGTCGTTGGCCTCCTAGCTATAAGATACCTAGTTGCTTTATTGTGATGTATTAGAGTTAGTGTTTCATACATCTATGTTGAAACTGGGTGACATTCTTCCTACCTATATAACCTTTGTAAATTGCTTAGCCATTCTGGGTTTCAGGTATGACAAATATAAAGTGAGGCATGCTGGTCCCCCCTAAAAAAAATGAACACTGCATTCTAGCCAAGCTTCTAGACATTCACAGGGTGTTACGGAAAAAAGAAGAACCCTGTGAATAAATCTGATCCATGAGTCAACCTGCACAATCAAGTGTGAAGCTTGTAGTCTGATTGGGTTCACTTGGGTTCACAAAATTCAATGTTTTTGATACCAAAGTCATTGCAGCAGTGGGAGCGTATGATCCTTTAATGAAGTCAGGAACTCAAGTTTCTAAACCTGATGTTGGGCTTTACACTAGTCCTTTGTGTTGCCATCAGGTTGGTATATTATGCCATCTCTGTCCTCTGGACCAAATACATTGTTACAGATTCTCAGTTTCTTCCATGGAGAAACCCTTACCTGTTTACCACTGCTTGTTATGTTGTCTCACAGAGCAGCCTTCCTATTTCCATGGAGATACCACAGAGTGTTTGTCTGTTTGAATTATAGACAAGACCTTTCCAGTCCTTCGAGAACTCGATCGCATATGTGGGTTTGCTGGGCATCTTTGGGGTTAAAAAAGAGAACATACATACATTTCACTCTTATATTATTTGTCTCATGCCTGTCGACACAAGAATGCCAAAGGTGTCAAAGAAAAGCATGTAGCAAGGCAGGAGTCAGGGAGAAATCACACCTAAGTTTCCTTTAATTCAAATTATTCTGCCTAACTAGTCAATATATTACAGAACAGTTATCATTAGTTTCATCGTCATCTGCACAGAGATAAAAATGCCCACCCATGTATTTAATGAAGTCACAATACATTTTTGTGTCTTTTAGTTGTACATTTTGTACTGTGTCATTTGAAAATAAATTTAAAAAAACACCTATCACAGCCTCTGTATCTGAACATTCCATAATTTCAGGATCCTTCCCCTTTAAAACAGTCATCAGCAAACTAAAGTGGTCCCTGCCTACCTCTATAACTGTCTAACGTGTCAGCCCATTGTATATCCTCACATCCCCTAATAGCTGCTGAAGCTCTTATATCTGTACGTACTCACTGCTCATCTTTCTTTACCGATTTTCACTAGAAGAACAGCTACTTGTCTTTCTTGTTCACAATGAAAAACTGTGGTTAAAACAGTGCCTGAATGACAGCACATTTACATTCACTATTTAAAATAAATGAAAAGGTCAGTCTCCTTTAAATAAAATGAGAATATGTTCTAAAAGGGATTGTTTTCAAAGGAAAATGAGAATTTCCTTCACCTACCACTTGCTATAAGAGAGAATATTTGTATTACAAAAATATTTTATTAATTTTAAAGTAAATCTGATTTTATTTCAATTAAATCCTCTTTTTTAAGATTTCATTAAGACATTTAGTTAACTGGCAATTTATATATATATATATATATATATATATATATATACACATTAAATTAAGTTTATATATATATTTACTTATATATATATATATTAAATTAAGTTCACAATGAAAGTACTGAGAAATCACAAGACCCTGAAATATTTTCTTGTCTGTAGAAAATGAAAATTTATTTAGTACAGTTTTAGAGGTTAAGGGAATTATTTAAATTTATATTTGCTGATCATCAGGAATCTATTTATATATGAAGTGTACTCAGTGTCCTTTAATCAGAATATTTTATGATATCCCATTTATTATGATACAATACACCTTTATACCTTATATTTGGGGATCCTTGTTAAAAATTACCAATTTTCTGCCCTGGCCAGTTTGGTTCAGCGGTTAGAGCCTGAGGACCAGAGAGTCCCGGGTTCAGTTCCCGCTAAGGGCACTTACCTCGGTTGCAGTTTGTCCCCAACCCGGTTGGGGATCGTGTGGGTGGCAACCACTAGATGTGTCTCTCTCACATCGATGTTTCTCTCTCTCTCTCTTCCTCCCTCCCTCCCTCCCGCTCTATCTGACAATAAATGCAAAAATGTCCTCAGGTGAGGATAAAAAAAAAAAATTACCATTTTTCTAAAATTATTGTCATTCAAACACTACAAATAGGATCACTTTGAACTAACGACAACTGATAGCATTTGTATTTGGATTTCCCTTGAAAAACTTCATTTATATATAAAAGAATATATAAAGGAATTTATAAAGTCATACTCTATGACTCTGAGGAAGCTATTATACATAAATTAAATGTTAATTTTTCATAGCCCAATAAAAACCCATACAATTATTAAAATCCTCTGATAGATCGAAAACAGTAGTGATTTTTATTGCCCTACAGATGTCTGAGGTGATAGAACCCCCTGAGGAGTAGAAACTACTTAATTTTTCTACTGCCAAGCCTTCAAACATTACTTCATCAGCTCTGCTCCTGTCTTTCCTTCTTATAACAATAGTGGTCTATGTTCTGAATCTCATCTTCTCTCTTCTAAAGAATGTTGCTTCTTGGATTAATCACTTTCTCTTGACTCCTCAACTCATTTCCTAATTTTCTGCTCAAACATTTCAAACAAGATACCTGCACTCGAGCTTCGCGATTGGTGTGATTCCTCAGACCTACAGCTGGTGGAGAGGGGCCTTCCACGCAGGCAGCCCCTGGCTGCCTCTGGCTGTTGGCTCCTACATCAGTTTATCTTAGCGTGCACATGAGTAACATGATGTCATGAAGTAGGGCAACACTGATCTATACATGTCGTCTTGACTTTATGACATTCGGTTGCCATTCTTTATTTCTCAGAGCGCCCCTTAACACTCTTCTCTATGCAGAAGACAAATTATTTCCTGCATTCTTTTACCCTGTTGCTTTTTCATAGTACTTTTCCACATTGTAATTAGATGTTGTGTTTGTTTTCTCACTTGTCTGTCTCACCAATGAATGAATGAATGAATGAACGAATGGATGAATGGATGGATGAATGAATGAATGGATGAATGAATGAATGAAAGGGACCAATACACAAATTCAGAACACTTAGATTTCATCTCTTTTATCATCCCTTTGTTATTGTTTGAAATGCAGTCTATATTGTTATGAAAGAGTAAAAAAGAAGATAGAAATAAAATAAGCCAGGATTCACATGTCTCTTGGCCATTTGTATGTCCTATTTGGAGAGGTGTCTGTTTAGGTCCTCTGCCCATTTTTTAATTGGATTCTTTGTCTTCCTTTTGTTGAGTTGTATGAGTACTCTTTATATTTTCGAAATTAACCCCTTATCTGATGTATCGTTGGCAATTATTCTCTCCCATATAGTGGGTTCCCTTTCCATTTTGATGCTTGTTTCTTCTGCTGTGCAGAAGCTTTTTAGTTTGAAATAGACACTTCTCTAAACAGGACATACAAATGGCCGAGAGACATATGAAAAAATGCTCAACATCACTAATCATCAGAGAGATGCAAATTAAAACATAATAAGGTATGATCTCACACCTGCCAGAATGGCTGCCATCCACAAATCATCAAACAACAAATGCTGGCCAGGGTGTGGAGAAAAGGGGACTCTAGTACACTGCTGATGGGAATGCAGACTGGTGCAGCCACTATGGAAAACAATATGATGTTTCCTCAAAAAATTAAAAATTGAACTGCCATTTGACCCAGTGATTCCACTTCTAGGAATATATCCTAAGAAGCCTGAAACAACAATCAGAAAGAATATATGTACCCCTATGTTCATATCAGCACTATTTACAATAGCTAAGATCTGGAAACAGCCCAAGTGTCCATCAATAGATGAGTGGATAAAAAAGCTGTGGTACATATACACAATGGAGTACTATGCAGCTGTAAGAAAGAGAGATCTCTTATCCTATGAGACGACATGGAGGGACCTGGAGAGTATTATTCTATGCGAATAAGCCATTGAGAGAAAAACAAGTATCACATGATCTCATTTATTTGTGGAATATAATGAACAAAATAAGGTGATGAACAAAATAGACCCAAGATATAGAAGTAGGGTTCAGACTGACAAACTTCAGAGAGGTGGCGGTGGCGGGGAGGGAAGAGATAAAACGAAGAACTTGTATGCATGTATGCATAACCAATGGACATAGACAACAATGCGGGGGGTGGGGGGAGGAGGGTGTCAGTGTGGAAAAAGGAGAAACGTCTGTAACAAAAACAAATTAATTAAATTTAAAAAAATAAGCCAGGATTAAAGAGGTATCACTAAAAGTTCATAAACCTAATTTTTATAAAATCTTAATACTGTATGGAAACTTAATACATATCATTGTCATGCTTTGCAGAAATTTCATTGAGATTTGGTTACATCTATTGTTTTGTATATTTAGCAGTCTTTCCTTCCCTCTTGTTCTGAAGGCAGAGCCATTCCCTTCCTTTGGCGCTCTATACTTTTCCCTCCAGAGAAGAATGTGCATCATGTTGCCTCACTTATGTTACCATAAGTTGCCTAGGCTGGCCCATCAGATGATCAAATTCCCTTGGGAACTATGATTGATCCAGGACTGACAGGTACACCAAGAAGGTGTATCCTTTTCTTAGTGATTGACATGATGTCAGTCAGAATCCATTTTTTGTGATTAACATAGTATCACCACAAATACCTGTAAACGTAGAGCTACTGTGACCATTTTGACCCCACAAGGAAAAGACCTGATTACAAATCAGCAAATATTGAGGGCAATATATGGAAAGTGAAGGAGAAGAGTCCCAGTGGCCTCCTTCCGACTTCTGGATCTAATAAAGCCTAAATACTCCTAGACATTTCAGTTATATGAATCAATCTTATTATCTTAAGCTAATTTGAGTTGATATCCTACAATATTATGTTGCATAAGTTTATTCCAATGATTGCTCAAAACACCTCTCAAAATCCATTTTCAAATATAATTGTCATCAAAGCTAGTATGCATCCCACTTCACAGACGATCTCCACATTGACCAATTTGGGGGGTGGGGCAAATGAACGTAAATGGTAAATTTCTATACATTGGCTTTAAATAGTAACATTTATTTATTTAAACTTTTGATGGGAGAGAGAGAAATGATCCATGAGAACTTTTCGTTAGCTATATCAGCTTAGGGCAAGAGATCCCTCTTGGTAGCATGCTATTTTTATGAAGACTGCTGCTTCTAAAATAGTACAATATATTTATAAAAGTCATGGAGAACATACATTTTTACCAATCCAAATCTATTAATTTTAGTCACAACCCTGTGCTTGCCAGTGTGAGTATCTGCCATTCATATCTGTCTTGCAGGAAGAAACGTATGTAGGTAGAAATTCATATGTAGAGCAATTCCCATACTTTTGTTTGACCAGTGTTTTTCATTTTGTATTAATTTAATTTTGTTTTTAATCTAAAAGAACCTGTTGGAACATGTAAGCTTATGCAAAAGTTCATAAATTATTGATTAAATTTATTAATGTAAATCATGATTCCAGTTAAGCTTGTAATTGTTCGAGTTGAGGTGAAAGTGGAAGATCCAACAATCTGGCCTTTCTGGGTCACATTTGGGAAGAGCATCGGGCTTATTGAAGCTCTTCGAAATCCACTGGGTTTTTTTTTTTTAAATGTGGGCCAAAGTGAATGGGTGACAGGTAGATTAGAATTACATCTAGGTAGTATATTTTTATCATGGTCGCATCATTTGTTAGATATCGTCTTCTTAAATGTCACATATTGAGAAGCGAGTTTTTGTTCTGTTTTGTTTGTTTCTCTGGGAACAATTGCCTCTGGAAATGTATGCTAGTTGCATGCTGTTCTGCTCACTGACAAGGTGGTGATGACTTGACAGATATGACAAGGAATTTGTTTTGCCTGAGTGATCCCATAGTTAATGGAACATTAAAAAATTGATTCTTATGATTAGGTGATTAACGAGAATAATATGTTGGAAAGTCTGTTTGCTAAGAGCTGGAATACAATGAAGGTTTAAAAGAGTTGCATTATATGTCAAAACAGCAGTAAAACAGAAACATCTGAAATAAGTGAAGCGGCTTAATGGTAATTGGTGTATAGTTTCCTTTTGGTGCGTAGTGTACTGTTCGGTAAGCGAATGACTAGCTCTACAGCTGTAGCAGCGACACCCTTTTTTCCTTTTCGGCCTGCTTCACACAACCCCACAAGCAGTCTCCCTAAAGAAGATGCTGGAAATAAAAAGACATTGAAGAAGTTCCACTTTACGGGAGACTGTTTGCTGCCGGAGGCTCTATATCTGCTCGTGGCCCTGCTCAGCGACAGAAGAGGGGCCAACAAGAAGCTTCTTTATCTGCCCCCCTTACTCCATTCTTCTGGTTAGCACCTAATCCATTTTAGATTTGTTTCTCCCACTAGTCTACATAACCTATTCTTTCTTAAAAATTAGCACCTACATTTATTAAGCACCTGGGTGCTGAGTAAATGCTAATTAGATAAGCCATCCCTTGCCCATCATAAACCAGGTCCCACATAAGCTTAGGACTCTTTCTGGGCTCTCTTGTTTTATTTCATCAATTTCTGTATCTGTCCCTCCAACAACAGCTTAGTGTTTGAGTTATTATTGAGCAGTTAGAATAAATGAATACAAATATGTATCAACCTGAAAGACCTAAAAAAATACTTGTATAATGCATATATATACATATATATGAAACACAGTACAACTTAAATAAATTTAAATCAATACAAAGAAATATTACACATTTTTATAAATAAATAATTAAAACAGTGTTTCGCAAGAGAGAGAACCCCTGGGACTCTCAAGATCTTTTTAGGAGGGCTGAGAAATCCTTCTTTTATCTACTACATATCAACTCCAGGCCAGGTGTTCTTCATATAATTAAAATAAAACTACACATCAGAGTGGATTTAATGCAGAAGCAGAAAAGTGAGAGTTTCACCTTATTCTTTTTAGGCAGACATTAAAAATGTTTTTAAAATGTAAAAAAAACAAAATCTACTTTTAACACTTTTTTTTCATTTTGGAAATTTAGTTGTTTTTCATAAAAATGCTATTTATAGTAACATATCATGGGATTATTGATGTGTTTGAAATCAAGTAATAGATATATTTTCTCAATTTTAACATCTAATATGATAAATAGAAATAACCAACATAAACTAAAACTCTTGGCTCCTTAATAATTTTACGTGAGTAAAGATGTCTCAGGAGCAAAAAGTTTGAGACCCGCTGGCTTAAAAAATAAAAATATCGACAGGAAAGATACAAACCAAAGTTTGGACAGTAATTTTTTTCAGAGGAAGGAATGCTGGTCCCGGGAAAGAAAATAAAAGGCAAATTGAACTTCATCAATGATGTTCTAGTTCTTCATGAAAAATTGAACATGCAATGACAAAATGCAAAGATTTGCTATTTCAACTTATTTTTTCTAAAGGCAGTATTTACTGATTATTTTTTGGACTTGGCTAAAAATTTTTTTTGGAAAATTGGCATGAGGAATAGTTCCTCTTCCTAAAGTTGCATACGATATATCCTTGTAAAAATTTGTTTTTGCTCTAACACTATAGACACGTGTCCCAAACGCACGTGTGTCTGGGAGGATGCGGTTCAGGTGATCGTAGCTCCACAGCCAAAGGTAACCAATGGTGATCTGTGCTCGCAGTCCACGCTGACTCTTTCCTTTTTGTTTCTTCATATTAATATGTTTCCTTCTTAAGGACTACTCTGTTATAAAATGAAAAACTATCAGCAATATTCGTTATTAATGCCACATTAAATACTTCTCAAATAAGAATCACATTTCAGTTTCTGGTACAATACTTGGGAAACATCTACACAAAGTTGACTTTCAGTAGCCTACCGTGAGCATGTCAGTATGCATTAGATAGTTTTTTATCTAAATTAGTATCCACATTTCAGGAACTAAAATAGTATCAGGAATCCAATATGCACGTGGCTTATTTATTTATTTATTTTTCCTAGTCTCTTCACAAATGTACTTTTTACAAAGCTTATGATACTGATTATAAGACATCCCAAAGTGAGGGATCTTTCATACACCACTCTTTGTTTTGTATTGTAGAGGTAAAAAGAGATAGCCAGGAGCATGGTGTCATGGAGAGAGCCCAAACCGAGCATGTGACACATAGGTCCTCTTCTCTGGTCTTCCCCTACTGCGAAGCAATTTTATTCATCAAATCTCTTAAGTGGCAAAAATCACAAAACCACTCTATGTGGCTCAACTAAAAGAAATATTTATAGTAAA
This sequence comes from Tadarida brasiliensis, assembly GCA_030848825.1. Classification (NCBI taxonomy): domain Eukaryota; kingdom Metazoa; phylum Chordata; class Mammalia; order Chiroptera; family Molossidae; genus Tadarida; species Tadarida brasiliensis. The sequence goes on from CM061257.1 coordinate 66,536,270, forward strand.
GATTCAATAGTGTGTCTCAGGGACTATTAGGGACAGAAGATGAGCAGACTTCAAGGAACCAGGACCCAGACAAGGAAATTGAAAAAGAAATGGAGAGCTAGAGATCCATCCTTCTTTTGGCCTCTACTTCTCTGTGTCTGTCTGATCCATTGTCCACAGGGAGGATTGCCTTCCTTTATTTGTTCAAAATGTGGACTTTTTTTCTTCACATGGTTTTGACTCTCATGTTACTTACTCTAGCCTTGACCAGATATGCTTTATCCCTTCCAGAATACTCTGAAATAACCAGGAGGTTGGGTGGCTTTTGCTCTCACTCTGGATCATCAACCTTAAAAGCAATCCATCCCTAAAATCATACACATGCATGCAATGCAGATAACTATGGAGAGGGTCATATTCCATTTCACACAGCAAAACTTAGTCAGATTTTCTCACTAGATACTACAGTTCTCGCTCCCAAGTCCTCAACCTTCTAATTCTGGGACTCTTTTTTTATTTTTCTCCCTTTTATCACTCAAACAGCTTCCAATATTTCTCTATTGTTCAGATCTCAACATGGCACAAAGCTTCTATTTCCTCACACCTACATACCACACACACATGCGCGTGCACACACACACAGATAGTAAAATTAATATTGACCATGAATTGTCTTCAAACATATCACCCGAGAGTGGAATCTAAAAGACTGATCTTGGTTTACATTGACAGTTACAGTCACAGAAAATACTTATTTATGTAGTTGCCTAATTAAAACTATTGAAGAGGTAGTACTTTTGGGTGAATTTAGGCTATAGGTGAATTTCTCTTGCTGAAACAGGTGCTCAGTCTTGGGTCAATTAATATATAAGGCATGTAGGAGTAATTGAGTGTGGCCCAAAATGAATTGACATATTCAATTCAGATATATGAATTTAGGTATGTAAATTACTATCTCTAGGGGATAAAGCAAATTCCTAAAATTTTATGAGATAAAAAATATAAAAATAAACAATGACACTTATTTTATATAGCATCTTATATAATCTGTCAAACTAATGTCAGACTTTTAATAATAATAGTTTTAATTTCTATTTTTAAAATGTTCCCTATTGTAATACAATTGATTGCTTCCAACATCTCAATAGTCATTACTATAAAGTCAGTTCATTTGTACTATATATAAAAAAATAAGCTTCTGCTGTTTCAGTATAAATACAAAATTTCTTTAAGTAAATATTCATGAGTTTCTTTGCCAAAAGCTGTGTAAATACTGAAGTTCAAGTGCTCTGTTTGGCTGATTATGATCTGTCACTCAGAATGTCTGCTATATCCCTTCCTAGAGAGGACATAGATAGCACTGATTAAGCCACACGTTTATTGAACAGATTTATAATATTAAGAGCTTTAAATAAAAAATTATGAGCATTTTCTGAATTCAGTTAATACTCGTGTATTATCAATGCTATGTAAAATCCCTATGCATGAATTGGAAAATAAAACTCAGTTATATGTTTTCAGGTAATAATATTTTAATACCTTTCTTTTTCTTATTACCATAATGTTCTATTAAGTCAAATAGATGTAGTTTGAACTGATCTACAAAGTAGTTACTGTCTTTTTATCAGGTATTTCAGTCATACATTTGAAATTAAGTTTAAACGATGTTGAGGTTCACTGCCAAGCGTGTGGATATAGATATGATCAAGTCGTAGAGTCCTTGAAGTTGTTGTACATATGCTATAATGCCAGAAACTAACCATCAATATATAACTAGAGTACAGTGTGGTACAGTGTAGAACAGAGCATTATTTATAAAAACAAGTTTGGAATACAACATATTGTCCAATGGGGGTAATGTTAAATAAATATTATAAATGAATTATTGTATTTTACTATAAATATTCTAGGTTTATCAAACACGATGTATTCTAAAGTGTGTATTGTGTAGAAAATGTACATAATAAAGTTGTTATGAACAAAAGCAGGAAAATAATTAATTTTATATTGAATCAGTTACACACACAGATGTGAAGAGGGGGAGAGAGAAAACATGAGGGGGAGGCAAAGCTGCAACTGGGGACTGGTCGTGGGGATCCTGTGCTTGGAGAAGCACAGGGTCCTGGCTGCAGGGCGCCAGCAAGGAGGCAGCATGTGCACTGAGGAGAGCAGAGCAGATAGGATGTCGCTCCAGATGGAAAGAGAGGCTGAGAGCAGGGTAGCACCTTGGTGTCCAATACCTGGCTCCAGTTCCTCTCGAGTCCAGTAGCCATAATTACCACCCCTGAGATCTGTTAATCTTTTCTGAGTCACCACAGTGCCCCCTTTTTACTTAAACGAGTTAAATTTATTTTTTTATTACTTGTAGTTCAAGGAGCTTTAACTAAGACAGGTACATTTTTCAACAAATAGATAAAGAATAGAAATCAATACTCCTTAGGATTTTATGTATTCCCTATGCTATACCTTTTGATTCCTGAGAACAGTTTGCAGATGACCTTGCATAATAATCTCAAATGACTCTTCTATGATAACATTTATAATGCTTTTGAATGTAGGGCATACATTTCTAAATTCAACTGGAAAGCCGGGTTGCTACTTCGCGGTTGCTAGGAAGGCTGCTGACTGTGTAAGGAGACTACCTTGAATTGTAGAACACATCCCTCAAGCACTGCTGTCCAACAGAACTGTCCGTGATGATGGAAATATTCACTCCGTGCTGTCCAGCATGGGAGTCGCTAGACATAGATAACTACTGAGCACTTAAATGTAACTGTGAATCTACATTTTTAATTTAATTTTAATGAATCTAAAAACAAATAGCTCTGTGTGGCTACTGGCTGCTGTATGAGACAACCTCAGAGTGTACCCAGGAAAACTAGAGATGTAATGTAATGTAGCATGTAATCAATGCTATACTGGGGTCAAATTTACAACTGTTTCTTATGGTTTATGAGATTTTTGCAGATACGTCAACATTGAATATTTAAAATGAACTCTGTTTCTGTTTAGCTTACCACATACTAAAAAATTTGGAAAACTTGAAAGAAATCTAGAATAGGCTTCCTACTTCAAATAATATTAGTTCTATTAAACAAAACAATAAAACAAAACAAAAGGTAAGAAGAAAAATCAAGCAAGCAAGCAGGGAAGGAAAAGCAAAAACATACTAAAGAGTAAGAAATAGATCATGAGTTCCTGTCATTTACTAAGGAAATCTTATTTGTTCAGAAAATCAAATAAATTTTGAAGATGTGTCTGAAAAGTATGCTGCAGTTAGCAAACCATCACTGTCAAATACAGCCCATAAATATTTCAGACAAGATTCTTCATCTCGAGTTCGTGAAAACAGAACTTAAAATAAATAAACCAGATAATAATTATGACATGTGATAGGAGTGAATGAATGATTTTGAAAAACTGGTAAGTGCTATAACAATTCCAAAGAGGAGAAAAAGGTCAGTCTGGCTCAGGTGGCCTGGGAAAGCATAAATGAAATTTAGTAAGGACGTAGATTATGGGCAAGATGAAAAAAGAGGACATTTTTTGAAGAGAAACATACTAGAGGAAGGATAGTGCTTATGTCTGTAGGGCTGTACAAGCATCAGTGGTGGAAGGGCTGGGCAGGAGTCCTGCAGACACACACTGTGCTGGGTTCATTCAGTGTATTTGAACAGAGTTCAGCATCTTTTTTTCTTCCTTCTCTTCTCGATGTGAGGCTGTTAGATCATCTAGGTCCATTTGAATTACTTATTGGAGCTTGCAAATATGAGGATTGAATGAAATGATCTATATAGAGCTTTTAGCAAAGTCCTGTATACCTGAATGTTCCAAAGTTACTCCCTATAATCTTAGTACATTATAGCTGATAAATGAAGTAGTTACCCATTATTTTATCATTGTAAATATGAATGTCATTATATAGGAAACCTCAAATTATTAATGAATGTTTTCTACAATTTATTTTCAGTTAGTTTTCTAAAACATATAATACATAAATACTAGGTTTATATACGAGTTCACAAATAATGTTTATACCTTAAAGTAGTTGAAGATAGCTATAATTAGAAAAAAAATAGACACTATTTAAAAGAAATCAAGAAAACCAGCAAATAGAAAATAGAGTAAATAAATGACACAGTGGTTTCTCTTAACTGGGGTCCACTTATTAACTCAGAGAAGAACTTGAGAGCATTTATTTTTAAGGTTGAATCTTGATTTTAATAAATTCTGGTGTGAATATCTATGAAGACAAAATTTCTGCTTCACAATGGAAAATATTTATTTAAATTACAGCTTCTAAAAATCATGTCTATGCTTGTTTGCTTGCTTCTTTAAAAGATACCACATACTGAGTCAAGTTTGAGAAAAAATATCTCCAACTCTCTAACTCTGACAGTTAAGGATTGTGCATTTGATAATGGGATCAGTGTGAATAAGGCAGGCTGTGTATGTAAGCAAAGAGAAAAAATTGAAAGATAATATGTAGATTCATCAATTATTTGGGTTCTGTTTTTAGGATATAATTTTCAGCCAATCAGTATTTTCTTCTGGGAAGCAGTTCTGCGAATTTTTAAAGCATGTCTGTCCCCAACCAGGTTTACTCACAAGCCCAGGGATCTTCTCTGCTCCTTCTTCAACTATTAAATAAACAATCAATCAAACAAACAAACAAAAAACCCCAAACCCTAGACTGAACAGAGAAAGGAACAGAAAATATTTTAAGAAGAATTAAAAATGGTCATAATATTTGAGTAAACTTATGTTGGGGAATCTTACTACTTGGTTTCTTAAAGTAAGGTGTAATTTTATTTATTTATTTATTTTTATCCTCACCCACGGACACTTTTGCATTTATCCTCAGATAGAGAGGGAGAGAGAGAGAAACATCGATGTGAGAGAGACACATCGACTGGTCACCACCCGCACAACCCCAACCGGGGCCGGGGACAAACTGCAAATGAGGTACGTGCCCTTAGTGGGACCCGAACCCAGGACTCTCTGGTCCATGGGCCGATGCTCTAACTGCTGAGCCAAACTGGCCAGGGCAAAGTAAGGTGTAATTTTAAATAGACTAATTATTCAGTATTCTTGAAAACTAACAATTTTTTTTTTCCTAAGGGGATTTAAAAAAACCAAAAACCTGTTTCTTTGGTTAAAAAAAAGTATTTTCAAGATTGTTTACAAATGAAACACACATGCATAGACACACACACACATATATGTACACTAAAATTTTAAATTATTTTCAGCCTCTTACCTAAAGTATACCCTTGAATTTTACATCAGCATAATAAAAGCTGATTAAAGATAACAATATGAAAATAAACAGACAAAATAATTTTAAAGAAATATACATCTTTAAAATATACATCCTAATGGAGCTATATTCCCACTCTAAATCAAATATATAATCCATTACATAGCAGAAAGAATAAGATCATTATTATATTTTTATTACAAAAAGTATTTTCATCCTTCCTAATATATTTTATTAAGTAGCAGTGTGGCCTATAAAAATATTTTCATTATTTAATTTCTGATTGTAAATGGAATAAAGATGGGATCTATCCCCTCACTGTGCAGCCAAAAAATAAGAACAAGAAAAAACGTATACAAATATGTATAAAGCAAGGTCCATCTGTATCAGCGAACTGAAACAAATGATGGAGAGCCAAGAAATGCCTTGAAGGTCAAACAAGGTTCCGAGGATGGCTGTTGGCTGGCCCTGGGATGCTGGTCTCAGCAAAACCAGCAGAGCACAATTCTTTCACGTTTGTTACAAATCTCGAGCGGGAAAGACAACAGTCTTTTATTTGGAACATCAGGAAGCTGAACGGGCTAGCTTTGGGAGCTTTCTATAACGGCTTTGGCAAGGAGAAGCTGGTAGAATAGAATAAATCATGTTGACTCACCATTGGTGTAGCAAACACAAGACATCTGCCATGTGAGAAGCACGTGGCAGCCGATCTCGGGTGGCTGAGAATAAGCAAAGGCTAAAATGACCCAATCACACGCAAAACCGGTTACATGAAACTTCAAAATAAAATAGGAAGAATTACTGCTCGTGGGCAATATGACCTCGGAAACTGTATCACAAACAAAACAAAACAACCTGCAAAAGAGAGCACAGATGAGAAAACATAAATATATTATTTCTAGATATACAGGTTAAGTGCCAGAATTTAAAAAAATAATAACATAGATGCCTGGGCCGGGTAGAGGACTCTTGAACTTCTAGAAAAAATTCTCCAGTCATTTGAAGGGACAAAAATTATGTTATATTCAAATTTCTATCTAATGACATTCAATTTTAGAATTTAGAGGATTCTTACAAATTTCTAAAAGTTTGTTACGCCAAGCCAAATATCCATTGGAGTACTAAAGCCACAGACAAACAAAAGATTTTGAACATTCAAAACCTTACAGAGATATTTGCCATGGGCTGATAAGAAATGTCCAGAGAATAAACTTCAGTCAGCAGTGACTGAGAAAGTGCACCAGATAAATAAGACAGTGATTGAATCCTTTAAGTGCAGTGCAAGAATAATAGCACCTATGTGATTACACAATACTCATAATTATATGGCGTTTTAGTGAAACAATTAGATAGCTTACAAGGTTGTGGAGAGGCAGGAAGAGGAAAGTGTGAGACAGTTCATTTATTTCACAGTCAAAAAATAACTGGCTAAATAAAATGTTACAGTTATAACTGTGTTAACAGATATAAGGTAACACTGAGAAAAAATATATATGCTCACTTAGACCAAATGAATGATGGAGTAAAACAGAGTGAAATAATTGGAAATAGACTAAGCCTAATTGGACATATTCTAATTGCTCATTGAATGGGTTAAAAAATTATTTCTCAAGAAGTTGCAAATTAATTATATTATATACATGGTGTATGATATTTATCTATCTGTGTATGTAATGTTATTGAGAGTACAGAAAGAAAATCCACATAAAACAAGGGAAAGCAAGTATAGCACATAAGGTGAATCATATTAAACAATTTTTAGAAGCCTTTGAAACATAAAATGTTAATACAGATTTATGATCAAACAAATTCCAAATATATATATGAGTAAAACCATTAATAAAAGGAAGATGCTTGTTATTGGGGCACAAATTAAAATATAATATAATTATAAACATTTTATTTCTTTTAAAATATGTTTTTATTGATATTTTTAGAGAGAAAGGAAGGGGGAGAGACAGAGAGAGAGAGAGAGAGAGAGAGAGAGAGAGAGAGAGAGAAACATCAGTGTGAGAGAGAAACATGGATTGGCTGCCTCCTGCACACCCCCTACTGGGGATCAAGCCCACAGCCCCAGCATGTGCCCTGACCAGGAATCAAACCAGGACCTCACAGGCCATGGGATGATGTTCAATCCACTGAGCCACAGTGGCTGGGCTATAAACTGTTTATAAGACAAAAATTATGCTCCAAGTCATTAGTTGTTCAGAGAAAACAAAAGAAATAAACAGGGAAATTTTACATCTTATCCATCAGATTTGCAAAAATTCAGTAGAATCTTAATTATCTGTTGCCGTTAGGGTACAAAGAAGGTGATACACTCATATATTTTTGGTAAAAATATAAATTGCTTTAGCCATTTTGGAAAGATTCTGTCAACATCTAATAAAATAAAAGATTTGATCAAGCAATTTTATCCCTAGAAATCTTTACCACAAAATTAAAAGTACACATACATAAGGATATATGTACAAGGGTACTTATTGTGGAATTAATTCTATTGCAAAGATAAAAATAAGGTGAATGGACATTAAAAGGGATAGAGCTAAATAAAGATGGCTTATTTATTTAGTAATATTTTAAAAGTTAATTTACAGGTATGTCATTTGTTTTTTTAAATTATTTTTATTAATTTGTTTTTGTTACAGATGTTTCTCCTTTTCCCCCCATTGACACCTTCCTCCCCATCCCTCTGGCCCCATCCCCAGCTTTGTTGTCTATGTCCATTGCTTATGCATACATGCATATAAGTTCTGTGGTTTATCTCTTCCCCCCAAACATCCCCTCTTCTGAGGTTTGTCAGTCTGTACCCCACCTCTGTGTCTCTGGGTCAATTTTGTTCATCAGTTTGTTTAGTTCATTATGTTCCACGAATAAGTGAGATCATGTGATATTTGTCTTTCTCTGTTGGCTTGTTTCACTTAGCATAATACTCTCCAGGTCCTTCCATGTCATCTTAATGGATAAGAGATCTTTCTTTCTTACAGCTGCATAGTATTCCATTGTGTACATGTACCACAGCTTTTTTATCCACACATCTACTGATGGATACTTGGGTTGTTTCCAGATCTTAGCTATTATAAATAGTGCTGCTATGAACATAGGGGTACATATATTCTTTCTGATTGGTGTTTCAGGCTTCTTAGGGTATATTCCTAGAAGTGGGATCACTGGGTCAAATGGCAGTTCAATTTTTAACTTTTTGAGGTAACACCATAGTGTTTTCCATAGTGGCTGCACCAGTCTGCATTCCCACCTGGAGTGTACTAGTGTCCCCTTTTCTCCACACCCTCGCCAACACTTGTTTGATGATGTGTTGATGGCGGCCATTCTGACAGGTGTGAAGTGATACCTCATAGTTGTTTTAATTTGCATCTCTCTGATGATTAGTGACGTTGAACATTTTTTCATATGTCTCTTGGACATTTTTATGTCCTGTAACTCATGAATCCATAAAAATCCTAGAAGAAAATGTAAGCAACAAAATTTCAGACAGCACACACAGCAGAATTTTCACTGATACAACACCTAAGGCAAGAGAAACAAAGGAAAAAATGAACACATGGGACTACATCAAACTAAAAAGCTTCTGCACAGGAAAAGAAACAACCATCAAAATGGAAAGGGAACCCACTATATGGAAGACCATAATTGCCAGTGATGCATCAGATAAGGGGTTAATTTCGAAAATATATAGAGTACTCATACAACTCAACAAAAGGAAGACAAAGAACCCAATTAAAAAATGGGCAGAGGACCTAAATAGACACCTCTCCAAACAGGTATGTCATTTGACTCAGTGTTTTCCATAAGATATGGTGTGAAAACTGTGAATATAGGATGATTCCATTTGATAAACAGTGGCCAAAAAATTTTAAATCTTATGTATAATTTATATTTGATTTTTAATGCTCATATATATAATGAGAGGAAGAGAAGACGGGGAGAGAGACGGCAAGGAATGAATATGCTTGAGAAATATGGAAGAAAATGCAGGATGCATATGGGCTTTCACATGGGTGACTTCGTGAGGGGTGAAGAAGGTATTGTAGATGCAAATTGTTGTGGGAGAAGGAGAGATGGCATGCAATTAAAAAGGTAAAAAATATAAATACTGACTCTAAGGACATTTTGCATGATACAGTTCAATGTATGAAATTATGTGAAGTTTATATTGTAGTTCTATTGGCATTTAAATATTAAAATCATAATACTGTCTGGATAGTAAAAGTCATACCAAGCAAAAAAATAAAAAGCTTGTGCTTTCTTTTTCACTATAATACATTCTTGAATTTAGAACAAAAGCTTTGGGGATTTTAAAAAAGGATCTCAAATATGTGAAACGTTGTCAGCCTCATTTAAAATTAAAAGCAAGCCCTGGCTGGTTTGCTCAGTGGTTAGAGCATTGGTCCTTGGACCAAAAAGTCACAGGTTCAAATCCCACTCAAGGGCATATTTGGGTTACAGGTTTGATACCTGGCCCTGGTCGGGGTCGTGTGGGAGACAACCAATTGATGTGTCTTTCTCACATCGATGAATCAATGTTTTTCTCTCTCTCTCTCCCCCTCCCTCCCATCCACTCTATCTAAATATCAATGGAAAAATATCCTCGGGTGAGGAGTAACAACAACGACAAAAAAAGTAAATGACAAATATAGCGAGAAATATCATTTAGTTCAATTATAACACTAAAAAGTTTGATAGTTTATTGTGTTTGCAAGATTATGGGAAATACTAGCAGAAGTTTAAATTGCATAACTTTCTATAGAGGACAATTTAATAATACCTTTTAAAATTAAAAATGTATGTATATCGACTCCGATTTCACTTCAGGGAATTTGTACTTCAGGTGTAAATACAGTTCCACACATGTGAAATAATGTATATATAATAATGTTTAGTGTGGTGTTTTCAGTAATAAAAGTTTGGAAATGATCTCTATGCCTATTGATGTGAATGTTTCCATAAATGATCTTAATGTTTATTTAGGAGAATGCCCTGCATTCTTGGAACAGATCAGGTGGGTCAGATGTGGTGATATAGAGCTATCCTTGAAATCTATTGCGGGGAAAAGGTGCAGAATAGTGTATATATGCTATCATTTTGACAGAAAGCAGATATATAAAAATATAAATATGCTCATAACCAGTTGCTCTGGGTAAGGGAACTGTGTAGCTAGGAAACGGGAATAGGTAGGAAACCTGTTTTTCATGGTTTAATTTTTTTATAGCTATCGAATTTTTTTTTATCATGAACATATATTAAGTTATTCAGAACATAATTAAGATAACTTAATTTTTAAATACACAATTTTATTGTCAACATTTTAAAAAAGTGTATAACTTGATATTTGAGTGTTTCTCCAAACTGAACCTTTTAAGAAAGGGTTGCTTTTACAGTGGACTTTTAATGTAACTGTTAGAAAACCACAGAACTTATACGCATGTATGCATAACCAATGGACATGGACGACAAAACTGGGGACAGGCAGGGAGGGAAGGGGAGGAGGGAGTCAATGGGGGAAAAAGGAGAAACATCTGTAACAAAAATAAATTAATATAAAAAAAATTACACTGAACAAATTACAGATCATTTTATATTTGGATTTAGATTTAGCTTTAAACAAATCAATCTTTTGTTTCTTTTTTGAAAAGATTTTTAGGTCTTTCTTTTCTTAATGTATTCCAATTGAAGCTTCCTGGTAAATATGCCCTGACTGTACCATGAAAATATATTTTTTCATGATACTAAATCAGAGTTTCTACTTATTAAATGACTTACAGTGATATTCAATGAAAAAATAAATTAATTTCACATTTCCCTTGGGGGAAAAAAAAGAAAATTGACGTAGATCTCTATTACTTGATATAAACAATTTTAAGACATGGAAGGTATATGTAGTTTCATCCTGTGTAAAACTGTATACATTCACATAGACATATATGCACAAAAATTCCATGAAGCATATTCTAGAAACTATTACGAGTGGCAATCTCTGAGGAGTCGAACTCTTAGCTACTTGGGGTTGAAAGGATTGGAAAGATCTATTTATTGGTTACTTTATGTCCTATTCTGTTTGGATTTTAAAATATGAGGCATCTTATTTTTATGAAATAGAGGGAGAAAGGGAGGCAGGGAGACAGTGAATTATCCTATTCCAAAACAATGAGCAAGTACACTTTTCCAAGAGACCAAACTTTTGGAAGAGATTAATTTGTACTTGTTGGTCATGGTCTCTCAGCAGTCCTTGTTAAAGAAAGCAACACCATTTTATTTCATTAAATACGTGTCTTAGAGATAACACCTTTGGAAGGTGAAATGAAAGACATAATGAAATAATTACTTATAGGTAAGTGTCCTCACTAATGAACACCTTGTTGGAATTCAAGAAGAGTCGCTGAGCAGGGATTTTATTTACATTACTGAATGGAATGCATTCCTCTAGTCTCTCAAGCACAAAACCTAATACCCAATTTAAAGGATAAGTTTGTGTAAAATGCTGATTAGGTCATTATCAGAATACACCATTAAAATGCTATTAAGGTTTTTCTCTTTGCTAACTTTCCCTTTTACTAATTTGAACAATATTGTCTTATAGAAAGGTTGATAATTTGCACCCCATCAGTTTACTCAAATACTAAAATAAAAGCCCAGCCTATAAGCTAAACAGAAGAAAACTGTAAATATATCTTCTGTTCTCATCAAATGGTCTTTTAGCCTATAAATGTACTTTAATGACAAACATGCATTATTTAGAGTACATTTTAATGTGTTATTTTTTCTACCTTCTTCTATAGATGTAGCATGTGACCTGTATAAAATAACAAAAATTAGACATATTAAAAATGTTTAATTTAGTGAAAGTATTGCTAGTTACATTCAAAATAAACATCGTCAATTACCTACATTTTTAATAGATCATTTCCTCTGTCAAGCATTCAATGAACTTTTCTAGAAATGCAAATATATTTTCTCATTTTATATTCCTAAAGAATATTTTTCAACAGTAAACAAAAAGTACAAATTCAAAAAAAAAAAGGGGGGGAGGGTGGGGGTGGGGGTGGAGGAAATACCTTTAATTTTCAATTGTGTAAAATCCACCTGTCAGAAGTGCCTTGAGAGTCTCAGCTTCACATTAGTTTCCCAGTCATGTCTCTGTTCACTCCCGTCTCATTCTTCTTCTTCCATTAGCTTTGATAAACAACAATTGTAAACCTTTGAAGTTCAATCTCACCATTCAACATTTACTCTGATTCTAATTTAATTCTTTGAAGATACTCATCAATGTGTGTGCTTTTTTTTTAGTCTGCCATTGCTCAAATAGATGTTTCAATTAAAAATAAATCCTGGAGTCTGAACAGATAGCTCAGCTAGAGGTTAACTATTCAAAACCAACAGAGCAGAGGTCATAGAAAGGCCTAAAAGCCAGAAATAGTTATATTTTGCAGGATATAGGATGGATTTTATCTAATTAGAAAGTATGAACTTAGTTTGAACACCATAAAATAATTTGTGGAACAGGAGACTACATAGTTATGTAGGCATAACTTGTACTGTTTGCCATTTATAAGTCCAGATGGAATTTTGAGAATTTATAGGAAGAATTTTAAAACATTTGTTTTAGTGATATCATATTTTGAATAAATTTAATCTCTCTTCAATTCTTTCTATCAAATATGTGAAAACTTTAAACCCTTTTTTGTTGGTATCTTCCCTTTTAAAATCTGATGTTCTCAGTTCCTCCAATGCTCATTGGCATGCCTTGTAGACTTTTCATCATGCATCTCTAGAAATTTTCATGTAATCAATGTTCCTGTTAAATTCAATAGTCATTTGTTGTATTATTAGCCTCAAACTTTATGGAATTAATCAACCCTTTTGAGTGATTAGGAGCACAAACTCTGCAGTCAGGCTGACAGGCTTTGAATTATGGTTCCATCATGTTCTAGCTGTGTTTTCTTAGCATGCAAAGTGGAAAAAAAAAACCACATAGTATCTTCGTCATAAGGACGATGTGAAGATTGAGTTGATATACATCAAATATTTAGAAGAATATCTACTCTATAATAAGCACTATATAAGCACTTATTCTTATCTTTTGTCCTGGCTATTTTATCTCTAAAGTCTAATCTATTATGAGGTATATACTCATTAATATTGACACATGATAGACTTGTAATAAACAAGCTAAAACTCTTAGTATATTTTTACATAGATTACTGAAAATTCAGGACTTCTTTTCCTCAAATGTATGCAATAGTTCTTAAAAACACTGAAATTGTGGGTAATTCTTGATGTACTCAGAAGAAATAGAAAACTTACCATCTACATGCTTTCAGAGTCTTGTGGTTTTTTTATTTATTTTGCTCCAACCTATATTAGATAATATCTACACATTGTTGAAATTTAGGAAAAATATGGAACAGACTAAGTTCTAAGTTTTACTTTATTTGATCTTATTTGTCTAATTTCCATTCTAGCTTTGTGATGGATTAGATTTAAATTGGGACAAAAATCAACATATCTTTTTATAGTTTAAAATAAAGGTTCATGTCCTGGACTTCTCCAAAGTAGGACAGCCTAATTTTTTTTCTTAATAGAGGACAGGCCTGTTAAAGAAGCTGTACTGAGGTTATTCGGGAGTAATCAGGTCAAATATTAGGAGACATTCTTTCAAATTCTGCATGAATGTTTGCTCATGTGTGATTTAATAATATTGAACTATAGGAAATAAATATAACTATGTTTTTCCTAAAACTAGAATGATCAGAAATATTGAAAGAGATTATTTGAGGTGCTTCTAGATCAAAATATATTTGTGTTTTATAATGGGTAAAACATAACTGTTATTAATAGAATGATTTCTTCTGTTGCCAGGGCAACAACTATCTTCGAGTTAGACATATTTTGAATGACATATTAAGTCAAGAATCAAAATTATTAAAGTGGGCTGAGTGTTTTCTCTAAATAATAAGTAGGGATGATGATAATTGATGCAGGTACTCCCAAAGTAATATACAACCTCTTAGGAATATCCCACATGTAGAATTAGCAAGTTTTACCTAATTTTCACTTTTCCCAAGTGGCTGTCATCACCCCAGCCTCATCCTGCATATAAAATATGACTTTCTTTTTTTTCCCCCCCAATTTTTATTAACTTATTTTTGTTACAGATGTTTCTCCTCCCCCCCCCCCAGATAAAATATGACTTTCATGTAGTAATTTTGGGTAAATGTTAACCTGTGTCTCTCTCTATAATTTCTCTTCCGTTCTGTCTTTTACCATTATCACTTTTTTTTTTAATTTACCATAATCACTTTTTACTATCTTTTTCCCTCTTCTATTTTATCATTGCTGTTTACTCCATTATACTTCAGAATTTTATTTTATATGTGATGATAATATCCTCTCAGGAGACAGACTTTTCCTTTGTCAAATCTTGAAGTAGATCATGGTGTAAACATAAGGATTATTCTCAGTGAGGAAGCTAAAGGGAAATAATGATCTCAAATGAAAACATCAGTCTCTGGTATTCAGTACTTCACTTATTTTAAACATTGTGGTGTACATAAAAAATCACTTTGAGCCTTGGCTGGAGTGGGTCAGTGGTTAGAGTGTCGGCCCACGCACCAAAAGGTCGCAGGATCAATTCCAGTCAAGAGCACATACCTCGGTTGCAGGTTCAATTCCCAACCTTGATTGGGGTCGTGCAGGAGGCAACCAATTGATGTGTGTCTCTCACGTCGATGTTTCTCTCTTTGTCCCTCCATCTCCTCCTTCCTCTCATCCTCTCTCTCTGAAAATCAATGGAAAAATATCCTTGGGTGAGGATTAACAAAAAAGAAAAAAAAAATTACTTTGAAGGCAGGTAACAATGCAGGCACATGGATCCTGTCCTGTGACTTTGGTTCTACTAATTTAGGGGAATCTGGCAATCTTTATTTTAAACAAAATTTCTAAGTTATTTTATTAAAGGCATCAATGGACCTCTCTAAAGAAAAGTGACCTAAGAAAACCAGGCCCTAGAGTTAGCACTGGCTTGATGAGCTGGCTGTCCATAGAATGGCCACTAGGGAAAGGTGGTGACCGACTAGGCTAGAGAGGGGCATCTGGGCATGTTGGCAGGGCCTCGCCAGTTCTAAACTCTTGGATCTTTATTGATGAGAGAGATTTAGCCATTGAGTCAGAAATTTGAAATATTGAGGTAATTACAGTCTCAGAAATTGTTCTATATATTTCATAGACTCTGTTTGTACATAAGAAGTGCAGAGCTATTTCTAATCTAAGGGGGTAAGGTCATGCAAGTTTGTATCCATACTGTTACATAAGCGTTTTACCCATAATAATACGCTTGATACACCCTACAAAATGAAGCTTCTGAAGAGCATAATCCGCTTGATGAGTTTAGTGAAATCTCAAACATTCTCACTAATTGAGTTTCTTAGTGTATTTCCTGGCACAGCTACATACAAGATGTACTTTTCCCTGAATAGTCAAGCGATAGAGACCATACAAGCATGTGCCTTTTAAGAGGCTGACGTGAATCACCATTGATGGTGAACCAATCATGAACCTAGAATATTTGTAATTCAGCCTGTAATCAAATTCTTTCAAGACATACAGGGATATAGTGCTTTCATTGGATTCTTTGTTGAGGCATATTGTTTGAGTCTGAAGATGCTTTCGTCTGGGAATGAGAATTAGGAAATAGCTCCTAAGTTGAAGATAAGAGGACCTCAGTCAAGAAGGTGCTAGGACTATATTTATCTAGGGTTAAAAAAGGCAATAGCTAGCATATCATAATAAAGTTGGGACCTAAAATCACGTGGTTAAAAGTGAAATAAAACAAAATCCCAAAACCCAGAGGCCAGGTAGTCCTTGTAAATCCAGCAATTATAATACAGAAGTGACCCCGTGGCATGCAGCTTGTCCAGAAAGCTCTTTGTATTTCTTACAAACTGTAAGGACTGGTAACCAGACGTGCACATGCTGACCCTGCATGTGTATGAAAGGAAATAATTGCAGGTTTCTGCAGAGTAAAAGAACAGTGCTGATACCTGTGATTTTATCCTTAGTGGGGTAATAGTAAGAGAAAATATGGGAAGTTCTTCTATAAATTTGGAGACATTGACTAGATCTGAATATTAAGATATAGGTCAGCCCTGGCCAGGTGGCTCAGTTGGTTGGAGCATCATCTTATGCACCAAAAGGTTGTGGGTTGATTCCCAGTCAGGGCACATACCTAAGTTTTGGGTTTGACTTCTGGTCAGAGCATATATGGGAGGCAACTGATCAATGTTTCTCTTTCTCTCTCTCTTCCTCTCTCTAAAAATCAATAAAAACATTGAGGATTAAAATCCTCAATGAGGATTAAAATCCTAGTGAGGATTAAAAAAAAACATATACGACAAATTAAAATAGGTAAATTTAGTCAGAACTTAATATTACAGAGGAAAAGCAAAGAATTACTTGGGGAAATCGCCTTGATGGAGTCTCTTTGTTCCAGTTCCAATTCTCCAATTTGTGAGGATTGTCAGAGAACTGTTTTGGTGATTAATTCATAATAACAAAAAATTGTAGCAACTCTAAAACAGAGTGATTATCTACTGACTTACAGAAATATTATTTCTAGGAAAACACCACCCACATGCTCTGTTAGCACATCGTTCTCTGTAGAAAAGTCTATAAGTGTATTTAAGTCTACAAGTGGTGATAACTCAGCCACAATAAGTAGTAATGGGGTCTTCTTTGGAGAAATGTTTTTTCATGTTCTCTGCCCATATTTCAATAGGATATTTTATTTTTTGTTATTGAGTTGTGTGATATCAATCCCTTATTGGATATATCATTTGTAAATATGTTTTCCCATTTAATAGGTTGCCTTTTTGTTTTGTTGAAAGTTTTCTTCACTGGCCAGAGGCTTTTTAGTTTGATGTAGTCCCATTTTCTTTTTTTTTTTTTTAATTATTGATTTTAGAGAGAGAAGAAGGGAGAGGGAGAGAGAGATAGAAACATTGATGAGAGAGAACATCGATTGGCCACCTCCTGCATGCCCCCACTGGAGATTTGGCCCACAACCTGGGCATATGTCCTGACTAGGAATCGAACCGGCGACCTCTTGGTGCATGGGTTGATGCTCAACCACTGAGACACACCTGCCAGGCTCATTTGTTTTTTATTTTTTAATATTTGTTTTTGTTTCCCTTGCTCAAAGGGATGTATCCAAAAAGTTATTACTCACTGATGTCAGATAGTTTATTTCCTGTGTTTGTTTATAAGTTTAATGGTTTCAGGCCTTACATTTAAGTCTTTAACCCATTTTGAGTTTATTTTTGTGTGTGGTATAATACAGTGGTCCAGTTTCCTTTTTTTTTTTTGCAAATATCTGTCCAGATTTTGCAACACCACTTGCTGAAGAGACTGTCATTAGTCAAGTGTATGATTTTATCTCCTTTGTCATAGGTTAGTCGACTGTATAAGTGAAGGTTTATATCCAGGTTCTCTTCTGTTCTGTTCTATTGATTTATGTGTCTGGTTTATGTGTGTGTGTGTGTGTGCCAGTACCATACTGTTTTGATTATTATAACTTTGTAGTATAATTTGAGATAAGGGGGCATGATACTTCCAACTTTGTTCTCTTTTCTCAAGATTGTTTTGACTATTTAGGGTCTTTTGTGGTTCCATATAAATTTTAGGAATATTTGTTCTGGTTTTGAGAAGAATGACTGTGATATTTTAATAGGAACTGCATTGAATCTGTAAATTGCTTTGGGTAGTATGGTCATTTTACAATATCAATCTTTCCAACCCATGAGCACAGTATATCCTTCAAAGTATGTGTGTCTTCAGTTTCTTTCTTCAATGTCTTCCAGTTTTCAGATTACAGGTCTTTTACTTCCTTGGTTAGGTTTATTCCTAGGTATTTTATTTTATTAATGCAATTGTGAATGAGATTGTTTTCATTTCCCCTTCTGATCATTTGTGATTAGTGCATAGGAACACAACAGATTTCTGTATATTATTTTTTTATTCTGCTACTTTACTGAATTCTTTTATTAATTATATTGATTTTTGGTGGATTCTTTAGGGTTTTCTATATATAGTATCATGTAATCTGCACAGACATACAAAGATGTTCAACATTACTAATCATCAGGGAAATGAAAATCAAAACCAAAATGGGATACCACCTCATACCAGTCAAAATGACTATTATAAAAAAATTCAACAAATAGCATGTGTTGGCGAGGATGTGGAGAAAAGGAAATTCTTGTGTACTTTTGGTTGGATTGCAAACTGGTGCAACCCCTATGCAAAATAGTACAGAGATTCTTCAAAATACTAAAAATATATATACCATACAACCCAGCAATTACACTTCTGGGTATTTACTCAAATAAAATGAGAACACTGATTCAAAAAGATATATGCACCCCTATGTTTATTGCAGTATCATTTACAATAGCCAAGATAGAGGAGCAACCTAAGTGTCCATCACTAGATGAATGAATGAAGAGGATGTAATATGTATATACAATAGAATATTATACAGTAATAAAAAATACAATCTTTCTATTTATGACAACATGGATGCATCTAGAGGGTATTATGCTAAGTGAAATAAGTCAAGCAGAGAAAGACAAATACTGTATGGTTTCACTTGTATGTGGGATCTAAAAGCAAAACAAATAAAACAAAAACAGATTCATAGAAACAGGGACCAAAGAAGTGATTATCAGAAGGGAAGGGGTGGGGGAAAAGGGAAGAGGAATATAGTCAATGATACTGTGATAAGTTTATGGGGTGATCGGTGATTATAAGAACTAGTGGGGTGATCAAATTGTAAGGTATAATAATGTTGAATCACTATATTGTACATCTGGAACTAATATAACCAATATACGATTGTATATCAACTATACTTAAGCAAAAAAGAAATTTAAAAAGTAATTGGGTAAACTTAAAGGTTGTTATATTGTGCTATAAAAATCTCATGACTTAATCTCCACTGTAGGATATAATCACAAAATAGACTAGAATCACCTTGTCAACTACTCTAGTAGTCTTCCCCAATCAACATTATACTCAAGTGGTTTCCTTTTGCAAGATTCCAGTCAGACAATTGTTGAAAAATTATTTTTTCAGATATGGTCATGTAATTGATTAAATTATTTTTCTTTTACCTGCATTAGGTTTTGATGAAATTAATATTGTATATCATTCTTTCTGCTATTGCTTACAAAGCAACCCTTTCCCAGGAGCCTTGATTCTCAAATTTCATATTGAAATTACGAGGGAACTTGTTTTAGATTTGGTGGTTCTGGTGAGAGAAGCAGAGACAACATTCAGAGAAATGCTGCCCTGTCTGTAGACAATTAATTTCATTCACAATATGTGATTTTACAACTTGAAGTCTGAGATATTTCAACAGCCCGCTGAAAGATGTCTTGCTACTCAATTTTTTAAAATGACATTTACTCATGGATAAGAATGGCTTAAAGGAAGCCAGAACTTCAGAGTTGAAACAAGTTATGTGATTACTTTTGTCTCTAGACAAGTAAAAAACTCAAGTTAATCAAATAGCTTGTCCCCTACTTGAACATAGGGTAGTATTTAGTCCTCAGACTGGAACTGTATTAATATCATCAAATCAGTTTTACAATTTGGGGACTAATCTGATAAACCATTGAGTTCAAAATGTGTTTCTTATAGGAGAGGGAACTAGGTGAATTGCCTGTAATGACACAGTTAACAGACCCGGGTTTAGTTCCAAATCTTGTGATTTTTAAATTGGTCATTTTTCAAATATGACACATTAATGAGCCGGAGTAGAAATACGTTAAATGCCAAACCATTGTCAAAGATAAATGTAGTTTTAAACTGATACAATATCACAGCTTTTACATTGACCCATTTTCTAAGAAAATTACAGCATGAGGAATACTAAATGTATTTTTATGTCCAAATTTTAATTAACCTGCCCATAGAAACAATTATAATCTATTTCACTAAAGATGAAGGAATTTACAAAGATTAATAATTGTTAAAAATGATTAGGGGACCAAAAGTTGTTATATATTAGATTAAGTTATTTGAGTTTTATGGCAATAAGCACATTTACTGCGATCCAATTAAAAAATATTGGAGAATTTAATCCAGTGTAATCGATCTGCATGTTACTTATTTATCCATGATGTTTAATAAATAAGTTATCTAAAATATTTATTGAGTGTTTGCAAAATATTATACTGTATGCTTTGGAAACAAGTGAGCTGAACTTTGAGCCCAAGGAAATGATATAGTGTATTTAAATTTTATTTTCTACCTAACAAACGATGGCTTCTCAATATGCATTTTTTAGTGAATACATATACAAATGTATAGGACATACTCCCTACTTTTTAAGAGTTTATTCTATAAATTATAAGGAGATACACAAGAAGTGAAAATATATATAAATATTTAAATTTGAAAAGTCAATATATGATACTTTTTACTTGAGAAGGATAGGTAATAGTTCATATCAAGGTTTAAAGAGTAATAAAAGACTACTGATTCACCAGAAAAAGACTATTAACTCACAAGAAACTGGGAAAGTTTTGTGGAAGCAGTGGGTGGTTAGATTGAAATCTAAATTTTATTTAAACAGTGGAATGAGTAGTCCTGATAATTGGTTGTTACTTTGCAATGTCACTGACATGAACAAGACCAGATCCTTAGGACCAATTTTGTAGGACTTTAAATTCTGGGTTAAAGATTTCTAACTTTATTCTTGAATATTTTTATTTGGACATAGATAGACTATTAAATAAAGTAAAGTTATAACTGAATCTATTTTAAATTCAATCTTTTTACTATCTTTGTAGTTACAAGTTCATCATATTTAGCATAAAACTAAATTGCTTTTATTATAAAAAAAATCATGTCTTCTTTCCTTCCTGATTATTTTTATATCTGTCAGTCTTGTTCAAAAACCAATTTATTTATATTGTGATATATATTAGAACTTTTTTTCCAGGGTTTACAAAAAGATATTTAAACAATTATATAATTTGTGAAAGAAATATTACTGATTTATTTCCAACTGATTTCTGAAAACCAACAAACTTGAGAAAGCGTTACTTCTTGAGTGAGGGTGAGGCCTGTGAATATGCTGGGATATCACTGTCATGTTTGGGTTACTAACCATTTGACTGGGAGGTAATCAAAGGGAAGATTATTCTGGATGGGCCTGACACAATGAGAAGAACCCTTAGAAAGGACATGGCCGATTTTTGTTTTTATTTTTTTAATCCTCACCCTAGGATATTTTTCCATTTATCTTCAGATACAGTGGGAGGGAGGAAGAGAGAGAGAGAGAGAGACATCAATATGAGAGATACACATCAACTGGTTGCCTCCAGCATGACCCCGACCAGGGCTGGGGACCAAACCGCAACTGGGGTACGTGCTCTTGACCAGAATCGAACCCGCAACTCTCTGGTCTGCAGGCCTATGCTCTAGCAGCTGAACCAAACCAGCCAGGGTGACTTGGCTGTTTTTAAAAGAAGAGATTCAGCCCTGGCCGGTTTGGCTCAGCGGTTGGAGCGTCGGCCTGCGGTCCAGAGAGACCTGGGTTCGGTTCCTGCTAGGGGCATGTACCTCGGTTGCAGTTTGTCCCCGGCCCTGGTTGGTCGTGCGGGTGGCAGCCACTCGATGTGTCCCTTTCACGTCGATGTTTCTCTCTCTCTTCCTCTCTCTCCCTCCCACTCTATCTGAACAAAAAATGAAAAAATGTCCTCAGGTGAGGATAAAAAATAAAAATAAAATAAAATAAGAGATTCAGAGCATGAGAAGGTCTATGGAGGGAGACACATAGCAAGATCCTGAGAGTGGTCCACAAAAAAAACAGATAGTACATAAATGGGACCTCAGTCACATGGCTTTGAGGAAATGAATTTTTCCACGAACTTGAAGTAGCTTGGAAGTCTACAGATATAGATGCACCAGCTGAAACCTTAATTTCAGCCCTTTCAGACTCTGAGCAGAGATATCACACACCCAGACTCTTGACCCATGGGAACTGTGGGATACTAACTTTTTTCTTAAGGTGCTAAAACTGTGCCCTGGCTAGTTTTTCCTAGTGGTTAGAGCGTCGGCCCATGGACCAATGAGTTGCAGGTTCGATTCCAGTCAAGGGCATGTGCCTTGGTTGCTTCCTCCCCACAGGAGGCAACTAGTCGATGTGTCCCTCTTACATCGATGTTTCTCTCTCTCTCCCTCCCTCCCACTCTATCTGAAGATAAACAGAAAAGAAATGTCCTCGGGTGAGGATTGGAAAAAAAAAAAGATGCTGAAATTGTGGTAATTTGTTACATAGAAATAGAAATCTAACACATAGTCTTGCAGCCTTCTTTCCATGCATTTCTATTTTTCTGTATTATTATTATTATTTTTTAAATAATTAAACGAGAGAATCCAACTGGTTAGCCAGTTATCATCCAATACTGAATACCCATTAATGGATCCCTCTAGCCACACACTTTCAAAATTTGGGGCCTAGCAGGCCAGATGGTTAATAATAACAGCATTTCCTATGTGTTAGATACTCTTTCAAACATTTTTCATGTACTGACTCATCTAATCATTATGGCCATTATAATTAAACTCCACTTTATGGCTGAGATAAGTGAAGCATAGAGAGATTAAGTAATAATCCCAAGGTCACACAGCTAGTAAGTGGATTAACTGGGGTTGGAAAATCCAGGAAGTCTAGCATTAGAGTGGTGATTTTAACCATTTATCTGCTGCCTCTCCTACACACCTTTAGAGAACATGACCTGAGCAAGTCCTAGCCATGTTTGGATGTGTCATATTGTGTAGGCAGAATGTTCCTAATATCTTGTAAGATGTAGAGGTTGCCCTGTAAGGAATTTTCTCCCTACTTAAGGAATATTTCATAAGTCTCACATTGATTAATACTTCTGAAGAGCTGTGCCTATACCAAAAATGACAGCTCTCAGGAAATCTTCAGAGATGTAGGTAAAAAAGGAGTGCTTCTGAAATTTATGTTTATAAATGAATATTACTAAATATAGTAAGACCTTAAATTGAGCAGACATTATCTAAAATTCCACATAGAAAGAAATTCTTTCTTCGAAG
Organism: Tadarida brasiliensis; assembly: GCA_030848825.1. Taxonomy (NCBI): domain Eukaryota; kingdom Metazoa; phylum Chordata; class Mammalia; order Chiroptera; family Molossidae; genus Tadarida; species Tadarida brasiliensis. The sequence goes on from CM061257.1 coordinate 66,559,650, forward strand.
AAGAAAAATATGAAAAATTCCGATGTAATGGCATTTCACAAGATTTTCAATATTGGGACATTTTGTCATAAGTAAAATCCAATACTGATACAAATGCAAGGCATTGTAGTTCCCATTAGAACTTTCTAATCTGTCATTATGAGATATAATCAGTCTTGTTCCTATTGTTTTCTGTGTTAACTCATTTCGCTGCTATAAATTAATGAACATAAGAAGAAAATCAATTTGTAAAGTGAGGACACACAGAGAGAATAATTTTTATTAGTAATATCTTCATGATATATCACTGACTATAGTAGAGTAGTTTTGTCAGTGAATTAGAAAATATTTGGAGAGTATTCATTTTTCACTCAAGGTTAATAGTTAATACAGTGTACCTGGTTTAGAATGGTAGAATGGTTAAACTTTTACTAATAAAATTCCTTTGATATATTTTCTCATTGACTTATATAGTCTCCAGTATATGTCTCAACATTTTTTTTTTCAAATTTTATTTCCCACAACAATGCTCCTTTTACATTTTAAGATGGGATGAGAGTCAACTCAAGTATTATACAAAAATTCATTGAAACTCTAGAATGTGTTAGTTGTGCTAGAAAGTGAATATATAGTAATAAAAAGTGCTTTATCCATAACATCATGGAGATTTTAGCCTAAAAGAAAGCTCTCTGTATATGTGTATGTTTCTGTGTATGTTGTATACATGATACAATTACATATAAAGAAAGTAAGTGATATAAAGAAAAAGAACCAATTTGATGAGAAATATTAATAGGGGAAAACTAGACTAAATGATGAGTGACTAGGGTAGATCTCTAAGAAGTGGTACAATTTTAAGGTGGGACTAGGCACCTGAAAAGCAAGGACATATGTTTGAACCAGAAGAAATGGAGTGTATGAAGATTCTGAGGTTATAAACTTTTGGCATTTAGAAAGGTGGTCAGTGTTATTAAAGGGTAGTAGTGAGCCAGTCAGAACACCAGAAAATAAATGTGGAGAGGTAGGTAAGTACCATTTATAGAGAACGCGGTGCTCTATGGAATTTAAAGCCTTAGAGAGTTCCTTGATAGTCTTGCAGAAGGACACATACTAAAGTAACTTTAAGTTGGTCTTCTATCCAGTGATTACCTGCATCATGGTTTACTTTAAATATAGTGTTACAGTTTGCTATGCAGAGCTTTCCCCTTTCACAAAAATTAACCTAAAATGAATTATACATCTAAGTGTAACATGCAGAACTTAAAACATATAAAAGAAAATGTATAAGACAATCTACATGACCTTTATAAAAATACAAATCACATACTAGGAGAAAATATTTGCCAAATACTTATCTCATAAAGCATTTATATGCAACATATACAAAAAGCTTTTAAAACTCAATAATAGGGAAACAACTCAGATTTAAGAAAAACTGGACAAAGGATCTGAAGATATTTCATTCAAGATGCCAAGTGAGCATATGAAAAGACATTCAGCTTCATTTGATATTAGGGGAATGCATATTAAACAACAAGGACATACTTCTACGCACCTATTAGAATGGCTAAAGTAAAAAACAAACAAAAAAACCTTGATAATACAAATTTCTGACAAGGATGAGGAGGTTAATAATTCTGGAAACCACTATATATGTATACTGGAATTGAACAATTAAGTAAATGGATAGTTAATAATGGAAGCCAGAATTCTCGGTACTGGAGAAGGGGTTATCGATAAACAAGGAAGGATTCTAGAATGTTCCATGATTGAAGTTGGAGACAGCACAGTGAATTCACGTTTAACTAGATGGGTTACTCTACACACGTATATTTGCTTGCTTTGTCAGCTAAGAGGGACTAGCAACAACACGACACCAAGCATCTCTGGAGGCCAGGCCTTGTTTTCTGACATCACTTTCCAATAAAGGGAACCAGGACTTCTGGGAGAAATAGCTGATTCCAGGACTGAGGCAGGAACTATACAAGAGGAGCCTGGAGCATCTTGTATTAGAGTTGCAGAAGTAAGAACATGTTCAGAAAACAACAGAACACAAACAAAAACTCATGTTGATGGGACTGTGTCAGAAAGGCACCGGAGCCAACTGCGAGCTCCCAGTGCCCAATGCTGGAACAATTTGGACAACAAAACAAATAAAATGTTATTGAACTGTAAGCCAAAGTATACAATAAATATTCATGAGTGCATACTTACACAAAGAAAGAAACACAGCGAAATTTCCAAGCAGAAGAATTCCAAAAAGTTATGTGGGTATTCTTCCCATAAGCAGGTAGGACATAACCCCATACCTTCAGTTTAAGTGAGGACTGTGATCGAGATTTCCTTCCAAAGGGTGCAGTCTAGAAAGGAGGGCGGAAAGGACTAATTTTACAATGGAGAAACAAGAAAACACTACCTCAGCCAGGTAATCAAGGTCAACATCAACAGTGGTAAGTCATATTTTATATTATGTACCCTTGGATATGATGTAATGAGGTCGGCACTTAACCTCTGCAGTTTTTCTCCAAAAAAAACCAACAAACAAACCCATAACTTCAGCCTAATCATGAGAAAAGTATCACACGGATCCCAATTAAGGTACAGTCTACAAAATACCTGAGTAGTACTCAAAACCATCAAAGTCATTCAGAAACAAGAAGTGACTGAGATATTGTCACAGCCTAACAGAAGCCTAAAGAGACAGGACAAGGAAATGTAATGTGGTGTTCTGGAGGAGCCCCTGGAATAGAAAAGGGACATTAGGTAAACAAACAAACCAACAAACAAACAAACTAATGAAATCTAAACAAGTATTTAGTTAATAATAATGTATCAATGTTATTTATTAATGGTTACAAATATACTAAAGTAAGATGTTGATGCAAGGACAAGCTGGGTGTAAGGTATATGGGAAATACATTATTGCCTCCACTATCTTTATATATCTACAACTATCCTAAAATAGAAATTACTTTTAAAAAAAATCACAGTGCTTAATGAAAATGAAAAGATTTCTGCATATACTCCCTGGCATACTCTAGGCTAGGATGCTTTTTGTGGTCGATCTACTTATGATCACAGTTTTCTACTTTGCTTTGTTTCTGATTACTCTGTAGAATTAAAAAAGCTATACGAATTTAATTATAAAGTCTCATAAATGAAGAAGAAACTATCTTTGAAAAATTTCTGTAAATCCAAAACTATTCTATAATAAAACATTTATTTAAAAAATTCATGGTTGTAGTTTTATATCCCACCCCCCTCCCAGTTGGAAGATTTGACAGTGTAAGCCATTTCCATGATTTCAGGCATCATGTTTGGAAGACTGTGGAGGTACTATTATTGTAACCAAGGAAAATGTCTTTCTTTTCCTTTTCTCAATCATTTGTTTTCCTCGACAGAGTGGATGGTGAGAGATGTAGATGCAAAAGAAAACATATTCCCACTTTAAACAAGTCTCCAAGTACAAAAGCTGGTGGAATCCCAGAGCTCTAACTAAGAATAACTCTCCATGGCTATTTCTAGAAGGTTGGCTTTCTTAGACCACCTGCCTTTCACTCTCGTCCCACTTTCCGCCTCTAACAGTGTAAGGGCTCTACTGTACCTGAGTGAACACTGTTGTGATACTGAGCATGTCGGTCAGAATGTTCCAGGTTTTATGTTCCAGGACTTTAAGCTGTTCCTTCAGTCTGGCAGCCTCATCTTTCTCTTTCTTGAAAGTTTCCGTCTTTATCAGAAAGTCGTTGCTGAGTCTGGAAGTTGGACTGAAACTTTTTCTTCTGTCTCGGTGGTTTCTTCAGGGTAGCGTGTATTTAATATGCTGGGCATCGGTTCCCGGCTCCTCAGCTGAAACTGTCGCCCGCTGAAGGCAGAGAGTGTCCTATTAATCTTAACCCTCGGGACTTGGCAGAGTTCTTGGCATATAATATGCGTTTGGGGAAAGAAAAAAAAAGTTTGTGATGCTAAATGAAGAACAGCTCTCTGAGAATGCAGGATTTTCAAAACCAAAACTTTGTTTTTCAGAGATTTACTCGTTTTCATGATTCCATGACACATCATTTTCTCGCAGGCTATGATTTTCCTTAAACTCCTTGTCCTTAACGATGCCAGGTTCTGCTCCTCAAGGCCCTTGAGATGAATTCGCCTCAGTGGTAGAATAACAAAATGGTGGCCCAAATCTTTCACGTATGTCTGAGAATTAATAAAAAATATGCAGATTCCTCCCTTTTGACTTAAGAAAAAAATGTAAATTTTTCCCTCCATTTATGAAATAGGTTGGATTTTTGTTTCCTAACAGAAATTTGCAGGAAGTAGATGCCACTCTGATTATATGGAGCATTTCTATTAAGTGTGTGTGTGTTTATCGCTATATACTCAGCAGAGTTTAAAGAGAATTAGGAAATAAAAGTATTGAAGTATTATTTTCTAAATATCTTCTGTTTAATTTTATTATAAATGTATGTTTGTAAGGTTGAGAAATGATTAAGCAAGTGAGAATATTTTCTTCATTTGAATTCTCTAAAATTCTAAAGTATCTTTTAAGCATGCATGCAAATTTATAACCAGTCTTGATATTATATAGTCTGGCTTTATAGAAGGTTCCTTCCAATATATGGCAGTTCAGACATTGCTCACATCCTAGATATGTAAATGACATATTTTTTCTTGTTCACTTCTCAGTTTATCTTCCTAAGTGATAAAATTGAATGTGAAGAATTAAAAATGCCATGCAAACCTATATCAAATGAATGAAATTGGAAATTGTTATTGTTTATCCTCCCAAATTCCTAGCAACTGTAGACCATTGTGATTAAAGAAAATTAGAAGTATTGAATGAAGTACCAGCAGAATACAACAAACTTGCATTTGTAATTGGGAAAAATCCAAATAAAATATTTAATGTCTCATTAGTAATAACCATGTTGAAATGTATAGAGAACTAGCTGTATTCTAGGCATAATGCTAAGTACTTTAGATGGATTTGCCCCTTACATTTTCGAAACAAGCCTATGAAGTAAACACACTCATTATTTTCATAGTAGCAGAGAGAACACTGAAGCAAAGAGAATTTGTCAAAAGTCAGACAGCTAAAATAATAAAGGCAAAATTCAACCCTAGAAGTTGGAGCCAGAGCACATAGTCATGGAGACCCTGCTGCACATCTTCAAGGAATAAAGATAATTCTGTTTAACACTATGTAATTTTAAGATAAAGACAGTCCGATGTTTGGTATATCATTAAGTAATCTACTCAGTATGTCCTGTGCCTATATATTTGTGGTTTCTCACATAAATGTTTAGTAATATTTGAAATTAGAGATTAAGTTCAATTACTTAATTCAAGCATATTCATACATAAAAGTTTCTCAATTATATTTGTTCATTTTATTTGATTAAAATTATGGAATAGTATATATGCATATATATATATATATATATATATATATATATATAAAATATGGTCATGCATACAGTATAATATTTTAAATTATAATTTATGAGTTTTTAATATAATGGGTATTGTCACTCAGCAGTTATCTATTCAAGACTTCTTTCTGATTTGTTTTCCTATTAATGACAATATAATTTTTTAAAAGTCACCAAGGCCCTGGCCGGTTTGGCTCAGCAGTTAGAGTGTTGCCCATGGACCTATGGGTCACAGGTTAGATTCCAGGTCAAGGGCATGTACCTGGGTTGTATGTTTGATCCCGGCCCTGGTTGGGGTCATGCAGGAGGCAACCAATCAATGTGTCTCTTTCACATCAATGTTTCTTCTTTCTCTCTCCCTTTCACTCTATCTAAAGATCAATGAAAAAATGCCCTCAGGTAAAGATTAACCAAAAAAAAAAGTCACCAAGGTCCAAACATCAAAATCGTTGACCTTATGTTTCTTTGCTACCGATTAAACCAATCACAAAATCTTACCAGTTATATCATCCGAATTATATATATACTCATTTTTCTCCTGATACTCCCAAATTCTATGTCCTTATACATACAACTCATTTCATCTCTCCTTCTCAGCCTCACCCTCCCTCTCCTTCCATGCGTGCCTTACACGTTAGCTGAATAAATACCCCATTCCGCAGATATTCCCCTTGTTTCTCAATATCTTGCCTTTTTCATGCCAAACCTCTTTGTAGTTTTACTTTCTTACCATTAGTTGCTGAAAGCCTATTTATTCTTTAAAATTTGCTTAAATTATATTTTATAAAAACACAAATATGGAATTTTGCTTTAAAAGAAGTATACCTTGCCCGGCTGGTGTGGCTCAGTGGTTGAGTGTTGACCCAGGCACCAAGAGGTCACCGGTTCGATTCCCGGTCAGGGCACATGCCCAGGCTGTGGGCCAAATCCGTAGTGGGGGGCATGCAGGAGGCAGCCAATCGATATTCTCTCTCATCAATGTTTCTATCTCTCTCTCCCTCTCCCTTCCTCTCTCTCTAAAATCAATAAAGAAAAAAAATGTTAAAAAATAAAATAAAAGAACTATAGCTCTTCAGTCTGCTATCCATCCTTCAGCCAAATAAGCTTGTCTCCAAACAATACCTACAAGAATAATTTTCTCACGTTGTTGAGTTCACTTCTGTCTCTTGACTGTGTTGCTTAATAAGCAAACACATCACTTTCTTCTAATTACATGTTTGATAACTTTTATTCTTTCTCCTGTCACTAAAATCTACAATAAGATCCATGAGACTTTTATCTGTTCCCTGCTGTACCCCCAATTCTTCCACACCCAGCCTGGCATAGAGTAAGTAGAACAAGTAAATGTGCATTCAGTAAATAAAAGTCCTATCAGAAATAATTTCCTCTCGTATACTTTTTTTATAATATTTAGTATGTCCTAGCTATATTATTGTTATGTTTGCTACTTTGTTGTTTATTTATTTTTTAAATATGTTTTTATTGATTTTAGAGAGAGAGGAAGGGAGGAGAAGAGAGAGATAGAAACACTGATGAGAGAGAACATTGATTGGCTGCTTCCTGCATGCCCCTTATTGGGGATTGAGCCCGAAACCTGGGCATGTGCCCTGACCAGGAATTGAACCAGTGACCTCTTGGTGAATTGGTCGACGCTCAACCACTGAGACACACCTGCCAGGCTCTACTTTTTACTTTGCTAGTATTTTTTTTTTTTTTTTACTAGGTTAAAAGGGGAGGTTTTCATAATTTATTCTGTATCTCTCATAGTGCATTGTATGTAGCAGGCCCACAGTAAGAAACTGAATATGTGTTCACTAAGTAAATTTTTCACAAGCAAATATTTGTGATAAATAATTATTTTAAGAGTATTCAGTATTAGAGACTTACTGATTTGTCCTTTCAGACATTCGTTTTGGTCACAAATTTTAAAAACAAAGAAAAAGACCAGTTAACATACAGCTACTCTCATGTACTGGCAGTGATTAATAAATAGATGTGTGATTTCAGTTTTATAAACTCAAAGTTTCCTATGTAATCAATGTAAGAGTAGGTGAGTACTTTATTCTAAAAATTCTTTTAAGAACACCACACTTCACTTTCTTGAATTTTCTGCATTGGTTTAAAAATGTTATAGGTCAGTTATTCCAACAACACTTAAAATGTATTTTTAATTTCTAATAATTTTAATATTTAATTGGAAGTAGCATATTACAGGATCTTTAGAACCCAGATACATTACCAGCTAATACAAAATAATATTTTAATTCCTACTTACCTCACTATAAAACTTTATTTAGCTTTATGGAATTCTTTTCAACCTCAGAGAAGAAATATAAAATAGACAGTGATATTAATGTTAATATTAACAAGCCTTCTAGAATATTAGTGATTATATTAATAAATATTCTAGAAGCTCCGCATGGAAGTCAGGGCACTGTTTCTGAAACCAGACGTCTGGGTTTGACGTCTTCCTCTACAGTTTATGTTTCCGACTCAGCTTCTTCATAATAGAAAAAAAGGCATATAATAAAAAATATGTAACTCAAAGGCCTTTTATGACTATAGAATGTGTTATGTGATGATATTACAACAGCATATCACATCATAGACCGGTATAAGTGTCTACTAAGTTTATCATCATTACTGAGGAAATGTCACAGTGGATAGTGATTTTTCCAAGTTCTGTTGTCTAATTGTCAGCCTGCAGAATGATAAACTCCCTTTAGCACTCCCAGAGCATCCATCACTCATAGGCAGACTCACAAAATAATGAGTTTATGAGACTGATGTACAAACTCAGGACTCTAATTTATCCTTGTATAGTGAGAACACTAACTACACCAGGGAAGCAGATACATTCTTCAGCCTTGTCTCCATGTGGGTGCCACAGAGGCGGCCAAAATATAATCAAAATGGCTTACTGAGTTGTTAATTAAAGAAGGAATCAGTTGTTTGATTTTTATGTTAAGTCGCATTATGATTAAAAAAAAAAAAAAGCCTGCCAGGCAGCATTCTTGCAACTAAACACTTTTTCCCTGGGTAGACCTCATATTTTCCCCATGCTATGCTTCCTGGGCTAAACAAAACTCTTTTTGGGTGGCACATTTTTTTTATTAGGTGTGTTAATAAGTCAATCATAATATACTCCTCAAGACTTAGAGATATTTTGCCACTTTAGGGAGACTTCTCAATATTTCAGTCTCTTTATACATTTTAAGAAAGAAATCCTTTTTTAATTAATCCAGTACTATTTTTTAAATTGATTTTAGAGAGGGAGGAAGGAAGAGAGAGAGAGGAACATCAATGTGGGAGAGATACATCGATCTGTTGCCTCCCATATGCACCTTGACAGGAAGATCAAACTCGCAATTGACGTATCTGCCCTGACCGGGAATCAAACCCACAACCTTCAGGTGTACGGGACGCCCCAACCAACTGAGCCACACCAGCCAGGGCAAGAAAGAAATCTTTTTGCACTCCAAGTTTTATGTGAGTAAAGCATCACTGTAGCCTCCAAGTACTAACACCATCCGTATACTATGGCTTCAATGATGAATAGCATTATTACTGAAAACATAAAACAAAAAAGAAGTACGGGTATATACTCAGTATTATTGTTTGAGAATACTTCTTGTTAGCTTGTATTTTATCTAATAAATTTTGACATGTCCCACAGTAGTCTACTGATGCAGTAGAGTTAGAAGACACAAATATTTCGTTTTTCAAGAAGAAAACTCTTACAGTAATTAATCCTAAACTCTTTTAACATCAAGCTGAGCTCAATATGAAAGACGCATTTTAATATTCATGATTCAGCGTGCTTACTCTGAATTATGTGAATTCCATAAGGTTTGAATAGAAAAGCGCATGCACTCACACACATACACACATTTCTGCTAATCTAAGACCATATTCTAATGTAAAGCAGGCAGCAAACATATTTATTCCAAGTGGTTAAATGGCCTCTTAAAATAAACACATGAACCAAATGTTTTATCACAAAGTGTCTTATGAAATTAAAGACTTTCTCTAGAGATATGCTCTCAAACTTTGTACCTATGGTCAATAATGGTGCATTATACACTTACATTTTTTAAAGAAGTAATTCTCAGATTAAATGTTTTTATCACAAAATGTTAAAAATAAAATAAAAAAGTGACTAAGGGCACATAATAAAAATAAATGTTTAGTGCCTTGTAACCTTACAGTGTGTTTAAATATAGGGCTTGGATATTTGTGAAGAAAACACTCAATTTGTTCTGAATAGAATAATTCACCTTAGTATTAATTGTCCACCACAGAAAATGCAAATGTTTCTACTCTATGAGCAGAAAATGTTCCAGGAGGTCGCGAGTTAAATACTTAGCACAAACTAAGATGGAAATATGTCTTCCTTATTGAGCTATAACTTTACTCTGAGAAATATTTCTGGGAAGAAAAGATTTAATATTTCTGCATTTAACTGGAGGCTGTTTACAATCAACAATTTTGCTTTAGCAAGTCATTTTCTGAAAGAAAAAGAGGAAAGAAATACATGAGATTATCAGTGGGAAGTGAGACATGATAGCTACTATTTTGAAGTATATAAATGTCAATTATAACCCTGGACAAATGCTATGGCTGTTCAATTAATTTTACTACTGTAGATGTCAGTGATTTAGAATTTTTGGTCGTTTGGAGGCAGTTGAGTACAAATATAATTTCTCACAATGTAAGAGGCCAAGGGATAAGATATACAAAATGGTAAATGCACTAAAAACTACTTAACTCTAAAAACTTTGGATAGCTAATATTTTGTGTGCAATAAGATGAAATAGAATGTTACTTAAAACAATTTTTTCCAGCAGTATTTTCAGGCTATGTCCTTGGGACAGAATATCCTCCCCTTGTCTCCTTGAGAGGCCCTTAAGTCTCCCAATGTGCTGCTTCCTGGGTTAAACAAACTCCCTTCTGCCTGACATGTGAAAATACATTATAGAAAAGTTGAATTAATATCAATATTTAGTAATAATTTGAATTTCTAAAGCAGTTTAGTTTTCTTTTCACTAATCTCTCATAACATTTGATTGATTATAGTAGCAAGCCTGTGACACCAATAGGTATTACTGGCCCTGGCTGGGTAGCTCAGTTGGTTAGCGCCTCATCCCAATGTGCCAAGGTTGCCAGTTTGATACCCAGTCAGGGCACATACAAGAATGAAACAATGAATGTGTAAATAAGTGGAACAACAAATCAATCTCTCTCTCTCTCTCTCTTCCTCTCTCTAAAATCAATCAATCAATAAAAAATAGGTATAACAATTCTTGTTTAAGGTGAAGCTATAGAATCTTGAGGAAATTGTGATTATTTAATATTACACAAGCAGTTAATTGTGGATATAAGTGACTGACCTCAAATTTATTCATTGACTACTATGTCAGACCCTGTGCTAATATGCAAAATTAAGTCCATGGTGCTTATTTACACAGTCCTTACTAAATATCAGAAAATATTCTAAGTGCTTTACAAATATAATTCATTTCATTAATTTTAGGGGAGAAAATGAGACAGAGAGGATAAGTTGGGTCACCAGTGTATTGGGAGATGGAGCCTGGATAGAACCTATGTGTCCTTAATTACCATACCATGTTTCTTCCATTTCATGTCTGTAGAACAGGAACCTCAGAGCTAGTTCTCAGAATGGTTTTAAATTCTGAAAATAGGATGCAAATCAAATCCAAACGAAACTTGCTCCAAAAATGATTGTATATTTTAAGTCAAAAAGAGGTTTGGGAAAATAAAAAAATAAAAAAAACTTTTAAAAATAAAACTATGAGGACAATTGATAAATAAAACAGCATTATTAAAAATACTCTAGCCCTGGCCGGTTTGGCTCAATGGTTAAAGCGTGGGCCTATGGACCAGATGGTCACGGGTTCGATTCCCAGTCAAAGGCGTGTACCTGGGTTTAAGGTTTGATCTCCAGCCCTGGTCAGGGTCATGTGGGAGGCAACCAATTGATATGTCTCTCTCATCTCTCTCTCTCTCTCTCTCTCTCTCTCTCTCTCTCTCTCTCTCCCTCTCCCTCTCCCTCTCTCCCTCTCTCCCTCTCTCCCTCTCTCCCTCTCTCCCTCTCTCCCTTCCATTCTATCTAAAAATCAATGGAGAAATATACTCAATGAAGATTAATAACAACAACAAAATACAAAAATACTCTACATGGGGGAAAAGGAGAGGCATCTGTAATGCTTTCAACAATAAAGATTTTTAAAAAATAAAAATACTCTAGATGGAAACAATATTCAAAAATATTATGATGGAAGTGAAATGCTCTGGGTGAATATTATCTTAAAGATACATATTCAAGTGATTTGGAAAATTCATTGTCATAGTTCTTTCTTTAAAAACAAAAACATTAGTCTCATGGTTTTGTTTTAATGAATATTTTGTGTTGGAATAAAATGGGATACATATTTGTTCTCAAAGCATTTATGTGAGTCGGTTTTCTGACATTCATATTCCTTCTAGTCCACAGAGGCTGTGATGTTTATGAAAGAATATGAGCCCATACAAACATGAACAAGACCTTGGTAATCTTACAAAAGAGAATTTGTTCAACTTAGAAGCTTTTGGGAAAGGAAGCAGTTACAAAAGGAATGAAATAAATAGCATGAATAGTTGAGTGTTAAAATATGTTTATGCTTTTATGTATATTATTATTTATATTTTTCAAATTCACATGGGCACAAACTTCAAAATTAAATCAATTTACAGCAGGGTTAACTTCTAGAATCACTGTGCATATACAGTGCTATGACCTCAGATCCTGTAAGCTATTACTTTTAATTACCTTGTTGAGTTTATACTCTCACTTTACAAATAATAGCACATTGCCCTGGCCGGTATTCCCAGTGGTTAGAGCACCGACCCATGGACTGAAGGTTACTGGGTTTGATTCCCAGTCAAGGGCACGTACTTGGGTTGCAGTTCCAATCTCCGACTCTGGTCAGGGTCATACGGGAGGCAACCAACTGATGTGTCTCTAAAGACACAGCAATGTTTCTCCCTCTCTCTCTCTCTCTCTCTCCCTCTCCCCCTCCCTCTTTCCCTCTCTCCCCCTTCCACTCTATCTAAAAAATATATCAATGGAAGAATGTCCTCCAGTGAGGATTAACAATAACAACAACAAAACTAATAATAATAGCACATTGAATAAGCTTGAAGGGTATGAAAAATAATGCAATAGAAAGCCGTGGACAAAAAATAGGTCAATAATTATCCGACAGCCTAATGTGTTGTTCTCCCTACCCATCACTCCCCCAGCATATACATATACTCCCACCCATGAGCCTGAAAGAAAAATAAAGTTCTCTGTAGTACTTTCTACCTCACTGAAATTAATCATACAAGTAATCACTATTTGTATAGATTTTGTGCTAGATCGTACATTTATTCTATACTAAGCTATATAGTATCTCACTGTGTAGATGAGGCAACGGAGCTTTACAGGGATTAGTTAGCAGAGACAAGATTCTCCTCTGATTCCAAATATGTGCTCAAATTATGATGCTATGGAAGAGGGTTCCTTGCTGAAAACCAGTTTTCAAAACTGCTGTTGTTTATGGTCCTATGTCCCGATCCCTGGTTTGAGTCATATTATGGCTTTGTCCTCAGAGATTCTCCAGAGCAATGGGCTGTGGGAAAATTTTGCTAAACATTGAAACCAATTACCTGGGCAGTCTTTACAATCCCCATGACTAGGTCACATCCTATACCAATTGAATCACAATTGTTGGAGGTGGTATCCAGGCACAGTACTTTTTTGTAATTTTCCAGATGATCCCAAAATACAGTCCTGCTGGAGAGCCAGTGTTTGAGACCTTTCTCTCCACAGGTAATGCTGATAGTCTTTTCACCACGCCAACATAGGTGTTCTGTCTCTACCCAAACATCCCTGGTGATAGTTTTGACTGTCAACTCAGTTCTTAGGTTAATTCAGTATCTGCCACTCTTCTGTCCATCATCTGGTGCTTGTCCTGCCTCGTGGGAATCACACAGTTTTAAATTCATTTTTCACATGGCAATACATCAGAAGTCAGTTTTGTAATTCCCTGAGTTTTCTTTTCTCCAGGATAACCCCTTTATTTCTCTAACTTCAATTCTTACAGCTTTCTTTCTAATAGACTAGTTGTCAGTATGATATCTTAGAACTCAGATGTTGGAGTCAGAATGCTTTTAGTTTACACTACATATCTGCTGCTTACCTGTCTTGTGAAGATGAACAATTAAATTTCCTCAGCTTTCCTTCTGCCACAAATAATGCCATTTCATGTAACTTTTATGAATATACAATGAAATGTGCAGAATCAGAATAAGACTCTTAGAAGCTCTGAGCAGTGAAAAGTGTAGTGTCTTATCATGGTCCACTTTACACCCACATATCTATAATTCAAATAAACACAACCCTAAAGTACACAATTAGAAGAAAGGAATCCAATTAAATCTTAGTATGTCCCTCCCTTCATAACTGTGTAGATTTTTAAAATGATTAAAGAGCAAGTATATAATTTGTTAAATATATAGCATGTGTCTTTGTACATTTCTTTTGCTGGTGCTCCAATGATAGGCTGAACCTACCTCTGAGTCATGAGGGGCTGACGGGCCTGAATGCGGCTCTGCTGGGGGGTCCTGTGCAGGGGGCAGATAAGGGTGACTTGAGGCAGCTGTTTCACCTCTTCCACAAACTTCACTTTCCTGAACTGTAAAATGATGATAATATTTGCCTCAGGGATTATTCTGAAGATGGTGAAGATCTCAGAGGATTAAAATCAATGATGTATAAAAGTGCTTATAGTGATCCAAAATGGTAGAAAGAGTATAGCAGGTAAGAACTTGGCCTCGGAAACGGGACTATTTGAATATAAATTTTAGAGTTTGCTGGCTTTGAAACCTTGGACAAATTATGTAGTATCTCTATGTCTGTTTTTTTCTTCTTGGAAAGTGAAAATAAAAATACATCCACCTTGTAAAGTTGTCTTGATTTTTAAATAGTTAATGCTCTTAATGTGTTTAGCACAAAATACGGTCTCAGTTCATGTTAACCATAACTAATAATAAGAATTTATATTAGACATGAAAATGGCAGTTGGTAGGCAAAAGATATGCTGACATGATTTTATTTTCTTTTTAAGTGAGGTGCCCACAGTTGAACACATTACCAAAATATAAAACAGGGCCTGTGCATATATATTGAAAGAATGAACAAGAGTGGTCTGACCACAAAATATAGAAAGGAATTAAAAATGTATAAGTTACCTCTTTGTAGGTATAGAGTCACAGTTCTAGTTAGTGTAACCTAAAAATACATTTGTATTTCATTCTCTCCAAGTGACCTAAATATCAATTAAATTAATTATTTTTTTAAATTAGAAAGCTCTTTACTTATTTTTTATGACTATCTAATCACACTTATTGTTATCTTACTATGCCTGAATAGTACAAGACTGGAAGAGAAAACTCAAAAAAATTTCTAATTTAACTCAAAATTATTTAACAGTGTGATTATTAAACTTTAATACCTGTGATTTAACCTTGAGGCTCTTATTGCATGAAAAAAATACTACTGAGAGTGTTTCTTAGTTTAGCTCAGCCTGCACAACCCAAATACCTTTGCCTTCAAACTCACTTGCTTTAGTAACTACTAATACTTAGGCCTCTGGAAGTCATTTAAGCACTCTGGGCCTCAGCATCATCATCTGTTAAATGGGCAGATATATTTGAGAAACAAATGAAGCAGCATATGTGAAAATATCCTGAAATATACAATGTACATACATATATGTCTGTATATGTGTGTGTATATCTATCTATCATCTATCTATATCTATCTATCTACCTATCTATCTATCTATCTATCTATCTATCTATCTATCTATCTATCTATCTATTTATCTACCTACCTACCTATAGAGAGAGATTGATTTGCTGTTTGCTCAAGAATATCCTAGACAAAAGGCAATCAAAGTAGTTATGCCTTAAGTTCAGAGATTTGCCTCAATAATTTGAGCATTCTGAAAGTGACGGTTTCAGAATGTGTACTTTGCTTGAAATATAACTAGTATCAGAATAAAGAGCTTGCATTTTCTACTTGTAAGGGAGGAGGTTAATTTTAATGATGATATTCTGCACTCAAATTTCTATAGCCTAGTGCCAAAATTTTAAATTTAAATTTACTAATTTTACTTTATCTGCCTCTACAGTAAGATATAAAATTATTGATTTTTCTAAATATATATCACTTAAAATATGTATCACAAAATGAGCACACAGACTGCACAATATTTTGAGGATGCAGAGTCCTGTAAAATAACTGACCCACACTTCCATAGTGGCTGTCCCAGTGCACAGCTCTGACGTGTCTCTCAGCTCCCAGATCGCTACTACTTCTCTGCTTGATGAGCCAAGGTGTGATGTGATATACGTCAGACTGTTTCTAAACGTTAGGCTCTAGAAGATTTCAAAGTTAATATTTTTACCAAGAAAGTAGAAAATCTCATGGAAACATAATGATCGTTACAATTGGAAAACCTTTTAAAATAAAGAAATACTGGAAAAAATAATTTAGTTCCATATTAGGAGTTTCTAGAGATGAAAGTTACTTTGTTGCTTTACTTTAATGTGTATGAAATAGAGACAGGATATGTTTTTTTCAAAATCTTCACCGTTTGTCAAAATAAAAGAACTAGAGGCCCTTTCCCACTCAATCCATTTCACAAGAATATTGATTATTTTCAATATAGATGTCATTTTTATTTTTTGAATTGTGGAAAAACAAGGGAAACAGGGAAATAATTATACTACCATGTGCCCAAACCATAAATATGCTCCCTGCTGACTTGAGCAAACCACCAGGGTGAAAAGCTAATAATGGTGAGCAAAAGAGTATCTGGTAATTTTCCTAAAGCCCCTTTATATTGTATTTATAGAACATCTTTCTCAGGAGAACACAACTTATTTTTTATTAACAAATAACTATAAGGAGAAAGTGCTGCTCTGTTTTTTTTTTTTGTTTGTTTGTTTGTTTTAGAGTTTAAATATCTCCCACAATTTTATCATTTTAATAGATAATGGGAAAAGAAAAGTTGCTTATACAAAAAATAAATTGTGGTTGTAGTTAAGAGTATGTATGTGTTTGTAATCTTTCTAGTTTCTAGTATTTTAAAGGTATAGGGCATTTTTCCATAATGAAACCTGTCTTATTGTTTATATAAAATCATTCTAAATTAGTTTATTCTTCTAGAAATAGAGCATTTTGTGAAAAGAATTACCCACTGCTCTATCCCTTTTAAAGTTTCCTTTATTTTTTGTTTTAAAAAGCATAATCTTAAAGCATAATAGACTCTTAAAGTTTGATGATTTTAGATTGGGAGAATACTGAAACATTTTTTAAACTACTTTAGTCACTGTTTGCATCAGTGACTACGAGGAAGAAAATCTCATGCATAGGAGAGCAAATCCCCAGTTTGTAAATAATTTTACTGAACTATTACAAAGACAATATAATGTTTATCTGAATGCCTGTATGGCTAATCTATGTTTTTTTAAATATTCTTTTCTACACTTATTTTTTCTTTCTGAACTTGACTAAAATGACTTCAGACAAATTTACCATTCGTGTATGAACTATTATTTCCTGACTTCAGTCATATAAAACCATAAAAAGGAAATATTGATATAGCCTAGTGACATTTCCCTAGAGATTTCAGTAGAATGTTTGGTAGCCATTGACTTTCACTCTTTTCTTATAACTACTTTTACTAACCAAATACTAAAATCTGGTAGTGGTCTTTAAAACCATTCTGTGGAACTGTGATTAATTTAGAACTTTTTGAATAAGAATAAATAATAATTTAGTGAATATATTATTGAATATACAGACAATTAAATTGAACATCAAGTTATTGAATGAACAATGATTTATATAACTATTATCTACTTTATATATATATATATATATATATATATATATATATATATATATATATATAAACCCCATTAATGTACTCACACAAGGTTCTGAGGTATGGTGAATTAGGGGATTTCCCAGGTAATTGAGGATTATCATATATATATCATTAAATAAATTTTTTTGATAGCACGTGCTCCTATCAAACTTTCTATCTTAAAAAATGGTTACTGAACTTAATTCAACATTCATTTGATCATTCCAGATTATAGGAGGATACCGCTTAACCTACTCACTGAATTAATTCAGAGGTCTCATTCCCTCTGGAAAGCTGTGATGCTTGTGATAAGTATCTCTCCCACTGGTCTTCTTACTTCTTTTCCATGAGTCATTTTCCTCTAAATATGTTTATTTTGGTTGTAGTTGTTATTTTAAATATTATCATTATTAGGTGAACTAGTAAAATATTAGATAAACAGATAAAATATGTGAGTGAAAACAATGAACAAAACCAAGTTGAGTGTTTTAGAAAGATTTTTTTTTAATGTATAACTCTTTGGTTTATTAGGATTAAATAAGTTGTCACAGCACGCTGGGAGAAAGTTTTAGAAAGTATTGAAAGCACTAAAAAAACTGAGAGAAATGAGCAAGTCCGTAGAGAATAAACATTAAATCGCTTTGCAAGGAACTTTAAGCTGTAAAGCTACTTTCAATTAACTTAATCTGGAATTTGGGGAAGATACATTAATATGTGACTTTGCAAGGGAAAGGAAGGAGAGTGACATGTAGAAGACCCTCACGCGAAAGGCCATGGGCCTGTGTTAAAATATGGATGAATGAATGGACCTCCATGTGTCTGGGTTAAAATAAAATGTTTAACATATGGAAATACATTTTTTAAGTTTCTTGGTTTTATAGACTTTTTCCAGTGGCTGATCAACTAGTACTGATCTTACAAATGAGAGGGCATTGATTTGATATGTTTCCTTCTGTATTGTAGCCCAAGGAAGGCTACATTCTTTAGCTGTGAAATAGTGGCATGATACAGTATCTTCTTTACTATTTATGGACCCTTTTATTTTCAGATCCTCATTTCTCTCACGCTTCTGAATATTTTCACATGCCTGATTCCAGGTAATTGGAATGTTACTGTATCCTCAATATACAAACTTATTCAGATAAAGTTCAAATTTAGCCCATCAAGACATAAACTTTTCGGAATTATATACTTCCTTCCTGCATCTCACAACCTACATATTTTGTAATTTTGTTTAACAGCCAACCTGAATGTTACTTGGGCAAGTGATAGGTAGATTTAAAGGATTAGGTGAATGTAAACTTGTAGCAAACCTGAGGGCCAAGCAAAGATTTTTTTAATTCTGCCATCATTGGAAGTACTTAAGGTTTTTGATAGATATTTGTGTGTATCAGGTGTATGTTAGAATTATTAAATTAATCTCTTAGGTCTTTGTTTTTCACTATTTTTGGTCCTTTCTCTCTCTCTCTCTTTTTTTTTTCTCTGTAAAGTGCATGTAGTTTATCATAATTGGCATGTGTCAAATGAGAAAAAGTAAGTTTAAAGAGAATGTTTATCTCTACCTCTACAAAACAATAATTCATAGCCTGTCCTCCGTGTTAACTTATTTTCTCTACTCCTGTAGTGTGAAGAGTGCTGACATTTAACAGATTTTAATTTCTATTAATAATAAATGAACACACTACCAGAGAAGAGGACTCAAAACTCGTTAGAGGAGACTTGTTGGGTCTTCCAGGCCCTCATAGCGACATGCGGTGCATGCTGCTTCTTATTGTCGCAAATGTCAAACTTCTTGATAAGTGTGTTTTGGGAAAAGGTTCATTCCAGTTCAAAGGCATATAATAAACGGAAAAGGCCTCGGACAATATTTAAGCAATGAAAGAAGCACAGGACATTTATGACTAGCTGGAAGGAAGTGATTGCCTTTGGCTGTGCCTTGGGAAATCCCCAGGAAATATACAGTAAGTTGTGATTACTATTATAAGTTAAAATGATATAAAGCATGCAGAAGAATTTGTGTTTTTCTTACGGGTGGTATTGCATTTCATATTCTCAGTGTGTCTTCAGAGTTCATACCCATCTGCTGTATTTCTTACTAAAGTACTAGCAAGAGATTTATTATTGAAACTTGCAGAAGAATAACTTTCAAAAGAGTCCATTTAAGAAAAAGAAAAAAGAATATAAAGCTAAGCTCATGTAATAAAACTATATGTTTTCATATGCCTCAATTAAATGTCTCTCGTAAAATATGTTAAAACAAAAGATATCAAAATTTGTACTGCAAATTTTTGTTAAAGCATATATAGTAAATGTATTACTATGTGGGTAACCATGGTAAATACACAGTGTTGGGAATAGTTTAAAAAAGGGGCATACATTTAATGTTCTCAGTACAATTTTACTGTGATTATTTTCTTAATAGAAATAGAAATGTTTAGACCCAGTAGCATTATTTACCTTATATGTTTTCATTTCTAAGTTTCTGCCAGGTTGTTGAGAAAAATAAAGTCACAAAACCCAGATATTTTTTAATTTATTCATTAAAAATGTATTTATTTCTCTCTTTCTGGCAATTTAGAGATCTAGCACCAAATCCTTCTTACTTTACTGTCTCAAATTTACTGCAGTAACTTCTGGTGCTAACAGCAGATATTCAGCCTGATTCTGACTGCTTTTGGTTATGTAAAGATAGGCTGGGTACGGCCTATTTAAAGGCACTTTTGCCTGGTTTGATTAATGAGCAACTAAGTCTATTACTGTATGTCATCCAAAGTAGTAGATCAAGGGCATGACTTGGGCAGGTCTATGATCTAAGAGAGATTTAAAAAGAGATAATATTTTAATATGTTCAATTTGGGTGCTTTAATGAACACTTAAAGTTAATATCAAAGCAAGAATCTAAGTTAGCAAAAAACTAGTAAAGTTGTTCCTTGTATAATTTGGGTACCTAAAATACACACCTAAATAGTTTTCAATTTCAAGGAATTACCAAGCATTTTGCAGTCTGCATATTTCCCGATCTATTAACCCATCTCTGATAATTAGTCCTTGAAGATAGTTCTGAGTGGTATATGTAAATTTGAAACATTACTCTATCAAGTTTAAATAGAAAGTCCACCAAAAAGCACGAAGGAATGTAAGAATACTGATATATTTATCAAAAATATCTTGTCATGATTTAAAAATATTTTCTACAAAATTTGAATTGGTTATATTAACTCAATTCTACTATTTCCACACATGTGTATTATGAGAGGAAAAGGTCAAACTTTATTTGTGATTTTTCTAAAAGCTGAGCCTTCTTCTGTAAATGCTAAAATCTTAAATCTATTTTGAGCTGTTTCTCAAAGCATTTCTTCTTCAAGAGAACTTTAACATTATGAGAACTTAAGGCAATTAAAATTAAAATTTTCTAAAATTTCATACCGCCTTGCTTTCTAATTACACATGTTTAATAATACCATAGCTGTTAAATGTCTTATCTGCAATTCTGAGATACAAAAAACAAACAAGCAAACAAAATCTCCTAAAAGCCCAGAGTTTTTCTATGACTTATTTGGTAACCAAATCTGACCTGATCCGAATTGACAAGAAGCTATTCATAATTTTTTATTAAATCACGGTAGGGTTATCATATATTTGCTGCAGAAATATTAATGTCTTTGATTACTCCAGCTCTAGACTTAGCTAGGAGTGTTATTTTGTAAATTATGAATAATCCTAGATTCTGAAAAATACTTGGCCCAAGGCTTGTGGATAAAGGTTACTTAAGAATTTTCTTTTATTCAAATTTCCATTCCATGCCTGGCATGGTTTTACTTGGTGTGTGTGCCTGGGGGTGGTGACGAAGTCCTGAATTCTTATTCATCATAGTTGAGATATTACTGTAACATTTTCTTGGGGAAAAAAACAATGTTGGCTCTCACCCCAACTAGACTGTATGTTCTTCTTTTCTATCTCTGTGCTCTGAACTATGCCGCAGCCTGTGTTTACCAAATGCTTCCAGAGGAGTAGGAAGGTATTACTGAGGTTTGTCACTTTTGTGTGTGTGCTTTTCAGAGACAACCTGCTCTATGACTGCAGGGAATCTGGGATTTCAGAGGTAGTTTCTCATAATTCTAACTAGTGTAGTAGCAGCATTTCTTTTTCTCAGCACCACAGTGGCCGTGGAAAACCTAAAAGCTAACAGTGGTCTCTCCTGTCTGCTGCTCCTCTACCCTTACATTGGTTCTGCAAGTACCTAATCCCCTACATTAAGTTCTTTTTGCTTATAATAAGTAAATAAATAAATAAAGGCATTTATTGCCTTTCTTTTATGGATTTCTGGTTTTCATATTTTTTCCCCACTGTTCCAGAATCTTCTGTTTATTTCAAGACTTATTAACAACTAAGATGGTTTACCATGAGAATCACCATGTACCCATTTCACAGGACAGCCTCTCTGTGTGTGGCTCGGTCCTCATGTTCACCTTGACCACAGTCCCAATGTGGAATAAACGAGCTCCTGGATTGTGGGAGCCAAAGGAATTTAGTTCTAGGCCTTCCATTGCCACATCCTGGCTTTGTAACCATGGACATTCATTTTTTCTACTTCTCCCTCTTCCCTGTTTGTGGTAAAGGGAAATAATCATATCATATGGATTTATCATGTGCTTCAGAGAATTAGGTTATTTCTTATATGGCAATACTTATGAAATAAGACCATAGTGTGCTATAAAGTACTGTAAAAAATATTAGTTAAGTAAACTTGATGATATCCATGAACTATATTGTCTGTGTGAGAGGAAGCCTAGGGCTTAAATAGTTCTCTGCTGGATTTACTGAGCTTCTGGAATTGAATTGAACACAGGTTTGTTCTTTAATGGAACTTTGGATGAATAAGTTCAGTACTTTGATTTGGACATAATCTTTGTTAACGGTTGCTTCAATTTCTAGTCCCAAATTATAGATGGAATTTTTAATCAACTTTTCAGAGAGAAAATGGGTTAGAAAGAAAATTATGTGGGTAAAATGGAGAATCTAAGCTTAGTCGTCATGTCTCCCTAAATATATTTTTTTAAAATAGTTCTGAGTTGTTTATGCTAAGCAGTTTCCCTAACACGATAATATTTTCTAACAATGCTTAGCCTTCTTATGGTAATATGTGATAATTTGTTACCCCAACCCAAGGATTACTTGAAAAAAATTAGTAGTATTTGCTCTCTGTTTGTTCTTAACTAATACACATATATTAGTTTATAAAGTCAGTGTTTATATAGTCATCTAAAATTAATAAAGACTTTGGAAATGTACTATCTTGGATTTGGTATTTTATTAAAAACAATTACTTTATCTCTATTTGGTCTTTATACTGACATTTGATGGCATTTTTTATTTGTAAAAGATTCTACTGAGATACAGCCTCTTTCAAAGGCAGTTTAATAGTTTCTTACAAGATTAAACATACTCACTATAAAATCTAGCAATTGCCCTCATTGGTATTTACCCAGATGAACTGAAAAGTTTTGTCTGTACAAAAACAGCCCACAGATGTTTGAAACAGTTTTAGTCATAATTGCCCAAACATGGAAGCTACCAAAATGCACTTCTGAAGGTGAATGGTTAAATAAACTCTAGTACATTCATACAATGGAGTATTATTCAATGTGAAAAAGAAATGAGCTAGCAGGCCATAAAAAGACGTGGAGGAACTCTACATGCATATTACTAAGTGGAAGGAGCCAGTCTGAAAGGCTATATATTATGTGATTCCAACTATGAGACATTCTGGAAAAGTCAAAACTATGAGACAGTAAAAAAAATCAATGGTTGTCAAGGAGTGGGGTGAGGGAGAGATAAAGAGGCAGAGCACAGAGAATTTTTAGGACAGTGAAGCTACCCTCTATGATACTATAATAGTATGGATATATGTCAGTCCAAACACACTGACTGCCACTGGGCGATAATAATATGTCACTGTAAGTTCATCAGTTGTAACAAGTAGACCACTCTTGTGGGGGATGTTAACTACATGAGAGGCTGTGCATTTGGGGGACCAGTGAGAATAGGGGAAATCTGTACCTTCCACTCAATTTTTTTGTGAACCTAAAACTGTTCTAAATACTTGTTTATTTTTTTTAAAAAAAAAAGCAATTCCATTGAGTATAAACATATAACTAAATTAAATGATTCTGAGAAATATAACGAAAAAAACACAAATGCACAACAGTAACCTGTACAAAATGCAATCAAAAGAAACTTAATTGATGCAAAAAATAAGTAATTTGAGGGGAGAGAGGTGATCTTGGAAACAACCCAAATAATGTAGATACATCACACATCATTTTTTTTATTGGAATGAAAGAAGTATCCTGCAATAAGCTGCTTGGAGCAAGTTAAAACAAAAACTTAAAGCCAAGGTATTCTCCCAAAGAATTCTATTGAGCTCCTGCGGATTAACCTAGTGTGACCCTCCTGCCAAATTATCACAACTGGAAGTTTTAGAAATTCAGAGACTAGCTTCTCCAATCAAGTTATGTTAACATGATATATTACTTTCCCTTATTTTACATTTTGGTCCAGTGGTAAGTTTGTTCCTGATTAAATATAGGAATAAATTTGAATAAACATCTTTCTCTAATTATATATCCAATAAAGATGAGTCCTAATATATTGTAAACCTTGGAAACAGTTTTTTAACAAACAGAAAAATTAATATGATCTTTAGTTTCTATTCTGAGTTTCAATAATACAGCTTTAAAGAAAAAAATTAGTTTTGTTGTTGAGGTTTTTTTGTCACTTAGACTTGAGGTAATTCCTTAAAATTCTAAAAAGTAAAAAAAGAAAATTTCTCACAAATGATGAATTTTTGGTGCAATAATGATCGTCTTGTTGCAAAGTTGCAGAGTGCATGATGGTTTTGTACTTAGAGTGAAACCTATGTGTACATATCCTAGTTTAGGAGCTTCAAGATTTAGGCCGATCTCTCTGATCCAGATCTTGCATGGGTTGCTTTCCATATGAATAACCCAGATATGACTTTATTCCATCCCAAATGCAAAACTGGAGCAGTATTTAGATGTGGCCTGCCCTGATTTCTGCCTGTGACCTCAAGGTGGGAAACAACAGTGTATTCTAGATTCTGGCTTGCCTGTTTAATACTTGGGGGTGAATGACTGACAGGTTGGTGCTAACAGTCTACATTGATTCTCTGGAGCAAGTTTCTAGAGTACTGTGCTTTCTTCTAAGTGCTTTCTTTGGATCAAATTTACTCACAAATATCTATCTAGGGCAAAATGTATTGAAACCTAGCCCAGGCAAGTCCCAATAGAACATAGACAAAAGACTGTGCTTCTTCCTAGACAGAGTTAGAAATACAAACATATTCTTAGACAAAGAACATTTAAGCAGAGGATTTGCATATCTTATCATCCCTCAATGCAAGCATGTGGATACTTTACAAGATAAGTTCCCTCTTTGGTATACCTGTTTCAGAACCAAGGCCTTCATACTAGCTAGCATTTGCTATTCTCATTAGAAAGAAAATTCGTTAAATGCCAGCAATAGAGATTATTTTGTGCATCCCTCATTTCAATGATATAAATGGCCTTAAACAAAGTGGATAGTTTCTAAACTGATTCTAAACTGAATCTAAAGTTACTTAATCAATTCTAAAGAGTTTTCTCATCAGCAAAAATGGGAATCATAGTAAATAAAAGTAAAAAATTATAAATACCTCAGGAACTATTGTGGGAACTAAATGAGATAATGCTATTTATGTGCTAAGCATAGCAACTTTAGACAGTAAATGTTCAATAAATATTAATCTTTTTCAAATATCCTTGTTATATATGTTATATTTATAATGAACTATTGATTTTCACAGAGATGTATGTTTACCTAAATTTTTAAAACTTCTTCTTGAGTGTGTTATAATGTAATTTCATGACAGAGATCAGTGCCAGGAAGAAAGAATATGCAATTTGAATTACAATATGTTTGTGCAGAGCTTTGCCAACTAGAGGGACACAGCAAGTATTCACAATGTGGTTGTTCTACCTTTGGTGCCTACCATACACAATTAATATCTTTATTTAATAACTTTTTCTTTCCACTGAATTATGCTGCTTTTCAGTGATTAACTTTTATTGATGCACAGATTAGAGCCATTTTATTGAGGTCATTATTTTTGTTTTTGTACGGTATTTCAGGTAGAAAAAGAAGGAGCCATTAGTACACTGTTTAAAACTTAGTGAAAATGTTTACATCAGATAAGGAACTGGTGCAAAGGAACCTACTTTTGAAGGAGGCCACTTCATAAATATCATGTGTTCTACTTTTCACAAAGCTTTCTTTCTGTCAAATTAAATGTTCCCACATTTGGCTGAGATTTTTATTTTTATATCTTATTTTGGTGGATTACATATTTTTTTAATTTCCTACAAATATTATTTTAATATTTATGTCTACCTCAAACAGTCACTCAAAAGCCTTATTTAATAAAAACAACCTCTGAAACCATTTTTATGTTGCATTTTTTTCATTCTCTTTGTTCATTTCTTTACCATTTTACACTGTTTCCAATGATCAGTTGCTCCAAAAAAAAATGTGTTTTATTCACAGGGCACAGCTTATGGAAGTGCTCCTGTACCTTCTCGCAGGCAGCTATGTGAGTCTCTTAAATTCAGCTCTGTGTTGTGAACATGACTCTGTGTTCCTGTGCTGTAGCATGGCATGCCAATTGCGACCAAGCGCCCTAAGGTCAATATGCAATCCCCAATGTTGTATATTGCCTAGAACCTGTTTGTAGCAAATGGTTCCCTTTGCCTCTTTCTTATCTGTTTTTCATTATCCAGCCCATTTAAGAAAACCACATTGCGATGTTGCCCAGCGCATTGAGGCTTCAATAACGGCTCAAAGTCTGGGGCAAGGATAGACGTGGCTCTTACTGAAGTTTGTTTTTATTTAGCAACAACGATAGTACTTTCTCTGTCGACAGAATCAGTATGCTTTCTTACATCCTAACTACTTTTACATACTTGTTTATAGAGCTCTTATATACAGCTACAGTTAATGAAACATCTTTTCTTGAAAAGAAAAAAATCCATTGAAAGAAATCTCCTTTCTAGCGACTATAAAGCAAACTTGACTGTCTAACCACCTTAGTTTATTTACAAGTCATAGTATTCAGAAAATTTGAAAATAATTTATAAATTTTGAGACAGAAATCCCAGGTTTCACAACCTTGCTCAGCTGTATTATAAATATGTGCACCTTACCCGAGAATAGATAGTTGCACTCAGGAGAATTCTGTGACAGCTTGTCTACTTTAACATAAACTTTTTGTCAATGAGGGAATCTATGTGTAAATTTAATATGCGGGATCTCCAAAGTGCCATCAGACTTTGAGAACGAGCTATTTTCATTGCCCATTCCATCCATGTCTTTTCTTTTTCCCACACCAGCATCCATCAGAAAATCACGGTTGTTGACTTCCATGATAGACGGCTACAGCAGTGCACCGTGTGGATCTAATTGCCGTGGCCAGCAACAAATGCCAAATAGATTCATCTTAATATGAGGTTAAAGATGATTCGAAGGTGCAGTTCTGTTTGCACAAAATGCTTTTATTCACTGTTGGCAGAAGAAACACGTGATTTGGTGACATTCACTGAGAAGGCTCTGAGAATCATTTTTTTTTTTTTAATGAAGCACTTTGCACCATTAAAAAGCTGACCAAACAACAAACAAAATATGCACTGTACTATCTCCCTTTTCATGAAAGAATGTTCAAGGTTTAGATTCTTATGAATGAAGTTGTAGCAGAAAGAACTGCTAATGTGAAAAGAAGGTGGGATTTAGATCTATTAAATATTCCCCCCAAATTAAATAATCACTAACTGGTCTCAAATTGTCCCAGTTATTTCTTTTTATCTATTTCTCAACCTCTAACTTTCGAAGGTATACTGAGGGTATGGTACCTTTTATCTAGGTATTGGTGCAGTATTAATTGATAAAAATTGAAAACCACAGCAAGAATTTCAATGAGATAAAAATATTTTTATTTACCTCTTTTTAAAGTAAAAAGTTATTATATTGCATATAAGTTATATTACTGAAGAACAAAGAATATTAGTTTGGAGATAGAGAAAATATTGTTACTAGAACATTTTGGAAATGAATTCATTATTGGTGCCTTGAAATCGTGATTGGAAATATAAAAGATATGGAAGTATAATCTTCAATTTGGATTAAATTTATTTCTCACTTTTACAAAATCAAAGTACATAATATGAAAATAATAGTAGATACTTGGTTCTGGTTAAATGAAAGTTAATCTTCCTAAAAGCAGAAAGAAAAATAAAATGATGAATGGTGTCTCTTAGTCTGAAGATCTAAAATTGAAAAGTATCCTATGTCTCAATATATAAGACCATAAAATAGATATTACTCTCCTAAACATGTGTAATTGGACATAGTAAGCTTATAAGAAATGAATTTGGAATGCTAATTATCATATTTCATTTTGGTCAAGTACAAGTCTTTGGATCTCTGAATTACATACTAGTTGAGACTTTTTAAGTTTTTTAATTGTGGGTCTTATCAAAGATATGATATTTAAAAAGTGAATGTTTTATTATTTACACAAACATGAGAATATTGATATTAAGTATCTTCATTCCTACCCTATTCTGCAAAACCAACACCTACATAGATATATTACAGTTGATTCCTGATTCTAGTATTTATATTTATGACTGTTGGAAGTAGTGATTAATAATTTCTTGAGGTGTCCGGCTGGTGTGGCTCAGTGGTTGAGCATTGACCCATGCACCAAGAAGTCGCCAGTTAGATTTCTGGTCAGGACACATGCCCAGGTTGTGGGCCCGATCCCCAGTGGGGGGCATGCAGGAGGCAGCCAATGGATGTTCTCTCTCATCGATGTTTCTATCTCTCTCTCCCTTCCTCTCTCTCTAAAATCAATAAAGAAAAAAAAATTTTAAATATACTTTCTTGAGGTTACAATTAACCAAGGTTTTAGTCTTTTCTTTTCTTTTTATTTTTTTGTATTCAGTATTAAGGACTTTCTTGTTTTGTGGCTATCACTTTAATGATTTCAAAAATATATCCAGGTTAACAATTTTCTTTTGGTGAAAACCCAAAACAGAATCTAGCAACAAAGAGGGATTGATTAGATGGTGAGGTAATTAGAAAGGCTCACCCATAAGAAGCAACTCCTCATCCATTAAAGTTTTGTCACAAGATTACAGTCATTCAGTCACATCTTCAGAATTCTCTTCTAATTTCAGTTCTCTTGCTATTTCCATCATATCTGTAGTTACTTTTCCCACTGGAGTCTTGAACACTTCAGAGTTACCATGTGGATCAGAATCAACTTTTTCAAAGTTCCTGTTAATGTTGATAGCTTGACCTCTTGCCATGAATCATGAATGTTCTTAATGGCATCTAGAATAATGAATCCTTTCCAGAAGGTTCTCAATGTACTGTCCCAGATCCATCAGAGTAATCCCTTTTCTATGGCAGCAATAGCCTTATAAAATGTATTTCTTCAATAATAAGACTTGAAAGTCTAAATTACTCCTTGATTTATGGGCTGCAGAATGGCTGTTTTATTAGAGGAAATGAAAATAACATTAATCTCATTGTATATCTCCATCAGAACTCTTGAGTGACCAGGTACATCGTCATTGAGCAGTAATATTTTGAGAAGAATCTTTTTTTTTTTCTTTTTCTTTTTCTTTTTTTCCTGAGCATTGGATCTCGACAGTGGGCATAAAATGTTCAGTAAACAGTAGTGTAAATAGATGTGCTATCATCCAGGCTTTTTTGTCCCATTTATAGAACATAGAGTAGATGTAGCATAATTCTTAAGGGTCCCAGGATTTTCAAAATGATAAATGAGCACTGGCTTCAACTTAAAATCACCAGGTGCATTAGTCTTTAACAAGAGAGTCATCCTGTCCTTTGAAGCTTTGAAACCAGGCACTGACTTCACTCTAGTTTGGAAAGTCCCAGAGGGCATCTTAGTGTAGTACTTTCATTAATAATCGTATCTGGGTCTCATGGATAACTTGCTATACCTTTTACACCCTGTTATAGAGATGGCTTCTTTTCTTAAACCTCATGAACCAATCTCTGGTAACTTTAAATTTTTCTCAGCAGCTTCTCCACTCTCTTAGCCTTCAAAGAATTGAAGGGAGTTAGGACCTTCCTTGCTCTAGATTAGATTTTGGCTTAACAGAATGTTGTGTGTGCTTTGTTCTTCTATCCAAACCACTAAAACTGTCAACATTTCAGCAGTTAAGCTGTTTGGCTTTCCCATCATTTGTGTGTTCACTGAAGTAGCACCTTTAATTTCCTTCAAGAACATTTCCTTTGCATTTACAACTTGACTATTTGGTGCAAGAGGCCTAGCTTGGCTTTTCACTTGCCTTCCACACTAGGCTTAATTATTTTTAGTGGTTTACTTTAAGTGAGAGACATGTGACACTTCCTTTCACTTGGAAACTTAGAGGCCATTGTAAGGTTATTAATTGGCCCACTTTCTATACTATTGTGTCTCAGGGAATAGGGAGGACTTAGGTGAGGGAGAGAGAATGGGGAATGGCCAACTGGTAAACAGCCAGAATAAACACGATATTTATAGATTAAGATTGCCATCTTAGACAACCTACTAAATGAGAAAATATATTTGCAAATGATATATCCAAAAAAAGGTTAATATAAAAATATATAAAATTGAACACCCAAAAAACAAACAATCCAACTAAAAAATGAACTTGACCTCTAAAAAGACATTTCTCCAGAGAGAACATACAGGTGGCCAACAGACATATGAAAAGTAATCAACATCACTAATCATCAGGTAAATGCAAATCAAAACCACAATGTGATATCACCTTAGTGAACCTATCAGAATGGCTATTATAAAAAAATTAACAAACAACAAGGGTTGACAAGGATGTGGAGAAAAGGCAACCCTCATACATTGTTGGTGGGACTGTAAACTGGTGCAGCCAATGTGGAAATCAGTGTGGATATTCATCAAACAATTTAAAGTAGAGCTGCCATTAGACCCAGCAATACTACTATGGGTATTTATCTGAAAAAAAGAAAAAATAATAATTTAGAAAGATAATGTGTACCCCTGTGTTCATTGAAACATTATTTATAATAGCTAAGATATGAAGGCAACCTAGGTGTCCATTGATAGATGAATGGATAAAGATGTCAAATATCTACATATATCTATGTATATATACAATTGAATGTTACTCAGCAATAGAATGAAATATTGCCATTTGCAACAACATGGATGGACCTAGAAGGTATTATACTAATTGAAATAAACCAGACAGAGAAGTATTCCATTGTAAATATGTACCACATCTATATCCAATCATCTATGGAAGGACACTTTGGTTGTTTCCATGTCCTGGCCACCATGAATAATGCTACAATTAACACAGGGGTGCATAAGAAAAGATGAAATACTGCAAGTTGTGACACATGGATGGACCTTGAGAATATCAGGCTAAGTGAAATAAGTCAGACAGAAAATGTCAAGAACCATATGATTTTACTCATATGTGGGATATGAAAATGAAATCAACAAATGAACAAACAAGAAAAACGAACAAACCAAAATTCATAGACACAGTCAACAGTATGGTAGTTATGAGAGGGATGGCAGTAAAGGACAAAGAAAGTCAAATATATGCTGAAGGAAGATTTGACTTTGGGTGGTGGCCACACAATGCAATATACAGATGATGTGTCATAGAATTGTACACTTGAAGTCTGTATAATTTTATTAATGTGACCCCAATACATTTTAATTTAAAAAATCAAACAGAGAAGGCCAATACTGTATGATTTCACCTATATGTAGAATCTAAAAAAATAAATAAATAAAACAAAACAGGAACAAACTCATTGATACAGAGAAGAAACTAATGGCTGCCTAAGGAGAGGGGTTGGGGGAAAAAAAAAAAGAGCCCTTTCATTGCTAATAGTATACTCATAAATTCTATTTTTTTAAAAAAAAGACAACTGTTTTATATGAGCACAGTTGTTGTGCTCCAAAGCAATTGCTATAGTAACATCAAATATCATTGATCATAGATCACTATAAAAAATATAATAATAATTTAAAAGTTTGAAATATTGCAAGAATTACCAAAAAGTGACACAGAGCCACAAAGTGAGCAAATGTTGGGAAAATAAAGCCAATTGACTTGCTTGACGCTGGGTTGCCAGAAGACTTCAATTTGTAAAAAATGTAATATCTGTGAAGTGCAATAAAGTTAAGTGCAATATAACAAGGCTTGCCTATACCTAATTTAGCTGAGCCATTCTCCAGGTAGTTGAATGTCAGCCTAACTGAAATGACTACACATAAAAATAATACTATTCAGAACCAGCTAGCAGTTACCTTTCTAACACAAATAAACTGATATTATATATTTAAAACAGGACATAAGCATACAAATATACACATTTTTGTTTAATAGTTTAAGAAATTATCCTAAAAATAAAGGGAAATTATTTTTGCTACACATTATTAAAAGATGAAATGTTTCTTTAGGATTTTGTACATTGTACTTCAATCCATCATTGAAAATATAAAAGTATTCTATGAAGTACCAATCATTTTATATTCATATATAAAAATTTAATATTACCTCTTATTCAAAGTATATTTTCCTCTCATTTGCTTTAACTTGCATCCCTCATTTTCAATGAAGTTATTTTTCCTTCTTTTTAGAACTAAATAGCAATTTTTAAATTCCATATTGATTTAGTCAGCGAGTGGTAATAAGAAACAGATGCAAGAAGAAAGGAATGGTAGCAAGTTTTTATTTACAAAAATATTTATCTCAAAGCTAGAAGGAACAATTTTAAGATGCTAGACTATCTTCGTAAGAACAAATTTTTCAAACTACTTTTTTTCACTCTTCCTTCTTATTTATTCCCTTTCCTTTTGGGTTTATCATTTTGTTTACTGTCATTTCCCCTTTTTTGGTCTCTATTACTCCATACAACATCTTCGGATTATTTATAATCTTATTTTATGTAATCTTATTTTATGTAACTTTTACTTTTCTTTATTCTTTTCTGTGCTGAGAAACAATAAAGGGACAGGCTTCCACATTAGTAAGGACTAATAGACCTTTTTGATCACTGTCTTTGAAAGACACCTTCAGAAGCCATACCTGGCAGGGTTGCTTTAAACCTCTCATGAGTAAAGTAATGCTTGTGTGGCTCTGCGTGCTTAGGGAACAAAGATAGTGCATTGTGTCTATACATTCACAGTTAAATGTACATACATATCTGGGATTAAGGATGTTCTATTCTTCAGAAGAGAGGTTTCAGTCAGAAAGAGAATAAGAAGGAAACGTTTTTAATGGTATGATGAAATCATCAATATACCACTAATAAAAGACAAGCTAATACAATAGATTGCTAGAAAATGGAAAAAGTACAAAAGAAAAATGTAATCTCTGTTACCATCCTAGGGAAGGAAAATTCTAAATACTGTCTCTTTTTGAGACCAAAGTAATGGTTTTACATATAATTGAGCTTTCAATTTTGAGCAACTAAAAAGTAAAAGCTATGTTTAGTTCCAATAAAAAGAAAATATAAAGGACATTTGCTTTAATGTATAGACAATAGCGATTATCATTCTCCTGTATTGAATATATTTAGATAATGAAAATATGTTATAACAATATGTAG
Source organism: Tadarida brasiliensis (assembly GCA_030848825.1). Classification (NCBI taxonomy): domain Eukaryota; kingdom Metazoa; phylum Chordata; class Mammalia; order Chiroptera; family Molossidae; genus Tadarida; species Tadarida brasiliensis. The sequence goes on from CM061257.1 coordinate 66,592,774, forward strand.
ATGTTTTGGTTGTAGCTTGGGATGTAGAAAACTGCAGAGCCTTGTTCCCACCCTTACAATAACAACAAAAAATGTAGAGAAAATATAAATTATCTTGAACCATCAGAGAAGTAAAGTCACAGGGCAACCAGCTAGGCTGAGATAGAAGTGAAAAGACAGGTACATAGGCAGGAGAGACCAGATGTAGCAGATAGTCAGATAACAGGAAGAATTCTGTTATCCCAGTTGGTATGGCTCAGTAGATTGAGAGTCGTCACATGGACTGAGAGGTCCCAGTTTGATTCTCGGTCAGGACACATGCCTGGGTTGCAGGCTCGATCCCCAGTAGGGGGTGTACAGGAGGCACCCAATTGATGTTTCTGTCTCACATATATGTTTCTATCTCTCTCTAAAAAATCAATAAGAACATTTTTTTAAATTAAAAAAATAATTAGTGAGCTAAATAAGTGAACTAAGTTACTGTCTTTAAGAATTAAGGATAATCAGAATATTCTCTTAGAACTTTGGAAGTTTTTGATTATTGAATCAGCATTTCAACATCAAAATAGTTAAATTTTTTCTTTATTTCTTCATATATCTTATTTTATAATTTTTTTACCTTCTACTTATTAATAAGTATCTATTAGCACTCACAAGGTACTAGATCCTGCCTTTATTAAAGTTTACAGATAGATGATAAGATCACTAATGACATCTAAATGAAAGTATAGATTAAGGCAACATATTAAAGAAATATGTTAGTAAATATAATTTAGTTTTGTAGTTGAGGCCATTGATATTATGGATTTTGAGGGTGAGTTTAATTTAATCTGTTATGACTTAGTTTGAAAGTTTCCAAGTCGAAGGAGAATATAAAAAGTTGCCATATGGAATTATAAATGGTCCTAGAGATTATCTAGTCCAACCCTTACATATCACAAATAAATCCTTGAGAGATTAAGTGATTTATCCAAAGTTCAAGGCTTAGTAACAAAACCAGGCTTCTGCCCACTTTTCCTATTTCTTCTTCCAAGGTTCTTTTCTTTACTATTTTTATAAAGGCATCATTTTCCCCTCTAAATATCGTGGAATGTTTTCCTCTTTCTGTCAAACTAGGAGTTGATGCCCAAGTAATTCTTGAAGGTTGAATGTAAGTGATTCAGTTGAAGAATGTGAACAGAACAAGTGCAGGCGGGTGGAGCAGCCTGTGGAGGGGCCTGGCAGGGGCCAGGACTCAGCTCCTTGGAGCAGCTGTACATAGCTCATAGCGCTGAAGGATTGGGTGCTGGTGCAATTGAAGTATGTCTTTGCAGTGTGGGAAAGGGTCCATTTTTATATTAGGGGCCAAATTAAATTCACAACAAAAAATAAAACATTACTTTTTTTAATATTTAGATTATTTTTGACAAAAGACACTGATTTTTCAATTAAAATTTAGAGGTGGTTGTTTTTTTTTAATTTGTATAAGATTATGTTCTAATAAGCAGTGTTAGATTATTCAGATAACCTAAAAACTATTTTAAGTTCATTTCTGAATTCCTTTATGAAATGTGGCAAGTATTACTTATGATCTAATCTTTATGGCAAAGAATTAGAGTGATTAGATATGAATATGGATCAAGAGGGGTTTTGTTTCTTTTTGCTTCTTGGAGAACAAGTAGACCAGAATTCAACTCCTTTACCACAAGTCAGGAAATCCCATTTTATGTTGTTTATTTTATTTTTTTCTCTTATCTCGTATTGTTCTTTTTAAAAAAATTCATCCTTATTGTTGAAAGTACTAAGAAGTCCCTCCATTTTTTCCCCATTGACCCCTCCACCTTGGTGCCTGCCCTCAGGCCTTCACAGCACTATTTTCTGTGTCCATGGGTTATGCATGTGAGTTTTTTGGTTAGTTTCTTCCCCCTCCCCCCTTCCCTCTGAGATTTGTTACTATACTCCATGCTTCCTTGTCTCTGGATCTATTTTGCAGCATGGAGATATCTGGAGAGTATTATGCTAAGCAAAATAAGCCAATCAGAGAAAGACAACTATCACATGATCTCACTTATGTGTGGAATCTAATAAACAAAACTGACTAACAAAATAGGAAATCCCATTTTAAATCTTCATTTGGATATTAAATATATTACTCAGAATCTCTCTTTGAGTACTAAATATATTACTTGGATCCTCAGGAGAAAAATTGCAATCATAATATTACATATAAATATCATTAAATATTACAATTTTTTATAATTTAAAATATCAGTTCAATAAAATGAGTTCATGAGTTGTCACACATATAATCTCTGGTGTGTGTTTGGTATTCTTCAGTCCACTAAGAATTCTATTGTAAAAACCCTACGTTTGTATCAAATGGCTCTGTGTTGGCCTAAACTAGTTAGTATGTAAAATATACCCCTTAACCTGTTTGCTGAAGATATGTGACTCATTGTGTTCACAGCGTGTTGATCTGGTGCGTTGCCAAGCCCTTGAAAATGAAAATATACATCCTATATGAATACATAATAAAATATCCTCCAAGAGAAATATACATTTGAAATTATGATTGGCTTCTGAAAATTAAAATCAATATATAATAGATCCGAGTGTATATATGCAAATTGCATTGGAAAAATCTGACATAACCCTTAAAATGTGGCTATATTAGGCCTCAATGTATTAAATCTAAGGAAAGTAGACATCATCAGTCATAAGTGGAAGGTTTGGTAGTGATTAAAACAAACCAAAAATAAATAAATAAATAGTCAGGAGATCAAATATTCAAGCACCCCTTAATGCACAATACAGGCACCACTTGAATTGGTGATCCCAGTGGTAGGTATAGTTGATTGTGGAAATAGACACACCCATTAACTTAGCTCAGTGATCAAGTGTTTTATTTTGTCTGTATTATTCAGTGCTCCTCATACACCCTTCTTATTTGGATCTGTGATCAGCTTTTCCACAGGATGTCTACACAGAGAACATATAGCTAGAGTCTAGTGGCCTTAAGCATTTGGTTTCCTTAGCAGTAACAATTGAAACTGGAAGTCAATAAATTGACATTGAATTTTATACAACTTTCCCATGAACCTTGTTCAGATGAATATGTCTATAAGAAATCAGTTCATTCTTGGTCTCTTTTAAAATCTTAGAGACTAAAGGTACAATTTTGGGAGATGCACTGAGGGTAGGTTTCCTGGGAGAATATGCCACAGGAATATTCCCTGGGGGCCATTCTTTCCACCTCCCCATTCCTTGTAGCCCTTGCTATACTGGCTAAATCTCATTTAGAACAATGTTGTAAACATCTATAAATAAATTTTTTATTTTCTTAATGTCTGGTTTTATGGGCTTTATAGCATTTGAAAAATTGGTAGACATAATAGATTTATAGAACCCACTTGATTGAGAAACTTATTATCAATCTCTAGTCCACAGATTGAAGTGCATCTTTATATATGTCAAGAATCTTTGCCTGGCCTGGCCGGTGTGACTCGGTGGACTGAGCATTGTCCCATGGACTGAGAGGTCCCAGTTCAATTCCTGGTCAGGACACATGCCTGGGTTGTGAGCTCAATCCTCAGTAGGGGTCATGCAGGGGGCAGCCCATTGATGTTTCTGTCTCACATCAATGTTTCTATCTCTCTCTTAAAAATCAATAAAGACTTTTTTTTTTAATTTAAAAATAAGAATCTTTGCCTGTGCTCATGTCAGCAGCACATGTACTAAAACTAGAATGACACAGAGAAGATTAGAATGTCCCCTGTGCCCTGGCTGGTTTGGTTCAGCAGGTAGAGCGTCGGCCTGCAGACCAGAGAATGTCCCCTGTGCATGATGACACACAAATGTGTGAAACATTCCATAGTTTTTACTGAGTTAAGTTTACATGATGACAGATGATTACTAGAATTAGTGGGGTGATCACATTGTAAGTTATAAGAATGTTGAATCACTATATTGTATACCTGAAACTAATATAACAAATATATGATTGTATACCAACTAAACCTTTTTTAAAAGAATATTTACCACTCTAGCTGGTTTGACTGAGCTATCAGAGTGTCGACCCACAGAATAAAGGGTTGAGGGTTCAATTCTTCCTAGCCCCAGTCAGGGTCATGCGGGAGGCAACCAATCAATATGTCTCTTTCACATCAATATTTCTCTCTCTCTCCCTTTCTCCCTCCCAGTCTATCTAAAAAAATCAATGGAAAAATATCCCTGGGTGAGGATTAACAACAACAAAAAAGAATATTTGCCTAGGGTATCATTTTTATCTATGAAATGTCAATTAGGATCTGAAATTAATGTTATTATTTTAATTTAATTGTTAACAAACTGCTTTTGTTTCCATTTACATGGGAAAGAAAAAAACAATTTCTTATAAATAAATATGCATTGGACCTTGAGATTGTTTTATAAAAAATTGTTAATCAGAATTTATTCCATGCAAGTTTAAGGATAGTTCTGAGTTTTGTAGCCTTGTCTCTTTAAAATTTTATTTTCTACAATATATTATTTATTTAAAATGTGATATACAGTAAGCTTTTATTGGCCAAACTTTTATTTACTATTAACAAGAGTGTGTGTCTTTGTTCTCATATGAAGGAATAGCCACAACAGGCAAAACATTAAAAATAATAAAAACCAATGTGGGGTAAGGCAGTCAAGATTAAAAGCTTTAAAAATTATGTTTTTTAATTTCTAAAAATTTAAGAATATAATTATTCTTCAAATATGAGCTACAAAAGGTTTTCTCTGGCCCTTGTCTTTGCATTCTTCCTTTGCACTTCATACTGAGGGCAATGTCTGCGGCTCTGTGGAAGGGTCAAGAAGGCAAGTGTTCAGAGAAAAAGATGAAAATTGTTTATCTGACTTACTGATATTACAAGAGATTCAAAAGTGCTGTGTAAATCCTTAATAACAAATATTCACTGCATTTAATTAAATTTTCTCATCATGCTGGCTTCTAAATCATTAGCAATATAGGAAATATCCGTGAAAATTGCCTTTTAATGGACTATAGTTTATGTAAACTTACACAAATTGTATTTATACTCCTTGCAAAGACAAGCCTATTTTAGATACGTTCCTTTAAGAAATCCTAGTAGAGACTGCTCCTGAGTGGTTGTCAGAGGGGAACCAATGTATGTGAGTACCGCTGGATGTCAGACATCAGGCTGAGTGGTTGAAGGTTATCTCATTTAATTTTCTTAACAGATCTGAAAAATAGTCATTGGCCTCATTTTTAAATGAGAAATTTAACTCTCTTAGTGACTGAATGACTGTATTAGTTTCCTAGGACTGCATACAATGATCACAGATGGTGTGGCTTAAAACAACAGAAGTTTATTTTCTCACTGTTTTGAAGGTCAGAAGTCTGAAATCAAGATGTCAGCAGGCTGGTTTCCTCTAGAAGCCCAAATGGGAATCTGTTCTGTGCCTCTCAGTTGGCTTCTAATGGCTGTTAGCAATTCTTGGTGTTGTGGACTCTATCCATTCTCTGTCTTCATTTTCACAGGGCCTTCCCTCTATCTGCACCTCTGTCTTTTCCTTTTCTGTTTCTTATAAGGACATTGGCTATAGAGCCCACTCCAAATCCAAGATGACGTTATGTCATCTCAAGATCATTAACTCAATTACATCTGTAAAGACCCTATTTCCAAGTAAGGTCAGATAATGAACTGCCTTTGGAGGACAAGTGCTTTTCCTTGCTCTACACCAACTCAATAAATATGATTGAGGTGCCATATTAGGCACAAGATGATACTCTTAATAAGAAGACTAAAACAAAGTCCCTGCTTTTGACCTGCTGACACACTGGTGACGTATGGCAGGATTCTTAATTTCAAAAAAAACAAACAATGTTATCTCACTGTAAGTACAGAGAGAAAATATAATTTAACTGCCTAGAAAATATATTATCATATATTACCCCTTAAGTATATTTTCTGTATTGTTTAGACTTACAGTGGTTCTCAACCTTCCTAATGCTGCGACCCTTTGATACAGTTCCTCATGTTGTGGTGACCCCCAACCATAAAATTATTTTCATTGCTACTTCTTAGGTGACCCCTGTGAAAGGGTCGTTTAACCCCCAAAGGGGTCACGACCCACAGGTTGAGAAGCGCTGCTTTAGAAACTAACAAACTGAGAAAATTCAATTAGGTACACTGGCTGTCAGTTATTATATTAATTAAATAGCACTTTTAAATTATTGTATCAGAAAGTCAAATAGATAAAATATAAAGAAACTTGATTTTTAAGGGAATAGTAAGTTTTTCAAGGGAAATATAAAATATTAATTCTTATGAAATAAACTCCAAAAATAATATAAAGATTTTAAGTATTAAAACTTATTATAGACAGAGGAAGTTATTCTGTGACCATGGTGTTTCTTTCTGAAGGAAAGAATTACTGGATTATGGGAAGTTAAATATTTTAAAATATTAGAATAACAATTATATTATTTTATGAAGATCATCAACATAACACACATTTAGGAAAAATAGTTTTCTAATAGTCATAAAGTCATAAAATGTTTTTATATTCATAGATATTGTATACAATGAGAAATCTCTAGGTTTGTTTTCTTCTTGTTGATGCTGGGTTTTCAATATTTTAGGAAAGGGTGGCTTATAAATGATACTGTGTCACAGTGATCTATCTGTTCTTTTGTTTTAGGTGTTATAGCATGAATTAGCCAGCCTACAGTTGTATATACATCACAGTAATTACATTTGACCCTTGAGCAATACAGGGGTTGGGGGCACTGACCCCATGCAGTCAAAGTTCATGCATAACTTTTGACTCCTCTCAAACTTAACTGCTGTTGACTGGAAATCTTACCTATAATATGAACAGTCAATTAACACATATTCAGTATGTTATATGTATTATATAATGTATTCTTGTAAAATGTAAGCTAGAGGGTAGAAGATGTTCTTAAGAAAACCATAAGGAAGAGAAAATGCATTTACAGTACTGTACTGTATTTATTGATACTGTAAGTTTACATCCTCTGCTTACAAGAAGAATCATGTCAGGACCTACATCAGTATTGTCTTATATGATAGAAAACACTGTAGACGTTATATGTATTACTAATGCTAGACATCAATCATGAGAAGATAATGTCGAAAATGAATTCGTATGTATTACAGGTATAACAATGCGGTGCTAACAGAGGAGTAGCAATATGATTGCTTTATGGTAGTCTAATGGAATCTATTAGGAAATCTCCAAACATTTTCCAATATATTTATTGAAAATATCTGTGCATAAGTGGGACCGCACAATTCCAACCTGTGTTGTTCAATAGCTTGCTTTAAAAGCCACTTGAGTATAGGTCATATTAGGATATTTTCTAGGAAAAAAAAAATCCAAATTGAAACAAAAACACTTTAACCTAGTGGTTTGATAGTAACTAAATGAAGATTTTTACGTCTGTAAGTACAACACACTCTCAAAACATTTACATGATAATGTGTCTTTTAAAAATAAAATACTAAAGTAACTCCTCAAATCCTTCATTTGAAATCAGTGTAAAAGTTACACAAATTTTCGACAAACTTCAAAGGTGGAAGGGTGAATTATTCTGCAGAATAAATTCTATAGAGATTTTGGAAGAGGAGGAATGGGAGTAGAATGGGGAATGTGACTTGCAGGATAAGGAAGAGAGCAGGTATAGAAAACTGAGAGTCGACACCTTTATCTTCTTCCTGTATTTACCACTCTAAAGATAAATGATTCTACTTTTCATTTTCCTTCCATATGTCTCTCCATCTCCCTTTCTTTGTATCCCTGCCCTTTTACTGACCTTCTTTTTCTCACCCCATACAGCTTTCTCTCTTCATGTGGCATAGTGATTTTCAGGTTTGTAGTTGAGAATCACTACCTTAATAACTTGAAGTATTTTAACAGAACAATTTTGAATAAAATAAGATACTATTTACTTAAAAATACTAATCATGGATCTACATTAATGTCTACTTTATCCTTACAAGGCAAATCATTAACATAGTATAATCATTAACATAATATTATATCTCTACAATGTAAATTTAGTTTGTAATTAAAATGCCTGGATTTTAACAGACATTGGCAAGGTCCATGTTGCACACTTGGGCCTGGAGACTGACTGAAGTAGGATCAAAAGACATTAAGGGAAGAGTTCAAGGTTAGAATGGAGAATAGGATGATGAATAGAAGGTAAAAATCCCCTGAGAAAAAAGCAACAGTTGTCAAGGGATTGAAAACTTGATCATGTGATAAAGTTCTCAATAGAAACATGTGTGAGCAGACAGCAGATCAATAAATGTATACAGGAAAAACAAAAGAAAACACAACTGTGTTGTAGACCTTAAAGGAGATATGGTACCTAAGAGAAGGTGGTAGAAACAATATTTTAGAGTAAGCAATTTGTAGACACAATGACCTTTAATCTGAAACCTGACTCAGAAATGTGCATGTGAGTTGCTTATATGTGGATAAGAAACTACGCACATATTTAGCAAATTAAAGGATTTCAGAAGGCCTAATGGATATTGTTAAGAAAGGGACAAATTTGACATAGAAAATAAGTAGGGAATTGATGAAATTGAATGAAAATGGCATGATGACAGCTAATAGAAAGTTATACTATTAACAGTGATTATGAGATACAGAGAAAAGCTATAGGGAGTAAAAAGAAGTGTTAGAAGGGTGTATCAGTCAGATCTTGGTGCAGATATCAGAAACTATTTAAAACAAGAAATTATAAATTGTTGGAAGGACTCCTGAATTGGAAAATGAGTCACCTATCATTGCCCAGTCATGCCACCAGGACTGAGATACAGGGGTCAGGAAGCAGCAGGAAACCACTGTCAACACTCACAGCTGCCCAGAGCTCCAAGTAACCACCCAGGGGAACACGAGGTTCTGTGTTGGAGCCTCTGTGTCAGCCACCATTGTTGTACCTTCCAAATTTTACTTGCATGCATCTATTGGCAGAGCCTAAAATAAATCCAGAAATGTAGTTTCCAGGTTTCAGGCACCTTAGGTAAAGGAAGAACATAGAACAGGGTGGGAATGGAGGCGTACAGACAAGCACAAGAAAGTTATGAAAATGAGAGGTACAAATCATAGTGCAAAACAGGATTACAGTCTTAACAACTTCAGTAAGTCTTTTATTCACCACATATGTGTCCAGGCCCAGAGGACTGGTAGTAGTCCCAAAACGCAGAAGGGAATAAACGGCAAGACCTTAGACCTGATTACTTCTCTCCAATACCACCTTTCTCAACCAAACCATTGGCAAGTGCTGATGAAGAGTGCACATCAGTGGTTATAATACTGACTACATCATTCCCAAAACCCAGATGGGAAAATATGTTTTTTTAGAGCACTAGTTTTCCAAATCTGGTGCCTAGACCAGCAGCAGCAGCACCTGGGAACTGGTTAGACAGGCCGTTTCTCAGGACCTAGCCCAAACCTACTAAATCAGAGCTTTTGGAGGTGAGGCCCAGCAATCTGTGTTTTAACAAACCCTCTATGTAATTCTGATACATGCTAAAGTTTGAGAACCACCATGTTTGATAAGAGAACTGTGGTTACAGACTTCTATTTAAATATTGAAACTCCAGCCCGGCTGGTGTGGCTCAGTGGTTGAGCGTCGACCCATGCACCAAGAGGTCGCTGGTTCAATTCCCAGTCAGGACACATGCCCAGGTTGTGGGCCAGATCCTCAGTGGGGGACATGCAGGATGCGGCCAATCGATGTTCTCTCTCATCAAGGTATCTATCTCTCTCTCCTTCTGCCTTCCTCTCTCTCTCAAATCAATAAAGAAAATAAATAAATAAATAAATAAATAAATAAATAAATAAATAAATAAATATTGAAACTCCATTATTCCCTTAAAAATGAAGCATACACCTAATTAAGTGAGATTACATGAAACTAAAGTTTGTTTTTTTTTTCATTATATACTGCACTTTATAAGTTGTACTAATGTTATATCTGTGAATTATCTAACTAAACTGAATTTTAAGAAGCACAGATAATACCATTTGGAAATTATTTCTTGACTTTATTTAATGAAGATCCAACTATACCTTTTGGTATTAAAAAATCAGTATAGCTGACACTAAATAGCACATAATATAGTGAAGCCCTGCTTTGAGCACCATACTTATACCAACTAGCTTAATGCTCACCTATAGAATAGCTGTCGTTATTATCACCTTTGTACAGATGAAAAAATGAAGGTATGTGACAGAGCTGAGTTTTCAGAGCTGACTAGTTTGACTCCAGTAGCTGTACTGTACTAGTAAGAAAACAATACTACAAAGGTATTTGCATACTCTATGAGTACTTTTTAAAGAAAAATTGATTTTCATCTTTTGCATGCTTGTACTAAATTAGTAAATCATAACTTTCTATGAAAAGAACAATAGAAATTTTAGTGTAGACTTTTTGTCTCTAAGAGTTAAAACAAAGTAGATATTCATTCTCATAATATTACTGAATAGTGTTAGTAAGTTAAAATTGGCTTTTAAATTATGCTGTATTAAATGATGTTTGCTTTACATGAGCTACTGGCTATTGTGATGTCTAATTTTCGGTTGGAGACACAGTGATAGATGGAAGTAAAAGAGAAACACAATGGAGTTAAAACAAGTGATTGCCAAGTTAGGAGCTCAATATAAACTAATGTTTTTCCTTAGTCTAGATTTTACCTTCTCTTGAAGTAATGGGTCATTTTGTTGTCTTGACTTTGGAAGAAAGTTTTAAGACTCAGGAAGTCAATAATCCTTTGAAAGAGAGAATTAATGTGTCGTCAGTGTAACCAATTCCAATGATATCAGTGGGACCTATTATAAAATTATTACAAACACTATATGATTGCATATCTGACTGTAACTACTCCCATTTTCTGTTATCTGCTGTGTGAACAGCTTTCTGATAATGGGATTTTTAAATGGTTTATTAAAATGTCTACTTTGGGTATCTACTCATTATTTTAGATAAATTACAACTCTGAATAAGACTTGAAGGCACCATTTTTTAGTGCCAAGGAAATAAAGTAATGTATGTTCATGGCAGTGAAAGTGAAGCCACCATCAGTTCTGTTAGGAAAATAATATATAAAAGCATTAATTGCTTTCAGAGACTGAGACATCTGTGCCTCAGGTAGATACTAACTCAATGGTGTTGCTTAAAATATAGTTAATTATTCAAACACAAAACTAAATTACTCAACTATTTCTTAACAATGATTTTTCTCAGCCCATGTTTAGAGGAACACTAGTTTAAAAAAACATTGGATTTTATTTATCACTGAAAATGGTGATACTGTCAAGGTATTTCTGAAATATTTTTGAGTGACAACTGAAAAGGAAAAGAAATAAGAGTTCTGTGTTAAGCAGCAAAGTCTATTAATACAAGAAATGTTTATCACTGAGAGAGCTTTCAAACTTACAGTTCGTGAATGGCATATACTAGATTTGGTCAGCTAGGTTAGCATTATGGTTCTTTAATTCATACCATGCCCCAGCAGTATTTAGGAAGTATTCCAGAATTTTACTTTTATCTTGGCTTATATAGTAATTTTTTTGAGGGTTAGGTTTTAAGGAGGGTTTTGAAAAGTATAGTGGCTATTCTCTTCACCCTAAAAGAAAAAAAGATTCGACTTAACTGAGAGCCAAATGTTTTCATAGGGTGTCCTCAGCAATAGTAGGCAAGATGGTTTTACATGGTCCTTGCATTTGTAATTTGTAAATAATGTGCACAATTTACAGATGGATCTTGATAAATATTTTATTACTTAATAATGAAGTGATATGTAAAGGTTATGCAGAGTATGGAAAGGTCCTATGTGATTATCTAACAGATACATGGTTCTTTGTTGATACATTCCTTTAATATAGATAGAATACATATTTTTATTACTACTATGCCTACTAAAATAATATAAAATCTTTTGAATTTATAGTTATGACAATTTCTTTTTAAAATGGAAATATTAAAAATGTAATTAATACATGATTTATCTACTATAATGTGACTGTCATACATGCCAGGAGATAAAAATATGTTCACCTAATAAGTATTTTGACATTGAGTTTATAAGAACAAATAATTTCTATTTTCCCTCATGAAATAGGTGGGTCTAGATGAAGTTGTTATTTATACATATATATCAAGAAGCATTTTTACAAAATAGATCTGAAGGCCATATTAAGTAAGGACTTTGTGCTATCTTATGGATGAGAACTGAAATGACTTAACTCTTTCAGGTTGATACAGTACATTGAGAGAAAGCATCATACTCACAGATAGCTGAGAATCAGTTCCAGCCAAGAACCAAAGCTTAGATTGTAGCATACCCACAACAACAAAAAGGAATCGGAAGAAAATGAAGCGACCAATACTAATGACTTAAACAGGGTTTTGAGAGCAGTGAAAGTCAATGAGGCAAAAATGGACCACTTTCGTTTCATTGACATGTGTTTTTTTTTTTTTCCTTTTCCTTGTTTCTTGGAGCTGGACGCAATTACTCAACTTTTCTATGCTTTGCTTCCCCTTCCCCACTCCCTTCCTCTCCCCTCTTCCCCCTTTCCTTCATGGTGTCACGGAACATGTGACTTAATAACAGGGTTCCCACAAAAGACAACAATATCCCTGTAACCCCCAAATCTGAATCACCAATCCTGACCTCTTCCAAAATTCTGAGCATATATTGAACTGCCAAACAGATACCTTTATGTGGATAGAGATCTAATCATCTGAAATCCGCAGAGGTCACAATAAATCACTCACTATCCGCCTTTGAACGTATTCCTCCCCATGTTTCACCTCAGTAAATAGCAAGCTAGAAAACCTCTTTGATTCTTCTTTTTCCCTCACTCCAGCATTCATTTAAGCAACAAATCCTGTTAACTCTCCCTTCAAAGGACATTCTAAGTCCCTCCATTTGTTTATTTCTGCTGCGACCACCTTAATCCAGGTCAACATCATTTCTTATTTCTGCAATCACTTCCTGACTGACCATCTATTTCCCAGCAGTCCCCCCTCGACACACACACACACACAAATCTAATCTCCATAGGGCAAGGGAATAATATTTAAAAAAACATAAATCAGGGCAGATAAGCCTTCTATATAAACTCTCTATTTGAAATTCTCCAGTGGCTTATTTATTGTGTTATAAATCTGAACTTCTTGCCATGGCTTAAAGGGCCATATCCGTCCGGCCTGTCCTTTATTGCTTTTCCGAATTCCAGATACTTTCTCTTCTCTCTCCACAACTTTCCTGTCCCAATTGCTACACTTGCTCCTGCCCCATAACTCTGCCTTGGTTCTCCTGTCTGCCGAGGGTGAGTTTCCCCCGATCATTTTTGTCATTTGAATATCAGTTCAAATGATATATTTTTCACAATGTTTATCAATATCTGAAATTTATGGTATCAAATTATTTAATTTCTTGTTTATTGATCTAATTAGTGTATAAACTCAATGAAAGAAAAGACTTTTTCTGGCTTATTCGTCATCATATATTCAAAACTGCAAGAGTATCTAGTACCTAGTAATCCCTTAATGATTATCGCAATAAATAACCATAAATTGTGTTTCAGTCTCATAATTTGTCAATATAAAAAGTTTAAAGCAAACACTGACAGTCACACCGGGCATTGTGGGAAGACATATAATGATTCCAATGATCTAATTAGTGCTAAGAATGATGCCTAGTTACCTGAATGCATGCTGCATTTATACTTTATGTATTAGGGACTTCCAAAATAGATACCCAAAGCACTCTTAGAAAGTTAAATGGATAATTTAATCATTGCTACTGCCCTAGGGATACATGACAGAGAGTGTTGCACCAAATCTCATGTTAATGAACATTGTACAATAATTAGCCTGGCTGGTGTCTGTGGTTGAGTGTCAACCCATGCACCAAGAGGTCACTGGTTCAAATCCTTGTCAGAGCACATGCCCAGGTTGTGGGCCAAATCCCCAGTGGGGGGCATGCAGGAGATGGCCAATCGATGTTTTCTCTCATCGATATTTCTATCTCTCTCTCCTTCTCCTTTCCTCTCTCTCTAAAAAAAAAAACAATCAATAAAGAAAAAAAAATTTTAAATCCATGTCACAGGCAAGGGGAGCCTAAGGAAACTTGACAATTATTAATAAATGTAAGGGGATATTCAGATAAGATACTAGAACAGAAAAAGGACATTAGGTAAAAACTAAGAAAATCTATATAATTTATGGATTAATTATAAAATAAATTATGGATTATAAATACTTAGTTCATAGCAACATATCAATATTTGTTTATTACTTGTAAAAATTGTACTATACTATAAAATGTTAATAATAGGGGAAACTGAGGGGAGGAGGAGGGGTGGGAGGGTATATGGGAACTCTCCATGCTATCTGCTGAATTTTTCTTAAACTCTTCTAAATGATAAAGTCTATTAATTAAAAAAAATCAATCTCACACACACTTGTTGAGAACAAACATAAAGAAAAAAAGTCCCTATTGTGGTAGTGCTATTCCTTAGTCAGCTCTAGAGAAGCAAAAATTTACTAATGATTTTGCCAATTAAATGGTGTTTCAAATTGCTTAATGTTCTAAAGATGAAAATGTTTTACTGACACTGGCTATAATAGTCTGGGTTCTCCAGAGAAACAAAACCAATGGGAAATAAATATACATATATTTAATACATATATATATTATATATATTTATATATTTATCTGTCACAATTTTTCCTAAGTAATTGGCTCATGTGGTTATGGAGGCTAAGACCCCCAGTGGATGCCTAAAATTGCAGATAATACTGAGCCCTATATATACTAAGTTATATATATATATATTGTATATGCATATATATGATAAAGTTTAATTTATAAATTAGGTACAGTAAGAGATTAACAATGCTAATATAACAAAATAGAGCAATTATAACAATATGCTGTAATAAAAGTTATGTGAGTGTAGTCTCTCTCTCTCAAAATATCTTATTGTACTGCACTCACCTTTTCACTTGATGGAGGCACTTACCACTGACCTGCCTTTGGTATGTCCTAACTGCCAGTGTAACTACTCTTGTGTGTGGGACCATTATTAAGTAAAATAAGGGGGGTTATTTGAACACTAGCACTGTGATACCCCAAAAGTTGATCTGATAGTGGAGATGGCTGTGAGGTAGCTGATGGGACAAAGGAATAATTCACATACCAGGCAGGACAAGGACAAAGCAGGATAGCTCAGATTTCATCACACTGCTCAGAACAGTGCACAATTTAACATTTATGAAATGTTTATTTCTAGAATTTTTTATTTAATATTTTTGAACTATGGTTGACTGCAGGTGATTGAAACTGCAGGAAGAGAAACTGTAGATAATGAGAGACTACTGCAGTTCCAGTAGCATCCTGGTCTGAATTCTCACTTCCTCAGCCTTATGTTCAACAGATGGGATGAGGCTCACCACATAGGAGAGAACAGTCTGCTTTACTCTGTTCATAGATTTAAATATTAGTCTCATCTGGAAACACCCTCAAAGATAAACTCAGAATAACGTTTGACCCAATATCTGGGCACCCCAGAGCCCAGTCAAGTTGACATATAAAATTAACCAACACAGTGACAATCTAGAAATTGTGCATTTTATTGAAAGCTAGACCTTTATAGCAAAGCTAGTAAATAAAAATTTCTTTCTGCTCAAACAAACTCAGCACTAGCACTAGTGTATTATATTATAATTACTTTCAATAGTATTTTTTCCAACATTTGTCCAATATATCAGTTAAGAAAAATGAAATAAAAAATAAAAAGTATATAAGCACAAATTGTGTGAGAATAGAACAAAAATATATTCTTTCATAATTTCAATTTATATGGATGAATTTTCCAAAATAGCAAATATTTCCTGAAAGGAAATATGAGGATGAGGTGTTTGTTTGTTTGTTTGGTCTGTGATTTGATTTTATACTAGTTGATAAAATATAATTAGTTTAAAAAAATAAAATAACTACAAAAATAGTCTATCATTTTAGCATTGTGTTTACTGACATTTGAAGGAAAGAAAGTTTCAATAAAATTAATATTTTGTTAAATGGAATGCAAAGCATTGCATTACATTTTTCTTTCTAAATACATACTTTTTGATACATTGGCTAACTTTAATTTAACCAGGCTAACTCAAACTTACTGGCATAATATCTATACATACATTTTGTGAGCTATAGCCCTTGATTCATCATTTTATACACCCCAGATCATCAAAAACTTCTAACCTTGGCAACGCAATATTGGTTCAAGGATTTAGTAATCTAGTTTAATTTGCACATTTTCACACATCACATACTTTCCTTTTTCGTAATGGAGGGCAGCCAGAATTTAATTAGATCACAGAGTTCGCACCACAGGATATACAGTCTTTTAATTAGTAGCATATATTGTTTCAGACATTTACCTAGACACAACCATTAACACTATGAACAAATCACACAGAAGCCCAGAGTGTTACTGGAAGCATATTTATTTAGTATTTATTGTTTTCATTTATAAAAGTTTATCTGACTTCTAAGTTATTAGGAGGATATAAAAAGAATGTTATTTAAATGAAATGTCTTCTCACACTAATACTAAAGTAGAAAATACAATTACATGGTGAAATGTATGTGTTTCTCAGGACTTATTTCTCAAATGCAGAAAGCACATTTCTGTCATTTTCTTCCTTGTAGGCTACATCATTTTTCTTTGTTTCAATGAGGCATCTTGCATGCTTTATCTGTATACTCCCTCTATAAAACCTCTGAAACCTCACACACATAGGGATGTTTTGGATCTTTTCATTCTTCTTTCAAAAAATAAACAGAAAGATAGTTTTGATTCAGTTAAAAATGCCTAATTATCATCCTGATGAATGTCTTGTTTCCCCATGGTCTTCCTTCTCTCCAATGTATTAGATTGTTTGTAGACTTACCCAGAAGTTTGTTTTTACATGTAGAGCACAACTATCACATTAAAACATTCTATTCATCTTATAAAGGGCAAAAAAGACTTTCAACTGAAGCTCTTAAACATTGCTGTAACTAAAATAAAATGAATATAGCAGTAAATGGAGTTCCTTTCAGACGTAACGTATTTGTGGAAAAGTTCAGAAGACCGCATCCGCACTCATAAAATGCAGAAATGTCTTCTATCATATGTATGTTATTGTATATATTTGCATTTTCAACTTAGAAACATTTGTAAAATATTAAATTATAAACAATTTAAGAACAGCATTATATAGAAACAACTATAACAATGTTATTGTTATTTGGGGTGTTGTGTAAACCACTTTGCAAACTGCATCCGTTTGTTTATTTTTAGTCTACTACTGCTCATTAGTAATTTGAAAGTGGACCAGTTGAAATTGTTATTTTCTGGTTTGTTTTATTTTTTTAAGGGAGGGGGTGTAAAATGTTTATAGAGACAAAACAACAGCAAAAATCCATTAATAGAATGTTTTTATAGGAACATGGCTGTATTAATTTCTCTCTTTTTTTATTGATAGAAAAGTATTTGAGAGCTATCAGTTCAAGTTATTTCCAAAGTAGATGGAGAAAGATGAAAGCATTATAAACAAAGTGCCTCATATTTGTATTTATTTCAACTGCTTGAATCATAGTTGAAAAATTAAAGTACTTTACATTGTTGTTTTATTTTGCTTTGGTTTTCTTTAAAATGGAGATTTTTAATAAAAAGAGTTTTTGTATGTTGCCTGTTTTTAAGTGTTTGGTTTCATTTATATGACTCGTGTTGAAAGCACAAGGAGACTAATTAGAAAATGTATTTGTCAGTGATTCTTCTAAGCCTCAAATTGGTCGGCTTTCCTTTCACTAGTGAATACCATTCATAAAAGCTTTCATTTGAAAGTATGAGCCCCTATTAATTTTTTAAAATTTTTAATTGATTTTAGAGACAGGAAGGGAGAGAGAGAGGGAGAGAGAAAGAGAATGAAACATTGATGTGAGAGAAACATTGATCGGCTGCCACCCACACACACCCTGACCTGGGATCAAAAGTGCAACCTGGGTATGTGCCCTGACCAGGAATCAAACCTACAACCTTTTAGTGTACAGGACGATGTTCCAACCAACTGAGCAACATGAGCCAGGGTGAGCCTTCTATTTAAACACCTAAACACATCTAATCTCAAGTAAAGTTGACCCTTGAAAATTTTGAGGATTAGGGGGACTGATCCCAGCACAGTCGAAAATTCATGTATAACTTTGATTCCCCCAAAACTTAACTATT
This sequence comes from Tadarida brasiliensis, assembly GCA_030848825.1. Taxonomy (NCBI): domain Eukaryota; kingdom Metazoa; phylum Chordata; class Mammalia; order Chiroptera; family Molossidae; genus Tadarida; species Tadarida brasiliensis. The sequence goes on from CM061257.1 coordinate 66,611,044, forward strand.
ACTAGCCTACTGTTGACTGAAAACCTCACTGATAAGATAAACATTCAATTAACACATATTTTACATTATATGTGTTATATACTGCATTCTTACCATAAAGTAAACTAGAGAAACTTACGATTAAGAAAATCATAAGGAAGAGAAAATATATGTCCAGTATATTTACTGAAAAATTTTCACATACAAGTGGACCTGTGCTGTTCAAGTATTGTTTAGGGGTCCTCTGTATATATATTTTTTCTTTCTTTTTTTCCCCTTTTTTATGTTTTTATTAAATCTATTGGGGCAGCATTGGTTAATAGGACCATATAGGTTTCAGCTGTGGATTTCTATGTTACAAGATCTGTATAGCGCACTGTGTGCCCACCACCCAAAGTCAGATCATCTTCCATCACCCTGTATTAGGCCCCCTTCACCCTGTATAGTTTTTAAGTAAGCCTACAACTGGGTTCATACCAACCTGTAAAACAAAACAAAACAGAACAAAAAACCCAGCTAAATTAAAATGCTTGTCCAGTTCTAAAATATTTATCAATATTTTACTATATTCAAAGTTTTAGAAAAAAATTAATGTTCCACTACTCTTGCCATTTGCAAGTAGCAGAGACATAATACTATATTGCAACTGTTAATTTAGTTTGTCTAAAGTTACATAACTTTCAGTTAGGTAAATTGATTTTTTTTTCTTTTTTTTCTTTCTGGTGTAATCTAAGGAAGACGTCACACTTTATTAAAGGTAAATATTGACTGAGATGTCAGTGTTATCTAGAGAACATTTAACACAATTTTTAATAGTAATTAGAAGAGATTTCAATTATTCTGGTTGAAATAATTTATGACCAAAGATAGCATATATTGGTATGGTGTTCTATTCAAATTTCATCTCTAAATAAGCATAGTAACAATCTGTGATTTTTCAAATGAATATATTAGAAACTCAATGACATGAAAGAATACATTGTTTTATCTAACATGTATCAGTTCTTTATTTTATTTTATTCCAGCTTTATTAAGGTATGATTGAAAAATAAAATTGCAGACCTGGTTGGGTGGCTAAGTTGGTTGGAGTGTCATCCTGTACGCTAAAAGGTTTTGGGTTCGATTCCCAATCAGGGCACGTACCTAGGTTGCAGGATCAATCCCTGGTCAGGGTGCATATGGGAGGCAACTGATGGATGTATCTTTCTCTCTCTATCTCTCCCTTCCTCTCTAAAATCAATAAACATATCCTCAGGTGAGGATAAAAAAACTTAAAAAATTAAAAAATAAATTGATTAAAATAAAATTGCATATATTTATGTTGTACAATCTGATTTTTAAAAAGATATACAATGTGTTGATTTAATATATGTATACATTTTGAAATGCAATCAAGTTAACACATCATACCCATTACCTAACACAGTTACCAGTTACCTTAGTTATCCCCCCCCCCTTTTTTTTGGTGAAAACACTTAAGACTCAATCTCTTAGCAAAATTTCAAAGGTATATCAACTCTTAATGAAAACCTCTCTGTGTAGTGACTTTTCATGAAGCAAAATCAGGAGATAATATAAGGAGGAACTATGAACAGGTACAGTAGATAGCTAAGTCTTTGCAACCCTTTCCAGTCTCACTTTCTCTTGCTACTTCCCTCCCCTTCAAACACCTTTCCTATACTGTCCTTTTTGTTTGATCTCTAAAGGAGTGTAATACGTAGGTCACAGCATGGCTGGGTATGTGTAACCTATCATGGTTATGCTATTAAATTGTAAGCAAATTGTTCAATTTATTTTTGCTACAACTGGGCATGTGTATACCTTTACCATGACCTTTCTTAGATGAAATGATTTGCTGAATAGATTGTGTGATGTGGAGAAAGCATGGCACAATGAACAGTGAGTAGGAAGAAAGTGGGAGAGCAATATTGTGTCTACTGGAACGTGAAAGGCTTTAGCCTTTAGAGAACAGAAAAGAACAGTTCCTTGCTGAAGGTCAGCTAAGACAAATTGTGGATACTTGAATAGAAACCATGAAAAGTTATTTTGGTGTAATAGCATTTGCATTATAATCATTGCAACTTTTTTTTTTTTTTTGGTATTGTTTTGAACCTTTAAATTCATCAATAGTATTATCAAAAATATTGGTCATTTATATCCTTTTTAATAGGGCCAAAGCATCACTAGCATATTATAATGCTCTCTGTCTTTTGAGGAACCCTTTAGAGTACTGTAATCGTATATTTTCCTTGTGGTCTGAGGGCGGTGAAGTGCTTTTGGCAAATAAAATGCTTCTGACTGTGGAGCACTCTCTACCTGTAGATGTGAGCTCCCTTCATGGCTAAGCTCTTGGGCTTGAGTAATGATCATTCCTGCCCTAATCTGAGTTCAGTGCATTTCCGTTCCCATAACTGCATCCCCTTTGGGTGGATATACATCCATTTGAAAGTGTGTGTGAACACAAAGAGGTTTTACACCACTGCACTGAATGCCTTCGACAGCTTGTTGTTTACTGAACCACAGTCTCTCCATTTATGTTTTGGTGGTCCGTTTCACCTCTTGATGATTGACAAAATGTGCACAGGTGACAGTGTTGACCCTATCTTAAAGTCATAAAGGGAAAGAGTATCATGCTGGATATTAAAAGTTTGGGGTACCTGGAAATACTTTGAAGGAAATACTCCAGAAAATAGTAGGTAAATCTGTAAGCAAGTAGGAGTCAATGAAAGTTTTTTGCCATTACAGTATAAAGGACATCATAAACACAACGTAAGACAAGAGAGGTTTGCAAATATTTTTATGGACACTATCAATAAGCAATGCTGTCTGAGCCTACTGTGATCTTATTCAGAGGGTTAGCCGTGGAAGTGGAAGAGTATTTGCTAACATACTATGTCTGGTGTGTCATACATTTCCATCATAGCTATGCTTTAATGTTTAACATAGTCACTATGATTTTATTTGTTCAGTCACTCCAAGGTCCAAAAACGCATCCCTGCTGTTGCATGAACATGCACGTATTTGAAAGTATGCATAGACAGGGAGTTTGAGAATTACTGGCCTAGGGCATTCAAATTGCCGTTAGCCTATCTTACAAGGCATATGAATCAAATATTGAATGGGACAGGAGAAAGATAATTAGACAATAGTACTGTATAGCTAGATTTATGGCATTAAAATATAAGAAAATATTTTTAAAGCCTAAGGTTTTCTTTAACATATAATCAAGCAAATATATAAATCATAGTTTAGCAAAATATTTTATTTTTCTGTCCAGGGATGGGTTACTTAAAGCGTACTTTTTGATAAAATGTAAAAACATTAATGAAAAGCAGTTTAGATCATTTGAGCCCAGTCAAAAATTATGTTTTCTCTGGCTACTGGTTCAAACCCTGTGGGAAGGAGAGCAGTCCAGCATTTTTAGGGCACTCTATTTAGTTGTTCTCATTTTCATCCTGAGTTCTTCTCAAATACTACTCCATAGCAGGCTGCTTCCTCCTTTTTTTCATAGCAACATCTTTGTCAAATATGGTGGTGAAGATTTGTAATTTCCTTCACCCTTTTTAGCTGACCACTGTGTTCTAATTGTATAACTACCTGTGCGGACATTGGAGTGCATGTAGGTATCTGCTTAGCTTGGTACATTTTTCTTCAAATGCAAGACTGATATCTGTTAATACATCTATTTAAAACAAAACAAACAGCCCTGGGCAGTTTGGTTCAGCAGTTAGAGCATCAGCCTGCCTACCAAAGGGTCAAGGGTTCAGTTCCCAGTCAAGGGCATGTACCTGGGTTGCAGGTTAGATCTCCAGCCCCCGTCAGGGTCATGTGGGAGTCAACCAATCTATGTGTCTCTCTCACATCGATGTTTCTCTCTCTATGTTCTTCCCCGCCTCCCATCCACTCTATCTAAAAATCAATGGAAAAAATATCCTCAGGTGAGGAATAACAAACAACAACAACAGCAGCAATAAAAAACAATTAAAACAAACAACAACAATAAAAATCTTCAAGGAGGCTATTGGTGATTCTGTAGAAAATTTGTGTGTATGTGTCAGAGGGAGAGAGTGTTCCAGATGGATTTCTTTAAATAAAAAGAAGGGGAAAAAAGCATGCAATACGTATCTGTTTGGTAGTATATTGACATTTGCAGAAAATCCTTATCAAAATGTAATGACCCTAAAGGTGGATATTGATTTTCCTTTTTTCTCAGACTACATTTCATTTGTGATATTGACTTGGCTACTAAAGAATGCTTGCTTAAAACACAGTGTTACATGTTGTAGAGCAGTATACACAGAAGGCGTGCAGCCTAGGTTCTCCACAAGGAGCAGAGGGGCTCATTGCTAGCCACGGAAGGTGAAACCAAAGCCAACTCCTCTTTTTTTTTTTTTAATATATATTTAGAATGGAATTTGATTTATTTAAATATTTTTAGGTATGTGTGTTAGAACTCTTAAGTGTCTTGTCAGTGAGAATGTGGATTTAGCACAGGAATAGGTTAGTGCATCAGTTTCCTAGGACTGCTGTAACCAATACCACAAACTGGGTAGCTTAACTTAACCAACAGGAACGTCATATCTCATCTTTCTAGTAGTTCAAGATCAAGGTGTAGGCAGAACCATGTTCCTTCTGAAGCCTCAAGGGGGGTATGTGTTCCCAGCCTCTCTCGTAACTCCTACCTTCTGATAGTTTCTTGGTTTGTGCCGCATAAAAGGTTATTGGGTGTTCTTTCAGTGCTCAGCATTTCTGTAGGACTGTCTGGGGATTATATGGTGGGAGTGGGGGGTAAGGTGTATCTTTGATTGGCTTTCTATTGAGTGGGCTCTTTTCTAGCTCTGTAGAGGTAAAAGTTAATTTGTAGAAAATTGATAATAATGCAGTGATTCTTGTCCATAGTCATGCAAATGAATCTTCTCCAGTAAAGATACAGTTATTTCTGCCTCATAGAAAAGATCACTCCAAAGATATTGATTTATTGCCCTGTAGGATGCTAAATGGTTTGCACCTATTAGCAACTTATTTCAGCATTCCTGATTGCTCATACACAAAAATTGTTTTTTTTGAACTCATCCTAACATCTGTTTTAGTCTGCTTGGCCCACTATAACAAATACCATAAACTGATGCCTTCAGTAATAAACATTTTTTTCCTAATGGTTCTGGAGGCTAGAATTCTTAGATCAGGGTGATAGTATGGTTGAGTTCTTGGTAAATGCCCTCTTCCTGATTAGGTCCTCAAATGGCCTTTCTTCGGTATAGTCATGGAGGGGGAGGTGGGGAGAGAGAGATCTCACATTTCTTCTTCATTAGTCATGGGGGCTCCACTCTTAAGACCCTCATCTAAACCTAATTATCTCCCAAAAGGTCCCACATCCAGATATTATTACTTTAAGGACTGGGGTTTCAAGGTATAAATGTGGGTGGGACACAAACATTCAGTCCATAGGAACATCTTACTGATTGCCTCATTAATTAATGTATCAAATGAAATCTTTGACATTTTTGACATTTTACATTTGAATTAGAGTCGTATGTTTTAGGTCTTTTTATTTTTTTAATTTGACATAGAGCACTATCAGGGAAGTAAGCACTGGTTAGTAGGCTGTGGAACTGTCAAAATATTAATCTTGAGGTCTTCAATATCTCAATCATGGTTTTTTTTTTTTTTTTTTTTTTAACTATTACAGCCAACTATCTAAATGCTACATACATTCTTTTACTACCTTTCTTTGCTGCATTTTCTATCTAAGGTCCTACATCCTTCTTTATTTTATAAACTAATTGATAAAAAGACCAAATAGATATTCACACCAATTTTTCTTCAAGCCACCACAATTAGTTTTCTGTCTCTTCTCGCCACTGCATCACTGAAATCACTTTGGCAAAGATCACTAATGACTTTCCAATTGCCAAATCTAATTAATTTATTTTTTGGCTGGCTATCTCTGAGATTTTTTGACACTCTTCAACACACTTTTCTCCCAGAGAGGCTTTTCACCCTTGGCTTCCTTGGCTTTCTCTCTCTTGGTTTTTCTTCTTTCTACACCTTATCTCTGAATCTCTTCTTTGGCTCCTGATCCTCTGCTCACTTGGCTTCAGATCCTACCTATAAGTCTGATACATCTAAGATGTCAGAACCATTTTGGAGTTTTTGTTATAATATGGCACCTTTCTCTGTTTCTGTGCACATTTGCGATGTAATGTTATTTACCCATCACCCCCTGAGTCTTAGACCAGTAAATGTGGCAGATGTAACATTTCAGGTAGTACAGAGTCTTTGCCTTAAGAGACATTGCAGTTTCCATTCTTGCCTCTTGGGATTGTACCTCCAGTTCACCATCTAAGGAAGCTGGTGTGAAGGATGCATCACCACTTGGAGGAAATAAACCAGTGCAAGGCCCCAGATCTCTGATTAAAGCCATTTTGTATCATCCAGTTCAGCCAGAGTGCCAACCAAATGCAGCTACGTGAGTGATATAAGTGGAAGAACTGCCTAGCCAACCTACAGGAAAGTAAGAAATGCTAAGTCATGGTCGTATCGTCACTAAGTCTGAAGTGGTTTGCAGCAATAGTTGACTGATGTGCGGTTATATTATGAAATCCTCAAATCGCTCTTTTTTCTCCACATGCAGTTGCCTAAAAGACAACCCCCTGATGTCCTAGAGATATTTCAGTGTCAACATCTTCAACTGAATTAATGAGCTTGTAGCTTCTCCCTTCTATTTTATAATTCAGTGCCTATTTACCTTGTGATCTCTCCCATGTTAGTGAATGACACTTCTACACACCTAGTAATCAGAGCAAACAATCAAAAAGTTATGCTGATTGTTTTCTCCTCCCATACTCTGTCTTTTCACTAGGTGGCCAAGATTAATTGGTCCCACCTCCCTAACATCTCCTTACTCTTTATTCGCTTCCCCATTTTCATTGCCTGACTTAGTTCATACTTTCCTTATATCTTCCTTACACTTTACAGTGTGAGGGCCTCTCTTGTTGTTACTTATGGAACTGTATAATTCCTCTTTTCTACTGCTGCAAAATTAACTTTTCTAAAATGCAAACTACATATTATCATTTTGCTAATTGATTAAAACATCAATAATGACTCATCATTGTCTACAAAATTATCAAACCTCTTTATCAAGACAAAGAATGTTCTCTCAGCTCTATTCCAGACTACCTTCCTAGTTTACTCCTTTCATTACTTACTGTGTTGTAGTCAAGCTGAACTTCCTAATATAGTGACATAGACTTTTTCACTCTATACACTCAAACCCTCCACTTTTCCTAGGGTACGACTCCCTCCTCTCCATTGCCTTAAAAACTTATCAGGATGAATTGACATTTCTTCTTTTTGTAATCTTCACTATGCCCAATATCCATGTCTATTGTAGGATCAATAGCTAGGTCTGTTTCTCATATTTATGTATATACCCACTTCCCTGTATCATAGTTAAGATTCTTCAAGAAACAGAGCTCCCTAAAGGCAATGATTCAAACGCAAGTAAGAGATCTGGTAGATAAACCTAGAATACTACCGTGGAGTAGTGAGAATACTACAGTAAAGAATAACCAATAAATTATTACTCTCAAGCCTAATACCACTGTGGGCAACTAGAACTTAATCCTGTAAGAAAAATCTGAAAAAAATGGTAGAACACAAGCCTCAGAATTATGTCTCCTAAGAGGTGAAGGAACTATGGTATTTATACGCCAACTTCAGTTATTAGATGAGGGCTACTGTTAGATGGGATTGTATGTGTATGTGTGTAATTATTCCTCTGGCTTGTCCTGAGGTAGGGACAGAGTAATCTTCTATGATGACTGATATGGCCCTCAGAAAAAGAGATGCAGATGAAAGCCATACATTAAGGTGGTGTGGCCCCAGGGATAACAGGAAATGCTCCACTCTGTTATAAACTCCTTTCAGGCAAAAATATTGCCATATTTATCATTGTATTTCCAGTGCTTAACTTAGTCACTGCTTGGCAGTGTATTGGGACCACATACACAGTTGTCAATGAATAAGTCACATGACTGAAAAATCAGTGGTATCATTGTGGCTTCCAGTTAGCACATACTGAATATTTTCTATATGCCAGGAACTGCTCTCTGTTCTCCATAGACATTGAACTAAAGTGAAGCAAGAATAAACAATTTAAATTCTTTTTGCATTGGAAATATGAGGGGAAAAACACACATCGGTAAACCAATCAACTTGATCTGTAATAATTAATTTTTACAGATTATGGATCAATTAATCTTTCATTGAGCACTACTATAAGCCTACGCATTTTTAATTATTTACAACTTATAGTGCAGCTTAGCAGTTCAGAGAGCAGGTTCAGTGCTGGACTGTCTAGATTCAGTTGCTAGTTTCACCACTTGACCTTGGACAAGTTATCTCCTATCTGTGTTCTGTGAAAGGAGCATAATAATAGTCTTTAAATCATAGGATTCTGAGGGTCATATAAATTAACAAATTCAGAGAACCTAGAACCATTCCTGGCAGACTGTAATCACTTAATAACTGTTTCTTAGAGGAGAATTAGCTCGTTTTCAAAGACTCCAGGCTTATAGGTCTGTGTATCCAACTACAAGCAAGAACTGTGATTGCCATTTGTTTTTATCTGTAAAATTTTGGTGACAATTTTCGTATTACCTATGATAGACTACCACTGAATTTAACATAGCGTATACTGTGTTTATTCCATGAGATCAAATGAATACATCATTTCTGGTATGCATTCTCAGGTTTTAGAACCAACAGCACAAGATAGCATAAGTAATGAGAGAAACAGGGTAATTGCTGTGGGGTCTTCTTAAATAGCTGCACAATAAAAGGCAGTGCTCATATTAGCAAACAGACTCTTATCTGCTTTGTATTTGTTGGCTATAATCATGCACAGTCACACCTAATCAAAGCAGTGGCCCTGGCCCATGTACTTTTCTGTGTTCCAATCCTACAGTGCCTAGTGGGAAGTAAGCACATAGGGAAGTAGCTGGCAGATGGGTAAACAAGTGTGCTGCTGGCACCCAGCGCTAGAGAAACCTGAGGATCACTTACAAAGGCCTGAAAACGATACAGAAGAGGGAGAATCAGGGTTTGGGCTTTATAAAGCAGTGCTTCCTATTGCTCCTTTATGACATCTCTTCTTGACTTTCTTTCACATGAGAACTGATACTTATATATATTTAGCCAATTTCTTCTCTAAAAAATGTTCCATGAGGAAATGTCAAAGTTGGTTAACTCTACAGGCCTGGCTAGACCTTCACACATAATAGACATTGTTGTCTTTTATTTGGAAGTAATAGCACATATGGATTGGTAATGGACTCTTGATAAACACAGAGATTTCCTTCCAAAATTTGTCTTCAAATCCTAGAAGTCAGTAGTTCATTCTCTTACTAGGAGATAGACACGTCATTCTCTTTCTGCCTCCAAGGTGGTATTCTATTCTGTACAGCGTTCTTCATGTCAACTTTATAAATCATCTGCTTTTATTTTTCCAGTTTAGGAAAATTTATACACAAGCCACTGTCTTTTGTTGCAAGGTTTTATGGCAGAAATAAGTTCAGGAGATGATTGAAAACGTGAGGAATTCTAAAGTCGTCTTCCTGATAGTCATGAAATTTCCGAAAAGAGTCTGCTACCTGGATAGCGTATTCCCTCTGGCCAAGCCCGGGCATGACAGTACCTCATCTTTTGCTCTATGTGATTTCTTTAAAATGAAAATAAAGTACTTCAGAGGCAAGGTGCACAACCTGAAGGTTGAGAAAGCAGAAATGTATTCCAAATCTAGAGTAGAGCCTGAAACATAGTAAGGACTCAAGAACTTAGTAAATGATATAAGAATACCACAAATGTGTTTGGACATTTGGACAGAAAATAGCACTAAAAAAAATTTATGCCTCAGAGAACAACATATATCTTCAGTCTCACTTATTCTGTTTCTCCTGTGAAGAAGTGACACGCACAATCCTAAGAAAGGAAATTAGAGTTCCTGTGAGATACTGGGGCCTTCACATAAACTCTCATTTGATCCTCACAGCAATCTGAATTGGTTAGTCTTACCCACCTTTTACTCATGAGATAATTGCATCTATGAAATAATTTTTCTCTCTCCTCTTGCTGTACTATTGGTAACTGGCAGTCATGATTTAAACCCAGAATTTCCCCAAACTCAAGTTTTTTCCTATATGTTGTTGTCTATTCAGATCTAGTAGATAATGAAGAAAAATTGTCACGATATTATTCTCATTTATTTCAATGAAAAATGCATTAGAAAACAATGAAACTTGCCTGGGTGGTGTGGCTTAGTGGATTGAGCATCATCCCATGGACTGAGAGGTCCCTGTTAGATTCCCAGTCAGGGCACATGCCCGGGTTGTAGGCTGGATCCCCAGTAGGGAGCGTGCAGGAGGCAGTCAATTGATGTTTCTATCTCTCTCTCTAAAAATCAATAAAAACATATTTTAAAAAAATGAAACTTTATGGACTTATAAAAAAATTTGCTTTTATTCTGTATTAGAATAAAAATATGAATATCACATGGCTGGGTGGGTCAGTTAGTTGGATCATCATCCTGTACACCAAAAGGTTTCAGGTTTGATTCCTGGTCAGGGCACATACCTAGGTTGTGGGTTCGATCCTCAGTCGGGGTGCTTACGGGAGACAAGCAATTGATGTTTCTCTCTCACATTGATGTTTCTCTCTCTCTCTAAAAATCAATAAAAGCATATCCTGAGGTGAGAAATACACACACACACACACACACACACACATATGAAATCAGTGACCCCCTAAAATCATCAGCCAGTTTGAGACCAAAACAATTTTTTACTCAAATATCAGGAGCTCTTCCTTGGTTTCCTAAATGTCCTGCAGCCACGGCTGTGCCCCTCACATCAGTCTCCAGGGCGTGGGCCACATATGATGACCAGTGGTCAGCGGTGGTGGGCTTCGAAGGCACCAGTAGGACAGCTGTGTTTCACTTTGTCCAAAAAATATCCGCCTCTTTAACAATACTGCCAACCATTCTCCTGTGGAATGAGGACCATCTCACTAAGGTGAAAACATCCATCCCCAGTCCAAACGGAGCAAAGCCAGTTGGGAGCGCTGGGTGCGCTCTCAAAGTTTCGTTATAGGCTCTCACCCTGCTCTTCTGTATTGTCATTGTTAGTAAGCCTCCGGTTAGTTCACTTGTCTGACCAAAGTCTTCTTCTCAAGCCTGTCATTGAAATATGCTGCTGCAGTTAGTCATTTTAACATTTCCCTCTTTCTGATGTCAATGCCGTGCTTCTAAGAACTGCTTTTTGTCTGCTTTGGGGGATGTTTGGGATTCCTTCAAAGGGTTGCAGTGTTCACCAAGGCCAGCTTTTTCTCAAAAGTCTCTCATAAGTTTCTTTCCATGACAAGATTTGCTTTCCTTATGTGCTTTAGTTAGAGCTCAGATAGTGCATGTAAACACACACACACTCACACACACACACACACACACACACACACACACACTCTTCGATACGTTGTTTACAAATGTTTATTGAGTGGTGAAGATGTGTTCCAGGCATTTTCTAGGCAAACCTGAGAAACTTCCCTGAAGAAACCAGAGATCCTCACCCTCCTGAAGCTTATATTGGTTGGAAAAGAGTAGGAAATAAACAATAAGCCAGTCAGAGAAAGACAAGTACCATATGATTTCACTCATATGTGGAATTTAATGAACAAACTGATCTACCAAGCAAAAGAGAGACAGACTCATGGAGAGCAGGCAGACAGCTTGGGGTTGGGGAGTGGGGGGATTGAGCAAAAAGGAAAAAAAAGAGAACTCGTGGACATGGACAACAGTGTGGTGATTGTGGGGGTGGAGGAGGTGGGTGGAGATGCAAGAGTGCATAGAGGGGATAAATGGTGATGGAAAAAATAAATTAAATTAAAAACAACAACAATAAAACACAACAGATGTAAGAGGTAAAAAGTAGATAGAGCAAGGTGAAGGAGAATGGGGAGGGTGTGGCTTGCACTGTTAAATAGGGTAGCTACCTCATTGCAAAAGGGACATTTGTACAAAGATTTTAAAGAGGTGAGAAAATTAACCCCGAGGCAATCTGCAGTGAACATGCAAAGGCCCAAAGACAGGGGTGTGTTGGAGGAACAGCGAATGTGCCAGTCTGGCTAAAGCCTTGCTGAGGGGGTGTGGTAGGAAAGGATTTCAGAGAGATCACCAGAGTTGGGTCATGCAGTCTTTATTTTTACACTGAGGGAAATGGAAAACCTCTGAAAGGCTTTGAGCAGAGGAGTCGCATTATATGACTTAGGTTTTAAACAGATTACTCTGGCTATTATGTTGAGGATAGACTGTAGGAGGACAAGGGCAAAAGGACTATTTTACTAACTGATGCTAGCTGCTGCTCAGGGAGTAGCAGTAAAGGTAGAGTGAAGGGATTTCCTGACAGATTGGATGCTGGAGAAATAGAGGAGTCAGGAATAACTTGGTGTTGGCCTGAGCAACAGGAAAGATAGACCTCCCAGTAACTGGTTACAGACAGCCCGTACTTCAGAGATGAGATCACTTTAATTTGATGTGTTAATGTTAAGATATCGATTAGATGGACATGTGAGTTATTAGTCATTCATGTCAAATAGGTTTGCTCTAGAGATAGATGTTTGGGAGGTATCACCATCACGATCAGATTTAAAGCCAGTTTTTCTCTCTGCCTATTTTCCCTTTACCACTTATCACTATTAAAATACAACATACAATCTTGATTTAAAAAATAGCTAAGTTACTATATATTTACTTCTTTATCTTATATTTTTACTTGTCTCTTTCTGCCAGAATAGAATACCCAGGTGGTGATTGTGTGTGTGTGTATATGTTCTCTGCTGGGATAGGTTAAACAAAAAAACTTGCACAGCCGGAAGCTTTTCTGAAAGAAAGGGTTTATTGAGCCAACCCCTAGCTGGAAGAGGACCAGGTCCTGGGACATGAAGTCTAAACCAGCAGCAGCAGTGCTCCAGCTGGAAAAGGCAACATGCCCACAGTCCTGGGGCTGATGGGCTTTTTTATTCATCAAGTAGGGGAAAGAAAGATGTAAGTTGCTTTGAAAGACTTTGCATTGGCTGTAAGTAAAGGGGGCAGGGGAAGGTGAATCGGAGCTCATTCTGGGATGGGCACATAGTCCTGAGAAGGAAGTGTTGGCTTCTTTGGATTAGTGGTGGGCAACAGTCCAGAAAGTTCATGTGTAAGCCAGAAGCGGAGGCACCTTATAGTCAGTGGCTTGTGGCTATTCTCTTTTACATAATCTCAGAAAGCCACCTGGAAATTAATTCTAAGTTTCAGTTCATACTTAGGAATGTAAGCAGTCTTTTGTTGGTTTTGCCCTGCAGCTATTACCTGATTCATCTTTTTTCCATCCTTCTGTTATCGGTGGGGACAAGGAGTGCTCCCCACTGATAACAGAGCCAAGAGCCAAGAGTGCCAAGAGCCATAAAATAGCCACAAGCCAAGAGAGTGAACTCCTTTCGTTGGCAGACTATATATTCCCAAATTTTCAGGGGCTTGCAGTGGCCCTGTTCCCTCTAGCCAATGATCTCTGTTCCCAGGTTTGACTGGCAGCAAGTACCTTCCCTACTCACCCCACTTGCATGCGCATGCGTCCATCCTCCCCTTTGTCCAGTCCCTTCCCCCGTGCTCTGTGGGTAGTGGACCAGTGGTTTCCTGGGTAGTGTGAAATTCCAGCTCCCTGGTGAAGCTGCCCAAATGGCCATGCTTATAATATCTGACCTCTCTTTTGCTCCTTTTCTATTACTAATAACTAGCTAATTGTAATAGTATCACTTCCACCTTCCAGCCTGCTATAATAAATTTACGACGTCTCAGAATTTTCTTCTGTCAAACCTCAGCTCCTAGAAAAGTGTATGGCACATAGCTGCTGTCAATAAATATTGTTGTTTTTTCCCAACTACAGCCAAACTTTATGATGCCCTTTAAATTGCTAAAACTGGAATTCTTCCTAGAAAGTCTTCCACATGTCCGTCCTACCCCCTGTATCCTCTCTGAGCTTGATCCAAATGCATTTTCACTCGGGTCCTCGCTGTTCTCATTTTCCTGAGGTTTGGATGCAGCATGATTCCTTGGCATCAACAATTTCCTTCCAGTTCCACATTCTACCACAGTCTTCTGAATTTAAAATGCAATCAGTTGTGGCCCTCCCGGTATTTTTTAGAGTTATGGATTCAGTCTCCTGGAAAATATACTTCTATACACAATTATTATAAATTGTCTAGACTCGTTTAAATGATCTGAAACAAAGGCATTCTTTATTACTGAGGCAAAGAGGTAGAACGGTTTTCTTGAGTACATCTTTTCAACCAAGTTGCTCAGAAAGCCTGCTCTTCAGCTCTGGCTCGCTAGAGTGCAGTATTTATTTAAATGAATTGTAAATGAACACTTTCCATACACCAGCTGATGGGCAATGGCTTGTAAAAATGGATGACTTCACATTTACAAATGAATCACCTGTTTTAATAAAACCAAGAAAGCACAGTTTTTCATTCCTATCTCCAGCCCATCTTTCCAGTACAATTGATTTCTATTGCTTAAATTTGCTTTCTTGAAAGATAATAGTCAAGCTCAGCCTGTACTAAAACCAAGGTCAATTTTCCACTATTAATACTCGGGAAAGTGCAAGGTTGTTGTCTAGTCATGGTTTTCAGAAAGTTGATAGACTGCAAGCAAAACAAATAAATTCAGTTTAAAATTTAAAGCAACCTTTGGAATCATGATTTTTCACCTTGTCTTACATTTCAGAACTAATTTCAGTACTAATCTCGTCCTTTGTTATTTTGTAGGTCAAACCCTGAAAAGTTAATTAATTTGATCTGGGACACTGAGCTAGTTAGTAGCAGTGGGTGCACTTGATTCCTATTCCATAAATGTTGCCACTCAGTCTTTTTCACTGTAGGTCTAAATAGAAAGCCTATGATGGTAACAGCTTAACACTTTTTCTTAGTAATTTTATTCTAATTTCTGTTTTGGTGAGTTATGTCATTATTAACGTTTGTTAAGAATGAGAGAGATTGCCCAGCCAGGTGTGGCTCCGTGGTTGAGCATCAACCCATGCACCAAGAGGTCACCGGTTTGATTCCTGGTCAGGGCACATGCCCAGGTTGTGGACCCAGTCCCCAGTGGGGGCCATGCAGGAGGTGGCCAATTGATGTTCTCTCTCATCGATGTTTCTCTCTCCCTCTACCTTCCTCTCTCTCTAAATTCTACAAAGAAGAAGAAGAAAAAAAAAAAGAATGAGAGATGATCTAAAATTTAAAATCATTTGAAGACATAGCTTGAGTGATCAAATTTTATTTCATGGTCTGCATTTGATAAAAGAAATTCCTTTTAAGGCTCACTGCTCATACCATGTGGGAAGCAGAAATTACAGGACGGGTGCTGACCACAGCTTGACCTGCAGTCAGGGATTTCTTACAAAGCAAGTGTACCCAGTAGCAACAGTTTTGCTCTATTATTTGTTGTTGTGTTAACTTCAAGTCAGTCAGTTCAACTTATTTTCTTTATTGTTCATGAAATACTTTCCTTCTTAAATATTCGTTTTTATTGTGAAATAGATCTGTTTAGCTTTCAGCTGCAGGTTGCTGTGGGGGATGAAGAAACTTGACCCTTGAGGTTCTTTCAGCTGGTCTAATAATCAAATAGACATGAGGCAGATTAGCAAGAGAAAATGCCCACATTTGATTACTTATGTCTGTATGGGAACCCTGCAGAGGCACATCTTGGAGTGACTCGTTCTGAACCACTACCCACTACACTGTGTTTTTTTTTCTTTTTTTATAATTTTTACAAATGAAATCATGCTCATACTGAATTTTTCAAATGAGCTATCTTTCCTTCCAGAGTAGAAAGAACCATTGAGTAAGAATGCACTACCACTTTTCTCATCTCAGAGTCTTCAGATCTCAACATGTTCATCACTTCCTCGAGAATGCCTTCCAAGATTTCAGGGACTGGTCTAAATCCTATTTTACTTTCTTATCACATCCATAGTAAATGTTTCATTTTGCAAGTTCTTTGTCATTATTTGATTATTGTAAGTCTAGCTCTGAAAAATGTAATTCTCTAAGGGCAGGAAACATGGACTCTTATCTTACTCACTGCTTTATCCTTAACATTATGAGATAAATCAAGGAAGATTCAAAATAGGCACTTAATCAAGAGTGGATGAGTGAATGAAATATTCAAAATGCTGCTGAATACAGAATCACTTATAGCAGAAACAATATTGTTAAAAATTGTTTTGTCTTTAACAAGTTTACAAATCCACCGAATTATATTGATAAGAGCAAAGAAAAATGTACCTTGTCTTTTTTATTTTTCTTATAAATAATCTGATATTATTCAAGAATGTCTCATCTCAGTGATTTGCCCCTGGGTTGACATGAATGATTTCATGTAATTATTTCTTGTAAATTTACTCCAATGTAATAATTTAGGCAATTCTATGTATGTGAGACTGTAGATTTCAACCCTTCCCCATCTCTTCCATAACTTAGTGTCCAAGTATTTGTTACAAGTTAATATGATTTGAAAAGAACTTACAAAATTTTGTGAAGAATTTATTAATACAATGGCTGCTTCCAAATACAATTCTTATATAGATTTTACTCTAAAATTCTAAAGGGCAGGGAGCATTTCTTATTATTTTTATTTTTGATTTCCTAGGCTCTAACTCAGTGGCTAGCACATAATAGTTGCTCAATAAAAATTTGCCAGATTAATGGATCAGAAACACATAATATTAGTCAAATAAAAAGGGAAGCATGAATATTTAAAAGTTTCTGCAGAAAATTGTATGTTTAGCCTTTATTCAGAGTGAGTTTTCAGTTTATCTTTCTGCTGTGATTTAATAAGCAAATCTAGCCCTGGCCAGTTCGGCTCAGCAGTTAGAGCATCGGCCTGCTGACTGAGGGGTCACAGGTTCAATTCCTGGTCAAGGGCATGTGCCTGGGTTGCAGGTTTGATCCTTGACCCCAGTCAGAGTCCTGTGGCAGGCAACCAAATAATGTCTCTCACTCTCTCTCTCTCTCCCCCTCTCCCTTCCTTCCACTCTCTAAAAATCAATGGAAAAATATCCTCAGGTGAGGATTAACAAAAAAATAAAAGTAGATCTAAAAACATGTTTTTATAACTTCAGTAGATATAGAGCCTAATAACTACGCCAAATGAATTTTAAAAATCAAGGTAGTATGTTCAGATTGTAAAACTCATTTTATTTTGTAAGAAAAAAAGAGCTCCTTGATCAACTAAACTGTAAAATTAGAAAAAGAAATAGGGGTAGTTAAGGGGTTGTCTCTAAAAGAGACTTTTAGCATGATAGGGGGAAAAAATGACAGCAAAGTAACGTTCTATTTTCTCTTTTAAAATATAGAGACATCCATACAGGGAGCAAAGATGAGAACTTCGTGGAGCACTGGGTTTAAGTACCAATAATTAGTGGCCAATCATGTAAAAGATGAATGTGCATTAGGACTGAGTAGGTGCTAGAGGGCTAGACCCAGCTGCAGCCACGCGAAGAACCCTAACCAGGCTGGAATGGCATGGTACCTGCAGTCATGAGGACAGGTGCTTGGTGACACTCAGGGTTGCTTTTTCAATGCAGATAAGCAGATGGTCTCTGTTATGAGTAGGTGAAGTGTGAGTTCTCCAGCATTAGGGTGTATCACTCAGAAAATTCATCAAAAGCGCAGATGTGCAGGGATCATCCACAGAGAGTCTGAGTCTGTAGGTTTAGGTTATGCTGAGGACTCTGTATTTTAGCTAGCACCCAATGAAATTCTCAAAACCCAAGTAAATTAGAAAAGAAGTATAGTTTTTACTAATAATAAAAAATCAAGTAACAATTGTTTAAAAAGCAATGTATTTTCGAACCAAACATTTTTATTTTCTTTCTGAACTGGTTTTAGTAATTTTTATTTTTCTAGGAGTTTTCCATTTCACCTGAACTTTAAATATATTTGACATAAATTGTTGATAGTACTATTTATCTTTTTATAGTCATATCCTTTTAAATCTGCATGTCATTTACATTTGGTTTCTCTTTTATTCTTAGTTTTTTCTTGAGGCTTGCTAATTGTATTAGTCATTTTGCTTTATTGTCCTTTTTTTGGTTTTCCCTTTCATCAGTTTCAACTGTTAAGAGTATTATTTTCTCTCTGCTGTGTAATTTGTGTAATTCTTCTGTTTTCTCTTAACTTCTAATTTTCTATTTTTAACTCATTAATTTTTTTAAACTTATCTTTATTGTTGAATGTATTACAGATGTTCCTCATTTTTCCCCTATTGACCCCCTCCTCCCCATTCCTGCCCCCCTCCTGCCTTTCCCCACACTATTGTCTGTGTCCATTGGTTATGCATATATACATATAAGTTCTTTGGTTTATTTCTTCCCATCCCCCAAACCCCCTTTCCTTTGAGGTTTGTCAGTCTAACAACCAATTTGTACTTCTTAATCCCTTCACCTTTTTCATTGATCCCCCCAGCCCCCACCCATCTGGTAACCAACAAAAGTTCTCTGTATCTATGAGAATGTTTCTGTTCTGCTTGTTCAATTTGTTTGTAGATTCAATTGTTGATAGATATGTATTTATTGCCATTTTGTTTGTTCATATTTTTTTAATCTTTTTCTTTAAGAAGACCCTTCAACATTTCATATAATAATGGTTTGGTGGTAATGAACTCCTTTAGCTTTTCTTTGTCTGGGAAACTCTTTATCTGGCCATCGATTCTAAATGACAGCTTTGCAGGATAGAGTAATCTTGGTTGTAGGTTCTTGCTTTTCATCACTCTGAATATTTCTTGCCACTCCCTTCTGGCCTGCAAAGTTTCTTTTGAGAAATCAGCTGACAGTCTTATGGGAACTCCCTTGTAGGTAACTAACTGCTTTTCTCTTGCTGCTTTTAAGATTCTCTCTTTGTCTTGAACCTTTTGCATTTTGATGATGATGTGTCTTGGTGTGGGCCTCTTGGGGTTCATCTTGTTTGGGACTCTCTGTGCTTCCTGGACTTGTATGTCTGTTGCCTTCACCAAGTTAGGGAAGTTTTCTGCTATTATTGTTTCAAATAGGTTTTCAATTTCTCGTTCTCTCTCTTCTCCTTCTGGCACCCCCAAGATGCGAATGTTGGCATGCTTGAAGTTGTCCCAGAGGCTCCTTACACTAGCCTCACTTTTTTGGATTCTTTTTTCTTTTTGCTGTTCTGATTGGGTGTTTTCTACTTCCTTATATTCCAAATCGATGGTTTGCTTCTTGGCTTTACCTGCTCTACTATTGCATCTGTGTAAACTATTCTTTATTTCAGTTAGTGCCTCTTTCATTTCTGACTGGTCCTTTTTTATGCTCTTGTGGCCCTCACTAAGTTCACTGAGGTTCTCACTAAGTTCATTGAGCATCCTTATAAGCAGTATTTTGAACTCAGCATCTGTTAGGCTGCTTAACTCCATTTCACTTAGTTCTTTTCCTGGAGTTTTGTTCTGTTCTTTCATTTGGGACCTGTTTCTTTGTCTCCTCATTTTGGCTGCCTCCCTGTGTTTGTTTATATATATTATTTAGCGAGAGGCATGGGGCTAGCTGAGACCAGATGCTGCTTGTTTGAAAGAATTTAGGAAAAGCTGAAGCAGGATCCAAGACAGGTCAATCCTATGGTAAAGCAACTGGCAACAGCTTGGGTGGGCCTGAAAGCTGGGTGGGGCGGGGCCTCAGGGCATCACCAGGGCGGGGCAAACAGTGTGAGCCAGGTAGCTGGAGTCCCAGATATGGCGGCTTCTGCTGGCCCAGGGAAGGGCTCACCAAAGGAACAAAAGCCTCTGATAGCACGCCTGTCCAGGAGAAAGCTGCCTCTCCAGCCCTCGCTCCAATGCCAAACAGCTCAGTTCTTCCCCATAAGATTCTAGTGCCTTTCAAGCTGCCTCCTGCACACTGCAGCCTGGAGAGAGCATGGGCCCTTTAAGAGGAGCTGCCAGGGGCTCCAGCCACCTCAGCCTCCCTCAGTCTCAGTTCCCACTGTTTTTTCCAGCCAGAAGTGATGGGGACTTCTCTTCCTGGCACTGGAACCCTGAGCTGGGCGCCTTGTGTGGTACAAGGACCCCTCACTCCTCAGGGAGGACCTTCCCAGCCAAGGTATCCTCCTAATTTTTATCCACCACACGTGGGTGTGGGACATCTGCCACAGGTGGGTGTGGGACGAGCCCGTCGTGCCTCCCCCCGCCTCCTACCAGTCTCGATGTGGCTTCTTCTTTAATTTCGTAGTTGTAGGACTTCCATTCAGCCTGATTTCAGGCAGTTTTGAATGATGGTTGTTCTGTAGTTTAGTTGTAACTTTGATGTGGTTGTGGGAGGACGCATACCGCATTTACCTATGCCGCCATCTTGACCGGAAGTCTCTTAACTCATTAATTTTAACCTTTATTTTTTCTAATGTAATCTTTTAAGTCTATATATTTTCCTCTAACTATTGATTTTACTGAATCCACAGGTTTGAAAAACAGTATTTTCATTATCATTCAGAATCAAGAATTTTATAATTTTCAGGACTATTATTTATTTAGAATTATATTTATTTATTTATGTTATTTATCTTTTTTGTTATTAATTTTTAGGAGGTAGTAGAAAATATGGGACTGAATTCACAGATAGATCATGATTGGGGACCAAAGATTTAGAGCAGGACTCATAGAGCAGATAGAAGTATCGGAAGAGTAGATACACTGATCACTATGGCAAACGTGAAGGAAGAAAATAGCCAAGAAATTACTCTAAAAAACTCTTGGAAAATTTTCTTTGTCTCTGTTTTCTTTTTTTAATTACAGTTTACATTAAATATTATTCTGTATTATTTTCAGGTATACAGCATAGCACTTAGACAATCATGTACTCTACAAAGTGGTCCCCTGCTATTTCAAGTACCCACCTGGCACCGTACATAGTTATTACAATATTATTGAACTGTACTCCCTATGCTGTACTTTACATTCCCAGGAGTATTTTGTGACTACCAATTTGTAATTTTAATCCCTTCACCTTTTTCACCCAGCCTCCCAACTCCCCTCTTCTCTGGTAACCATCAGTCTGTTCTCTGTATCTGTGAGTCTGTTTCTATTTTGTTTGTTCATTTATTTCGTTCTTTTGATTCCACATATTAGTGAAATCATATGGTATTTGTCTTTCTCTGAGTGACTTATTTCATTTAGCATAATATCCTCTAGGTACATTCATGCTGTTGCAAATGGTAACATTCTATTCTTTTTTATGGCTGAGTAATATTCTATTGTATATAAGTACCACCACTTTTTATCCACTTGTCTGTTGATGAACACTTGGATTGTTTCCATATCTTGGCTTAGGAGTGTATATATTCTTTCAAATTAGTGTTTTGGGTTTCTTCGGATATACAGTATACCCAGAAGTGGGATCACTGGGTCATAAGGCAGTTCCATTGTTAATGTTTTGAGGACCCTCCATACTGTTTTCCATGGTGGCTGTACCAATCTGCATTCCCACCAACAGTACATGAGGCTTCCCTTTTCTCCACATCCTCGCCAACACTGTTTGACGATTTATTAATGATAGCCATTCTGACAGGTGTAAGGTGTTATCTCACCATGATTTTAATGTGCATTTCTCTGATGATTAGTGATGTTGAGCAACTTTACATATGTCTATTGGCCATCTGTATGTCTTCTTTGAAGTGTCTATTCATGTCCTCTGCCCATTTCTTAATGGATTTTTGTATTTTTGGTGTTGAATTCTGTGAGTTCTTTATAAATTTTGGATATTAACCCCTTATCAGAGGTATCGTTGGTGAATATCTTCTTCTCTTCATTAGGTTGTCTTTTGTTTTGTTGATAGTTTCCTTTGCTGTGAAAAAACTTTTTTGTCAATTTGCAGAAAATTATCTTATTACTTCCCTAATGTATTAAAATAACCCTTTAGCTGAGCTAAGAGAGAAATTATCTTCCTCTGGGGAGACCACATGCAATTTGCTAAAAAGGCTAATCATTTGTTCTTTGGAAACAGAAATATAAATTACCTTTTCAGTTTTCCAGTTTAGAATATCTCTGTTGCAATAGGATCAAGGAGACATTTGCCCTGCAGAGGTATCTGCCTAAGCTTTTAGCAACTTTACTGTCTATACCCTTATCTTCTCCATTAAGTACAGGCTTCATTTTCAAATTACTTGTTTCATAGAATGTTAGAAATGGAGGGGATCTTTGAAGTCATCCCGTCTAACCTCCTTATTTTACATTTGAGGAAAATTACATCCAGAGGAGTTGAGTGACTTAAATCTTTATTGCTATTTCTTCAAGTCCTGTCTGATCTCTTCTTCTCCATTATCACATCCCTCATTATTACATCCTTTTCTGGACACTTCACATTTGTTTTCCTTTTGTGTTTGTTTTTGTTGTTCTTTGGAACAAAAATCTGATCATCTGAGTGTAATTTTAGACTCACGTACACATAAGAAAAACTGAATGTGAGTAGAAGGGCCTGCGGGTTCTGGTCTTCTTCTATCTAGCCTCATCTTTACTCATGCTTTTACCTGGTTCTCTTCTCTGACACAGTGGCATTTTCTTTCTAATTCTTCTCTGCCTCCTCCTGCTTCAGGACACTGGTACCCTCTTTTCCTTCCTCCTACCTAATTAATTCCTATTTGTTTTTCAGATCTCAGTCCTTTGGCAGTTCCTTAAGAAAATCTTCCTTCACCTCTCTGTTAACCAACCTTATATAAATTTGCATAAAATAATGAAAACAGATTCTCCATAGGTTTTATTTCTTTAATTTGGATTTCTTTCATATCGAAAATGTGATTATTTAATAAAGAGAGCGCTCATCCACTAGATAAAGAGAATGCTTATCCACTAGGCTGTAAGCTCCATCAGCACAGGGACCCATGTCTTTATAACACACTACACTTAAGACAACATCTGGTACAGGGTATTTGTTCACTAATAAGTGTTGTCAGGCTAAACTTGAAACCCGGCTGCAAATCCTGTATCTCTCAAATGTATGTATCAGTCTGTATCATCAATAGAAATTTTTTGCTGTATATTTCTAGCATAAAGTTGTTTTCATCTCCATCAAAATTGAGCTCATACATATAAACTCCTTCATGAATTTCTAACAAACGAAAGTTAATAAAAATGAATGATACTAAGACATTAGATTCTCATTAACTTATTGAAATTTTGCTAATTTCTAAAAATGTGCTGTTAGTTTATCTTACATATTTTTTGCGTGTGTTGCAACCAGTTATAGAGATCACTAAAAACTAAATTTGTGATTAACTTTATTTTCTGCTTCATGTTATTATTTTTTTAAGTAATAGAATTATTTATAGCATAATTGAAAAAATCTTAAAACAAAATCATATTTTCCTTGTTGATTAAAATATAACTTTTTTTTTCTTTTTTCTATCTGGAAACCATTGCTTACATTGATAATATTATCACTATCGTTATCTATATTGTTGAGTGCTTATATAGCCTATGCTATATTGATAAATTATAATACTATATTGCAAGCACTTTTCAGTTATATAAAAAAAGGTTCTGGTCTCAAGGAGTATATAATTAAAAGGGAAATATATCAAAGTAGAAAAATTTTACATGTGAATGATACACTAACTGTGTTTTGTAGAAACAGGATGGATATAAGAATAAATAACTGGAATAAAGGAAAATGATCTTGCCATTTAACAGCTCTATAATTCTCCAAGTACCAGAGTCTCTAGTTTCTGTTGTTGTTTTTTACATAAAAAGTATTCAATAGATGCATATAATAGATTTGATATGTTTCAATTTAAAAAAGAAAAACAGAAACATTACTTCAATTGTGACAATTTATTATAATGCCACAGAAAGAAGTAGGAAATAAAAGGTAAGAGAGTATTAGCAGTTGCAACATCCATCGGGATCAATAGTGGCTCCAATAGGCCAACTACAGGTCTCGGAACATCAGGAGCTCTTTATACTGCTAATGTAGTTCATAGTCACATCATCTATTTTCCTACTGCTAAATACCCAAGTGGAATCTAAGCCCACTTTCTGTATAATAAAGCCTTGATATTTTCCATGTAAAACCTTAAGTAACACTTTATGTATTGGGGGAGACACTCTGCCCCTTTAAAAATGACAATAATTAATAGTATTCTCTATTATGTATAAAAGCTTATTAAAGTTGATGTCCCACACTGAAACTTCAGTTCCAAAACTACATGAGAGGAACAAGCTTAATTCTCAAGGGAAAATGTTTCTCCTTGTTCTTGTGTAGATTTTTATGCTTATGAGCATCTAAACATCTTTTCTTGTCACAAAGGCAATCTTCACTAAACATCTGCAGAAACATTTGGAATGCTATTGTTATGAGAGGAATTGTCCAAGTGTGCATGCTTTTCTAACATACCATTATGGTTGGATTGATAGTCCTGAAAAAAAGAACTCTGAATACAGTATAATGTACTGTCTTAATCATCTGTCACTGTATATCAGATTAAATGACTTGTTTATCATGAAATTCTTCACAGTGGAAATGTGAGTTGTCTTCCAGAGTTGCAAGTGTTATGTCACCTGAAAAATTATTCATTTGCAATCAACTTATTTGCTGAGGAAAGCATTATAAACTCTGGCATGGTCTCAAGCTATCTGTAAATCACTCATTCCTTTTCATTCTTGAGGCGAGGATCATGTTACCCATTACTTTCATTTGCTACCCCTCTTTTGATCCAAATTTTTCAGTTTTGAACATGTCTCCACATTATGTTATACCTTCTACTTATTAGGATCATTGTTTTCAATTCTGGAAATGGAATAAGGTAGAATACCTCTTTTGAGTTCAAATATACAACCACATATACCTATTCAATTATGGTGCAACCATTGTAAATCAATAAGTCATGTAATAGTTCCATAGTTAAAAATGATTAATTTTATTAGTATGATTTGATTAGAGAAATTTATAGTTTAACACAACTGATTAAATATAGGGATTACTTTAGAGCCGAGATCTGATATTTCAAAAAAAGGGGGGGCATGTGAATAACAAAAGAGCAAGGCAGAAATAACTCACGATTGGCTTATGTGTGAGTGATTACATTAAAACAGGTTTAATATTAGTTTTTAAAACAAATTGATTAAATGGCAGTTTTTCTGTTTTTCAAATAGTTTTTCTTTGCAATAGAAGTAAAACAATTACTGAAAAATTATTAACATGTTTTGGAATATGAGAATGACCTAAGCATTGCACTAAATTTTAATATTTTAAAATTTTGCTGAGTTAAATCAAACAACTTAGGAACTTAGAAGAATTAAGCTAACAGAACATTCAGTATAATTTTTAAACATTCAAGTGTTTATATAAATTGAGTAATGAATAATTTGAGTAGTAAATAGAGTATTTAATCATTTTATGAGAACATCATTTCTGCATAATTAATGTAAAAATCCTGAGCCTACTTTGTTAAACAGCTAGTTTCTTTTACCCCTCAATATATTCCCTTTCTAACCACATTTTACTTGCTCATACTTTCTCAAACCCAGCCTTTCACTCAACATCACACAGTTCTCTTATTTTCACATGCTTCTTGGGGTGTATGTGTCTGGATGTTGCCTATATGTATAACCCATAAGGTTTTGCCTGGATATGTGTCCTAATTCATTAACAAATACATTCAAATATTCAATAAGTGTCCATTATGTGCAATGTACTGTACAATTTGCAGACATGAGGCAGGCAGTTGCTGCCATCCAAAATGAGTCTAAAGAGGCAGATAAAAGGAGAACACACACACACGCACGCACGCAATATCCTATAGTATAAAACGAGGTGGTAGAAAACACTTTTTACTGATCAGAAAAACCTAAATTTGTACATACAGTTTAGATTATACATTTTGTGCATTTTAGCAATCTGCTGTGTTTGTGCATTAGTCTCTGCTTTTGAGTAGGTGAATGTCCGTATGCAATTGTATTTTCTGTGCTTGTGATGTTTAGTTGAATAGGGTAGTTTCTGTGTCCAATTGTGTGCCTATGGGTATTGTTTTTTCTGTATTGAAATTATAGCTGCTATATGCTTCCTACACATGTAAAGCTCATTGGATGGAAAGATATATTTATTTAGATAAAAATTAGAATGACCTATCCCTGGCTCAGCGGTTAGAGCATCAGCCCACGGGCCAATGAGTCAGGGGTTCGATTCTGGTCAAGGACACGTACCTCTGTTGCGGTTCATCCCTGGCCCTGGTCCGGGTCATGCGGGAGGCAACCAGTTGATGTGTCTCTCTCACATAGATGTTTCTCTCTCTCTCTGTCCCTCCCTCCCACTCTATCTGAAGATAAATAGAAAAATATCTTCGGGTGAGGATTAAAAAAAAAAATTAGAATGACCTAGAATGTAAAGGAGTATAGAACAAACAATCAGCAGTCCTTATATATTGACTCTGCCCTGAGAGTTTCCTTACTGAGATGAAATAAAGCTTCTAAATGTAAATAAAGCTTCTAAATGTATTAAAAACTACTGTTAGTCTGAGTTAGATTTATATCTTCTCTTTGTAATATAATAAGACTGAGAATAGATGTTTCTGAGTTGGGATTTTTAAGCCCGGGGTCTTCGTGTTCCATGAGGGCTGTGTGTTCTGAGCCGGTGGGAAACTAGTCCTGGAGTGAGCGAGGGAACGGTCAGGTAAAGCTGGAGGGAAGTCACAGGCAGAAGCTGAGACCAAAATGCGCTTCCTGGTTCCCTACCCCACCCCAGGTGCACTTCCCCACCCTGTCAGGTGTCAGCCATCCCCACTCCCAGGTGCACTCTGCATTCCCTTGAGCTTACAGTTCAGGAGGAGAAGACATCAGGAAGGTGGCCATGGTGGAGAGGAGAGAGGGCCCAAGAGCCTAGCAGAGCACTCTTACTGCTCGTCTTCCTAGGGGTGTCAGTGAGACAGCCACTCAGTCCCCGCATTCTGTGGGGAGGGGTACATGAGGCAGGGTTGGAAGAAAGGACCTTTCTCTCATGGAGAATGGGGTGGAAATTTATCCCCTTTTCTAGGCATAGAAGGGATACTATAATAATTTTCTACGGTATCAGTGAAGAGAACAAAAATGGGCTGATTTTATGCCTACAGGAAAAGTCAGGGGGAAATTTTGGGTGAAGAAAGCACAGCATTGGGGCGGTGAGGCTAAATGTGACTATGGACAGTGATGGTAATGTTTTTTAGCAGGATTACAAAGGAACAAGGATATGAACATGCCTCAATCATGTTGACGGAGTAGGTTCAGAATTACAAGAGAGGAGAAAGATTCCCTGTGTGGGACCACCTCTGCCAGTGAGGAAGAATCATTTGAGTTGTCTATAAATTTACATTTTCACAATATGGAAAAAAAATCAGAAAATTATTTTCTGGCCATATTTTACTTCCCATTTGCTATTCTCTTTTTTTTAACTACCTTTTTTTTTTTTTTTCATAGCGTTGGTTACAAACTGAAAAGAGCAAATATTTAGCAGAGCCATGCTTTTGTATAACAAAGCTGAGAATCAAGGAGGAGGGTGTGTATACATAGTAAAAGGAAAGCCTACTTGAAATTAAATAGTAATGCTATTTGTCTATACACATTCATTAACTGTTGTTGATAAGGCAGTATCTATTTTACAAGCTACATTTCAATACGTACAGCCTAGTAGTTACATATACTTGTTTTCATGCACCTGCATATTTATCCTGCTTTGATTAGGAGTATGTTTGAAAATTAGAATCCATCTTTAACTGTTGACAGAGTTATATGAGATGCAAGTATGTAATATTCTATAAAGCTATAAGTCTTATGGAGTTGGTCAATAAAGTTACTTGTTTTTAATACATAGTTATTACAGCACAAGAAGGTATAAGCCTGGTATTAGCTATGCTATGTCCTTTCCTTTAATACATTGCTATAACTGGAGATGTAATGAATTCAAGGAACACCTTTAATAAAATGTCCTTTATACATAGTGAAGACTCAGAACTGTCACTATAGGAAATGTGGAAAATACTAATTTTTCAGACAAAATTACATGAAGTAAAGGGCTAAATGCTTAAGGTTATTGATATTGTCATATATATTTTAAATAGATTTTCAATATTGGTTGAATAATAACTATTTACATTATTCCTAATTAGGGATTACTCAAATTTATTTTAAATTAAATGGGCTTTTAAACTTTTATTTTAATAAAACCATTTCCATGTAATTCTTATTACAATTAATATCTGCCTATAAAGTTACAGAAAACTAATGGCAAACTGAACTCTAAATTGATACTCTCAGAGAAAACTACTATTCATAGTTTGATAACATAATACTTTGTCTTGATTTAATTAAGTACTAGATATTAATATCTCCCCTTATTACATATATGAATGCATCCCCTTGTTAAAAATGTAAATGAATACAAATGCATAAAGAATAAACTTAAAGGAGAGTCAGTTTTAGTACATTTTTCATAGAAATTGTTACATGATTACATGATGACCACGGTGATGACAGTTCCCCAAAAGGTATTGAAGTTAGTTTTCAACTGGTGCTAATTAAAGTCTGCTCCATTTTAAGGACACGTCAAGTTTAAATTATTAATGCTATTGTAATGGTTTTAAGAGAGGAAAGTTGGTCTACCTTTCTTGAAAAAATTAGACAAATAATTTTAAAGGATTTTATTTGAGCTGACTACGTAGATGTTGGAATGATAATGCTTATTTTTAATGTGTGAATATTCACTGTAGAGTTTTCTAATTTACCACATGCACATTATATATAAGTAATGTATAAAGGAAGCATATTTGTACTCACTATGTTGAGTTTTGCTTTGCTGCCTTCTGATACTAAAGGCTGCCTCTGGTGGAATCAGCCCTGTCCAGTCCCTAATCTGAATTATAATTATATTCGATGGCCTGGCCCTTTAAAAAGTGTATCTGAAAGTAGTCTGGATCTTTTTATTTTGGTGTCCGGTCCTTTCCCATCTGTGAATTTACAGCTGCAGCTTCATCAAACCCCTACGGTCTATGACAGGTTTACCTGCTGGGCCTTTTGAACTCACCCTGTTCCCAGCTCCTACCCTGGGTTATTTCTGGGCCTGAATTTGGACTCTAATCTCTAGCTCTTTGAGCTGAGTTAAAATCCTCTTGTCCTGTTCCTACAGGGCATTTCCTCCTCAATTCAGGTAACTGTTACACAGATATTCTCAATAACTAGGGATATTTTTCTGGACATTCTCTGGGATAAAATTAGGCCTTTTCGTAAAGTTACCAATGTATGAGGGTTTGATACTTATTTTTAAATATTTGAATTAAGGGAAAACTAAGACATATTATGTTTAAATTTTGTTATTGTTCAAATTTTAAATTGCCTAGGACAGAGGGGTGTGTGACAGTAGAGATGGGAAAAAACAGTATTTTCAGTATTTTAGGTCATCTTATAGTCACCTAACCATACCCAATGCCTTTGTCCTTCTCTTCCAGTAAAACCCCTTGAGAATAGCCCTAATGAAATTAAAAGGATTTGGCCCCTTGGATTTGAACTCTGGCTCCTTCCTGTAGGTGGATCATCCTGTTACCTAGATGAGCTTTGTAAATCTCCCCAGATGGTTTCTGCACCTTCTCTCTCTCCAGCCTGAACTTCTCCAGCGGCCTGGAAGCCATGGCTGTGCTGTCTGTCATTGTATTATAACAGTTATCACAGAATGAGTATCAGAATATACGGTTTTATTCATGAAGACCCTGTAAAATGTAGGGTGAACACTGTGGAAGGCGGGCCCTAGGCTACTGAGGAGGGTAGAGTGATGTGCAATGAAAAAGTTTTCCTTTTTTTAAAAAAAAAATTTTTTCCTTTATTGATTTTAGAGAGAGAGGAAGGGAGAGGGAGAGAGAGAGAGAAACATCCATGAGAGAGAACATTGGTTGGCTGCCTCCTGCATGCCCCCCACTGGGGTTCGGGTTCACAACCTGGGCATGTGTCCTGACCGGGAATCGAACCAGTGACCTCTTGGTGCATGGGTTGGCGCTCAACGACTGAGCCACCCGGCCGGACGAAAAACTTTGCTATTTCAGATTCTTCAAGGCATATCTTAAAAGTTCAAAGAATTGTCCCTTGGGGCCTGACTTGGGGAATTAAGGAAACAACTGTAATTCTGGAAGAATCAAAGTTCAAATGTCATCATATGCTATTACTTAGAATTAGGTGAGGGCAATAAAAATAGCCTGATAAATGGGTTACAGAAACTAGCTGACATGGATATATTGTAATTTATAGGTATGACTGAGAAGAAAGTACAGATTTTTAAATCTCTTAAAATGCCTTAAAATAAGATATCAAAATACAATTATGCCAAATGAACTAAAATGCACTTAAAAATCTAAGTTTACACCTAGTGATTAGTTTACAGGTAAGAATTAGAATATATTTTGCACATTAAGTAATTTAAGAGACTTCACTTAGATGTGGAACCCAGTAAGGTGGTTATTTACTATCACTCTGGTTAAAGGTTAATAGCATATTCTCAAAAGTAAAGGCCAAAAAACTGGAATCCATAAAAGTTCCCTGTGCTGTTCCCATGCTAATGTATTTTCCCCTCATATAAGTGTATATATAATCTGTTTTAGAGAAAGCACAAACTTAAAATACCACAAAGCAGTATTTTGAAAAAACAGGTAGTTTGACCCACAATATTATACTTATTTGAAGACTACTGTTCGTTTACCATCCAGTTTTTCTTCTGCTTTCCCGTCATATCACATAATGAGTTTGAGAACTATCTTTAAAATTTATTTTATTTTTTTTTACTTTCACACCTCACACTATCAGTGCTTCACAGCACAGGTAATATAGTAATTTTCTTGTACGCTGTACTTAGTAATAACATATCAAGAAAACACAAAAATCAAAGAAAACAAATTATTATAAGGTGTTTTTTTTCTGTATTGTTGCATTTTCTCACTTTCATGAGAGTTCTAAATAATTTTAGAAATAGTTCAAGTTGTTAACTATTTAAATCCTTAAAGAAAAATGTAAGTGGCATGTACAAAATGACTGAATCATGAGAAAAATTAAATTTTGTTGTTTTTAAATTCTAGTATCTGTGTATTTTTTCTCAAAGATTACAATTGATTAAGTTTTTTCTAATGTTGTCATATTTTGATAATAATTTTAAAGCCAGTAATTATTGAATGATTATATGTGTCAGGTCATGTACTACATTTTTATATTCCTTATCATTTATATGCTTACAAAATCCACACATAGAGTTTTGTATGATTTTCTTCACTTTACACATAAGGTAATTATATCTGAAAATGTTAAGAAATTTAACAGTGTTATAGAACTCATAACTGTTAGAGTTAGAGATTGGGTAAATGGTGACAGAAGGAGACTAGATTATGGGTAGTGAACACACAATACAATATACAGATGATGTATTATAGAACTGTACACCTAAAACCTATATACTTTTACTAACCACTGTCACCTCAGTAAATTCAATAAAAATAAAAAAATTAAAAATTAAACCTAGGTACTATCCAGAGTCCATGCTTTACCTGTCAAATAATTTGTTTATTGTACCATAAGACACTATTTTATTTTTATTTTTAAGGATTCTAATTGATCATTTCTGGAAGTATTGTATTAACCAATTATTAAGATTATGATTTAAGTATTTTAGGTTTTTAAAAATGATTTTCCATGTGATGACACATTTTAGGGAGTGACCTTTTCTGTGCCGTCAGTGTATCAAACACAATTAATGAGCAATAATATTTATCTATATGTTTTCTTTAAGTACCCTAACTATAGAATTCTATCTCAATACTAAAATATTTTGGTATAGAAGACTGAAAAATATATCTGTTAAATACATCTTTGCTTTAAGAAGTCTTGATATCCTGGGAAGAAAAAAAGATTAAATGAAAGATAAAATCTTTGAAAATTATTTCTAAATCAGTTTTTAGCACCTGCCATATTGCCAGACATACAACAAATTTTAAATGAATGGATACATTAATTAATTAATTTAAAAGATTCCTGTATAGAGCCTCTTTTTATTTTGATCATTTATGAATCTTTATTTTTGAATCTTCTCTTTTTTTTTTGTAAGTGAAAAGAAAAGCCAGCTCATAGTTTCTCACCAGAGTGAAGGTGGGGAATAGGTAGCTAAATTTAGAAATAAAGAGAACTCAGTTTGGGGCATCTCCTCATGTCTTGGCTCTACATTTTGTGTGTTTGACTGCAGTCTTTGCTTTGCACAATAACAACATGACAGCAGTGGTTATAACACGCAACATGCTCTCAGATTTCACTCCAAAGGCAAATACTACTTTCTTCTTCCCGAGAATCTACAGCAAAAGACTCATGGTGCATGTCTGGTACTGGACATACAAGAAACCAATCACTGTGGTTAAATCCTGAACTAAGTATAAGTGAACTCCACCAAAGATAGTGAATTAAGTGTGATGAAGAATATTTTCCCCAGAAGGAAATTGGAATATAGTTCCATGAAGGATGATTGGATGCTAATTGACAAAAATAATTATCATCTGCTATTGCCTTAAAGAAGAATATGTATCCCTATATTATTTTGGGGATTAGGATTTTTAATTTTTTAAATGCCCAATTCTTCTTAGGGTCAGAAATTTTTATTTATATGAAAGAGAACATTTGCATTTTAAAATGCCATTAATTTGGTAAATCATCAAATTATACATACTATTTTCTACCACACTTTGATAAGGTATCAAAAAGAATCAAACTTATTCTGATGTCGTAATTTAATGAAGCGTGCACAGTGTATGCATCTGTTTCATTGTTAGTTCTGCACAGCTTGTGATTCTGATCTTATATTATCTTTTTTATTTTGTACACAGGAATTTCTATATTAATTCAGTGGGTACCGGAATATAAACTTGTGGAGACTCAGTGAAATAGAACTCGATCAGTTTAAATTTCTCTAAGTATTTCTGTCTGGCTTTAATAATGTACAATTAAGATTAAAAAAACCATTTAGGTTTTATCAGTTAGTCAGGATCTGTTGGCCTAGTTTCAAAAGCTGGTCTCCTGGGCATAATGGACGTAATTGAAACTCTTGTTAAGTTTTTCCACTTTAATGAAAATATGAAATGACTTGTGGAGTGGCATGGTAAATTTGCTGCCCAGATCTCAGAGGGCTGGGCTTTCATTTCATTCTGTTGTCTTCCACTGTTTTATTCTCAACATTTGCAGAGTTTATTAAAATAATTTCAATCCTTTGACTTTGTTTTCAGATCATTGCTTTCTAGGGTGACTTGAGTTTTATTTTATTTTTCATAATTTTCTCTTTGTAATTGAAAGCTACAAAAGGGCACCATAGAGAATGGAAAACAAAATTGCACTGATTAATTATATGGTTTTGCTTTTCTGAAGTATGGATTGAATAAAGCAAGATAAGGTGGATATGCTTGGAATTACAAAGAGCTTTGGTTTTATAAAAAGTTCTAATTATTAGTTTCAGAATATAGCTAACTTCAACTAATTTTAAAACTAGCTTTTATGTTTTCCGGTAGAGGGAAAAATCAAATATAATGGAAAGTACACTTTAATATTTAGAGTGTGCATTTAGAATAAAATGATAGTTCCTGAGTACATTTTTTTTTAACTTGGGGAAATTATAAAGCTTTTACTTGGGCTTTTGGGATTGTATGTCTTTTTCAAATTATTTAAAATATTTTTGTGCCTCTACATTAAGCCCTATCATATATTAAAGTACAAAGGGGCACCGGATAAGGGGCAAGGATACAAATAAATCTAATTAGATAGTAAAAGTTTTAATTCTGAATTTTCATATCAACATTCACTTGTTTCACAGCATAAAAGTGAGTAGGCTTAAAATACAGTGATTAAAGACATCATTCAGTGAATTTATATGAAGATATATTGGATGGATTTCTAGAGAAAGAAAATGTCATAAACTTTACCAATTATTAATATATTCACTTTTGTGATATTCATTAATAAATACATCCAGTGTTTATTGTACCCCTGAGATCCAACAGGTACCATCTTAACTGACCTCTGTACAATATCTTATTTGATATTCATAGTATCTTTGCAGGGATAACGTTGTTCCTTTTTTTTTTTTTTATCCTCACCCGAGGACATTTTTGCATTTATCTTCAGATAGAGCAGGAGGGAGAGAGGGAGAAAGAGAGAGAGAGAAACACCTATGTGAGAGAGACACATCGACTGGTTGCCACCCACATGACCCCAACCAGGGCCAGGGACAAACTGCAACCGAGATATGTGCCCTTAGCGGGAACCGAACCCGGGACTCTGTGGTCTGTGGGCCAACACTCTAACCGCTGAGCCAAACCGGCCAGGGCGCATTGTTCCATTTTAGAGATGAGGAACAAAGTCTTAGAGTAAATAGCTTAGAGTAATTAAAGATGCATAAAATTAGTCAAAATTGAAATTTATGATATGAAATCTAATGCCTGCTTTTAAATCTATATTGACCTATATTAACCCCAAATGTCTTCAAAATTTAAATCCCTATGTAAGTAATTCCTTTTGTGAAAGAAAAACATTAAATAAAATATAAAAAGTTAATGTTTTTAGGTATTGTAGTCATATGAAGAGATATTATAATTAATGTGGTTGATTTTAGACATATTATTAGGGGGAAAAAAACCTAAGCAAAAAAATCCCTAAAAGAGGGAAAAGTGGGGAAATGTTTTAATATTTTAAATATTATATATAGCCACAACTATTCAGTGTAAGAATTTTATTAAATACCAAGATTTTTAAAATTTTTAATATTTAAAAGTTTTTATTTCTGCAGTGAGAGAAAAATAAGGGTACAAAGAAAAATGTAATAGAAATAACAAATATTTAGGATTACCTGTGTCAATAGTTTCTACCTAAGCATTTCACGTGTTGACATTTCTAATATTCACAGCAACACTATAAGATAGTTAATAATATCATACTCATCTCATTTCTAGGTGAAGAAACTAAAGCCTGAACAGGTTTATTAAGTTAACAAGGTCCTACAGTGTGTGTGTGTGTGTGTGTGTGTGTGTGTGTGTGTGTATGTGTGTGTGTGTAGTGAAATATTTACTGTTGCCGACTTCATAGTAAAAATGAACAATGGAGATTAATGCTTTTCTGTTTTGCAAATTTCTTATGAAAATGTCCTTGTCCTCCATTTCAGCACCTGGAACAGCACTTGGAACGTAACATATACCCAATAATAATTAAAAAAAAAAAACACTTTACATTGTATCTAACTCTATGACTTAAAAACATTTCCTCATTAAGTAAAAGAAAATCCCTCTTTATCTGCTGCACAGCTTTTTCTCTGTTAGCTAAATTTCTTCACTTTGCTCAGAAAATTAATAAAAATTGATTTTGTGTCAGAAAAGCCTGTGAGCAAAATAGTGAAAATAAACCAAATAGGCAATGATTTACCATTTTGTAAAACACATTTTGTGAAGATAAAGTAAATCTTTTTCACACTAATCTCTATGCCACTATGTACTAAGTGTGGAATCAGTAACTTGGTCTATAGCAGAGATGTTTGTGGCTACTTTGGACTTATGAAAGAAACATTGATTAACAGAGGGAGACTGTAATTTTTTTTACAATATCTAACATTTCTTCTGACCTGTCATTTTGGCTGATGAACTCTTCGTTTGGAGATGACTGTTCTTTAACACCTTAACACATTCCATCTTCTACTTGAACAGAAAGAGAAGACAGGCACCAGACTAAGATACTTACCAGGCAATAGCTTCTACCTGAAAGTTAATAATACTGCTTTGTTTTCATAGTATTTTTATTTTATGATTATAGTCTGTTTATTGCAAGCTCCTCTGATTTTCCATTTATGGCAGTAAAATGAGTTTCTCTTCAAATACGTGTAAGTTAATATGCAGTTTACTTTAAGAAATGTAAAAGTAGCCCAGCTGGTGTGGCTCAGTGGATTGAGCATCATCCCATGACTGAGAGGCCCCGGTTCGATTCCCAGTCAGGGCACATGCCTGGGTTTGGGGCTTGATCCCCAGTAGGGGGAGTGCAGGAGGCAGCCAATGGGTGTCTCTCTCTCTCACGTCGATGTTTCTCTCTCTTCCTTCCTCTCTCTCTCTCTAAAGAAATCAATAAAAACATATTTTAAAAAAAATGTAAAAGTAAATAATAGGTAGTACAGTGTTATGATGTTTAAAGTAGTGACATGTGAAAGGTTGAAGTTTGGGAAACTTTGCCATATGTTATTATAATAATCACCATAATAATTAGAACACATAAATATCTAAACTCCACATTTTAGCACATAATAATAATGGTATCCTCCAGTTACTAATGAGGAAAGGAAGAGTAATGTTAATGTAATAGCATAGATGTGGTACTAGGCATGGCTTATAAGTAGTGTAGAATATTGAAAAATTCACCATGCTGTTGAGTGTGCAAACAATTTACTAGAAAAAAAAAGTGTTAGGTCCTTGTAGAATTTAAAAAAATTTTTAGAGTTTTGTTTCCTTTTCACCAGAAATTTTAGAGCCCACAAAAAAACACAAGAGGGGAAAAAAAGGTTCATTAAAGAGGTACTCAGTGGGATTTAGATTTTCTTGAATGACAGTAACTGCCACCTGGAAAAACTACTTTAAAAGTAAATATAATTGCAAGAATACTTGGGAAAAGGAATACTAAGGAAAGGGAAAATATTTAAATAATTAATTCTCTTTTAACAATGTCACCTCTCAGAGCATTGAAATCAGCTGAAACTGTTAAAATTTTATAACTGTTATATTCCTTCCTGACAGCTATTATTTTCCTGATTATTCCCTGGGATTATTGAAAATATTTATTGGCAATATGATTATGTTAAAATACAAATTATTTCTTTCAAAGAATAATTATTGATCACGATAGAATAGTGGATGAATTAAACTCTTGTCACTGCATCCTCAACCCAATTATGAGTTCACAGAACCTGATTGTTTTAGATTGTGTTGTATATTATTAATAATGAGCAATGCCTTACAAGCTACTTTAAATTTACATTAAGAAGAGAAACCACAGAAAACTATTCTAAAACAATACAGTACTCCCACCATTCTAATAGGTAGCAGGCGTTTCCATCACCAATGAATCAGTCACCGTTTCCCACTGGATGCTGAGTGCTGCCTTTGCA
Organism: Tadarida brasiliensis; assembly: GCA_030848825.1. Taxonomy (NCBI): domain Eukaryota; kingdom Metazoa; phylum Chordata; class Mammalia; order Chiroptera; family Molossidae; genus Tadarida; species Tadarida brasiliensis. Next base: position 66,648,267 of record CM061257.1, read on the forward strand.
TTCTCTGTTGCTTCTGTCTGGAATGCTGTTCCCAGACATTCACATTTAAATCCTCTCTCCCTTCCTTCTGGTCTCCATTGGAGTTTTCCTGACTACTCTATCTGATATAACTTCCTCTCATCCTCTTCTGCTACACTGCTTACTTTTTCAACATAACACTTAGTATTACCTGATTGTATATGATTATGTTTGTTTATAGTCCACCCCACCGTTCTCCCACTAGACTTCAGTTCTAAGAGTGCAGGAACACCTTATGCCTTTCTTCTGTGTCTCCGGTGGTCAGAAGAGTGCTTGGCCCATGGTAGACTCTCAATAAATTTAGTCAGCCTAGTTGTATTATGTCTCAAGTGGTTAACTCCTCATTTCATATTCTATTTCTCATAGTTTAACAATTACATCTATTATTATTAATGCTTACCATCAGTTATTTGGTCTAAGGAACCAGTGCTGATCTTTGGGAAATTGGATGATCATTATGCTGTGTTTCTTTTTAGAGATTAAACTTTCTAAGCCTATTATAAAATTATCAACATTGTTAAAATAAAAGTATTGATAATCTTTCCAGGAAAAAGCTAAAGTAATCAAGTATATAAATTGTTATATAGCTGTTATCAGGTCACGTAAATTGTATTAAATGTTCAGTTTTTTAATTACAATGAAAAATTAAATACTGGCAGTTTTTTGTCTGTTTGTTTATAATATTAAACATTCTGTTCCCATATGATCCAATGATATCACTTCTTGATATTTGTCCACATAAGTTGAAACTTATGTCCACAAAAAACTGCACACAGATGTTTGTATCATTATCCATAATTGCCAAGACTTGCAATGATTTAGAAGAAGGATCATAACACAAGCCAGGATGAAGAAAGAAGATAAAGGAAAAGGGGGAGAGTGGGAGACAGGGAGAAGGAGAGAGAGAATGTTAATACTTAACATACTGTTGCCGGTGTTACCTATCCATTGGACATCTCATTTATATATGCCAACATATTTCTGTCTGTTGAAAGCTGGGTTGAGCTGATTCTCTATTACCTGTAGTTGAGAATCCTGTCTAATCGGATGGAGCGGGTTACATATGTGCTGGAGTTTTTGAATGTACCAAGAAGATCGACTTAGACAGTGTGACTATGAGTATTAGTTTAAGATAAAAAGCTTAAAAGCTAAGTTTGGAGTTCGGATGCTTAGGGAACTAATATTTTACACATACATTTTATTAACTTAAGGAGGAAATTACTTAATCTTGTTATTAACTTTACCAAAATATATCTTAAGGCATTCATTATATCTTAAAAGGCTAAGGAGTTTTGGTATACAGAGTGGGGTGAGAGTAGGTTTTCAGTTGTTCATATGGAAAATAATAGAATAATTAATTAATAATACAGGAATAAACTCTGTTTCCTGTACTCACAACTGTAATCCTACTTTGCCCCTCTCTAAATTTTATGGTCTAGCACACATGATTAGGAAAGGTGACATGATGAGAATTTTACTCTAGGAAGAAATGTCCTGGTACAGAAAGAAAAATGGAAAGGAGGCACGAGAGATCAGAGTAAATTACATTGGCAGAAACTTTTCAATTTAGTTAAATTAATTATTTTTCGACAGAGACAAGGTATAGCTGAGGTGGGCAATTAGAGTCTTCACTAGCATAGTAGCCATGGGAATGAATGAAAGTAAGAGAGATCTGGGAGGCATTGTGGAGAGAGAATAACAGGACTGGAGAACTGAGAAGATGTCGGGTATGATAGGGAAGGGATATATTCCCCTGGATACTTACAAGAGTGAAAGAGTTATTGACAGTGGCAACAAGTCTGGAATGAGGAATCTATAGCAGGTAAGAGGGGGACCTATGAGGACACTGATTTAGATTTTTTAAAAGTTTGTAACCTTTATTTTATTTAAGTATAGTTAATATACAATATTATATTACTTGTAATAGTTTTAGGTGTACAATGTAGTGATTTGACATTTTTATACCTTACAATGGGATCACCTCATTGATTTTAGTAATCATCTGTCACTGTGCAAACTTATCACAATATTATTGACTATATTCCCCCTCACTTTTTTCACTCATCCCTCACCCCTTCCCTTCTGTAATTGTCTCTTATTCTATGAGTCTGCTTTTGTTTTCTTTTATTTGTTTGTTTGTTTTTATTTTTAGATTCCACATATAAGTGAGACCATAGAATATTTGTCTTTCTCTGCCTGACCTATTTTACTTAGCATAAATACCCTCTAAATCAACCCATGTTGTCACAAATGACAAGATTTCATTAGTTTTTATTATTCATCATATATATATATTTTACTTTTTTTATTGCATTGCAGCCACTATGGATAACAGTATGGAGACTCCTCAAAACACTAAAAATAGTTATACCATACATTCCAGCAATTCTGCCTCTGGGTATTTATCTGAAGAAAATGTATATGCACCCCTATGTTCATTGCAGCATTATTTATAATAGCCAAGTTATAGAAACAACCTAGTGTCCATCAATAGATGAATGCATCATGCAGTTTGGGAACATTTCTTTGAGGGATCTGAAATGTTTTTGCTATGAAGACCAGCATTTATTCACATAACATTTTTGTTTTTTATCCTCACCCGAGGACATTTTTGCATTTATCTTCAGATAGAGCAGGAGGGAGAGATGGAGGAAGAGAGAGAGAGAAACATCGACGTGAGAGAGACACATCGACTGGTTGCTACCCACATAACCCCAACCAGGACCCGGGACAAACTGCAACCGAGGTATGTGCCCTTAGCAGGAACCGAACCCAGGTCTCTCTGATCCACGGGCCGATGCTCTAACCGTTGAGCCAAACCGGCCAGGGCTTCACATATCATTTTAACAAATATTTACTGAACAGCTAATTATGAGCCAAGTATTTTTCCAGACAAATTGTCTGCTCTCATCAATTTTGAATTCTAGTAATAAGATGCATAGAATAAATGATTAAATGAATAAATATATACTATATCAAGTGGCAAAAATTTATATAAAGAAAAAAGCATGGTCAGGAGATTTTGTAGTTATGATATTATAACCCTAGTTAGGAAGGCCACGGAGCACAGATCTGAAGAAATTGAGGGACTGGGCCATAAGGATATCTGGGGTAAGAGAATTTCAGGACTTATATCGTATTTAGTTGTGTACTTGACTGCACTGTAAATCTCTGAAAGACCCTGTTATAATTATAATTTTTAAAAATGCAAGGCTGGTTTCAGAACTTCATCATATCAATCTGGATTTTTGACTTTGGTTCTCAAGGTATCTTTATTTGCCTGATATTGTCCACAAGATGCTCTTCTGTTTTTCCAACAAAGTTTCATTCAGGGGTCATCTCCTCCACGGAGCCAAGGAAGACACAATACTCTCTTTTATATCCCAAAATATATTTCTAGGCTAATGCTATAGAATTGAGTGTCTACAAAATCCTTGAAGACAGGACCTATGGTTTGCCTCTAGCAGAGTGACTTACTCCCAATAAAACTGTTGAATTGAACTAGAAATAGAAGTAATCTAGGTTGACTGAAACATAGGATGTATATAGGTGGGAAAATGACAATAAATATGAGGAAGTGAAGACATAAAATATAAAGGTGCCAAAACAACTAAGGAAAAAACTGGTGAAACAGCTGATTCAGTAACTAAACTGACTTGTCAAGGAATAAATCAAGCGCAAGGAGAAGGTGGCTGCTTCTGTTACAGTGTTCTCTATTTCTCCTCCTTTCTGTCTCTCTCTCTCTAATTTAGTGAAGCTATATAAATATAGCATATAGCAGTATCTGGCAGATCCTCAGGGCTCAAAAAATATCTAAATATAGAGTTTATTTTTAGAAAAGAACCTTTGAAATATATTTACGTTTTTTTCCTTGATTAAAGAAGTCAGTGAATCAATTAAATAGATTAATTTTTATATATGCACATGTGTATTCTTTGTTCAAAACCTTATTTCTATATTCAGTTTCAATGGCAGGAGTATTTTTTTCAGGTCAGAAACAATCTTTTTCCCCTCTTTAATTTAGAAAGAAATGACTTTTTAGTTTGGGGACCATATGACTTTGTATGAAGACAAGGGTGTCACAAATGAGATTCTTACTATAATCCATTGATTTGGTTCTCTATTGTATTGATCATATTTTAAAGTCTCCTTGATGTCTCAGCACATTTGGTAGAGTATTAACATGTTTTAAATTTAACTCCATGAATTCTAGGATGCATATGACATTTTCAGAAAGTATATATTATTGAAAGTACTTATAAGAACTGAATAATCGTGGTGCAGAGATGTTGAATACTATAGTCAACTGTAAAACAGCTATTACTATTACATCTTTAAATAATTATACTTTGGTTTGTGTATTTAATTTTGTTTGAAATAGCATAATTCAGTAGCACTTTTTCTTCAATTTAAAATACAAGGTTAGACTCATCTTTGAGATATAAAAATCCTTCTATAAATATTTTAAATTATATATACAAAATTTTTCATTAGAAATGCCCAACTAGATTTAACATTTTTAAAACCTTAAGTAAAATATTTTTATCATATTATTATGTCATAATTTAGTAACTAAATGCATTCTTCCCATGTTTAAATATTGTTCACTTTATTGGAAAGGGAGTGTTTCTGGGATGGACAGCCTGTAGAAATTCCTCCTAGTAAATGTCATTGGTTACACAAAAAGAAAAGTACACTACTGATTCCATTTAATATGTTCTAAACTACATGATGTTATATGAATAATTAATTCTCATATTTAATTGGAAAGATTTTTAGCAGAAATTGTTGAGTTAATATCTTTAAAATTTTTGTTAGTCCTTTCTTCTTTTAGTGTGGAAGATCCATGATTCAGGTTAACTGTCCTTTATCAAAGGATTAATTATTTTCTGTTATTTATTACACTTTTCCAAAATTTCCCAATATTTATCATAAAGTTGTGAATCTGGTGCCAACAGTCACTGTTAACTCTATTTTTCCTTCTAAGGATAATAATTGTATAAAAGAGATAGAACAGAATATTAGTATAACTCTCAGTCTCACAAAAATAATCTTCCAGCTACTGTACATTTAACCTGGTGTCCACAAGATAGGATAAAACAGTAGATGAAATATTTAGGGTACGTGTTAAATAGTGCAGTCTACTTCATTATGCTTATAGTTTAGTGTTTGTTTTATTAGTAGTTTCACGCTTGAGGGCAAGCTTTGGTAACATTGCACTTTTATTTCTAATAGATTGACTTTAAAGTTTATTAGCATGTTAGTTGTTTGGAAGAGGCTTTCAATGTTATTCCATATATACATTATGGGGGCATCAGTGGGTACACCACTGTAGCTTATGAATAGACTAACCAGAGAAAAGTAATAAGTATATATCCCTCCATACAAACAAACTTGTGCATTTTCTGACTCAGCAGACTAGTGGGTACTTCCCAAGAGAGAAATGATTATACAGGGTAGGGGAAAAGTAAGTTTACAGTTGTAAGTACTCAAAACACAGAATTTATTCTTGTGTTATTATTTATTAATTATTGTATTATTTTCCATATGAACAAATGTAAATCTACTTTTGCCACACCCTGTATTTTGCTTGTTGCTTCACTAATACAATGAAGAACTCATAGTGGATACCTAAATATTTGTTGAATTGTTAGTGAATAGGACAGGTTAAGGAAGATATGCTGTAGTCTGGCCATCAGATTACAAATTGGATAGTTAAGATCTGGTATTTGACATTATTGACTCATTGCATTCACTTTGTTTTGTTTATACTCTGAAATCTTTTAACAGTGTATACCTCTCTTAAAAATATATCATGAACTGCCTTGTACATTTTTGATTCCCTATCTAGAATTAAAATTTGAAGTATTATTTTAACACTATATCAACTCTTGTATCTTATATAGGATGCTGTACACATTAGGTGATTTTTTTAATTTAAAGAAAATTTTTTAGAGAATGGCAACAAGTTAGGTAATCAGGGTGTTTTGGTTCAGTTAAGTAGAATCAGGCTGTTTCTAGCTGAGTTTTTAATGTATACATTTATTAAACAAATCTCAGATTTATTAATTCATTAAGGAGCATTAATTTGGTTATATATTTATTTTAAGCAATTCATTTTTGGTTCATTTATTCAAATAGCACTTTAGAGTGCCTACTATATATCAGTTGTTATTGCATAAGGCCATTTTGTGATGGGGAGGGAGGCTCCTTGAACCTAAGAATCCAACCAACATGGAGAAATAATGTTCTGAAGGCTGAAATAATGTTCAGAGACTTTAGGTTGTAAGGATGAGACTCATTAAAGTTTCCTGGTAACTGGAGATTTATTTATTTATTTATTTTCTGTAAGATACAAGTACCTTAGAGATACAACTGAAGCCTAAGCAATTCTAAAAATTGTTCTTTCTTTCTTCGGTCCATTTCCTAGAATTTCTGCTTCTCTTTTCATGCTTGTTCTCTTCTGTCTTTACCAGTGGGCTTTTTTGCCAAGTTATAATTTCTGCTCCCTTATATTTTCTCATACAGAGAACAACATGGCCACTCTCACATATTACTACATCAGGGTTTTCACCTTCACCTTCCACTGCCAATGGCTTCTCTCTCTCAAAATTTACCAGCCATCATCTTTTGCTTATTAAATTTCCTCATGTGTAGGATGTCCTTGATTAACATGGCCACCATGTAGCCCATCTATCATCCTGTGGGGCATCAGCTGGAACTGGTCCTTAAGTAGTACTTGTTGTGAATATTTTATAAAGAGCTCTGAGTATGGCAGACAGTCTAAAGCAAGACCTGGCAAGTGTAGCATGATTTCAGGAAATGTTTTGAATAGCAAACGTGTCTTACTTTTTTCGTTGGCTTGGGTGGCATTTATTCTTCGCCTCTGTTATAATATAAATTATATGGGAACAAATGAAATATGTGCAATTTTCTTGTGTGGATTTTTGATAAAAAATAATGATAATACTTTTCTATGGGTGAGTGAATTTTAAGGAAATAATGTCTTAGCTTGTATGATGTAATTTTGCTTCATTGTTGCCATTCCTTGAGATTTTCTCCCTGGGATGTCAGGTGATAGAACTAGAGCTCATGTGACAAGCCTGTGGTCAGACTCATAACTTACACTGAGGTTTGTTCTTGTTCAGCAGCAGCTGATATTAAATTCAATGTTCTCAAATATTTACTCAGAGTAATATGCTCCATTTGGTCTGTGCTGTGATTTTTGGCTCCTACTTAATAATAGTTCTATGCCCTTTAGCAAATATAACAGCAGGAAAACCATAATGTTCAAAACAACAGACTTGTTAAATGTGTAACGTATTTTTTTCTTTCCTGTTTTGCGTTTACCAGTTTAATTTTGCTTCTGGAATCCTTGGCAGATTTACACATTTTTCTACTGCTTAAAAGCAAGTATTTTAGTTGTTTCTCTTTTTAAACTCATATGATATGTGTATATGATCAAGCTTTCATCATGCTTCATTTTTTTGGAGGGAGGGCATTTAATTCACCTCCCCTATAGTCATATACTTTTACTGATCAAGCCTTTATAAGTAAATATGTTTACTTTGTAGTGATTTCATTTACTTTAATTATTCTTATATTGAAGAGAAAAAAGAGAATGTCTGTAAAGTTCACAACAAATTTCCCTGCAAAAAGTGTAAAAGGTGCCCCTGTTCTTTCAGAATTAAGGAGTTGACTCTGTTGGGGGTCCAGCCAACTTGTCAATAGAATACAAATATGGAATCAACTAATTCTAGAAATGAAAAGGCAGCATGGAGTGGTACTACTGACAAGGGGATGGTGGGAAAGTGCAGAATCCTTTGGTGAGAGTTTGCTTTTTGTTTCCAGCAATCCTGTCTTTCTTTTAAGAGGGTTATAAATCCCCTCATTGCTGGGTGACCTCTGTGCCCTGTAGGCAGAGCTTTTATCCCTGCCTCTTTGATTTTGGCTTTGGCTTTGTAACCCATTTTAGCCAATGGAATCTGAGTGGATATGATTTCTGTCACATCTCAACAGAAGGGGTAACAGGCATTGTTAGGTTCTGCCAGTTCTTTTGCTCTTTTCCCTGTCATAAAAATGGCAAATCCCAAGGAGACTGCTATTTCAGCTTGGGCAGTAGAACAAGATTTCAGGTAGATCAGAGATGCAGGAGACATGTAATATGAGAGAGAAATATGTGCTATTGTAAGCCACTATTGGGGGTTGTTACTGCAGCAAAGCTCAATAATATAATTCCTCATTTATGCAATATATAAAATTTTTTTAGAAATTCCTTCTTTGTTATATTTGTCTTGTGCACCCTGAGGAACAAAAGACACCTACTTAAAAGGGCTCCTGGTGGCTAAGTGGGCTCAAGTTTTATAACACAGAGCCTGGTGGCCCTTTCTGCACAAGGGCCTCTCACCCAAACTGCACTTCAGGGAGAAGCCTGCACTGTGTATCTGCCATCTGAGCCAGCCCTTACAAAGGACTTCCTGGAATCCTATTTCAATCAGTGGGACTGAGGCTTTCCCCATCCAATCAGAGCTAGCTCCACCAACTAGAGCAGCTCTATTTAACCAATCAGGACAGTGCCTTTCAGACCAATCAGACTGCAAGGATTTGGAGTCCTTATTCCATGAGAACAGACCCATCAGGGACCATAGCACTGGGAGTTCTCTTCATATAAGCCAGCTCCCCTCTGGCTCCAAGAGTGCACTTTCCCTTTTCACTGAATAGAAGAGTGCTACTCCCTGGCTGAGCTGAAACACTGATGATGTCTCACCTCAGCAGAGAGGAGCAGACCATCTAGCAGAGAGGAACTGTCTGGTTGGAGAGGGGCCTGGCCCCAGGGCTGCCTCACAGCTGTGCTATTTTGTGCAGGACTGTATCATTCTTAAGCTGCTCCATAGTTGTGCTGTTTTCACAGCCACGCTATATCACATTGAGCTGCTTTGCACTGAATCAAGTTTCCTTCTTCACCGCATTCCAAACTGGGGATTCCGGTTTGCGTTGAATTGGTGCCCACAACCATCGATGGACAGTCTCCAGAATAATAGTTCCAGGTTTGAAGTTTCCTTGAAGTTCCCTACATTTTTCTTTCCTGTATATCTTTCACAAAGTAGTTTAATAAATGTTTGAGTTAATGATTTAGTAAATAGATGGAAGACTGGTCATCAATTAGACAAACCCCGTAAATTACATATTATATCCAGGTCAAAAGTACCTCATATGGTCTCATTTAATCAGTAGCTGTTAGAGTTTGGATTACTGACAAATTGCTTCTAAAAATAGTATAATTATTGTGGTTTCTTAAAATTGATATTGGTATGTTTAATTCATCTACCATGTATTCTATATGTGTCTGTTAAAAATGGGTAATTAATTTGGGATGGAAAACACTAAATATCCAAGTAACTTCTACTACAGAGTAAGCCCATGTTAGATATGGTTGAAAAAATTATTTTCTAGTTATTGAATATTTCATCAAGTAACACTGGTAAACCTAAATACACAAATTGCCAAAATTCAAGGAACTAGCATGCAATAAAATACATGTTTTAATTTATTCATGTTCTGAAGCCGACTAGAAAATTAATTAAGAAATATAGGAACCAAAGCTTAAATCCTACCAAAATCCAAATGTATCATTCCTTATACTTGTAACAGAGTTAATAATTTTCATTCTTGACAGTCTCTTATTGCAACTAATGTATAGTCTCATAAATGAAAACATACTGCAATCTCAGATTATGCAAACTTTTATGTAGATTAACAAAGAAACCTAGTTGTTAGCAGAAGCAGAAAACTTTCTATCAAAAGGTCTAAGGCTATCCCTTCTGATCCTAAGAGTTTTTTTAAAAGAAGAGCGAAGAGGGGACATAAGAAGTCCAGTGCAATCTTTAAAAACATTCAGGAAGTCTAAATATAAGGACTAGTTGTACTTTTCCCTCAAAGAGGTACAGGCTTATTTGTATCCACTAAGTTTTGTAGAATAAACCAAAATGTTTACAAAAAGAGAGAAATTCATTTAAAATTACCATTGACATCTCTAAAAAAATCAACTAAAAATAAAATAAAATTACCTTTGACATATTTCTTTTTTTAACTTTTTTATTGAATTTATTGGGGTGACATTTGTTAATAAAATTATACAGGGTTCAGATGTACAATTGTATAATAGATCATCTGTATATTGTGCTATATTCACAACCCCAAGTCAAGTCTCCTTCCATCACCATTTATTGCCACTTTACCCTCTTCTACTAATTCCAACCCCCTTTCCCTCTGCCAATCACCATACTGTTGTCTGTGTCTATGAGGTTTGGGTTTTTTGTTTTGTTTTGTTTTGTTTTGTTTTTGCTAATTCCTTCACCATTTTCACCCAGCCCTGCAAACCCCCTCCCCTCTGACAGCTGTCAATCTGTTCTCTATCTATGATTCTGTTTATATTTTGTTTGTTAGTTTATTTTGTTCATTAGATTCCACATATGAGTGTAATCATATGATACTTGTCTTTCTCTGACTGGCTTATTTCACTTAGCATAATGCTCTTCAGGTCCATCCATGCTCTTGCAAAGGGTAAGATTTCCTTCTTTTTTTAAGGCTGAGCACTATTCTATTGTGTAAATGTAAAACTCGACACCAAAAAAAGCAAGCAATCCAATTTAAATATGGGCAAAGGACCTGAATAGACATTTCTCAAAAGAGGACATACAGATGGCCAACAGACCTATGAAAAGATGTTCAGTGTTACTAATCATCAGAGAAATGCAAATTAAAACCACAATGAGATATCACCTCATACCTGTCAGAGTGGCTACTATCAATAAATCAACAAACAACAAGTCCTGGCGAGGATGTGGAGAAAAGGGAACTCTTGTGAACTGTTGGTGGGAATGAAGATTAGTGCAGCCACTGTGGAAAGCAGCGTGGAGTTACCTTAAAAAAATCAAGAATACAACTGCCTTTTGACCCAGTGATTCCACTTCTGGAAATTTATCTGAAGAAACCTGAAACACTAATAAACTGCTGGTGGGAACGCAGACTGATGCAGCCACTATGGAAAACACTATGGTGTTACCTCAAAAAATTAAAAATTGAATTGCCATTTGACCCAGTGATCCCACTTCTAGGAATATACCCTAAGAAGCCTGAAACACCAATCAGAAAGAATATATGTACCCCCATGTTCATAGCAGCACTATTTACAATAGCTAAGATCTGGAAACAGCCCAAGTGTCCATCAGTAAACGAATGGATAAAAAAGCTGTGGTACATATACACAATGGAGTACTATGCAGCTGTAAGAAAGAAAGATCTCTTATCCTTTGAGATGACATGGAGGGACCTTGAGAGCATCATGCTAAGCGAAATAAGCCAATCAGAGAAAGACAAATACCACATAATCTCACTTATTTGTGGAATATAATGAACAAGGTGGGCTGATGAATGAAATAGACCCAGAGACATAGAAAGGAGTATGGTTCAGACTGATAAACCTCAGGGTAGGGGGTTGGGGGGGATGGAGAAGATGAACCAAAGAACTTACATGTATGTATGCATAACCAATGGACAAAGACAACAATGCAGGTGGTGGGGGGAGGGATGGGGAGGAGGGTGTCCGGGGGGAAAGGAGAAACATCTAGAACAAAAATAAATTAATAATAATATAAAAAAACTAATTCAAAAGAATATATGCACCCTTATGTCCATTGCAGTGTCATTTAGAATAGCCAAGATTTGGAAGCAGCCCTAGTGCCCATCGGTAGATGAATGGATTAAAAAGCTGTGGTACCTTTGACATATTTCTATCTCTATATGTTTTTTTTAATCAAATGAGTCATTGATTAAAAGTTTAACAATGTCCCTATATATGTCAGTACCTTAGTGTCTCTATAAAACAAGATTAAGCATCCTTTCTTATTCCACTACTAAAACTTGGAAGAAAGATAATTACCACGCACTAGAGGTTTATTCCTCTAATCTTCTAAATTTATAATGTATACAATTTCAACCATAGCTAGGGTAACCTCATGCCACAGTACATCATCAGAACACTCTGATTTGGTTCTTTCTTCCAAATACCTGTATCATATAACTTTCTCTCATTATAGACAAAAATAGTCAGTTTCAAAATACGGGAACATCTTGATTTAGTTTATTTTGCCATTTCTAATAATACATTGCAAATAAATTGTTTTTCTTCTGATGTCGTATATCCTTTCCTTTTCATAAATTCCATTGCTTTAAAAAAAAACACTTTTTTTAGTGTATGAATATTTTAATTCTCAAAATAGATAGACTGTGGTATAAACAGAAGCAAGTGATCGTGTAAAACCTTACAGGAGTCACCTCTGGTATGGCTACCGACATTCCAAACCCACATTTGATTTCACTTAATTAGCTTCCTGTAATAGGTTGAGGAAACCTAATAAAAAAAATAAAAGAAGTAATTTCTTAAGTCCTTGCATGGAGGGTAATGATTTTCATGAAGAGCAATATCTTAATTTGAACCTCTCCTCTCTGAATAAGAGACAAATCACTACAAGCCTAACTGTCAAGTACGACAGTGAGACCATTTGTCGATATAAAGCGGTAGAATATTAAAGCGCAGTCTATTAATAAAGCAGCCTACATCAGGGTTGGATCCTCAGAAAAGTGAAAATAATTACATTAAAGCTTCAGAAAGACCACTGGGAAAGTATCCGTTTGTCTCTCTGTCCTGCGGGCACAAAATGGAAGCCTTTTGGATTTCGCTTCAAGACCTTTACTGCTTGCTGTTTGGAACTTCATATAAATTCATATTGGAAAAAACATGGTTGATTTGTTTTGGCAAATAAAGAAAATGTTATAAGCCACCTCGCTTCCAGAGCTCAAATATTTAGTTCAGTTGCAAATGATATAGGATATTCAATTACAATGTAAGTGCAAAGGCCAATAAAATGGTAATTGTATGTTGAGCTTCCTAAAGATATTCTTAATCTGACTTATCCCACTAGTTAATCTTCCAGCTTCTCTAACCATTTCTCTTAATGTCATCTCAAGTTTGTTTTTTTTGTTTTTTTGTAGGCACATCTTAAAGTTATTGTTAGTAAATGAAAACAATGTGATACCAAATATGAGACGTTTATTTGTGCCTCCTCAGACATTATTATTCCTTTTAAGCACCTGAACATCAGAGCAGGTTCTTTGAATTTATTATTCTATTTTCAATAAATTGAATTTCATTTGGAGCTGTTTTATGATGTAAATAACAGTGAAACTTGAAAAGGGCTCAGGAGAAATAGTTACATTGTATCCTTTAGGACAAACTACAGCTGCTCTAGTGCTAAAAAAAAAAAAAAAAAAGGCAGAGTTAAGGAATCACAACAAAAAACACCAAACATTTGGCTTACAACACCAAACATGTTTACCAACTTGTTCTGTACAGAGTAAGTTGGCTAACCCCCGTTATACTGTGTACCTTCCTCTTTGGAGATGGGGGGACAAGATTAAAATGCATTAAGTGAAGATAAAGAAGCCTGAATATTTCTTTTTGTTACATTATAGAAATCGTTGCCATCTTGAGGGACAACTATCAGGTACAGAACAAAATGTTTTCCTCCCTGTAATGGGTCTCAGTATTAGACTCAAATTTAAAATTCCAAGGCTGCATAGAAAGGTTGTGGAGGGTGGGGGAAGAAACACCCAGTTTTTGTTCAAGAACCAGCTTTGGCTCATAGTGGGAACCCATTCCTGATCTAGTTGCTGTAGCTAACGTACAGTTTTTGTTCAAGTTTCCAACTGCTACATAATGGTTGTTTGCCCTAAATATTGTTGGTTAATTTATTCTTTTGTGGGAGAGGATCCCAATGAGTCACAGTAAATAAATTGTATCTTCACTGGTAAGTAGAAAACATAACACCTAGGTCTATAAAATATTTGTTGTTTGTCTGAATGAGGTCATGGTTGGTGGAAATGTATTGCAGGTAAGTAATACTGTTAATAACAGGAAACAATTAGACTCTTTAAAGAAAAACATCAGTAAATAAATGTTTTCATTATTTATATCATAAAATTAAAGGCAATATGATATCAAGCTATATTTTTCAAATGCATTTCTGCAGTGATTTGAAATAAAAATCTTGTTTTGAATACATTCTGTTAGGATAAAAGTTTATCGTTGGGAGTTAAATAAAATTAGATACATTCTTTACACCATGCACAAGAATAAACTGAAAATAGCTCAGAGAACTAAGTGTAAATAATGAAACCGTAAGTTGTAGAAGAAAACAAGGTTGCATCTCTGTATAATTAAGTATAGGGAAGTGCTTTCTAAATTGACTGAATAGTTAGATGCAATAAAATTAAAGATGGCTAAATTACACTAGATAGATTTAAAAACATTTTCATGACAAAATGCACTCTTAAGTAAAGTCAAAACAAATAAAAAATTGGGAGAAAATATTTGTACAAAAGATATAAATAGATGATTTCCCAAAAATGATTTCAAAATTGCTCTTAAATACGTGAAAAGAGATTTCAACTTTGCCCATAATACAAGAAATGAGAAATAAAACTACGCTGAGATTTGCCCTAACATTGGAAAATTTTTTTAAATTTAAATACATTCTATTGGCACAATTGTAGGGAAATCAGCATTCATTGCAGGTGGGAATGAAAAGTAGTAAAATCCTGTGGAAGAGAATTAGGCCATATCTAAGAAAATCAATGGGCATTTATCTTTCAACCCAGCAGTTCCAATTCTAGGAATTTATCCTGAAGATACACCTGTAATAGTAAAAAATCACATAGACGGAGTTATTCATTGAAACATTATTTGTAATTATAAAATTTTGGACATTACTAAAACATCCAAATATAGGAGATTAGTTGGATAAATTATGGTAAAAACATACAGTGGAGCTTTATGCATCTGTGAAAAAGAATAAGGAAGATAATTTGAGAACTGATACAGGATTATTTTTGAAGAGATAACGTTAAGCAAAAAGAGCAAAGTGCAAAAGAGACTATATATTATGTTAGCTTTTACATAAAAAAAGAGAAAGTAAAAAATGTACCCTGATATCTGCTTACTTGAATAAGAAGAAGCATGAGTGCTGAACTTGTACAAGAGGATGCATTGACAGCAGAAGGAATAGCGTAGGCGTGGCACTTCTCTGAGTTCTTTTCTGTGTGGTTAGATGGAGGTTAATGTTTTATAGATTCAAAAAATAAATTTTAAAAAGGGAAATAAAAATCTAAAACTGGAAGCAAATGTAAGCAAATGAACACAGTTGTAGTCATATGAATAGCATAAGCAAACTGAATTTAAAAATTTTAAATTTAAAAGAAGAAAAAGCCTAATCCAAGTAACTTGTGACTTTGGATTTCACTATATGTTCTCTTGTTCCCATGGACAAATAAAATAAATAAATGGAAAGCTTTTTTAGGGGATTTGATTATTTCAGTGGTATTGGCAAAGCAGTTCTGAAATTCTGAGATTATTTTATGTGTATTTTTGGAATGAGGGACCTACAAACAGAGGATGTGGAAAAGCAGAGAATAACCACCTGAAATAGACTGGAATTAAAGTTGTCAGTATGAACTTCTGATTTCTGATAGGTTTGTGGTTACATATAGACAAATATATAAGTATATGCATATGTATATATACATATATGCTTCTAGGCTCCTTCACTGAACAGATATACAAACTGTGACATCCATTAGCAATGAGCACATTTAGTGCCTTGATCTTGTTTTTTAATTACCATTTCCCAGTGAAAGGACCTAGGGCTCCTCTAAGGAATGGTTCATTACAAAACTGGGGCAGCAAAAGCTCGCGATAAGCCCAGAGAATCTTTTTTTTAATGCCAGAAAATAAAGAAGGTTAACAAAATGATGAGAGTGATCAAAAAGGACACAGGAGATATCTTGAAGGAGCTCCCACTGGTCAAATCTGAGATAAATTAATCTCCAAATAATTAAGGGTAGTCATAAATAGCAAATTGTTAAACAATAGAATTAATGAATACATGTCAAAAATAAAGAGATTACAAAGAGATGGACAGATAAACTAATAAATACATGTATGTAGGAAAAGGAAGGTCTTTTCTTGAAACAGAATATCAATTGATAAGTGTTGAGAGGGTATTAGAGTTGGAAAACCATCACTTTGGAACCATCATAATAAAGATTGGTCAGGGACATGGATTGTCCATGGATGCTAAATCTAGGGAGACATTTTGATTAGAAACATTATATTAAAGTGTCTACCTACAGATTACTAATATGTTTGCAAAATAAAAAAAATAATAACTCTAGACTAGGGAAGCTGTCCAGCACCCTGACCAGGTAATTATTAATGAGGGCCGGCAGGCTTTGTTTGCTTCTGCATGTGATACCTGAAAAAGCACACAGCATCACTTACGTTTAAACATAACTGATTTTAGAAGAACGAGTTATATTGTCAAAGTGTACATTTATATTTTCTTTATTAATTGGGAGTAATTTTATGTGTATATATAATTATATTAAGGTATAATTGATGTAAAATTCTACACATATTTAATATATACAACTCATGAATTTGAGGATAAGTATACACCTATAAAACCATCACCACCATCAAGATCATAGACATGTCCATCACTTCCTAAATTCCCTGGGCTCTCTATTTTGTTCCATGGTCTGTATGTCTGTTTTTATTCCGATACCATAGTTTTGATCATTATAGCGTTATAATTTGAAATTAGGAAGTATGATGCCTCCAGCTTTGTTCTCTTTGCTCACGATTGCGTTGGCTATTTATGGTCTGTTGCCTTTCCATATAAATTTTGGGAGATTTTTTTCTATTTCTGTGAAAAATGCTATTGGAATTTTGATAGGTATTGAATTGAATCTGTAGTATCTTTGGGGTATGGCCATTTTAACAGTATTAATTCTTCAAATCCGTAAACACAAAATACCTTTCTGTTTATTGGCTTCTTCAACTTCTTTCATCAGTGTTTCATTTTTTCAGTGTGAGATCTTTCACCTCCTTGGTTAAATTTATTCCTAGGTATTTTATTATTTTTCATGCTGTTACAGGTGGTATCATCTTCTTAATTTCTTTTTCACATAGTTCATAGTTAGTATATAAATACATAACTGAAATTTTGTACATTGATTTTGTATCTTGCAACTTTACCAAATTCACTTACTAATTCTAACAGATTTTTGGTGAAGTCTTTAGGGTTTTTAATATATAAGATCATGTTTGCTAACAGGCAATTTAACTACTTTCTGATTTGGATGACTTTTATTATTATTTTTTTCTTAGCTCATTACTCGGGCTAGGACTTATAATACTATTTTGAATAAAGGTGGTGAGAGTAGGCATCCTTGTCTTGTTACTGATCTTGAAGGAATAGCTTTCAGCTTTTCACCGTTGAGTCCAATGTTAGCTGTAGCCTTGTCATGTGTGGACTTTATTATGACGAGGTATGTTCCTTCTCTGCCGAATTTGTTGAGAAATTTTATCATGAAGTATGTTAAATTTTTGTCAAATGCTTTTTCCTACCTATTGTGGTGATCATATCATTTTTATCCTTCATTCTGTTATTATGGTATATCACATTTATTGGTTTTCAGATGTTGAACCCTCCCCAGGGATAAATCCTACTTGATTATGGTGTAAAGTCCATTTAATGTTCTGTTGAATTTAGTTTGCTAGTATTTAGTTGAAGAATTTTACATTTATGTTTATGGGTGATACTTGCCTGTAGTTTTCTTTTCTTGTAGCATTCGTCTCTGTTTTGCTATGAGGGTCAAGCTCACCTCGTAAAATAAGTTTGGAAGTATTCCCTCCTCTTCAGTTTTTTGGAATAGTTTGAGAAGGAATTTGTGTTCAGTGATCTTTAAATGTTTAGTGGAATTCACTTGTGAAACCATCTGGTCATGGGCTCTTCTTCATTGGAGCATATTTGTTAATGATTTAATCATCTTATTTGCTATTTCTCTGTTCAGATTTTTTTTAAATAATTCAGTTTTGGTAGGTTATATGTTTCTAGGATTTATTCATTACTTGTTAGTTATTTGATTTGTTGGCATATAATTGTTTATAGTAGTATCTTATGATTCTTTGTAGTTTATGGTATATCAGTTGTAATGTTTTCTCTTTCATTTATAATTTTGAATCTCCTGTTTTCTTAGTCTAGCTGTTTGTCAATTTTGTTTATTTGTTCAAAGAGCCAACTCTAAGTCATCTTTTCTTCAAAAATCTGTCTGGGAAATTTGAAATACATTTAACAACCTATGTTTTTTCTAGGAATACCACAAAAAGGTTAAGGCTTACAGAATTTTATTTTATTTGTATTTTTCTCTTCCTATACATTATTATTCTTCATCTTGCTTTTTCTTATTTTAATATTACCCAGACCTTAGATTAATAAGTGGGAATATAAATATATTATTTATTAAGTTATTTATATACATTTTACATATTCTCCCTTTTGTAAGATCTAGAATTAAAATATGGAACTTAGAAAAATAGACCATTGTAAACATTACTTCCCAAATCATTAATCGCTGGATTCTCATAGCACTTTTCATATATTTCTAATAGAGTATTTATTGTAATGTAAGTAGTTGTTAATAGCTCTGTTTTTATCACTAGACTGTGAATTCCAAGAAAACAAATGCTGTGTGTGTGTGTGTGTGTGTGTGTGTGTGTGTGTGTATATATATATATATATATATATATATATATATATATATATATGAATATAAGCCTAATGTTTGGAACATAATAGAATCCAAGGACATATTAATAGTAAATAATCTGAATAAATGGATGAGATTTATATTTATATTATATGGAAAGGATAGAGTAGTCTGAGATACATTATGACTAGTTTTATTTAAATATTCTAAATCCATTAAAACTCTCAATTTAATAAGGACTTCTTGATTCCTGATACTATCTCTGTAGCTATATTCTTTTGATTACCTCTTTAGATTCTGCATTAGTCTTGAATGTTCACTCTCTCTCAAATTGAGTCCAACTTGAACATTCTTGGATCCCATTTGCAGAAGATCATGTCATCCATTCATTCCTTCCCCAAGCTTTTACCTTAATCTGGAACCACATTTCTCCTAAAGTATTATAATCGTCTCTGATTTCTTCCCCCAAATCTTGCTCCTCATCCACCACCAATCTTCCCTATTGAACATTCAGTTAATTGAACACTATTCGATCAATCTTCCAAAATACCACATGTTACAGTCTCTGTTCAAAGACTCTTCTTCATCTACTACCTTTCAATACCAATTTTCACCTCCAATTAGCCTACTCCTTACTCATTGTGCATGTCTGTTGATATCTCACTTCCTGCTTCATCCCAGTTATGCATGAAGTCATCTACTTTCTCCACTAATTTTTAACCTTCTACCTTTATTTCAAAGATTATCTCAGTTCTTAGTGGTCATCTTTCTTCTCTATTACTATATATTTCTTGCATTTTTATTGTTTTTAATAATTCTTTTTTAAATTTACTTCCCAAAATAGTGGTAAATTGCGTGTAGTAAGTATATTTGAACCTCTATTCAGCAATGGACTGAAATTATAGCTCATCATATAGTAGATGTTTAGTAAATATACATTGAAGGTAGAATTATGTTTATAATTATGCTAAATTATAGTGTAAAGAAAAGGATACTGAAAGTAATTCTCCAAAGAGAAATCAAATGGTAAGCATTTTCTTAGTAATTTATAACTAAATTCCTAATTAATAATACATTGTATTCAAGAAAGTGTTAAAATGCATAGATTTTATCTGTCCAAAATTGCTTTGGTACATAATTTGCTTAAATGTGTACAATTTTAAAGAAATGAAGCCTGTTCTCTAATGCCTAAATAAAATATCTCTTAAGTAAATCTCCCTCTCCATATTATTTCCCCATACCCACAACTTTAAAAGTGAATACATGTGAGTGTGTGCCAACAAAATGCTTCCATAAATAATGCAAGAACCACTTTATAAGTGTGCACATGCTAAGATGGTTGTTGAAACAATGTAGTCGTCCCTCCATAAATTTCAGTGTTCTCCCAAAAGCTGTTTAATCATAATACTAAAAATTCTCATCTCATAGTGATGAGGACTGAATGTATATGTCTGAAATTTACTTTACAACACCTCTACAACAGTCAATCAGGTAATATTTGGGGGAATTGAAATGAATGACTAGATTAAGTAGGGACACCAGTGGAGTACTTTTTCTTTTAAGCGATGGAAAACCTTACCGATGTACATGCAGAGATTTATATGTTGCCTCATTCTCTAGTTGTGCAGCAAATGATGAAAAGAGCAAGAGCATTACCATAATGAGTAAGAATCTGCAGCACAACGTTCTATATCAGTGTGAAGAGTCTACGTAAGTTTAAAGGTGTTATTTTAAAGCTGTGTGTTTATATTTAAATAAGTGATAAAATGCTGTATGATTATTCTAGGATGAGAAATTAATGTGCTGTAATTTATGTCCTTAACATTTTGGTAGTTAGTCAGTCAGTAACATATGTCTTTTGATCTAAGTAAGAGGGAAAAAAAAAACTGGAACACATAAATTTATTTACCAAACACATAAGTGAATTATCCACAGTGTAAAATAATTTCATTCATTTGGATTAACTTTACTTTTTAAAAGGTCTCTAACTAGTAGAAAGCCTTCTATTATAAGATATATAGTGATCAAGCCCATGTTTAATAATTTGTGCTGTTTAAGACATGTATCTTCTTCTCTTACATGGTTACCTGGATCATGTGACTGTTTCTGAACCTTCTCCAACTCCATTAAGTTCTTCCCTACCTGATCATCATGATTTTTATAGGCATTTCAAATCAAATATTAGTGTTCTACATCTTTTTTTTTTTTACTACAGAATACATAAACTCATATGAACACATATTTGTAGGTATCAGAAATGAATGTGGAGAAATACATAATCACTTTTTAACTGTTTCTCTGTATCAGCATATGGAAAGAAAGGCTGTGAAGAATTTTTCAGAGATTCCTTTTTTTGAAAAATGTATTCTTTGTGTAATCCGTTTACCAAGCAATTATAGTTATGTTTTCTTCTTTCTTTATATTTTGAGGTTTACCTATTTTTAAAAATTTAGTTTTTTATATATCTATGGAAGTATTAATATTAGGAAAAGTAACATACTTTAGAAGTTAACTTACTATTGCTAATGTTAAGATATTAATCATTTTATATCTATTATGTGTCTGACAGTATACTGTGAAAACAAAAAGACAAATTGATTTATAGGGTAA
Organism: Tadarida brasiliensis; assembly: GCA_030848825.1. Lineage (NCBI taxonomy): Eukaryota > Metazoa > Chordata > Mammalia > Chiroptera > Molossidae > Tadarida > Tadarida brasiliensis. The sequence continues at coordinate 66,669,564 of CM061257.1, forward strand.
CAGTGATTTAAAGGTGGAGCTAAAAATAGATGCGAAGTTACCTAAATTTTTTTCTTGCTAATAAACAGTATATCAATGCATTCACTTTCAGTAACATAACCAGTATCTTAAAATGACATTACTAAGAATTAAGTATTTATATAAAATTTATTTGCCAATTAAAGAAATATGAAAGATGCCTAGTGATTTTATTTTGGCAAGTAAAGTTAGGCTCATCCTACAAATTAAAATTTTGGAAAATAAAGTATTAATTAAAATTTATAACTATAACAAGTATTCACACTATGATTTTATCAATTAAAATTGTATATATGTATTTTGGTATCATCCAGTGTATTTCCTAAATTCCACCTACCATTTTCTGCTAATATAAGCTTCTGATCCTCACTAATCATCTGAGATTTACTTAAAGTTTCTGAAAGCACTGTCTCATATAGGAGTTGAAAGTAAACAAATTCTTGCCTATCTTACAATTATTATCTTTAGTTGTCAATATGTCTCACAGTTTCTTTCATTGAGTTTATCAATTAATTCGCTCTATGTTTTTCAAAGCAGAAATAATTTGTATACATTTACTACACATTTTTTCTAACTGAATTGGTATATCAAATGGTCTGAATAGTCTACCACATGACTGAACTTGGTATATGGCTGATGCTCACCATACTTGATGCTCCGTGAAGTCAGGAGTCAGATTTTGGGGCCAGATCTGTGGGGTGCATTCCTGTCTTCCCAGCACCAAGCATGGTGTCTGCTAACAGCATTCTCTTTGGGCATATTGGTGATGACATCTGTTAAGTGGTTGCCTATATAGATATGGTTGTGCTTAATGCTAGAATTATATATGTGTGTGTATTATACATAACTTCATATACATTGTATTAAATCAATGTGCACACACTGATGAAATAATTTCATTGGATCCTTTCAGTGCTTATAGTGCTCTTTTTATTTTCCTTGCAAGATACACCTACAGCTTTTACCTTATCATCCACTTAAGATTACCAGTGAGTTTATGCTGTCCACATATGATAAATATCCAAACGTTGAGAGTTTCTTAAATTAAAATGTTTCTTAATTACTTATATTTTGATAGATTATTGTGCTTTCTAAAAACAGGGAAACTACTATCAAAAGCCGCAGACCAGAAAGGCATGGTGAAGAAAGAATGACTAGTGCCAGTGAACTTGTTTCAAGAGCTGATATCTAGAATAAGTAGCTTTTCCTTGATCTAAAAACACAGTTATCAGTATCATATCATAAAAAATTTTTTCTGAAAAATTTCCTAAATATATATATCATTAACCACATTATGCTAGATAAGTATGATACTTTTACATTTCACACTTCTTGTCTTTATCACATTATAAATAAAAGTTGTTTTATATATGTTTATACAACATTTAGAATGAATAAATGGGAGAGAGTTTATATATTTCATTGATTCTATATAAATCACTGGTATTATTTGACAAAAGAGCATGCAAAAGAAACTGCATATATTTGTCTAATGAATGAATAAGAAGAGGAAATCTGAAATGGGATATAACTGACTTTCTAAAAATGATTAAGAATTAATTTTTTCTTTGTACATGTATATTTTTTCTCATGTATATAATTCTATTTAGTTCTATGGATACATACTCTTTTTCTCACTCTTAGTTCCTTACTTAGTCTCAGAAATGTGTGTTGTTACTTCAGCACCAAGTTATATTCTACCCCTCACAAAATCATTCTCTTACTGATTGTTTATGTTATGGTAGAGCGTTGTGAACTAATGTAAACATTTTGTAATGATTTATAGCTATTAAAGATGTTCAGTTCAAAAACTAGTAATATAAAGATAGAATGAATTTGAACGTATTAGTAATATTAGGTATACACAAACACAATATACACATTAAATGTATTTTCTCTTTTGTTTGTGATATTTCTTTTCTGTATGAACTTGGACAGGAGGTGTAACTTCAGATTAAATTAAATCATACAATTGATTTCATGATTTCTGTCAGTTGAACAATCCAGGTCATATTTCTGTGTGTAACAGTGATGTTTCAAATAATAATTATATAATCTCTCTGATTTTTAAAATTTAAGATTGTACTAGTCTAATTGCATCATTACAAAGTTATTATATTTGAAGCAAGCATGTTTTTATGCTTTCACTTAAAAATTTGGAATATTAGAAATTATGTGTTTATATTTAGTCATTTGTATGGAGGGGAGAAAAATGGTAATAAACTGATTTATTCCATAGATCACACTGGTATAAATGGGACTTTGCCACATTTCTGTGGTATATTAAGAGGCAGAAATAGAAGAGACCATGGTTCTTTAATTCAGTCACCTGGAGGGCTCTTTTAAAGCAATGAAGAGATTGCTAAGCCTCAAGCCCAGAATATTGAATCAGCCGGTCTGAGACGGGGTGTGAGATTGTGCAAGTCTAAAATCTTTTGGGTGTCACTGATGCTGCTGCTTTGCAGTCATACTTTGCAAACCAATGGAGTAAAAAATTTAATTTTTTATTAAAATGAGCACAAAATTATTTCTGTCCAGCAAATTTGAATCATGGATAGCTCTGACAGCCTTGAATTTTCACACTAAAATAAATTAATATTTTATTTTGTTATTGATATTATTGATATTCTAAATATACATTTATTTAACTGAGTCTAATATATTAAATATTGAGTTTTAAATAATTTATCAAAGTTAGGGAGATACCTCATGCAGTTGGACTCTTTTCATAAATAAAAGGAGTATTTTCTGCATCATGCATGAAATTCAAAGAATGTCAATAAAAATTAAAACCGATATTGAGTGTCTCCTGCAGAAGTAAATCAGGTATTTTTAAATGTGAAGTGCCCATGATGGAATTGACTTGGGGTGGTGAACACACAATACAATGTACAGATGACGTATGATAATTGTATACCTGAAACCTATATAATTGTAGTAACCAATATCACCCTCAATGTTTCAATACACAAATAAATTTTTAAAATGTGAAGTGCCCATGATGGAATATTTAGATAAAAATATTTATTTATTTTTACTACATTATATTTACAACGAAATCCACTTCTAAGAACCCAGATTCAAAAAACTCTCATCTCAAAGTAACATTAAGACAAATAGATATCCATCTTCAATCTTAAGAGGTGTTAGAGAAAGTTGATTTGTGTTGGTGAAATTTTGAGTGAGCTCTTGCAAACACCTGAGTGCTATTCAGCTTAATTGGGTTATAGCTCATGCTGATTGTGTTTTTCTCCTGCTGTATCTAATTTCCATTTTTCCCCCCAATATTTTATTGTTTGGTTTTGGTTTTGATGGTGTATGGAAATTAAAGAACTCTAATTTTTTAAGAGCCCTAAAGGGAAGTATGCTTTTGTGTTAGTCATTCCTGTGAACACCTGTGCACTGTTGAATTTAATTGGGTTACAGCTGGTGCTGAAAGAGAGTCAACTAAATGACGGTTTCCAGACCGACTAGAAACTTGACATTACATGCCATTGTTTTTATTTCTTCATTTGCTTTTTCTTTGCATGCGTTTGTAAGATGGTTGCATCAGAAAGATTTGAAGGCAAATTAAATAGTGTTCTTATCATCCATGATAGAATGGTAGCTGATACTTGATGGTGATGACTTCAGAAAAAGTGTACCTCCATTCTAAGTGTATACAGTCTCTCAGAATAAGGTGATCCTAACCTCAGAAACCATCTGGCCTACTTGTTTCCAGTAATTCAGGAACATTTAATATCATAGTTATATTTTGAGAGGCTAGCCTCATAATGATATGAGGGTTTTCAGAAGAAAAAGACAAAGCATTGGTATTGAAAGTTTAGTAAATCATTAAATATAAATACTGCCAGCAAAGAAAATGATGGTAGAATGTATTCAGAAATAACTATTTTTAAATATCTCAATACCATCATTAGACTAAGTACCTACATATGGTTAATAACAATAATCTATTTCAAATAATTGTTAAAAGTAAATAGATCAGTTTGGCAATCTCTCTTGATTTAAAGATTTAATCTTAACATCTTAAAGAGGTAATGTAGCTCTGTATTATTCTATTGACCCAACATCCTAGACACTTAGCTATAAATTAGTTCAGCAGTTAAATGTTGGATATGTAAAGGTCATTAGGGAATTAATGGTAGGTGGTAATAGAGTGGAATTCATAGCACCAAATGAACATTAGCATCATTAATTAAACCACATTAATATAAAACTGTATTTCTTTTTATTTCAAACAGGTTTGCAAATTTTATAGGACTGAATTTCTGTTTTAAATCTATTTTTCATGACATAAAGCAAAATAAGAAACATCAGCTAAAAGTAATGAAGGGTAAAAGATTTGCTGAAATATTCAATCAGTAAAGTCATTTCTAACACATCTACTAAAAAGCATCTAGACTTATTGCTGTTATTTTAAATCTGTAATATAAAAAAAGGGAGAAATAGCGTTTATCCCACTTCATTTTTCCTTTGCCTATTAAACCTGGTGAGTGACCTATATTTTTTTCACAACCTCTGTGATAAATTAAGTATGTTGTATCTATTAAGAGATGAAGAACTATTTTTAAATCCAATAGAGCTATTTAAAATTAGGGGTTAAAAGGAGTAAAAGCAAGTATGGCCTGATATCTCTTTCCTGATATTCTTGATCTGTAATTAAATCAATATTTCCCCTTTTTGTGAGGAAAACTTGCGAAATGATATGGACCACGCATTTCGGTCGGATTATTCCACCTGGTTTTCTTTGCCCACTTGCCTTATCCGAGGTTCAGGGAGACCACATGCTCTCAGGAATCCTCAGTTAGATGGAGCTTCTAACTGTGTTGATCGTTTACACCAACAAAACAACTTCCAGAACCTGTGTGAACACAGGGTAAAACATTGTGTTGGTGGCCTGCTTTGTCTTACACCTTTATATTAAAAGAGTACAGCCATTATGAGAGGACACAGTCCAAAGTGGGTTTTTTTTTGCTGATAAAGACGGAGCTTAGGTTTAACTACTTTCCAAATCGTGCTTAATGGAGTGTTCAGAGCAGCTGTCCCAGCTGGACCTTGTTATGGAAAGAAGATGGATTTGTGACTGAGGCGGGTCTGAGGGGCTCGGGTGTGAGTAGGGGCATCTGGAGGATTCGGGGAGTCCATGGGATGAATTATATACAACAAGGTGACCCACCATATTTGTCCTGGATCTCTGATGTTGGCAAGTTTGTCCAGACCACTAGGGGAGAAAAGTGAAAACAGAGTGTTTTTTTTGTGAGTCACAGGAATATTTCCACTTTTATATTCATGAAAAGATGCTGGAGGCTTTAAGGAATGCCAAAAAGTTATGGGTAAATGGGGGGCAGAGGAGAAATGTTCTGCTTGATTGGTTACTCTTCTCCAAAGTAACGTGGCTTCATGGGATTCAAAGCCTTGTCTCAAGTTATTACTTTTGTAAAATTCAACTTATCTAACTTCACAGATCCTAAGATTTTTCAAATGTCACGAACAGCTATGGAATATAGCTAGTCATGTTGGCACAGGATAAAATGCAAGGAATAAATGTTTGCTTGGCCTCACCCTGCCACTGTGCCCGCCCCTGCTCCTTCATGATCCCCGTCTCCATGGTTTGGTTTCCAGGGTAATTCAGCCATTGAGACTGAGACTTGTCACTTGAAATAAACATAGGTGATATACAGAACCTGCCGTTTTTAACACAAGGTGTTTTTAACACATTGCTTGAGGCAACTACCTGGGTTGGGTGAACTTTATGCAGGCATCATTGACCTGTTTCCCCTTCCTTCAAAATAAGTGTGTGGTCATTATATGAAGGTGACTATTACGTGAACAAATGTGGTTCTTAACTATATTTATGAAATGAAGAAAATATTGTTCAGGCAAAAGGTAATAAATGTATTTTACCTGTGGGTTAAATTCTGAAATTATCTTGGTGGGAAATTTGAAGGCTGATGGCAGTGTCTAAAATGTTAAGCTTTAGACTCAAAAAATTGGAAAGCTATTAGTTATATATTTATGAGACATGCTGTGATGGTAACATTTTAAATGCAAATCATGCTTAGCTGAAGCTTCTCTTTTTTGGCAAATCATATTAGAATGCACCTAGAATCTTAGTAAGCTGGTCAAACTAGGAAAGCATTTGGTTTGGTAATGTATAATTCATCTCTAAACAATAATGATTCAGACAGGTGTATTGTGTTGCCATAAACTAACTTACCCAACCATATGTAATATGACCTGAGGACACACACTCATAAAAATTTTAAACTATCATTTACTGATCCTGATATTTTCTTTGAGAAAATAGGCTTCTTCATGTGCTCCAAGGAAAATAAAAATATTAGAGGTTTTACTTTGACACCTAACCTTTAGATTTGATATTTCATAAATCACATATTTTAAGTCAAATATGAATCAGGAACTGTGGTAAAGTGAGGGGCTATGAAGACGAGTTAACGTTTGATGAGGTAGAAGTCACCTTTCCCAGCACACCGCAGAATTCTCATACTGACCTTCCTGAATGAAACCTGGAAGCCTCATGGGCACCTCAGACTCTAACCTCCAAATGTGGTTCCCTTCATATTGCGTTTCCACCACCCAGACACTAAGCCAGGCACTAAGCCAGGCACCACGCCAGAAAAGAGCATCCTTGACATCTGCCTCTGCCTTTCTAGTCCTCTGTGTTAAAATCTCTCTACCTGCCCTGGCCGGTTTGGCTCAGCAGTTAGAGCGTCGGCCTGTGGACCAGAGAGTCCCAGGTTCAGTTCCCGCTAAGGGCACGTACCTCGGTTGCAGTTTGTCCCCGGCCCCAGTTGGGGTTGTGTGGGTGGCAACCGCTCAATGTGGTTTCTCTCTCTGTCTTCCCCCTTCTCTCTCTCCTGCTCTCTCTGAAGATAAATGCAAAAAAAAAAAAAAAAAAGTCCTCAGGTAAGGATTAAAAAAATAAAATCAAATCTCTCTACCAGCCCTATCACTTCGATTTGTTAAATATTTCTTGAAACTGCCTCTTATCTACATTCCATTTGCCAGTGATTTAATCTCAGACCCTTATTAAATTATTTATTTCTACATGTAACATATCTAGACTGGGTACTATTAGGTATCAATTCTGAACTAGTTATATGAAGAAGTGAGAGAATGTGGTCTTAGGTAGCTTATTTTGGGAGATGTGTGGGGGAGAGACACATAAACAGATAATTATATCTAGGGATAAATTATATAATACATGGAATCCATAGCAAGAAGTATCTAGTAGATCTTTACCCTGAACCTTCCGTCCTCTTTTTTTTTTTAATTATATATCTTATGCCTTGCTCAGATGCCAGTCGCCCTGCCACCCTCTCCTTATACCCTAGGTTTGGGCGACCCACCCATCTACATGTTTTCAAAGCTTCTCCACTTTTCCTTTCCTTACAAGTCTGCAATGCAGCACTTGATTGGTTAAGTATCTGTCTCTATTTCCTGTCCAAATGCAAGTTCCTTGAAGACAGGGTGCCGTGACTGGGTTATTTATTGAATTCCTAGGTGCTGAGAAAAATATTTTTTGAATGAGGTGGTACAACTCTTCAGGGCATTGGATAAAAGGCTTCATTGAGGAAGTAAACGAGTAGACTTTTAATAAAGAATTAGACATTTGCCATGTAGAATGGAGGGTGGCGGTGACAAAGTAAAAGCGGTTATGATGACATGGAACAGCACAAGGACATGCGGTGACACATGAGCTTGGTTTGGTGTGGCTGGAGCATAGTGTGTCGGGAAGGCGGTGTGGGGGATCTGGATGGGCGCACACATAAGCCCTAGAACATGAAGTGCCTTGTATGTTTTGCAGAGAGATACAAACGTTGTCCCATGTTCTGAAAGTTCCAGAGTTGGACTACCTGCGTTTGTTTTTCACTTACTGTCTGTGGAATGTGGGATAATTTATTTAAACATTTTAGGACTCAGCTCCCTCATCTGTAAAATGTGATTATCAGGATTGTTTTGATGATTAAATCTATGTCTACAAATGTTTAGCACAAAGTGGACCCATGGTAAGCATTCAATGTAAGCTACCTAGTTTTTACCATCATGCTTTTTATTTTCATTATTCGTGTTTGAGAGCCATGGGGAAATCTTAAAGCAACTGAATAATATAATTGCACTTTAGAAAGGTAATTATGGTATATAGAGGAGGAAGGACTGGAAAGGAAGTACACCAGATGAAAAAAGCAATTTAAGAGATTTTTATAATAGGTTAAGTTTATATTACATTTAAAATAGTTTATAGTTCAAAGATCAACACTTTACTTTTAAGCTCTGAAAAGTATGTATGAGAAACGGTGATGGCGACTTATTTAAGAGATCATTAACAATAGAATAGATAAGATAAAATATGGGAGAGGGTGTGGTGATACAGAGAGGAAGAAATATCACCACTAAGTTTTTGGGTGTATAGTTACCATTTGTCAATAAAATTAATTCATTAAGGTACAAGTACAAGTGTTACTATCCATGAATAGGACAGCACGTTGTAGGGTAAATGAAAATAATTTAATTTAAAAAAAAAAACAAACTCACCTGGGGGAAACGTGGACAACTATTTAGAGATATCTGGTAGATGATTCTGTTGCATTAAAGCAATGCTAACCGAAGTTCTGGTCCCCAAAGAAAAAAAGTTTGTAGCAGAAAGGAAATGAACACACTGCATCTTTTATCAAGCAAATTTTACTACCAAAAACAAACAAAAGAAGTCAGCTGAGATGAACAATGCTTAGATGCTTAGCGTGAGCACCTACTTTACATGTTGACATAAGGTTCTTAGCTAATAGCTGACCTGACAGGAATGATTTTAAGGGCGTCTCTTTGAGAAGCACTAGTCCAGAGCTTAAGAGAGAACTCTGAATTCAAGATACTGATTTAGAAGCATAAATTATATTAGTAATAGATAAAACACTGGGAGTATTAGCAAACGCTAAGAGAAGTCATTAGATGTAGAAAAACATGAACTTAATTTTAAGAAGTGGGCATTAAGGAGGAACATGAAAATGAATAGTCATAAAATTAAACCATGAAGGAGAAGAGCATGGTGCATTAAGAAAAATGGGAGAGTGCTCTGGCCGGTTTGCTCAGTGGTTAGAGCATTGGCCCGGGGACCAATGAGTTGTGGGTTTGATTCCAGTCAGGGCATGCACCTCGGTTGTGGTTCTCCCCGGCCCTGGTTGGGTCATGCAGGAGGCAACCAATCGATGTGGCTCTATCACATCGATGTTTCTCTCTGTCTCTCTCTCTCTCCCTCCTTCCCACTCTATCTAATGATAAATGGAAAAGTATCCTCAGGTGAGGAAGAAGAAAGAAAAATGGGAGAGCAGTCTCAAAGAAAGAAAGTACGGGCTCACAAAGTGAGTAATAATGTAGGACACAGTGATAACTTACTTTTAAAGAAAATGCTGGATATTTATAAGTCCAGCAGAGTCACATCTTGTTCCTTGCTAGATGCTAAAATGCAAACTCTTTAGTGCAGAGATGGAGACATGACAAACTCGAGACAAAGGAAAGGTGGCTTTAACCACTGCATCTACCAAGTTACTCTGGTAGAAAAGGAAACATTTGCTGGAGGAAGTGAGAGGAAATTTCAAGTTCATAACTGTGAGCATGCCTGTAAAACCCCTCGGTTTGCACCCCTATCCTTATGCCTGCATCCAGAGCGGCCCGATGTCGCTCGCCACCGTGCTTCTGGTTAGCTGCCAGCCCCCAGGTGCAGGGGTTTTGCTTTCTCTGACCTGCTCAGTCAATGAATGCTTGTTCACTAACTTTCAAATCCAACGTTTTTTTGACATCTTTCATTTGCTCTGCTTCTCCACTTCTCTTTTCCGTTATCGCCTTATTTTTGTTTCTCTCGTCATTTTAGTGGGGTCTTGGGAGAGTGCAACTCTAGACATGTGCCAGCTCACCCATTGGCATGGAAGTCCCCAGCGGGCACATGTGCATGAACACATCCTCACACTCAGATAGAAATCCTGCTGTTTCAGGGTTATCATGCTTCTCCCTTTCCTCTTCGCTCCTAACTCTTTCTGTCCTCAAACATGTTTTCATTATTCTTTCTTCATTATAAAGTATGTAAGTAGAGCTTACATAAATGGTTCTGAAATCTTCATTTCCCTGCTTCCCTCGATCTGATTCTGGTCAATGTGATTTGATTTGCTGCCTTGAGGAAGACACTGATTTAGTCGCTGCCTTCTTATCATCTCTTATGTCCTGGAAGGACTACAGAGTCTGCTTCTCTAGGATCAAACATGCAACTGTTATCACTCATTACCTCTGAAATGACTCTCACCCTTTTAAAAACCGAATTTCTGACCTATAAAGACTACTTGTCTTCTCTTTCTCAGACTAAATAATCTTTTATCCTTTTCTTCACTTTTTTCCTTTCCATAAATCTTTTTGTTATCTTACTAATTTCTGTATCTCTGTCTTTAAAAAGTAAGTAGTATTGACTACTGAAGTTAAGTAGTGTTAAGGGAGTCTCAGATTCATGTTTCTTTCCATAAGGATCTTTTAAAAAGTAAAGTGAAATTACATAGCAGACTTTTAAGCAATTTATGCTTTGCATTGCCCTCTCATCCATTCCCCTTTGCTATGTCCTATAGACTACATAGTATATCTGCATATCATAGATCGTTTCTCCTCCAGACCACATAATTTTGAGTAATTATTTTTCCTTAAAATAGGAAGCCATTCATTTATGCATCATACCAAATATGAGCAAATGCTCATACTCATTGATAGCAGCTAAAAATATTTATAGCTGTGCTGCTCTGTGGCCCGCCACTTGTAGGGTCTTTGTTTTCATTCTGAAAGCATAACTGCATGCCACATGCCATATCGAATTTCTATAACCATCTCTATAATATTCGTAAATATCTAAGAAAAAGCATCAGCTATTTCTGAAATAATATTTTGAATTTGTTCCAAAATTCAATTACATAGTCAGTCTCGGACTATACTTTTCCATCGATCTGTATTGGTTGTTTGGCTTCTTCGTTGCACTAAGGGATGGTGATTGTAGATACCGGTGCCACTGAAAATATCGTATCATTTGGCTGGATACAATTGTGCAATAAACTTTGCCAAAAGTCAAGAACTATTCCCAATTACAACTGTTAGTTATAAATTGAGATAAACAACAGGAAGTGAAGAAGAGAGGAAAAAAGTAATTTTTGGAGAGTGCTTATTACAATTCAGATACCATGCCGCTATTCTATGTGTTATTTCATTTAATACACATGCCCATCCATATGGGTATTTATTTCTTTGTTTCTGTGTTATTTTCAAGAACACTGATTTTCTTTTTTTTTGTTAATCCTCACCTAAGGATATTTTTTCCCCATTAATTTTTAGATAGAATGGAATAGAGGAAGGGAGAGAGAAAGAGAAACATCAATGTGAGAGAGGCACATTGATTGCCTCCCGCACGACATGGACCACTGGGGCTGGGGGTTGAACCTGCAATCCAGGTACAATGCCCTTGACCAGGAATCGAACCCATGACCCTTTGGTCTGTGGGCCGATGCTCTAACTGCTGAGCCAAACCATTGGCCAGGGCAAGGACACTGAATTTTACTACTAATAACAATAAAAATAATATTTATTGAACACCTAATGCAATTTAATAATCTAAATAACATATATGTGTTCTAAGATATATGTGCATACATTTTTATCCACATATGAATCTATGGGGGGAGTAGATGGGATTCTTAGTGTAGATAAAAATGAGGCAACTCCAAATCAGAGAAGTTCAGTAACTTGTCCAAATGCGTAAATTTAGTTCAGTCAGGTAGCTGGGCCTCTTCCTCCACAGCTGCCATTGCTTTCACTGCACCATGTGGTTTTCTTCCAGTCTCTTTCATTTGTCTTTTAATTTGTTCCTTTACATGCAATTCAGTATTTTGTCTGCTTTTTAAAGTTGCTAAATATTTATTCATCATCATTGGGACTAATCTTTTCAGAAGTAAGCAGTTCCGTAAATATCCTCTGGTAGGAACATCGTTGGTCGGAACAGTAGTAGTAGTTACAGTGTATCATGCAAGGATCTGCCACTTGTGTGGTTTTAAATAGCTTACAATATATTCATACATTTTTCCTGGTCCATAAATAAACAACTTTACATTTATAGTTAGACTGGTATCTTTATCATTGTATATCGTTCTGTATAAATAAAAATTCTGCTTGTATTATGTTACCATTCATGATTCACCTCATTCGACCTATGTAGGTAAAATTTGAGGCACTAGACAGAAAAATATGAATTTCCCAGTCCTGGACTTTTTTTTATTCATAGTGTTGTTATCCATATAATTAATAATAAAAAAAAAACAACCTTTGTTTATTTTAATATTTTCACAACATGGCACTTTAAAGATGTCTTCTATTTTACACTCACGTTTTATACCTGATGTTGCCAAGCAGACAGTCCTTACTATAAGTGTTATTTATTGATGCTTAAAGGTTCAATGAATTATTCAGCCCCTTTACCCTTCTTGCTTTGCTGCACACCTATTGAGTTTTCAGAGCAGTTTCATATCAAAAATTTGTGCTTGGTTTGCAGCTCCAATTTCATGCTTGGCCTTTTCTAAGCGACACAAAAGAAAAAATAAATAACCAGAAGGAATAAAATATGTATACAAATTGCTTTAATCACTCGGTATTCAAATCATTAAAATTCCCAAGGGTTTTAAAAATTAAGACATGAAAGCAGGACTTCAGAAACAGGCTATATGCAAATATAATTGGAAAAAAGAGTCTTGTTAACATGCAGTCTGTGGAGAGTGACGTGTTTATAGACATGTTGTACCCAGACTTGAAAAGCACTCTTGACAAATAAAACCCTCGGAGTTCAAGGACTCACTGCCACGTTGTATCTTGTATTGTCACATGCACATGGAGAGAAAGACAACAGAGCAATAAATGCAAACCTGATTAGAAGGAACCGGCGATTGTAATGAGATGGCAGTGTGGAGTAAGACGAACCTCAGTAGTTCTGGTTCCTATGAAAAGGAAAACATTCATCCTTTACCTACTTCAAAGGGTTGAGTATCAAATCTGGAAAATTTATTTTTATTAATAAGAAAATACCATCTTCTTCTCATCGAATATGAAGCGATTTGAATATGAGGGTGGTCTTGCACGCCTTCCTACAAACGTGTATGTCAAATTTCAGTTTGCTCTATTTTCAGCTAAGATTCCATTTGGATGTCAATGAGAAAATAGACTCTCTCCCCGTGTATTAGATTCACTGATGGCAGTAGCTCCTTCCGTTTCAAAATACTGAAGCAAGTGTAAACATTTAAAGATTTTCCAGATATGTGTTTCTATCTGTCATCCATCAAACCATTCAATTTTCTTTAAGGGCATAGTTTTTGATGTCCCAGATTTAAAAAAGAAAGGAAATTGAATTAAAACATACTCTATTCCTAACAGGTTTATAGTTTATTTAGCAGACACAGATAAAATAAGGACTATTGAATGGTTCATGAATTCTGGTTAAGTATCTTCACAGAGTTTTGTTTTTTAATTTCTCTCTTATACAAGGCACTGGCATCTTAATGTTTTCGGTAGAATCAGTGTTTTTTCTTTTGTTTGTTTCAATGTGCTAACACACCTTATCTTTTTTAGTATTTTTTTCCCAAAATATGGACTGAATCCACCTGTCTGTTGCAGTAGGAAGTGTTTCTGAATGTGGAGATAGAAAATTGTTATTCTTTAGTTAACCTTACCCAAATACCATCTAATTTAGCTATTCACCAAGTACTACAAATAGCTCAGCATCTAAGAATAATGAACCAGATAGGTTCCTTATTAAGTTCCATGCAGGTCTTTTAAATTATCTTAATTAATTTAATGCTCATGGTACATTCTTGAGATTGGTATTATCATCCCCATTTTACACATGAGAAACTACGTGTTCTGGTCTGTGTTCCCCCAGAAGCTGACCTTGAGATAGATTCAAGTTTAAGTAGTTTATTTGGGAGGTGATCTCAGGAAATGTTAGGAGGAGTATTAAGGAATGAAATAGGTTAAAGAAAGGTCATTACAAAGAGTGAGTGTTTAAGCCACTTACTACTGAGATCATTGGAGTGCAATCCTACTGAGGAACTTTGGGTGATAGTTTATGGAGCGGTCTTCAGAGTTATGCCATCTCAGGGGTCAGCAGTCTGGGGAATTGATCCACTGACTCCTTGTTTCCCACTGGTCTGCGCTGTCTGAGTGAGTAAGGACTGCTGGTCAATCCTTCCATCTTACCCAGCGCAGGCGCACACTGTGCTCCAGGCCAGTAAAAAGTCTTCAGGCCAAAAATGCAGTAAAGATTCCTTAGCAGAGAGGTGAATGGGGAGGGCACCCATGGCCTCACATGCATTGAGGTAAATCATGTTAAATAATGTTGTTATTAAATAGTGTTGATTTGTTAAATAATGCTATCTGTTTAAAACCAGATGTCAACACTGACAACAGAACGTCAAACCAAGTGTGAAAAAACAAAAAGTAAGCTGTTTCTTTCTCCTTCTCATTGCTCTGACAAATTTTGTGAACTTTTTAACCTTTTATGGAGACAGATATTCACATATGTTTCTATCTGTGAAGATAGAAAAACATAATTTAAAACCACTTTTCATGTGATCGTGCAAATGAACACACGTCCATTGCTATAAATTATACAAGCATCTATTGAATACTAAATCTGTTAAAGGGAGGTAAAATGTGTATCCAGTAGTAAACCACTTGACTATATAAGTCAGCTTTTTGGCATTTTGTGACTTTATACATACAGGGAAATATGTTGCATTCCATGGTGAATTGCATTCAACTTTTTATAATATCTTTACTGTTTTATTTTATTTTTTTTGTTAGCACTGAATCCCTGGACTTACCACCTCAAAAAGTTTTGTTTTAAGGTTTTAAATTTCTTCTGTGATTTGCCTTCAATCTAAAATAGGTATTCATACTCATGTAAATATTTTCTCTCTCTGTCAATTTTGCTCCTGGGACATTCAATAATTATCATGGCTGGTCTCTAGATCCTTTATAATTTATATATGCCTTGTATTTATGAAGACTAGCTTATATAACATTCAGATAGAAACAAAATAGAATGTTATATATCACAATGGCCAGGATGATACAGCAGTTTGGATATCTCTCTGATGTTTTTGAAGTTATTGCTTTAAGAATTCTTAGACATGATGACTTTCAGAGGAGTAAACCAACCGTGGTCTTGTGTGTTTTAGCTGCAAAAGTAGTAATAATGGGTGCCCTCAGATCAGGGCTGGAGGTTCACAGTTCACATGCTCTGTCCTTTCCTGGCACCGTATTTACTGTGGGGAGAACAGGTTCTCTCCATGTACATCATTCTCCATTGTGACAAAGCAGTCACCTGAAACTTCACAAATGCTCTTCATTTGGCCCTTCTCTGAATTTGTATAAAAGCACTCAAATATTTTGGCTAAGACAATATATATATATATATATATATCGATATATATATATATATATATATATATATATATATATATATATAATCTACAATAGTGAATATCAGTAAACCTTTTTCCAATCTCAATAACAATTAAACGGTCATCCTAATGAACTCTCTACTAGGAACAATTAAATGGTTCATCTTTGATGCAGATATTTATTTGAATGATTTTAATTATCATTTAACATGCCCTCACGTTGTCCAGTTTATTCATCTTAGTACCTTTTAACCTTGATTTACATAATTTTTGCTGTTCTATTTACCTCCATTCATTGTAGGTCATTAATGAGATTTAATTTACACTGACATTTCCAATGAGACCTATTTTTATATTCTTTTCCAGATTGAGATGTTTCTGTAGCTTTCCAAATTTTCTTTTTAAGCCAATAGAGTTCCCTTCCCATCTCCATATGTTCTATTTAGAAAGACTTTTAAAAGTCATTTCAAAAACCTTTATTTCAGTTACAAATGTAGCATGATATGCTTCCCATATAATAGCATTATGCCTTCAAAATTTTATAAAAACCTGAAGTGTGGTGTGATCCATGAATATTCAAAGAAAAAGATCTAGTAATTTTATAATGTTCATATACATATAACTGATATTTTTATTATATATTCTCTAGATGCCCCCAAAATGATGAACACATTAACAGTAAAATCCTTTTCTTTGAATAATTTCCTTAGCCTTGCAAGAAGGCTAAGGAATAAGAAATCAATATGACTGGGGAAGGAAGAACATGTAGCAAATGTCTCACCATTTTAATCAATTGTTGTTGTGATTTTTTTTCTTTAACTTGAAATTTATCAGCGTCTCTTATTTCCGAATAGTCACCAAGTCAAACACTCTGTAGGAAATCTTACTGTTATTCCTGCTGGATAATTGGATTACATTTGGAAGGAGGAACACATTTTAAGTTTTACCTCTTATGTTTTATTCAAACCTAAAAAATTTCCACATTTAAAACATTCAATACTTTCTACTGTTTTCACCATGCATGTAATAACTGAAGGGCAGTAGGAGCTGACAAAGAATAGAGAATTGAATGTATTCACATCATTGTTTGATCTGCCAGGGAAACATTTTAAAGGACTTTTTTAGGTTTCCTGTCTCGAAAACCTTGAATGAACTTCCGAAAAGAATATACTGGGTCTGTGTGCTTTCATGTTTTGGCTGAGTCTTCCGCAAGAGGAAGACCCTGTTTCTGAAAAAGAAGTGTCTCAAGCAGCGAGTACCCAACCGTGTCAATGATAATAGCTAGAGTTTCTTTAGCACACTTACATTTTCTCTGAATTATTGTATTATGACGTGAAATAAAAGAATTAGAGGCAACAAACGCAGAAGGAATATACAGCTTTACTGTTGCTTTCATGTAATTGATCCTTTCCCCCCCTAGATTGTGATCAATAAAATATCAATTTATTAGTTCTGATTAATTTAAACACAACTTCTTTCTAAAATTTTCAGAGGCATATATCTAACAAATATGGTTGAGAATAATGTTTAATCACTAAATAACAGTCTAAAGCACTGAATTTATTTGGAAAATAGTGTACGTTCAGAAGTTAAGGTTTTCGTGATCTTAGTAATAGTTTGCTAGCTAGCATATTATTTGGTGTGTGCGATTCCTTGATCCTCAACTCAGATTATTACAGTTCTGTGGAGTTAATTCTCTGTTGTCAGTTTGCTAATGGTTATATAATTTTATATAATTTTGTGAATTTTGCTGTGATGTAGATTTCTGAAATTATCATCTCCCTGGATATTCTCTTTCTGGGCTCTTTTAAATTTCTGAAACATACTCTTTTCATAACATTTTGATGTGGAAGAAGAACAGCTTCCTCTGGAGAAGAGAATCCAGATGCTGTGGCTGCACGAGATGATTTCTGAAGCCTCCTCCACATGTAAAATGTTTTGATAAAATTTACGTTCCTTCTCAAGAACCTGCAGTGGCTTCCTCATTCTTCTATGTAACATAATGCATCTAACCTCCACTTCCAGAACTTTAAAAGCCTTCAGGAATCTGATATACCACTCTCCAGATCAGTGGTTCTCAACCTTCCTAATGCCGCGACCCTTTAATACAGTTCCTCATGTTGTGGTGACCCCCAATCATAAAAATATTTTTGTTGCTACTTCATAACTGTAATTTTGCTACTGTTATGAATCGCCATCGGAAATATGTGTTTTCCGATGGTCTTAGGCGACCCCTGTGAAAGGGTCGTTCAACCCCCAAAGGGGTCGTGACCCACAGGTTGAGAACCACTGCTCCAGATAGACCTATCCAGAGCCCTTTAATCACTAAATTCCCACGTGTATTTCTTGCTCTTGATTATGATTATTTTATTATTCCCTTTCCTGTTTTCTGTAACTTACCTTATGTGCACAATTGTATAATCTACATACCTTGTATACGCATTTATTTCAGGACCAAATACAAAGTTAGTTGTGATACTTTTCCTCTCATAAGGTGGTGAGTCTTCTGAGAGTTTGAAAATGAGAATTTTCATTTATTTTTGTATCCTCCCATGAGTGTGGTAGCCAGGATTTTGACCTTCATTACCTTTGCCCTCTGGTGTTATACCTGTATATATGTTGTTACTTAACCAAAAGTATTTTGCAGGTAGAATTGGGTTGCTAGTCAGTTTACTTCAAAATGAGGAGATAGGCCTGGCCCTTGTGGCTTAGTTGGTTAGGCTTCATCCCACGTACCAGGAGGTCACTGGTTCAATTCCCAGTTGGGGCACATGCCCAGGTTGTGGGCAAATCTCCAGTTCGGGGCGTGCAGGAGGCAGCTGATAGATGTTTCTCTCTCATCGATGTTTTTCTCTCTCTCTCCTTCTCCCTTTCTCTCCCATCCTCTCTCTGAAATCAATAGAAACATATTTAAAAAGTCATAATAATAATCAGTGAAATAAGGAAATAATTTTGGGTCAGATGTAATCTCTTGAGCCCTGAAAAGCAAATGAAGGAGACAAAATTGTCAGTCAGAGAGCAGGAAGTCAAATGGGAACACTGGTGAATTCAGACAGGAGAAATACTTGGCCCCTCTTTGCTGGCTTTGAAGATAAAGGGGGGCAGGATCCAAGGACTGCAGGCAGGGTAGAAGCTGAGAACTGTTGTTGGCATAGTCCAGCAAGGAGACAGTACCTTAGTGCTAACTGTACCTAACTGAATTTTGCCAACCCGCATGTCCCTGGAAGTAGATGCTTTCCCCAGAGTCTCCAGTAAGGAAAGTAGCCCTGCTTACACATTAACGTTAGCTTGAGAGTTATAAGTTGAACTTACAACATTCAGAATTATGACATAATAAATTTTTGTCATTTTAAAGTAAGTGTACAGCAACTTGTTACAGCAGCAATAGACAACTAATGTAATGAATTAATGTTTATGAGGTCGAATGGCTTTGCTGCTACCTTTGCCTTTACATTGGACATTATTTCTTTTCCTTCACATGTCCTTATCTATCCTTGTAAGCTCATCTTAGTCACACTACACTCCAGAAATCTCTGGTGTGTCCAGCTTGAACTGGTCACTTCTTCTTTTGACAGTTCTGATGTAATACCATACTACTATTGTATTTGGTGTTGTCTTATTGACTATTTGTATGTCCTAACTTGATCACACTGTTACATACCCTTGAGTAATAATTTTATATGCTTATATTTTGTTTCCACTCTGGATTTGCGAGCATAGCTTTAGGAGGATAGTGGTGCTTCTGAAATATTCATTGATTGATATTATTATTTTCAAAATATTTTTAATTAATCAAATGATCATTTTTAATTTAAATGCTTTTTAAAAAAATCAAATATTTTGAAATACATTCTGGCCTTGATTTTGCAGGGAAAATAAATACATTGAGACAGAAGGCTCCTGCACATTACCTTTAAGTCATCCAGTACACCACCAAAAAGAAGCCCAGCATATAAAATCAAAATATAGACAACCTTTTGAGAGCTGCGGGTCTAGTTCAAGTCTGTGACAGTAACTGCAGCTGGTGTTAGCAACGGGTAAATAATTTACACAGGACCGGGAGGCAGTCGGAAAGACTAAAGATATTTGGAAGTGGTGTCAATTTCAACTTTTAAAAATATAAATTTTAAATTAATAAAAATGTGTTTTGTGGTTGTGGCTACAAAAAATTCAGTGAAAATTAGCACTTTTTAAGCATAACAGTACTACTAGAAAATAAACAGTTTAAATGGAGTAATAATGAACGTGCTCTTTTTCAATGCGTTGGAAAAAAATATACTGAAGTCTTATACTGTTTTCTTAAAACTATACCAAAGTAGCCCTGGCCGGTTTGGCTCAGCGGTTAGAGCGTCGGCCTGCGGTCCAGAGAGACCCGGGTTCGGTTCCCGCTAAGGGTATGTACCTCGGTTGCAGTTTGTCCCCGGCCCTGGTTGGTCGTGCGGGTGGCAGCCACTCGATGTGTCCCTTTCACGTCGATGTTTCTCTCTCTCTCTCCCTCCCATTCTATCTGAACAAAAAATGAAAAAATGTCCTCGGGTGAGGATTAAAAAAAAAAAAAAAAAAAAAAACTATACCAAAGTAGATCTGGTTGATGATGGAGAAAGAATGTAGGCATCGCCCGGCCGATGTGGCTCGCCGGTTCAATGATTCCCAATCAGGGCACATGCCCAGGTTGTAGGCCTGATCCCCAGTGGGGGGGTGGCATGCAGGAGGTGTCCAATCAATGTTCTCTTTCATCGATGTTTCTGTCTCTCCCTCTCCCTTCCTCTCTCTCTAAAATTAATAAAGAAAAATAATAAAGAAAGAAAGAATGTAGGCATCATTAGAAACCTAGTGAATATGTAATCAGAGGTTCATTTAGCAAAAACAGGTGGAAGGCACTCATAATATTTCTTCTTATCTAAAGAATAAACTTGAAGTTAATTTCTAACACATAACTTATGAATCCAAGGAACTTATTGTATAGGTAATACCAGAAATAATGCAGACAGTCTCTAGAATTGAAAGCAATTGTTTATAATTCTGAACTGTTTCTCCCTATTTACTTATCTTGCCAGCATTTTCAAAATATAAATTCTAGCCTATAAAAGACTGTTTGTCATCTGTTTCAAAATATCTTCTAAGAAAACAAGGGAATATGTATACAAATCAACCCAGCGGTGGTCACTGAATCCCTACTTTGTGCACTGTTCATGTCAGACTCAGAGGACAGAGCAGGTAGACAGAGGTGATGTGGTTTTGTCACCACAAAACCCGCAATGTAGCTAGAAACTTGAGCAACCTATGTAATAGAATAATGGCAAGGAGTACATGACATTATGCTAATAGGTAGTAAATACTGTGGTACAATCCATACACATGCTCATTAAGAATGAGAACTGTTTCTTAATCCCTTATCAGATATATCATTTGCAAATATCTTCTCCCATTCAGTAGGCTATCTTTTCATTCTGTTGGTGGTTTCCTTTGCTCTGCAAAAGGTTTGCAGTTTGATGTAGACCCAAGTGTTTATTTTTGCTCCTGTTTCCCTTGCCCGAGGAGACATATTCAAAAATACGTTGCTGAGACTGATGTCGGAGAGTTTGCTGCTTATGTTTTCTTCTAGGAATGTCATGGTTTCTTACATTTAAGTCTCATTTATTTTGACTTTATTTTTGTAAATGGCATAAGAAGTAGTTCAGTTTCATTTTTCACATGTGTCTGTCCAGTTTTCCCAGCGCCATTTATTGAAGAGACTTTCTTTTTTCCCATTGCTGACATTATTTATCATTCACAACCTCTTAAAATTTCTTGGTTGTAACACTTGGCATACATATGTACAGAGTGCAGTTTTGCAGTATCCCATATGCATTTAAATGTATGAGAAAGGAAAAAAACCTTTTACGATAATACATCATGATATTTCAGGCATTGCTTTTAAAAATGTGTTTATGTGTGAAATATAGTGGATTTTTCCTCCTAGAAAAGATAATAAAAATATTTATTATTATATAGAGTATGTGTATTATTTGGCAGCCATTACATTTAAAACTTACTATTAGACTATATGAAATGTATATATTGACTTTATCCTGTATTTTCCTGCCTGCCCAATTTCACTATTGAGTATTTTGTCTTGGAAAGCACACATACACATACGTGGCTATTCTTACCTTGCTAAAATTGTTTTGCTATTACATGATTTAAAGAAAATAATTATAGGGCCAGTTAATTACTAAATTATATATATATTATATATATATATAATATATTATATATATATATATGCTAGTTAGCTCTCAATTAACTCACCTTACAAATATAATTATTCTTTAAGAAAATATGACAATGGATACATCACAAGACAGAAAAATTATAATTTAGCTAAGATAAAAATCATTATAGAAAACTTTTATTATATATCAGGCCTACAGATATATTTTCTCTTATTTAGCTTCTTCAACTAATACAAACTGTGATTCTTTGTTTATACCTTTGTATATACATATGCCAAGACTCTAGAACAATGGTTCTCAACCTTCCTAATGCCGTGACGCTTTAATACAGTTCCTCATGTTGTAGTGACCCCCAACCATAAAATTATTTTCGTTGCTACTTCATAGCTATAATTTTGCTACTGTTATGTCTTAGGCGACCCCTGTCAAAGGGTCATTTGACCCCCAAAGGGGTCGCGACCCACAGGTTGAGAACAGCTGCTCTAGAATCATAAGTTCAGATCTCTTAGTGATAGAAAGTTTTTATTGATTCATTTATTTCAGAAATCTGTCTTTAGTATATATAAACGTTTTTAATTAAAAGTTTTACCTGCTAATATATCCACAGAGCTGAAATTTAAAGACATAAAAGTATAAGTGAAATGTTTTTCTTTCCACCATTTTTCCCTCAACCACGCAGTTCCTTACTCTTTTAGAAACCAGTGTTTTCATTTTTCCACAGAGATTGTTTGCACACATACATACACACACACAAACATTGTTTCTTCCTCTTTTTATTTAAATTTATGCATTCTGTATATAATCTGGCAGCTTGTCATATTAATTAAAATATATCTTATCTGTGATATTTTCTAAATGAATACATAAGAACTTCTTTGTTGTTACACTACTACAGACTATTCCATTGTGTGTATGTAACATAATTAATTTAACTAGACATCTATCGATGGGCATTTATAAATAGTATGACATTACAAATACTACTGTAATGCATGATTTTACAGATATCCATGCATATTTCTATAGGGAAAATTCTATAAAGGAGAATCACATGTTCAGTAAATATATAAATTTTCAGTTTCAATCGATTTCGACAAATCTTTCTCTGTAAGGGTTCCAGTAATGTATGAGAGTGTTAGTTTTTCATTTCCTCATCAACAGAGTGTGTTATCAAACTTTTGGACTTTTATAACATTTTAAGTGAAAAAGTGATCTCTAATGAGCTCTTTCTATAATCCTAAAAGAAACTTATATTTTCCTTTTCTGTGAACTGTTCTTTTCATTTTTCCTACTGTGTTTGGTATTTTATTATTGATTTCAGGAGACTTAAATTATCAGGAAAATTAGCCATTTTTGGTAATATAAATTACATTTTCCCAAATTTAAAAATGTTGATTATGGTCATATTTTTATTTTGATGTTATTGAATTAATATTTTATTCATTCTTGATTAGGGGAAGGTCTTTTCCACTCTGCAAGGGTGAAAGTAAAGTAATATGAGTTAGGGCTCTGCTCTGTGCCGCATGTGTGCTAGTTGCTATTATCAATACAGCTAAGTCCCTGACCACAGATTTAAGAAAAAGTAACCAATGTGCAAATTACTGAGAAATACTAAAGTGAAAATAATTATCTGGTATGATAAACATATGCCTCATTCATTTATTTACTACTTTATTAATTTAAATGATTATATTAACTAACAGTTACAACGTTTAAGTTATGTGAATGAATGTTTGGTTACTACATGTCTGCCTTGTTTGCCATGTGATCCCCAGAGTCTAGGCCAGAGCCTGGAAAACTGTAGACACTTAAACATTTGTTTACTGAATAATGAATGAACATTCATCACAGTGCCTAAAACTATAAACTCAAAGGTGGCCTGCACAGACATATTTAAACATGTAATCAATGCAATAGGTTCCGAGCAACAACCTAAAAGGAACAAGGCTTTGAGGCTTGTTGAGAAAAAAGCTCTTCACTCTGTCTGGTCAGGGCATGATTTCCAAAGAAATGTTATTAACAGGGTACAAAAATCTCAAATTGTGATTCTCCAGTTACATAAAATATGGAGGAGGACTAAGAGTCTCAGCAAAAAAAAGGAAGCTAGGAGCGGTAATAGTGTGTTTTGACAGCTATCGGTTTTTTGCTTTTGTTTTTTGAATGGCTGATATTTCCAGTAGTTGGAGAAGGTTGAGACAGGAATAAT
Organism: Tadarida brasiliensis; assembly: GCA_030848825.1. Taxonomy (NCBI): domain Eukaryota; kingdom Metazoa; phylum Chordata; class Mammalia; order Chiroptera; family Molossidae; genus Tadarida; species Tadarida brasiliensis. The sequence continues at coordinate 66,693,494 of CM061257.1, forward strand.
GAACTCTAATGAAGAATTTTGAGGATATGGAATAGCTTAGGTTTCTGATCAAGATATATGGAAAAATTGCTTAGCATCTCAACAGGCAGAAAACCAAAGAAAGAGATCCAGGTTTAAAGAACAGTCTGTTCAGCCCTGGCTGGTTTGGTTCAGCAGTTAGAGCGTCGGCCTGTGGACCGGAGAGTCCTGGATTCGGTTCCCGCTAATGGCACGTACCTCGGTTGCAGTTTGTCCCTGGCCCCGGTTAGGGTTGTGAGGGTGGCAGCCAGTCCATGTGTCTCTCTCACATTGATGCTCCTCTCTCTCTCTCTTCCTTCCTCTCTCCGTCCCTCTCTATCTGAAGATAAATGAAAAAATGTCCTCGGGTAAGGATAAAACAGTCTTTTCAAAGTTACAGAGAGGCCATACAATTACTTAATGGTTTTTAGGAAACAGACACCATTCAGTGTGGCTGGAACATAACAGAAAAAAATTGGAGCAAAAAAGCAGGATAATATCTTAGCCTTAAAAATCAAGGGTCTAAGTTTACCAGTTCAATCTCTTATCAAAGAAGTGTTTTATTTTTTTTAAGTTTCTTTTTCAATCTTGACTATAATTGTGAGCAAGAAAATCCATGACTTTCTGTTATTGTAATAGAAATTGATGGGGGATTTCTGTTTTATTCATTTTATTCATGTTTTAAATATGAGTTCTCAAAAGCAGTTATTTTACAGGATTTAATGGAAACATAGTGTATTGACCTGCATCTGAACTTGCCACAGAACTTTTCTGTGGAAAGATTGACTTGGCCTTAGCTGGGTAGCTCATTTGATGAGAGCACCATCCTGATACATCAAGGCTGCGGGTTTAATCCCTGGTCAGGGCATATACAAGAATCAATCAGTGAATAGATAAATATGTAGAACAACAAATCAGTTTTTCTCTCTCTCACACACACGTACTCTTTCTCAAATAATAAATTAATTAATTGATTAAATTAAATTAAAAATTAAAGAATAACCCAAGGGCTTTCTTTGTAACCTCTTTTTATAAATCAAGGTCCACTCCAAGATTCTCCATGGGCAGGGTCCTAATGAGAGGCATAGACCAATGATGACACTCTCAAGTATTTCTGAGAGTTTATATTCTTTATTTTTTTAACTAGATACTTATTTAGCACATTTTCCAGAACAAAAAGTTTCTTCCAAATGTGACAATGAAGGTTTTCTTTGTCTGTGTCCTGTGTTCAATGGGTTCACCTGCTGGGCTACTCAGGAAGAACAGCTTTCACTGGTGGCAGAAGTTGAACCTTTTGCTATTAGCGTGACAGCACTCATCTAACACTCCTCATGCTACTTCATTTGCTGGGCAGAGTATTTAAACATGTAGAAAATCCAAAGCTAAACTTTCTTTAAATAATCAAAAGTAAATTCCTTCTTTTATTTTTCATTTTCTAAGAGTTAGAAGAAGAGTGTTGGAAAAGATTTTAGTACCATTGTATGCTTCTTAATGCACTGATGATATTAAATATGTGGATTTGTATATGGCTCCTTCCACATATTTAAAAATGTATTGAACCATTAAGAAATATTCATGCCAACAAGTTTAGTTAAATGCAAGGAGGAATGACAAAGTCATTACACACTATTTAAAGCCTATTTGAAATATCTCATTTCAAATTATTCTTTAATTATTTATTTATGCCACCAGACTCAATTTTTAGTTGTCTCCCAGGAGTTAAACCACCAGTGGAGCTCAGTTAGGGAAATAGGCAGATGGCCACAGGTGAATCCAAATTAGGGAAAAAGTCAAAGCCCCAGAGAAGGCCTAGTCTGAGATACAGCAGAATGACTGGGAAAAGTGCAATGTCATAAACATCCACAAAATAAATTCTAAAACTGTGTATGTGGAAATAACAGAAGGCTACCGTGTGAAATCCGGATGGAGGACATCTTTGGTGCCTAGTGACTTCCTGCGGAGTGCTACTGAGGCCCTTGCACATGTGAGCTGTCTCCCTGGCATTGCACATGGGATGTGAATGAAGCCCTGCTGAGCGTTCTCATATTTGCTTGCTGACTCAGGCTGGCTACACGTGCATTATCAAGGCCCGAGACATCATCTTCATTCACTACGATACGACGTATCAGGAACCAAAGACCTGAAGAGGCCATACTTAGTGTTCTCAGCTTTGCTTTCAAATTAAGATTCAGACTGTGGTAGAGAAGAATGAGAAATTAATGTCTGACTGCATTAACTGGTCCATGAAAGAAATTTGTATTCTTGATCCATTTATAAAGATAACAAAAGAATGGACCATTGACCAAGAATTAAGTGCATCTCACACCCTGGGAGAAGCACGTCTGTTTTGAGTATAGTTAATTTGAACAAGAAGGTATTTACACTGTTGTGGATTGAAAGCATGTGAAAATAAATACTTTGGAGAGAAAATGATGGGATAAAACAAGAAAAATATTGAAGGAAGTATCCTGTAGTTTTTAGCTAAGTCAAAACCTCTCTAATAATAGACTCAGAGAACATCACCATTTCAGAATTGATGCATAAATAATTAATCTTAGTAATAAAAAAATTTAAGGAGCATATATGTAATTCTTTTTTTTTAAATCCTCACCTGAGGGTATTTTTTCCACTTATCTTCAGATAGAAGGGGAGGGAAAGAGATGGAGAGAGAGAGAGAGAAACATTAATGTGAGAGAGAGACACCGACTGGTTGCCTCCACATGGCCTGGACCAGGGCTGGGGACTGAACCACAATTGAGGTATGTGCCCTTGACCAGAATAGAACCCAAGACTCTTTGGTCAGTGGGCCAACACTCTTAAAACTGAGACAAACCGGCCAGGGCTTTAATTCATTCTAGATAAAAAAGTCTAAGTACAGAACTGTGATGTTTTTAGTCACACCTGATTAGTTAACCATCCAGTTGTATAGATATTTAATAATTCAGAATAATTTATGTCTCCAAATATATAAAGATATACAGACTGAAATTCTCCCAAGAATTAATAATAATATATATAATAATGGCCTCACCGAGCCTGAGGAGATCTCCTTACTGAAATCGTGCCCTGGAATCGCAATGGGTTTCTCAGGAAAGAAAAAAAAAAAAAAAGATGAGAGGGGCATATATTTAAAATGCAGGCACATTACATAAGCGTTAGCTTTTTGATGGAGTGTGATTGCTTATTCTTAAATATTTCCTCCAGACTTTGAGTGGCATCTGATCTGTTACTGAAGTTAAAAATGAGAAGTGAAGAAAATATGAGAATCTGAGTATGCAGCAGTGTGGAAAGCTGGGTAGCCCCCTAAAACAAGTAGCCTAAGCTAAATTATTTAATTGTTCTAATTGTTCGGCAGAACAGATTCTTCAATATAGACCTATCACTGCATATTTATGTGTTCTAGAATATGTAAAACCTAATGATGCAATCATAAACAGCAGTAAAGCAGGACGATGCAGCATTTATGAGCAAACTGAGGACACAGCTCTTAAGTGCTGATACCCTTGTGTTTTTAAGCTTAAAGGACCACTGGGAGTAAAATGCCAACTGGTAGAGAAAATATTATTTGTTCATAATTTGTTGTCCTTGCGTGTTCTCATTAGAAGTAGTTCTCAATTAATGCAGCTATTTGGGCCATTTACTGAAAAACGGCTTTATTCACGCTGAGCCGAAGCCTTCACTTCACTTGAGTGTGGTGTGCGCCCCAGGGTGTGCTTTGGCACCAACCTCAGTGTTGTAGGAAAGAAAGTGTGTTGTTAAAAGCAAAGAGAAATAACAAATGTGTCTCACTTTATACTGTGGAAATGAGTATGAATTCTTTAAAAATCTTTTATCCTGAAATGCTTTGTATTTTAGAGCACTTTTCTGCCCCCAATATCACGTCTGGAGAAAGACAACAGCAATCTCCCTTGTGCTTCTGCACTTTTACTGGGCAGTGCCTTATCTTTCCAGATGTTTTCTCAGAGTTGAGATTTTAAGGAAATGTGTCTGTTTTTAGAATTTTATTATGTACAGTAATGCTATGATTTCACTTATATTTTCAACAGTTTTGTGTTGGGAGAAAACAGAAAAGTGAGAGTGTTGTCCAAAGCGGTGAGTTAGAGGAATTCCTGTTTTTCTGTGCTGTGGTTACCCCTTTCCTTCTGTTCAACAGCTAAGGCACTTTCTGAAAAACAGACTGGAGTCGTGTGGGGGTCAGGAAACATGATAGAAATATTGAGTGTAGAGATGATAGATTTTGAATTTTATGAAAATGTAAAGGCTGAATATTGGTGTACTCATTCTGTCTCTTGAGGGCATGCGCGCTCTCGCTTTCTTATTTCACAACTCATCTGCTTACGTGTATTTGTATCTATCTATGTGTAGATCACCTGTCATTTTTCCATCCACCTCCTATATAACACATACTACCCTAAAATGTGCAAAGGTACTGTCTTTTAATTAAAAAATTAGCTTAAATTGGAGAAGAACAAAGCATAGTAACATCATAATAACACCTTACTATCTTTGTTTGCTTTCCTCTTCAAAAATCGTGGGTTTTTTTTTTTGCTTGTCTTTACATGATATGTATAACTTACATAGCTGCCGTCCTGAATTCTAATAAAAGAGATAGAATAGAATTGATCCTTAATACTGATTATTATATGTAAGAAATTACTTCCACTCTTCTTTTTGAAGTGGGCAGAATGTATGTAAGGAATTAGAAAAATACAAATGCATAAGTGATATACAGTTCTAATAAGTACAAATAGTTCATTTTGATTTTGTTGTTTTCCATTGCTTTTATATTGTTTTAATCCTTAGTGACAGCAGTACGAAGACCCTGCTTTCTTTGTTCACTCATTCATTTTTGTTTTTTAGGGAAAAGATAATTTTAATGACTCTTCTTTCCTTAGATATTATTTTGTCAGATCATGAGGGTAGGGTTTTAGCGGCCTAAGTCACATTATACAGTGGCCAAAAGCAAAACTATTACTGAGAACATATTGATTGTAATTAAGCAAAAACTCATCCCTCTAGACATTTTAAACTACTAGGTTTTCTAGGTAGTAAGAATTAAACATTTACATGTCAGAAGATTTACATATTGTCAGGGAGTTTTATAAATACAATATTGTCTTCATTTTATGAAAGTTATACATATTCATTACAGAAACTTTAGAAAATATATAAACATTAGAAAAACCCATAGCCCCAATCAAAAATATACAGCAATGAATAAGATTCTGGTATTTTTCTTGCAATTCTTTGTGTAGTGTGTATGTGTATTTCTATGTCCTCATTATAACCATGAATATATATAATGTATGTATTATATGAATACATAATGCATAAAATAGTTAAGCATCCTTTCCATTTAATATTATATCTTAAATATTTTTTTGTATTCTGAAAAGTATTTGACAACATAATTTTACATTTATGATCTATATTTGTATGGACTATTTTCTTATTGTCAGCTATTTTAAGTTTGGAGTTATTATACCTGAAGCAGGTATTCATTGTGAAATATTTTTGGAGATATATAGAATTTCTCCTCGAATTCAGGTTCACTTTCTTCTTGATTTAATTAAATTAAAACTGTGTATGGAGATGGATTATTACATAGAGTAATTAGCTCCTTCCCCTAAGTCAAGAACAAATAGACCAAACTGGTTGGAGTGCCTTTGGCATGAGCTGTGTTCTTTCAACCAACGTTTGACATGCGACATCAGGGACTTTCCACCTCTTCCTGTCTACCATTCATCTTCCCGAATTCAGATGTCTCTAGCCTTCTAGCAAGATCTCTTGAGGTTGCAAACACAGAATTACAGTGTTGAGAAGTCCAGTGAGTTTCAAGGCACCTATAATATTGCTGTGCCAGAGGTGGTTTGTTTCACATCACAGAGCATGTTTTCTCCTCTTACTCCTTATCACCGACTCTCGCTTTCCTTCTGTCAGGCACCAGTGGCCCTTTTGCTCCTTGCCTTGTGACCTTTCACAGTGTTGTCTCTGTCCCTTCCTACCTCGCCCCCAACCTGCTGTTTCACCTTCATTCCTTATCTGACCGGTGGTTCAATGTCTCTGTCCTGTGAAGCTGCTCCCAGCACTGAGTAAGTCACTTCCCCTCCACGCCTGCAGTGCCTCCGTTATGTCAGTGTTGCTGGAACAGTGATAGGTAGGTCTGTCCTGGAATTTGAATGTATTGAAAAATATAAGGACAGAGCAGTGAGATTCTCATGAAGATCATTCTATTAAATATTAAAACATTTTATTTAAAGAGTTGGTTTTCCTAGCATTATTATGCAGTGGTGGTGTTAGAAGGCAAGTTGACAACACTGCTTTTTATTAAATTGTTCCTTTAATTAAAGTTGTACTGGTCCATGAATTCAAAGTCTAGAAATGACAATAATATAACGCTTCCAGTGAATTATACGTTTGTTTACATGTGTGTATCTACCAGATTTTGAGTCTTTTGAGAACATAACTGTCTTGATTATTTCCCCCCCCCATTGCCTAATAAAGAAAGGTCCATAAAAAGTGTTCAGTGTTTATTATATTTTATTAGCTTCATTTGATGTGTTCATGAGTTTATTAAATTCCTTTTTGTGTAAGATATGAGTAATGTAAGTTAACATATTTGGAGCGATGAGATGCTGGCTTATATGTCAATTATTTATGGGAAGATAAAAACATGAATTGAACTTGGAGCAATTTTCACACTTTGGACCAAATTAATCTGTCTCATTTCTTATTACTGCTGTACCTTTCCTTTTAGTATTAGCAACTTATATTTGTCTTTCATAAATTTCAAATAGTATACTCTCTCTAGACTTTTCTATTCATTTCTAAACACACTAAATTTAATTCTATTACTCCAGGTAATTTCATTCAATAAAATGTCATATTACTGAGTCCAACAAACCATCAGATTACTGAAATTAAATAAAATAATAGCACAAATGACTTAAAACACATTTATTGAGAAGAACCAACTAACTGCTTATTTAGAATGATTTATTTTACCTACAGGTGTTCTAAATTAATCCTAACTCATTCACTGTGCAGTCTTGAGCAGTGAGAGCTTCTTATTTCAAATAATAAAGTTTTCTCTATTTTCATATATACCCTTACAGAAAATTGAGATGCTTGAAGGTATTTTGTATCTTACATTAATAAATCATGTAATGATTTTTGATGATGATACAAAGTTGATGGTAACTTGATTGAACACTTATGTATCTGCCACTATATTAAGTGCCTCATTCATTCAACAAGTGTTTAGGGGGTGCCTGCTATGTGACAAACACCACTGTAGATGAGGATACAATAGTAGGGAACATTAGATAAAGTAACTACCTTTGTGAGCTTGCACTCTAGTGGGAAAAGGCAGACAGCAAAGAAATTAAAAGTGAATATATAGAAATTGCAGGCAGTAATAAGAACTATGAAAACAATAAAATGAAAAGACATAAGAGCAATAGAGTAGTGATGGGTAGGTGGGGTAGTAGAGAAGATTTACTATTTTATATGAGGGAAAGGCTCATTACTAGAGTGACAACTATGTGGAAATTTGGATGGGAGGGAGTGGGCCATGTGGATGTCTAGGGAAAAAGTGTTCTAAGAAAAGAAAAAATATATATAAACCCTGAGAAGACAGACAGCGTGCTTTGATTTATATACCTTATTCCTGACGCTGAGAGATATAGTAATGCACTCAGCAGGGATTTAACTTCCAGGTCTTATTAGTTCCAAGGCTGACGTATATTATATATTTTAGCATTTAACATGAATCTAAATATTTAGTATATTTATTTAAGGTTTAATTGTCACCCTCCTATGAAGCTGCTCCCAGCGTAAAATGAGTCACTCCCTCCTCTATGCCCTGGGAGCAGATACAGTAATATTTTTCAAAGCATAAGTAAAAGAATGAGTGTTAGTCTATGATAAAGTGTATATTGAGGGAGGGAAATGAGAAAGGGGGTAGCAATTGAGAATCCCAGTTGGACACCTGCTTTGGAAATTTCAAATATGAAATCCAGATGGGTCTAAGTTGTTAGGCATCATCAGGCATTAATCTAAAGTGTGTCATTGTTTCAGGGATCGCCGTTCTGTCCCCAGTAAAATGAAAATTAAATATTTATTTATGTATTTGTAAGCATATTAGAGACTAAAAAGTGATTAATATTTTATCATGGTTGGAATTTTATGAACTGTTATAAGGATTATTCTACCTTTTTGGAAAGAGAGAGAGTTGGTCATTCATTGTTAAACTGGAAAAAACAAAACAAAAACTAACTGTAGTGTTCTTAGATTTTCCTCATTTTGAAGAGTTTTAATAAAGTTCCAACAATTCAGGGTTATATTTAGAAAGTATGGATTAACTATTTTTATTATTATTATTTTTTAAATTCTCACCTGAGGACATACTTAGAGAGAAGAAGGGAGAGAGAGAGAGAGAGAGAGAGAGAGAGAGAGAGAGAGAGAGAGAGAGAGAGAGAGACATAGATGCAAGAGAGAAACATCGATCTGTTGCCTTCTGTACATGCCGCCCACCAGGAATCGAACCAGCAATACTTCGGTGCACCAGATGACCCTCAGCCAACTGAGCCACTCCAGCAGGCCTAACTATTTTTATATTTTATTTTTACACTGAGCAGCCAAGTCCTAATCTGCAGATGTGATTTGTCCAGTTTCCATATGACTGTGTTGGAACTGGCACTGTAAAGGGCACCTCCTATGCCATGCCACAGCACCTCAGTAACTGGAGGATGGGTCACCTTGCTGTCCAAGGGGAGACTTATCTTACTTCCTAGTCCTCCTGGGCAGAAACTCTTCCTACCAGAGACATTTTTTATTTTGTTATTATATGTAGGAGAACATGATGTAGTAATAAGGATCAAATTTACTCTGTTACTTTAACCAACGAAAAATATGGATAAAATATGTAAAACAACAGCTTTCAAACGTTATGCAACAGGTTTCATAGGACAGTGATCTCTGAATGAGCAGAAACAAATGAATTGGCTCCTAGAATTGTCCCAGTTTTCTGTCTTCAGTTTGAAGCTGAAGTGCAGAGAGGACGAACCCAAACGGAGCTCAGTGCTGCTCTGCATTGAGAAGAAAGAGTATTTGGTGACTAAAGTGGCTGGAACTGAGAGGGCAATGCACCTGAGAGGACAGAACTGCAGGACAGAGCTCAGAGGTCTGCAGAAGGTTCCCCCAAGTCTTCAGCTCAGTACTGATCAGAGCATTTCTGTGAGGAAACTGTCCAAAGCTAGGGAAAGAGCCATCGGACAGAAATAGGTGGAACAATTCTCAGGGCTCACACTAGTCTAGGAATAATCCAAATTCCCCAAAGCCAATTTATAATACCTAGGGCAACAAGCAGAAAGATGCTGACTCAATAGTGGGGCCAACTTAGATAGATTAAAGGCTGCTGTGGCTCTGCATATTATTAATAAAACTCAAACACAAATCAAAAGATCATCACACTGCGGGTAACTTAGTTGCAAATCACAATAAAATTTAAAAATATTTAAAGGATCATTCCTCTGCCATCATGACCCCTGCCCCAAATCCAACACCTAGCAACATTAAAAAAAAAAAAAAAAATACCACATATGCAAAGAAGGAAATCAGGATATCAGGATCCATAATTCCATAATAAGGAGAAAATATATCAATACAAACATATCCGGAAATGACACAGATAATAAAACAAGTGCATGGGGTATTAGAAAAGCCATTATTTCTCCCAACAATTAAGAAGGTAGAAAAAAGCATGAATATGCTGAGAAATATGCACCATATGAAATAGACCCAATTTGACCTTCTAGCGATGAAAATAACAATGTTTGAGATGGAAAATACATTGGATAGGATTAATATCAGAAGAGACACACAGAAGAAAAGATTATAGAATTTGAAGACAAAACTTTAGTAGTAAAGACTTCACTTAAAGTACAAAAACAGAGTCCCAGTTTAGTGTTCAGTATTGGTAATAAATACTAGCATTGATAAGAAGTAGACACTTCCAATTAGCCTGGGTGGAGTGACCCAATGTTGTTCGAAAGAGATACTCTGGACTGGAACAAATCTTTGTCTTAGTTGAATTCCTTAAGGCTTTAATCACTGCTTTGTTAATAAGAATTTGCATCAAATCACTCCCTTTATGCAATGATATATGCATAATTAGTACTTAGATCTTATTATGGAATGCATGTTCTCAACAAATCCTGGAAAATAACTTCTAGGGCAGAAGTCTCCAAATGGTTAGCAGTAGGCAGAGGGCAAACTGATACATAGAAATATTCTCTTTTGCCAGTACAATTAAAATATAGTTGAATTTGAATGCCTCAGCTAGAACATGTCTTCTTCATGCTGCCACAAATTCCATCATATCCAGCCTCTACAAGAATTTGAACTTGTGACTCCAGCCTCATGAGGCTGTTTTACAAGGTTTCCTGAACTGCCGAGACTGCTTGACTCATAAGAGACAAACACAAAGACAAGTAAGCATTTCCTTTTGTGTAAATTTTCCCCAATAAGGGTACTTTGTATTGGCACATTATCATTACCTGTTGAATGCCAGAAATATTAAAAAAAAAATTCATATAGCTGGTCACAGGCAAGGTGTATATGTCAAGCATATCTAAATATATATCTTTGTCTCTCCTTTGAAAATATTTCCAGAAATGATGTGACTCTAATGATAGCAAGAATGGTGAATGACTGCACACTGTCTTCCAAAATGTGCTGAGGGACTATTGAAGCTAAACCCAGAGAATAAAATTCAAACTTCTTAAAACAACTGAATGAATTCTTTCATTTTTTAGTCACAGCAGGTCCATTGTTTGCCCTGTAAAGCTAATAAAGACTGGAGACCTTGCTCTCTTCTTGACAAGTGCTCTTTAGCTCTTTGGTTGCATTTCAAGCGGAAGAGGGTTTCTAATAAGATTTTTTTTTTCTAGCTCATTTTCTTGCAAATGAGGGCTCTGCCTTACCTTGTCCTTAGTTATGGAAAATAGGATCACTAACCTCAGGTAGCTGTTGCTGAATGCTGTAAAGATGTAATTGTTCAAATAGTCCTCCAGCCTTCACATAGCAAATGTCCTTTACACTTTGAATTTGAGCAACCATTGGATTATTCTCCTTTACAGGAAGTTACCTCATTTCATTTTCTGTCACCTAACAGGGTTTCATCTTTCATAATTTATTTAACGAAAGAAAATTTGTTTAAGAGTAAGGGATTGAGCCCACAAGGAATGGTGATTTCTACAAGGTCACTTAAGCATTTACAATTGTGTTTGATAATATTTCATGGCAATTTTGCAGATTCGAAAAACAATTATCTCTGTACTTCTCAGCATTTAGGGCTGTATGCCTTTTCTTGATAAATTAGTGATCTGCACAATAGGGTATCTGGAAACAAGTCTCCAAATAACCTGATAACACTGTCTACTTGAGAAAGTGAGCATGTTCACTTGTAAGCTATTTCTCTGGCTCCGTTTTATTTTGAATTGTACATTCTTCCAGGTCATTTGTATGCCAGACTACAGAAAGTCTCTCTGGACTGCTTCTTGTGAAACTGAGTGGCCCCTTTTTCTTTCTGTTACAGTATTTACTTTTTCCAGACCACATCTTTCCTCCTAAAGAAAAATTTACATCCATTTAAATGTCTCGCCGCCTTTCCCTTGCCAGGCTTACTGACTTTTAAACCTAAGTATTTGGAGCGTGCAAGTTCAATGGTGTGTGCTGTTTTCCATCTCTTTTAGACAAATTGCATCCACTACTTCACCTTTACCTAGCTACTCAGTACTATCTTTCAAAGAACCCAAGCCTATTTGTCAAGTGTTAGGTATCTTGGCTAAATCTACACTGATTTTCCAGCATAGTAACATGAGTTCATACTAGGGTTGGGAAAAAAATGAAAAAAAGTATATGGAAAAAATATATGTGGCTTTATCACGATACTACATATTTCAGTTTGAAGGTTGGTAATTAATGAAACTAATCACTCCTGGTTCCACAAGTGGATGAATAAAAGAAAGAATGTAACAATTAATGAACACCTGTTTTACGTCTAGAATTGTAAGTAGATATATTTGCAGTTTCTCACAGTTGTAGATAAGAGTATCTCTAAAACACAAACTGTTTTAATGTTTTTTAATCTAACGCACATGGGCCTTAGAGCTGCAAGAACATTGTGAATGAGGAACTATTTTGAATAATGTTGATGATGGTTTCCTCTGGCTATGGTAACAAAATACCACAAATGTGGTGGCTTAGAGCACACATTGCCTCTCTTACGGTTCTGGAGGTCAGAAGACCAAAATCAGTTTCATTGAGCCAAAATCAAACGCTAGCAGGGGTATGCTCCCTCCAAGGCTCCGAGGGAAAATCTGCTCACTTGTTCCTCCAGATTCTAGAGCAGCATTCCTGGTCGTCCTCTGCTGGTGGCCCCTTCTTCTGTCTTTAATACCAGCGGAATCTCATCTTGCTTCAGTAGTCACATGTCGTCCGTCTCTGTAGTCAAGGTTCCCTCTGTCTCTATCTTCTAATACACTTAATAACATTTAGTGCCCAACTAGATAATCCAGGATAATCTCAAAATCCTTAATTTAATCACATCTGGGAAGTCCCTTTTACCAAAAAAGTTAGCAATCACAGGCTCCACAGATAGGACCTAGACATTGTTGGAGGTTGTAATTTAGCCAATCATAGAGTCTGACGTTATCGCAGGATCTTATTTCAGAGTCTGAAGTTATCTCAGGATTGTATTTTATTTTTAAAATGAAGCCACTAATTATGAATGATTAAATTTAAACTACAAAGACCAAATAGTTAATCTAAGCATATTTATATTTGTCTAACTATCAACATTAAATTAAGGTATTGTGTTAATTTAAAAATATCCCTGAAAATTGATGAAATGGTAGGGTATACATAGAAAATTCCCTTGTCTTAATCTTCTTCTTCTTAATCTTGATTTTGAATTATTCACTATCCTGTCTGTCACCAGTAACAGTTTGTGTTGGAGTTATCATTTATTTGTCTTAATTTTAAGAAGAATTTTTGCCAGTGATTTCTAATTTTTCCAACTATTTTCTTTTGATGTGTAAAATGTGAGGGCTAGATTTTATTCTGTAAATAAAAAGAAGCTAAAATGTCTAGACCACTCAGGAAAAATCTGAGCATGATTAAATTGGTGGAGAGAAAATGGAATAATATTTCAGTTGAAAATAACACCACGAGTGGAGGTGAGAGAAAGCCCTTGTGTCACCTACTATGGGATCTGATTTTCTTACAAACCGAAGTGTGTTCCTTCAGGCTCCCATAATACTTACTGTTTTAGGATCACTTCTTCCCCAGCCAGACTCAAGGCAGGATTGTGGCTTTTCTTTGCGATTTCAATTTCCAGTGCTATGTTTGTAATGTAATTTCAGAACAAATAATTGGAGCTGATTAGATTGGATTATATAATAGGATGTGAAATATGAATTAGATCAGAGCATAAATGCATATCAGTAGAAGATTGGGGGAAAGCACATAAGAATGGGAATGGATTACATTATTGGGATTCCTTAAAACCAAGAGGGAAAATTTGATCTACAAGCCACATTAAGGTTGAACAGTAAAGGGTAGCTCAGGATCAGAGTTTGTAATTCTGTCCTAAGATATGAGCCTGATTCATGGCCAAATCAATGAATGTAAAGAAAAGAAAGCAAAAACAGATGAGTGGAAGAAAGTATAGAGAAATTTCAAGAATAATGGCTAGATATTGCCAATTAGATATTTTAATGTACTTTCATACAAGCTTATTATGTGTTTTTAAACTTTTTCTTATTCAGTTTGAAAGCAACATTCATAATTTTTGTTCTCTTTATTTTTGAAGGTTTTCCCAGTTTTTGATTTTTCATTCTAAAATTGGATTTTAAAAATTATTATTTTACCACTTCTTGCAATTTATGTTATTTTATTTATTCCAAGTCTAATGATTCCAAGTTACTAGGTCCAAGTCACCATTCAGTCATACTGTCTATATTAATAAATTGTAGCTCTGATATTATTTCCTATTGTTGTTTCAGGAATATATTTAATTTGGTCAGGAAAAGATTCAGTCAAATACAAATGCAGACATTTCAATTGTGGCCAATGACATCTCCTTTGCCAATCTTGATAAATAAAAGTTTTATTACTATTAAACTTACTTTGTAAAAATGTCATTTCATTAATTTAATTCTTTCTTGATCCAATGCATTCTTTTTTGTTAAACTATCTATCTCATTATCCCTGTACTAAAATTAAAATAGATGATGAATCATTTAATTATTTAATGCATGAAACACTTGTTGCATACCTAGTATATACATTAGCACTGAAAGGAACACACAATCCATGTGTTTTAATATTTTTACTTTCATTGAATTTCTAAAGCATCCCAAATCTACTTTTCCTCAAAGAATGACTCCATGCCTCCCACCTCTGTCCTGAGACACCTATATATTCCTACTGATTATTTTTTCAGTTTACTACAATGAAATTACTTCACTAAATTGTACAAGTATATTTAATCAAATCCCTAGTTATTTTGACTGAAAATACGTGTTATATCATTGCACACTTTATTTTTATACTATTATCCCAGTTCAGGAATATCTTCAACTTCTATTTGTCTTTTATTTCAATCCAAAGAACATTTACTTTTTCAAAATGGTTTTATTTGTAGATATTTTTCTGTTATAATTTTTATAATATGTCAATTTTAAAGTAATTGATAATTTTAACCACATGCTTTCAACTAAAAATGTAGGTTCTTCTATATGCAAACCTCATCATCCAAAAAATAACTATATTAAAAATTTGTGACACATTAATTCATAATTTTTGGTGTGTATTAGAAAAAACTAAAATATGATATAAAATAATCTATATTAAACATAAGCAGATGGTATATGATGTCTGACTATAAATTAGTCTGTAACTTTCAACAAAAATTGAAGTGCATAATGGAATAATGACTTTATATAGAGATCTATTTTTCAGGATGCTATAGAGATCCTTTTGGAAATGATAGTGACATTCTTTAAAAATAAGAGACAATTTCACCCTACCTTCAATTATTTTTATCAAGTTATCATAAGTATTTGTTGAATAACTATAAGAACCAAATATCAACACAATAAAACCTGTTTTTAGCAAGTGTTCTTTATGGAACACAATATATAATGTTTCTTGACGTTTAAAACAATAGATTTTATTAATTGAAAAATGACAAATTGATTTATGGTAATTTGTTTACAAAGTCCTATTCATTCACAAGTTTTTTTTTTTAATAGGAATACTTTAGTAAAAGGAAAGCATTGGGAAGAACCAATGTTAGAGTTGAAGTTATGGTTATTATTTATTTATTTAGTGGATGAGTGTTGTGTGAAATGGAGGCTCAAGGGGTTGCAGAAGCACAATAATTATTTTAAAATTAGGAACCTTTTTAATAGGAATGTTTGTTTGCCTGTGTGTTTCTGTTTGGATGAGTGTGTCTGGGGGTAGGATGAGTACAATACAATTGTCTGACTCTTAAGGCAACACCAGGGCACCTGTTGGTGATAAGCAGCTATTTACCTTGCTGTTACTTATCATTGTTATTGACTGAGAGAGGTGCCAGAGGGAAAGAAATGCCACAGTGACACACTATTGTCAGTGTCACACAGAGCATTTGAAGGGAAGGTGTGTATCCTTTCTGTGCATTATCTTAAGGGACAGGGTAAGCTTCAAGGAGTAGAAGAGCACATTGCAGGAGCATTTGACTAAGCAGCAGAAATCAAGGTCAGCTTCTGCAGGGAGGTGTGAGCATAACCCATAAATCTGTCTTTTAGATTTGCAAATAAAAAAATTGTATATTTTATTGTTATTTTTAATTGATCTAAGAAAATAAAAGATGACCATTAGGAGTTTAACGAAGAAATCAGAATATTCAAGGGGCAGACCATTCAATTTACAGTGCATTCTTATTGTTAGATTGAACATACACTTCATTTATAAAGTCAAGGCTTTACTATTTATATGTACTTTGCCAGATGGTGCTTAACTTCCTCTCTGTTTCTAAACCTACATCTTCTGGGATCTCTAAGGCATGAAATAAATTGATAATTGGATGAGAAAATAATTTGTCATTTTAAAAAGGGTCAAAGGGTCAAGTTTAGTCCTGGCTGGTTGGCTCAGCAGTTAGGGCCTATCAGCCTCCTGACTGAAGGGTCACGGGTTTGATTCCTGGTCAAGGGCAAATAAATACCTGGGTTGCAAGTTTGATCCCCAGCTCCAGTAGGGGTCATGTGAGAGACAACCAGTTGATGTGTCTCTCTCACATCAATGTTTCTCTCTCTCTCTCCCTCCTTCCCTTCCGCTCATGCTATAAATCAATGGAAAAATGTC
Source organism: Tadarida brasiliensis (assembly GCA_030848825.1). Lineage (NCBI taxonomy): Eukaryota > Metazoa > Chordata > Mammalia > Chiroptera > Molossidae > Tadarida > Tadarida brasiliensis. The sequence continues at coordinate 66,709,904 of CM061257.1, forward strand.
ATTTGGTGAGGATTAACAACAACAACGAAAAGGTCAAGTTTAAATTTTGCTTTTTGGTAGTTTTTAAATTATTATTTTTTTATTATTATAAGAATGATAGAAAAGTGATACGTCAGAACACATTTACCTTAAACACTTGTTGGGAAGAATAACATAATCACAAATATGAAGTATCTATTTCATAGAATATACTATCAATGTTCTTTTACTTTCTCTTGAAAAAAAAGCAAACTAGAAAATTCAATAGTTGAAAAATCCATCCTGGTACCTGAACTGTGTTTAATTGGATTGAACTCTTAAGAACTGGATTATAATGTTTAAAGACTGTAGTAAATAGTCATATAACGAGAAACAAAGGAGCTACAAAGAGTAACAGAAATTGCTGTGTTTTTTTGTAAATTACACAATTTTCTTCCTCTCTTTCTATGCTAATCTCTTTCATTCACACATGCATTACCTACAAAAACCTATACACAATGTCTGTCCTTTGCTTTTGGTTTAGAGTCAAGGCTGAGTTCCATTGGAAAGGAGAGGATACAAAGAGCCCAATAAAGCTGGGAGTTTTATTGGTGGTTAAGAGGAGTCAATTTCTATATCAGCACAGGCTAACATCCATAGCATCCCTCTTGCACATGAAAATCTTATGGTCTTATTACAACACAGGGATTTACTTCACACATCTAAGAATAAGGAAGATAGATTGGTAGGTAGGGGTTAGAGGAAGGCCTCTTCATGCAGCCTTGCCTGATCCCAACCTCCTTCTACATAGTGGCTCAATTATCATCTAAAATTTCAAAGTTTTTCACTGCATTCTCTGCATCCATCCAGCAGATAAAGGAGGACGAAATATGTAGAGAATTGAAGAGTAGATTTTATGCGCCTGGAGGTGGCATTCACTTCTGCCAACATTTTATTGGCCAAAACTTAGTCATATGGCTGAAAATATATAGTCTACTTATACCCAGAAAGAAATAGGTTCCTTACATATCTAGCAGCTAGATTATAGCTATTCTCTGCCACGATGAGGAGGAGGAAGAGAATGAGGAGGATGATAATTGTTGGATTTGGAATAATCATCATTATTGATTTATTCCTGAATGTGTACCCAAGATATTCTGGATCAGAGACAACTTAGTTGTAAATAGTTGTGTTGATCCCTTTTCCCCCAGTGTTTATTCCTAGAGCACACAATTAAAGACAGATGGTAAAATCTCCCAAATGAGTGGCCTCAAACTTCATAGGTGAGGGGATAAAACAAATGGATGTTATCTACCTATATACTACAGAAAAGGACAGCTAGCTACCTTCCCTACATATCCCTCAAATTAGGGAGAAATGTTTCTTTTCTTTGGAAATTGGAAGAAAGGGATAATGGGTTCTCACTCTAACCTTTTTTTTTAACGTAAATCTCTTCAGTGGGCAGGTAAACCCCTTTGCCTCTGGCTTATATGACCTAATGAAGTCTTGAAATGTAAACACATACCTCCTGAGTTGGGTAAATCTCTCTCTCTTGAGTTCTCTGACTCTGTTCACTGTAAATTCACTTCTCAAAGCTTCCTCTTAGCCCAGGACCTCAAGTTTTCAGCACAATGTATTGAAAGAGTCAATAAGTACCCTGCAGGCTACTAAAATATTTTCTTAACAGCCCACAATGACAATGACAATGATAATAGCTAACATTTATTGAGCACTTTCCATGTGATAAAAAGTATTTCAGTGTTTTATTTAGAATCTGTAGTATCTCATTAATCTCTACAACCCTGGGAGGTTTACCACTACTGAAATCCCATTTTACAGATAAGACACACAAAAAATTTCGAAATGCACTTAAGATCATACAGGTAGAAAGTGGTACAGGTGGATTTGAAAACAAACTGTTTGATCCTAGTGTATAAACTAAATATATGCTTTATTAAGAAAAAAATGTACAGTAGTGGAACAACAAACAATCTTTGTGTTGTTAAATGTCCTAACGTGTCGTTTTATCATACCTGTATTCTGATTCCTGACCACCACCTAACATTTGGATTAGCTGCACTTGTATTGATTTTTGTGGAGCTTTATGATCAGATAATGTAAACATAATATTGAATTGGTTCACAATTAGAATAGAAGTACCTCTGAGCCAGATATTTTATCTTGTTTATTGTTGGGTCCCCTAAAGCCCAGCACAGTACTATGCAAAGGAATAGCTCTCAAAATGCTATTTTGAACATACGATTAAGAACAGATCCCTCATAAATAGGAGTTTATCACTCTTCCTTCGTGGGGACCACAGTCTATTTGTGGAGTAAACCAAGGGAGAAACAGGTAAGTGGTGAGAATACATGAATTATGGACAAATTAAGGGGTTTTTCATAATTTATTTAATTTGATTAATCATAAATTATAAATTCAGGGTCCTATCGATGCATACTTAAAGTATTCTCCTAATAAAGGATAAAAAGATATATGGGGAAGTAGACTTTGTTAAAGAGTAAACGTTTTCTTTGGAGATAATATAACTAAAAACTTGAATGTAGTCATTGTCCTAATTGCCATGAATTCTGAAGTAATAAAAATCCTGAGTAAATTATATATTTCACCCTATGAAAGAGAAAAAGTTTAAGTGACCTAGTTTCCTCATTATCAGAGAGTTTAAATCCTATTTTATTCAAATACAAGTCATTATATTCTGTGTATATGTAAGATATTAAAATAATTTTCTGAAACATTACATTTTCTTTTTGTTAAACAGTTCTATAAAATAAGAGAAAATATGAAGTTAATAAGATAATGTTTATGACCATAAGAATAGTTTATTTGATGAAACAATCATAGTAGTAAATTTTATTAGTAATCCAAGAAATGAGGATGATTTTTATTTCATTTTGGTTATATGTATGTTCTTATAATATTTAAAGGCTTCTATTTAGAGTTAACTTTAATCATCAAAATTATTAAAACTAATACTTTAAATGATGGACTTAATTCTGAAGCTGAAAATAGAATGAATCAGTTTACTTGAGGGAGGTCCAATAATGCTAGGTGCTAGAAATATCACAAAAATCACAAGTTGTACATCTCAAATGTAAATAATTGACTCCTGTCTCAGTGATATCCAAGGCTATTATAATAAATATTCCCCTCAATCTTAAATGGAAGTAGGCAAAATTTAGTCTCATCTAAATAATTGTTCAATTTTATAAATTTACTTTACAAAATTTAAAGATCACCTTTGAAAATAGTTTATTATTTTATTAGAAAGGTAAAAAGGAAAAGGACGTAGTATAAAATTAATTTACAATGTGAAAGGTTCAATGAAGATTTATCTAATTGGTGTAATACAGATTTCAAATCTTTGAAAAGCTACCCATGTCTTTAGGCAAGATAAACTTTTTACCATAGAAATCCTAATTATAAACCTGACATTTCAGCTGAGAAATCCCACTGGCTCACTATGAAATAAGGTAACCAAAAAAACGAAGTACATGAAAAAAATCTCTTCACTAGAGCACGGCATTTAAAAATGTTATAACTCTAGGAAAAGATGGACTGCATAGAGCATTTTTTCCTATATAATACCATCAAGAAAAACTTCTGTTTTTCTTGTTGAAGTCATGTTTTAGAAACTTAATTTTCAACCAATGTGTGTTCATTTTTCACCATTTATTTATTTATTTTAAATTGAATTTAGTGGGGTGACAGGTTAGTAAAATTATATATTTCAGAGATACAATTCTATAATACATCATCTATATATTCACCTCCCCATCAAGTATCCTTCAATCATCATTTATCCCCCATTTACCCTCTCCTACTTCCCTCCACCCTTGTTTCCCGCTGGTGATCACCACACTGTTGTCTGTCTATGAGGGTTTTTTGGTGTTATTCTTGTTGTTTTTGCAAAATCTCTTCACCTTTTTCACCCAGCCCCCCTCTCCCCTCCCCTCAGACAGCTGTCAGTCTGTTCTCTCTGTCTCTGAGTTTGTTAGTTTATTTTGTTCATTAGATTCCATATATATGTAAAATCATATGGTATTTGTCTTTCTCTGACTATCTAATTTCACTTAGCATAATAGCTCCAGGTCTATCCATACTGTCACAACAGGTAAGATTTCCTCCTTTTTTATAGCTGAGTAGTATTCCATTGTGTAAATGTACCACATCTATTTTGTCCACTCAACTACTGATGGATACTTGGGCGGCTTCCAAGTCTTGGCTTTTGTAGATAATGCTGCAATGAACATTGGGGTGTATATATTCTTAAAGCAGTTCCATTTTTAATTTTTTGAGGTAACTCCATGCTGCTTTCTATAGTGGTTGTGCCAATCTGCATTCCCACCAACACTGCACAAGGGTTCTCTTTTTTCCACATCCTTGTCAATACTTGTTGCTTTTTTATTTATTGATGATAGCCATTCCTACAGTTGTGAAGTGATCTCTCATTGTGTTTTTAATTTGCATTTCTCTGACAATTAGCGATGTAGAATATCTTTTAATATGTCTCTTGGCCATCTGTATGTCCTCTTTGAGGAAGTATCTGTTCAGGTCCTTTGTTCGTTTTTTTATTGGATTGGATTTTTTAAAAATTTGAGTTAAGTTCTTTATAAATTTTTTATATTAACCCTTTATCAAATGTATCATTGGCAGTATGTTCTCCCATTTAGCGGGTTGTCTTTTCATTTTGTTGATGGTTTCCTTTGCTATATTAAATGTTTTAGTTTGGTGTAGTTCCATTTGTTTATTTTTTCTTTTGTTTCCCGTGCTCAAGGAAATATATCAGAAAAAAATATTGCTAAAAGGAATATTGAAGATTTTATTGCCTATGTTTTCTTCTAGGATTTCTATGGTTTTGGGTCTAACATGTAAGTCTTTAATCCATTTTGAATCTATTCTCGTGTATTGTGTAAGAAGGTGGTCTAGTTTTATTATTTTGCACATATCTGTCCAATGTTCTCAATATAATTTTTTGAATAAACTGTCTTTACCCCATTATATGTTCTGGTCTCCTTTGTAAAATATTGATTGACCACAATGGCATTGATTTATATCTGGGCTCTCTTTTCTGTTTTACTGATCTATATCTCTGGGGTTCTTTTTCTTTTAATTTTTTTATTACTTTTAGAGAGAGGAAAGTAGAGAAAGAGAAACATCGATCGGTTGCCTCCCATACACACTCCTACTGGAGATCGAACCTGTAACCTGGGTATGTGCCCCTGACTGGGAATCAAACCCGCCACCTTTTGGTATACAGGATGATACTCCAACCAACTGAGCCACATCAGCCAGGCTGTATCTCTGTTTTTATGACAGTACCATGTGGTATTGATTACCGTGGACTTGTAGTATAGGTTGATATTAAGTAGCGTGATTCTTCCAACTTTGTTCTTCTTTCTCAAGATTGCTGTGGCTATTCTGGGTCTTTGTGGTTCCATATAAAATGTTGGAATATTTGTTCTATTTCTGTGAAACATGTCATTGGTATCCTAAGAGTAATTACATGAATCTCTAGATGGTTTTGGGTATTATGGACATTTTAATGATGTTAATGTTTCCTATCCATGAACATGGTATATGCTTCAAGCTATTTCTATCTTCTTCCATTTCTTTCTTCAGTGTCTTATAATTTTCTGACCACAGGTCTTTTACATCTTTGATAAAATGTATTCCTAGGTATTTTTTAAATGCACTTGTAAATGGAATTGGTTTCTTGGTTTCCCTTTCTGATAGTTCATGATTGGTGTATAACAATGCAATTATTTCTGTATATTTATTTTGTATCCTGATACTTTACTGAGTTCACGTATCAATTCCAATAGTTTTTTTGGTGGAATCTTTAAGGTTCTCTACATACATTATCATATCATCTGCAAATAATGAGTTTTATTTTTTTCTTCCCAATTTGGATGCCTTTCATTTCTTCTTCTCTGATTGTTATGGCTAGGACTTCCAGTACTATGTTGAATAAGTTGTACCCTTGTACAAACACTAATTCAAAATGGATCGAAGACCTAATATAAGATACAAAACAATAGATTACATAGAAGAAAATATAGGTACTAAACTTATGTACCTTGATCATAGGGAACATTTTGTGAAATTGAACATAAAGGCAAGGGAAGTAAAGGCAAAAATAAATGAATGGGACTATATCAAACTAAAAAGTTTCTTCAGGAAAAGAAGCCGACAACAAAAAACAAAAGGCAACCAACTGATGGGAGATCATATTTGCAAACAACAGCTTTGACAAGGGTTTACTATCTGAAATATAAAAAGAACTCATACAACTCAACACCAAACAAACAATCTAATTTAAAAATGGGCAGAGAACCTGAACATATACCTCTCCCAAGAAAACATACAAACAGCCAACAGATACATGAAAATATATTTAACTTCACTAACTATTAGGGAAGTGTAAATCATAACTACAATGAGATACTACCTCACACCTGTTAGAATGGCTATTATCAAAAAGATAGGTAACAAGTGTTGGAGAGGTTGTGGAGAAAAGGAAACCCCATTCACTGCTGGTGAGAAGGCTGGTACAGCTACTATGGAAAACAGTCTGGCAGTTCCTCAAAAAATTAAGAATAGAATTGCCATATGACCCAGCAATCTCTCTCCTGGGTATCTACCTGAGAAACTTGAAAACATTTATTAGCAAAGATATATGCACCACTATGTTCATTGCAATATGTGGGATATAAAACTAAAACTCACAGACACAGATAACAGTGTGGTACTTACCAGAGGGAAAGAGGAAGGGGGGTAAAGGGGACCAAATATTTGGTGAGGGAAGATTATTTGAATTATGGTGGTGGCACACAATGGAATTTACAGATAATGTATCATAGAGATGTACACTTGAAACCTATACGATCTTATTAACCAATGTTACCTCAATAAATTTAATTAAAAATAAATAAAAATAAAAATTGTGGTGAAAGCAGACATTCCTGTCTTCTTCCTAATCTTAAGGCCAATGATTTTAGTTTTTGCTTATTGAGTATGATGTTGGCTTTGGGCTCGTCATATATGGCCTTTATTGTATTGAGGTATGTTTCCTCTATTCCCATTTTGCTGTGAGTTTTTACCATAATGGATGCTGGATTTTATCAAATGCTTTTTCTGCATCTGTTGAAATATCATGTGATTTTTACCCTTCATTTTGTTTATGTGGGGTATCACATTTATTGATTTGTAGATATTGTACCAACCTTGCATCCCTGAAATAAATCCCACTTGATCAGGGTATATGATCTTTTCACTGCATTGCTGGATTCAGTTCGCTAATATTTTGTTCAGAATTTTTTGCATCTATGTTCATCAGCGATATCTGACCTATAATAATTTTTCTTTGTTGTGTCTTTATCTGGTTTTCAAAATAGGATAATGCTGCCCTCATAAAATGATCTTGGCAGTCTTCCCTCCTCCTGAATTTCTTGGAATAGTTTGAGAAGGATAGGTGTTAGTTCTTTGTATGTTTGGTAAAATTTATCTGTGAACCTATTTGGTCTAGAACTTTTGTTTGTTGGGAATTTTTTGATTACTGCTTCAATTTTACTAGTTGTAATCTGTCTATTCAGATTCTCTGATTCTTCCTGACTCAGTTTTAGAAGATTGTATGTTTCTAGGAATGTATGCATTTAGTCCAGATTGTCCAATTTGTTGGCTTCTAGTTCATAGTATATCCTTAAAATCTCCTGTATTTCTGTGGAGTCAGTTGTTTCTCCCATTTCATTTCTGATTTTACTTTTATTTTTGTAATCCTCACCCAATATGTTTTTGTTAATTTTAGAGAGAGAGGAAATGGGGAGAGAGAGAAAGAGAGAGAAACATCGACGTGAGAGAGAAACATTGATCAGTTTCCTCTACCACATGCCCGATTCGGGATTGAACTCACAACCTTGGTATATGAACCCACAACCTTTTGATGTACAGGATGATGCTCCAACCAACTGAGCCACCTGACCATGTTTGATTTTATTTATTTGGGTCTTCTCTATTTTTTCTTGATGAGTCTAGTTAAAGGTTTGTCAATCCTGTTTGTCTTTTCAAAAAAACAGCTCTTGGTTTTATTGATATATATATATATTAGACTCTATTTTTAAAAATTTCTGCTCTGATCTTTATTATTTCATTCTTTCTTCTCACTTTGGGCTTATTGTGTTGTTCTTTTTCCAGTTCTTTTAAGTGTAAATTTATATTATTTATTTGTGATTTTTCTTGTTTCTTGATGTAGGCCTGTAATGCTGTGAATTTCTCTCTTTGGGCTGCTTTTAATGTGTCCCATAGATTTTGGGTTGTTGTGTTCTCATTTTCTTTTGTTTCAAGGTGTCTTTTGATTTCCTCCTTAATCTCATTGTTCACCCATTCATTGTTTAGTAACATTTTATTTTGCCTCCATGTTTTTGTGTGTTTTTCAGTTTTTTTCTTGTGATTGATTTCTAGTTTCAAACCATTGTGGTCATAAAAGATGCTTGATATGATTTCAATTTTCTTAAATTAATTGAAACTTGTTTTGTGTCCTAACATGTGGTCTATCCAAGAAGATGCTCCATGTACCATTGAAATGAATGTATATTGTGCTGCTTAGGATGAAATGCTCTGAAGATATCACTTGAATCTATCTGATCTAGTGTGTAATTTAAGACCATTGTTTCCTTGTTGATTTTCTGTCTGCAAGATCTATCCATTGATGTCAGTGGGGTGTTAAATTCCCCTACTATGACTGTATTACTGTGAATCTCTCCCTTTATGTCCATCAAGATTTGCTTTACATATAAGTGCTCCTCTGTTGGGAGCATAAATGTTTATAAGGGTTATATCCTTTTGTTGGATTGTTCCTTTTATCATTATGTAGTGTCTTTCTTTGTCTTTTATGATAGCTTTGTTTTAAAGTCTATTTTGTCAGATATAAGCATTGCTACTCTAGCCTTTTTTTCTTCCATTTCCATTTGTATGAAATAACTTTGCCTAACCTTTTACTTTTAGTCTGTGTGTATCTTTTATTCTGAGGTGGATTTCTTATAGACAACATATGTATGGGTCTTGTTTTCTAATCCATTCAGCTACCCTATGTCTTTTTATTGGAGCATTTAAGCTATTTCCATTTAAAGTGATTAGTGATCAGTACATATTTATTGCCATTTTATTCTTTTAACTATGTTTCTCTGGTCTTTTTTCTTTTTCTTTCTTCTTAAAGAAGACCCATTAGCATTTCTTATAATACTGGTTTGGTGGTAATGAACCCTTTTAGCTTTTTCTTGTCTGGGAATCTCTTTATTTCTTCTTCAATTTTAAATGAAAGCCTTGCTGGGAAAAGTTGTCTTGGTTATAGGTCTTTGCTTTTCATCACTTTGAATATTTCATGTCAGTCCCTTCTGGCCTGAAATGTTTCTGTTGAGAAATCAGCTAACAGTCTTATGGGCGCTCTCTTGTAGGTAACGGTCTTTCTCTTGCTGCTTTTAGGATTCTCTCTCTGTCTTTAACCTTTGGCATTTTAATTATGATTGGCTTGGTGTGGGCTTCTTTGGATTCATCTTCTTTGGGACTCTCTTTACTTCCTGGACTTATGTGTCATTTCCCCTCACCAGGTTAGGGTAGTTTTCAGTCATTATTTTTTCACATAGCTTCTCAATCCCTTTCTCACTCTCCTCTCCTGGAACCCCTATGATGTGGATGTTCATTCAGCTATTCATTCATTCACTTCATGTTTTCCAAAATGTCCCTTAAACTGTCCTCATTTTTTAAAATTCTTATTTTTTCTTGCTGCTCTGATTAGGTGTTTTTTTCTACCTTGTTTTCAAATTGCTTATTCAGTCCTCTGCTTCATTCATCCTACTATTTATTCCTTCTAGTGTATTATTTATTTCAGATATTATATTCTTTATTTCTGACTGGTTCTTTTTTTATCATTTCTGTGTCCTCATTCATGTTGTTGTAGTTCTCACTAAATTGCTAGAGCATCTTTATAACCATTCTTTTGAACTGTATATCTGGTAAACTGCTTGCCTCTACTTTATTTAGCTCTTTTTTCTGGAGATTTCTCTTGTTTTTCATTAGGGCATGTTTCTTTGACTCCCTGTTTTGGCTGCCTCTTTGTGCTTTTTCTATGTATTAGGTAGATCTTCTATGACTCCCAATCCTGGTAGGGTGGCCTTATGTAGAAGGTGTCCTGTGGGAACCTATGGCACAGTTCTCTTTGATCATTTGCACTGAGTGCTCCAGGAATGACCCTTGTATGGGTTATTGGGCCCTCTTGTTGTAATTGAGCCTTGATTGCAATTGTTTCATTCATGTTTGGGGTCAACCCTCATTGACTGTGAGAATCAAACCCAACCACAGTGTATGAGCTGTTGTGCAGGTATTGACCACACAGGATGGAATTTGTCTCAGTAGGGTCTGTTGCCTGCTGGGATTTCCCTTTGGATATGCTGCTTATTAAGCTAATTGGATCCTGCTCTGATGTTGTCTGGAACTGGCCACTGTGTGTATTGGTTCCAGGGCCTCTTGGGAGGGACTCTGGTACAGGCCAATATCAGTTGCTGCCTGTGTCTGACTATGGGCAAGCTATTTGGAGCTACAAAGCAATCTACAATTTGTGGCTGCCTCTTCTGGGCTTCAGTGTGTGCAGGAAGGATCAAGCTGCACACCAAAGTAGGCTTTTACCAGCACCAGACCCAAGGGCAGGTCAGCAAAAGTCCTAACAAATTCTGAGATCCACCTCTGACTGCCTCTGCTTTCTGGATGCCTGTTAAGCTCAGTCACTGAAAGAGCCTCTTGCAGTACTTGAGTTGCATGAGTTAGGATTTCAGTGTATCATCAGGTAGGAATGAGTGGTGTTCACCAGAGTGATACAGGTTCAAGCTCAGTACCAGTGCTGGGTCTGAGACCACTCAGCAAATATTCCAGGGTATACCAAGATTAGCTGCCACCCAGTGGTTGCTCAGATACCTTTGTAGTGGGGAACCGTCTCAGGGAGTTGTCAGGGTGAGGCCAGCAGTATTTCTTAGGCCCTAACAGACAAAGGTTTAGCTGTGTGAAACGAAGGCTCTGCACTGGTCAGGCGTGCAAGGGAAAATTTTCTTCCATTCTAGAGTCAGTCTGTATCAAAGTCTTCCAGGAGCCTGATCTCAGCAGGGCAAGGCTGCTGGGAGTTGGGAGGTGGGGAGGTGCTGGTCAGGCTCATGGGGAAGTGAGACATGTTGCCCCTACTCCAGAGCCACACAACTCAGTCTGTCCCAGATTCTGTCCACATCTCAGCAGGATGGAGCCATCAAGAGTTGAGAGGTTGAGGCTACAAGAAGCCCAGAGTATGAGACTAGTGGATCACTCATAAGGGGGTGACACTAGTCAGGTTCACTGGAAAGTGGAGGGAATGACCCCCATTCCAAAGCCACATGACTCAGTCTCTGACACCTCCTGAGTCTACCCAGACCTCTACAGCTAGGTCCAAGTAGCTGACTCCTCACCAGATGTGAGCTCTGCAGGGTGGGGTGACAGGAAGTCCAGAGGGTAGGGCTATTTCTTTTCCCCAGGCTCATGCCATAAGGAGGGGTGAGCTCCACCCAAAAATGTTGGCATTGACCTGGCTAGGTGGCTCAGTTGGTTGGAGTGTCATCCCATACACCAAAAGGTGAGGGGGTTTATTTCTGGTCAGGGCATATACCTAGGTTGTGGGTTTAATCTCCGGTCAGGGCATGTACTAAAGTAAATCAATGTGTGTTTTTCTTTCACATCAATGTTTCTTTCTCTTTCTCTTTTTCTCTCTAGAAAAATAAATTTAAAAAAAAGCTTAAAAAAAAGTTGGCATCTGTGGTGCAGTAGATTGACTTAGTACAGCGTATCCTGGCAGCTGTCTCCTCAGCTCTCCCTGCAGAGACACAAACCCCAGACTCTCCTCACACTAGTCTAGTCTGCTCTGCCCTCACTCCACCAGAGCTTAGGGTGAGTGGCTGCAAACAAGATTTTGTGTGTTGGCCCTTTCAGATTTTGTGTCCCTAGCAGACTCCTGTCTCTCCTTGGTAGACAGAATCCCTGCTGATTTTCAGTGAGATGTTATGTGTGTATTCCTCTTCCCAACTCTCTTGCTCTGGGCTAGGGATTCTGGTGTGGGGTTGAAACCCCACACTCCTCAGAGGGAACCTTTGCAGCTGAGACCTCCCTCTAGACAATCTCAGCTGCCACCTGTGGAAGTGGGCCCAGCCCTTTTTGTGTATCCATCCTTCCTACCATTCTTGATGTGGCTCTTCTGTAAATCCTCGGTTATAAGACTTCTCTTTGGCTAGTCTTCAATTGTTTATTCAGGTTGATTACTTTATATTTTAGTTGTAATTCCATTTTGGTCCTGGGAGGAGATGAGTGTAGTTTCCACCTACTCTGCCTCCATCTTTTATTTTTCATCTTGGAATGGGCAATTATTTTTCTCTTTCTTGTCCTTCACATCAACTTAAAAGGTGTGCTTATAAGGTTAGGGTCAAGGAGGGCCATGTTACTGTAGGCCAAGGTCTAGAGAACTTCCCTAAACTGACCAAAATAAAATACTCAATAATTTCTATAAATGCTTAAGTATTCTACTTACATGTATTGGGTTCAGTCATAAGCAGTCTACATTGAATCTATAATATTCATCAAATGTAAATATCTACAAGTCACATGAAAAGAGGAAATAAATTAATTTTGCATGTTTTGAAAGTGAGCTAATAGTGATTACAGGTGCCTCTTACTGAAGGTATAATTCTGGAAGAAGTTTAGCAAGTAAGGCCATGTGTTAAATTGAATGTTGAATTTGAAGTAATGGATATATACATTCACAAGGTATTGTATAGATTATAGCCAGTCAGCATCTTATTTCACATTAAATATTTCTAAAATGTTTTTAAAATAATATGCTAATATAGCCCGGCCAATGTGGCTCAGTGGTTGAGCATCGACCCATGCACCAAGAGGTCGCCAGTTCGATTCCCAGTCAGGGTACATGCCCAGGTTGTGGGCCAAATCCCCAGTGGGGGGCATGCAGAAGGTGGCCAGTTGATGTTCTCTCTCATCGATGTTTCTCTCTCTCTCCCCCTCTCCCTTTCTCTCTCTCTCTAAAATCAATAAAGAAAAATAAAATAAAATAATATGCTAATATAGAAGGATTCCAGCTCATTTATAGTTGGAATAACTCTAAGTATTCCAGCTCTCTTCTAATGCAATTAACTTCTTTCATTTTGTTCATAGTTTTTAGATTGTAGGAAACTAAAATGGTAAAGAAAATATCAAAATAAAAGAGACTTCTTCATACTTAGTAGACCAAAGATGGCAATTAGATTTTATCTCTCATGAAGATAGATTGGTAATGGTTACCTGGAAGGCTGTATAAGAAGGAAGCATATGTTGAACATAATTTCAGAAAAGAGAATGATTACTAAGATATATCTTCAGTGAGTTTTTGATATCTGCCATTTGCCATTAGATCCTTGACTTTTGTAAGAAATATTCATAGGACCTCTGAATTTCCATTTTCAAATAAGAACATATAAATCTCCCTTAAACACAAAAATATGTATGCATAGACAAATAAATAGCCATACTAAGATATAAATATCAGTTCATTTGTTTTGCTCATTCATCAGCTGTGAAGCTCATTCTTGCACATTCTAATGTAAATGATTCAAATTTGGATCTCAGGAAATTTACAATTAACTTATGGACTTTCAGTTTGAAAATGCAACTGCTTAATCTGTACATGTAAAAAAGTCTACTTTTATAACTTTTGCTCAAATATTGACTTCTGCAATGCCATAGGTAAAGACTGTATTTTAATTCAACAATATTTGCTTAAGAGTTAAGTCATGCTTCTAACTGGGCAAAAATCTTTCAAGTGAGGAAAAATAAAGCCCTCTTTCTCCTACCACAAATTGTTAACACTGCCCGCCTCCTTGTAAGCACATGGCAAGGTGATGAGTGGGTGAGGTATTAAAGATGAATGTAAGACGTAAAGCACCGCAAGGAAACTCTCAATAGCCTCATTACTGAATGTGACGGATAATAATACCATTAGGAGAAAAGCCTGTATTATGGAAAAACCTCTCTGGTATCTTTACCACCAGTGCAATCTACCCAAATGAGATGCTAGACTCTGTGCACAGACTGCTGAAACAGTCAGACCTATACCTAGGAGATGAGATCATTCAGGTTCACAGTGACCCAGCCACACCACATTGATCTGGGTGCTGGGCTCACGGTTGTCATGAGGTAATATGGATAGGCCACTAAAAAGCTGTGAGGACTTGCTCCCTGGGCCACGGTCTGCTTGTTTTTGCTGCGCGTAGTAAACAACTGGAGATATTCTTTCCCCTTTGAACGGGTTTAGGAGGCTTTTGAAGGTATCTCCAGCATTAAGAAGCCTTTGTTAACATATTATCATATTTTTGTGTCTGGCAGGATGATATATTTTTGTCATGTTGCCTTAAATATATGTAAAGATTTTATTTAACTAGGTTCTTAATAAGAAATTACTAGGTTTCATTTTAGAATCCTGGTGTGATTGGCACACATAAAAGCAGTGACCTATTTTTCATTGTTTTTAAATGACTTGGAGCTTTTGTTTACCTAGTGAATTTCCAGTTCTCTGGTACTTTATCAATTTGTGACTTTGCCAACTGGTGAGCTTTTATTTTAGGGCTTTACTGAGACTTTCTTGAGACAGGCTATTATGATAGCATCTCTGTAAGTGCTGCGATATGACAAGTTTCCAAGGCAGTTGTAAAACAATTATAATTGCCACTAAAATGTCCTGGATGGATTGATATTAAAATGAACAAAGGGAATTCAAGAGTCTAAAATGTTCTCACTTGTTATTTGGCTAAAGATTTTTTTTCCCCACCCAGATCAATCAATAAGAACCCTGTTTTTCTTCTTCTTCTTCTTTGTCTTCTTCTTCTCCCCCCGCCCTACCCCCTCCTCGTCCTCCTCCTTCTCCTTCTTCTAACTGATTGGAACTATATAAGCCTTTTTGTGCCATATGAAATTTCCAAACCCTATTTGTAAATGTCAAATTCAATCTGAATTTTTTTTTTACTAAAAAATGTTTCCTCATAAATAAAAAGGACATATTTTGTGTTTGAATGAAAATATTTTGCTATCATAACTGACATCTTGATATCATTATATTTGTTACCAGTACTAAGACACTCTCACGGATGCTGCCTCGCTGGCCCTGCTGTCACTTTTGGAGTCCCTGGTATAACAGAGAGAGACAGGTTTAGTTGGCAGAATCTTAAGAGAGTTTACTGACCACTTATTTTTTTACCAGTGTCACAGAGGCAGGTCACAGGCCACGAGAAGCCTTTACTAGAGCAGGAAATTTTCTAAAAAATCTTCAATAGGTACTTGCCCGCACATTATTTCCTCTGGAAACTATTCCATTTACTTTATCTATCATCATAACATGTAGCATAACATCATGACATATTTATTCATATTATATAATAGCCTAAACTGTCATAAAAGGGTAGATGAGTGAATTACTGATTAATGACTTTTCTGTAATTTTATTTCTTTCCATGACAGTCTGTGGTCTGTGCTATCCCTAGTTAAGTTGTGTTGCTTACTAAAATTCCACATTCCTCTGTGTTTCATGATATTTTATATTCTTGTGTTCTGCCAATGCTTACATTATATGGTATCAGGGGAAACATAATTCTTTGTTTCAACCACCTCCAGACAAAATCTGTAGAGCTTCTCCTTGAGATGAGCAAACATCTGGAATGCGAGGAGAGTTATTTTTCATTATAAGCATTTTTAACTAGTAGAAAAAGATAACTTAAAAAAGTCATTTGCCTTAGAAAAAGTAATTTTTATTATAGAAGCTTCTGCATAGGCATACTAAGAGAAGAAAAAATCCTGGTGGTTTAAAACTGCCATGAAGCTTGGTGCCTTGCGCAGTTGACACCGTTTCTCATGCAATGTTGTTCTCTTTTTAAGTCTTTTTCAGTAGAAATCACAAAAGAGCAAATATCTAGTTCTGATCTCATTAACCAGAGATTATGGGTTTGTTCTTCATTTGGACTGGGATGTCTTAGTCATGGGGGTGTTTTGGAAGGAACATATTAAAGTGGAAACAAAGGAGTTTGGAGAGGCAAACAGAGCTTGATTAAAATTCCAGACCTACGAATTAGTGGCTCTTTAATCTTGGACAATTGATTTGACTTCTTGATTTTAGGTTTCCATGTTTATAGAATAGAGATCATGACACACACTTCCTAGTGTTACTGCAAGTATACGTGTAAACTGTATTTGAAGAGCCCAGTCCAATGCCTGGCACATAGCCAGCACTCAGAAAATCACGCCTACTATTTTTAGTATTAGTATGAAGCTCAGTATGGATTGTGTGGATCTATTATCTAACTTTATGTAGTTTTATTCCATGTGTTCATCCTGAGATAGCTAGCTAGGCATACAAGAGACAATAGAATAGAATCATCGTCATTAATAAACGCACTTACCCCAAGTCAACAGCAACCTGGGTACTATTTATGTACAAAAATTTTCAGGTTGATGAATATAGAGATATTTTTTGTGCTACAGGGCTAACGTGTCCCTATCATTTATTTTACAAATTGAAGAAAACTCACAACTCAGATGATAAAATGACACATTTAAGATCACAGATTGAAGAATTATAACTACCTTCCAATTTTCTTGACAATTAGAACAATGATCTTAATAAATTAGGTTGTAAACATCCAAATAATATTGACTGGTTTATAATTTTGTAGCTATTAGTTATTATTTGTGAACATGAAAAGAAATCTGGAAGTCATTGTGCATTGCTTTCTGAAAACAGTTTCATAAAACTTGATATACCCCAGTTTCTTTCTAGAACGAATATATTAACAACTCTCCACTTATCCAACTTTCTGGATTAACCAACTTCAGTTACTTTCGTAAAATATAATGACTAATTATCTTTACAGATTGTAAACTCAGAACTACTCAGCTGTATTTTAGCTACTGAACAATTTCACTGTTTCTACTGGTGGATTAATTTGCTTATCAAGGGTCAGTTTTGCTCCTTGGCATCAGTCTTGGACATGAGTGTTTTAAAATTTGTATTTGACATCAAAAGCAAAGGTAACAGAAGAAAAATAAACAAGTGGGGCTACATCAAACTAAAAAGCTTCTGCACAGCAAAGGAAACCATTAACAAAATGAAAAGAGAACCAACAAAGCGGGAGAAGATATTTTCAAGTCATAGGTCAGACCATGGGTTAATATCCAAAATATATAAAGAACTCATACAATGCAGGGAAAAAATAAAACCCACAAATAACCAAGTTAAGAAAATAAGCAGGGAAAATGAATAGATGTTTTTCCAAAGAAGACATACATGTAGCCAACAGATACATGAAAAGGTACCCAGCATCACTAAGTGCAAATCAAAACCACAGTGAGATATCCCCTCACCTGTTAAAATGGCTATTATCAAAAAGGCAAGAGGCAATAGGTGTTGGCAAGGGTGTAGAGAAAAGGAAACCTTGTGCACTTTGGCAAAAATGTAATTGGTGCAGCCACTATGGAAAACAGAATCAAGTTTCCTGAAAAAAATTAAAAATGGAACTACCATAGTATCTAGCAATCCCACTTTTGGATATATATCCAAAGGAAATGAGATCAGGTTGTTGAAGTGACATCTGCCCTCCCATGTTCATTGCAGCATTGTTCACAGTAGCCAAGATAGTATGTTGACAGACATCAACAATTGAATGGATAAAGAAAATGTGGTATATATACACAATGAAATATTATTCTGCCATGAGAAAGGAAAAGATCCATTTGTGACAACATGGATGGACCTTGAGGGCATTAGGCTGAATGAAATAAGTCAGACAGAGAAAGACAAATACTATATGATATCACTTATATGTGGAATCTAAAAAAGCTGAACTCATGGAACCAGAGACTAGAATGGTGGTTACCAGGGATTAGGGTACGAGAGAAATGGGGAGATATGGGTCAAAGAGTATAAACTTCTAGTTGTAAGATCAATAAGTTCTGGGGATCCAATGTACAGCATAGTGATTGTAGTTAATAATACTGCATTATAGACTCAAAAGTTTCTAAGTGAGTATATCTTAAATGTTCTCACCACAAAAACAAGCATGGTAATTCTGTGATATAATGGAGGTATTATCAAATGCTATGATGATAATCATTTTGCAATATATAAAGATATCAAATCAACATATACACCTCAAACGTACACAATATTATGTCAAATATATCTCAATAAAGCTTGGAAAAATGTCAGGTTTTATTGTTAAATATAAATAATACAATTGTGCTAGTATAGAAAAATGTATCATTTAATTAAATATTATATAAAAATATTTTTAAAGTATAAATAAAAAGACAAGTATTTTTATAGAGAACTAAGTTGAATACTTTGGACAATCTCAATAAAGATCAGTCACTAAAAAGTTGAGGGAACTACATGAAAATCAAAAAAGATTCTGCCTTTGGATTTCTATGCAAACTTCTTAAATTCTAGCTCCGCGTTAATGAAGCCAAAAACAGATATCAGACACAATTAATTATCTTCATGGAATATGATATATGTAAGAAAATATACCTTCTGTAGTTTTATAAAATCTAAATTTGAAACACTGTAACTATGGGCAGTTTTTAAAGACATTTTGACTTGACCCTATATATGACATACTGAGCTTATAATTCTATACTTACTTTGTATATACCACAAGGAACCTGCTTAAATCAAATTCTAGTTTTAAAAATCTGGGAAAGATATAAAAAGATGTAATTAATTCCTCTATAGCTTTGTGGGTTTTTTCACTTGTACTTGATAAAATATATAGTTTCTCATATTTACTGTTTTTTTTTTTTTTTTAGTATTAGCCCCCACACACTTGGAAGTACTTGCTTGTGACTTCTTTTTTAATGACTAAGCCAATTCGGGTAATTTTAATATAGTAGCACAACCGCAAGTAGTAAGTTTTACTAGTTTTTAGAGGGATAAGTTATTATCATTCACTTCAGTGTAAGGAATATTGTTAAATGTTAAAATTGACATCAGCGAAATAAAAACATTGACTATTTTCTAACGTGATACCAAACCTGAATGTCATTGGGATTGACAGCGATCTCTGCTATTGTCTCTGCCTGTTCTGTGGACTGTGACAGAAATGGCTCGTTTGTGTACTCCGTTTTGCAGGAACACTTCACACATTCCCACCCAGTTCCCAGGGATTACTGAGTCGAAGAAGAAGACAGCCATGTCTTTTTATCTTTTTACCTTTTTAAATGTCACATAAGTTCAGGAGATGTGTTTTGGCATTTTGGAAACTGCAGTCTAGAGCACAACTGTTTTAAATGCCATCCCTACTGTAAATGAGACTTGTGACACTCTTACTTCTGAGGCAACTGCTAATATGTTACAAGGGTCTTCTCAAGCATTCCCGAATTCAGGAGCAAGTACTTGATCTGTAGATCATGGTTCTACAGGGAGTACATTTTTGTCAGGTGATATTTTTTCTCTTAGGGTATGTGTGTGTGTGTGTGTGTGTGTGTGTGAGAGAGAGAGAGAGAGAGAGAGAGAGAGAGAGAGAGAGAGAGAGAGAGAGAGTCTTAACCATAATATATGATTTATTTTGTTTTACCACATCAAGGAAGTCCACTTATTGGCTGTTCCTCCCCTCCCTTCCTGTCCTCTTCCCTCTCTACTACCAGTGTCCCAAAGAGTCTATCAAACATTGCGCTTTCAGTCAGAAAGCATGGGTGCTAGGGCTGCATCACAAAGACCACAGACTGGGTGACCAAAACAACAGAAATGTATTTTCTCACAGTTTTGGAGGCTACAAGTCCAAGAGTAAGGCTTGGGCAGGTGTGCTTTCTCCTGAAGCATCTCTGCTTGACTTGTAGACAGCCTTCTTCTCTCTGGGTCCCTCCACAGCCTCTGTGTGCGCACATGCCCTCGTGTTTCTTTTCATGTCTAAATTTTCTCTCCTTATGAAAAACACTAGCCTTATTAACATAATAATTAGCCTCATTTTAGCATAATCATCTCCTTAAAGGCCCTATCTTCACATACTGTCACATTTTGAGGTACTGGGGGGAGGGATTCAACATATGAATTTGGGGGGAATACAATTTAGCCCAGAACATGGGGATTGCAAGCTATTTCCCAAAATAAATTTAGGAAACCTTCTAAAAATAAACATTTTTATAGTCATAATGGAAGAGTTTAACTGTTGCTACAACCAGCCACATTCTAAACCCTAGATACTTGAGAAGCTAAAGAATTTGAAGATTCCTCAAAAGCTTATCATAATGACCAAGGTAGAGTCCTACGAGAGTGTCACTGTATTAGCAAATGACACTGTGTAGTAAATCTATACCCCATGTGATAAAAATAAAAAGTAAATTTATACCCGATCTGATTATAAAAAAATGTGTTGGCAGAAGATTTTTTTTTTTTTTATTAAATGTGGTTTTTGTAATTGATTTTTTTAGAGAAAAAGGAAGGGAGAGAGAGAGAGAAACATCGATGTGAGAGAGAAATATCGATGACTGCCTCTTACACGCCCCCTACCGGGAACGGAGCCCAAAACCCGGGCATGTGCCTGACCGGGAGTCGAACCGACACCTCGCAGTCCATGGGACTACGCTCAATCCACCGAGCCACACGGGCCAGGCAAAGATGGTTTTTACATGAGCTAGAGAAAAGCAGCCAAAACGGTAAGACCTCAGTGTTAAAATTTCCAGGTGTTTTGTGCTGAGGTCGGGGTGGAAACACCCTCAAACACTAGGAAGACGTTTTCTCTGTGTGTCTGACTGAAGTCAGTGGATAGCAGTGTCATTGTTTTCTTTTACTTTCATCTGATCCCATTTTTGTCAAAAGTAATTTTTTCTGAAATTCAACTTCATATGTACTGTAGCAATGAGAATTTCATGGACAGCAAACATAAATATTCCAGTTCCAGGGAATGCATGTCCCCAATTGTACATGAAGAGACCGACTTTCTGGTTTGTGCAGCAATCAAACATGAGCTTGCAGACAGTCCTGCCTAAGCAGCCAGCCCATCTCTCTGGAACCCTCCCCACTGTGCTTGTGGCTTTGAATTAACTGCTATTTAATAAATACTGCTGTCTTTTTATTCCTATTCAGTGAAAAAGTTTATCTCACTAGTGATTTAATTCACAAATTCCTCTAGCTCTTTGGAATTTATTTTTCTTTGAAATGTCTTGTCCAATCTTAATCTTTAATTGAATAGCACTTTAAGTGGCAATTTTTTTGCAAACTGAAATACACTATATTCAGCCTAATCAAGCTTGTTCTTACTTCAGAAACGTGAGATCTATTTTAGATATTTCTATAATCTTTTTACACTCTTCAGGTCAAATGCGAACACCTCAGAGGCCTTCTCTGACTTAACGGGCTGAAATGACCTCTCACCGTCAGCCTCGGTCTCTTTGCATACAAAAGTGGCTGACAATACTTAGAGCCAGTGAATGTCTTTCCTAAACAAAATCTGTGAGTCAGTGAATCAATTTTTGGAGCCTGTAGAATATTTGAAGAATAAAAGGGACAATACAAATTTTTTAATTTTTAAATACCCATACATGTTCATGTTTTAAGTAAACATTTGCTAAAAATTGTACATAATATCTGGCTATGTTCCTATAATATACAAAATTTATGAGTTCATACTGTCTTCCATTTGAAAACAAGTGACCCTTGGCTTCCAATTGATTCACCAGCAGATGATTTACTTGAGTGATTCTCAAAGTGTGGTCCTCAAGAAAATTGTTACAAACGCAAATTTTGGAGCCACCCCAGAACTACTGAATCAGAAACGCTGGCTGTGTGGTCCAGTTATGTGTATTTTCACAGAACTCTCAAGTGACTCATTTGTGAACCCCTGGTTTACCTAATAAAAAGTCTAAATCAATATTTATAGCTCTTTGAATTAAAATAGTAGCATTGCCATCTGAATATACTTGAACTTCTTCAATCATTTTAGAACCTACTGATATAATGGTAGAAAATCAATCTTCTATCACTCTGATTTATAATTCCATTCACAGGCTTGGCATCTCAAAATTATCCAAGAGCCCTGTACCTTATTTCTCAGCTAAAAGTCAATGTAGACTTGGGTTCATTTCCTAATACATGGATGAAAAGCTATTTCCCATTACATTTCTTTGGTATGGGACAGGGGGAAAAATGAACAGGAAATGACAATAACCCAGCACCAATTCATCAACCCTGCTGTCATTTCTTAAATATCACTTTCACAAATACGTAATTTCAGAGCTCTGGTAGAGGACAAAGGGATGATCTAGCAAGCTCCAAAAAGACTCTCAAATGTCAGGGAAAATATTTTGTTCCAGAATCATGACATATTTATGCTAAGAATAAATGTCTGAAATTCAGATAATATATGTCACTATTTTTTTTGTGTGGCACAAAGATAACAGCGTTATAAGAGAGGAACTTCATTGTTTTACACTAAGACAAAAATATGGGTCTGCTTTGAAAAGGGAAAAACAGTAGCATGTATTACTGAAGAAGCAGGAGCCTGTGATTGAATACCCTCCTGCCTTTTATCTCCACCTGTAGTGAACTCACTTGTACTCTTCCTGCCCTACAAACAGAACTGCAATCTCCAAGGCAATTATTACCTAACCTTTGCAAGCTGCCTGTATTGTTACAACATTTCTTTTCAGTAACATACTAGACTTAAACAAGCTAGTTACTAATACACTGAGGCACATCTTTCTCCTTCAGGCAAAAATTCTTGACTCTTAAATACAGAGGATTTTTTTCACTTTTACATTTATTTTGACTGTATCTTAATCTAAAGAAGGGAAAATTACAATGTCTGTGATTGAAATCATTTGTGAATGAAATTGAGGACCATGTATATAAATATAAAAATAATTATTAATAAGAACTTCATTATATATATATGTATATACACACACATATATATGTTGAATATAGATACACATAAACTAAGGCCTAAGTATGGTAGGGAAACAGAATGTATGACAAAAATGAAATGTAAAACAATTTTAAAATATTAGAGTATAAACATTTTTTAGACCACTTTGTATGTACCCCAACTCACTTGACTACAATTATTGAGAATTGCATTTTCCACTGGATTGTCCTAGGAATTTCTTATTAAAATATTAATAATGTATTATTAAAACTTGTGTACTACAAAGAAAATATATTTCACAGTTTTTCTGATACTTGACATTTTATAATATCAATTATATCAAAAATTTTTTCTTTTTTTTTTTCATTGTTGAAAGTATTACGGATGTCTCCATTTCTTCCCCCATTGAACCCTCCTCCCCGCTCCCACATCCCTCCAGCTTTCCCCAACCTAAGGTCTGTATACATTAGCCATACATATATGCATATAAGTTCCTTGGTTTCTCTATTCCCACCCCTCCCACCCTCCATCCCTCTGAGGTTTGTCTGTTCCCTACTTCCATGACTCTGGATCTGTTTTGGTCAACAGCTTATTTTGTTCATGATATTCCATAAATAAGTGAGATCAAGTGGTACTTGTCTTTCTCTGATTGGCTTATTTCGCTCAGCATAATACTCTCCAGATCCCTCCATGTCTTCTCAATGGGTAAGAGATCTTTCTTTCTTACAGCTATGTAGTATTCCATTGTGTAAATATACCACAACCTTTTTATCCACTCATCCATTGATGGGTGCTTGGGCTGTTTCCAGATCTTAGCTATTATAAATAGTGCTGCTATGAACATAGGGGTGCATATATTCTTTCTAATTGGTGTTTCAGGAAAATTTCTTTCTTTTTAAAAAAAATTTTTTTTCTTTATTGATTTTAGAGAGAGAGTAATGGAGAGGGAGAGAGAGATAGAAACATCAATGAGAGAGAACATCTATTGGCCACATGCATGCCCCCCACTGGGGATTGGGCCCACAACCTGGGCATGTGCCCTGAATGAGAATCGAACTGGCGACCTCTTTGAGCATGGGTTGACTGAGCCACACTGACTGGGAAAAATTTTATTTCTTATAAATTACTTCTAATTTATGGGGCATATATGTAGAAAGAGGGCATACTTTGATTCTTCCCCAGAGCAAACAATTGACAGGTAATGTTATTAATGAGAGCATAGATTTAATGTGGCTTAAATTAATGTCTTTGTGGAAAATAGATGCACATTTTTCTAAATATTACAATATCCAGTAAAACGTTGACCTTCAAGGAACTACCTATTCTAGATATTAATTAATACTAGAATTACATATTTTTAATTGCTCAAATTAGGAGAGTACTCAAAAGAAAAAAATAATTATAATTTGTGATCACTATTTCACGGCCATTATAGATAGTTCCACATTCAACTCGCACCTTTTCCCATAGGAATCGATTATAATTGTATAATGTTAGCTAGTGCAAAATTTCGTTCACTTTTCAATAATTTCTCAACTATATATATAACTAAAACTTAAAGTGATTGGGAAGAGAAAGATACATAAACAATTGTACACATGTGTTTAAAGAGGTAACACATATTTAATGCCATGTGCACAATTAATACAAAAGCCTTATTAATTTAAAAACAAAAACAGTAGGTTTTCTTATTAAACAAATATGGAATATATTTATACCTTGGGTATAGTAACAGAAAAATTAGGATTTGTTTACATTGTGACAGACGAAGATGACATTAAAGTTTAAATTAGCAATCGTGGTTTTTGCATTTTAGTTTTCTCTTTCTTTTCCTTGGTGCTTTACGTTTAAAATACCTCAAACCGTGGGAAATATGAATCAGGAGGCATCAGTGAGGATGTACCTAAGTCTATTTACATGGCATGCTGTGAGCCCAAGGGAAATTAGTTTGCACAATTTTTACTGCTGTTTTGTTGTGGAAAAGATTTGTAAGGAAACAAATATAGTCAAATATTAAGTTGCAGAACAAAAGAGAAAACTTAGCTATCTGTTCATTTTCAAACAGAAATATTGTAAGAATAAGTTATAATGAAACAGGTCGTAGTCAGTTAATGGCTGCTTTGTTACCATTTATATATGTTAGCCAGTGATTTGCCTAATTTAATTTACGTCCAGTAGTCTCTAATACTTACAACTATTGATTACATATAATGAAAACATTTGATTTCCAGCTCTATTCTTTTCATCATGTGTGACAATTGTTTTTCATATGATTTTTAAAAAAGAACTTCAATTATCCATCCATAGATTCCAAAATACGAATCTTTCACAGCCAATCCAACTGCCAAATGGTGACACATATTAACTCATTAATTCAATAAACATTCTGAGCAACCAGCATGTGCAAGGCACTATTTGAAGCCCTGGGTATTCAGCAGGAAAATTAAGATTCTGCGGGATCAAAAGACTCACATTTATGTGAGGGTGATGGGAAGATGGATACAAAACTAAACACATAGGCATAAAATGTGTTAGGAAGTGATGAGTTCTAAGCATAGAAAAAGGAAAAATAAGCCTGGCCAGTGTGGCTCAGTGGTTGAGCGTCGACCCATGCACCAAGAGGTCGCTGGCTCAATTCCTGGTCAGGGCACATGCCCAGGTTGTGGGCCCAATCCCCAGTGGGGGGCATGGAGGAGGCGGCCAGTCGATGTTCTCTCTCATCAATGTTTCTATCTCTCTCTCCCTCTCCCTTCCTCTCTCTGTAAAACTAAATGAAGAGAAAAAAATAAAAGAGGGTAAATGGAAAGAGAGCGTCATGAAGGGAAAGAAAGTGCTCTTTTGTAATCAAGGAAGATTTCTTTCGGATGGTAACATTTTCCTAGAGTCCTGAAGAAGGCGATTGAGCCAGCCATATGGACACATGGGGCAGTCCAGTTGTCCCTCGCCACTTCACGCTTTGACTTTTTCAAATATAGTATAGTATTTGAAAAAACGGTGATAGAGTGAAGCCGCAAAAGTCGAAGCGCGAAGTGGCAAGGGACAACTGTACCTCAGTTGCGGCTCAATCCCCCGCCTTGGTTGGGGTCATGCAGGAGGCAACCAGTCTATGTCTCTCTCTCTCTCTCTCTCTCTCTCTCTCTCTCTCTCTCTCTCTCTCTCTCTCTCTCCCTCTCTCTCCCTCCCACTCTATCTGAAGATAAATAGAAAATATTCTCGGGTGAGGATTAAAAAAAACAAAACCTTAAAAAAACTAAAACAGTAATAATAGCTATAATTTATAGTGTTGCATCCGTTATCCATTTTATTATTTTATTTTTTTTATCCTCATCTGAGGATATATTTCCATTGATTTTTAGATAGAGTGGAAGGGAGGGAGGGAGGGAGGGAGGGAGGAAAAGAGGGAAGGAGGGAGAGAGAGAGAAACATCCAAGTAAGAGAGACACATCAATTGGTTGCCTCCTGCATGGGATTGAACCTGCAACCCAGGTATGTGCCCTTGACCAGAATCGAACCCACAACCCTTCAGTCCATAGGCCGATGCTCTAACTGCTGAGCCAAACCGGCCAGGGCCATTATCCAATTTTTTAAAATTAATTTATTGGGATGACATTGGTTAATAACATTAGAGAAGCTTCAGCTGTGCAATTCTATAATACATCGTCTATATATTGCATTTTGTGCTCACCACCCAAAGTCTAGTTTCTATCATCATATATTTGACTCCAGTAATACCTTCTTATCCTCCCCATCCCCCTTCTTCTCTGTTAACCATCATACTGTTGTCTTCGTCAGTAAGTTTGTTTATTTGTTTGGTGCTTTCTGTTTTATATCCCACATGAATGAAATCATATATAGTTCCTATCCTTTTCCATCTGACTTATTTCACTTAGCCTGATAGTCTCAAGATCCATCTGTGTTATTGTGAGTGGCAGTGTTTCATCCTCCTTTTATGGCCAGTAGTATTTTATTTTATATCTGTAGTATATCTTTATGCAATCACCCATTGTGAATAATGCTGCAATGAACATAGAGGCACATTACATCTTCACAAATAAATGTTTCCAATTGTTTAGGTGCATCTCCAGAAGCAGGATTGTAGGATCAGATGGTACCTCGATTCTTAATTTTTAGAGGAACTTTCATACTCTTTTTCATAGTGGCTGTACCAATTTACACTCCTAGCAGCAGTGTATGAGGGTTCCTTTATCTCAGCCTCTCCAACACTTGTGATTACTTGTTTGTTGACAATAGCCATTCTAACAGGTATGAGGTGGTATTTCAGTGTGGTTTTGATTTTCATTTCCCTTATAGTTACTGAAGTTTAGCATCTTTTCATATATCTGTTGACCATTTGTATGTCTTCTTGGGAAAAGTGTCTGGTCAGCCCTGCTCTTTTTTTAAATGGATTGTTCTTTTTTTTGTTGTTATTGAGTTGTGTGGCTCAGTGGATTGAGCAGCATCCCATGCATGGACTGAGAGGTCCTAGTTCGATTCCTCGCCAGGGCACATGCCAGGGTTGTGGACTCGATCCCCAGTAGGGGGCGTGCAGGAGGCAGCTGACCGATGTTTCTCTTTCACATCGATGTTTCTATGTGTCTCTCCATTCTTTTCTCTCTAAAAATTCAATTAAAAACATATTTTAAAAATCTAAATAAAGTTGTTAATTTTTTTCTTTGGCCAGTTGACCTGAAGAATAACTTTTGTTATCATTAAAGAATAAGTCTTTTACATATGTGGCTAGCTATCAGACAGATCAGCACATGGGGAGTGGTTACAGTGATAATGATGAGTGCTAAAAATATCATAATTTACAATTTTTCATGTTATTCAAATGTTTTACTCATTCAAAAACTTAACTAACTCTGAAGAGTAAAATATGTTAGTGCTAATAGTTTTTTGTTTGTTTTGTTTTATTTTTTACAATGTAGTAACATGTCTGATGATGGCAGCTTCTATTAGGAAAATTAAAGTGGTATTTCTGAAGCTAGTAAATAGTGTACTTTGGCCAGGTTTTCAGGATACTCCTGTTGTGTCCCATTGTTAATTAGCATAATTTCAGTCCAACCTGTGGGCTGACTCTTGGCTTATCTCTTATGGGAAACATATAATGATAGAAAGTCTCTGAAAGCAATGTGAAACGTTCATAAATATTGCCCACAAGGAGCATAACATTTGTGGGCAAGATTAGTATTCCATAGAAATAAACATAATTAGTTTCCTTATGGATGAATTGATATTATTTTGTTTTTTAATACCAAATATATCTATTTTTTTAAAAGGATTGAACAAAAAAGTAAATCTCAGAAAAGTTGGATGTTAGCAAGGCAAGCTAACTAAGAATAGTTCTGTGTGCCTATCTTTCTATAGTAGAGCTCTTTTCAGTGTCTGACATGCAAAGAAGAAACACTAACTGTAGGTAGCCCAGAGGAATAGCAAAACAATATTTTACACTACGTTTCAGTAGGCAATATTTCTCTATACCCATTTTTGCTGCTAATTTTGAGCATGATTTCTAATGAGTATCATGTAATACACTTTTAAAGTTTCCATGAATCTTTCTTCTATATTTTGTACACAATGACTAGTAATTACCTGTATTTGTTGTCACAAAATGAGTAACTAGAAATATAATTCTTAGATATAGTAACACAGTCTCATTAGGTAAATATTCAATAGAGAATAATTTATATCTTATTAAATATCACTAAATCCTTACATTTAAAAATTATTTATCAAAGCTAAAACTTTCAAAAAATATGGAGTTTTTTTTTTTCACAATGATGGTTGATATTTTCTGAATGTTTTCATAGAAAATATTTGAATTTTAAGGGAGCATCTCTCAAATCTAATCTTTATGGAAATAGATTAGAGCAAATTATATGATTTTTAATTTTTTCACAAGTGATTGCTTTTCAAAGGAAGAAGTCATCATTTTTAAAATATTAGCTTAATTTTCTTTAAGGAAGACATCTGGCTTAATGTTATACTCCTGGGCAGCATTCCATTCAGAGGTCTTCCTTGTTTAAAGCTCAGGTATCCAAATGCTTGTGCCACATTCCAACGTGGCTTTTTGACTGATTTAATTTTTTGTGGTTTTGTCTTCTCATATTTCCTGTAAAATATAGGGAATCATATATAAAGAGTATGTTTGCTTACTGCCTAGTGTATAATATATGCTCAAAACAGAAAACAAAAGACACAGCAGCAAAATTAATACTCATTCATGCCTTCATTAAGTGTCATAATTATGATTAGAACAGTAACCAGATATTGTCCACCAATGGCTGATATCTACATATCACAATACTTGAATGAGCTCATTCATGGTATTGAATTAGAAAAAATAATTAAGTTTAAAAAAAACCCACAGCCCTGGCCGGTTTGGCTCAGCGGTTAGAGCGTCGGCCTGCAGTCCAGAGAGACCCAGGTTTGGTTCCCGCTAGGGGCACGTACCTCGGTTGCAGTTTGTCCCCGGCCCTGGTTGGTCGTGCGGGTGGCAGCCACTCGATGTGTCCCTTTCACGTTGATGTTTCTCTCTCTCTCTCTCTCTCTCTTTCTCTCTCTCTCTCTCTTCTTCTCTCTCCCTCCCACTCTATCTGAACAAAAAATGGAAAAATGTCCTCGGGTGAGGATTAAAAAAAAAAACAAAAAAACACAAAGATATGAAATACAAACTGTATTTTTTTCTATTATATTTATATTTTTATTATTTTAATCATATCCCCTCCAGTTTCTAAACATTTTTAAAAATTTATCTTTATTGCCCTGGCCAGTTTGGCTCAGCAGTTAGAGCGTCGGCCCGTGGACCAGAGTCCCAGGTTCGGTTCTCGCTAAGGGCATGTACCTCGGTTGCATTTTGTCCCCGGCCTCTCTCACATAGATGTTTCTCTCTCTCTCTCTTCCTCTCTCTCTCCGTCCCAGTCTATCTGAACATAAATGCAAAAATGTCCTCGGGTGAGGACAATAATAATAAAAAATTATCTTTATTGTTAAAAGTATTACAGATGTCCTCCTTTTTTCCCCACATTGACACCCTCCTCCCCACACCCACCCCTGCTGCCTTCACCACACTGTGGTCTGTGTCCATTGGTTGTGCATACATGCATATAAGTTCTTTGGTTTATCTCCCACCCCCCTTCCCTCTGAGGTTTGTCAGTCTGTTCCCTACTTCCACGACTCTGGATCTATTTTGTTCATCAGTTTAATTTATTCACTATATACAACAAATAAGTGAGATCATGTGATACTTATTTTTCTCTGATTGCCTTATTTCACTTAATATAATACTCTCTAGGTCCCTCGATGTCATCTCAAAGAGTAAGAGATCTTTCTTTCTTATAGCTACATAGTATTCCATTTTGTAAATGTACCACAGCATTTTTATCCACTCATCTACTGATGGACACTTGGGATGTTTCCAAATCTTAGTTATTGTAAATAGCTCTTCTGTGAACTTAGGGGTGCATATATTTTTTCTGATTAGTGTTTCAGGCTTCTTAGGATATATTCCTGGAAGTGGAATATCTGGGTAAAATGGCAGTTCCACTTTTAATTTTTTGAGGAAACACCGTATTGTTTTCCATAGTGGCTGCACCAGTCTGCATTCCAGCCAGCAGTGCACCAGAGTCCCCTTTTCTCCACACCCTCGCCAGCACTTGTTTGACGATTTGTTGATGGTGGCCATTCTGGCAGGTGTGAAGTGATACCTCATAGTCGTTTTAATTTGCATCTCTCTGATGATCAGTGACTATGAGCATTTTTTCATGTCTCTTGGCCATTTGTATGTCCTCTTTGGAGAAGTGTCTATTCAGGTCCTCTGCCCATTTTTTAATTAGATTGTTTGTCTTCTTTATGTTGAGTTGTAGGAGTACTTTATATATTTTGGAAATTAACCCTTTATCCAATGTATCATTGGCAAATATATTCTCCCATACA
This sequence comes from Tadarida brasiliensis, assembly GCA_030848825.1. Lineage (NCBI taxonomy): Eukaryota > Metazoa > Chordata > Mammalia > Chiroptera > Molossidae > Tadarida > Tadarida brasiliensis. Next base: position 66,740,776 of record CM061257.1, read on the forward strand.
GTGGATTCCCTTTTCATTTTTATACTGGTTTCTTTTGCTGTGCAGAAACTTTTTAGTTTGATGTAGTCACATTTATTTTTTTTTTCCCTTCGTTTCTCTTGCCTTTGGCAATATATCGGTGAAAATTCTGATAAGTGTGATGTCTGAGATTTTGCAGCCTACATTTTCTTCTAGGACTTTTATGGATTCACGAGTCACATTTAAGTCTTTTGCATGTAGCTGTCCATTTTTTCCAACACCATTTATTGAAGAAACTGTCTTTACTCCATTGTATGCTCTTACCTTCTTTGTCAAATATTAATTGAGCATAAAATCTTGGGTCGATTTCTAGGTTCTCCATTCTGTTCCATTGATCCATATGCCTGTTCTTGTGCCAGTACCAGGCTGTTTTGATTACAGTGGCTTTGTAGTATAACCTGATATCTGGTATTGTGATCCCTCCAACTTGTTCCTTTTTCAAGATTGTTGTGGCTATTTGGGGTCTTTTTTGGTTCCATATAACTTATGGAGTATTTGTTCTAGATCTGTGAAATATGCCATTGGTATTTTAATGGGGATTGCATTAAATCTATAGATTGCTTTGGGTAGTATGGACATTTTAATGATGTTGATTATTCTAATTGATGAACAGGGTATATGCTTCTACTTTTTTATATCTTCCTGTATTTATTTTTTCAATGTCCTGTAGTTTTCTGAGAACAGGTCTTTTGTCTCCTTCGTTAAGTATATTCCTAGCTATCTTAATTTTTCTGTTGCAATGGTAAATGGTATTTATTTTTTAGTTTCTCTTTCTGAGTGTTCATTATTGGTGTATAAAAATGCCATCAATTTCTGAATATTAATTTTGTATCTTGCTACTTTATCACATTCATTTATTAAATCTAGTCATTTTCTGATGGAGTCTTTAGAGTTTTCTATGTGCAATATCATGTCTTCTGAGAATAATGCCAGTTTTACTTCCTTCTTTTCAATTTGGATCCCTTTTATTTTTTCTTCTTGTTTGATTGCTGTGGCTAAGACTTCCAGTGCTATGTTGAATAAGAGTGTTGAAATCAGACATCTCTGTATTTAAGGGAAATGCTTTTAGTTTTTGCCCACTGAGTATGGTGATGGCTGTAGGTTTTGTTAATACATACACATAGTTAAGATTAGGAACTGATGAAAACCATCATTTAAGAGAATTATCTCTGCTTTGGTCCAGATATTGCTTCTTTGATGTTTCTGGTTCTAATAACCGTATTACCTATGAAGAATAATTTTTTATTCTTGCTCAAAATGTAAACCAAAAGAAAAAAACAGAAACACACTATCAACTGTATTGCCAAGGTTTTGCTTTCTTTCATTGTGCTTTGTAAATTTTTGTCACTAGTTTCTTACAGTCTGATGAACATCTTGTTTCTATGTTTTCAGTTATGTAATTTTTCTTTTTCTAATCTGAAATCTCTGTGACCTTCCTCACTGTGCCATGTTCTGTACCTGTATTCTTTCTCATATTATAATTATATCCTCCTCATTTTATTGAAATAGTAACTTCCTAATTCAATGTTACATGTGAATTTAAGGTGCAGGTTCTGGTATCTGTAAAATACCTAATGGAAAATTTATTTAGACCCAACCCATTGTCTCCTACCCCCAAACAATGGGGGGAAAAATAGAAGGAAAGCAAACAAACAAAAACCCCCCAAAAAACAGAAAAGTGGAGAAAAAATGGAAAGTTTTCTTTCATTCCAAATCTAGATTTTGGAAGACCTGAAAGCTACAATTGGTGGCCAGTATTCTTGCTAGACTGCTACATGTCTTGGGTTCTAAATGGACAGCTGTCCAAGGATAACTATTCTGCCTAATCTTCTGTGTTTTTTTTTTTTTTTTTCTGATAAACAGACATTTGTTGCATTATAGCTCTGTCAATAAACATTTATCTTATTGATACCTGACAGATGAGCACTGACAAAGAAACATTGTTGACTTTTGTATGAATTATTGCTATCAGAGCTGACCAATATATATATTGTGTGTGTGTATACACACACACATACACACAATTGTATATATATATACATCTGATTATTATATCTATGTATAGCGTCTGATTATTATATATATGTTGACTCTACTATATTGGCTTGTTTATATATAGTGGAGACTGTAATATTTCAAGATATTAAAATCACCTAAAAATAATATATTTTATTAATCTCTTGTACTCAAGAGAGTCATCTCAGCTATGTAGTTGGAGATAAAATACTTTTTCTTTCTTTTATTTTTAAATCCTCACCCAAGGACACTTTTCCACTTGATTTTCAGATAGAGTGGGAGGAAGGGAGAAAGGGAGAGAAAGAGAGAAATGTCAGTGTGAGAGAGACACACTGATTGGTTGCCTCCTGCACAACCCCAACCAGGGCTGGGGATCGAACCGCAACCAAGGTACATGCCCTTGACCAAATTGAACCCGCGACCCTTTGGTCTGCGGGCTGATGCTCTAACCACTGAGCAAAACCCACCAGGGCATAAAATACTTTTTCAATTATTTTCTTAAATATTTTATTTGAACAAAATTTAGCTAGGTTCTAAGAGAATAAATTCCTACATTTATATAAAAGGAGATTTTAAGCATTTATGAAGTTTTAAATTAATATTTTCCTTTTAAAATATGATTAGATAAATTTATTAATTCATTTCTGAAATATTGTAAGAATTATAAAACTATTAAGAATAAAAGTTTTATTCAGGATTTTTTAAGGTAAGAAATAACTTTAAAACAGGGACATCTGTAAAAGTGTCATCAATAAATATAAAGAAGATATTAACTGTAATACTCAAGGCAGCTCTTTACATAAGTTTCATTTTATCTATCTATCTATCTATCTATCTATCTATCTATCTATCATCTATCTATTCTTTTGCAAAAGAGTGAATGTCTGTGTCCTCCCAAAATTCATATGTTCAAACCATAATCACAATATAATGATGTTTTTAGGTGGGGCCTTTGGGAGGTAATTAGTTGGTGAGAATGGAACCTCCATGAATGGGATTAGTGTCTTTATAAGGGGTCAAGGAGCTAGCTAGCTCTCTTTCTGCCATGTGAAGATACAACAAGAAGTCCAGAGTCTGTAGCCCAGAAAAGGCTACTCACTAGAACCCAACCAACCATACTGGCACCTTAATCTTAGACTTCCAGCCTCCAGAACTGCGAGAAATACATTTCTGTTGTTATAAGCCACCCAGTCTATGGTACTTTTTTACAGCAGCCCTAACTGATAGCATATTCTATCTAATGGACATGATGAATTTTAACTTTAGTTATAATCTATTTAAAGTCAGTAGCATAAAAATTTGAAAGAAATGTCCATAATTCTTTTGGGAATTTGTGCTTTTAAGAAAAAAAAAAGTCATTAACATTTACTTCCCTAGATATACTATTAGCATACTGAGAAAGATGATGAGTCTATAAAAGTCAAAAAATTTAGATAGTCACTTTAACAGACAAAATATAATAGTTAAACTGTTTTGAAGATAGTGTGCCAATAGTAATCTATTTGTAAAATTTCCCAGTGGAGGTAAAGCCTGAACAACATTTTGAAACATCTGTATGATGTATTCAGGAAAGTATGAATATAATACAATGAAAATGCAACACAGTGTCAAATATTAGGTCATGAAAGATGTTATGTTATACTACTGAGTTGGACTTGATCCTTTAGTTGATGGAGAACTGCACCAAAAAAGTAAACTGGGCCATGCTATGAGAGTAATTATAGTTAGAAAAGCTATTTTGGACAATTTCAAGAATGACTAACTGGGGCCAGGTTAGGAGAGGTCTGAGGAAGACAAAAAGTATAGTGCCATTCGTTAAAAAACAAATAAGAACTGAGGAGAGATGGGAGGGATTTACATTTACTAGCTGTCGGTGAGTGATTTCTATAACTCTCCCTTTTATTTTTTTATAGGTTGTGGTAGAGATTATTGCCATAATGAAATGAATGATTAAATATTTATTTATTTTATTAATGATTGTTAAGTCCACTGACTCAGTTATATCTTGGTTAATATAACAGATTAAATCATATCAAAACTTATTTATAGTACATAAAGCAATATGATGAGTCAATAACATCTGAAATAGTTGTTTCAATATTTCTTTTTCTGGTCCATTTTATTTTTTCAGTCTTGTGAGTTTTCTATTCAGTTATCATGCAGTTACCAACCTTCTTATTTTGGGTTATGAGTACAAGTATTTAGAAATATTTTCTCCCAAAATATATTATCTAAGTGTCATAATTAATTTCAGTTGGTGAAAATTTTAATGTTAAAGTAAAATACTAAATTTCTCAATATTAGTTTATCCTAATTCACTCTTTTTATAATAAAATGATAGAAAAATAAAAATTACTGTATATTCTAATGAAGAGCAAAAATTTTTCTTTATGTCATTTCAGTAAGTACTGGGTAAAATTAATTAAAAATACCATAAGCTTATATATGACAAATATTTGAATAAAAGTATGAGAATTTAATTTTTTTTTTAATCCTCATCCAAGGACATTCTTGCATTTATCTTCAGATAGAGCAGGAGGGAGAGAGGGAGGAAGAGAGAGAGAGAGACACGGACATGAGAGAGACACATGGAGTAGACGCCACCCACACGACCCCAACCGGGGCCGGGGACGAACTGCAACCGAGGTACGTGCCCTTAGCGGGAACCGAACCCAGGACTCTCTGGTCTGCAGGCTGATGCTCTAACCCTCTAACTGCTGAGCCAAACCAGCCAGGGCAAAGCATGAGAATTTAAATCCTGGTAGAGATTAGCATAATTGATAGCAAATAAGTCAATTTGTGTAAAACCTTTATTTTAAAAACAGTGCATTAAGTTGTGCCTTATGCTATATAGATAATGTGAGTGGTTCACAAATCACTGTAATCTCCCATCATTAGACAAAAGTAGCAGAGTTACTGAAAAATCCCAAGTATAAATGGCAGCAGATGATAATTTGATTTTTCTTTGGAAACAACCCAAAATGAAATGGTTGAGATTTTTTTTTCTTGGTTCTGATCTGAGAATAAGAGAAGAGAGAAAATGAAATAAGGACAGAATCATTGAACTATTATTGAAATGTGAGGTGCTGCTTGGTGGTTGAGGGCAGGGGTTCGGTTTACTGTGCTTGTATCACCACCTAGCACATTAGAATACATGAAGCTAAACAAACACATCTTCAAGCACCTTATGGCAACTGCCACCAAAATATTCAATATACTTTTTTATGTTACACACTAAAATTATAGTTTAATTATATTTTGCCTTAAAATGATTTTTTTCTTGACACACTGCGATTTACTATGTGTTGCCCTTGCGTATACACTCCCTACAATAAATATGAGCATGGAGGTTAAAGTTGGCATAACATTTGTAAATATATATATATATATATATATATATATATATATATATATATTCAATTCAAATATATATATTTAACTAAATTATATCAAAAGCTCATATACTTTGGCTATGAAGGTAGGGAATAAGAAATTGCATAGACTTATCTATGTCCCTCTCCACCCTGACCATCCTTAATGTTATTCTTCTTTCTATACTAAAAATCAGACTTGATCTCTCCATGGATGGTCTTAGTGACAGCATAGTGTACTAATTTAATCACACAAGCTCTGAAGTTAAATGATTGGGTTCAAATCCCAGATTCCCACGTTCTCATTATTTGTGCTTGGTCAAGTTTCTTAACTGATTTTAAGCCTTGGGTTTCTCCTGTGAGTTATGGTTAAAATAAGAATACTTACATCAGATAGTGCTTTTGAGAATTAAATTAAATAATACAGCTTTGGAACACTGCCTGAATTAGATACTAAGTTTATGTGCTACTAATAATATGCCTTACTGCACTCCTAATATTTTTTAGTGTATATATTTCAAAATCCTGTTAGAGCTATGTCCACAAATGTCTTTTTAGGGAAGAGAAATAAATATCTAGCAATGGTTGAAAGTAACTAAATGAAGTTTAATAAAACAAAAATTCCTGTGTTGTAAGCAGAAATTGTTTTCTCTATAAGGTTTGGCACTTTTTATAAAAGAGCTAAATCTGATTCTTCTGATTATGACCTCATAACCAACTATGGCTTACAACAGGTTTTGAAGGATGCTGTAATGAATACCTTTTTATAAAGGGGTGGGAGGTTTCCATGTTCAGTAATCAACACCAATCTTTAGGAGATTTTAAAGCTAGAGATAAAGAATATGTACATTAAAATTTGAAATGATATAGGGAGGAGGGTGTCTAGAGGGGAAAAAGGAGAAACATTTGTAACAAAAATAAATTAATAAAAATTGAAATGGAGATAGGATATGTTTTCCTCAATTTGCCTTTGTTTGAGAAAATAAAAACAGATATATAGGATTCATTATTACATCAACCTTTAAAAAATTCTTAATAAAAGGACCAGACATTTAATAATGTATAATGTGTTGGTTGTGCAAAAACTGTATGAATTTTCCTTTAACCTCCAGAATTTTCCCCCACAATTCTGATCTCCGCCCTCATGTGTGAAAGAGGTCATTTAAGTATCCAGCATTCCAGTTCATAGTGTGGATTACCACGATTAACTGTGTGCATCTCCAAGCAAGATATAGACATTATGCAAAACCACTGTGAGTAGGTGATACATTAAGAAGCACAACTCTGCTTTGCATCCAGTCCTTGATACTGAGAAATGCAGCAGTTGAAATGTAATATGCAAGGAAAATACACTCAAGGTCAGAGTGAGGAAAGCAAAATGACGTTGTTGGTTTCAAAATGAGAAATTCATTTCTATTGTACAGTAAAGTTAAAATAAGTGTTAAAGAAAATCAGTAATATGGAATTTAGATATGTTACCTCCTCCTGTCTTCTTTAGCTGGAAAATAGTTCAGTGATTTTTGCCACTACAGAGAAAAGGGAGAATTATTTACACTGTGTATTATCTCTCCTGGATAGCTACACTTTTATTTCCTAACATTCCCCCCCCTTGTATGTACTCTAATGAGAGGAAATGGTATGTAGGTGATAGAACATTACTCTAGAAATTTTCCATGGTCTTTGTGCTATTTATATTTTTATTACTGGTTGGGTGACCTTGAGAAAGTATTTTTTTCTATACTTCTCTTTGTAAGTATAATATATATTCATTATTTCTGGAGGGATAAAAACTTTATTAATTGATCAGTAGATTTATTTAGGTAAATAAACTTTATAGGCAAAGTGTTTTCTTTCTCTTTTGTGGGCACCTCAGGTACAGAGGGATCATTTAATGATATTCCTCAGTTTACAGCACAGTGTCCTCATATACCTCATCCTTTTCCTTATATATTTTTTCTACTCCCTACTTCTCCCTTTATGCACTTTTAAAACATGGACTTTTGTGACCATGTTTCATACAAAGTATATCCCATTGTGCATGCTTAATTTACACAGCTATAACTCAGTTTCTTCTTTCAGTCAATCCTATGTTTAAAATATCTATAGATTCTAATTCAATGTTTATAAACATTGCATAGAATTTTATTGTGCATAGCCACTACAATTTACTTATTTATTATGCTGATGTTGCTTCCAGCTACCTTAGATTGCCTCTAACTCCCTGTTACTGCACACAGTGCTAAAATAAAGCTTTCTACTTTCTGTACCTTTCTGGACTTGTGCAGAAATTTCTCGAAAGCTGAAAACCATGACTGGAATGGCTGTGTCAAATGAGATACTTAATCTAATTTACTTTGATCTGATTAAATTGTGTGTGTGTGTATATATATATATATATACACTTAATTGAATGCTCTAAATATTTTTTTAATCCTCATCTGAGGATATTTTTTATGTTCACATAGAGTGGGGGTGAGGAGATGTGAGAGAGACACATCAACTGGTTACCTCCCTCACAACCCCGACCAGGCCCAGGGACAAACTGCAACCGAGGTAAGTACCCTTGCCCGGAATCGAACCATCCACTCTTTGGTCCGCCGGCCAGCACTCTAGCCGCTGAGCCAAATGGAGCAGGACGAATGCTCTAAATTTTCATCAGAGTAGTAGATGTTTGTATTCCACAAATTTTGAGAATTAGTATTTGTTGTTTGATTGTATTGTGCACTTACTTTATTTCTTAAGTCTACAGATATATGGAGGTTTTATTTAATTAATGAACTTGATTTATAGAGCAGTTTAAGGTTCACAGCAAAAGTGGGCAGAAAGTATAGAGATTTTGTGTACTACCTATCCACACACACACACACGTGCAGGCTCCCTTAATATCAACATCCCTTGCCAGAATTGTACATTTATTGCAATTGATGAACCTATATATGGTAACTTCATTATCACACCAAGTCATAGTTTACATTAGTGTTCACTCCTAGTGTAAAGTCTAGGGGTTTTGAAAAATGTATAATGATATGTATTCATCATTTTAGTAACATACAAAATAGTGTCACTGCTTTAAAAGTCTACTGTGCTGTGCCTATTCATGCCTCCTTTATCCCTCCTTCTGGGCAACCATTGATCTTTTTATTGTCTCCATAGTTTTGCTTTCCCTAAGTGTCCTATAATTGGAATGATACAGTATGGAGCCCTTTCAAATTGGCTTCTTTCACTTAGTAATATGCATTTAACTTCCCACCATGTCTTTTCAGGGCTTGGTAGCTCATTTCTTTTTAGCACTGAATAATATTTCATTGTCTGGATGTACCAGTTTATTTATCCATTCACCTACTGAAGGACATTTTGGGTGCTTCCAAGTTTTGACAATTATGAGTAAAACTGCTATTGGACATACATTTTCAGTTCATTTGGGTATATCCCAAGGAGTGTGGTTGCTGGAGTGAATGGTGTGTAAGTGTGTTTAGTTTTGCAACGAAACTGCCAAAGCGTCTTTCAAAGTGGCTGTACCGTTTTGTATTCCTACAGCAGTGCCTGCGTGTTCCCTTGTTCCATATCCTCGCCCAGTATTTGCTATGTCAGTGTTTTGGATTTTTGCCATTTTAGTTGGTTTGTAGTGGCACCTCATTGTTGTTTTAATTTGCATTTCCTTAACAATATATGTTGTTGAACATATTTTCATATGCTTACTTGCCTCTGTGTAACTTTGGTGAGATGTCTTTTCAAGTATTTTGTCCATTTTTTGTTGAGTTTTAAGACTTCTTTGTATCAGTCATTATCAGGTGTGTCTTTTGCTAATATTTTCTCCCATTCTGTGGCTTGTCTTCTGATTCTCTTGATGTGGAGTATTTTAATCTATCCCCCCCTCCCATTTTATTTATTATGTTCTAGGCCTTAGTGAGTGATATGTCTCTTTTAAAATGGGTTGCTGCTCCTATTTTTAGCCTCATCCATGGTCAACTTTTGTGAATGTTTCATAAATGCTGCAAAATATTTATTGCTTTGAATAGGGCATGTAATGTTCAACATAATGTACAGTTTAAAAGGTTAGGTTCTAGAATTTTGAATTACTAATTTTGAAACCCTGTTTTGCCACTTCTCTCTGAGCAACCTTAGCAAATTACTTAAACACTCTGTGCTTCACTTTTCCATTTGAAAAACTGAGTGCGTCACAAAAGGACACAATCCATAGGTATACATCGATTATTAAATGAATTAATTTAGGTTAGGTACTTACACAGTACCTGATTAATACTTATTCATGATTAATACTTATTAAGTTGAAATAATTATAAAGTTTCTTGCATTTCTATATCTTTATTTGAGCTAAAAGTTTTTATAGGAATACATTGTGCTTTTAATATTTCATGTTTAATTGTTTTATGTATATGAATATAGTCTGAAGCTATATTATTAGGTGTGTCTCATGCTGAACATATTATATTGATCCACTTTTCTTTTACCAGTATATAATAGCCCACTTTGTTTATGATACATTATTAGTCTTTTGCTTGTGTGTTTTTTCATTGACTATCAAACTGTTTGATATTGAAACTGACATCTTGAATTTGTTTTTGGGTCATAGCCTTATTTCTTCATTTTTAGATTTCAGCCTCCTCTGATTTAACGTTTCTCATATTCATGACATTGTTCATTCTTATTTTTTACTTGTTTCAGGATCTGTAATTATATTAGGTTTAATCATTTACATTTATTGTAATCACTGATAAATTAGTATTTCTTCCATTTTATTTTGTATTTACTTTCATTTCTTGTCTTCTTTTGGATTTTTCACACTTCAGCTAATTTGAAGAATTGTTTTTAATCTATTTATATTCTTTTGAAGATTGCCTCCCTTAAGACTGACCTTTATTTTTATTTTCTTATTTTCTTCTTTATGTTTCACAGTATGTGTAAATTACCTGGAAAAATTATATTTATGTACTCTTCCCTCCTTCTTTTCCTCTTTTGTATGCATACTTTTGCTTCTGATATTATGTTGATATTTATTCTAGAATTTTATATTTTTCAAATCTTTTTTGTTTTGTTTTAGACAACAGAAAGCTTCACTAAATTATATATCAATATCTAACTTATGTATATCTATATATTTTTTAATTTAACCTTATAATATAAATGATAATTTTGCTAGATATAACATTTTAGGTTTAAAGTCCTTTGCTTCAAACTTTTCAATAGATCATTATTGTTTCTTGCAGCTAGTATTGCTGTTAAAGGATCTGATACCAATTTATAACTTGTTTTTTTGTAGGTGATTTGCTTTTCCTTTCTAGGAAGTTTTATAGTTATCTTTTGTCTTCTTTTATGTCATGTATATGATTGTGTGCATCTGTGTCTCCTTAACCACCCTGTTCATAGTTTATGGACTTTTAATACTGGGTCTTTCTTTTTCTTAAATTCTGGAAAATTCTCTACCATTTTTTCGTATATTTCCCCCCACCCATTTATTTATTTCTTTAAAATTTTTTCCCCTAGGCTTCTTTTATACAAATATTGACATTTTGTTACCTTTATTTCTATATTTCCCAACTTTCATTTTCTATTATCAAACTTTTCATTCCTTATTTATTTCTCATGGGGAGAATTAAGCCCCTTATTTAAAAACAAAAACAAAAATGTATCCTTGTGATATCTATTGTAGAGCATGTTCATTTCACTAAATTAAATGAAATTAAATAAAATATTCACAAGGTATGTAATGATGATAATAATACCAGTACCATCAACCATAATAATCATACTCACTGCATGTTTTCTGTGTCCTGGGAGTTTTCACTCATTTGAGCTCACTACAGTCCTATGTAGTAACTGCCATTTATAGCTCCTGTTAGAGACAGTGAAGCTGAGTCACAGAAAGGCCTCATACCTAAACCAGGTGTCTCACTTGCCAATTGTTCCTCACTAAGAGACACTAGGTTATTTCCATCATAAGCCTCATGTGGATGCTTCATTTTTATTAAAGAATTTTCCTGTTTCACTTTTCTCTCTTTCTTTTGTTGGCCTGTCACTAACGTGTAGTAAAATGAGTAGAGCAAACTATCTGGCCTTACCCTTCACTGAATATTTAATGCTGTAAATAGTGCCTGATTTGTAATAGTTTAATAAATATTTGAGAAATCAATTAACTGACTTAAGAGAGTCTTAACTTGTATTCAAATTACAAGCAGTCACTGATGGCCATGCTTTTAAAATCACAATGAGTCCCGCTGGTGTGGCTCAGTGGTTGAGCGTCGACCCATGCATCAACAGGTCACCGGTTCGATTCCTGGTCAGGACACATGCCCAGGTTGTGGGCCCGATCCCCAGCAGGAGGCGGCCAGTTGATGTTCTCTCTCATCGATGTTTCTATCTCTCTCTCCTTCTCCCTTCCTCTCTCTCTAAAATCAATAAAGGAAAAAAAATTTTTTTTAAATAAAATAAAATCACAATGAGGCATAATTATGGCATAGATGCATAACTTGCAATATTTTGAATCAATATATCATTGAATAACAAAACAAATTTTGTTTTTAATTTTTTTTTTTAATCCTCACCCGAGGACATTTTTGCATTTATCTTGAGATAGAGTGGGAGGGAGAGAGGGAGGAAGAGAGAGAGAGAAACATCAGTGTGAGAGAGACACATTGAGTGGTCACCGCCCACACAACCCAAACCAGGGCTGGGGACAAACTGAAACCGAGGTACGTGCCCTTAGCGGGAACCAAACCCAGGACTCTCTGGTCCATGGGCCGACACTCTAACTGCTGAGCCAAACTGGCCAGGGCACAAGTTTTGTTTATAAACCATTGTTTGTGAAAAATCTGTGTAAGATTTGCCTTTTTCTCAATGGTATATATGCTATAGACAGGGAAGTTTGAGAAAATATTATAAATAAAACAAATTATTTGTTACAAATATATATAATATGAGAAATACTTTTAACTTTAAATGTATTTGAAGTATGGTAAAGCACTGGCCTCTGGTTGTGTTTCCATCTGTCCTTTGGGAAATGCCTTATTTGAGTTAACAAAGGTTAAAATGAGAAATATATTAAACGTTTCCTCAGAAGGCTAGAATTGAAAGGCTCCAGGGTACAGAACAGTTTACTTAAACATCAGAAACTAATAAAAACAAAAATAATAAGAATGTTATCTTTGAATAACTTATTGTTGTGGTATTAGATCAAGAAAGGTTACAAATAGCTGTGGATGGTGTTGCTAAATGGTTAGAATGTCAGTCCATGAACCAAAGGGTCTTGGGTTCGATTCCCAATTAAGGGCACATACCTGGATTGCAGGTTTGATTCCCGGCCCCAGTTGGGTCTCGTGCAGGAGGCAACCAATCCTCTCATCGATGTTTCTCTCTTTCTCTCCCCACCTCCCTCCCTCCCTTCCACTATCTCTAAAAGTCAATAGAAAAAAATATCCTTGGGTAAGGATTAACAAAATAAAAATAAAATAAAAAAGGTTACAACTAGATTAATTCAATTTGTGAAAGCACCTTAAAAATAGCTCCAGCTGGATAAAGCATTGACTAATTCTGGACAAATAAGCATTTCACAAAAGTAGGTATATAAATGGCTAACAAACATGCAATAAGGTTACTAATCATTAGTCATTAAGGAAGTGCAAATTAAAGTCACAGAGATATATCTCTGGAATGACTAATAATTTAACAAAAGACAATATCAAGTATTGCTAAGAACATAGAGAAACTTAACATTTAAACACAGCGAATGAGAAGGTAAAACAGCTCAACAGATTTGGGAAACATTTGACAGTTTCTTAAAAAGTTACATATAACCTATTATACAAGAGATCAATTTCACTCCTGTCAATCTACTCTACATACTTGTACATGAATGTTTATGGTAGCATTATTTAAAATAGCAAAAATACAGAAACAATCCACATGACCTTCAACTGATGAATAGATCAATAAAATCTCGTGTATCCATACGATGGAATGCTGGTCAGCAACAGAAAAGAGCAAACTACTGATACACATGCTACAGTAGGAATGTACCTCAAAGACATTGTAAGCGAAAGGAGCCAGATACAGAGGACTATATGTTGTATGATTGCATTTATATAAAATGTCCTTGAAAGGCAAATTTGCAGAGACAGTAGTTGCCTGGGACTAGGGTAGTTCTGGGGATTGACTACAAATAGGTGTAAGGGACTTTTTAGAGGGATATAAAATTCTAAACTTGGTTGGTGTAATGGTGCAACAAATATCTAAATTTATTCAAATCACTGAATTGTACATTTACAAAGGGTAAATTTTACAACATTTAATTTGTGTTTCAATAAAAATAAAGATGTTAAAAATAGTTACTGCTATAAAAGCAAAGTAGAATTGGTGGATATTGAGAGTTTGTGTTAATATTACTAAAAATTAATAGACATTATATAAAACATTTCAAAATTGTAATAATAATATCAATAATATAACATAAACATGAATTGAGTATTTCTATATGGCTAGTTATTAACTCATTTAATCTTATCATAATCTTAAGAGGCGCCTACCATTGATATTCCCTTTGTTGTGATACTGAAATAAAAACCAAAAAGGTTAATGTATTCAGTAATCACATGGCCATTAATTAAACCAAGATATTAACCCAGGCTATTTGGCTTAAGAGAGCCTACTCTTAACCAGATGTTCATTCCTACTGCCTCCATCCCTCCTGTGTGTGCAGCTACAAGGGGCTGCCTGAGAGAAAGGTGAGGTGGAACAGCATGGTTTTTCACCCAGGAATTTGTTTCAATGTTGTAATAATAATGACTAACATATTAGAATAAGTGTATTACAAGCAACATTAGAATAGATGACTAATTTTTATGCTGCTAGCTAAAATATCAAAAATACAGGTAAAAATTGTGACAATTAAGAGATGCTGAAACAACAAAAAACCCCTAAAAACATGTAGTAAAAACTTTATGTTCTTTTAAAAATAAATGTATGTGCCTAGCTGGTGTGGCTCAGTGGTTGAGCGTCGACCCATGTACTAAGAGGTCGCCAGTTTGATTCCCGGTCAGGGCACCTGCCCAGGTTGTGGGCCCGATCCCCAATGGAGGGCATGCAGAGGGCGGCCAATTGATGTTCTCTCTCATAGATGTTTCAATCTCTCTCTCCCTCTCCCTTCCTCTCTTTATGAAATCAATAAAGAAAAAGAAAAAATAATAATAAAAAATAAAGGTATGCCCATGATAAGATCTAAGCGGCTACCACCTGATTAGTGTGGGATGGGTTTGTTTTGCTTGGTCACTGCTTTGTAGTACTTCTTTCTTAGCCATCTTCTGGAGACCTTGACTGTTATTTGACTGTGATAATTGAATCATATGGCTGTTACAATTTTTGTATCCAAACACATGACACAGGACATGATGGCAGATATATAATATATAAAGGGTGATAGAGTCTGTTTATTAATCTTTGCAAGACTGCATCATTCAACTAATGAATTCATTCCATCACTGTTCTGTCTTAGAGAAAAGATTTCCTAAAAATTATTTTGCTCTCAGAACAAACATGAAAATCAATTATGTATTGAGGTAGGCTCTTTACATTATTTTATATATCATATTAGATGTTAACGGAAATTAAACTAAGTGATATTGTCTCTGAGATAAATTGAAAATTTGCAAATCAAGAGATAGTTTGGACTTGACAAGTATCTTGGTGGTATTATTTTTCATATGGCTGTTATAATTTATAGTAATTAAGAGGATATTTAGCCTAGTCTTTGAAATGACTACACAATTGTTTAGAATTAATTTAAGCAAATGGTAGAAAAGAAAATGAATATTATTCTTGATATTTAATAAAAAATATAGCATTACCTAAATGCTTTTTTGAAATGACTGAGATGATAGCATGCAGTGTTTCATGTTTCAATGAATTGTGACAATAAAAAGTGCCCTGAGGATATACTTTGGAGACTTCATCAGGATTAACATAATGAAAACAAACAAGGAGGGGATTAGAAGAATCATTTTAGGAAAGGTATTAAATTCAATATTTATAGGGATGAAAATAAAAAACATTAGATTGATACTGCAATAGGGATACTACAATATGCCCTATTTAAAAGATAGCAATATATTGTCACTTTAAGAGTAGATAAAAATAATAGAATATATTGTTACATATCATTGCCTTTTGTTATGTTTACAATTAAGATATAATGAAGGTATTCCATATGTTAAAATACACGCAAAAATCTTTTGGAAAAATATAAAATTTATTCTCGAACTTGAGAAGAGCTATCATCCAAATTACTCAACAGTCACAGTGAAGGCTGCTATAAGGAAAATATTAGTTTTCTCTAGCCCCCTAGGACTAAATATATGATTATATTGACTATTTTCAAAAGATTCCTGAGTCCTTGTCAGTGGCAGGATATAATGAGAGTGTAATGAAAAGTACCATTAGATTGAATGATACTGTTGGATTTATCTCAGACAGGATTCTTATATGACTGTCCACCCTGTATAAAAGAAGTCTTTTTTATATACTTACTGAAGTGAATTAAATTAAATCACATTGAGGTTTTAGATTATAAATGCACAGGATCACAGCTGAAGGGCTACATGTCACAGAAAGGCATGCCACTCTGCAAGGGAGACTACTATTAAACATTCAGACTCGAATGATGCATACTTTATTTTTAAAAAAAGATGTTCCTGTTTTTTCACCATTGACCCCTCCACTCCCCAGGCCTTCACTGCACTGTTGTCTGTGTCCATCAGTGATGCATATATTCATATAAAGTCTTTGGATAATCTCTTCTCAAGCCCCACTCCTCACCCCCCTTCCCTCTGAGATTCATTAGTCTGTTCCATTAGTTTGTTTGTCAGTTTAATTTGTTCATTAGGGTCCACATATAAGTGAGATCATGTGATACCTGTCTATCTCTGACTGGCTTATTTCCAATAGCATAATATTCTCTAGGTCCCTCCATGTTGTTTCAAAGGGTAAGTGATCCTTCTTTTTTATAGCTGCATAGTTTTCCATTGTGTAAATGTACAGCCTTTTAATCCACTCATCTACTGATGGGCACTTGGGCTGTTTCCAGATCTTAGCTATTATAAATAGTGCTTCTATGAACATAGGGGTGCATATATTCTTTCTGATTGGTGTTTCGGGATTCTTAGGATATATTCCTAGAAGTGGGATCACTGGGTCTAATGGAAGTTCTGTTTTTATTTTTTTTTTTTCCAGATAGGAAAGATAATCATTATATGTTTGGGTAATCCACAAACACCATTTGTATATAAAGGAATATATAGTGAATGATAAGCATAGGTATAATAAGATGTTATTGCATTATCTCTAGGTATTCCAACATTTTGGTCATACTTCAAATCTCTTACCCTTGAAGACGGCGTGAAGAGACCTAGAGAGTATTATGCTAAGCAAAATAAGCCAGTCGGAGAAAGACAAGTACCACATGATTGCATTTATTTGTGGAACATAATGAACAAAATAAGCAGTTCTTTTTTTAATTTTTTGGGGAAACTCCATACTGTTTTCCGTGGCAGCAGCACCAGTCTGCATTCCCACCAGCAGTGTACTAGGGTTCCCCTTTCTCCACATCCTCGCCAGCACTTGTGGTTTGTTGATGGCAGCCATTCTGGCAGGTGTGAGGTGATACCTCATAGTCGTCTTAATTTGCATGTCTCTGATGATTAGTGACTTTGAGCATTTTTTCATATGTCTGTTGGCCATCTGTATGTCCTCTTTTGAGAAGTGTCTATTTAGGTCCCTTGCCCATTTATTTTTATTGGACTGTTTGTCTTTCTTTTATTAAGTTACATGAGTTCTTTATATATTTTGGAAATTAACCCCTTATCAGATGTGTCCTTTTTCATTTTGTTGATGGTTTCTTTTGTTGTGCAGAAGCTTTTTATTTTGATGTTGTCCCATTTATTTATTTTTTCCTTTGTTATTGCTCGCTGATGTATCTGTGAAAATTCTGCTACTTGAGATGTCTGAGATTTTACTTCCTATAGTTTCTTCTAGGAGTTTATGGTGTCACTACTTACATTTAAGTCTTTTAACCATTTTGAGTATATTCTTTTGTATGGTGTAAGTTGGTGATGTAGTTTAATTTTTTTGCATGTATCTGTCCAATTTTCCCAACACCATTTATTGAAGAGACTATTTTTACTCCCTTGTATGCTCTTGCCTCCTTTGTCAAATATGAATTGAGTGTAATGCCTTGGGTCAATTTCTGGGTTCTCTGTTCTGATCCATTTATCTATATGCCTGTTCTTGTGCCCGTACCAGGCTGTTTTGATTACAGTGGATTTGTAGCATAATTTGATTTTGAGAATTAAGAAAATTGTGCCTAACTGAATCTTTATTAACTATTGCAAAATGTGGAAGGACCAGATATTGCTTCTCCATATCTCTTTTTATCTATTGATGGTTTTCAAAAAAATCTAAAATTCCCTACATTTACAGAATAAAATAAAAGAATATAGGAAGATATAGGTCTTATCCCAGAAAAAATTATCTTATGTTATCCACTAATAGTGTTTGAGTGTGTCTTAATTGTAATGCTAGCATTTATTCAAGAAAAAAAAAACACACAAGAAAACATTTGTAGATGAACAGATTTATAGAGGTTTCATTATACTATCACTTAACACCATATGGTTTTATTAAATAATAATGAACAATAATTTTATCTTATTTTTATCATTCAAATAATCTTTAAGGAATAATTCAAAGCCATTATTTTCTTTTTATTCACCAATTTTAATTTCAATATCAATGTTTTTTATGTTTCCTATAATCTATTATAATTATTATTTATTCAATGACCATTTGCATGTAAATTAAACAAAACATGACTAAACATGAATATGTTTTTAAATTATTTAACAGTCAAAGTTATCCTGGTGACTAGGAGTCAAGTGTACAGAATGGTGAACCAAATAAAGAAATTATAAAGATGCTTATATGATTTTCCTTATTCACTTAATGTCTTTCTAAATCCTCTTAATTATTTTATTCTTAAATTTAAAAATGATTATCATACTTATTTTTTTATTAAAAAAATTTTTCCCCTTTATTTTAGAGAGAGAGGAAATGAGAGAGAGATAGAAACATTGATGAGAGAGAACATCAATTGGCCACCTCCTGCATGCCCCCACTGGGGATCATGTCCTGGGCATGTGTCCTGACTGGGAATCGAACTGGCGACCTCTTGGTGCATGCGTCGAAGCTCAACCACTGAGCCACACCAGCCGGACATATTTACTTACTTTTAGTGGAATAAAGTATAATCAGTGTCCTTTTTCTTAAAACTTTTGATATCCTTTATTGACATCTAATTCTCGTATCATAAACCACCCTTTGAAAGGGTTCTATTTAGTGGTTTTCAGTATATTTACCAAGTTGAGCAACTATCATCACTGTCTAATTTATAACATTTTCAGTACCCCACCTTTAATCCCCTTCTCTACTCTCCAAAGGTTATTTTGGCTATTCTGAGTTTTTTGCCTTTTAAAAAATTCTTTTAATTTTTATTTATTTATTTTTAAAGGGAGAGAGAGAGAGAGAGAAACATTGATTTGCTGTTCCACTTATTTATGCATTTATTGGTTGATTCTTGTATGTGCTCTGACCAGGGATGCAACCTGCAACCTTGACGTATTGGAACGTCGCTCCAACCAACTGAGCTACATGGCCAGGGCTAGTTCCTTGCCTTTCAGTGTCATTTTTAGTATCATCTTGTCAGTTTCTGTAAACAAAGAAAAGCAACTTGGACATTTATAGGGATTACATTGGATCTGTAGAGCAATTGTTTTCTTAATTTTATTTGTATATTGTTTGTTGCTAGCGTACAGACATACAGTTTATTTTTGCATATTGATTTTCTGTTCTGCAACATATCTGAATGTGTTTATTAGTCCCAATAGTTCTCAGGTAAATTACTTAGGATTTTCTATATATAAGATTATGGCATCTGTCAATAGCAATAGCTTTACTTTTTCCATTACAATCTAGATGACTTATTTCTCTCTCACTCCCAATTTCCCTGGCTAGAACTCCAGTACAGTGTTAAATGGAAGTAGTGAGAACAGATATCCTGTTGTCTTCCTAATCTTGGGTGAAAGCATACCATCTTTTACCATTAAGTATGCTGTTTAGCTGTGAGTTTTTCATAGTTGTCCTTTATGTATGAAAGCTGAGGAAGTTCCCTTCTATTCCTACTGCCTTGAATATATCTAGCATGAAAAGATGTTGGAATTCATCAAATACTTTCCTGCATCAATTGAGATGATGGTGTGGGTTTTCTCTTTTATTCTATTAATACTATCTATTACCTGAATTGCATTTTTTGCTAGAGTAATTTTGTATTCCTTGTATAAATCTTACTTGGTCATGATATATAATTGTTTTATATGTTGATAGCTTTGATTTCCTAGTTCTTTGTTGAATTTTTGCACCTATGTTTTTAAAGCCTATTGGTCTGTACTTTTCCTGCAAAGTCTTTGTTTAGTTTTGGTATCAGTGGAGTGTTGGCCTTATAGAATCATTGTAGAAGTATTAAATCCTCTTCTTTTTTGTGAAAGGACTTTTGAAAAATTGGTATTATTTTTTCTTGAAATACTTAATAAAATTTACCAGTGAAGCCATTGTGATCTGGGCTTTTTTACAAGAGGTTTTGTGGGGTTTTTTTAATTGTTAATTAATTTAGTTTTTTAACCTGATTTTTAATTTATTCTTCAGTCAATTTCAATAGTTTCCTTCTTTTGAGGAATTTGTCCCTTCTTTTAGATTACCTAAATTTGGCATACAATTGTTCATCGTATTTCCCCATAATCATATTTACCTCTGTAAGATTGCTGATGATTTTTTATTGGTAAATCTAGTAATTTGAGAATATTTTTTGTGGTCACTCTAGCTGAAGGTTTTTATTTTATTTTATTTTATTTTTCAATTACTGTTACCATACCACCTTGAACACACCTGATCATTAGCTAAAATTATGACAATTTTGTTGATCTTTTTGAAAAACCAACTTTTAGATTTGTTGATTTTTACTTCTGCTGTTCTATTTCATTTATTCCCACTCTTACTATTATTGATTCCTTCTGCTGGTTTTGAGTTTAGTTGTATCTTCTTTTTCTAGCTCTTTAAGGTGAATAGTTAAATATTGCTCTGAGATCTTTTTCTTCTTTTTTAATATAGGCATTTAGAGGTACAGATTTCCTCATAAGCACTTTTTTAGCTATAGCCTATAAGTTTTGATATGTTGTATTTTCATTTATATTTATCTCATACTGTTTTCTAATTTCCCATGTGATTTCATCCTTAACCCACCGGTTATTAGGAATGAGTTATTTAATTTCCACATATTTTTAAATTACCCAGATGTCTTCTTACTATTGATTTTTGAATTAATTCTATTGTGATGGAAGACAATATTTTATATGATTTTAATCATTTTAAATTTATTGAGGCTTATTTTATGGTTTAATATATGGTCGATTATGGAGAATCCTTGTTCACTTGAGAAGAATGTGTTGTTGATAAAGTATTCTGTAGTTGTCTGTTAAATCTAGTTGTAGTTCCCTTGTTCACACACACACACACACACACACACGGTGTGGAAAACGAGGTTTACGGTTGTTTGAATGGAAAATAATAAAATAATAAATAATACAGTAATAACTCAGTTCTTGAACATCTCCCATCTTGAACAATTCTCAACCCAATAACCCTTTCATGCTGATATCTGTATGATCAGTCATGTGTCTCTCAGGTGACAAAGGAGAGAATGCCCCAGTATGAGTCAGTTTACTGCTAACCCTCATCTTGTTAACATCTCAGGAAATTGTGCTGAGAATATTTTCATGTCATTTTGCTTTTGTTGCTGCTTATTATTATTAAATTTTTATTTTTTGCTGTACATTTTATTTCCTTTTTGTAAAATTTTCAATTATAGTTCACATACTTTTTGTTTTTAAAGTGTTTATTTATAGATTAAACAGTACAGTAGACATGCACTGTGTATAAGAAAGGTTAAAATAGAATCATTTGGGGGTCTGGAATGGATTAATTCAATTTCTATTATTTCTAATGGGAAAAATAATTTTGTTTTCAAACAGCCTCCCAGAACGAATTAAATTTGAAAACTGATGTTCCACTATAATACTCTGTTTCATGTACTTGAAACTGTAAACCTACTTTTGCCCACCCTCCATTTGAGATACATTCTTAGTAGTTTATCTAGTGATAACAATCAACATTTTCACTTAAAACAATCTTGTTTGGTTGGATACAAATTTAATTTCAATAGCATTCAAAACTGTATTTCAGTATGGCTCTCTCTCATCCCTCCTTAGTGCTCTTATTGTCATACAGATTATATCTTTAGATATGATAGTCCATCAGCATGGTTTTATAATCATTGTTTTTGCAACTGTCTTTTTTAAACCTTATTTTTAACTTATTTATTTACTGGGGTGACATTGGTTAATAAGATTATATATTTCAAGCATACATTTCCATGATACATGATCTTCGCATTATATTGTGTGCCCACCATCCAAAGTCAAATCATCTTTCATCACCCTATATTTGATCTCCTTTACCTTTTACTACCTCTCCACTCCCCTTCCCTCTGGTAGCCACCATACTGTTGTTGTGTCTATGAGTTTCAGTTTTATATTTCACATATGAGTGAAATCTTATTGTTCTTAGCTTTTTCTGACTGACTTATTTCACTTAACATACTATTCTTAAGATCTGTCCATGTAGTTGCCATTTGCGACAACATGGCTGAGTAGTATTCCACTGTATATATGTACCACATCTTCTTTATCCAATCATCTATCAAAGGACACTTTGGTTGTTTCCATGTCTTGGTCACTGTGAATATGCTGCAATGAACATATGGGTGCATATATCTGCAAATAAATGTTTTCAAATTTTTCAGGTAGATGCCCAGGAGAGTGATTGCTGAGTTATATGGTAACTCTAATCTTAATTTTTTGAGGAACCCTCATGCTGTTCTCTATAGTGGCTGTACCATTACATTCCCATCAGCAGTGAATAAGGGCTCCTTTATCATTACAACCTCTCCAACACTTATTACTTGTCATGTTGAAAATGGCCATTCTACCAGGTGTGAGGTGGTATCTCATTGTAGTTTTGTTTTTTGTTTTTTTTTCTTTATTGATGTTAGAGAAAGAGAGAGGAAGGGAGAGGGAGAGAGAGACAGAAACATTGATGAGAGAGAACATCAATTGGCCACCTCCTGCATGCCCCCCACTGGGGATTGGGCCCACAACCTGGGCATGTGCCCTGACCGGGAATCAAACCCGTGATCTCTATGTGCATGGGTTGACACTCAACCACTGAGCCACACCAGCTGGGCTCATTGTAGTTTTGATTTGCAAGTCCCTAATGATTGTAATTTTGATTTGCAAGTCCCTAATGATTATAGTTTTGATTTGCAAGTCCCTAATGGCTAATGAAGTTGAGCATCTTTTCATATAACTGTTGGCCATTTGTATATCTTCTTGGGAGAAGTGTCTGTTCAGATCTTCCCTCTGCCCATTTTTTATATGGAGAGTTTGTTTGCTTGGTGTTGAGTTCTTTGTATATTTTGGATATTAACCCCTTGTCAGAGATGTTGTTTGCAAATACCTTCTCCCATTTGGTTGTATGCCATTTTGTTTTGTTGGCAGGTTTTCTATGCAGAAGCTTTTTAGTTTGATATACTCTCATTCATTTATTTTTGCCTTTACTTCCCTTGTCTTTGGGGTCAAATTCATAAAATCCTCTCTAAGACCAAGGTTCATAAGTTTAGGACCTATGTTTTCTTTTATGTAACTTATTATTTCATATCTCATATTTAGATCTTTGATCTATTTTGAATTAATTTTTGTTCGTGGTGACAAACTGTAGTGTAGTTACATTCTTTTTTATATAGCTTTCCAATTTTCCCAGCACCATTTATGGAAAAAGGTTTCTTTTCTCTATTGTAGGTTTTTTGCTCCATTGTCCAAAATTACTTGCCCATATACATTTGGTTTCATTTTTGGGCTCTCAATTCTGTTTCATTGGTCTGTGTGTCTGTTGTTCAGCCAATACCATGCTATTTTGATTATTGTAGCTCTGTAGTATAGTTTGAAGTCAGTGTGATACCTCCAGCTTCATTCTTTTTTCTGAGGTTTGGCTTTTCAGGGTCTTTTGTGGTTTCATAAAAATCTGATGATTTTTTTGTTCTATTTCTTTAAAAAATAACAGTGGTATTTTAATGGGGATGGCATTAAATCTGTATACTGCTTTGGGTATTATGGTCATTTTAATTATGTTGATTCTTCCAATCCATTGAACACAAAATATCTACATTTCATTGTGTCTTTTTAAATTTCTTTTAATAATGCTTTGTAGTTTTCAAGATATAGGTCCTTCACATCCTTTGTTAAGTTTATTCCTAGGTATTTTATTCTTTTGGTTGCAATTACAAAAGGAATTTTTTTCTGAGATTTCATTGTTAGTATATAGGAATGCAATGGATTTCTGCACATTGATTTTTCTATCCTGCAACTTTACTGTATTTGTTTATAGTTTCTAATAGTTTTTCTGGTGGAGTCTTTAGGGTTTTTTATATAAACAATCATGTCATATGCAAAAAGGGACACTAGTACTTCTTCATTCCCATTTGGGATCCCTTTTATTTTTTTCTCTTGCCTGAATGCTCTGGCTAGGACTTCCAGTACTATGTTAAATGAGGGTGTTGAAAGTGGACATCTTTGTCTTGTTTTTGATTTTTGAGGTAAAGTTTTCAGTTTTTCAACATTGCACATGATATTAGCTGAGGGTTTGTCATATATGAGAATGACAATATGACATCACAACTTTTGGGATGCAGTGAAAGCAGTAATAAAAGAAAATTAACTAAAATTAGAGCAGAACTGAATGAAATATAGAATAAAAAAACTATACAAAAAATTTATAAAATAAAGAACTGATTCTTTGACAAGATTAACAAAATCAACCAACCTCTGGCTTGACTCACTAAGAAGAAAAGAGAAAAGACTCACAGAAACAAAATTAGGAATGAAAGAGGAGATGTTACTACAGACAGCACAAAAATACAAAAGATCATACTAGAATACTATGAAAGACTATATGCCACCAAGTTCAATAAACTAGAAGAAATAGATAAGTGCCTAGTAATATATAACCTTCCTAGACTGAATCATGGAGAATTTAAAAATCTAAATAGACCTATCAACATGACACATGTAGTATACCACATGAACAAAATAAAGGATACAAGTCATATGATCTTATCAATAGATGCAGAAAAAGCACTTGATAAAATACAGCATCCATTCATGTTTAAAACATTCAATAAAATAGGAAAAGAAGGAAAGTACCTCAATATAATAAAGACCATATATGTAATTGTCTTTTAAATTTTATATGAGAAGAAAAGATTTAAAACAAAAATACAGTTTTACTATGTTTAGCATTACCTATGTAGTAATCTTTACTGGTGCCTTTTATTTCTTAATGTGGATTCAAGTTATTTTTTGGTGTCTGTTTATTTCAATATGAAGGACTCCCTTTAGTATTTCTTGTAAGGCATGGCTACTATATAAAAATAAAATTCTCTCATTTTTCCCCGTTTTATAAAATCTTTACTTTCTTGATTCGTACTTCTTTTTCTCACTGTCCTTTTATTTATAAGAATCTTGTATAACTATTTTATGAAGTTCTGACAAATGTAAAATTTCAGTTGAAAATTTTTGTTCTAACTCAGTTTTAAATGTTCAACAGGTTAGAATGACAAAAGTCATATTTTAAAATCAGTGATCGTATTGAATAAAACCAAATCTAGCATTGGAAAATTTTTCATATAAAGTGCCTTTACATTATGTTTAAGAACATTCCTGCGTGGACACAGGACATGTGTATCAGTAGTAGAAAAGTATTAAAGTATTAAAAGTTATATGACTTTCCTTGTCATCCAATTGGTAACTTATTAATTTGAGTTTCACTTCAAGGTCAGATGACTCTTACATTTATGAGATATTTCCAATATATTTCACAAGTTCTAGGTATTAAATGAGAGGTTTATTTTGTGACATTGTTAATGGCAATAGTTATGACATCTTTTTTTTAAAGGAGTATTTTTAGTTACTATGTTCATCTTGCTGTTATAAATGTTTGCAATTAATCAAAAGTAAAAATATAGGAGGAAATTTCAGTTTTTAACAAAAATAAGAAAACAGATTTATTTAGTTGGGAAGGATAAAAATTCAGTTCTACTTAAATGAGATATAATTACAAGATGGTGTAGCTAACTCTGAACATTTACTGAACACATGTCAAACTCTTGAAGATTTGTTTCCCCCAGTGAGTGAAAATCTGGTAGTTATCTCCATTTGATATTAATTGGTGGTAATTTGCTGGTAATAACCAAGTGATTGTACCTAGTGGAGGAAGATATCAAGTGAAAGGAGCCATGCAATAGCCACTCTTAGAGCCTGGAGTGAACAGATCTCAGGAGGAAATGAGTAGTTTGCTACAACAATTAGCCAAGAGTGATTACATCACCAGAAACAAGTACTCCAACTTGCGTTCTATCACTAACTAAAAGGTATGAAAAGATAACAAGGTAATGCAGGCTCTTAAATTAAGTGTGTGGTTATGTTGTCTTCCTACCAAGAATAAGAAAGAGCAGGGTTCTTATCACATACAAACACAGGGTTTGCAGAGCTCATATCCTGCTGATCAGAGAGCATGAAGATTCTTGATAGAATAAATGAATTCTTTTCACTGGAAAATAACACTAACTCTGAATGTAACCTTGCCTTTTACTCTAGTGCTTTCTTGTTTGTATGTGTGCAGCCTCAACCTGTGGATGTTTATACTGATCATTCTTCTCTTGAGATCAGATACTCTCTTGAATAGAAGACATCCTATTCTCTTTCCAATGTCAAGAAAAACATACACTGACACAAAGTCATTAGGTCAGCAGTGAGACTAGCCTGTCCCAAAAGAAGTACTATGCATAACAGTTAAATATAGTAAGAGCAGAACAGAAGGAAGCACTGGATTAATTTTAGGAGGACCAGAAGTAATGTTAGAGCTGATCTTTATGGGATGAGTAGGATGTTGACAGATGTATAGAGAAAAATGGCACTTTAGGGAGGTGGAATTGTTTGAATAGTCTTCTGGGTCTTGAAGTGCATAGCATTTTAGGAACAATGAATCAACTATTGTAAGGAAAGGAGAGTGTACATGGACCAAGGAGAAGTTGCCCTGAGCTCAAGTTGAAAATACAGATTGGTGTTAGCATTTGAAGTGTATTAAATACTAACCAAAAACATTTTACAATCAATAATAGAAGACTCTAAAGGTGATTGTGCATGATTAACATGATGATACCCTTATTTGGGCAAAACAAGCCTGGTACTAATGCAGAATATAGTAAAGGAACAGAACCAATAAAGGCCATTGTGACAGCCAAAAAAAGAGATGAAATATCTTGTGCTGTGATGTGACAGTGGGAAAGAGAAAGGAGAAAACAATGGGATATTTTGGAAGTAGTATCAACTGGATGTGGTTTTTGATTATGGGAAAAAAGAGGGATAACAAACAATGACATAGATTTCTATATTTAATAAATAAGTTATATTTTCTCCTGAGATAGAAATTTAAAAAACTGGAATATGTTTGTGGGGATATGGTTAAACATTCTTTTTTTGTTCAGTTAAAGACACATAAAAATTAGCATACATAAGTATCTAAAGACAAATAGAAATTCATTTCTGAAGCTAATATAGGAACGAGGTTATCTGGACATGCCCAGAGTTATTCATCTGGACATGTACAGTACAGGGAGATCCTTGTTTCCATTCTTGAATCAAGTTATTATACAGCTGTAATGTGTTTGTTATATTTTCTCATAATTCATTTATCTACAGTGGTAGTCTCATTAATGTCTAAATTACCAACCAATAATAATTAAGAAAGTGATGGAGTACAAAGTGTCAGGTGCAATTTTGATATTTCTTTTTAAAAATATATAATTTCTGTTGACATTTTTTTTAGGCTGCTGAAATTATTAGCTTCATTTTAAAAGAAAAAGATTCCTCTTTTTACTTGTTTCCAGTTGTGATTACAAATATGACTAGTAAACATTGAGGCAGAAAAATATGCATCAACGTTCCTATTTTAACCTAATGTACATATTTGTCTTTGGAAAAGAAATATGCAAATCATTTACCTTTTCAAATAATATGTTTTTATTTGTGTGTTAAAGCTTATTAGCTGAATGTTGATAATGTTATATGCTTATAGATATGCTTACAGTAGTTATTAGCTTTCTACTTGAACACTTTCTGAATTCAGCATGTTGTATCCACTCATAGTAGTGTAAATCCTGGGTGTTATATGTGTGAAATAGAATTTGGAAGAATGGATATATATATCCACATTCATTTTGGAGTAGAGTTACTGCTTTACTCTAAATTTCATTTCTTCTTTCCAGGTAATTCTTTATTCATGGTGTTAAAAAAAAGAGCCCTCAAATACAGAATGCCCTCCACTATCAATTCTATTCAGTACCCTTTGATTTATTAAAACATATTGCCAGCCCAACCGGTGTGGCTCAGTGGTTGAATGTCGACCCATGCACCAAGAGGTCGCCAGTTCGATTCTCAGTCAGGGCACATGCCCACAGTGGGGGGAATACAGGAGGCGGCCAATTGATGTTCTCTGTCATCAATGTTTCTATATCTCTCTCTCTCCCTTCCTTTCTCTCTAAAAATCAATAAAGAAAAAAAATTTTTTTAAAGAAGATAGGATCTTTTTAAAAAAAAAACAAAAAAATATATTGCCAGTGTAGCCCTTCAAAAATTGTGAAGGAGAAAAGCTTATCTCAAACCTCTTAGTCAGACTTTTGTTGTGCAATCTTCTATTTCCCAGTGGTTGTCCAGTGTCCTTCATAGTGACACCCATTTAATAGGTCTTATTCTTAGCTTCACTTCCCCATAGATTGTATATTTTATGTTCTTTATGTCCATTTCCTCAGGACTATATACTAGGTTCAGTGGCTTCTTTTAAAAACAGGAGTGGTGTATAGATATATAGTTTACATCTCTATATCCATCACAGTAATTAGCACATATCAGACACAATGTAATTTTGTTGAATGAAGAAGTGAAATAATGGATCTTGGATATGGAAGGTCATTGTTTTCCTGTGTCATATCCTCTACCCCTTGCTTCCTGAACATCCTTTTCTGTGTAAGTTCTGCTTTTTCGTCAATGTTGTCTACTTTACTCATGAATTGGGAAAATAACTGGGGGAAGAAAAAAAAGAATGCAATGTAAATAAGCACATTATTCAAAAAAGTTACCAGGAGTGGAGAAAATATCTGGGTATAAAACTCTACATATATTTGCAGGGCTTCTAGGATGCACAGGGGAAAACTACATCAGAACTGAAGCCTTGGATTAATAGATCTAAGTAGGAGGGCCAATTCAAAATGAGAAAAAATAAATTCTGAAGTGAAGATATTGTTATTATTAAAATGATGCCAATTTTGTTTCTCAAACTTTTACTGGTATCTCTGATTTTGAACAGTCAAATTACCCTATTACGCCCTGGCCAGTTTGGCTCAGCGGTTAGAGCGTCGGCCTGCGGTCCGGAGAGACCTGGGTTCGGTTCCCGCTAAGGGCACATACCTCGGTTGCAGTTTGTCCCCAGCCCTGGTTGGTTCGTGTGGGAGGCAGCCACTCAATGTGTCCCTTTCACATTGATGTTTCTCTCTCTCTCTCTCTCTCTCTCTCTCCCCCACACACACTCTATCTGAACAAAAAATGGAAACATGTCCTTGGGTGAGGATAAAAAAAAAAAATTACCCTATTCCTCTCTTGGTAGTGAGTTCTATTTAACCTCATTGGCATACATTTAGGTTAAACTAGTTTCAGGTGTATGAAGAACAATTTGAATGGAGAGTTTAAACAGCAGCAAAATTATTGTAGACTCATTTTTTTAAAGGTAGCAAATTTTAGAAAGGATGTTAATGATACTTGTCATTTTATAAACCAAAACTGAACATTTTGATTTGTTCCCAACCTTTTATAGCGTTAGGAGTAATATTGATTCCAGCAAACCCATGCAGGACAAAAGGAATTCCAAATTAAATGCTGATTTTAAGTAATCAGCTTTAGTATTCTTAATCATTTTGATGGTTTGAATTAAATAGAAATATTTTAATTGCCTTGCTTTCACATGTTTATATTGTCTCTTTATTACTAATACATTTTTTCTTATACTATTTTCAAGTTACTTTTATAACAGCTTAGGAATCATGTAGAAACAATAAAAAAAATGGTCATTTTTTGATGTAGAAAAATCAAGTTGCTATGTGTGTATGTGTAGCTATGAAACCAAGTTGTGGTGATCAGGTCCAGATTCACTGTCTCCCAAAATAGAAGAATGAGGTCATGGCAAAGGGGCAAGCAAAAGGCAAGTTTTATTTGAAATATAGACAGACTCCCCGAAGTGGGGAGGGACCCAAGTGGGTTGCTGGTGAAGTTCCGTTGTCTAGGGGTAGATATATGCCTTGCTAGCCTCGGACTGGTCCTTCTAGAAACTCAGCCTTAGCAGCATCCATATATTTTAGAGCTTGTGTTTTCCGCCTGACTGGGCTCAGCCCTAGGTCATCTAGCTCTAAATTCATATTACCCTTCTGGAAAAAGCATATGTGGGCATCACTGATTTTAAAAAGCTTGCCCTATCAGGTGAATTGGGACAGATTGGATTAGCAAAGATGCATATTGTCCCATAACATTCCCTACTTGGAAGTGGATAGGTTCTGTTTTAAAAACAGACATTGATTAGAAATTACTGAATTTGCACAGAAGTTTTACTCCCAGAAAAGAGACAACTTTGTTGTGGGTGGTTTAGAACAAATAAAGGAGCCCCAGGTATCTATAAGGGCCTTAGTGGCTTCCCTTTTTATTTCAACTTCTCCCAGACTGTTAGTGAGGAGGGGAAACGCCCTTGGAGCAACACTATGCTCACTTTTGGTTTCTTTTCTAAATCCAGTTTTGGTTTCCTATAATCATTTTTAAGGTAACCTGGCTTTCTGCAATAGAAACACACTCTCTAGTTTTGTAACCAAACTCATTCAGCAATCGTGTTACCTTGCTCCCAGAAACCAGTAGGTATATTAATTGGAATAGGACAGAATCACCAGGACTATGTTTTTTAGCAGCAAATGAAATTCATATGCTAACCCATCAGGGTCCCAGAAAAAGGAACTATATACAATCCCTGTTCCCCTCTTGCCTGAAACCAGCCTTTCTGGGTTTTTTGGTTATGTAATTGACCTGGGCTCCTTCCAGGAGCTTCTAATTTGCACTTTAAGCTTTTCATTTCTATAAGTCAGGAGTGTTAATGGGAGCTGGGAGTTTCTGGCCTTGGAAGCACAATTTACCATGTTTATTTTAGCTTTATTTTGAGATCTGTAGAGTCTGAATAACCCTCCAGATATACTGTGTACTGGGTTCTGACTGTGTGCCGACCTGCTTGTCATCTCAAACTTTCTGCATGTCTCAGTCTTCCCTTCCCATGGTCCTGACCCTGCCTAACCTGCCTGTATCTACTCAACTGAGTCTATCTTTTGTGATAAGCTACTAAGTAGTTCATTGAATAGTTACCAGAGAGAGCTAAGCTATTCTCTTCACCTAGCCTGGAAGAAATTCTTTGATTTCTTTTGACCAAGATAAGTTAATAGATTTTTGTTCACATATGTTCTCTCCTTTATTGC
Organism: Tadarida brasiliensis; assembly: GCA_030848825.1. NCBI lineage: Eukaryota > Metazoa > Chordata > Mammalia > Chiroptera > Molossidae > Tadarida > Tadarida brasiliensis. The sequence goes on from CM061257.1 coordinate 66,772,021, forward strand.
ATCTCTGATAAATGCTCTGATCATTAGTATTGACAGAACAGGTTGTAGTAATTTACTAAAATTCACATGAGAGGGCCAACCCAGGGAATTTGTTTACTTTCTGAAGGCATATTACATTTCTTCCCTGAAGTAATTTCACATCCCAGGAGTGTTTCTTCTCATTATGAACAATTTCCATATCTGCTTAATACTGTAGATTAGTCAGAAATAAAAAGCATCTGAAGAAGCAAATGTTTTTTAAAAACTGTGCAAATACCATTATTATTTTTAATCCAAATGAATCACTGAATCAATTTATCTCACAATGGTAATAAAGAAGGAAAAGAATCAATAAATTGCCTTGAGTCTCACTATATTCAATTATATACAAACTCTGATGAATATGTCAGCCCATGGCTATCAGTTAATGTGTTTCAACTTATAATATTTATGTTACATTTATTAATGTATAAATATTATGATTCATTTATGAATTTTTGGAAAATGAGATAAATTTTAGTCTCAGCCTAATAATTTAGGCTTAATTTAAGACTTCACAGATAATTTATTAAAAATTAATCCCAATCTGTTTATAGTATTACAAGCAAAAAAGCAGTAACAATGAAAAAGCAAATCATTTGTCAATCTCCTTTTATGGTATTTGTGTTCTTGGCTTTGTCATGTATGCTCCGTTTTTCTATATTTTGTATATTTCTCCCATAATAGACTTTTTTTGGACTTTATTTTAACAAATATATAGATTGTCTATTTGTTTAAAATTTGAAGTATTGGTTCCTGATTTTACTTCTGACATGAAAACTTATAATTTTAATAAAAGATAGTGCTATATAAAAATCACTTTAGTCAATTTATTCAAAATAATGCATAACTCAAAGAAGCAGCTATTTCCATGATGACTAAATCCCCACTTATTCTATAATAAAAATGAATTCAAAACAGCTTAGAGGTTATTAAATGTATTTTACCTATCTCATATTTAATTTGAGTATAGTATTTTTCATATCAGAAAGTTTCAATATTATGGGGTCACTAAAAAATTTGTATAAAAAGTACATTATTAACTTCCTGGACAAGCTAATTTTTCCCCCTTGAGTCATTTATTATTTTTAATTAAATTTATTCAGGTGAAATTGGTTAATAAGATTATATAGATTTCAAGTTACAATTCTATGATACATCATCTGTATATTGCATTGTGTGCCCACCACCCAAAATCAAATCATCTTCTTCATTATATGTTGGACCCCCTTTGTCCCCATTGACCCCCCTCCTTCCCACTGCCACACCCCTCCTGCTTTCCCCAATCTAATGTCTGTATCCAGTGGTTGTGTGTATATGCATATAAGTTCTTTGGTTTATCTCTTCCCACCCCCTATCCCCTTTCTTCTGAAGTTTGTTAGTCTGTTCCCTACTTCCATGTCTCTAAATATATATATATATATTTTTTTTTATCCTCACCCGAGGACACCTTTGCACTTATCTTCAGACCAAGCGGGAGGGAGAGAGGGGGGAAGAGAGAGAGAGAAACATCAACGTGAGAGAGACACATCGAGTGGTTGCCACCCACACAACCCCCAACCAGGGCCGGGGACAAACTGCAACGGCACACGCCCTCAGCGGGAACCGAACCCGGGACTCTCCGGTCCACAGGACGACGCTCTAACCGCTGAGCTAAATTGGCCAGGGCTCTAAATATATTTTGTTCATCAGTTTAATTTGTTCATAAGATTCCATAAATAAGTGAGATCATGTGGTATTTGTCTTTCTCTGATTGGCTTATTTTGTTTAGCGTAACACTCTCCAGGTCCTTCCATGTTGTCTCAAAGGGTAAGAGATCTTTCTTTCTTACATCTGCATAGTATTCCATTGTGTAGATACATATGCCACAGCTTTTTTATCTGCTCATCTATTGATGGACACTTGGGCTGTTTCCAGATCTTAGCGATTGTAAATAGCACTGATAGGAACATAGGGGTGTATATATTATTTCTGATGGGTGTTTCAGGCTTCTTGGGATATATTCCCAGAAGTGGAATCACTGGGTCAAATGGCAGTTCAATTTTCAATTTTTTTGAGGAAACACCATATTATTTTCTACAGTGGCTGCACCAGTCTTCATTCCCACCAGCAGTGTACTAGAGTTGCCTTTTCTCCATATCCTTGCCAGCACTTGGTTGACAATTTGTTGGTGATAGCCATTCTGGCAGGTGTCAGGCAATACCTAATAGTCATTTTAATTTGCGTCTCCCTGATGATGAACATTTTTTTCATATTTCTCTTGGTCATCTGTATTCTTCTGTGGAGAAGTAGCTATTCAGGTCCTCTGCCGACTTTATAATTGGACTGTTTGTCTTCCTTTTGTTGAGTTATATGAGTGACTTTATATATTTTGGAAATATGTTCTCCCATACAGTGGATTCCCTTTTCATTTTGATGCTGGATTCTTTTGCTGTGCAGAAGATATTTAGTTTGATGTAGTCCCATTTATTAATTTTTTTTCCGTTGCTTCTCTTGTTCTTGGCTATGTATTGGTGAAAATTCTGCTATGTGTGATGTCTGAAATTTTGCTTCCTACATTTTCTTCTATAATTTTTATGGTCTCATGACTTACATTTAAGCCTTTTGTTCATTTTGAGTTAATCCTTGTGTATGGCATAAGTTAGTGGTCTAGTTTCATTTATTTGCATGTACCTGTCCAATTTTCCCATCACCATTTATTGAAGAGACCGTCTTTATTCCACTATACTCTTGCCTCCTTTGTCAAATATTAATTGAGCATAATGTCTTGGGTTGATTTCTCAGTTCTCTGTTCTGTTCCACTGATCTGTATGCCTGTTCTTATGCCAGTATGAGGCTGTTTTGATTACAGTAGCTTTATAGTATAACCTGATATCTGGTATTGTGATCCCTCCCACTTTGTTCTTCTTTTCAAGATTTCTGTGGCTATTTGGGATCTTTTTTGGTTCCATATAACTTTTGGAGTATTTATTCTAGATCTGTAAAATATGCCATTGGGATTTTAATAGGGATTGCTTTGAATCTATAGATTGTTTTGTGTAGAATGGACATTTTAATGATGTTATTCTTCCAACCCATGAACAGGATATATGCTTCCATGTTTTTATATCTTCCTCTATTTCTTTTTTTAATATCCTGTAGTTTCCTCAGAATAGGTCTTTTGTCTCCTTGGTTAAGTTTATTTGTTAATTGTTTTTGTTGCAATACTAAATGTGATATTTTTTTAGTTTCTTTCTCTGTGTTAATTATTTGCATATAAAAATGCCATCGAGCCCTGGCAGGTTTGGCTCAGCTGTAGAGCATCAGCCCACGGACCAATGAGTCGCGGGTTCGATTCCGGCCAAGGGCACATACCTCAGTTGCTGTTCATCTCGGCCCTGGTTGGGGTTGTGCGGGAGGCAACCAGTTGATGTGTCCCTCTCACATGGATGTTTCTCGCTCTCTCCCTTTCTCTCCCTCTCTCTCCCTCCCACTCTATCTTAGATAAATAGAAAATATATCCTCGGGTAAAGATTAAGAAAAATAAAGAATAAAAAATTTTAAAAAATGCCACCGATATCTGGATGTTAATTTTTTTTCTTTATTGATTTTAGAGAGAGAGGAAGGGAGAGGGAGAGAGAGAGAGATAGAAACATCGATGAGAAAGAATATTGATTGGCTGTCTCCTTCATGCCCCCCACTAGGGATCTGACCCACAACCTGGGCATATGCCCTGACCAGGAATCGAACCAGCTTCCTCTTGGTGCATGGGTCAGTACTCAACCACTGAGCCACACCATCCAGGATGGATGTTAATTTTATATCCTGCTACTTTGCCTAATTCATTTATTAGATCTAGCATTTTTTTCATAGAGTCTTTAGGGTTTTCTATCCACAATATCATGTCTTCTGAGAATAATGACAGTTTTACTTCCTCCTTTCTAATTTGGATGCCTTTTATTTTTTCTTCTTGTCTGATTCCTGTGGTTAAGACCTCCAGTACTATGCTGAATAAGAGTGGTGAAAGTGGGCATCCCTCTCTTGTTCCTGTTCTTAAGGGAAATGTTTTTAGTTTTTGCCCATTGAGTTTGATGTTGGCTGTAGATTTGTCATATATGACGTTTATTATGTTGAGGTATGATCCCTCTGTTCCCATTTTGCTGATAATTTTTATCAAAAATGTGTGCTGGATTTTGTCAAATGCTTTTTTCAGCATCTACTGATATGATCATATGATTTTTATCTTTAATTTTGTTTATGTGGAGTAACACATTTATTGATTTGCTAATATTGTCCCAGCCTTGCATCCCTGGGGTAAATCCCACTTAGTCATAGTGAATACTTTTTGTAATATATTGCTAGATCCAATTTGCTAACATTTTGTTAGGATTTTGGCATCTATGTACATCAGGGATATTGGCCTGTAGTTTTCTTTCTTTGTAGTGTCTTTATCTGGTTGTGGAATTAGGATTATGCTGGCCTCATAGAAAGAACTTGGAAGTCTTCCTCTTGGATTTTTTGGAACAGTTTTAGGAGAATAGGTTTTAGTTCTTCTTTGAATGTTTGGTGAAACTACCCTGTGAAGCCGTCTGGATTAGGACTTTTGTTTGCTGAGAGTTTATTGATTACTATTTTAATTTCCTTAGTTGTTATTGGTCTGTTCAGATTTTCTGACACTTCACTGTTGAGTTTTGAAAGCTTTTTGTAGAAGGAAGGAAATAACAAAGATCAGAGCAGAAATAAATGACATAGAGACTAACAAAACAAATAATACAAAAGATCAATGTAACTAAGAGCTGTTTTTTAAAAAAGATAAACAAGATTGATGAATCTTTAGTCAGACTCACCAAGAAACAAAGAGTGAGGACCCAAATAAATAAAATCAGAAACAAAAGAGGTGAGGTAACAACTGACACCACAGAAATAAAAAGGATTATAAGAAAATACTGTGACCGCCCTGGCCGGTTTGGCTCAGCAGTTAGAGCATCGGCCTGCGGTCCAGAGAGACCCGGGTTTGGTTCCCGCTAAGGGCACGTACCTCGGTTGCAGTTTGTCCCCGGCCCTGGTTGGTCGTGCAGGAGGCGGCCACTCGATGTGTCCTTTTCACGTCGATGTTTCTCTCTCTCTCTCTCTCTCTCTCCCTCCCACTCTGTCTGAATAAAAAATGGAAAAATGTCCTCGGGTGAGGATAAAAAAAAAAAAAAAAAGAAAATACTGTGACCAATTATATGCCAACAAATTAGACAACCTTGGTGAAATGGACAGTTTGTAGTTGGAGTTTTTATTAACCATCGGAAGTAGCCTGCCTTGTAGTTTTATTTATTGTTTTTTGAGTTTAAAGGGTTAAAGAAAAGAGAATAATGTAAGAAAATGCTAAAATAAAATAGCGAAACTTAATAAAGCTTTGAAAAGTAAGCAGTCACTGAAAGGAAAAGGATTTTAATTTACAGATGTCAACAGTGTGATAGTCAATGGTTATTCCATATCCAAAACATCTAATAAGATAAGTGTTCTCATAGAAATTATTAGATGCTGATAGAACTCTATAAGAACAGTTGTTTATTAGATGTTTTTGATAGGACTCGATGAGATTACTTGTTTATTAGATGGTAATAGAATTCTGAGAACAGTTGTTTATTAGATGATTGATAGAACTCTATGAGAACACTTGTTTAGTAGATAATAATTAGTCAGATGGCTAATACAAATTCTATAAGTTAAAAACATTGTGGCAGATGAGTTCATAACAGCATGAAAGGTGTTGCAAGTAAGTAAAGTTAAAAAAAAAGAAGAGTAATTTGCAAAGCAAAATTTTGCATAACCAATTGGTTAACTGGTGGTTAACATACTCCCATTAAAAGTAACTATTACCAAGAGCATTAATATAATTCTATTTATATCTTCATTATGGAATTATTTCACAGTGATATCATTGATAAAATAACAAAGATTCAGCAATTATTAAAAAGAAATATGCATTAAAATTCAGATTAGATTTTTATCTTAATTTCTCAATTTTTAAGCTAATCTTTGCACTGCTGATTTCCATCATTCATTCATTTAGGAGACATTGTCATCTACCTATTATAGGATATAATTGAGTTACTGGGAACACAAAGACTAATACATTTAAATATATTCAGGTAAATGTAGGGACAATGTGTTATTATTCATATATTTTAATCAATATATACCAGAAACCTGAATAATTAATTCCACCTCAGTTCTCTTTATTCATAGGAATTACTTTAGATCATTTATTACATAATTATTTTAACTTTTCACCTAATTTTGCTGACAGAAGGTTTAAAATATGAATACTTTAATATGGATGAGTGAAACAAATTCCTTCCCATTTGACAGTTACTAGAGTCTCAGTCTCTGCAGTGTAAAATAAGCCATAAGTTTTCATGTGATTACAGAATTCCAGATACTCTAGATCAGTGGTTCTCAACCTTCCTAATGCTGTGACCCTTTAATACAGTTCCTCATGTTGTGGTGACCCCCAACCATAAAATTATTCTTGTTGCTACTTCATAACTGTAATTTTGCTACTGTTATGAATCGCCATCGGAAATATGTGTTTTCTGATGGTACTAGGCGACCCCTGAGAACCGCTGCTCTAGATAAAGCTTTGGAGTGTATTTTATCCAATCTTGTAAGATATGCTGGTGTTTCTTCTATAACCTCCTTTTTGGGGATAGGGTGGACTAGGAAGTTTGATTTAGGTATTTGAAATATGGATGACAGTAGAAAAGAAAAGTGAATGAGAATAGGTTTTGCTGAACACTCGCTGTGATTATTGGTAGAAGCCAAGATAAGTCACATAATCAAATATAAAAATTGCAGTGACTTTAGAATAAATTGCTGGGCACTTGAATTTGAAAGCCCTTTCCTTGATTGAATGCTGTTGAGTTCTGCATGTATATTAAAGAAGATAACTAAACCACTGCAAGTGTTTTTGTAAGATTATTATCCCTACATTCCTCCATTAGTAATTTTAGGTGACAAAAAAAAAGAAGAGTTAATAAAAATAACAATATTCATTCATATGGTTTTCAATTATATCATGATTCTTTTTATTGTAGTGTTAAAATATTAGAAGGGTTCTCAGTAAGATATGTAGTTTATTTCTCTGCTTGTTGCAAGGAATATGTTTAACCAAGCTGAAAAAATAGTTACAAATAGATATCTGTGAACCATTTTCCCCTGGAGACACTGCTCCATATAAAGAATGACTTCCTCGAAAATCTCCAGTAACTGTATGTTAACTTCAGGATTAAGACCAAGTTTAGTGAGCGGATATTCTTATTCAATGTAACCACAATCTATACCTAGTCACTTTTTCAAAACCTATTTAAATTTGAAATACATTCTCATAAGCTACTACAGTTGGCCTATTCATACTTTTCCCAATCTGGAATATTCATGGTCTCTTAAATTTGCCACATGCATTTCTGACTCCATTATTTTGCTCACATTGATTCCTCTAATTGAATTCCTTCTGTTCTCTTCCTTCCCTGTTTAAATTATAGTAGTTTTCTAGATCTATTTACATTTTACCTTCATAGACTCTCCCTGCCATTCTCTTTTGCGCAGTCCTTTGGAGTCAGTTTATCTGGATGTCACCACTCGTGACATTTACTAGTACTAATTCAACATCAATTCATGGAAAATCTCTATATTTCTATATTCAGTTTAACTGGAGATAATAGCAGTGGGGTTGTTGTGAAGGTTAAATTAATTAATACATGGAAAATATAAACATCCTATAAGTGTTGCTGCTGTTGCTGCTGTTATTGTTATTTTTTAATGCTCACGCAAGGATATTTTTCCATTGATTTTTAGAGAATGGGAGAGAGAGAGAAATATTGGTGTGAGAGAGACACATTGATCGGTTGCCTCCCGTAAGACCCCGACAAGGACCTGTGAATGAACCTGTAACCCAGGTATATACCCTTGACCAGGAACCAAATCCGTGGACCGAAGGGACTGACGCTCTAACTGCTGGGCCAAACCAGCCAGGGCACTGCTGTTATTGCTGTTATTTATAGGCTATGTGTCAACATATTATTGCCTCATATTATTTCTTAGCTATAATAATGTAATCTCTTAAAGAACAAACATTTTTGTGGGAAATGTATGCCTACTTATGTATAAAACAAACTTTAATATTGACTTAGCAAACATTTTGGTAACTGTAGTTTCTATGAAGTGTTTATTGTCTTAACATTATTTTAACATGTGAGAGTACATACATTCATAACCTCCAGAAGTTAAATCTGTATTATATTGTGTTTACCTGCCAAACATTCAACATTAGATAGATAGATAGATAGATAGATAGATAGATAGATAGATAGATAGATAGACAGACACAAAAAAATAGAAGGCTGTATTTCATCTGCTTGCAATTGCTATCCATTCTCTGCTTTGTGCTCCAGGACTTAGACCTGTATCAACTAATTAGGGGCTCCCTTGCCCTCTGGCTTCCAGCTGATTTTCTCTAAGAGGATCAAGGGCAAGAGATTGGAGTGGGGCATGGAAACTGATTTTGGATTATTCAGTTCCCTGGTACCCAATCTGCAGAGACTCAGCAGGCTGCCTATTTCCCTTGACCAAAGGTCTCAGCTCCTGTCAAGCAGCCCTATCAACAAAATCCTCTTTGTCATCAGGTTCCGGTAACTGCTCACTCCCTTCCCAGCAAAAAGTGTTAAAGGTGCCCCTTTGTAACTAAACCTGGAGTTCTGTACCTTCTCTTATAGTTCCATGTTTTCCCATATATTGTAAATAGTCGCTTTGATAGTTCTTAAAGTGTACTAAGTGTACTAATTTTAATATTCCACCTGTTTTCTGCTGGAATCTAAGTCCAATAGATAGATAGATAGAGAGTTCTTAATCATTGGAATCTATGGTGCTAGTGGGATCATATTTTTAAATTCCCATTATGTCTATACCTGATGATGTTTCCAAATTTTAATGTATTTATCTTCTATTTAATTATTGCATATGTTAATAAGTATAGCACTAAGAAGAATAATTAATAGTCATTGTGTATTTATTATCTGTCAGGCATTGCTTTAGAAGGCTTCAGCATATTAGCTTATAGCAGCCCTATGAAGTAGGTACTATAATTATTACCCTATAAAGATGAAAAAAGTGAGACTTACAGGGGTCAAGTGACTTTTTCAAGGTCACACATCTGGTAAGTGGTAAAGTAAGTGAGATTTAAACCTAGGCAGCATGACTCCATGCTTTACGCACTATACAGTAGTGTTAATGCTTTATTGGATAAGTATGACAACAAAAAGAATAAAAATAATTAGGAAAAAAAGAAGTATTTAGCACAATGTAGTTGCCTATTGTAGATGTCACATCAATGTTAAATTTTTCACGTGAGTTGAATTGTAATGATAGTTAAAAAGAGAGTAGCACTTTGAACAATTTTAAAAAGAAATGTGAGGCAGTGTCTCATGCAGTAATGTAACACATAAATGGTATGAAACTTTTAAAACTTAAAGAACTATACCTAACACTTAAAACTATTTTATCTGTATTTTTAGAAGCCACTTAATTCTGTTTATTTAGGGCCCATAGCAAAAGTAAGTAACACTTATCAGAATTTTGTACAGACTTTTCTCTATTTGATGATCTGCTGTCATATAAAGTGTGGAAAATTTTTTTTTGATAAAAAATCATTTAAAGGAAAAAAATTATAAAACTTCAAGTCTTACAGCAATAAGCAATAAACCTATCTGGGAGTATAGAGTATATATTTTCTGCATAAAGTTCTAGAATTTTTTTCTTTGTACTCATCTTATGAAATTAAAAAATTCATAGGCAAAATTTTGGTGTGTTGATATACATCCCATATGATGAAAAGAAGATGTCCTCTGGGTCTAATCTTTAATTTTTTTGTTGAATTTAGGCCTGAGGGGAAGGATTAATTCACAATACTGTTTTTGTTTTTTTAATTTGATGACTTTGTTTTTATTTTTTATTTTTTTTCTTTATTGATTTTAGAGAGAGAGGAAGAGAAAGGGAGAGATAGAAACATTGATGAGAAAGAACATTGATTGGCCACCTCCTGCATGCCCCTCACTGGGAATTTGGCCCACAACCTGGGCATGTGCCCTGACAGGGAATCAAACCGGCGACCTTTTAGCGCATGGGTTGATGCTCAACCACTGAGCCACACCGGCCGGGCCATTCACAATACTATTATGTTCAGCTGAATTGATTATATTCAGAAATACTGAATAGGAATAGGTATAAAAATAGCTGTTCTTAAAGGAGCAGAACAGTATTTACATTGGCCATATTAAGTGGTATAACCACTATTTAATCAAGTAGAAAGCATAATAGTCTAAACCAACTGTTTAAATTGTTTTGCTTACTATCACAGGGGAAATTCTACCTTTGGTAAACAGTGTTTGTATGTAAGAGGAATGAGCAAGAAGTATAGTAGTTGAACTTCAGAGGTCCAAACTAAATACATTTGAATCTAAATTTTAGGCTTAGAATCACTGAAAGAGAGTACATGTTCTTCTCAACTTTCCAGATGATTAAAAAAAAAAAAAATGCTTCTTAGACTACATGCATCAGCTTTTCATGTTTTCGAACATTAGTTCTGAATAAATTTGTTTTGAAACAGTTAAAAATAAAATATTTTGTTTAAGGAAAAAATTAAAAACAAACCGACAACAGAAATAATAATAAAGCTCGTTACCCCTGGGGGTTAGGAAAAATAATGGATGCTGTCAACAGTTCAAGGGACATGAGGAGTACACATTGCTGTCAACAGCAGTACAGCTCATTCCTCCATCCCTGCCCCCACCCCGCTGCACACACTTCCCCACACAATTGCACATTTAGGTGAATATATATAAGTCAATACCATCTGAATTGTGGATTCCATCTTGGTCTCCCCTGATGTGGAGGCAAATTAAGAGCTGGTACATTTACACAATGGAATTATATGCAGCTGTAAGAAAGAAAGACCTCTCTTACCCTTTGAGACGACATGCAGGGACCTGGAGAGTATTATGCTAAGTGAAACAAGCCAGTCAGAGAAAGACAAGTACCACATGATCTTACTTATTTGTGGAATATATGAACAAAATAAGCTGATGAACAAAATTGATCCAGAGACATGGAAGTAGGGAACAGACTGAAAGATATAAACCAAAGAACTTATACTCATAATCCATGGACACAGACAGTGCCATGAAGGTGAGGGGAGCAGGGAGAAGGGTAACAATGGGAGAGGGAAGACATCAGTAATAAAAAAATAAATTTAGCCCTGGCTGGTTTGGCTCAGCGGTTAGAGCGTCGGCCTGCGGTCCAGAGAGTCCCGGGTTCGGTTCCCGCTGAGAGCATGTGCCTCAGTTGCGGTTTGTCCCTGGCCCTGGTTGGTTGTGTGGGTGGCGGCCACTCGATGTGTCCCTTTCACGTCGATGTTTCTCTCTCTCTCTTCCTCTCTCTCCCTCCCACTCTAATAAAAAAAAAAAAAAATAAATAAATAAATAAATAAATAAATTTAAATTAATTTTAAAAAAGAAATGAGAAAAAAAAATTTAAAAAGTGCCTATGTTCTTCTGTTCCAAACAACAGCAACTTGAACCTGGAAGGCTGATAAGCACTTATCCTATTTCAAATTCTCTAGAAGTAGTATCTGAATTCTTAGGGTAGTCTATTCTAATGCTTAAATAACCTTTACTGTCATGACCGTCTCTTATCTCTGAACTCTTCATAGTGGAACTTATTTTCTCTTGTTATTGTAAGCACAGCTGAAAGATGGCTGATCATTTTCTGTCTAAAGGTCCTTTCAGTTTACTTTAGAATTGAATTTTTTTCACTTTTGCCTTTTCCAGAATGAGCAATCCAATTGTGCCAGTTATTTTTTCTTTGATATTTTCACCTCTTTATCTCTAGCTGATACTCTTTATCTTGTTTATATTTGTATTTGTTCGGATGACATCCAGAATTCTGAGTTTGGGTGCTGTGCTTGCTTTTCCTTACATGTTAATAAGTGAGTTCTTTAACTTTGTCCAATAATACTTTGTGTTTCCAGATTAGCTTTCTATCCAGTCTAAAGTTTTTCTGAAATATTTTTTACTTATCTTTCTCCATAGTGTGGAAGGAAATGTTTTTTCCTTAAATACCATATACTTCTTTTCTTTACTTGTTTATTTCAATTATCAAATATCTAATATTAATACCTTTTAAATATTCTAGTTATTTTTTTCTCATATATACTCTCTTATCTTAAAAAGAGATTTTTAAAAGTGCTTATCTGTGACTGGATTGGCAATAAAATTGATCTCAAATATCCTATATGTAGTAGGGCTCAATAAATATTTGCTGAATTCATCATTCATGGTATTGTTAGTGATTTCCTTGATCACCACGTAGATCAAGATTGTAAGAATGATTTAGACTTATCAGAAAGTTGTGACAGAATTGAATAATAGAATCTGTGATCTTGTCCCTTATTCTCAGATATATATTTACTGAATTATATAACTCAATCATAAGCATTGATATCTATCTATCTATCTATCTATCTATCTATCTATCTATCTATCTATCTAATACCTATCATCATATACCCCTGTATCACTTTCCCTCTACTTACTACATATAACATTTCCCCCACTTTACTAAATTATTCATTCTGTCAGTGGGATTAGTTTAGTGTACAATTGACTAAATTATTTTGGCTGTGATAAAAAATAAGAAAATTAGCTCATATTTTCTATTCTCTACATGTGCTGGAACATTAGTAAGAGATGTCATTTTTATTTTAATAACTCACAAAATTCTAGGTGTTTTTCTACTTTACAATTTTTAAACTAATAAACTTTCTTTTTTAGAGCAGCTTTATGTTCACAGCAGAATTGACCAGAAAGTAAAGAGCATCCCATATACTCCTGTCCCACACATATACAAATTCCCCCACTATGAATATCTGAATCACAGTGGTTGGTACATTTGTTACAGTTAATGAGCATATATTGACACATCATTATCACCCAAAATTGTTAGTTTATATTACAGTTCACTCTTGGGGGTGTACATTCTATGGATTTTTATAAATGTATAATAATGTGATACATTGTAGTATCACACAGAAAAGTTTCACTGCCCTAAAACTTCTCTATACTTTGCCTATTTATCCCTCCCTCCCCTTAACTCCTGGCTACCACTGACCGTATTGTTGTACCCATAGATTTGCCATTTCCAGATGTCATATAGTTGGAATCTTACAGTTTGGATTTTTCTATTTAGTAATACACATTTAAGTTACCTCCAGTCTTTCCACGGCTAATAGCTCATTTCTTTTCAGCAATGAATAATATTCCATTGTCTAGATGTACCACAGTTTATTCATCCACTCACCTACAGAAGGAAATCTTGGTTGCTTCCAAGTTATGGCAATTATGAAAAAAAAAAAAAAACTGCTATAAACAACTATTTTTGTATGGACATAAGTTTCAGTTCTTTTGAGTAAATACCAAGGAGTATGGTTGCTGGGTCGTATGGTAAGAGTGTGTTTAGTTTTGTAAGAAACTGCCAAACTGTCTTCCAAAGTGGCTGTACCATTTCACATCTAATCAGCAACGAATGAGAGTTCCTGGAACTCCATGTCTTCACCAGCATTTTGTGTGCCAGTGTTTTGGATTTTTGCCAATCAAATTGATGTGGTGCAGTGGTATCTCGTTACTGTTTTAATTTGCAATTCTCTAATGGCATGCTAGTTGAACATCTTTTCATATGTTTATTTGACTTCTGTATATCTTATTTGGTGATATGTCCATTAAGGTCATTGGCCTTTTTTAAAATAGTGGTGTTTTCCTATTATTGAGTTTTAACAGTTCTTTTTATATTTTGGATATCAGTCCTTAATCAGATGTGCCTTTTGCAAATATATTCTCCCAGTCTGTGGCCTTTCGTATGTGGAAGTCCAGTTTTTCCAGCACCATTTTTTGAAAAGACTCTCTTTGCTCTATTGTATTGTCTTTGCTCCTTTGTCAAAGATCAATTGACTATATTCATATGGCTCTTCTTTAAGCCTTCCTATTCTGTTTCATTAAATATCTTTGTCTATTCTTTAGCCAATACCTCAATGGCTTGATCACCATAGCTTTATAGCAAGTCTCGAATCTGAGTAGTGTCAGATGTCTGGCTTTGTTCTTTGTCTTCAATTGTTATATTGAGTTGGCTATTTTTGTCTTTTTCCTCTCCATATGGGCTTTAGAATCAGTTTTTTAATATCCATAAAATAACTTCTTGGGATTTTGATTGTGCTTGCATTGAATCTATAGATCCAGTTGGGAATAGCTGACATCTTGACAATATTGAATCTTCCTACCCATGAACATGGAATCTTTCTCTATTTATTTTGTTTTTCTTTGCTAGCTTTTATAGAACTTGACACTATTTTATTAGATTTGTACCTAAGTATTTTTTTAATGATAATATGTTTTTAAGTTCAAATTCTACTTTTTATTGCTAGAATGGAAAGTGATTGACTTTTATACATTAGCCTTATATCTTGCAACTTTGCTGTAATTGTTTATTAGTTCCAGGACTTTTTTTTATTATTATTATTGTCTGTTTATTTTTGTCTATTCTTTGGCTTTTCTATATAAATAATCATGTCATCTATGAACAATGACAGTTTTATTTCTTCCTTCCAAATCTGTACACCTTCCACCCCCACTTTTCATGGCTTATTTCATTAGCTAGAACTTTCAGTACAATGTTGAAAGGCAGTAGTGTGAGAGGACATCCCTTCCTTATTCCTGATCTTAGCTGGAAAGCTTTGACTTTCTCAGCAATTAAGTATGATGGTTGCTGTAGTTGTTTTGTAGATTTTTTAAAAATCAAGTTGAGAATGTTTCTCTCTGTTCTTAGTATGCTAAGACTTTTTATCATGAATGGGTGTTGGAGTTTATCAAATGTTTCTTCTGCATCTATTGATATGTTCACGGTATTTTTTTTTCTTTAATCTGTGGATATGATGGATTACATTAAACCTATTGAACCCACCTTGCATACCTAAGATAAATCTGAATTGGTCATTGTATGATTGTTTTTATAAATTGTTGGATTCAATGTGCTAATAATTTGTTAAAGATTTTGGCATCTATGTTTATGAGAAATATTGGCGTGTAGTTTTCTTTTCCTCTAATATCATTTTTGTTTTTTATTGGTTTTGATTATTAGGGTAATGCTGGCCCTATCAAATGATTTAGGGAGCATTCCCTCTACTTTTATCCTCTGAAACATATCAGAGGTAATTGGTATATTTCCACTTTAAATGTTTAGAATTCATCATTGAACTTACCTAGGATTACTGTTCTCTGTTTTAAAAGGTTATTCATTTTTTATTCAATTTATCTAACACATATGTAGTCTATGTAGTCACCACATATATCTGGTGGTTCTTTGTGTGAGTTTTGGAAGATTGTGTCTTTCAAGGAATTGGTTCATTTCATCTGGGTTGAATTATTTAATTTAACAAACATTTGCAAACATGTATTATTCACCAGGCACCATTCAAACCTTGGGGACACATAAAAGAACAAGAAAGACATTGTCCCTGTGTTGAAGGAGCTTGCACTCTTGTGGGTGTAAATAGTTATCAATAACTAGTTAAGTAGTTAACAAGAACATTATATGTAGAGATAATTTGAAGTGATATGTTAAGAGAATGAAAAGGTAGGTGGTTTTGTTTTCCTTTGATTTAGAGTCTAGAAAAAGTCTTGATAAGATAAGGAAGTGCATTTGTACTGAGACCTGGATGACAAAAAGGAACTGATTTTTCAACTCAAAGATCTGAGAGTAGAATGTTTAAGAAAGTGTAAACAGCAAGTAAAAGGCTTACTGTGGAATTAGCTTGGCATTTTAAAACAAAAGAAAGAAGGTCATGTGTGCAATGTGCTACAAAAATAGTTATACTTTAACATATGTAAACTAAATATAAAATCTCCCTCAGATGATGAATTTCCACTTTCCATGAGGCTCAATCATTTCTAGGAGTTTTAAGAAAAATATTCTCTAACTATAACTAAACATTTATGTTCAGATAGCCTTAGAACATTCAGACACCCTAGAATAAATACCATATAGTTATTCCTTAAATAAGTACAATAAAAGTTACCTATAAAATAAAGTAATTTGAATCTGCTTCTAAAATAGAATTATATATTGTTATAATATATTTTATATATTATATATAGGATTATATATAAAGATAGATTATATTTTTAATTTTTACTATACATAATTATGATATACAATTAATAATGAAACCAAGTGGCATTGGTTGGGTTTGTTATCTCAAAAAATCAAAGAATGAGTTCACAGACCAAGGGGCAAGCAAAAGGAAAGTTTTATTTGACAGATAGACTGACTCCCCGAAGTAGGGAGGGGACCCAAGTGGGTTGCCGGTGAAGCTCTGTTGTCTAGGGGTAGATATATGCCTTGCTAGCCTCTGATTGGTCCTTTGAAGGAATTCTGCCTTAGCAATATCCATATATTTTAGAGGTTATGTTTCCTGCCTGACTGTGTTCAGCCCTAGGTCATCTAGCTCTAAATTCATTATACTCTTCTGGAAAAAGCATATATAGGCATCACTGATTTAAAAAAGCTTGCCCTATCAGGTGAATTGGGGTAGATTTGATTAGCAAAGATATAGATTGTCCCATTACATTCCCTAGTTGAAAGTGGACAGGTTCTGATTTAAAACAGACATTGATTAGATATTCCTGACATTTGCACAGAAGCTTTACTCCCAGAAAAGAGACAACTTAGTTGAGTGTGGTTAAGAATATTGCCTTGGCTGGTTTGACTCAGCATTTAGAACGTCAGCCTGCGGACCAGAGAGACCTGGGTTTGGTTCCCGCTAACGGCACGTATCTCGGTTGCAGTTTGTCCCTGGCCCCAGATGAGGTCGTGTGGGTGGCAGCCAGTCAATGTGTCTCTCTCACATCGATGTTTCTCTCTCTCTCTTCCTCCCTCTCCCCCTCCCGCTCTATCTGAAGATGAATGCAAAAATGTCCTTGGATGAGGATAAACAACAACAACAACAACAAAAACAAATAAAGTAGCCCCAGTTATCTATAGGGGCTTTAGTGGCTTCCCTTTTTTGATAATTTCAAGTTCTCCCAGACTATTAATGAGGAGGAGGGGAAATACCCTTAGAGCAGCCCTATGCTTGCTTTTGGTTTCTCCCCCAAATCCAACCTTGGTTTCCTATAATCCTTTCTAAGGTAACCTGGCTTTCTGCAATAGAAACACACTCTATAGTTTGGCAACAGAACTCATTCGGCAATCCTGTTTTCTTGCTTGAAACCAGCCTTTCTGTTTTGTGTGTGTGTGTGTGTGTGTGTGTGTGTGTGTGTGTTTTGTTGTTGTTGTTATGTAATTGACCTGTGCTCCTTCCAGGAGCTTCTAATTTGCATTTCTATAAATGAGGAGGTCTGGCCTTGGAGGCACAATTTTCCATGTTGATTTTAGTTTTATTTTGAGATCTGTAGAGTCTGAATAAATCTCCAGATAGATCTTTAGAGTCTGAATAAACCTCCAGATATACTGTGTACTGGGTTGCCTGCCTGTGTACTGAGCTCCGAGTCCTCACAAACTTCCTCATGTGTCTCAGCCTTGCCTTCCCATGGTCCCCTCCCTCAATGCCTAACCTGCCTCTATCTCCTCAATAATATATCAAATTAGAACATTAATTAAGTACTACAGATCAGATACTATGCTCAGAAGTTTCCAAGAGTTATCTTATTTATCAAAACCATTTTACTGATTTTGTGACATTGAATCTAATACAATATTGTGCTTAACATTTTAGCATTTTCATTAATAATATATTATAAAAGCATTTTTTATGTATGGGTGTTACAATTCTTTGTGATTTTATAAATAATGAGAACCAATTTTTAATTTTTTTCTCAATTATTCTTTTATAGATTTGCTAATGGAAGTCAATATAATAGTGTTTATTCATTTGAAATATATTTTATATTTAGCTTTTCTATCATTATCTAACTATGCCACTAAGTTTATGCTTCTTAAACTGAAATAGTCTATTTTTTTTCTGGGATTTTTACTATTTTTTTCATGATGTCATTGAGGTTACAAAATATATATAGTGAATCATCCTGAAGTATCACTTTTTTTTTATTAAATTAAAGGGAAATTCATCTTTATAATAAATTACACATATTATTGAATAGAATGCAAATTATGAATGACAGTTTCTTGTTGTTCTCCATTTCTCTTTACCTGAAAGTTTCAGTCTTTTCTATCATTAAGTTTATTTAGATAGAAGAGTTTGAAAAGTACTATATTTAGAAATTCCTTTAATCTGCAATTTATATTATTGAAGTTTTCCAAACTATTAAAAGATGAAGTAAAGACACTTAAGACCTGTTACCAGCGTATAAGTTTGAAGGTTCGAAAAGTGAACTTTAAAAGTACACCAGACATGATCAAGCTCATAGATCCCATTAATTTATCATTTAGATAAGTAGCACATAAAAACAGATCACTAATTTACCAGTTACAAAGTAGTGAGGGCTTTCTCTTTCCAATATCCAAAATGCCCACACCTTTGTGTAGTGCATCTTCTTTTCTGGTATTAATTTGTTCTTTGGAAGATAAATACATTTAGAGAAAAATGGCATTTGAGCAGAGGAGGTAAATATCCATGCAAATTTCCTAGCTGGCCTCAAATTCATATTTCCTTTTTTAAATTGTGGTGGACTCAGACTGCCAAATTTAGCCTCTCCAAATCAGATTTTTCTATGCTGGCTATTCATTTCTGTTTATTACTGGAGTTTAAAAATATTAGTATTACTGTTCAGCCATGATCAAGTTACTATACAATCTGTTTTCTCCCATATAAGTTGAATGAATTGAACAAAATAATCTATGACTAGTATTTAGCCCAATGCTTGGCATATAATAACTTTTCAATAAAACTCCCTAACTCGTTTATTAATTAGTCTCATATATTGGCTAGAGAAGAATACAGTGAGAATATGCAATTCAGCTGTGAAATGCTGACATAAATAGTATATATTTTATTAGAAACTACTTAAATTTTTACATTAAAAAGGAGAAACATCTATAACAAAAATAAATTAATTAATTAATTTTAAAAAAAGATACAAAAACAATGCTAACCGAAAGAAGAGATAAGTGGAACAAGAACAAATTTTATAAGCTAAAACAAAACCTCATTGGAGGCAATTATTTTTATTTTAAATGTGTCTCCATTGTCAATAAGCCTCAATTTGATCACTTTTTGTACTTATATTTTTATTTTTTATATTGTATCTTACTTGGAGCACAGTAAAATAGCGTTTTGTACTCATAGAGCATGCTTCATCAGAAAGGTCAATGTGCTTTTCAAACTCATTAATCCTTACAGCATCCCTAAGGGTGTGTAATACATTATACAGATGAAGAAATTTAAAGCTGAGATGTGTAAACAATTTTACTCTGTCACATTGAAATGAAATAACCATACCTTCAATTAACCCATTGCAGGTGCAAAAATTCAAGTCATACAAACATGATTTGGGGATAAGCGAGATTTAAAATAAATAATCTTCAACTAAAACAATGTTAGTGAAATAAAAAGGTAATAAGTCAAATAATTAAATATGCTTCTGCATACAGTAAACATGTAAGTCGTCAAGGAAAACATGGGTACTTACAGTCATTTTAATTGAGCACATTGAGGAGAAATGAAAACCAGTGACTGCTACTCCTGACTTTGATCTAATTTGTGGCAGCTCGTTGAGAATTAAACATTTAGCTGTTAATAACTTTTACTTAAAATTAAATATTATCCAAATTATCTGTAAAACTTTTTATTATAAAATTTTATCTGTTCAGAACTAATGGATCTACTTTTCTTTTACAAGGCAGGATTTATTAGTGAACATGCAGAGCATAGTGAAAATTCTGGTCCAAGCACTCATAGGCAATTAGAGTTATACTAGAATAAATTTTCATTACAAGAAAAATAAGTGGGTGTTCAAAAATACCTAGAGAGATTATACATTAATAATTACTTGATGAAATATGCTATGTCAAAAGCAGTTCTGCTGACTTCATGATCCTAGGGGAGTTATGGGATGCACCAGCTTTCCTACTTTTAATTTGAGAATGCTTTCTAAATATTGCACCAACGTTCATTTATTTTTAAAAGAGAAAAATGCACAGACGGTTGGCATAAATAATTCAGATAATTGGTATAAATGCATTATATAAAAAGGTACTTTAAGGAAAACTCATGGGTTTTTTGGGATATAAAAATTGTATAAAGTGATTACAAGGTTCTTTTCTCATGAATATGTCAGAACAGCAAATTCACAGTCTTTTGTTAGAGAGCCATCCCTCAATCTTATCACTGGTTATGGTGAGTCATAAATATTTTCAACATTTTTTAAAATAGCATTTTCTATTCCTACTGGCTGTTTTAAATGGCAAGAAAATAAATATTTCTTCTGTGACATTTTGCCTAAAATTTTTAGACTGATGTAGGGAGAAGAAATTGCTTTCAGAAAAATCTTCTTGCCGCTGAATATAACTCAGAATGTAGAGTGTGCAGTATTGTTCGAGTTTACACCAGAGTCCCTGAATGCTGGGGCTGTCTTCAGAAGTTCTCAGTTTCTCTCTGTACAGACCATTAGCTGCTTCTGTCATATCACAGGGATTTGGTATTTCATACAATAGCTGCCTGATTTGATCACTTTGCGTCTGTTCATTTAAAGTTATAAAACAGTCCACAGAGTTCTTAACTTAAAACATGATTTCGCAACATTGAATTTAGCAACATTGTATTTATTTTTTATTTTTAAATTTATGTGGGTGACTTTGGTTAATAAATTATATAGGTTTGAAGTGTACGAGTCTATGATAGTGTAGGGTAGAAGGGGTCGAGTGTATGACTTTGGGTGGTGAGCACACAATATGATATACAGATGATGTGTCATGGAATTGTCTTGTATTTATTTTTAAATCAATTTTTTAAATTCATCAAAACTGTACTGAATAGTTTCTATGTAGCAGGCACCATGCTAAAATTGGAAAGCTAAGGTAGACTCGATACTGCCTCTAATTTAAATAACTCATTGCCTTATCTGGGGGAGAACTAGCTAGGTAAAGACATAACCACAGTACTTTTTTAATGCAATTAGTACCGTGACAGCAATCAGTACAAACTGATATTGGAGTATAGGTGAGGGAGATGATTAATTTTGCTTGGGGACACTAAAGATACCACTGATGAGAATATTTGAGCTGTCTTAAAGGGCAGATGAAGTCCTAATGTAGTAAATGAAGGTAAGGGCGTTTCATGAAGAAAATAGGGCTTTCACAGAAGCCTGGAGTGAAAGTGAGTAACATATTCAGGGAGTTGCAAGTAATAGAGTGAAAAGGTTTCGTAAAGATTAAATAAGGTTCAAGCCCATCATTGACAGCTTTTTAAAATTGGAAGTATCATTTTTTATTTTCAATTACAGTGGACATACATTATTATATTAGTTTCAGGTGTACACGCCAGTGATTAGACATTACATAACTTACTCAGTGATCACCCTGACAAATCGTGCACTCATCTGACATCATACATAGTTATTAAAATATTATTGACTATGTTGCCTATGCTGTACTTTACATCCCTGCTACTGTTCTGTAACAACCGATCTGTACTTCTTAATCCCTTCACCTTTTACCCATCTCCCCAAACCCCTCCCATTTGACAACCATCAAAATGATCTCTGTGTCTCTGAGTCTGTTTCTGTTCTGCTTATTAGTTTATTTTGTTTTTTAGATTCAATTGCTGATAGATATGTATTTTATTGTTAATATTTTTTATCTTTTTTTCCTTCTTCTTCTTCTTAAAGAATACCCTTTAACATTTCATATAATAGTGATTTGGTGGTGATAAACTCCTTTAGCTTTATCTAGTCTAGGAAGCTCTTTATCTGTCCTTCAATTCTAAAAGAGAACTTTTCTGAATAGTCATCTTGGTTGTACGTCCTTGCTTTTCATCAAATATTTCATGAAATATTTCTTGCCAATCCCTTCTGGCCTGATAGTCTTATGGGATCTCCCTTATAGGTAACTAACTGCTCTTCTCTTGCTGTTTTAAAGATTCTCTATTTTTTAAACTTCTGTATTTTAATTGTGATGTGTCTTGGTCTGGGCCTCTTTGGTTTATCTCGTTTGGGACTCTCTACGCTTTCTGGACTTGTGTGTCTGTTTCTTTCACCAAGTTAGGGCAGTTTTTCTGTCATTATTTTTTCAAATAGGTTTTCATTTTCTTGTTTTTTCTCTTCTCCTTCTGGAACCCCCATGATGCGAATGTTGGTATGCTTGAAGTTGTCTTAGAGTTTGCATATGTTTGTATTATTATTTTTTTGCTGCTCTGATTGGGTGTTTCTTGCTTCCTTGTATTCCATATCACTGATTTGATTCTCAACTTCATTGACTCCAGTTGATTCTCTGTGAATTTTTCTTCATTTCAGTTAGTGAGAACCTTAGCAGCGTATAAAAGGACCTGTTGGAAATGAAGGATACACTAAGTTCATTGAGCATCAAAACCAGTGTTTTGAACTCTGCATCTAGCAGATTGCTTGTCTCCATTTGTTTAGTTCTTTTTCTGGGGTTTTGTTCTGTTCTTTTATTTGGGGCATATTTCTTTATCTCCTCATTTTGGCTGCCTCTCTGTGTTTGTTTCTGTATATTAGGTAGAGCTGCTATGTCTCCTAAGCTTGGTAGTGTGGCCTAATGTAGTAGGTGTCCTGTTCCTATAGGGTCCAGTGGCACAGCCTTCCCAGTCACCAAAACTGAACACTCAAGGTGTGCCCCCCACATGGGCTGTGTACACCCTCCTCTTCTAGTTGAACCTTGATTGCTATTGACATGTCAATGGGAGGGGCTTACCCCCTAGGCCAATCAGCTGCAAGGACTGGCTGCAACCACTGACCACCAACCTCCGACCACTGTGGACGATTAGCTATGCAGTGGCCCACCCCACAGAACAGGACTTATTTCAGTAGGGCTCTGGTGCCTGCTGAGTCTGCCCCTTGAATGTGTTGCTTTTTGAGGTGGTAAGGTGATTGTGCTTCAGTGTAGCTGAAGCTGTCCACTGGGTGGGCTGGCTCTGGGGCCTCCTGGGTAGTGCAGGCCAAGATCAGCCACCACCTGTGTTCTGCCCGAGGCCACCCAGCATGAGCTACAAAGCAATCTGCAGGTGGCTGATACTTATGCTTGGCTTGGAGGTGCCTGGGCAAGGCCAAACTGTGAACTGAGACAGGATGCTGCTAGTGCTGGGCCTGGAGCCACTTAGTGAGAGATACAGGGCTCAATAAGGCCAGATGCTGGTTGTTGGAGAGATTTTAAGGAAATCTGAAACATGAGCCAAGACAGTCCATTCATATAGAAAAACCACTGGAAACAGTTTCGGTGGGTCTGAAAATTCAGTGGGATTGGGCTTCAGGTAGTCTCCAAGTTGGGGCAAACAGTGTGATCCAGGTTGAGGGAGAGAGACTCAGAGGTGGTGCCTGCCAGCTCAGCGGGGAAAGGGCTCATCAAATTGAGCGATGGCCTCTGCCAGCACTTGTCTGGGAGAAAGCTACCCACCCCCACCCAGTTCACCCTGATGTCAGAAAATGCATTTCCTCCCTGTATGTCTCTGGTGCCCTTCAAGTTGCCTCCCCCATGCTGAAGCTCAGAGAGAGTGAGTCTGAGTACATCTGTGCCCAGGTCCTTGAAGAGGAGCTGTCTGGGATTCCAGAAGCCTCCCTCAGCCTTAATCCCCACTGGTTTTTACAGCCTGATGTTATGGGGACTTCTTCCTGGCATTGGAACCCTGGGCTGGGGGGGCCTTGCGTGGGGCTGGGACCACTGGCTCCTCAGGGGGAACTTCCACAGACAAGATATCTCTCCAGGTTTTCATCTGCCAAATGTGGATGTGGGACCGGCCCATTCCTAGTCTCTGCCCCTCCTACCAGTCTATATGTGGCTTCTTCTTTATATCTTTAGTTGTAGAATTTCCATTCAGCTAGGTTTCAGGCAGTTCTGAATGATTTGCTCTGTAGTTTGGTTTTAATTTTGATGTGGTTGTGGGAGGAGGCGATACCGCGTTTACCTATGCTGCCATCTTGACCAGAAGTCTGATTGACAGTTTTTGTATGAATTATTTTTAATAGAGTCATAGTCTTCAAAGCATTTTGATTACATAAATATTATTAAAGTTAATTTGCAAATATAAGTAGTTATGTATTCATAGTAAATTCTGAATTGAAGAAATGTACAAATATAGAATTAATAGAATAAAAATAAAATTAATAGTGCTTTATTTTAAAATTTTATTAAGCCTGACAAAATTGTTCTTAATATAGTCATATTTTAATATATTATATTTTAGTGAAAATATACTTTATTATGTTTGATTGTATATTTTGACTCTGTTTTGAAATTTGTCTTATTCAGTGGCTACATTATCTCCCCAAATGATATAGATCCAAAATAAAAACTTGCATTACAGTCTTCCATATTATTTTCAGGAATTATTCTACCCATTTTATCTAGTCGTCTGTCAGTGGACACCTAGGTTGCTTTCATATCTTGCTGTTGTATGTATTGAATACAGAGGTGCAGCTGTCTTTTCAAATTAGTTGTTTTGCTTTCTTTGGATACACACCTAGAAGTGGACGTGCTGGGTCATTCTATTTTTGTGGAACCTCATGCCTGTTTTTTATCATGGCTGCACCAATTTACAATCCCACCAACAGTACCCAGAGATTTTCCTTTTCTCCTTATCCTCGCCAACACTTACTTGCTCACTTTTTGATGATAGCCATTCTGAGAGGTGTGAGGTGATCTCTCACTGTGGTTTCCCCTGATGATTGGTGGTGGTGTGGATTTTTTCATGAGTGTTGGCTATATGTATGTTTTCTTTGGGCAATGTATATTCAGATTCTCTGGGATTGTTTGTTTTTTGCTTTTGTTGTTGTTTCTTATGCTACATGACTTCCTTATTTGGAAACTAACCCTTTATAAGATATATCATGTCCCATTGCAAATATCGTCTCCCCTGCGGTAAGTTCTGTCTTCACTTAATTGTTGATTTCCTTCGCTGTGAGAACGGTTTTTAGTTGATGCAGTCACATTTGTCGCCGTTGCTACAGGAGACATCCTAAAAACTATTGCTAAGACCCATATCAAACAGTTTACTGCCTATGTTTTCTTCTAGGAGTTTTATGGTTTCAGAACCTACATTGAAGTCCTAAATTCATTTTGAGTTGACTGGTGTGGGTCCAGTTTTCTCAGTACCACTTATTAAGGAGATTATTTCCCCATTGTATATTCTTGCCTTCTTTGTCTTAATCGACTATATTGATTTATAGTAATTGTTCATGTTTCGTTCTGAGGTCTTTTAGACTACTATTTGCTTTTCCTGGGGTTCTCTATCCTTAGATCTTTACATGGATACCTCTACTCATAATTTAGGTTTCAAGTAAAAATTTACTTCCTTTGAGAGGATTTCTCTGCTACTCAACTAGATTTGCACTTATCCCATCTTTTAGTCATTCTCTGGCTTGTTCCATTTATTCATATTTTTATAGCCTTTAACAATATGAGAATGTATTTATTTATAAGTTATTGTTAGTCTCCACTACATAGAACGTGACCTCTGCGAGAGGCAAGCGTTTGGTGGTGGTCACAGTTACATCACCAATAGCTGGAATAGTGCCCAAATGTAGTAGGAGCACAATACATAATTTTTGTCTAAAATAATGAATGAGAAATGACTTTTAAATTCTGGCTACAGGATAAAAGTTATTATTTCTGTTTAGATTTTATTTTTTTAGTTTCTTTACATTTACTTCTGAAATTCTTAGAAGAAATGATTGATGCCCATCAGTAGAAGAAGGGGCCAATGAATTATTGCATTTTTATACAATGGGATACTAGACAAATAAAAAAATCAATTTTTTCTACCACCCCCTTCCCTCTGGTAACCACCATACTGTTGTATGAGTTATAGAAGCTACTTTTATACCAAAAAAAAAAAAAAAATGAAGCACTTAGTAAATGTATAATCTGTACAGAGCTTTCTTCCATGTGATGAATCATGGGTGTAATTTAACTATATACTGAGTAAAATTTTTTTAAGGCCATATTTATTTATGTTTTATTATAAAGTTCTATCTCATTTTATCTGACCTTATTAGTGCAGTTTCACTGTTTATTCAGGATTTGGCTGAACTAGATCTCATAAGGGAACTGGTAATTTTAGTGAGAACTGTACTGCTCTGATAATGTTTGGAAACATCTAGAAAATAGGGTTAATACTACTCCTACCACATTTTATCAAATTTATTTTCTTCTCTCTGCCACTGAAGTTAAAAATTTTGATTCAACGCTTGCTTTTAGAGATTTTTGACATATTAAAAAGTGAAAATACCATTATTTTTCTGAGATATTTTCTCTGAAGTATAGTGTTTTTCATAACTGGGAACTCTTTTCCATCCTTAAAATGCTTAACCTTTTTTCCCCTATCGTCTGTATTAAGTATCAGGTTTTTAAGAGGATTCTACTTCAAGCTATTCTCTGTGCCCTATATTGCATAAGGTCTGTCTCCTTTCCACGCTCCACCTTGTGCAAAGAGAGCAGCTGTTGTCCTGTGACGGAGGGCCAGATTAAACCCGAGGCACCTGGAGACAGGAAGGCCCTGCTGAAGGCCCTCGTTTATAGAACGCTATGCCTAAGCTGGGATAGAAGAGACCTAGTTAATGTTAAGGATGCATGAGTCTTACATCAAATTTATCCTACTTGGATGGGTTATTAACTATTTGCCCAGAAGCACAAATACAGTAACTGGAACTCTGAGTTCATTGCACTGCCTTTCACATAGATAGGGTTATACAGAAAGGTTGGATTTAGAGTTCTGGAGGAGACCAGGGCTCAGAGCTCTCCTGACACACTAAGTGTAGGGGCAGGACTTGGAAAGCTCTCAAGCCTCTCTCTGCTCTCTCCACCACACACAAAAATATACCTGCCCTTGCAATTATATGAGTGTATAATTGATGCAAGCAGGTGTTTCTTTTTCATTTGTGGAACTCTCTCTTGGCTATTCAATTACATTTTAAACACTTGAGCAGAATATAGATTTCTGGATAATATAAATAAGGTCATAGTTGTGCCTATGTATAAAGTTAAGACCAGCAGTAAACATCCTGATAGTAGGCATTGTTCTTTGCAGTTATATAGGTCATTTAAGCTCTATAACACTGTGAGAGGTAAGAAAATAGAATCTTGGACACTTTAAGTAACTTGTCCAAAGTTGTGTAGTACAAAGTACTCTGTAGCCAAATGTTGAATTTAGGACTGCTTAATGCTCAGGACATGCTGTTTCTACTATGCTAAATTGACCATCAATAAATGATAATGCATTTGACTTGAACTAGTATACATAAATTACAGTTTCTTATCCCCTAGTAGAAGCCTTAAATCTATCTATATTTCTTAGAATGACAGATTTCAGTAAACCATAAGATCTTATGTAAAGTAATAAAGGGCTATATTTCTTAGTTTTTTAAAAAAAAATATGGTCCTGATTGATTAATTACCCACATAGTATATATAATATATGAAATAACATTATACATTTACAAAATAAAGTCTATATATAAACAGGTGCACAATATATAAGGATGTAAAACTTCAAAAACCCTTTTGAAAACGTTTAGGACCTGACTCAAAGTAAAATATAAGTAAAGTTATATATAATAAGGATTTTCAGAAGAACACTATGAATTAGGAAATGAACGAACAATGGAAGATCTTCATGATGATGATGACATTTAGTAGGTAGTTATGCTGTGTTCATGAGCCTTTTTTAAAATCCGATTTATAGGTGATGCTACCTTCTTATGAAATTAAATATATTTTATTGTGTAACGCATACAGCTTGAGGATTGAAAACGTGCTATGAGTTTAATCCAACCCACAAAACATTACTGTACTTCCAAAAGATTCTTTATGTTCAAATACAGAACATGTTGAGTATTCTGCTAAGACATGAATACTAGGGAGGAAGTAATTTTGCTTCCACATAAAGATTATTTCAAACTTATTTCCTGTTACCCATATGCGCTACTTTAAAGAAAGAACTGACAGTATGTGCCTGCCATTTACTCGTATATTGCAGTGCACATGTTTTCAATTATACTTGCAGTGTAATCAGTTTATATGCTGTGTCCTTTATTTTATCTTCAGCTGTTCTGCAGAAGTGGAATACTGGAAACTACTCCATCTAAGGAAATAGATTAAATATTATTTTGCCAACTTTGCCATACTAAGACCATCTTTAGAATCTGAGTAAGTTTCCAAAGATATTTTACATAATTTTCTTGAGATCATGAACTGATCAGTAGTCAAGGAAAAAGAAAGCACTGAATTGCAGATGTTTTCCTCTCTCTTCTTACTTCATACGTGTAGTTAAAGATGGTGTAAGGAGAATGGGAAAAAAATAAACACAAGAAATGATTCATTTAAAATATAACTGTTATGGTCTTGAACATATTTCTCAAATAAAAAGTGAAATCTCCTGTTCCTGAAATATGTATATATCCCACAATAAAAAATTCACTTCAGCAAAAGCTACATCTGCAGTAGCCTTTCAATTGTGGCATATTTTCATTGTGCTACTCAAGTCTCTTTCATCTCCCTCTTTATTTCAGGATGGGCAGCATCAGATTATATGGAACTGACACTTTCTACAAAAGTCATGGAAATTAACGAAAATGTCAAAATAGAGTCAATCTTTTGTTCATGCCTAAAGAATGACTGTACTGGTTAGAAACCTTAAATGGATCCTTATTTTCTACTGACCAAAGTCCTATTATTGTGACAATCATGTTCTACTTTCCAACCCTATCAACACTCCTTTTCCACACCCACATCCTTCCAGTCGGTATGCACTGCACACGTATGGTGACTTGATGTTCCCCTAGCAGGTCTTACATGCTCTTACTATATTCGGAGCCGTCGATAACAATGCTACGACCACCCAGTGTAAATCCTCATTCCTTATCCATTCACCCAAATTTTAGCCAGCACCAAGTCCTCGTGTGATACCTTCTGTAATATTCTTCATATTTTACTCTTTGAATCTGTTAAAAACAATGTTGCCTGCCCCTATATCCTCATGATACCTTGTATTATTAGTATTATAGCTACCGATAGTTTCTCTTGTACTATATTTTCTGATATGATTAACTTGCCTCACTTCTAAATTGTGGGCTTCTTAAGACAGGGACTTTGCCTCAGACATCTTTACAGTCCTTCAGCTCTTGGAATATTGTAACTTCTCAAAAATTACTTAATTTACACTCGAAATAGTTTTCCTCAAAAAACTGAGGTTATTTAATTATTTAAAAGCTTTATTATTGTAACTAATTCTAACGTTGTAAAGCAAGTAAAACACTGCCTTTTGAGTAAGAGGCCAAATACTGAGCATCTGGGACCTCTAATGGGCAAAATAGTTAAAGTAACCTGAGTGCCCGCCAACTGCAGTGATATGTATGAAGACCTGCATTGCTGACCTCATTCTTGGTGTATTTCGCCAAGTTTGTCACCTTATATTATGACTATTTTCATATTCAAACTTTTAAAAAGATAACTTCATTATCAGAATGCCTAGGGACAGGTACACTTCCTAAATTATATTACATTTTTCTATATCTGTATACCTTTACCATATTTTTTCTGACGTAGTGCACGAACATATTTCATTCATTCAATGTTGAAAGAGTATCTCCTGGGTATCAGACCTGTGCTGGGCAGTGAGACGGTGACTGCACATTGTAAACACAGTCACTCTTCTCCTGCTTTCTGTGATCTGGTCGGATAAAGAATAGGCAAAGCATTACAACACAGTGAGATTTCTGTTACGTGTATTTATGGGCTGTCACAAGAGCACTTGGGTGGGACACTTAACATAGTTTTATAGGTTAGGGAAGGCTTTTTGGAGGAACTGATGTTTATGCTTCCACCTAAAGGGCAGGTAGAAGTTAGCCAAGTGAGGAAGGACTAAAGAAAGGCTCTAGCAGAGGAAACAAAGATGAGAGAGCATGCTGTGGCTAGGAAATAAAAGATAGCAGCATGACGCACTATACTATACAAAGAAAAGAAATGACAAAGGAGGCCAGAGAGATGTTGAAGGGCATTAAAACCATTTAAGAAGTTTGAACTTTAATCTGAGGTCAATGGACGATGAGCTTCCAAAGGAATGGCCTGGTTATAATTGTTCAAAAAATCACTTAGACTGCAGTGTGGATAATGGAGTAGAGCAAGAGGGGCAAGGATGAGGCAGAAGGAGCATTTGTAGTTATCAGTGCTCTTGGTCTGAGTAGTAAAAAGGCCCAGGACATGGAAAGTGTTTGAGTTAATATATAATTGAATAGGTATCTTGAATAAGAAATGAGAAGTGATTGATGACTCTTAGTCGTGTGACTTTTGCAACGGGGAAAATGATGTTGCTGTCCAGTTGGCAAAGCCAAAAATGCAGAAATAAGACACTGACTTTTTGTTCCTGAGTGATTATGGCTGAGCCCCCCTCATCCAGAGCTATGAATTCCAGGCCAGTGTAGATCCCATACGCCGAGGGTCATAAAGGAATTGAGAGAGTGCGCACATTATTTACCGAAGCATTTTCATAGTAGGATGTTCCACGCAGAGAATTTTTGAGTTTGTGCTTGGAGTGATAACTAATAATAAAATGGCTTTGAAATGGCAGCTATTTGTAATTAGAAATGACATTGTAATGGTTTTCGTTTGAATATTTCAAAAAGGGGAAATTTGAAAAAAAATATGAATTTTCAGGAAATAAAATAATGTTACCAGCAAGTTTATGAGATAATCTACATATATATAGGAGCAAGTTGTAGAGCAGAAATGAGGTTTCAAAAATAAGCTTGCTGAAATGCTTAAGTTAATGTCAATCTCAATATAAGTAGGTGTGATAAGAAAAGTCTCAATTTTGCTAATTAAATTGGAAACTTCCAGACAATTTAACTGGATAGTGTCTTAACACACTTTAAGAGACTTGGAAAATCAAGTTTAAATGATCTATAGAAGTCTGATATTTACCCCAAGCCTTCATATCTTTTTTAAAAAATGTGATTATCTACCATGACTACCCACTTGCATTTTTAGGTGTAAGACAGCTGTACGTTCAGGCGGCTTCTGGGTAATCATTGGCAAGGCTCTAGTTACTGTTTATGCTCATATACAAGTTATAGCTTGGGGAGCACATGATGTTTCAAAATGCCCAAAAGAAGAAGAAAAGGGAACATCATCGATTTCAGAGATACTAGGAAAACTGCCGAGAGTCTAAATCACACTAAAATTACTTTTGTAGAGAACTTCTTGTGAATTTAATATTTTCCAACAAGGCAGAGAAAAAAAAAATGCCTCAGAAGACACAATTCATTCTAGAATATTACATTTTCTCATCTGGAAGAATAAAACTAATACCCATTAATGGTATTAGGTCAATGAGTTTATCAAATTGAAGTAAACATAAAAAAAGATACTATATCTAGCCAGGTTTAAGGACTTGTTAAAGGTCCTGCAAAATGCATCTTCAGTGTATTTTGATATAACACTTCTTTAAGTGACACTTGGGAATATTTGAATATTGAATTTCATTCATAATGCTGAAAGAGTGTCTAAGCAATTAAACCAGCAGATTCTGTTGTCTTGCATTTTCATTTTAGGAATATATTACTCTCAATCACTGTGTCATAAAATAAAATTTTAAGTGAATTAGGCAATAATTAGTATTTTATCTCTTACCTTGTATACCCATTTTGCCCTTTTGGTAAACACATTTGCTCATCTAAGATGAAATTATAGATAGTTCTGATTTTTAAAAAAAGGAAAACAATTATTGGACACTGTACATTAATGTTTAAAATGCCACTGATAGCACCCTTTAAAAAGATTGGGCTTACATAAAACTAAAAGGCTTCTGCACAGCAAAAGAAACCATCATCAAAATGAAAAGAGAACCCACAGTATGGGAGAACATATTCGCCAATGATACATCTGATAAGGGGTTAATTTCCAAAATATATAAAGAACTCATACAACTCAGCAAAAGGAAGATAAACAATCCAATTAAAAAATGGGCAAAAGATCTGAATTGATAAGTCTCCAATGAGGACATACAGATGGCCAATAGACATATGAAAAAATGCTCAAAGTCACTAATCATCAGAGAGACGCAAATTAAAACCACAATGAGATATCACCTCACATCTTCCAGAATGGCGGCCATCAACAAATGACAAGTGCTGGCGAGGATGTGGAGAAAAGGGAACCGTAGTACACTGCTGCTAGGAATGCAGACTGGTGCAGCCACTATGGAAAACAGTATGAAATTTCCTCAAAAAATTGAAAATGGACCTGCCATTTGACCCAGTGATCCCACTTCTAGGAATATATCCTAAGAACCCCAAAACACCATTCAAAAATAATAAATGTACCCCTATGTTCATAGCAGCACTATTTACAATAGCTAAGATCTGGAAACAGCCCAAGTGCCCATCAGTACATGAGTGGATAAAAAAGCTGTGCTACATTTTTACAGCCACATAGTATTCCATTGTGTAAAAGAGGAATCTCTTACCCTTTGCAACAGCATGGATGGACCTAGAGACTATTATGCTAAACAAAATAAGCCAATCATAGAAAGACAAAGATCGCATGATCTCACTTATACATGGAATCTGATGAACAAAATAGGTCCAGAGGCATGGATGCATGGAACAGACTGACAGATCTGAGAGGGCAGGGGGTTGGGGGGATGGGAAAAGATTAACCAAAGAACTTATATGTATAGCCCAAGGACACAGACAATAGTGCATTGAAGGCCTGGGGTGGGGTGAAAATAGGGGACATCTGTAATAATGTCAGCAATAAGAAATAAACTTAAAAAAAAAAAAAAAAAAAAAAGATTGGGCTTCCTCAACCATGATGCAAATCGATCTACTCTGCGCAGCATGAACCTTGGCTGTTTTGCAGGACCGGCTCAGGGACTTGGGAGCAGTGAGAACTAATGTGCACATAAAGCTTATGCTGCCTTCTGTGCCCTGAGTAATGAAGTTCCTGGGTCTTGACCCTTGATTCAACTGTCTTCTGCCAGCATCCATGAAACGATGCTAGATCAACTTCTCACCTTGTAAGAAGAATAACATCTCAAATCCTCCTCAGTTCTTGACATGTGTTGTTATTTTCAATATGATTTTGGGAGAAAAAATCCCAAACTATTTTATTAAGTAAAATACATACTCAGAAAATATTTAGAAGGCTGAATATTTTGTTAAAAATGCAGAATCTAGGTCCCAATACAGTAATTTTAATGATTCAAATTTTCTGAAGGTGAAAGTATCTCATTTTAACAAGCACCTTAGCCCCACAGAAGGTTGAAAATCACTGATGTCAATAAATACATAGATGACTAACCTGCTTCTTAGGTTGTCATATAAACTAAATATTTTTATCTGTTAGTTGAGTTATAAGATAGCTTTAGTTTTATGAGAATCACTGCATCCTGATAAATAAAATTTGATTAATATATTCTAGAATAGCATTTCCCATAATTTTGAGGAATATTTCTTATTTCTTTGAATTCTTTGCACAACATCTCTCCTCCTCCCCCCCACACACCCATTATGTTAACAAAATTGATTATTCAGCATCTGGCAGTTTTTCATAAGTTAAAAAAAACCTGAAGATAAGATGAAAATAAGTGAGTGTGTTTTGTTATGTGTTTGATATGCTAATGAGGTATGTATATAGAAATACCCACTGGTGATAGTACATATGTATATGTGTGTATACCTACTTATCTATCCATCAATCTATATCTGTATCCATATGATTTGAATATTCATAAACAAGTCATTAGATGCTTCATGGTTGATTAATAGCTAAATTATAAAGATATGTCTAAAATGTTTCCCGAAGCCTAGTTACCCATCTAAATATACGCTTGCTTCATTGTATCATTCTTTTCTTCTGAGTACATAGAGGATGTATAGTCTCTACTAATGGTTTGGAATATATGAAAAAGAAGCATGATCTTTGTAACTATAGGATGAAAACTTAAGCGACAGGCAAAATTTAACTTCAACATTATGAATAAATGTTAACTGGAAAAAGATGGCACATTTCCTTGGAAAAGGGTTTCTCAAAGACTGTCTTAGACTAGACCAGAGTGGCTTCCGGAAAGAAGGGATTAGTAAACCAAGCTGTTCAATAGTGCTAATAATTGAATGAAATAGTTTTCATTTTCTTAAACCCTAAACAGTTTTACTGAATGATAAAACAACTGAAATCCTTTTCTTCAGTGGCTAATACCACAAACACAGAAGATGAAGGAATGTTTGTAGCATGTACAGGCTTAACCATGAAAAGTGAATATCATACTTGCGAAGAGCTGAATTTCTAAAGCTACTTTTACTTATTTGTAAATTACACCACCATATAATGAATCTAAACCCATAATAAATTGGAAGAACAAATCAGAGTTCTTAAATTTTTCATTTCAATACAGAAATGACACTTTACCTTAGCTTCAAAGTAATGTGATGAGTTCCAACCTTCATATTGACACAGTGATGAGGGATAGAAGTAATAACTTTGGTTAAATTTGCTGGATATATTTTTACACATGGGGAATAATGGAAAAAGCTTCTTATTACAGGAAGACAGCTATCAGCTTGAGGATAGCAGTGATTTACTGCAAATTACTGCAAGGCAAGGTAAAGAAAAATTCAATAATTTCCTTTATAATGCTGCATATTTAATCTTTCCTATTTTTGACAGTTACACTTTGTTAGTAATAGGATTAACATATCTATAAAATTTTTATTCTGATGACATATTAGATATCCTTATTCTGGCTGTAGACATCATATTCCTGTTTATACTGACATTCAATATTTACTATACAATAATCATCATCCTAATATTTACTACATGCCAAGCATTATACTAAGCATATTATATATATATCTCATTTGATTCTTTAATCCTCTCTAAGCGGAAGGTATTTTTGTTATACTCCTTTATATTTTTAGAGATGTACCTAAGAATGGCCTTATGTCTGAGTGTAATAAGAGATGTTGTGGATGAGAAAATTGACCTGAAATTCAGATACTCTTATTGTAAAAAACCAGGAAGAGTCTCAAGTGTCTTGCATCCCTTATTTGTACTTGATGAATAGACAGGCACCTACCTTGAATCTTCAAAACAGTGAAGTAAGGAATTCTCTGAAAATCCAAGTGAGAATGGAAAAGCCAAGATTCTAGAATCTCATCTGAGGGCTGTAGGGGCTGGGAAGTCTGTACCTGTGGTAGGTTATATTGTTGTTTCTGACTTGGAACAATCGTCTCGTGAACAATTTTCATGTCCTGGTCATCATCGATTCTTTATTTTTTGCTTGTTCACATCTTTCACCTATCATGTCACCATCCTTTCATAACCACCATACATCCTCGCTTTACAGTGAGGGAAACAAAGTTTAGAGATATTAAAGAATTTACTAACATTATACAGCCTTTAAGTGGCTAAGATAGGATACAGTCTAAAAACCATCTGTCACAGCACAGATTCTTAACCAGCCTACTTTACCACCTACAATTCTTTGTTAGCCAAAGGGAAATTTTCCACCGAAAATAATGTCACCAATAGACCTCCTGGACAAATGTGTCAAGCTGATAAAGAGTTGCTACTTAAAAACCATAGCCACATAATTATATGGAAGTGAATGAATAAATAGGAAACAAAAGGAAATTTAGAATGTCACGTTTTTCTAATTTGTTCTTTTCCCATCTCTTTCATCTCTGGTGGCATCAGATAAACAAACACTAGTTGCTGGCTCTCTCCTTCAGCAGCGTCCTGCTTTATATGCACTCTTTCCTTGCTCCGTGTCTTTGGTGTAGCATATTAAGCCAGAAGGACGGCATTAGTTGATCAATAGGAGCAGATTCAGGTTGTTGGAAAAAATAGTAGTGATGCTTCAGGTGCAGCCTGAAAATCAATAAGGAAGAGTGCTTCTTAACAGACTGAAATGAAGAGCAATTACTTTACTGCAGCTAAATGACATCCTGTGTTGAATCCCTGTCGATGCTGGAGGCTGATGGGCACCAAACTGGGGGCCTGTGAGATAAGTAGTTGACATGGTTACAAATGCCATATACCAAGGAGATGATTTAACCTGAATTGGTAAATTAGATCTCCAGTTCTATGAACTGTCTGAGTCAGGAAATGTTTCAATCTTGAGTAAATTCAAGAAAATAGTGGAAGGAATTACGATTTTAATTTATGGCAAGGTTTCTCAACCTTGGCACTATTGACAGTTTGGACTGGATAATTTTTCTTGTGAGGGACTGACCTATACTCCTTACACACTAATAGTGCCCCCCACCCCATTGTGAGCATAAAATATGTCACCTGAGAGGCAAAATTGTCCCATTTGATAACTTATCGGATAAATACTTTTTACCTGACTCGTAACATGTTCATATGTTATTTTTTTCCTGGTATGGTTCTTAGATAGAAATAAAAGTTCTATGTGCGTGCACCTGAGGGAGTAGTGTAAGTATTGCCGTGAATCATACCTAATTTGGGAATAAGTCTCAAAATACTTGGCGTTCCTCTCTCCTTTGTTGTACTTTGAGTAGATATGTTACATTTATTTGAGTATTACATGGCAGAAATTGGTGGTCTTGTTTTTGTTAATGTTGTGCAGAAACCACTCTTTAAAAGGGAAAGGAGAAAGATTGCTATGTCTCTGGGCATTCAAACCTGGACTGAATTGTTAGTTGAAATTCATTGTTTCCTTCTAATACACTGTGCAAAAGTGCTTGATTCTAAGTAGGTTTTATCTAGAAATGGCTTCATTCCCCTTAAGTGGCACTGTTTCTATTATGAGTACCCTTCTTGTCTAGCTTCTGTAAGCTGTATTTACTTCCCTGTGGTTCTACATGAGTTATATCTGAGCTATCTCTATAGAAGGGGTGCTTCCTTCCTCTTTGGGCCAGACAGTTCAAACTATTGATGTGTTCTGAGTTAAAACCAGGTATACCCTTGAGCTAAAATATGAATGTCATGTTTTAATCTAATCTCTAATCATTTTAATTTTGGCAGTAATTCTTTGGATAAAATGAGCAGAACTTACTGTTTGATCATATTATATCTATTAGTATATTCTATAGTATACTTTCTGGGCTGCAGTTATTTGGGACATCTGTCAGCCTACTTGATGTGAATACTCATACTTTGTATAGAGTCCTTTGGCTTTTGAAAAGAAAAAAAAGTCTTGAATACTGAGATAATTCTAATGATTCACTTGTAAGTACCTTGTTGAAATATGAGTTTTCTATTTCAAAATTTATTGACTTCTTCTGGGTTATACTAAGTGTTATGCATGGTTTTATACAATAACTATACATAATTTTAAAAATTTTATTATTGTGATAGACCACAGTTCTCTCTTGTGAGGCAGATGGAAGAGATGCAGAAAGGAATGCTGCAACTTTATGCAGATCTTCAGCTCTCAGGTGTGAACTTGAAAAGGACATGACCTGGACCAGATGATGAGAGGACTAAGGAAAACTCTACAATAGGATGTTTTGAAACATTCTGGATACTGGAATGCTCTCAAATTTTGTTTGTTTACTTGCAAAATGCTCAGAGCATGCTTCATTAGCAACACCACCTTCTTTTAAAAACGGTCTGAGCTATTGTATAGTGAAATGAAATCACTGCACAACAGTAAGTTTAGGAAATCTGGTGACCTTTTTATCCATTCTTCATTCAACACACACAAATTCAACAAGACTAGATACCGGAATCAGAGTTTCCAGGGTTCGCTTTACCTATGGAGGTCCAGTTGAGGAACTAAAGACATAATTCTCTACTACGTATCTCAGTGATCACTTTACTCTCAGATTTCAGAGAAAAAATATATTTCAAGAGAAAAAGTGTAAGGCTGTAAGAGTCCTTGGGTCTAGATGCATTAGATATGTCTGTGAAGAGGCATGATATCTCAGGAAACCATCCTCACTAAGGTGGTACAAAAATATTTTTGGAGGAACTTATTTTATATTGAGAAGGCCTTGAGCAGCATGATCCAGTCAAAAATACCCTTGTGTTGTGCAGTACACTATTTTTCTGTCAGTAAAGTTTTCTAGATAAAAATATCAGATGGAGAGACTTCTGGTCAAGATGACATTATAGGTAAATGCAATACTCGCCTCCTCCTACAAAAACTTCAAAATCACAACTAAACTAAAGAACAACCATCATTCAGAACCACCTGAAATTGAGCTGAATGGAATGCATATCAACTATGAAATTAAAGAAGTCTCATCAAGACTGGTAGGGGTGGAGACAAGGAACTGGCTGGTCCCACACCCTCATGTGGCGGATAAAAATTGGGAGAGATATCTTGGCTGTGGAGTTTCCCCCTGAGGAGAGAGGGGTTGAAGTCCCCATAACTTCTGGTTATAAAAACCAGTGGGGATTGAGTCCCAGGCAGTTCCTCTTAAAGGGCCTGGGCATGGACTAACTCCTGAGCTTCTGCATGGGGGAGGCAGCTTATAAGGCATCAGAGACATACAGGGAAGAACTGAATTGTTTGGCATCAGGCTGAGAGCTTGAGAGGCAGCTTTCTCCCAAACAGAAGAGCTGGCAGAATCATTGTTCCTTTTATGACTCTTCCCTTCACAGAGCCAGCAGGTAGGCACCATATCTTTGTCTCCATGAACCTGGCCACCTGGTCCTGGTGATTCCCTGAGACCCTGTCCCACCCAACTTTCAGGCTCACCCAAGCTGTTTCCAGTGGTTTTACTGTAGGAATGGCCTGTCTTGGCTCATACTTCAGATTTTTCTAAAATCTTTCAATGAATCAGCCTCTGGCCTCAGCGAGCCCCATACCTCTCATTAAGTGGCCCAGGACTAGCAGCAGCCAGCCTTGGCTCACAGCTTGGTCTCTCCTGGGCACCTCCAATTCCCAGAACAAGCAGCAGCCATATGCAGATCACTTTGTAGGTTATGCAGGGTGGCCCCAGGCAGAACACATGTGGTGGCTGACCTTGGGCCAGCACCTCCCAGGAAGCCCCAGAGCCAACATGCGCAGTGGACTGTTTCAGACCATGTCAGAGCACGACCACCCAACCACCTCCACAAGTGACACACTCAAGGGGTGAACTCAGTGGATATCAGATCCCTGATGAAGTAAGTTCTGCTCTGTGTGGTGGAACCCTGCACAGTGATCGTCCAAGGTTGTTGGAAGTCGAGGGGTCAGTGCGCACAGACAGTCTTTGCAGCTGATCAGCCTGGGTGAATCCCTCCCATTGACATACCAATAGCAATCAAGACTTGATTACAACAGAAGGGTGTATAGCCACACAGGGGGAACACTTTGAGTGCACAGCTGGGATGATCAGAATGGTTGTGCCACTGGACTCTATAGCACACCTGCTACACTAGGCCATGATACCAAACTTAGGAGACATAGCATCTCTACCTAATACATAGAAACAAATGCATGGAGGCAGCCAAAATGAGGAGACAAAGAAACATGTCCCAAATGAAAGAACAGAATAAAACCTCAGAAAAAGAACTAAACAAAATGGAGACAAGCAATCTACTAGATGCAGAGTTCAAAACACTGGTTATAAGGATACTCAAGGAACTTAGTGAGGACCTCAATAGCAAAAAAGAACCAGTCAGAAATTAAGGATACCCTAACTGAAATAAAGAATAATTAACAGGGAATCAGCAATAGAGTAAGTGATGCTGAGAATCAAATCAGCGATCTGGAATATAAGGAAGCAAAAAACATCCAATCAGAACAACTGATTGGGACAACTTCAAGTGTACTGCCATTCTCATCATGGGAGTGCCACAAGGAGAAGAGAGAGAGTAAGAAATTGAAAACCTATTTGAAAAAAAAATGACAGAAAACTTTCCTTTGTGAATGAAACAGACATACATGTCCAGGAAGCACAGAAAGTCCCAAACAAGATGAACCCAAAGAGGCCCACACCAAGACACATCATAATTAAAATGCAAAAATGTTAAAGACTAGCAGAGAATCTTAAAAGCAGCAAGAGAAAGCAGTTACCCACAAGGGAGCTTCCATAAAACTATCAGCAAGAGATACTTCAAAGTGATGAAAAACAAGGATCTACAATCAAGATTACTCTATCCTGCAAAGCTATCATTTAGAATCAATGGACATACAAAGAGCTTCGGAGACAAGAAAAAACTAAAGGAGTTCATCACCATCAAACCAGTATTATATGAAATGTTAAAGGATCTTGTAGAAGAAGAATATAAAAAAATATGAACAATAAAATGGCAATAATATATATCTATCAACAATTGAATCTACAAACAATATGAGCAAGCAGAACAGAAACAGACTCATAAATACAGAGAACTCATTGTTTGTTGCCAGATGGGTGGGGGGCTGAGGTGAAAAAGGTGAAAGGATTAAGAAGTACAAAGTGGTTGTTACAGAATAGTCATGGGGATGTAAAGTACAGCATAGGGAATATAGTCAATAATCTTCTCATATGTGGTGCTGAATAGGTTTGGGGTTTATTGGGGTGATCACTTATTAGACAGTGTCTGGTCACTGGGGTGTACAATTGAAACTAACATAATGATGTATGTCAACTGTAATTGAAAATAAGAAAATGCCCAGCCAGCATGGCTCAGTGGATTGAGCGATGTCCCATGGACTGATGGGTCCCAATTCGATTCCTAGTCAGGCCACATGCCCAGGTTTTGGGCTCGATCCCCAGTAGGGTGCATGCAGGAGGCAGCCGATGAATGTTCCTCTCTCTCCTTCCTCTTTCTCTAAAAGATCAATAAAAACGTATTTAAAAAGAAAAGAAAGGGAAATGAATAAGAAAGAAAACATTGCAACAGAAAAAAAAATAATAGATGAAATATTGTAGACCCAATATTTACTTCAGAATGTTCCATCATCTGTTCATATTACTGGAGAAGGAGTTGTTCACATAAAGATGATATGTAAAGTCATGAGAATGGATGAGATCTCTCAGGGAGAGTGAAATGAATCTGGACCAGGCCAAGCAAACTCGAACATTTCGACAGAAAATTGCCAGCAAAGAAGATTGAGTTGTGGAGACCAGAGAAGCTGGAGAACAGCCAGGAGCAGGAGATGTCACAAATACCAAAAGATGACGGAATTCACGATGCGAGTAGTTAACCCATTAATGTTTGAGTTAACAACTTAGAGGTGTTCAAGAGGAGCAAAAGCCAAACTGGAGTGAGTTGAAGAATAAGGGGAAGTGAGAAACTGAAGCAATCAGAGAAAGCAGTTCCTTGGAAAGCCCTGTTTCACTCTTAGAGATGATGTCATCACACTTATTTTTCACAAAATCTCTTCTTCAGTTGAGACACTTTCATATTATTGTTTTAGTGATTTTCTTAATCTTACTTTTAATTTTAAATATTAGTTTAGTTCTTAAGCAAAAGGAAATGCCTAGGCATAGGACTGTATATTTGATTTCTATGATTCTCCCATTTTCTGGGTTCTCCATAAGAATGAATGGATTGATGAAAGGATAAATTGTGAAGACAGAAAAAACAGTGGAGAATTAGAAATATTAACCGAGCTGGTATGGGAGATTCACTGTCTCTTTATTTTAGGACTAGTCTTAGATTTTAACATTTCTGAGTTCTCCTCATAGTGATTGTACGGAATTACTCCGAACATTCAGAACACACACATGATCTATTGAATAGAATTTTTTTCAGAATTCATTGATACCTACACTAGCATCTGCCAATCTGTCCTGATGTTAGATTGAAAATCACCATCTTTATGGCCAGGATATGGACTCACCTCTGCCTTATAAATCTAGCATATGGTTCTTCCAACCCAGATTCTATTGAAATGCACAGGATATCACATATGTAGTCAGGAAAGAGTTATTCTTCTGCCTCTAGATGACTTCAGTCTGAGAAATGCAGAGATGTACCCTAAGTCAACATCATAATACCATGTCTTCTCTTTTAACTACAGCTTATTGTAGCAGAATACAACTAGCAAAGAACAATGCATACATATGTAATCTATTATCACATGCTTACCCCTTGAAAAGAGCACAAAATGTCTTCCTTGTACTTCTCTAAGGATTTATCTATATGTCAATCCTTTTAATTCCACAAACTTAACTTATATAACTATATCTATATAACAACAGTTCATGAATGTTGCAGAAATATAGCATAATTGCTGGAACATATAATTAAATATTTTAATACAAACACTTTTGACCTTGCTATTCTTATATCAAGTGCATATCTTGTATCTCTGAATTAAAATGAAAGTGGGTGGGATCTGCATGGAAATGTTAAACAGTGCTTTAGGAAG
Source organism: Tadarida brasiliensis (assembly GCA_030848825.1). Taxonomy (NCBI): domain Eukaryota; kingdom Metazoa; phylum Chordata; class Mammalia; order Chiroptera; family Molossidae; genus Tadarida; species Tadarida brasiliensis. The sequence continues at coordinate 66,814,550 of CM061257.1, forward strand.
TCTGCCACTATAAACTTTATAAATTTGGGCAAGTAAGTCACTTATCAAGTCTAGCCATAGTTTCCTTATAAAATCAAGTGGATTGAACTACATTAACTTTACAGTCTCTGCTTCATCTTGAATTCTTTATGATTGAATCAAAATGAAAATATTCATATTATTAATGGGTAAGAGGTTATATTTAAAATTAATAAAATGACAAAAAATTACATTAATAAATGAAAATAATTGACAATTATTTAGATCTTATCAATTAGTATATTTTATCTCACTCACATTATATTTTGTGCTTTGTTGATTTTTTTCTATCTAAAAATTAATTTTATAATTTTAAAAGGATGACTAACTTTAAAGCTGATGGCCCATCTGTTTTCTCTTTGTTGGCAGACTTCTTGAGACTACTCTGAGTTCATAAAGAAAACTATTTGCTTGATAAAGTATCTGTTCAAAAGAAAAAATAAATAGCCACAGAATTTTGTTTGACACTCTTAGAAAAAATGCTTTGTTATTTGCTATTATTAAACAAACCTCTCATCTGCAAGGCCTAACTCTTCACATGATAAAATATTATATTTTTGAAATTCCATGCTTCTTTAAAAAATTGGTTCTAACTTGTAGGTAACGATATTGTGGCCATAATTTTTTACTCTAGAATTTATTCCTTGTGGTGTCTTATTCTTTATTTATACTATATGAAAGCATTTCAGAAAATCAGATGGTAGATAAAAATGAGTATTGCTTCATCAAAAATCCCAAAACATTCTGCATACTTTGTATTTCCATACATGTTTGTTAATATTCTTTTGATATTATAAATTTTGAAGGACTTTTAAATAGTAATGTGTCACCAAATCATCAAGCATAAAATACAAGTTTTGTTATTTGTCATGATACTGTCCTGCATATGCCCCCTGAATTTTCTTAAATGCAATTTGGTGTACCTTACATTTCAAGTGATGAAAGAATATTGTGAAAAATAGATCAGTAATTCTAAGGAGATGGCTCAAGTGATCTGGTATTCTTCGGCCAGTAGTTTCTTCGTGTTAGCTACATTGATAGTTATTCTGGTGGTGATGGTGGGGGGGACTGAGGTATACTATACATTGACAGTTATTCTGGGGGGGAGGAACTGAGGTATACTATACATTGACATTCTGGTGGGGGGGGACTGAGGTATACTATACTCTGACATTCTGGTGGGGGGCACTGAGGTATACTATACATTGACAGTTATTCTGGGGGGGAACTGAGGTATACTATACATTGACATTCTGGTGGGGGGACTGAGGTATACTATACATTGACAGTTATTCTGGTGGTGGTGGGGGGGTGAGGTATACTATTTGTCTCCCTTATTTTTCAATGTCATTCTTATCTATTTATATATTACCCATACTTTCTGGATATCTCTACTCTTCATGGTTCCTTTCAAACCCTTTTCTTCTGAAATAATCCAATAACCTGTTTCATACCAAGGTTTAAATGACTGATAACTTGCCTGGAAATTATCTGGAAGCAATTCACCATGCAGCCTGGGTATATTTTGTGTAATAAACTAAATCCAGAATTAATGACCCAATAACATTTAATATACCTAAAGACATTAACACAAAAGTGAGATTTTAGTATCAGCAAAACAATTTGGGAAGGGTATTTAATTTTTTGACAGATAAAGAGACAGCATAGTACATAGAACTTGGAATTCAAATACCTTATATTACTACCTGAGTCCTCTTGAGTAAGCCAATTATTATGAGCCTGTTTTTTATCTGTAAAATGGAAGCAAGGCATTTGAAAACAATCTTAATGTACATTTACAAGGATAAATTAGGATACTTTATGGGAAAATAATTTCTAACATTTAAAGTATATGACAGATGAGATGCATGATTATATTTATTTGTAGTATTCTCCCAATTATACCATGTATTTAATTATGTATTGTCTTTATTCAGTGGGTCAAACTTATTCCTTAAGTTGCTTGCCTTGCATTATACTGATATAAAATAACAGATGAGCAATGTACAACTGCTATATTTTTATATCACTTCTTTTCTCAGGTTATTTTGTATATTAGGTAAACAATGTCTTACTTTTAGAAGTCTCCCAGCAGAGTTTAGATAGAATCATTTAAGCAAGAAGTTTAGTATTCACATTATTTAAGCAGATTGATAACTACTAAAAAAACAAGAGGAATAAACAGTAATATAGATTCTTAATCAATTTTATATGTATGTTTTCTCATGTATTGGATACAACAAATATTTCTATTTTATAAAGCCACAACAATTGGCTATAAAGACTTTGAATTATTCACACAAAAGACATTATGTGAATATAAGGACTTTTGTGATTATTTTTGAATGCTGTTTTTATTCAAGAAACATTGCACCGTCTAATATGTGCTAGGTATTGGGAATCTGGGTGTCTAGACAGGAGACTCATTTCTCATGTTGTTGCTGTAGTAAACCACTGCAATTGACCATTATTGTGATTTGCTGTGCAAACACATAAGAATTATTTCCTCCTCCTTTCCCTTAGGCAAATAAATTTAGCTTAAGCCCTCACTTATCCTTTTCATTTAGAAATCACATTTTTCTGGAATATCAGTTGTATAGAATTATACTTTTTAGACTTCTTCTGAATTGAGTTTTTAATCATTTACCCACATTGCTATTATAAGCAGTAATTGTCTGAAATTCTCAGTTAAATCTCCTTTTAACTAGGGAGAATTATTCACACAGAGTAGGTTACAACATAGACATACACACACACACCCAGGATTAATCCTGTCCGGAGTTCATTTACTCTAGTTATAAGCAGAACAAACAATCATGCATATGCCAGTAATTTATGGGGGAAAAAAAACAAAAAACTGTTGCATGTTTTGACTTTTCTTGTGAGGAGGGGGACATAGTTTTCCCTCTTGGGAATTCTGCCTTTTAGCTGACCTTATTAACATTTACCTTGCTTATCTCATGCAAGTTCTCTAACCCTAGTTGAATCCTAAATGCCCGCAAGGAGGACGTAGTACCCCCTAAAGAATTTAGTAGTGGTGTTGAGCCAGAAGAAGTAATTTAACTCCAGACAATTTCCTCTTGGTAATCTGTGCAATCTGAAAAAATAGGTCTTGCCTGCCTGAAACTTTGAATGTTTCTTTTTGGTTATTACTTGAATTTATTACAAGGTTTCCTGCTTGCAAAGCAGTAACGACGTCTGTACACAGTCTCTCTGTGGTAGAGTGTTCCTTAGACTTTTCACAAAGTTCTTCTTTATCACTGAAAACAGATCCCACATCTAAGGATACAAACAGATGCAGCAGCATGCCAGAATCCGCAGAGACGTGTCCTGGTATTTATCACTGCTTTAGAAACCCTATTCCTCAGTGATGACAGGAAAAGGACTCTGTGATTTTTAATAAATAGAGTTTTGAGTTTATACTGACACTTCAATGGTTGCCACTGGAAACACATTCCAGGTATTCCAGTTTACCTCACACCAGTGTATTAGGTAGCGAAAAATCAAAAGGGGCATTTGTTTTTTAAGCAGTTCATGACACTCCTTTAACATTCCTCCATTTCCTGTCTGTGCTGGAAAAGTTATTTTTTAAGACCTCTGTTAGAGCCCCGAATGAAGTGCTGCCTAATTAAACATTCTGGAACCCTGACGCTTCCGTGGTTATTCTGGATGAAGAAACACTTCGATTTTAATGTACCATACTGTACGTGTGCTTATTGCTCTTGTTGATCAAGATTTATGTTTATAAATGCTTCCAGCGTTTATTAGTACATTGCATTGGTTTAGTAAATGAGCGAATATTTTTAAATTTATCATTGAAAGGGCCCAGGAGAGTGGCCCTATAGTGAGCATTATGTGTTTTCAAAATAACAGAAAAATCATAAAAACTTCAATTTGCTTTCCTAATGGCTGTAAATGATTTTTGAAAAGTATAATTGTTTCTCTACGTGGCCTTTCTCTTTTTAAAGGTACTGCATTGGTTACTTTTAACTGTCTGATTTAGGGAAGCATGTAGTTGGAGCCAGTGATGCTCAACTGGGGGCAACTTTGCTCTCTAGGGAATATTGGGAAAGGTCTAAAGACAGTTTGGTTGTTATAATTGGATTCTGGTGTTACTGGCATCTGTAGGTAGAGGCAAGGGATGATGCTAAGCATACTGTAGTGCACCGGGAAGCCCCCTACAACAAGAAATTATACAATCCCAAATGTAAATAGTGCCAAGGTTAAAAAAGTCCAGGTTTAGAGCTTGAGTTTTGCAGTCCAAATATCTGAACTCCAGTTCACATTCTGCTGTCTGTTAACTCTGAAGTCCGGGTAAGCAGTTAAGTGTAAGGGTATCTGTTTCCTTATCATTGAAATGGGTATAATAAAATTATATTATAGGGATTGAAAGTAATAATACATAAAGCATATATTTGACACATTATAAATATTCACAAAATCTTAGTGATTACTGTAAATGAAATCTGAGCTCAAGTGACTCATCAGCCTTCTAATCATTTTTTCTAAAATTCTAAAACTATATAACATATGCTCTCGAGTTTAGCATATTTAAGAATCCCTTCTCACTCTATAGATCTTTTCACCATTAGATATCAGATAGATAACTAGGTCTTGAAAACACTCATCACTACCTTATTGCATCTTTGCTGTAGTTTTACATTAATTTTGCTTTGTTTTGTCCAAGATGTAAGGCTTACTTGAAATTTTATAAAGGTAAATAAAGCTTTCTCAAGACTATAAATCCTACTATTGTCTTTTCCTTGGCATAATTTTAAATTACTTTATACAAATCTAAATTCTCTGATAGGCTCATAGTTAAGTAAACTGTGGACTTTATTAAAACTAGATTAGAAACTAGTGTGATGAAGTTTTACAAGAAAATACCTTTGTCTCTTCCAGTAGTAGACTCCATAGACAACAACTCCATAGAACACTGTAGCACCCATCTCTAAAAGTAGGACAAGAGAGGTTCCTTTAAGGTGTGTGCTTCAATAGGAAGGAAACTAGCCACTTAATTTTTATTTAAAATGTGTCACCATGCTAATATAACCTTTAAGAGAATTTACAAAGAGCATTAGAGAAAGAACATTAAAGAGACCCTTATGACAGTATCCAGGATAACTACATAGAAAGAAAATAATAGTGAATAAATGGAAAGATTTCATGCTGGAATAGTAATTGGAAGAATTACTATTATTAAAATGTACTTGCTATCCAAAGCAATCTACAAATTCAATGCAATCCCTATCAAAATTCCAATGGCATTTTTTCACAGAAATAGAACAAATCATTCTAAAATTTGGATGGAACCACAAAAGATCCTGAATAGCCCAAGAAATCTTGAGAAGGAAGAACAAAGCTGATGGTATGCTCTCTGGTTTCAAACTATACTACAAAGCTATAGGAATTAAACCAGTATGGTATTGGCATAAAACAGACACACAGATCAAAGTAACAGAATTAAGAGGCCAAAAATAAACCCACCCACATATGGACAATTAATGTACAGCAAAGCAGACAAGAACATACAATGGGAAACATACAGTCTCACAAATAAACAGTGTTGGGAAAACTGAACAGCCAGCCACATGCAAAAGAATAAAAGTAGACCTCTATCTTACACCATACACAGAAATTAACTTAAATGTATGACTTGACACCATAAAATTCCTAGAAGGAAACATAGTTGGTAATTTCCCCGATGGGTCTTATCAATATTTTTGTGGATTTGATTCCAAAGGCAAGGAAAACAAACAAAAATAAACAAATGGAACTAAGTCTAACCAAAAAGTCACTGCACTACAAAGGAAACCATAATTAAAATGGAAAGAAGATATTTGCAAATCATATTTGTTAAGGAGTTAATATTAAAGAACTCATACAACTCAACTACCAAAAACCAAACAACATGATGAAAAATTAGGCAGAGACCCTGGCTGGTAGGTCAGTTGGTTAGAGCATCATCCCGATATGCCAAAGTTGTGGGTTCAATCCTCAGTCAGGGTACATACCACAATCAACCAATGAATTATATATATAATTTTTTTAAATGGGTATAGAATAGGCATTTTTCCAAGGAAGACACACAGATGGCCAAAAGTCACATGAAAAGCTGCTTAACATCACTCATTACTAGAGAAATGCACATCAAACACACAGGAAAATATCACCTCACTCCTGTTAGAATGACTATTATAAAAAAGACAAGAATTAACAAGTGTTGGAGAGGATGTAGAGCCAAAGGAACCTAGTACACTGTTGGTAGGAATGTAAATCAGTGCAGCCACAATGGAAAACAGTATAGTGATTCCTCAATAAAAGAAAAATAGAAATACCATCTGATCCAGCTATTCCATGTCTGGGTATTTATCTGAAGAATACAAGAACAGTAATTCAAAAAGATATATGCACTCCTATGTTCATAGCAGCATTGTTTACAATAGCCAAAATTTGGAACAACCTAAATATCCACTAATGGATGAATGAATAAAGTTGTAATATATATGCATAGACAACATGGATAGACCTTAAGGTTTTATGCTAAGTGAAATAAGTGACCGACTAATGAAGTGACTGACCCAATTAATCTTCAAATCTAGGCCAGTGTCAAATGAGTCACAGTCATTTTTTGAATCTGTATGTTAAGTAATATGTTGCTACTATCACTAAAACACCCAGAATTATACCTTATATAAGTTAGAGAAGATTCTGATTACTCTGTTTGCATTTCTGAATACAAAATGTTTACGTAAATGAAAGATACGGGAGTTGAGTTAAAGATATTTTAATGAGACTGTTCCCCTGTTCCTGGTTTTGGTCAAAGAAGTTTGTCTCTATGTCATGTTGACACATGGGAAGAAAAGAGATTAAGAACTGCTGCTCCATCATAACTCCCTTTCAATTCATTTTCCACAGTGTTGATAAAATGTACTTAAAGAGACTTTTTTCAGTTGCTTTGATATCTAATGCTATAGACATGTCATATTGCTTTGGTGGTTATGAAAGGTTTATTTCTTTCGAGGTATATCTTGTAGTTTACACAGTAAGTTTTCTTTTTTTATTGGAGAAGGTGCAACTTAGGGGGAGTTGAAACTGCAAAAACATCCTTGAGAAGTAACCTGTCCCTTGGGAAAAGTCATTCCCAAGGAAGGAAGGAAGGGAAGCAAAATATACATGTCCAGTGCTTGGTAATTTAAGATCAGATGATACATTAGTCTGTATAGATGAAAGTAATCAATTAATTCATCAATGAGAGAAAAAACATCAAGGGGAAGAACAGTCCATATTAGATAAACTCTGTCAGTAAGGAAAGGAATCATGGTAGTACATTCTTTTCTGGAATGTATAAATATTAAGGAAGTACTAGTAAATACCGGGCACTGTTAGGAGCACTGGATTCAGCATTAAACAAGACAGGCAAAGCTCTTGCCCATATATTTTTGTTGGCTTGGATATGGAAATGCATAGGGTTCAAAATCTGTATTCTTGAAAACAAAATATACAGTATTCTGCATTGCATATCTTACTTATGATCTAGAGGGCTCATTAATAGGAAACCGTGAACTTACTCAGGAGGCATCTTTCTCAGGGTGAATTATCATTCAAGAGTCACTACTTAGCTTCTCCTGCTACAAGTACTCTTACCAATGATACTGGCTCACTCTAACATAATTTCATATTTATCTCTTCTTTTATTTGAACTCAGTTATAATGTTGATATTTTCAGTGATCCTTATGATTAAAAAAATACTATTTAACATTAGCCATTTTTCTAATGTAAACCATTTTTTCCCCCGGCTAGCTATTGGGAATTGTTTCAAGTGTTTCTATTCTTTTATGAACAATTCTAGGTATAAAACAATACTGTTTTTTTGTTAAGTGAACAACATTTGCTGAAAAAAATTTTTTTTTAAATCATGCATTTAGTTCTAACCAATGCAAGAAACTATCACAGGAAGTAACAACTGATAACATTTTTGGCAATTATTAATATAGTTCACAAAAAGGAAAAATTTAAGAAAAAAATATCTCATTAATCAGTGATAGAAATATTGCTATGTTTCCCCATTAATTCTATCACCATGTCATCCTACCTTAATAAAAATTGGGCTAGGCACATTGGCGTGATTACTGCACTTCTATTTTGCATCAGTTATGAGGCAATTTTTAATATAATAAAATCCCTAAAACCAGATGAATCTTAAAATCAGTTCTTTCAACCAGGTGTTGGTTGTAACAGAGTTTGCATTGCTGTATGTGTGGATTTTATAGTGTCATGTTGTCCTTTATTCAATTGAGTTTAATGCAATGTTGGTATTACATGTGTTGAGTTATCATTTAAGAATATTTTCAAAAAAATTTTATTATGATGTGGTATTATAACAAGTTATTTTGTATATGGAAACCCAAGGAAAGAAAGAAAAAGGGATGTAACTTTAATATTAGTGAAATAATATTTGTAATTGGATTGCCTCAATTCCATACTCTCTACTAAAATCAAAACCAAATGCTTTGTGGAATAGAAAGAGGAAATATACCCGCATGTAAATGAAGCTGTAGCAATGAGATAAATGTGAAAGAACTCGCTATCAAACATAACCTGAAGAAAGAAGAAATTGCAGCGACAGGCTGGTGTGACCAATTATTGGGTCACACTGATTTTAATCAGGGAATGGAATATTGTTTTTGTTTTTCCTTTCTTAATGGTATATAAAATAATGTGTTTTGAAATCAGTGATCTTGGATTCAATGAAATGCAAACTGTATGCTCCAGTGAATAAATGAGAGAAAAAATATTATGGGGAAATAATTGATTTTATTATAATCTTCACACTTGACTGATTAATCACTATGTTTGCCATCTATTCATTCTCTACCAAGGACTTCTAAGGATAGGTAATAAAATAGCTGTTTGACAACTAAATGGTTTAAAAACAAACATAATTATATGAATTTACCTCCAGTTTTGAGAAAGATATAGCTAGGCATATGCACTGAGAATTCCCTTTGGGGATGTGATCCCAAAAGCTTCTGAAGGAATTAATTTCTTCATCGTGCTGCTAAGTGATGTTATTTATTTCCCTCTGGGCTAGGGTAATCAAATACAAATATATATATGCCAAAAGATATTTTTATATTTTGAATCAAGGAAACATTTCCTATGTTCGTCTAAACATGTTCCAAAACATGTACAATAAAATATATTTTTTGAGTGTAGAATTTTAGAACTCAAAAGGGAGTTGAATGAATATCAGCATATCTTCAAGATCTTTTCATCATCTCTTTCAGACGGTTCAGAAAAAGAAGCTCACAAAAATTAATTTATTCATCCAAGGTCAGTCACATCACTTCATAGCACCTTCCAGTGGCTCAAGTTTCAGTGTTTTTTCCATTATGCCAAATTTCCTCATACTATATTAAATATACAAATCAGATCATGAGTGTAGTGGGTGCGGTGGCTGTGCTTCCCCGTTCTCCCTCCCCTGCCCAACCACACACTCCCCACACACAAACACACACTTCCACGACTCAAGCTTTCATTTTCCCAGTTGCTGAAAATGTTGGCAGCTGATAGCATTCAAGTTAAGTTCCTCTCCAAGAATGTCTCTCTACAAAATAATAATAATAATAATAATAATAATAATAATAATAATAAGCCTACTCACTGGCGGTTACATCCCTTTCCCAGAGGCTCCCATGTCCAATAAGAGTGTAAGGCTCCAAGCACTTGCCTAAATGGGAGACAACTATGAAGAGTCATCCAAGCTTTATATCTCTCTCTGTGATCATCTGAGATAGGGTAATTGCATAGCATTTTAAAATCTCCCTTTGCCAGACCCTGGTTCTTTCACTTCTCCCCAAGTGCTGGCTTGAGGATACATTCCAGTACATTTTTTCTTTATTGTTTTAAATATTTGTCTCAGAGTCTGTTCTGGGGAACCAGACTACAACAATACATGTAAAATTACTTAAGTATTCTAGAGTAAATTACGTTGCTTTTTTCTTAAGTCTAGATGGAAGTATTCAAAATGGTTTAGCTCCTCAAGGATGAAATGTGCTTCTACCGAAGTAATTTGCAGGTTTATTGATCACTTTATTTTATTACTATCAGTATTATTGTTGCTGTCATTAAGATAACTATGTATGTCAATATGGGTATGAATATAAATCTTCCTTTTACAGATGAGGAAATTGGTGACTCAGGAGCAGTAAGAAACTTGCTATGGTACCTAGCTGGAAAGTGTCTGATTCTGATCAATTCTTCCATTAGACTTTAAGCTGCCTAAAGGCAGGAGCTAGTTCCTGTATGATCATCACTGCTTCCCATCATGTAATGCAGTGCCTTGCCCTCAGTAGTAGTCGGTCAACATTTATCAAATGAATAAATTAATCCATATATGTCTAACCCCAAATCCTTGCCACTAACCCCTATGCTATGCAGTCTCCCATGTATATAATGTTAGCCCTGGATTATTGATGAACATCATAAAGAACTAAAAAAAGGGGGGGAGGGGAGTCTAAGAGGTCAAAAGCAATCTATGCCAAACAAACAGGAATGGGTCATTTAAACATGCATTTTTCTCTAAAAATTGAGAGGGAGAGCCTTGATTTTGTTTCTTTTTATGGTACATCCACATGTACTTGGTACGTATCAGATAGTATATCTGAGAAGGAGTATTGAGGCTGCCTGTTGATTGAGTTGTTGGATTCTTTTAATATACGTTTATTAAAATTATGTATTCAATTTAATGTAATATCCTAGGAGCATTAAAATGACCCCATAAAAAAATAATGAATATGTGCACAAGTGTAATGGAATGGAAATGATCTCCACCCACCTCCTCTACTCTCCTGAGCAGCAGCTGTAGAAATAAAAATGAAAAAGAAATATCACCACTGATAATGATCATGATGGATTTACTAATGTCTCTTTTGTCTTGAAACAATTTTTTTTTTCTGAGAATATTTTACAAATAGCACATGATGTGTCTATCATTTGGATGCAGATATTTAGCACAGTGTGGATTTGGAGTCTGTCAGTAACTGATTCAATAGTTAGGTACATTTCTTACAGAAGTGAAGTTACAAAGATGAAGAGAAAATAAAAGCTCACATTTCTAAGTAAATCCAAATACCTAGAATGTTGGTAAAGGATCAAGAAGAAGTAAGCTAGAAAAGTTTCTGAAACATTAAATTGAATCAAAATAACGTATTGCTTTTACTCCCAAGAAAGTCTCTGAACCGTCTGCTGTGTTCTGCAATGCTTCTGTTATACACCAGATAACCAAGCTGACGTCCTCTACTCCAAATCTATGGAAGAGTTAAAATGGCAAATTAGAAGTAATAGAGGGGGTCTGCTATAAGTAGGCACATAATAAAAACTAAAATGATCATTTAAAAATCAAGACAATTTTAAAAAACAGAAAAGCATGATTAGTAAAATACCTCAATCTGAAATCACTGAGTATATGGACACACCAAAGATATCCTCCAATAGACCTTAGCTTTGCAGAAAAGCAGGGAGATTCATCTCAGCAATGATAATCTTGATGCATCAGTTTAAATTACAACATTTTTCTGCATGTAATTTATTTTAGAAAAATGTGATACATTTCAGAAATATTCCCATGGGACTGCTGGAAGGCAGAATGAACTTGTGGTTAATCAAGCAGACTGCCTGCCCTGTATTAGTGTTGGGTACGAGAGTACAATCAAACCCACTGAGCTTCTGCTTTCCAGTCTGTATAATGAGGATAACAGAAACTACTCCAAAAGACTCTTGTGAGAATTAAATATGTTAAGGCATTAGAATTCTTGGCATATAATACATGCTCATTAAATAGTACATATTATTATCTCAAGCAGATAAGCAATATTCAGCAAATATTTATTTTTAAATGCTAACGTGTACGAGAATTGGGTCAGGAGGATAGAGTGGATATAAGAGAAGTGGATGAATGACTTGAGGTTGCATTTTTTCCAGTACATTAGCAAGGACACGATTTTTAAATTGGTATGAAGAAACGAGAGACAAGTGTTGGCCTGATAGTGCTACCATTTACTGAGAAGGAAGCTATCTGGGGAAGAATAGGTTTCAGAGTCAAAATCATGTTTGTTTGTTTTTCTGGTTTTGCTTTATGTCAAATTAGTGATATTAATCAAAGTGATGATGGTTGGTAAGGAAATTGGGACTCAAAGTAGTGATCAGGTTTGCAAAAGTGGTCTTCTAGGGAACAATGAAAAGATGAGCATTTAAAACTGTACCATTTTGATGTCAAGTATCCAGGAATTTTCATTGGCTCCTTCAGAATGTTTTATACCAACCTACTGCCATCTGCTCTACTTTCTTCTCTCATTCTCCTCCTTCTTTATATCAACAATAAATCCTACGCTTTTGCCACCACAGCAATAAGACAGCTAGTCAGTTTCTAGCTCAATGTGTTTTTCTAAACTGAGAGTGTTTGCTTCAAGAGGAATTCTGGTGCCAGCTCGTAGTCTTTGCCTCCCACAGCAAAAACACAACTCAGTGAGCTGTGTTTTGCTTCCATCATTGGAGTATAAATGTATTGTGAGAAAGAAGACGGCATAGACTTGTGGACCTGATTTCGATTAATCAAGTGCATCCAAAAGTCTAAATGAAATACATGCTGAAATTTCTCGTAGGGGCACTGCTGTTCTCCTTAGGTCATTGTGATGACATTGTTTTTGGTTCCTTAAATGTCTAGGTTACTACTTTGCTGATACAAATAATGATACTGATAAATCTAAAACTCTGCACATTTACCTAAGTAAATATAGCGTATAAAATCCAACAAAAAATGAACAGATTCATATATTGATGTTTATTACTTATTAAAAGTATCTATATTCTCAGAGAAACCTATAGAATTCAAATTTAGGAAGTTAGATAAACAAACTTCAAAATGCCTTTTAGTTCAGTGATAAAAAGAAATTAGTTTATCAAGCCATGAAAAGACATAGAAGAACCTTAAATGCATATGTTTAAGTGAAAGATTTATCCCTGGTAAAAAAAATGTGCCACTTTGATGACCGATGTTGATGGGGGTGGGTATGCATCTATGCAGTCAATGGTATACGGGAAATCTCTGTACCTCCCTCTCAATTTTGTCATAAACCTAAAGTTGATCTAAAAATATAAAGCCTTTAGCCCTGTCTGGGTGGCTGGGTGGCTGGGTTGGTTGGAGCCTCATCCCCTGTACCAAAGGGTTGCGGGTTTGATTTCCAGCGATTGTGGTGGGGCAGGTGCCTGGGTTGTGGTTCCATCCCCCAGTCAGGGGCGAGTTCGGGTGGGCACGGGGTTGCCCTATACATGTTTCTCTCTCTCCCTCTCTCTCTAAAATTCAATAAAAGCATATCCTCAGAAGAGGATTATATAATAATAATAATAATGATAAGTAAAGCCTTTAAAACAATGCCTTTTAGAGTAACTTAACCATTTAAGGACCATTGGTAGTGATATTGCATGGAGAAATTTAATCTCATGGATGATTCTACTGGTTTTCTTTAAGGCTTGTTGAAAATGTGAAAATATCACTCTCTATTGTATGAATGCATCTTTTTAAACACTGTATTCTGTCTGTGCCCTTACCATAGGCTACACATCGACATCGAATGGCGGGCCAAAGTCTCAGCACAAGGGACAGAAAAGCAACACATACTCCCACCGAGGACCGGTTTAGATACTCCTCCACCGACCAGACAAGCCCCTACAAAAGCAAGACCTGTCAACTCTCAAGTCTATGTTTAAGTAATTTCTTGAAGGATAAGGAACTAGTGGAAGTCATCAAACACTCAAGAGGAACTTACGAAACGCTCACTTCAGAGGTCACCCAGAACTTCAGAGCCACGGCCGGGCAGACCTCGCTGAAGCCAACAGCTAAGACTGAGGGGCTCCCCACGTTCTCAGATAAACCAAAGGACCAAGCTGCGGTGGCCCGACAGCATTCCACCTTCACAGGCAGGTTCGGACAGCCACCAAGAGGGCCGATCTCTTTACACACGTACAGCAGGAAGAATGTTTTTCTCCATCACAATCTACACACCACTGAGCTGCAGACTCTAGGCCAGCAGGATGGGTAATTAAATCACCCTATTCCTGTCTCTGAGTAAGAGAAAGATGGTTAGCGTTTCTCGTGCATAGCTCATATTTAAATTGTCATGTACTTTTTATTCTTTTTATTTTTTATTATAAACACAGAATTGTGCACTTTTTTTTTTTTTAGAATGAGGGTTCAAGCATGTTAATTGAATTAGGTTTAATAGCCTTGAAGACTTTATTATATATATGTATAATAAATGGGACTATCTTACTGGTTTATATAGTCCATAGTTTATTTATCTTTTATCTTTATCAGTCACTGATATCCATTGAAGTTCCCAGAAAGTAATATCAAATAGCACTCTGTTTACTGAATGGTGTTACTGTGAAAATAGATGTGAGGTATAAGTAGATGAAGGCATTGTAAAGAATTTTAAATGACATAGTTCTAGAAGGAAAAGAGAAGAGGAATTTAAAAGTCTTATATTTGGTGGTGTATTTATTTGAAGAATGGAGTTTGCTTGCATGTACCCTAGAGATACATTTGTCTCTCTATTACATACATTCAAGCTCATCTCGTCATACTAGAAAGGGGGAAAAGGTGATTTCTTTTACCTCTAAATGTTTAGTTCACACTAGTTCAAAAGGATTTTAGACTGAGTAATTGCTAGCCAAATAGAGAATGACAGCTCTGATCTTCAAAGAACGTTGCTTTTAGATTTTGCTGTTGATGTTGAAGTACTACTATGTATCACAGTGAGGTGGTCAAGTGGGCGAAGTATTGTCGAATGATGCATACAGCATGACATGCTTGCTCGTTGAGTCATGGCAACAGAGGCACTTTGTTTTATTTTATTTTTTAGATTTATGGATGGAACATTCTGAGAAAATTATTTTACTTCACTTTTCCTGTAGTTTTAAATTTTTCCATTATATTTTTATGTATATTCAATTTCAACCTATATACATCAACTCATACCAGATGAACTGAGGAACAGAAAGTTAGTTTCTTGGTGGCCTAGTATATACTATTATGACCAGATGAACTGAGGAACAGAAAGTTAGTTTCTTGGTGGCCTGGTATATACTATTATGACTAGTCATCTAGATTTGGAAGACAACATTAAAAATGTGAACTTTGACAATTTGATCTTAGAAATAAATCTCTAACAGGAGTCCTTAAAACTCATTTGATGGCAAACATTTCTCTTCAACAAATAAGGCCTATTGTTTTATACTTAAGTGCACATGAGATTGATCAATAAATCTAAATAATTTATTTATGGCTAATTAATAACAGAGCTGTATGCAGCTAAATCAATCAATCAATCAATCAAAACAACCAGTAGGAATCAGGGCTGCAGTTTTCTTATACAAAAATAAAAGCTAATAACAGTATCCACATTAGGCATAGTCCATGCAAATTGAAATTTGTCATACACTCTGCATGATCTGTTTTCCTTGTATTCTCTAACAGACACAATCCATCAGTGCATGCAAATGAAATGAATAAAGGGAAATCGAGACAGCAGTTTTTAGCGTGGCATCTGACTAACCTGCTTAAATTAAAGCTATGTGTGAAATGCATCTCCTGATATGAAAAAAAAATATTTGAGCTCTGTGCTTTGGGGAAATGCCTTCAGATTCCTCCCTTAGCTTTAACTATTACACTTTGGACCAATTTTCAAACTTGTGGTGATTAGAATTGATAACAGTGAAGAGTCTCGTGCATATGTTATACTTGTAATTCTAAAGAAAGACACATGTACATCAAGACAAATGTTGGCCAAATGTGTTCGTTCTTTGTGTGTTCATAACTCTGCCAGAAGAGAACAATACGCACCACAATTTGCTTGGCTTAATTAGACTGCTAGCTAAAATTTCCACTCTACTTTAGAAGCTAGAATATTTATGCAGATATACATTTTGGGCCGGGCAATATTTAAGACATAATAGAAAAACAGAAAAATTATGATTATTAATTGTGAAATTCAGTTTTATTTGTCCTGAAAGTTGATGTGTGTTGCTAGAGTATTTGAATTCTGTAAATAAATGAGCAGGATAAAATGATCAAGGATTTTTTCCCAGGATATGGAAGAACTATGTATCACAAATAATGTTTTTAATTTGGACTTGGGGAGTTTATAGTTTTGTTTTCCTGGAAGATAGACTTTTGAACTATGCTTTGTAAAGAATAATCTATTTAAGAAAATCTGTCATTTACTAGACATTTTAAGAGACGTTTTAAACACTAGTATTTTCTTGAAAAACCTTTTTTAAAGCTGAAACATTCAAAAAGGAAACCTGGATTAAACAGTTCAATTTTAAAAGGAGGGATATTTTTTGGAAATATCATCTTAAAGCTGTTTTGTATCAGTATTTTCAGCATTGTTATAATATTATTTGTAATACTAAGTGTAACTCAGGCCTGGAGAAGGTGTAAGCCCACCACACTAATGTACATCAGTAACTGTAAAACAGGGGTCCTTTGCAAGCTCCTCTGGTGTATATATAGTCATTCAAACAAGGGCATGTGGGCATTCTTTCAGCGAATTGATTTCTTTATACTAAAATCTCTAGTTTTCTAAGACAGTTCCATGTATAAAAATGATTTATACATTTCTCCAAGGCAGTACATATCCAAAGACAGGACACCAGGGGGAAAAAGTGCTTGTTTTTCTGACAGAAGCCGTTGTCTTTTCTTTCCCTTCCTTTCTCCTCTGTGCATGTATCTGTGTAGCTAAGCCTCAGTGACCCTGTAAAATTCCTGCTGCAAATCATCTCTTCTGAATTGAGAATGTGTTGTAAAAGACAGGTAAGAAGAGAGATTCCTCGAGGAAAAGCTGTGTCTACCTGAAATAAACTGTTCCCATTTTTTGTAATTATTGAAACATGAAACTGTATTTCTATGAACTCAGTGATTTTTTTCAACGGATTTTATATGCTAACAGAGTCACAGTGAACTTTTGAATTCTCTCTCAAACTATTTTTGCTTCTTTGGAGCACCATGGTCTGTACACACGACACCACAAAACCGTAGCTGCAACGCTGCAGGTGTAAACCTGCAAGTCTCCATATGCTCAGGGCAAGAACCTAGAGCCACACGTTGTTCAAGTTGTTTTGTTATTCATTGAGTAAGCTATAAATAACGAGCAAGCCACTATTCAATACTCAACATTTGTAGGCATGCCCATCCTAACCTAACTTAAAATGTTTACAAAGATTTTCGTGATGAATCTGGGTTAATACCTGTGTTTTACCCCATATATCCCAAGATTTAGGCCCAGACCATTTATCACTATTTTCTGAGTGTTACTGAATTCAAAGGAAATTTCACATTTTGTTTTGTTTTCTTTGCCTTGTATGTGTATAATAGAGATAATACCTCCCCCAAAAGAAGTTAATATTTTT
The DNA here is from genome assembly GCA_030848825.1 of Tadarida brasiliensis. Lineage (NCBI taxonomy): Eukaryota > Metazoa > Chordata > Mammalia > Chiroptera > Molossidae > Tadarida > Tadarida brasiliensis. The sequence goes on from CM061257.1 coordinate 66,832,041, forward strand.
CAATTATTATGTATTTAAAGACCACATCCCCATGAAAAATGATCACACCCCACTAGTCCTCCCAAGAATCTCTTAGTAACTTAGTTGTTGATGGAACAATAGGAGCCGTTGAATGAATGACGGGTACTATTTCTCCATATTGATTACCCACATTCATTGTCACTTTTCTCATGTTCAAGAAGTAGTATCCCATTATATTGTGTAACTTGGAATACTGGGTATAATTTTATAATCTCAATTTTGTTCCACTTTTTCACTTTCAGAACTTTACATTCCAATTACTGATAGAAGTAGGAAGTGCTTCAAAACAGCCCCTCCGACTCCACTGAGCCACATACAGATCAAAATGGAACAGGAAAGGGAGGTGACTGTACAGGTGTGTCTGTGACTGCCATCACATGACCGAACCACACTCCTGGTGGCCAGGAGGGAGGCCCTTGCTGATGCATCTGTTTAAACGCAGCACTGATTCATTTATACGAGGATGTTGATTGCATTCTGGGACTTGACTCTTTTAAGGCATTATTATCAGCTCTTTTTGTATATTTTCATTTTCGTTTTTTGTACAAAATAGTTTAATCACACATAATGTTTTTGAGGAATTTACTCTTTTAGAATTTAAAGTTTTTGCTTGTTTGTTTTTTTCCCCCCATATTCTTACTTTGTCATGCCAGCTGTAGGCTATATATATAAACACATGGCAGGGATGATAGAAAATATAAGCTAGTTTGGGCTCTTATAAAAAATTGAATTGCACTGTGGTGTAAAAGCAAACAGCCAGCTATCAACCAACCAAACAAAGAAACCTACTTCTCTAACGAACTACATTATCATTGCCAAATTTTTACTTTTCAAATCTTAATCTGTGCCAAATTTTTTCACCAAGAGTCAGAACCACAAAAATATCCATGAACTATTTATTTGCAATAAATCTGATCTTGCTCACACCCAGATGTAGTTTCAAGAAATGCAGCCAAAAAAACAAAAGTTAAAGGTATCACTTTCTAGGTGTGGAAAAGAAGAAGAGTAATTCATCCTATTTCAGGCCTGGAGAATTTCCCACAACATTTGTGACACAATAAATTTCTTAACGAAGGCAGAGTGGCATTCCTTCACCTCAGTACCTGATTCAGGATGTGAAATGTCACGGTTCTTTTCTAGAGAAAGTGCAATGTCGCCTTATTAACTTCTTCACTTTAACAAACATACTTTTTTCTCTTGAGCATGAAATTCAAGATAAGGAGCCTTCTACATCTTATCCTTTCTAAACATTACCTCCTTGCTTTAGTAAGCTCAGTTTGTTATAACAAAACACCATAGGCTGGATGGCTTAACCCATAGACTTTTATTTTACATGGTTCTGGAAGCCGAGACTCTAAGATCACAGACAGCTGTGTCCTTCTCACTGTGTTCCTACATGGCAGAGAGTGAACCAGTTGTGGTCTGTTCCTCTTCTTATATGGTGACTAATCCCAGCCAGTCGTGGGGCCCCCACCTTCATGTCCTCATCCAAACCTACTTTCCAAAGGCTTCATCTCCAAATACCATCACATTGGGGCTAAGGCATCAACATATTAATATGAGGGGAACACAAACATCCAGTCCATAGCTTTCATTTTAAGTTTAAAACAACCTAGTAAGTTTGCTATTGTTTTACTCATTTCATAAATGAGATTAAAAATGTTAGGTAATTTGTCAAGGGCACATAGCATGTATGTTTAACTAACCTGGATTCCATAACTTTTGTTCTTTCCATTTATACTATGTTTACCTCCAAAGTAGGCTCCCTCCCAAGGAGGCAGAGTGATTCAAGAAAACATTTGCTGCCTCAGTGTTCTTTACTTTTAAAATGCCATTGATAGTGTTAGGGAGAAAAAAATCTCAGCAATGATCTGTTTTAGCAAACCAGAATACTACTCATTCAAAAGCATATTAGAGCAATTATTGATGTTTAAATCAATAAATATAGAATCTGAAGAGGAAGGCAATTATTTGATTTCAAGTTTACCTCCAAAAAAATCTGACATCTTAATTTTCTTTTCTTAAAGGCAATTGGGAAATATACTGAGAAATAATTTCATGTTATATTTTTTTAAATAAGAGGGCCGATAAACTGTCTAACCTAAGGAAAACCATACAGTAGATGAAAAATAATCTAGTTATCAGATTATGTTATTATTTTTCCCTTATTTTCTGAAGATATTGAGATAGACATCGTTGAATTTGATATGCTTGCATTGCTTTATATACATTTGAAAAACAAGATATTTGCAAAGTTAGTTTAAATATTTCTATCTATGGATAAAAATTACAGCTGATTGAAATTTTCTTATTTGGAAGTTGAAAGTAAATGGCAAATACAAATTTATTTATCCTAAATTTCTAAATAATTTTATTTTAAAAACATATTATTTTGTAGTTAATCATATATACCTAAGTAATGTCTGAATAAGATATAATCCTACTATGAATTGTCTCCTCCCAAATCCTGTTTTTAGGAATGCAAGAGATTTGAATATTAAGTTAGCTGGACCCTGTTTTTAGGGGGAGGGGGAAATTATTTGATGTATTCTAATACATATAGGTCTGAAGTTATTAACATTTATAATAATGTTTTCTATTCTCTAAAACTAAAATTTTAGTGAAAAAGATAAGAAATAGCAAATGACTCTGGAATTACCATTTTTAAGTATGATTGAATGCCATAGTGTAGTTTCTTACATGGCTCTTGATTTCTCAATAAGAACAGTGATTTCATTCAATTAAAATAAATTTCACCATTTGACTATGTTTTGAGAAAAAATTGATAGTCTTAAGCATGGCAATTAGAAAAATATGCATAATTCCTCTGCAAAATAAATTTTAAAACAATAAATATGCCATATGGTACCTGACTGCTTTTATTATGACAGTTTGCTCTGAGACTGTCTTGGTGAGAGACTGGTTTACACATACATTCAAACTGGGCAAAAGCAATGTGATTTATTTTCAGGTTCTTGGAAGTTGTGCTGATGATTTCATCTGTCAGCTAACATGACTTCTATATTCACTTTCTTTGCTACCGGACTTCTCTTAATTTCGAATATGCAGAAATAAAGTGCAATATCCCAGGGACCACTAGGGGAGTATGATGCTATCATTTCATTTCAATACTTGTGTGGAATCTCTTCTTTCTCGGCTTTACTCTTTATCTCCATTTTTACAACTGGTCACAACTCAAAATATATCTTACAATGTTTTAACTTTATAGTTATGAAATGCTGTTTATTGATTCTGTGTGTTTTGTAACCACACAAAATATACAAAATTCTAAATTCTGTCTGTCTGTCTGTCTCTCGCTCGTTCGCTCACTCACTCACACACACACACACACACAGATTTTTCTATGATGGCTGGAGGATGGGTAATTCAGAACAGCTATAAAGTGTTTGAAATGGTGCATGAACGTGTATCCATTTGGCATCCATACCAGCCAACAGGGAAGACCACACACTTAAAATGCTCTTGCGGTGCCTTGAAAGCACAGCCCAACATCATTTGTTTAAACTCTTCAGGTGTTTTCTAAGGCCTCCCAACTTCAGGGTAAATGGTGCTCTGTTGTATACTTTTATATAATGTGATTTCAAAAAACTGAAATGAACCAATATGATACATTTTATAATTTATATGTAATATGACCTATGGTTTAAGACTCACTTAATTTTCCTGACCACAGAGTTCTCTTCGATTCTGAACTCTATTTTCTATAAAGAGTGTCAAGAAGCACTGTATTGATTTTTTATTAAATTACTTAAGCTATTAAATTTTGCGGGTTATTTTAAAGACTTTATGAGAATTCATAAACTCTACTTCTAGATTCTGTTGGTGTTTACAAACTGTTGGTTATGCTTATAATCAATCAGCTCTTTCTTGTAGATGAACTATCTAGATATTTCTCTATAAAATTTTAATTGTAAAATAATCATTTAAAATATTTGAAATGAAATATTGATATATATATAGCCCTTATACATTCTTTCAAATAGTCTCATTATTAATCTTATTTTAAATGGATCTTATATATCTCATTCCATTTTATGCTTCATATGTCTCTAATTTAGCAAACACGTTGACATTTGTAGAGATATCAGCAGAACAAGCATCACAGCATTACATATACAGAAGTGACAAAAGTGAATTTCATGGTTTAAGGAAGATTTGAAAATCTAATCACATTTCAGAAGATGACTATATAAAGTAGAACCAACCTTTATGCAGAAATTTAATCTGAGATAATAATATAGCCAAGTGTTGTATTTGTAGGTCTCCACCCAGAACTTCACAAGAGGAGAGAGAATTGCTTCATTTTAAGCATTACTCATTACACTGGTAATCATATGACCAAATAAAAAACCAAAACTAAAGAATGTTAGAAAATGCTTTTGCATGCTGTGATTCACTGCTAGGGTTGGGGTTAATTTTGTTTGTTTTTCCCTTTATAGATTCTTATACATGAAAAAGGTAATATTCAAGTAAATGTTAACTTTTACCTAGAAACCATGTTGAAGATATTCGTATCTCTTATACAACAGTTTGAACTCTATAGTATATATTTCCTATTAAAGGAAAGCTGGACAGCAAGAGGAATATGCACATAAACACAGTCTTGAATTGTGGTGAACAATGGAATATGACCACATCCCAGATATGGGAGCTGGCGCCATGTTTCCACTGAATGGCTGATTTTAACGAGTCTATACCTGATACATTCGATCAAAGGCTCATAAAAGTGTTATCCTCACACAAACTGAACAAATGACCCAAAAGTCATTTTGCTCTGCCACTCTTTAGATGAGTAAATTTGATAAAACTGTAGTACTGTCTCTCACTAGCCATCATTAATGGTTTAGATTAATTTCTAACAAGAGAATATTTATTGGTAAAGGAAATATGGCTAACACGCAGGGACTTTCAATTTGCTAAAAACTGCCACCTGAAGGATTTTAAACAGTACATTGAATGATTGCCCAGTGTGTGGAAACTGAAATGAAGACCTGAGACAAACCAACTTCTAATTATTTGACGAGGGTTACATCAACCAGTACTTTCCTAAACAAGGGCCGAATTCAAAGGTTTCCAGAAGAACCTTTCTTAGTGAAGTCCGGGAACTACAGCCATTCATATCAACCTATTCACATGGCAGGTAAGCCCGATACATAAATTAGGGTAATCATGCTAATGCATTAAATGTAAAATTGGAATCCTCAAAAATATGCAATTTGGTTTCATCCCAAAGATGCTTATACTCATCTTTTTTTTTTCCTAGAAGCAAATCTTTTCATTTCTAATTTATTACTCTTTTTTTTTGCTACAGTAACAATAAAATTACTAAAATTATAATAAATTGTGAATCTTATAGTGCCTTTTAAAATTATTTTTCTCATATTTTAATTGCACAGAAATGAAGTATTTCTCCCAAGGGAAGGTCTTTCTTGTTACCTGCATAATGAGATTGTACAAACACTTCTTGGAATGGAATTATTCACATTAATGAGAATATAGGTTTAAATATTTATAGTTTTTGAACTGCTCAACTGCAGGAGATGATCAAACACTTTCCCAAGATATTTGATGAAGTGTAATACATTTGGGAAAATGATCACAAGAAGAGGAATTCATATCATTGTACTTAATAGCAAGGAAATAAATGAAAGAATTACTATCTAGTCAAACAATGTGCTCTTAATATATCCATCTCTGTTAGTTCTAAAACATGGACAAATGAGACTAAAAGTATTCTGTGAATTAAGCAGTTGAAAGCAGCTTAATGTCTGAGTGCAAACCCCAGACCTGATAGTTTCTTGCTGTGTGCCCTTGGGGCAATTTATTCCTCAGTTTTTCTATCTGTAGAATGGGATAATAGGACTTACCTCCTATGGTTTTGATGAGGATTAAATAAGTGAATATTTATAGAGTACTGAAAAATGGTGGTTGGCAGAGAAAAAGAGCTACATAGGGTTTCATCAATCAAGTAACCAATCAATCCTTTGCCCTTCCCGTTGGGAGGAAATTCCTTGTAGTATTTGGCTTTGTCCAAGTCTGTCAACCATGAGCAATGATGAAGATTGTGATTATGATGGAGAAAAAAAAAAATCATCTGTTCCTCTGAGAAAATATCAGAAATGCTATAATCTCTGGAAGTTTCAGATTCTTTTTTTCCCTTGCTGTTCGAGGACGTTTTTATTGATTTTAGAAACAGAGGAAGGGGGGAAGGAGAGAGAGAGAAAGATTGGGGGAGAGAGAGAGAGAGAGACATTGATCAGTTGCCTCCTGTATGTGCCACAACCAAGGACCAAACCTGCAACCCAGGTATGTGCCCTCACTGTAATTGAACACCAGACCTTTTGGTCTATGGGATGACGCTCCAACCAACTGAGCTTCACCAGCCAGGGCAGAAAACTTTATCTTTAGGGTCACATTCTTAGGCTACTATATCAAGTTTCACTGATATTATGTTGCTGAAGATATGATATTATGTTGCTGAACATGTTGAGTTTACCTCATATTTAAAAACAAATGTTTCAAGTTTTGCCAGAGCTATTTATTTTTACTATATTTTGTTTCACACACATACACAGGCATGCTTCCTGTGTTATGCCACTTCATTATCTATTAAAAACAAAATTCTTTGGAACCCTTGCTGAAAGGTCAAACATTTATTGACTTTCAATACTAGTATAGAAACCACTGCCTCTTATCAGTTTTGGTAACAGAGATTGATGCTATACTTAACTGACAAGCAGATATGACAGAAAAATGGCACATGCTTAATATATGAGAAGTATATCATCCAAAGGACAGGGATAAATGCAAATAACTAGTGTTTGCTATTTTGTTTTTATTATATTGTTGTGCAAGGACTCAGAGTGTTCCAATTCTATCTCTCCAATAATTCCTTAATGAGACAGCAGTCTTATAAAATCTCCCCACTAAACTTTCTCTCAACATGTGCATGAAAGCCTTAAAGCTTCGATGAATATTAATAGATTCTCAATTTTCCACTGAAAGTTCTAATGGTGAAAGACCTCCTCCATGCTTTGGGGCAGGAAAAACAACTGAATATAAGATTTAAAATGAATAGGGTGGAAATTATTTAGAAGAATTATCTACACTTTAAAGAACTGTCTTTTTTTTTATTAAGGACAATTTTAGTATTCCAGAATGAAACCATTCTGTTAATTTGATTGTGTTACATTTATAACTAGTTTTGTTTTCACATAGGCAGCTCACCTATTTGTTGGTTTCCTACCATCTGCCAAATCAGGTACTCTGTATTTAGTATATAAAGACAAAATGACAATTTGTCTATACTCACGGTGTTTCGATACGTGTTTCATTTATTCACGTAAGAATAGGGCTAGAAGTTCTGTCCAATGGCCTGAAATTGATTTTTAATTATTTTAACAAGAGGCCAAAATCACCCTTATCTAAAAGCCAGAAAAGACACTACCAGATAATAAAACTAAAGATCCATACCCCTGATAAATATAAATGGAAAAGTTTTTAGTAATTTACTAGCAAACTGAAATCAGCAACACATTAAAAGGCTCATTCACCATGATCAAGTGGGATTTAGACCTGAGAAGCAAGGATGGCGCAACATATGCCAATCAGTCAATATGATACATCGCATTGATCATGTGATATTTTTCTTTCATTTTATTTTCTCAATAGATGTAGAAAAAGCATTTGACAAAATTCAACATTTGTACATTATAAAAACTCATAACAAATTAGGTATAAAAAATGTACCTCAACATAATAAAAGTCTTATAAGAGAAGTCCACAGCTAATATTATACTAAATGTTGGAAAGTTGAAAGCTTTTTCTCCCAGATCAGAAACAAGACAAGGGTGTCCACTCTCACCACTCCTATTCAACACAATGCTGAAAATCTTTGCCAGATCAGGCAAAGTAAACTGATGAACAGAATGGAATCAGAGGCAAGGATAGTACATGGAACAGACTGACAGATCTCGGAGGGGAGGGAGTGGAGGGGACTGGATGAAAGAAGGTGAAAATATGAGCCAAAGAACATATATGTGTAGCCCATGGACACAGACAATAGTATGGTGAAGGCCAGGGTGGGAGGTGTTGGATGGAGGTGGGCAAAAGGGGGTGGGGGTTGGGGGACATCTGTAATAGTGTCAATAATAATAATAAAGAATAAATGCACTAAATGAAAATCTTAAAAAATGCTACGGTACATTTTCACAATGGAATACTACTTGGCTGTAAACAAGAAGGATATTTTACCTTTTGTGACGGCATGGATGGACCTGGAGAGTATTATGCTAAGTGAAATAAGCCAGTCAGAGAAAGATAAATACCATAAGATGATTTCACTTGTATCTGGAATCTAATGAACAAAATAAACTAACAAACAAAATAGAAACAGACTCAACAGATACAGAGAACAGACTGACAGCTGTCAGAGGGGAGGAGAGTTGAGGGGCTGGGTAAAATGGTGAAGGGATTAAGAAAAAAAAAAACAAAAAACAAACCAAAAAAACTCACAGACAACAGTATGTTGATTACCAAAAAGAAAAGGGGGTGGGGAGACGTAGAAGAGGGTAAAAGAGGGATAAATGGTGATGGAAGGAGACAATTTTGGGTGGTAAGCACACGACGCAGTATACAGATGATGTACTATAGAATTCTACACTTGAAATCTATACATTTTATTAACCAATGTCATTTTAATAAATTCAATAGAAATCTTAAATTAAAGTAAAATAAAAAGGCAAAAGAAAGAAAGAAAAGCATAAGAATTAGAAAGGAATAAGTAAAATTGTCTTTATTTGCAGATGACATTATTTTGTATATAGGAAAACCTAAACACTCCACTAAAAAAAACTGTTAGATCTAATCAATTATTTCAGTAAAGGTGTCAGATACAAAATTAACATTAAAAAATCAGTAGCATTTCTATACACTAAAAAAAGAATTAACTGGAAAAAAGTCTCACAATAGCATCAAAAACAATAAATACTAAGGGATAAACTTAACTAAGGAGATAGAAGATCTCTAAAACTAAAGAAATCAACAAAGACACAAATGAATGAAAAGGCATCATATTCACAATTGAAAGAATTAATATTAACATGTCCATACTACCAAAAGCCATATGTAGATTTAACACAATCCTTATCAAGACTACAATGGCATTTTTTTTTTTTTACAGAGTAGGAAGGACAATGCTAAAATGTATATGAAACCACAAAAGACCCTAAATAGCCAAATCAATTCTGAGAAAGTAAAACAAAGGAGGAGGAGTCATATTTTCTGATTTCAAGCTACACTCTATAAAGCTATATTAATCAAAACAGCGTGATAATGGCATAAAAGCAAATAGATCCATGGAATAGATGAGAGACCTCAGAAATAACCCAAGCATATATGGTCAAATAATATTTGACAAAGCAGCTAAGAACACTCCGTGAAAAAAAGACAGTCTTTTCAATAAATGATTCTGGGAAAATTAGATATTCACATGTAAAAGAATAACAATAGACCCCACCTTAAAAAAATAGCTTAACATAAATTAAAGACTTAAACATAAGAACTAAAACTATAAACCTCCATAAGAAAAGAGGAAAAAAGCTCGTTGATATGGGTTACAGCAATACTTTTTTGGATATGACAGTCACTTCAACAAAGGGTGCTGGGAAAACTGGACAGCTACATGCAAGAGAATGAAACTGCACAATTTTCTTACACTGTACACAAAAATAAACTCAAAATGGATTGCAGACTTATGTAAGACCCAGAACCATAATACCCCTAGAGAAAACAGAGAGTAAACTCTTCGACATTGCTCTTAGCAATAATTTTTTTGGATATGTCTCCTCAGGCATAGGCAATGTAGCAAAAATAAACAAATGGGCTACCTCAAACTTAAAAGCTGCTGCACAACAAAGGAAACCACCAATAAAATGAAAAGCTACCTACCGAATGGGAGAAGATATTTTCAAATAATATGTGTGATAAGGGGTTAATATTCAAAAAATATATAAAGAACTCACAAAATTTAATATTTTTATTTTTTTTCTTTATTAATTTTGGAGAGAGAAAAAAGGAGAGTGAGAGAGACAGAAACATCGATGAGAGAGAACATCAATTGGCCGCCTCCTACATGCCCCCAACTGGGGATTGGTCTCACAACCTGGGCATGTGTCCCAACCAGGAATCGAACCGTTGACCTCTTGGTGCGTGTTCGATGCTCAAGCACTGAGCCACACCAGCCAGGCTAAAACTCAATATTTTTTATATAACAGTTTGATTTTTAAAAATGGACAGAAGACCTGAATAGGAATTTCTCCAAAGAAGACATAACGATGGCCAACAGACACATGAAAAAATGCTAAATATCACTAATCATCAGTAAAATGCAAATCAGAATTACAATGAGATAGCACCTCACACCTGTCAGAATAGTTATCATCAAATGAAAACAAATAAATATTGTTGGTGAGGATTTGGAGAAAATGAAACGTTTGTGTACTTTCGGTGGTAATGTAAATTGGTACAGCCACTGTGAAAAACAGGGACTTTTCTCAAATTTTAAACACAGAACTACCATACAATTCTGAAATTCCACTTCTGGATATTTATTCAAAGAAAATAAATTTGAAAATATATATGCACTCCCTATGTTCACTGCAGTATTATTTACAATAGCCAATATGTAGAAGTAACCTGTGTCCATCTGTAGCTGAATGGATATAGAAGATGTGGTATATATACATAATGGACTAGTACTTGGCCATAAAAAATATAGAATCTTCTCATTTGTGACAGCATGGGTGGATCTAGAGGACTTTATGCTAAATGAAATAGTCAGGCACAGAAAGACCAATACTGTATTATACCACGTATATGTGAAATCTAAACAAAAACAAACTCAGAGAAAGAGATCAGGCTTTTGTTAGCAGAGGTGGAGTGTGGGGAAAAGGAGAGTTGGAGGAAGGTTGTCAAGAGGTAGAAACTTCCAGCTATAAGATAAATAAGCACTAGGGATGTAAGGTACAATAGGATTATAATAGCTAACACTGATGTACGACATAGGAAAGTTGTTAAGAGAGAAAATCCTAAGAGTTCTTATCACAAGGATTGGAAAACAATGGAGGATACTCAAAAAGTTAAAACAGAATAACCATATGACCCAGCAATTTCAGTTCTGAGAATATATCTTAATAAAACAAAAACACTAACTCAAAAAGATTATCTGCACTCCCAGGTTCATAGCAGTATTATTTACAAAAGCCAAGGCATGGAAATAACTTGTGTCCATTATAACTTATGTCCACAGATGGATGAATGGAGAAGTTGTGGTGTGTGTGTGTGTGTGTGTGTGTGTGTGTGTGTGTGTGTAATTAAATATTATTTAGCCATTAAAAAAGAGAAATTCCTTTCATTTGAGATGTGGATGGAACTTGAGGGCATCATTATGCTAAGTGACACAAATCTGACACAGAAAGACAAATAGTGTATGATCTCACTTATAAGGGGAATCTTAAAAACAAAACAAAAAACAGAAAAAGAGACCAGCTTTGTTTTTACCATGTTTACCAGAGGTTGGAAGTAGTGGGAGGGGGAAGGGGTAATTGAAGAAAGTGGTCAAACAGTACAAAATTCCATTTATAAGATAAGTACTAGGGATAAAATGTATAGTATGATAATTGTAATTAACACTGCTGGATATTATATATGAAAGTTGTTAAGACAGTCTATCCTAACAGTTCTAATCACACAAAAATATGTGGCTTTTTTTTCCTTTCTCTTTTTATTGTATCTATTTAAGATGATAAATGCTAACTAAATTTATTGTGACAATCATTTCACAATATGTGTAAGTCAAACCATTACGCTGTACACCTTAAACTTAAATGGCAATGTATGTCAATTGTATCTCAATAAAACTGGAAAAAAATTAAAACATTGTTACATGAATAAAGAATGCCTTCAATGGGTTCATCAGTAAACTGGACATAGTTGAGCAGAGAATTAGTGAGCTTGACAATAAGTCAACAGAAATTTCCAAAACTGAAATGCAAAGAGAAAATATAGAATAAAAACAAAACATAATACCCAAGAAATGCTACAGAGACTGCTAACAGAGATTCTCATTTCCTGCCATCACTGCAAGTGCTAGCATCACACAATATGTCACGCATTAAAACAAAAACAAAAACTATATAGTTTTTCCAATCACTATCTCTTGAAGAACCCTTACTGATATCTCACAAAACTCAGGTTTCATGGAATTTCAATTCAGTGGCATGGAAATGTAGCAGTAGATAGGTGTTCTTTGCTGGGATCCCTTTACATATGTAAAGAGTATTCTTTGCTGTCCTCTTTTTGTGAAAGATTTTCTAAGTTCACTCTCTCTTTCTTCTGCCACTGTCAATTCACTGGAAAATTTCCTCCTCCATCATATAAAAAAGACTAAAATGATTGCTTAAACAGTTCAGATGAGGAACAGATTCTGGACTTAGTGTGACCTTTAAGAATTCTTGATGACTAGTTACAGTAAGATAATTGTAAATACTTAAAGATATTCATTGGAAATGGGAGAGCTTGCTATGGAATTCTGATAACAGTTCTATAATCAATTGTCATATTAGAATGTATTTATGTTCAATAAGGGCATTATCATGATTAGGCTGAGAGACTTTAAGTATTAAAAATTTACCTATTCATGATATTATACATACAAAAATCTAAAACCAAAAAACTACTAGATTTAATAAATGAATATGACAAAGGTAACAGATACAAAATTAACATCTGAAAATCAATGGCATTTTTATATAATGAACTCTCAGAAAGAGAAACTAAAAAAAATACCATTGCAATAAAAAATATAAAACACCTGGGAATAAACTTAACCAAGGGGGTAAAAGACCTGTACTTGAAAAACTATAGGACACTGAAAAAAGAAATAGAGGAAGATATAAAAAAGTGGAAGCATATACCTTGTTCATGGATTGGAAGAATTAACATCATTAAAATGTCCATACTACCCAAAGAAATACACAGAGTCAGTGCAATTCCTATTAAAATACCAATAGCGTATTTCACAGAACTAGAACAAATATTCCAAAAATTTATATAGAACCAAAAATGATCCAGAATAGCCATAGCAATCTTTTTATTTTTTATCCTCACCTGAGGACATTTTTTCATTTCTTGTTCAGATAGAGTGGGAGGGAGAGAGAAGAAGAGAGAGAGAGAGAGAGAAACATCGACGTGAAAGGGACACATCGAGTGGCTGCCACCTGCACGACCAACCAGAGCCGGGGACAAACTGCAACCGAGGTACATGCCCTTAGCGGGAACCGAACCCGGGTCTCTCTGGACCGCAGGCCGATGCTCTAACCGCTGAGCCAAACTGGCCAGGGCAGCCATAGCAACCTTGAGAAAGAAGAACAAAGTTGGAGGGATCACAACAGCAGATATCAAACTATACTACAAAGCCATTGTAATCAAAACAGCCTGGTACTGGCACAAAAACAGGCAAATAGATCAATGGAACAAAACAGAGATGCCAAAAATTGACCCATTCCATTATGGTCAATTAATATTTGACAAAGGAGGCAAGAGCATATAATGGAATAAAACAGTCTCTTCAATAAATGGTGTTGGGAAAATTGATCAGCTACATGCAAAAAAATGAAACTAAACCACTAAATTGCACCACATACAAGAATAATCTCAAAATGGATAAAAGATGTACATATAAACTGCGAAATCATAAAAATCCTAGAAGAAAACATAGGCAGTAAAATCTCAGATATCCACATAGCAGAATTTTCACTGATACATCTCCTAGGGCAAGCAAAACAAAGGAAAAAATAAACAAATGGGACTACATCAAACTAAAAAGCTTCTGCACATCAAAGGAAACCAGCATCAATATGAAAAGGGAACCCACTGTATGGGAGGACATATTTGCCAGTGATACAGTGGATAAGGGGTTAATTTCTAAAATATACAAAGAATTCATACAACTCAGCAAGAGGAAGACAAACATTCCAATTTAAATATGGGCAAAAGACATGAATAGACACATCTCCAAAGAGGACATACAAATGGCCAACAGACATATGAAAAACTGCTCAATGTCACTAATCATCAGAGATGCATATTACAACCACAATGAGATATCACCTCACACCTGTCAGAATGGCTACCATCAGCAAATTAACAAATGACAAGTGCTGGGGAGGATATGGAGGAAAGGGAACCCTAGTATGCTGCTGGTGGGAATGCAGACTGGTACAGCCACTATGGAAAACAGTATGGAGCTTCCTCAAAAAATTAAAAATGCAACTGCCATTTGACTCAGTGATCCCACTTCTAGGAATGTATCCTTGGAATCCAAAACACTAATCAGAAAGAATATATGCACTTCTGTGTTCTTAGAAGCATTACTTACAGTAGCCAAGATCTGGAAACAGCCCAAGTACCCTTCAGTAGACAAGCGGACAAAAAAAACTGCGGTACATTTACACATTGGAACACTATGCAGCTGTAAAAAAGAAAGAACTCTTACTGTTTGAAACTGCATGGAGGGACCTGGAGATTATTATGCTAAGTGAAATAAGCCAGTCAGAGAAAGACAAACATCACATGATCTCACTTATATGTGGAATCTAATAAACAAAATTAACTGACAAACAAAACAGATCCACAGACATGGAACAGATTGACAGATCTCAGAGGGAAGGTGGCAAGGAGGACAGGAGGAGATTAATCAAAGAACTTATATGCATAGATGCATAACCCATGGACACAGACAATAGACAGCTGAAGGCCTGGGGTAGAATGGAAGATGGGTGGAGAGGGGCAAATTGGGGACATCTGTAATACTCTCAACAATAAAATAATTAAATTTTTAAAATAAAAAATGGTTTAGCCACTTTAAAAAAATGAAATTCAGTCATTCACTGAATAGATTTTTATGGAGGGCCTACTTTGTGGCAGGCAGTATTTTAAGTCTTGAGATATATACAAAACGAATGGAAACTTACTCTCAGAGTCCCTTCTCCCAAATAGCGTTCATTTCAGAAATGCAGGAAAATCCACATAGTATTTTCCTTTATGGAGAAATGTCATTTCCTAGGCCCCAAATAAAGATCTTCATATTTTCCTTTCTTTCTTATAACAGGCCACAGGGACTTATTCTATTTTCATTCCTCTCATTAGATATCCCATTCCATTCAATCTAGCTGGGGAAAAAAAATATCATTACATCTCCAACGTCCCTTTTCTTGTGTCTTGAATGTAAATAGTCTATACTCTTAAGTCTTGGGATTTTGAAGGTATTCCATATGGAAGAGGGGGCTGTAAGCATGATTTGTTAGGAAGATAACACTAATCATCTAAACAGATAAACTTCAAAATGCCAATGGTTTCTTTCTTGCTCATGTAATAAAGAAAATAGTAGCTCATAAAAGTAGGCGTCTTTCTTCCAAACATTGATTTTGAGACCTAGGCTCTTCTCACGGAGTGGCTCTGTCATCTACAACCATTTGACTTCTGGTGTCACTGTGCTTCTTTGCATCAGCTGGGCAGAAAGGGAAAGAATGTGGAGCATCACACACAGGAGGTTTTCATGGGTCAGGTTTGTCAATGATTCATATAATACCTGCTCATATTCTCTTTTTTTCTTTAGTTTTTTTTTTCTTTATTGATTTTAGAGAGAGAGGAAGGGAGAGGGAGAGAGAGATAGAAACATTGATGAGAGAGAACATCTATCGGCTGCCTCCTTCATGACCCCCCACTGGAGTTTGGGTGCACAACCTGGGCATGTGCCCTGACTGGGAATCTTGGTGCATGGGTCAGTGCTCAACCACTGAGCCATACCAGCCAGGCATACCTGCGCATATTCTAATATCTGGAACTTAGTCCACACCCATACCTACCTGCAAGAGTCTTGGAAATATAGTCTAGATATATGCCCGTGGCGGGAGGCAGGGGGGGACACGTTACTTAGTGAGGTAGCCGGTCTCTGCCATAAATAACAAGGATTGTAGGATTCTGGAGTATTTCTAAGATGACTTATAGTAGTTGTTCAATTATTATGGCTTATAAATCTCTATAGTTATGACTTTATTTAAATAAAATCCCCTTGAAGTTTGTCTTCTTACATAAAGTTACTCAGTGAATGAATGAATAAGTGTATAAAAGCATAAATGAAAAAAAATTATTTTTGGATTCAAGTGAACTGGCCTTTCAGATTTTTGACAGTACAATAGTACTTGGAATCACACTATAGGTAGTTGTCTTATCATTCCGCTTATTCCAAGAAGATAAAACTATTGAAAAAAATAAAGTGAAAAAAATAGATCTTAGTTATATATTTACTTCCAGAAGATATTACACCCTGTTCTTTTCTTAATCTCTTCTACCTAAGTGATAAAAGAGCAAGAGGAACTCCAACACAATTATACAATGATTATACAGTAATTGTATGCATACCTTGTGTCAAGAGATTCAAAATATGATCTCCATCAGACAGGAGACGCTCCTGTGGTTGGCTGTTACAGTGATTTATACCAGGTTTGCTCCAGCCTAGTTGTGACCCTTACACAAGACTGTGGATATAGATCTAGCTATCCTTCACTATTTGCTGACACCCCAAAACTGAAGACACATCTTGGATCATAATTTCTAGTAAGTGCATTACAATGTCATTTACAGTTTTATATTCTCAACACTGTCAGAAAAAAACGAAACTCGCTCACCGTGGGCATAGCTCTTAGCATCCCCTACATCAGTGGTTCTCAACCTTCCTAATGCCGCAACCCTTTAATACAGTTCCTCATGTTGTAGTGACCCCCAACCATAAAATTATTTTCGTTGCTACTTCATAACTGTAATTTTGCTACTGTTATGTCTTAGGCGACCCCTGTGAAAGGGTTGCTCGACCCCCAAAGGGGTCGCGACCCACAGGTTGAGAACCGCTGCCCTGCATACTAGAAGAAAGGTAGGCCTGTATACCAAAGGTGACAACACCGCTGGAAGAGTGTCATATTGGAGGTAGATACAAACTGTAATTGTTGGGTAGGAAAGAGAAAAATAAACTTTCTAGGGAGTTGACGAAGTCTTTCCAGAGCAACTGCCCTTTGAATTGAAACTTGCCATGTGAATCTAAAGCAGGAGGCAAATGAATATCAAGACTGTTTGCAAAGGTTTAGAGAACAAAAGGGAGCAGTATATGTAGCCAGGGTATGGAGTGCGGGTTTGTAAGAGAAACAAATAGAAAGAAGGTTGGGTGCGATGTTGAAGGGCCTTTCATGTTATGTTAAAATAAATAAATAAATATATATATATATTCATTGTCAGGGATAAATGATAATGGTTTGAAAGGGCCGAGCTAATTATAGCTGTTTTGACACAGAAGATGTTTTTATATGTTGAAATTCAAAAACCATTAACTTTTATAACCAAATAATAGGTGCAACAGACATCACTGGCTGTTACTCGTTCTGATTTCTATCCCCGGGTATGCTGGAAATGCAGTGAGCATTAAGAATGAGATGAGGGGGAGGTATAGTTTAAGAGTAAGGATGAGGAGAGTGTGAAGCTCAGGGATGATATAGGATGTCTCTTCTGCACATTACTTGTTTTTTTTTTAAAAAAAAAAAGAAATATAAGGGGACAAAACAGCGTGGACTCTAATGGTCTGGGATTTTTGGAGGTGACCATGTCAAGTGTCCCTGAGTAAAAATGTCAAGTGCACTGTGTTAAAACAGCGTTAACTAACCACTCTGTGCCTTCCAGAAAATAAGGAAAATTGTTGTTTTGTTCTTTTTGAAATATGTTTTATTAATATTTTAGAGAGAGAGGAAGGGAGGGAGAGATAGAAACATCAATGAGAGTGAAACATCAATGGGCTGCCTCCTGCATGCTTCCAGCTGGGAATTGAGCCTACAACCCAGGAATGTGCCCTGACTGGGAATTGAACCAGTGACCTCTTGGTGCATGGGATGACACTCAACCAACGGAGCCACACCGGCTGGGCTGAAAATTGTTTTTAAATAAAAGGCTTTGTTAAACAAAGTACATAAATATAATAGATGGCTTCTAATAGGAAGGGATGTTTAAAGATAAACTAAGACCGATATGTTGAAATCACTGGGATCCAGAGCCTAGATAATTCAATATGTATTTAATAAATGAATAACTAAAAGTACAAAATAGCTCCTAATAGTTAAGACTATTAGATAGTGGGTCTCAAAAATTAAGTTACTCAAACATAAGCTTAGAAGATGTTGTAGAAAGAATTCTAATAACATATGAGTTGTTAATTATTTATGGATTCTCCTAAAACCCAGATTTAAAAATTGTAGTAAACAGAGCCTCAACTCAAAATTGTAACAAGCTTTTCATGAGATTACATACTGAGTAAGGCAGAGAGCCCTTTATAAAACCTAGATTTTGTGATAATGCCAAGATACATATTGAAGAAACTCTCCCACCCATAGTTTATTTGACATTTGTTCAAAAACACTTACTGGGTATCCGTTATGTGTCAGTCATTGATTATCAGTACTGATGATATATATATTTTTTGGACTAAGTTTAATAAAATTCCACATACAAACTGTATTTTATTGAAAGACTTAAACAATGAACAAATAAACAAATACACATAAACATGCTAAGTTATAGCGAGTTCTATTTTTTACAAAAGCATAGAAAGAGGTATAAAATAATGAAAGATATTGATGATTCTTGATAGAGTGAAATAATTATTTGAGGAAGAAGTTTTCTGAGCAAAGATCTGAATGGAGCAATGGAGCAAACCAAGAACAGATGTAAAGGATAAGTTTTCAAGGCAGAAGGTAAAGAGAATATATAGGCCTTGAAGAAACAAACAACTTTATGTGTTTGAAAAGCAGTAATAATACTAGTGTGGGAGGAACAGAATAATTTAGGGGAAGAGTTATGGGAAAGAAATTCAAAGAGGAGGCAGGAAAAGATTATGTAGGACCTTAAAGAGCATGGTAAGGAGTTTGGATTTTAATTTATTTGTGTAGGGAGATCTTTGAAGGGTTTGAGCAGAAAAATAACAATCTTATGTGCTTATTTTTAAAATTTACTGTGGCAGCTAGGTGAGGAATAGACTGTAGGAGAAAAGCATGCAAGTGAGGAAACAGAAGTCTGTCCTGAGTACAACTGCAAAATCTCTCTTCCTCAAAGCTCTGGGTATTACTAAAATATTTCATTGTTCAGGCTCCCTAATTTCACTAACCTCCTACGTCCAAAATTCTTTTTAATTTATTTTCTTACTTTTTAAATTTTTTACATTTATCTTTATTGTTGAGAGTATTACAGATGTCCTCCCTTTTCTTCCCCCAATGACTCCCTCCCACCCAGGCCTTCACTGCCGTATTATCTATGTCCACAGTGTTTTATTGTAAGCATCCGTAAAACTCTTATCCTAGTTGGCCCCTTCCCAAAAACACATTAATGTTAAACGTTTTGTATATTTAAATACAACAGAATAAAACTGAACCCCACCAGATGTGATTCAACAACGAAACATTTAAAAATTTGTTTAAACCATATTATTAAGGGCCTTGAATTTCAGGATAAGGTTTTAGAAATGGTTGTTTCCTATGCAATCTGAGCTTCAGAGAAATTATTCTGGCCATAAAGTAAGAGAGCATTTAAAATAGGAGACATTACAGACAAGATAGCAGGCTATTTGATTATTCTAGATTTTAAAAACTGAAAAACCTGATTTGGGTGTGAAGAGCAGGCATGAGGTATACAGGGAGATGACTGAGTAGCTGTTTGAAAATATAGAAATATACTGAGACTCTCTAACAGTGAAAGCGTTTGGAATATTGAAGAAGAGTAAAAAGAAAAGAGAGAAGAGAGGAAAAGGAACAGAATAAGAGGTAATATCTGTATCTAGAGATTAGAGAAAGAAGAAGTATTATCTAAAAGACTGAGAATAATGAAACTAGGAATCATGGTAAGAAGATCAGATATTAATAATAAAGAAGAAATAAATATTTAGCCCTGGCTGGTGTGGCTTAGTTGGTTGGAGCATTGGCCAGTGCACCCAAGGGTCACGGGTTTGATTTACAGTCAGGGGACATACCCAGGTTGTGGGTTTAATCCCCGGTCAGGACAGGTGCATATGGGAGGCAACCAATCAATGTTTCCCTCTCACATCGATGTTTCTTCTCTCTTCTCTCTTCTCTCTCTCTCTCTCTCTCTCAAATCAACAGAAACATATCCCCTGGTGAGGATTAAAAACAAATGTTTATATTTGATTGTTTGTGGAGCAGTGGAAGGCATAGATTATTTGTTGCCTACAATAGAAATGACCCTGTAACTTATTGCCTAAATTGAGACACAAATGAAAGAAAATACCAAACAATAACCATGCCAATTTATCTACAACAGCTGTAAAGTAGGACTGTCCCTGGAATGCAGGACATACAGTCACTATGGACAAGAAGAGTGAGTTGGGCGACAATTACAGACTATATAGTTGCTAACAGGAGAGTGAACATTTGGTGAATTCAGAGAAGGGAAGAGAAAATAAAATCACGAGCACAAGCAGAGTAGTTAGCTTTGATAAAAAAATTTAAAAAACTCGGGAGGTGGGGGTGGGGGTGGGGGTGGGAGAGTGTTCTTCTTAAACATCAGTAGCAAATTTAGAGTAGGAACACAATGGCTCAGAGGCATTTATAAATGGAAAAGAGGGCACTGAAGGACTTTCCTTTAGAAGGTTTCAGTGAATCATTTCAGTGAGTAGGCCAAAAAGTCAACTAATGAAAGTGAAAGGTGGAGTTGGAGATCTGAAGATAGCAGAAAGCTTTTCAAAGGACCACTATTGGAAATGGTGCAGGAAATCCTTATACAGTAAATGCAAACATCATCAAGCATGATCAAGGTCACACGTGGGGTTTTGTCTCTACAGAAGGTAAATTTCATAATCACAGCTGCCACCTATGGTATATTCTGCTCTAAGTGCTTTACCTGAGTAACCTCATTTTAATCTCAAAACAAGTCTATGCAATAGACGCTATCATTATCCCCTTGTTATGAATGAGGATACTGAGGCACAGAGTGTTTGCATGGTAATCCATCAAAGATCGCACAGCTAAGATGTAGAGAGTCAAAATTCATATATAGACAATCTGGCTTCAGAGCCCAAGGGCTTGACCACTGAGCGCGCTGCCTCTTAAGGTTGATGTTAACCATGTTTTGAGGTCATAAGACAGATTTCAGAGTGGTATTCATGTGTAGAAGTAAGTAAACGTGTTTCACAAAATTGTACACATGTTTAAGGAAAGTCCATTGGAAAGAACTGCCCAAGCTAAGTGTCTCTTATTAGCTGCATTGTTGAGGCTTCCACCATGCTCTCCAACGGTACCGTCATTGACGCCAAGTAGGGTATAGTCAGTCTGCCACAGGAAGGTTTACACTACACTGGCCTATCGTTCCACAGATGAAAAGATGATTTTAGTCTGTGGGGTATCATTTACTAGCATGGTATTTTCAGAACTTCAAAGAATATCAATCAGGAAACCCTGAAAGCTGAAATGTGCTTTCCTGAAGTGAGCAAGCTGGTACAATAATTCTTAAATCCTTTGTTGTTGTGGAGAAAATTTCTATGGGTTTCATTATAATAAATATTTTATACCACAGCTAGCAAAAGAACCATATCAATCTAAGATCTAACATGAGTTTTTTTTATGGTTTGGTTGCTAGGTAATAAATGCTCACTGAAAAATGCAGTTTGAGGGAGAAAAAAGTCCTCAATAAAGAGAATTTCTCTATGGTTGGTATGAGAATATCAACTAGTATTTTACATTTTAAAAAATTAGATACAGGAGTTTCTAAGAAAATTACAAATTTCACCACAGTTTTCCATAAAAGTTAATTTTTAGCATGTTTTATACCTTGCATAGTGATTGACATATGATGTGTTCAACAAATAATTATTGCATAAATTCCATGTTTCCACTTTATAAATTCTAAACTTTATGTGCACTACTAAATAAACATATTATTTGTTATGATAGTATTTTATTTATTAAAAAAATCATCTTTCCCAGTAAAATTCATAGATTTATGTACAGCTGATGAGATTATATGTAGTTATTTGACATTGTAACTGAAAGTAAATTTCCATATGTAGATACTGTTATTCAATCATTAAATGGTCAAGCTGACTTTGCTACATATACTTTCTAGAAAAATAGTACCTTAAGGCCAAATTTCAAATAAAAAAAACAAAACACCTGTATCATTTATAGAATTTAAGAGACCATTAGTAAAATGCATTATAAAGAACAAGGTTGCAAAATCATGTATCTACAGGTGCCTGGATATTAACAAAATGAGTAAAGGGATAGGTGAGGAATGGGGCAGCAATGGAGTTTCAGTGGGAACTCCTGTTGAATTTTAGGATCACCTGTCTAAAGAGAGTAGCTATCACTCCTGTCACTGACCTTTGCCATAAGTCACTATTTTAAGAGTGGTTCCAAAAGAGTTGATTTTAATGTGAAATATCCTATTTTTTCATGTTTCAGTGCATTCAATAACATGTGAAACATTATACAACAAAGAACACCCTGGGGGGATCTATAGCCTGGGCTGACAGTTACTTCTAAGCATAGAGTTCAGAATCTCTCTAAATTGGCATCACAGTGTTGGCCGGAAAAGGTGCTGAGACTTACTCCCAAATTTGTCATACCTTCTTTGAAATTGGTTGAATCACCTCCTTTTTTCCATAAAGTGTATTATAAATTCCACATTTGCTTCTTATTGTACTTAAGCTATAGTCTGAAAGTCTCTGAAAAGCACGCATAAATACTGAAGAGGAGTTAAAGAATAAAGGTTACTGTGCTCTTTCTTCTTTAAAATTCATAATTAATGCTGTTATGCTTCAGGGTTAAAGCTCCCTTCTCATAAATGTCTCTGCTACAGGAGTATTTTTGGTTAATTAGTGTATTCCCTAACTAGTATAAAAAACAAAGGCCATAAACACCCTGCAATGACAATCTTATTGGATGACGCTTCACTTTTATTTTGCAGGTGACCAGATTTCCAAGTATTATAATTGCCAGCATTTTAATGTTAAAAATGCATTTACCTAAAGCCCATGGTCTCTCAAGGCAATGTGAATTTGGGGAAGATCTAATGTAAATGTTCTCAAGTGAATAAAATGAACAGTGTTAAACTTAGTTGCAACACAAATTGACAGTGTTAAAAACTAATTCTGCAAATGTTATAGGAAATATTTAAAGATTATTATTAAAAGTAATAGTTTCTTAAGAAAATGAAAAGACAAGTCAGAGACAGGGAGAAAATCTTTGTAAAGCATATCAGATAAAAGACACAGCCAAAATATACAAAGAACTCTAAAACTCAAACAAAGGAAGGCAAGTGACCCAGTAAAAATGTGGTAAAAGACTTGAACATAGCCCTGGCCTGTTTGGCTCAGCAGTTAGAGTGTCAGCCTGCAGACCAAAGAGTCTCGAGTTCAATTCCCATCAAGGGCATGTACCTCGGTTGCAGTTTGGTCTCTGGCCCTGGCCAGGGTCCTGTGGGAGGCAACCAGTCGATGTGTATCTCTCACATTGATGTTTCTCTCTCTCTCTCTCCCTCCCTGAAAATAAATGGAAAAATATTCACAGGTGAGGGTTTAAAAAAAAAAAAAGACTTGAACACAGACATCACCAAAGAAGATTTACAGAGGACAAATAAGTACTTGAAAAGATGCTCACCATCATTTGTCATTAAGGAATTGCAAATTCTTTACAGGAATGACAATAATCCCAAACAGTGACACCACCACACACTGGGGAGGATGTGGAACAGGAACCCTTATCCCTTACTGGCAGGAATGCAAAATACTACAGCCACTTTGGAAGACAGCTTGGTCGTTTTTTTAATAAAACAAAAGATACCCTTACCAAATGACCCAATTGGGCTCCTTGGTATTTACACAAATAAGTTGAAAACTTACATCCACTCAAAAACCTGCACATGAATGTTTATAGCAGCTTTATTCATAATGACCAAAACTTGAAAGCAAACAAGATGCCCTTCAATAACATATGATATGAAACATTCACATGAAATACACATGAGATTTCAGAAACTAAACATTTACCTGTAATTTATTAATGTATTTCTTCTATAGCCTGAAATGATTAATTAGAAAAATATAAAATTAGCTCATTATGATTGACTATAAATATATAAAGTTCACTGATTAAACTTCATTGTTTCTTAAAGAAAATCAATAGTTTTTATAATTTTATAGGTAAGTTTCTGGAAGAAAAAACTTATTTTTAGATCTCACATACAATGTAAGTTGCATTTTTACTGTTTTTCTTTATTTTTTCTCATCACTATTTATCCTCTCTATACCCACTTTCTTTACTTTTTTCTTAATAACATTTACTATATGTGAATTTAATTTTAAACTGGAGTTAATAAAAACAAAATATACACATTCTAAAATGTGTTTACAATATAAATTGACAGTACATATAACATGATGGAAAATATACATTTAGGTACATATTCAACTGAAACATTTGTATACATATATAGCAAATAGATGTGCAAGTTATGGTGTACTAATACAAAGAAACACAGCTAATAGTTTTCTTCAATTCTAAGACACACTATTTTCACATTTTAAATTTCTCTAAGATTGGAATGTGTCTTAAAATCAACATCAGTTTAAATTAGATGAATTTCAACGACCACGCTATTAAAAGACTTTGTGCATATGATATTTTGGACTTGAGCTCAGTTTAATTGGAACACATTTGCTAGTATAAGTTTCCAATTTTATTTTTTAAAATGCAAGATCAATGTCCAGGTGGGAAAGAATACTGTATTTCACTTATGAAATTTAGTGCTTATACTGAATGAGAGTGTAGAACTAGGAAGTATGTAAGGACATGAAAAGTGTTTCTCCAATTTGTAGATCATTTAGATGCTACATTTTTTCTTCTATGCATAATTGCTGTATACGAAGTGTTATACCAGGTCTTGGGTTAATTGTTAAAGGAAATAAGAGCCTGAATTCACATTTTATTTTTATTTTCCTTTTTTTTTTTTTTTTTAATTCTCACCTGAGAATATTTTTCCATTTATCTCAGATAGAGTGGGAGGGAAGGAAGGAGAGGAAGAAGGAGAGAGAAACATCGATGTGAGAGGGACACATGGACTGGTTTCCTCCCGCACAACTCCAACAATGGCCTGGACGAAATGCAACTAAGGTACATGCCCTTGACCAGAATCAAACTCGTGACTCTTTGGTCAAGGGCCAAAGCTCTAACCACTGAGCAACCCAACCAGGGGTGAATTCACATTTTAAAGGAGTTTAGAGTCTATTGACAAAGATAGATCATAGGACATGTTATATAACATTTAACAACTTCAACTGAATCTTGAGTCTTTCCATTTTATATACAGATGATTGCTAAAGTTTCTATTTATTTTGATTGAAGTTTGGTAGTATTAATCTGGGGATATATTAGAGAAAAGGGTATATAAAACAGAAACTTAACGATTAAAAAGATTGAATTTTGACATTAAGGAGGGCATACGTTGTTCCAGGATGAACAAATACATGGCATATATGCTAGAGATATAGTAAACAGAATCTGTTTTTAAAAATATTTTAAAAATCCAGTTCTCTACAGTGAGACAATTTACTAACTTATTTACCGAATGCCAACAGAATGGTATGTCTGTGTAAGTCATAGGTTAGAGATTTGTGCTGCAGTATCTTCTCTTAGTAGGAAACCAATGATTCATTTTCCCTGTGCTTTTATAGCTCCCAAATGGGCTTGCATGTTCACAATGAAATACCTCAATTATTAGAAATATGATGCTCAGGTCTTTTTCTCTAGTATTAGCCATTCAAAGCATATCACCAGATGGTTATTTTTATTATTTTCATTTATTATAACACTGCTGATTTGCATGTAGCACTTTAAGCAAAACACTAATAACAATGTCTTTTAAAAATCTCATAAAAAAATGTTTAAAAAGCCCAGGCGGTGTGGCTCAGTAGTTTGAGCATTGTCCCATGGACTGAGAGGTCCCAGTTCAATTACTGGTCGGGGCACATGCCTAGGCTGTGGGTTCCATCCCCAGTAGGGGTCGTGCAGGAGGCAGCCAACCAATGTTTCTCATATTGATGTTTCTGTCTCTCTCTCCCTTCATCTCTCTCTAAAAACTCAATAAAACATTAAAAAAAACATATTAAAAATGAAATAAAATGTTTAAAAAAACATTTTTGAAGTAGATGAGGTATAGCCATATTCAAAGCAATGCAGTATTTTAAATAGCAATATTTCAATATTGGTAGGCAATTATGTTTTTAATTAAAAATTTACCCAATAACTTACAAAATAATCACATATATAAAATATTAGTAAAATAGTAAGTGGAGTTATAGAAAATTAAGATTAATCAGGAAAGTACTGAGTAGTGAAAAGCTTTATAATTCAAGATTGGATTTTTCCTTTGGTTTATGAAATCTGTGTGGGCCTAATGCCATCAGATGTGTTGGAGCTTGAGAGGGGCACTGGGAGAGAGCCAAAGAGGTGCTGAAGCCTGTTATAGTGTGTGCTCTAGAGAATCACTAACATAGGCAGGTGAGATTACCTTGATAATGCAAACTGTAAGGCTAAGATACCTAGGTTTTCTAGGTCATGCAATGGTGCATACCTCCATGTGCTCAGACACTCTGTCTCAAGTCAACAAAATAGTATCTGAAAGCTTTCAAATGCCAATGAGATACAAAACGATCAGTGCACAGGTTTGAAACCCCATGTGTTTTAACCAACAAACCAACTTTACTTAGATGCATCTGATTATATTTTGGGAGAGAAAAATTTGCATACATCTATTTCCAAATAGTATGACTGACAGTTATTTTCCTATTTTGATGATACAGACCTTTCTCCTTAAACTAAATTTAAAAGACCATCACACTTCGAAATAATCGGTTTTTCTTTGAATTAAGTAAGAGGGGGAATCGTTTTAATAAAATCAGTGTGTCTCTTCATCATCAGGGATACTCTACAGGTACATTTCATTCCCAAGGTAGGATTCCTCTAGAGCAGAGGGCAGATGTCTTTACAGAATAAAACCCCATAGATTAGTTTAGTTTCCTCTTCCAATGCCTACCCAAGCGGACTTCTCAGCACTTGGGAGCAAATAGGGTGCTCTTTAGATGTGCTTGGAATCCAGGTGCATTGTATGAAGCAGTCGTCTATTTCACAGCTGCATAAAGTACATGGATTTCATGATGCAGGAAGGCAGTTTATTCCTCATTTTCCATTATGTAAATTTTTACTGAACAGATTTGCATGAAGAGTCACCCTCTCTTTAAAACACAAATGAAAAATGCCATCATACATACTTTCCTCTTTCTAAGACTTTCTTTGTCAAAAGCAAACATTTGAAGAAGAAATGAGAGAAGCACAATTTTTTTTTAGGGTGAAACCGGTAGGCAGCACTGCAGGTAATTTTAAGTGCTGTAATAGTAAGATTTAGAGCAAGAGATGAAACAGATATAATTTGAAAATAGACTCTTTACATTCATTAAAAAAATGAATAGGGAAAAATATTTATCCTCCCTACAAACAAAGAACTACATAGAATGTGGTTGGAGCATCCTCAACCTATAAAGGAAGTTTGTACATACAAATCAAAGTAAAAACGTCATGACGTGATAGAATCACAAAGTACTTTCCTCAGAAGTAATGAATAGAAGTAATCTGCATTATGCCAAAAAATGAAAGAAAGCCAATTGTTGTATATATTAACTGAAATACATTTCTTTTACATTTATTATCAACTCTAATCACTATTTTAAGTTACTTCATTTCTATCGTTAGTAGCATTAATAGTGTGAGAATGACGTTGATTTTTAGAAGTATGTTAGACATTTATATTTATATTTCCTAACAGGATGAAATTACAGTATACGCACCTGTAATTAAATTAAGACTTTTGTTTTCTATCTTTGACTTCAATAAAAAGTATTTAGAATATATTTCAAAGATACATTTCACATAGAAAAGTTTGAGTTTTCCAGACCAACATAGTATGATCAGTGCCAAATAATAAAAAAAAAAATGTGTGGTTACAGGATGTCAAAGATAGAATGATCTCACTAGACTGAAATTTTCAAAGATAACCTCATAAAGAACTTGTATTATATTATAAAGAATAGATAAGATATGGAGCAAATAAGAAAGGATGTTCAAATAAAGCATGTTAGGACTTAAGGTATAAGAATTTCTCAACCTTGGCACTCTTAACATTTGGGACTAGATAAATCATTATGGGTGGCTCTCCTATGCATTACAGGATGTTTATATGCATTCCTGTACTCTTCCTACTAGATACCAGGCCATCAGAAGTTTTTCCATGTCTGATATGGTCCCTTCTTGATATTTTGTTGGTCTTGTTGCCTTCAATGAATAAGATCCTTTAACAGCTTCTGTCACTTTGTTCTTGTTCTTCCAGATCACAGCTATTGTGAATGGGACCTGCCTGAGCAGCAATAGTTATTACCATCACTGATTTTCCACCTTTACAGTAGTTAATCACTTTGCATTTTGTTTCCAGATCAGTCACTCAATGTGGCATCTTACTGGCAACATTAGCAGCAGATTTTGTATGCTTGGGGGCCATGATGAACAAAACATTATGAGATTCAATCAAGCACAAGATAAAACAATGCAATCAAGAGACACAGTAACTATAAGATGTATGAGACTTCTGTGAGCACAACATGGCATACTGTTTTACAGTAAACTTTTGTTTGTAAGTAGAAAGGGCACACACTAAAATAACAAACGAAATGCATAGTATAGTAAATATGAAAACCAGTAAAATATTTATTATCATTATCAAGTATTATGTACTATACATAATTTAATGTGCAATACTTTTATATGACTGGTAGTGATATCATTATAATAACCTGGTTATTAATTAACAGGAAAGGATCAAAGGGGAAACTAGATATTATAGGCATGCCCTTTATACAGCTTTGCCAAGAAGCTGCAATTTAACACTCTCCAGGCCTAGTCCCCAAAGATCGATGGGGGAAGGGA
Source organism: Tadarida brasiliensis (assembly GCA_030848825.1). NCBI lineage: Eukaryota > Metazoa > Chordata > Mammalia > Chiroptera > Molossidae > Tadarida > Tadarida brasiliensis. The sequence continues at coordinate 66,861,218 of CM061257.1, forward strand.
CTGGACTAAGGCAGTTTTAAACACATGCCCAGTAAGGCCTGGGTGACATGGGAAGGTGCTTGCCTGTCAGTCACGCTTAGAAATAGGCAATTGGCCAGAATAGGCATGGTCACTGCAAGGGTGCTAAATCTGAGATACTTAACTCCTGAACAAAGGAAGTTTCCTCTCTTGGCTCTTGGTCCTCTTGCTCTCTTGGGGCTCCTGTTGTAGGGGATGCGCTCCCCTGTATTCACCCATGTGGCTCATGGCCATGTGGAACCCACACAATGGACTGATGGATTGGATGTAGTCTGATGCTCTGCGGGGCTCAACTCCACCATGGAAAAGAAACTGTAAACACTGGCTTTGCTACTAGCTCTACTGAAGTCCCATCAGCACCTTTTTCCAGGACTGGCTTAAGGAAAATGGGGCTTTTAATACCAATGAATATAACTCCATGAAAATAAAGTCTTTCACCACATCTCATCCTCCCATGGAGACCTCCAGAAATGTGTATGCCAGCAGTGCCCCAAGAACCCCATTCCCACTAATGACAGAGAAATTCCACCAGGACAATTCTCCAATAATAGTAGTACAGTAGGTTTGTTTCCACTGGCATCACCACAATATGTGACATTACAACAGCTACAACGTCACTAAGTGATAGGAATTTCTCATTACGATCTTATGGGGTCACTCTTATATATGTTGTCATTGACAGAAACATAGTTAAGATTCACATGACTGTTCATGACACTGAAAGCACAAGAAACCAAAGAAAGATACATAAATTAGACTTCATAAAAATTTAAAATGTGCTTCAAAAAACATCATAAGAAATTAAAAAGACAACCCACAGTATGGGAGAATATATAAAGAACTCTTACAACTCAAATACAAAAAACAAAGGACCAATTTTTTAATAGGAAAAGGATTTGAATGGATTTTTTTTCCAAGGAAAATATAAAAATGGTCAATAAGCACATGAACAAATGCTCAACATCATTAGTCATTAGGGAAACGCAATTCAAAAGCTCAATGAGAAACCACTTTACACTCACTAGGATGGCTATAATAAAAAAGACAGACAATAGTATTGAAGAGGATATGGAGAAACTGGAACCCTCAAATAATTTGACAGTTTTCAAACAATTTAACATTAAGTGACCATATGCCCTAGAATTTTCATTCTTATATATGTACCCAAGAGAATTAAGAACATATGTCCAACAAAAAAAAATTGTACTTTACTGTTCATAGAAGCATTGTTTATAACAACCATTATGATAGACCCTAATAATCTGTTAACTGACAAATGAATAAAAAAATGTGGTATACCTATATAATGGAATATTATTCACCATAAAAAGGAACGAATTATACATGCTATATCGTGAATTATTTTGAAAAGATTTTTCTAGGTGAATGAAGCCAGATACAAAAACGTACATATTATAGGATTCCATTTACATAAAATGTTCAGAATACACAAAGACATAGTGACAGAAAGTAATTAGTTTGTAAGGGCTAGGGAGTTGGGGAATAGAGACTGACCACTAATGGAATGATAATTACGAAAGTGTTGAGGAATTTGACAGTGATTGCAGTTGTACAATTTTGTTAATAAACTAAAAAAGGATTGAATCATTTACTTTAGAAGAATGAATTTTATGGTATGTGAATTACATAAATAAAGATATGATAAAATGATGAAAACAAAATAAAGATATTTTCAGAAAAGCAAATACAAAACACAGCATAATGGAAAAACTTTCAAAAAGAAATTTTGTGAATATACAAAGCTTTAGGCTATTTGCTTTTTAAAATTGATATGGAACAAATTCTTGCTTCTTTATGTATTTTCCATTTCCTCATACACAATGACTCATTATATATCATAAATATATTATGTTAATAAACCTTTTGAGATAAAAACAGGGAGGCCTACTTTTGCCATTCTTATTTAACATAGTTCTGGAAGTCTTAGCCACAGCAATTAGACATGAAGAAAAAATAAAAGGGATTCAAATTGAAAAGAAGGAAGTGAAACTGTCATTATTTGCAGATGACATGATATTGTACATAGAAAACCCTAAAGACTTCATCAAAAATCTACTAGATTTAATAAAGAAATTTGGTAAGGTAGCAGGATATAAAATTAACATCAAGAAATCAACGGCATTCTTATATACTAATAATGAACTCACAGAAAAAGAAACTAAAAAAACAATCCCATTTACCATTGTGGCAAAAAAATTAAGATACTTAGGAATAAACTTAACCAAAGAAGTAAAGGACCTATTTGCAGAAAACTACAGGACATTGAAAAAAGAAATAGAGGAAGATACAAAAAAGTGTAAGCATATACCTTGTTCATGGATTGGAAGAATTAACATCATTAAAATGTCCATGCTACCCAAAGAAATCTATAGATTCAATACAATTCCCATTAAAATACCAATGACATATTTCACAGAACTAGAACAAAAACTTCAAAAGTTTATATGGAACCAAAAAAGACCCCGAATAACCACAGCAATCTTGAAAAACAAGGACAAAGTAGTAGGGATCACAATACCAGATATCAGGTTATACTACAAAGCCACTGTAATCAAAACAGCCTGGTACTGGCACAAGAACAGGCACATAGATCAATGGAACAGGACAGAGAACCCAGAAATTGACCCAAAACATTATGCTCAATTAATATTTGACAAAGGTGGCAAGAGCATACAATGGAGTAAAGACAGCCTCTTTAAATTGGACAGCTACATGCAAAAAAATGAAACTAGACCACCAACTTACACCATATACAAGAATAAACTCAAAATGGATAAATACTTAAATGTAACTCATGAATCCATAAAAATCCTAGAAGGAAATGTAGGCAACAAAATTTCAGACATCATACGCAGCAGAATTTTCACTGATATTATGCCTAAAGCAAGGGAAACAAAGGAAAAAATGAATACATGGGACTACGTCAAACTAAAAAGCTTCTGCACAGCAAAAGAAACAACCATCAAAATGGAAAGGGAACCCATTATATGGGAGAGAATAATTGCCAACGATACATCAGATAAGGGGTTAATTTCCAAAATATATAGAGTACTCATACAACTCAACCAAAGGAATACAAAGAACCTAATTAAAAAATGGGCAGAGGATCTAAATAAACACCTCTCCAAACAGGACATACAAATAACTAAGAGACTTATGAAAAAATGCTCAATGTCACTAATCATCAGAGAGATGCAAATTAAAACGACTGTGAGGTATCACCTCACACCTGCCAGAATGGCTGCCATCAACAATTCATCAAGCAACAAGTGCTGGCGAGGATGTGGAGAAAAGGGAACTCTAGTACACTGCTGGTGGGAATGCAGAGTAGTGCAGCCACTGTGGAAATCAATATGGTGTTACCTCAAAAAATTAAGAATTGAACTGCCATTTGACCCATTGATCCCACTTCTAGGAATATATCCTAAGAAGCCTGAAACACCAATCAGAAAGAATACATGTACCCCTATGTTCATAGCAGCACTCTTTACAATTGCTAAGATCTGGAAACAGCCCAAGTATCCATCAATAGATGAGTGGATAAAAAAGCTGTGGTACATATACACAATGGAGTACTATGCAGCTGTAAGAAAGACGTCATGGAGGGACTAGGAATGTATTATCCTAAGCGAAATAAGCCAATCAGAGAAAGACAAATACCACATGATCTCACTATTTGTGGAATATAATGAACAGAAAAAGCTGATGAACAAAATAGATTCAGAGACACAGAAAGGAGTATGGTTCAGACTGACAAACTTCAGAGGAGGGGGGAGGGGCGGGGGGAGGAGATGAGATAAATCAAAGAACTTATATGCATGTATGTGTAACCCAAGGACAACAATGCTTGGGCGGGGGCGGGGGTGATAGGGAGGAGGGTGTTGGGGGGGGCGAAAGAGAAACATCTGTAACAAAAATAAATTAATTAATAAAAATAATAATGAAAATAAAAACCACATTTATAATTCACTGTGGATTCTAAAGCTAAAAAATACAGAGTATATTTGCAGGAATAATTAAATGCAAGGGGCCAATCTTTAGTTATAACATATAATCCTTAGTATTAATGTCCTTATTACTATAAAACTTTCAAATTAACTACATTAGAATTCCAGGAATTAACCATTGAGAATGAGTTTATGTTTTTAAAATGAGGAAGGAATCTAAAATCTATGCATTTAATTCCAGGTTTCTGTTCACAATTTGCCTCAAAGTGTCTAATAATACCTGCGAATGTATTCAATGAGTAAAATTTGAATTACTATTTGGCTTCTTATTGCACTTAAAAAAATAAACATCAGTGATGTTCCATTAAGTCTCTACACCCTGATCTCCTTTTATACGTGTCTTATGCTCATCTCTCTCATATCACTCTCTATTTCACTGGCTTTTCTTCAGCCACATAGTTCTTCTATCTTGCCTGTAAGAGATTCTTGATTTTTATTTCTTCATTGAGTTTCTAGCATTAGGATATAGTTGGATGAATTCATGGAACAGAACACTCTATGAACTAGTTGCCTGTGTGTATAATACTCTTTCCTTCAAAAAGAAAAAAGAAAAAGTGAATCCATTATCCTGATGATCTAATCCAGGAACATATTTTTCATCTTGGCTCCCTAACTCTCTGCACTTCTCACATGCGTATTTAGATTCCAAATTCTGGTGCTCACTGTGTCTGGAGCTTTGAAGAGGGTGAAAGCAAGGTAGTACTGTCTCTATAGAGAAGATGGAAGATGTCAGCCAAGGATAAATATGACACTTTGGAGGAATATATGTTTAGAAAATGCCCAAATTTGCATGTAACTGTATAGTTTTAAGTTTCTTAATTAAGACAGAGATAAAGTACCCAACTCAAAGGCTGTTGTGAGAAGGAAACAAGATCATATATTAAATAAGAAGAACAAATTAGCATTGACATGCAGATGCTGAACAACTAGATGGATTTTCACTAGCTGACTGCTGGAGCCATGCACTCTAATCTAGAGTAATTTTCATCTGTGAATAAATGTTTGGTGCAGTGTTCCACAAACAGTGTAAACCACACATGCTGAAAGCACACACACACACACACACACACACACACACACACACACAGGTTCACAGGTTCTACTGAACAAAACCTTTGTAGAGGAATGAATGAGCCACTTCCTGGTAGTAGAATGCCTCAAATAGTATTAAGTATGGTTAATAAGTACTTTGCAAAGAGGAAAATTATTCCCAAGGCTACCTCTGTTCCAGAGTCCCCTGGGTGTCTGATATGATCATATGCTGGGAATAATTTCCTCAGATGATGTCCATTCCTTCCTCTATACACTGGTTTATCAGTAAGATAAGTGTTGAAATATGAAGACAAAGTATTATGCTCAAATTAAATATATTGAACTCTGGTTTTAGGTCTGACAGATAAAATTGACATATTTAATATATCATTTGCAGATTGAGGTCACAGTAGACCTTTTTAAAGTTAGACCAATCAATAATCAAATGTAAGATTTCTGTCAAATATAAACCATTTTTTGTTCATATTATATTTATAGTTTACATGCTAAGAGAATTACCTGCCAGCTGTCATGAGAAATTAAAGGTAGCTCTTTATATAAAAATTTCCAATATAAAAACAATTTTTAAATGACTAAAGCTCTATTAGCCTATCCTAAAAATAAGTTAAGTATCCCATTTGTTTTTTGCTTTTCATATAGAAACATGGAGAGATATGCATTAGCAGGCAAATATTGTTTTGATTTTATAAATGTGTGTAACTCCAACCCATATTTTATAATTGTGTGCTTTTTCAAAGAACCAGAGACATAAATATGTACTAAATTTATATTTTTATATCTAAGCAAAATTTTGCAGAGGTGCTTTTTTCCTGGCCTTGGATGCAAACAATACTTAAGTTATTCCCTGAGAGATATATTTTTGTTCTTTGCAATTCCTTATAGAACAAGTCTGGTAGTTTATACGTCTTCTCTAAATTCATATTATTTTTTTATAAATCTCACATTCAATAAATGACTTGAATCTATACATATTTGAGGATAGTCATCACTTATAATTGTAAATGAGAACTTCTTAAATCCATCCATCCATCACCCATCAATTAATCCATCCAGACATTCAGTCATCTATCCTTCAACATTTGCTAAGTATCACCTATGTGCCAGGCACTGTTCCAGATGCTTACAGTATGTCATAGAAACAAAACCCACAAAGATCTCTGTACTGGAGCAGCTTACATTCTAGCTAATGGGAAAGAAAATAAAAATTAAAAATAAGGGAAAAGTCCAAGATGGTGGTGGCACTGGAGGATGCTAAACTCAACCCTCCCAAGCACACTGAAATATACATATGAATAATAAAGAAATTCCTCCTGAGAAACAACTAAGGACTGAACAGTTTATGAACAACAAGTAAGAGAGAGAGAGACCACAAAGAGAATAATTGGAAACTGTAGGAGCTCTCTGGCACCTGTGGGAGCTTTTCAGGATTAAAGGTGCCAGTGAGTGCCATTGTTTACATCCCCCTACACCTTGAAAGGGTAATAGGAGCTCTATCCCAGTGCTGCGGCCTATCTGCAAGATTGCTGCTACATGTTCCCAGTCAAACTACCCAAAGCCCATTTGGCTCTGAATAAAAAGAGCAAGCAAGATTAACAGGGCATTGTCACATGCCCCTGGTCTCCCTGCACAAAGCTACTCTAGCCATTAGGCTGGTATCCTAGATGCCATAAGCACTACCCAGCCCCAACCAGCCAGTCAACACCACCTGGCACACACAGCCTACACAAGGCCACTTTTATAAGACTGGGAAGAATAGCTATTTTGTCTCATTCCTATGAACAACCATAAAAGTCAAACAATGAAATTATAGAGTAATATCTCTCAAAAGAAGGAATGAGGAAAATCCCAAGAAAAATCCCTAATGAAACTGAGATAAGTAATATACCTGATAAAGAATTAAAAGAAATGGTCATAAGATGCTCACCAAAGTTGAGAGTGGGTGGGATTGAGTAACTTAGAGAGAACTTGAAAAAAAATAGTTAGAAAGTATAATAAAGAACCAAACAGAACTGAAGAATACAATAATTGAAACAAAAACTACACTGGAAGAAATCAACAACAGATTAACTAATACAGAAGAATGCATCAGCAAACTGAAAGATAGACTAGTGGAAATAAATCAGAACAGCAAAAAGATAAAATAATTTTTAAAAATGAGGATAGTTTAAAGGGCCTCTGGGACAACAACAAGTATGTAAATGTTCACACACCTTCTAGGAATCCCTGAAGGAGAAGAAAAAAAAAAAGGAGCTGATAACAAATATTGGTATAGAGAAGAATTATATACATAAACCTCCTGGTAACCACAAAGCAAAAACAAAAGATACACAAAAAGTAAAGAGAAAGGAACCTAAACAAAACACTAAAGAAAATCAGCAAACCACAGGGAAAGAGATCAAGAGAAGAAGAAAGGAATGACGAATAACTACAAAAACAGTAAAATAAATAAATTAATTAATTAACAAAATAGCAATAAGTAAGAGGCTAGGAAAGGTATTCCATGTAAATAGAAACTAAAAGAATGCTCAGATAGCAATGCTTGTACCAGATGAAAATATACTATAAAACAAAGAATGAAAAACAAGACAAAGAAGGACACTGCATAATAATAAAGGGTCAACACAAGAAGAGGCTATAACAATCAAAAATACCTACACACCTAACAAAGGAACATCTAACTATATAAAACAATTACTAATGAACAAAAAGACAGAAATTGATGGTAATAAAGTAATAGTAGGAGGGTAGTAATAACTCACTTACATCAATTAATAGATCACCTGGACAGAAATTAATAAGTAAATAATAGCATTAACTGTCACAAATAGACCAGAATGAATTAACAGATATTGTAGAGCATTTCATCCAAAACCTGCAGAATACACATTTTCTCTAATGCACATTGAACATTCTTCAAAATAGACCACATATTAGGCCAGAAAACAAGTCTCAACAAATCAAGAAGATTAAAATTATATTAAGCATCTTTCTGAACACAATGGTATAAAACTAGAAATCAACAGCAGAAAGAAGACTGGAAAAAATAAAAATACATGGAGATGAAATGACATGCGAAAAACAACCAATATATCAAAGAAAAACAAATAAGAAATAAAAACTACCATAGGACAAATAAAAATAAAAACACAATTTTCCAAAATGTATGATAAAAGCAGTTCTAAGAGAGAAGTTGATAGCTATACAGTTCTACTTTAAGTAACAAGAAAATTCCCAAATAAGCAATTTAACTTTATGTGTAAAGCAACTAGAAAAAGAAAAAGAAACACAAAAAGTAAACAGAGGAGAGAAAATAATAAAGATAGAGCAGATAAACAAAATAGGGAATTAAAAACAATAGAAAAGATCAATGAAACTAAGAGCTGATTAATTGAAAAGGTAAACAAATTGACAAACCTTTAGCCAAACTTATCAAGAAAAGAGAGAGCTCAAATAAATAAAATTATAAATGAAAGAGAAGTTATAACCAACATAATAGAAATACAAAAAGATCATTAAAGAATACTATAAAAAATTAATGTCAACAAATTGGACACTCAGTAGAGTCAAGGAAAGGACTCTTGCAAAGAAAAAAGTTAACAATTTAGGCAACATTAAAAAAAAAATGGATACATTTCTAGAAGCATACAATGTTCCAAGACTGAACCAGGAAGAAATAGAAAATCTAAACAGATCAATTACTATCAATGAAATTGAAACAATAATAAAAAAAACTCCCAATGAACAAAAAGTCTAGGATCAGATATGGTTTTACAAGTGAATTCTACCAAACATTCAAAGAAGAAATAATGCCTATTCTTAAACTAGTCAAAAAGTTGAAGAGGAAGAAAGTCTCCCAAACTCATTCTATGAAGCCAGCATTACCGTGACACCATGGCCAGACAATAAATATTAGAACTAAATTAAAAAAAAAAAATTTACATTAAAAGGATTATACAACATGAGCAAGTAGTCTTTATCCCATGGATGCAGGAATGGTTCAACATTTATACATCAATCTATATGAAACATCACGTCAACAAAATAAAGAATAAAAATTATATGATCATCAATAAATGCAAAGAAGGTATTTAACATAATCAGACATCCTTTTATGATTAAAAATACTCTTGTCTGGCCAGTGTGGCTCAGTGGCTGAGTGTTGACCCATGTACCAAGAGGTCACTGGTTCAATTTCCGGTCAGGGCACATGCCTGGGTTGAGGGCTGGATCCCCAGTAGGGGGCATGCAGGAGGCAGCCGATGAATGTTTCTCTCTAACATTGATGTTTCTAGTTTTCTCCCCCTTCCTCTCTAACAACAACAAAAAATCAATAAAAATATATTTAAAAAAATGAAACTGGACCACTTTCTTACAACATATACAAAAAGGAACTCAAAATAAATTAAAGAATTAAATGTAACACCGGAAACCATAAAACTCCTAGAAAAAAAACATAGGCAGAAAACTTTTCAACATTGGTCTTAGCGATATTATTTTACATAGTCATGTCTCTGGCAAGGGCAACAAAACCAAGAAATAAATAAACAAAAAAACAAACAACAAAAAAAAGGCACTATGTCAAACAAAAGGTTTTGCACAGTGAAGGGAATCACCAAAAAAATAAAAAGATACCCTACCTAATGCAAGAATATATTCACAAATTATATATCCACTAAGGGGTTGATATCTAAAACATATAAGAAACTCATACAACTTATACCAAAACAAATAAACAAACAAGCAAACAAAAATAAAAGAAAACACTAAAACCAAGCAATCTGATTAAAAAATCGGCAAAGGGACACTTCTCTACAGAACATGTAGATGGCCAACAGACATGAAAAAATGCGCAGCATCATTAATCATGGGAGTAATGCAAATCAAAACCACAACCAGATACCAGATACCAGATAAAATCAACAAATAAGTGTTGGCAAAGATGTACAGAAAGAGAAACCCTAGTATAGTGTTGGTGGGATTGTAAATTTGTACAGCCACTATAGAAAACAGTATGGAGATTCCTTTCAAAGTTAAAAATAGAACCACCAATTAACTCAGCATTTTCACTTATTGGTATTTATCTGAAGAAATTAAAAACATAATTTCAAAAAGATATGCGTATCCCTATTACACTGAAGCATTATTTCCAGTGGTTAAGATATGGGAGAAAACTAGATGTCAATAAATAGATGAATGGATAAAGAAGATGTTATATATATAACGAAATATTACTCGGCAAAAAAAAAAAAAAGAATGAAATCTTACCTTTGCAACAACATGAACAGACCTAGAGTGTATTATGCTAAGTGAAATAAGACAGAGGAAAATGAATACCACATAATTTCACTTACATCTGGAAGCTAAAAGAAGCAAAACACATGAGAAAACTATACAAAATAGAAAACAGAACTAGATACAGAGAACAACCGGATGATTGCCCAAGGGGATGGGGGAGGGGGCATACGTGAAAAAAATCAGTGTCATATATAACAAATTATAAAATATGTTAGAAAATAATAAATTCTATAGAAGACAGAATTTGAGAAGATAAGATTTGCGCAAAAACTTGAAGTAGATGTGGGAGTTGGCCAAATTGCTTAGAGCATTCTAAGCACAGAGGAGAGCTAGAGCACAGCCCTTACAAAGGAAGTTTGCTTGGTGTATTTTAGGAAGTTCTTGGAGGCATAAATGGTGATGGACAGAGACTTGACTTGGGGTGGTGAACACACAATACAGTGTATGGATGATGTGTTGTAGAATTGTGCACCTGAAATCCATATAATATTGTTAACCAATGTCACCCCAATAAATTCAATAAAAACAAAAAATACAAAAACACAAACAAAAATGTTTGCTGTAAAACAGTACGCCTTGTTATACTAGCAGCAGCTGTAATAACTCCATTCTGACCCTCAGTTGCTGCACGTACACACCCTGGCAGTTTCTTTTCTGTAAACATAAGGGCCTTGAGACACCCAAAGAAAACTGTAAAGATAAGGGGTTGAGGATGGCCTTGGGAAACTCAGAGAAACCATGAGTAAAAAGGAGATTAATGGTGGCCCTGAGCTAACAAGCTTCTCTCCCCCCTTCTCTGTATCAGCCCCCCTTAACGGTGCCAAAAGCGGTGCCAAGAGAATGTAGTTTTTTTTTTCTGTAGTTTGCGCCTTTAAAAGCAGGCAACAAAGAAGGCTCGGGGCTGAGGATTTGGGGAAGCTGTACCCCCCCAGCCCGCCGGTGTAACAGCCCGCCGGTGTAATAAAGTGCTCCTTTACAATTCGGCCGTGCGTCTCTGGTTATCTCGCTGTCAGGTTATAACACAGCCTCATCTTGTGTTTACCACGTCTCTTGATTGCATCATTTTCTCCTGGGATTGATTTAATCTTGTGTTGTTTTATAAGTTTGGTGTAGCCTAGATAAAGAGTGTTTATAAATATTTTGTACTGATTTTTAGAGAGGGAGGAAGAGAGAGAGAGAAACATCAATGGGAGAGTAAAATATCAACCGGCTGCCTCCTGCAAGCCCTCTACTGGGGATTGAGCCTGCAATCATGGGCATGTGCCCTGAGTGGAAATCAAACTGGCAACCTTTCTGTTGTGGGACGAAGCCCAACCAACTGAGCCACACCTGCCAGGGCATACAGTGTTTATAAAGTCTATAGTAGGCAGTAATGTCTAAGACCTTCACACTCACTCACTCACCCAGAGCAACTTCCAGTCCTGCAAGCTCCTTTTGTGGCAAGTACCCTATACAGGTATACAATTGTTTTCTTTAATACTATGTATTTACTGTGCTTTTCCTATGTTTACATGTTTAGATATACAAATACTTTCAATTGTATTACAATTGTCTATAGTATTCAGTACTGTAACATCCTGTACAATACCATACAGCCTAGGTGTATAGCAGGCTACACCAGTTAAGTTTGTGTTAGTACATGCTGTGATGCTTACACAATGATAAAATCACCTAACAAAGCATCTCTCAGAACAAATTCCCATCATTAAGCTGCTCATGACTATACTTAACATTGTAAAAGGATCATGTCTTAGTTCAGGCTGCTAGAACAAAATACCATGGAATAAATGGCTTCTATAACAAGCATGTATTCCTCACTGATCTGGAGGCTGGAAAATCCAAGATCAAAGTGTCAGCACATTCAGTATCTGGTGAGAGCCTGTTTCTTGGCCAACAGACATCTACCTTCATGTTATATTCTCACACTGTGAAAGTAGAAGCGCTGGTGTCTCTTCCCCTACTTACAAGAGCACTAATTTCATCAAGTGGGCTCTACCTTCATGACCTTATTTAAACATAATTGTCTCCCAAAGGCCCCACCTCCAAATACTACCACATTGAAAATTCGGGCTTCAATATGTGAATTGGGGGACTGGAGCACACACAGTCAATCCATAGCATATTACTTTGGTTTCTCTATGAAGAGTAGATTAGGGCTGGCAAATATAGACTATGAAGACACATAATGAGGTTATTACATCATTTTGATTATGGTATGAGATTATGTTGGTTTTACCAAGGTAATGGAAGTAGAAGGTGTACAAACTACTCCAATTCTGGATGCATTTCAATGAAACCAGTAGTATTTCTTGGCAGTTCCTAATAGATGAACTATGATTCCAAGGTAGTAAATTAGAGCAACTGGAAGGATGGAGTTAAAATTTATGAGTAGGGGAATCTGCAGGAAGAATAGATTTGGAAAGGGAAGTGGAAAAGGTAAAATTGTAGATTGCTTTTGAAACTGAAGTTCCATTAAATATCTAAGAGGAGATGTCAAGTAAGCAGCTTGATATATGATTCTAAAGCTCACATAATGTCAGGGCTATGGATATGAATTTAGAAATTAACAAATAAGATGCTATGTAGGGATACAAAACTAGATGAGATCAACAAGTAGATGAATACAGATGAAATTAGTAGAGAGCTATCCATTGACTTGTGGGGAATTAGTATTCCACATTAGAATATTATGGACAGAGAAGGAACTATCAAAGCAGACTGAGAAGAAACAATCAATGAGAAAAATGAATAAATATGACATCTGAAGCTGAGCAAAGTCTATCAAATAAAAGGGAGTGGCCATCTGTGTCAAATGCAGCTTATAGGTAAAGTACGATGAGAATAAATTGACCACTGGGTAGCACTGACATTAGAGAGGACTTCAGCGAGAGCATTTCTAAGAAACGACTCTGTGACATCCCTCTTTACCTCCTGCCTATGCACCTTCATTTCTCATCTCTTCCAATTATGACTACAGCTATTATTTTCTCCATGTTTCAAATTACAAAAGAAGTATATGCTAGTTGAATTTCACACCATTCCACATGCTAACTTAAATTTTAAAAAGTAAATTATATTAATTTGTGGGTCAGGGATTTTTTTTTTTACATTGACAAAAATTAGTCCTAATTACTGTGATAGAAAAATATAGATTTGATTTTTTATTATTTCAAACATATTTGAAAAATTTTTTTCTTTATTGATTTTGAGAGAGAGAGAGGAAGGGAGAGGGAGAGGGAGATAGAAACATCAATGAAAGAGAACATCTATTGGCCGCCTCCTGCATGTGCCCTGACCGGGAATCAAACTGGCGACCTCTTGGTTCATGGGTTGATGCTCAACCACTGGGCCACACTGGCCAGGCTGATTTATTATTTGTACTAGTTGCAGTTACATTAATATGCCTTAGCCATCATTGAATTAATCTTTTATAAACTGATAGACATTCAGTTATGTCCAGTTTTTGTCTCTATAGGTGATACTGCAACAATATTCTTGTTCAGATATCATGATATACTAGATTTTGTTTCAATTGAATAGTTTCTCAAGAGTAGAATTCAGAGTAAAAAACTATGTGTATTTTAAAAAGTAATGAGTTTTTTACCCTCCCACTAGCAATTAATATAACTGTTTGTTTATCTTATGCTTATTAGTATTAGATAGCATTAGTTTTTTTTAAATGTTTTCTAATCTGAAAGATATATTAATTGTTGCTATAATTTGCATTTCCTTGAATAGCAATCAGGGCAAGCACCATATGATAATGGTCTTTTGGTTTTGCTCCTCTGTGAATTAACCTGTTCTTTCCCTTTGTTCATTTAATTGTTTTTGTATTTTCCAGGAAATTATTTTTCTATTTTTTTAAATAATTCCTTTTATATCTTCACATATAGTTATATCTTCTGGTCAGTCCTAGAACTGTATCGTTTTGCTTCCTCTTTTTCCCTTAACTAGGCTTTCCTGGGATTGATCTACTCTGCTAGCTGTTTCTAAGCAAGAGCTTTTTCTTTAATTGAGCATGTGTTTGGCTGTCACAACGGGATGGTTCTATGCTTGGCAGTAAAACAGATATAGTTAAGGAAGTCGTGTTTCTTAAATGGCAAAAGAAATGGAAACTTAGAAAGATAATTACTTTAATAGAAGACAACACAGCATGGTCACACACAGAAGTACAAACTTACAAGTGTTTTCAAAGTTCTCCCCGAGACGCACAGCTGCTCAAGAGGAAGGGGGTACCCTAAAAGAGAGGCTTCCTTTGCCACACTAAAGGCAGTTTTCCTATCCTAGCCCCCCGACCTTCAACTCAGCATACCAAATCCTCCTGGAAATTGGAGCCTGGCTACATGGCCTCCTGGTAATCAGGTACCACTCAGGTGTCACTGAATTCCTGAGTCATGCCTTGATTACATAACTGGGCCAAGAACTTCTGTTTTCCTCATTACTGTTTATTTAATCTTATTATTTTTCCTTTAAAATCCTGTTTTTTATTCTCTTCCCTTTCCCTGTTTGGCCAACCAAACAAATGGATATGTTTGTGGTAGTGACAGGTAACTTTCCCTCATATCTATTTGCTCACATTTTTTTTCTTTCTATTAACTAATTAACAAAACAATGCTTCCAAAAGTTTATCATGGTCTGTACTTAGCAGCATTTTTGCAGGTAGGTCTGGCCATATGATCAAGCCCTTGCCAATAAAATGTAAGTAGAGAAATGTGTGCCATTTTTACAGAATTTACTTAAAAGAAGGCTGCTTACCCTTTGTTCCTCTGTTTCCACCTACCTCTGGGCTGAACTATCTGGTGGTGCTTGTTGGCCAGCTTCAGTCATGATGCTGACAGTAACTTAATCTACCCTACGGAGAGCAAAGCATAAGAGGCAGCAATTGTGACTGCCACAGAAATGATGTTTGACCCTGCACTGCCCATCTACCTCCACACAGTAACATGAAAAATGAAATAAAATAAAATAATAAAATAAAATAAACAAGAAAAACAGTTCTCTCTTGTTTTGAGCCACCATATTTTGAAGTCATTTCAAAATATCAGAGTAGTATAGCCAAAGGATTGGCAAACTTTCTGTAAAGGCCAGATAGCAAATATTTTCAACTTTGCAGGCCATACAGTCTTTTTTTTATAACTACATTCTCTGCCCCAAGTCTGCCCTGTTAGTATGAGAGGAGACATAGATAATACATAAATGGATACACATAGCGATATTCTAATGAAACTTCACTTTTAGAAAAAGTGGCTGATCCTATTTGGCTCATGGGTATAGTTTGATATATCTTGAACCAGACTATAAAATAAATAATACAGTCTTTTGGTTATAAATATGTTTGAAAATATTTTTGCGTGTTAATACAGGTTCTTTTTCATTTACATAAATTGCATTGTACTAAAAATCTCATTTGAACATTGTTTAATACTATATGCTTAAGGTCAAAAATATAATTTGTATATTCTGTTGATTACCTCTGATAGCTGCCTAAATTTCCATTGTAATAATCAAAGACAACTGATATGCAATGTTTTCTCTCAGCCATGTTTTATAGATTTTGGTGACTCAAACTTGCACATATGTGGTTAAACTTATATCTTAACAATTTGTGCTTGTTGACACTATTGTGAGTGGTATTATTTAATTTCAATTTCTAGTTGTTAAAGGCCTAGTTATAAAAATGCACTTGAATTTACGTATTAACCATGTTACTAAATTAACTTAGTAGTTGTGATAGCTTTTTTGTAGATTCCTCAGAATTTTATAGACGAATAATCATGTTGACAGAGAATTTTACTCCTTCCTTTAGAATCTGTATGCATTTCTTTCTTTCTTTATTTCAGATCCAAGAACTTACAGTGCAGTTATGAATACAAGTGGTGAGCATGGACATTCCTGTTTTGTCCCGGATCAAAGTGAAAAAGCATTCAGTGTTTCACCTTTAACACTGATGTTAGTTGAAAGTGTTATTGAAGATGACTTTAATCAGATTGAGGAAATTTCCTCCTATTCTAGTGGGCTGAGAATTTTTATTTTAGATGAGTATTGAATTTTGTCAAGTGCTTTTTCTGTAACCATTGTGGTGAGCACATGGTTCTCCTCTCTTCTACTAATATGGTAAATTATACTGATTTTTATATAATGTCTCTATTGAAATATAACTCTAAAACATAAAACTCATCATTTAGAAGAGTATAATTCAGTGGTTTTTAGTAGATTCCCCAAGATGTATAATTATCATGACTTCTGAATTCTGGAACATTTTAATCATCCAGTAAGGAACTTCGTACCAATTAGCAGCCATGCTCCATTCCCTACTCCCACCACCTCCTGCCACCCAGTAATCTACTTTCTGACGCCACAGATTTGCTTATTTTTTACATTTCGTAAAAATAGAATCCTAGAATATGTGGTGTTTTTGTCTGGATTAAAGTACTTAGCATAATATTTTTAATATTTGTCCTTGAAATAGCATGTAGCAAGCAGTAC
This sequence comes from Tadarida brasiliensis, assembly GCA_030848825.1. NCBI lineage: Eukaryota > Metazoa > Chordata > Mammalia > Chiroptera > Molossidae > Tadarida > Tadarida brasiliensis. Next base: position 66,878,098 of record CM061257.1, read on the forward strand.
TTCCTTCCTTTCTATGGGTGGATACTACTACATTGCATGGCTATACTACATGTTTATCCAAGAGCAAGTTAATGAACGTTTGAATTCATTCCACTTTTTGGCTGCTATAAATACTACTACTATGAACATTTATGTACAAGTTTTTGTATGAACATATGCTTTCATTTCTCTCTTGGGTATAACACATGGGAGTGGAATTGTTGGGTCATATGGTGATGATGTTTAGCTTTCAGGGACTGCCAAACTCCTTTGCAAAGAGGCTGCACCATTTTACCATTCCACCAGCAATATATGAAGACTTCCATCTCATACCAGCTGCACCCTGACCACATGCACTTATAGGCTACTCTCCTGTCTGCCAAGTCACTTAAAGCTCTCACCACTTAATTGTATCTTATCAAGTCAAAAAAAATCAGTTTTTGACAGTTATACAATAATCACTCAATTTTGTTAAATGTTTAGTCAACAAATAAAATTAAATGCAAATAAAACATTTTTTTTGTTCTTGTTTTTTTGAAATATAAGCTGAATTCTTTGGAAAGACTTGATTAAAGCTAGTTACTAAAAGAATGCCGATGAATTAGGTATGGGCAAGACAATGTAAAAGATTAGAGGGAACTGTTCAACATTGCAAGAGGATTCTAAACTCAGTTTACTTTGAAAGTTTCTAAACATTTCTCTGTCACTATAAGAAAGTGAAAATCATAGTTGACATAAAAGCAAAACAAAACCGAAAATACCAAAACAGAACTCTACTCAGTGGACCCATTTACAACAAAAGTCCTTGAACCTATACTATACAAAAATTGATAAATAAATAAACCTATATATTTTTTAATTAACATGAAATACTTAAGAGTTTATGTTTTTATCATTTTTATAAGTCTCAATATTTAATAACTTTTTAAATTAGTCAATGAACTACAGATAAGAGAACTATGAAGCAATTTATACCATTGAACTGTATTTGATCTTAGAGTCTGCAACTTTCATTTTTATTTATTTTCTGGATGTCAATCTCTCATCAAAATAGTAAAACTCAGAAAATGGAATAGTGAAAAATGGCTTGATGAAACATGAGGTTGGATATATTTAAGGCATATGTTGCTCCATTTGAAAATGATTGGATGAGTGAGTAGAACAAACAGAACAAAAGCTAGATTTCAATCTCTTGTCTTCATTGTGTAATTATAAAATCTTTATCATGGTAGAAATATCTTTGTGAATAAAAATATGTATGTAGTAAAACAAAGTGATATTTAAGTTCTTGTGTGTTAAAAAACTTAGTTCACTCATATATAAAAAATACTTCTTAGAATGACCATTAACTGAACATATTCAAAGCCTTAAAGATATAAAGGCAAAGAGAAAGACACTGGAGCAGATAATAGAGTAAGATAGGAGCATGTCTCATATGGTAATGTGCAAATCTCTAGAATTTATGTTAATACAAAAAAGTTTTTAAATTAACTTATTTTAGAATACTTTTATATTAAAAAATTAAGGAAGTACTACAAAAATTCCCATACCCCTAACAAAACATTTCTTAATTTGTTACATTAGTATGGTGTGGTTGTCACAATTAATGTAGCAGTAATGATGCATTATTATTAAATAAAGTTCATCCTTAAAATCTGATTTCCTTAGTTTTTGCCTAATGTCCTTCTACGTTCCATGATGCCCATTATTGTCATTATGTCTCCTTAGGTCATGTCAGTTTCTCAGATTTTCCTTGTTTTTGATGTCTAACATTGAGGGGTATTTGCTCAGGTAGTTTTTAGAACACCTCTCAACTGGGATTTTTCTGACATTTTTTTCCTCATAAATAGACAGGGGTTAATCAGTTTCTGTGAGGAAGACCACAGAGGAAAGTATTATTCTCATCACATCGTATCAAGGATATTCAGTGTCAACGTGACTTTTCATTTTTGGTGTTAGCCTATATCAATTGTTGGTAATGTTTGTCTGATTTCTCCACTGTAAAATCCATTTTCCCCCTATTCCATGCTGCACTCTTTGGAAGTCACTATGTGTAGCCCAGCTTTAAATGTGTAATTAATTTTCACTTCCTTCAGGGCCGAGACTCTTCATAAATTACTTGGAATTCTTTTGCATAAGAAATTTGTCACTTCTCCCTCTATGTATTTAGTCTACATGGATATTTATCTTATACATTGAGTTTAAATCCAAAACTATGTTATTAATTTTGTTGCTGAAATTGTTCTAGCTTTAGAAATTGGTGCTTTTTCAGTTGACTCTTGTATCCTTTGACATACCCCCATCATTAACTGTGGTTTCCTTTCCTTTCCTCCTTTATTATTTATGTATTTATGTATTTATTTTTATCACTTCCTTCCTTTCTGGCACTATAAGAGGCTCTAGAAACATCTTGTATATTTCTTACCCCCATTCTAAAATTAGTCATTTTCCCAAAGATCCTGGTTCCTTTTACTGGGAATAGTGTTAGGAACTAAGATCTTGTCTCTGGGCATGCTCATGCTCCTAGAGTGACATTGCTTCCAGGCCTTCTCAGTGATTAAAGCAAGGAAATACATATGCATATAGTTAGCTGTGCATATACACATTTTTACATGTATTCATCTGTATCTATATTAAGGTAAACATAAGTTCATACTGATGCCTTTTTCTCTAAACTATTACCCTTCTCCCATTGCTTATCTGTAACTTCCCACTCTCCACGATGAGAAACTGCTATTCATTTACTTAATCAATTCCAGTATACATGTACATTGGTTTCAGAATTGTTAACCTGTATGATGAAAAATAGCTTTATCAATTAGAATACAGTGCATATGTAGTTTCTTTTGCCCATAGTCTTATAGTCTCCATTCATTTCCAAAGTCAGCACCTTTCCCACACCCCGTTCAGTGAAGTTGATGCAGAAATTTCTATTACAGTTAGATCTGTATTTACAGCCTGCGTCCCATTCTGGGATTCCCTAACCTCCTAAATGGCTTTTTAATTTGCATACATTAAAATTCACTCAGTGCTGTGAAGTTCTATGGGTCTTGACAAATGCATAGTGTCATCTCTCCAGCTTAATAGTATTATAAATAATAGGTTTAATGCTCCAAAATTTTCCAGGTTTTCATTTATTAACTCCCCCCAGAAAACTCATGGAACCATTGTTCTGTTTAATTTCGCCTTTTCCAATGTGTCATATAATTATACAATATATAGTCATTTCAGAGTGGTTTCTTTTACTTTGCAGTATGTATTTAAGGTGCATCTAAGTCTTTGTATTTTTACATAAATTTTATATAAATGGCATAATATGTTTTATCCAACTTCTGTTGTTAATTGAAAATTAACATTATAGGCAATTCCATGTCAGTACACATATACTTCATTTTTTAAAACTATGATATACTATGCCAGAGAATAGGCATCTATTTAAACATCCCACTATTAATATTACTTTTCCTTTTTGCTATTTGAAATAGCAAAATATTGCTGAATTGCTGTATAACTTTGAATTTGTATATTTAATTATTTTATAGATAGCATAAAGCATAGATTGGTTTGAGGTACAGCATGCTGTTAACTTTATTAAAATTTTTATTTTGAAACAATTGTGGATATACAGAAGGGCTGCAATAATGATAGAGCTCCTATATAACCCCTCCTCTAGCTTCCTTAATGTTAACATCTCCCATTCACCACAGTTATACAGCTAATATTTGATATAACAGAAATTGCCTTCCAAAGAAGCTGCACCAATTTATACCACTTCCAATATTGTACAAGGAAAACTCTTTTCTTCACACTTTTTAAGAGTAGATGTCATTCTTAAATTTTGTCAATCTGATATGTATATATATTTTGTTACTTAAATAGCCTTTTCCTGATTTTAGTAAAGATTAATATCTTCACATGATTGTTTCCAACTCATATAATGCTTTGTAAATTATTCTGTTTATTTTCTTCAACCATTTGTGTTATATATCCCTTATTAGATTCTCTCAGCTTCACTTGCCTCCAACCTGCTCAACCGTCAACCACCTTAGCAACAAACAAATCTATGCCTCTCCTGGGCTCTATTGCCTGGGCACACCTGCCACTCACTCAGTTTCTGGTTCCTCCCATCATCTTTGGACTTGGATGAGGCCCCGTGAACAGAGATTGGGACTGACTTCCCTTAGAGGCCAAAACATGCAACTTAGGGGGATCAGGAGCTAACTCCCACTGGAGGAACCTCGAAAATTGGGAGAAAAGAAGCAGGATGGAGCCCCACCTGGTGGCTCAGTGGGTTGGAGCGCCGTCCGATACAGCAAAAAAGCTGTGGGTTTGATTCCCGTCTAGGCACACACCTAGGTTGTGTGTTTGATCCCAGTGGGGGAGTGTATGGGAGGCAACTGATTGATGTTTCTCTCACATTGATGTTTCTCTCTCTCTCAAAAAAAAATCAGTAAACATATCCTCGAGTGAGGATTTTTTAAAAAGCAGCAGCAGCAGCAGCAGCAGCAGCAGAATGGAGCAGGTAGACTCATTCCTTGGCCAGATGGACACAATTTTTTAATTGTCTGCCTTTGACTTTCCTCTCCTCTGCCTCATTTCTTATTTTCCTCAGTCTTTCTGACCTGAGATTGCATCTTACAATAACACCTTGACACCTAAGCCTGGCCTCAGGCTCTGTTCTCCAGGAAATTCTGGGTTAAGACACCATCTTCTGCTGGGCTGTGTTTTTCCTTTATCAACTTAGAAAATACCACCATGCATTATGGTAGTTCACTCCTTTCTGTTATGTATGTGCCAAAAATTTTTGCAGTGTATACTTGTCTATGAATTTTATTGTATAGTACCTCTGATTGCATAAAAGGCCAATTTTTATATATTTTATTCTGTCATTCTTTTCCTTTACAACTTCTGAAGATTTCTATGTTGCTAGGGAAGGCTTTCTCCATCTCAAGATTATTTTAAAATCCCTACTAAAGTATACTATCTATAACTTTTCTCTTTAACTCATTTGAAATGTAGTATTTTTATGGTGAAGGAAACAGAAAGATTTAGACTTCAAAGGTGAGCTTCAAATTCTCTTTATTCCCAATCCCTTTTGGCAGCACTATAGAGTCTCTGGATCACATATGGGAGAAACTGTGCAAAAGTCTATACTCAAATTGCCAAAATAAAAACCCCTTTCCTTTGCTTCCAACAAGATATACCTAAGGACCTAACTCAGACATGTGCAATACCAAAAAAACCCTCCTGAAGGTCAAACAATTTCCCTTGAAGTTCCATTATAGGGAATTAATTTTCCTCTTTAATTCCTAATAATAATATGAAGCAATATCTTGTTGAGTTACATTTACAAAGCATACTTTTTGGTGGTGGTGGTGGGTGGGTGGGGGTATCAGGTTACATTCAGGATTATTCATAAACCCCCTATAACTTTTGTACCAATTAGAAAAAGAAATCTGTTCCCTCTGGATGGATGCAGCTCTATAGGTAGGCAACTTGGCAAACTCCCAGCATCTGTGCACAACAGAGTAAGATTCCACCTCAGGATCAAGGCAGCCCCACTTCAGACACAAAGCCTGGAGAGAGCAGCTTAGTTGGATTACTGCTCATACCAGCCTCCTCAGCCAGATGCACTAGCACAGTGAGCCTGCTCAAATCTGTGCTGGGGTACTGCTTAAGGCAAAGCTGTCCCTGCTGTCTACCTCAAATGGGCATGGCAGGATGAGTTACCCTGTAAAGGCAAGTAGAAGATAATTAGAACATATGATTAGAAAAATAGTAGAGGAGGAAGAAAGGGATGCATGAAAAAATCTGAGATCTTTCTTCTCAGACCCTCAACTTTTCTGGAGACTCTTCAAAAGGAGACTCGTCTCCTGGTTATTTGTGTTGAAGATTAAATCTAGCCACCCTGAACCCCATTTCAGTTCACATGCACAGTCTTATTCCCCCCAGTTCATTTCTATCCTCCACAGTAGAGTGGTAGGGAACGTTGTGTATATGTTAAATCTTTATTTTTCTTTTAATACTCAAAATACCTTTTAAATCAATGCATTTATTTATTTTTATTTTTTTAAAACTCATCTTTGTTGAATATATTACAGATGTTTCTCCTTTTTTTCTCCATTGACCCCCTCCTCCCCAATCCCGTCTGCCTCCTGCCTTCCCCACACTATTGTCGGTGTCCATTGGTTATGCATATATGCATAGAAGTTCTTTGGTTTATCTCATCCCGCCCTTCCTCCTCCCTTCCCTTTGAGGTTCATTAGTCTAACAACCAATTTGTACTTCTTAATTCCTTCATCTTTTTCACCCATCCCCCCAACCCCCACCCATCTGGCAAGCAACAAAAAGTTCTCTGTATCTATGAGTCTGTTTCTGTTCTGCTTGCTCACTTTGTTTGTAGATTCAGTTGTTGATAGATATGTATTAATTGCCATTTTATTGTTCATATTTTTTGTTCTTCTTCGCCTTGGAGAAGACCCTTCAACATTTCATGTAATACTGGTTTGGTGGTGATGAATTCCTTTAGCTTTTTCTTGTCTGGGAAACTCTTGGTATGTCCATTGATTCTAAATGATAGCTTTTATTTTTAAGGACAAAACAATGTCTCACCATTTGCTGGCAAAATATCATTTCCATGCAGTTTTCCCCACTTTATACTCCACTCTTAATTCCATTTTTATTTTCTCCCAATCTTCTTAATTTTATTTAAATATATGTATTCCTGAAAATACGTTTATATTTTTATGCTATAAATTGTATTTTTCCTTATTTTGTATTCAACATGTTTTTGAGCTTATTGTGAGTATATGTGAATTTACTTTATTACTTTTAACTTATGTAGAAACAATTTGTATGTATTTTAATTTATATAAAATACACATGTGTGTATATATATTATATATTGTATATATGTTGTATATCTATATATTTTTTTCCAGTATTGGACTGGATTTCCTGTGTTCCTACCCTGTGGACTTAGCTATTTCCCTGTGGTTTTCCTCTCCTTATAGTATCCCCTCTCCTGGGATGTCCTTTCTTAGCATGGTTAGTTTTCTCACTCTAGAGATATCAATTCCCAAACTGAGAAGCACAGCTAGGCAGACATACCTTGGGGGATGTATGCATGACAAAGACAGAAAGCATACACAATCCATAATACTGTTCCCGCCAAAGATCCCTGTTCCCAGGAGCCATTTCTGATTCAATTTTTATAATTTTCAACACAGGAAACTGAGTCGCCAATAGACTTAAATCCTTCACCCTGGTATTGCCCATTTCTGGTAGTTTTTTTTTTTTTTTTTTTTTTTTTAATTTTAACTTTTTAATTGAATTATTGTGATGAAATTGGTTAATAAATTTTTATAGGTTTTAGGAGTACTTTCAATTATACTGCCAGAATAACCCTAACATGGAAGGAGACTTGACTTAGGGAGGTGAACAATACACAGATGATGAATTATAGAACTGTACACCTGAAACCTATATAATTTTATTAACCAATGTCACCCCAATAAAGTCAATAAAAATAAATAAATAGCCTGGCCTGTGTGGCTCAGTGGTTGAGTGTCCACCCGTGCACCAACCAAGAGATTGCCAGTTTGATTCCCAGTCAGAGCACATGCCCAGGTTGTGGGGTCGATTCCCGGAGGTTTTGGTGTGGGGGCTGGGGGGAGGCAGCCCATGGATCCTGATGTTTTCCTCTCATCCATGGTTCTATCTATCTCTCCCTCTCCTTTCCTCGCTATCTAAAATCAATTAAAAATATTAAAAAAATAAAAACATTTTAAAATAACCCATATGCCACTGAATCAGTTCCATTTAATTGTATGTTTTTCCTTAAGACACTGGTTACCATTTTGTTGTTTGTCCATAGCCCTTCCTGACATTCCACTGTTGCATTTCAAGGCAGCTTGCCTCTGCAAATAATTAGTAATACTCACTTTCCATGCCTTTTTTAATGACAGTCATCCAGCCTGAAAAAATTAAATCGTTTTCTTTAGTTTCTTGTGCTTAAGATCAGGCAGTGGAATCATTACTGGCTGCCCTCCCATCTCCATCCATTATGGGCATCTCGTTTTAAATGCAGGTACACCGCATTTGTATTTCCTTTGCAGCCAGCACATTTTGGAGAATATGAGGCACTCAGCTCTACTCTGTGCTCCCTCAAATTTGACAATTGTGTGATGAAAATGAAATCATGGACTTGGGTCACTGAAAAGAATGTATTCTAATATAAAATACATTTTGAAATTTAAAAAAAAAACAACTGCACTTCTAACTTTAGAATCTATGAGGAAATATTCTCCATTTAAAGGGAGATGAAGATGTAAAATCATATCTTTTCAGTTTCTCACTTAAGCATCAGAATAAGAGAATAGAAGATAAGGCATATACAGAATCAACGAGTAATTTAGTTCCATTACCAGTTTCCATAGAAACCTTACAGTATAAAACTAAGAAGAAAATGCATTAAAAAAATTCTGGTTTTGCCTTGGCCTCCTTGGACATTGACACTTTCAGCATTACTTTCTTCAATACAATGTAAAAAGCCACCAAATACATATACAAAGCAGAATTTCAACCCTACCTATACAGATTTTCATAAACTTTAATGCAGGACAGTATCTAGTAAACATGGCAAAAATTCCCTTTTCAAAGTCAACTTTAAAAATTATGAACTCTTGCCTATGGACTGAAACAAACTAGTCCATAAATTGCCAGTTTAAAAGAGATTTACACAGGCTGGGTCTGTCCCATCTGCTCCTCAGATAAAATGTCTTTCATTCTATTCCCCTGAAATTTCTTTGTTGACCTCGAGTCACTGAAGATGAATGACTTGTCCAGGTTGTCCCAATAGAGTCAACAACAGTAGCCTTCGAAGCCTTCAGAATGGATCCTCTGGGACTCGAATCCTTGAAAATAAAGATGTACTTTGAATTGCTGAGTCCTTGTGGTGCCCAGAGAGAAGGCAGCACTGTGACACTCAGCGCTCGGTTCTCAGATTTCAGAGCTCTGATGTGCACACACAAATGCATCTGACTTTTGTCACAGCCATACCTGTGGTTCTACAACACAGTGCTGTCTGGGGTCAGTTTCTTCACACGATGTCTTCCTGCTATGTGTATTTTAGCAGATGACATTCTTAAAGGGATTCCAGCATCTTAGTTCGGAGCCCTGATAACTTGAAAGTTTTGAATGGGCATGTTCCTTATAGAATCATATCACTGAATTTTTTTAAATGTCCCACATGTTCTTATTACTCATTACAGACTTGTTTATATATTCCCATTTGAATATACTCTTACTATTTATTTGATCATTCTAAATAAAACTTGGCTGAACACATATTTATTTCCAGGCTGTAGAGAGAAAGTCGTGGATAAGATAGAATCTTTGACACTAATAGAGTCATGGGCTGGGTTCCAGAGAAGAAACAATTTATACCAGGAATATCAGGAAAGACTTCTAGGAACTGTTATTCTGGAGTGCAAATGTTTCTGGGAGAAGAGGAATTATTTACTTAAAAAAATTGAGAAGCAAATATTTCTGGCAGAAGGACTCTCCAGTGTGAGAACAGAGTTGTTAAAAGACTGGCAGATGCAAGCAACTGGAACAATTATCAATTAAATATGCCATAGGCATGAGAGCAGAGGGAAATGAATCTAAAAAACGTGGCAGGTAATGAAAACTATGGGACACTGTTGTAACATCTTATGCAAATGTTTTGTGATTATCTTTGCATGTGAAAAAGCTTGTTTGTATTAGGGGTATATAATAGAGAGCAGGGAAGCCCAAGGTAAGCGACATGGAAGCCATTTGAGTCAAGTTTAATAATGTATATAAGAATTGATAAGGACCTCAATACATCTAGTAGAAAGAAGCAGGAACAAGAAAGTAACAAGGTATCTGAAAAGAATTTGTTTTAATATAAAATGCATTTTAAAATTAAAATGTGCATAGATTGTTTTTATAGGGTATTTGCAGTTCTTTATTTTGAAATAATTTTAGACTTCCAGCAGAGTTGCAAAGATAGAACATAAACTTCCTGAATAACGTTCAACCAACTTCCAATGTTTTGATTTTATGCAACATCTTATATACTTGATTACTTAAAATTGAGGTGTTAACATTGGCATACTATTCTTAGCTGAACTACTAACTTTATTCATTTTCTTACGTTTTTCCACTATCTTCCCCCCCCACACCCCCCAGGCTCTAATCTAGGATACCTGTTCTATTTAGTTGTGATATCTCCTTAGTCACTTCCAGTCTGTGACAGTCCCTCAGTCATTATTTTGGATGACACTGACACTTTTGAAGACTATTGATCATATATTGCTCAATATGGGTTTATCTGAAGTCTTCTCATGATTAGACAGTTGCTGTGGACTTGATGGAAGAATATCGCAGAGGTAAAATGTATTTTCTTAGCATCATATCTATAGGACTTATTGATTATGCTAAATCTTGATGACCTGGTTAAAGTGGTGTCTGCAAGATTTATCCACTGGAAAATTATGGGTTTTTTTTCCCTCTCAAATTCTATTCATTAGAAATGAGTCATAAAAAAGAATGAACACTTGCCATTTATGGCAGCATGGATGGATCTAGAAGGTGTTATGCTAAGTGAAAGACATGATGTATGGTTTCACTTATATGTGAAATATAAACACAGCAAAACAAATGAATGAAAAAACAAACAAACAAAACAAAACAAAATCAGATTCATAGAAACAGAACAAAGGGATGTTTTCTAGAAGGAAGGCAATGAGGGGATAGGTTAAAAGGGGAATGGGAAGGGATGTAGTCAATAATACTGTGCTAAGTTTGCATGACAACAGATGATTACTAGAATTAGTGGGGTCATCACACTGTAAAATATAAAAAAATGTTAAGGCACTATATTGTATACCTGAAAGCAATATAACCAATGTAATATTGTATACCAACTATACCTACATTTAAAAAAAAAAACTAAATGAGTCATAAGGTCCAACACTCATTAAAGAGGAAGGAAATTAAGCTTCACATCTCAGGACATGTGGGCGTATATTAGAACCACTACAGTACAACCAGATTAGTGATACTTTGAGGTTTTGCAAGGTGTATCTACTAATTATATTATTAGAATTACTATTCAATTAATCTTGCATGTAATAATTATTACTGTCATGTTCTAAAAGTGATTTTCTATTTCCCTATTCCTTCCACATTTATTAATTTTGTAAGAAAGAGCTGTGCCTTCTTATCTATTTATGTATTATTTAATCATTTATTTCTACCAGGAAGGACTAAGTTATATTTATTTTGTTATTGAGGCTATAATCATATACCATGTCACTTATTTGTTTCACAGATTTTTACAGCTTTGGCTATTGGAACTCTTTCAAGCTGGCTCCCATATCCTTTTGGCCAACACTCATTCCATCCCTACCCCCTTTAAACGACTGCATTACTTTCGTACTAAAAGTTGTTCCAAGCTCATTTTTTTCTCCTGATCCTATTTTAGAATCAGCCAAAGAGCCAAGGAGCTCTGGCTGCTTTTATTTCAGAAGAATGTTTAGAAACCAAGATCCAAGAGCTAGGTGTGCTTGTTGCTATTGTGATATCCCTTCAAGGGGCTCTCAGTGGACAGTTAGAAAATGTATGTTTGTATGCTAACACATACGTATATACATATATGTATTTGTATCTATCTATCTGACTATTGATGTGAACGTGTGTATCCGTAGTATATATGTATATGGTTATGTATATGTATGTATACACACACACACATACACATACATATATCTTAGACTCTAATTCAGTAATAGCTCATTCTTGCATCTTTTCTTTATTTGTAACATTTTCTCTGAAAGTAAGAGACCTGACTCTCATGATCTATAACATATGTACTTATATGTTCAAACCTATTTACACATAAAGTAGTTTCACAATTGCTAATGTCTACTCTTGTGAGAAACAAATTTACCAACTAGAGTACAGGATATTGCATTCTATAGAATTTTGACTGTATAAAGAATAATTTAAAAAAACAAAAAAACACCCCAGGTCCCTGATTTGAATGTCTGGGGACATAATAATGCCATTGAATGAATGGAGAATTCATTAGAGGAAAACAAATGATTAAGATGAAATTAATTTTGAATATATTTAGTTTGAATGGCTACACTTGATTCAAACAAGTAAGTTACAAAAGGCATTTGGAAACAGTTTCAAGGTCCAGATAAGAGTCTCAAGTGGAAATGAATATGTTAGTCCTAGTTTTCTCTTACATATCCAAACAGGGCATATAAAGTTAGAATATAAAAGGATTAGCAATGGAAACAAACATGTATGCTCTGTGAAGAAAATTCACTGACTCTAGGATTGGATAATAATTGCATCTCCTGAAATATGCAATTAAAATTATTTATAATTCATACAAAACTGTATTTCAGAAGTACTCAATGCATATCTTCTAATAGATATGTTTAATAAGCTATAGTTGCTCATGAATATGGCTTTATGTATAAAGTGCTTATGTTTTATAATATATTTGAATATATATGGGTTACATTAGTTTATTTGCTGCTGTAACAAATTATAATAGTCACACGGGAGATTCGTTTCAAGATCCCCAGTAGATGCCTGAAACCATAGATAGTATCAAACCCCATATATACTGTTCTTTTCTATACATAAATACCTATAATAAAGTTTAACATATAAATTAGGCAATTTTGTGGATTGATTTTTGTCTTACCGTAGATCCTAGCAACCTCAGCCTACAAGTTTTTTCTTTCCTTGTAAAGTCAAGAACTTTCACCTTTTCATTTAAAGGAAGCATTTCTCGGCTTCTCTTGTCACATCTGAATTGCAGGCACACTACTCGGGCACCTTGGGGCCACTGTTAAGTAAAATAAGGATTACTTAGAACACAAGCAATGTGATACCACCTAATGGTCGATCTGATAACCCAGATGATCACGAAGTGACTCACGGGCAGGGAGTGTATACAGCCTGGATACACTGTACGCAGGGACGATTCAGAGCCCGGAGTGGACAGAGCAGACAGAGCAGGACGGTGCAAGATTCCATCTCACGACTCAGAATGGTGCATACTTTAAAACTTAAAAATTGTTTATTTCGGGAATTTTTATTGAATATTTTCAGACAGCAGTTCACTACAGATAACTGAAACTGCAGAGTTAAACCCTGGATAAGGGGACACTATTGTCTCACAAACTTAATGATTTAAAATCTTGCAGTTCTGGAGATCAAAAGTCTGAAATGGGTTGACCTGGCTACATTACTTCTGGAAGCTCTAGAGAAAGAATAGTCTGTTCCCTTGCCTTTTCCAGCTTCTAGAATCTGCCTACATTTTTTGACTTGTGATCCTGTATCACTGTGAGTTTGATTACATTGTCACAAGTCTTTCTGATTATGGCACTCCTTCCTCCCTCTTATAAGGACCCTTGTGATTACATGTGTCCCATTTATATAATCCAGAATAATCTCCCATTTTAAAACCCTCAATTTATTCACATCAGCAAAATCCCTTTTCCTGTGGAAAACTACATATTCAAAATTTTCTGGGATGACAATGTGGGCAGCTTTGGGTGGTGGAAGCATTATTCTGCCTACCACAGGGGCACTGGATTTTGTTAATATACAGTAGTTAAAGAAATGTTAGCTGCTGTAACAAACTCCAAAGTCTCAATGACTTCACACAATAGAAATATATTTGTTCACATGAAGCAGGAAACAGGCGTTTCTTATTGGCAGGCAATTTTCCAGCAAAAATTGATTCAGCGACTCGGGCTCCTTTTATATCATTGCTCCACCTTCTTCAAAAGGACATTTACAAGTTCACCAAAAAAGGATAAGATCTATGTAGGGAACATCGTCCTGGAAAAATTATAGTGTATTAGGCAGTGACGCGGCTGTGTACTAGGCAGCGGCAGTGTACCGGCAGTGACGCGGCAGTGCCCTAGGCAGTGACTAGTACCTATCACTGCTGCCCACATTCCCAAGGCCTGACCTGAGCCACATGCCTACACTTAACTGTAAGGCTAGGAAATGTAGACTAGTTATGTTGTGCACTCAGCATCAAGGAACACTGAGTTTGGTGAACAGATATTTAGTCTCTACCCATCAATAGGTGTACAAAGAAAAGAACATTTCAGCATCTTTTAAATAAATACTTGTTTAATCATCTAGTAAACACATGAATAGAAAATAAAATGGATTAATTCTAAATTGCACAGTTTTGAGATGAAGCAGTTAGTCTAGGATAAAGTAAATATCTATAAAACCACCATACGATATCTGATGTTTTCTGTTTACTATGAAGACCCAACTGGTATAAGCCTACCCAGAAATTCAAACAGACTCTAACAAAGAAAATATTCACCTTTTTGGTGGGGTGGGGGAGATTTCTATAGAGTCTCTTAGTTGAAAAAAATATTTTCAGAAATATTCTATTACTATTTACAAGTAGGATTACAATTCACATGCTTGTTTAATACAGAGAACCAGCTACCTATTTACTACAAGTACACATTTGTTGAGGACAGTCTTGCATTATAATTATTTCTTTTTTTGTCTCAGGAGGAAACAATTGTATCCATTCGTAGTTAACAAATGGGCTAAAATTAATGTTCATTTATCATCTAAGCTGGGAAATTTTCCTGTCACTCTGGAAATCCATGATGATTAGGTCTCCTCACTCAAATGCTACTAATCTAAGACTATTTCTCTATTTACATCATTTCTGTGACAGCAATGGATCAAGGAGACCGCCTATGACTCATGAAGCAATTGTCATCCTATCCCTAAAAAATGTATGGTGCCATTTGTAAATCGTTTCCAGGAGAGAAAGCACTTGACTTCCTTTGACGTTGGTGTCTCCATTGTTCAAGACCATGGGACTGAGCCTAGATAACTATCATGCCATATTGTTTCTGCTGTCAGTCTTTTATATATGTTCTTGGAATCTACAAAATTTGCAGAGCTTTAAATGCAAAAGAAAGCATTGTGTAATAAGGCAGAATTAGGATAATGTAGGAATACAGTAAAAACATGTGTGTAACAAATGTCTGTGACACTATTCTTTCCCATGCTAACACAGTAATACCCAACAGTTTATTAGAAAGAACCCCCCCTAAATTCCACCCCAGTAGCACAGAGTGGATTGATTTGATATTTAAATACTTAATTGAATGATACTACTTCAATTATATGAAACAAAGTTTAAAAGAGAATGATGACTGCTAGGATTGCCACAATGTGTGAAAGATAAAATAGTCTTTAAAGAGCATTTCTTTTTGCGATGAAGAGTCAAAAGCAAGGGAAAATGTAAACCTGAAATAATCTTATCGAAGCGTAAGGTTTCCACTTGCCTCTGGTTTTGTAAAACAATTTTGAGGAACTGCTGTAAAACTTATGACAATTTAGTTTTTTCTATTATATTTTAAGCATGGCTCCATGCCTTTCCTTATATCTCTTATATTTGATTTTTCTCACTTATCATTTATGTACCTAAGTCTCCTGATATTAATAGCATTTGTTGTTGTCATCATACATGGTGTTGCAGTAGTAAATATTTTCTCTCCTAATGTATCAAAGAGATATTTTCTCTCTTACTGTGTGTCATTTTGAAAGTACTATGATCACCAATAAAAAATATACTGAGCACTGTCTTTTTTTCTCAAATTGAGAAATGTTCAGTGACATGTGTTAAATTTATATTATAATAAAAAGAAAATGAGCCCAAAAAGGCAATTCTGACATTGCATTTTAAAACTGGGTGTAGAGTCTTTCATCAGCAGTAACAAGCATTCTAGAAGCACTCTGGGCTTGTAGTTCACAGAGGTGAGGAACGCAGAGGAAGCTTTCCTCGCTAATTATCAGTGAATTTGGAGAACGCGTTTGGAAAGAGTGCCCTGATTCGAATGGGAAATATAACACAGATGCTTTGTTTTGCTTATTTATTGGTACACACCCAAGAAACAACATTGTGGGTAATGAAGGAGATTTTTCATGAACAAAGTCGCAGCCTCAATAAATTCAGAATGTACCACTCCATACTCTGTGGAAATGAGGAAATCGACGTAGATAAATTCCTACTTATGATCAAAATCTATTCCTCAGTTTTACTCTGAGCAGCATCTCAAGACCGAACATTCTGATATGGGTGTCAAGTAATTGATAGTGAACGGAAAGAGTTGTTGTGGACTATAAGGACTCCACATTAGAAGATACAGATTTTATGATGTGATGTGTAGTGAACTCCAATAACCATAGGTAATATTACATTTTGTGCAAGAATTTGGCTAATATGCCCGCTCTGGAATGAAAATAGGAATGCTACTTCAGATGTGCGTACCCAATTTAGCAAACTGGCCTTAATATATGAAATGAACCTTTCTGGGTAGGAAAAAAAATGGTCTGTCACTTACAGTGTGACCTTAGGCAAATTGCCTAACCTCTCTAGACTCTCTAATAATCCATATAAAGTCCCTACTACTGTCCCTGGCACACAGTCATTATTCAGGAAACATACTATTTGTATGCCCATGCCTCTCTATCGGATGTTACTGCACTTGCTCATTTACTATGGAAATTGGCTGAGAGAGAGTAACATGAGGCACCCACGTGTAGAACTTGGTTGACAAGCATATTCCACACTAGGCGCTCCATCCTTGTGAAGTTTCACTTCTCAGCTGGGAAGACATAAGGGCCTTCTGCAGGGCTTTACTATGCTATATGAGACCACAACTGCGACGCCTCTGCTTACACCACCTTTGTTGTAAATGGGCCTGACATGACGTTAAACGAATTCCACGCAAGCGGATCAGACAGCAAGTAAGTTCTCTGATACTGGTGCTGGCCAACGCCCTAAAAGCAGGAAGAAACCCATACCCCAAATATATATCCGTCCTCTTAGAATAAATCAAGGGCCCTTTCAAGGTAGAAGGTAAAACCTGGGTGGCCATGGAGAAGACATCACACCTCAAACAGAAAATACTAAGGAAATAAAGCTGTGAGCATCCATTTTCATATGTCCAGTTTGTATCATAGTATCTTGCTGGTTGGGGATTAGTAGTTTACATGGCTGCTAAGAAGTGATAGACGGTTAAAGACTAAGATTCCAAGATCAAGACCAAAGGAAGAGCAACCCCCATTACTCAAAATGTAAAAGCCTCTGAAGAGACAGTCAACAGTTTTTACATGAAAAAATTCTGAAACTGAAGAAATAAGAAGCTGCACCTGTTAGCCACATCTTATTCTGCAACAGGGAAGAACGCAACAGAGTGTGGTATCACAGAGACCTGCTAGAAATGAATATCCATTGCAAAGAAAGACTTCAAGAGGAAAGTCTATTTCAAAAGAAAGAAATACACATATTTTTAAAGATCATGAAATAAAAACGAGCCTAAACTGTATATTGGGAACTTCAGTTTGGGCTAAATTAGAGGAATTTTTAGATACATAAATACCATAACCAAGTACCAATGAAAGGTGTACCTATGTCAGAAAGAGTGTATTGTTTTGGGAAGAAGAACACAAAATTAAAGACAACCAGAATTGCAGTATTTTTAGGATAACATGTTTTATCTCCAATTAAGTGGAATGAACTCGGACCCTATTTCCCCCGCTCAGGAAGTCAGCTCAGAGTCTAGAGAGTGTACACAAAGACCATGATCACCTGAGAGAAGTTGAGAAAGACTGGGTTTTTTCCTAAGTAGGCAATTTGTTCTTCTCGGAGCTTAAAATAAGTCAAGAAGTAACTGGGCATTTTGGTAGCCCCTGGGCAGCTGCTGGGGAGCCTCTTAGATAGAAATATTCATCCCTTCCCACAAAAGAGAGATATTTATTCCCACTAGGTGTGGGGAAATGTTTGCATGTCAGGGAGTCAGTTACAGAGATTCATTCAAAGCCTCAAAACAAGATGCTATTACATAATAATTTAGAGCTAAGTTTCCACTCCTAGGCTAGTCTCTGGGAATTTTGTGTTGATGGACAGCCTCAGGGGGAAAAATACCTTTAACGTCTTATGATACAGTGCATATCTGGTTACTAACCACAACAAGGAGCCACGCAGGACCGCCCATTACTGATACAAATCTTCATACAACTGTAGTCCCCTTTAAGTGTCTGGAGGAGAACTAAATCCAGAAATTAGTCCCTTCCCCAGTGTAGGCCAACGGATGCAGCATAATGTCAGGCCACATGCTGAAACTCAGAAGAGTCATCATCCGTGTACTTGGATTTACTTTAATAACCTCCAAACTTTTAGGACACTCATTATTATTATTATTATTTATTTTTTATTTTTTCCTCACCTGAGGACATTTTTTTACATTTATCTTCAGATAGAGTAGGAGGGAGAGAGGAAGGAAGAGAGAGAGAGAAACATTGATGTGAGAGAGACACATCCAATGGTTGCCCCCAACACGACCCGAACTGGGCCTGGGGACAAACTGCAACCCAGATGCGTCCCCTTAGCGGGAACCGAACCCGGCCTCTCCGGTCCGTGGGCCGATGCTCTAACCACTGAGCCAAACTGGCCAGGGCAACACACATTATTATTATAAATATCTCAATATGGTATGATTAGGGAGTTATTTGCCTTTTACATCTATATTCTGAAATAACAATAATCAATATTTATGACTACTTTCCTATTTATTTATTTATTTATTTATTTATTTAATTATTTTTGTTACAGATGTTTCTCCTTTTTCCTCATTGACACCCTTCTCCCCATCCCTCCCTGCCCTGTCCCAGCTTTGTTGTCCATGTCCATTGATTATGCATACATGCATATAAGTTCTATGGTTTATCTCTTCCCTCCCCCACCCCCTCTTCTGGGGATTGTCAGTCTGTACCCTACTTCCACATCTCCGGGACTACCCTGTTCTTCAGATTGCTATGTTCATTATATTCCACAAATAAGTGATATCATGTGATATTTGTCTTTCTCTGCTTGGCTTGTTTCGCTTGTGATAATACTTACCAGGTCCCTCCATGTCGTCTCAAAGGATAAGAGATCTTTCTTTCTTACAGCTGCATAGTACTCCATTGTGTATATGTACCACAGCTTTTTTATCCATTCGTCCACTGATGGACACTTGGGCTGTTTCCAGATCTTAGCTACTGTAAATAGTGCTGCTATGAACATGGGGGTACATATATTCTTTTTGATTGGTGTTTCAGGCTTCTTAGGGTATATTCCTAGGAGTGGGATCACTGGATCAAATGGCAATTCAATTTTTAATTTTTTGAGGTAACACGATACTATTTTCATAGTGGCTGCACCAGTCTGCATTCCCACAAGCAGTTTAATAGAGTCCCTTTGTCTCTAACCCTCTGCAACACTGGTTATTGATTTGTTTATGGAGGCCATTCTGACAGGTGTGAGGTGATACCTCATTGTTGTTTTAATTTGCATCTCTCTGACGATTAGTGATGTTGAGCATTTCTTCATATGTCTCTTGGCCATCTGTATGTCCTCTTTGGAAAGGTGTCTATTTAGCTCCTCTGCCTATTTTTTAATTGGGTTCTTTGTCTTCATTTTGTTGAGTTGTATGAGCACTCAATATATTTTGGAAATTAACCCCTTATCTGGTGTATCATTGGCAATTATGTTCTCCCATACAGTGGGTTGCCTTTCCATTTTGATGGTTGTTTCTTTTGCTGTGCAGAAGCTTTTTAGTTTGATGTAGTCCCATGTGTTCATTTTTTCCTTTGGTTCTGTTGCCTTAGGTGATGTATCAGTGAAAATTCTGCTGCGTATGATGTCTTAAATTTTGTTGCCTACATTTACTTCTAGGATTTTTATGGATTCACAAGTCACATTTAAGTCTTTTATCCATTTTGAGTTTATTCTTGTGTATGGTATAAGTTGATGATCTAGTTTCATTTTTTTTTGCATATAGCTGTCCAATTTTCCCAACAACATTTATTAAAGAGGCTCTCTTTACTCCATTGTATGCTCTTGCAACCTTTGTCGAATTTTAATTGAGCATAATGTCTTGGGTCAATTTCTGCGTTCTCTGTTCTGTTCCATTGATCTATGTGCCTGTTCTTGTGCCAGTACCAGGTTGTTTTGATTACAGTCGCTTTGTGGTGTAACCTGATATCCGGAACTGTGATCCTGCCTACTTTGTCCTTCTTTTTCAAAATTGCTCTGGCTATTCAGGGTCTTTTTTGGTTCCATATGAACTTTTGAAGTGTTTGTTCTAGTTCTGTGAAGTATGTCATTGGTATTTTGATGGGGATTGCATTGAATTTATAGATTGCTTTGGGTAGTATGGATATTTTAATGATGTTAATTCTTCCAGTCCATGAATAAAGTATGTGCTTCCACTTTTTTATGTCTTCCTCTATTTCTTTTTTCAATGTTCTGTAGTTTTCTGCAAATAGGTCCTTTATTGTTGGGTTAAATTTATTCCTAAGTATCTTAATTTTTTTGCCGCGATGGTAAATGGGATTGTTTTTTTTAGTTTCTCTTTCTGTGAGTTCATCATTGGTGTATAAGAATGCCATTGATTTCTTGATGTTAATTTTGTATCCTGCTACTTTGCCAAATTCATTTATTAACTCTAGTAGATTTTTGATGGAGTCTTTAGGGTTTTCTATGTACAATATCATGTCATCTGTGAATAATGAGTTTCACTTCCTCCTTTCCAATTTAGATCCCTTTTATTTTTTCTTCATGTCTGATTGCTGTGGCTAAGACTTCCAGTACTATGTTAAATAAGAGTGGTGAAAGTGGGCATCCTGTCTTGCTCCTGTTCTTAAGAGAAATACTTTTAGTTTTTGTCCATTGAGTGTGATGCTGGCTGTAGGTTTTTCATATATGGCCTTTATTATGTTGAGATATGATCCCTCTATTCCCAAATTGCTGAGCGTTTTTATCAGAAATGGGTGTTGGATTTTGTTGAATTCTTTTTCAGCATCTATTGATATGATCATATGATTTTTATCTTTCATTTTGTTTATGTGGTGCATCACATTTATTGATTTGTGAATATTGTACCATCCTTGCATCCCTGGGATGAATCCCACTTGGTCATGGTGAATAATTTTTTTGATGTGTTACTGGATCCGATTTGCTAATATTTTGTCCAGGATTTTGGCATCTATGTTCTTCAGGGATATTGGCCTGTAGTTTTCTTTCTTTGTAGTGTCTTTTTTGGTTTTGAAATTAGAATTATGCTGGCCTCATACAAGTTTGGAAGTCTTCATTCTTGAATTTTTAGAATAGTTTGAGGAGAATGGGTGTTAGTTCTTCTTTGAATGCTTGGTAAAACTCCCCCATGAAGCTGTCCAGGTCTGAGCTTTTGTTTTCTGGGAGAGTCTTGAATACATCTTCAATTTCCTTCATTGCTAGTGGTCTGCTCAAGTTTTCTATTTCTTCCAGGTTCAGTTTTGAGAGACTATGTGTTTCTAGAAATTTGTCCATTTCACTTAGATTGTCCAAATTGTTGCCGTATAATTGTTCATAATATTTGTTAACAATCTTTTGTATTTCTGTGGTGTCAATTATTATTTCTCCTCTTTCATTTCTGATTATGTGTATTTGGGTTCTTTCTCTTTGTTTCTTGGTGAGTCTAGGTAAGGGTCTATCAATCTTGTTTATCTTTTCAAAAAATCAGCTCTTTGTTTCATTGATCCTTTGAATTGTTTTTTTGGCCTTCATGTCATTTATTTCTGCTCTGATCTTTACTATTTCCTTCCTTCTACTTGCTCTGGGGTTTTCTTTTTTTGCTTTCTAGTTCTTTAAGTTGTGAGGTTAGGTAGTCAAATAGAAATTTTTCTTGTTTCTTGAGGTGGACCTGTAGTGCTATGAACTTCCCTCTCAGAACTGCTTTCGCAGCATCCCATAGATTTTGTGTTGTTGTGTGTTCATTTTCATTGGTTTCCAGGAAATTTTTTATTTCTTCCTTGATCTCCATGGCAACCCTTTCATTGTTCAATAACATGCTATTTAGCTTCCATGTTTTCAAATGTCTTTGCATGTTCTTGTTGCAATTGATTTCTAGTTTCATGCCATTGTGATCTGAGAAGATGCTTGATATGATTTCAATCTTCTTGAACTTGTAGAGACTTAGTTTGTGTCCTAACCTGTGGTCTGTCTTTGAGAATGTCCCATGTGCAGTTGTGAAGAATGTGAATTCTGCAGTTTTGGGGTGTAATTCTCTGTAGATATCTATTAAATCCATTTGATCTAGTGCATCATTTGAAGTCTTTGTTTCCTTGTTAATTTTTTGTCTAGAGGCTCTATCCAGTGATGTCAGCAAGGTGTTGAAGTTCCCTGCTATGATTGTATTGCTGTCGATTTCTTTTTTGAAGTCCTCCAGAAGATTTTTAATATATTTTGGTGCTCCTATATTGGGTGCATATATGTTTACCAAGATTATATTTTCCTGTTTGATAGATCCTTTCAATATTATGTAGTGGCCTTCTTTGTCTCTAGTTATGGCCTTCATTCTGAAATCTAATTTATCAGATATGAGTATTGCTACCCCAGGTTTTTTTCCCATTCCATTTCCTTGGAAGATTTTTTTCCATCCCTTCACTTTCAACCTGTGTGAGTCTTTTGTTGTAAGGCGGGTCTCTTGTAAACTACATATATGTGAGTCATGCTTTCTTATCCAGTCAGCTACTCTGTGTCTTTTTATCAGAGCATTCAATCCATTTACATTTAAGGTGATTATTGATATGTACTTATTTATTGCCATTTTTGTTTAGTGTGGTTATATTTTTCTTCCTATTTCTTCTACTAATTACAGCAGTCCTCTTAACATTTCTTGCAGTGCTGGTTTGGTGCTAATATATTCCCTTAGCCTTTTTTTGTGTGGGAAGCTCTTTATTTGACCTTCTATTTTGAATGATAGCCTTGCTGGATAGAGTAGTCTTGGATTCAGATCCTTGTTTTTCATGACCTTGATTACTTCATGCCATTCCCTTCTGGCCTGTAGTGTTTTGTTGAGAAGTCAGCTGATAGCCTTATGGGGGTTCCTTTGTAGGTAACCTGTTGCTTATCTCTTGCTGTCTTTAAGATTCTCTGTCTTTAATTTTTGGCATTTTAATTATTATGTATCTTGGTGTGGGCCTGTTTGGGTTCTTCTTCCTTGGGGCTCTCTGTGCTTCTTGAACTTCAATGCCTTCTTCCTTCACCAAGTTAGGAAAGTTTTTTGTCACTATTTCTTCAAATATATTCTGTAACCCTTGCTCATTTTCTTCTTCTTCTTTGGGGACTCCTATGATTCGAATGTTATTATGTTTCCAGTTTTCCCACAGTTCTCTTAAGCTGTCTTCCTGTTTTTAATTGTTTTTTCCTTTTGGTTTTCTGATTGGTTGATTGTTTCTACCCTGTCTTCTAATTCACTTATCCGGTCCTCAGCTTCCTCTACTATGCTGGTTAGTCCTTCCAATGTGTTCTTTATTTCTGCTATGTCATTCTTCATTTCTTTTTGGTGGGTTTTCATTTCCAATTGGTTGATTTTCAATATTTCTATATCTTTACTCATGGTGTTGATGTCCTTACTCATGCTGTTGAGCTTCCTCAAGATCATGCCTAGACCTCTACCTCTGATAACTTGCTTAACTGCATTTCATTTATCTCATCTTCCATAGAGTTCTCTTGTTCTTTCATTTGGGATTTGTTTCTTTGTTTCATGATTTTGGCTATCTCTGTGGATTTTGGAGCCTGCCAAATTTTTCCTGTGGGTGTTGGTGTTCTGCTGTTTGTGGCTCCCTCTACTGGGTTTAGATGAGTGTGGGAGGGCCCACGTTAAACACCACTGTCAAGTCTGACTTTCCTGGGTAGATTTGCAAGCCTAGGAAAGGTTCAGTTATCCTCTAGCTTTTTGCCTCGAGGCTATTAGTCTCAGTTACTAGGGCCTTGGAATGTCGCCCTCTGGTATTCTGTGTAAGAGGATTTCCAGAGGGTGAGACAAATGCTGGTTGTTAATGACCCTAATTTGCATTTCTTTGCCTCATCTGGAAGGGGCTGAATCTCCAAGGGAGGGGCTGCTGGTTTTCCCCACAGCTCTGGGAAGGAGCAAGCTGGCCACCGTCCTGTGTGGACACGACTCAGCAAACACTCTGAACACCCTCCAAATCCCGGGTGTCCCCACAGAGTTCAGTCCAGTCCGCCCTCCCTCTCCTGGAGCCCAAGGTGAGTGACTGTAGCCAATTCAGTGCTCTGTTCCAGCCCTCTGTGCTGTGGAGCAGGCTTGCTTTTAACCCCGAGGGTGCTGCTCACAGTTAAGACTCCTGCTGTCTGTGGGCTCCCAGCCCACCACCCTCTCGCGCCTCTGCAATCCTACCAGTATCCCTGGTTATATGGTCCTTTCTTGCTGCTTTTCTGTTGTTTTTTTCTGATGATTTGTCTTTATTTTAGTTGTAATTCCTGGTTGGTCCTGGGAGATAGTCTGTGTAGCTTCCATTCACTCCTCCGCCATTTTTCAACCGTCATGACTACTTTCTAATACCAGGCCCCTTGCTAAGCACTTTAATCCATTTCATCTAATCTTTATCACAGACCTAGGAAGTACTCTCTGTCTCATTGTACAGATTAGGAAACTAAGGCTCAGAGAAAAAGACACAACTGCTGAGTAGTGGAGCTGGGACTTGGCCCTGGAGGTCGTGATCTGGACCACTGCACCTTACTACAACTTTTAATTAAAATATGCTTATAAATGTGGGATGACAGAAATTACTTCCTCATGTTTCTTGGAAATGGGGAAACTGAAATTTGCTTTGTCAGGTATCAGTAACACAGAAAATCTGTATTTTTTTTCTATTGTTTAAGTTCTCAAATATATGAGAATTCAATCTTTCTTAGTCATTAACTTAAGAATGACTCTCCCTTGGAACAATGTAAATGTCCAGCATACTTCAGTTTCTCATTTCAGAATTCAAAGATCACTTGATTCTGCTAGAAAACAACTACCACAGTCCTTTTCTCTCCCAGGAAGGGGGAAAAGGGCAGCTGTGGGATAGCTAACAAGCCTCTGTACTATAATCAGATGGACGATTATAAGAATATACCCTCAGACATAAAGTTCCCGAAATACTTTTCAAAACAGATATTTCTCATCCCTCCTTCACTATTTTATCAGAATATCAGCACGTTTGCCTTTTGCATTTTATCATTTTTAGTAAGTTCTTTTATTTGAAATATTTTAGCATGAGACTTTAAGATCTTATATAAAGCATAGTTTGTTCATATGTACTGTGGATATTTGCATGAAATCAATTTAACCAATCACATTTTTAATATAAAAATAAAGTATTAAGTAAAACCATAAAAAAATAAAAATACATATTTAAATGTGTCACTAACTTCCAAGCTTCTCAGCATGTGATATTCTTTTTGCTTTACTATCTCAGCTGAGAGAGGGGGTATTTTCAGTGGCTTCCACTTGGTTTTTCTCATTACGATTATTCTTAACCCACACACCAAAAACCTAAAGTGGGGTTTTACTAACTACTATTCATGTCTAGACCAGTTTACATTCAGGGACCAGGGAGGTAACCCTCATATAGACCTATGGACCCTGATCCATTTGACTACCTGCCCCCCTACCCCGGCTCCAATCAAGGAGGGAGCCATGAGAGTGCTGTGAGTTTCTGGGAGTCAGTGTCAATTTAAACTGTTTCCAGCATCTTCACAATACCTTTGGCCAGCGTAGTTACCAAAGCAAATGACCATGGGTTTCTTTGGGGAAGCACTGGAATAGTCACCACCGTGTATACTAACTATGGTATCGTAGGGTCCTTTCTCCTTATGACCCAGCCTATCCAACAGATTCTAAACTGGTTCAGGTCTAGAAACTGTAAAGGATTGTGACTTTTTATTTAGGCAATTCCGTTGAACTTATGGTTGCTCATCCTTGATTTTTTTGAGGTTACTAAATGGAGCAGGTACTCTTTTGGCTGCCCATTTATCTTTGCTATTGTTTTGACTAATATTCTATTAAGTTGTTGATTCTTTGCATTATTTTTACTTCCACTTGGAGGATGGAATACACACACACACACACACACACACACCATTTTTTTTTTTTCTACAGGGACTCTATTATGACATGGTCAGGGTTTTGACAAAACTTCTTTATCTTACAGAAACTGAATAACATGATTTTCTTCCAGCTGCTATATTCTCACCAATCTTGTCTCATGGTTAGCACTGACCTTATATTATTGTTTTTCTTAGTCTATCACAACAGTCAATTCTTACACATTCAACAGTCTTCTATGATCTATGGACATATTGCCTGTCTCTATAGATCCTGGAAACAATGTTTCTCGTATTTCTACACCCTTGGAGGAAAAGGAACTTTTGGACATTTAAGCTATAATCACATAAAAATAGCTCCACTTTGCCTCTGCATTATATCAAAATTATTTTGTAGATCATATTCCTACAAATATTATAAATCACCATCCATCTTCTTATCCCTATATTGTTTTATAAATTCATTGATTCAGAAGACATCCTTACAAGCATTTATGTCTCCCAGAAAATTCAATGATCTAGAAATGGACCATATTCCTCAACTATGCTTAACTACAATTGCTAGCCTACAACAAATAAGTATTAAGTCTTAAGTCCTCTGCAAATTCTTATAATTAAGCATAAATAGATGTGTGTGTGTGTGTGTGTATATATATATATATATATATATATATATATATCCCTATTATGTGTATATAAACATATCAATACATTTATATATACTTATGTATATAATTTACCTACATTTACATTAGACATAAATTTGTTAGAAAGTTTAATCCTTTTTATAATACATAAAACACTAGAAGTTTAATTTTAATATTAATAAAACATTATATTATCCCTATTAGTAATCTTAGTCACAATGTATTTAATCCTAAAAGGGATTCACACGTTTTTTAACGTGAGTGTTTAATATTGCAAGTGACTGAGAAAGTACAGACAAAACCATGTAAATCTTCAGAACAGACTTTTTGTTTGACCTCATTCTTCATGGGTATCCAAGGGGAAAGTGAGTAAACGCAGTTTATTACATAAACTGAAATAACTTAAATTAGAAACTCCTCAAATGTTTCAACATGGATAGCAAAGCAGTTACCAATACTGTCCCAGTAACTTTAACAGAATTTTCATTGACTTACAAATGACTTTAATAAGAGCAAATGAAATTAAATCAGTTGTACAAATCTTCTCTAGACCTCAGATATCATTGTTGCATGCTTCCTTTAAGAACTTGATTAATTACCTATCCTTCCTTTAAACTTCAAATTCTTCCTCTGTACTGGTTTCTTCTCTTCATCCTAGCACCTTAAGCTCTTTCTACCTCTTTGAGCAACCACCAAATCATCCTTTTTTTTTTTTTTAAGTAAACCTTCTAGATATAATTATATGTGGCTTTTATTTCCCTTCATATATTCACTGCTCAACCCTTTCAAATATGGTCTTTATGCCACTTTTGAAACAGAAGCTTCATCCTCACCTCTTGGCAGCCTGTTCATTTAAACTGTCACAGGGGAACCTCAAATTTACTTGAGCTCATAAAGTACCTTCTCAACAAACAAACCCCAGAAGCTATTATTTCCCCAGCTTTTTTCTTTAATATGGTAGCATTAACATTTATTCTCCAAGGTGTTTAGGCTCAATTATTAGATACACTGTTGATTTATCCTTCTACTCCTTTCGTCCCCATTATCAGTAGCATGATTCTTATCATTTCAATAATCATGTGCATTAGTTTCATACTGCTGTTGTAAAAAGTTACCACAAAATTGCACACTTTTAAAAAAAATTTTTTTTTCCTTTATTGATAATAGAGAAAGAGGAAGGGAAAGGGAGAGAGAGATGGAAACATCGATGAGAGAGAACATCGACTGGCCGCCTCCTGCATGCCCCCCACTGGGGATCGGGCCCACAACTTGGGCATGTGCCCTGACCGGGAATCGAAGGGTGACCTCTTGGTGCATGGGTCAATGCGCAACCACTGAGTCACACCACCCAGTCTAAGTACATAAGCATTTTTAATGAGTATTGTCAATGCACATTTCAATATGTCTTGATGTATACTCTACTAGAGACTGAAAACAACTGTTCTCTAAACATTTGCTATAGTGGATATATTGGTGCTCTGCCCAGATTACCTTTACTGGTCACCCATTCCAATCTAGGGGGCACCTACAACAAATAGCTGACAACAGCTCTTAAGGTAGGACTAACTGTGATGCAATTAGTGCTCTCAGCTGCTCAAAGAGCTGGGCTGAGGCTAGTCTCCAGCTGATTGCATCTCATCTCTCAGGTTTTTCCTCCAGGCCTGTCTTGCTTTTACTCATCTCCTGAGAGCTCTCGCTCAAGAAATCACTATCACAGAGATTCCAGAATGTCAAGTTTTGCTCACAGAGAAGCCAGCCTAAGGCATTTACTAATGCTGATAATTATTAAGTTTTTAATTGTTGCAGATATGATTGATGAAATGCTCATTTATGGTTGAGATTCTTTAAATACCACTGGCCATCTGTGTTTCTCCTTCAGTGAATTGCTTTTTTAACTCCTCTGATTAGTTGATTTATTGGGGTTTTCTTTATTAATTAGCAAAATATGTATGTACAAGATATATTTTAATAATAATTTTTAAAATATTAGCTTTCTCACTTTTCATTTATGAATTATTTTTTAGTGATTTTTTTGGTGACAGCCTTTTGATAATGTAAATAAAAATAAAAACAAGATGGTATTGTATTATTGTAGGTAATAAAAGTCACATAGACTTAGTGATATGTATTTTTGGTGATTTTGTTTATTAGTTCTAATACAATTTTTTTTTTGGATTCCTAAGAATACACACAATTTTACTTCTACTTTTGCAAACTGAATGCTTTTATTTTATTTTCTTGCCAATTTGGCTTGGCTAGAATTTCCTGTACAATAATGAGTGTAAGTAGTAAGAGTGGAGATTCTTAACTTGTTTTTTATTTGAAAGTGAAAGCACTCAGTGTTTCTAAATTAAATATGTTAGCTATGGGGTTTTTTTATGTCCTTTATCAAGTTGAAAATTTTCCCTTCTATTCATTGTTTTTCTTTGTTTCTATTATGAAATCATAAAGGGGTGTCAGATGTTGTCAAATGCTTTTTCTGTGTCTATTGGGACAATCGTGGTTTTATTTTATTCTATAAATATGGTATATTACATAAATTTATTTTGAACGTTAAATAAACTCAGCATTCCTGGGATATGTCCTACTTGGTCATGATATAGTATTTTTGTGTGGGTGTATTGCTGTGTTTGGTTCACTAGTATTAGGTTGATTTTTGCACTTATGTTCATAAGAGATATTGATTAATAGTTTTCTTGTGATGTCTTTGTCTGGTTTTGGTATCAAGGTGATACTGTCTTCATGGAATTCGTTAGGAAATGTTCTCTCCTATTCCATTTTTGGAAGAATTTGTGCAGTTTTTGGAAGAATTTGTGAAGAAATTAGTATCAATTATTATTATTTTTTTAATGATTGGCAGGATATACCAGTTGAGCTTCTGAGCATTATTTTGTGGCAATGTGTTTTAATTCCTAATTCATTCTCTTCACTATTATGGGTCTACTGAGATAGTCTATTTCCTCCTGAATCAGTTTTGGTAGTTGGCATCTTCCTAAGAATTTGTCTTTCAACATTCTTACTATGATGTATCTCTGTGTGAATATCTTTGTGTTTATATACTTGGAATTTGTTGAATGTGTAGATTAATGTTTTTTATCAAATTTGTGAAGTGTTCAGACATGTTTCTTCAAAAATTTCTTCTTTTTTTCCTCCTTGTACTCACATAAAATGTATTTTGATTTGCTTAATGGTTCCAAACTCCTCTGAGGGTTTGATCATTTTCTTTTTTTTTTTTTCTCTCACTTTCTTTGGCTTGCATAATCTCTATTGACTGATCTTCACATATGATTTTTTTCTTCTGCCAGTTCTAGTGAACTTTTTTATTGAGTTAGTATACTTACAACTTGAGCTTTCATTTGGTAATTTTTTCAATGTATATCTATTTATTGATATGTTAGTTGATGGTTTATTATCATCATACCTTCATATACTTCTTTAGGCATAAGATCTTTTAATTCTTTGAAAATATATATAATGGCTGCTTTGAAAATTTTTTGGTTAAAGACAGTGTCGGAGCCCTCTCAATGCAATGTCTGCTGTAGGCTTCATTCCCTCTGTGTGGTCACACTCTCTTGTTTCCTTTCATGTACAGTAACTGTATATTAAAATTGGACATTTTACATAATATTGTGCAGCAATTCTGGATACTAAACTCCTGTACCCTTCAGGGCCTTGCTGCTTTCTTATTATTTTTTTCAGTGACTTGCGTAGACCATCTTAGTGAAGTCTGTTTCTTCCACATGTGAAGCCTGTTCTTTCAGGTAGACACTATGGCCTTTGACAGGGAACTGGGGGATAAGCAGTCCCATTTTCCTAGGCACACCTACTAAGAGTAGAGCATCCAGCAGGCTGAGCTGGCTGGAGTGTAGAGGAAGGCAGTAGGTTGTGATTAATCACCCAAGGCTATTGATGATCTTACTGAGATGTAGTAGACTTTCTTGAATAACTGTTACTGCATCTCCTATATGTGCTCAGGAAAATTTCCAGGGAGATTAAATACAAGTTTGTGTTTTCAAATAATTTTCACCAGTTATAGGTGCTTCTCTGGTAAGAAAATCCACAAAAATGTTCACACATCATTCCAGAAGTGAATCGGTTCACAATTAGTCTTGCCTAGTTGGCTTCTCTAATCTCAACATTATACCTCTTAGTACGCCATGAAATTATATATTATTTTATAATAAATTAGAAAAAATATCTATTTTCATGCATCACTTATCCCTACCAAGCAGGTAACTTGCCTTGACATGATATTAATTAAGATTCTATTTTGACCAATTACAACTTGAACTTTAATCATCCTGAAATAAGCATTTTATAATTACCCTATTAAACCTTTTCACTGTGCTTTCCAGATTTTCTTAATTTTAAACACCCACTTTTCCTGAGCCAGTACTTCTCTTCCAAGGGTAATTTTGCCCTTTGGAAACATGGAACATTGTTGATTGCCTTCAAGGGGTCAGGGAAAGAATGTACTTCTGGTATCTAGTGGGTAGAGGCAGAGGTGTTCCTAAACATCCTACAAGGCACAAGACGGAATCCTACAAGTTTGAGAAACCCTGTCCTAATCGATGTGTATGCCCTCTGAATGATATTTCAGCCATATCATACTTCCATAGAATATATCTCATGTTCCTCATAACCCTTACTAAATAAGCTGTCAAACTGTGTCTAACTTTTGATCTAATAGAATTAACATAAAAATCTAATATCAGTTGTCTCCTATAAGCAAAAAATAAAAAAAGTATTTAAAATAGCATATAGAAAATTTTATGTACATATTTTCTTATATCTTTCTTTGAAAAAATGATAAAATTAAACATTGTGTATGTACAATAAAACAGAAACTCAGAACCTTAAGACATTACTAAAGAAAAGATAAAGCATTCATTTCAAAATACCACCATAAAACTTTCCTTTTAAGCAACCTAAGAAGTATTTTCCTCAAACATACAAAAAAAGCAAGAGAGAGAAGGAAACAGAACCAATAGAAGCAAAAATCACATGAAAGGCAGCGTAGAGAACCATCAAACTCAATAGCCCAAGCTCGTTTTAAGAGAAAGAAAAATAGGGTTAGAAACGAAATAAAACACTATTAGACTAACAAAATAGTCTACGACCAAACCTACATGTGACACGTCTGTTGATTCCGTTTTGGTATTCAGCCTGGTATAGTTACAAATAATAACAAAATTATTCTAGAAACTGAGAACATATGGTTCATGCCACTCAGCAAGCAAGCCCACATGGAATGGAGACATTATATAAAACTTATATCACTTCAGGAAATTTTGTTCTTCAGCATTGTTACTTATGTTGGACTATGGGGAGAATCACTGTTAAATGACTTGGGAGCTTCTGTGTAGTATATACAATTATTCCCGGTAACTTTGAAAGTCAAGCTCATATTAAAGTTAGAGGTGATTAAAGACTTTATTGAGGCATAAGTATCATTGTATTGTCTTGGTTTTATAATTATCAGTGTGCACACACACACATACACACACATAAACACATACACAGTCACTGCCTAATATAGATGCCAAACAGTTAGGATTTAAGATGCAAGAATGGTTTAAGTAATACAACCTTTAACCCCTTACTTTAACAGGCATCACAGTAAAATAACCCAAAGCCTGAAACTATTATTGGATTAAAATACCCTTTCATTTATGAAAGAACAGAGATCCTTCTTTGTAATCCTGTTAATTTCTTAGCTAAAACTTCAGCGAATTCTACCCCTTTTTACTGAGTTTTCTAGAATCAAAGGATAACGTACCTTACAGTCACCCTCTGTTTACTTGTACAAAGGTGAAATGTTGATCTTATATACCCATTTCAAGTAGAGAAAATGATACATACACATGCAGGTGGGAACTGTTCAAGTTGATTCTCCTCTTCTGTAACAAGTGATTTAATAAACTTCAAGTCTAGCAGCCTGGTTCCCTTGAGAACACTGGGGTCTTTCCACTTGAAACTTAATATGGCAAGTAAGAAATTCAAAGTAAGCAATACTGATTTTATCATTTCAAATTTTAAAAAGAACATTATTAATTAATTGTGCATATTAACAACAATCTTAACCGTTTCACCTTATTTGTAGAATTACTCTTCCCTAGATTAAGAAAATCATTAAAGCGATTGTTATCACCATCACAAGTTTGTCGATTCCTATTATGTGACTATTTAGATATTAGGAACTGAGAGAAATAGTAGGAAAAAGTGAAGCTTTGTCGTTGAGGATCTACATCAGTGCTAAGTGATTTTGCTCATCTATGTACATGTTGAGTTTTGTTATTGCTTGTTTCATAGTAATTAGCCTATTCTTTTGCCTGCCTCTCTGAAATGGATCACTTTGTGTTCAGAAATCAGCAGTGTGAGAGAACTTTTGGTTATCTTACCTTCCATGTAGAACTTAAGTAGGATTTTGAAATAAGCTCACATTGCATAAAGAGTTCCAGTACTTAAATTGTCAGTTCATATTTGATGACACTGTTCTCTAAAACTTCAAAGATTATTTTGACATGAGAAATAAAGGTTATTTGAAAACTGGAGGGTTAGGACTGCAGAGATCTGGGTCCTAATTCCAGCTGTGCCTCAAACCGGCTACGGGATCTCAGACAAGTTGCACCATTTGACACCCAGTGCCTTCACCCACATGGTGAGAATTGTGGGCAAAGTAGTGTTTCCTGAGCTTAATGTGCCTTTGAATCACCTGAGGAATCTTGTTAAAATTCAGATTTTCCTTAAATAAATCTGAAATGAAGCTCTAGATTTTGCATTTCTAACCACGTTCCAGGTGATGTTAGGTTGCTGGTTTTACAAATCATAAGGGGCTAGATGATTTTGAAATTTCCATCCAACATTTTAATTTATTTATGGTTTTAAGATGCTTTGAAGATGTCTTTAGTTTAATCAACTTGGTAGATAAGCCAATCAGTTTAACAAAACTGTTCAATTTCTTTTCACAATTTTAGTAATCTGACTAGAAACATGGCAATCTGAACAGAAACAGTTACTAAAATTATTGCACTTGCATATTTTGGGGCATTTACAACTTATAAAAAATTTATCACATCTACTATGTTTAATAGTTTAAAATTTTATCCCTGACATGTTCTTTGAAGCAAATATTAGATGTATTGGCCCAGTTATACCTCATGAACTTATTCTGAAAACCAAAGGCACATTAACATCAAACTATTAGTCTACCAAAAAGACATGTTGGCTCTCTACATATGAATTTCTAATTCTTGTTTATTGATGCACCATTTGAAATCACAGGATAATATAAAATAGTGACAGCTTTTATCTCTGAGCTGACAATGTGTGTGAGAACTGCTTGGCATGTAAGTTCAGAAATGACCTTGTTCTATTTTAAACAAACTATTCATCTGTAGAGCTGTGGTGATTCTGCAAAATGATCTATAATTTACCATATATTCTTTTGTGTGTCATTATAATAATTAGAGACAAATATTCTTGCAAGACCATCATGAGGATTTGCTAATAGCCTCATCATCTTGATGATGTGACAGTATGGGTACAGTTCAGCCATTCCTCTATAGAACAGAACGATTCTCCAAACACAGAATTCTAGGTTCTATTTAACTTAATCTCATGTAAGGTAATATAAAAGACATTTAACTCCTGATGGATTTAGAGTTCTGAAAATATCCCTCACACTTTTATCCATCCAAAACACCACTAAACTTTTAGGGAAATGTCAGTAAAGAATGGGTATGGTGTGTGAGTGTTTATCATATAATTAAATCCTTATTCAATAAAGGATATTTTAGAGGATAGTTTTACCCATTTTTTTCCAATAAAGGATATATATACAATGGAAGGCAAGATTCCAGAATGGCCTCAGAGATTCCTACTGGCCAGCGTACACACTCCATAAAATCCCCACCCCACAAATGTTGACATGATGGCATACCACTTCTGTAATTGTTACACTACATGGTGAGAGAGATGTTGCAGATGAATTTAATATCCATGATTATTTAACTTTGAATTCATTAAAAAGGAGATTATTCTGTGTGGAGAGATTATTCAGGCAGGCCCTTAAAACATTCAGAAACATTTGAGGTAACAGAGTCTCCCGTTGGCATTGAAGATGCAAATAACCTTGTTATGAGCTGTTTGTGGTGAACTCGTATGGCAAGAACTTTAGGATGGCTTCTAGGAGCCAAAAGCATTACCTCATTGACAGCAAGAACACCAGGTCTTCAGTTCTCCATATCCAAGGCATTACATTTTTTGACAATTGCCCTGGCCGATTTGGCTCACCGGTTAGAGCGTCAGCCCACAGACCGAAGAGTCACTGGTTCGATTCTGGTCAAGGGTATATACCTCTGTTGCAGTTTGGTCTCCAGCCCTGGTTGGGGTCGTGCAGGAGGCAACCGATTGATGTGTCTCTCTCACATCGATGTTTCTCTATCTCTCCCTCCCACTCTATCTGAAAAAATAAAAATGGAAAAATATCCTCAAGTTAGGATTAAAAATATTTTTTTTCGACAATCAGTTATCTTGAAAGAGGATCCCAGATTAGATTGCAGCCCCTGCTAGCATCTTGACTTCAGCTTCATGAGACCCTGAGCAAAAGATTCAGCTAAGTCATGTCCAGATTTTTGCCCCACAAAAACTGTGAGACAATAAATTATGTATTATTTTAAGATGCTAAGTTTGTAGTAATTTGTTATGATGCAATATATCCATTCATGAGAGACAAAGAAGAAGAAGAGGACATAATAGTGAATGAGAAATATCATTTTTGGAAGACTAAAGCAGTCAAAGTACTTGTAACTAAGGGCAAAAGAAAATGAATTCTGTGTATCAATAAAAGCAGGTAATGATTAAAAAATAGAGCTTATTTATTTCACAGAGTACTAGAAAGAAAAGTACATGGAGGTGATAGGTAAAAAAGGGATTGATTAAAAAGTTCTACTTTCCCCCTTGCCATCTCTACAAAAGACCAGAGATTTATTTTCTGGAGAAATTTAACCAGAGGGTCCCTATATTTAGAATGTGAGGCACAGTAGAAGTGTGGTAGGCAGTTAGACAGACATGAGGAGAGCAAGGACCGTAGGCCAGGTACAGAAGGTCTCCAGGGTGGAAAGCCTCAGGTGCCTAGCAATAGGCAAATCTGGGAAAACAAGGACTTTGTCTCCGGGTCAATCTTTTGTCCCATAGCATATAGGTGGTCATGAGGTTTAGAGCCCTTGACCTTTCATATAACTGGTCACACACTTTGGACCCTCCCCTGACCTTTCCTTCTCTGTCATATTGCTAGTTATGTGGGTTAGACTCTCTTAGAGGGGAGAACGGACATCGAGGCAGAAGAAGAGCCCTTAGTCATTTAGCCCCAGGACAGTGAGGTTCTGATCCAAATCAGAATACATCTAGACTTCAGTTGTGTTTCAGCTCCAGGTCCAGAAGAGCAGCAAAACCAGACAAGCAACGCCAGGGTTGATCTCAGGACCAGCTGCATTGACTAATGACCCTCTGCCCTGGTGCTGACCTTGAAAGGACACATCTGGAAAGCTGATGAATATTCTATTGGGATCCTCCCCTGAGACTACCCCTAAAATCTCCACCATTAAAAGCCATTAGGATGGAGGACCCAGTGCATTTTCCCTCCTGGGAACACACCAGCACCTTTCACCTCCCATTCCCCTCTTCTCCCTGCGCCCCCTCCCCCAAGTGCATTTTCTTTGCCTCTCTCTTCCTCCTAAGCTCCAAGGGCCTTTCTTTTGACTCTGTAACTTGTTTCCTAAGCCCATTTCTTCTTGAATCACTTCTTCTACCTCTGTGACTTTCTAAATAAACTTTCTCTTATAGTTTGAGTCTTGGCTCTGAGTCCCTTTCTAGTTAGAACTCAAGTGCAGAGCTTGCCAAACCAAGATCCAGTCTGACCCCACCTGTCTGACACCTGGTGCTGTTCTCATCACTGCCAACAGAATGTGAGCTAAGTTTCAAGACTAAAAATGGGGATGGTAGAACACCTTCTCCCTGCCACAGAGATTTACTAAAAGCCAGGTAATTAGAGAATTATTCTTTATAGAAACTTCTCTTCCCAAAGAAAGGACCTTGATGGACTGGCATTTGGGGGTCAAAAAAAAAAAAAAGACCATTTTCCTATCTCTCTGTCAATGTTGTTATCTGTTAATAATTCCTACCATATCCTCAGAAATTTTAACAATCTTTTCAGTGCTTTGCTCTTAATTATTCATGTGAAGCCAAGAACACTCAGATAGTGAAGAAATAGAACCTCAGAATAACCAGGAAAAATAATAATAGAACTCAATAGTGACACTAGACATAGAAGACTGTAATGCTTCAAACTTATTTTTATACAATCTTTTAACTAGAATTCTATATCCATTGGGAATGAAAAAAAAAAAATGTGTTCTATGGAAAGGAACCTCACAGGGTGATCTGATTATAAATTCTTAACTGGGAAGGTCATTGTGAGTAGTCACGCTCCATGCATACAACTTCTTTACTAAAAGGTTTATCTTTTCCTTACCCAAACCCTGTACATTGCGTCTGTGCATCTAGGTTAACACACCTTTGAAAAGCACACATTCAGACCCCTCAAGAGAGCACATAATCTTAACTATTCTGTAATCCCATCTGGGATGCTTCCTCCCACTTTCATGTAATCTTCCTTACATACATTCCATCCTTAATTTCAAATGCATAAAAGAAACTGCACACTGTTATTCTCAACATTTATCTCAGTCTGTTGAGCTCTTGCTTCAAGGTGTATCTTCTTTGACTTAAGGAAATTCTTATAAAAATTATCTACAGGTGTGGATGTTCTTATATTGATCTTACAATGACAACATCCTAAACTTAAATTAATCATAAGGGCAGAATGAGGACATTTTCTGACATTAACATTTTTTTTTTAATTTATTTTTATTTTTTATTTTTTTTATTTTATTAATTTACTTTTGTTACAGATGTTTCTCCTTTTTCCCCCATTGACACCCTCCTCCCCCTCCCTCCCCGCCCCATCCCCAGTTTTGTTGTCCATGTCCACTGGTTATGAGTACGTGAGTACAAGTTTTGTGGTTCATCACTCCCCTCCTCCATCCCCTCTTCTGGCAATTGACAGTCTGTACCCTACTTCCACGTCTCTGGGACTACCCTGTTCCTCAGACTGTTATGTTCATTATATCCAGAAATAAGTGAGATCACATGATATTTGTCTTTCTCTGCTTGGCTTGTTTCACTTAGGATAATAGTTTCCAGGTCCTCCCATGTCGTCTCAAAGGATAAGAGATCTTTCTTTCTTACAGCTACATAGTACTCCATTGTGTATATGTACCATAGCTTTTTTATCCATTCGTCTACTGATGGACACTTGGGCTGTTTCCAGATCTTAGCTACTGTAAATAGTGCTGCTATGAACATGGGGGTACATATATTCTTTCTGATTGGTGTTTCAGGCTTCTTAGGGTATATTCCTAGGAGTGGGATCACTGGATCAAATGGTAATTCAATTTTTAATTTTCTGAGGTAACACCATAGTGTTTTCCATAGTGGCTGCACCAGTCTGCATTCCCACCAGCAGTGTACTAGAGTCCCCTTTTCTCCACACCCTCGCCAACACTTCTTGTTTGATGCTTTGTTGATGGCAGCTATTCTGACAGGTGTGAGGTGATACCTCATTGTTGTTTTAATTTGCATCTCTCTGATGATTAGTGATGTTGAGCATTTCTTCATCTGTCTCTTGGCCATTTGTATGTCCTGTTTGGAGAAGTGTCTATTTAGTTCCTCTGCCCATTTTTTAATTGGGTTCTTTGTCTTCCTTTTGTTGAGATGTATGAGCACTCTATATATTTTGGAAATTAATCCCTTATCTGATATATCATTGGCAATTATGCTCTCCCATACAGTGGGTTGCCTTTCCACTTTGATGGTTGTTTCTTTTGCTGTGCAGAAGCTTTTGAGTTTGATGTAGTCCCATGTGTTCATTTTTTCCTTTGTTTCTGTTGCCTTAGGTGATATATCAGTGAAAATTCTGCTGCGTATGATGTCTGATATTTTGTTGCCTACATTTTCTTCTAGGATTTTTATGGATTCATGAGTCACATTTAAGTCTTTTATCCATTTTGAGTTGTAGAGGAAGCGGAGGACCGGATCAGTGACATTAACGTTTTTGAAATATAGCTGCAATATACCCTTTTGTAAACTTCCTAGAGAATAAAGAAAGAACATAAGGGAGAAATAATTTTTTTTATTAATTTATTTTTGTTACAGATGTTTCTCCTTTTTTCCCCATTGACAACGTCCTCCACATCTCCCACACCCCATCCCAGTTTTGTTGTCCATGTCCATAGGTTATGCGTACATGCATATAAGTTCTGTGGTTTATCTCTTCCCTCCCCACCCACCCTTCATCTGAGTATTGTCAGTCTGTGCCCTATTTCCACGTCTCTGGGTCTACCCTGTTCTTCAGACTGTTATGTTCCTTATATTCCACAAATAAGATAGATCATGTGATATTTGTCTTTCTCTGCTTGGCTTGTTTCGCTTAAGATAATACTCTCCAGGTCCCTCCATGTCGTCTCAAAGGATAAGAGATCTTTCTTTCTTACAGCTGCATAGTACTACATTGTGTATATGTACCACAGCTTTTTTATCTATCCGTCTACTGATGGACACTTGGGCTGTTTCCAGATCTTAGCTACTGTAAATAGTGCTGCTATGAACATGGGGGTAGATATATTCTTTTTGATTGGTGTTTCAGGCTTCTTAGGGTATATTCCTAGGAGTGGGATCACTGGGTCAAATGGCAATTCAATTTTTAATTTTCTGAGGTAACACCATAGTGTTTTCCATAGTGACTGCACTAGTCTGCATTCACACCAGCAGTGTACTAGAGTCCCCTTTTCTCCACACCTCGCCAACACTTGTTGATGATTTGTTGATGGAGGCCATTCTGACAGGTGTGAGGTAATACCTTATTATTGTTTTAATTTGCATCTCTCTGGTGATTAATGATGTTGAGCATTTCTTCATACATCTCTTATGTTTGGAAAGGTGTCTATTTAGTTCCTCTGCCCATTTTTAAATTGGGGTCTTTGTATTCCTTTCATTGAGTTGTATGAGCATTCTATATATTTTGGAAATTAACCCCTTATCTGGTGTATCATTGGCAATTATGCTCTCCCATACAGTGGGTTCTCTTTCCATTTTGATGGTTGTTTCTTTTGCTGTGCAGAAGCTTTTGAGTTTGATGTAGTCCCATGTGTTCATTTTTTCCTTTGGTTCTGTTGCCTTAGGTGATGTGTCAGTGAAAATTCTGCTGCGTATGATGTCTTAAATTTTGTTGCCTACATTTACTTCTAGGATTTTTATGGATTCACAAGTCACATTTAAGTCTTTTATCCATTTTGAGTTTATTCTTGTGTATGGTATAAGTTGATGGTCTAGTTTCATTTTTTTGCATATAGCTGTCCAATTTTCCCAACAACATTTATTAAAGAGGCTCTCTTTACTCCATTGTATGCTCTTGCAAACTTTGTCGAATATTAATTGAGCATAATGTTTTGGGTCAATTTCTGCATTCCTTGTTCTGTTCCATTGATCTATGTGCCTGTTCTTGTGCCAGTACCAGGTTGTTTTGATTACAGTTGCTTTGTGGTGTAACCTGATATCCGGAACTGTGATCCTGCCTACTTTGTCCTTCTTTCTCAAGATTGCTGTGGTTATTCGAGGTCTTTTTTTGGTTCCATATGAACTTTTGAAGTATTTGTTCTAGTTCTGTGAAGTATGTCATTGGAATTTTGATCGGGATTGCATGGAATTTATAGACTGCTTTGGGTAATATGGATATTTTAATGATGTTAATTCTTCCAGTCCATGAACAAGGTATGTGCTTCCACTTTTTTATATCTTTCTCTATTTCTTTTTTCAATGTCCTGTAGTTTTCTGCAAATAGGTCCTTTACTACTTGGGTTAAGTTTATTCCTAGGTATCTTAATTTTTTTGCCACGATGGTAAATGGGATTGTTTGTTTTTTTTTTTGTTTCTCTTTCTGTGAGTTCATCATTGGTGTATAAGAATGCAGTCGATTTCTTGATGTTAATTTTGTATCCTGCTACTTTGCCAAATTCATTTATTAACTCTAGTAGATTTTTGATGGAGTCTTTAGGGTTTTCTATGTATAATATCATGTCATCTGCGAATAATGACAGTTTTACTTCCTTCCTTCCAGTTTGGATCCCTTTTATGTTTTCCTCATGTCTGATTGCTGTGGCTAAGACTTCCATTACTATGTTAAATAAGATTGGTGAAATTGGGCATCCTTGTCTTGTTCTTGTTCTTAAGAAAAATGCTTTTAGTTTTTGTCCATTGACTATGATGTTGGCTGTTGGTCTTTCATATATGGCCTTTATTATGTTGAGATATGATCCCTCTATTCCCAAATTGCTGAGCGTTTTTATCAGAAATGGGTGCTGGATTTTGTTGAATGCTTTTTCAGCATCTATTGATATGATCATGTGGTTTTTATCTTTCATTTTGTTTATGTGGTGTATCACATTTATTGATTTGTGAATATTGTACCATCCTTGCATCCCTGGGATGAATAGCAC
Source organism: Tadarida brasiliensis (assembly GCA_030848825.1). Taxonomy (NCBI): domain Eukaryota; kingdom Metazoa; phylum Chordata; class Mammalia; order Chiroptera; family Molossidae; genus Tadarida; species Tadarida brasiliensis. Next base: position 66,919,365 of record CM061257.1, read on the forward strand.
TTGGTCATGGTGAACAATTTTTTTGATGTATTGCTGGATCCGATTTGCTAGTATTTTGTTAAGGATTTTGGCATCTATGTTCTTCAGGGATATTGGCCTGTAGTTTTCTTTCTTTGTAGTGTCTTTTTCTGGTTTTGGAATTAGAATTATGCTGGCCTCATAAAACGAGTTTGGAAGTCTTCATTCTTCTTCAATTTTTTGGAATAGTTTGAGGAGAATGCGTGTTAGTTCTTCTTTGAATGTTCGGTAAAACTTCCCTGTGAAGCCTTCCAGTCCTGGGCTTTTGTTTGCTGGGAGAGTCTTGATTGCATCTTCAATTTCCTTAGTTGTTATTGGTAAGTTCAAGTTTTCAATCTCTTCCTGGTTCAGTTTTGGGAGACTATGTGTTTCTAGAAATTTGTCCATTTCACTTAGATTGTCGAATTTGTTGCCATATAATTGTTCATAGTGTTTGTTAATGATCCTTTGTATTTCTGTGGTGTCAGTTGTTACTTCTCCTCTTTCATTTCTGATTTTGTGTATTTGGGTTCTCTCTCTTTGTTTCTTGGTGAGTCTAGCTAAGGGTCCATCAATCTTGTTTATCTTTTCAAAAAAACAGCTCTTTGTTTCATTGATCCTTTGAGTTGTTTTTTTGGTCTCCATGTCGTTTATTTCTGCTCTGATCTTTACTATTTCCTTCCTTCTACTAGCTCTGGGGTTTTCTTTTTGTTTGCTTTCTAGTTCTTTAAGTGGTGAGGTTGGGTAGTCAACTAGAAATTTTTCTTATTTCTTGAGGTGGGCCTGTAGTGCTATGAACTTCCTTCTCAGAACTGCTCTCGCTGCATCCCATTTTGTGTTGTGTGTTCATTTTTACTGGTTTCCAGGAAGTAATTAATTTCTTTCTTGATCTCCTCAGTAACCCATTCATTGTTTAATAACATGCTATTTAGCCTCCATGTTTTCAAATGTCTTTGCATGTTCTTGTTGCAATTGATTTCTAGTTTCATGCCATTGTGATCTGAGAAGATGCTTGATATGATTTCAATCTTCTTGAACTTGTAGAGACTTAGTTTGTGTCCTAACATGTGGTCTATCTTTGGGAATGTCCCATGTGCAGTTGAGAAGAATGTGAATTCTGCAGTTTTGGGGTGTAATTCTTTGTAGATATCTATTAAATCCATTTGGTCTCGTGCTTCATTTAGAGTCTCTGTTTCCTTGTTAATTTTTTGTCTAGAGCAGCAGTTCTAAACCTGTGGGTTTTGACCACTTTGGGGGTCGAACGACCCTTTTGCAGGGGTCGCCTAAGACATAACAGTAGCAAAATTACAGTTATGAAATAGCAACGAAAATAATTTCACAGTTTGGGGTCACCACAAAGTGAGGAACTGTATTAATCAGTCACGGCATTAGGAAAGTTGAGAAGTGCTGGTCTAGAGGATCTATCCAGTGATGTCAGCAGGGCGTTGAAATCCCCTGCTTTGATTGTATTGCTGTGGATTTCGCCTTTGAAGTCCTCCAGAAGATTTTTAATATATTTTGGTGCTCCTATATTGGGTGCACATATGTTTACCAAAGATTATATCTTCCTGTTGGATAGATCCTTTCAATATTATTTAGTGACCTTCTTTGTCTCTAGTTATAGCCTTCATTTTGAAGTCTATTTTATCAGATATGAGTATTGCTACCCCAGCTTTTTTCCCTTTCCATTTACTTGGAAGATTTTTTTCCATCCCTTCACTTTCAACCTATGTGAGTCTTTTGTTGTGAGGCAGGTCTCTTGTAAACAACATATATGTGAATCATGCTTTCTTATCCAATCAGCTACTCTGTGTCTTTTTATCAGAGCATTCAATCCATTTACATTTAAGGTGATTATTGATATGTACTTATTTATTGCCATTTTTGTTTAGTGTGGTTATATTTTTCTTCCTATTTCTTCTACTAATTACAGCAGTCCTCTTAACATTTCTTGCAGTGCTGGTTTGGTGCTAATATATTCCCTTAGCCTTTTTTTTTTTTTTGTCTGGGAAGCTTTTTATTTGATCTTGTATTTTGAATGATAGCCTGATGCATAGAGTAGTCTTGGATTCAGATCCTTGTTTTTCATGACCTTGATTACTTCATGCCATTCCCTCCAGCCTGCAGTCTTTCCATTGAGAAGTCAGCTGATAGCCTTATGCGGGTTCCTTTGTAGGTAACCTGCTGCTTATCTCTTGCTGCATTTAGGATTCTCTCTTTGTCTTTAATTTTTGGCATTTTAATTATTATGTGTCTTGGTGTGGGCCTGTTTGGATTCTCTTACTTGGGACTCTCTGTGCTTCTTGAACTTGAATGCCTTCTTCCTTCACCAAATAAGGAAAGTTTCTGCTGTCTTCTCTTCCACCTCATATGAGGGCTTAGGGACCATCTGATTAATCCAGGATGATCTCATCTCAAGATCATTAATCAAATTGCATCTCAAAGATACTTTTGTCAAATAAAGTCACATTCACAGATTCACAGTAGACATGACTTTTGGGTGGTCACCATTCTACCCTTTATCTAGAGTCTTCAAAGCTTATATTTACACTATTATCTTTATAGAGTTGTTCATCTTGACGGGCACTGCTACTGAGTTAATTGAGTTTCCTGTATTTGCATTTATTACTTAAGAATGGAAGTTAGGCCCTGGCCGGTTTAGTTAGAGGGCCTGCGGTCCAGGGAGGCCCGGGTTCGGTTCCCGCTAAGGGCACGTGCCTCGGTTGCAGTTTGTCCCCGGCCCTGGTTGGGTCGTGCGGGGGGCAGCCACTCGGTGTGTCCCTTTCACATCGATGTTTCTCTCTCTCTTCCTCTCTCTCCCTCCCACTCTATCTGAACAAAAATGGAAAAATGTCCTCGGGTGAGGATTTAAAATAAAAAAAAAAAAAAGAATGGAAGTTAGTATATATCCCTCCAAATATAGGAGCCAATACTATCTTTGAGAACCTATAAAATCGATGTCAATATAAAGTTAGAGAACCAGAAGGCCATGTGATTAATCATCAAAGGGACAGTCGCTTTGAATTGGTAGAGTGCTCATTAAGAAGAAAACAAGTGATATAGTTCTCAGCTGCCTTCTAAGGTAGGTGCGTCCCAGAAATCAAAAAGGTCCTTTATTTGATGAGCGGGCAAAGTTTCCGAATATGTGCATTTGGGAAACAGAACAGTAAAATTAGTTTAAAAAAGAAAGAGAAGAGCAGCAAAAGACTCAAAGAAATTAAAGAGCAGGAAGGGTGGATAAGCAACACTGTCTCCTACACATACAGAGGCAGGTAGAGAATGCTCTGTTTGTTGGCAGTTAGGGAGATGCTTGGGGTGGAGTCAGGTCAAAAGATAATTAAGAAAATTTTATACCATGGAGGAAGTAGTGTCAGCTTCCCTCTTCTTCCTTTTTGAAATCTCTTGTTCAACCTATTAGTCTTTATTACTTTGTAGGGTGAGTTATTCTAAAGAGATGCTACGAAGGGCCCAGTCTTGCTTAGCAGAAAAATAGAGGCTATCCATGGGACATAGATTACTTTTAGTATTACATAGTTTACATGTCCTATAGATAGATAGAGGGATGCAATCAGTTATTTTACATTTAAGGTCTGACTTTATTAACAATTGGAGACAGGTATTAAAGGCACTACTCATGACCTTGACAGAGACAAAATAGAGGGAGGGGAGAGTAAAAAAAGTATGTGTCACCTTATGGAAAAACTGGATATTTTGTGCAGATATTCTTTGAAAATATTCCTTGTTATAAATACAAAACCAACATGGTGTATGTTTCATCATTCACCCTCTACAGCTAAATTCCTTTCAATCATCAAGATTAGTATATAATCAGTGATTAAATCAGAGAAATAATAAGGGTAACTTCTATGTCTTGAAATTGCAATATATGTGTGTGTGATTCCTAATGGAGTACTAAAATTATATCGTTTGATTAAAATAAACCACAAGGGAAATCTATAAGTTCTATGAAACGTATATTGGGATATCACAAGACTCTTGAAAGTCTGAGTCTTTGATTTAACAAAACACTTTCTTGTATCTTCTGGCTCTAAACTAATATAAAAATTATCTTAAGTCTGGTATAAAAGAATATGCAAAAAGGAACTTTGTAGTTTATTAATGGGAAAACGTTCGTTAGCTATCTTGAAAGAAAAGGAAAATTAGGAACAATGGTTTCTAAGTTACTACTTCTGGAATATTTTATTGCTGGATGCCTGTCTCTTCAAAGCAGCCAGCCATGAATTTGTTGGGGGTAACTTATTTGTGGTTACTCACATCATGAAACTTCATTTACTTGGGTTTGATCCTGACTATACTACTTACTAAATGTATGATCTTGCCCAATTATATAACCCATCTCTATCTTAATTTGCTCATCTATATAATGGGAGTGGTTATACCAAGCAAAAAGAGTTTTTGTGAGGAATAGACTATAACTGAGGTGAAAACAATGGAATATGACCTGGCAGGAGTTACAAGTTGCAAACAGGCAATAAAATTGCCTATGGAATAGCTCTGAAATGGGACATACAAATATTAAAAAGCCCAACAACGGGGGCTTCTAATTCCAGAGTTGGGAGTTTCCTCTATAAAAACAGAAACCAGAGAAAATTGTCTTAAAAATATGATATTTAAACTGATAACAGAAAATTTAGTAGCCATATGAAGAAGAACAGTCCATTATAGAGATCAGATATGGGGTAGTTCTGAGACAGGAGAGGACAGGATATAGATTATGATAATGGTTCATGATATTTCTCCTTGGCACTTACTACTTTGTGATTTAGCTGTTTAAAGTCTGTTTTCCCTGTAATACTCTGCATTCCATGAGAACAGTGACCCATCTCTCTTGCCCACTAAAAAATATCTATCAGAAAATTTTCATGAACTATTTGCAAACACTATTTTCATTGTTGTTAAATACCTTATTCTAGAGAATATATTTTTGGAAAAAAATAACCCAATCTCTTTTGATTGCCTTTCATCACATAAAAAGTTAGAGGTGCAATGTGGTTTAAAATAAAGTTGGCGCTTCTATTTTTAGTCTCTTTATTGCCTTCAGTAACTCCTCTTCTTCAGAGAAGAAATGTTTTTGTCTAACTAAACTATTCTGAAACGTCTTTGTTAAATTTAGCCCTATTAAGGAATACAGGATCATTAATTCCTCATTAAGTGTCTTATTTAATCAGTGCTAGATATTTCATAAAAAGCAAATATATATTTTAAATTGTACAATATCAGATACAAGCTAGTTTCTTGATGAGGCAAAAAGGTCACATTCCTCTGCTTATTATTGTAATTAATTTCCTTTTAAATTTTATTCTCTCTCATTATAGGCACAAGAATTACTAAGAATTGGGGGAGAGAGAGGGAAAAAGCCTACAATGTGTTATCTTTGCAAATAATAATCAATAGAGAGGTCATGTGTTTCTTTCATTTGTCAACAAATTATTGGAGGTAATTTATTTGTGGTATTACATTATGAAAACTCCCATAGGTTTTAAGGAAGGGATATGAATTTCCACTCAAGTATAAGTCTTTAAAAAACAGAGTGTTCGGATTTTCCTAAAAAAGATAGTTTCAATAAGAACAAATTTAAAGATTCAAATCGTAACTTTCTATTAAAAAATAGTAAGGATTCTTCATTTTTAGTTCTCATATAAACTCTAAGCTTATTGCCCTAATTTTGGGTGGTATATATTTTCTATCTACTACATTTTTTCCTTAAAAAATTAGCAGATATTAGAATGGCTCAAAGACTTAAGGAATGTTCAGTATCAAGTGCTTTTGTTGCTTCTAAATGTTGGCTTGAGTTCCCCAATAACTGAATAGTTATTGCTGTGTGTGTGTATATGTTTGTGTGTATGATGTAGTGAGTGATATCAATAAAATCCTATAGATAATAATAAAATGTTAATAACAGCTCTTTATCCCTGGCCAGTTTGGCTCAGTGGTTAGAGCATCGGCCTGCGGACCAGAGAGTCCTGGGTTCGGTGTCCGCTAAGGGCACATACCTTGGTTGCAGTTTGTCCCTGGCCCCGGTTGGGGTTGTATGGGTGGCAACCAGTTGATGTGTTTCTCTCACGGCAATGTTTCTCTCTCTCTCTTCCCCCCTCTCTCCCTCCCACTCTGTCTGAAGATAAATGCAAAAAAAAAAAAAAATGTCCTCAGGTAAGGATAAAAATAAATAAATAAATAAATAACAGCCCTTTAACAATTCATCAACTTAAATGAAAAAGATACATTTCTTGAAAAGCACACTAACCAAAACTGGCACAATAACAAATAGAAAATCTAATTAGATCCATATCTATTTAAGCAATTAAATGTTTTTAAACACTTTTTTGCAAAAAAAATTTCTAGATTCAGATGACTGTTCTGGTGAATTTTATAAAATATAAAAAAATGAAATGACGCACCTTATAAAAGTTTCAGAAAATAGAAAGGCGAACTTTGCAAACTTGTATGATATGAAGAGAATGACCCTGATATCAAAACTGACAAGGACATTACCAGAAAAGAAAATTACAGACCAACATCACTCGGGAACACAGACAAAACTTCTCTGCAAAATATCAGGAAATCAAGTCCAACAATATATAAAAAATAATAATGCATTAGCCAGCGGTTCTCAACCTGTGGGTCGCGACCCCTTTGGGGGTTGAATGACCCTTTCACAGAGGTCGCCTAAGACCATCGGAAAACATATATTTCCGATGGCAACTCATACCAGTAGCAAAATTACAGTTATGAAGTAGCAACGAAAATAATTTTATGGTTGGGGTTACCACAACATGAGGAACTGTATTAAAGGGTCACGGCATTAGGAAGGTTGAGAACCACTACATTAGACCAAGTGGAAATGCAAGTTTTTTATATATTTTGTTTTTGGTAAAATTTAAAAAATCAATGTAACTTACCACACTAGTAGTTTAAAAGAAAAAAAACAAACACCAGATTATGTCAATACATGCTGATAAATTCAATGGAATTTATGTTTTTAAAAAGTATGGTTCTATTCATATTAATTTCAAGAACAAGTCAAAATAATGGTATTAAAATCAGAACATAGAATATCTTTCCATTTCATTTTTTTTTCATTCTCTTAAAACTGCTTTGTAGTTTTCAGCATATAGGTCCTTCACGTCCTTTGTTAGGTTATTTCTAAATATTTGATACTTTCCGTTGCAAAAAGGATTCTTTTTTTCATTTATTTTTCTGAAATTTCATTGTTGGTATACAGATAGGAAGGCAGTGGATTTTTATACATTGATTTTGTATCCTGCAAGTTTACTGTATTTGTTTATTGTTTCTAATAGTTTTATGGTGGAGTCTTTAGGGTTGTCTATATAAAGAATTATGTCTTCTGCAAAAATTGAAACTTTTACTTCTTCATTCCCAATTCGGATGCTTTTTATTTCTTTCTCTTGCCTGAATGCTCTGGCTAGGACTTCCAGTACTATGTCGCATAAGAGTGGTAAGAATGGACATCCTTGTCTAGTTCCTGATCTTAGGGGATAGGCTTTCAGTTTTTCACCATTGAGTATGATATTAGCCAAGGGTTTGTCATACATGGCCTTTATTATGTTGAGGTACTTTCTTTCTATACCCATTTTATTGAGTTTTTAATCATAAACAGATTCTGTAACTTGTCAAATACTTTTCCTGCATCTATTGATATGATCAGATTATTTTTATCCTTTTTTGTTAAAGTGGTATATCATAATGATTGATTTGCGCATGTCGAACCATCCTTGTGTCCCTGGAATAAACCCACTTGACCATGTTGTATTTTTTTTTAATGTAGTTTTGTATTTGATTTTCTGATATTTTGTTTAGAGTTTTTGCATCTGTATTCATCAGAGATAATTCGTCTGTAGTTTCCTTTTTTTGTGTTATCCTTGCCAGGTTTTGGTACCAGGTTTATGTTGGTCTTATAATATGTGTTAACAAGTATTGCCTCTTCTTCAATTTTTTGGAAGATTTAGGAAGAACAGGTATCAGATCTTGGAATGTTTGTTAAAATTCACTAGTGAAGCCATCTGGTTCTGGAATTTTACTATTTGGGAGGTTTTGGGTGGTTGCTTCAATTTCTTTATTGTCGATCCATCTATTTAGATTTCCAGTTTCTCATGATTCAGTCTAGGAAGGTTATATATTTCTAGGAACTTATTCATTTATTCTAAGTTATTGAATTTGAAGGCAATATAATCTTTCATCGTATTCTAGTATTATCCTTTGTATTTCTGTAATGTCTGTGTAACTTCTCCTCTTTCATTTCTCATTTTGTTTATTTGAGTCTTTTGTCTTTTTCCTTAGTTAGTCTAGCCAGGGTTTGTCAATTTAATCTTTTCAAAGAACCAGGCTTGGGGGTTGCATTAACTTTTTTGTATAGTCTTTTTGTTCTCTATTTCATTTATTCTGCTCTAATTTTAATTAGTTCCTTTCTTCTGCTGACTTTGGGCTGCTTTTGTCCTTCGTTTTCTAGTTCTTTAAGATGTAATGTCAGATTGTTTTTCAGAGATTATTCTCATTTCTTGAAATAAGATTGAAATGATATAAATTTCTCTCTTATTATTTCTTTGGTTGCATCCCAAAAGTTTTGAAAAGTCATATTGTCATTCTCATGTGTCTCTCTATATCATTTTATCTTACCTTTTGTTAGGACTTACAAGGCAATATAATTCCTAATGGCCATTTTGCAAGCTTCCCACCACAGGAGAAAAAAGAACAGGAGAACTGGCAGAACAAGAAATGCCAGACACCAGGAATCAAACCATATAAGGAACTAAAATTGCCCGATCTCACATCAGAATTCCTGTAGACCCAACCCACTGCCCAAACCCACCAACCAGACCCCAGAACTCACTGACAACAAAAGCTTTCCATCAGTGAACATATAAGGATGAAACTCCAGCTCTTAGGGGCTGCCATTATTAACCCAGTAAATACCCCTTGGCTCAGTGCTATATAGCACTTCCCTTTGGAAATTCCGATTCCCCATCCCCTTTTCTTTAAATATATCCAGTTTTTCTTTACCCACCATCTAGGATTGCTATCTAGCTTGCCTGCAAACTACCAACTTTAACCTTTCACTTTTTATTTCTTCTTTGGCCCAGTCATTTATATGGAACCACAACAGACCTGGAAGAGCCAAAGAAATTCAGAGAAAAAGGAACGAAGCTGGAGGTATCATACTCCCCAAGTTCAAATTACACTACAAAGCAACAATAATCAAAACAGTATAGTATTAGCACAAAAACAGACACACAGAGCAATGAAACAGAATTGAGAGCCCATAAATACTCCCACACATATAAGGGCAAATAATTTTCAATAAACCACATAATTTCACTTGTATTTGGGATATAAAACTGAAAATAACAAATGTATAAACAAGAAAAACAAACAAAAAATTATAGACACAGACAATAGTATAGTGGTTACCAGCGGGAAGTGGGGTGAGGAGGTAGTAAAGGGTAAAGGAGATCAAACATATAATGACAGAAGATTTGACTTTGGGTGGTGGGCACACAATGCAATATACAGATCATGTAACAGAGAAATGTACACTTGAAACTTATATAATGCTATTAACCAATGTCATCCCAATACATTTAATAAAAATATCAGAACAACATTTGCCTTAGAAGATGGGAATTACTGGAAGATGCATAAGGGGCCTCTGGTGTGATAAAAATATTCCATAATTTGAACAGTGTGGTGGTTTAATTAGTGTATTTATTTTAATTAATGAAACTGTACACTGAGGGTGTGCATTTTTACCCATATAAATTTCACCTCAACTAAAAAACTAAAATGAAAAATAAATAAACAAGCAAAAAAAAAATTACCAAAAAAACTTTGCATTTTGATTTATTCATTTTTCAAAATCTGATTTAAGCATTGTAAAAAATGCAATAATGTTAATAAAAGTTCCACTTAGGTTATAACTTATTAAAAGTTGGTTAGCATTTTACCTTTTTGGTCATGTTTTATCAAGGTAATCAAATTTTGTGGAGGATTTCAACCTGTTCAAATGTTTGTATTACTGATACATTTGGCATATAATTTCAGACTTCTTTCCATCTATAAATGTTTATATCATGAAAACTTCTTTTCCTGTTCTTCAAGCATGTAACTACTTCTGTAGTATAACTTCAATAATTTAATATTCTCATCATAGCATACATGTTTGTGAAAATTCCAGAATTGTTTATTCTTTCTTTAAAAATATTTTTTCTTTATTGATTTTAGAGAGAGAGGAAGGGAGAGGGAGAGAGAGATGAAAACATTGATGAGAGAGAACATCAGTTGGCCGCCTCCTGCATGCCCCTCACTGAGGCTTGGGCCCACAACCTGGGAATATGCCCTGACCAGGAATCAAACCGGTGACCTCTTGGTTCATGGGTCGATGCTCAACCACTGAGGCACACCGGCCAGGCAATTTTTTATTCTTTCTTAGACAAGAATCAGTATTTCTTTTAAAGTGATCATTATTTTCAAAATCCATTATTATACTTACACTCTAAAAATACTTTCAGGTTTTTTTTAAAATGTATATTTTCAGTAATAACTATGAATTATTAGGAGAGATTGAATTTTACATACTTTTAATATTAATTTGTTACATTTATGAGAAGCAAAATAGAAAAGAATATCTGTTATGTGTTGAATTAAATAATTAGAAACATTTATCCTATAAGCAGCCCTGTCTGTAAACAACAAATTTTTCCCTTCTCTCTTATTCCACTGAATATTGTTACCTATACAAGTTAATTATACTTGTTACTTAAGAACATAGTAAAATGCAAAAATAAGTCTATCAGAGGTTTAATCATGTTTTTACTTCTCATAAGTAATTTATAGTAAAATATAATGCTATTCAATAAAATACATACTTTTAAGAATGTCTATTGCAAACATGTTTGTTTTTTTCTCACTAGATTTTTAACTGTTTTATTTATTTCATTTCAAAATTTGTTGGATTGGCAATATCATGAAATATTTGTCCTAAAAGTTAACTTTATCTTTATTCAATATTTTCTGGTGGCAGAAAGTAAATGCTTATAGAAATACATCTTCCAAACAAAAGTGTTAATGTATTTTCCTGAATTGTGTGTGTGTGTGTGTGTGTGTGTGTATCTCCTATAATATTACCAAAATACTCTTTATAGACAAAGATTGTGATTGATCTGTACCTCACATTGTATATCCAGCATACATTTGATAGTATATAACCAGACATATAATTTGGTCCTTATTAAATTCTATAAAAGCAAGGAGGCAATGTAAGCGTGATGATATAGTGATGACTTCTAGAAGAGAAAGTTGTCTTGTTTTCCTCTGAATATATTATTAGTACATATCGATGATGGAGGAAATGACATTACAACCCAATATTGGAAAGAGAAAAGGTGTCTTACTTTTGAAAAACCTTTATACTGTGATTTTTAGTTACTTTCAATTAAAATAAATTTATTAGAGAAAGGGAAATTATACTAGCTGTGGTTAAATCGTTTACAAAAATGGAACCAGTTCTGTACCCTTCTCTGAATCCACCTTCTTGGACATATTTATATTTCTGGTTCACACACAATGAGGTAGAATCTATTTTCCTGCTCCTTGAAACTCATTTGTATTTGTGGCTTGCTTTGGCCAATAATAAGTGGAGGAAATAACACTGTGCCTGCTACAATAACAGGTCACAAAAGCCTTTGGAGCCCTACCCTCCCATGAATACAACAAGCTCATGTGAGCCTACAGGAGGCTGCTACCATGTACATGGAGCAGATTCCAGTCATTTCCTCTAGGGCCCAGATTAGCAGAATTTCCTGCACTATATGCATATTCTGTGCAAAAATAAATGATTGTTAAAGTTATTCATTTTAAATTAGTCTGTTGTACAATAGTTAACTGATATATCATTTAATAAAAGATACTAAAATGATAATTTCTCTATTTAATCTAAAAATTGTACCGCATATATCTCTACCTTGAAGTTAGAAAGAAAAATTTATATTATATTATTTTTCAAATTTAGATCTATTTTCCATTTTCAGCTGACTTTGTTTTGGGAGGGTATAATAAATTCTTCTAGCACTATTTATTTTAGAGTGCATTATATTCCCTACTGATATGCAATTCCTATGTTACCCTTTTCCCTTAAATAAGCCAAGTTATCACATATGTATGTGTTTGGGGGGAAATGGTTAATCATATCAATGGCTGATTTATTTATCCCTTTGCTAATACCTTGCCACCTTAAATGCAAGGGTCTTTACAGATATTGATATCTGGCAGGAAAATTTGCCAGGATTAGCTCTTCTTCTGAATTATCTTGGTTAACTTAATCTTTTGCTCTTCCCTATACATTTTGGAATCACGTTGTCAAATTTTATGAAGAACCTTGTTGCAAATTTAATTAAAAATGCATTAAAATATAAATTGATTTTAATTGAATACCATTTTTATGGGAAATTTTTACCATTTTATGGATGATTTTTTTTTAAATCATCTTTCATATGATTGCATAAACTGTTAAAGTTTACTCCTAAAATGTAATGCCTACTTTTAATGGAAACTATTCAAAGATTCTACATATGTTTCTGATGAATAACACAGTTTTTTCAAAGGACATCATCTTTCCATGTTTATGTATATTGATCTTCCTTTTTCTATTTTCATTATATTCTAGTAGTTCTTATTGGTGTGAAGGATCACAATGAAATTTTTAAATTTAAAGTCAGCAAAATTACTAAACTTATATTTGGTCCTAATTAATTTTCTATAGATTTTGTTATATACTTAGATAATTATATAATCCAAATAATAAGAGCTATGTCTCTTCTATTTCGTGCCTTGTATACATATATTTTGTTGTTATTTACAGCACTTGCTAGAACTGTCAAAAGTATGATAGACAAGCATAGTGTGATAAACATCCTTGCTTTTTTCACTATCAAGTATAACATTTTCTGCAGGTTTTTATATGTATGTCCCTTTTCACATTTGGATAGTTGCCTTCCATCCCTAGTTGTTAAGTTTTTATTATGAATGGTATTGCACTTTACTGGATGCTTATAGTGCAACCAGTAAAATGAACTTACATTAGATTTGGCCTAAAAACATTTTCTTCAGGAATTTTGTATCTATTTTTACGACTGAGATCAATTGTACTTTTTTTTGGGGGGGGGGGTTAGGACCCTTTCTGATTGTGAGGTAATAATTAGGTTGGAAAATGCATTTAAGATGTGCTTTCCTTTTTCTTTTGTCAGAAGGAATTTTTTTAAAATTGTAATTTTTGCTACTTACATATTTGGTTATCAGTCTTCTAAAAACCTTATTGGACTGCTTTGTTTTCAGTGAATAGTTTTTTTTGGTTTTGTTTTGTTTTGTTTTTTTACTATTGTCTAAATTTCTCTAGTGATTACAAGATGCATTCTAAGTTCCAGTTTCTTCTGTAATATTTCTTAATTCATATCTTTTTTAAAAAGAGTCCTTTTTGAATACCTTTTTTGGGTATTCAATTAATTTTGGTATAGTTTTTCATTTTATTTTTTTGAATTTTTTAAATATTTCAATATTAGCAATACTTTATTTATATTCCTAATGCTTTAATTTTTGCTTTCTTTTATTCCTTAGCACCTCACAGATGATTGCCAATGTTACTAGTTTTTTCAAATAATTTGCTTCTTTTGTCTTCTCAATTTAATTTTTCTCATTTATTCTCCTATAAGTATTATTTTATTTCTACTACTTTCTCTGAGATTTTTTTGTTGTTCTTCATGTAATTATTAAGATGACCTTTTAGGTTATAATTTTTTCTTTTTGCCTTTTTTTTTAATAGCGTTTAAGTGAACCACATCATCTCTTTTCCACAAGTTTTGGTGTATTGTTTTTGTTACTGATCAGTTCTAACTATTGTAAATTTCTATAATGATATTTTTAAGTTTCAAATATATTGGTCCTTTTTGTTTCTATTTATTTCCAATTTAATTATATGACAGACAGTGTAGCCTAAAACCCAACCCATTGAAATCTATGGAAACCAACTTTATAGCCTAATATGTGTTTAGTGTTCATAAAGCTCCATGTATATTTGAGGAAAACAAATATTCTCAAATCTAGGAGTAATAGATCTACACTGTCATCATGTTTATTGAATATTTCAAATTATAATCATTTTTGTCTTCTTCCACCATCAATAAAGTGAAGTGATCTGAAATCTCCTATTGAGATAATAGTAGATTAGTCCTCTTCTTCTGGCGATTTCATCTACTTTTAACATATTTTTGATGTAATATTAAGAGCATTATTTTGTATATTTTAAGTTGTAGTTTGTATATTTTATGCTGCATCTGTGCATACATATATAATATATATTTACATATACATACATATATATGTATATACACACAGAGAGAGAATGTGTGTGTATGTGTGTACTTTTGCTAAAATGTATCTGTAACCTCAAAATCAATACTGGTGTCACATAAGCAGGCATTCAATACTATTCACAGAGCAGACAAAACTCTGAGTCACCCAGTACACATATTTCTACCTGGTAGAACAAGGCGACTCTGCCTTCTCGTTTCAATTCTCATACTACAGATGAGTGTATATATTATGGTGTATATATAATGCCAGATTATTTTTTGCATTTTTGTGCTTTCAGTTGGTGATTTCGTCATGTTTAAATAGCCCCCAAGTATAGTGTGGAAGTGCTCTCTAGTGTTCCAAAGTGCAGGAGGCTGTGATGTGCCTTACAGGAAAAATACATAGCCCTGGCCGGTTTGGCTCAGCGGTTAGAGCATCGGCCTGCGGTCCAGAGAGACCAGGGTTCGGGTCCCGCTAAGGGCATGTACTTCGGTTGCAGTTTGTCCCCAGCCCTGGTTGGTTGTGCGGGTGGCAGCCACTCGATGTGTCCCTTTCACGTCGATGTTTCTCTCTCTCTCTCTTCCTCCCTCCCACTCTATCTGAACAAAAAATGAAAAAATGTCCTCGGCTGAGGATAAAAAACAAACAAACAAACAAAAAAAACCCATATATTATGTAAGGTTTGTTCAGTCGTGAGTTATAGTGCTGTTGGCTGTGAGTTCAACGTTCATGAATTAAGGATATATGTTAAATAAGATGTCTTTAAAGAGAAGCACAATGACCAGCTGATGAAAATGTAACCAAGGCCCTCATCATAAACCCAACCTATGTTCCCCTAGAACAGTGGTTCTCAACCTTCCTAATGCCGCGACCCTTTAATACAGTTCCTCATATTGTGGTGACCCCCAACCATAAAATTATTTTCGTTGCTACTTCATAACTGTAATTTTGCTACTGTTATGTCTTAGTCGACCCCTGTGAAAGGGTTGTTCGATCTCCAAAGGGGTCGCGACAGGTTGAGAACCACTGCCCTAGAAGAACATAACTACTACTACTACAAAAACAAAAACAAAACTAGAATCAAATTTATATATATATATATAATATATATAATATATATTATATAATATATATATTATATATATATATATATATCATGATATATATTTATATGTCATGCATATAATTTTTAGTGATCTCTAGTGCTTTAGTCCCTATACAATTGGGGATCAATTATGTATGTGTCTTTTGTAATAGTCAAAGATTTCAATTTATTATACAAAATATATAATGAGCATATTAAGAATATTAATGTTTAAACTAACTAATTTGAACATATTACAAAGTGTCAATTAGTTTTGCTTCGATAGAATTAAGAAGACATTCTTACCCTGGCCGGTTTGGCTCAGCAGTTAGAGCATCGGCCTGCAGACCAGAGTCACAGCTTCAGTTCCATTCAAGGACACATCATACCTCAGTTGCGGTTTGATCTCCAGCCCTGGTCGAGGTCGTGAGGGTGGCAACCAATCTATGTGTCTCTCTCACATCGATGTTTCTCTCTCTCTCTCTCCCTCTCTCCCTCCCACTCTATCTGAAAATCAACGGAAAAATATCCTTGGGTGAAGATTAAAAGAAGGAGGAGGAGGAGGAGGAGAAGAAGAAGACATTCTCATTATTTATAAGGTAATTCTTCAAATTATTTTGAACTTTCTTCTGCAAGTTCTATATGTCTATATTAAATTTCTATAGAATATTTTGGATATAGAACAGACTCTTTATTCTAACTCCATGGCTTATAATAAGAGACATCTATTTATTGTATATTTCTGAGCACCTTAAGTATAAATTGAACTCTAAAGTGAATCTTGAATACTCAGTGTAGGAAATCCTTATTTGTACTGTGGGAGGTTTAAGGGAGGTGGCACCAACTCCATGCTTCTTCACACGCACATATCTGCATTTTCACATGATCTTTCTGACTGTAACCCTCAGAGTACTTAAATGTTGCTTTTTCTTTCTCTTTATCAAACCTGCAGTTTGTACCAGTTTTATTTTCTCTTCACACAACACTTTTGAGAGAATTGGGACACCAAATCACCTATGGAGTTATTCTTCACTATAGGAGCTAAGACATGAAAAGGAGTAATTTGGCATTGCTAAAGGTGTGTGACTTACCATTCTCTCCCCTGGTTATCATTTTTTAAAAAATGTATCTTTATTTTTGAAAGTATTACAGATGTCCCGCTTTTTCCCCCCTGTTGAACCCCTCCTCCCCTCTCCACCCCTCCGCCTTCACCACACTCTTGTCTGTGTCCCCTGGCTATGCATATATGCATAGAAGTTTTCATGCAGATATTGCTGGTATCTGTACACTTCATGTTATATCATTTCTGTTGTCATAATGCTTTTGAGACAATTAGCATGCCCGTGGATAAAACATATGAGAGTTTCTGGTTCATTTTATTAATTGATGGTCATATCTGAAACAGTTAAAAATCAAAGAATTTTACTAGATATCTAAATAATATCCTATGAAATGATTGCAAGCTGTTTTGCAAAAGTCTTCCGCCTATGCTTCTGGAGTGTGGTTTCAGATTTTTTAAAAGCCAGATTTGTTTACTTTGAAAAAATTCAGATGTTGTTATTTTACTTTCCTATTTATCATTGGTGAGTTAAAGAAATACTGTAATATATTTTATATTTATTTACCTAACATTAAGCAATCCATTTATAACAGTATCAACATTAGTTAATTGTAATGAAAACAGATTTTCATTAATCCACCAATATGGGCATTCTGAAAATATACAGAAGTATGGCAAATCTGAAAACTGTTTTTTAAATGGATGCATCAAATTACAGCCTCCATGGACATTTCTCAGATAATTTGGATATTATTTTCATATTATTTTTTAAATGTATACATTCTAGTATCTTTTTCCAGTTTCATTGAGTAAAAATTGACATACACCATTGTATAAGTTTAAGGTGTACAACATCATGGTTTGATTTACATATAATGTGAAATGATTACCACAATAATTTCAGCCAACATCCATCTTTTCATATAAACACAATTTAAAAAAAGAAAAGTATAAGTCTGGCCGGTGTGGCTCAGTGGTTAAGCATTGACCCATGCACCAAGAGGTTGCCAGTTCGATTCCTGGTCAGGACACTTGCCCAGGTTGTGGGCCAAATTCCCAGTGGGGGGCACGCAGGAGGCAGCCAATCGATGTTCTCTCCTATCGATGTTTCTATCTCTCTCTCCCTCTCACTTTCTCTCTCTCTAAAATCAATAAAGAAAAAAATATTTTTTAAATAGAAAAGAATAGAGGAAAAGATATTTCACCTTTTGATGTGAACAGTTAGGATATACTCTCTTAACAACTTTCCTATATATCACATGGCAGTGTTAGCTGTAGTTAAGTTGCACCTTATCATCCCTAGTACTTACAGGTCTGTTGAGTTTCTATTTCTTCATGATTTAGTCTTACATGAGTTGTATGTTTCTAGGTTATCCAGTTTGTTGGTATAAAACTGTTCATAGTAGTCTCTTATAATACTTTTATTTTTTAGCATTATTTGTCAGGTTTCATCTTTCACTTCAACTTTGTTTATTTGAGTCTTCTCTTTTTACTTAGTCTAGCGAAGGACTTGTCAACTTGGTTTATCTTTTCAAGAAAAAAAATCTTAGCCCGGCTGGTGTGGCTCAGTGGTTGAGCACCAATCCATGCACCAGGAGGTCACTGGTTCGGTTCCCAGTCAGGGCACATGCCCAGGTTGTGGGCCAACTCCCCAGTGGGGTCATGCAGGAGGCAGCCAATCGATGTTCTCTCTCATCGGTGTTTCTATCTCTCTCTCCCTCTCCCTTCCTCTCTCTCTAAAATCAATAAAGAAAAAAATATTTTAAAAAAATCTTAATCTCATTGATTTTTATTATTATTTTTCTATTTTATTTACTAGCATAAGGTGCTATTATATTGGAAATGTTATTGCATTTCTACTTAGTTTGCCTGCTTTAATATTTATTTCCTTCCTTCTGTGAACTTTATGCTTAGTTTGTCTTCTTTTTCTAGATTATTTAAGGTGTAAATTACTTTGTTTATTTGAGATCTTTTTAGTGGAGGTGTTTATAAGAATAAACTTTTGCCTTAGTACTGGTTTTCTTGCATTGCATAAGATTTGGTATGTGGTGTTTTCATTTTCATTTATCTTAAAGTATTTTCTAATTTCTTTTTCATTTCTTCTTTTACTCCTTGTTCAAGAGTGTGTTGTTTAATTTCTGCATATTTATGAATTTTCAAGTTTTCCTTCTGCAGTTCATATCTAATTTCATTTCATCATGGTCAGAAAAGATATCTGGCATAATTCAATCTTCTTAAATTTGTTAAGACTTGATTGTGAGACAGGTTAGTAAGCCAGGGCAAGTGGAATAGGGAAACCGAGAGAAACAGTTAAAGAGCCAAGCAGTTTACAGTCATGTAGTAAATCACAAAATCCTATCTTCCCCAACAAAGGAAACTTAAATGTAAATGATTTTACACTTTTGCTCCCCAACCAGAGGGGAAATAGCTTAAATCATCATCCTACTCAAGAAGATAGAGAACAGAAATCCAAATAGAGCCAACCACACCCAAGGACAGATGAAGTCAGGGGAATAAATATCACTTTAAAGCATCAGCATAAAGCTGGTGAATATTCTATTGGGATCCTCCTCTAAGATCTCCCTTAACATCCCCACCTTTAGAAAACAGTTAAGAACCCTCAAATCAAAGACCCAGCTTGGGCTTCTCTGGACATCGCCCACACCTTTCTTCCCTCTCAGGCATGCACATTAACTTTTCGCTCCTAAACTCAAAGGGGCCCCAGAAGACTTGCAACCAGGGAACAGTGGGCAGCAGCAGCTTGTCTTGGCTTACCCACTGAACCTGTCTCCAAAGACCCGTTTTCTCTGACTTTTCATTGAACTAACAGCAGCCCCACCTTGGCTCACTTCTTTCCTATAATGTTTCTAGGGAGCCAAAGCAGAGCACTGACTAGTCTCTCTCCTGTTGCTTCTTCTACCCTAAGTCCTTACTTGTTTCACTGTCCCCAGCTTTAATAAATACACTCTCAATCGCCTGGACTTGTATTATAAAATCTTTCCTGCTTGAAGTCAAGAACCCACACACTACGGGCCAGCCAGAGGCAAACCCACTCCAGTCCAGTCCCTTTCCAGTGACAATTGGACCTAACGTAATCATGTGAGAATGTTTTGTGTGCACATGAAAATAATATATATTCTGAGACTGTTGGGTAGAATGTTATTTGTATATTTGTTAGGTGCATTTTGTCTGAAGTAATGTACAAGTCCTCCACTTCCTTTTTGATCTTCTGTCTGGATATTTTAGCCATTATTTAAAGTGGTATATTGAAATCTCCTACAAGTATTATGCTACTATCTATGTTTTTCTTCAGTCAATTTTTTCTTTATATATTTAGGTTCTCTAATGTGGGGTAAATATATATTTATAATTATGTTTTCATGGCAAATTGACCCTTTTAACATATCTTTCTTTGTTTCTTGTGACAGTTTTTGAAAAATAGTCTATTTTGGCTCCTATAAGTATGGCCACCTTTGCTCTCTTTGGATTACCATTTGCAGAAATATATTTTATCCCTTTATTTTCAGTTTACATGTGACCTTAATTTTAAAGTGAATGCCTTATAGACAGTATAAATATATAGTTTGTTTGTTTTTTTTTAAATCTATTTGGCTACTGTACGTCTTTCCATTGGTGACTTCTACCATTTACATTTAAAGTTATTATTGAGCCTGGCCGCTGTGGCTCAGTGGTTGAGCATCAACCCATGCACCAAGAGGTCTCCAGTTAGATTCCTGGTCAGGGCACATGCCCAGGTTGTGGGCCTGATTCCCAGTGGGTGGCATGCAGGAGGTGGCCAATCGATGTTCTCTCTCATTGATGTTTCTAGCTCTCTCTCCCTCTCCCTTCCTCTCTCTCTAAAATCAATAAAGAAAAAAATTTATAAAAAAATAATAAATTTATTATTGAAAGATTAGGAGTTACTATTTCTATTTTGTTCATTGTTTTCTGTTAGCTTTGTGGTTCTTTTTCTGTCTTTTACTCTCTTGCTTTTTTCTTTAAATATGTATAAAATTTTATTTAGAATTTCTGAGAAATAAATTGAAGTCTAAAATAGTAACAGAAAGGGGAATATTGTGTGTGGTTATTTTATATATATATAAAATATATATATATTTTATATTGATATGCTTTGATTTCTTTCTCTTTTTCTTTTGAGTAACGTGTGTGTGTGTGTGTGTGTGTGTGTGTGTGTGTGTGTGTGTGTGTATGTGTTTGTGGTTACCTTGGAGCTTCCATAAAATATCCTATAGTTATACTGGTCTGTTTTAAGCTAGTAACAACTTAAGTTCAATCACATACAAAACTCATGCTTTAACTTTTGCCCTTCACATTTTGTTTTCTTGTCACGATTTAAATGTATTCACTTTGTGTATCTTTTAACATATTTTTATTTATAGTTATTTTTAATACTTCTTTCTAACTTATTTACTAGAATTAAAAACTACTCACTACTACCATTGCAATTATACGGTATTCTATGTTTATCTCTATATATTTAACTTTACCAACAAGCTCCATAGTTTCTTATGCTATTGTGTGGTGTCCTTTCTTTCCACTTGAATAATTCTCTTTAACATTTTTTGTAAGGGAGGTCAAACTATAATGAACTCTCTCAGCTTTTTTTGATTTGAGAAAGTCTCCATCTGTCCTTTTCTTAAAAAGGACAGTTTTCTGGATAATATTCTTGGTTAGTGTTTTGTTTTGTGTTTTATTTTTGCATTTTGAATATACCATCCCTCTCTTATCTGGCCTGCAAGGTTTCTGTTGAAAACTCTGACAGTCTTATGGATTTTCCTTAGGGTGTTCTCTTGCTGCTTTCAAAACTCTTTCTTTGTATTTAACTTTTGACAACTTGATTATAATGTGTGTCCATATGTATGTCTTTGAATTTATCTTATTTTGGTGGTCTTGGTACTTTTTAGATCTGAATTATAATTTCCTTCTCAATATTTGGGAAGTTTTCACAAATATTAGTGAAAACTAATAGTTTGTTTATTTCTCTTCTCTTTCTTGGATTCCCATAATGTGTATATTTGTACACTTGATGGTATTCTGTAAGTCCCTTAAGCTTTCTTCTTTCTCCTTTATGGGTGATTTGTTCTGCATAAGATGACAATGTTGTGCAAGTATGGAAAAGGGTGGAGAATATGGATTCAGAAGGAAACAGGTCTTAGATATTTCTGCACTTCTTGTGATTTTAGACTCCCTTTATCCCTCTTAACCTTGAGATAGATTTAACACTCCTCTTGAGATACAGAGACTTTTGCTTGGTTATTCTTCTATAATAGATACCAGTAACAATTCTATCAGCCTAAACAATGCTGTTGTTTTTTGTTTTTTAATATTAATTGGGGGGCTGATTCACCAAAACCACAGACATGTACTTAAATTTTATTCAGTAATTGTTTAGTAACAAAGTGAAGTCTAAAGTAGTGACAAAAAGGGGGATATTGTGTGTGGTTATTTTCCTTATGCTATATTGCCAAGTTTTTCACTTTTAAGTAAAAGCTTGAGTAAGAAATAGAGCTGAGTGAGGTGTGTGTTTTAGGATAGGGGAGATTCAAGTCATATAAATTCTTACCCTAAATTCTTCATACCTGTCTTCACAAGTTGCACATTTTTTCTATGTAGACCAAGTCTCCTCTCCATTTCTTTAGTTAAGTCAAAATTACATATTCCTCTTTCACCATATATTTTTGCTAATTGGCATATTTCTTGAGGTGTTTTTATATTACTTTTCCTTTCTCAAAAAAAAAATTTTTTAACTTGGACCACCAAAAAGGAAAGATCTATATTTTCACTTGACAGTTATACCAGAGTTTGACTATCCCGTTAAGAAGAGTGAAATCTATAGCTTGCATTTGTTTTCAAAATTAAATTAATCTTGGATAAAAATTACTTTTATGTTTAGGAGTTATCCTTGACCACTAGTTTGATACTATCACCATTTGGGGTGGCCTGATTCACCAGCAGGACTGATATTCTCCTAACTAACTGTGTAAGTTAAGATGACTAACTGTGTAAGTGCTTATAATAAAATAAATCAATTTTCTACAAAAGAAAAAAAAATCTATATTGTGGAAAAAAAGTAAAACTATATCTATTCACAGATGACATGATCCTCTATATAAGAAATCCCAAAGAATCTACAAAAATATTTTAACTAAAGCTAATAATCAAATTCTGAAAAGTTGCAAGGTACAAGACAACACACACACAAAAAAAAACAGTTGTTTCTATATACTAGGAATAAAAAATTCTAAAGGAAATTAAGAATAGTCTCATTTACAACAATAGCCAAAAGAATAAAATTTCTAAGAATAGATTTAACTGAGGAGATGAAAAGTTTGTGCACTGAAAACTATAAAACATTGCTGAAATAAATGAAAAAGAACTAATAGGAATAAATCTCCTCTTTGTGTATTGGCAGATAATATTATTAAGATGTCAAGACTACCCAAAATAATCTGTAGTTTCTATACAATCTCTAAGAAAATCCCAACAGGGTTTTTGTTTTAAAAAGAAAAACTGACTTTCAAATCTATATGGAATTACAGGTGATCTCAAATAGCCAAAACAATCTTGAAAAAGAATACCAAAAGGGGAGGGCTCACATTTCCTAATTTCAAAACTTATTACAAAACTACAGTAATCAAAAGAGTGTTGTAATAGCATAAGGATAGACATCCAGACCAATAAAATAGAATGGAGAGTCCAACAATAAACCCATATATACTTGGCCAATTTTGTTTTTTTTACAAGGATGCCCTTCAGTGAAAAAAGAACAGTCTCTCACCAAATACTGCTGGAACAACAGAATATCCACATGCCAAAGAACAAAGTTGAACTCCTATTTCACCCCATACACAAAAATTAACTCAAAATTGACCAAAGACTTAAATATAAGAGCTAAAACTATGAAGTTCTAAGGAGAAAACATAGGAGTACACCTTCATGATCTTGGATTTGACGATAAAGTCTTACATAGATAGTATACCAAATGAACAACCAGCAAAAGAAAAAATATACTTCATAAAAATTAAAAAACCCTTTGTGGATCAAAGGACATTGTCAGTAAAGAAAAAAACAAAAAAAAAATTTACACTATGAAAATATATTTGCAAAATATATATATGATAAAGGTCCAGTATCCAAAATATATAAAAAATACAACTCAACAACAAAAAGACAAATTACCTACTTTTTAAAAAATGAGCAAAGGCAGCCTTGAGTAGACACCCCCTCCCCCCGCAAAGAAGATACACAAATAGCCCATAAGCTCATAAAGATAGTCAACATCATTATTCATTAGGGAAATGCAAATCCAAACCATAATGAGATACCACATCACATGGATTAGGATAGCTATAAAAAAAGTGGGGGGGACAAGTGTTTATGAGGAATGAGTAAAATCGGATACCTCATAAATTGCTGATGGAAATATTAAAGGGCTTAATCAGCCAGGAAACAACTTGGTGGTTCCTCAAAAAAGTAAACATAAAATTACTATACAACCCCCCAATCTTATTCCTATATATATGCCCCCAAATAACTAAAAAGAGGTATTCATACAAATATGTGTAAGTGAATGTTCATAGGAACATCTTTTACATGAGTCAAAATGTGGAAGCAATCGGAGTGTCCATCAGCTGATGAGTAGATAAAGAAAATGTGGTATATATCTAAAATAGAATATATTTAGAAATAAAGTTCTGATATATGCTACAAAGGGATATACCTTAAAATATTATGTTAAGTGAAATATGACAGACACAAATAACATATAGTATATGATTCTACTTGAATGAAATATCTAGACTGGGTAAATTCATGGAAACAGAAAGTAGATCAGATGCTACCAGGACTTCAAGAAAGGGGATAATGGTGAGTTTTAAAAGGAAACATAGAGCCCTGGCTGGTTTGGCTCAGTGGACCAAAGAGTCGCAGGTTCGATTCCGGTCAAGGGCATGTACCTCGGTTGTGATTCGTCTGCGGCCCTGTTTGGAGTTGTGTAGGAGGCAGACAATCAATGTGTCTCTCTCACATCTCTCTCTCTCTCTTCCTCTCCCACCTCTATCTGAAGATAAATGGAAGAATATCCTAGGGTGAGTATCAAAAAGTAAATTAATTAATTAATTAATTAAAAAAGGAAACAGAAAAAAGTTTGGAATAGTGCTGATGGTTGCATTGTGATGGTAATTGATGTCATTGAAATGTACACTTAAAAATGGTTAATATGGCAAATGTTACAACAAATATATAAATAACAAAATAAAACAAAAATTTACCCAAATGTAAGCTTACTGTACATACCTGGTAATAAAGCTCAATTTGTAAGTATAACTTATTGAGAAGGCCATGAAATGCTGGCAACTTTTATTGGTAAAACCTAATCAAACTTTGGAAATCTGCTGCTATTAAGAAAAATGTGAAGGCTTGCCTATCCAAACAATGTGCTATCATTGCTTTCCAAAAAAAGACTATTTATGAGCATACTTGCATTGAATAATCTTGTGTACTTTTCGTAAAAATTACACTAAGAAGTTTGTCATAAATTTCTCTATCTTGTTATCCCAAATTAGAGTTTTCCTGTAAGATATTTAGAAGTAATATTAAAGAGATTATTTAGGACTTTAAAATTGCATTTCTATGATGTTGTTCTTAGTATTTAAAAACTGGACACTATCATCAAATTTATTGTGAATATTAAAACAGTTTTAATGAAAAAATAAATAATTTTGGGGTAATCATAGAAACTCTAATTTTCTGAACTTTTCTTGATCTTAAGATCAAAACATACAAGCATAATTTTTTTTCTTTAACCTCTCTAATACAGTTGTAAGAGTGTGCCAAGCACAGAGTTTCTGTATTCCTTATGCCAACCATGTTCTGTTTGGGCAACCACGTGGCCCATCCAAACCTTGACTTCAAAAGGCATCTCATACCAGGTAAGAGCACTTGTTAATGTAGGTAATTGTTTCATTCGTCTATGGTATGATGTCATAGAATTGTGTCCCATTTACAAATGGCAAATTATTTTCGCTAGTGCAAAACCAGTCAGATCAGTAAGAGACTCAATCACAGATTTTTGTTTTCTTTGAAGTTGAGTGATTACACACTCTTCTCATACCTCTGTATGGTTCATGTTATGCAGAAAGTTTTCATAGGTGCATACAAAGCATCGGGGTGGGGAAGAGCTAGAGGAGCATGCTCTAGGGTGAACACACTGAATCAAAGTCCAAAGAAGTCCTCCGTGCCACTGCCATACTTGGGAAAGCTACCATGCCACTTCAAGAACTACCTATGCAGGAGTCTGCTGCTATCAACACAGGAACCAGAGCTGATACTGAAAAAATGGTGTTGTAAGCTGCAGAATTAGGAAGGTTCTAGCTTCAAAACCATTCCATCACTACTACGATCAAACCCAGTAGAATAACTGCCTGGTACCCTTCTTCTCTTCTCAGGTAGATCTGTTCCAAATTGGTAGAACCATTATGGAATTCAAACTTTAAGGAGATTGGAAAGAATGTTGCCCACTGCACAAGAAAAGCCCCAATTTTGCATTTGTTTTCCATTTCTTTAACCTAATGTAAGACTGATTTTGATAAAAGAAATTCTATTGAGTCAAAGACCAAGACAGGAATTCCATGCTCGATCAGACTGAATTTGAAACTGAAGGTCAGCACAAGTTATGGGTTTTACACACATCGAAGGGAAGCTTCAACATTTAGGAGATGCAACATTTCTTGTAGTGGGTAGCACATAGGAGTTTTGTGTGTGTGTTTTTTAATATGACCATAACCATTCGAATATATTAAATCCTATCCCAGGAATCTATCTCAACATAGAAACTTGAACACTGCTCTCTAATTATATTTTTAAGCCCTGGTTATCTTTGGAGCACTGTCTACAGTTTAAATGTATCTTCTGTATGCCATGGCCGGTTTGGCTCAGTGGTTAGAGTATCAGTCCACGGAACAAAGAGTCGCGGGTTCCATTCTGGTCAAGGGCAGGTACCTCAGTTGCGATTCGGTCCCCGTCCCTGGTCCGGGTTGTGCAGGAGGCAACCAGTTGATGTGTCTCTCTCATGTCGATGTTTCTCTCTCTCTCTCTTTCTCTCCCTCCCTCTCTCCCATTCTATCTGAAGATAAATGAGAAAAAAAAAGTGCCCTTGGGTGAGGATTCAAATAAATAAATAAATAAATAAATGTATCCTCTGTAAACTCCTACTGTTGTTCAGACAAAAGATTTATGACAGTCTAAATCCAAATGTATTATCCTTATTTTTTTTTTATTAATCTGCTTTTCTATACATAGCTCCAAAAATTCTGATCTGTACAATGCATTAACTCCACAGTTTTATCACCAACACTTTGTCATGCAGTCTAAAGTATTTCTTGTCATTTTGATTATTATTAGTTTAAGATGAAACAGGGATAATTTGAACAGCTATAATATTTTCTTGCACAGATAATAAGAACCACTGAAATTCAATGACATCAGGATAAAATGTCTTAAGCTTCATTAAGAGATACATTTCTATGATTACTCCTGTTGATGGATTTTAAATGTGCTTTGAAGGAATAATGTTCTGATGTATCTTTGGTGTGTGTGAGTGTGTCTGCATGTGTATGTGTGTGTGTGTGTGTGTGTGTGTGTTTACTTCATATTTCAAGGGTGACTGAGGATCATATCATGTTCATTCTCAAAATACTCAAGGCCTTTTGTCCTCCTATTTTTCTTTTTACCTAAGGTTTAGAAATCTGGATGTTTTAGTGTCTTTGCTAAATCATGTGTTGTCACAAAGTGAATCTTTAGTTTTAGTTATTTAGCCATTGACCCTTCTGTTTTGTTATATTTGCATATTCAAGAAACAGTTACAATTATATTTTTGCATTTTATGGTGTTCTTTCCAATTTAAATTTCAATTGCAATACAGACTTGGTATTTATTTTAAAATATTTTCCTGCAAGACGGTCCAGAGGACTATCCTGATATTATTATAATGCATCCATACTACTTTCTTTATTAAAACTCACTTTAACCTGGCCAGTGTGAATCAGTGGATTGAGTATCATCCCATGGACTGAGAGGTCCCAGTTCAATTCCTGGTCAGGGCGCATGCCCGGGTTGCAGGCTTGATCCCCAGTAGGGGGTGTGCAGGAGGCAGCCAATCCATGTTTCTCTCTCACATTGATGTTTTTTATCTCTTCCTCTCTCTCTCTCTCTAAAAAATCAATTTAAAAAATATTAAAATTCACTTTAAACTCAGAGAAAATCAGGGAAGAGGAGGGTGAGGCATAAGAGAAACAGAAAACAGGGAACAATGTAACAATAAATCAAAGAATTTTCAGGCAAAGTTACATTAATATGAAAAATAAAAGTAATATGAAAATGAAAATGACAAAGGAAATTACAAGTGCAAATAATGTACATGTGAAACTACTTATGATTCTCTTGTGTTTACAAATCTTTAAAAAAGAGCTTATAGAAGATTAAATGACAAAAGCATTGTGTGTTTCATCACACTGAATACTTTGTGTTTACACTGTCCCATTTATTTATTCAATCTTTATCTAAGGAAAAATTCTGAGTGTAATATTTGTCATAGAACATATAACCGTACATTAAAAGGTGAAAGTATTTTGCACGTTATGATGGAACAAAATTTATCAGATTAATGACAAAATTTCAAAATAGTATAACTACCATAAGATAAATAGAATTTGAATATAATAGAAAATCAGTATAGAAATAAAAAATTTCAGGCTCTGGTTGAATCCTTTTTAATTAGAAACCCCTAAAACTATATATAAATGTTCTTCCTAGTTGGTAAGCACATATAGAATAAATTTTGTTCATACAGGAGAGAAGTTTGAGACAGGGACAGAAAGGTAAAGTGAGACAGGTCATTGTTCCATGGCTCCTTAGAATGAGGTTTGGAGTTCTGTTTCTTGTTTTGTTTTTTGTTTGTTTTCAGCAGGTATCTGCCTTATCATAAAGTGTTTACCATTAGATATCCTGCTTGCAGTTGGAAACCAGCAGGTAATCAAAATAACTAACACACTACTTTCTATCTACATAGAGATACCTTTTTGTAGATGTCATTTATCCAACAGAACACAAGGTTCTGGACAATCAATTCACATCAGGAAGTCACTCTGAAAGCTTTTGAAGGAAGAACAATTGATGCAGCTCCTGGATAACACTGTGCACATTCATGACTAGCAATACAAATTGGTAATTAAACCTAGGATAGAGCAAATTGTCTTCAGTATTCTTTAATTTTTATTAAGAGAGAAATAGACACACAAAAGTGGACTTCTGATGGATTAAAGAAAAAAAGTGAAATAAAATCTATTAGAAGAAAATTTAGAAGACTCTCTTTGTCACCTAGGTTGGAGAAGAACTTCAAAAATTAAATTTCAGACACAAATTATAAGGAAATATAAACATAAGTTTACATCGAAATTAAGGTTTTATATTCAACACAGTATACCTTGAAAATTTTTATTGGGCAAATAATTAACTAGGGGATGGAATCTGCAAAGTCCAAAACTGATGATGGATTATTAACCCATATGTTGCTTCTCTTAATCAACTAGAAAAAGAAAAGTCTGTCAGAAAAATTGGCAAATGCTGTGAACAGTTGATCTAGAGAAATGGAAATCCTGAAGGCTAATATTTATATTAAAGGATGATCAAATTTACTGGTAAACTAAATCTATAAGGAGATTTTACTTTGTGTGTATTAGATGGATACATATTAGAGAACTCGATAATGCCAAGTTTTGGTGAAGATATGGGGATATAGAAAATGTAGGTGCTCCTATCAGGAGTGTAGATGGGTACAATCATTGTGGAGAACTATGTAAAATTACTCAAACAAACTGAGTATTCACATATCTTATAACTCAATAATTCTACTTTTGGGTATATATTCAAGAAATTATCACACAGGACCATAAATTGTGCATGCCAGGATGTTTATCTTATCAGTGTGGTGGGAATACAATCAACCAATGTGGCCACCCCTGGAAGAGAGGCAAGGTAAAATGTGAGGGGTGGAGAAATATGCCATCTTGAATAGATGTACACAGAGCTCCAAGTATGAATCTTAAGAACATTCTATTCAACCAAAGAAGCAAAAAGCAATGAGATACATGACC
The DNA here is from genome assembly GCA_030848825.1 of Tadarida brasiliensis. NCBI lineage: Eukaryota > Metazoa > Chordata > Mammalia > Chiroptera > Molossidae > Tadarida > Tadarida brasiliensis. The sequence continues at coordinate 66,949,057 of CM061257.1, forward strand.
GATTCCATTTACATAATTAAAAATACATTTGTACCAAATAACACGATTTGGTTTATATGGACATATATTATAAATATCATTTGGTAACACATTAGATTAGATAAGGTTATCTGGGATAAGTCCTTGAACACACTGATATTAGCTAAATTAACATGTATACCTCTCAATACAACTGAAAGATTCTCTCCCTAATATTCAATAAAGATAAAGATTTGTTTCTATTACTAGCATATTCTCTCTGCTATGGGTCCCATTTTATAGTTTCTTTACATAATTGATTTTTTTTATTGTATAATGGACAATGTGAAAATATTACAGAGACTATGGATTTTGTTTTCCTCCTCTGTATTAATTCATGTTGTAAGAGGCAGTTAACTTCACTGGGCTCATAATCTAAACTTGGTCCATTTAGTGAGCAACACCTAAAATCCCCACTTATTTTTTTCAGCCATTCAGCTAATGTTAACAACAAACCCTCAGTGGAAAGTTTTATATAGGGTAGCTTAAGTATCAGTCAGCCAAATATTTGGATGAAATTTATACCAAGATACATGGGACCACCTTTTCTGTAGCTCTGTCCTTTCTAATATATTCTTCCTGACATTTCAGCTACCCAGGCAATCCCAATCTAATCTGCTGACTCACCAAATTAATCCTCAGGCTTTTCCCTTGAGTTTCAGCATCCTGAGGGACTAAGTGTACCTCATGCAAAAAGCCACATAAATGCCAATCTCACATTGTTCAAATAGTCTCTTCTTAGATTTGGTTCCCTTTTATTTCTGCCTGTTTATTCACCTTCCACTGCCTTAATTTTTTAAAAATATGTACTTTCTACACTTTATATTTTCCATCTATGGAAAGATTCTTTCAATGCAAACTACTCTGCCATTACTAGCACACAGAAAATAATAAATCAGTTAATATGAATGAATATTTTAGGAAAGCATTAAAATTAATTTTCCTGCTTAGATTTATTGTAACTATCAAATATTTTCTAGATCATGAGAAATTCATTTTGATAACTTTTAATGCTGTGGGGTCTTTTGTGGTTCCATATAATATTTTGGAATATTTGTTCTAGTTCGGTGAAATATATCATTGGTACCTTGATAGGAATTGCAATGAATTTATAGACTGCTTGGGTAGTATGAACATTTTAACAATGTTAATTCTTCCTATCCCTGAGTATAGTATATGCTTCCTTTTATTGTACCTTCTTCAGTATCTTTCTTGTCTTTTAATTTTTCAAGTACAAGCTTTCTCCTTCCTTGGATCATTTCTTCATATATATATATATATATTCCCTTTCTGATAGTGCATGATTAGTATATAAAAAGGTTATAGATTTCTGGAGACTTATTTTGTATCCTGCTACTTTACTGAATTCATTTATCAGTTCCAATAGTTTTTTTGTGGAATCTTTAGGATTTTCTATATACAGTATTATGACATCTGCAGATAATGAAAGTTTTACTTCTTACTTTCCAATTTGGATGCCTTTTATTTCTTCTTGTTTCTGACTTCTGTGGCTAGGACCTGCAGTACCATGCTGAATAAGAGTGATGAAAGTGAACATTCCTGTCTTGTTCCTGATCTTAAGAAAAATGCTTTTAGTTTTTCCTCATTGAGTATAATGTTAGCTGTGAGATTGTCATATGTGGCCTTTATTATGTTGAGATATGTCCTCTATTACCACTTTGCTGAGAGTTTTTAACATAAATGGGTACTGGATTTTGTCAAAATCTTTTCCTGCATCAGTTGATATGATGATATAATTTTTGTCCTTCATTTTGTTTATATGGTGTATCACATTAATTGATATGCAGATATTGTACCAACCTTGTATCCCAGAAATAAATCCCATTTGATCATGGTGTATGACCTTTTTAATGTATTGTTGGATTCGGTTTGGTAATATTTTGTTAAGAATTTTTGCATCCATATTCATCATTTTCTTTCTTTGTATTGTCTCTATCTGGTTTGGGAAATAGGATAATGCTGGCCTCATAGAATGAGCTTGGGAGTCGTCCTTCCTCTTAAATTTTTTGGAATAGTTTAAGAAGGTGTTAGTTCTTTGTATGTTTGATAAAATTTACCTGTGAAGCCATCTCATCCAGGACTTTTGTTTGTTGAGAGTTTTATTATTATTATTATTAATCATTATTATTATTTTATTACTACTTCTATTACACTAATTGCAATCTCTCTGTTTAGATTATCTGTTTCTTCTTGATTCAGTGTTGGGAGATTGCACGTTTTTAGAAATGTATCCATTTCTTCCAGATTGTCCAATTTGTTGGCATACAGTTAGTCATACTATTTCTTTGTAATCCTTTGCATTTCTGTGGTGTCTTTTGTTAGTTCTCCTTTTCCATTTTTTTATTTTATTTGTTTTGTTCCTTGTTCTTTTTTTCTTCATGAGTCTGGTTAAAGGTTTCTCGATCTTGTTTATCTTTTCAAAGATCCAGCTCTTAGTTTTATTAATATTTTGTATTGTGGTTTTTTTTTTCACTCTGTTTTGTTTATTTCTGCTCTGATCTTTATTATTTCCTTTCTTCTACTCACTTTGGGCTTTCTTTGTTGCTCTTTTTCTACTTGCTTTAAGTGTAAAGTTAGGTTGTTTATTTGAGATATTTCTTGTTTCTTGAAGTAGCCCTGTCATGCTATGAAGATCTATCTTAAGACAGCTTTCACTGTGTCCTATAGATTTTGGGTTGTTGTGTTATTTTTTTTTTTTTAAGGTATGTTTGGTTTCTTCCTTGATCTCATTGTCAACTCATTCATTGTTTAGTAAAACATTATTTAGCCTCCAAGTGTATGTGTGTTTTTCAGTTCTTTCCTTGTAATTGATTTTTAGTTTCATAGAATTTTATTCAGAGAAGATGCTTGATATGATTTCAGTCTTCTTAAATGTACTGAGACTTGTTTTGTGTCCTAACCTGTGATCAATCTAGAAAATGTTTTGTGTACACTTGAAAAGAATGTATATCCTGATGCTTGGGGGTGAAATGTTCTGAAGATATCAAATAAACTCATCTAATGTAGTGTGTCTTTTAAGGCTGCTGTTTCCCTGTTGGTTTTCTATCTGGAAGATCTATCTATTGATGTCAATGAGGTGTTAAAATACCCTACTATGACTATACTTTTTTTAAAATATATTTTAATTGATTTCTAGATAGAGAGGAAGGGAAAGGGAGAAAGAGAAAGAAACATAAATGTGAGAGTGAAACATCGATCAGCTGCCTCCTACACGCCCCCATCCTGGGGATTGAGCCCACAACCCAGGCATATCCCCTGACTGGGAATCGAACTGGCAACCTTTTGGTGCATGGGACGACACCCAACCAACTGAGCCACACTGGCCAGGGCTATGACTGTATTATTATTGGTCTCTCCCTTCATGTACAACAAGATCTGCTTTATATATTTAGGTGCTACCATGTTGGGTGTAAAAATGTTTACAAGGATTATATCCTCTTTGGACTGATCCCTTCATTATTATGTTGTGTCCTTTTTTGTCTCTTGGTTTTAATGTCTATTTTGTCTGATATAAATATTGCTATATTGGCTTTTTTTTCATTTCCAGTTGCTTGAAATATATTATTCCATCCATTTACTTTTAGTCTGTGTGTCCTTCTTTCTGAGGTGGGTCTCTTGTAGACAGCATATATATGGATCTTGCTTTCTTAACCATTCAGCTACCCCATATCTTTTGTTTACATCATTTAGATAATATACATTTAAAGTGATTATTGATAAGTATGTATTTATTGCCATTTTATTCTTTACATGTTTGTTTTCCTTCCTTCCTTCCTTCCTTCCTTCCTTCCTTCCTTCCTTCCTCCCTCCCTCCCTCCCTCCCTCCCTCCCTCCCTCCCTCCTTTCTTTCTTTCTTTCTTTCTTTCTTTCTTTCTTTCTTTCTTTCTTTCTTTCTTTCTCTTTCTTCTTAAGGAAGACACTTTAACATTTCTTGTAATACTGGTTAGGTGGTACTGAACCCTTTTAGCTTTTTTGGTGTGTCTAGAAAGCCCTTTATTTCTCCTTCAATTTTAAATAGCAGCCTTGATGGGTAAAGTAGTCTTGGTTGTAGGTCCTTGATTTTCATCACTTTGAATATTTTATGCCAACCCTTTCTGGACTGAAATGTTCTGTTGAGAAAACTTGACCGTCTTGTAAGTAACTAACTGTCTTTCTCTTGCTGCTTTTAAGATTATTTCCTTGCCTTTACCCATTGCCATTTTAATTATAATGTATCTTAGTGTGGTCTTCTTTGGGTAAATCTTGTTTGGGACTCTCTGCACTTCCAGGATTTATGTGTCTTTTTCCTTCACCAGGTTTGGGAAATTTTCACTCATTATTTCTTCAAATAGGTTTTCAATCCCTTGCTTTCTCTTTTCTCCTTCTGGTACCTCTATAATGTGGATGCTGTTGTACTTCATATTGTCCCAAATGTCCCTCAAACTATCCTCATTTTTTTTTTAATTCTTTTTTTGTTTTACTGCTCTTACTGTATGTTTTTTGCTCCCTTGTCTCCTAAATAACTGATGCAATCCTCTGTGTCATCTATTTTTTTTATTTCTTCCAGTTTATTTTTCATTTCAAATGTTATAGTTTTTATTTCTGACTGGTTCTTTTTTTATGGTTTCTATGTCCTTTTTTATTTTTCTTAAATATTTTTTTCTTTATTGATTTTAGAGATAGAGGAGGAAGATGGAGAGAGAGATAGAAATATCGATGAGAGAGAACATGGATCGGCCAGCCCCTGCACGCTCCCCACTTGGAATTGAGCCCACAACTGGGCATGTGCCCTGACCGGGAATTGAACCGGTGATCTCCTGGTGCATGGGTCGACACTCAACCAGTGAGCCACACTGGCCGGGCTCTATGTCCTTTTTTATACTTACTATCTCTGTTTAAGTTCTCACTGATTTTGTTCACGTTTCCTCTAAGTTATTTGGGCATCCTCATAACCATTGTTTCTATAACTAATAAGTTGCTTGCCTCCATTTCATTAGCTTTTTTCAGGAGATTTTTCCTGGTCTTTCATTTGAGGCATGTTATTTTGGCTGCCTCTTTGTGTTTGGTTCTCCGTATTAGGTAGATCTGCTGTCTCCCAGTCTTAGTAGGTTGGCTTTATGTAGTAGGTGTCCTGTGGGATCCAGTGGTGCAATCTCCTTGATCACCTGAGCTGGGTGCTCAGGAACATCCTTTGTGTGGGTAATGTGAGCCCTCCTGTTGTAATTGAGTCTTGATTGTTGTTGGCCCATTCATACATAGTGTCAACCCTCAGGCTGACTGACTATAAGGATTCATCCTAACCACAGTGTACATGCTGGTGTGCTGGTGCTGACCACATAAAAGGGAATTCACCTCAGCAGGGCCTGAAAACCACTAAAATCTCCCTTTGGATGTGTTGCTTGTGGAGCTAATTGAATCCTGTTCTGATATTGTCTAAAGCTTGCCACTGAATGTGTTACTTCTGACACCTTCTGGGAGGTGCTCTGGTATAGGTCAATATCATACTCCACCTGTAACTGGCCCTGGGCTGCCTGTGACTGGCCCTGGGCAACCTGTTTGGAACCACAAAGAAATCCATAGTTTTTTACTTTCACTGCTGGGTGAGGATGTACATGGAAAGGACCAAGTTGCGCATCAAGGCCAGTTTCCACCAGCACTGTATCTGGGGATAGTTTAGCAAAAAGCCCAAGTTTCCCTGAGATCTTCTTCTGCCTGCCTCCACCTGCCTTTGCCTTCCAGCTCCCTGGTAGGCTCAGTCACTGAGAGAACCTCTAATGGTCCTCAAGTTGCATTATGTAGGTTTTCAGTGAATCAGCAGGTAGAGGCAAATGGTATTCACTAAATTGATACAAGTTCAAACGTGATGCCAGTGCTGGGTCTTAGCCCACTCCGCAAAATTCTGAGGGTACACCAAGGCTAGCTGCCATCTACAAATGCCACAGATCTTTGTGGTATGGCAGGGCCTCAGGAAGGCATCAGGGTGTAGCCAGCAGAGTTTATCAGGCCTAAAGAGACTAAGATTTGGCTGTGTGAAGGAATGGTTCTGCACTAGTTGGGCATGTGGGGAATAAATGGCCCCAGACCTAGAGCCACACAACTCAGTCTGTCCTGGATTTTTCTGTGACCACCTAGAGAGTCCAAGCTTGGCAGGGCAGAGCCACTGGGAATCCAGAGGATAGAGCCAGTGGATCTCCCATGAGAGGGAGGCACTGGTAGGCTCACAGGTAGGTGTGGGGAATGGCTTCATCCCAGAGCCACAAAACTCAGTCACTAACCCCTCCCCACCAAGTCTTCCCAGACCTCTACACTCTGGACTCAGGCTGCTGACTCCTCCACAGAGCATGAGCTCTGCAGTGTGGGGAAACAGAAATTTTGGATAGTGGGGCTATTGCATTCCCCCAGGCTGATGTTGTAAAGAAGGGAGTGCTCCACCCAAGAAAGATGGCATCTGCAGTGTGGGAGAGATATTCAGCATAAGTGGCTGCCTCTTCAGCTGTCTCTCTGGAGCAACAAACCCTAGTCTCTCCTCACAAGGCTCTAGTCTGCACTGCCTTCCCTCCACTGGAGCCCAGGGTGAGTGGCTGTAAATGAGATTTTGTGCATTGACCCTTTCAGTGTGTGCCTGGTTCTTTAGCAGACTGCCTGTCAATGGCAGACAGAATCCCTGCTGATTTTCACAGCCAGATGTTATGTGAATGCCTCTTCCCAGCTCTGTTTCTCTGGTCTGGGGAGCCAACATGAGGTTGAGACTTCTTGTTCTTCAGGGGACTCCTTTGCAGCTGAGATATCCTTCCAGATTCTCAGCTGCCTCCTGTGGGAGCAGGGCTAGCCTTTTTTTTCATGTCTCCGCCCTTCCTACCAGTCTTGATGTGGCTTCTTCTGTAAATCCTTGGTTATAATTCTTCTGTTCAGCTAGTCTTCAGTTGGTCATTCAGGTTGATTGTTCTATATTTCAGTTGTAATTCCAGTTTGGTCCTGGGAGGAGGTGAGTGTAACTTCCAACTACTCTGCTACCACCTTAGATCTCCTCCCATAAAAATTAATTGAGAGAATAAATAACTAGATGATTAGATGAATGAATAAATGATATTTTATATTTCTCTTCCCTCCCAATCCCCCCCAAAAAAAACTTCTTCAGAAAGAAGGGTTATATGGAGACTGTGGAGGGAGTGGAAATATTTAAGGGTAATAAAATATCCATCAAATTGCTTCACAGGTAGGCACTTCCTCAATTTACCCATAAATCCTATCCTAGTTGAAAAGACAGTACAGAAAAGGAAACAATTTATATAGTAATTATAAGAGCACTGAATTAATTATTTGATTGAATGATTCAAATCATTTTAAAGAACACTAATCCAATGGGATATAAAGCCTCAGATGGTGTCTTATGGACTCAGAAATTTATAACAATGATTAAAAAGGTGATATGTATCTCACTGAGCCATTACTTCATTAATTCTCTTAGTATTAAAAAGACTTGAATCTGAGAAACTAAGAATAAGGGAAATTTGAGGAACAAAATGAAGGGATGGGAAATAGATTAACCCTCCTGTGATGAAATAGATAATATCTTTCCAAGTAAAATTCTTTTCACTACACTTAATTTATAATTTGAACTGATTTTCAAAAGAGCTTAATAAAAGCATAGAAATATTAGAATAGAGTTAATACATTATAAACAGTGCTGCCTGCTATGCATGACTCTAAAATTGATTTATTTAAGAAAACTTTGAGTAAATATATACAATATACTATAGGAATATTTTTCATGTAAAATTCTATTTTAAAATAGAATTTAAAATGACACACATAAGTAAAATTGATTTTATAGGACCAGTACTCTTAGAGCTTAGATATAAGATGCAGGCCAGGAGTTGCAAAACTCAAATATCCAAACTTATAAAAATAAATAAAAGTGTTTCGTTTTAAATTTTCATTAAAGTTTAAGCCTAATGTTTTACAGCTACCATTTATATAGTATTCTTGCTTACTTTTATGTTTGACTTAGACACTTAAACATACTTACTAAATTACTAAATGTCTATAAATGGAAGTATCCTAAATATCCTAAGTGATTGATATTATCTAATTGGACAGAATATAGAAAATCTTCACTAAATGTATTCCTAAGGAATCTAATGAAAATTCTGATATTTTGGATAAATACATTAAATCTTATAATGATTTCTAAGAAGGAATCAAATGGTCAATTTAGAATATTGCTGTACTAGTTATCTTTTGCTGTTTGACAATTTAGTGGCTTGAGACAACACTCATTTATACCTCAAAATGCTGTAGGACAGAAGTCAAGGGTAGACTTAATGGTCTACTGGTCCTGGTCTCACAATGCTGAAATCAAGGTGTTTGTGGGGATGAGCTCTTCTTTGTAGGCTCTGCAAAAGAATCTTCTTTCAGGCTCAATTAAATTGCTAAGCTTAATTTAGTCCTATTATTTGGGGGATCCCTCTTTGCTTACAAACTGTCAGCCAAGGACCACTCTCAGCTCCTAGAGACCATTCTCTAATCCTTACGCATGATGCCCTCCATCTTCAAATCAACAACAGTATGTCAATCTTAGCTTCCAATTTCTCAGACCTCCCTTTTTCCTTATAGCTAAAGAAAATTCTGCTTTTAATATTTATATTAGTCCCATCTGATAATCCAAAATAATCTCTTTATTTTAAAGTAAATGGATCAGTCATCTTCATTATAAATGCACACTCCTCTTTGCAAGGGGATATAACATATTCACAACCATGAAATATCATCAGATTCAATTTCAAGTATCAGGAAGGATAATCTTGGGGGGGGGCATTTTTAGAGTTCTATCTACCATATTCATTTAAGGAAAAAAATTATTTTAGATGTCCACAAATAAAATACATGATTTCTACAAATTTTCTTTTTAAATTGAAGAAATATTTTCCTTTAGATTCAATTGTCAGTTTTTAAAAACTAATTTTCAGATTATTTTTCCTGCTAAGAGAATAACTTCAAAAGAATATTCAGGTAAATCAATAGCTCATGGGTTTGAAGCCTATAAGCATAGCAAAGATAACAGTAGGGAAGCAATGATGAGCAAATTATTGAGCCAGAAAAGTAAGATCACCATTCTCATATAAATTAGGGATTATCTCCAAAACACAGACTTTGCTGTTTCTAGGCATCAGAGAAATCAAGGGAGCCCACAATAGTGTCAGATATTTCCAAAGAGATTTGTTGTTCAAGATGTTTCCTGACAGATTGTATCCCTGGGAGTGTATTGGATTATGTTTCTAGCATTTCAGTTGTAAACAAATGCTTAGTGTTGTTATCTTTAATAAGCCTCTATGAGATATGATAGCTACATCTGGATAGTTTTATTTATTTTTTTACTGGGTCAAGTCTTCATGGGAATTTCAGATCTTAATGGAGACAGTGTGGATGAAAAAGGGTTTTGTAATAAATCTGACAAGCCCATTAGATATCACTGTAATGAGTTAGTTATTACTAATAGGAAAGGAGCAAAAGGGAGGTCAGGCATTATAAGTATGGCCATTTGGGCAGCTTCACCAGGAAGTTGCAACTTGGCACTTCCCAGGGAACCACTGCCCACTCCCCACAAAACACTTGGGGAAGGGATCCAACAAAGGGGAGATAGACACATGCCCAGTAAAGTTGGAGTGACAAAGGGAAGGTACTGGCCTGTCAGTCACACCTGGGAACAGAGATCATTGGCCAGAATGGGTGTGGCCACTGTGAGTGGCCACAAAAATTTGGGAATTCATAATCTCCTAAACAAAGGAGTTCTCTCTCTTGGCTCTTGGCTCATGGGGCTCTTTTGTACCTGCTCCCTTGCATTTTCCTATGTTTTCTCCATAGCCATGTGGTCATACAGACCCCACATGCAATGGACCAATGGACTGTAGCTGGGAACACAAGCTAAGCTAGCCTGATACTGGACTGGACTCAGCCCCAACATGGAAAAGAAATTTTTGACATTGGTTCTGATATTAGCTCTACTGAAGCCCCAGCTACACTTTTACTATGACTGGGCAAAAGGAAATAGAACTTTGGAAACTCAGGAATTTAATTCCATGGAAATAAAACTTTCTACTATATCTCATTCTCCCGTGTGAGTCTCAGAAAATTATTTTTTTCTCAGGATATTGCAAGAAATCCACACCCAGTAGCAATAGCTGGGGACAAGGACCTCTCCCCTCTATTAGCACATTGACTGCAAGTAACCAGAAAGAGTGATCTGATCATATATTCCTAAATGAGCAGCTTGCCCTATGCATCTGGATAAAGGGACATTTGAACCAACCTTACTAAAAGGAGATATTCTGCATTATTGTAACAACTTATTGACCAGCTTAAAGAAATTGATAAATTAGTAACTGATTCATTTCATAGTGCACACCTGGGAGACAGTTTTCAAAGATTATGGCTTAACATCAGATTTTGTCTAATGGAGTACACATAAAATAAAAGACTCTCTCCAATCTGCTGGAAAGGACCTCATCCAGCATTATTAACTAATCCATATGCAGCTAAACTTAAAGGGGTTAACTCATGGAGTCACATTTCTCATCTAAAAAAGAAAGCTAATCACAAATTGATATCTACCCCCGTCTTTGACATTCACCTCTGCTTACAAAGGACATCAAAGACTCCTCAAGAACAAGAAGCTGCTGACGTCAGAGGTAGATGGCAACAAGGCCTGCACACCTAAGGATTGATGTTAAACTCAGTAACCATTTTGTCTGATTATCTTTTCCTATCTGCTAATAATATTAGTCATAATAATAGTTATATTTGTTCTTTGGGTTTTACTATATAGTCTAACTGCTTATGATTACTAAAAATGTATATGATAACTTTTAATATTCTTTGCATGGGTTTTGTAAATATTATACTAGATACAAAATACAGAAAAATGTAATAGAAGGCAACACTCAAATCATGATTGTTCACAGGATAGAAATGATTGTGTGTTCTTCACAATGAAAGCCAAGAGAACTGACTGGCTTCCATTTACCTGCCTTCATTTTAGAAAAATTGGGCTTTAACTCATATCCCATGGTTACAGTATTGCCCCATTCCCAACTGGCCACCATTTCAACAATATAGCAATACTGAGACTTCCTAGGAATGAGCCTTTCTAGCACTGTAAGACCACACTAGCCAACTAAAAACTTAGTCATCAATGTATCCTTCAGATTGATTTATGACCAAAGTGAATAACTGTGGGAGAAAAAGAGGTGTGAAGAAAAGATAAATCTAATTGAAAGTATCTGATCATAAATCCCTAACTGGGCAGGTCATGGTGGGTAGTCATGCCTCAGGCATATAACTTCTTTAGTAAAAGTAAATCCTGTCTATTGTTCATGTGTGTCTAGGTTAACTCATCTTTGAAATGCCAGAGCAATTCTCTTTTCAGACCCCTTGACAAGTAACTACCCTCAAGGGAGGATATAATCTTAACTATTCAATTCCTGCCTTGCTTTCTCCCACCTTCATTTGATCTTCTTTACATTTCCTTCTTCATTCCAAATACATAAAAGAAACTGAAAACTCTCATTCTGGTAAGAAATTTCACTCAGTCTCTTGAGATTGTTCTTCTAGGCATGCCTGTTGTTTGGCTCAAATAAACTCAAATAAATTCTTAAAGTTTTTTTTTATAGGTGTGGATGATGTTCTTACATCAAGAGTAGTGTCTTCTGATATTTAGATGCCTCATTAACCTGGGAAAAAGTATCTAACAAAACCTAGAGCTAATATGGTAGAAATAGTGTTGAAAAGATGTGATAATAGAGAGATCATGTCTATGGATGCAAACAGTCAAGGGGAAGAGGGCTATCTAAACCAGTGGTTCTCAACCTTCCTAATGCCACAACCCTTTAATACAGTTCCTCAAGTTGTGGTGACCCCCAACCATAAAATTATTTTCATTGCTACTTCATAACTGTAATTTTGCTACTGTTACGAATCACCATTGGAAATATGTGTTTTCCGATGGTCTTAGGCGACCCCCGTGAAAGGGTCGTTCGACCCCCAAAGGGGTCTGTGACCCACAGGTTGAGAACCGCTGATCTAAACTAATACAAAATGTATTTTTAAACCAATATATTACATGCTGTCCATGTTTCTAACAGCAGGCTAGTCATATTTTAATACAATGTGAATTATAATTTCAAGGAGAATGTTCATAAAAAAACAAATATCAGATTGATTCAAATTTTTAGTTAGGCTCAATTTGATACCACACTTTAATAGCTATAATTTTTCTACTATCCAGGTTGAATTCTCCTTGTAATAAAAAATATAGTGGAAGCTCTCAGCTACGTGTACCTGAAAGAATCTAAAGGTGAACTGTGCAAAGGAAATGGCTGTTGCATGCAGCCGAAATACCATGGGTCCACAGCTCCACTGTGCTCTTCCTGTTCTGAAGACCTTCCACGAACAATGGAGATGGAGTCTGAGTGTTTGATCCAAGGTATCTCTGGAGCAAACTCAGGAGGCAGCATTACTTCCAAGGGAAACCAGAGATTTTTTAGGGGCCAGAAGGACAAAGAATATGAGGTCTGAGGTACTCAGATTTATGCCTTGCCAGATTCATCTCCAGGAGGCAGAGAAAGGAACCTAAACTGAATTTATTTCACACAGGGTTTTAACAGAGTGCAAGGCACATAATAAATATACAGTTAATATTAGGAATTGATTGAGAATCAGGTCATCTTTCAACTGAATAAAATATATAATAATCATATTCCCACTTTCAATAAAAATGGAAATTGCTAGGGAAGGACTTACTAGACATCATTAGGAATAGAATTACTTGTGAGGGATGAGAGGTATAAAACGTATTTACCTGAACTTACTATTTTAAAAAATTAAAATCATGTATCTGACTAGAATGTCAAATAATAAATACGAAATGTGAAATTTTTATCATTGTGATTGTAAGAATGAGAAAAAGTGAAAACTGCTTTGTATTGGTATAGAAATTCATTATTTTTGTGATGTTTATGATGTTCAAAACATATACCATTGTCTTAAGCAGCTGAATGAGCAAAGTGTTTTCTGATTTGGAATTTCTGTCTTAAATTTGTTGACCTACATCATTTCGTATCTGTTAAAGGTGACATAGGCACTTTGTTGAAATATGGCAATGTTTGTCTGAGAAAGGTCATCCAAAAACATGGCCAAAAGTACCAGCGAAGCACACACTTCTTTATCCTGCTGTGTCTGCTACTTCTGAGATGGTGAAATGTGAATGACTTTTGGCCTGCAAGGAAGTATTAACGATCCAAAGATATTTAAAAGGGATTATAAATGGTGGACCATGGTAATACTTTTTATTAGTTTCAATTTGTTAGATTCCCTGTGATCTACAAATGTTTTCAGAGGCTCAAATGTCATATTAGTAACAGAAGCTAAAACCTTTTTAAAGTGACTGACTGACTTTCAGACAATAGAGAAATGGTTTCATCTCTAAATTTTTTTTTTATAAGTTAAGGTTATATTTTATTTTTGACTATCCAGCCAGTTAACATTAGTTTTTGTTTGTTTGTTTCTGTTTTGACTTATAGCATATTTGAATTATAATAAAATAATTTGATTATTTGAAATAATTTTCAGCCTGGCCAGTGTGGCTCAGTGACTGAGTGTCGACTCATGCACCAGGAGGTCACCAGTTCGATTCCCAGTCAGGGCACATGCCCAGGTTGTGGGCCCGATCCCCAGTGGGGGGCATGCAGGAGACGGCCAGTTGATGTTCTCTCTCAGCGATGTTTCTATCTCTCACTCCCTCTCCCCTCTGCTCTCTCTAAAATCAATAAGGAAAAAAATTGTTAAAAAATAATTTTCAGATATCAAAAGCTATTTTACATAAAGAAACATTGAGTCTTCTATGCTGGTAGAAATGGGGAAGAATCATTTTGAGACGTGAATCTCTCTCCGCTTGCTAACGCTCTCTGCAGCAGAGGGCAGCGAGGCAATGGGGCAGGCTAACATGCAAAGGACCAGACTCTGAACTGAGCTACTGAACAGGAAGTGCTCCAACTATCCAGGTTGGGTAATAATTTTTAATGAAGCTTTGGCCATATATTTACTCAAAAATATGCAAGGCTATGTGGTAAGCATTTCTGCTTCAGGGAGAATGAAGAATTTCTACATTCCAGATGACAGAGGGAAAGGACAATGAATAAAGACAGCAATGGGGTGTGCTTTGCTCTAATAGAGAAAAACAAGTTTGGGGGATTCCTAGTTGAAAAAGATGCTGCTAGAAAGAGAAATCACCTCTTTCTGGAGTTATTCAGTAAAACCCTCTGTGAAGAGATGGTATTTAAGTTGGAACTTGAAGTGTGACAAGAATTAGTCATAGGAAGAGTAGAAAAAAAGCTTTTTAAAAGCTTTGCTTTTTTTAATTAATTTATTTTTGTTACAGATGTTTCTCCTTTTCCCCCATTGACACCCTCCTCCCAATCCCACCCCCACCCCCAGCATTCTTGTCTATGTCCATGGTTACGCATACATGCATATAAGTTCTGTGGTTTATAAAAGCTTTTTAAGAGAACAGTGCGTGTCTGAAGAATTTAAGTCATGAAAAAGTGTTGCTTTGAGGAAATAAAAGACTAGTTTGCCTGGAACTTCAGGAGACCTGAGACCAGAGTGCAAATATAATGTAGAACTTTTAAGGTTATTGTAAGGAGTTTGGATATTAATCTATATGCAGTGGGAAGCCATTGACAATTTTCACCTTTATGTTTCCATATGAAATGATGACTCTGGTTCCTGAGTGAAGACTAAAGTGAATTGAAGACAAATAGTAAGAAAGGAGACAACAGACTGTTGCATACACCAGGGAAGAAAAGCTGAGGGGATGAATTTTTCATATAATTTGGAGATTGAATCAATGGAATTTGCTGATAAATTGGATGTGGATGATGAGGCAAAGTCAGAAAACTAGAATAGTGAAGATTCCAGGCTGAAGCTATGACATGTATCACGAGGCATTCATCAACATTGAGAGAAATGCTATCAAAATAATTAAAGTTGATACATTGATGTTACCTGACAATTAAACATTCTAATTATATTCTTGAGGAAAATATTTTCTTTTTTGGGTCAGCTTTTCATTATTTAAATCATCACAAGTAGTCTAATATATATTATTTGATAGATAAATTTATTGTTCATTTTCTAGCCTATTATGAAGTACTTTCTTTTGAGACATGAGAAGTCTCATAATGTGTGAGATCTGAAGGAGGCAAGACAAATCATACCTGCCTCACACCTATTTCTCACTCTACTTTTTCCACAAGTGTGAGCAAAACTTTCTTGATATTTGTTGTGTTGTAATTAACATAAAATTATTGGAACAGCTTATAAAACTTGAAAATATCAAGAATTGCTAAGTTAAAAGTCCTGAGAAATAGATTATATTGACATTACATTACATTAAATTAAAAATCTAAGGAAAATATTAGTAATTAATGCCAACATTTAATTTGACAATGTATTTTACATTTCTCTGTCTATGACAGCCAGCCTCCCAGATAGCCCCAGTGATTCTGACCTCCTAATATTCACACTTATATAGTCTGTCCCTTCCAATAAGTGTCACAGGGCTGGTTTCTACTACAAATAGAATATGCTAGAGGTGATGGCATGCCACTTGTGGGAGGAGGTCGTTAAAGACATAGTAACTTTTTTTCTTTTATGAATCAGTAGTTCTGGGAAAGGGAATTGTCATGCAGTAAAAGTCCACATGGTGAGAAACAGGTTTCTGGAGCTAATCGGGAACCAATGCATCCTACTAGTAACCAGGTGATTGAATTAGGAAACAAATCCTTCAGCTCTCAACAAGCCTTCAGATGACTGCAGCTGTGGCCAACATCTGGACCAAAACTTCATGAGAAAATCTCAGCCACAATTACAAGCTAAGCTGCTTCTAAATTCCCAGCTCAAAGAGGCTGTAGGATAATAAATAAACACAAACTATTCAGCTAAAGTGTTATATCCTGCACTGAGAGAAAATAGTGACTTTTTTGAGATTCCAGTCTATTGAAATTATGTCAGATGCGTCATTTTGTTTCTTTTGAGACTTCCAGTTAATTCCTGATTTTGTTATGATGTATAATGAAGAGAAGATAAGGGAGCAAAGAAGTCAGGCTCACAGATGAAAATGTACCTTTAAGGAGGGATGGATGAAGTTGTCTAAGAAGGATATATTAAGACTTTCAATACAATTATGAAAAGATAAAGAAAGGACAGTGTTGTTTGGATTGAATAATCATATTCCTAAATGTCTTATTAAAGAAAATTTGGGGATAGAGAGAAGAAATGAGACAAAGAGCAAAAAAGTAATAGGGTAGATTTGGAAAGCCTGTTCTGTCAACACCAGATTCGTAAGATGCTCTGTAAAGAAAAAGAGGTGAGTGAACAGTTTGGAAAATATGTGGCATAATCTCATTGAAAGAAAAATCACAGTGGAGATGTGCACAAGAAAGAAACCTATTTATCTTACTCTCACCCTCTGTATTAGTCTGCTTGGAGTGCTTTAACAAAATACCACAAACTGGGTGACTTACACAACAGAACTTAATTGTCTCATAATTCTGGAGTCTAAAAGTCCAAGATCAAGGTGTTGTCAGGTTTGGTTGCTAACGGAGGCATCTCTCCTTGGCCTGTAGATGACTGATTGCTTTCTCGCTGTGCACTCACATGGCCTTTTCTCTCTGGGCTCACATTCCCTGGGGTCTCAATATGGCTTAATCTCCTTTTCTTATAAGGACGCCAGGCATATTGGCTTAGAGCCTACCCACATGACCTCATTTAACTTTACTTATCTTGGTAAAGCTCTTATCTCCAAAGACAGTCAAATTCTGAGGTACTAGGGGTTAGGTATGAATTTTCAGGGGACACAATTCAGTCCATAATACCCACTTTTCCCAAAATGATTTGACTATAGTAACTTGTATTCAGATTAAAGGGCATTCCTGACATCTAAGAATTCATCAAATCAGTTCCCAAAGTATATTTCATTTGGGGAAAACAGAAGTAATCTTTACACTAAAATATTTTCTAATAAACCAGTCACTTAAAAATCACTGTCTACTCCAATAGTCTGCCATACTGAACAGGAGAATTTATCCCTGCCCATCATGATCAATATTTCAGTCTTATAGCACAGTCAAGAAAATAGAAATCATGCTGCTTGTGTGGACTTTCAACCAGATAAATGGTTCCAAAATGGTGAAAGGACTACAAGAGCAAAGGCAAAATGAGGGGTCATTGGAAGAGCAAATGAAAGAAGGTGATACTGAGAAGCTGCCAACGCTCCTATTCTGCCACCCACCAGCCTGCAACTGCTGCTGCACTTTGGAGACTGTTACATTCGGTTTCGGATCCACCACCCAAAAACGCAGCAGTGAGTGCTGCCTCTACTCTGGCTGCAGGAATCCAAACTTACCTCACCCAGCCTCCTGCTGCCACGGGGCGACCTCCAGCAATTCTCATACCTACAAAGAGAGAAGACAGATGGTTCTCTCCTCTTTCTGCCTTGTGATTTCCTACCACTCGTGCCGATTGGTGGTGCCTAGAGGAAGCCCTTAGCCAGCCAGACTGGGAAATATAGTTTGAGACTCCCAGTCCAGCAGTTTGAGGTTGACGGACACAGTGGTGGCACAGTCCATGGCCGATTGTGTTGTATAGTTAAACAAAACAAATCCAGCGCAATCCTTGCAAACAAAATAAACATGATGCAATGACTTATTGAATATCAAAAGATTAAGCAGCATATAAGGAAAATGAATTAGTTTTCAGATATTTCTTTAAAAAATGATCCCTTTCATAAGTTTTTATAAAAGCAAATGTGAAGTTCAGGATGTGATATCATACTACTTGGTGGTATTAGTAGAAAAATGATGCAAAATATTAAAATGTTATCATCTATCTCTAAAATTAGTACATTATAATAATACTAACCAATATTCCTAACCGATTTTCATTGTTTTAATTATATTTTGTAAGATACAGGAGCAAATAAAAATGTTGAAATTATTTACTATGCAATTAAATTCCCTAAGTGCTTTCACTTAAATTGAACTTTCTGCTACTAAGTTTACTAAGAGAATGGGAACTTCTGCAATGCCTACCTCCATGCAGCAAAAACAGTTTTCCATTAAATATATTTGAGGAATATTGGTGCAAGAATGAAAGTGAGATTTGCCACAATGACCACTTTTATGTTAACGGAGAAATTTGGTTTGCTTTATGACTGATGTGAATTTTCAGAATACTTTTTCAGGAGTACATGATTAGCTACAGTGGTTTGGTAAGGCTAAAATATAAACTAAAGAACCTGTGTGCCTTTCTAGCCAATGATTCTGATATATGTGCAGTGGGCTTTGGTTCAATATTAGTATGTTTGTTGCTTATGAGTTCCTACAGTTCTGTACACGCATGATTTACAGTGAGGTTAGCCTAGAGTGTACTTTTGCAGCAATAAAATAATATTTTGTTGAATATCTGTTCTTCCCTTGTGTGCCTCACTGATATCCACATGATTTATTTATTTTTCTGTAATGCTACGAGAGGTAGACAGATGGTTAAATAAATGCTTCGAGCATGTTAATATTAAACCTGACATTTCTGATTACCTTGGCAGATACTGATTTACCACAATGCAATTTTAGGATAAATGATTTTATGCTTTTTATTTTTTTATGTAAAATTTTGTTTCAGAAACTAAAATTATTATTACATGAAATAATACATTTGTATGATGACATAGCTAGTAGCTAATCACATGGTTCTTAATTTTTCCAAGACTATAGTACTTAAAACTATGAAACTATTTTATAAGTTATAACTCAGGTTCTTAAGACAAATTAATATTCTCATAAACTTAGTAATGTTATCAAGTTTATGACATTTTTAATGAAATTCACGTGGAGTCAGATTTCTGAGCTATGACCTTTCAGCTGCCCAAACATAAGAACAGATTCTTAGAGGTTTCATTCCTGAAACTATGACTTAGCCATGTTTGGTTGTGCCAAGTAACTCATTAATCATAGAAAGAATATTTTGGAGGCATGTGGTGATCCATCTGGCAAATGACCTAGAGAAAAAAGAAATTTGCTCATCTCTACAGTGTCCACTTTGGAAGTAAGGTATTTTATCTCTGTCTTCACAAACTCACCATCTTCCTGGGAGGAAGAAATGGACTACTTCATTTTTAGACTAACTGAAAGAATACCATGGCCATTCTGAAATTTGATGAGACAGAGAAATAATCAGATATAGGATCACAATTTATGATATGCATTATGTATAAGAAGGTTAACTGACTTAGTTGTCTGTCATATATGGGATCAATAATAGAGCTGTAGTTAATTGGGCCAATATTTAAAAGGAAGATCTCTATGTATGGTTACTGACTAGTGAGTGCCTTTTTAATCCCTTAAATATTCTCATTTTTTTGAGACAAGATGGTAGCATTAATACATTTTGAAACTTCACAATCTACTTCAAATTTAGGAGAGGTAAAAATTGTTTTAACTATTAAAATAAGGGCTGATTTGTAAAAACAAGAAGACATTTTCATAAACATATTAAAAGGAAAGCCAAGCTTCTAAATTGGCACTGAAGTTAAAATGTCCTATAAGAGGCTGGTATAACAGACACACTCCAAGGGCTAATGTTTCAGTGAGTAAGCGAGTCCTGGGGTCAAATATGTACTGTCAATGTCAGAAAAGTGATTCTGAGCTCTGTGTTTGAAGTGAAGAGTGGGGCTATACTTTTGAGTCATGCTCAGGAGAGAAAATATCTCAAACAATTCTCCTAGGATTCAACAGAAATGTATGGTTGCTTATATCCAGAAGAAGAATCGGAGGCTAGCCTCTGACCGGTAGATATTAATACAAGACTTAACTTGTAGACGCAAACTCTAAAGACCTTGGAATGAAGTAACTGATAAAAATCTATTGAACAGAAAATAGAAAAGTCTTCACTCAAGTATGCATCTCAAACAAAAATTATAAAATTCACTAAAAAATCCTGTGCCAAAAAATGAAAATCCAAGATTCCAAAACAGGAAACAAGAAATTCAAGAAAATAGAATACAATATCTGAAAGAGAAATTAAATCAAGTGTGATTAAAATTCTCAACTTATAGGTGAAATAACATTAGAAGTTTTGAATTAGAAGGAGGTAGGTTAAAAAAATGCTCCTCTGGCAAGAATAAAAATGTAGTAACTGGAAAGATGGAATAAATTAAGGTCTTCACAAACTGAAAGGGAATATTGACTTAACAAATATAAAATATAAAATCTATCTGCGGGCAAAGTAGACAAATGAAGATAGAGAAAATATAGGAAAGATGTTACAGACAGGGAAGATAATCCAAGTGCCTCCACACGGATGATTATAAAGATTTCCCAAAGGAAATAACAGAGAACAGAGGAGGGGGAAAAAATGAAGAAGAAAACAACTAAAATTTTCTGCTAAAGAATATGATTCTTAAAATTAAACAAATTTCAGTGTTGAGTATTCTTAAAAAATAACTTAGGAGACTAACCACAGAACTATGTTATTATAGTCATTAAATCTCAAGTCATTTCCTACAATAACATATAGAGAACATAGGCATAATAAAACCCACAGACAACCTCTGCAACCAAACTAAATGGTAAAATATTATAAACAACACCCAAATCAGAGTAGGTATTGCCAAACTGCCTACATCAGCAAGATATTGATAGAATCAGCATTTGTGCAGAAAGCAATGGAGAGAAGTCAGAGAGACTTACGGTACCCCTGAAAACTAGACTCCCAGTTATGTGTTGACTTGTGTGCCTCCCAAAATATCTGTTAAGGCTTTATGTTCCAGTACCTCAGAATGTGATCTTATTTGGAAAATAAGATGTTTACAGGGTAGTCAAGTTAAAACTGGAACATTTGGGTGAACTGTAATCCATGATAACCGGTGTCCTTATAAAAAGGGGAAATTTGAACACAGATTTCCTGTACACAAGGATAATGCCATGTGAACATGAAAGCAAGGATCAAGATGATGCATCTACAAATCAAAGAATAACATAGTTGCCAGCAAATCATTAGAAGAAAGGAGAGAGGTATGGGATAGTTTCTCCCTCAGAAACCATCCCCGCCAACAACATGCTTGGACTTCTACCCTCCAGAACTGTTGACTAAGGCACACAGTTTGGGGCACTTTGTATGGATGTCCCAGCAAACTAATGTAGAACCAGATATCAAATTGCCAACACCTTGTTATGAAGTACTCAGAAAATGCATCTGAGAAAAAGTCTAGCTTTTTGGTGAGTGCAAAAGGACCACTAAAATGTCATTTGAGTCCTATCATCTGTTATCAATGGAAAAACTTCACTCTAAGAGAAAGATTGGCCTTGGGGCTTGGTCTCCTAATGTGTCAAGTTATATATTTCCATCTCTGTGATTCTGCCAGAAGTTCTTATGGTTTCTTTCTCCTGTATCAGAGGCTCTGCCTGGAAAAGCCTGGGTTCCCGGTCTCTTACTCTGAACCCAGAACTGACAAGTGTCTCTGAGAGAAGAACCAAATGCAGAATTTTGGCTTAACTTGTGTCTTCCCTTCTTGATAATGTTGGTCTTTCTCATCCTGGCTACTTGAGTAGCTCTCTCTGATGTCTATAAAGAGGTGATTTTTTAAAAAAATCCAACCTTTTTTAGCCCCAACTGAGTAGCTCAGTTGCTTGGAAAGCCATATATATATATATATATTCATTTTATATTATATATATGTGGCTTTCCACATTTTGGCAGGAAATATTAAGTATTAAGTATAACCTGCACATTTTTTGTAGACTTTGTGAAATTTGTGAAAATTAATCAATTGAATGATATAACAAAAAGATAAATACTATATTTGGTATTGTATCCTAAAAAAAGATTCAACTAAAAGATTCAGCTACACAATTTATAAACATGTGTTGTTTCCTTCTTTTCAAGTAAATTTAATTTGCAGTCCTGTATCTCCCTCAAGAATTGTGATTTCAAACCAAGACTCTCCTTAGAGTAAATAAGATCAAACTATTTCTCAGCTTTTTTGCATTTAGATCCATCTGAAGGAGAAGAGAGATGGGAGTCTGGAAGTCCTGATTAACACTCAGGTGAGCGTAGTGATCTATTTCTGTCTGAAGTGGCTGGCCCTAGATTCTGTGGCTGAGTTCTGTATTGGAGGTTTATTTCTGTTACACGTTAAATCCAAATTAACAAGCTTAATGAGAATAACAAGGTGATCTTGGAACTGAGTATGTTCCAGAAGTTCTTTGGGGAAGTTTAAAATATCAGAATTATCTGAAGCAATGCAATTTGGCTATACTCTTCTATACTAAAATGTGAAATTTCTTAGAACTGATAAAATATTAAACCAATTATTGACTTCTCTTACTTCTTTTCCAGACTTGAAAAATGTAGAATGTTCTCCCTCATCTCCTCTTCCTGATACAAAGTTTGAATTCAAGGATAAACCCATTTTATTTTTTAATGTTTTTTAATATTTTTTCTTTATTTATTTGAGAGAGAGGGAAAGAGAAAAGGAGAGAGAGATAGTAACATCAATGAGAGAGAATATCAATTGGCTGTCTCCTGCATGCCCCCCACTGGGAATTGGGCCCACAACCTGGGCATGTGCCCTGACCAGGAATTGAACTGGTGACCTCTTGGTGCATGGGTGGACACTCAACCACTGAGCCATACTGGCTGGGCAGGATAAACCCATTTTACATTAGGAAAAACTTACTCTAAGAAAAACAGGTAACTCAATCCATCACAGCACAAAAATGTACATATTTCTCCTAATATTTATTTGAATGGACCACAATTCAGTTCAAAGCAAAGACTGCCTAAACAATACAAAAGATATGCATAAGCCGTTCACTTCCTAATTTATTATTTTGTAACATATTTTTTTCTTTCTATTTATTAATAAGAAAATCATTGCGGTACATTGAGAATTACTAGCTTCTTACAAACAGTCATACTTGCGATTCAGTTTACTGTTTTATTAATTGTTTGGGTTCACAAATAGGATTGTTTTCCACATGTTACATGGAGGGTTTGGCACATAATACTCATGAACAATAAAATGAGTTGGTAACTAATTCCCTTTTTTGCTACCAGACTGGAAATTTTCACATAAGTTTTATTTGTGTTCCTCTGTTTGTGACAACCATCTGCTTAGCCTTCGTGTCATTTTGTCTTTCAGCCAAAATGAAATTATAATTGACAGAAGTATCTACTACATAAAAGTAGCACAGATAATTGGAGAGTGGAATGTAGTGTGCAACACTGCTTTGCATCTGGTACCTTCATTAAGACGGTGCTCTGAATTTAAACATTTCAAGAGTTGCTTAGAATTCGTTTACACTGCCTTCCCTGAAGTGCTAACAAAGTGTTTAAATATAATGAAACTGAATATGGGAAATGTATTCGTATTTATTTAAGTAAGTGAAAAGGTTAGCAATTTAAAGTTTTATACTATCAAGCATTCTTTCCAGATTAAGAAACACAATGTTCACTCGTCTTTTTTCTTCCCTTGTTACAGGCATAAGATTCTGAAATAACATTATTATTTAATAATACATATTAAACTAAACAAGACTTTTATGTCAAAGGTTTAAACTCTCTATAGATAGTACCTCTAGTTCATGGTCACAGGGAAACTGTGAGTTTATCAGTTTGTTGTTATAAGAGAGGAAAATAGCAAAGGAATAGTGATATGTGAAACACTAATAACATGTTATGCCAAATTATTTGAAGATAGAATAAAAGTATTCCATAAGGTTTGTTGGAACATATTTAAGTAAAATTAAAGTTGACTGCATCAATCACTAAAATAAAATTTATTTTTGCCCTTTCTAATCATCTGGCTTTAAGTTTAGGTAATAAAAGTCACACCCAAATAAGATTAGTCCTAACTCTGGCACTATTCTTTAAAGGAAGAGGCTTTATAGTTCCCACATGGGATTGGTCATTTAAATATAGCTGTCACCTCTCTACAGACATTTTCAGTAATTCTTTAAACTACCATCATATAGGAAATGGTCACTGCATTTTTTTTTGTTTTGTTTTATTGCTGTGAAACTACATTATAAGAAATATCCCTGATAATAATTGATAGGAAAGGCTCTGAAATGAACCATTAAAACCAGAGATTTTTATATATAAGGAAATACAAAGTCTAAATTATTTAATATATAGCAAAAATAATAACTTATTTTATTGTTTGTGATCAAAACAAAAAAATCTACCTAATTGGTTCAGAGGACTTAAATGAGATTTTACTTTTTATTAGAATATGTGTGTGTGTGTGTGTGTGTGTGTGTGTGTGTGTGTCTAAATTTTATACAGTCTAAGCATTTGAACTTTTAAAGATATTTGGGGGGGCACGGCTGGTGTGGCTCAGGGGTTGAGTGTCGACCCACAGTGTCCACCAAGAGCTCACCGGTTCGATTCCTGATCAGGACACATGCCCAGGTTGTGGGCCTAATCCCCAGGGGTGGCATGCAGGAGACAGCCAATCGATGTTATCTCTCATCGATGTCTCCCTC
This sequence comes from Tadarida brasiliensis, assembly GCA_030848825.1. Lineage (NCBI taxonomy): Eukaryota > Metazoa > Chordata > Mammalia > Chiroptera > Molossidae > Tadarida > Tadarida brasiliensis. Next base: position 66,973,674 of record CM061257.1, read on the forward strand.
TCCCTTTCTCTCTCTCTAAAATCAATAAAGTAGAGTTGAAAAATGGTGGTGGAGTGAATGGAAGCTACACAGACGATCTCCCAGGACCAAACGGGAATTACAACTAAAATAAAGACAAATTGTTGGGAAAAAGCAACAGAAAAGCAACGGGAGAGGACAATACAACCAGGGACACTGAATGAGCCTGGTAGGATCTGTGGAGGCGTGTGAGGGTGGTGGGCTGGGAGGCCACGGACAACAGCGGCCTTAGCTGTGAGCAGCAGAGGCGCCCGCCCTCAGGGTTAAGAGACCAAGCTGCTCCACAGTGCAGAGGGCTGGGACAGAGCGCTAAATAGCTACAGCCACTCACCTGGGGCTCCGGCAGAGGAAGGGCGGACTGGACTGGAACTCTGTGGGGACACCTGGGATTTGGAGGGCATTTAGATTTTGTGCTGAGCCGCGGCCACAAAGGACAGTGGTGGCCAGCGAGCTCCTTCCCAGTTACATAGAATGGTGGCCAAGTTTGCTCCTTCCTGGAGCTGTGGCAGTTCCTCCCTCGGAGATTCCCAGGTGAGGTAAAGAGGCAAAGAAATGCAAATTGAGGCTCATTAACAACCAGCATCGGCCCCACCCTTGGGAAATCCTCTTACACTATAAACACCTGAGGGAGTTTCTCATTCAACTGAGATCCTAAGGCTTTTCAAGTAACTGAGGCTAATAGCCTCCAGACAAAAAGCTAGAGCATAATTGAACCTTTCCTGAGCTTGCAAGTCTACCCAGGAAAGTGAGACTGGACAGTGGTGTTTAAGGAGGGCACTCCACGCTCATCCAAACCTAGTAGAGGGAGCCACAAATAGCAGAACGCCAACACCCACAGGGAAAATTTGGTAGGCTCCAAAACCCACTGAGATAGCAAAAATGGTGAAACAAAGAAACAGATCCCAAATGAAAGAACAAGAGAACTCTACCAAAGATGAGATAAATGAAATGCAGTTAAGTAAATTATCAGAGGTAGAGTTCAGAGCCATGATCTTGAGGAAACTAAACAGCATGAGTAAGGACATCGACACCATGAAAATCAACCAAGTGGAAATGAAGAATGACATAGCAGAAATAAAGAACACATTGGAAGGACTGACCAGCAGAGTAGAGGAAGCAGAGGACCGGATCAGTGAATTAGAAGACAGAGTAGAAAAAATCAATCAATCAGAAAACCAAAAGGAAAAAACAATTAAAAAACAGGAAGATAGCTTAAGAGAACTGTGGGACAACTGGAAATGTAACAACATTAGCATCATAGGAATCCCTGAAGAAGAAGAAAATGAGCAAGGGTTAGAGAATATATTTGAAGAAATAGTGACAGAAAACTTTCCTAACCTGGTGAAGGAAGAAGGCATTTAATTCAAGTTCAAGAAGCACAGAGAGCCCCAAGTAAGAAGAACCCAAACAGGCCCAAACCAAGACACATAATAATTAAAATGCCAAAAATTAAAGACAAAGAGAGAATCCTAAAGGCAGCAAGAGATAAGCAACAGGTTACCTACAAATGAACCCCCATAAGGCTATCAGCTAACTTCTCAACAGAAAGACTACAGGCCAGAAGGGAATGGCATGAGGTAATCAAGGTCATGAAAAACAAGGATCTCAATCCAAGACTACTCTATCTAGCAAGGCTATCATTCAAAATAGAAGGTGAAATAAAGAGCTTCCCAAACAAAAAAAGGCTAAGGGAATATATTAGCACCAAACCAGCACTGCAAGAAATGTTAAAAGGATTGCTGCAATTAGTAGAAGAAATAGGAAGAAAAATATAACCACACTGAACAAAAATGGCAATAAATAATTACATATCAATAACCACCTTAAATGTAAATGGATTGAATGCTCTGATAAAAAGACACAGAGTAGCTGACTGGATAAGAAAGCATAATTCACATATATGTTGCCTAAAAGAGACCCACCTCACAACAAAAGACTCACATAGGTTGAAAGTAAAGGGATGGAAAAAAATCTTCCAAGCAAACGGAAAGGAAAAAAAGCTGGGGTAGCAATACTCATATCTGATAAATTAGATTTCAAATTGAAGACCATAACTAGAGACAAAGAAGGCCATTACATAATATTGAAAGGGTCTATCCAACAGGAAGATATAACCTTGGTAAACATATATGCAACCAATATAGGAGCACCAAAATATATTAAAAATCTTCTGGAGGACTTCAAAGGAGAAATCGAAAGCAATACAATCATAGCAGGGGACTTCAACAACCCGCTAACATCACTGGATAGATCATCTAGACAAAAAATTAACAAGGAAACAGAAATTCTAAATGAAGCACTAGATCAAATGGATTTAATAGATATATACAGAGAATTACACACCAAAACTGCAGAATTCACATTCTTCTCAAGTGCACATGGGACATTCTCAAAGATAGACCATATGTTAGGGCACAAACTAAGTCTCTACAAATTCAAGAAGATTGCAATCATATCAACCATCTTCTCAGATCACAATGGCATGAGACTAGAAATCAATTGCAACAAGAACATGCAAACACATTTGAACACATGGAGGCTAAATAGCATGTTACTGAACAATGAATGGGTTACCATGGAGATCAATGAAGAAATTAAAAACTTCCGGAAAACCAAAGAAAATGAACACACAACAATACAAAATCTATAGGATGCAGCGAAAGCAGTTCTGAGAGGGAAGTTCATAGCACTACAGGCCGACCTCAAGAAAGAAGAAAAATTTCTAATTGACTACCTAACTTCACAACTTAAAGAACCAGAAAGTAAAAAAAAGAAAACCCTAGAGCAAGTAGAAGGAAGGAAATAGTAAAGATCAGAGCAGAAATAAACGACATGGAGACCAAAGAAACAATTCAAAGGATCAATGAAACAAAGAGCTGTTTTTTTGAAAAGATAAACAAGATTGATGGACCCTTAGCTAGACTCACCAAGAAACAAAGAGAGAGAACCCAAATACACAAAATCAGAAATGAAAGAGGAGAAGTAACAACTGACACCACAGAAATACAAAGGATCATTAACAAATACTGTGACCATTCATATGGCAACAAATTCGACAATCTAAGCAAAATGGACACATTTCTTGAAACACATAGTCTCCCAAAACTGAACCGGGAAGAGATAGAAAACTTGAACAGGCCAATAACAATGAAGGAAATTGAAGATGTAATCAAGACTCTCCCAGCAAACAAAAGCCCAGGCTCTGACGGCTTCACGGGGGAGTTTTACTGAACATTCAAAGAAGAACGAACACCCATTCTCCTCAAACTATTCCAAAAAATTCAAGAAGAAGGAAGACTTCCAAACTCCTTTTATGAAGCCAGCATAATTCTAATTCCCAAACCAGAAAAAGACACTACAAAGAAAGAAAACTACAGGCCAATATCCCTGATGAACATAGATGCCAAAATCCTGAACAAAATACTAGCAAATCAGATCCAGCAATACATCAAAAAAATTATTCACCATGACCAAGTGGGATTCATCCCAGGGATGCAAGGCTAGTACAATATACGCAAATCAATAAATGTGATACATCACATAAACAAAATGAAAGATAAAAACCATATGATCATATCAATAGATGCAGAAAAAGCATTTGACAAAATCCAGCACCCATTTCTAATAAAAACGCTCAGCAATTTGGGAATAGAGGGATCATATCTCAACATTATAAAGGCCATATATGAAAGACCTACAGCCAACATCATACTCAATGGACAAAAACTAAAAGCATTTCTCTTAAGAACAGGAACAAGACAAGGATGCCCACTTTCACCACTCTTATTTAACATAGTACTGGAAGTCTTAGCCACAGCAATCAGACATGAAGAAAAAATAAAAGGGATCCAAATTGGAAAGCAGGAAGTGAAACTGTCATTATTCGCAGATGACATGATATTATACATAGAAAACCCTAAAGACTCCATCAAAAATCTACTAGACTTAATTAATGAATTTGGCAAAGTAGCAGGATACAAAATTAACGTCAAGAAATCGACTGCACTCTTATACACCAATGATGAACTCACAGAAAGAGAAACTAAAAAAACAATCCCATTTACCATTGCAGCAAAAAGATTAAGATACCTAGGAATAAACTAAACCAAAGAAGTAAAGGACCTATTTGCAGAAAACTATAGGACATTGCAAAAAGAAATAGAGGAAGATATAAAAAAGTGGAAGCACATACCTTGTTCATGGATTGGAAGAATTAACATCATTAAAATGTCCTTACTACCCAAAGCAATCTACAGATTTAACGCAATCCCCATCAAAATATCAACAACATATTTCACAGAACTAGAACAAATACTTCAGAAGTTCATATGGAACCAAAAAAGACCCTGCATAGCTACAGCAATCTTGAAAAAGAAGGACAAAGTAGGTGGGATCACAATACCGGACATCAGGTTATACTACAAAGCTACTGTAATCAAAACAGCCTGGTACTGGCACAAGAACAGGCACATAGATCAATGGAATAGAACAGAGAACCCAGAAATTGCCCCAAAACATTATGCTCAATTAATATTTGACAAAGGTGGCAAGAGCATACAATGGAGTAAAGACAGCCTCTTTAATAAATGGTGCTGGGAAAATTGGACAGCTACATGCAAAAAAATGAAACTAGACCATCAGCTTACACCATACACAAGAATAAACTCAAAATGGATAAAAGACTTAAATGTGACTCATGAATCCATAAAAATCCTAGGAGAAAATGTAGGCAACAAAATTTCAGACATCATACGCAGCTGAATTTTCACTGATACATCACATAAGGCAACAGAAACAAAGGAAAAAATGAACACATGGGACTACATCAAACTCAAAAGCTTCTGCACAGCAAAAGAAACAACCATCAAAGTGGAAATGCAACCCACTGTATGGGAGAGCATAATTGCCAATGATATATCAGATAAGGGATTAATTTCCAAAATATATAGAGTGCTCATACATCTCAACAAAAGGAAGACAAAGAACCCAATTAAAAAATGGGCAGAGGAACTAAACAGACAACTCTCCAAACAGGACATACAAATGGACAAGAGACATATGAAGAAATGCTCAACATCACTAATCATCAGAGAGATGCAAATTAAAACAACAATGAGGTATCACCTCACACCTGTCAGAATAGCCGCCATCAGCAAAGCATCAAACAACAAGTGTTGGCGAGGGTGTGGAGAAAAGGGGACTCTAGTACACTGCTGGTGGGAATGCAGACTGGTGCAGCCACTATGGAAAACACTATGGTGTTACCTCAAAAAATTAAAATTGAATTACCATTTGATCCAGTGATCCCACTCCTAGGAATATCCCCTAAGAAGCCTGAAACACCATTCAGAAAGAATATATGTACCCCCATGTTCATAGCAGCACTATTTACAATAGCTAAGATCTGGAAACAGCCCAAGTGTCCATCAGTAGACGAATGGATAAAAAAAGCTAAGGTACATATACACAATGGAATAATATGCAGCTGTAAGAAAAAATAAATCTCTTATCCTTTGAGACGATATGGGAGGACCTGGAAAGTATTATCCTAAGCGAAACAAGCCAAGCAGAGAAAGACAAATATCATACGATCTCATTTATTTCTGGAATATAATGAACATAACAATTTGAGGAACATGGTAGACCCAGAGACGTGGAAGTAGGGTACAGACTGACAATTGCCAGAAGAGGGGGTGGGGGAGGGGAGCGATTAACCACAGAACTTGTAGGCATGTACTCATAACCAATGGACATGGACAACAAAACTGGGGACGGGGCAGGGAGGGAGGGAGAGGAGGGTGTCAATGGGGGAAAAAGGAGAAACATCTGTAACAAAAGTAAATTAATAAAAATAAATAAATCAATAAAATCAATAAAGTAAAAAAATGAAAAATTAGGTGATAAAACTATTTTTTCTCTTCTGTAAAATCAATCTGCAATTAGCCATGTGCAATTGATTAACTGAAAATTTAGGTTTGGTTAGGGTTTCCCAAACAAATAGTTTCAAATAATTTTCTTAGCCATAGTAATATTAAACACACACGCTAAATTTTCTGGCAGTTTTGTAGACCAACACCCCTAACTACCAGTGAACATAATTTAAAAATATATAACAAATCAGCCTGGCCAGTGTGGATCATTGGATTGAGTGTCATCCCATGGACTGAGAGGTCCCGGTTCAATTCCCGGTCAGGGCACATGCCTGGGTTGCAGGCTCAATCCCCAGTGGGGGCATGCAGGAGGCAGCCGATCTATGTGTCTCTCTCACATCAATGTTTCTATCTCTCTCTCCTTTCCTTTCTCTTTAAAAAATCAATAAAAACACATAAAATATATATATGTAACAAATCATGTAACCATAAATTGTAATAGTATGAGACAAAAATGACTTTTAATGAAATAAAAGTTGTACTGATACTGACTTTCTAAGAAAAAATGGAAGTCAGAAAGTAGTGGAATGATATTTTTACTCCATACTGAGTTGTTGTTTTCTTGACAAACATCCTTGGTTAGTATGAAGTAGAAAAAATATATATATTTCCAACAACAGCAATAAACAAAGATTGTGTTACAAATGAGGTGTTACTAAAGCGTGTTCTTAAGTAGGTAGTATATGCAGAAGAAAATAATCCCAAAGGAAAATTCCAAGATGCAAAACAAATAAAGAACAAAATAGCTATAAGTAAGAGCATTAATCTAAAGAAATCTGTAAAAACAACAATAATTAACTCCTCTGTAGATTATTTATAAAGAAATAATAAACATGATAAAACCAGCATATATCTGTCAAGTGTTGTGTTTGACATTAAATTATTCTCAGGTTCTTGCATTAAGGGAGAATACTAAATTTAGACTTTGATGACCTAAGAATTAATGCTAACACAACTAAAGTAACAACAAAATTTATAAATATAATATGTAGTAGAAAAAAAAAACAATAGATTGAAAAAAATTACTCTGACAATCAGAAGTAGGACATTGCGATGATGGCAGGGGTTAGAAATATAATGCAATAGAACATACAAGTTAACATTATAAAATAATAAATTCAAATACATCAATGATTGCAATAAACATGCATAAGCCAGTTAAAATTTGGTTACTGTTTATCTACAAGATACTCATTATAAAGTTTGCATCAAACTTTATGCACACAGAAATATTGACTAGAAAGAAAAAAGTCAAATAAAAGAAAAAAGTCAAGTAAATGCTAACTACTAACTTTAAACAGAAAATGATTTAGCTGTATTAATATCATTTGTGATATGTTGTAGACATCCATGTGGAGTTAAGAAGTCCTGGGAGAGACATATTTGCCAGAGATGCACATTGGGGAGTTGTCTGCAAACAGTAATATTTAAAGCTGCAAGACTTTATAAGACAGCAAGGGAGTGAACTTTATAAGAAGAAAAGATAGTCAAGACCTAGCACCAGAAATCAGATGTTTAAAGATGTCAGAGAGACTTCTGGTCAAGATGGAGGGTAGGTAAATGAAGTACTCGCCTCCTCCCACAACCACATCAAAATTACAACTAAACTACAGAATAAACATCCTTCAGCCTGAAATCATGCCGGATGGAAGTCCTACAGCTACAAAACTAAAGAAGCAGCCACACCAAGACTGGTAGGAGGGGCGGAAGCTCTGAGGGGCTGGTCCCACACCCATGTGTTGTGGATAAATAAATATCAAGAGGGACACCTCGGCTGTGAAGGTCCTCCTTGAGGAGTGAGGGGTTCCCGTCCCACACCAGGTGCCTAGCTCAGGGTTCCAGTGCCAGAAAGAGAAGTCCCCATATATTCTGGCTATAAAACCAGTGGGAGCTGAGGCAGAGGGAGGCTGAGGCTTCTGGAGCCCAGGCAGTTCCTCTTAAAGGGCCCACGCACAGACTTACTCAGACTTGCTCCCTCTAAATGCAGAGGGGAGGCAGCTTGAAAGGCACCAGAGACATATGGGGAAGAACTGAGTTGTTTGGCATCGGGGTGAGGGCTGGAGAGGCAGCTTTCTCCTGAACAGACTTGTTGGTGGAGGCCATTGTTCCTTTGTTGAGCCCTTCCCCTACAGGGCAGGCAGAAGGCAGCCATATCTGGGACTCTAGCAACCTGGGTCACACTGTTTGCCCCACCCTGGTGATTCCCTGAGGCCCTGCCCCACCCAACTTTTGGGCCCACCCAAGCTGTTTCCAGTGGCTTTACCATAGGATTGGCCTGTTTTGGCTCCTGCTTCAGATTTTCCTAAATTCTCTCAGACAACCAGCATCTGGTCTCAGCGAGCCATATACCTCTCACTAAGTGGCCCCAGGCCTGGTACTAAATGCAGCCAGCCTTGGTTCACAGCTTGGCTTCACCTGGACACCTCCAAGCCCAGCACAAGAAGCAGCCACTGGCAGATCACTTTGTAGCTTATGCCTGGTGGCCCTGGGTAGAACACAGGCAATGGATTACCTTGCCCCAGAGCCAGCACACCCAGTGGACAGCTTCAGACCATGTTGAAGCACCACCACCCAACCACCTCCACAGGTGACACACTCAAGGAATGTACTCGGGGGTACCAGAGCACTACTGAAAGTAAGTCTTGCTCTGTGTGGTGGGCTCCTGCACAGCTGATCATCCAAGGTAGTCAGAGATCAGTGATTAGTGGACACAGCTAGTCCTTGAAGCTGATCAGCCTGAGTAAAAACATCCCACTAATATGCCAACAGCAATCAAGACTCAAATACAACAGAAAGGTATAAAGTCCACTCGAGGGGTGCAGCTCGAGGGCCCAGATGGGTGATCAGGGAGGCTGTGCCACTGGACCCTAAAGGACACCTACTACAACAGGCCACCCTAGGAAGCCTAGGAGACATAGCAACTCTACCTAATACATAGAAACAAACACAGGGAGGCAGCCAAAATAAGGAGACAAAGAAACATGTCCTAAATAAAAGAACAGAATAAAACTCCAGGAAAAGAACTAAATGAAATGGAGATAAGAATCTAACAGATGCAAAGTTCAAAACACTGCTTATAAGGATACTCAATGAACTTAATGAGAGACTCAAGAGCTTAATAAAGACCAGTCAGAAATGAAGGATGCACTAACTGAAATAAAGAATAATTTACTGGGAATCAATAGTAGAGTGGGTGAAGCCAAGAAGCAAACCACCAATTTGGAATATAAGGAAGGAAAAAACACGCAATCAAAACAGCAAAAAGAAAAAAGAATCCCCCCCAAAAAAATGAGGATAGTATAAGGAGCCTGTGGGAAAACTTCAAATGTACCAACATTTGCATCATAGGAGTGCCAGAAGGAGAAGAGAGAGGGTAAGAAATTGAAAACCTATTTGAAAAAATGACAGAAAACTTCCCTAACTTGGTGAAGTCCAAGTCCAGGTAGCACAGAGAGTCGCAAACAAGATGAACCCAAAGAGGTTCACACCAAGACACATCATTGTCAAAATGAGAAAAATTAAAGACAAAAAGAGAATCTTAAACGCAGCAAGAAAAAAGCAGTCTGTTACCTACAATGGAGCTCCCATAAGGCTGTCAGTGGATTTCTCAAAAGAAACTTTGCAGGCCAGGAGGGAATGGCAAGACATATTTAAAGTGATGAAAAGCAAGGACCTGCAACCAAGATTACTCTATCCTGCAAAGCTATCATTTAGAATTGATGGCCATATAAACAGTTTCCCAGACAAGAAAAAGCTAAAGGAATTCATCACCACCAAACCAGTATTATATGAAATGTTGACGGGTCTTCTTGAAGAAGAAGATAAAAAAATATAAACAATAAAATGGCAATAAATACATATCTATCAACAACTGAATTTACAAACAAAATGAGCAAGCAGAACAGAAACAGACTCATAGATACAGAGAATTTTTTGTTGGTTGCCAGATCGGAGGGGAGTTGGGTGAAAAGATGAAGGGATTAGGAAGTACAAATTGGTTGTTAGACTGATGAACCTCAAAGGCAAGAGGGGAGGGAGGGTGGGAAGAGAGAAACCAAAGAACTTATATGCATATATGCATAACCAATAGACACAGACAATAGTGTGGGGAAAGCAGGAGGAGGACGGGATTGGGGAGGGGGGGACAAAGGGGTAAAAAAGTGGGACATCTGTAATACATTCAACAATAAAGATAAGATATATATATATAAAAGATGTCAGAGAGATGAAGAAGAAACAGCAAAGGAGATGAAAAAGAGACCATTAGTTTGAAAGGAGGAAAACCAGGAGACTAGTAATCGAGAAGTCAGATGAAGAAAGTGTTTCAAGGAGGAAGGTTGATTGATGAACCACATCGAAGTCTGATCATAGGTCAAATAACATTAGAGATGATGATCAATGATTAGATAGCAATGGTAAGGATATTGATGATGTTCACAATCTCTGTGGTGTATTATGTTTCCCAATCCCCTTATATTATCAATTCCACATTACTTCATCAGAAATAGTGGTTTATTTCTCAACAAGCAATTCTCCCTTTTTTATCAAATCAGAAATGAAACTAATTTCCATTGGCTTATTTATTCCAAAAATCAAATATTAAATATGGAGGGTCCCTTTATTCTAGACTTAACTGGTTTATGTTACTAGGGGAGAGAGACTTCATTTAAGTGTTTTTCTTGTGGGCAAGTCTTACTGAGCAGAACAAGTCATAATACTTAAAGTACACAAATATATTGATATTTCTTCTTTTTTTTTTTCCATCAATATAGGTGACGTTATTAGCAACTTAAAGCAACTTTAAGAAATGTTCTATCCAGGACTACTTAAGACACTGGCAGAGAGTGAACAGAGAACCACCTCAGCTGCTGCTGGAATTCTTCTGCTTCAGAAAGACTGACCACTAAGTTTCCTGTATCTGCACGAAAAGTACCACAATTTTTTTTAATTCCCATCCACCCCATGAGACTTGTATAGATATTCTTGCTGGTCCAGGTCCAAATGAATTTATCACATCCATTTAGATAGGACTTTTAAAGCCTAGATATCTACATGGAGCCAGCCCTTCTAAGCCATTTTTTCTTTTCTCTCTCTCTCTCTTTTTTTTAGATTCTCAATATGTAATATTATTTTTGAAATTTATCTTTATTGTTGAAAGTATTATAGATGTCTCCCCCCTTTCCCCCCATTGACCCCCTCCTCCCAACTCCTGCCCCTCCACTCCCCTGTCTTCACCACACTATTGTCTGTGTCTATTGGTTATGCATATATGCATATAAATTTTTTGGTTAATCTCTTCCCACACCCCTCCCCCCTTCCCTCTGAAATTTGTCAGTCTGTTCCCTGCTTCCATGTCTCTGGATCTATTTTGTTTGTCAGTTTGTTAAGCCATTTTTCTTAATCTTGCCAAATTTAACTTCTTTCTTTTTTTAAATTATTGATTCCAGAGATAGAGGAAGTGTGAGGGAGAGAGAGATAGAAACATCAATGAGAGAGAACATCGATTGGCCACCTCCTGCATGCCCCCACTGGGGATCGGGCCCACAACTTGGGCATGTATCCTGACTGGGAATCGAACGGGTGACCTCTTGGTGCTTGGATCGATGCTCAACCACTAAGCCACACCAGCCAGACTTAATTTCTTTCTTTTTCCCCTGGTTTGCTTCTGAGATTCAAAATTCTCATATGTATTGCCAAAATTATAGTAGGTGAAGGTCAAAATTTGGTCTTTTTCATTCAAGGTTATAGTCACATTTTGGGAAAAGAAAGACAAGATGTCCAATTTCCATATGCCATCAACTATAACATCCACTTGCTTTCATAGTCACAACATTACAAGTATACGTGTTCAGAAGGCATACATCAGGATAATTCTCATTGCACTTTGGTGTGTTTTGATTCAACTATAAATTATTTTATTTCCAGCTAAGTAAGAGAGAACTCATGTATACCTTGAAGTTACCTTATGCTCCTTTCATTCACAGTCTAAACTGAAGAAAGACATGAGTTGCCTGCTTCACAATTCCTTTTCCATGATCCCTAACTTGATTCCTATTTGACCTTACAGGGTGATGACAATTTTCAAGCAGGGGATATCTTGGGAATCCTTCATTCTAGGTCTCATATTGGAAGCCACATGGAAATGTAAATAAGAGAAAGAATAAAACTTTAAGGTCATAAAAAGAAAATGAAATAGCCCTATCTAGTCTCTATTATAATGATTTTTCTCCTTTCCGTAATAATAGACCTGCATGGTGGATCAACTGATTTTGATAATTACATACAGTTCTCTATTGACACTGATGATTCTTATCTTGAGGGGTAGACTGCAGTAAATAGTGTGAGCTCTGAACTCACCCTACCTATAGGAGTGTGTGATCAAAACAATTATTATACACCACACCATTTGAACTTGTGCCCAAATCTAGAAAATAGCAGCTACCTTGAATAAAATGGGGGCATTTTTGTTTGCATTTTGACCGAGTTGAGATATCTATCTAATCTAGAAGATGATAAATATTCTGTGACATCTACATATGGATTATGAATAACTAAAAAAGAGCAAATTCATTCAAAATATATTATTTGTGATGAGGACTGTTACACACTAAGAAACCAATGCCAATTATTTTTTAAGCGGAATGATGAATAGTAGTGCTGAACTTCAAAGGACAACTGATAAGAATTGGGATTATGTGAATATCTTTCTTAAACCAATAGTAGTACACATAATCATTTCAACGTAAGATGTGATTTGGCTGGGTAAACAGGTAAAAAGAAAAAGTCGGTCTATCGAAATAATCTCTTCAATGAGAACTGAGTTCAATTTCATCATCTATAAAATTGGAGATACTGAAGCAGATATTTTCCAGGTTCCTGTGATATCTAAAGTTCCTTGAGTTTTTAAAAAAGTATTGTTTGTGAGAGGCTCTTGAATGTTATAAAAAACAATCCCATTATATAGCATACTCTAGATTCATAGAATGAATGAATATAAAGTCTGCTTGACACCAAGTAGAAGAAAAGGCTCTATAAAGCATCTCTATAGAAGGGGGCATTTGGTCAACCTCATAAACTCTAGTTCTGCTGAGTTTTGTTTTAATCTCTAACATCATTTTAATACATGCCCAGGAAAGGTCACTATTAAATCTTTGATCTCCATTACTTAATGTTAACTTTTGTAAATTCAAAACCAGACAGAAAATGGTTTATTCTTTCCCCATGACTCATATATTAACCAGAACTACTAGAATTTCTATGAGGAATTATAAGTATCTCAGAAATTCTTTCCAGGTAGTACAATTTTAGTGAATAAATAGATCAAATCTATTTCCTCCTTTTGCTGACAAGAGTTGTTAGCAGAATTTGCAGTAAATGAAAATTATTGCTATGCTATCTGGAATTAGTACAATTTCTAGGAAGCTCCAAAAATTCTGGGCAGCATGTGTGAATTTAAAGAGAATTTCAATTTCTTGATGCTGGTGAACTTTTGTCAAGCTTTCTCTAATCTATAAATAGCTAGGTCCAATGATTAGAGGAAGGGAAATTGGACACATCCTTTAGCACTTCTGTTATGCTGGAAATTTCTTCTCCACTAATATCCAGTCAGACTCAAAATGTGAATGATTTCTACAACCTCATGAAAATCATAAATGAACAAAGGATCTGAATTTATGCTAAGGATCAAATAATTCCAAGACAGAATATGCACTTAGTGATTATTTACTCATCACTGAATTGGACCAAAATATCTTTCTGATGAAGTATTTATTTTTTGTTTGTTTAAATCATATTTTAGATACATATTCATCGAGCATTATAAGCAGATATTAGAACATTTCTAATTCATACATTTTAAAATATTCTTCTTATTGCATTCTTCACCAAAAGTACTGAGAAAAAAAAATTGTTGGTTTTTTTTCTTTTCTTTATTGATTTTTAGAGAGAGGAAGGGAGAGGGAGAGAGAGATAAAAACATCGGTGAGAGAGAACATTGATTGGCGCCTCCTGCACGCCCCCCCACTGGGGGTTTGGCCCACAACCTGGGCATGTGCCCTGACCGGGAATCAAACCAGTGACCTCTTGGTGCATGGGTCGATGCTCAACCACTGAGCCACACCAGCTGGGCGAGAAAAAATGTTTTGTATGTGTATATATGTGAGCCAAATATGAGTACATGAATAAAAGTACATGAGAAAGAGAATAAAAGATTAAGGATCATAGATTATTATTGCATTAACTACAGCAGGTTTCTCCATGAAATAGCACTAATAGAATACTATTGTAGTTCACTTTTTAATGAAGAGACATTTGCTATTTTTATGTAGCCTTTTCATAAATATAATCAAGATTTATATTTCAAAATACTTAGGTCTGATTTATTTTTTTATAATTTATTTTGGTTTTGAATTTTTTGTGCCAACTTTCTAACTTAAGAAATTAGATAACTAAGAAAAGCAAGTTAAAATCAAAGGAAGCAAAATACAGTTATTAAAAGTAAGAGCAAAAATAATCAAAAGAGACAACACAAAAATAGTAATAAATAAATAAATAACAAGAAAGAGGGGACATCATTGAACATTTTACATTTTATAGATATTAGAAGTTTAATTATGTAATATATTAACAAGTTTATGACAATAAATTCAAAAACAAAGCTGAAATATACATATTTATTACCAAAGCACATACAAGAAGCAATACTGAGTAGCCCTATATTTATTCAATAAATTAAATTTGTCATTAAACATTTTATTTGAGGAAAACTCCAGCTCCTGGTGGTTTCACAATGAAGTTACTAAAAAACCTACTGAAGGCAGACATCCATCCCCAGGCAACAGAAGCACAGATCAGCAGCTGAGACCCAGGCCCAAAAACTACAGCAAAGGCTGAGCAGGAGCTGAGCCCCATGGGGCAGCAGCACTCACAAGCCACCAGCGGTTGGACCTGAGGCTCCACAGAAGCCTGTGTGACCCAGCAGTCCACAAGATAGGCATGGAGCCAGGTCTCCAAAGAGACTGTGCGATCCAGCTGCCTGCAGGACCTGCTGGGTGCTGGGGCACCAGTGAGGCCTGTGCAACACAGCTGCCTAAGGTATGGGCAGGAAGCATGGCTCCAACAGGGCCTGAGCTATACAGCTACAGGTGGCACCAGCAACCAGCTGGGAACACAGCTCCAGAGGGGCCAACGTGAGCCAGCAGCAGCACCTACCAGGACACAACAATACCCGCCTTCAGTAGTCAGTCCTCCAGGATCCACAGCAGGCAAGAGGCGACATGCAACAAAACAGTCTGGGAGGCACAGTAGCCTTATTTGATATACAGTGAGCTGCCTACACATCCAAACATCCTTCACCGGGTCTAGGGCTACCAGATGGGTAAAATAGGGAGACAAAGAAACAACACCCAAAGGAAAGAAAAAGAGGAATCACTAGAAAAGGAACTACAGGAAATGGAAGAAAGCAACTTGTCAGATAAGGAATTCAAAGCAATGATTTTAAGGGTGCTCAAATGATTTGGTGAGAACTACAAGCAACTTAATAAGAATTACGAAGAGCTCCCTGGGAACTACTTCAGCTTAAAAAACAGGTAGAAGCTACGCATAAAGAGGTAGAAGCTATGCACAAAAATCAAGAGGAAATAAAGAATGACATAGCTGTTATAAAAAAATACCTTAGAAGGGTTCAATAGTAGATTAGAAGAAGCTGAAGACTGAATCAGCAACTTAGAAGACAAGGTAAAGAACAACACCCAAATAGAGCAGCAAATGGAAAAAAAAAAAATTCAAAAAGCATGAGGAAAGTTTAAGGGAGCTGTGGGATAATACCAAACATAACAACATTCGCATTATAGGGATACCAGAAAGAGAAGAATCAGAGAAAGGAATAGAAAACCTGTTTGAAGAAATAATGACAGAAAACTTCCCTAAACTGGTGAAGGAAAAAGTCACACAAGTCCAGGAAACACAGAGTCCTAAGCAAGATGAACCCCAGAAGACCCACAGCTAGACACATCATAATAAAAATGGCAAACATTAAAGACAAAGAAAGAATCTTAAAGGAAGCAAGAGAGAGACAGAATGTTACCTACAAGGGAGTTCCCATTAGACTGTCAGCTGATTTCTCAACAGAAAAGATGCAGGCCAGAAAGGAGTGGCATGAAGTATACAAAGTAATGCAAGGCAAGGGTCTGAGTCCAAGACTACTCTATCCAGAAAGGCTATCATTCAAAATTGAAGGAGAAATAAAAAGCTTCATGGCTAAAAAAAAAAAAAAGCTAAAGGAATTTACCACCACCAAAACAGCACTGCAAGAAATGCTGAAGGGACTGTTGTAAGAAGAAGAAAGAGAGAGAGAGAGAGAGAGGAACACAGGCATAAAATTAAAATGGCAACTAATAACTGTCTATCAATAATTACCTTAAATGTAAATGACTTAAATGCTCCAATCAAAAGACATAGGGTAGCTGATTGGATAAGAAAGCATGACTCATATATATGCTGTCTACAAGAGACCCACCTCACAACGAAAGACTCACACAGGATGAAAGTGAAGGGATGGAAAAAAATTTTCCAGGCAAATGGAAATGGAAAAAAAGCTGGGGTAGCAATACTTGTATCAGACAAGATAGACTTCAAAACAAGGGCCATAATAAGAGACAGAGAAGGCACTACATAATATTAAAAGGATCAATCCTACAAGAGGATATAACCCTGGTAATCATATATGCACCAAATATGGGAGCACCAAAATACATTTAAAAACTTCTGGAAGACTTCAAGGGAGAGATCAATAGCAACACGATCATAGTGGGTGACTTTAACACGCCATTGACACCACTGGATAGATCTTCTAGACAAAAAATTAACAAGGACATAGAGTCCTTACAAGACAAACTAGATCAGTTGGACTTCATTGATATTTACAAAACATTTCACCCCAAAGCTGCAGAATATACATTCTTCTCAAGTGCACATGGGTCATTCTCAGAGACAGACTACATGTTAGGACACAAAGCGAGTCTCTACAAATTCAAGAAAACTGAAATCATATCGAGCATCTTCTCAGATCACAGTGGCATGAAACTAGAACTCAATTACAATAAAAACACACAAAAACATTCAAACACTTGGAGGCTAAATAGCATGTTATTAAACAACGAATGGGTTACTAACGAGATCAAGGAAGAAATTAAAAACTTCCTGGAAACCAATGAAAACAAACACACAACAAGACAAAATCGATGAGACACAGAAAAAGCAAGCCTACCTCAAGAAACAAGAAAAATTCCTAATTGACTTTCTAACCCTACAACTTAAAGAACTAGAAAGTAAACAAAAAGAAAAATCCAGAGATAGTAGAAGGAAGGAAATAGTAAAGGTCAGAGCAGAAATAAATGACATAGAGACTAAAAAAATAGTTCAAAAGATTAAAGAAACAAAATGCTGGTTTTTTGAAAAGATAAACAAGATCGATGGACCTTTAGCCAGACTCACCAAGAAACAAAAAGAGAGAAATCAAATAAACCAATTCAGAAATGAAAGAGGAGAAGTAACAACTGACAGCACAGAAATACAAAGGATCATCGAAACATACTATGAACAATTATATGCCAACAAATTGGACAATCTAGGAGAAATGGACAAATTTTAAGAAACACACAACCTCCCAAAACTGAACCAGGAAGAGTTAGAAAACTTGAACAGACCAATAACAACAAAGGAAATTGAAAACGTAATTAAGAAATTCCCAGCAAACAAAAGCTCAGGCCCAGATGGCTTCACAGAGGAGTTTTACCAAACATTCAAAGAAGATCTAATACCCATTCTCCTCAAACTATTCCAAAAAATCCAGGAAGATGGAACACTTCCAAACTGATTTTATGAGGCCAGCATAATCCTAATTTCAAAACCGGACAAAGACACTACAAAGAAGAGAAAATTACAGGCCAATATTTCTGATGAACACAGATGCCAAAATCCTTAACAAAATATTAGCAAATTGGATCCAGCAATACATCAAAAAAAATATTCATCATGACCAAGTGGGTTTCATCCCAGGCACACAAGGATGGTACAATATTCGCAAACCAATAAATGTGATACATCACATGAACAAAATGAAAGATAAAAACCATATGATCATATCAATAGATGCCAAAAAAGCATTTGACAAAATCCAGCACCCATTTCTAATAAAAACGCTCAACAATATGGAAATAGAGGGATCATATCTCAACATAATAAAGGCCATATATGAAAAACCTACAGCCAACATCATACTCAATGGGCAAAAACTAAAAGCATTCCCCTAAGAACAGGAAAAAGACAGGGATGTCCACATTCGCCACTCTAATTTAACATAGTACTGGAAGTCTTAGCCACAGCAATTAGACATGAAGAAAAAATAAAGGGGATCCAAATTGGAAAGGAGGAAGTGAAACTGTCATTATTTGTAGATGACATGATGTTGTACATAGAAAACCCTAAAGACTCCATCAAAAATCTACTAGACTTACTAAATGAATTTGGCAAAGTAGCAGGATACAAAATTAACGTCAAGAAATTGACGGCATTCTTATACTCCAATGATGAACTCACAGAAAGAGAAACTAAAAAAAAATCCCATTTACCATCAAGGAAAAAAAATTAAGATACCTAGGAATAAACTTAACCAAAGAAGTAAAGGACCTCTTCACAGAAAACTACAGGTCATTGAAAAAAGAAATAGAGAAAGACATAAAAACGTGGAAGCATATACCTTGTTCATGGATTGGAAGAATTAACATCATTAAAATGTCCATACTACCCAAAGCAATCTATAGATTTAATGCAATCCCCATAAAAATTCCAATGACATATTTCACAGAACTGAATCAAATACTTCAAAAGTTCATATGGAACCAAAAAAGACCCCGAATAGCCACAGCAATTTTGAAAAAGAAGAACAAAGTAGGAGGGATCACATTACCAGATATCAGGTTATACTACAAAGCCACTATAATCAAAACAGCCTGGTACTGGCACAAGAACAGGCAGATAGATCAATGAAACAGAATAGAGAACCCAGAAATTGACCCAAGACAATATGCTCAATTAATATTTGACAAAGGTGGCAAGAGCATACAGTGGAGTCAGACAGTCTCTTCAATAAATGGTGTTGGAAAAATTGGACAGCTACTTGCAAAAAAATGAAGCTAGACCACCAACTTATACCATTCCAGAGAATAAACCCAAAATGTATAAAAGACTTAAATGTAACTCATGAATCTATAAAAATTCTAGAAGAAAATGCAGGCAACAAAATTTCAGACATCATACTCAGCAGAATTTTCACTGACACAACATCTACGGCAAGAGAAACAAAGGAAAAAATAAACACATGGGACTACGTCAAACTAAAAAGCTTCTGCACAGCAAAAGAAACAACCATCAAAATGGAAAGGGATCCCACTATATGGGAGACCATAATCGCCATTGATGCATCAGATAAGGGGTTAATTTCCAAAATATTTAGAGTGCTCATACAACTCAACAAAAGGAAGACAAAGAACCCAATTAAAAAATGGGCAGAGGACCTAAATAGACACCTCTCCAAACAGGACATACAAATGGCCAAGAGACATATGAAAAAATGCTCAAAGGCGCTAATCATCAGAGAGATGCAAATTAAAACAACTATGAAGTATCACTTCACACCTGTCAGAATGGCCGCCATCAAAAAAATCATCAAACAACAAGTGTTGGTGAGGGTGTGGAGACAAGGGGACTCTGGTACACTGCTGGTAGGAATGTAGACTGGTGCAGCCACTGTGGAAAATACTATGGTGTTACCTCAGAAAGTTAAAAATTGAACTGCCATTTGATCCAGTGATCCCACTTCTAGGAATATACCCTAAGAAGCCTGAAATACCAACCAGAAAAAATATAAGTACCCCTATGTTCATAGCAACACTATTTACAATAGCTAAGATCTGGAAACAACCCAAGTGTCCATCAGTAGATGAGTGGATAAAAAAGCTGTGGTACATGTACACAATGGAATACTATGCAGCTGTAAGAAATAAAGATCTCTTATCCTTTGAGATGGCATGGAAGGACCTGGAGAGTATTATGCTAAAAGAAACAAGCCAAGCAAAGAAAGACAAATATCACATGATCTCACTTATTTGTGGAATATAATGAACTAAACAAACTGATGAACAAAACTGACCCAGAGACATAGAGGTGGGGTACAGACTGAGAAACCTAAGAGGAGGTGGTTTTGGCGGGGGGAGATAAACCATAGAACTTATATGCATATATGAATGACCAATGGACATGGACAACAGGGCTGGGGATGGGACGGGGAGGATGGGGAGGAGGGTGTCAATGGGGGAAAAAGGAGAAACATCTGTAACAAAAACAAACTAATAAAAAATAAAATAAAAAACCTATTGTTAATTCTGCACATAATTTCATTCTATGTGGTTGTTTCCCTAGTACTAAAACCATTCCAAGAGAACTCCAGACCAATGTCTCTTATGAACATAAACACAAAAATGTTTTTATCAGTTGAACCTAACAATATATGAAAAGGATAAGACATTAAAACCATGTGGTATATCCGCCCCCAAAATGCAAAAATTGATATAAGACTTGAAAGTCAATATAATTCACCATATTAAAATTTTTTGGAAGTATTATTGTCCTAATCAGTATAATAAGAGGGAAAACAATGAATAAAATGCAATCTGATGACAAAGGAAGAAGTACCAGCATCTTATCCACAGAAACATGGTCATCTTTGTAGAAAATCCTAAGGAAATTACAAATTAGATTCTAAAGTGAGTTTAGAAAGTTTATTGGGTACAAAGTCAGCGTACAATAATTGATTCTATATGGTGATGCTAGCAATGAACAGCTAGAAATAATATTGTAATTAATATAATTTATCATAGCCTTAAAAACTTGATAAAACTATAAGTCCAGCACATCAAACAGTATAAAAACTCTCTTAGGAAAAATTAAATAAGATATAAATAAATACACTATGTCCATGGATCAAAATAATCAGTATTATTAAAATATCAATTTTCCCCATACCTCTCTATAGATTCACCACAATCCCTAAAAAATTCTCAGCAGGTAACTTTGTAGATATTGATGAGTTTATTCTACAGTTTACATGGAAATGGGAAGAACTTAAGATAACCAAACTAATTTTGATAAAGAACAAACCTGAAGGATTTATGCTATTTGATTTAAAAAATATAAAGCTTCAGCTATGAAGACTGTATGATATTGGTATAAAAAGGACATACAGATCACCCTGGCCAGTGTGGCTCTGTGGATAGATTGTGAGCCTGTGCATGAAGGGGTAGAAGGGTCAAAGGGTCACAGGTTCAATTCCCCAACCCCACTGAGGAGCATGTGGGAGGCAACCAATAAAACACATAGATGATTCTCTCATTCTTTGCTGCTTCCCTCCTTCCTTCCCTCCCTTCCACTCTCTCTAAAAATCAATGAAAAAAAATATCCTTAGGTGAGGATTAACAAAAATAAAAACATATAGATCAATAGGACAAAATAGAGGGAGAAGCATGCCTATACATATATGGTCAATTGACTTCCGACAAAGATGCCATATAAATAATGGGAAAGAATACTCTTTTCAGTAAATAATGCTGGAACAATGAGAAAGCCATATGCACAAGTGAGTGGAGTAAATAAATAAACACATAAACACTTAAATACATAAAAGATCATGAACCCTTTCCTCACATCATTCACAAAAGTTAATCAAAATGAATCACTGACCTAAATGATAGATCGAAAGTACTAAAACTTCTTGAGGAAAAATGTTAATCAAGATTTTTTTTTCAATAACACACAAATAGCTAAAAAAACAAACAAAATCACTAAATTTAACTTAACGAAATTTAAAACTTGTATTCCTAAGCCTCTGTTAAGGACATAAAAAGGCAAACCACAGACTGGGTGAAATATTATGTTATACCAACAAAGGACTTGTGTATAGAATATATAAATGAGTTTTATAATCTGAAATAACATATGATTTCAATAGATACTTCGCCAAAGAAAATGTATTGATGACAATAAGCATATGAAAAGCTCAACATCGTCACAGTCGCTGTGACTTTGTTGAATCAACATTTGCCAAGTAGATCTCGCCTCCCCCCACGCCTCCCAGGTCTGATGGTGAGCTCTTGTTCAACAAAAGACCACAAGGAATTAAAAGAGAGAAGTTTATTACTCACAGGTCCTGGAGGAAGCACACAGCAAGCTTTGAGGAGCCACATGGGGAGGGAGGTAGGGTGCAGGCAGAGAAAGCAGCAGGACCTGGGGCACTGCCTTTATTAGGGTTCATGGGTAGAGTGTTTGGGGCTGCTGTGTGCTAAGCCTGGATTGGTCAATTCAAACCAAAATGAGCTGGGTTTGACCACCTTCAGGGAGTCTTATGTAAGGGATACAACAAGGGGAAGCCCTGGGAGGTAAAGGAGACTTTTTCACAAGGGCTATTAAGGAAATACTATCAGGAACTTATATTTACTTGTGACTCTGGGCTATTAGTGCTATAGATAACAGGTGGGGTTAGCGTCAGTCTAAGACTCCGCCACAGGCCACTTGGTCGAACAGAAGGGATGCTAAGGCAGCAATGGAGTGGCTTAAACTCTAACATTAGTCATTAGGGACATGCTAACTTAGTGTTATTTTATACCCACTGGAAGGGCTGAACTAAGGGCTGTTTATTTAATCCTCATCTGAGGGTACTGATCATTTGTTTATTTAATAATCCTCACCTGAGGATATTTTCACATTTATCTTCAGACAGAGTGGGAGGGAGTATGTGTGGGGGGGGGGGGAGAAAGAGAGAGAGAGAGGGAAAGAAACATCCATGTGAGAGAGACACATCCACTGGTTGCCGCCCAAGCGACCCCAACCAGGGCCAAACCACTACTCTTTGGTCAGCAGGTGAACGCTCTAACCGCTGAACCAGACCAGCCAGGGCAAAAGACTAGCCATTTAAAGTGTTGGCAAGCATGTGGAGGATCTGCTACTCTCATCCCTCCAGGTGTGAATGTAAAATTTCACAACCATTTTGGCAGTTTCTTAAAAAGGTAAACAGAGGACTCAGGCCGCCCTTATCCTCACGTGTCCCCTGCCTCCACCAGCGCCTTGGCGATGCCGCCCCTGAGCAGCTGCCCTGCACCGTCCCGCTGCTGCCGCAGCCCGCGTCCCGCGTGCGCCCACGTCCTCTGGCTCCTCGCGGTCTCGCGGGCTGCACGCCTAAGGGGACACAGCTTTTGTTGAATTCCTGAGTGATGAAATTAAAGAGGAAAAGTGGAGAAGCATAAGTCTCTCCCCAAGATGTCTGGAGGTTGGAATCTGGAAGTGCATGGGACAGAAGACAAATCGGTGCGGAATGTTGCTGGAGAGAAGATCACTGTCACTTTCAACGTTAACAGTAGCATCCCACCAACCTTTGATGGGGAGGAGAAGCCCTCCCAAGGGCAAAATGTTGAAGCAGGAGCCTGAGTTGACGTCCATTCCCAATTCCATGGTTGAAGTTATAAAGAACGGTGGCAAGAAGGCCCTTGTGCTGGACTGCCACTATCCAGAAGATGAGGTTGGACAACAAGAGGACCAGAGTGATATTTTCTCCATCAAGGAAGTGAGCTTTCATTCAGTCCACTGGTGAATCTGAATGGAACGACGCAAATGAGCCAATTACACACTCAACACAGATTCCTTGGACTGGGCCTTATATGAATTTCCTTCCTGACCGAGGGGCGGACAACACTTTTGTCCATGAGTTTGTGGAGCTCAGCACAGCCCTGGAGCACCAGGAGTGCGTTACTTTTCTGGAAGACTTCAAAGGTTTTGTTAGGAGCCAGTAGAGCTGACAAGATGCTGAATACCTTAATTTTATGGCAGGCTTTGCCTACTCTGAAGCCAGACATGTCCTTGGAAATGGTTTTCAACCTAATATCATGGAAAATTCAAACTTAAATTATGTGTTGCCCTCTTATTTACTATTCATTTGTTTCTTCTTTACAAATCTGTTATTTCTAGATTTTTGTATAACATAATAGATGGACAATAAAATTGGTTTATCCCTAAGGTGAAAAAAAGCAACAGTTAAACATACATTCAAGATGTGACCCAGCCATTCCATTCCGAGGTATTTCCCCATGTGAAATGAGAACATATATCCGTGCAAGTATTTGTACATGAGTGTTCATAGCAGCTTTGTTTGTAATAGTAATACAAAACTGGAAACAACCCAATGGTCTGTCAATAGATGAATTGCTAAATAAATTTGACATATTCATATGATGGAATCCTACTCAGAAATTGTTAAAAACCAGTTGAAATATGGTCCGCAGGCCGATGCTCAAACCGCTGAGCCAAACTGGCCAGGGCAACCCCTATTTCTTAATGGAGAAAAACTGGGGCCAAAAGAGACAAGTGACTTGCTTAAGTCATCCATCCAAGTCTACATAGGTAGAGCTAAAACATAACACTTTAATCCATTCTGATCCTTGCCCATGATGTACACTTGCCATTAAGCATGTCACCGGTGATATAAAAGTATTATATTATCTACACTATCATACCACAAAAGAAAGTCTGAAACAGAAAGCTACTTTTGAAGGAATTAGCAAGTAATTCTATCTGCAAAATATAATCACAACTCTGATGTATGTGAAGACACTTCCATTTCTTTTAAAATTTCAATAACAAAAGGGAATCATTTGTTGAATTGAATAAAAATTTTCCCATTTAATAAAGGGAATTATTTTTATTAGATAACATTTGAATACAACAGAGGGGGAGATCCAGCAAGGAGTATTTTACAATAAAGTACTCCAGGCAGAAGCAGCCACAGTGTGCAAGAGCTGAGACTCAGAAGTGGAAGCCTGCTTGGCATGTTCGAGGAACAAGGAGGCTGGTGTGACCAGAATGAGATGGGTAGTAGGAGCTGAAATGGATTGCATATGAAGTCTGAGAGAGAGAAGCTAGGGTCTAGAGCATATAAAGTTTGGTAAAGAATTTGGAATTTTTTTAAGAAAAATAAATGCAATTTGCATTCAAGCAATCTGTAGTCTAAATGTGACTAGAAAAACTATTAACATCAGAGGACTATTAACAGTTGTGTAAATGGAGCAATGAGTTCTTTCCTGAGAAGATGTGACTCCTGAGACTATGTTCTGCTCACGTCTAAACTACCTCCTAGTTCCAGGTTATTATGCTTCAGATTAACTGATGGCAGAAAATGTAACCAACCATGACTCGCCCTGGCCTGTGGCTCAGTTGATAGGAGTGTTGTGCCATACACCAAAAGATTGCAGGTTTGATTCCCAGTCAGGGTGCTTATGGGAGGCAACCGACTGATATTTCTCTCTCACGTGTGTTTTTTCTTTCTCTCTCCCTTCTTCTCTCTTTAAAATCAATGAACATATCCTCAAATGAGGATTAAAAGAACAGATAGCCTGGCCGCTGTGGCTCAGTGGTTGAGCATCAACCCATGCACCAAGAGGTTGTCGGTTCGATTCCTGGTCAGGGCACGTGCCCAGGTTGTGGGCCCAATCCCCAGTGGGGGGCATGCAGGAAGTGGCCAATCGATGTTCTCCCTCATTGATGTTTCTATCTTTCTCTCCTTCTCCCCTCTTCTGTCTCTAAAAATAAATAAAGGAAAAAAAATTGTTAAAAGAAAAGATATAACTCATCTTCTGACTATAGCAATAAGAATATTATTTAATGGTAAATGATACTTGAAATTCCAAGGGGCATATATTAATTACCAGGATTACAGATTTAAGCTTTTGATCACAAATGACAACACATGCAATTTGGAGAGATGTTCATTTCTGTTTCAAAGGCTTTGGGCAATAAGCCAACTTTACTTAATGTCTTCATTAATAGCTACAGCATTCTTGAAGCAGAAAGGATTAGATAGTTTGCTAAAAAGAACACAGGCATAAACAACTGGCAAGTGATGTAATAAGAAAATAAACTCATGATTCTCTAAAAACTTAGTGTGCATTTGTTACTGTTTATGTGAAATGAATAGAAAGCTTGATTAAATCTCTTCTTAGCCCTGGCCAGTTGGAGCATCCTCCCATACACCAAAAGGTTGTGGGTTCCATCCCCAGTCGGGCACATATGGGAGGCAACTGATCATCTCTCACTCACTCTCTCACCCTTCCTCTCTCTCTAAAATCAATAAAAACATATCCTCGGGTGATAGTTTTTTGTTAGTGGCATTCACAAGTAGTAGCAAATTTACTCTTTGATTTCTAGGGTGAATAACCCTCCCAGTTTCCTGGGACTGTCTCTGTGTTAGCACTAATAGTCCAGAGTTCTGGGAAATACTTCAATCTGGGCAAAGATGGTTTGTCACCTTACTTCTAGTAATCCTGAAAGTATGTGTTACAAATCATCTTTGTCAGTTTTGTTTGAAAATAGTTTATATTACAAAATAACATGTAACTGATCAGTTTATAATGAATGGTACTGGTATACCCACCATGCAGTTAAATATTTGAAATGACTGCTCCCTTTAAAGTCCATGTGTGCTTCTTGTCACATTCACATCCTCCAGCCTCGCTCAGGATTATTGCTTTGATAAAATACGCAATTACTGATTTGCTTTTTCTTTTTAGTTTTACCATATATTTAAGCATATCAAACACTATATTATTTGAATTATCATTGCTTTGGAATTCATATAAGTGGTATCATATTGCACATTTTTTCTGACACAATTTTTATTATTCAATGTCATGCTAAAGGACTTCATGCATTTTACCATGTGAACACCCATGAAGCATGTTCATTCATTTTTAATCACTGCACAAATAGGATAAGAGAATAATAACCAGTGTTTGTAGGTGTAGTGCTAACTATATTCCAGAAGCTGTTCTAAGCTCTTTGCATATGCCACTTCTTTTGTTTCTATAAGAACCGTTGGTGGTAGAAACTCCCATTATCAATATTTTATATATGAGCAAAATGAAATACAGAAATATGAGATAACCATAGAAAAATTAGTAGTGGGCTTGAGATTTAAATCTATAAAATGTGACTCCAGAAGCCTCATTCTTAGTCACTAAAATAAGACATCATATTTTACTGTTTGAATATATGACAGCTGTATCCACTATCTTGTCAATGGATAGTTGGGTAGTTTATACATATTTTTTTCCAATTATAAACAATAACTATGTAAACATTCTTGTAACAGGTCTTCTTGTTCAAGTAAGTAAGATGTTCTGTTGAGCTTCTTCCAAGAGTCACTTAGTATATGTGTTCTCAAGTTTATAGGATGCTTTTCAATGTGAATATATTAATTTATATTCACACTAACACCTGTAAAATTTTGCCTATTTCATGTCCTTATCAACCTATTTTGTTGTCACCCATTTTTATAGTTTTTCCAAATTAGTTTTTGGCTCAATTTGCCTTTCCATGTTACTAATGAAATTGAGCACATTATTTATTTCATTCATTAATTACGTGTAAGCATTATAAAATTATTATTTGGTGTTTAGATATCTTTTTTTCATTTGTTTTCATTTTAAGAATTTTAACGCTTTTAAAAAATAAATTTTAAACAAATATTACATATTTTTGTTTTATACATTAATATTTTATATTTTATATATGTGTCATATTTTATGATATGTATTGAATATATATACTTGTTATATGTGTTGCAAAAACACCTTCTAGTTTTTTATCTTTTTATTTTATAAATTTATGATAATTCAATTAATTAATGGTTTCAATCTTCTTCTTTTTTCTCATCTAAAAAGTCCTTTCTAAATGTCCGCCATCAACAAATCATCAAACAACAAGTGTTGGCGAGGGTGTGGAGACAAGGGGACTCTAGTACACTGCTGGTGGGAATGCAGACTGGTGCAGCCACTGTGGAAAACACTATGGTGTTACCTCAAAAAGTTAAAAATTGAACTGCCATTTGATCCAGTGATCCCACTTCCAGGAATATACCCTAAGAAACCTGAAACACCAATCAGAAAGAATATATGTACCCCTATGTTCATAGCAGCACTATTTACAATAGCTAAGATCTGGAAACAACCCAAGTGTCCATCAATAGATGAGTGGATAAAAAAGCTGTGGTACATATACACAATGGAATACTATGCAGTTGTAAGAAAGAAAGCTCTCTTATCCTTTGAGATGGCATGGAAGGACCTGGAGAGTATTATGCTAAGCGAAACAAGCCAAGCAGAGAAAGACAAATATCACATGATCTCACTTATTTGTGGAATATAATGAACTAAACAAACTGATGAACAAAATTGACCCAGAGACATAGAGGTGGGGTACAGACTGACAAACCTCAGAGGAGGGGGATTGGGGGGGAAAGAGATAATCCACAGTACTTATATGCATGTATGCATGACCAATGGACATGGACAACAGGGCTGGGGATGGGGTGGGGAGAATGGGGAGGAGGGTGTCAATGGGGGGAAAAGGAGAAACATCTGTAACAAAAACAAATTAATAAAATAAAATAAAATAAAATAAAATAAAATAAAAAATAAATAAAAAGTCCTTTCTAGGCCTTATAGCTCAGGGGTTAGAGTACTGGTCTTCTGAAATGTCCTTTCCTCTCCTAATGTCATATTTAAGTCTTTAATCCTTCTACAATTGTTTTATTTGTGGTGTGAGAAGACAATCAAATTTATTTGTTTTGTACCCATATGAGTAACCATTTTGTTAACACCATTATAGGTCATTACTGCCTGGTGTGTCATATATTAAGTTTTCATAAATATGTGGATTTCTCTCTTAGCTCTATAATCTGTTCAGTGATCTATTTGTCTATAGAGGAATCAATGCCAATTCCTTTTACTATAGTTTTATGTTATAGAGCAAGACACTACTTAATTTTTTTAATATATATTTTTTTAAAAAATATTTTTTCTTTATTGACTTTAGAGAGAGAGGAAAGGAGAGAGAGAGAGAGAGAGAGAGAGAGAGAGAGAGAGAGAGAGAGAGAGATGGAAACATTGATGAGAGAGAACACTGATTGGCTGCCTCCTGTACCCTCCCTACTGGGGATCAAGCCTGCAACCCAGGCACGTGCCTTGACTGGGAATCGAACCAGTGACCTCTCAGTCCATGGGATGATGCTCAATCCACTGAGCCACACCTGCTAGGCAAGACCCTACTTAATTTGTTTTTCAAATTTTTTTAGCTAGACACCTGCAGAAATGACACATATGCAAATAGAGTGAACTATCTGAGCAAAAGGGCATGGCAGCAGCCATTGGAGGAGACAGGTGGGGACACCATGTCATACAATGGGTTAACTGGATCAAAAGTTGAGATCTAACTGAAGATGCTAACGGTAATAAGATTCGATTTGACCATTATTAGGAAGTGCTCATCACAATTAAATGATACTAGGCATGTAAAAAAAGAGAATGAACCTTTACTATTGTGAACCTCCTCAGAGGTTCTTTGTTCTATACTTACTAATCATGATAATGCTTAATTCAAAAAAATATGCCCCTTCAGAAAGCTCTAAAATCAAGGTCTTCTTTTTCATAAGTCTTAAAAATTTCATTCTTTATTCTTTGAGTTTTATTTTGCTACTTATTTGTTTTTTTTCTGAATGATTATAAAAAGTTGAGATCTTGGACCCTGGCTGGGTGGCTCCACTGGTTGGAGTATCATCCTTTATACCATAAAGGTCGCGGGTTTGATTCCTCATCAGGGTACCTAGATTACAGGTGGATCCCTGATCAAAGCATGTACTGGAGGTAACCAATGGATGTTTCTCTCTTGCATTGATGTTTCTTTCTCCTCTCCCTTCCTCTCTCTAAAATCAATAGACATATTGATTTTATGAGGATAAAAAAAAAAGAAAAAGTTAAAAACTTGGTAAAAAGAAAGCCACAGACAAAAAATGGCATCACTCATGCAAAAAGGGTATGATACTGTTGCCAGGGAAATGAGTGGGTCCGATTTCTCCATCACTAATGGGAGTGGGGTTCTTGTGACATCTTGAGAAAATGAATTTTCTGAGACTCACACGGATGAATGAGATGTAGTAAAAGGGTTTATTTGCATGAAATTCTATCCCTCAGTTTATAAAGTCCCAGTTCCCTCTAGCCAGTCCTGGAAGACATGCAGCTAGGGTTTCAGCAGGGATAGAAACAGGGCTGGTGTTCAGAGTTTTGTTCCATGATGGAGCTGGGTCCAGCAGAGCATCAGGCTCAATTCAGTCCATCAGTCCATTGTGTGGAGTGTACACAGCTGTGGGCCACATGGGTGAATGCAGGGGCACACTCCCTCTGCAACAGGAAAGCCAGAAATGCAAGAAGACCAAAGGGCCAAGACAGGGAACTTTCTTTGTTTAGGAGTTTAAATATCTCAGATTTCATGTCCTTGTAGTGGCCATGCCTATTCTGGCCAATTACCTGTTTCCAGGTGTGATTGATAGGTAAGCATCTTCCCACATCACCCAAACCTTACTATGCATACATCTAAATTATCTTTGTCCAGTCCCTTTCCCCAGTGATTTGTGGGGAGCAGACTAGAGAGTGTTAACTGCAGCTTTCTAGCAAAGCTGTACATATGGCATGCCTATGTGATCTAGTCTTCCCTTTGCTCCCTTCCTGTTAAATAATAACCAGGCTAGTTATAATGGTATCAATACCAAACTTATATTTATTACCTGATTTAATTGCTGTTTCAACCTCTCACAGAAATATAATCTCAATCAACCAGTCTGTAATTTTCTGGTCAGCACCAATGAAATAACCTGTCCCTTGGGGCTGCTGTGTCCCCCAGAGGGAGAAGAGGCAACTGCATGATAAAACCTTGCTGGCTCCCATCTCCACAAAAAAACAAGATGCCCAGACCTAAAAATAATCCTTTCCTTTCTTTTGCTAATCATTCCCCTGCCTCACCCTTCTTCTTATAAAAATCTCCCAGTTTTGACAACACTTTGGAGTGTCTTTCTGCTTGCTAGATGGGATGTTGCCTGATATATGTATTGTTTAATAAAGCCATTTAGGTCTTCAAATTTATTTGGTTGAATTTTGATATTTTGACAGCATCAAAAAGCTACATTTGGTTATTTAAACCATCTTTCAAGCTTACATTAAATTTCATGGGTGGGCTTTTCTAACTAGTTCAGTTTGCTCAGGACTCATTATAAGTATCCTTATATCAAATTTGTAACAATGATAAAGCAAGTGTACCATCTTAGTTTTTACACATTAAAACTTGAATCTCACAATTTTTATTTCCCCCATATCCTGTAATCTTTGGATTTATAACTAAGTTCTTTATCTAATATATTGTACAATAACAAACTCTTCTAATAAACCAAATAATGAAGAATTTCAGGAAATGGCTCAAATATTCTAATTTATGTTGGAAGTAAATATCATATTTGTTATAATATTTCTCTCACGCTTACTTTGATGTGGAAGTAAAATAAAGAGTTTCCAATATAAATTTATAATATGCCACTATGTTATATTAATGGAAATAAAGAAAATTTTAAAATGTAGAAATACATAAAATGAAATTCATATTTTAAATAAAATACTATGTTTATAAGTTATGTGTTTATAAATTTTGGATGAAGTGGTAAGAGAGACTACAATTCCAAGAAGCAGAATGTTCTAGTATTCTTAATCATTTTATACAGTGAATTTGTCTCCAATTTACCAGGAAAATATTCTTGTTCTAAGAACTCAAACTGCAAAAGAACAAATAGCATGTTTTGGTTAATACTCCACTAATGTTATACTCTAATAAAAACATTCATATTCATAATTTAATTTTTCTTTCTTTACTCATTTATTGTTAAAGGTATACAACACAATACAATGATTTAAGATAACTATGAAGTAAATATTTCTTTGGAATATCTTCTGTTCCGAAAGTGAACTATCTGAAGTGATATTGAAAAAAATAAAAATTAAAACAAGCTAACACCTGTGTGTTTATTATTTTGGCTGGGGTGATTAACAGGATTAGTGGGAATACTTTTTCATTTGTAAAATTTACCTTAATAGAAATGAACATTTAAAACATGCAAAATATTATCTTCCAGTCAAGAGGCAGAGCAGGTAAATGGAGTGCTTGCTTCCTCCCAGGGTCACATCAAAATTATAACTAAATTATAAACAACACCTTTGAGAACCACCTGAAAACTAGCTGAACAGAACCCCTGTAACTAAGGATATAGAGAAGTCAAGCTGAGACTGGTAGGAGGGGCAGAGACATGAAATGAGCTAGTCCCACATTCATGGTATGGTGGTTAAAAGTCAGGAGGGATATCTTGGCTGAGGAAGTGTCCTTGGAGAAGTGAGGGGTCTCAGCTTCACACAGGACTCCCCAGCCTGGACCACCACAACATAGGACTATGAAAATAAGTAGGAATGCCAAGCGGGAGAGAGGGAGGGCTGGTGGAGACCCAAGTATCCTCTAAAAGGGCCCACACACAGACTTACTCATGCTGAACTCATTTGCTCTGAGCTCCAATGCTGGGGCAGCTGCTTAAAAAACACCAGGAACATGTGAGTTGGAACTGAATTGTCTGACTTCAGGGAGAGGGCTGGAGGGGCAGCTATTTCAGGACTAAAGTGCTGGCAGGCACCATTACTCCTTTGTTGATCCCACCCTCCACAGAGCTGTTGGGTGTAGGTGAGTTCAACATCTGAGTCTTCATCAACCTGGTTAACACTGCTTGTCCACCCTGGTGATTCCCTGAGACTCCACCCTGCCCTACTTGCACACCAGCTCAAACCTCTTTCAGAGGCTCTTCCTCACAAGCTGCAGCCTCAGCCCATTCTGTGGACTTTCCTAAAATCTCTCAAAGGTCCACAACTCCAAATATACAGCAGCCAGCCCTTGTGTGTCTGGTACCTCTTGCTAAGCAGCCCCAAGCCTAGCACCAGTGATAACCAACCTTGGTTAGCAGTATAACCACTCCTAGGCGCCTGTAAGTCTAGCACAGGCAGCTACCAAGATCATTTTGTAGCTCAGACCAGGTAGTCCTGGGCTGATTACAGACAGTGACTGACCTGGGCCTGCATTGGAGCCCCTCACAAAAGGCTCCAGAATTAACACACCTGGTGGTCAGCGTCAGACTACAACAGAGCAGAGCACCACCCATTAGCTCTACAAATGACACAACCAAAGTGTGGATTTGGCAAGTCCCAGAGCCCTGCAAAATAAATCCCATTCTGTGGGGTCAGCCCCTGTACAATAGAATGTTTGATATAGCCATGACCAGTCCTCACAGCCCATCAGCCTGAGGGTCAATCCCACCCACTGACATGCCAACAGCAATTAAGGCTCAATTACAACAGAAGGGCACACACAACCCACACAAAGGACACCGCTGGAGTACCTGGCTCAATTGACCTGGGAATCTGCTGTACCACTGGGCCCCACAGGATACCTACTACATAAGGACACCCTGCCAAGCCTGGGAGACATAGCAGATCTATCTAATACATAGAAATGTGCAGAGAGATGCAGCCAAAATAAGGAAACAAAGAAACATGTCCCAAATGAAAGAACATGACAAAACTCAAGAAAAAGAACCAAACATATTTTAGGCAAGCAACCTACCAGATGTAGAATTCAAAACACTAGTTATAAGGATGTTGAATGAACTACAGAAAGAATAGATTAAATTAGTAGGATCTTACAAAAGAGTTATAAACCAAAAAAAAGACCAGTCAGAAATGAATAGTAACTGAAATGGAGAATATATTAGATGGACTCAAGAGCACATTAGATGAAGCAAAGAATCAGATCAGCAATTTAGAAGAAATAGCAGAAAACACCCAATCAAAACAGAAAAAGAAAAAAAAAAGGAATTTTAAGAAGTGAAGATAATTTAAGGAACCTCTGGAACAACATTAAGCATAACAATATTCACATCATAGGTGTACTAGAAGGAGAAAAAAGAGAGAGCAAGGGATTGAAAACCTATTTGAAGAAATGACTAAACACTTCCCTAACCTGGTGAAGAAAATAGACATATAATTGCAGGAAGTGCAGAGTCCCAAACAAGATGAACACAAAGATGAACACAAAGAGACCCAAGACACATCATAATTAAATTGCCAAAGGTTAAAGACAAAGAGAGAATCTTAAAAGCAATAAGAAAAAAAGCAGTTGGTTATGTACAAGGGAGCTCTCATAAGACTATCAGCTGATTTCTCAACAGAAACTTTTCAGGCCAGAAAGGATTGACAAGAAATAGTCAAAGTGATGAAAACCTACAACCAAAATTATGCTACCCAGCAAGATTATAATTTAGATGTGAAGGTGAGATAAAGAGCTTCCCAGACAAGAAAACGCTAAAGGAGTTCCTCTCCACTAAACCATTTTATAAGAAATGTTAAAGAAACTTCCTCATGAAGAAGAAGAAAAAAGAGATCAATAATATGAATGATAAAATGTCAATACTGCATACCTATCAATAATTACTTTAAATATAAATGGGTTAAATGCTCTAATCAAAAGATATAAGATGGCTGAATGGAGAAGAAAACAAGAACCATACATATACTGCCTACGAGAGACACACTTCAGATCTAAAGACACAGAAACTGGAAGTAAAGAGATGGAAAAAAGATATTTTATGCAAATTAAAATAAAAAAATAAAGAGCTGGGGTAACAATACTTATATCAGACAAAAATGACTTTAAAACAAAGACTATAACAATAGACAAAGATACTTCATATACAATAAGCAAGAAATGGAAGCAACCTGTGTCCATCAATAGACACTTGGATAAAGAAGAGTAATATATATATGAATGATAAAAATGAATGAAATCTTACCATTTGTAAATGAGATAAATCAGACAGAGAAAGGCAAATACCATATGATTTCACTTATATGTGAAATGTAAACAACAAAATAAATGATCAAAACAGAAACAAACTCATAGGTACAGAGAACAAACTGATGGCTGCCAGATGGAAGGGGGGTTAGGAGGCTGGTAAAAATGTGAAGGTATTAAGAAGTAGAAATTGGTAGTTATAAAATAGTCATGGGGATGTAAACTATAGCATAAGGAATATAATCAATAATATTCTAATAAGCATATATGTTGCTCAGTGGGTACTAAACTTATCAAGAAGAAGGTTCACTTTGTAGGTTATATAAATGTGTAGCCATTATACAGTACACCTTAAACTAACATAGAATTGAATACTGTAATTGAAAATTATAAAAATTTAAATAAAAATTGAAAAACTAGTAATATATACAAATTATCTCCCTCTTAGGGAAAACATCACACTGCCTTGCATAAATAAATCAAGTTAAATATTGTTCTTCCATTATCACATAAACCAGCCCAAAGTCTTCTCTATTGGCTGAAATCTACTCAGAGCTATAGCAATCATTTATAATGTCAAATTGGCACCTTCAAGACAGAACTATGGTGCAATTCTCTTTTTTTTTTTTTTTTTCATGTTTATTGGATGATTACTTAATGATAATGAAGTAATCCTCCACTCATTCATAACCTAAGTAGCAGGATCATTTCAGGTATCTTATTTACCTGATATTATTTAATATTTACAATAATTCTACTTAAATTATTATCTGGATTGTAATCTGAGAGTTATGGGTATATTAAATGGCATAAGTGAGGAAAGCGTATGGGCTTTCACATTTTCTTTAGTCTTTATGGTCTCCTAAAGAAACAAATACCTACCCTTTATTAAATCACTACTCATTGCAAAATATTATTTTATATATTATCACCATTTTATTTTTTAAAATGTAAGTTTCAGTGGAATAAAAGATTAGTTGTTTAGTGATACCTCCAGGGATGGGGAACGTCGAGCCCACGAGTCATAGAAGGCCCGCAAAATCAATGTCAGCTAACATCACACGTCTCTCCAAATTAGTCTGACCAAATATAGCAGGCTAATTTTTAAGTTGATAATTTTGTATGCCCCAGGAATGATGTTATAAATATCCAAATGGCCCTTGGCAAAAAAAAGGTCCCCTACCCTGGTGAATGACAGGCAAGTTTCAAACTCAGATTAGTCTATCTTTAGAACTCACCAAATAATCCATTCCGGCATGAAAATAATTAATATATGTTGTTTTGAAATTTTAAGACTTTACAGGGAAAATTTAATGACTTGATAAACAAATTTAAAAAGCTTATTTTTTTACCTTCTAACACAATGGTCTAGTTTTTGTTTCAATAAAATTTCTCTCATTTACTTATTCACACAACAAATATTTACTATGAATCTACTATGAGGTAGGCAGTGTTCTAAATACTGACCATAGCGCCCACTTGTGTCAAATACTGCAGAAAGATTTAGTAAAACGAAATAATGACGATGACATTGTTGGTAAGTGCCATGCCTCATTTAATATAAAAATTGCAAATATTATTTTCACAACTAGGCTGTACAGCTTTGTTTAAGCAAATGAAGTTGGTCCCTCACCACACTTGAGCTTCTAGTTTACTTGAAATGATAATGATTAAATAAGTAAAACTTGACTGTAAGTGTAATAACAAAAAGTAGTAAGTCCTATAAAGCAATCACTGAAAGAGTGCAGTGTCAGGAGAGCTCTCTGTAAAACAAGACGCTTAAGATGTGCTCTGAAGTAGGAGTGAGCTGTGGTAGGAATGCAGTAAGGACACTGGCTAAGGGAAAGCCTATGAGGCAGAGGAAAGTTTGTTGTCTTTGCTTAAATAAGAAAACACAAATTAATCTAGGGGAAAGTTAGTTCTGAAGAGAGGGGCATCGGATGAGATTCAAACAGAAGTAGTGATCAGATCTTTCAATGTCTCACAGGCCCTATTATTAATTTTTTTAAAAAATATTAAAAATAATGAGGACTTCTAGTCAAGATGGTAGCAGAGGTAAATGTGGTTTTCTAATCTTCCCACAACCACATCAAAAATATAACTAAACTATAAAACAACTATAAGAACCACCTGAAATCTAGCTGAATGAAAGTCTTATAACTAGGGATTTAAAGGAGAAACACATCGAGACTGGTGGGAGGGGCAGAGACATGGAACAGTGTGGTAGGTAAAAATTGGGAAAGCCCGACTGGTGTGGTTCAGTGGTTGATCTGTTGACCCATGCACCAAGAGGTCGCCAGTTCGATTCCCGGTCAGAACATATGCCCAGGTTGTGGGCCTGATCCCCAGTGGGGGGCATGCAGGAGGCAGCCAATCAATGTTCTCTCTCATCAATGTTTCTATCTCCCTCTCACTCTCCCTTCCTCTCTCTCTAAAAATCAATAAAGAAAAAAAAAAATTTTTTTTTTTAATTGGGAAAGAAATCTGGGCCGCAGAGTGTACTCCCTGAGGAGCGAGGGGTCCCAGCCCCACAACAGGCTCCCCAACCCAAAGTTCCAGTGCCAGAAAGACAAGTCCCCATATCTTCTGGCTGTAAAAACCAGTGGGAATTGTGGCTAAGCGAGATAGAGGTCTCTGGAGTCCCAGGCCATTCCTATTAAAGGGCTTATACATGGACTTACTCGAACTTACTCCCTCTGAGCTCCAGCACTGGGACAGCAGCTTGAAAGGCGGTTGGGACATACAGGGAGGAACTGAATTGTCTGGCATCAGGGAGAGATCTGGGTAGGCACCTACTGCCAGACAAAAGTGCTGACAGACCCTGACTGGGGTCACTCAGTTGATTGAAGCATCTTCCCATACACCAAAAGGTTGCGAATTCAATTACCAGTTAATGCACATACTTAGGTTGCGGGTTTGATCCCTGGTCAGGGCACGTACGGGAAGCTACTGATCGATGTTTCTCTCTCACATTGATATTTCTCTCTCTCTCTCTCTCCCCCGCTTTACTCTCTCTCTAAAATCAATAAAAACATATCCTCAGGTGAGAATTTTTTAAAAAGTGCTGGTAAAGGGCATTGTTCTCTTTCTGAGACCTCTCCAAACTAAGCATGCAGGTGGGTGCCGTATTTGAGTCTCCATCATCCTGGCTCATACTTTTCGCCCTGCCCTGGTAATTCCCCGAGACCCTGCCAAAAACAACTTGTGGGTCAACCTAAGCTGATTGCAGTGGCTTTTACATATGAGTGGCCTGTCTGAGCTCATGCTTCAGACTTTCCTAAAAATTTCTCAAACAAGCAGTGTCTGACCTCAGTGAGCCCCCTACCTCTCACTAAATGGCTCTAGGCCCAGCACTAGCAGCCTCTGGCCTTGGTCCACAGTTTGGCCTTTCCTGGGCACCTCCAAGCCCAGCACAAGTAACAGCTATCTGCAGATTGCTTTGTAGCTAATGCTGGGCTGCCCTGGGCAGAACAAAGGTAGCAGCTATCTTTGGCCTGCACTTCCCAGTAAGCCTCAGAATTAGCACACCTGGTGTACAGCTTCAGACCATATCAAAGTACCATCCAACTTCCTCCACAAGTGACACACTCAAGGCATGGACTCAAAAGGCACCAGAGTCCTGCTGAAGTAAGTTCTGCTCTGTAGGGTGGGCCCCTGCACTGCTGATCCTCCACAGTGGTAAGTGGTCTTACCACTGTACAAGATCAACAGAGCATGATCGCAGCCAGTCCTTGTATCCAGTCTGCCTGGGTGTAAATCACTCCCATTGATGTGCCAACAGCAATCAAGGCTCAACTACAACAAAAAGGAATACACAGCCCACATGGGTGGGGAGTGCTCCTGGATTGCCCAGCCTGGATGATTGGGGAGTCTATGCTACTGGACCCTACAGAACACTTACTATATTAGGCCACTATACCAAGCCTGGGAGACATAGCAGTTCTACCTAATACATAGAAACAAATGCAGGGAGGCAGCCAAAATGAGGAGACAAAGAAACATGTCTCAAATTAAAAACAGAACAAAAGTCCAGAAAAAGAACTAAACAAATGGAGGCAAGCATTCTACTAGATGTAGACTTTAAAACACTGGTTATAGCTTGGCTGGTGTGGCTAAGTGGATTGAGTGTCATTCCATGGACTGAGAGGTCCCAGTTCAATTCCTAGTCAGGGTAATGTTTGGGTTGCTGGCTTGATCCCCATTAGTGCCCATGCAGGAGGCAGCCGATTGATGTTTCTCATATCGATGTTTCTATCTCTCTCTCCCTTCCTCTTGCTCTAAAAAAAAAAAAAAAAAAAAAAAAATCAACAAAAGAAAAATATTAAAACACTGGTATAAGGATGCTCAATAAACTTAGTGAGAACTTCAATAGCATAAAAAAGGACATGAAAACTATTAAAAAACAGTGATAAATAAAGAACACACTAACTGATAATTTACATGGTATCAACAGTAGAGTAGATAAAGCCGAGAATCAAATCAGGAATTTGGAACATAAGAAAGCAAAAACACCCAATCAGAACAGCACATAGAATCAAAAAAAAAATGAGGATAGCATAAGGAGCCTCTAGGACAACTTCAAGCGTATCAACAATGGCAACATGGGAGTGCCAGAAAGAGAAGAAAGAGATGCCCTGGCCAGTTTGGCTCAGCAGTTAGAGCATTGGCCCACGGACCAGAGAGTCCTGGGTTCAGTTCCCACTAAGGGCATGTACCTCAGTTGCAGCTTGTCCCCAGCCCTAGTTGGGGTCGTGTGGGTGGCAACCAGTCAATGTGTCTCTCTGACATTGACGTTTCTCTCTCTCTCTTCCCCCCTCTCTCTTTCCCGCTCTATCTGAAGATAAATGCAAAAATGTCCTCGCGTGAGGATTAAAAAAAAAAAAAGAGAGAGAAGAAAAAGAACAAGAAAATGAAAACCTATTTGAAAAAATAACAACAGAAAACTTCACTAACCTGATGAAGGAAATAGACATACAAGTCCAGGAAGCACAGAGAGTCCCAAACAAGATGAACCCAAAGAGGCCCACACCAAACGGATCAAAATTTAAATAAAAAAGATTAAAGACAAAGAGAATCTTAAAAGCAGCAAGAGAAAATCAGTTAGTTACCTACAAGGGAGCTCCCATAAGACTGTCAGCTGATTTCTCCACAGAAACTTTGCAAGCCAGGGTGATTGGCAAGAAATATTCCAAGTGATGAAAAGCAAGGCCTACCATCAAGATTACTCTACCCAACAAAGCTTTCATTTAGAATCACAGGACAAATAAAAGCTTCCAGACAAAAAAAGAAAGAAAAAAAAAAGGTAAAGGAATTCATCAACACCAAACCA
The DNA here is from genome assembly GCA_030848825.1 of Tadarida brasiliensis. Taxonomy (NCBI): domain Eukaryota; kingdom Metazoa; phylum Chordata; class Mammalia; order Chiroptera; family Molossidae; genus Tadarida; species Tadarida brasiliensis. The sequence goes on from CM061257.1 coordinate 67,013,811, forward strand.
GTATTTCATGAAATGTTAAAGGGTCTTCTTTAAGAAGAAAAGAAGATAAAATATATGAATAATAAAATGCACAATAAATATATATGTATCAACAAGTGAATCTAAAACACAAAATAAATGAACAAGCAGAACAGAAAAAGACTCATAGATACAGAGAACATTTTGATGGTTGCCAGATTGGGGGTGGGGGGGAGAGTAGGGGCAACTGGTGAAAAAGGTGAAGGGATTAAGAAGTACAAGTTGGTTGTTACAGAATAGTCATGGGGATGTAAAGTACAGCATAGAGAATATAGTCTTAATGATATTCTAATAACTATGTATGGTGTCAGACGGTTACAAGATTTATCAGGATGATCACTTAGTAAGTTATATAATGTCTAATCACTTGCATGTACACCTAAAACTGATATAATATTGTATGTCAACTGTAATTGAAAAATAAAAGTGATTTAAAAAATAAATAAATAAAATGAAAATCCATTGAAGGATTTTAAGAAAGAAAGCAATTGGTCATATTAAAATAAATTTTAGATAGTTTAAAAGATAAGTGAGGAAATGATTTAGGACGTTATTGCAATAATTCAGCATCACAGGGATAGGATGTGGAAGGGAGGAAGAAAAAAGTTGCAGATTTCAGATTTGGGAGTTATGAATTTTAGATGCCTGTGGGACAGCCACATGGAATTTCAACTATGTAATTGGGTATGCAAATTTAGAAGAGTAGCTTAGCCTGAAGGTAAAACCTGAAGACTAGTTCAGAATTGACTTTTTTTAAAAAACTTGAATAATAGATAGAATAACCTAAAAATAATTGGTGGAGAGAAAAAGGAAGAAGGTACAAGACATAGCCCTGAGGCAATTTGATATAGCTAAGGAGAAACAGTAAAGGAGGTTTAGAAGAATATGTGTGAAAGATAAGAGGGAAATCAGAAGAGTGCAGTGTCACTCTGAAATAGAGTCATACGCTTTGTAATGACAGATCAGTCAGGAATGAACCGCACACATGATGGTGCTCCCATAAGAATACAACGGAGCTGATTTTAAGAAATAGAAGGGTGTGTGGCTCAGGAAAAATTATATTTCTCTGAGGGGAGCAATGTTTTGGGGATTGTCAATAGAGTCCCTCTCACTCACAGCACCTCGTTTTTGATTATACAGATTCCATCCCAGTCAGCCTCTGTCCTGTTTCCGCACAGAGGAGCCTGTCCCCAGGGCTACATATTCAGAGGGTGCTACAGCCCACCCAGATCGAGGATCATGGGCTTCAGAATGCATCGTTGTAAATTCCTTTTTTTAAGGACCTAAAATCCTGTGCACAGGTCCACAGGAACTACTTTAGTTTCTAAGTGCCTCTGCCTCTTCAGTAAAAACCAATCTGTCTCTGTACTTTGCAAATATTTTCAGGCTGTAGTGATGGAAAGCATAGATAAGTTTTATTTCTTCCATCAATTCAGTGCTAGAGAGAGCCCTTTGTGCCAGATAGGGTCAATGGAACCAAACACAAATTTCCAAAGTTAAAATATTGAGTCCTCCGTTCTATACCCTTTCTTTTAAAAATGAATACCACAGAGTTTCTTGATCTGACCACTACTCCAACATGCAATAGCCAAAATTATGTTGTTATGACAATACCCTATGTTGCCTAATCTCCGTCTTGATATTTTATTCCTACTGATCCTCAGGCCATCTTTCCTCCTTTCTGACTGTCACTATTTTTGTGATTTACCCAGCCAGTTTCTCCTTGATATATTTTTAATCGATCCAGCCCTGCTCATGGAGCAGCACTGACAGCTTCAATGTTCTATTTCTCAACCTGCTAGAGGGAGGCAGAAGGAGGTTTGTAGGACAGTATTTATAAAGTCTACAGTAGTGCACAGTAATCCCACGCTTCCACTCTCACTCACCATTGACTCACCCAGAGCAACTTCCAGTCTTGCGAGCTCCATTCATGGTAAGGTCCATACACAAGTGTACACTTTTAAAACTCTTTTGTAACATATTTTTACTGTACCTTTCCAATGTTTAAATAAGTTTAGATATACAAATACTTACTACTTTATTACAATGGCCTATAGTTACCATTCAGTTCAGTAGTATGCTGTGCAGATTTGTAGCCTAGGAGAAATATGCTAAAAAATGCTGTAAATGAGAAAAAAATTAATTAAAGAAGAACCTGAAACAGAGATGGAAAGGAAGGAGAAATAACTCTACTGATAAGGTAGCAATATCCAAGTAAAAGGAGATCCAAAAATATTACCAAAATGAAGAAAATCTGTCTCAATATAAAAATATAAGAGATGTGTTTGCTCTTGCTATAGTGATTTGATCCTCTCTGTTGCAAGATATCTGGAAAGGACATGGCCATCACAGAGATCAGCCCACTGCTGCTGGAGATGACGGGGGTTTACAAGGACATAGCACAACTGCAGTGGAGATCCAAGTAGGAGCAAAAGACAAAGACCTCAAAATACTTAGTTTCCTTTTCTTCCTAGTCAGAATTAAGTAACATATGTGATTGTAGCCCTCCCTGTTTTGATATCTATGACAGCATTTATCAAAGTACATTGTAACCATCTACTGTAGTTGTACACTATTTGAGGAAGTATACTTTTGAAAATCTGTATCCCCAGTACCTAACTCTGTTTGGTACATAGTATCATTCAATAAATATTTGTTAAACAAATGATATATGAAAGGGATATAAATACTGAGTTTTACCCTGAATGATCAAGTGAAAAAATAGTAAGTGGAAATTCGAAGAACACTTATTTTGGTTCTAGATTAGACAGATATTTAAAATACTGAGAACAAAAATAAAAAGGAAGGGTCTGTTTCAGTGAAGGTATTTGAGTAGAAGACTGGATGATAAGTTATTGGAGGGATTATGGAGGAGAATTTCATGTCTAGTGATCATTTAAATTTATTTCCAACCTAATATTATATATTACTTTTCATCTTTAAGAAAATATTTTTTAAATGTATTATCCTATTAGTCTCAGGTGATTCAATATTTATATACATTATAAAATCATCACCATAATAAGTCTAGTTACCATCTATCACCATATAAAGTTATTACAATATTATTGACTATATTTCCTATCCTATATTTTACATCCTCATGACTTATTTGTGTTATAACTGGAAGTCTATACCTATTAATCTCCTTCACCTATTTCTCCATCCTCCAACCCCTCCCCACTCTGGTAACCACCAGATTATTTCCTGTATCTGTGAATCTGTTTTGTTTGTTTTTAAGATTACACATGTAAGTAAAATCACATGGTATTTGTCTTTCTCTGTCTGATTATTTCACTTAACATAATACACTCTAGGTCCATCCACATTGTCAAAAATGGCAATATTTCTTTATTTTTTTAAGGCTGAGTAACATTTCATTGTATGTATATACCACTCTTCTTTATCCAATTGTTTATTGATGGACACTTATGTTGCTTCCATATCTTAGTTATTTAAATGGCATCTCCTTCTTTGTATCTTGCCATAGCCTTTGTTTTACAGTACTTTTTGTCTGACATAAGTATTGCTACCCCAGTTGTTTTTTTATTTTTATTTCAATTTGCATGAACTATCTTTTTCCATCCCTTTACTTTCAGTCTGTGTGTCTTTAGATCTGAAGTGGGTTTTGTATAAGCAGCATAAGTACGGGGTTTGTTTCTTCTCCATCCCGCCACTGTATGTCTTTTGATTGGAGCATAGGGATATATATATATCAGTTTGAATTAATGTTTTGTTTTCTTCAGATAAATACCAATAACTGAAATTACTAGATTATATGGTAGTTCTATTTTTAATTTTTTGAGAAACTTTCATACTGTTTTTACAGTAGCTGCACCAAGAAAATATTAATATTATTAATAATATATGATGCAGTTTCTGGTTTTCAAGAAATTAATTAGTTTTGAGAAGAGAAATACTAGTTCTTATATAAAGCACCAAGAAAATGCAAAATTAGAGAATGAACAGGAAATATGTGTGGCTTAGTTAATGTTTTATTAGATGCTATTTAAAATGGTCAATAATGGGTATTTAGCCCTTATTACATAAGATAACCTGGCAAAAAGATAATTCATCTCCGTCTGTCTGTCTCTGTCTCTCTCTCTCTAAGGAAAGGGACAGAATGGCAGATATAAATACTAAAACAGAAATTTTCAGGGAAAGGTTTGTGCTACTTCCCTAAATAAAACAATTTATTTTAACAGATAATTGTACTTGGTTGTTATATGGCATCAGAAAAGTAATTAATCATAGTTAAAACAAAACAAGACAAAACCTCAAGCTTCTTCAGCAAAAAGAAACAAAAGAAGTGGTTGGAGATCAGAACAGTCAATCAATTAATGACAACTTCATGACTGAAAATAAAAAAATATAACAGTCAAATTATTCTTTATGACAATTATAAAGATAAAAATGTTGTTTTAAAATGTAATATTTTGTATTTATAAGTATTAATACTTTAAGCATTTATTTTTATAAAAATCTATTTTTCTTATGTATAGTGTGAAAACAACAAAGTATAACTAACCTATGTTTTGGTTTAAATTTTTTATTTTTTTTATTTTTAGAGAGAGAGGAAGGGAGAAATGGGAGAGATGGAAACATTGATGAGAGAAAACATCGATTGGCCGCCTCCTGCATGCCCCCCACTGGGGATTTGGCCCACAACCTGGACAGGTGTCCTGACTGGGAATCAAACCAGTGACCTCTTGGTGCATGGGTCGATGCTCAACCACTGAGCCACACCTATGTTTTTATCAATTTACCATTTTTGATAGGTCAAAGTATTGAGCCCTTTAAATGTATTTATTGGCTTTCATATATATTTATGATGGTGTCTATTCAGTTTGAATGTTATAAGTCATCTTTTATTGAAATGTGAAATAATTTGGCCTTCGTTATTGTCACTGGTAGATACTAAATTACTTTATTAAAATAAACTCAATACCTTGACAGAAATGTTGTACTGTATTGTATGACTTTTAGTTTACTCAGTCTAGAATCAGATTTTTTCCTAGGGAATGTTTTACACTTGTTTTGTATAAATGAACCTTATTCTTTTATAAACAAAGTGAAAACACATAGTGTCTCATGTGTATGTTTCAGATAATTGATACCAGTAGCCTTATAAATATGCAAATAATAATGAGAAAATGAGATATTTTAAGATGTAAGTTTTCTAAGAAGAGAACAAGAGATATAAGTTCAGCTAAGAAATAAATGGCAATTTACTGAGTACTCTAGGTACCACTTTAATTAGGGATAAATGTGTTGTCCCAATAATGAGACTGGCATGTGGCAAAAACTTGCTTTCCCTTTATTTGGCTTTAGAAATTGTTTAGTAATACAAGCAAGTAATTTCAAACACTGAACCCTTGAGACTAAACCCAGATTGCACTTTGTATACTCAATGAACATGGTGGGGATTTCAGTTGGTGAAAGTAGAAATCAAGACAATCAAATGTGAAAACATAGTGAATTCTCTCTTAAATGTGTGCTGGGCAGTTGTGAGGATTGAATGAGATAAAGTATGAAAAGTGGTTGGTAATGTGTCTGGCACATAGTAGGGGCTCAATAAGGATATTACTACAAATACATACAATTATTTAATGAAATTTACTCTTTTAATACACAAAATCATATATTTGAGGAAAATAAATAATTCTGATTTTCTCATCTTAATCTTCAATAATTTTCTGAGTGGGCTGCTCAAACATCTGGCACCATGTATCCCCCTATTCCTCTACCTGAACACTCAGCTCCCCATAATCAACCTCCCCCCACCGACTCATACTAATCCTGTTTTCTCTCTTTTCTTAATGCTATGTGCATTATGTTTTATTATCAGCAACCTCATTTTTATTCTTGTTCTTGACTGTCCTTCTAAAAGGGGCCCCGGAGTGCTCTCATCCTTTTTCTACCATGTGAGGATGTATCGAGAAGTATGTAATCCAGATGGGCTCTCACCAAACCCAACCATGCACCCTGACCTGACTTCCAGCATTCAGAATGTAAGAAAAAAGTCTGTTGTTTAGAAGTCACCCAGTCGGGTGTACTGTTATAGCAGCCCCAACTGAAAGAGACAGGAGGGTAGATTTCAATTTGAAAAAGAATGGACAGGGCAGGGCTCATTGAGCAAAGGAAGGTTGGAGGACATAAAAGAACTGGCCTCATGGATATTTAGAGGAAGAACATTTTATGTAAAAGAGGAAGCCAGTTTAAAAGTTAGGAGTTTTTAATAACCATCAAGGAAGCTATTGCATCTAGAATAGAGTGGGGTATTTGCAGGGGAAGTTAGAGACCTAACAGTTGCCAAATCTTATATAAGCTCAGCGTCCATGAAGGATATACACTATGTTGCTTTCACCTAGACTAGAGGAAAGGAGAGTTATCAGAGGGTTTTGAGCAGAATGGTGTTAAGATCTGAATCACATTAGGAAGCATCAGTTTACTATATTGAGAACTGAAAACCCTGGGAATGGGGTGGGGTGGCAAAGAGTGAAAAGGGACCAAAATTTCCATTTTACATCCATATAATCAATGACATAATCTATTCACGAGGCAATCCATTTTTTCTACTTTCCAGATTATTAAATCTCAGGTTATATTTTTCTTTTATTGCATTACCCACTGCCAGTATTGGTCACTACAACAATCATTTTAATTGCCTATTCAATAGCTAAACACCAAAGATTCTTAACTCATTTAACTCCATTGATATTTGTGTCATATTGCATTCTGCCCATATTCTAAATCCCAGAGACACAAAGCACATCCCACCTCTAAGGCTGTGAATTTGTTCCAACGTCTCTCCTCTTAAAAGTTCTTATCTCATTTTCCAAAATTATTATAGCTTTTACACAGAAATAACCCTATTAATATGTACCTTAAATTCACCAAAATTGTCAGTAGTCTCTAGCATTATAAAATTATACCTTAATATAAATTCCAGACTCAGCTATCACAAACACATACTTAGTGCCATCCTTGTCAATTTATTATGGTCAATTCCCTGCTTGGAATCTGTTCCTTCTGTCCAATGTGTTAATTCCTCAAGGCCTATTACATGTTTTACCATTTTCATGAAGTTGTCTTTGTCACTACAGGTCAACACAGATCTCTCCTTCCATCAGCACATTAGTTGGCCAACACCTACTTAATGAGTACCAGCTAGCTTTCTGGCATTGTACCAAGTGTTGGGGAGTTAGACTTGACTCGCTAATGAATGTGTTATTACAAACTAAGTGCTCAGAAGGAAAAGGACACAATAAAATAACAACAAATGGTCAAGGACCTGACATAGCTGAGGAAGCAGGAAGCTGACAAGTGAGCTGATATGGACAGATGAATTGGAGTTATTTAGACAAATGAGGTTAAAAGTGATCAGGCAACATATTCAGTCTCAGTACGCTTCTAAGTAAATCTGTACTTTAACAGAATTGGATCAATTATAATATCCAGGTGGGATAATTGAGGTGTTTTTTTAAATTAAAAAACATTGATAAGGGTAAGAAAGATTTGAAGTACAAAAAGTTAATTGAATAGAATCAAGTCAAGTGATATATAGATATTTAATTGGATACCTGTAGGATAGAGAAGAATGGGATACTCTATGAAAATAATTTTCAGGTTAAGGAAATAGGTCAGTGTAAAAAGGCTTAAATAATAGGGTAGGGATATTATTGGTACCCACAAGCAGAAGTAAAGAGTTAGCTTAATCCATCGGTTCCAGAGCTCCTTCTCTTAACTTCTGTTGTCACTATCTTTTTCCAGATGGTGGCTTTATTCTCATGTCGGTACTAGTTCCTATCATGTAACTGCAGTGTGCAGAAAAAATAAATTACTTCCATGTGGTTTTGCTGAGAGAGAAAAAAAAAAAGGTGAGAGAGGGAAAAACAAACAAACAAACAAACTAAAAACAACAGCAGCAGCAGCAGCAACAAAAGCAAAACAAATAAAAAATAAATAAATAAATAAATAAATAAATAAATAAATAAATAAATAAATAAAATAAAAGTGATCAGGCATTTTAATCTGATCATAATAAGCACTATGTTCACCATACATCAGGCTTCTGCTTAGATTCAATGGATTGTTTTATTTTTTACAGCATATATGTTCCTGTGTTTGTTACATGTCTGTTTTTTTCCCTTGCAAAGACTTCTTAATGACAAAGTCCCTATCTCCTATATTTTGATGTTTTTATTTTACCACCAATCCTGTAACACTTTGAAGCGCAGATTGAATGCTTGATAAATAATTTTTAGAATCAAATTAAGACACTTAGCTTTTAATCATTTGTGCAACATTTAATATGAAGTGTTTTTTTACCTTGAATATACGGTTCAGCTAAAAACTCATCAATGTTAATTAAAGTATGGTGTGAGATAATGGGCTTGATTTAAAATAGAGGGTCATATTTTTAAAAATTCATTACTCCATTTCTTCTTCTTTCTCTGTTCCCACTACCAAAGCCAAAATTCCATTTCCAGAATGTTTTGTGTCCTGAGGAGATGATACAAGAGAAGTATAAAAACATGTGCAACATGAATTTCACTGAACTGTTAAACAAATTACATGTGAAGCAGTGGGGAGACAGTGATTATATCATTACATCAACTTAATGAACTATTATACAGCCACTAAAATGAATAGTTATAAAACTCTCAATGTCATCTTGAAAAATGCTTTTGATAAAGAAAAATCTAAAAATGTAACACTCTGTCTCTTCAATGGTTGCTAACTTGCAAAGAGTACGTATGTGGTCAAAAACTGGAATGAAGTGTAGAAAATAGAATTATGGTTTGTTGAAGTGCTCAGTTTACTAGTGATAATTATTTTCTGTAGTTTTTGTTTTTAAAATACCTGGGCAATGGTATTTACGAGCACTAAAGAAAGGTCTTACACTTACACAGTTATATGCTTAATCAAAAGATGAATATACATATTTGAGAATTGACTAGACCCAACATGTGCATCTTCTGGTCCATAAATAATATTTACAATTTTAATTCTGATATATAAGTCCAAATCCCATCTTCCAATATTTTTGTCTTTTGCTTCTATTGTAAAGGGTGCTTTTATCTCCTAGTTATCTACTGCATTTCAGTTACTCAGCCAGCAAGTCAATTTTGGCAACTTTCTCATGTTATAAGCAGGTTTTGCAAAATGTTTTACACATTATTGGTAAGCTCATTCTTTTTTGTCACTGCTAACAGGTGTGAAAAATACTCTGATACTATTTCTCCTTTTACTGATTACAATTACTATTGTTTTGACAATTTCATATACTTTTGGAATCAACAATGCTAGATTTTGTTTACAGATTATTTATGAAGAATCGTATGAAATCACCACACCAGCCGCAATATATTGTTGAGTTCTCCAAAGGACACGTGGTACTATTTTTCTCTCTGCATCTTTGTCTTTCTTTTCCCCCTCTGGTTTTCCATCAGGCTACACTGTTTTCTGGAATGAAAATGATGATCACATCTGTTGTAATTTTGCAGTTTCTTTAATTGAAAAGGAATTATAACTCTTACATTATCTATAATGTGTATTTGGAACAAAATATTATCAGATTAGCATTATATAATTAATTTTTTAAAAGTATTTTTTATTGTCTAGGAATGTTTCTTTGCTCTAATCCTATATCTTCTAATAAAAATTTTGCAGCAAAAATCCAGTCTTTACAAAATATAACTTGAACTTATTTCTATACTCTTCCTCATTCTTATGTTTCTTTTCTAACTAGTAGAGACTTGAAAACTTAATCCTTTATTCACATCTACTTTCTTTGAAATTTTCAAGTTATTTTATACACTGCCTTATTTAGTTAATCAGAATATTTTGCTGATATTGGTCCAAAAATCTCAACACAAGACAGCACTGCTTAACATTTACATCTTTTCATATACTTAATAGACACGCAGATTTATTGGTTTAAATTTTTATAATCATAATATCATCTCAATGTATAAATTGTACCACTATAAAACAGTTTAAATATACGTTTTCATTAAATCAGTTATACTGAATTATTGAGTTTCAGTATGATATAGACCCAAGCAAGACTATACAATATCTATGCAACAACGTTGAGAATAAAAATTTTTTAAAAAGAGTCTTCTCTCCTAATTTATCAAAGACTGGCTTTCCAAAATAAGTATAAAATTTTAATTATTTTCAAAGGTATCTTATCTATCAAAAATATAGTTTCAAAATGTATTTTTGAGTTGCCAGCATGTATAAAATTATTTCAGTTTTATTTGTAATGCATCAGAATTTTCTGGAAGCCCAATTTAATATTTTGAGGCATTTTGTAAAAATCATTAGTGTTTTCAAAATTATTAAATGTCAAGCCAGATAATCCACACTGTGGAGTCTATGTTGTGAATTTGTATTAGAGGAACGAATAGAACAAGCTTCTTAATGTCTCCTATGTTTAAAACCCATCCTAAGGTGTTCTGTCCCTTTGCTTTCTATGGTTCTAGTCACTTCTTTTTTATTTATTTATTATTTTATTTATTTATTTATTTTAAAATATGTTTTTATTGACTTTTTAGAGAGAGAGAAAGGGAGAGAAAGTTAGAAACATTGATGTGAGAGAAGTACATCAATCGGCTGCCTCCTGCACGCCCCCTACTGGGGATCAAGCCCGCAACCTGGGCATGTGCCCAGGCGGATATCCAACTGGGACCGCTCAGTCCATGGGATGACGCTCAATCCACTGAGTCACACTGGCTGAGTTCTAGTCATTTCTTAATGTATTGGTGGTCATGCTGCCTAACACATCACTTTGACACTGTGACCACAGCCAAATGGAACAAGGGAGGGCACTGGTCTCCAGGAAAGAAATGTCTTAGTAATAAATGTTTTAACTGACAGGGGAGAGGTGATTAAATTAAATCTGGAAGATTCTTCAGTGAGAAATTTGAAAGTGTTATGTAATGCAGAGCCAGTTTTTACTAGCAGCTGCTGAATTGGAAAGATACAGGAGAAAGGGGTATTAGAGACTGCATGGAGAAAGGAAGAACATTAGTACTACTACTACTCATAATAACTTATAAAAATAACTCGTCAATAGCAACAGGAGCCTAGAGGGAGCAAGTGAGTCACTCGAATGAAGCACAGTACTAAAATGAAGAAGAAATTCTTAGGGTTGATTCCTTAGCAGGATAATGTCATCAGCAGGTATCCTGGTTCCCAGAGCAATGGTGGATCCTAATTACCTCCTGGTTCCCACCACCTAGTTTACAAGAGGCATTACTGTATTGCAGTTTTAAATTCTATTGATGTGGCCTGGACTATCTCCTGTTCCTGAATTCCCACATTGCCTGGCTATAACAAGGAAATTAGCTCTCTCCTCATTTTCTTGTATGTTTTTCAACCAACTGTCTTTTTCCTAATCTAAATAAACTTATATCAAAAGAAGTTTAATACAGGATTCACCTAATTGAAGAGGAAGAATTAACATTTTTAATATTGCTTGGTCTTTAGTCAAAAGTATCATGACCCAAAATTGATTTCAACTAGAAGTAAAATCATCACAGAGAAAATACCTGCCAGGTAAAATACAATCAATTACATATAACTTTACAGATGTTACTAACCCAACTATTTTCTCAACAAATCAACTTTTTATAATTGAATTGTCCAGTGATAGAGTTCAAATACATATATATCTAATTTTTCATGATGTAGAGAATAATTGTACTTGTAATTACTAACACTTTGAAAACAATAGACATCTAATACTTCATTTTAAGAAAGCCATCAAGAAAGAAATCTATGCATAAAGTATTAAGACTTGTTACCAGCAGTGCAAAGAAATATGTCAATATAAGAGCATGTAAACTTATAGTGACTTTTTAATGTTAAAAGGTAAACTTAGCCTGGCCAGTGTAGCTCAGTGGTTGAGCTTCGACCCATGCGCTAAGAGGTTGCCAGTTCGATTCCCAGTCAGGGCACATGCCCAGGTTGTGGGCCTGATCCCCAGTGGGGGGCATGCAGGAGGAGGCCAATTGATGTTCTCACTCCTCGATGTTTCTATCTCTCTCTCCCTCTCCCTTCCTCTCTCTCTAAAAATCAATAAAGAAAAAAAATTTTTTTAAAGATAAACTGAGACATATTAAAAATTTTACAAGTTTATTCGAGCAAAAATCAATTTGAATCAGGCAGCGTCTAATCTAGCAGATAGAAAGGATCTCCAAGGAGTTGTACAAAATGAAAGACTTTTATAGTAAAAGGAGCAGAACAAGGCAAAAAAGAGTGTTGGTTATTACAAGGTTACTTTAGAGGATGGTAGGGGTCTATCAGGCAGATTACCTAACTAGTGCTGATCACGTGATTCCTGATTGACTGGCTTAAGATTCCATTTCTGGGAAAGCTCAAACTATAATTAAGTTAAATGTTGGTGTGGTGACATGGTGCTTAGCATAAGCAACTCCATTTTGGGCCTGTTGTCTTTTTCTTTTTTAATGAATGTCATATTTTAATTAGTTTTTCCTTATTATTACTGTTCATCCTAAATGATAATGTATGCTTTAAGAGAGATTTTCCTCTTTTTATTAATAAATATTCATTTTTAGCCTTTTTCTTAAGGAATATATACTTTTGGGAACTCAGTGGGAATGAACAGTTTCTCTTCATAAGATAGCAATGAAAATGAAAAAAAAACATACTACAGATATTTGGAAATAAATTTAAATAATAGTATAACATGAAAAACAATGATTGGTAGGAAAATTTGAAAGGCAATAAAGAAAATAGAATCTTTAAAGGGGAAATTAATAAAATGGGAAAAGCATAAAATGTAAATAGAAACAATCTTTTTAAAGCAAGCAAAAAATGAATAAAGTTTTTTGAATTCAAGTAAAACACTAAGAAAAAAAGTCAACATATATTATGAACCTAAGATATAATTAAGAAATAAGTATGAGTATCTATATTTAAAGCATCTTCTCAGTCTTTCATAAGGTACCTGAGGGAGGGGTCTTTCTGTAAGTGTACATGGTCACTGTGATGAATTGTATTGAAAGCCTGATGTATTGAGTATTATTTTTTTTAATGAATCCCTTTATCATATCCTAAAGATTTTTTTATGAGTATTTACTTGTTCTTTTAGTCTGTTAATTTCTCAACCTAATTTGTGGAGTCCTTTGTTCCTGCAACTGTATGGATTGGTTACATTTTAGGCTTGCATACAGTTGTCATTCTAAAGTGAGATAACACATATCTCCCAGATTCAATGGATACTTTCCTAGATCTCATATTTTTCTTCTTTGTTATTTACTCTCATATTTTTATTGGATAGATGCTCAGATAACTTCTTAGTTTTCTAAATCTTTGCTAATCTGAAAATATCTTTTTTAGGCTTTCACACTTGATTGATAATTTTGAAATGGAATTTTCATTTTAATTTTCCCTTACAACATAGAATATCTCAATTCATTGACTTTTTCTTCCACCCTCCCCCCAGCTTTATTAACAAATAAAATTGTATACATTTAAAGTATACATTGGGATAACTTTATGTACATATACATTGTAAAATGTTTATCTCAATCAAATTAATCAATACAAACACCACCTTACATAGTTCTTTTGTGGGTGAGTGTGTATAATGAGAATGCTTAAGAATTACTCTTAGCAAATTCCAAGGCTACAATAGATTATTATTATCTGTAGTCACCATGCTGTACATTGGATCCTCAAAACATATTCGTCTGATAACTAAAAGTTTGTACACTTTGACTAACATCTCCTCATTTCCCCCTCATCCCAGCCCAAGTCCCTGACAACACCATAACCACGGTCCTACACTTTGTTTGTGAGTTGACTTTATTTTTAGATTCCACATATAAGTCATATGATACAGTATTTCAGTATTTGTCTTTCTATATCTGGCTTTTTACATTTAGCATAATACCTGTCAAGTTCATCCATGTTGTTGCAAATGGTAAGATTTCCCACTTTGTTATTATTATTCATTTTATTGGGGTGACACTAGTTAATAGGATCATATAGGTTTTAAGTGTACATTTCTATGATGCATGATCTGTATATTGCACTGTGTGCCCACCACCTAAAGTCAAATCATCTTCTATCACCATATATTAGGCCCCCTTCACACCCCACAAACCCCCCAACCCCTTCCCACTGGTAACCACCACACTGTTGTCTGTCTCCATGAGTTTCAGTTTTATATCCCACATATGAGTGAAATTATATGGTTCTTAGCTTTTTCTGACTGACTTATTTTGCTTAGCATAATATTCTCAAGATCCATCCATGTTGTCACAAATGGCAGTATTTCATCTTTTTTTATGGCTGAGTAGTATCCCATTGCCTATATGTAACACATCTTCATTATCCAATCTTCTATCAAAAGACACTTTGGTTGTCTCCATGTCTTGACACTGTGAATAATGCTGCAATGAACATAGGGGTGCATATATCTTTGTGAATACATGTTTTTAAGTTTTTTGGGTAGATACCCAGGAGAGTCAATGTTTAGTTATATGGTAAAGTTATTTTTAATTTTTTGAGGAAACTTCAGTCTGTTTTCCATAGTGGCTGTACCAGTCTACTTTCCCACCAGCAGTGAATGAGGGTTCCCTTTTCTCCGCAACCTCTCCAACACTTGTTATTACTTATCTTGCTGATAATTGCCATTCTAATAGGTGTGAGGTGGTATCCCATTGTAGTGTTGATCTGCATTTCCCTAACAGCTAGTGAAATTGAGCACCTTTTTATATATCTGTTGGATGTTTGTATGTCTTCTTAAGAGAGATGTCCATTCTCCTAAGAATGGTCCTCTGCCTATTTTAAAAAATATATGTTTTCTTTATAGATTTTAGAGAGAAGGAAGGGGGAGGGGGAGAGAGAGAAACATTGATGTGTGAGAGAAACATGGATCAGCTGCCTCCTGCATGTTCCCTACAGGAGATACAGCTCAAAACCCAGCATGTGCACTGACCAGGAATTGAACCAGTGATCTGTCAGTTCATGGGATGATGCTCAACCAACAGAACCACTCTGGGGTCTTTGTCCATTTTTTAATTGGATTTCTTATTTGTTTGGTATTGAGTTGTATGAGTTCTTATATATTTTGGATATTAATCCTTTGTCAGAGTTGTTGTTTGCAAATATCATTTCCCATTAACTTGGTTGCTTTTTAGTTTTGTTGTTAGTTTCTTTTGCTGTGCAGAAGCTTTTTAGTTTGATATATTCCAATTCATTTATTTTTTGCCTTTACTTCCCTTGCCTTTGGGGTCAAATTCATAAACTGTTCTCTATAATCAAGGTCCATAAGTGTAGTACCTATGTTTTCTTCTATGTAATTTATTGTTTCAGATCTTATGTTTAGGTCTTTGATCCATTTTGAATTAAATTTTGTACATGGGAACAAACTGTAATTGAGTTTCATTCTTTTGCACATGGCTTTCCAATTTTCCCAGCACTGTTTATTGAAGAGGTTTTCTTTTCTACACTGTGTGGTTTTGGTGCCTTTGTCAACAATTATTTGCCCATATACATGTGGTTTTATTTCTGTGCTTTCAATTCTGTTCCTTTGGTCTGTGTGTCTGGTTTTCTGCCAAAACCAATCTGTTTTGATTATTATAGCTCTGTATTATAATTTGTAGTCAGGTAGTGCAATACTTCTGGATTTGTTCATTTTTCTCAGGATTGCTTTGCTATTAGAGGTCTTTTGTGATTCCATACTAATCTGATTTTTTTGTTCTATTTCTTTTTTAAAAATGACATTGGGATTTTGAGGAGCATTGAATTAAATCTGTATATTGCTTTGGGTAATATGGCCATTTTAACTATGTTAATTCTTTCCATCCATGAACACGGAATATCTTTCCATTTTATTGTGCCTTTTTCAAGCCCTTTTATTTTATTTTTTTAAAATATATTTTATTGATTTTATAAGGAGAGGAAGAGAGAGAGAGAAACATCTATTGGCTGTCTCCTGCACAACCCCCACTGGGGATTGAGCCCAAAACCCAGGCATGTGCCCTGATGAGGAATTGAGTCAGTGATCTCTTGGTCCATGGGTTGACTCTTAGCCACTGTGCCACACTGGCTGGGCTCAATCTCTTTTAATAATGTTTTGTAGTTTTCAGTAAATAAGTCCTTCACATTCTTTGTTAAGTTTATTCTTAGGTATTTTATTCTTTGGGTTGCAATAGCAAAAGAGATTGTTCTTTTTATTTCTTTTTCTGAGATTTCATTGTTAGTATATAGGAATACAGTGGACTTTTAGAAATTGATTTTGTATTCTTTAACTTTACTGTATTTGATTATTGTTTCTAATAGATTTTTGGTGCAGTCTGTAGGATTTTCTATGTACAGAATCATATCATCTGCTAAAAAATAGCCCTGGCCAGTTTGGCTCAGCGGTTAGAGCGTCGGCCTGCAGTCCAGAGAGACCCGGGTTCGGTTCCCGCTAAGGGAATGTATTTCAGTTGCAAGTTTGTCCCCGGCCCTGGTTGGTCGTGTGGGTGGCAGCCACTCGATGTGTCCCTTTCACGTTGATGTTTCTCTCTCTCTCTCTTCCTCTCTCTCCCTCCCACTCTATCTGAACAAAAAATGAAAAAAATGTCCTCGGGTGAGGATAAATAAATAAAAATAAAAAAAATAAATAAAACTTTTACTTCTTCATTCCCAATTTGTATGCCTTTTATTTCTTTCTCTGTCTGATTACTCTGGCTAGGATTTCCAGAACTATGTTGAACGAGAGTGGTGAGAGTGAACACCTTTGTCTGGGTCCTGATTTAGAGGAAAAGCTTTCAGTTTTTCACCATGAGTATGACATTAACTGAGGGTTTGTCATATATGGACTTTATTATGTTGAGGTACTTTCCTTCTGTACCCATTTTATTGAGTGGTTTAATCATAAATTGATGTTGTCTCTTATCAAATGCTTTCCTGCATCTATTGATAAGATCATATAAGTTTTATCCTTTGTTTTGTTAATGTGGTATATTACATTGATCAATTTGCATATGTTAAACCATCCTTGTGACCCTGGAATGAACCCCACTTGATTGTGATGTATTATTTTAAAAATGTACTGTTGTATTCAATTTGCTAGTATTTTGTTTAGGATAATTGCATCTCTATTCATCAGAGATATTGGTCTTAAGTTTTCTTTTTCCATTTTTTCCTTGCCAGGTTTTGGTATCAGGG
Organism: Tadarida brasiliensis; assembly: GCA_030848825.1. Taxonomy (NCBI): domain Eukaryota; kingdom Metazoa; phylum Chordata; class Mammalia; order Chiroptera; family Molossidae; genus Tadarida; species Tadarida brasiliensis. The sequence goes on from CM061257.1 coordinate 67,031,028, forward strand.
TTATGTTGGCCTCATAAAATGTGTTAGGAAGTATTGCCAATTCTTCAAGTTTTTGCAAGAGTTTGAGAAGGATAGGTTTCGAATCTTTGAGCTTTTGTTAGAATTCACTAGTGAAGCCATCTGGTCCTGAGCTTATTTATATTTTTGAGAGGTTTTTTTGTTTCTTTTAATCCTCACCTGAGGATATTTTTCCATTTATCTTCAGATAGAGTGGGATGGGGAGAGAGAGAGAGAGAGAGAGAGAGAGAGAGAGAGAGAGAGAGAGAGAGAGAGACATCAATGTGAGAGAGACTCATTGATTGGTTGCCTCCCTCAGGATCTGGACCAGGGCCAGGGACCAAATCATAACTGAGGTATGTGCTCTTGACAGGAATCCAAGCCAAGACTCTTTGGTCTGAGGGCTGATGCCCAAACTGCTGAGCTAAACCCGCCAGGGCTTTTGAGAGGTTTCTGATAGTTGTTTGAATTTCCTCCCTGTTGATTGGTCTATTTAGATTTTCTAATTCTTCATGATTCAGGCTAGGAAGGTGATATATTTTCAGGAACTTATCCATTTCTTCTTGGTAATTGAATTTAGTAGCATATAGTTTTTCATAGTATTTTAGTATGCTCTTTTGTATCTTTTTGATGACTGTGGTAACTTCTCCTCTTTTATTTCTGATTTTGTTTATATGAGTCTTTTCTCGTTTTTCCTTAGTGAGTCTAGCCAGGGGTGTGTCAATGTTATTAATCTTTTTAAAGAACCAGTTCTTTGTTGTATTAATTTTTTATATAGAATTCTTGTTGTCTATTTCATTCAAGTCTGCCTTAATTTTTTTTAAAATATGGTTTTATTGATTTTTGAGAGAGAGGAAGGGAGAGGGAGAGAGAGATAGAAACATCAATGAGAGAGAAACATCAATTGGCTGCCTCCCATACACCCCCTATTAGCGATGGAGCCTGCAACCTGGGCATGTGCCCTGACTGGGATTCGAACCAGCAACCTCTTGGTACATGGGACGATGCTCAATCCACTGAGCCACACCAGCTGGGCTGCCCTAATTTTTATTAATTCTTTTTATTCTGCTGACTTGGGGTTGCTTTTGTTATTCTTTTCCTAGTTCTTTCAGATGTAATGTTAGGTTGCTTACTTGGGATTGCGCTTGTTTCTTGAGATATGCCTGTAATTATATAAACTTTTACTGCGTTTCAGAGGTTTTGATATGTTGTATTATCATTCTCATTGTCTCTATATATCTTTTGATCTTACCTTTTATTTCTTCATTGACCCAGTTATTTTTCAGTAGTATGTTGTTTAATCTTCACATATCTGTGGGTTTTTTTTTTTTTTTTTTACTTCCATTTGGCAGGTGATTTATAATTTCAGAGATTATACTTAGCATAATTTCAATCTCTTGAATATGTTGAGGCTAGTTTTGTGACCCAACATATAGTCTATCCTTGAGAATGTTCCATGTGCACTAGAAAATAATGTATAATCTGGTGTACTGAGATGAAAAGCTCCGTACATATTGATTATGTTCACTTGATCCAATGTGTTACTTAAGGTAAATATTTCTCTATTGATTTTCTGTTTGGATGATCTATGTAGAGCTGTCAATAGAGTATTAAGGTCCCCAAGTATGATTTTGTTTTTGTCAGTTTTTCCTTTTAGTTCTATGAGCAGTTGTTTTATATATTTCAGTGCTTCCTGACTAGGTACATATATATTAAGAATTTCGATGTCTTCTTGATGTAATGTTCCCTCTATCATTATAAAGTGTCGATCTTTGTTTCTTGTTACTTTTGTTATCTTGAAATCTATTTTGTCAGATAAAAGTATGGTTACACATGCTTTTCTGTGGATGTTATTTGCTTGGGAGTTATTTTCTACCTTTCATTTTGAGTCTAACTTTGTCTTTTAGCTTAGACGTGTTTCCTGGAGGCAGCATATGTTTTTTTGTTGTTGTTGTTTTGTTTTTTCTTTTCTTTTTATAAAATATATTTTTATTGATTTTGAGAGAGAGAGAGAAAAAGGGAGAGGGAGAAAGAGAAACATTGATGTAAGAGGACATCGATCCGCTGCTTCCTGCACACCCCCTACCAGGGATCGAGCCCACAACCCAGGTATATGCCTTAATGGGGAATCAAACCAGTAATCTTTTGGTACATGGGTCGATGCCCAACCAATTGAGCCACACTGGCGAGGGCTGGTTGGGTTTTTATTTTTATCCAATCTGCTAATCTGTGCCTCTTTATTGATGAATTCAGTCCATTTACATTTAGGGTAATTATTGATGTATGAAAATTTTCTATAGCTATTTTGTTGTTTTCTGACAATTCTGTGCTTACATTAGTTCTTTTCTTTTGTGTTTCTTTCATTTGCTTTTATTTGATGACATCCCATACTTTTTTCCTCTGTTTTTTCTTTTTTTAAGCTATGTGTCTCAGATTTGTTTTTGTTTGTTTGTGTGTGTGTGTGGGGGGTTATCATTAGTTTCATATGTACAGTAGTTTTCTTTTTCTTTTGAATGCATCTGATCTCCATCCTTCTTTGCATTCAGACCTTTCCCCCCTCCCCTTTTATGTTTTTGTTGTTGCAAATTATCCTTGTTTGTGCTGTAAGTTTGTTGGTGATCTTACTTGTAGTGTAGTGATCTTTCATTCTTTGTTTAAGGTAGAATAACTCCCTTGAGTATTTCCTGCAATGGAGGCCTTCTGGTGATAAATTCCCTCAGCTTCTGCATGTCTGGAAATGTCTTTATTTCTCCTTTATATTTAAAGAATAACTTTGGGTGATATATTGTCCTTGGTTGGCAATTTCTCTTACAGTAGTTTGAATATTTGGTTTCATTCTCTTCTGATTTGTAGAGTTTCTGTTGGGAAGTCTGATGATAACCTAATGATCTTTCTTTTATAGATTATTTTCTTTTTTTTTTTTTTTTTGGCTGCCTTGAGAATTCTATCTTTGTCATTATTTTTTTATCATTTAAATACAATGTGCCTTGAAGAAGGCCTCTTTGAATTGACGTAACAAGGTGTTCTGTTTTCTTCTTGGATTCAAGGATCTAACTCTTTCAGTAGGTTTGGGAAGTTTTCATCAGCTATTTGTTTGAATAGACTCTCCATTCTTTTCTCCCTCTCTTCTTCATGTATGCTTATTATTACTTTACTGCTCTTTCTGATGGGGTCAGATAGTTCTCATAGAGTTCTTTCATTTTCTTTTATGCTCAAGTCTCTCTTCATCCTTATGTGTCATTTCTAGATTTCTATTTTTGATATCATTATTTTCTCTTTCTGGTCAGCTCTATTTCCTTTGCTCACTAGTTCATCCCTGATCTCTTTTATTGATTCTTCATCTCCAGAACTTCCGTTTGGTTTTTAAAATTTCAATCTTTGTGGCTAGTCTGAGCCCTCCTCCCTTCTCACCTCCTGATTGTTCCCCACTCGCCTGCCTTTAGATGCTTTAATGCATGGATCTGTCAGGTGTGCTTGTACGTTGAGCAGGGATACATTTGTTGAGTGATAGCTGTTCAAATTGTTGAAATTTCACGGGGAGAGACTAAGGGGATTTCTCATGACCACCATTCCTCTGACATCACTCAGGATTTCCTTTTTATGGCTGAATAATATTCCATTTTCTCTCACATCCTCTATTGCTAATGAGAAATATCTTTCTAGTCTAACTGTAGCTTTTAGTGGAATACCTTATTCCCCACCACCAACCCCCTCCTCAAGCATTTTTTTAAGGCATTTTCACTATTCTCATTGTTCTAAAAATTTGCAGTGGTGTGTTTTGTTTGCTTAATTTTGAGGGATAGGATTTACAAATCATACAGCTCTGAGAAATTCTCTTGTATCAATTTGATTTTTTTTTTCTATTTTCTCTATTACTTCTTTTTGGAGTTCTAATAGGTGATGTTGGGATTGTTAGTCTTGGATTATGATTCTTAGTTTTCTATATTATTTTTTATTTCTGTTTTTGTTTGTTTTTCTGCTCTGTTTCATTTCTAATATTCTAATATTTTATTGCTTGCCTAATATTTCCATAATTGTATTTTTAATTTGAAAAGTTATTAACTCATGAATTTTTTTATAGTACTCCTTACCTGCTCTTATTTCATATACAATAGCTTCTCAAAAACTCTTACAGAAATCTCATTGCAAGTGTATTTGTATTTAGTTCTTTTTTGTTTTATGAATTTTTTCTGTTTCCTACAGGGTCACATTTTTTCTTTATTTATTACCTAAAGTTATATGTGATAAACTATTTCTGACATTATGCAAAAGGACAAAATGATAAGCAACAAATGTATACCATACCCAGTTTATCAAATAAAACAATCAATCTGCAATACAGTGATGTTCCTGCTTTGCAACCTCCAATTTAAAATGTAAAAAACATTCTGAATTTATTGTTTATATTCCCATATATTTCTTATTGTCTAACTACATTTTTATATCATGGAAAAGAATGATCCTTTTTAATATATATAATATTTCTTATAACTGTATCATATATTTTTATTCTTGCTCTTACTACTCAATATTATGTTTTCAAGAATCATGCATGCATACATACATAAATCATGTTCATTTGTATTCATCACTAATGGTACTAATTTGTTTGGAGAAATGGCCATGTAATTATTCACTTTTGTATTAATAAGCTATTACACCGTTTTTTTTCTTCTTTTAAAATAATGTTGCTATGGGAATGAACATTTTGGTATATGTCTCTGCGTGTGTAATGAGGAATAATTTCTCAAGGATATAAGCACTAAGGTATGAAAATTCTGAAACATGGGTCATGCACATTCTCAATTTAGATGCTGCTCAGGCACATTCCTCTGCAATCTTCAGCAGTACGTAAAAGTCCCCATCGCCACATCCTCCTTACTTTTGCACTTTCAATGATTTGTTAATCTAAGGGATATGAAGCATTGTGTGGCTTTAATTTGCACTCATTTGAGTATTAGGGAAGTTGAACATCTTTGTATATATTAGTCATTAATGTTTCCTCTTCTGCGAGTTGACATTTTACTCAGTTGTTTTTGCTTATTTGTTTGTCAGAATACTTGTTCCAATCAAGGACCACTTTAATTTAGTTTCTTTTCTTTTCTTTTTTTTTTTTTTAGATTTTAAATTAACTTTTAGAGAGAGAGAGGAAGGGAGAGGGAGAGACAGAGAGAGAGAAAGAGAGAGAGAGAGAGAGAAAGAGAGAGAGAGAGAGAGAGAGAGAGAGAGAAACATCAAGCAGCTGCCTCCTGCACCCCCCTTACCAGGGATCAAGCCCACAATCTGACATGTGCCCTGACCAGGAATCGAACTGGCAACCGTCCTGTGCACAGGATAATGCCCAACCAATTGAGCCACCCTAGCCAGGGCTAATTTAGTTTCTAAATTTCAAGTGTCCTAGGTTATACTGTCTATAAGACTTTGATGCTCTTTACCAATGTAAATTCAGACCTATAATTATAAAATTTTAGGGAAGTCTTTTTATCTCTTCTTTTATATCTTTTTTTTATATATATATATATAAGTTAAAAGACTAGGGAAGTTTTGAAGTGGAATCTGAGACATATAAGTTTTTTGTCATCTGAGACAGGTATTTTTGTCATCTCTATTTGCTGGCAGGTTGATTTGTGTTAGTTCACATTAGCAAATTTGGCAGTTCTAGCTGGTTACAATGCATCACATTTCCAATTAGTCAATCAGTGTACCCCCAATCTTACCCTCTTTTCCTCACCTATCTGCTAAAGCAACAATCTTTAGGGTACAGGATTTGGCTTTAATGTCCCTTTAACTTCAGTAGCAGCTTACTATTCTGACGTCCTTTCTGTCTGTTCATTTAAGAAATACACCCCAGCCAAAAACTAAAAAAATAAATAAATAAATAAAAATGAAATAAAATAAATAAATAAATAAATAAAAGCTATTTAAGAGCTCTGGTTATATGGGTGGAGCCTGACACAAACCACCTACAAACATGCCCGAATGAGGAAGTCTGCACTTTGGCTTTAACACTCGTATTGTCTTCCTAGGTGTCTTCCACAAATTGTGTTCACTTGGTGCTGAGAAAAACATCCTTAATTTTGACTGGGGTGTAAAAAACTGGGTTATGGGTATTTTGTACATACAATGAGAAGACATCATCTATAGTTGGAAGTAAATAATGTTCTGTAAGCATTAAGTAAGGTCTGTAAATATTGCTCTATTGTTACTATCAAATTTCATACCACATGTCCTATCTCTCATTTAAAAAAAAACCCAAGCCTCTGGAATTCTACAAAGAATGTCAGGTCCACCCTGGCTGCAGCCCCTTCGTGTATGCTTTTAAGTTCCCTATCTTCTGCTTTTTCTTTTTTTCTTTTCTTTCACCTGTTATCTTTTCCTAATATATTTCAGTTTTTCAGAAATTCCTTGAAATATTTTTTTTTCTTCTGCTGCTTCCTTAATCTTTTCTTTCTCTTCAAATCTGTGAGGTTTCATTTCTTTTAAAAAATGTTTTGTTTTTTATCCTCACTCGAGGATATGTTTTGTTTTGATTGCTTTTAGAGAGAGACAGAAAGGGCGAGAGCTAGAGAGAGAAACATTGATCCATATGTGACTCAACCGGGGATCAGACCTGCAACCTAGATATGTGCCCCAACTGGGATGTAAACCCGAAACCACTTTGCTGCATGGGACGACACTCCAACCAACTGAGCCATCTGGCCAGGGCTCAACACGTTTTGTTATTAATCGAATGGAGCCTTGAAAGGGAGAAATCCTTATTCTATGGACAGCATGCTAATTTTTAAAAAATTCCTGCTACCTTGTTGTCTATAAGTGTCAATATTTTCTTAAAGGTGGAAGGCAGTATTAACAAAGTAGTGATCCAGTGTTGAATCTGGTAACTTAAAAAGTTAATTCCTTTTCTAAACAATAGCTATTTTCTAGATTTATGCAGGAATGTTGGTCTGGTATTACCAGATTTCATGATTTTTTTTGAAATATATGTCGTCAGAATTTTTACATCAGAACTGCTTTTTTAATGTTAGCATATTATTCCAACTCGTTTTTTGTTAGCCATGTGTGTGCTGAAGATGTCTGCAGCAAGTATCCAGAGTACACAATGCCAGTTTATAATACTTACTTTAGATACATTGGTTACTTAATTATTTAAAAATCCTGAGCACTAGTTATTATTCTCCACATTTACAAACGAATCAACTGAGGTGGTTTTATAAGGTTAATTAGCTTGCTGGATGCTTGAGTCTAGGTTGTCTAACTTCAAACCCATCATACTCTGAAGAACAGTGTGGTTGCTAAGGAGGCGATAAGTAAACCACACAGTTCTCTCACTTTAGTCTTAACCTTCTACTCATTTCTTAAAGTCTTGTAATCCGATTTCAGCTCCACCCACTTAAAGAAGACAGGAGTAACATTTTAAAGGGTGTTTTGTTTTTATATGCAGCAAGTGAGAATTATTTCCCATTAGACATTTCATGAATATGTTTAGTAATGAATGCACTATTTGGCAAGTGAAATTGTGTCGGTGTATGTCACCTATTCCTATACATGGGGTTTGAATGAGTTACGCTCAATAAACCAAGAATAATTTGAAATATTTAATTGCAGATATTCTGTATGACTCTGAAGAGATATCAGTTGTTAGTGAAATTCTTGCTACTAAGGTTCTGTAATAAAAATATTTTGTTTTATAATTATGTTAAAGAAAAAGACATGTTTCTATTTTTTTAAAACAAATTTTAATTTTGGGTGAATAAACAGTGCATTTATTCATTTTGTATCTTCCAAAATAAATGAACCCCATTTATTTTACATGTTTCAAATAGTTCAAATAATTGTTTGTCCAAATAGTTAAAAATTAGTTTATTAATTTAGTGTCAAATATGCCTACTTATGTATGTTTGTGTGTACATGTGTACAACGGTAGGCAAAAGTAGGTTAAATTATCAGCCATCATTACCTAAAATATAAAGTCATAAGTAAGAATACAAAATGATAACAATAATAAGAAGAAGACAAATAATACAAATAAATAATACAGGGTGGGGCAAAAGTAGGTTTAGAGTTGTGAGTACACAAAACACAGAGTTTATCCGTGTATTATTATTTATTAATTATTTTATTATTTTCATTGTTTAATTTTTATTTTATTGATTTGAGAGAGGGGGAGAAGGGAAAGGGAGAGAGAAACATCGATGCAAGAGAAAAATATTAATCAGCTATCTCCTGCTCACTCCCTACTGGGGATCAAGCCTGCAACCCAGGCATGTGCCCTGACCAGGATAGGACAACGCTCCCAACTGAGCCACACTGGCCAGGGCTATTTTATCATTTTTAATGTGAACAACTGTAAACCTACTTTTGCCCCTCTCTGTACAATAATTAATAAATAATAATGCAAGATTAAACTTTATGTTTCACATCTCACAACTATAAACCTACTTTTACCCATCCCTTTGTATAAAATGGACATATATGTATGTGTGTGTGTGTGTGTGTGTGTGTGTGTGTGTATATATATAATTTAAAATATATGTATTTTTCTTACTAAATATGTGATAGAAAATCAACCTATGAAGTGGGAACCTACTAAATAGACTTGATCCAATCACCATCTACTCTCCCCAGTACTACTGCTCAGGTCTCGGTCTTCTAAATAACCTCTTAGTCCGGTATTACCCTCTTTCTACTTCTATTCACTTCTCACACAGGAGAATTAAAAAAAAAACACACGTAACACATCTTCTCACTCCTCTGCTTACACTCCTTCAATAGCTTCCCATCAAGCTTAGCATAAAAATACATGGTTCCATACTCACCTACCTGGCCCTATATAAATATTGGACTTAATTTCTTTTCCAACTCATATCTGAACATTCTCCCTTTGCTCATTATATTTCAGCCACAGTGATGTTATTGTCATTTATCCAAAACCCTACCTTAGAGCTTTGGCATTTGCCATTCTCTCTAATGGATGTTGTCATGACCTGGATCTTTGACATAAGTCCTTGCTATCACTGTAAACAGAGCAACCTATTTTATTTGTAGCTTAGAACAAAACTCATTTTTGTTTGTTTTTATTTTCTGACCCTTCTTCATTATATTGTTTTATTATTTTTTATGGAAGTGTGACGTACTACAGAAAAGTACACAAACCATAGTGCAAAGCTCTGTCAACTTACTAAGTGAACACATCCATCTAACATCACTAATATCAAAACAGTGAACATTACTAACACTTCAGAAATCTCTGTTATTTTCTCTCCCAGTCACAACCTCTTAAACACTGTTCTGATTTTTTTCTTCATAGAGTAGATTTCCCTATTTTAACTTCAAATCAATGAATCATACATTGTGTGTTATTTTGTCATTGGCTTATTTTTTATGCAGTTTTATGTATTATCGTGTCTGATTTCTTTTTTTTTTTTTTTATTGTAGTAAAAACACATAATGAGCCTGGCTGGTGTGGCTCAGCGGTTGAGTGTCAACCCATGCACCAAGAGGTCTCCAATTCAATTCCAGGTCAGGGCACATGCCCAGTTTGTGGGCTCAATCCCCAGTGGGGGGCATGCAGAAGGCGGCCAATCAATGTTCTCGCTCATCGATGTTTCTATCTCTCTCTACCTTTGCCTTCCTCTTTCTCTAAAAATCAATAAAGAAAAAGAAAATTAAAAAACAAACAAACATATAATGAGAAACCTACCTCCTAACAAATATTTGAGTGTATAGTACCATATTGTTAACTCTATGCACAGAAAACAGATCTGTAGAACTTTTTCATCTTGCATAACCAAAGCTTTATACCCACTGAACAGTAACTCCTGACTTCCCTCTCCCCCATCCCCTGGAAACCAACTTTATACTTCCTGCTTCTAAGTTTGACTACTTTAGACACCTAATGTAAATGGACTCATGCAGCGTTTGTCCTTCTGTTACTGTCTTATTGCATTTAACAAAATGTCTTCAAGGTTTATTCATGTTGTTACATATGGTGGGATTTTCTTTTTTAAGACTCAACAATATTTATTTTATGTATATAACACATTCATTTTATCCATTCATCTGTGGATGGATATTTAGGTTGTTTCCACCCATGATTATTAAATAATGCTGAATAAATATGAGTCCAAATATCTTTCAATTCTGATGCCACTTCTTTTGGACGAATATTCAGAAGTTGGGCTAGTGGGTTAACTTTTAATTTTTTTTTAATGAAATTATGCACTATTTTTCATGGCAAATATACCGTTTTATATTTCTATCAATGGTATACAAGTTTTCTAGTTTCTTCACATCCTCACCAGTACTTGTTATTTCATGGTTTTTGGAGATTTTATTCAGCTTTTATTAATGGTCATTCTAACAGATGTGAGATAATATCTCATTGTGATTTTGTTTAGTATTTATCTATTGATTACTGATGTTGAACATCATTTTATATACCTGTTGGCAATTTATATCTTTTGGGAGAGAAATGCCAATTCAACTCCTTAGCTCATTTTTTATTCAGGTTACTTGTTTGTTTGTTTTTTAATATTGAGTTGTATAATTTCCTTACATATTTTGGATATTAACTCCTTATTATATGTATGGCCTGCAAATATTTTCTCCCATTCCATAGGTTGCCTTTACTCTATTGACTGTTTCCTTTGCTGTGCAGAAGTGTTTTTTTTTTTTAATAAAGTCAATGTTGCAATAATATTTTGGATATGACCCCAACAGTACAAGCTATAAAAGCAAAAATAAACAAATAGGACTACATCAATGCCTAGTTTATTTGGATTTTGAATCAGTAGATCTGTAAATTATCAATATTCTCAGTTCTCCTCTAAATGAAAGCAGAAGTTAAATTCCAAAAAAACATGTGTGTGTGTGTGTGTGTGTGTGTGTGTGTGTGTGTGTTTGTGAGTGGGGGTTTGTGTGTCCATAATTTGATCACATGGTTGCCCATGGTTGGATAAAAGGGAAGGAAGGCTAAGGAAAGAGAATCATTCCATGAGGAAAAACAATAAGCTATTTTTTGATGAAAACTTACAGTATTCAAAAAGTTGAGATTATAAACAGAGGGAGCTTTTAGCAGGAAAAATTTTTGATCTTTTGTCTTACAATTATAGCTAAGGACAATGCTGTAAGTGTTAAAATGCTTAACTAGACCTGCAGAGACACTCATTCTCCTTCTCCAGATAGTTGTGGTCCACAGAGAGAATTGTGGGTACTCTAAGTAAGAGTAAATGAACCCAGAAAATAGTACAAAGAAAGAGCAAGTTGAAAAACAAAAACAAGAACAAAAAACAAAGCAGAAAAAACATGAAGGGTAATACATCAGAGCAAAATGTAGCAAATGCTAATGAAGACTCTAATATGGAAATATGCTTCAACTGGTCACATGTTAAATTAGTAATAGAGGAACATCAAGAATGAATGTAGAAAAAATCTGGTGCATGGAAGAGCTTTAGTGCAAGGCTTTGTTGTAAACCTAGCGAAGCAGGAGAGCTAGATTGAGGTACCCGCCTTCCGCTCTCACCCTCTGTGCAGTAACAGGCTTGCAAGAGAAAGCAAGCTTGCAAGGGGAAACTGCAGAGACAAACAAGGACCATTTCTAAGCAGCAGGGCCAGGCACCACCCTGACTGAGGGAAAGGTGACCTCTCTCTCTCTTCCTCCATCTCTCCCTCCTGCTCTATCTGCAGATAAATGCAAAAATGTCCTCGGGTGAGGATAAAATAAAATAAAAAAGTCTAGTCTCTTCTAAAATTAAAGAAAATAACTATAATCAAAAGTTTAATATTATTTAGCTATACACTGAAAAAATATTAGATATATGCCATTGAGAACAATTTCATGATGGCATTGAAATCAGAATGTTATATCATTTAAAGTATGTTACTTAAACAAATAAAACTTTTATTTGGAATGGTATTATCCTTTTCTTATTTAAAAATGTTTTTTTTGCATGGGAGATTAATAGCATGTGTTTGGGGTTTTTTTGCATCAGTTTTATGTTAGTTTCCTAGGGCTGCCATAACAAATAATCACAAACTGGTTGTTTTAAAGCAACCAAAATTGATTCTCTTACAATTCTGAAGGCTAGAAGTCTGACATCAAGTGTTGGCAGGAATGGTTCTTTCTGGAGGTTCTAAGGGAGACTCTTTTCCACACCTCTCTTCTAGATTCTGGTGGTTGCTGGGAATCCTAGTCTTTCCTGCGCTTGTAGACGCATCATTCCAATCTCTGCCTCCATCATCACGACATTCTCTCGGTTTGTGTTCACTGTCTCCATATATCCTTTAAATAAGGACACCATACCTTATTAAAAGTCATTTGATTTAGGGCCCACCCTAATCTAGTATGATATTGTCTTAACTAATTATGTCTACATTGATTCTATTTCCAAATAAGATCACATTCTTTCCTGTGAATGTGAATTTTTGGAGGACACTATTCAACCCAGTGCACAGCTAGAATCTAAAAGAAGTTATGAGTATTTTAAGTATGAAACAATTGCTTTTTAAAATTAGTTTTCTATGAGATCAATAATAAAATGCAATAATAGACATTTTGTTTCTGAAAATGTTTAATATGTTTCTAAGCCAACTTACATCATTTTCACTTATTAGGGATACAGCTTATGATTTACATGCTCACGTTTATGTATATTCTGTGTTTCTAAATATTCTTAAATATCTGGGGTACAAAAATATGAATTTACAGAATTTGACATTTCTGGTAGTAATTATTGAGAGGTAGAGAATGTACTATATATTGTGACAAGAGTTTTTATATGCATTGCTAATACATGCTTAGAATATTATTGAAGAAATTCCTACTTCATTCACAGTCTCACATGAACAAGTACCACTACACTATATAGTTGTTAATATTTTAGCTTCAGTGATATTGAGAATAGGATCAATGACTAAAAGCTACACTCCAGGATCAAGACTATCTTGTTTACTTCTGTGTCCCTGAACTTAGAGTATCTCTAGCCCACAGGAAGCTCAATAAATATTAGTATAATGGTAAAATGAAAGAATGAATATCTCAGTAAGTTAGGTAGATAGGTCCTTAAAAATAGAGATGAACAAAGTCTAATATTAGTGTTTTATTCAACACTTACTGAGGAAATTCCTTATCAAAGTTAATTATAAACATCCTAATTTCCAAATCTATGTTTTTTTGTTAATGCATTATTTTTCTTTAGATGCAAAAATGTTTTATGAAAAGGATAAGGATATCATTTTAATGTGTGCAACTGAATTAAGTGGTGATGTTTTTATTTTCACCAAGAAATAATGTTTTTCCTGGTTTGAGGAACTATTATTTTCTTATCAAAGCAGGTGCCATTCATATTCACAGTGTGATCAAATCATTACAACACCTATCTGGTTCTCACTGAATCTATGGCATTTAAAAATAGAGAGAAAACCTAGAAATGTTCCCAGGGATTTTTAAATAGCCAAATGTCTTTAGCTTTTTATTAATAAGCACATAAATATTCAACAAACAATCCCTAAAGAGGAGAATTAACAGATATCTAATACTAAACTGTTCCTGAATTCTTATTAAGGAGAATCTTAGAATTTAAACAATTGACTCTCACTCTACTGTGATCTAGTTCTTGTGTAATAAAATAAATATACCTGAATAAATGAATACTTAGGTGAGAAATGTATAAAATTTTATTTTATTACTCATAAGCATTATTGAATTTATTAATTTTAATCTACCATGAATTGATATTTCCAAAGCCTTATTGTCAACCTGCAATAAATATGATTACATTAATTGAATATTACTGTGTTTGATATAGCATTTGGCCATGAGATCATTCTTAATGATTTATATATAATTGAGATTTTTCCTAAATTAAATTAAATGAAGTGATATTTTCATAAACTTAGATGCAGTGTCGATTAAATAAGCACTGAAAGAAGAATAAACAGATGTTGATTTTTTTTCCTTGAGATACTCAATGGAAATAATATATTTTCTAAATGATAGAAAACAAATCTAATGCATATGTATTACTTATAAGTTGCCTAGTTGAATGTGAACAATGATGTTATCTCAAATATTCAAACCATTTCAAATGGTTTAAACAATATAAAAATGTTTCTTATCTTAACTAACTGGAAATGTAGGCAATCAACCAATGAAGTCATTGAAGACCTGTTTCTTTCCTGGCTCTGCTGTTCTATTCTCTTGTTATCCCAGAGTCTGGCAAACCTCAAGGTAGGGTAGCAAGATGACTGCCTGTCCAAGGGTTTTGTTTTGTTTTTCTTTTTACACCTAATGGGAAGGAAGGAGAGAAAGAGTCTCTCCAAAGTAAATAGTAAATTTCTTCCTTCAAGTTTATTGAGCCAAATCATCCCATGACCATTTCTGGGGGTCATACCAGCTGCTAGGAGAATAACATAAATTGATTGCCATAAATGTATCAGATACTTTCCTCCTTGATCTTGTAGAGCTGGAGACAGGGTGGAAACCTTTTTAAAATTTCCATTTTATTTGGAAGGAATTAACATGGAATGCATGTTATATATAATATATATAAATATACATAGCAGGCAACCAGTATGATCTGCGTTATCTGCCAATGATATGTTTCAGTTTCACCTGAAGTCTACCCTGTGTGTCAGCAGTAGTTAGCAAAAATCAAACAAATTCACATAGTAGAGTGCACTGTATATAAATATGTCAAAAATGGATCAAATATACTTGGTAATTCTCTCTTTTTTTAAAATTTTTAATGCTTATATATTTATTTTTGTTACACCTGTTTCTCTTGTTTCCCACATTGACACCCTCCTCCCAATCCCAGCCCTCTGACCCCCAGTATTGTTGTCTATGTCCATGGTTATGCATACATGCATATAAGTTCTGTGGTTTATCTCTTCCCTTCTCCCAAAATCCACCTCTTCTGAGGTTTGTCAGTCTGCACCCCACTTCCATGTCTCTGGATCTATTTTGTTTCTCAGCTTGCTTTGTTCATTATATTCCACAAATAAGTGAGATCATGTGATATTTGTCTTTCTCTGATTGGCTTGTTCTGCTTAGGATAATACTCTCCAGGTTCCTCCATGTCATCTCAAAGGATTAAAGATCTTTCTTTCTTACTGCTGCATAGTGCTCCATTGTATATATGAACCATAGCTTTTTTATCCACTCATCTATTGATGGACACTTGGGCTGTTTCCAGATCTTAGCGATTGTTAATAGTGCTGCTATGAACACATATTCTTTCTGATAGGTGTTTCAGGCTTCTTAGGGTATATTCCTAGAAGCAGGATCACTGGGTCAAATGGCAGTTCAATGTTTAATTTTTTGAGGAAACACCATATTGTTTTCCACAGTGGCTGCACCAGTCTGCATTCCCACCAGCAGTGTACTAGAGTCCCCTTCTATGCAGCCTTGCTGGATAGAGTAGTCTTGGATTCAGATCCTTGTTTTTCATGACCTTGATTACTTCATGCCACTCCCTTCTGGCCTGTAGTGTTTCTATTGAGAAATCAGCTGACAGTATAATGGGAGCTCCCTTGTAGGTAACTTTCTGTCTCTCTCTTGCTTCCTTTAAGATTCTTTCTTTGTCTTTAATGTTTGCCATTCTTATTATGATGTGTCTAACTGTGGGTCTTTTTGGGTTCATGTTGCTTAAGATTCTCTGTTTCCTGAACTTGTGTGACTTTTTCTTTCACCAAATAGGGAGAGTTTTCTGTCATTATTTCTTCAAACGGGTTCTCTATCCCTTTCTGTGATTCTTTTCCTTCTGGTACTCCTATGATGCGTTGGTATGTTTTGTTTAGTCCCAAACAAAGCTCCCTTGAACTCTCCTCCTGCTTTTTAATTTGTTTTCCCATTTGCTGCTTTATTTGCGAGTTTTTTTTTCTACCTTGTCTTCTAACTCGCTGATTCGGTCTTCAGCTTCTTCTAATCTACTGTTGAATCCTTCAAGGTATTTTTCATATCAGCTATGTTGTTCTTTATTTCCTCTTGATTTTTATTCATAGCTTCTACCTCCTTTTCTAAGCTGATGTAGTTCCTGCTGAGCTCTTTATAATTCTCATTAAGTTGTTTGTAATTCTCACTGAATTGTTTGAACACCCTTAAAATCATTGCTTTGAATTCTTTATCTGACAAATTACTTTCTTCCATTTCATGTAGTTCCTTTTCTGGTGATTCCTTCTTTTCTTTCATTTGGGTGTTGTTTCTTTGTCTCACCATTTTAGCAGTCTGGTAGTTCTAGACCTGGTGTGGGACGTTGGGATGTATAGACAGGTTAGTGTGTATGAAATAAGGCTGCTGTGCATCCCAGACTGTTTTGATGTATAGTGCCTCTTGCCTATTGTGGGTCCTGGAGGGCTGACAATTGGGGCTGGTATGGGTCTGTTGTGTTAGGCACTGGTGGGACACATGGGTCCCCAATGCTGGGGCTCTGCTGGGGCACATGTGGGTTCCCACCACTGGGGTTCTGCTGGGGTGCACTGCTGCCTGGTGAGGCTCAGCTCCTGATCAGCTGCTGTTAGTGCTGCTGGGGGCAAGTGTCAGCTCCCAGTTTGTGCTGCTACTGCCGCTGCTGTTGCCAAGGGGTGCTCTGAGCACCCAACCCTCTGCTGCTGTTAGGGGCTGAGCATGCTCAGATCCTGAGCTTCAGCTGCTGTTGGGGATGGGGCTCCACTCCCGCCCAGTCACTGCTGCTGTGGGGGAAGGTGCTGGGCTCCCAGCAGGTGTGGCTTTGGCAGCAGGAACCTTGACAGTGCCGCTACTGTGCGCTGGTCCGCGTTGACACAGTGGGATCCACTGGTCTGATGGTGCCAGGCACACTGGTAGAGTCAAGTCGCTCGGCCCTAGCCGCTCCCACTGCCTCCTCCCAGATAAGACCCGGGATCTTCTGAATGGAGGGGCTTCTGGCCACACAAGGAGAAGCGCCCTGAAGAGCCGCTTACCGCGGTAGCCGGCTGCTCCTGGTCTGTAGTGCAGGAACCTTCTGCCCCGGGTTTCTGCACTGCTCCAGGTTGCTCGTCCACACTCATGTCCACTCACACTCTCGCTCACACTCTCACACACTCACCCTTGCTCCAGTCCTGCCCACTGCCATGACACCAATCTGCCTCTTTTTTTACTTTTTAATCTAACTGTAATTTTCAATGTTCCCAAGACCATGTTTTAGGTCTTTAGTTATCTTACAATGTGGAATCCTCTATAATCATCTTATTTTAAGATATTACCTTCTTCCTCTGACTTTGTCCCATTCCAAAGGCGTGGGATTCTGGTTTGTACCCTTTGGTAGCTACTTCATCCATTCTCCTACTTGTGGTTGCACTACTGCATTGAGTCCTGATGGGATTAAATTGAATGTTCGAGATGGAAATGATAAAAGGATCATAATTTTAATTGTCTGCCCCAGACAAAATTGAAAAAAGCCATTTTTTCCTATTGATTACATCTATAAGTTAATTCTATTCTGTCAGATACTAAAATATTAGTTAGGGTTATTAGGGTTACATTTAGAACACTTGACAATGAACATTTTAATTGGCATAAAAATGAAAAAAGAAGCATTATAAGTGAACAAAGGAAACTTTGTTACTTTATTTATTTAGTTTGTTAATCCTTACCTGAGGATAATTTTTCCATTAATTTTTAGAGAGAGTGGGAGGGAGGGAGGGGATGGGGAGAGAGAGAGAGAGAGAGAGAGAGAGAGAGACATTGATATGTGAGAGAGACACTGATTGGTTGCTTCCCGCACACACTGCAAAACAGGTTGGGAATTGAACTTGCAACCTAGCAACATGCCCTTGACTGGAAATCGAACCCATGACCCTTGGGTGCATGAAGCCTACGCTCTAACCACTGAGTAACACTGACCAGGGCAACTTTAAGTTACTTTTATGCATAATAACTAGTTATATGCCACATAACACATTTCAATCAACAATGGACCCCATATGGCACAGTGGCCCATAAGATTGTAATGGAGCTGAAAAATTCCTATTGCCTAGTTAAATCATAGGTGCCCTAATGTGATACACAATGTATTACTCACATATTTGTGGTGATGCTGGTATAAACAAGCCTACTGTGCTGCCAGTTGTATAAAAATATAGCGCATACAATTATGTGCAGTACATAATAGTTGATAATGATAATAAACAACTAGGTCATTGGTTTATGTATTCATTTACTATACTTTTCATCATTTAAAAATTTTTTTCATTATTGATTTTAGAGAGAGAGGGAGAGAGAGATAGAAATGTTGATGAGGGAGAACATCAACTGGCTGCCTCCTGCATGCCCCCCACTGGGAATCGGGCCCACAACCTGGGCATGTGCCCTGACCGGGAATCAAACCTGCGACCTCTTTTTGCATGGGTCGATGCTCAACCACTGAGTCATCCCGGCCGGGCATTGTGTTTGACATCTATAAACTACTGTAGATACAACCCTGAGTTTTAGGATATTTTTTATGACTTCTGTTTATTGGTTGGTACTTACACTATTCATCTACGTATAATTTAGGCTAATGTTTTCAAGCCCTCTGTAAGGCATTTCTTCCCGTGTGCTCCTCTACTTCTGAATTCACAATGAAAACAAGCAAGCCATACCAAAATATATCTGAATGACACTTTTTTTCATAATTGTTTTTATTTTCTCAGTCCAATGAGAATAAGAGAAGAATCACTTTCCAAACATTGAAACCTCCCAAGGGGGGCATTTACGTGGACACCAATCTCTATTCTATTATTACTCTTCTGGTGCATCTTCTCCGGAGTAGAGTTGGTGTGTTTTCTTTCTATCGGTTTTATTTTCTATCTTAACCTTGTTTAAGTGGGAAGAATCTGCACCTAAGTTAAACACTGAGATGAAGCTAAATAAGCGCACACATAGCATTGGGAAAAGCAGTCTCATGTGCTGTCTTTCAACCCCCACCCCTCCTCATATGAATGGACACGGGCCTGTCCATTAACACTTCCTTAACAAGAGATGCAGGGCCCACACAGTCTGTGCAGGGGCTTCTCGCCTGGTGTGGAAATACCTTTCCCGTGTTCCAAGTTTAATGAGTGTTCCTTTATTCTGCTTCAGCTCTGAGTCAGTGGCCCTCAGGCACGCCCTTCAGCCTTCAGGGGTGTGAGGTCCTTCTACTTCAGTACAAGGTGGGTACACAGTAGGCTAATTGCCCTGTGTTGGCTGCCAGAGGACCTGCTGTTCCTGAGGGACCAACTCACTCTTGGAGCTGATCTTGCTATGTCTCTTCTGTCTGTGAGTTGAATGTTTTCCGCTGAGTGCTGGATCGCACCGTGTTTTCCTTGGCAACTCCAACACCGAGACGCAGTGCAGAGGTGTTTGGAGTCCTCCTGTGGGTTTGGTAAACACCACACCATGCTATGCTTAAGTCATAATTTCTGAACTTCAAAGAGTATTCATTCATAAACTGCTTTCTTACTGAAAATTATTTACCAATTCTTTCATCTGCTAAGTGGCATAACCCTCACCAAATTGATTGGGTCTGAGCCGTCTTTCACACCATTCTTTAGGAAAGAAAACTCTTTAAAACACAAAGAAGCCTAACAAAACCACCGTGAACAGTGGAGTTTCCTCCAGAGAATGTTAACTTGAAAAAATTCCAACCCATTCTAAAATAATTTTCACGACGGAACAAAACTGTCAATACCTGGTTTGGCTTCAAAAAGTTGGCTAGCCTGCCTCTTAAATCTTCAATATAAACATAGATTACGGCAATAAACCTAGTCTTAGTACGGCACAACATTTGCTTAGCCATCTGTTATATTTACGTAACCAGAGTCCAGGCTGCTCCCTGGGGCTCTACAACCTAATCAAGTACTCTATTTACACAGCCCTGTACCCCGGAGCTGCCTCTAGTGATGACGTTCACACTGCTAATTCTATCAATTAGTTCTCGCGACCAGCTAATCAGTGAATAAAACTGCAAAGCTGGGTCAGTGAGGAAAATCTTAATGAAAATCCCTTTACTGTCTTCCAGTTATGTTAAAATGATGTAATCGAACATTTATTTATTTATTAGTTATTTGGTCAGTCTAAGAACAATTTGCAACTATTACAGAGATTGAACTAAAGCAAGGGAACACGGAATACAAGAGGAAAGGACCGTGTGGTCTGTAGAGAATTCAAACACGAGAGGTACAAACTTCCAGTGATAAAATAAATATATCACAGGGATGTGATGTACAGCGTAGGGAATTTTGTCAATAACAGTGTAATAACTTTGTATGGTGACAGATGGTTACTAGACCGAATGTGGTGATTATTTTGTAAGTTATTTAAATATTGAATCACTATGCTGTACACCTGAAACTAATGTAATGTTATATGTCAACTAAACTTCAATAATAATAAAAGAAAGCCTACTAAAATTGGCCAGCATTTTATTAGTACCAGTGATTCTAAACATTTTCAGTGATAACTCATTCACAAAAAAACAAAATCATTTGTGATTTAAGTTCTAATTAAAACAAGTGCTGTACTTACTGTTGAGTTTCATGTATGTACATCTATAAATATATATTTAAAACATGTATAGATGTGTATAATTGTATTTATATATATGTATGCCATATCTATTTGTGTATATATTTAAAACTAGCATAACTTTATTTTTTATAAACATTATATTCTACATGGATTACCCTAAAGAGTCAGTTACATAATCCTCTCTTACCCCATCCCAGACCTAGATTTGTGCATGTGTTTTAAGTGGGAAATTCAAAATATATAATGATTATAAAAAGAAGGAGCAGAGAGTTACTTCAATTACATCATTTTTTTGTGACCACTTGGAAAATTTCTTTTACTTAATAAATGTGTTTTATTTTAGTTTTTTAATATTTTTTTTTCTTTATTGATTTTAGAGAGAAAGGAAGGGAGGGGGGGAGAGAGAAACATCGATGAGAGAGAACATTGATTGGTCTCCTCCTGCATGCCCTGCACTGGGGATTGGGCCCAAAACCTGGGCATGTGCCCTGACTGGGAATCAAACCTGTGACGTCTCGATGCATGCATCGACACTCAAACACTGAGCTACATTGGCTGGGTAATAAATGTGTTTTAGAACAATTTTATATTTACAGAAAAATTGAGCATGTAGTTTCCATATGCCCTCCTCCCCTACAGTTTTCCTTGTCATTAACATTTTGCATTAGTGTGGTACATTTGTTATAATTAATGAACCAATATTTATTCATGCTTGTTCATTAAAATTCATAATATTTGTTCAGGTTCACTCTTTGCGTTGTACAGTTCCATGGATTTTGACAAATGCATGATGTAATGCATCCACTGTTATAGTATCAAACAGAATATTTTCACTGCCCTGCAAACCCCTGTGTTCCATCTATTCATCCCACCCTCTGCCCCCAAAATCACTGGTGAAAACTGATCTTTTTACTCTCTCCACAGTTTTGCCTTTTTCAGAATGTCATATCGTGTGATACATGCAGTAGTAGCCTCTTCAGACTGACTTCCTTCACTCAGCAATCTGCATTTGAGGTTCCTCCTTGTCCGGTTGATTGCTGGGTGATGTTGTATTGTGTAGCTGTACCACAATTTGTTTCTCCATTAACCTGTTGAAGGAAAACTTGGTTGCTTCCAGGTGGGATCAATTATGAATCGAGTTGCCTTAAACATTCATACACAGGGTTTTCCTGTTGTGTGTGGTTATAAGTTTTCAACTTATTTGGGGAAATATCTAGGAGCACAATGCTGGATCATATAGTAATTCTATGCTTTGCTTTGTAAGAAACTGCAAACTGTCTTCTAACGTGGCTGAAACATTTTACATTCTCAGCAGCTACTAATGTGTGTTCCCTGTGGCGTCACCCTCACAAACATTTGGTATTGCTAGTTTTTAAATTAAAATAATTTTTTAGTCATTCTAATATATGTGTTTTGGTTTCTTATTGCTAGATTTTCGATTGCCTAATAACATACCTTGTTGAGCATCTTTTTAGATGCTTACTTGCCACTTGCAAATCTTCTTTGCTGATGTGTCTATTAGGATCTTTGCCCATTTTTTATTGACATGTTTGTTTTCCTATTTTTGTGTTGTAAGTGTACCTTGTACATTTTGGACACAAGTTCTTTATGAGATTTGTGTTTAACAAGTATTTTAATTGTGTGTCTTGTGTTTTTACTTTTTGACAGTTTATTTTTCAGAACAGAAGTTTTCATTTTAACAAAGTCCAACTTACGGACTTTTTCTCTCATAAATCACGCCATGCTGCCCTCCTCCATACCTTCTCTCTACTCTAACTCTTCCTTTAATGTTTAGGATCCCAAGGAGACCATCTCTAAAACTTACTGTAGAGGTCATGCATTAGTTCCCTAGAGCTTCTTTAACAAATTACCACAAAAGGAGTGCAGTGCCTTATCTTTCACAGGTTTGGAGGCTGGAAGCCCAGCTCCTGCATCCTCAGGGTTACTTGCCCCTGGGGGCTCTGAGAGAGCCTCAGGAAGAAACCCGGCTGCTCCTTCCAGTCTTTACTTGGAGTTTTCAGGTAAACATTCAAATTCATCCCTTACAAGTTCTACTTCCCACTCCACACTAGAACACAGTTCAGCCCATTTCTGCTGCTTTTTAACAACGATCACTTTTCCTCTAGTGTCCAACATTTTTTTCTTTTCCATCTGCGACCTCCCAAGAAGCACTGGCCATATTTTTAGCGCCATTCTGTGCATAGCGATGCGTATTAATGGAAGCTTTCTCTATAGCTCTCCTCACTTCATTCTCAGTCTTCACCAGAATCAGCTTTAATGTGCATATGTTTGTCAACGATCCCGTCAAGGGAATCTAGATTCTTTCTGTCATGTGCCTCGAAGTCTTCCGGCTTCTAACTGTTACTCAATTTCAAAGCCACCTCCACATTTCTAAGTATTTGTTACAGCAGCACCTCTCTTCCCAGTACCAAAATGTGTACTAGTCAGGGTTCTCCAGAGAAGCAGAACAAGCAGGAGATATGTCTACATACCTGTACCTATATCTAGATTTGTCTGTCTGTCTCTGTGTGTGTGTCTACATATCATGTATCTATCTGTCTGTCTATCCATTCATCCATCCATCTAGCCATCCAGTCACCCATATATCTATGAAAGATTTATTTTAAGTAGTTGGTTTTTGTGATGTAGGAGCATGTTTGCAATCTTTTGAACAAGTTGGCAGACTGGAAACCCGAGCAGGAGCTGATACTGCAGTTTCGAGGCAGAATTTTTTTTCTCATAAAGATGTCAGTTCTTAGATGAGAGCCTATTCTTTTCAAGTATAATCTCATCTTAACTTGTTTACATATATCTGCAAAGTCCCTATTTTCAAATAAGGTCACACTCACAGGTGCCAATCATTAGGACTTAAACATATCTTTTGGAGGGACACTATACAACCTACAACATGATAGAAACATTATACCAAGGGCATGGAAAATCTGTTACTAGGAAAAGAATGCATCATCTTCTAGTCAATCTGATAATAAATAATATAAAAGCATTTTACATTGATTTGATTTCTAAAAATCAGTGATTACCAGATGCATTTTATGGTATGTAAAAGTCACCTGTTAACACCTTAAAAGGTCGCTTTAAAAAAAAACCCCTGCTGCCTGACTGGTGTGGCTCAGTGGTTGAGCATCGACCCATGTACCAAGATGTCACTGGTTCAATTCCCGATCAGGGCACATGCTAGGTTGTGGGCTCCATCCTCAGTAGGGGGCATGCAGGAGGCGGCCAATTGATGCTTCTTTCTCATCGATGTTTCTATCTCTCTCTCCCACTCCCTTCTTCTCTGTCTAAAAAATCAATAAAAAAATTAAAAACAACAACAAAAAACCCTGCTAAGCAAGCAGAGTTATATTTATTAGACGAACTGCATGAAGGACAGATAGAGATTTAATGGTCTTACTGGAGTTTCAAAAAGAAATTAGAGAAAGATACTAACAGAAATTTTGGACCTGGGCTGGATGGTTGGAAAGTGGGTTAAACATCAGGGAACCAGATGAGGTTGGACAGTCTCTGACACTGTAGATTTGGATTGCTTTGTATCATGTGAAACTCGATGAGCAAGGGGGTGTAGATACTTTATAGTCTACTCTTCCAGGGACAAATATTTTATATTAGGAAATACATGCATATTGATTTCAGTGCACATAATATATTTTGAAGCTTTCATATTTGGAAACTTCCCAAAAGTGTTTGGAGTCCATTGAAATTCTTGAGAGAACCACAAAACTTCTCAAGTAAAATATTTTCCAGTAGGTAATTTGTTTCAAATACTAAGAACTCTTACATTTATTAAGATCTATAAACAAAACAAAACAAAAGCAATCCTTTGGAAAATAAAAAATGGAATCAAGGGAGAGTTGGCCACGAAATGATAACATTTTGATCATTTATAAGAAATTCTTTCTGACATCCTCATCCTCTCTTGTTTTCTTATCATTTTTAAAGAAAAGTAGCTGTATAAATGGACATAGTGCAAAGAGAAAATAGATTAAAAAAAGAACTAATGTCACAAATTAAAACATTACCTGTCTGGTAAATGAACAGTAGTTTCAGGAATCAATGCATATAAAATTTAGTGACCTTCCCTAAGGTCAGAAACCCATGGCTTTTTTCCCTTTACCAGTGAGTTCTCTGCATGCCCTTCAGTACTGCTATCTCTAGAATAGAGTTGTCTCAATTTTCACAAACTGTCAGGCAATGAGATATGCCCTATTCTTTTTATATTTATGGGTAGCTAAAATTCCTGAGGGGATGAATTACTCAAGATAGTTAAAGATGGTAAGACAAGAAGTAATGGCCCGAAACATGAAGAGAGAATGCTTAAGCTAGATAAGATGAAGAAAATCTTAGTCATGAGGTCAATGAGGCAATCTAATAGGGTACCCAGGGAGGTCATCAAGATACTATCACTAAATACTACTCATACTCAAGGGAAAATTACAAGGCAAGCTGGGGTGGGAGAATGAGAAATCATATTTTAAGACAAGAAATAAATTATTTATCATAGGTAACCCAAGATTCAGCTTTTAAATAGCCTATGTAAAACTGTTAATTCTTAATGGGATTAAAGTGTCACAACTTAACATTAATTATACATTTCAAAGTGATTTTAAAGGCTTCAAGCAGTACTTATTCAACAAATATTTACTGAATGTGCCAGGCACTTTTCTAGACTAATTTAATATATACTCAGAGCATCATACAGATGCATGAAATAATAGTTTCTAATAAAGTTCATTGATGAACTCAGTAACCTTAAACAACATACATACTTAAAATACACTAATGACTCACTCAGGTAGCAGCACACAGTAGTATATACTAGTACTTGATATAGGTATTTCCCTGAAATGGCATGCTATTTCTTAAGTGTTTTAAATCCTGTCAATCACTATTGCCTAATTTTTTCCTACTGTTACATTATGCTATTCAACAGAGATAATTAATGGTTTATCCTGTATTTATACAGATTAATTTTTTTATCCTACAAAAATTAAATATAAAACCTATATTTAAAATATGCTATACAAGTAATGTAAGCAACATTTCATTCATACATAACTTCATTATGTAAAATTAAAGCAAAATTTGAGGTATAATTGCTTTAAAAAGCACTGTAAGTATTTAAATCATACAATTTGATTCATTTTGATATATGTGTATGCCTTGAAACCATCACCACAAGTAAAATAATGAACATAACTATCACATCCAAAAGGGCTCTTTTGTAATCTCTTCCTCTCATTTGCCCCCACATCCATCACCAGATAAACATTGATCTGTTTTCTCTTATTGTTGATTAGTTTGAATATTCTATAATTTTACAAATGGAATCATAAGGGACATATTCTTTCTTATCTGGCTACTTTCACTCAGCATAACTATTTTGAGATTCATTTATGCTTTTAAATGTATCAATAGTCCAATTCTTTTTTATTGCTGAGTAGTATTCTATTCTATGGATGTATCATCAAATGCTTGTCTATTCACCTGTTTATGGATATTTTGGGTACAGTAGCAGTTTTGGGCTATTAAAAATAAGGCTGTTACAAATATATATGTAAAAGTCTTTCTATGGGTAAATGTTTTCACATATTTTGATAAATACCTTGGAGTAGACTGACTGGGACCTATATTTAAAATTTTAGAAAACTCCAAGCTGTTTGCAAAACAGTGTACCATTTTACATTCCCACTAGTAACAGAGCAGTCTTGCTATAGAGTCATTATACTAGGTGTATATTGATATATTATTGTGGATTTAAATGAAATTTTCCTAATGAGTAACAGTGTTGAACATATTTTATATGCTTATTTGCAATCCACTTATCTTTCATAAGGGTCTCTTCAAATTTTTTGCACGTTTGATGGCTTATGGGTGGTCCAGTATGTGATCTGAACTTAAAAAAAATTATCTCAGTGTCTTTCAAAGAGCTTAATTATAATGAAATTTATTTATCATTTCTTTATTTTATGTATCACACTTTTGGTGTGGAAAAAATTGTGTAACTCAAGATCACAAAGATTTTTCTCCTATGTATTTTTCTTGAAATTTTATGTCTTTAGCTTTACACCTAGACCTGTGATCCGGTTTGAGTTGAGGTTTGTACATGATCAAAATTTGTGTATATATATATATTTGCTGAAAGGACAAATTGTATCCAAAGAATCACCTTTGCATTTTGTCCAAAATAAATTGGCCATCTATGTAGGTCCATCTGTTGGTTCACTACTGTGTTCCGTTGATCTGTTTGTCCATCTTTACCACAGTATCGTCTGTCTTAATTACTGCTGTTTTGTGATAAATCAGCTTGTCTGTACCTACACAGGGCCTACTGGGATTAGAATTGGGATTACACTAAATCTATAAATCAATATGAGTAAAATTGATTGTTTAACATTAATGCCACCTATCTCTCCATGTATTTAAATCTTCTTTCTTTAATGTCTTCAGAAATAGTTTATAAATTTTAGTGTATAGAATGTTCAGAACATTTTTATATTTATCCCTAATTATTTTACAATAGTCATGCTGTTTTGAAAAGTATTGTTTTTCTTCTTTTTTTTTTTTTTTTATCCTCACCCGAGGACATTTTTTCATTTTTTGTTCAGATAGAGTGGGAGGGAGAGAGAGAGAGAAACATCGACGTGAAAGGGACACATCGAGTGGCTGCCACCCGCTCGAACAACCAGAGCCGGGGACAAACTGCAACCGAGGTACATGCCCTTAGCGGGAACCGAACCAGGGTCTCTCTGTACCGCAGGCCAATGCTCTAACCGCTGAGCCAAACCGGCCAGGGCTTTCTTTTCTTTTTTAATCTTACCTGAGGATATTTTTTTCTATTTATCCTCAGATAGAGTGGAAAGGAGAGAGAGGGTGAAAGAGGGAGACAGAGAGAAACATAGATGTGAGAGGGACACATCGACTGGCTGTCTCCCGCATGACCCTGACCAGGGCTGTGGATGAACCACAACCAAGGTATGAGCCCTTGACCAGAATCAAAGCCAAGGCTCATGGGTCTGTGGGCCGATGCTCTAACTGCTCAGCCAAACCGGCCAGGGCTTGTTTTTCATTTTTTAATTTTTGACTTTTTATTATTAACATATGGAAATGTAATTGGTTTTGTATATTAATTGTGTATCTTGCAACATTGCTAAATTCCATTAGCATTTCTAATGGTTTTCAGTAGGGTCTATAGAACTCTACATAGATGATCATGCCATCTCCAAATAAAAATAGTTTACTTCTTCTTTTCTATAACTGATGTGCTATATTTCTTTTTCTTGTTTATTGTAGTACTTAGCAATGCAAATACAATGCTGAGAAGTCATTATTTCTTTATTCCTAAATTTATCAGTAAAACTATTCATTCTTTCCCAATTAAGACTGTGAAAGAATGAAAACCTATAGATTTTCCCTTGCTTCCCTTTATTAGGTTGAAGAAGTGCCCATATATCTGAGTTTTCATTACAATGAATCTTGTGTTTTGTTAAGTACAGTGTCAATTAATATTGCAATGAGATATGTTTTACAGATATCCAAAATGCTTTTTAATGTCACAAGTCATGATCCCAGAATAAGCAGGTTGGGGACTCTATTAACTCACATAGGCAATGTTTATAGGACTTTGAATGAAATAATGTCTTAAACATAAGCATTAACATTATTCTCTTTGTGTGGCTCAGCTATTACCAGAGTTTCATAGGAGAAAAAAATGTTAATATAAATGACAAAGAAAATTTTGAAAATAAAATATGGTCCTATTTGGGAATCTGTATCAAAAAATATTACAAAGATAATAAAGATAAATATTATTATTTGCTTATTAAATTTGCAAATAATTTTACTTGCAATGCACAGTGCTGATGTTGTTATAGTAAATGAAACACTTTTATAAACAGCTGATAGGAATGAAATTAGTTAAAATTTGGGGAGCCAATCACAATATATTACTAAGTAAAAACCCAGGCTGCAAAACAAAATATACAGTGTGATAATATTTTTGTGGGATAGGTAACTATAAAAAACATCAAATAAAAATTAGATGTAATTTATACTTATTTATCTGAATAATAAATTATACAGATTATTTTCCTTTCTTTTCTACAACTATATGGTGTTGAAAAGGTTATACAACAGCCATATTGCAGGAAGTGTTTCTCAGGAACAAACACTGAAGAGAGATTACTGTGCAAAATAGTTACTAGAGAGTGCTCTAGGGATTAATGCTTTTAAAGGAAGGGAAGGACACATATGGACAGAGAAAGTAATCAACCTATGATTCAGTTTCAAAGGAAGCCTCAATCATCATGCAGGTGTTATAGAAGGTAGTATCTTATTTGCCAAAAAATATTGCCATGGGGGTATTTTCTGCAAGTAAAACATGACTTAATGTTATAAATCATGCTTTCAATACAGGCAGGCTGGAGACTTTCCTGAATATGAGTAATATTTCTAATGGTACCCACATATCAGATTAAGGAAAATTACTTCAAAGTAGCCATTATAAGTATATTTTAAAACTAAAGCTAACTATGCTCAAAGAATTAATGAGAGATATTGTAACAATCTCCCATCAAATAGAGAATATCAAGACATTGGAGTTATACAATGGTAGCAAATGAATATCTGGAGGTAAATATGAAATAAGTAAAATAAAAAATTTACTAGTGGAATTTAACAGATTTGAAATGGCAGAAGAAAGATTCAGCAAACTTGAGGATAGATTAAAAGAGATTATGCAATCGGAAGAACAAAGAGAAAAAAGAATGAAGAAAAATGAAAAGAGCCTCAGAGAAATGGGAGACATATTTACTTACATTATTTGAAGAAATAATAGCTAAAACAACATAAATTTGATGAATATTAGTCTGCATAATCAAGAAACTTGTTGAACTCCAAGTAGGATGACTTTAAATAAATTCACATCTATACACATTGTGAAGAATATGTTGAAAGTCAAAAACAGAAAAAAAATTTTGAAAGCAGAGAGAATAATGACTTTAAGAGTTATTAAAGGAATCCAGCAATGTTAAAAGATACAAGATCAATACAAAAATCACTTATATTTCTCTCTAGAAGTAATGAACAATCTGAAAACAATATTAAGAAAAATTTCCATTTATACTGGTATCAAAAATATAAAAAATAAGAGTAAATTTAGCAAAAAAATTTGTAAAAGTACAGGGGAAATTACAAAGTATTGTTAAATGAAAACAAAAAATAAAAAAATGGAAAGATTTATGTGTTTATGGATTGAAGACTTAATATTGTTAAGTGACAATATTCCCCAAATTTACCTACAGAATCAATGCAATCTTATTAGAAATTGAAACTACCCTTTTTGCAGAAACTGACAAGCTGATCTTAAAATTCATGTGAAAAAGCAAGGAAACCAGTTAGCCAAAAATAATCTTGATAAGGAAGAGCAAATTTGGAAAAGCTGTAATTCCCAATAAGTAAGTTTCAAAACTTATAGCAAAGATACAGTAATACAAAAGTACAATACTACTATTGAATAGATATATAGATCAATAGAATAGAATCAAGATTTCAGAAATAAATGCATACATTTATGGTAAGTTGACTATTAATAAGTGTTCAAAACTCAGTTGGGGAAATGCTGTTGGTACGAGTGGATAGTCACATGCACAAGAATGAATTTGGATACCTACTTCCTACTATATTAAAAAATCACTTAAAATGGATAAAAGTCATAAGTACAAAACCATAAAATTCTTGGCAGGAAACATAGGGTAAATCTACATGAACTTGGATTATACAACAGTTTTTTAAATGACACCTCATGTATAAACAACCAAAGGAAATGAGATAAATTGGACTTTATAAAAATAAAAGCTTTTGTGTGTCAAAGGACACTACCAAGAAAGGTAAAAGACAACCCATATAATGGGAGAAAATACTTGGATATGATATGTCTGATAAATGGTCCAGCATCCAGAATATGTAATGACCACTTTAACTCAACAAAAGATAAAGAACCCAATTAAAAACTGAGCAAAGGCCTTAAATAGACATTTCTCTAAAGAAGATATTCAAATGGTCAGTACATGTAAAGATGCCCAACATCAATAGTTATTAGGGAAATTCAAATCAAAACCACAGTGAGACTAAATAGACACTTTTTTTCCCAAGGAAGTCATCCAAATGGCCAACAGATACATGAAAAGATGTTCAACATTACTAGTCATCAGCAAAATGCAAATAAAAAACACAATGAGCTATTAGCTCACACTGTTAGAATGGCTGTCATCAAGAAAATAGGAAGTAAGTATTGACAAGAATGTGGAGAAAGGGAACCATTGTACCCTGTTAGTGGGAATGTAAATTAGTTTGACCACTGCCGATACTGTTGTAATTAGCTACTTATTAATAATAATAAAAAAAAAAGAGCAAGGGGAAGCCAGATATTATAGGCATGGTCATTTGAGCAGCTTCACTAGGAAGCTGCACACACTCCCCAGCGAACCACTGGTTCATTCCTTGCAGACCAGTGGGGGAAGGGACTGGACAAAGGGGAGAATGGATACATGCATAGTAAAATTGGGATGATGTAGGAAAAATACTTGCCTGTCAATCTAGCCTGAGGATCCGTGGATAGGCCACAGGGCATGGGGCCACAGGGCATGGGGCCACTGCAAGCCTGTAAAACTTTGGGAATACATAATGCCCTAGACAAAGAAATTTTCTCTCTTGGCTCTCAGGCTCCTTGGACTTTGTTCCTGCCTTAGTTCCCTTCATAGCCATGTGGCCCTGTGGACCTCACACGCAATGGACTGATGGACTGCAGCTAGGAACACAGACTAAGCTAGCCTGATGCTGTATTGGACTATGCCCTAATATGGAGTGAAAACTCAGGACACTGTCTTTAATCTTAGCCCCGCTGAAGGCAAAGTGGGACTTCTTCCTTGGCAGGACAAAGGAAATTGGGACCTTGGAAACTAAGGGGTATAATTCCATAGAAATAAAGCTTTCTACAATATCTCATCCTCCCATGGGGGCCTCCGGAAATTCTTATTCCAGCAGCACCCCAAGAACCCCACTTCCACTGGTAATGCTATTAAAAACGATGGCGCTTCCTCAGCAAATTAAAATTAGAACTACCTTATGATCCAGCAATTCCACTTCTGGGTATATACTCAAAAAAACAAATACGGGATATTAAAGAGATATTCAATCCTATGTTTACTACAGCATTATTCACCACAGCCAAGGTGTAGACACAAGCTGACTAGTAGTCAACCCACAGACTTGCAACTAGTAGACAAATAATTTCTGGAAATCGAATGCATAGTACAATTAGTATAGACAACAATAAAATATTATAATAATAAACTTGTTAAGAGAATAGATCTTAAATTGTCCACCACAAAAAAGAGATCACTGTGCCATGAAAGGGGTGCTAACTATCACTACAATGGCAATTATATTATAATATATAAGTGTATCAAATCAACATGTTGTATACCTTCATTTACACAGTGATATGTTTCAAATACATTTCAATGAAAAAAATTAAGAACCATAACGAGATACAACTATATCCACTAGGATACTTAAACTTTTTAAAAGAAAGGACAATGTGTTGGTAAAGATGTGAAGAAATTGAAAACTTCATACTTTGCTGTTGAGAGGATACAATGGTGTGCACTTGGTGTAGAAAAGAGTTTTGTCATTTTCTCAAAAAGTTAAATATAAAGCTTTATATGGTCCAGCAATTCCACACCTATGTAAATAACCAAGAAAATTGACATTATAAGTTTACACAAAAATTTTACATGAATATTTTTAGTAACATTTTTTATAATATCCAAAATGTGGAAACAACACAAATGTCCATCTATGAATGAATGGATTAACAAAATCTGGTAAATCCATACAATGGTCTATAATTCAGGTACACAACAATGACAACTGGTACATGCTACAACATGGATGAACCTTGAATATGTAATGCTAAATGAAAGAAGCCAGTACAAGAATACGCCTATTGTGTGATTTTATTCACATGAAATTTAGGAGAAGCAAAACCCACAAAGGCATAAAATAGGTTAGTCATCGCCAGTGTTTT
Source organism: Tadarida brasiliensis (assembly GCA_030848825.1). Classification (NCBI taxonomy): domain Eukaryota; kingdom Metazoa; phylum Chordata; class Mammalia; order Chiroptera; family Molossidae; genus Tadarida; species Tadarida brasiliensis. Next base: position 67,063,634 of record CM061257.1, read on the forward strand.
TTGTGTGGAGTAATAGGAAGTGACTGCTAATGAATGTGAGCTGTCTATACAGGGTGATAAAACAGAAGAATTAGATGGTGGTGATCATTTCACAATCTTGTCACTATAGAAAAAATAAAGCAAAAACAAACAAAAACAATGAATCGTGTACTTTAAAATGGTGACTTTTATAATATATAAATTTAGCTCAATTAAAAAATAAAGAAAACTACATGTTTAGGGCAAAAATTACAGCAACCTATTTGGGGACTTACAAAATACTAGATGCAAAGTGTATGAAAACAGTAGAATAAAGGGCATGGAAGAAAAATTTAAGTATAGTGTTGTAAGGTTCAAATAGTAGACACGATGTAATACATCAAGTACACTGTAATAAATATGTATTTTATAAACTATAAACCACTAAAAATAAAAATTATAGCTAATGAGTCAGCAAGAGTGATAAAATGGAATGGAAAAAATAGAAAGCCTCAAAGAATAAGGAAAAAAAATAAATGAAAAAACAAATAAGACAAATTGAAAACACACAGGAAGTTGGTAGGCTTTAACCCAATAATCACTTAAGTGTAAAATTTCTAAGAACACCTACTAGAAGGTAGAGATTATCAGACTGTATATAAAAGCAAGACCCAGCTATATTCTATAGACATAGACATAAGGAATACACAAAATATAGAGAGGGAAGGGAGTAAAAGACTTTTAAAAATATACCATAGTAACACTAATAAAATAAAAGCTAAAGTAGTGATTTTTAACGCATCCACCAGATGGCAGTTATGAATAGGGAGGGATATCTCTGCTGCAGAGGTCCCCTATGAGGGGTGAGAGGTTCCATCCTCATGCCAAGCTCCCCAGCCAGGGGCACCAGTGCCAGGAAGAAAACTCCCCATAACATCTGGCTGTGAAAACCAGTAAGTATTGAGTCCAAGAAAGACAAGAGAAAGACAAATACCTTGAAATACTTATGTTGAATGAAAAAGAGTCTGACCCCTCAAAATTACATTCTCTATGGTTTCTTATATATAAATCTCTAGAAAATGCAAACAAATGTAACATGATAAAGGCAGATTAGAAGTTGCCTGGAGATGAGACATCTGGGAGGGAAAGAAGGAGAAATAGAGAAAGGAAAAGAGAAAAGTCGGCAGAGTCAGTTGGGGAGTTCATTATCTTGATTGTGTGGTAAGAGATTCATAAGTGCATACATATGACATCATTAAATTGTGCACTTTAAATAAGTTCAGTATGTTTTTGTGTCCCTTATACTTAAGCTGAAAAATAATAATTCAATGACAATATGTGTAGTTTTACTTTTAATCATGAAAATGTACAACTACTGGAGAGTTATGGTTATATAAGAATAAGAAGCTTTGACTAAAAAGCCTAGATTTGACAGTTCTTAGTGTTATTTTGTTATTAAATTAACATAACATAGATGCTGTGTTCTAAACATTTTATTGCAAGCACACTGAAATAACTGTGAAAGAAATTCCAATACAGTCACAGGCCACGTAACAAAGAAGGTATGTTTAGATAAATGTGTTGATAGGCAATTCTGTCATTATGCGAACATCATAGAGTGCACTTACACAAACCTAGATGGTATATAGCACACCACAGGCTATATGGTATAGCCTACTGCTTCTAGGCTGCAAGCCTGTATAGCATTTTACCATTCAAAATAATGTTCGATTAAATCAAGCACAAGAGAAAACGATGAGATTAAGAGATATGGTAAACAGATGCATGAGGCTGCTGCTGGTATACTGTTTTACAGAAGACCCTTTTTTTAAAATAAGTAGAACAAGTGCACTCTAAAATAATGATGTCAATCACTACTTAAGCAGGTCGTCTTTATTAGAAGCAGTATTAGCCCAGAAAAAGGAACTGTGTACCTTAATGTCATTCATTGTAGCATATATCAGAATGAATATATATATATATATATATATATACACACACACACACACACACACACACACACACACATACACACATACACACATACACACATATATATAGGGTGGGGCAAAAGTAGGTTTTCAGTGGTTCATTTGGAAAATGATATAATAACTAATAAATAATTATTAAAAAATAGTAAACTCTGTGCTTCATACACTTACAAGCATAAACCTATTTTTCCCTATCCTAAGGGCAGGTAATGGTCTCTGGTCACTCAATGCCTTTAATCTAATACAGTGTGTTGCAAATTTACCCCATGAGGAGGTATATCAACTTGTCATTGTTAAAAACAGAGATTGTTAAATTCTCTCCTGGAATTTCAATTCAATTTGTTAAATATTACTCAGGAAACCACATTTCATTAAGCACCCAAAGTACTTACTACCAAGTACGTGTAGATAGGAACTGTGGTAGTGGACGTCTAAGTAACTTACAGTAAAAACAAAGCATAATGACTTTAACTAAAGGGATTGCACTGACAATGAGAAATGTTCTCTTTTTATAGTGTCTATAAATAATTACATTGCACATTAAACAATTTTTTAAATTTATTTTTAGAGAGAGAGGAAGGGAGAGAGAGAGAGAGAGATAGAAATATCGATGAGAGAGAACATCTATTGGCCGCCTCCTGCATGCCCCCCACTGGGGATCGGACCCACAACCTGGGCATGTGCCCTGACCAGGAATCAAACTGGCGACCTCTTGGTGCGTGGGTCGACATTCAACCACTGAGCCACACAGGCCTGGCACATTGCACATTTTTAAATAGTCGATTTATTTTTAAGATTTACAAACTGTATTATTTCCCTTCTAACCTACCGAAGAGACTTCTGCTGAAACTTCTCAGTTAAAAGATTGCCACCTGGTGCTAGCATTTAAGAACATAAACAATGACCCAGAATGCTTCCCAAGACCAGGCACGAGAGGTATAGGGTCCAGGCTTCCTCATAAAAAATTTCAGTTCCCACCAAACAGCATTATTTATCTTCTTGGCTAGATAAAAAAAACCAGGATCTATCTAACAGTGACCAAGGCCCGAATGCGGGAGGAGGGGAGCTCCAGCAGGTGTGCTTTTGTAATGGTGGCGGTGGTAGCACAGTTGAGGTGGCAGATATATGGGTACGTACTCATATACATAGGTACATATATATTCACCACAACTTGTTTTAATGCTAGTTGCCTGGCCAAGCAAAATATGATCATTGTTTTCATTGATAAATTGATAAATAAGTATTATTTTCCCACCCAGAAAACGAGTTTGCTGACTTTTTTGTTGTTGTTGTTCATTTAAGAAAGAAAAAAGAAAACTAATGGTATCTTTAACGATTGTCTAGCTGCCAGACAGGTCTGTAAGGGACATTTAACATTTATATGAAGGAAATGACCTAAGGAGATAGATCATGTCTGCTCTCATATTGCGTGGTCAGCACCTAATACAGCTGCCTGGAAATAATTCTTTTAACAGATGAGAGTCGGCCTCATACATAGTTTTATAACCCAGACTCATCAAAACTAGGACCTCTAATTCTCTGCTATGAAGTTTAACATTATAGTTTAAAAGACTGTTTAGTTTCTTTAGGAAAAATGTTTTAAGCAAGTTCTGCCTTTAATCTTCTGTACCAAAATACAGTCCAGCATTTCTCATGGACTGAAAATAAACAGTTGTATTACTTTGAGGTAAAACAGTGCATCAGTAAAATTTTATGCTTTACATATTTATTTATTTGTTGGTAGAAGAGCCTCCAAATTCCTTATTGACATGGTTATAAAGGAGAATAAAATGTAGTAAAAAACAAAGGAATGTCCAAAATTTTACTTTACTGTTGTGCAGGCTAACTAAGTACAAAGAAAGCAAATGTCCTACTCATAACAAAGAAAATAAACAGGTATTACCAAATGGAAAATCTACAATCTAAGTAAAACAAAATATAAATTCAAATTCTTATTCCTAGAAAAATTTTGCTACTTTTGAAGAGAATGATAAGACTCAGTAAATATATTAAAAGCTAAACAATCTACTTTTAGTAGACTTTCTTGATTATTAGACTGTTCTAATAACAATACTGTCTTTCATTCTCTTACAAATGTCGAAGTGTCTACTTTTCTCTTTTAATAATTATTTCTCCTGTCTGGCAGTGTGGCTCAGTGGTTGAGCATCAACCCATGCACCAAGAGGTCACTGGTTCCATTCTTAGTCAGGGCACATGCACAGGTTGTGGGCCAAATTCCCAATTGGGGGCATGCAGGAGGCAGCCAATAGATGTTCTCTCTCATCGATGTTTCTATATCTCCCTTTCCTTTCCTCTCTCTCTAAACAATAAAGAAAAACATTTTAATAATAATATTAATTATTTCTCCTAAAATAGATTCAACTCCTTTTCTTTAAATTTGTTTCAGAAAATAAAATAGCACTTAGTAAGTCTGTCAGTTTGAATGTTATTTAACTCTAAAGTTGTTAATTTATATTTTGTTCAGAGAAATTAGATGCAAAAAAATCTTTAAAAATTGAATGTTTAATATTTTACTCTGCCATTATACTTTTAGTAAGAATTGTGCTGTGGGTAATAAAAGAAGTGGGGATAAGTTATAATAACAGTGAGAGTTCAAGGTGATCTCAACCTAAATAAAAATATTTGTAGCTATGAAAATAGTGAAGTCACCAAGAGAATAAATAGACTAATTTTAGGAGAAAAACTAAATCACTGTGTAATACCACAGAGATAACTAAAATATATAGAGAAGTAGGGAGCAAACCTAAAACTGAGGTCAGGAGAAGGGGACTGACATGTAGGAGCAGTGACTGGAACATTTCTAAATGCATGAGTCACACTGACTGATTCTGCCTTTTTCTCCCCTTTTTTTTCCTCTCCTGAAAGCACATAGAAAATAATAATTTGAATTTCTACCTGATCTTCCTTACGGTTTGAAAACAGTATTGGCTTGATTACACTGTGAAATTGCGGTTACCAGAATATTTGCCTTGCTGAGAAGAATCATGTGTTCTTAGAGGTAATTTTTTTCCCTGTTTTCTATGACTTTAAGTAGTTTCTTATTGAAGGGGCATTGCAGAAAGCCTGGAAGCAATGAACTTCTATAATGCTGACAGAACTGCAGCACTGATTATGCAAGAATCTGGGAAAGTAAAATTTACTTAGATTTCTGTTATTTTTTAAAGTGAAGCCTTAAATCCATGTGAGCTGGCTAAGTAAACCAAGAAAGGGATTTTTTTATTAAGACGTTTAATGTTGCTATTGATTTCTTTATAAAGTGCCTAAATAGAACCCATGAATCTTCGAAACGTGGAAATTTCAGAGTGGCTATTAATTCAATTTAAATAAACCCTGACATTTGCATTGTAAAAGAAACAGCCTTTTGAAGTGCCTATTGGTATCTTTTCCAAGTGGCTAGAAAAACCTTTACCCTTTCTGCAGTCCTGGTCCCTAATTACATCTCAAGGGTCATCAAAATATCACCAAATATCTGAACACTGTTCTCCAGACTATTTTTATTTTGGACTTCAACTTTATGGGATTGGATTACACAGTCCTTCATTAATGAGATTATTTCATCCAGAATCCACATGTAGCAATCATTATGGACACCGTACCCATATCCCTTCAACACCTGTCATTCCAATTCTTGTGAATGACTTCTCTCTGCAAGCATGAGTTACTCTCTGTGTGATAGCTTTCTCTAGCTGAATGGGGCATACAACTGAGAAGGTTGATACTGGAAGTAGGGTTCCAGGATGTAGACACCTAGGATGAAATTCTAGAATGGTATCACTCACCAGCCTCATTCAACAAGGACATCTTTACTGGGGGTGACTAAAGTAATAATAACCCCTGATATGCTACAACATCCCAATTATTAAGACTTTCAATTGTGTGAGAAGGATAAGGTACTGGTAGAAGGGAATGCACTAGACTATGTAAATACCTCTAGTCTTGAAAAAAAATATGGAGGCAATAGTATTTAGAAGGATTGAGTATGGGTTGACTATTGTTCATTGCTCTAGTGCCTTTGCAGGAAGGAAATAATAAGCTCAAGTTCTCTGGACATAGTGTGAAAGCCAGAAAGCCTACATGACATCATTAAAAAAAATCTTTTTTCCTGCAGTGCAAGGACAGACTGTGCTGAAATTCAGAACCAAGATTTGATTGTAATAGTGGTCGAGTTAAAAAGAAACTAAATTCGCAGTCCTAAAGCTCACTATGATAAAGTCTAGGCTCTAGCAGGAAAGGAATAGTATCTTGAGACCAGAGATGGGACAAAAGAATGTAAACAATAGAAGATCTTAAAGATCTAGATTCTTCTATAGGGAATCTGGGCCAGAAAAAGAGGTCCCCTTACTCATGCAAGAGAACAGCTCAGTTCTAATTGCCTGAAAACTGAAATAGTCTGAACAGAAGTGATTTCCCATACAATGATGCTTATTCTCCTCAAGATCTGCCACTTGCTCCACTCACTGCATGTAAACCAATAGCTACGATCAATTATGAACCTGGTCCGGTCAAGAGAATAAATAGATTATTCCTCAAAGAGATCCAGAACCAGACTAATAATATGTACCTGCAAGAGAACACATGAGGCAATAGGCATTAAAGGGACTGGGACAGAAGGGAATCATATATAACTGGATATGCAAGTTTAATTATGTGGAGTTACTCTTTTATGACTCAGTGTGTAACATTCTGGCAAAGATTTCTGGAGCTGTACTAATACATTAGAAGCATGATCCATGAAAATTAGAAACACTGGTTTACAGCAAATTAAGTGAAGAACTTAACTAGGTAGCATATTGGGGAAGAGGTCAAATAATTCAGGAGTAGGGCATGCTAAAATGGATCTGTTATGTAAAACAAAGAATACACCAGCTGGCTGGTGATAAGAAATGTTGCAGTGTGGGGTTCTAGCATCATTGTTTCATGAAGTGATGACTGTCTTTTGAAAGCCAAGATTGAGTCTGGCCGGTGTGGCTCAGTGGTTGAGTGTCGACCCATGTACCAAGAGGTCACCGGTAAGATTCCTGGTCAGGACACATGCCCAGGTTGTGGGCCCAATCCCCAGTGTGGGACATGCAGGAGGCAGCCAATCAATGTTCTCTCTTATTGATGTTTCTATCTCTCTCCCCCTTTCACTTCTTCTCTCTCTAAAATCAATAAAGGAAAAATAAATAAGTAAATAAAAGCCAAGGTTGATGTTGAGAGGTGCTGCTATTGTACTGGGCTCTCTAGTGACAATGTCTCTGATGAGATCTGAAATAGCAGAGGCCACATGGCAGCATTTGAACACCATAAGAAAGGTCTAGGTCATGGCTGTATGGCAGAAATGACAGACTGGCAAACAGGTAACTTTGATCCCCAGGGATCTGAGGCAGTGGCTAATACATCATGGTATTCCTAGGGGCAAAATATATGGACAGTCAATGAGGATATTGCTTGGCTTATATAACCAAAAATAATTTAAATAGCACAAAGCTGATGGTAATCACCGGTGAAGGAAAATCACTATCCATAAGACAGTGATTTTTACTGTAAATCTGTGTGGAGGAGGATTTTCCTCCTATCTTTCTAAGTTCTCTGGGTGAACTAATAATCAAATTAACATGAGATAGATTAACAGGAGAAAAATGACCAAATTTAATATATATGTACACATGGGTGTTCCATAAAAGTATGAAACTCGGGACACTTTGGGCAGTTAAGCTTATAAGCCATTCTGGAGCTGAGATGGGGTTGCTGTGCCAAGGGACATCAAAGGAAAAGAAGGCAATTCTAATGGAGATGGAAAGGCACATGTTTGGTAAATAAATGTTTGCTGGGCCATCTTTAACAATGGGACACAGAGAGGAATTTGATCAAATGGGCATTACCAAGTTCCTCCCTGTCTATTACACTTAGCTCATAGTCAACTCTAGTTTCTATGTTGATAGTTCCCTTTAGCCAGTTAGAGGGAAGGTCAAAGTTTCCTTCTGAATCTTTCTTTTCTTAAAAACAATAAGTGTAAAATAATCAATATCCCAAAAGGTGTATTTTGGGGTGGCAAACTCTCCTTCCCCTATTTGTATCAGGTAAAGAATCAAAAGCTCCCTAAGAGCAGCAGCACACATTCATGGTCTTATCCCAGGGTTATGTGAACTCTTGGTTTCTGTCTCAGTGTAACCCAGAGATATTGATACTGCAGAAAAATACAATGTCAAGTATATTGATAATACTTCATTAATTTAATCTGATAAACAAATGGTAGTAAGTACTGTGGATGTATTGGTTCTACCACAGCTACAAATATTACCAGAAACTGCTGGTCTGTTCGAAAATTGGAATGCCCCTTAAAAGGCACAGCTAATGTGCAAGCTTAGGAATGATACCCTGCAATTTAGACATGAAATGATCGATTATTATATAGTGCTATGTTTGTGAGTACATAAGTCTATGGAAATAGAAGTGGCCCTTCTTACCAGCATTACTAGTTAAGCATTTGGGAACTTTATGTTTTCAATCTTTACAACTTTAAGCTTTTAAGAATTTGAAGTTCTATTTTCAGTAACAGGGGCAATCCTTCTACCAAAGCACATAATAAGGGCTCTAGTAAGCCTAAATTTTTGGCTCTTACCTGGCCAACTTGAGCTTTTCATGATGGCAGATTGACAAGCAAAGAAAGAATTTACTCTGCTGGCATAATTAATTGACCCTGATTATCATGAGGAGATATGGTTGTTGCTATGTAATGGAAACATGGAAAAATAGAATGCAAACTTAGGAAATTCACTGGAGTTCTTCTTTATACTTCTAGCTTAATGATAGAAGCACAAATGGGCAATGTGTAGAAATCATAACCCAATAAGAGCACAGTATTAGAGGGGCTCAGACACCTCAACCGGGTTAGTTCATTTGGAAAGCAACCTAAACAAGAACAAACGCTGGCCAAGATTAGTGGAATATAGAACGGATGATAGAGGACAGAGAGTATACACAGCAATTACAGCTCCAGAAGCAAATGCAACAGTATGGAGTGCAGCTTGTTCCACTAACTCTATATACTATTGTAAATCCTTTTCATTTAGAAATTTTGACTGACCATAACCTTGAAGAACCACTGAGAGGACAGAGGAGTTACATGTGAAGCACACATACATTTGTGAGGACTATAGGAGGTGCTATTGGTGTCTGACTTTTATATTCATGTCTCACTGTTTCTTGGAAGATGATGGCTTCTCACTGCAAGCGCTTGTAAATGCCTGAAGGCTTTCTCACTGCATGAGGTGCAGGCCAGAATTCTGAGCAGTAAATGCTTTCAAATGCAACCCTCTGCCAATAACAAACAGCTGTTACAATTAGATAGCCCAGCTTTGGACATTTTGGACAACTTTGGGGCAACTCTGAGACGTCTTCTACTCCATGAACTAACCCACTTTCCCATAGAGGTAACCTACTCATTAATGCACCAGTTTGGGCTTATTTTCTTTCCCTGTCCTACTCTCCCATTTCCATGTTGGTGCTTCTTGGGGTCACCTTCAAATGAAGTATGTCTCTTCAAATCTTAGATTCAGGGTCTACTTCTTAGGGAACTCAATTTAAGAATCAATGCAAGCCCTATTTTATTTTTATTAAATGTATTTGTGTTAATATAATTAACAGCCATAAATATACTACCTAGAAGCTGCTAGCCTGGTAAAATCTTGGAAAAACCTCTGAAAAGCACAGCTAATTAGCCAATTTAGGAATGACACCCTATTGAAAAATAGAAAAATGATAAAACTTACAATAACTTCTTCCTTCAACTTTTGCTTCCCTATATTAGAGATAATACAAATTTTGTATATCATTTATCTGCTTTTTAAATTTTTTTATCCAATATATATGCCTATCATTGTGTTTGACTTTATAGAAACCGTATGATTTGGAATCTTTGTAAAATTACTTTTTCACTAAATATTATTAAATGCAGTTCTGGCCTTGTCTGGTGTGGTTAGAGGGTCATCCTGTGCATCAAAGGGTGGTGGGTTTAATTACTAGTCAGGGCACATATCGAGATTGCGGGTTCAATCCCCAGTCTGGGCACATGTAGGAGGCAACCAGTTGATGTTTCTCTCTCATCTCTCTCTCTCTCTCTCTCTCCCCCCAATCCTCTCTCTAAAATCAATAAAAATAAATAAATAAATAAATAAATAAATAAATAAATAAATAAATAAATACAGTTCTGTTATTATGTGTAGCTCTAATTCATTGATTTTTCCTACTGTATAATATTCTACTATGTAAATATATCACATGAATTTATCTATTCTTTTATTATGCACTTTTCAGTATTTAGAATATTTTCTATTGTGAATACTGTTGTTTTGAATATTCACGTTCATGTTTCCTAGCATATATGCACAAAATTTTATTGCATATATGCTTAGGATTATAATGTCAGTTAATAGGAAATTTTATTGTTCAAATTTATAAATAAGTGTTATCCTGTTTTCCAAAGTAATTATATCAATTTACATTTGCAAATATCAGTTTAGAAGAAATTCTGTTACTCCACATTTTTGCTACCACTTAATATTTTCAGACTTCTTAAATTTTGTGATAAACTATGTTGAAAAATGGTATTGTACTTACAATATTAATCTGCATTACCTTGATGTCTTTGTTTTTTTTTTCTTCTTTATTTTTATTGTTTACACTACTACAGATGTCCCCATTTTCCCGCGTTTTGCTCACCACCCTGCTACCCTCGCCCCTCCTTCCCTTTGGCCATCACCACACTGTCTGTATCTATTGGTGATGCATATATGTTCTTTGGATAATCCTCCATCCTTCTTTCATCCAGTACTTCCTCCCTCTCCCTTCTGACAGCTGTTAGTCTGTTGCATATATCCATGCCTCTGTTTCTATTTTACATTGCCTTGATTTGTAATAAGGAAGAGTATCTGTTCGTATGTTTATAAGCCATATGTGTTTCCTTGTCTCTAAAAGAGAAAAACTATATATTATGTACACATTTTTATTGCTCTACTGCTTCTTTACAGATTACTAGGAATTATTTATATATGATTGATACAAATTCTTTGTTGATTATTTCAAATCTATTTCTCCAGTTTATAATTTTATTTGCACTTACTATAATGTATATTTTTATGAACTGCTGCCATCAATTTTAATATAATAAAATCAAAAGTTTTAGGTCATATTTTAAAATTGTCCCAATGACAGAAGGGTATTCACTAGGCATTTTACAAAAATTTTTTTAAGTTTGCATTTATAATCCTAATCCTCTATTTTGAATAGTTTTTTCTCACTAATCTGCTATATTACCTCTGTCACATATTCCAATTCAGTATACATGAGGGTCTTTTTCTGGAAGATCCTTTCTATTGCTCTGGTCTTTTTATATCTTTCTATATCAGTACATACTGCTATAATTACTGTTCTTTTACAGTACATCTTGATCTTTAGCATAAAAGATTTTTAACCTTCTCCTTCTTCAAAAGGGTCTTGTCTATGTATGGCTATTCTCTTTTATATAAGACTTAGAATTATCTCATCAATTTTCACCTAAAAGTAATTTGGAATATTTATTGACATTTAAATGCACATCTAAGTAAATCAAGAATAGAAGAAGAAAATAATGGGATTTTAAATATTTACAACTAAGAGTATGAAAACACAACACAGGAAATCTTGTGAAATGCAACAAAGCCATAATACTTAATGTTAGAAAAAGAGAAGCTAAAACTCAGAATAGTCAATGCAATATTGAAGGGGAAGAACAAATTTGGAGGACTGATACTACTGAGTTCAAGACTTAATGTAAAGCTACAGTAATCAAAACAGTGTAGTATTGGTGAAAGCATGGACAAATAGATTACAGATAGGGAACTGAGAAATAGACTCACATGAATATAGTCAATTGATCTTTGACAAAGGAGCAAAGACAATACAATGGAAAAAAGATACTCATTTCAACAAATGGGCTGGAAAACTGATCATCCACATGCAGAAAATGAATCTGGATACAGACCTTATACCCATCACAAAAATTATCTCAAAATATGTCATCGACTTAAATGTAAAAAGCAAAACAATAAAACCTTTAGAAGATAACATAGGAGAAAACCTAGATGACCTTGGATATGATGAGGACTTTTTTGATACAACACTAAAGACACAGTCCATGAAAAAGATTACTGATAAGTTTTTTTTTAATTAAAAACTTTTTCTCTGTGAAAGACAACGTCAAGAGAATCAAAAATAGTCCACAGAATGGGAGAAAATGTTTGCAAGGAACCCTATCAATACAGAATTGTTATCCAATATATGAAGAACACATAACAGTCAACAAATAGAAAATAAACAACTCAATTTAAAAGTAGGCCACAGACCTTAACAGATACCTCATGAAAGAAGATTTGCAGATGGAAAATAAGCATATGAAAAGATGCTCCACATCATGTGCCATTAGGGAATGCATATTAAAACAACAATGAGATACCACTGGACACCTATTAGAATGGCCAAAATCTGGAACCCTGACATCACCAAATGTTGGCAAGGATATGGAACAACAGGAGCTCTCATATATTGCTGCTGGGAATGCAAAATGGTACAGCCATTTTGGAAAACAGTTTGGCAGTTTCTTATAAAACTAAGCATAGTCTTACCAGATGATCCACAAAGCATGCTCCTTGGTATTTAGCTAAAGGAACTAAAAACGTGTCCACACAAACCTGAGCACAGATATCTATAGCAGCTTTATTTATAATTGCCAAGACTTGGAAGCAACAAAGATGTCCTTCAGTAGGTCAATGGATAAATAAACTATGGTGCATTGGGTATTATTCAGCACTAAAAAGATCGATCAAGCCATAAAAGGACATGGAGGAAATTTAAATGCATATTATTTAGTTTAAGAAGTCAATCTAAATAGGAAACATACAATGATTCTAATCATATGATATTCTGCAACAGGCAAAACTTATGGATATGATAAAAAGATCAGTGGTTATCAGGGATGGAGAGATAAATAGAGGATTTTTAGGACAATGAAAACTCTGTTGATAAATAATGATGAATACACATAATTATACCTTTGTTCAAATTCATAGAATATATAACTCCAAGAATGAAACTTAAAGTAAACTATAGACTTTGGGTGATTATGATGTGTTAATGCAGCTTCATTCTCAATTTAAAAATGTACCATTCAGATGAGTGATTTTGATAATGAGGAAGGTTATGCATGCATGGGGGCTAGGGATATACAGGCAATCTCTATACCGTCCTCTCAATTTTGTTGAAAACCTAAAAATACTTTTAAAAATTAAAGTTTTGAAAAAAATTGAAATATTGGTATAAATCAAAAAGAGAGAGAAGCTAAATTTTTATTAAAATCAGTGACCCAAATATGAAGTCAGTTGAAGAATAAACAGATAGTAGAAAGATAGCACAATAAAAAATAAAGTACAAATAAAAAACAACAAAGGCAAATAAGATCAACAAAGTCAAAAGTTTTTTTTGAAGTGTCAAATCAACAGATAATGCAGTTGAAAGATTGATCAAGAATAAAAATGAATGTGAAAGAAGGGGTTACAATTAACAACAGAAAAATCAGCCCTGGCTGGTTTGGCTCAGTGGTTAGAGCATTGGCCCGCAGACTAGAGAGAATTGGGTTTGGTTCCTGCTAAGGGCACGTACGTAGGTTGCAGTTTGTCCCCAGCCCCCGTTGGGGTTGTGTGTGTGACAACCAGTTGATATCCCTCTCACACCGATGTTTCTCTCTCTCTTCCTCCCTCTCTCCCTCCCACTGTATCTGAAGATAAATGCAAAAATGTCCTCGGGTGAGGATAAAAAAAGAAGAAAGAAAAATCGGAGGTAAAAAACACAAGAAAATGAATGAAACTTTATCACAAGAAAATTAACAAGCCTTTTGCTTAGCTTTTCAGAATGATTTACTAGAACCTATTAAACATATGTTTATATATAAAGCCTAAATATCAATAAATAGGAATGGATGATAGATTTGGATTGTTTTACCAGCATCTGTGGAGATAATCATTAGCCTTTTTTTATATTTATAAATATGATAAACTTCATAACAGCTTCTCTAAAATTGAACTATCTTTGCATTCCTGAAATACCCAAGTTGGGGACATATTTTTAATGATTTAATTATTTTGAAGAAATTGTATTAAAGATCTTTGCATCAATATTAATAAGATATGCTTGTCTGTAGTGGATTTTTGGTTTGAACTCATCTTGTTTTGGTAACAGTGGTATATACACTTCATACAAATGATTTAAAATTTGTGCTATTTTTATGCTTCTAAATACTTTAAGTAGCATTGTAAATATCTGGATTTATAGATTTGGGAGAGTTGACCTAAGCAAGCATCCAGGACTTGTCTATTATTCCTATATAATTGTATGTAAATCTTTTCTAGAAGTCCACTGAAAATCTCTCTGGATATGTCCTGTAGTCTCCACAAACCAAATACAATAATGAGTAATAAAATCGTTATCATCTATTATCCTTTACAAAAGTTCAGGGACTCTTGCAGAAGGGTTAAAAAATATCATAGTTCTCTCCCGAGGGAGAATGGAGGAGACATGTTGAACAGCCAACCAGCAATATGTATTTTCTTTAACTCACATCCTATTTGATTTACTTCTGTAATGTTTTGTTTTTGTTTGTTTTTTTATGTCACATAGGAGTAAGAAGACTACAGAAATATGTCTGAGCTAAGAGAATAGCCTAGTCTGAAAGCCCAGATTAACTGGTTGAATATACTGTGCACTATGAGAGAGTTGTTTCATGAGCAAAGGCTATTAGCAAAGCAGGAATATAAAGTCTGTTGACAATAGAAAGCAGAGTGAAAAGAAGAAATCAAGGTAAAGGACATGTAGATGAGAGAGACTGGGCTCAGTTGTAGGGCACACTTTTAGGTTTGAATAAAATGTTTATCCTAATAGTTTTCACTATTTCTTTTTCAAGAATTAGGACCAGAAGGTACTATTACAGATCTATACTTTATTAGAAACTCATGGTGCCAGAAGTACTCTAAATTTCAAAATGTTTCACATTTTTTTAAAGCACATACATTTGTTGTTTGATATTATTACAGATGTTCTCCATTTTCCTTCTCTTTGCTCACCTCCACCTAGCCACCCTCATGCCAATCCTTCACCACATTGTTGTCTGTGTCCATGGGCTACTTATATATGCATATATGTTCTTTGGCTAATCTCTTCCAGTCCTCCCCTCTCCCCAATGAAAGGTGTCAGTCTGTTCGATGTATCCATGTCTCTGGTCCCATTTTGTTCATCAGTTTATTTTGTTCATTAGATTACACATATAAGGAAGAACATATGGTATCTGTCTTTCTCTGGATTATTTTACTTAACATAATAACATCCAGGTCCATCCATGCTGTCACAAAAGGTAAGAGTTCTTTCTTTTTTAAAGCTGCATAGTATTCCATTGTATAAATGTACCACAGTTTTTTTTATCCACTCATCTACTGATGGGCACTTGGGCTGCATCCAGATCTTGGTTATTGTAAATAGCACTGCTGTGAACATAGGGGTGCATGTATTCTTTCTAAATGGTTTTTGGGGATTCTTAGGATATATTCCCAGAAGTGGGATCACTGGGTCAAAAGGCTGTTCCATTTTTAATTTCTTGAGAAAACTCCATACTGGTTCCACAGTGGCTGCACCTGTCTGCATTCCAACCAACAGTGCACTAGGGTTCCCTTTTCACCACATTTTCGCCAGCCCTTGTTTGTTGATTTATTGATGGTAGCCATTCTGACAGGTATGAGATGACACCTCATTGTAGTTCTAATTTACATTTCTCTGATGATTAGTGACATTGAGCATTTTTTCATATGTCTATGTCTTCTTTGGAGAAGAAAAGCACATACATTTTATATAGCATAGCACCTTCAACTGATTCCAGCAACATCTCTCAGTGAAACACATTTGTAATACTCCAGCAAAATATAAGCATATCCCCATGTGGTGGGCTATTTAAAGACTATAAATAGATTTATTTCAGTTCTAGTTTAGTTTTACCACCACCTGAGTTCAGCTCAGTTTAGGTTTAGCTTCCAAAATAGTTAAAAAATAAAATAAAATAAAAATTTAGAACATCTGGATTTTGGTATAATGAATACAGGACTGTGGTTACACTGCTGTTATAACTGCTACAAGTAATAATATCCTTCTAATATTAGCTAATATAAAATTAAGTGCTTGCTATAGGTCAGGTACTTTGTCTATAAGTAGTAGTTAACCAAATGTGGTTCATCTATGCTCATAAAATATTTTAAAATAAGTTTTCAAGCACATAAAAAAGTGATAATAAAAATTTCTTTTGTAGAGAAAGAATTAAGTGGATTATGATTTTATTTCTTTTTATTAAAATGTAATAATAAAATTATAACATATTTGAACTATAAAAATTTGGGGTTCATTCAATTAATACTTATAAGTAAAAGCAAGAATTGTGATAGGCAACATTTTCTTTCATTTTCCATCAATTGAGTGAAAAGTAGAAATGAGTTCTACCTTCTCTTTAGAAAGATATCACTTAGAAATAGAATGGTTTGCCCAGAAATGAGCAAATAATAATTACTATTTTTTATCTTCACCCAAGGACATTTTTGCACTTTATCTTGACATATAGAATGGGAGGGAGAGAAGGAGGAAGAGAGAGAGAAACATCGATGTTAGAGAGACACATCGAGGAGTTGCCACCCACACGACCCCAACCGGGGCCGGGGACAAACTGCAACCGAGGTACATGCCCTTAGCGGAAACCGAACCTGGGACTCTTTGGTCTGCGGGCCGACTCTCTAACCGCTGAGCCAAACCTGCCAGGGCAAGCAAATAATTATTTAATGGAATCTAAGATCTAATATCTTATTAATCATGTTTGATTATAAATCTTATATGAACCATAAACAGGGAATTAAATGAAATTATCTTGAATGGATTAGAAATGTATATATTGTACTCCCATGAAAGTCTCAGACAGCTTAGATAAGGCAATGTATTTGTTCAGGGAATTTACATTGCCAGCATTCATTTCATCACTATAAATTTGCTTTGGAGTTTTTCAATACACTTAATAAATATGAGATATTTAAAAAGTGACTTTGAAAACCCCACTCTGATAACCAATTTACAGCTATGAAACCTGAACTTGATTTTCTTGTCTAAATATAGTTTAAGCTATGCCAAGTTGGAAAATGGAAGACAATAAATTGCCCTGTTCAGTCTTGCTGAGAGTTGTAATTTCTTCATATTAGCCTAACTGTCCCCAAACTTAAAGAATGTATACAGTACATACTATATTTATAATAAAACATATAAAAAGATAAGTGGAAAACAATAAAAAGGAAATATATTTTTTAATTTCATTATTTAAGTAAAAAGAATCTGAAATAGGATTACAAATATTAACCTAATAATTCATCCCTCTGCCAGGACCAGCATGTTTACCTTAAGTTTAATACCCTTTCTATCAAAAGTCTTTTTCTCAGTGTGAAATAAAAATGAACTTTTTTGAATAGATGATTAATGATATAGATAGGCAGATAGATAATAGATAGATAGATAGATAGATAGATAGATAGATAGATAGATAGATAGAAAAAAGGATTACAATTGTTACATTCTAAGCATCAACTGATCAATATGTCATATCAGTTCTGAAAATTAATATATATTTATATAGGTGAAAGTATGTAATTATATTAATGCTGTAATTTACCATTAAATCATTCTTAAAAGCCAGCACATTTATTCTTTTAATGCTTCTTGATTCTTCAGTATATGAATCTTCTAATAAGTAAAAAAAGAAACAAAGAAGGAAAAAATGGGCGATGTGACAATTATAAACAACAGTGATTCCTGTAGTTACTGAATTTTACTTAAAGTGCTCAACCACAGTGTCAACTGGTATTTGAAACACAGGTTGACTACACAGAATTTGGATTTTCTTCTACTTCTGCCTGCATTGAACTCATCAACCCAGGCACAGTCAGAGATGTCATATGCTGCATCCTAGTCTAGAAAGGGAGGGGCAAATAGGACGTGGAGGGAATAAACACTTTGTCCTAAGTACTCTTTGGAGGACCAAGACAGGAAAGTGGAACTATCCCACTGCACCAGTATTGGTTTGAACCCTCAGGAGCTCCGGGGTGAAATTTTCAGCTGGTCTTCATACACGAAGGGCAAGGACAGACTGAAGAGAGGCTGGCCACTCCAGACTGGGATGTGGCAGTTTAACAAGCAAGGGAACTTACACACAAGGCTTATTTTAGGCAGCTGCAAGATGCCTAGATCTCCGTGCCTTTCTGCCAGAATCTTATAAGTTTATATAGAGATGTTAACTGGTGTCAGTCATGGATGCCACCCATGATCTCAGCAACACATTGCTTTCTCAAAGCTGTGCCCTTGAAAATGGTTCCCACAGTGGGAATGGTGGGCAGAACATACATTCCAAGGACAGGGGATGGAATGACGACCTTCTGATAGCCCGGGTTCAATTCTAGGTCCAACTGCAGGTAACATCCTCTTATCCTTTTAATAACTTCCTCCAGCAACCAAGTCGCCATCCCAA
This sequence comes from Tadarida brasiliensis, assembly GCA_030848825.1. NCBI lineage: Eukaryota > Metazoa > Chordata > Mammalia > Chiroptera > Molossidae > Tadarida > Tadarida brasiliensis. Next base: position 67,082,213 of record CM061257.1, read on the forward strand.
GATTATAGTAGCAGGTCTTTATGTCTATATGATCTCAAATATCAATGTCTACTTTTCTCACAAAACCATCAAAATAATTTTAAGACATTCTAAGCTGGACTATAGCCTTGTTCTCTAAAGGAATACACCCTGTTAATGACTGGTCAGACATTAGTGTAGGCAAGGAAGAGGCAACACAAGAGGGCAGATTGGTCCCAGGTCTAGAATAAGAATGTCTGGTTTTAGATTTAAGTTTTGCTATTTACTAACTATGTGATCATGTTCTAAATATTAAACTTCTCTAGGTTTCAATGTTCTCATCTTTATAATGGGGTTTTAATAGGATAAAGTTATTTCAGGATAAATAAATCAATTAATATAATAGTGCTTGGACAAGTTCCTGATACATAGTAATGCTCGTTGTTGGAAGTTCTATTAGTGTTGCTAGTCTCTCATAAATTCAACAGAGTTATACTTAACACAAGCATGGAAATCTATATGTATAAACATGTAAATGTTTTATGGATCCATGTATGTATATGCATATAGATACTATATGTATGAAATCTATACAAAATACATGTATAAATGTTACATGTACAATTGTCTAAGATATATATTCTATATTTACAACATCTTCTAAGCACTAGCTGCCACCTTTCCTTCTGGAAAAAGGAGAAAAGCAATGTCATAAAAGAAAAATATTGGCAGCGATGGCAGAGGAATTTGGCAACAAATAATGTTACTTACCTGTCATCTTATAAATCATCCTCACATTCCTTTTCTATAAAATATGGTCTAGTGGCAAACTCATTGCCTACTTGTGAGGATTATATGAGATGACAAATATAAAATGATTATCTCAAGGCATAAAACAAAATATATACTCAGTAAATGTTGTTTTCTTCCCTTCTGTTAACTCCAACTGTATGTTTTTTATATCATCTTTTTATTTACATGTATTTCAACACTATATATTGATGTATTCATAGTCCACACCAATGTCTGTGTGTTTATTAATTAGCTACAGAAGTCTATGGACAGTTTTTCTACATTTAAAATTTCAGAACAATCCAGATAGGTAGGTAGATTGATTAGATAGATGATTGATCTATTGATAGATAAATAGATATAGAAAAAATACGTAATGTTTACTCTCATTTTAAAATCTTTTGTAAGATTATATTTTACTCTGATATCACATTGAAAGTTTTACTAACTTAATTTAATGCAACAAATTACAATATTTTTCAATAACTAAAAGAATATACTTGGTGGTGGTGCTTACTTTTTTTTATACAGTCTTTTCTTAGAAAAATATTCCTGAATAACATATGTTACTTTTTGTATTTAACACTACATATTATGTATGAACAAGTAGGATTCATGACTTTACAGAGATTGTTCTACAAGCATTATATTTACTTTTTTTTTAATCCTCACCGAGGACATGCTTAGAGAGAGGAAGAAAGAGAGAGAGAGAAACTCTGATGTGAGAGAGAAACATCGATCACTTGCCTTCCATATGTGCCCTGACTGGGGACCAAACCTGCAACCTAGGCATGTGCTCTGACCAGGAATTAAACAGGCAACCTTTTGGTGCACAGGACAAAACTCAACCAACTGAGCCACCCCAGTTGGGCTATATTAACTTTATATATCTTGACCATTATTTCCAACGCTATATATGGTTTCTATTTATTTCACTTTTTAACAAATAATTTCTTTTGAACTACTATAAAAAAAACTATACCACTTATTGTGGAAAGTGGAACTTCATGTGAAAAGTATTGATATCAATTGTTATTGATATCAATAACAATTTAGTTGATAATTATGATTGTTAAATATTTTCATATTATGTGCACTTAGTTGTCTTTAAAATATTTTGTGACCTTTAAATACCTTGAGACCCCAAAAGATAATCAATTTCTGAAAATAAAAAAATTAATAAATAGAAGAGATATTAAAATTTAAGAGAAGCTTTAGTGAGTTTAATTTGACTTTGAACATATTTGCCCACAAAGTTTAAAACATTTAAGAATTAATATTTTATGTGTTACAGAGTAATTTGATACTGAAATTTATAAAAACACATGCAATTAAAGTACAATTAAATTTCATTTAATGGATGAGTACAATTATATGGCTTTTAAAAAAATATTCCCAATGATATTTTTGGTTTTTATATTCTCTAAAGATTTAGCTCTTTTAAAATTCACCAGTAAGTGTAAGGAGATTTTTTGTTTAGAGTGCCATTTCTGAGAATTTATAGGAGTCTCTGTTATTATATCTCTCTTACTTTCTCCATTACACATGAACACACATTCTTATTAATGTGAACAGCAACTTGTATTCCATGCCTTTACTACTTGCTGTATTTTATACTCTAGACACAGTCTCGTTTTGTTTTCAGCTGACTATATTTTTAATACATTCCAAATAAAAATGAAGATTCAAGTAGAAGATTAAGAAAAAGGAGAGGAAAAAGAACAGTGGGTTAGGATATATTTTATTTACTTATATTACTTTTTGTAGTAGTATCTTTAATCTTTTTCAGTCCACTTGGAATAATGCAGACTCTGACATGACAGTGAAGAACAGGCCCTCCCTTCTAAAATACGAGCCAACTAATCCGTTTGACCTGGAGCATATTTGGAGGAGATTTCTGTTTGTGGTTATTAAGGGGAATTTTCTTTGTGATTAGTTTACTCATGTGCTGAATACTATAATGAAAGTGGTATAACTGTTGCTGTGGCTTTTGCTGCCATTTCCTAAACAATGCTAATAATGGTTTTGTGGTATCATTCATTATGACAGAACTTTAAAGAGCGCGTGTTCCTCCCCAAAAGAAAATATTTTTGATGTTGCAATTATACAGATATACAGCTATTTCTAAATTTGATTGTATAGAGGGAATTGAGTCTGCCACTTTATGAAATGGTGTGCAAATTATTTAGTGCCTATATGTTTACTGTTTTTATTTATAAAATGAGATATTAATAATAAAACTCATGAAGAGTTTTTGGGATTACTAAATTTTTTTAAAAAACCTTGTTAAATTCTTAGTATAGATCTTGTTACATAGGATGCACTAAAATGTTAATTATATGTACAGTATATAGTATGTTATTTCTAATGTACTACATATAACATAACATATTATATAAGTACAGTTGACCCTTGAACAATCTGAGGGTAAGGGGCACCAACTTCCTGCCCAGTCAAAAAGCCACATATGCCTGAGGTATAACTCCATGTATGCATATTCCCAACTGCAGAGCTGACCCTTGAACAATGAGGGTTCCAACTGCATACAAGTGGATTCATGACTTCCAACCATGTTTTATTTTTAAGGGTCAACTGTAACATAATATATATAATGTATATATATATTAATTATATGTATATTATATGTATATACATATAATATATATCATCTAATATAAAATGTTAATAATTAAATGCATCTTTATTATGGCTGTCCTTCTATAATGCAAAAGTCATATACTTGGGTCTTTGACTTTGACAAATCCCTTATGAGCTGACATGGTCTTTCCCAGTAAGTTTCTAAGGAAAGCTACCTCAGTGGTGTTCTCTGAAAGTGTTTTTCCACTTCAGAAGAAGTCCATAAAAATAAACTCTCTCTTATAGAAACTATTTATAACTAAAAAAGGGGGACCAGTCCTTTCTGAAATGTGCATTTCTGCCCCTAGTAGGAAAGAGATTTCCATAGAACAGAAATAAAAACCTCCTAGATGCTTGCACATTAAAAGTAACCTAGTAAAAGATTCTCACCATTCTTTATAATCACTTTTTTTTTATTTTTTACTTTAGGCTAATGGAAATCAGATTGAAAGAAGTTATTTAAGGACAATCACAGACAATTTGCATTATTTGTCTTGTGAGCTGTACTTCCAGTTTGCAATTTTGTGGTTAATATCATAAAAGCACAAAATCTGGAAAAGAGTAAACACTTGATTAGAAATACCTTAGGATAGCACCATTTTATTATATTTTACATACAATTTTGCAACCTGTGTATTGTTCTACTTTTCTTCTATAATTACTATATATACTAGGTAATGTGTTTGGAGAAAATAATGGTAGTGAGAATATTGATATAGCACACTTTATTCTTCCCGAAGTATACTATTGATCAGATTCTAGTCCACAGTATTTTAGTTCTCCAGAAGTATGACAGCCACAGTCATGAATTTTAGTATGGGTTATAAAGGGATACTATATAAACTCCTCACTCAAAAAATTGTTCCTCAGCAATATATATCTTTGGTATAAGCACTTACAAAATACTTTCCCATATCAGTTGTAATCCTCTCTTCAAGGTTCTGGGTCAAGTACTGAAAGCTGTAGTGATAAAGCTTAATTCCTATCATTTTGTGAAAGGCTATTGTCATCATTTATATTTTTAAATTATTTTTAACCCTGAATAAACTGAGTTGTACACCCAAAAAATATATGGTTCAATGTCAAGTTTTATGTTTAACCTACTCAAACTCACAAGATCATTTTTAGCTTTGGCTTTATAAAATCCAGATAAAAGAAAGCACTAACAATAGTAGGTTATAAAATTATTTTACTCAGATAAAACAGAACCATAAAGCTTTAGACAAATTATATTTGGGAATAAAACAATTCAGAATGGCTGTACTTTAGTGCTCTGAAATTTTAACACTTTTTCTCAGAAATAATGGTAGGATTTTTTTTTATTATTACTTGTTTTACTTTTATTTGATTTAGTGTTCTCTATATTCCCAGTTCTCTCATGTACAGGTCTTAAAAGTGGGTACAAACCCTTTGCTCCTCAGGGAGAAGCTGCAGAACTTGAGTTCCTCCCAAACTGTGGGTCATCACCCTGGGGTGGGGTTTATGGTGGATTGTCTCAGCCTTTCCTACTCTCGTCTCGTGGTTTCTCTCTCATCTGACGTGAAGGGGTTACTCCATCAGTTTTTTGGGGTTTTTTTTCAAAGGAAATTGTCCCATATATAGCCATGGATTTAATGTATCCACAGGAAGAGGTGAGTTCAGGATCTTTCTACATCGCCATCTTGAACATGAACCCACTATGTTCCCAATTTTAATACACATTTCTATATTGCCTAAGATCGCAAGGTCGCACACGCACCATCTGTTGTTGAAAATGCTGACAACATGTAAGCCCTCTCTCCTCCTGTTAAACTCACTCTAGGGACTAAAAGCAGAAACACCTTCTTTTATGCAGTGTGTATATGATGTTTTATGGAGTTATACACTTGAAATCTGTATGGTTTTGTGAGCCAACATAACCCCAATAAATTCAATAAAGAGAGAAAAGAAATAAAAGGCACACACATAAGACACTATTTTATTTAAAGTTGTCATTATTTTCACACACAAAAATTATCTCAAATGACTTTAGAGGCTCTCCTACACAATTTCATCAATATTTATTCTTGGGTAAAAAGTAAAAAATGTCAAAAGTCTCACAATAGTCTTTGGTATATATTTAGAGACAATTATGTATTTCAAAATTGATGGTTAAATATACTTTCTGAAGTATGTAGTGCTTTAAAAAGTTTAATTAGCGGTATGTCATAAAAACAAACATTTCAAGTGGTTGCTTATTAATTAGTTTGTAATCAATTAATTATGAAATATCACTTGATTACCCAAACACTATTGTTGTTACTCAATTTGGAATGAGGATCTTCTGTACATCCTACTCTAACTTGGAAAAAATGCCTTACTACATAAGCATTTTATGTTAGCGGGGCTTTGCACATTCTTTACCAAAGCAATAGGTGAAAAATTCTATAAATCCTAAATGTCTTTTTTTATACTGAAATAGTTTATAATATTGCATTGATAGCGGATGGAATTTGGCAAAGTAGCAGGATACAAAATTAATATTCAGAAATTGGTGGCATTTTTATATACTAATAATAAACTATCAGAAAGAGAAACTAAGAAAAATTCCATTTACTATTGCAACAAAAAATAATAATAAAGTACCTAGGAATAAATTTAACCAAGGAGGTAAAGACCTGTACTTGGAAAACTATAGGATATTGAAGAAAGAAATTGAGGAAGATACAAATAAGTGGAAGCATATACTGTGTTCACGGATTAGAAGAATTAATATAATTGAAATGTCCATATTAAACAAAGCTATCTATGGATTCAAATAAATTCCTATTAAAATACCAATGGCATATTTCACAGATCTAGAAAAAATATTCCAGAAACTCATATGGAACCAAAAAATGCCCGAATAACCTAAGCAATCTTAAGAAAGAAGAATAAAGTTGGAGGGATCAATATACCTGATATCAAACTATGCCACAAGGCCATTGTAACCAAAATAGCCTGGTACTGGCATAAGAACAAGCATATAGATCAATGTAACAGAACAGAGCATCCAGAAATCAACCCACATCTTTATGGTCAATTAATATTTGACAAAGGAGGCAAGAACATCAAGAACATACAATGGAGTAAAGACAGTCTCTCCAATAAATGGTGTTGGGAAAATTGGACAGGTATATGCAAAAAAAAAAAAAAAAAAAAATGACACTAGACCTCCAACTTACACCATAGACAAGAATGTACTCAAAATGGATAAAATACTTAAATGTAAGTTGCAAAACCATAAAAATCCTAGAAGAAAACATAGGTAGTAAAATCTCAGACATCTCTCATAGAAATATTTTTGCTGATATATCTCCTAGGGCAAGAGAAACAAAGGAAAAAATAAACAAATGGGATTATATGAAACTAAGAAGCTTCTGTACAGCAAAAGAATCCATCACCAAAATGAAAAGGGAACCTACTGTTTAGGAGAACATATTTACCAATGATACATCTGATAAGAAGTTAATTTCCAAAATATATAAAGAACTCATACAACTCAACACCAGGAAGACAAACAATGCAATTAAAAAATGAGCAAAGGACCTGCATAAACACTTCTCCAAAGAGCACTGCAGATGGCCAATAGACATGAAAAAATGCTTAGTGTCACTAATCATGAGAGAGATGCAAATTAAAATCACAATGAGATATCACCTCATACCTGTCAGAATAGCTGCCATCAATAAATCATCATATAACAAGTGTTGTCGAGGATGTGGAGAAAGGGGAACTTTAGTGCATTGCTGGTGGGAATGCAGATTGGTGCAGCCACTATGGAAATAAGTGTGGATATTCCTCAAGAAATTAAAAGTGAAACTGCCTTTTGATCCAGTGATCCCATTTCTGCCAATATATCCTAAGAATCCCAAAACACCAATCAGAAAAAATATATGCACCCCTATTTTCATAGCAGCATTATTTACAATAGCCAAGATCTGGAAACAACCCAAGTGCCCATCAGTAGATGAGTGGATAAAAAACCTGTGGTACATTTACACAATAGAATACTATGTGGCCTTAAAAAATAAGGAAGTCTTACCTATGCAACAAGCATGGATGGATCTGGAGATTGCTATGCTAAGTGAAATACGCCAGTCAGAGAAAGACAAATATCATATGATCTCACTTATATGTGGAATCTAATGAACAAAATAAACTGATGAACAAAGTAAACCAGAGGCATGGATATATGGAACAGACTGACAAAATGGCAAGTGGGAAGGAAGGGGAGGGAGATTGAGGGACTGGATGAAAGAAGGTGAATAGATTATCCAAAGAACATATATACATAATCCATGGACAAAGGCAACAGTATGGTGATGGCCAGAGGGAAGAAGGGGGGGGCTGGGTGGAGGTGGGAAAAATATCAGGGTTGGGGGGGAATGAAGACATATGTAATAGTATCAACAATAAAAATAAAGTTATAAAAAATGCACTTATTTAATTGAAATGGAATAAAAGGCATATAGCATTTTTCAGTTTTAAAATGTTATAAAATATTAACTATTTCTTGCAGTTATGCTGTGTGCATTAATAATACAATTATGCAAATGATACATAAATATATTTAATAACAAATTGAAAAAATATAGATAATTAAACAAAAAGGAATGATTGTAGTGTTTAGTCTGTGATCTATCATTCTAAAGTTTCACTGTTTACTGAAAAATGATACTGGATTAGAGTAAATCTTTTTTTCACATAAAAAAAAATGATTTATGACATTATTGTCTAAATGTTATCTGGACTGATGCTCCATTTCACTGTGAACTTAATTCTCAAAAAGTTTGAGAAGTTTCAAAAATCATGTATTTCTACCTATAAACCATATTTGATCAGATGGCTATTATTTCTTAGCCTGTTGGCACTGATAACTTGGATCAGTTTGTATTTCAAATCACTCAGGCACTTAATAGTTTATAAATGTTTACACTGGGACCAAAATAGACTAAAAAACAATTTCTGAAGGAAAATATCTGTTTGTATTCCAGCCCTGGACAATACCCAGCAATGCTGGCTTCATTTTTCATGATTAGTTTCATTCTCTCTGTTGTTGGCGCCAAGTCCTCCTTACAGCGTTCCTTTCCATACCCGTCTAGTCTTTGCAAATCTGTTTTTGGTATTGTGTATTTTTGTGGAAGAAATCAAAACGATTTAAAGATATAAAATCTCTCATAGATTGTTACAATTTATTCAGTTCTCTCTGTGTCTATGCCCTCAGATAGTTGCCTCCAACACTGACTTTAACATAGCCATGGAAATTGCTTTGGTTAATAGAAAAGTGAAGAATATAACACAAGCAGAAACTTGAAAATTGCTTCTGCACTGGATTTGCCAATTCTTGGTATTACTGAAATTTTTCATCCTATTTGTTAATAAAAAAGCCTAGGGTAGCCTGTTCCCTGATGAAAAACAATGATCATATAAGCCCTATAACCCCAAATAATATGCAGCTCCAATTGCCAGGTATAAGAATGAGGCCATCCTAGATCAACCAGTCCTAGATGATCTGTATATTGACCACAGATGTCTAGACAACTCGAACAGAAGTCAGCAGAGTCTGGCTTACTTCAGTAGAACTATCCAGTGAAAACAGATATTCGTGGGAAATGGGAAATGGTGACAGTTTAAGAAACTGGATTTTGGAGTGGTTTGTTATACAGTTAAAGCTAATTAACACAATATCGTTTGTATGATGAGTCATAAAATACTTTCACTCATTGGGACTGTTTTCAAAGTGCCAAAGCAAATGTTTGCTAATACTTTTTTTAAATAGAGGAATTGAAGGCTTAAAGGCTTTTTCTAAATTCTCAGAATTATGGAAGCCAGGAGGAAATTTTGAAATCTTGCTTTTAATGGACATTAGTGGTCAGTATAATAAAGTAATGCAATACACTAATGATGTTTATTATTTAAATCTACCAGTGTGATCCACCAATCCCACTTCTGGATATATCCAAAAGAATTGGAAACAGGTTCTCAAAGGGATAAGTGCATTGCACCACTATTCACAATGGCCAAGTACAGAAACAACCCCAATATCCATTGACCGATAAATAAAGAAAATACAGCATATACTTACAGTGGAATATTATTCAGACTTTAAAAGGAAGGAAATTCTGCCATATGGACAACATGGATGAACCTGGAGGACATTATGCTAAGTGAAACAAGGCAGTCACAGAAGGACAAATACTGCAGGGGTTCACTTAGGTGAAGTACCTAAAAGGGTCAAACTCATAGAATAGAGAATAGAATGGTGGTTGCCAGGGGATGGGATAAGGGGAAATGGTAAGTTGCTGTTCATTGGTATGATTCAATTTTGCAAGACGAATTAGTTCGAGAGATCTACATACAGCATAGTACCTATAATTAACAATACTGTATTGTTAAGAGGGTAAATCTCATATTAAGTACTTACCACAAAAAACAAAACAACAACAAAAAAACCCACAAGGATACTTTTGGAATGATGTCTAATACCTTGATAGTAGCAATAGTTTCATAAGTTTATGCTTATGTCTGAACTCATCAAAATGTATATATTAAACATGTACAGTTTTTGAATATCAATTATACCTTAATAAAGTTGTTGTTATTTTAAAAGTAAAAGCCCAATAGACAAAATTGCACATTTCCCCAACTCTTCTTTCATATATCTTTGACATTCTATTCTTAAAACACAAATGGCTATAGGGGAAGATATATTAATGAATTTAAAAATTCAACAGCATAGATGGATCTGGAGAGCATTATGCTAAGTGAAATAAACCAATCAGAGAAAGACAAGTGCTATATGATTTCATTCATATGTGGAATCTAGTGAACAAACTGAACAAGCAAAATAGAAACAGACTTCTAGTTAGAGAACAGACTGACAGCTGTTAGAGGGGAGGGGGGTTGCCAGGTTGGGTGAAAAGGAGAAGTGATTAAACAAAAAACAAACAAACAAGCAAAAACCTCATAGACACAGACAACATGGAGATTACCACCAGAGGGGAAAGGGGTGGGGAGAAGTAGAAGACAGTAGAGGAGGAATAAACTGTGATGGAAGGAGATTTGACTTGGGGAGGTGAATACACAATAGAATACACAGTTGATGTATTACAGAATTGTATACCTGAAACCTGTATAATTTTGTTAACCAATGTCATGTGAGTAAATTTAATTTAAAAATAAATTAAAACCAAAGTCTTTCTAAATCATGTATATTCTCCAAACAATTATGGTTGCCTTTGGATGGCCAATAGTTTATTTTTCAACAGATTTATTTAATAATCATTCATCTAATGATTTATAATAAAAATATGATTAATTGCAAAGTGATAGTATATCTGACTTAAAGCCAGAAATATCTATCACGTTAAAAAAAGGTTGGGATAAAAAAGAAATAATGCAGATATTTAAATTTGTTACTGATGGTACAGACACAAATATATATGAGCAAAGTATATAATGTATATTAAAAATATATGTTTTTAGAAATTATTATGAATCATGTAATCACATATTTTACTATTTTCTTAAAATTTCATGTGGCTCACTTCCCCTTTTGTACTCTCACAGTATCCTGTAGTTACACCTGTATACTTCCAGCATGTAATGCAATAATTCAGTTAATGTTTGTTCTCTCTCTCTCTCTCTTTCTTAAGAATGTAAACATGTAAATTTTTATTTCTGGAATTTTCCACTTAATATTTTTGGACTGCAGTGACCAACTGTGACTTCCTTGAGGATCAGATCTCTTTCCTGTTCTTTTTATCCTAAGCTTCTGAGACAGGAAGCATCATCAGTGATACTTTTTAAAAGATTGCTCAGTGAATTAATGTTCCCCTGTCAGTTTTCTAACATTTTTTAAAAACATTCTGCCAAACAGTAGTCCCCTTTATCCTGAGTGATACGTTTCAAGACCCCAGTTGAAGCATGAAACCATGGATACTGCTTACATATATGCATATCTACTGGTTTTTTCTCCCCTTTACATACAGATCTCTGATAAAGTTTAATTTATAAATTAGGCAATTTCATGGATAGATTTGTTCTCATCAAAGATCTTATCAACCCCAGCATATATATATATATATATATATATATATATATATATATATATATATATTTTTTTTTTTTTTCTTTCCTTATTAAGTCAAGAATTTTCACTTAAAGGAAGCACTTTACAGTTTCTCTTTGGCATGTCAGAATTGGCAGCATCACCAATCTTGTGCTTTAAGGTTATAAGTAATTAAAATAAAAGTTACTTGAACAGGAGCAGTGCGAAACCATGACAGTCGACCTGATAACCCAGATGACTATTGAGCGACTAATGAGCAGGTAGTATATATAGCCTAGGTACACTGCACACAGGGATGATTGATGTTGGGGTGGGATGGAGCAGGCCTGTACAAGATTTCAACATATTACTCAGAACAGTGTGCAGTTTAAAACTTAGGAATTGTTTATTCCTGGAATTTTCAATGTAATGTTTTCAGACTGCAGTTGACCACGGATAACTGAAATAGAGACAAGTGAAACCATGGATAAGGGGAACTACTGTATTTCCACCTTAATAATATAATATATTTCCCAGAGTTTTTCATCTCTATCTGAGAGCCACCATTTAGTTTTAACTGCTCTGTTTCAGGCAGGAGGTGGGGATGTTGGTGAAGGGACAAGATGCAGATTAAAAAATAAGGAAGTAGATGGCAGTAAAAGGAATGGAAAGGCAGTCAAACGAATAGCATCAGGATATTGCTTTATAAATATGTAGGAGTAGAAAAATCCAAAAAATTTTGGATTTTATTGGCCTGTTGATGCATGGCATATATATTAAAATTATCAGGCTTTCTTACTGAGTGTTTTCATTCTAACTGAAATTTTTAAATAGTTGATGGAAGAAATTAATATTTTTAGATAGCTAATATAATGTAATTAGAATGGAGACATCATCCAAATAATTGCAGTATTACTACATCTATTCTAAAGTATTGCCAATACAAAGTTCTCAAAAAGTTGATAGCCATGTGAAATTCTCATGAATCATTAGTTAATATTCATGAAATATTCATTGACCTAAGTTTATAAGCTTTCATTGAAACACACAAATTCACGTGCTTATTTATGAAAAGACTATCAAATCTAGAAACATAAAAGGCCACCTTTTATGTACATGTGCCTATTTAAAAAGTAAATTTTCATGAACAGTAATGCCTTAGCCATCCAAAATAAATGCATTTTACTGCGTTGTGTGAGTCTTTGCAGCTAAGTTGGATAGCATTAATTTGTGCCACACGATATATAATTTAATGAAAAAATGGGCATTTGGGTCATTTGCAATTGGTAGAATTACTCAGTGCACATGCACGTAAGCCAATATATGTAAGGAGATCTTGAAAGAAGGGACATCTGTTACCGTAAAAAATTAAAAAGAAATGAGAAGTATTGGGGCCAAGAAAAATTGTGTCCTGTTATTTTTTGTTGTTGTTTAATTTTTGTTTTCATCTGTGTAATTCGTGGTGGCTCTTGATTGTTATCTACTTTCCTAATTCTATGATGAGTGCTTCCCTTCACTTCGCACTCCCTTTTCCTGAACTAGGAAAAGTATCTATTAGAACCATTCTGTATTTCTTTCTCCAGTTTCATACTAGAACTAATAAAAACCACACAAAGTATCACATATATTTTTTCAAGTTTATATTTGATCACATAAATGTAACATCCTTTTTGAAATTTATAAGCAGAATAATATAATTATTATTAAATAAAGCAGTTAAATAAATTCATTTCAAATCAATGAGTATTTATGGAGGATCTACCCTGGATAAAGCATTGTATTAGGTTCTGGGTATGTACAAATTCTGTGATGTTTTTAAAAGTCAGTGGTTTAGTGGGAAAATATAGTTTGCATTTTGGGGAAAATATAAAGTAGAAAACTTAAATTCTACATGATTATTTGTGTCTTAATAAATCTTTAGGAGAGTGCTTCTTCCCTTAGAACAGATTGAGCAAAATGATTTCATATGGCCACAAGACTTCTTGCAAGAGTAAAGGAGAAGAATGGTGTACTTAGATGTCTACTTCAGCTAAAATGCCCTGAACCATCAGTGCAGAGCTACTTAGGTTAGAGGCAAAAGCCCCTATCGTTTTTGAATTTTGACATGTGCTCTATAATGTACACATCCTACATTTATGTCTTTTCAGCCGGAAACAATTGTTTTCCTGTCAAAATGCTTCAAAAAGATTCATTGTTTACTTTCCAGAGAAGACTAAAACTTGACCTTGGGCTATCAGTTCTTAGACAGTTGTGCTATAAGGATCACAAAATAAATGTCTCTGCCATCTCTAACTTCCAGTGTCCAACAGACATCTTCTGCTCTTTAGTCTCTATTGGAAAAAGAAATAACCCAATACAAAACCTTTAATTCAACAATATTGAAAGCATAGCCAAGTTCTTATTTTGTAAAGTATCTTTGTTCATTTTAAAACTCCAAATAAGCCTGGTGGCCGATGTGGCTCAGTAGTTGAGTGTCAACCCGTGTACCAAGATGTCGCCGGTTCAATTCCTAGTGAAGACACATGTCCAGACTGTGGGCCAAATCCCTAGTGGAGGGCATGCAGGAGGTGGCCAATCAGTGTTCTCTCTCATTGATGTTTCCATCTCTCTCTCCCTCTCCCTTCCTCTCTCTCTCAAATCAATAAAAAATAAATAAAAATAAAACTTCAAACAAAAATTCTTATTTCATTAAAGGGGACAAGTGGAAGTGTGGAAAAGAGATAAGAAGCTTTGATGAGATTGCATGTCATGAACATATTTTTTCTTCTACTCAAAGCAGATACAACTAGGAATTAATTCATCAACCACATAAGTTCAGAGATTCCATGTGCATGTAATTTTGTAGAACTCCAAGAGTGCAATTTATAGACTAAATACTATTTTGTTAAAACTTTTCCATTAAATGTTCAATTATATTTTTAAATACTTCTCATGTTCTTTGCATCAGAAATGTATCTTTTAATTTTATACTAATTTTTTTAAGTAAAATCAACCATATGTTCCCACCAAATTTTTTTTTTTTTAATATGAAAACTGTGAAATTAAGAGAAGACAGGAAAAAAAATTCTCAACATCTTTCGGTTATTATTCATTTTTACATGCCTTATGCTTATAAAGGAAATAATATTTTGAAAATATTAAGATGCTTTATTTTTCATTCTCTCTAAATAACATTTTCTTATGGCTTCTCACAGATTTGCTAATTTCATACTGAGATTATTAAAAACATCCTTTTTTAAAAAATAAAAGGGTTTGTAAATTCTATCACTTCCTGAATGTATATTTAGGATAAAATTTAGGTTTCTCACAGAAAAATTCATCACATAGGGAAGAATTAAAGAGATTAGTGTGATTATAACCCTTCTCTGGGTCTCCAGCCCACCTGCCCACCCTACAGAATCTGGAATTACATGTCCACAATAGCTTGATCCAGTTCTGTAAAATAAATCTCTCTCTCTCTCTCTCTCTCTCTCTCTCTCTCTCTCTCTACACACACACACACACACACACACACACACACACACACATCCTGTTGGATCTGTTTCTGTGGAGTATCTGGAATAAGGGATATTTTCAGCCTGTAAGAAAAAAACCTTTCCGATACCTGGGTCATTTATACCAGGGAGATATCTCAGGAAGAGAGAGAAAAGAAGAAAGAGAGGAGATGAGATTCAGATAGACTGACTTTCCCCACATGTGGGGTCTAACTCCAGGAAATAGGGGTTGTAGAGTTATCCTATTGAATTTGGGGAATCCTGCTTCCTAGGGAACAGGAGAAGAAACTGTGTATGCACAGTGCCTTGTCCAACATGGCATTGGGAAGTATATTAGCAAAGTCTGATAAAAGAGAGGAGATGCTTGCCTAATAGAAAGAATAGGTCTGGAAGAGGCCCGAGAAAATGAAAAGTGAGGCTAAAGATGCTAGGAGGCTAAGCAGTACCCATGAACATCAGCAACAGATGCAACTATTATCCTAAAACAATAGAACAGGAAGATCAGTGGACATCAGTACAAAAGAACCAGTTCAATGGCTCATACAAGTCACACTGTAACAAAGAACTGCAGAAACTTGAAGACAGATCATAGATTTATAAATATTCCCTGTACCTTGCCCACACCCCTATCCTCTGTCTTCCTATGGTCACTGATACCAGTTTCTTATATTTCCTTCTAGAAATATTGTAAGCTTGGCTAGGTATTTCTGTATAGGTATTTTAAAAAATAAGTATCTTTAATGATTAGTGACATTGAGCATTTTGTCATATGTTTCTTGGCCATTTGTATGTCCTGTTTGGAGAGGTGTCTATTTAGGTCCTCTGCCCATTTTTTAATTGGGTTCTTTGTCTTCCTTTTGTTGAGTTGTATGAGTACTCTATATATTTTGGAAATTAACCCCTTATCTGATGCATCATTGGCGATTATGGTCTCCCATATAGGGGGATCTCTTTCCATTTTGATGGTTGTTTCTTTTGCTGTGCAGAAGCTTTTTAGTTTAATGTAGTCCCATGTGTTCATTTTTTCCTTTGTTTCTCTTGCCTTAGGTGTTGTATCAGTGAAAATTCTGCTGCGTATAATGTCTGAAATTTTGTTGCTTGCATTTTCTTCTAGAATTTTTATGGATTCACGAGTTCCATTTAAGTCTTTTATCCATTTTGAGTTTATTCTTGTGTATGGTGTAAGTTGGTGGTCTAGCTTCATTTTTTTGCAAGTAGCTGTCCAATTTTCCCAACACCATTTATTGAAGAGACTGTCTTAACTCCACTGTATGCTCTTGCCACCTTTGTCACTAATTATCAGAGAGATGCAAATTAAAACAACTATGAGGTATCACCTCACACCTGTCAGAATGGCCGCCATCAACAAATCATCAAACAACAAGTGTTGACGAGGGTGTGGAGAAAAGGGGACTCTAGTACACTGCTGGTGGGAATGCAGACTCATGCAGCCACTGTGGAAAACACTATGGTGTTACCTCAAAAAGTTAAAAATTGAACTGCCATTTGACCCAGTGATCCCACTTCTAGGAATATACCCTAAGAAACCTGAAACACCAACCAGAAAGAATATATGTACCCCTATGTTCATAGCAGCACTATTTACAATAGCTAAGATCTGGAAACAGCCCAAGTGTCCATCAGTAGATGAGTGGATAAAAAAGCTGTGGTACATGTACACAATGGAATACTATGCAGCTGTAAGAAGAAAGAATCTGTTATCCTTTGAGATAGCATGGAAGGATCTGGAGAGTATTATGCTAAGTGAAACAAGCCAAGCAGAGAAAGACAAATATCACATGATCTCACTTATTTGTGGAATATAATGAACTAAACAAACTGATGAACAGAATTGACCCAGAGACATAGAGGTGGGGTACAGACTGACGGGCCTCAGAGGAGGGGGTTGGTGGGGGAGGAGATAAACCACAGAACTTATATGCATGTATGCATGACCAATGGACATGGGCAATGGTGCTGGGGATGGGGTGGGGGGAATGGGTGGGAGGGTGTCAATGGGGGGAAAAGGACAAACATCTGTAACAAAAACAAATTAATAAAAAAATAATAATTATCTCTATATTTTTAAAATTATATTTAAATAATAATATTTTAAATAAATATATTTACTTTTTTTCTATACAGTTTCCTGCATCTTTTTTATCTGATAAATTAGCTCCTATTAATTTAAATAAAACTGCCCCATTCTTTTTGTGGGATGCAATTTTGCATAGTATCTGTTCTATAATTCACTTACATCTCCTTAATCAAAGATTTTTGCAATGAATTTTAGTATTTTTGCAATATTTTTTTCCATTACAATGATAATTAATTATTTTCATACACATTATTTTACATATCTACATGTGAGGGAATACTAATTTTAGTGGAGTGTTTGACAAAATCAAGTTCACTTCAACAAACATTTTTGTAATTGCTCCTTGAGTCATTTTTATGATGGTTACTTTAAAGTCTTTGTCAGATCATTGTAACATCTCTGTTGGCATTGATTGACTTTTTTTTTTCCTATTGATTTTCTTCATTGAATATGAGATGTCCTGGTTCTTGGTATGATGAGTTTCTTTTGATTGAAATCTGAAGATTTGGAGCCTGATAGTCTGGATCTAATTTAACCCTTCTGTTTCTGCTGCTTTCTCTGACTTGTTTTGGACCGGGGTGGGAGGTATTCCCTGGTCATGACTAGGAGTAGATAAAAGCCCAAATTCTCTATGTGGCTTCCATTGAGCCTAAGAGGGAAGGTTCTTAATTACTCCTGGGGGCTGGGGGGGTGAGAGTCCCACCTCCCTCTAGACTTCCACTGATTTGACCCTGGTTGAGAGGAATAGTATTGTATCATTGCTGCTGCCTAATGGTCTCACTTCTACTGGCCAGTGGTAAAAGTTCTAACTCTCTTCTGGGCTTCCTCTGATACCACCATGGCAAGGAAGGAGAAGTCAAAAGGCCTCATGAGAGCTTGGGCTTGTTCTCCTATGCATTTCTGGTGGGCGGGCAAGCCCAAGCTTCCATGTCATCTTCACTGTCACCACAACTGGGGCCTCATTACTATCTAGAGGGATAAAAGTTTTGGCTCCCTGCTTGGCCTTCTCTGACACCACTATAGCATAGTCTGAGGCACCTTGGTCAGCATGGCAAAGGTAGAAGTCTTGATTCCCGATTCAGATATTGCTGCCGTTGGTGTAGGTGGGGCCATAGATTTTGCTGTTTTGTTTGGTTGCAGTAGAGTGGATATTTTCTCAAAGTTTCATGTCTTCTTAGGCTTCCCATTATTTGACCTTGACCAGAGAAAGGCTTGACTGGTTAGGTCTTACTTTTATTGTGCCTGTTGGAAATTCTGGGTTGCCAGCTTCTCCATCACCAATCTTGGTTATGTAAGGCAAAACAAACAAACAAACAAAAACCCCAGGAACTTATAAATGTGTCATACTTTGGGTCCTGAGATCCCTACCAGTGTACCTTCTTTCCTATACCTTTAAGAGTTTTCTCATATTTGCTTTATATACAATGTTCAGAATTTTTAGTTATACTTACTGGGAAGAAGGAAAAGTATATATACTCCATATTCCCATAAGCAGAAGTCTTCATTTATTTTATTAACTCTCAACCTCTTGTCTTATTTCCTTGTGTATTTTAAGAATAATAATATTAGATTCTATAATTTTTCTGATTAGGTACATCATAATACACTCTAGGATGAGTCAGAGTAGTACACAATAGTTATTCAATGTAGTACTTCACAGTTGAGCACTTATATAGATCCACTGGATGACTAAGAGTGATTTTTATTTTTTTATTTTTTTGGACATGTAAGATAATGGGGACAGTAGTTAAGAAAAGGCTTCATGGAAAAAGTCTTCTGCTGTGTTTAATATTTTGGTAGCTTTAATGAGTTTTCACAGAATTTTATTTTAATGTCACTTATATTACCTCCTATTTCCTATGCACTACATTAAATGCTAACCAATATGTAATGAAGAAAAAGATTTAAAATATTCATAATCAGAAAATACTATTTCATTTTAAAAATTATAAATAAAAATATTCCTAACCTGACTTTCTGAGCTGATGATACTAAAATTGTAAGTGGGGTAAAACTAAATATATAAGATAAGACGAACATGGAATACAAATACATGAACCATGTCATCCCAAAGTGTAAAGAATTTATTGTTAAAGGTGGGGTTGAACTCAAGATTTACCACTGCAATCTCAGGTAAATCAGGACATTAAGTCTGTCTGATCAGTTACCTTTATAAAAGAGGAATCATAATAGCCTCCTTGAAATATTGCTGTGAAGATTTCAAGTGATATTTTAGCAGTATGTGATCTGGTGACATTTGGGGGGGACCTCTTAGTCCTAGGAGCACTGTCTTTAAATTACTTATTTACTTGTCCCTCTTCCACAATCTCAGGAAAAGAACTATGCTTTTTATCATTTTATCACCATTAACTACCTTCATGAATGAGGAATGGATTAATTAAATAAATGTTATAGGTCTCAAGTAATTTATCAATCATCTTCTAAAGTATTTCTGGAATCATGAGACATTAAAAAAATAATTTTGTAGATTTTTTTAAAGAAGAAATCTCCTTATCTTTGATGTCTCAAAATATCACAGTGTTTTAGGGTTAATCTTTGTGATATATCCAGATGTATTGGCTATCTCCAAAAAGGAGCATGACTTCTATATTTGTGATATTTGCTTTCTGGCTTAGTTTAACAGCAAGTTCAACTAATGAACATCAGGTAGAAACCACTGTCTTTGCACAATGATCCAATAAACAAAAATTTTTGATAATATTAGTCCTTATATTGAAAAATAGTTTTTATTTATTTCTCCAAAAATGATTAAAAATTTGCAATTTGTAGCTATTTTCTAGAATCCATACAATTTATACCATATGTAAGTATGGCTCAATTTATGTTTTAGGTATTTTCTCTAAAAATAATGTGGATTTTTTAAAATGTGTGTATGTACTTACTATTAAAAAATTCTTTTGTAACTTAAAACATTTTTCCAGCTGAAGAATATACTAAGTAGAAAAAGAAATTTTCTACAGTATGTATAATCGTCTCTTACAAGTAAGTATATGCAGACCTTTGTGATTAAAAAAAATCTTAAAATACATTTTTAGTATCTATTTATTTCAAAGAAATTACAAGAGGATAACTTTGCACTTTAGCACAATGTACCTGCTTAAGCTGATAGAAACATAAATCTAGAAGCTTATCACGTTATTTTCAGTGAAGAGATAATAATGTTCTTGCCTTAATTATTTTAACATTACATTTTGAACATATACATGCTTTATTCTCTTCTGTTACTTATGTGGACTATCTAATTTAAAACTGCAAATTATAATGAAAAGATAAGTGGAATAAATGAAAACACTTCTCTTTTAGTGCAAGCTATGCCTATGGACTAGCTTGTGTTTTCTTTTCTTTTCTTTTTTTTTTTAACCTTGTACTAATCCTACTTTTTACCAGCTTTATTGAGGTATAATTAATATACAAAAACAAACAAACAAAAAAATCACTACACAACCCCTCTATAAAAAGGTCTTTTTGTTCACTTAATAGGTATTTATAAGCACAAATTTTCAAGATTTTTTAACTCTAACTTATAATTTTCAATGAAGAAATATATCACATTTTTGTGTTATCCATAATAATGTTTTAAATCAATCTAAGCCGTATAAATATCTTCAAGCATTTATTTACAGTAATTTCTCTCTCCAGAACATATTCTCTGCTTTCAAAGATATTAATGACAATCACCTCCAGAAGACAGATAGATTTCAAATATTTTGTTTCAAGAAATAAATTCATATGATAATATTGAGACTGATATCTAAAAATTATGATTGAATGTATAGAGAAAGTATAAATGGAGGTGCAAAGTAATTAAGTCATATCTCTGACACATTCTGTTCATGTGGAGGCAGTTACTGACTATTATCAGAACAGAACACATTTACAGTAATAACAGTGCACCAGTGATGATGAAACCCACAGTGGGACTGACAGCGCCAACCATATCAGAAACAAATGACTTTTTTTTAAATGCATATTTATCTGGTGTAACAAGGATATTCGTTTTGTTGCCATGATCAAGGTATATTTTCTCTTTTCGATTGTGGTTTTTGTTAATGTGTCTTACTTTGGTGATTATCTTAAGTACTTCACAATGTGTTGCCTTGTTAAACATTTTTAATTAACTGTCTAGAAACCTTGCTGGAATAATATATTAATAGCTTGAGTCATAAGAAATTAATATATTTAGTGCCTCTGTAATATCTATTATACCTTAACAAGTGCTCCTTGGCAATGTATTGAAAATTAATTATCTTGCCAAAGAAATGCAAAAAAGTCAACTGGAAGACAAATTGTAATCATTATAACCTTTTTGTGTAAATATACATCTGATTGGATAAGGAGAACACCTTCTAAATGTGATTATCGGATCAATGATTCTTTATATTTAGAGTTAAAACATCAAATAAGACAGCCACTGCTATTGAAAAGATACGTGGAATATACATTAAATCTAGTTTTCTGAGTACTTAAAATCATATTTTCAGTTAACTTTGTTTATACATAAAATATTCTATTACTATCACTGTCTATGTTTAAAAGTTTGAATTAGGTGGAATTTTTTTACAGTGACCTGTCATTTCTCACTTTTTTGAAATCTTCTCTCACACCTGCCCCCATAGTTATCATCATATTTTCTCACCTTTCTTTGTTCCATTCAAAATATGTATGCTTGGTCCGGCCAGTGTGGCTCAGTGGTTGAGCATCAACCCATGCACCAAGAGGTCGCCGGTTCGATTCCTGGTCAGGGCACATGCCCAGGTTGTGGGCTTAATCCCCAGTGGGGAGCATGCAGGAGGCGGCCAATCTATGTTCTCTCTCATCGATGTTTCTATCTCTCTCTCCCTCTCCCTTTCTCTCTCTCTAAAAATCAATAAAGAAAAAATATTTTTAAAAAAAATATGCTTGTATCATAGTTATGCTTTTCTGAAAGGTACATATTGGATCCTTTGACATAAATACAGTACTTAAGCAGACTAGTTACTGCATTTGCTATAACTCAATGCCTAACTGAAATTTAGATGCTTATCTTCTTTAGATAACATTTATAGGCTAATGCTAATATTGTGGATTAGAGAGAGGTGTTTCAAACAAGGGGGCCCAAAATTGTTCCTCAATAATTTTTTAAAAAAACGAACCTTTATTGAATCTATCCCCATGTGACAAGCACTATGCTAAATGCTTTAAAAAATGTATTTAATCTTCATGTAACTCTTATGGGATTTATTCTCCTATTAATAAATATGAATAGATACAGGAAGTTGACAGACGATTAATAACTGCAGAAATTGAGCCTCACAGAAGTTAATTAGATTACTCAGGGTCATTTGTTAGTAAAGATAGTTTTGGGATTTTAACCAATGTAGTCAGAGTACAAAGATAAAGTACTTAACCACTATGCATAATTCCTCAAGTAAAACTAGGCTGAAAGCTGATTACTTTGCCTAAGTATAGGAACAGGCTTGCTTTCTGATGGCTAATAGACTGACAGAAGTTAAGAGAAGTTTAATAATGGTCAAGGCATGGTTGCTTGTGGATAACATTTCAAATTTTGTCTTTGTGGGTTCTTCCTTTCTTTCCAATGATTGTCCACACTAAGTTGAATATCTATCTTTTAAATTAAACCAGAAACATTCAATAGGAAAGCTGGTGGCTAGAAACTCTTTACAAGTTGATAGGAAAATATATTAAGAAAAAGTAAATAAACACAGAGTAAGATCAGCTTGGGCTCTTGTGCCTATATTCACACATTTATTCACTGTGAGAGGTTGTTTTGACACCATGTAAACCTGTCATTAAATAATGCATATGCTCTGTAGCAGCTTGACTTCTTCAAATGAAAGTTTGCTTACATTTGTTACTTTGCATATCAGTTTATCTTTTATATAATCCTCATAAAACTTTAATAACAAATGTTTAATATACTGTTGTTGCTATTTTAATACTCCAGTAGAAAGGAATATTTTGAAATGAAAAGTATTTACACAGATATATTAGTTGGATTTAAATTTATGTTTCATTTATATATCAATATAAAGTTATGAATTCCCAGGTACCTGGCACTTTGTTAGATACTAGAAAAAAAAGACATAGTCACCGAAAACATATTTAGTGCATAAATATGTGAAATAATAATTATGCTTTTGATATTTGTCAGAGTTAAATGGAACAAAATTCTACTCTAGGTAGTTGAAGAAAAAGGAAATTTGTTTAAGGATATTAAGAGATATCGATTGGATATTATTGTAGGCTGTTAAAAGTTTTAAGAAATCAGTGAGAGGGCTGAAGAAGATGCTAGCTGAATTTCTGGAACAACTAATCAAATTACTCCTGGAACCCAGTATGCCAAGGAACTTCCTTTTAAGATCATAACTTTTAAGCCCTAGACCCACATTTACATTGTCACAACCAGGAACTACTAAAATCAAAATCCACTATCAGGAAATCACACACTCACACACCTATAGACATTCAGGTCACCACTATGATGAAAAAAAGAAATTCGAGTTTTCGCTCTTGTCTCCAGAACCACATTGTACCTACTGCAACCTGGACCAGTAAAAGTGATGTTTGTACCATTCTCTGCTCTCCTGAAGCCAGTTACTGAACTATAGCACAGCTGTTGATGTTTTGTGTGAAGCAGCAAATGCCTCAATATCCACATTTGGCAGGTGAAATAGCAAAAGAAGTTGCCACACAGCCCTCCAGCTCATGTCCTCTTTCAGTGTCTCGTGTGTGCATATGACCAGCTAAATCTAAGTCACAGCTAGAAACCTGAATCCAAATAAGTTTGGAAAATGCAGTTTTTATCTTTCCAGCTCTGTATTATAGAAGGGAAACTGGAGGACGGTGAAATGGATTTTGAATGAATCACTTGGGACATGCATTCTATGTTATTAAACATGAATTATAGTCCCATTAATTTATTTTGCCTCTGCTTACCTTGCCTTTGGCTCCCCAAAATTAAGAATAGAGTACATTACCTTTCTGGGTATGTACCCAAAAATTTTGAAAATTTTTATTAGCAAAGATATATGCATCCCAATGTTTATTGCAGCATTATTCAGAGTGGCCATAAAACATGGAAACAACTAGAGTGTTCTTCGATAGATGATTCAGTAAAGAATATGTGATACATATATACAATGGAATACTACTCAGCTATAAGAAAAGATGAATATTGCCATTTGTAACAATATGGATGGATCTGGAGAATATCATGCTAAGAAAAATAAATCAGACAGAAAAAGTCAAGAACGATATTATTTCACTCGTATGTGAGATATAAAACTGAAAGCAACAAAGAAACAAACAAGAAAAACAAAATTCCTTATGACCCAGTGATTCAAAAGTCTGGAAATTTATCTGAAGAAACTCTGAACAGTAATTTGAAAGAATATATGCGCCCCTATGTTCATTGCAGCATTATTTAAAATAGCCAAGATTTGGAAGCAGTCCATTAGTAGATGAGTGGATAAAAAAAGCTGTGCTACATTTATACAATAGAATACTACTGGGCCATAAAAAATAAGAAAATCTTACTATTCACAATAGCATGGACGGACATGGAAAACATTATGTTAAGTGAAATAAGCCAGTCAGAGAATGACAAATACCATACGATTTCACTCATATGTAGAATCTAATGAACAAACTGAACTAACAAGCAAAATAGAGACAGACTCAGAGCAGGTTGACAGCTGTCAGAGGTTGGTGGGGCTGGTTTCGGGGGGATGAAAGGATTGAGCAAAAAGAAAAAGAGAGAGAAAAAAACTCATGGACACGACAACACTGTGGTGATTGCCAAGGGGTGTAGGAGTGCAGAGAGGCGGAGGAGGGTCAAGGGGAATAAATGATGATAGAAGGAGACTTGACTTGGATGGTGAACACACAATACAGTGTACAGATGACATGTTGTGGAATTATGCACCTGAGACCTGTATAATTTGCTAACCAGTGTCACCTCAATAAATTCAGTGAAAGGGAAAGAAAAAATAAATAAAACAAACAAAAACTCATAGACACAGACAATAGTATGGTGGTTACCAGAGGGGAGGGGCATGGGATGTAGTAAAGGATAAAGGGGGTCAAATATATGGTAACAGAAGGATTGACTTTGGGTGGTGGGCACACAATGCGATACACAGATGATGTATCACAGAATTGTACACTGGAAACCTATATCATTTTATTAACCAATTTATCCCAATAAATTTATTTAAAAAGGAAAAATGTATTATATATACCAATGACTTTATCATTTAGGTACTGATCTCTTTCAAATTTGTATTTCTCATCTATTTTGTTTTCCCAAGTTCCCTGCCTTTGCCTTGTATCATTAGAGTGTTATCAGCTGCAAAGAAAAAATTACCATATTAAAACTGACATAAATAATGTAGATAAGTATTACCTCGTAGATAAAGAAACTCAGAGCCAGAGCAGTTTCCATGCTGATGAAGTAGTTCAAACATAGTATCAAAAACTTAAGCTCTTCCTTCTTTATGCTTTATAATCTGGAAGTGTTGAGTTTGATTCTCAGGCTGGCTGCTCACAACCTGAAGATCCAAGGAGCGTGTTGACGGAGCTTGTTGCCAAAGATATAAGTTGGGGGCAGCTTCTCCTCACATGGTTCTTTATACAGGGGAGGAAAGTCTTCCTGTGAAATCCAGCAGCTCCCATTTCCTAGAACTGCATGAAATGCCA
Source organism: Tadarida brasiliensis (assembly GCA_030848825.1). Lineage (NCBI taxonomy): Eukaryota > Metazoa > Chordata > Mammalia > Chiroptera > Molossidae > Tadarida > Tadarida brasiliensis. The sequence goes on from CM061257.1 coordinate 67,107,960, forward strand.
GGGTACTTTTAAAACACTTGGAAAGCTACTGCACTTTTGCATGAAAGGAAGACTTTACCAGCAAGTGATAAGGGGATAGGAGTTCTATGTGGGTATCCACCGACCATGTCAGAAAAGCTTACCTGCACCACACCTGCTCCTTTCCTTTCGTTCCTGCTTTCATGAGATATCCTCTTCTATTTAGTCTCTAAGTTATTTCTTCTACTCTACTACCTAAATTCAGTTGGTCACTAAGTTCCATCTATTTGTATTCTTAATGCATCTCAAATCCATTCCCATCTTTTTATTTTTAATGTCTCAGCTATAGGCCTGATCTATATTGTTACATTATTACAAAAGTTTCCTATAAGTCCCCATACTGGGGTCTTAATTCTCTTCAATGCCAAAATGATTTTATGAAATACAAATTTTATTATATTATTCCCCTGCTTTAAGTTGCTATGGTTCCTCATAGCTTTTAACATGAAATATAGACCAATAAATTAGTACACAGTCCTCTATCTGGCTAGTGGTCCCTCCAAGTCTTCATATCTTGCTGTTATATCAAGTGCAATTCAGATTCCAACCATATCAGATTTTATAATGTTTTTCACCTCTATGGTTCTGAATATATTAGTTACTCTTGATAAAACTTCTCTTCCCCACTATCTTTTTTCTCTAATGTTATTTGTCCTTCGCTTAGCTCAATGATCCTCCAAGAATTATTTTCTGACCTACAAATATAAATTAAGCAAATCGTTTCTCACTACATCCTAGGCAAAAATTAATTATATAATTTATCATATTCTCTTGTAATTTAAATCCATATGTCTTCAATAATGTTGAGTAACTTCCTTGGGAACTATAAAGTAATTTTTTTTAAATCCATGAAACACTAATGAATTAATTCAAAAAGAATTTGTTGAATGGCTACTATATCATGTGTAGTGTACAAGGTGTGAAAAAGTAAAAGGTAGAATGTGATTCTTCTTTTCAAGGAATTAAAACATTACATTACAGAATTGAATACAGATACTTTCTTCCATTCATAGCCCTGATGAAAACAGATTGCAAATTAATATTCACAAAGAGTATGTCTCTTTTGGTCATCATCTATACCCATTATCCACATAATGTCTGGTCCATAGTAAGCTATGATTAAACTTTTAAAAATTTATTGAGATATAATTGGCATAAAATAAACCATGTATGTTTAAAATGTACAATTTGATAAGTTTTGATATATGTATACAACCATAACATCATCATTGCCGTTAAGATAATGAATATATCTGCCACCCAACAAGTTTTCTTATGCCACTTTGTAGTCCTTCCTTCTAAGCCCTGCTCAGACCTTCTCAATTCCCAGCAACTGTAGATCTGTGTTCTTTCAATAAAGATTAGTTTGCATTTTCTAGAATTAAAAAAATGCAGTCTTATAACATGGACTGTTTATGCTTTATTTACTACACTCAGCGTGATTATTTTGAGATAGTTCATTTCTTTTTATAATAAAATAGTATTCTATTTATAATTTTACCACAATTGTTCATCCATTCTCCCATCAATGGATTTGGGCTATTTTCAGCTTTTGGTTTTTACAAGTAAAGCTGCTGTGAGCATTTATGTACAAGTGTGGTTATGGACATGTGCTTTCCTTTCTCTTGGATAAATATATTGGATTGGCTAAGTTAGATGTTTAACTCTTTACAAAACTATCAAACTGTTTCCCTATGTGGTTGTATCATTTTATACAAACAATGTATGAAAATTCCACTTCTTCCATATCCTTTCCAATATTTGTTTTGTTCAGACTTTTAATTTTACTTTTTGTAGATGAGTAGTATATTTCATGGTTTAATTTTCATATTTCTACTTTCTAATGATGCTGAGCACCTTAAACATGTCTGTCTTTTCAAGTGAACTCCCGCTTCTTGCCATACTGAAACAATGGAGACTAGACCTAGACTCCTATGTGAAATAGTTAAAATAAACAAAAAACAAACAAAAACCTTACAAAATAATGAAGCAATGATTTCAAGAAGTTAATAGTAATTTCCTTGATAGGGATTTCAAGCTCAAATATAACTGAAATAAACCCTATGATTACTCCAGTTCATTGCCACGAGAGAGTTTCCAGGCCATAATTCAGAGAAGGAGAACCAGGTAGAGACCAACAGACACCAAGAGTTAAGGAGGAAAATTTGAGAATCTAGGGTGAACAAAGCAACTAAAGTTCAGAAGACATAGAAAAGCTAGCCTACAGTACAAAAATCTCTTTGGGGGGAAAAATGATCCATATGAAAATATATGTTTATAAACCAAAATAATAAAAAGAAAATTGAATAATTGTCTAATTCAAAAGCGAGTTCTTATTTTGATTACTGACATACCATACATCCTCATTAATAACTTTAAGGTAAAAATGAAGCAGCAATGATGGCTTGTTTTGTACCTCCTGAACCCCTCCCCAAGACTTATGTCCTCAGGAAATTAGAAGTAAGTATTTCTTAGAAGATGCAGTTCTATGATAAGTGTTGACAATAATATATTCACACTGTATTGGCAACAGAACTCAATGGTTTCTTTTGTTTCCCTGGCTCTTCCTTTTCAGAAGCTATAACTATGAAAAAGCCTCAGATGTTGGCTTTACACTCCTCTCTTTCAACTTCATTCTTGTAGCTTTGAGAAATGTATCTTCTAAGATGACTTCAGCCATCACTTCTTGGTGATTAACTGGCAAATCTGGGATTCTGAATATTCAGTTCATGATGACGCTCTGAGGGGTCATCTCTTCTTCGGCAGATTCTAGGCTCCATCATCAAAGGGTCGTCCCCAGTTTGGCCTTTGTATTTAAACTTAATTTCCTGAATTGCCATACTTTTTTATACCTCATTTCTTGCCCCGTCCTCTCAGCTGCTTTGCTTCTTGACTTCCACTATTAAATCTTTTTATTCTAGAACTTCATCTGTTTCTCTGTCTCTCATACTGTGACTTTGGCTTAACATCTTGAACAGCTTTAAAGAATCTCTCCTAATTTATTTGGTACCCTCTTTTCCATACATTGCCCCCCAAAACAGTTTTTTTTTATTTCTATATCTATGCCTCACTGATTAATCCAGAGGTTCTGTTTAACTTCTACCTTTTTTTTGACAACACTATTGTCTAAAAACTTCAAGTCATCAGTGTCTCTGACTTTCCATCTGCTCTATGTTAAACTAAATCTAAAAATCTGTCTGTTTTTTTGTTCTCAATATCTCTGAATTTATTCCCTAAAACAAACTCTTTTTACCTAACACCTGTTACAATCAACAAGTTTTTCTGTCTACAGGGCCATTGTATTGTGTACAATCCCTTTTACCAAAAATATTGCATTATTAACATTGATAAAACACCACGCTATTGTGGTAAGTCCCTGCTGAAGGACGTACATGTTCCTCTCTACCTTTGATTACAACACTAAAGTCTTCAGTTTCCTTATCAGGATCCTTCATTATTGAGTGTAAAGTTACTTACATAAGTTTATTCTACTTCTAATGCCAACTATCCCATTCCAATAGTTTAGATCCACACTATACTTTTCCCATCATGCATTGTCAATACAGATACAGAAGCAGGCTAGATATGTTTATTTTGCCTCTTTATACTTACTCTCTGCCTGAGTCATATGTATCCTTCAAAGCCCACATCATATTTAACCTCCTACTTCAAGCATTCCTGCGAATAAATCTATTAACTGATGTTGCCTGATCATATCAGTTGTTCAATCAATACTGAATTTGTTCCTAGAGGATTTAAATTTCCCATCTCAATTTTTTTTATTACATGTAGCATTTCATATTTATGATTTTGTTCTCATTTGTACATACACAACATTTAGCACTTTATTCTTACAGTATAAAAATGATACATAAACTTTTATTAGCCATTCCATTGGAATTTTCTACATATGTGATATCTATATACTTAGATGTACAAGACTTGTAACTTTCAAGACCTTCATTTATACTACTTCATGTATTTTTTTTACCTCTAAAAATAAAAGTGTTAACCTCAGCTGTGACCCACTATCCACCCCTCTTTGACTTGGGAGACTGATGATCTTGAGCAGATCCCTTTGTAAACATGCTGATATTATTTGGGAGCAGAAGGATATGGGGGCCCCTATCTAAGAGTGCTTTTTAAGAAGATATATCTGGTCAGCCTAGATCACTTACTATAAATAAATCATTATTAATGGATGTATGTCTCATGGCTGGTAGTGAAATAGGAAGTAAAATATATTCTTTGATATGTGTAACTAATGAATTAGAGACACGGGAATCCCCAAAACAAAATGGCTTTCTTTGTAAACAGTGTTCCCGCATCCACTGTTCAGAACTTAACCTGTCTTAACCCAAAATACAATCCACACTATAGGGGAAAGGGACACTTTTTGAAAGCTGTGTGTGCTCGTTTGCGACTCTAGGAAAAAAAAAATGCTAAATGCTACAGCCTTATTTGGTTCTCTTATATCCTTAAACTCATTACTAAAGGTTGATGTGGGTAAAACGTATAATTTGCATAAATCAGCTTGACAACTCAGTCCTTTGTATTAATATAAATCACTGTGCCTAGCATAGTTTTGATGTAGAGAATATATTCAGAATTGCTTCAATATTAATTGCTTATAACCTGAAATAATTGATCATTTTTTGTCAGTAGTTAGATAATAGATAGACATCCATATATGTACAGATGTAACACAATTTAACCTATCATATAAAAGCATATAACACATTTTTTATTTTTTATTATTTTACTCATAATTTATGGCATTATCTTCAAACTGAGTGATGTTGTAAACTCTGATATGTTACATATAACATTAACGTACAGTTAAAATTTATAGATATAAAAATTTTTAGCCTTAAAATTATTTCTAAAATAAGTAATTTATATTTAGTACACCAGTAGTCTAAAGTGACTATTGCACTGTGGTACTTGTTTTAGTGTGTAAGGAATTGCTTTCTTTTTTTTCCTTATGCCCTTTTAATAGAAGCTTCCAATACATGAGACTCTAGGAATTTTGTGTCATTTGGGTTCAATGATAATCTAGATTCAGATATGACGATGTGAGATTTCATGCTGTTTGAAGAAGCTGGGGTTCATCTTCTGTGATACTTTGAAAATGAGAAAAAAGGGCTTTCCTATATTTGGAAGTGTCCTGGCAATGAGCAAAGGGTAAAGAAAATCACTGCAGAATGCTGTTTGTTCAGTTCAAAAAGCAGTCTGCTATTTTATGAGCCATTTTTATTCTTTGACGGGCTTCCCTGGAGAGATTCAAATAAAGAAGTTTGAAATACACCAGGTTGAAAGGCTGAATATGTCAAGAAGTATGGATCACTGAAGCAAGATCTTCATCTTGCAGCTTAATTTTCTGGCTAGACCACTTTATAAATGAAAGGAGACACTCATGATTACTCCTGATGCCTCCGACTCCAGGAACATCAATGAGTCTCCAAGGGGTTCAAAATATTTCACCACATTGAACATCAATGGGGAAGTCTCTCTTTAAAAGAACAGATGCTACAAACCTTACCAAATTTCCAAAGTCCTCCTTTCAGTAATACACTCTATATCTTTTTACAACATTAGCCAAGGCAAGCAAATTGTAAACAGATTTTGTCATTTTATGCAACAGGAAAACCAACAGCTTTATTGCACGATCTGTGCATTCAAATAGGCAATATTCAGCTCTGCATCCTTTGAATATTTCTACTTCTTTATTATTTTTATGTCATTAATTATCTTGTAATATCTTGAGCAGAAAGCACATGTGTTAAATTCTGTGGTGTTTAGTATTTGAGGTGATTCATTAAGTATGTGCTACAATTATGTAAAGATCCAAAATACTTTTTATGCAAATTGTATCAATTGACAATAAATGTACCTTTCAACTCTACCAGAAAGACCCTGGAATGGAATAGTGAATTTGAAGTTCAATGTAGGAAATTAAAAGCTTTAGACTCATAGGATTTTTTTCATCTCTCCTCCTACTAAAAATAATTGCTCCAAAAATATATGAAGTATGGGAAGCTGGTGAGATGCTACAATGCTGAGATTAAAGAATATTTCCCCTGACTCAGAATTGTGTTCTACTTGCAAAGAAAGGGAATTACTAGGCTTTGTCGGGCAATTCCCCTTTGAATTTTAGAAATTAGTCTAAATAAATTCATAAAAAAATAAACATAAGCCATGGGCAAAGACTTTGAAAATGGAAGATGACTGACAAGAAATGGGCAACTAAACACAAATAACATTTTGATAGTATTGTCACAAAATATAGTTATGAGAGCCCAAAGAATGAGTCATCTGAAGAAATGAACAGGACTACACAGTGAGCTCTTTGCAGAGTTCAGATATAAAAGCAGCATGTGCAAAGTGTGTAAGAGGAGGAAGGCAATATAAAAGATGAAATTTAAAATAATAAATAACATGTAATAATGATGTCAGGAAAGCTAAAGGTAAAACAAGAGATGAAACAGAAAGATAGGTAATGGTTAGAAGACAAAGCATAGCCCAGCCAGTGTGGCTTAGTGGTTGAACGTCGACCCATGCACCAAGAGGTTGCCAGTTCGATTCCCAGTCAGGACACATGCCCAGGTTGTGGGCTCAATCCCCAGTGGGGGACATGAAGGAGGCAGCCGATCAATGTTCTCTCTCATTGATGTTTCTCTTTCTCTCTCCTTCTTCCTTTCTCTCTAAAAGAAAAAAATCAATAATGAAAAAAAAAAAAGACAAAGTATAAAAAGCACTGGTCTGATCACTTGGGATCCGTGGTAAAATGCTGATAACAAAACAGGGGAAAGTAGAAGGTCACTGATATCTTTCTGCCATGCAATGGGTTATCATTTGTTTTATCCACATATATTTTGTTTTGTATTGTGCACACACTATATGCTGGAAAATATAAGGTTCTATCTAGGAAGAATAATTGTCATTCAAACTGAAAAATAAAAGAATAAACATGAATAAAATAATTAAAATGTATCTTTGATGACTAGTAATAACTTCTCAAGATCATTGTCTATTATCATTATGTTATTTGCAGCCAACATTTAGCTAATATTATTATTTGCCTTGAACTGTGCCAAGGTATTAAATTAATTGCCTCATTTAATCTTTATTTCAAATTATCATTCTAAGTTCAAAATGAGGTACAAAGAGGTATATTTCTAGAACTGATGTTTTCTTCAAAGCTAGAGTCTGCCTCCTTTTCATTTTCTGGGACTCCTCCAATCCCCTGACCTTATGCGAGACCTACCTGCCACTATGGAAACTTCAAGGTTCTTTTGGCAGCCAGAATGCAAACAGACCCAGCACACCTAGTTAATTCTCCCACACAGAGACTCTGCTGAGTCTTCAGCAGAAATGCAAAGTAGCAGATTTGGGGAACAAAGGCCACACACTCAAAGAGGCCTTTTCCAATGCTCACCTTTTGTTCTGGAGCTATAACTATTGTATCATGCTGTTTTATTTTTAATTATTTTACTGAAAGTTACTTGCAATTTTCTTTGTGGATGTGTGGATTTACTAAATGTTGCCCTCCGTAGAATGGAAGTTCTGTGAGAACAGAGACTTGCTTTGTCTTTTTCTATGCTGCTCATCCAGTACCAAAAACAATGCCTGTCATCTAGTGGGCACTCAATATATAGTTAGTTAATTAATTCATGAATTATGAAATAAAAAGTCACATGAAGGCACTTAGAATGTCCTATCTTTACAAATATAGTAAGCTAAAAGCAATACCACAATCATAGGGAAATTGAATATTACTGTCACCGTAAACATATTGAAAGATGCAGAAATGCTCATTTCTATAGCAAAATATTTTTTCTCTGGATTGGCTGATAAAATAAAGAATAGTTCTAGCGCCCAGCCGGTGTGGCTCAGTGGTTGAGCGTCGACGAATGCACCAAGAGGTCGCCAGTTTGATTCCCGATCAGGGCACATGCCCAAGTTGTAGGCCCAATCCCCAGTGGGAGCCATGCAGGAGGCAGCCAATCAGTGTTCTCTCTCATTGATGTTTCTGTCTCTCTCTCCCTCTCCCTTCGTCTTTCTCTGAAATCAATAAAGAAAACAAAAAAAGAATAGTTCTAAGAGCTTGATGTTTGAGAAATAACTTATGGCTTGCTACAGGGTCCCAGTGGAGAATGGGACAGCAGATGGCCGTGTGACCTAAGCTGCCTCTTTTGAATAAGATGCATTTTGTACACCTTGCCTTAAGTAAGCTTGCCTATCAGGCCTCCATCATTATGTAAGGACAAAAATGAGTCCCAGAAGATACTAAAGGCACAAAGTAAAATACACCTTCTCTCAAACTCTATGTACATCTTCACCTGTCACATTGCAGCCTCAATTTCAGGCCTTAAATAGGACCTCCTGGAGAGTTTCCTGTAACCAGCTCAAAGAGCAGGAAATATGTTGAGCCTGGCTTACCACTGGTTGTGCATGGCATGCTGCCATCAGCTATAAGTGGACTGCTGCAGTGTACCTGTCCCATTCAGGATTGCCTCTTGAGAACAGTGGAGAGATTTATTCTTCCATAAGGTCATCTTGTCCACTTATCCTAGAAGGATGAGTAACTTAACATAAGGATGTATTATGGTTTATGCTTGCTGTCAGGATTTGAAAGGATGACCCAAATTGTCAGGGTCTTGTGAAGAACAACATTGGACATTTGGTAACCAGGAGATACTAGAAATAAGTGTGGGACTGTATTTCTGAATGATGCTCGTCCCTGGTTTTTATACCTATGCTAGCACCACTATCCTCAGGCACGTTGATAGACTGATACCAACAAAACATTTCTCATTTTCCAGAAAAAAGATGTAAGTCAGTGAATTGATGCCTTAAGAGTTTGGGTCTTCTAATATACTATGTATCATACAGAGAGCTAGTAAAGAATAATGGAATGACTTATATATTGAATTAAAATAAATCCAAGATTGCTCAGAATAATCTCTGTATTTAGCTGTTGTTAGAGTATAATCATCAATAGTGTCTTCTCACTGGTAAAGATAGTGATTTTAATGGCAAATTATGTGACACCCTATCCAATAAACACATGTTCAGATGGGTCTAGGAGACAACATTTTGTATTGCTATATAGAGTGCTAAGCTGTAGTGGAAGACTACTGTAAACTTATACAGGCAGCAATGGCCTATAGAATGGCTCTCATTCTCAAAATTAAGTTTAGGTTTGGCCTACCAAAAAAGGAACCCTGACCAACAAGGTACTACTAACCAGTAGAGTACATGAAATGGACTGAAAAAGGGAGTTAAATATCAGAGCTACTGCTTTGTGACCAGCAGCAAGAGCAAGAAGCCCTTTGTCAAACCTTTGTCAATCTTTCATCTTGCTATGTCATGAATAGATCTGTTTTAACTAGTGTATTTCTGTCAATATTATACAAAAACATTGTTTAATGTTGGGTATCTTTACAGATTAGTTCATGAAGTACAAAATATTTAGAAGTAATTTGGCCCAGCCGGTGTGGCTCAGTGGTTGAACATCGACAGATGCACCAAGAGGTTGCCAGTTCGATTCCCTGTCATGGCACATGCCCAGGTTGTGGGCCATATCCCCAGTGGGGAGCATGCAGAAGGGAGCCAATTGATGTTCTCTCTCATCGATGTTTCTATCTCCCTCTCTCCCTTCTTCTCTCTCTAATATCAATAAAGAAAAAACAAAAACAAAGTACATATATAAACTTTTTTACCATAAACACAAATTTCACAAAGCTTTAATATAGTAGTTTACATACAATAAGGGCTAATGCTTTTAGCTGATCCAAGAATTAATACAAAGAAAAAAATAATGTATCTTACAGAAAGACTAGTGAAAATGTAAAATATGTTAATAAAACACGATACGATACACAAGATGGATGTATTAGTACTACAATGCTATCGAGGATCAGAGATTAGATGTTATAGACCTGATGATTTCAGCTAAATACCATATAGATGATTTAATAACTTGTTTAAAAATGAACTTATTTTGATATAGTCCCATTTATTTTTTCCTTTGTTTTTCTTGCCTTAGGCTATGTATTGGTGAAAATTCTGCTACATGTGATATCTGAGATTTTGCTGCCTACCTTTTCTTCTAGGATTTTTATGGTTTTATGACTTACATTTATGTCCTTTATCCATTTTGAGTTTATTCTTGTGTATGGTATAAGTTGGTGGTCTAGTTTCATTTTTTTTCATGTACCTGTCTAATTTTCCCGACATCATTTATTGAAGAGACTATCTTTTCTCCATTGTATGTTCTTGTCTCCTTTGTCAAATATTAATTGACCATAATGTCTTGGGTCAATTTCTGGGTTCTCTGTTCTGTTCCATTGATCTATATGCCTGTTCTTGTGCCAGTACCAGGCTGTTTTGATTACAATGGCCTTGTAGTATAGTTTGATATCAGGTATATTGATACCTCCAACTTTGTTTTTCTTTCTTAAGATTGCTTACGTTATTTGAGGTATTTTTTTGGTTCCATATGAATTTCTGGAATATTTGTTCTAGATCTGTGAAATATGCCATTGGTACTTTGATAGGGATGGCATTGAATCTATAGATTGCTTTGGGTAGTATGGACATTTTAATGATGTTGATTCTTCCAATCCATGAGCATGGTATATGTTTCTACTTTTTTATATCTTTCTCTGTTTCTTTTTTCAATGTCCTATAGTTTTCTAAGAACAGGTCTTTTACCTCCTTGGTTAAGTTTATTCCCAGGTATCTTATATCAAACTAAAAAGCTCCTGCATGGCAAAAGAAACCAGCATCAAAATGAAAAGGGACTGCACTCTTTGGGAGAACATATTTGCCAAAGATACATCAGATAAGGGATTAATATCTAAAATATATAGAGTAATCATACAGCTCAACAAAAGAAAGACAAAAAATCCATTTAAAAAAAAATGGGCAGAGGACCTGAATAGACACTTCTCCAAACAGGACATACAAATGGCCAAGAGACATATAAAAAAATGCTCAATGTCACTAGTCATCAGAGAGATGCAAATTAAAACAACTATGAGGCATCACCTCACGCCTGCCAGAATGGCTGCCATCAACAAATCATCACACAACAAGTGTTCTTGAGGGTGTGGAGAAAAGAGGACTCTAGTACACTGCTGGTGGGAATGCAGACTGGTGTAGCCACTCTAGAAAACAATATGGTGTTTCCTCAAAAAATTAAAAATTGAACTACCATTTGACCCAGTGATCCCATGTCTAGGAATATATCCTAAGAAGCCTGAAACACCAATCAGAAATAATATATGTACCCCTATGTTCATAAAAACACCATTTACAATCGCTAAGATTTGGAAACAGCCCAAGTGCCCATCCGTAGGTAAATGGATAAAAAAGATATGGTACATTTACACAATGGAATACTACGCAGCTGTAAGAAAGAAAGATCTCTTACCCTTTGAGATGACATGGAGGGACCTGGAGAGTATTATGCTAAGCAAAATAAGTCAGTCAGAGAAAGACAAGTATCACATGATCTCACTTATTTATGGAATATAATGAACAAAATAAGCTGATGATCAAAATAGATTCAGACACATGGAAGCAGGGAACAGACTGACAAACTTCAGAGCAAAGGGGGTTGGGAGTGGGGTGGGAAGAGATAAACCAAAGAACTCATATGCATATATACATAACCAATGAACACAGACAATAGTGTGAGGAAGGCAGGAGTGGGGTGGGAGTGGGGAGGAGGGGGTCAGTGGGGGGAAATGGGACGAATATCTGTAATACTCTCAACAATAAAAAATAATAAAATAAATAAAAATTAAATTATTACATTTTGTTGGGTGACTGTGTAGTGAAATGAGACTTTGATCTAGATATTATTGCTACATCTAACACTGCCCACATGAGGTTTAGCAAATAACTGTTCTAAGATACAGTGCCTTCATTTGTATAATAATAATTAAAAAAACTATAAGGTCAAAACCAGTCCTGTCATTTTATTGGTTTCCTATTTAAGAACTCAATAAATCTTTGACACAAGCTCACTCTATTTATGTGGTTAAGAGTTTTTAACTTTAAAAAATTATTTGTTAGTAAGATATTCATATGGACTCATCTTCTGGAGCCAATTAAACTGTATAGCCCCAAACAGACACCTCACGGGTTGTTCAAGTCCAGGCATGTATTTTCTTCGTTCCTAGAGTAAATCACAAACAGCTAAAGAATTTTACCTTGCTGCCTCTCTGAATCTGTTTTGTTCTTCTGACTCTATATTTTTATTTGTTTATTATTTTTGCCCAAGTTTAGTTTTTATTCTAGTCTAAACTTGGCTTTACCACTGGTGGCAGTAGTATTTGGGAATTAGATAGTTTTTCTGATCATTTGATGATTTCTGTTGAGTGAAAAAAGGGACCTATTTCTTGTCGGGTGACAGATGACTGAGGATTTGTTCTGTTAATCTTTTTCTGGTCGTCTTATGCAATAGATCAACTCTAAAGATGGTCACCAACAATTCTCCCAGCACTATATCCTTGTGCTACTTCTTTCTTCAGGATGTGGAATCTTTGACCATCTCTTTAAATCTGGGCTGGCCTTGTGGCTTGCTTTAACCAATAGCATGTGAAGAGTGATAATGTACCAGTTCTGGGCCAAACCAGCGTGACGTTTGCCAGCCTCTGCTTTTGCTCTCTTGATGCTATAATTCAACATTTAAAAAGTCTAATTATCCCGTTAGAGAGAGAGATACCAAGTCACATTTTTCTCAGCCTTCCTATTTTAGACACCAGACACATAAATGAAGCCATCTTGTATATTTAAGTTCCAGCTAAATATAGCCCAACAAGCGACCCCAAGACAACCTACTCGAGCAGGACAAGCCCACTAAGCCAAAGCACAGAATTGTTAAAAATGATAAATCTTTGTTATGTTAAGCCATTAAGTTTTGGGTGATTTGTAATTCAGAAACAGATAACTGAGACAGACATTCATACACTTAACCCTTGTTAAGACATCTTAAAAATATAAGACATTCAACCTGGACATTCTCACCTAGACAAAAATAATTCTTTGAATTGTAATGAAATTGTTCAATGACAGCTGAACTCATGTAAGGAGAAATCTGCTCAGAAAATATTATAAATGTGGCTTTTAGGTCATGGAGTGAATAACTTTCACTTTTTCATGCCTCACTATTTTTGTTGAATGTGTGGTATGTGTTTGGGAGGAGGTGGTCATACAATATGTCTTTTTAGTAATATCTTTAGCATAATGAAATTATATATCTATATATATATAGATATATAGATATATATATGCTTCTTAATATTATTTAATATTGTAATTATACATTTGGGTTATGTTAAAAACAAATATTGAAATTATTAATTTTTGCCAACTTCAGAAAGAAAGTATGTGGCTACACAGGGTTTAATATGTGGGTTCGTGGTCATTGCAGTTCTGCTAAAATGCTTATGCATGACTAATAGTTCTCAAATAACTAAAGTACAGTTGTTGATTACTTTCCTAAAAGACAAGTTAGTTACTTTGGTTAAAATTATAATATGAGAGGTTGAGACTGTGACATGAAGGAGAATAGCAAAGAGTGAATATATAAGGATAATGAAGGCAACCACTCCTGACATGAATATCAAACATGAATATGAAAATGTTGTCATTATTAACACACTGCCTTCTATGTGTCTTATAAGTCAATTTTTGTTATTTTATATTCTTAATAACTTACTCTTTTTCATTTATGTTTGAACAGCTGAATTAAATTCAGTGCATGTATACAATATAAAGATAGATACAATGCCTCACTTGCACTTTATAAAAATATTTTTTTCATTTCTAATGAGAATTTAATTTTTGTTCTCTAAAAATAGGAAAATTATGCGTCTATATCTTTGTTTTGAGCATTAAAACCTCTTTTCTTGAATTCACATGTAAAAAGAAATTAGGTCTAAAAGAATCACATCAATTTTCAAATTTTCCACTTGACATCTTCAGTAGAAAGATTTTATTTTTCCTCTATCTGAAAAGTCGTCCTGGTCCACCGAGGCCACAGCTCTGGGAGGGTTGCACATGGAGCAGTGTGGGAGGAAGGGGACACGGGTCTAGCCAGCCAGATCAGCTGAATCAGCCCTGGTAACCATTGGGTGACAGATGTCACAGCCTGATTGACCTCACATCCAAGCAGAACTATTTTTGAAAAATTTAATATTTTCCTTGATTCACTGTAGATATTAGAAATATCAAATGTCTGATGGACACAATTTCTGCATAATAAGGCCAACAACTCTGTATGATTCTGGTGAGCACTAGTCCATATTTTTATGCCCAGAAGTTTCTTTTTTTTTTTTTTTTTATTTTATTAATTTATTTTTGTTACAGAGGTTTCTCCTTTTTTTCCCCATTGACACCCTCCTCCCCATCCCTCCACCCTGTCCCCAGCTTTGTTGTCCATGTCCATCACTTATGCATACATGTGCATAAGTTCTGTGGTTTATCTCTTCCCTCCCCCCCACCCCCTCTCCTGAGGGGTGTCAGTTTATACCCTACTTCCACGTCTCTGGGTCTACCCTGTTCCTCAGACTGCTATGTTCATTATATTCCACAAATAAGTGAGATCATGTGATATTTGTCTTTCTCTGCTTGGCTTGTTTCGCTTAGGATAATACTCTCGAGGTCCCTCCACGTCGTCTCAAAGGATAAGAGATCTTTCTTTCTTACAGCTGCATAGTACTCCATTGTGTATATGTACCACAGCTTTTTTATCCATTCATCCACTGATGGACACTTGGGCTGTTTCCAGATCTTAGCTATTGTAAATAGTGCTGCTATGAACATGGGGGTACATGTATTTTTTCTGATTGGTGTTTCAGGCTTCTTAGGGTATATTCCTAGAAGTGGGATCACTGGGTCAAATGGCAATTCAATTTTTAATTTTTTGAGGTAACACCATAGTGTTTTCCACAGTGGCTGCACCAGTCTGCATTCCCACCAGCAGTGTACTAGAGTCCCCTTTTCTCCACACCCTCGCCAACACTTGTTGTTTGATGATTTGTTGATGGCGGCCATTCTGACAGGTGTGAGGTGATACCTCATTGTTGTTTTAATTTGCATCTCTCTTATGATTAATGATGTTGAGCATTTCTTCATATGTCTCTTAGCCATTTGTATGTCCTTTTTGGAGAGGTGTCTATTTAGTCCCTCTGCCCATTTTTTAATTGGGTTCTTTGTCTTCCTTTTGTTGAGTTGTATGAGCACTCTGTATATTTTGGAAATTAACCCCTTATCTGATGTGTCATTGGCAATTATGCTCTCCCATGGAGTGGGTTCCCTATCTGTTTTGATGGTTGTTTCTTTTGCTGTGCAGAAGCTTTTGAGTTTGATGTAGTCCCATGTGTTCATTTTTCCCTTTGTTTCTGTTGCCTTAGGTGATGTATCAGTGAAGATTCTACTGCGTATGATGTCCGAAATTTTGTTGCCTACATTTTCTTCTAGGATTTTTATGGATTCACGAGTCACATTTCAGTCTTTTATCCATTTTGAGTTTATTCTTGTGTGTGGTGTAAGTTGATGGTCTAGTTTCATTTTTTTGCATGTAGCTGTCCAATTTTCCCAACACCATTTATTAAAGAGGCTATCTTTACTCCATTGTATGTTCTTGCCACCTTTGTCAAATATTAATTGAGCATAATGTCTTGGGTCAATTTCCGGATTCTCTGTTCTGTTCCACTGGTCTATATGCCTGTTCTTGTGCCAGTACCAGGCTGTTTTGATTACAGTGGCTTTGTAGTATAAGCTGATATCCGGTATTGTGATCCCACCTACTTTGTCCTTCTTTTTCAAGATTGCTGTGGCTATTCGGGGTCTTTTTTGGTTCCATATGAACTTTTGAAATATTTGTTCTAGTTCTGTGAAATATGTCACTGGTATTTTGATGGGGATTGCATTGAATCTATAGATTGCTTTGGGTAATATGGACATTTTAATGATGTTAATTCTTCCAATCCATGAAAGGTATGTGTTTCCACTTTTTTATATCTTCCTCTATTTCTTTTTTCAATGTCCTGTAGTTTTCTGCAAATAGGTCCTTTACTTCTTTGGTTAGGTTTATTCCTAGGTATCTTAATTTTTTTGCCGCGATGGTAAATGGTATTGTTTTTTTAGTTTCTCTTTCCGTGAGTTTGTCATTGGTGTATAAGAATGCCATTGATTTCTTGACATTAATTTTGTATCCTGCTACTTTGCCAAATTCATTTATTAAGTCTAGTAGATTTTTGATGGAGTCTTTAGGGTTTTCTATATATAATATCATATCGTCTGCGAATAATGACAGTTTCACTTCTTCCTTTCCAATTTGGATTCCTTTTATTTTTTCTTCACGTCTGATTGCTGTGGCTAAGACTTCCAGTACTATGTTAAATAAGAGTGGTGAAAGTGGGCATCCCTGTCTTGTTCCTGTTCTTAAGGGAAATGTTTTTAGTTTTTGCCCATTGAGTATGATGTTGGCTGTAGGTCTTTCATATATGGCCTTTATTATATCAAGATATGATCCCTCTACTCCCAAATTGCTGAGCGTTTTTATCAGGAATGGGTGCTGGATTTTGTCGAATGCTTTTTCAGCATCTATTGATATGATCATGTGGTTTTTATCTTTCATTTTGTTTATGTGGTGTATCACATTTATTGATTTGCGAATGTTGAACCAGCCTTGCATCCCTGGGATGAATCCCACTTGGTCATGGTGAATAATTTTTTTGATGTATTGCTGGATCCGATTTGCTAGTATTTTGTTTAGGATTTTGGCATCTACATTCATCAGGGATATTGGCCTGTAGTTTTCTTTCTTTGTAGTGTCTTTTTCTGGTTTTGGAATTAGGATTATGCTGGCCTCATAAAACGAGTTTGGAAGTCTTCCTTCTTCTTGAATTTTTTGAAATAGTTCGAGGAGAATGGGTGTTAGTTCTTCTTTGAATGTTCGGTAAAACTCCCCCGTGAAGCCATCTGGGCCTGGGCTTTTGTTTGCTGGGAGAGTCTTGATTACATCTTCAATTTCCTCAGCTGTTATTGGTCTGTTCAAGTTTTCTATCTCTTCCCGGTCCAGTTTTGGGAGACTATGTGTTTCTAGAAATTTGTCCATTTCACTTAGATTGTCGAATTTGTTGCCATATAAATGTTCATAGTATTTGCTAATGATCCTTTGTATTTCTGTGGTGTCAGTTGTTACTTCTCCTCTTTCATTTCTGATTTTGTGTATTTGGGTTCTCTCTCTTTGTTTCTTGGTGAGTCTAGCTAAGGGTCCATCAATCTTGTTTATCTTTTCAAAAAACCAGCTCTTTGTTTTATTGATTCTTTGAATTGTTTCTCTGGTCTCTATGTCGTTTATTTCTGCTCTGATCTTTACTATTTCCTTCCTTCTATTTGCTCTGGGGTTTTCTTTTTGTTTGCTTTCTAGTTCTTAAGTTGTGAGGTTAGATAGTCTATTAGAAATTTTTGTTGATTCTTGAGGTGGGCTTGTAGTCCTATGAACTTCCCTCTCAGAACTGCTTTCGCTGCATCCCATAGATTTTGTGTTGTTGTGTGTTCATTTTCGTTGGTTTCCAGGAAGTTTTTAATTTCTTCCTTGATCTCCTCGGTAACCCATTCATTGTTTAATAACATGCTATTTAGCCTCCATGTATTCAAATGTCGTTGCATGTTCTTTTTCCAATTGATTTCTAGTTTCATGCCATTGTGATCTGAGAAGATGCTTGATATGATTTCAATCTTCTTGAACTTGTAGAGACTTCGTTTGTGTCCTAACATGTGGTCTATCTTTGAGAATGTCCCATGTGCACTTGAGAAGAATGTGAATTCTATAGTTTTGGGGTGCAATTCTCTGTAAATATCTATTAAATCCATTTGGTCTAGTGCTTCGTTTAGAGTCTCTGTGTCCTTGTTAATTTTTTGTCTAGAGGATCTATCCAGTGATGTCAGCGGGGTGTTGAAGTCCCCTGTTATGATTGTATTGCTGTCAATTTCTCCTTTGAAGTCCTCCAGCAGATTTTTAATATATTTTGGTGCTCCTACATTTGGTGCGTATATGTTTACCAAGGTTATATCTTCCTGTTGGATAGATCCTTTCAATATTATATAGTGACCTTCTTTGTCTCTAGTAATGGCTTTCGTTTTGAAATCTATTTTATCAGATATGAGTATTGCTACCCCAGCTTTTTTTTCCTTTCCATTTGCTTGGAAGATTTTTTTCCATCCCTTCACTTTCAGCCTATGTGAGTCTTTTGTTGTGAGGTGGGTCTCTTGTAAACAGCATATATATGGGTTATGCTTTCTTATCCAATCCGCTACTCTGTGTCTTTTTATCGGAGCATTCAATCCATTTACATTTAAGGTGATTATTGATATGTACTTATTTATTGCCATTTTTATTCAGTGTGGTTCTACTTTCCTTCCTATTTCTTCTACTAATTACAGCAGTCCTTTTAACATTTCTTGCAGTGCTGGTTTGGTGCTAATGTATTCCCTTAGCCTTTTTTTGTCTGAGAAGCTCTTTATTTGACCTTCTATTTTGAATGACAGCCTTGCTGGGTAGAGTAGTCTTGGATTCAGATTCTTGTTTTTCATGACCTTGATTACTTCATGCCATTCCCTTCTGGCCTGTAGTGTTTCTGTTGAGAAGTCAGCTGATAGCCTGATGGGGGTTCCTTGTAGGTAACCTGTTGCTTTTCTCTTGCTGCCTTGAGGATTCTCTCTTTGTTTTTAATTTTTGGCATTTTAATTACTATGTGTCTTGGTGTGGGCCTTCACCAAATTAGGGAAGTTTTCTGTCATAATTTCTTCAAATATATTCTCTAACCCTTGCTCATTTTCTTCTTCTTCAGGGACTCCAATTATGCGAATATTATTACGTTTCCAGTTGTCCCACAATTCTCTTAAGCTGTCTTCCTGTTTTTTTCATTGTTTTTACCTTTTGGTTTTCTGATTGGTTGATTTTTTCTACCCTGTCTTCTAATTCACTGATCCGGTCCTCAGCTTCCTCTACTCTGCTGTTTAGTCCTTCCAATGTGTTCTTCATTTCTGCTATGTCATTCTTCATTTCTTCTTGCTGCTTCTTCATTTCTTCTTGCTGCTTCTTCATTTCCACTTGGTTGGTTTTCAGTGTTTCTATGTCTTTGCTCATGGTGTGGATGTCTTTACTCAAGGTGTTGATGTCCTTACTCATGCTGTTGAGCTTCCTCAAGATCATGGCTCTGAATTCTAGCTCTGTTAACTTACTTAGTTCCGTTTCATTTATCTCATCTTCGGTAGAGGTCTCTTGTTCTTTCATTTGGGCTCTGTTTCTTTGTTTCCCCATTTTGGCTATCTCAGTGGTTTTTGGAGCCTGCCAAATTTTCCTGTGGATGTTGGTGTTCTGTTGTTTGTGGCTCCTTCTACTGGGTTTGGATGAGCATGGGAGGACCCACGTTAAACAGCACCCTGGAGTCTTACTTTCCAGGGTATATTTGCAAGCCCAGCAAAGGTTAAGTTATCCTCTAGCTTTTTGCCTAGAGGCTATTAGTTGTGGTTGCTTGAAGAGCCTTGGGTTTTCAGTTGAATGAAAACCTCCCTCAGGTGTTCAGTGTGAGAGGATTTCCAGGGGGTAGGGCAGATGCTAGTAGTTAATGAGCCTCAGTTTGCATTTCAATGGCCCTCTAGGGTGTGAATGGTTCTCCGAGGGAGGGGCTGCCGCCTCTCCCCAGAGCCCTGGGATGGAGTAAGACGACCAGGCCACAGTCCTGGGTGGCCGCAACTCAGCAAAAACTCTGAGCGCCCTCCAAATCCCAGGTGTCCCCACTCAGTTCCAGTCCAGTCCGCCCTCCCTCTGCCTGAGCCCAGGTGAGTGGCTGCGGCTATTTTAGCGCTCTGTCCCGGCCCTGCGCGGTGGAGCTGGCGCGGACTTCAGCGCTCTCTGCCCCGTCTCCGCGCGGAGGGGCTGGGGCGGACTACAGCGCTCTCTGCCCCGTCCCCGCGCGGTGCAGCTGGCGCGGACTTCAGCGCTCTCTGCCCCGTCCCCGCGCGGTGTAGCTGGCGCCGCTCCAACCCCGAGGGCGGGTGCCGCTCCGGCTAAGGGGCTAAGGCCGTTGCTGTCCGTGGGTTCCCAGCCCCCCTCTCGCGCCCTCGCAATCCTACCAGGATCGAGTCAGTGTCCCTGGTTGTATCGTCCTCGCAAGCTGCTTTTCTGTTGCTTTTTCCCGAGAATTTGTCCTTATTTTAGTTGTAATTCCAGTTTGGTCCTGGGAGATGGTCTGTGTAGCTTCCATTCACTCCGCCGCCATTTTTCTTCTCCTGCCCAGAAGTTTCTAATACATGCCTTTTTCTCCTGAGCTGTGATAAACATATGTAATATTATCATTGAAAAGGTGTTTATTTCAACTTCGTTGTGGATTCTTTCCCTTTGTAAATAATATATCAATTTCTTTACAATGCTTAATTCTCATTATAGTTCATGTGATATGTATTTCTCTCTTTATTCAGGTATCAATCATGAGCACTAGCTTTGATCACAGAAACAGACAAGACATTTTTCTATGTGGAGTACAGTGGCATTTCCACAGGGAGCCATCAGTCTTCTGGACTGCTTATTTGATTGCTTTAACCCTTAACCAGTAAACATCTGGCAAAGTAAGTCATTGTTGCAGGCCTAATCTGTACATTTTTCTTTCTGAGTTTTCTTTCTATTCTGATTTTTAAAAATTATTACTTTCTTTGGAGAGGAAAGGACAAGCTGTTACTATTAGAAAAGCACGATTACACACTGTGAACTTTTAAAATATGGACCACAAATCTCAACATGAATACAGATGCCTACACTATTAGAATAGTTATACTGGAGTTTGTTTTTCCAGCTTTTGCTAAAATATCTTCACACTCACCACTTTAATTTTAGGTCATGTCAACCAGACAGACTTTCTCATAGGCTGAAATTCTTATTTGGCTATATTTCATTCTGTGAAGAATCACTGAATATAGACTAATATTCTGCTAAAATCACAAATACATATTTGTAAATCTAAATTAGTAGTGTTTAGTGTATTTATGTTACATTTGTGTGCAAATGTATGGCCTTACATATATTTATCCTTACCCTATATTTTGATCTACCTGACTACCTACATCCATACTTTTATGTGTACACACACACATACACACTTCGAGTATTCCTTTCTATGTATATAATGAAATTACTAAATATAAATGAGATGTTCTTTTGTACTGTGAAACTATTTCTAGATATTACTATTAATCATTACTTTAAAACCATTCCTTCAAATATATTCCAATACATATGTATATGTATATATAAAAATATATATGTATACCTTAATATTCTTACTAAGCATGCTAGACACAAACAAGTTGCTTAGAATCCTAGCTATGGCCAAAGAATAGTTTTCTGTTTTTTGGTAATACATTCCCCAAGGACTCTATTATTACTTCCATTGGGACCAATTTAAAACTATACAGCCCTCTTCTCATGGATCGAATAAGGCGATGTATCATTGTTTAAGTGTGCTACTCAAAAATTTGGAACCCAGAGGGAAAACATAGGAAGAATGAATAAACAAAAACCAACTGTCACCCCTACCAATACTCTTTTTACAAAGTTTTAGAAATAACTTCATACTATTAATTTATTTATAATGCTTAAGGTATTAAAAATCAGGGAGTCAGAAATTTAATTTATATTCTTTATGTTTTTTTCCTTTGGGAAAATACTCAATATTTGTGCTATGTGAGATATTCTATTATAGAAAACCCAATGAAAAGGAAAAAAAAAAAACAATTTTATTTAAAAGCAGGTACTAGCATATGTAAGTTATTTTGTTAACTGTTTAATATACATAAAACTCCTAAAGGATAATAAGAATACTATGAATTTAGCTATTTTTCCTATTTTACCAAAGAAACTGAGATTCCAGTGTTATTTGAACAACTTTTTTACTCTAAAATCACAATATCCTAATGAACATAACTTGCTAATTCCTGCTTATTCATATCTCTGCACAATAATTGCCTTACACATTTTATTTGCATACATTTCTTTACATACTTAGTGATTATTTAATGACTATTTAATAAAAGGCTAAAATGCACTTTTACTGAGAACTTCACACAGCTGCCTCCTTCACATTGTCTTTGCAGAACTATTACTCCAATATCACGCTCTGTCCCCTTTAATTGTGTTCATAGAACTGCTTTCTGAATTTATTATATTTGTGTTATGTATTTGTTTTATTTTATGTGTTTATAGTGTGTTTTCCACATTAGATTTTAAGCGACCTGACAACACAGGGACTGTGTATAATTCACTGTTGTGTATCCAGTGCTTGGAACAAAATGAGTGTTAATGAAATACTTGGTGACTGACAGAGTAAATGAAAGAGTGTGTAAATGAGTCCTAGGAACTGTGATAAATGAAGTTAGATTGTTTTTAACTCTGTAATGGTGCCTTGCTACCAGCTGGTAGACAGCAATTCTCAGGAGCTCAAATTGCATAAACCCAGGAAGTTTTCAATTAAAGGTCACCTTCTGGTATGAGATCCACACATACTTAGTTCCAAAACACTGGTTTAGGGGGAATTATGACATTCCAAAGCTTTTCACTAATTCTCAAAATTGTTGATCTTGTTTACCAAATATTAAAAGTTGTCCGTGGAGACTAATAAAAGGTCAATAGCTCTACCCTATCTGAATTCAGGATTGTATCAAACCCAAAATCTTGCTTTGACTCTAACAAAATTCTATATATATTAAAAATATAACCATACCGTCTGGCTGGTGTGGCTCAGTGGTTGAGCGTCAACCCATGCACCAAGAGGTCGTCAGTTTGATTCCCGGTCAGGACACATGCCAGGTTGTGGACCTGATCCCCATTTGGGGGCATGCAGGAGGAGGCAGCTAATCAATGTTCTCTCTTATCGATGCTTCTATCGCTCTCTCCCTCTAACTTTCTCTCTCTCTAAAATCAAAAAAGGAAAGAAAAAAATTTAAATATAACCATACTGATTTTAAAAAGTGGGAAAGAAATAATTTTAAAAATCTATCTTGACAATAAGCTTTTCACAGGGGACAAGTAAGCATAGCACAATCTAATTCGATTAAGCTTTTGCCAAAAGCCTCAGGTCAGAAACACGACCATATCAATCCAAGTGTCCTCATTTCAACACAGAGAGAAGCTTTCTAGTACTTTTATTTAAAGAAATAAAATTAATGGGTGAATTTCGTAGAAAGTGTATAGAATATATTTCTTGTTTGGGCCCCTTTTGTGTTTATTTGATAGTTTAGAGAAATCTGTAAAGATCTGATTCTTTACTTTTTAGCTTCATCAGTCCACCTGGACAAATATGAGGTCAACATTGTATACTTCAGGAAGAGGGAGACCCCCGATCACTCCCTTTTGAGATTTATTCATCAGCTTAACTTCATTCCAAGTTCTGCTGTACTCCCCTGGAACCAGAGAGCAGCCAATGCCAATTGTAACAGTCAGAGCCTTGGAAAGCAAAGTTCGATGATAGAAGATTCCTTTTTTGATCTGTCCAATTGGAACAACATTGGATTTAAGTTGAAACTTCAGTTCAATTATATGAAGTTCCCAGCTGAAATCCTGTAGTTTCTCTTTTGGAATTTTACTGCCCATTTTTCTGCCACATACTTTGCAAGGGCCTCAATCTGTTCCCTGAAGCTTATTATTGTCAAAATTAATCCACCCCACTGTTTCCTAAGGAGCATCCCTGCCTTTTGAGACTCCTTTGTAAAAACACTCAGCCGCTGATCCCAGACAATTCTGTGGCCTTATTACTGTCATTCTTCATGCTCAGAATGCTTCAGGAACAATTGGTTAAACACATTTAATGCTTTCTCATGTCTTCAGTCACTTTGCTCACTTGCATAAAGTAAGATTTTTTAGAGTTTGAATATTTATAGATCTATTCTAGTATTACAAATTCCTTTCTAAAGTATTTTGTTCACCTTTTTAAAAACGTATTAAGAAGAACACTGTTTAATATACTTCGCTAAAAACTATTTCCATAAATTGTATTTGTTCTATGTTGACTTGGAACTATACCTTCAGTTAAAAATCATTCTGTTTTGCTTTATACATTTTAATGCTGGGTAACAAAATTATTATTTTAAACTTATATAACTTAAAAATTCTTTTCTGGGAAGCATTGGAATATGGAAATAGAATAAATCTTTGCTGAGGAACTGTGTTTTCAGTATTAAGCACAAAACGGAGCAAGCACACATTCCAAATGGTAAGAGAGATTAAAACTAAGTAATGTGAGATTCCAAAATGGCAACAGAGTGAATGGAAGCTACACAACCCATCTCCCAGGACTAAACTGAAATTACAACTAAAATAAAGAGAAATTGTTGGGAAAAAGCAACAGAAAAGCAGCTGGAGAGGACCCATATAACCAGGGACAGGAAAAAGGACACTGAATCGAGCCTAGTAGGATCTGCAGAGGTGAGAGAGGGTGGGCTGGGAGCCCACAGACAGCAGCTGTTTTAGCTGCCAGCAGCTCCCTCAGGGTTAAAATCCCAAGCTGGCTCCACAGCGCAGAGGGCCAGGACAGAGCACTAAATTAGCAACAGCCACTCACCTTGGGCTCTGGCAGAGGGAGGGCAGACTGGGCTGGAACTGTGTGGAGACTCAGAAGCTTGGAGAGGTGAGAGGGCAATGGGAGTTTTTTGTTGGATCACTCTCTCACAGGACAGTAGCCATCTTACTCAAAGAGCCCCTTCCCAGAGTCCTGAGGAGAAGCAACAGCCCTTCCCTCAGAAATTTAACATTACCTGGCCAGGCCAGAGAAATGCAAATTGAGGCTCATTTAACAGCCAACATCTGCCCACCCTCTGGAAATCCTCTAACCCTGAACACCTGAGAGAGTTTTTCATTCAATTGAGGGCTATGACCCAAGGCTCATCAAGTAACTGAGACTAATAGCCTCCAGGCAGAAAGCTAGAGGATAACTGAACCTTTCCTGGGCTTGCAAATCTACCCAGGTAAGTAAAACTTGACAGTGGCATTTAAAGTGGATCCTCCCATACTCATCCAAACCCAGTATAGGGAGTCACAACCAGAGGAACACCAACACCTACAGGGAAAATTTGGCAGGCTCCAAAACCCACTGAGACAGCCAAAATGGCAAAAAAAAAAAAAAAATCCCAAATGAAAGAACAAGAGAACTCTAGTGAAGATGAGATAAATGAAATGCAGTTAAGCAAGTTATCAGAGGTAGAGTTCAGACTGATGATAATGAGGAAGCTCAACAGCATGAGTAAAGAGCTCAGCACCATGAGTAAAGATATGGAAACATTGAAAACCAACCAATTGGAAATGAAGAATGACATAGCAGAAATAAAGAACACATTGGAAGGAGTAATCAGCAGAGTAGAGGAAGCTGAGGACCAGATCAGTGAATTAGAAGACAGAGTAGAAAAAATAAGGCCAAGCTTATTCTGTGAACCAATCTGTAATTTCAGGGAATGTATAATTCTTTGTTTCAAAATTAAGTTCTGTATATCAAAAGAAAAAAAAAATCTACCTCATTTTATTGTTAAACACTTCTAATGAGCATACAAGTAAGCAAAAGTAAATCATTTATTAAAAAAATATATATACAAGGCCTATTTTCTAGCTAATAATGTATCATGTGCAACAAAATTCATAGTATGCCATTTAATTATATATACTTACATTATATTTATATAGTATTATACTATTTTTAATGTGTCATAACCCAGTTAATGTTTACATGAACACTTAAAACTTGACATGGTACATGTTATCTTAACTAAAAATTTTTAAAAAGTTATTTTATTGTGTCATTTTATAATAAAATGTTAATTGAATGCTTACCAGGTGCCATGCAGTGAGCAAAACAGACATGTTCTTTTTACCCTCTCTTTTAGAAACACACTAATCAAAGACACAGATAAACAAAGTTGTTTTAAACAGTGTGACTAAAAATATCTCAAAATAAACTGTAACTGGGGAAACTAGTCTCATCTCAGAGTTCAGGGAAGCCTTTCCAAGGAAGTGATTTTTGTACTTAAACCTGAGGAAGGGGTAGAAATTAACTGGGAAAGAGGCACTGAAATGATTCTGTATTACAGAAAGAGGATTCTACAAGTAAAAATAGCTGACTAAGGAAGAGAGCGGGTTCTAGAATCTAAATCTTCTAACTTATAATGCAGTATTATCATGCAATAACAAAGGGAGTAGTGGCAATTTGTTTATTTTGAGCAAATGAACAAATTAGTCAACAAAGTGGATAGTTTGCTATATTAATTAAGTCATTGGCCTGGCTACTGTAGCAAAGATCAAATAATACTGGCAGAAAGCAAAGCATTGCAATAGTTGTGCCATGGGGCACTGTATGCTCATAGGAACCGATAGACCTGGTACTCAGCTCTTTGCCCAGCATGCTCTACAAATAGCATTTCTAACTGTGACATAATGTGAAAAATAGTTTGAAGCACTGGCTTAAAAAGATAGAGTTTTATTTACCTCTTAAATAATAATCTAAGCATTAGCACTCCTGGGATGTTATTATAGCACCTCAACATCCAGGATCCAGGACCATTTAATGGTCTCACACTGACATCTACATAAGTGCCGCCTCATACAAATGATCTGAGATGGCACATGACTATATCTGTACTCTAAATTGTGTGAAGGCTCCTCCCTACCCTATAAAGGGATAGTGCAAGAGTTGAACACATCACTTCCAGTCACATCATATTGGCCATAAGATGGTCACTGACCATGATTAACTTCCAAGGAATCTGGGAAATGTACTCTTTCTTTTGGGTGTGCTTGTTCCTAGCTGCAGTCAAAGAGTTTATATTGATAATGGCTCATTTATTCCACGAGTATTATTGGGTGACTTCTAGGTATCAGCACTTTTCTAAGTAGAGATACATAAGAGAGATACATCAGTGAATACAATTTAAAAATCTACACTTATTTTTATATTCTAATAGGGAAGACAGACAATAAATACTAAACACTAAAAATAAGTATATTAAGGTGTTTTCTAGAAGATCATGAGTACTATAAAAAGATAGAGGAGGTAAAGGGGATCAGAAGTAGTGTGCTGGTAAATGTTTAAAACCAGCTCTGAAAAAAAATTCTTGATTTGCAGTGTTTTCCAATTTCCATAGGCTAAATACTCCCACCACAGCCAATTTTAAGCTACCAGTCTGTTGTCAACCTACTCGCAAAATCTCCAAAATGTTAATCACTTATCATAAGCCTGTATAGGTTGGCTCCAGCATATTACTGAAATGTGGAGAAGGTGAGATTTGGACTTTTAATAGGGTGATCAGGAAAAGACAGCACAATGACATCTGAGCTATCTGGATATGAGAGAAACAAGTGTCCCAGGGAAGGAAATGGTTAAAAAGTAAGGAATTGACATTGTTGAGGAACAGTAAACAGACTAGCATGGTTGATGCCAAGTAAATTAAGGGGAGTGACACAGGAGATGATGTTAAAGAGGAAACTGAGGCCAGATCATGGAGAGCCTTTTGGGGTTTTGGGTTTTTGTTTTTTTTTAGTAGACTTATAATTTTCTTTCTTTTTTTAAATTTTTTATTTTTAAAATATTTTTTATTGATTTTTTAGAGAGAGAGGAAGGGAGAGAGAGAAAGAAACATCGACGTGAGAAACATCTATAGGCTGCCTCCTGCATGTCTCCCACTGGGGATCGAGTCCACAACCCGGGCACCGCCCTGACCAGGAATCGAATTTGGGACCTCAGTCCACAGGACAATGCTCAATCCACTGAGCCACACCAGCCGGGCAGATTTTCGTTCTTTTTTAAATTAAATTTATTGGGGTGACATATAAGATTATATATTAATAGTTTTCAATGATACATTTCTATGATACATAATCTGTATATTGCATTGTGTGCCCACCACCCAAAGTCAAATCATTTTCTATCTCCATATATTAATATTTGGCCCCCAACCCCTCTTCCCTCTGGTAATGACCATGCTGTTGTTTGTGTCTATGAGTTTTTTGCAGTTTTTCTTGTTTGTTCATTTGTTGTTTTCATTTTTATATCCCACATGAGTGAAATCATATGATTCTTAACTTTTTTTGTCTGACTTATTTCTCTCAGCATGATATTCTCCAGGTCCATCTATGTTGTTGCAAATGGCTTTTAATGTGATTGAAATGGTTACAAAGCTACTGAGGAGATTTGAGCAGAGTGGCATTAACTTATCCTATGTATATTTAAAGTGATTTCTCTGCCTGATTCGCTGAAAATAGACTATAGAGAGCATGCAGAAGAGATCAGTTATAAAGTTATTGTAATACTCAGATTTAAAGCTAAACATGGCTCAGATCAGTGTTGGATCAGTGTATGTGAAGATAAGTGAGGACTCAGTATTTTGAAGGTAGTGGCAATAGGATGAAACAAATGACTCAGGATTTTGATCTGAACAACTGGAAGTATGGACAAAGCTGTACGTGGTCTGGCACCTTAAAAGCACTTTTTTTTCTCTCTCTCTCCCTACCTATTATCCAATACACAGTGATAAAAGAGAAACAGTATAACTACAAGAAAAACGTCCACATGGAATAATGGAAAACACATAATACTTAGTCACCCAAAGCAACTGTCAAATCCTGCTGGGAGACCTGCAAACCCTCTGCACAACAATAGAGAACATTCCAGGGTTGGTCCACATCACAGCCTTTGGTTCTATTTTCTGTCTAGTACTCCCCTATCCATTATCCTCATTGCCCCTGACTTTACCCACTAGGAGTCTCTTCCTTGTCTATTACTCTCTCCCTCCATGTCTGAATTGGCCAATGGAGAGTAAATGCTCTCCATAAAGGTTTAAATTATTTCACAACCTATTTCATGTCAATACAATCTCTGGGACCTAGGAGTGATTTCGACTGTCAAACAAGTTTAGGTTTTTGCAGGCTAGACATATAATTTTGGTTGGTAATGTAGTCCCTTGAAAACATAGCAGGTTTTGTGTCTATTTACTTCCATACAGTACCATGAATGAAGAGATATTCTACACATAGTGTCTAATTCTGAAAAGTTATCTCACTCCTGTTCTGTGTATTTCCTATCCCCCATTAGTTCATGAAGGCTACCTTGAGGCTACCTGAAACAAAGCCTTAGGTAGGATAACAACCTGAATTGCTCTGTCTGAATTTTGCTGTTTAGCTGCTTCTCATTGACTGCAAAAGAACTCATTGATTTGTTTAAAAGTGTGAGGCCACAGTCTTACCTGCTTCTTTTTAAAAAGTTTATCTTTATTGTTGAAAGTATTACAGATGCCCCCCTTTTTTCTCCATTAATCCCCTCTACCCAGCTCCTGCCCACCCCTCCACCCCCACCCCAAGGCCTTCACTGCACTGTTGTCTGTGTCCATGGGTTGTGCATATAAATTCTTTTGTTAGTCTCTTCCCGCCTCCCACCCCCACCTCCTGAGATTCCTCAGTGTGTTCCATGCTTCCATGTCTCTGGATCTATTTTGTTCTTCAGATTATTTTGTACATTAGATTCCTTTGCTTTTTCAGAGCCACTTCTTATTATTACTTTGGTTTGGTTTACAAAAAAAGTTCACTTTATTAACTTTACTGGTGTTGAGATTATCAGAATTTTGATCAAAATACATTATAGGCTGAGACTAAAACAATCTCCCTAATCAAAACTACATTCTCTAATATCTCTTTTTTGAAATTCTCTAGCTGTGTAACGGGACCTTGCTACAAATGTTAATAGAAACCAATTACTTCCAGATATTTTGATTTTTTTTTTTTTTTGAGTCCACTCAAGCCACAGACTCTTTTGGCCTCCAGGTTCTGGCTTCTGAAATTCCCACTATCAGAGAGATCTCTATTGGATAAGGCTGGCTACACATGTTTTGCTTTGCACAACAAAGGTAACTGACCTCTGCCCTGTAATGTCTGTGTCCTGGACACCTGCCACATACACACTAAACTGATCCCTGGTATTTGAGACTTGTAACAGCAGCCCTACATCTGGAACCAAATTCTGTATACATTTGTATATAATTACAAGTGATACAATAATATAAAGCTAAAAATATATTTTAAAGTTATATGTTGATTTATTTCCAGCACAATGGCACAACATGAAAATACTCCCGAGAGAGGACCCCAGTTTTCTGTTATCTCTGGGATGGTGCCTTGTTTACATATCCAGGGAGATCCCTTAGCAGAATCTTTCAGTCGGCCAGAAGTGGGAGAAGTAAATGGCACATCCATTTTCCTTAGGAGTACAATTTGAAAGTTGCAATTGTCCTCACATTCCATTTGCCTGAACTCAATCATAAGGTAATCAAATATGTCTGAAGTGTGTATTTATTTTTTGTAGATAATTGCCGCTAAAGTTCTAAGATTATACTATTAAAATAAAATAAAAAACCCACAAAATAGATGTTGGGTAGTGTGTAAGCAGTGATACTTAGTTTCAATATCATATTTTTTCTAGAGTCTAGGTAAGAGGATATGCATTTTAAATAGAGTGTTTGCAAACAACCAGTCACTTAAAACAATGTTGTAACTTCAGGATTAAGAGTCTAGGTCAATGATTTGCAAACTTTTTTATCTTAAGGCACGTATAAACTAATTACTAAAATTCTATGGCACACCAAAAACTGTATTATATTTTTTGCAAATCTGACACACACACAAAATAGGTATAATTGTGATTCATTCACACCAGACAGCTATTGCTGTGTTGGCTGTTGTCATTTTTTCATTTGAGAATCTAAGGGAAAAGAGGTCAGTGACCCCTGACTAGTCAAGTATTGCAGGTTTTAAAAATTCTTGCTGCAAACCAGTGTGCCTGCCACAGCTCACCGGTTGAAAAGCTCATCTAGACCCAAGTGTCAAATGGCTTAGGTTCTAAAATACATTTCTAACCCTTACATACAGCGCAACATTTATGAAATTATGTAATTGTTTCATGCCTCATTTTTTAATCTGAAAAATGAAAGTAATAATTTTTCTCCATTGGTTTGTAAGAAGCTAAATAAGAAAAGAAAATCTAATATACATTGAGTATGAGCACTTACTATGTGCCAGGCTTTAAATTATTTACATGCATTAGCTATTTAATCCTCTTAACATTTTTATGCATTAGAGACTTCTGTTGTCATTGTTTTACAAACAAACCGGTCACAAATCCCAGCTTCACTGGGGTTTCAGAGCTAGTGACTAGAGTAAGTGGCTGAACTTCCATAAGCTCTGGCTCCAGAACTTCCCCTCTTACCGGGCAGGCTGTGTAAAGGATTTAGCACAGCCTCTAAATACATGTGTTACATTGTTATTGCTGTATGTGGTAGGCAGAATAATACCCCCTCCCACCAAGATATCCACATTCTATTCCCAGAACCTGTGAATATGTTAGGTTACATTGACAAGAACAAAGGTTGCAGATGGAGGTTGCTAATCAATCAGCTGATCTTAATATAAGGAGATTATCCTTGACTGTGGAGGGGTGGACAAGGTGATCACAAAGGTTCTTTAAATGTGGCAGAGGAAGGCAGAAGAGTCTGTCAGAATAATGCAATGTGAGACTGGACTGGCCATTGTTGGCTTTGAAAATTAAAGGGGCCCTTGAACCAATGAATGTTTGCAGCACCCAGGAGCTAAAAAAGGCTAGAAAACTGATACTTCCCTAGGATCTGCAGGATGGAACGTGGTCCTGCTGACAAATGTGTGGTCATTGGTTATAGCAACTACAGGACACTAAAACAGTGTCTATATTTATGTGTACAATTTGCTTTCCTTTTTATGCTACTGTTTTTGTTTTGCTCAGAATGTATCACAAAATATCTCATTTCATTCATTGATCAATAATATTTTAAATAGAATATTAATTTTGAGCTATTAAAATTGTGTGAAATTAATACAGAAAAAAATTATAGTCGATGTCTTTTGGGAAGGTGATCTTGCCTTATCTTTATGTTTTTATGGTTTTGTTAGATTGATGCAAATTTTCTACATAATCTCAAACTTTCTTACAACTTTTAGAATCTTCTCAATATATTATTGCATTCTTATTCCCATATGTATAATAATTTTAATTGTTTATATTTCCTTTTTTTCTTTATGAAGAATTGCTAATTTTTTCAATTTTTTTAGCCATTTCAAAGAAACTTTTATATTTATGAATCAAATCTATGTTTTTTTATTTATTGTAAATTAATTTGAGATTTTATCTTTATTAATTTCTTCTTTCTGTTGTTCTAGTTTATTTAATTTTTCTTATACTAGCTTCTGCAATTAAATGTTTAGGTTATGTATCTGTATCTAATGTGTACAGCTTCACATAAACTTATTTAAAACTTTATATTTTCTTCTATTTGTTTTGATCGTCCCCACGGGTATATTGAAAGAGGTGCTTTCATTTCTTTTAAAACAAACCTTTTATTTTAGAACAGTTTTAGATTTATAGAAAAATTCTGAAGATAGCACAGTGTTCCATATACCCTACACCCAACTTATCCAATTATTAACGTCTATGAATATTTGTTACAATTAATGAAAAATATCGATAAATTATTACTAGCTAATGTCTATACTTAATTCAGATGTCCTCAGTTTATCTAATATATATATTTTTAATTTCAGGATTCCCTACAGGATGCCACTTTACATTTAGTACTCACATCTCCTTAAGCTTCTTTTTACTATATCAGTTTTTCAGGCTTCCCTTGGTTTTGATGACCTTGGCAATTTTCAGAAATATTGATACGATATTCTGTAGAAGGTCCCTGAACTGGGATTTGTCTGATGTTATTATTATTATTAGAATTGGGTTATGTGTTCTTAAGAGGAAAACCACAGAGATAAAATGCTATTTTCATCATAGCATATCAGGTGTATACTATCAACATGACTTATTGTTTATATTAACCTTAATTACCTGGCTGATGACGTTTTTAAGTTTCTCTAAGTAAAAGTACTGACTTTCCCGTTTTTTATATTGTACTCTTTGGAGGAAGGCACCGCGCACAGTTCGTACCTAAGGAGTGGGGAGTTAACTACCACCAATCTTAGGGCAGTGTTACCAAAGTAAAACTTTTTGGAAATATTATGCATGGAAGATTTGCTTTTCTTCCTTTGTATTTATTTTTATCAGCATAAACTTGTGAATATTTGTTTTATATCTTGGGTTACAGTGCAATACTACTTTACTGATTTTGTTGCTCAAATATTTCAGTTTTGATATTGGGAACTCTGAGTTGGCTCATGCATCTCATCATACCACCATCATTGTTGTTTGGGGGGGGGGAGCGGGCAGAGAGGGAGAGGCTATGAATTACTCCAGTCATATCTTTTTAATTTCTGTCTCAGTACTAGAATCATCTGTTTCTCCAAGGAGAAGGGTTATTGAAGAAGGGTTTAGAAAGCAAGACCTGAGCATTAGGTATGCTTGTTGACAATGGGGTGTCATTGTCTCTAGGCTCTCAGCTGACAGAGGACAAAACTATAGGCATGTATACTAAACCATATAACCACCGGTAGTTCCATTAAGCTAATATTTCAAACTCTGATGCTAGTCTCTTCTTTTTGCTTATCTGTTACCTCCTACTTCAACAGTGAGAAATGTCTCCCACTCCATCAGCCCATTTACTGGTTAGATTCTAATATATACATATAGTGCTATGTGAATGCTTAACTCATACCCCCATGGGAACAATTTCATCATTAAGATCACATTACTTGTATACAACTTCCTTTGCCTTTACTCTCTACAGACTCTTCACTCCAAAATTACTCAGGTCAGCACTTTTTCTCCCCCATTCGCCTTTGAGTGAGGTTTCTCATCCATTTATAATACAGCTAAATTACTTTGTAATATTGTGCATGTCATTAAGCTCCTAAACATTTTTTTTTAATTTACACACATTTAGGTTCATTTTTATACTCTCAAGTTCTGTGGGTTTTGACAATTACATAATGTTATGTATTCATCATTGCAATATGATACACAATAGTTTCCTTACTATAAAACTTCCTCTGTGCTTTGATCAAAACCAAATATCCTAACCTGTGATGTTTATATAATCTCTATAATTTTGTCTTTACTGGTAAAGATTTTGTCATATAGATGAAATTATAATGTGTGAACATTTCAGACTGGCCCTGTCATTTATCTTTGTGGCTTGCTTCTTTTTATTAATGAATAATATTTCACTCTATGAATGTGCAACCATTTGTTTATCCATTCACTTATTTTTTTAATTAATTTATTTTTGTTACAGATTTATTTTGCTATTTATTTTATTTTGTTTCTCCTTTTTCCCCCATTGACAGCCTCCTCCCCACTCCTCCCCCTTCACAGTATTGATTGCTTATAGTTTGTGGCATTATGAATAAAGCTTTTAAAAATTGTGTGCAGTTTTGTGTGTGTGTGTGTGTGTGTGTATAGCCCAAAGTTCTCAAA
Organism: Tadarida brasiliensis; assembly: GCA_030848825.1. Lineage (NCBI taxonomy): Eukaryota > Metazoa > Chordata > Mammalia > Chiroptera > Molossidae > Tadarida > Tadarida brasiliensis. Next base: position 67,142,477 of record CM061257.1, read on the forward strand.
TCAATGGGGTAAATACGTAAAATTGTTGCTGCATTGTATGTTAAGATTATGTTTAGCTTTAAAAGAAATCCCTAGGTTGTCTTCAAAAGTAGCCTTACCTTTTTGTAATCCCATCAGCAACATGAGAGCTACTAATGCCCCACATACTTTCCAGAATAATGTTATTCGGTAGTATTTCATTATTGCTTGAATTTGCAATTCCCCAATGGCACATGATGTTGAGCACATTTTTATGTGTTTATTTTCCATGTGTAAATTTTCTTTGGTGAGCTGTGTGTTCACAACTTTTGCATATTTTAAAAATTGATGGTTTGTTTCTTACTGATGTGTTTTGAGAGTTCTTTGTATTTTCTGGATAAAAGTATTTTATAAGATATGTGTCCTGTAAAGATTTTCTTCCAGTCTGTAGCTTTTCATTTTCTTAAGTGTCTTTTGCAAGTGAAAGTTTTAAATTTTAATCAACTTATCAAATTTTAAGTCAATGTATCACATTTTTTCTTTTATGGATTGTGCTTTTGATGTTGTATCTGAAAATTTACCACCAAAACTAAAATCACATAGATTTTCTCCTGTATTTTACTTGAGAAGTTTTAAAGTTTTACATTTTTCATTTTTGTCTGTGGTTCAATTTGAACTAATTATTGTAAAAGATATATAATAATGTGTAAGTTTAAGATATACAACATAATTTGATATACATATATATGTAAAATAATTACAATAAGGTTAGTTAATACATTTATCACCTCACATAATATTTATAGTGAGAACATGTAGGATCTATTTTCTTAGCAACTTTATCTAATACAGTATTGTTACTTATTTTTGACAATTCCATTCTACTCTCTGTTTCTATGAGTTTGGCTTTTTTAGATTCTATTTATAAGTGAGGTAATTGTCTTTCTCTGCCTGAGTTGTTTCACATAGCATAATACTCTCAAGGTCTATCTATGTTGTTCCAAACGAAAGGATTTCTGTATTTTTTATGGCTGAATAATATTTCATTGTATATATGTACCAGATTTTTTTATCCATCATGTCGGTGTACACTGTTTTCATGTCTTGACTATTGTGACTAATGCTGTCGTGAACATGGAAGTACAAATACCTCTGTCAGTAATTTTAAGTCATTCAGATATATGCCTAGAAGTGAGATTTTTGGATTAGATGGTAGTTCTATTCTTAATTTTCTGAAGAACCTGTACACTGTTTTCCATAGTGGCTGCACCAATTTGCAGTCCCACCAACAGTGTACAGGAGTTGCCATTTCTCCATATGCTGGCCAGCAGTTGTTACCTCTTGTCTTTTTATAATAGCCATCATAATAGGTCAAAGGTGATATATCACTGTGGTTCTGAATTGTAGTTTCCTGTGGTAAGCAGTGTTGAAATTCTTTTCATGTACTTGTTGGCCATTTTTTAGTCTTCTTTGGAAAAAAACTGTCTATTCAGTTTCTATGCCCTTTTTAAAAATAGATTATTAGTCTTCTGCTATTGAATTGCATGTATTCCTTATATATTTTGGATATTAACCCTTTTATCTGATATATGAATTGCTAATATTTTCTCCCATTCCATAGGCTGTCTTTTCCTTTGTTGTTTGTTTTTCTGTGCAGAAGTTGTGTAGTTTGATGCAGTATCACTTGTTTATATTTGCTTTTGTTGCTTGGGCTTTTGGTGATATTGTCAAGATAAACGATAAGTTTTTTTTCCTATATTTTGTTCTAACAGTTTTAGGTTTCATATTTAAGTCTTTAATCCATTTTATGTCGATTTTTGTGTATTGCAAGATAGTGGTCCAGTTTCATTCTTTTGCGTGTGGTTGTCCAGTTTTCCAACACCATTTATTGAAACGACGATCCTTTCCTCCATCGTATATTCTTGGCTCTTTTATCATAAATTAATTGACCATATATGCATGGGTTTATTTCTGGGCCCTTTATTCTGTTGCATTGATCTATGTGTCTGTTTCAATGCCAACACCACACTGTTTAGATTACTGTAGTTCTGTAATCTTGTCAGAAATCAGGAAGTGTTATGCTTCCAGTTTTGTTTTTCTTTCTCATGATTGCTGTGGCTAAAGAGAAGCTTTGTGATTCTATACAAATTTTAGGATTGTTTGTTTCTTTGCTGTGACAATTGTCGTTGGCATCTTGACAGGGATTTCATTGAATATGTAGGTTGCTATAAGTACAATAAACATTTTAACAATATTAATTTTCCAATCGGTGAATAGACTATCTTTCCCTTTATTTATGTCTTCTTCAATTTTTTTTCAAAAATGTCTTATAGTTTTCAGTGTATAGGTATTTTACCTCCTTGGTTAAATTTACTCTGAGGTATTGTTCTTTCTGATGAAATTGCGTTTGGATATTTCTCTTAATTTCTCTTTCTGATACTTGATTATTAGAGTATAGAAATGCAAGAGATTTTTGTATTGATTTGATATTATGCAACTTCACTGAATTCATGTATTAGCACCAATTTTCTTGTACTTAGTGAAGTCCTTAGGATTTTCTTTATATAAGATATGTCATTTGTAAACAAAGAACATTTTAATTCTTTATTTCCTAATGGAATACTTTTTGTTTCTTTTTCTTGCCTAATTTCTGTCGATAGTACTGTGTTGAATAGGGGCAGTGCACATGGGTATCCTGCTCGGTCCTGATTTTAGAAGGTAGGCTTTTGGCTTTTCACCACTGAATGCAGTGTTAGCTATGAACTTTCCAGATACGGTTTTCATTATGTTAAGGCTTATTTCTTCCAAACACATTTTGTTGAGAGTTTTTATCATAAATTTAAATTGGATTTTTTCATATTCTTTTTCTGCATCTGTTGAGGCAATTATATTCTTCATTTCATTAATCTGGTGTCATATTAAGGATATGGAACCATCCTTGAATCCTTGGGGTAAATCCACTTGGTCATGGTGTATGGTCCTTTTTATGTATTATTGAATTTGGTTTTCTATTACTTTGTAGTGAGTTTTTGCATCTATGTTTATCAAGGATATTGGCCTGTAATTTTATTTTCTTATAATATCCTTGTCTGGTTTTAGTATCAAAGTAATGCTGGCCTCATAAAATGAGTTTGGGAATAGTCCTGCCTCTTAAATTTTTTAGAACAGTTTGACAAGGATTGGCATTAACTCTTCTCTAGATATTTGGTAGAATTCACCAGTAAAGACATATGGGCTTGGGCTTTTTATTATTGAGAAGGTTTTTGTGTTTTGTTGTTGTTGTTAATCCTCACCCAAGGATGTTTGGTCCACTGATTTTTTTTAGAGAGAATGGAAGGGGGGAAGAAATATTGATGTGAGAGAGACACATTGATCGGTTGTCTCCTACACATGCCTCAATCGGGGCTGGGGATTGAACCTGCAACCCAGGTATGTGCCCTTGACTGGGAATTGAACCCGCAACACTTCAGTGCATGGGCTGACACTCTAACCACTGAGCAACACTGTCCAGGGCTTGAGAAGTTTTTAATTACTGATTCAATCTCTTGTTATTGGTCTGTTCAGATTTTCTAATTTGTCATAATTTAGTCTTGGTAGGTTGTATATCTCTAGGAAATAATCCATTTATTTTAGATTATCTAATTTGTTAGTAAATAATTGTTCAGTATTTAGCATTTTATGATATTCGTATTTCTGTGGTGTCAATTAAAATGTCTCCTCATTCCTTTAGAATTTTGTTTGAGTCCTTCTCTTTCCATTCTTGATTAATCTAGCTAAATTTTGTCAATTTTATTGACCTTTCTTAAACACCAACTCTTATTACATTTATTCTTTTTGTGTTTTTTGTCTTTCTAGTCTCTATTTTATTTATTTCTGCTATATTATTATTTATTTTCTCTGCTAACTTTGGGTGTAGATTGTTCTTCATTTCTAATATTTTGAGGTTTAAAGTTAGTTTTTAGAAATATTTTCTCTTAATGTAGGTATTTAACACTATAAATTCCCCTCTTAGAACAGCTTTTACTGCATCCTGTAAGTTTTTGTATATGGCGTTTTAGTTCTTGTTTATTTCGAGATTGTTTCTTATTTCACTTTTGATTTCTTCTTTCAACCATTGTTATTCAGAAAAGTGTTGTTTAATTTCCATGTACTTGTGAATTTTTCCATTTTTCTTTATTTCTAATTGTACAGCTTTGTGGTTGGAAAAAATTTGATATGATTTCAATCTTGAATTTGTAGTGAAGGCTTGCTTTGTGGTCTAATATTAGATCTATCCTAGAGAATATTCTGTGTGCACTTGAAAAGAATATGTAATCTGATGTTAAATAAAATATATTCTGTATATTTCTATTAGGTTTCTTTGATCTAAAGTACAACCCAGAGCCAATGTTTCCTTATTGATTTTCTGTCTGGGTGATCTATTCAATGTTGAAAGTGGGATATTGAAGTCACTTTCTGCATTTGTATGCTATTTCTCCCTTCATTTTATTAATATTTTCTTTAAATATCTAGGTGCTTCAATATTAGATGCATATATATTTACAATTGTATATCCTCTTGATGAATTCACCCCTTTATTACTCAAACTTTTATATCTAGTCCCCACATTTTTGCTATTAATGTCATGCTTTATCATTTTTATACTATTCATCCATTAAAAATTATTGTAACCTGACTGGTGTGGCTCAGTGGTTGAGCGTCCACCCATGAACCAAGAGGTCACCTGTTTGATTCCCAGTCAGAGCACATGCCCAGGTTGTGGGCCTGATCCCCAGTGGGGGGCATGCAGGAGGCAGCCAATTGATGTTCTCTCTCATTGATGTTTCTAGCTCTCTCTCCCTCTCCCTTTCTCTCTCTAAAATCAATAAAGAAAAGAAAATTTTTAAAAAAATTATTGTAGCTATAGTTATTTTAACATTAGTGTTTTTTAACATTCATACTAGAGATAAAAGTGATTTACACACCACCATTGCAGTATTAGAATATTGTAATATTTGACAATACATTCACCTTTATAATTCAGTTTGATACTTTTATATGTTTTCATGTTGTTACTTAGCATTCTTTCATTTCGACTTGAAGTGCTCCCTTTAGCACTTCTTGTAAGGCAAGTCTAGTGGTAATGCATTCCCTTTTGTTTTCTGGGAATGTCTTTTATCTTTTGCTCTCCTTCACTTCTGAAGGACAGTTTTGTCAGGTATAGTATTCTTGGTTGGCAGTAGGGTTAGTGGTGTTTTGTTTGTTTATTTTGTTTTTTGCTTTAAGTACTTTAAATATATATATTTCCTTCCCTCCTAGCCTGAAAGATTTCTAGCCTGCCTGCTGCACACCATCTACTGGGGATTAAGCCTGCAACCCAAGCATGTGCCCTGACTGGGAATTGAACCGGGACCTCTCTGTTCATAGGACAATGCTCAATTCACTGAGCCACACCAGCCTGGCTGCTTGTGACTTTTAACATTTTAATTACAATGTACCAATCTTTCTTTTGTTGATCTTCATTGGCTTCATTTGAGCTTCCTATATCAGGATGTCCACCATTTTTCCAAACTTTGGGAAGTTTTCAGCTATTATTTATGTTAAAAAGCATTTTGCCTCTTTTTCTCTTCTCCTTCTCTTCCTCCACCTTCCCCTCCTCCTGCCCTTCCCCCTCCCCTCTTCCTCCTCCTTCTCCTCCTCCTCCTCCTCCTCCATCTCCTTCTCCTTCATCTGGGACTCCCATGAAGCTAATGTTCATTTGCTTGATGGTTTCCCATAACTCACATAGGCCTTCTTTTTCATTTAGGTCTCAATTTCTTTGGCTTGGTGTTTAGAGCTTTATTAGTTTCCTTTGGTAATGTCATGTTTTCCTGATTTTTTTGTGATGCATGTAGCCTTGCATTGAAGTTTGCATTTGAAGAAGCAAATGCTTCTTTTAGTCTTCACAAACTGGTTTTGGCAGGTAAAGACCTTCTTCTGTTGGTTTCCTGGACTTACAGGATTACCTGCAGAAATGCATTTGTGCTGGATTGGAGCCAGTTTCAAGGTTGTCACTGAGTCTGCAGTGATATGCTTGCTACCAAGGACATGGATGGGCCTGGATTCTGTCTGGTCCCTGGATAATTGGTACTATTTCTAGTGCCTTGTTCAGTACAGCAGCATTGGATCAGTGTCCACTTCAGAGTCCAGTTGGGTCTTCACTCAGCTAGCCTACTACTACACGCATGAACAGGTGTGACTCTCAGTGGGTCTCTGGGATATTTCCTGCCTCTATACTGTCCCTGGGTGGGCAGAACTGGCCATGGATTGTGACTGAGAGGAGCCAGAACCAAGTCCCAGGGCTGTTTCAGGCTCCATAGCCAAGACTGAAGTCTGCAGACCTGACTCTGGAGACATGGATGGACATATCTCACATCAGGTCCCTGGGTGGGCTGGTCTGTTTCTTGATCATGGTTGGAGGGGCGAGAGCCCAGTATAGAGCCTTTTTAGGATCTCCAGGGGTATAAATAAGTGTATCTCACTAAGTCCCTGGACCCTAAGGCTGACTGTGGCTGTAAAGGGACTGGATCCAAATATAGGGCCCTTTCAGGATATCTGGAGTTACAGGCAGAATTGCCTTCTGCCAGGTTTCTGTGCCAGCAGGTCTGCTTGTACATTGCAGCTGGGAGGGGATAAAGCCAAGTATGGGACCATTTCAGAATCTCTGAGGTTGCAGACAGGAATATCAACCACTGGGACTCTGGCCCTCACAACTCTTGATAGATTGATGTTCTGAGATAGCCACAATCAAGAATAGAGACCTCTCAGGTTCTCCTGGGGCACAGAGAGGATTGTCTCTTGTCTGTGCCAACAGGACACTTCACTGGCTGTGGCTGGGATGGGCTAGAGCCCAGTTACAGGGCCTTTTCAGAATCTACAGTCCGACCAAGTTTGGCTTATCTCCAGGGGCTCCCAGATGGCAGCCAAGTGGGCTGGACCTAGTTCACATGCTATTTCAACTGCCACATCCGGGACTGAGTTCTGTATGACTACTACCTAACACAAGGCCTGGTGTGACTCCTCCCAGGTCTCTTGGAATATGGTGTTGGTGACAGACCCAAAGCCAAATGGGCTGTTCTTAGGGGTATGGAGTTATTTTGGAATATGTAACAAGGACCATGGTCAGTAAGTCAGCTGCCAAGTTGCAAGTCAGCTTTCTCAAGCTCCTACCTGGATCTCAAAGCTTCCACAAAGGTACTTTTTTCCATGGATAAAGGACAATTTAGGAATTTCTTATCTAGCCATCTTGTTGACATCATTTCCCCTTCAATATATTTTACATCCAAAATAACTATCTGATAAGGGAAATTTTCCTATTTGAATTTAATAAGCCATATGTTTTTTAGTCATGCTATCATTTTGTTTTGTTTCCTATTTATTATCCTTCTTTGTCTCTCTTCTTTCATTATCTTTATTGGTTTTATTCTTTTTTTTTTAATTTTAGAATTTTGGAAGCTGTACCTATTTCTTTTATTTAGAAAGCAATCTTAAATGTGCAATAACTATATTTAAACTGCTCTCTTTTTATTACAATAGGAGGAATTCACTATTTACAGTGTCTTTATCCTCAACGAGACAGGACTTTTAGCAGGTTAGAGTATTTCCTGATATTTAGAATTTAAATCATTAGTTTTCATCAGTTATAGTTGCTATTTTACCTTCTTTCTAGGAATAATTCCTTAATTACATTGTGTCACAGCCACTTCTTCAATATTTCAGGGCTGATTACATGCTTTATTGATGTCTTTTCTCATATTAGTTTTGTGTGTGTGTGTGTGTGCGCGCGTGCGTGTGTACGTGTGTGTGTGTGTCTGTGTGTGTGAGGTCTATATCTATAAATGATTCTTTGAAAATATGAAATATGTTCTTGAATGTTAATCGTTCACAGTGTGAATGTCTCACATAGATTTTATTTGATTTTGCACTTTAATGATCATTTCACCAGACATAGAATTCCAGGCAAACAAAGAACATTTTCTCAGAATTTTAGGGCATTGATGACCTAATATTTGAGAGAATATAATACTTTTCTTCTTCTTCTTCTTTTTTCTTTTTTTACTAATCTTTTTGCTTTTCTCTGAAACTTTTTTTTCATTTGCTCCAGAAGTTCTAACACTGTATCAGCTATTTCTGGTAAATACATATTTATTCCATTTGGACAACTCTTTTGATCTCAAAGTATGAAGAGCATTTCTTTTTCTATCATTACTGTATTTTCCCCTTCAATGATCTCTGTTATTAGTGTTTAGAAATTCTGTAACAGTGGTGTTGTAACTTCACATTCCATCTTCAATGCACCTAATATTTTACTCATTAACTTTTAGCTTTTTGTTTGTTTCACGCAGCATTGTAGAGAAGATATTTGATCTTCCAGCTCAGTAGCTTATTCTCTAGTAATACTAAAATTTTGTTTGTCTATGGTGTCATTATTATAGCCACCTTATTTCTAACTGCAGAGAATTCTAAGTGTTTCTTTTCCAAAGCTAAATTGTTATCTGTTCTTTCCTTATGAATCTAATATATTCATAAATGTTTCCTAGAATAACTCTATTCTATGCCTGAATTCCTTGGAGTTTAATATTGTCCTCTTATGAGATTAGTGACTCCTTTTTGTTTTTTGTGTTTTCTTAAATGTTTCATCATTATTGGTTCTGACTATATATTTTTATATGAGGGCATAAAGTACTCAATATGAAATATAACACCCCATACAAGTTAATATGCTTTTCCTTGGTAAAAAGTATAATAGTCAAATATTTAGCAATAAGTACATTACTATTGATAAGTAATAATAGTAATATTAATAATATAACTATATATCAAAATTTTTAAATAAACCTTTTAATTTCTAAATAAACCTTATGTGATATATATATGTGTGTGTATTAAGTCATCTCTTTGTGTCTCAATTATATATATATTACAGTTAATCAATTTGTTTTTAGCATGATAAATTGTGGATATTTTACAAATACCAAAATTTCAGAACTAACTTAATAAAATTTATCAATATTTATAAATTGGTGTTATGAGCTTATTTGAATTGTGTGTGTGGTAGGGTGCTTATAGTAGCTACCTAGTGACTTTGTGCAATTATTTGACATAAAGGACCATATGAAACTCTTCCAATACTTTTCTCATTAAACTGAAAGTTATTAGGTTATTTGTCGTCTCAAAAGGTAGAGTATTTTTTTTAACATTAACAGTAAGTTTCATGGTGCTGAAGCACTTTCCCTTCTACTTAATTTAACAGCAATTATATTCAAAACAGTCAATCCAGTCTGTGACTCTTTTTAATTTTTAATATCTCTATTATCAAAAAGTCATAAAAATAGTTTATTACCATGCCATATTTAATTGGCTGAAACCTAATCCTGTGGACGTTGTATAGCATGTCATTTAAGAGACTGGACTCTTATCAGGATGTTTAATTTAAATTCCAACTCTGTCACTTATCTTTTAAGTCATCTCTTTGTGTCTCAATTACTTCATCTGTAAATGGGGATGAGATAAAATTATACTACTCTAATGATCTAGTGTAAATTTATAGCAGCATCTTACATGGATCGAATGCTCTGTAAAAATTAGCTATTTCTTTGAAAATCTGGTAATAGCTATGAAGGATAGTAGAAATTTTGATGGTTTTGCCAAACCACATTTACATAGGGGCAAAATTCAATAGGAATCACGAAAAAGAGAAATCCTAGTCTGAGAATACTTGGAACCTGGACACACACATGGGAGCAGTCCCTTGCTTTGAGACCTCTCTTCTGTAATGAACCTGCCACCCTGTTGGCAGATTTCTAGGAGGCCAGTGCCTACAATAGCCCCTGTTACTGTCATTCCATCTCTTCTCCCCACCTCTACTTGGATGCCTTAATTTTCTTAAGTAGTTGTGTAGGAGTGACCCTAGGGAAGTATTAGCAAAGTGGCAACCATACTGTATGAGGGCTGGAGAAGTACCAGTGATTTGTTTCCTAAATGCCAGAACTTTCATCGAGGTTCAAACTATCCTGTTAAGGGCAAAATATTATAGGTCTAGGTATGGGAACTGTCATGAAATTGGTTGGAAAGCCAGGGGGCTGATAGTCACAAGAGCAAATACATGGTACCTTCCTGGCACTTTTCAGGGCAAGACTGGCATCTAAGTGGGTCATAGTCCAGACTTCTGTGGTCCCTGGATGGAAACAATCCCAGTGCCTTGGAATATGCCTTTTGGAAAAATTGGTATAGGTGCTGAACCACCAGAGAAGATGGTCATACCTGAGCATGTCCTGGTATCCCGTAATGAGCCAAGCATTTTAGTTGCTTGATCCTGGGGTTGTTCAGGATGATCTGGGAAAGGAAATTTGGTAGCTGGGGCATTAATAGGAGAATCTAGGTCTCAGGTAGGCATTTATTTAACCAATCAATATGGAACTATTTCAAATTTTAGCAATAAAACTCTGTCAGTTAAATATCAGCCTTGACTAACAGTGAGTATAAATTCTACTAATCGAAGCCTCAATTTGGAGTTATTTGTGGAATGAGAATAAGATGAAAAGAACAGAAAGAAAATATCATGGGGCAAACAGGTTACGTTGGAGTAAAGATGGCTGTGACACTCCTCTCTCTGTGTGGTGAAGGCAACTCACCCCTCCTCTGGCTGCCCTTAGTGATTTTCTTGATCAGTTAAATGGGCTTATATGACTTCTGGGACTTTGAAGTCTAAGCTGAAAGGAGCTCTGGGGGCTTCTCTCTGGGCCTTTGAAAAATGTTTGCTCTGGCCATCCTGATAACTCCACACTGTAAGGAAACCTAAATGAGTGATGTCAAGATGGAGAAACAGAGACAATTGACTAGTTTCTTGGTGTTCTAGACACACAAACTTGTGTTCTAGACACCCCAACTGAAGTGCTAGACATGTGAGTGCAAAAGCCTTTAAGTGAGTGCAGTGCCAACAACCATCCAACTGCAACTGTGTATAAAATCTGGAAGAGGGACTTGGTTTAGTTACTTCTTTCTTGGTTAAGTCATTTATTTTGATAGAACACAGCCTAAAGCAACTTCCCAAGATAAGTTATAGAGTTTTTCTTCTCATGACAAAAATGTCAATATTATTCCTCATAATTGTATAAGGATTTGTTCAGTGGTGTCTATCATCCAGTTTGCTGATGAAAAGTCTAATACTAGAATTGTTATGCATGTTTTCATAAGTGACCTTGTTGAATAATCTTTTGAAAGCCTTAGAGTTATCATTACGTTTTTGGTGTTGTACATTTTCACAGCTCTGTACTTCACATGTGTTATTTTTTTTTAATTATTGAATTGTATAACTGATGACTCTTTTGAATATCTGTGTAACTCTTTCTTGTTAAATATCTTGGATTACATGTTTTGTAATAACCTCTCCATCGTAATTCTATTCCCTTTTAATGAAACTTCTATTAATAGGATATTTAAACTTTTAGATTGATTTCCTTTCTCTCATCTTATCTCTTATTTTTGGTTTTTGGTTTTTATCTCACTTTTTCAGAGTCCCTTAAGTTTATTTTCTGTGCCTTCATATATATAGATAAAATTTCAGCACTTATAATTTTATTCTTCAAATGCATTTGTTCTCTAGAGGGTTTAATTTAACAGTATCCTGTTCATGTTGTATATTGATAATATCCTTTTGATCTCCCTAGAGATAGTAACTAGAGTATTTGTAGGTATAGTTTCCTTCTCTACATTTGATATGTTTTATTCATGATTATTTTTTTTTCTGTTTTTGTCTTTCATATGGGTAGCTTACTTCACATGTGTGGCAATCCTTAATTTTTATATACATATTTTAAATTTTAGTAAGAAAAATCTGATTGGGGTCTATGAGTATATGGGAAAAGAGCTCTGTCAATCAGTAGTCCTCACAACTATGATGGGTGGTGATAGGGGTGTCTAATCATTATGTTGGGAGGTGTGAAATGTGAAGTATTCACTCTGAACTGTCAAGAGCTCACAAACTGGCCTGTTTCTGTAAGGTTGTTTATTCAATTACTTTAGAGACTTTTTAAGCATTGTGTTTAGACGCTAGCACCCAGGTGTACTGCTCATGGAGATGTGAAAGTAGAACTGAAAGTATCATGTCATCTCATAAATTTCTGAATAAACCCACTGGCTCATTCGTGCCCTCTATCAGCCTTGGGGCTTCAAAAAGCCTGATGCCTCTGAATGTCTGCAGGGAAAACTGCAACTTCTTAACTACACTTTTCTCCAAGGATATCCCAGATATTAGCCTCCTCTAACTTGCTGCAGTCAAGGAAGTTGCTCATCTCAATGTAAAACTTAGACAAAAACATAGACTCCCTCATCTGCTGTTCATTATCAAAATATTTGTTAAAATCTACTTCTTGATAATGGTGCCCATGCTCACCTTTGTTGTATGGTTTCATTTCTTTTCATTTTTCATTTCTTTTCATTTTTCATTTCTTTTTCGTTTCTTTTCCTACTTTTTCATTTCTTTTCCTACTTTTTAAAGAGGGACTTAAACATAGAAGACTGTCTGCCATGTCAGACTTGAAGTATCTTATAGTACCTCAGTCTTACCTTCATTTATTCCTTTTCTAATGTTCTTTCTTTCTAGCAATCTGAGTTTCTGACCTGTGTCATTTTCTTTCTTTCTGAAGAACCTTTTTAACATTTCTTGCATGGTGTGTTTACTGGCCACAAATTCCCTAGTAGTCCCTAGTTCACTGTAAATGCAATTCGAGTTTGCTGTTTTTTCTTTCAATACTTTAAATATTTCACTCCATTCTCTCCTTGCTTGCATGCTTTCTGAAGGGAAGTCTAATATAATTTTTATCCTTGTTCTTATAAAGGTGAGTTTTCCCCATTCTTTAGTATATTTCAAGATTGTTTCTCAGTCTTTGGTTTTCTGCAGTTTGGATATGATACACCTAGCTTTCCATTTATTTGCTATCTATTCTGCTTCTTCTGTGAGGTTCCTGTATTTTTGGTTTGATGTCCATCATTAAAAGTCTCAATCAATACACTTCAATTATTTTTTTATGTTCCTTCTTCCCTTTATTCTACTAAAGGTATTCTCATAACACTGATGTAATACCTATTATAATTGACGCATGGTCCTTGGATAGTATTTTATATTTGTTTTTCATTATTTTTTAATTTGCTTTACAGATTGTGACATCTCTATCGATGTTTCTTCAAGCTCATTAATTCTTTTTTTTTTACCATGCTTAGTCTGCCATTGAGCCCGTCAAAAGGATTTTTCATGTCTGTTAAAGTGTTTTTTATTCTGGTTTTTCCTTTTGATTTTTTCTTAGAGTTTCCATCTCTCTACTTACATTACCCATCTGTTCTTGCATGCTGTCTACTTTTCCTGTTGGAGCTCTTGGTGTATTAATCACAGTTATTTTAAATGATTGATCTGAACATTTCAAATTCTGTCACATCAGAGTCTGATTGTGATGCTTACTTTGTCTCTTCAGACTGTGGTTTTTGCCTTTTAGTATGCTTTGTAATTTTTTGTTCAAAGCCAGACATGGTGTATTGGATAAAAGGAACTGAGGTAAATAGGTATTTATCGTGAGGTTTTATGTTTATCTGGTTGGTATTATGCTGTGTTTGCTGTTTGTTCTAGCTGTGATTCCAGAAGCTGTTTTCCTCTAGTGTTCTTGCTTTTGTCTCCTTCATTGTCTTTGGATTTCCCTAGAGCCTGTTAAACAGGGTCTGAGTGGGCAGGTCTTTCAGCTGTAGTCCTCTGCTAATATACAAGAATCCTACTGATGTGAAGATAAGATTTGAGGAGAGGAAAATCATTACATAATCCTACAATTAACTCTTGGTCTTTCACTGAGCCTGTGTCCCACCCCTGTGTTGTGATCTTTTTTTTTTTTTCTTATTGATAACACTATAACAGATGTCCCCCATTTTCCCATCCTTTACCCACCTCCACCCAGCCCCCGATCCCCCTACCTCTGGCCATCACCCCACTGTTGTCTCTGTTCTTTGGCTAATCTCTTCACCTTGTTTCATCCAGTCCTCCCCATGCCCCTCCCCTCTGACCACTGTCAGTCTGTTCCATGTATCCATGCCTCTGGATCTATTTTGTTCATCAGATTATGTTGTTCATTAGATTCCACATGTAAGTGAGATCATATGGTATTTGTCTTTCTCTTACTGACTTATTTCACTTAGCATAGCAATCTCCAAGTCCATCCATGCTGTTGCATAAGGTAAGTGTACCTTCTTTTTTACAGCCACGTAGTATTTCATTGTGTATATGTACCACAGCTTTTTTTACCCACTCTTCTACTGATAGGCACTTGGGCAGTTTCCAGATCTTAGCTATTGTAAATAGTGCTGCTATGAACATAGGGGTGTATATATTCTTTCTAATTGATGTTTCGGGACTCTTAAGATATATTGCCAAAAGTGGGATTGCTGGGTCAAAAGGTAGTTCCATTTTTATTTGTTTTAAGAAAATTCAATACTCTTCCACAGTGGCTGTACCAGTCTGCATTCCCACCAACAGTGCATGAGGGTTCCCTTTTCTCCACACCCTTGCCAACACTTGTTGTTTGTTGATTTATTGATGGTAGCCATTCTGGCAGGTGTGAAGTGATATTTCATTGTGGTTTTAGTTTGCATTTCTCTGATGATTAGTGATGTTGAACATTTTTTCATATGTCTATTGGTCATCTGAATGTCCTCTTTGGAGAAGTGTTTATTCAGGTCCTTTTCCCATTTTTTTTTTTTTTTATCCTCACCCAAGGACATTTTTGCATTTATCTTGAGTTAGAGCAGGAGGGAGAAAGGGAGGAAGAGAGAGAGAGAATCATCAATGTGAGAGAGACACATCAAGTGGTCACCACCCACACGACCCCAACCGGAGCTGGGGACAAACTGCAACCAAGATATGTGCCCTTAGCAGGAACCGAACCAGGTCTCTCTGGTCCGTGGGCCGACGCTCTAACCACTGAGCCAAACCGGCCAGGCCCATTTTTTTTAAATTGAATTGTTTGCCTTTCTGGTGTTAAGTTGTATAAGTTCTTTATCTATTTTGGAAATTAACCCCTTATCAGGCATATCATTGGTAAATATGTTCTCCCGTACAGTGGGTCCCCTTTTTATTTTGTTAATGGTTTCCTTTGCTTAGCAGAAGCTTTTAGTTTGATGTAGTCCCATTTGTTTTTTTTTTTTGTTTGTTTGTTTTTCCCTTTGTCTCCTTGCCCTAGAAGATATATCTGCAAGAATATTGCCACGAGAGATGTCTGAGATTTTACTGTCCACATTTTCTTCTAGAATTTTTATGATTTTGTAACTTACATTAAAGTCCTTTATCCATTTTGAATTTATTCTTGTGTGTGGTGTAAGTTGGTGGTCTAGTTTCATGTTTTTGCATGTACCTGTCCAATTTTCCCAGCATCTTTATTGCAGAGACTGTCTTTACTCCATTGTATGTCATTGTTTTCTTTGTCAAATATTAATTGACCATAGAGACATGGATTGCTTTCTGGGCTCTCAGTGCTGTACCACTGATCTATATGCCTGTTCCTATACCAGTGCCTCCCTGTGCTGTGACCTTCACAAGTGCTTCTGAACTATTTTACCTCCTTCGGTAAGACAGGATGACTTGGGGAATGAGAATGGAGTTGGGTATATTCCTTCCCCCACACTGAAGACCAGAGGGATCTGGAGTTGGCCCTTTCCCTTCCCCAAGTTTGAGCAGGTTCTGTTAAAATAGATTCACTTGAGAGCAAGCATTTGCTAAGGAAAACAGAATATTCTTGATGTATTTGAAATGTCTAATTTTTTTCCTCTCTTTATCAGAAGCATGAGGGAATTTTTTTTTCCTGTCTTCACCCTGAGAACATGGAGGGGCTTCCAGAATTAACATTTTATGAAAGAGAGGGACCCCGGGAATTTTTATCTCTCAAGCTAGTCCACACTCAGTCTCCAGCAATTGTCAATTAACTTTTATAAGTTTCTATCAGCCTCTAGCAGTTGCTTCTGCTCCCAGTGAACTGTGATTCTCTGTGTTTACCTTTCTCTCTAATTTGGGGGGGGGGGGGGTTGTGGTTTTCCCTGAGTCTTCGATTTCATGATGGATCTAAAAATAGTTAATTTTTAGTTTACTTAGTTTTTATCTTGTTCTGTGGATAGGAGAGATAAATTCCAAATTTTTTACATGTTGGATCAAAAACTGAAAGCATCTTATAGTATCTTTCATAAAGTAAAAAGGCATTGCAACTCTTACTAGTCTCATTTTCACACGTATACATTTAACAGAACCTTGGAAATCAAACATTGAGAAAAATTTAATGTAATGTAGCATTCCAAGGGATGGATTCTGTCAGAACAGAAATCTTTTCTTTTTATGGTGCAACGATAACTCTTGAGATTCAAAGCCATGTGCACTTGCTGTTAATAACATCTTCAAACTCTTCTTGCATATACAAAGTGGGGCAAAAGTAGGTTTACAGTTGTTCATGTGGAAAATAATGCAAAAATTAATAAATGACAATGCAAGAATAAACTCTCTGTTTCACGACCTCACAACTGTAAACCTACTTTTGCCCACCCTTGTATATGGAAACTCACAAAGAAATTGGGAAAAACAGTATGGGTTTATCTTGCAATAGGTAGCCATCTAATAAGTAGTACCTGAACGTGTTACACAAATAGACAAATTATTTAGTGCAAGTCTAGTGGATATCATAGGGTAAAGCTTTTTAGAGATAAGTCCTGGTTTTGTCTGTATTTTTATAAATGGTGCAATAAATGGAATAGAGAACCCACTCCTCTTTTTCTGACATTATCAAGATGAGTGGAAAGTGTTCAATGGCTTATAGATATAAATAAAAATGTCTTTTTATAGAATAAGAATAAGCAGAGTTGAACCTATTAAATTTCAAAGTGTCATTTGTAGAGTGACTCACTTACGAGTAAATGGACACAGTTGTATACTGACAATCTCGATAGTGTGCACTGTCAGGAAACCCCTCTGCCAGTCTCGGAACTGACTGCAGGGTCCTGCTGAATCTCCGATATGGACACATAGTCACATCCTACATCAACTAGGCAACATCATACTAGAGGGAGCATTTCAACGGACTAATGGTTGAACGTAGAAGTTTCCGAAGAAGGAGATAAAGCATTTTTTTTATTTAAAACACCAGTAGTATAGCTTTTCATTAAAAATAATTTCTCAATCAAATATATTTTAAAAGTTCTGCTTACTGCTTACAACATCTGCTTGCACACTCAAATGTGTGTTAACATCTTAACAGCTCTGAGAGGTCATATTGTAAAACCAGCTGTTAACTTTATTTACCCAGCTCTGTCCAAATTTATTTGATCATAGAAGGTTTATGCAATTTTTAGTTATTGCATACACTGTGGAATACACTTTGGGAAATATTGTTCCCAAATTATTATTATTATTATTATTTTTTCAAGTGCATGAAATAGTATAACTTTCATCACAGGCCCAATCTTAGAACATTGCTTTGTAATCTCCATTTGGATAAATGAACCTGTCAATTAAAATGTATAATTTTTATTGATATAACTATTCTGAATTTAGTATCTTCATTCTTCTCTTGACAAATCCCTATATAAAAATGATCAAAATTCCCTAGACAGAAATTGCACAATTGTTAGAAGAAATTAAATCCTCTACCAATAGAAGATGAAGTAAGCTCATTATTTTTTAAACATATGACAGATAAAGACCCGGATTCAGCAATAGATTTAATAAGTAATCTGGGGGCTCAATTATGTATTAAACATGGTATTAGTTTTTCTATACCTCCAACTATCAGAAATTATCATAAGACAAAAAGTAGCAAACAACATTGTTCCAAGAAGCAAATCACCTCACATCATTGAATCTGATTTCCCAATGTACTGGGCTGTCCCAGAAAGAGAACTGGGTGTTGCTTTCCTTCCATTTTAGCATCATCTTCTGAGATGGCACATACATCTACGAGTTTTTCTCCCCTTCTTGCCAGGAAAATACTATCCTTTAAATTATGTTCCCTTTCCTAACTTATATTGCTCACTAGTAGGAAGACTCCGGAGGTATAAATGACTGTATTGACAGATTTATACACTAGCATCCATAACCCAGGACTCATTTCTAAAATAAAACAATTTAAAACAAACCTAGAGATCTGTGAGTGGGTCTCTTTAAGTGTTCTTGATAAATATTTCCTCATAAAACTGAACCCCAGAATAGAACAAAGAACATACATATACATTATGACCATGCTTTTATTACTTCAAAAGAAGAGAAAAAATAAAAATATTTTAAAATATTATTCTCCACTACTGTCACTCAGCTACATTTCAACATGATTTGACAAATTAATCAACCTGGTTTCATCAATATGTTCAGATTGTTTCTTATCAACATTATACTTAGGATACCAAGAAAATGTCTAATGATGGCAAAATATTTCTAAGAAATATATCACAATTTAAACTAGTTTTCACTTAGACAATTATATAAACAATCAAGCATATTTCTCTAATAAATTTGAAGTAATAATTTTACACTTAAAAACAGGGAAAATACAACAAAGACGCCCTGGCCGGTTTGGCTCAGCAGTTAGAGCATCGGCCCCGCAGACCAGAGAGTCCCGGGTTCGGTTCCTGTTAAGGGCATGTACCTCGGTTGCAGTTTGTCCCTGGCCCTTGTTGGGATCGTGTGGGTGGCAACCAGTCGATGTGTCTTTCTCGCATCGATGTTTCTCTCTCTCTCTTCCTCCCTCTCTCCCTCTTGCTCTATCTAAAATAAATGCAAAAATGTCCTCGGGTGAGGATTAAAAACAACAACAAAGACTGTTGTGGTAAGGGCCAACATGGAGGGAACTATTCATCTTTGTTTATCCATCAGTGTAGACTTAGAGTTCCTTGAGGGTTTTGACATTTGCAAAAGTGTAAGAAGTTCACTAAGACAGGGTACATCTATTCCTTTTCCAGAAGAAAAGTATTTGCACCTTAACACCTTTGCAATATTGAAGGACCTTACTATACATTGGTAAACAAGGTGACAAGAATATTAGATCAGAAACAGCAGCTTTGAAGCCTGAACGAATGAACTCGGCACCCCCAAACCAACTCAGCTTAACTCGGGCTTGCTGAAGGCAACTCAAGACTAACGGCTTCCTGATCCTAGCATCCTCCAATTCCAGCTGGAATGCTGTTGCAGAATCCACAGATTTGGTCACAAGCTGGCACTCAGACGTACATGAGAGCCAGGCATGGCTGAGACTCGCTTCGCCAGATGCCTCAGCACTCTGCATTTAGTGGCCCTGGGTGTGGGCACACATTGGGTGCAGGCGTGTATGTCCTGGCTGGGGAGGTGGCCAAAGATAAAGCAGGACCATCCATTGTGATCTGCTTTTTGGTGGCCTCTCTGTCTGCTGTGTTGGCTGGGCTTGCTTTTCAGAGTTTGGTGCCCTGGTTCCCAGATCCAGTTCTGCATATCTCTACAGCTCTGTCACTGTGGGTGAACTCCAGGCCTTCACCACTGGCTGGAATCTCATCCTCTCCTCTGTCATGGGTACAGCCAGTGTGGCCCCAGCCTACAGCTCAGCTTTTGACAACATGATTGGGAACCACATCTCTCAGACCCCGCAGGAGAGCATCTCAATGCATGTTCCCCATGTCCTCACAGAATATTCAGACTTCTTTGAGCCTTGTGTGGTTGCTCACTGGGTTGCTGGCTCTGGGGGCTGGTGAGTCCACAGTGGTGAACATTGGGTTCTGGGTTTTGTCATCCTCTCTGGCTTCATTAAGGGGGACCTCACAGAAGAGGACTACAAACTGGTCCAGGTTGGACTTGATACTTATAGCTTGGGCCCTCTGGGCTCTGGGGAATTTGGGCCTATTGGCATCAAGAGGATTCTCCATGGAGAAGCTACATGCTTCCATACATTTGTTGGTTTCGACTATATTGCTACCACTGGGGAAGAGGCCCAGAATCCCCAGCCTTCCATCCCTGGGGGCATTGTGATTTCACTGTTTGTCTGCCTTTTGGCTTATTTTGGTGTTTCTTCTGCACTCACACTAGCCTGAGGCATTTCTCCATGTGGAATGGGCCCCTGCTCACTACATTGTGGCTAATCCCTCTGTGCTCTTGCTACCAGCCTCCTGGGCTCTTTTTTCCTCATGCCTCAAGTGATCAACACAGGGGCAGAGGATGGCCAACTGTTCGTGGCCTTGCCAGGATCCACAGTGGCACCCCGCCCCCATCATAGCCACTGTGGTCTCTGGCAATACTTCAGCATTAGTGGCATTCTTCTGTGAGCTCGCTGATCCTGTGACCCTCATGTCAATTGGGACCCTGCTTGCTTACTCCCTGGTGTCTATTTGTGTTCTCATAGTCAGGTATCAGCTTGGCCAGGAGATGAGGATGGAGGAAGATAAACTGGAGTTGTAGGAGGAGAGGATGCCTGAAACAGAAAAGCTGACCTTACAGGCACTACATGGTCCAGGCAACTCCACCCCCACTCCGCTCTCTGGCCAAGTGGTCTATGTTTGTTCCTCACTGCTTGCTCTGCTCCCAAGTGACCTTTGCCTGGTGCTGGTCAGTTCCACTGCTTCCTGGCGATCCAGTGTGGATTGCAGTGGTTGTGCTGCTCCTAATGCTCATTACTGGGGTCAATGGGGTCATCTGGAGATAGGCACTGAGCTCCACTACCCTTCCCTTTAAGGTACCTGCTTGGCCTCTCCTCCCACTAATGAGCATCTTAGTGAATGCTTATCTTATGATGCAGATGACAGCTGGTGCCTGGGCCCAGTTTGGGGTCTGGATGATGATTGAGTTTGCTGTCTATGGAGTTCAATACAGTCTGGAAGAGGTTAACAGTGATGAGCACTCACTCAAGTCTAGGACCAAAACTGTAGACTTTGATCTCAGTGGTGCATGAATGCTGTCTGGGGTCCCCACACAATCATGGAGAAAACTCCTGACCAGGGGAGAGCTAGGCCTCCCATGATATGCTAAGAGGGAAGACTAGGAGAGCTTGTCTTTGTAGAGTGGAGGGTGTGTCTTTGCTGTTTCTTAGCTCCTTTTTCTTAACTTTTTAATTGCATCTGGAGCTGCTTTATTGGATTTAAAAATATAATTAAAGAATCTAGAAAATAAAAGAATATTAGAAAAAAACGTTTTAGCCCGGCCGGTGTGGCTCAGTGGTTGAGCATCAACCCGTGCACCAAGAGGTCGCCGGTTCAATTCCTGGTCGGGGCACATGCCCAGGTTGTGGGCCAAATCCCCAGTGGGGAGCATGCAGGAGGTGACCAATCTATGTTCTCTCTCATCAATGCTTCTATCTCTCTCTCCCTCTCCTTTTCTCTCTCTCTAAAAATCAATAAAGAAAAAAAAAATTTTTTTTTAAGTTTTAGCACTAGGGAGAAATAAAACCTATAGGATAATTTCCTTTCCATATTGCTACTGTTGTATATCACTTAATAGAAACCAGTGTTTCATTACTATTTGTATCCTTAATATCTATCTAAGGCTTTAGTAGTGATGCAGAAATTAAATTATTTATTCATAAAGCTCTGTTCTTACTTACTCTCACTAATCGTCTCTCACAGTTAGGCCCTTTTGTATTCAAGATTCAGTCTATGGAATGTAAGGAAAAAACTCATAAGACCTGTCCTCCAAAGCAAGAACAAAACTACTTTAGTTGAGTCTGTCAGCAGATGGGATGAATATTGGTTTGCCTGTGTGACATTCTACATAACCACCCTTTCAAAGTGACTGATACAACCATCTCTCCCCTGTCTTTAAGTACAACCATGGGACAATCTTACAAATACAGTGAATAACATGGAAATTCTAAAACAATTTTAGAGCTATTCTGTTTCAATTTTATAAAGCGACATTTTGAGCCTATTTGCTTCTAACTAGAGAGAGAAATGTTGATGTGAGAGAGACACATGGACTGGTTGCCTCTCACACAACCCCAACTAGGGCCAGGACCGAACCGCAACCGAGGTACATGCCCTTGACCAGAATCGAACCCGAGACTCTTTGGTCTGCAGGCTGATGCTCTAACTGCTGAGCCAAAACCACCAAGGCTGCTGCTTCTAACTAGCTTTTAATCACAGATAACAAAGAATTAAGCCATAATTACATGTTAGATCACCCTGAGAAAAAATATGATAATTTAGTCAACAAATATTTATGGAACGTTTACTCTATGTTCTGAACCCTAGGGACACAGCAGTGAAGAGATCAAATCGCTCCCCTTAATGACCTTACATTTTGAATTGAAAGGAAAGAGGCAGTGATAAACAAAACACAAATCCGAACATAGAACTTAATGTGAGGAAGGCCAAATATTATGAAGGTGATGGAAGGTATTGGTGTTTTAGATAAGATAGGAAAGAAATAACTGGCATAGATTTCAGGGGATATTTTATATATTCTAGAAACAGCATGTAGCCAGTGGTGTTGAAGGTCAGTGAGTAAATGGGAGAAAGCAAGGTGATAAGAATAAGGCATGGGTTAGAGCCTTAGACCTGGTCATGTATGTTTCTTTAGTGGGCCATGGTATTTTATGATTTATTTGGATATTATATAGTTTTGAGCAGACAAATGTAATAATCATATTTATGTTTTAAAAGTTGCATTTTGTCCTCTATGTAGAGAATAAAGGGATGTCAAGAGCTAAAGCAAGAATATAAATTGGAAAACTATTTCCTTGGTATATAGAGTCCAACAGTAGAAGCACAGAATCCATTAAGCAATGGTCAGATTCTGGGTTAAATTTTGAAAATAGCTATTAGAGTACATATGCTAAAAGGTTGGATTTGGGGTATAAGATCAAAGGACAAATCAAATATTACTCTGGGTTTTTTACTAAAAAAATTGGAAGAATAAAATTGCCATTAACTGAGTTAAGGGGGATGATGAATGAAGGATGCTTTGGAACAAAAGATGTGAATTTCCATTTTGTTATGGTAGGATTCCAATGTCTGTTAGTCATCCAAGCAGTATGTACAGTAGACAGTCAGATACATGAATCTGGAGTTAATGGGAGAGGTCTGGGATGGAGACTGATATTTAAAATGTCTTCATTAAGAAAGGGGTTAAATTACTGAGTTGTGGGCACTTTAACATTTAAATATAAAGAAAAACCAGAAAGGGACACTAAACATAAGCTGTCCTACTTTTCATAGTATTGTTTATTTTGTATCAAGTCTTTCAGTAACTCTGTGTTGTATTTAATATTATAAGTCACTATGTTTGATAACATTAATTCCATTTTACTCCTGAACCTCCACTTCAAAAGCCTTTTTCCCCCATTAGAATTGTTAATTTTGCTGCCCAGCTATCATTTTGATATATATTTGTCATTTCTCCTATAGTGGGTTGTTTTTTAAATTCCCTAATTCTTCTTACTTGGTTTCCTCTCATTTCATTGCATCACCTGAGAAAGTTTTCATGAGGACTAATTGTTTTGAGAAATTTAATGTCTGAAAATTATTTATTTTACCCTCAACTTGTATAGAACGTATTTAGATTTTTAAAAATAAACAACACTGTATAGGATTTCGAAGGCTTTTTGCTGTTGTTTTCTACATTACAATATTACTAATTATGCCATTCTAAATCTGGATACTTTGTATATGACTTTTATTCTTTTGGGGAAAATTTTGAAATTTGGCATTTACATTTTGTGGTTCTGAAATGTTTGACATTGTGATTTGATGGTCCCTTCTTATTAACAGTGCTAGAGACTCAAACAGGCTTTTTAATCTGGAGTGGAGACACATGCTCATAATTCTAATTTTTCTAACATTATTTACTTGATAATTTGCCACCTACATTTTTCTCCTTCATTTCTAGTTTTCTATTATTAGATATTGGTTCTTGCTTTAATACTCCGATTTTCTTAACTTTCACTTTCTATTTTCCATAACATTTAATTTTGTTAAATTTCAGTGAGATTTGCTGAACTTTATCATTAAAATATTCTATTAATTTTCTTCACTATGTATATGTTCATTTCCCAAGAACTTTTTATTACTTGGTTGATCTTATTTTATACTAGGATGTGATTGATTTAAAAAAAAAAAAAAACCTTTAAAAATTAAAGTACAGCATACAAAGAAAAGTGCATAAATCTAAGAGCATACAGTTCAATATATATTCACAGTTTGAGCACACATGTGTAACCATGACATACTTCAGGAAACAAAGGACCACTAGCACTGCAGAAGGCCTTTTGCCTCCCACACATACAGCACCTAAGCATACCACCCATTCTCCTGTCTCAATGGAAACCACCACCTTGACTTCTAAGAAACAAGATTACCTTCAGCTCCTTCTTAAGTTACATAGGCAGGATCGTATTTATGTACTCTTTCGTGTTTCTCTTCTTTTACTCAATAGTATTAGTGACATTTATCTATGTTGTTGTGTAGCTAGAATTAAATCATTCTTACTGCTGTTATTTATTACCCAAATATACCACAATTAGCTTATCTATCTTAACATTAATGGATGCTTGTGTTTTGTTTCCCAGTTTTGAGCTATTTGAAATAATGGTGCAATGAGAAGTCTTATGCATGCCCTTTCATGGACAAATGTATGCATTTATTTTAGATATATATCCAAGAGTGGAATCACTGGATAAACCATAAGTACTGTTAAAGAGTTTTCTAAAGTGATTATTGTCATAACTTAGTGTTGTCAGTAGTTTAATTTTAGCTATATTTTTGGGTGGTTTCTTACCAATCGAATTTACTCTAGAAAAGTTTACAAAAGATTGTGTTTTTCCTTAGTTAAGAACGGGATTTCTTTTTTTCTCGCTTGTACTTCAACATAGAAAAGAATGCATATGCTACGATTCCAGTTTATAAAGTTACATAAAATGCAAACTATAATAGTAAAAAGCAGACCAGTGGTTACCCAGGGATGGGTGGTAGAGAAGGGTGAGGGGAGAGGTTGTAAATGGTCGTGAGAAAATTTATGGAGGATATGCTGATGAATCATTTCTGTTTTTATCTTCAAGGTGCATGTTTGAAAAACAATTGATATAATATGTTGGGTATTAAAATCCAGCATGGCAGTTGTCTATTTTTTCAGCATTGTAAACACCACATTTCGTTGACTACTGCTCTTCTATGTTTGTCTAGCAATCTACCATCTATTGTTGCTTCTTTAAAGATAGCCCAGCCAGTGTGGCTCAGTGGTGGAGAGTCAACCATGCACCAAGAGGTCACTGGTTTGATTCCTGGTCAGGGCACATGCCCAGGTTGTGGGCCCGATCCCCAGTGGGGGGCATGTAGGAGGCAATCAGTGTTCTCTCTCATCGATGTTTCTATCTCTCCCTTCCTCTCTCTCTAAAAATCAATAAAGAAAACAAAACAAACAACCAAAAAAGATAATGTATCTATTTTTCTTCTTATATAGAAAGATTTTAATCAATAAACTGCATATTTAAAATGTACAGCCCTGGCCGTTTGGCTCAGCGGTTAGAGTGTCGGCCCTCGGTCCAGAGAGACCCGGGTTCGGTTCCTGCTAAGGGCAAGTACCTTGGTTGCAGTTTGTCCCCAGCCCTGGTTGGGTCGTGCGGGTGGCGGCCACTCGATGTGTCCCTTTCACGTCGATGTTTCTCTCTCTCTCTCTCTTCCTCTCTCTCCCTCCCTCTCTATCTGAACAAAAAATGAAAAAAAATGTCCTAGGGTGAGAATAAAAAAAATAAAATAAAATAAAAAATAAAATAAAATGTACAACTAAATATGTATTTATACACACATACATTCATACATACATACCTATGAAATCATCACCACAATCAAGATAAGGATTATATCTATTACTCTCCCAATATCCTCATGCCAATGTATCATCTCTCCCTCCCATCCCTCTGGTCCATGCACCCCTAGGAAAACACTGATCTGCTTTTTGTTACTATATATTTGTTTGCATTTTATGAAACTTTGTAAATTGAAATAATAGAGTATGTGTTCTTTTTATCTACATTTTTCTCCTAGCATAATTATTTTTGAGATTCATCTATGATGTTATATGTATTAATTGCTTTTTCTTTTTTATTGCTAAGAAGAAGAATTCATTGTATATCAATTTGTTTATCTCTTCGCCTATTAAGTCATTTGGGATGATTTCAGGTTTAGCTATTGCAAAATATAGCTGCTATGAATATGTGTGTACAATTTTTGTGGGACATATTTTTTATTTTCTTGGGTGAATAACTTGGAATTTAACGGCGGAATTAGATAGTAGGTCTTTGTTAAACTTTTTATGAGACTGCCAGTTTTGTAAGTGATTGTCCATTTAACATTCTCACCAGCAATTAATCAGAACCTCAGTCTCAGTTTATATTCTCACCAATAATTGGGAAGGCCAGTATTTTTATTTTATCTACCCAATACATTTATAGTTGTATCAACTGTGGTTTTAATTTGTATTTCCTTAATGAGTAACTATGTTGAACATCTTTTTATATGCATATTTGCCATGCATACATCTTTTATGAAGTCTGTGTTCAAATATATTACCAGAATTCTAGATAAAAATTTCTATAAGGTATAAAATTTGCAACTACAAAAATTATATATATATATATATATATATATATATATATATATATATATATCACATAGACACAGACAACAGTGTGGTAATAGCCAGAGGAAAAGGAGGATGGAGGTAGGTGAAAGTGGGCAAATGGGAGATAACTGGGGGCGGAAAGAGACTTTGCTCTGAGAGGGGTGCATGATGCAGTGTGCAGATACTGTTGTGAGTTGCACTCTTGAAACCTGTATGATTTTGTGAAACAGTGTCATCCTAATAAATTCAATAAGAAAGTCATCACCAACACTCCCCAAAATATTTTTTTTAATTTGCAACTGTGTTCTGTCATTATGTGATTTGTCTTTTTATTATTGTGAAGTTTTTAAAGAACAGAAGTTGTATTTTTATAAAATCCAACATACTATTTTTTTTTTCCTATGTGGATTGAGCTCTTGGTATCATATGAAGAAATCTTTAACTAACTCAATGTCATAAAAATGTTCTCCTATGTGTTCTAGTAGAAGTTGTATAATTTTAGGTTTTATATTTAGGTCTATGATCATTCTTAAGTTAATTTTATATATACAGTGGGAAGTGTAAACTGCAGTTCCCTCTTTTTATGTTTCGTTTCACATACATACATACAATGATTTCTGCATCATTCATTGAAAACTCACCTTTCTCCTGTAAATAATCTCTCAAACTTTGTGGAAAACCAATTCTACATTAGTGAATCTAAGTTTGACTCTTTTCTATTCCATTGATCTATCTGCCTAACTTTTATTATACCAATCCAACACTGGTATGACTATGGTAGCTTCATAATAAGTCTTGAAATAAAGAAATGTTAGTCCTTCAAATATGTTCTTTTAAAAGCTGCTTTCACTAGTTTAGGTAATTTTGTATTTCTATGTGAATTTTAGAATCAGCTTGTCAATGTCTACAAAAAGAAACCCTGCTGGGATTTGACTGGGTTTGCAGTATATCTATAAATCGATTTGAGAGACTTGACATCTTAATAACCTTTTCTGACACTTGAATACAGTATACCACTCTTGTGTATTTAGGTCTAGATGTTTTTTTCAGCAATAGCTTGTAGTTTTCAGCGTACAGATCTTATAAAACTTTGTAACATTTATCTCTAAGTATTTCATGTATTTTTATATTATTTATTTAATTTCAATTTTGTTATTTATATCAATACACTTGATTATTTTGTATTGATCTGGTGTCCTACAACTTTGCTATGATTACTTTGTAGTTCTGGTAGATTCTTTTTGTGTGTGTATGCTCCATTGGATTTTCTATACAGACATTTGTTAAACCTACAAATAAAGACAGATTTACTTATTTTTCAATCTGGAGGCCTTGTACTTTTTTCACATCTTATTGTATTGGCTAGAACCCCAAATAGAACGTTGAATAAGAAGTCATGAGGGTAGGCATCATTTTTCCATATTCTTGATCTTAGAGGATAAACAGCAGTCTTTCCCCACTAAATTGATGTTAGCTGTAGATTTTTCATTAAGACTTGACATCTTAATAACATTGAATTATTATGCCCTTTATGGCATTAAGGAAATTGCCTTTTATTCCTCATTTTTCTGGGAGATTTTATCAGGAATAAATTTATTCTTAAGGTACAAACTGAGGCTATCAATTTGAGACCAGTCTTTTTCCAGATATATAAAGTTTTTGAGTGCTAAATATTCCCTCTAAGTACTGCTTTAGCAGGATCACACAAATGTTATTTTCACTTGATTCGAAATGCTTTCTAATTTCCCTTTTCATTTCAACCCGTGAGTCATATAAAAGTTGATTTAGAAAATTTTATAGCTATATTTTTATTTGGGAATTTTCTAGATGTGCTGTGTCATTCTCATAGTTCATTTCTTTGTCAGCTAACATAACACTTATAATTTGAATTATCTTTACTGTCTACACATACCCAAATTGTAGCTCCCTTGCCTTTGTTCTATTAATAACCATACTTCCAATCATTTGACATCCTTTTAAACTGTGTTTAAATTAATCATTAGTTTTACTCTCTTGTCCTGATATATGTGCTCATGTGTCTGTACACACACACAAACACACACACACACATTTATTGTCATTTAATTGTAGGCTTAACAGTCAGAGTAAATGGACACATTTAAACTTCTGTTTGTGAGCAGAAATCCTTTACCCAATACCAACTTAAGGCCACAGATAATCAGGTCCTATCCTGTTTTAAACCTTATTTTTATTTTATATTTTGCTGAATTTTGCTTTGTCTCTCTTTGCTTACTTATTTTCTTATTCACTTTTGTGCCTTTTCTCACCTTTTTGCTATATCTACAATTACTTTCCTTGACTATCTGAAGCTCATGTAATTTCTAAATCCAGGTAACAAGTCCTCCCAATTTCACAAAGATTTTTATTCTATGAATCTTCTTGTTGATATTCTCCTCTTATAACCTTTGTGACTCTTATAGTTGTAGGTAGGAGTTGAGGAGGTAAGGTAGTGTTGATAAATGAAGTCCAAGAATTATACTTCTCTGTGGCATCACTATGTTGCAAAGGACATTTTGAGAAATTTTCAGATTTTTTCAATAATTTCACAATAATGAGGGGGCCTATGGTTATTTAGTTGATGGAGGCCAGAGATGCTAGAGACTAAGCAATGTGTAGGACAGTCCCTAACCACACACACACACACACACACACACACACACACACACACACACTGTTTCTGGGCATCTGTAGCACTGTAACATCCTGGAAGATATTCATGTAGTAGTTGGTAATCAGTTTATAATTTCCTGTGCTCAATGTCACGTGTGCTTTATACATTTTTGGTGGATTTATGAACCGCAATTTTGTAATTCAGGAGTGTAAATATTATGTAAATCAAGGGAAGATTAAATTTTTCTGAGAATTCATTAAGTTTTTCTACTATTTCAAAAAATTGCATCGTCAGTGTCAACACAGTTTATGGAATTCATACAGCCAATACAATAAAATTTTATCAGTCTCCATTTTTATCTGTTGCATTCAATATGCAATGAAAAGATGTGAAAATTATTTTAATTATTTGGAAGCATACAGCATTTAAAGTAGATACACATTAAATATAAAGCTCTATTATACATTTTGTTTGCAACAGCTATTTTATAATATTTTATATTACCATCCTAAATGTTTGTGTGTATTAATACACTGATAAGAAATTTATACTGTGAAGATTACATAATGAAAACACAGTTTTCTATTTTTAGATTGATAAAATCCTTAGGTTTCTAACACACCATTTCTCTATTGAGAGAATTTACTTTCTCAAATTCTGCTCTTTGTCCTATTGTCTATAAGGAATATGGTGTTTTAAGCACTGGAGACTAAATATATGTTTTCACTTGAGGTATAATTCAAAAGACGAAATCTGTTTTCCATGATACCTCATTTCGATCCCACTCCACATCATATAAACAGATATTCTCTAGGCACCTCATTATACACAGTATAGACCAAGAAAGTGTTAGTGTTCAATTCATGTCATAAGAGATACTGTTGTTTTGCAAAATTCTTGTTTTATACATTTAAGACAGGAACTCGTGGAAATATATGTTAGTGACCTGGGTCATAATGCAATATATACATATATGTTTAGTAATAAATATGTCTTAGTCATAAATATATGTATGTCAATAAACACACACAATAATATTGAAAGCTGAGATCTAAAGAAGAATTCTGCAGGAGTAAAACTCCACTTAGAATACAGGAAGTATTTCACATTATTTCACGAAAACTTAGCTTCCACAGATTGACAGTTTATGTAAAACCTTATTTATTACTTGCTTTGGGTTATGGTTCACCTTTACATTTACAATACCAAGTGTTCCGATTGTTGGTGGGGTTAGAACAGAGAAATCATGTGCTTTTAATTACATATCACAGGTTTATACATTATTACACAGAAAACCTTCTTATGGCTTTGAAACTGCAGTATTTTTATCTTCATTGCTTTCCATAAACATCTTTAAATCCTAGGAACTCTTTTTCTCTTATCTCAAATTTGAGATACCAGTTTTAGCCATCCTGTAATAAAGGATCATATTTTCAAGGATATGACCCAGAAATGGGTTTTAAGATATTTTTTTAAAAAATGATATTGCAAGACTTACTTATCCCTTCCACATTATTGTTTAAGAACACAGGCCATTTCCTATATATTCCCTTTTATCTGTACTTAACTGACGCCTCAGGCTCAGCTATTAAAAAAAGTTACTATGGGGAAACACAAGAATGAATATATCCACAGCCTGAGTCCTTGTGATGTTCATGGGTTTAGAGAAGACAAAGCTTGTATATGAAATTGAGAGAAGCATAATAATCAATTATGTATTAAAATGTCTTATACAAGTAAATGAAATGGGAATTCACAGCAGAGGAGGGGAAGGCAGAGGCTCTGAAGGGAAAATAGGGAGCAAGGCAACCACTCTGATTATGAAAGAAAGGCCATATTGTTGAAACACGGAGAAAGAATTAGAGGAATGGAGAAAGAAGTAGAATTTATTACAGAGTCCCTAATACATAATCAGCCTCATAAAAGGTACAGTGAGTCACACAACTCAACACCAGGAAGACAAATGATCCAATTAAAAACTGGGCAAAGGCCCGGTTGGTGTGGCTCAGTGGTTGAGCGTTGACCCATGCACCAAGAGGTTGCTTGTTCGATTCCCGGTCAGGGCACATGACCAGATTGTGGGCCCAGTCCCCACTGGGGGGCATGCAGAAGGCGGCCAATCAATGTTCTCTCTCATCAATGTCTCTTTCTCTTTCCCTCTCCTCTAAAATCAATAAAGAAAAAAATTTTTTTAATCTTAAAAAATAGAGCAAAGCACCTGAATAGACACTTCTCCAATGAGTACATACAGATGGACAGTAGAAATATGAAAAAATGCTCAACATCACTAATCAGAGACATGCAAATTAAAACCACAATGAGGTATCACCTCACACTTGCTAGAATGGCTACAGTCAGTAAATCAACAAACAACAAATACTGGCCAGGAGGTAGAGAAAAGGTGACTCTAGTACACTGCTGGTGGGAATGCAGACTGATGCAGCCACTATGGGAAACAATATGGTGTTTCTTCAAAAAATTAAAAATGGATTTGCCATTTGACCCAGCAATCTCACTTCTGGAATATATCCTAAGAACCCCGAAACACCAATCAGAAAGAATGCACTCCTATGTTCATAGCAGCGCTGTTTACAATAGCTAAGATCTGGAAACAGCCCAAGTGTCCATCTGTAGATGAGTGGATAAAAAAGTGTGGGACATTTATACAATGGAATACTATGTGGCTGTAAAACAGGAGCTTTTACCCTTTGGGACAGCATGGATGGGCCTGGAGACCATTATGCTGAGAGAAATAAGCCAGTTAGGGAAAGACAAATGTCACATGATCTCATATGTACAATCTAATGAACAAAATAGATTGATGAACAAAATAGGTCCAGATGTATGGATACGTGGAACAGACTAACAGATCTCACTGTGTGGATGGGGCGACAGGAAGAGATTAACTGAAGAACATATATGCATATATGCATAACCCATGGACAGACAATAGCATGGGGAAGGCCTGGGGTGAGGTGGGGGTTGGATGGAGGGGGGCAAAAAGGGAGAAAATCGGAGACATGTTATACTGTGAACAATAAAATAAAAATATTTTTAAAATGTATAGTGTGAATCTGTGGCAAAAACAGATTATCCTTAAATGGCTAGGTGAAAATGGCTTTTTTGGTCTTAAAAAATGCTTACATTTCCTAATATCAAGTGCATAATTTCTTAATATTAGTTTTAATGCACTTAAGATATTTTCCTTATGATCCTTTGCATGAAATTCCCAGATAGGAGAATAATTGTTATTGAGAGAGAAAACTCTAAGAATTCTTTAGTATTTATTGTTTATTACATTGATATGTTTTTGCCTTTGTGTATATATATAAATTTTCTTATTGTAGGAACCTTTGCTGTTCATGTTCTCTTTGGTAGTTACTAAATTTTTGTTCTTTCCATTTCTCTAAAGAGTCATTAAGAATGTGTTTTAAAAAATGTGCTTCGAACACTCATGGCACAAAATACAAAAAGACCATGGTCTAAGTAGGGCAGCGTTAAATTCTGTGAAAAATATGATAAATGTATAAGCATTACTATATTCATAAAAAGCTACTACAACGCTCACTCATTCACTCCCTGTTACTTTAAATGGCTGATTTTAACAACCATATGTTGGTTTTACTGGACGCTGAACAGTCCTTTTGCAGTTTAAAGCCTATAAATTGGTTGTATGTTACAGAGAAGTAATCTTTAAAATATGTCTCTTGTGTGTACCTGATCATTGATCCAATACCTTGCCTTATGGTCATGCCCACATTCAATAATCATCATTATGGAAATAGCAATGTTTGCCTGCTTCATCCAGTAGATACAGCAGATGCTCGGAGTACTAGAAATCACATAGGCTTTCGTGTGTATTTTTGGACTGACTGACTACTTTTGACTGGGGAATATATTTATGAGTGCATTTTCATTCTTTTCCCCACCTGTTTTAAATCTTCAAACAGCTCAAACTCCTGCTCCATCAGTTTAATACTTCAATATGGTCTCCTTTATTGTCCTTTTCATTGATATACTACTCAGAAGAACTTGCCAAAAAGAGTTGGTGTCAAAGAGTTGTAAAAACTCTGAAGTGCTCTGGGATGATACCATCCAAGAACTTTTGGGTGGAACAATATTTTTTGGGGAAAAAAAATGTCATATACTTGACACTTAAAGTTTTGATGATATTGAATAAATAAATTCCTAAGACTTAATTGCATACATAGTTATTCATGTGGTTATATATTTTAAATTTTGGAGGAATGAGAAGCACTAAATAGATGCCAACTTCTAAGCAAATATTACATCATCCTTTCTCTCTCTCAAGATTAATTTGCATTTAGTTGAATTCATATAAATGGTATCCTACAGCCCTGGCCGGTTTGGCTCAGCAGTTAGAGTGTCGGCCCGCGGACCAGAGAGTCCCGGGTTCGGTTCTCACTAAGGGCATGTACCCCGGTTGCAGTTTGTCCCGGCCCCGGTTGGGGTCATATGGGTGGCAACCACTCGATGTGTCTCTCACATTGATATTTCTCTCTCTCTCTTCCTCCCTCTCTCCTTCCTGCTCTATCTGAAGATAAATGCAAAGCTGTCCTCGGGTGAGGATTAAAAATAAAAATAAATAAATAAATAAATAAATAAATGGAATCCTACAGATGTATTTTGAGGGGCCTGGCTGCTGTCACTCAGTATAATTATTTTGAGATTATGCATTCATTTTTATGTATCAATAATTTGTCTCTACTGCTGATGAGAAATCAATTATTTGAATATATCATAATTTCTGAATCCGTTCACTTGTTGATAGACATTTGGGCTTCTTTCAGTTTTGAGCTATTACAGATAAAGCTGCTGTTAATATGCATAGACTTGTCTCTGTACGGACATATAACTTGCTCTCTCTCGAGTAGATGCTTAGTAGTGGAACGGCTGACCAATATGGTAGTAGTAGGTTTAACTTTAGAAAGAGTTAATCACTTTTTAACTTTCTAAAAGTTAACCGCCATCTGTTTTCTAAATTGATTATACCATTTTACATTGCCATAAGCAGTGTATGAAATTTCTAAATGTTTTGTGTTTTCACCAATACTTGATATAGTCAGTCTTCTTAAATGTAGCCATTCAAATAGGTGTGATTTCATTTTGTAGTTCCCTAGTGACTAATGATGTAGAGCATCTCTTCACGGGCTTCTTGGGTAAAGTGTCATTTAAGTTATTTCACCCTTTAAAAAATTTAGGTCCTATTTTCATATTATGTTTGAGAGTCCTTAAAATTTATAAATGATTCAAGTTTTTATGTATTATATGACTTCTAAAGATGTTTGTGCCATTATGGCTTATCTTTTCATTCCTTTAACAGAGCCTTTCAAAGAGTAGGATTTTAAAAATGCGGGTGAAGTCAAATTTAGCAGTCTTTCTCTTTGAATCATGCTCTTAATATCATCACTAAGAAATTTTTTGCCTAACCTAAGCTTTCTCCCATGTTTTCTTCTAGATGTCTCATAGTTTTAGATTTTACATTTAAATTGATGATACATTTTGAGTTAATTTTTGTATTTTTCACAAAGTACAAATATTTGGGGAAGGGGTGGATACTCAATTACTCCAGCACTGTTAAAAATTCTATCCTTTCCCCACTAAGTTGTCCTTGAATTTTTGTCAAAAATTAGTAGTCCATATATGTGTAGGTCTATTTCTAGACACTATATTGTTTTTCATTGATTTATTTGTGTATATTTTAGCAAGTAACACAATTTCTTAATAACTGGTAGCATTGTAATAAGTGTTGAAATGGGTAATTTTACTCCACCAAATGAGTCTCTTTCAACATTGTTTTGGCTATTTGGGTCCTTTGCATTTACACATGAATTTTAGAATTATCTTGTCAATTTCTATGAGAAAATGTTTAAAGAAATTTTGATAATGATTTTGTTTAATTTGTTAATCACTGCTGAATGCCTATTTGTATTCTGAGGCAGCAAATCTGAAATTAAACCAGTAACAAGGAGTTTACTTTATTTTGGGTAAGCAGGCTATTACAAAAGTGAATGATATATGAATAGACATTTCTTCAAAATAGATATACTAATAACCAACAAACACACAAAGAGATGTTCAACATAATTTGCCATCAGAGAAGTGCTAATAGAAACCACAATGAAATATCACTTCACACTCACAAAGGACAGCTATAATGGAAAAAAACAATAGCAAGTGCATGCAAGGATATGGAAAAGTTGTTCATTCGCTGCTGGTGAAAATGTAAACTGCCACACCCACCTGAAAAGCCAGGCAATTCCTCAAATGTTAAGTTTAGAGTTTCCGTATGACTCAGCAGCTCTACTCCCAGGTATATACCCAAGAGAAATGAAAATATATCCTACATTAAAACATAGATGAATGTTCATAATAGCAGTATTCATAACAGTCAAAATGTATAAATAACCCAAATGTTTATCTGATGAATGCATAAACATAATATAGTTGTGTTCATACAAATCAGACATCTGAGAAGGGCTATCTATCCAGAACGTATAAAGAATGTTTACAACTCAAAAATAAAAAGACAGATAATCTCATTAAAATATAGACAAAGGACTTAAATAGATACATCTCCAAAAAAGATGTCTCAATAGCCAGTAAGACATGAAAAGATGCTCTACATCAATAGTTGTCAAGAAAATGAAGGTCAAAACCAAAATGAGATACCTCTTCACACCCACTAGCACGTCTAAACAAAAATAGACAGACGATAACAAGTGTTGGTGAAGGTATGGAAAAATTTTGCAATACCACTGCTAGTGGTATTGTAAAATGATGCAACCAATTTGGAAAACAGTTTAGCAGTTCCTCAAAATGTTAAGTACTGAGTTACCACATAATCTAACAATTCCACTCCTAGGTAAACATCCAAGAGAGAGAAATGAAAACATATGTTTAAAAAAATCCTTGTATATGAATGTTCTCAACTGAATTATTCATAATAACCAAAGAATAGGAAATCTATATTATTCAACTATAAAAAAGAATGGAGTACTATAACATGCGGTAATGTGACTCAACGTTGAAAACATTTCTTTCTAAATTAAAGAAAACAGTCACAAAATACTACATTTTATGTCATTAAATTTATATGAAATTTCCAAAATAGGCAAATCTCTGGAACACAAGATAAATTAGTGGTTGCCACGAGTCAGCAGGGATTATGGGGAGGAGGTGTGATAACTAAAGGGTACAGGGTTTCTTCTTATGGTGATGAACATGTTTCAAATTGATAGTGGAGATGGTTATATGACTGTAAATATACTAAAAATCAATGAATTGTATGTTTTAAATGTGAAATGTGTGGATAGTACAGCATGTCAACATATCTCAATAAAAGCTGTTACAAAATATATATTTTTAAAGTGGGTGCCATAGAATGAAACATATTCTAAACTGTGGGGAATAGGTAGTATTACATAAACACTTGATAACTAGACAGCTCTCCAGAGGAAATGATATCTAAGTGGTAACGTGACTATTAGCTTAGAATAGACAGTTGAGGGTAGGGCAAGGGTAGATTGTTGTAAGGAAGGTGAAATAAAGGAAAGAATATATATTACAGGTAGAGAAAACAGCAGGTTCTAGCACTCCGGAGTGATGAGTTTGGCAGATGAAGGAACCTGAAGAAACTTGGTAGCTGGTACGCCTGTTCCGGCTGGTGGGTGGAAGCGAGAGAAGGGATAAGAAGGCTGGAGAAGATCATAAACCACATTAAGATATTTGGATTTTTTCTTAGATGTATTGAAATATTATTAAAACTCCTGTTTGAGATCGAACTTCTCAAACATACCTGATTGCACATTGGCTAGTTTAAAATATAACTTATATATAGCCTTCAAAATATAAAATTCTTAACAAGAAAATTTACATTTTTTTTACTGTCTGTATCTGATTTTGGTCTTGATGTATTAAAATGAGAACATACTACTTGCTTATATCTATACCTATTATTTAAAATCCTAAGAATTTCCATGGTAGATTATCTTCCTAGTTCCCTGGAAGCCATCTGATCAGCTCAAAACCCCGTGTCGTCTCAATTAGACTGAGTACCGGAAGTGCAAGGGGAAAGTGGCATGTGATGAGGCCAGAGACGCAGGTAGGATGTTGGCTCTGGGGTTCATCCTAGCTTCTCCCTCTGCTCCATACTGAAGAGGTGACTAAGTCTGTGGATTCTGCCTCCTAAATATCTCTCCATTCTAGCTGTTAACCTTCAACTTCCCTAATACTTTCTGAGATCAAGATCGTAATAATCTTCTGCCTGGATTCATGAATCTTCCTGCCTCCAAATCTTATTCCCTCTACCTATCTTCCATAAAAGGAGCAGAAGGATCTTTCTAAAAGAGAAATTAAATCGAGTCATCCCTAAAAAAATAATAAAAATAAATAAAACGTAAGGGGAAAGGCAACATTGAAATTTGCAAAGATGTTAATTTGATTTTTATCTATTCTGTAACCTCTTTGACATTACTTTATCAGAAAAAAAAAATAAAGATAAAAAAGTCTACCTTTAATTTGGTTTGAAGTTGGAAATATTAGTTTTTAAAATACTGGTTCATTGACTATCAAGTGATTGGCAATCAATAAAAAGTAGCCATCATTAAGTATGAAACAAATATAGCCAGATAATATTCTGATTTAGCTTTCACCTTTTCCCATTCACACTGAGGCTTTATTTATTAATTTAGTCACAGCAGAAAAGCCAAGACAATGCTTTCATTTCAAAAGCCAAAACTTTTTACTTTCAAAATCCTAAATCCTAAATGATTTAGAAGTTAAAATTTAATTTTTTTTTTTTTTTTTTTTGGAGAGATAGAAGCATCCATGTGACAAACATCCATCAGCTGCCTCCTGAACGCCCCCTACTGGGGATCGAGCCTGCAACCTGGGCGTGTGCCCTGACCAGGAATTTAACTGGGACCTCTCAGTCCATGGGACAATGCTCAATCCACTAAGCCACACTTTATGCCATAAGTAATTTAGAAGACTAAACATTCAGAATTAATTTTTTTTGGTACCTTCTGCTACCTCACTTTCAACCAACACCCCCTGTGATTGAATAAAGTTGGTCCAGAAAAATTAAAGAGAAATAAAATATGAGTTTAAATCTGGCAATTCCCTAGAAAGGAACTTGTCTCCCCTGGACAAATCCTGGAGTGAGTACAAAAGCTACTGATAGATTTTGGTTTGGGGAACTCAAGAGCAGATAGAAGCCTGAACCACCTTTTTTAAGTTTAGGACTCAGGAATAATCAAGAATCAGAATTCTCCTGTTCCCACCCTGGTGTGAAAGCATCAGAAATAGTTGCATGAGCCCTGGCCAGTTTGGCTCAGTGTTATAGCGTGGGCCCTCCCATGGAAGGGTTTCAGGTTTGATTCCCAGTCAGGGGCACATACCTGGGTTGCAGGTTTGATCCTGCCCTGGTCTGGGAAGGTGCCAGAGGCAGCCAATTGATATATCTCTCTCACATCAATGTTTCACTCTTTCTCTCTCTCTCTCTCTCTCTCTCTCTCTCTCTCTCTTCCCCTCTCTCCCTCCCTTCCACTCTTTCTAAAAAATCAGTGGAGGAAATATCCTCAGGTGAGGATTACAAAATATATATATATCTGTATGAGCTCTATAGGCAGTCAGTTCCAAGACAACTTGATAGAATCCCTGTTTGCATCCACCATGATGTTTTCCTCTGCAGCTGGGAGCACCTCAGTCTGGGAGTCCTGGAAGGCTACTGTAGCCAGATAAAGCAACGTGTCAAAATGAACCAATGATCTTTGTGGACCCACCATCAATGAGCAGAAGTGAATGAGGACCTCATGGTAGAAACCCTAAAAAACACATGACCATGACCTCTTTGAGACATATCTTGCCTCCCATGAGCAGGCCTTGACCTTAATGAAATCCCCAACAGAAATACCCTATGAATTAAAGGTCAGGGTGCCTGGTAGAACGGAGGCTCAAAAAAAGTTAAAATTTAATTTAATCATAGAAAAAATTGTAAACCTTATGCAGCAGTATGGCCTGAGAATTTTAGCCATTAAATCAATAAAAATCACTACTATTCACTGAGGGATTACAAGGTGGCAGGTATTAAATCACCCGCTTTACATAGGTTATCTCAATTTTACTAAATGTTAGTCATATCCTAAAAACGTTCCCCCTTGAGCAGAATTTTTAATGACGGACTCATTTCAGTCTGATAATAAAAGTTGGTATTGGTACACCCTCTTAGAGTTCTTAACAGCATACAACTTAAATAAATATTGGATTAATAGTTCTTATACCTGACAGCTTTAGATCTAACAATTTGAGGTTCCTATACATACCGTAATTAACTTAGTATTCACGTCTCCTGTCTTTTAAAGCCACTTCCTGTTAGCAAGACCTTTATGATTTCCCAGCACAGTTGGCAACAATATTATTTTTATCAAGCAAAAGACAATAATATGTTAGAGATATTCACTGTAAAATAAATAATTTTAAAGGCTTTATGTTGTCTTAGGGCTGTCCTTATAAAAAACTTTAATTGGCCCCACAGGCTTATAAAGGTTTTATATTTTTGAAGAGAGAATTAGGGAGGAGAGTGTTAAAATCATATTTTCTTTTCCTAAGGTACGCCCTCACCCCACTCAGAATGGAAAATGTTCTTGAGGTCTTGCCCAGCAAGAAGTAAGAGGAACCATACTACATTCAGTTGTGACCTTTACAGTATATTTCTAAAAAGGAAATTCGGCCTCCAGCCTTGCCAAAAGGTATAAATAAGCTTTACAGTTTTGACCTTAGCTAACTGTGGAGCAGCCAGAGAAGCTAACATCAAAAAAACATTTGCTTTTAAAAACACTTCTTTCATGCCTGCAAAATCTAAAGGTAGGCTGAGTGAGGGTGGAGATGCGGTAGCAGAAAGGTCGGATGGGTGGGTAAAGGGTGGTTTCTTCTCTCTCATTAAGCTAGTAAACTGCAAAGGAAAAATCACATATCAAAAAAAGAAAAACAATTGTTTCTATTGATCTCACCATTATGGACATTTTTCTGTCTCTTGAGTGTGTGTGTGTGTGTGTGTGTGTGTGTTTAAATTTTTGCAATAAGGCTAACATTACAAAGAAGAAATGTTAAACCCCTCAGATATGAAAACAATCCCTAGGTATTTTTCTTGACCTTGCAAAAGTAAAAAAGCATGAAACAGTTTGCCAAGAGGAACAGATGTTTCTGTTGTATATTTCTTACTCTCTGGGCATGTTTGAGAATTCTAAATATAAACATTCAAACAGGCTACAAACACACAGGAAGTTTGGGGGAGAGTGAGGATTTGTTTAGAAGAGTCCATGTAATTCACAATTTTGCACACAAATCAAAAATCAGAAAAATTGGGAAAAGGATACTTTACACCTATTAAACTGTATGTGACATACATTTAAAAAAGAAAGCAAATTCAGAGAGTTAGCCAATCTCGTGACTAACTTATACTACATAAATAATAAAAAGAAACAAGTTTCAAAGACATACATACCAACTTAATTTTGCATGATTATCTCAATGCCCTTATGTGACAGATTGAATGGAATCACCTGTGTAAACTCCAATATTTAGTACAATTTTATATATTAAATTAAACAATGAAAATCTCTCAGCAGAAATGGGCATGGTGTCAAAATGAATTTTCTAACTACCAACACCTTGCTTGGCACACTGGTATCTAATATTCAATATAGGATAATAACCTAAGCTTGCTGAACAGGATGCTAAAGACAAATTAAGCTCTGAGTCTCCAATGGTAGTGGCTACAATTTTCATGTCCACATCCAGGTGAGCTCCCTGACGTATAAACAATAGACAATCGTCTTCACAACGCTATCACAGTTTATAATCATGGACATAATGTGTTCCTGGATGACATCAGAATGGCAACGTAGGTCGTCCCTCACTTCAGTCCCACTCATAAGACCTTCTAGCAACAATAATAGATAAGACACTGTTGAGAAAATCCCAGAGCCCAGGGATGAGGCTGAAGCACTCTCCTGGACCCGAGACCGAGGACCACATTCAAGCGGAGAGGGGAGCAGCTGCACTCCGACCTTATGGCCCTCCTCAGGCTGGCACAGCACCACACCGAAAGGGCCTCCCTGACCTACAGTTTCTCCAGTGGGAAAAAGAGACCCAGCTTCCCCCGACTAAAGGACACTTCCCTGGAGGTCCACTCAGATCTCATCTCAGGGGGATTACTAGAGGGCTCTGCAAGGCTTAAGCACTGGAGATCAGAAAGAGAGGAATGAGCAGTCTGGGTTTACAGCAAACAGTGCTCAGATCTCAGATTGCATTCCTCCTTGCAGCAGGGCTTGAGAAGAGATCTCGGCAAACAGCTCTTCCCATTTCCAGAGCAGAGCCAGCGCCCCCATCTGACCAGGGAGCTCAGTTGGCAGCTCAGTGGGCTTGATTTGGGTCTTCACCCAACAAACCTTTCTGGAACGGGAGGCCATTCTACTCTCCACCCAGGCAGGGAAGCAAATCTGAAGCCTTGCTCAACTGCTGAGCGTAGTCTCCAGTCCCAGGAAGCCTGACCAGGCAGCCACAGAGTCCATTCTCCAGCTGCTGTTGGGCAGGAAGCCAGCTCAGCAGTACTGCCCAAATGTTGAGTACAACCTCTG
The DNA here is from genome assembly GCA_030848825.1 of Tadarida brasiliensis. Classification (NCBI taxonomy): domain Eukaryota; kingdom Metazoa; phylum Chordata; class Mammalia; order Chiroptera; family Molossidae; genus Tadarida; species Tadarida brasiliensis. The sequence goes on from CM061257.1 coordinate 67,184,328, forward strand.
GACCTGCATAACCAGTGAGCCTGAGAGTGACCCTGAACAACCTCAGAACCCAGACTGTGGCACCACCTAGCCACAAAACCCTGCCAACAGCCGAGTTCAGCCTTACAGCTTTGCTGGATTGCTAAAAGCAGCCTGCGACTGGGGGCCCAGCCTGTGACCCCACCCAATAATGAAGTATTGCCTGACTAAGAAGCCTAGACAATGACACCCTTCCCAACCCCCACCACAGAGCAATCTCTGGCACCACTCACCTGCAGGATACAATTGGACGCAGCTCCCAATTAGAGTGTAGCCAGCACTCTTACCCAAATTTGGAGCACAGCCAGAGGCCTGCCTGCTAAGAAGCCCATCCTGCAGCCCCACCCAGCTTTAGGGAGCAGTCTGCATCCTGTCCTGATCACAGAGCACAGCTTGAGGCCTTGTCCAGCCTGGGACCCCTGCCTGTAGCCCCACATGAACAGAGTCCAGTCAACAGCACCATGTAGCTGAGGAGCACAGCCTGAGACCTCACCTGACCAGGACCAATTGTGGAGCTCAGCTGACAGCCTTGCTCAATATTGTGGCACCGTCCCGCAAGGTAACAGAGCCTGTGACTTCACCAGACCAGAGGTGACCGCAGAGACCGTGGTGGCCCCACCTGACCAAGGAGCATGGCCAGTAGCCCAGTCTAATCAGGGAGACCACTCCGCAGCCTCTCTTGAATATAGAGCCCAGCCAACAGGTCCAGCCAAATGTGGAACCCAGCCAGTGGCACCCTCTGACCTTAGAGTGCAGGCAGCAATTAATTTGGCAAATGTCCCCTTGCCCCAGTTGGCTTAAGAAAGTAGAAAAAGAAGCAGGTCATACTCACAAAGGATGAGCAAGACTGTACATTTACTCATGGCATAGCACTGTGTTCATTCCCCTGTTCCTGTTCTTTTTGGGCGGTCTACAGAATCTCACATTAGTCCACAATATGGATGTCATATTAATTGGACCCAAATGGCAAAAATTGGCAAGTGCTTCTGGATCACTTGTTAAGCCCATATGGGCACTGAAGAATGAAAGATGAACCCTAAAATGATTGAGAGACCTGTCAAATAAGGGACATTTTCAGGGGATCTAGTGTTCTGGGGCTTATCAGGACATCTCATCCAATGAAAAGAATAAGACCTGGCGACTTGTACTACCTACCACTTAAATAAGCACAACACTTGGTAGTTATCTTCAGATTTTGGAGTTGGCATATTCCACACTTTGAAATACTGCACCAACCCATTTATCAGATGACTCTAATGTCCTAGTTTTGATTGGGCCCCAAGATGGGGAAACAAAGGCGTTCTATAGCAAGTCCAGGCTGTGAACAAGCAGCACTGATACCGGGACTACAGGCATGGCAGATCACCTTATACTAGGGATGTGGTGTGTCTGGTAGAGAAAAGCATACCACAGTGCCATGTAAAACATCTGGAAAGAGAGAATGTGAATGTTGCAAATTGGAGCACAGATGCTTATGGTTCTGGAGAAGGGATTTATGCTTCCTGCCAGAAAGGATGATAAACCTTTCAAGAGGCACTTTCTGAGGGGAGAAGGCTAGAATGATTCCTGTGAGAATGCATTAGAGTCAGAGACATCAGAATAAACTTGACTTTAGCTTAATATGATAGGGATACATAGAGAAATATCTGTGGGTATGTGTTTATACTCTGGTTGGAGTACACACATATATTCCCTTGTTCAGTCAGCCAAGAGGGCCTAAAGGCAACACTGCAGCAGCAAGCGCATGCCTAGAGTACAGGTCTTGGTTACTAATACCATTCTCCAATAAAAGGAACTAGGGCTGCTTGGAGAAATGGTTGATTCTAGGTTTGGGACAAGAAGTATAAATACAAAACGTGAACTTGGAGTAAGTAAATTATGAAAAAAAACAAACTTACAATGATGGTAGTATGGCAAAGAGACACAGGGGCCAACTGGAAGAGCTACTAATTTATTGCAACAATATTTGTAATAACATAATCATAACCCAAAGTATAAAATACATGTACACAAACCCATAATGATATAAATACAGGATTGAATACATAAATGAGGAAGAAGAGGCAAACCTCTATACAAAATAATTCAATTGATCTCTGTAGATATTCCACCTTTCAGAAGATGGAGCACATCTTTCTGCTCCTCAAGCAAGGAAGGTGCATAGTGTTTTCATTCCAAAGAATGAAGTATGGAGGCAGGGATAAGGACTAAGTTTAGAGGGCAGAAACCTCTCAAACACTGCTTCAGCCAAGTCATCAAGGTTCACATCGATAGCTATACGTCACATTGACAATATATATATCCGATATGATGTAATGAGAATAGCAGTTGCCCTTTGTGACCTCCCTTCCAAAAAATAAGTAAATTGTATGAGAAAAAAAAAATCATAGAAAATCCTATTGAGAGACTTTACAAAATATCTCACCAGCAACCCTCAAAACTGTTAAGACCAAATACAAGAAAAATCTGAGAAACTGCTACAGCCAATATAAGTTACAGGAGACATGACAATTAAATTTAATATGGTATCTTGGATAGGATCCTGAAACAGGAAAAAAGATGTTAGGTAAAAACTGAGGAAAATATGAATATAGTATGCACTTTGGTTAACAAAATGTATCAATACTGAGCTACTGAGCCCATGTTGATATTGAGCATCTGACTATGGCACGATAAATACAGGATGGGGGGCAGAAGTATGTTTGCAGTTGTTCACATGGAAAATAACCCAACAATTAATAAATAATAATACAAGAATAAACTCTTGTGCTTTGCATACTCACAACTGTAAACCTACTTTTGTCCCACCCTGTACATATGTAAACAATATTATTCATCAAGATCTGGGTACTGCTGGACCCAACAAGTCATAAGGTCAGGTGATCTCAGCAGCAAACCGCGGTTAAATGGAAGCAGAATATTTTGCCATATAAACAATTCCAGAAGGCACGTGTAAGCTACCTAGACAGGTGGTCAAGACCTTCAGCTCAATTTCTTACCAACTTCTTTCCCTCACTTTGCATCTGTAAACTTGTATGGGTTTCCTATGACCTGCTTCTCTACAGCTTAACTAAGTGCTGGCCCTAAAAGACAGTGGTGAGAAGAAACCCACCCAATTGGCAGAGCTTAGGACAGTGATACACTTGATACGAAAAGAGATGTGGTCTGATTTAAAGATATACACAAACTCACAAATAGTATAAAATGGCTTAGTTGACTGTCTAGTTGACACAAAGTGAGAAGACATTTATTTGTATTATACATTAATAATACAGAGAGTAATCACTGCCAAAAAAAAAAAAAAAAAAAGGTACTGAGAAACCAGTGGAGAGAATTACTTGGTCAGTAGATGTAATCCAGCCTGTCTCCTCATCAACTCCAGTGATTATAACATGGACTCATAAACTAAGAACCGGGGTTGCAGAGATGAAGGCTATCTTTGGACACAGTCTTAGCTACTGTTGCCCCTGAATGTATGAACAACAAACAAAAGACCAACGCTGATCCTCACTTTAGAACCTTCATTGAGGAGACAACCACCTATTTCATGGCAGGTTAATTTCCTGGGATATCTTCCACCATGGAAAAGGAAATTATTTATCCTGTCTAGGATTTACATGTATTTCAGGTATGAATTCTCCTTTCTTGTGCACAGTGCCTCACATTGCACTACTATTAGAAGTCTTAAAAGATAACTGATCTACAACCAATAGATAATATATAACATTGTCTCAGACCAAGGAACTCACTTTATGGCAACGGGTATTCAGCAGTGGGCAGATGACCTGAAATCCACTGGTCCTACTCACACTACACCACCCCTAAGCTACCAGCCTTATAGAGCAGAGGGAGAGTCTTTCAGAAGTACTGCATGTGCACTGGCTTGGAAGTTATAGCCAGTGAGCGCAGGGCACTGTACTTTGGGACACATGCACACTTTAATGGGTAACTATTGTACAATATTCTGTCATTAATGAGTAAATGTAGAGATAAAAAGAGGAATGTAAAGATAAAAACAGAAATGGTCTTCCTCACTGTCATTCTTAGTGACCTACGTAGGAAATCTGTGCCTCTTTTCCCCACAACTTTCGATTTTTAGTGTTTAGAAGTTCTTGTTCCTAGAGAAAGGAATACTCCCACCAGAGGGTAGAGTTAGTGTTTCACTAAACTTAAAGATATAGCTCTTGTCTGGACAATTTGTGCATAGTGTTACTCTTGTGAGTAATGCTGCAATGAACATGGAAGTGCAGATATCTATTTAGCATCCTCTTCTCATTTTCTTTGGATATACCCAGAAGCAGGATTTCGGGATCATATGGTAGTTCTAGTTTTAATTTTTTGAGGAACATTCTTCCATAATGACTGTACCAATTTACATTCCCAACTACAGTACGCAAGGATTCCTTTGTCTCCACATCCTCACCAACACTTTTATCTCTAGTCTTTTTTATAGTAGCCATCCTAACAGATGTGGAGTGATATCTCATTGTGATTTTGGTCAATTTTCCTGATGATTAGTGATATTGAGTACCTTTTATGTACCTATTGGCCATATGTATATCTGCTTTGGAAAAATATCTGCTCAGTTATACTGCCCATTTTTTAAATTGGATTATTTGTTGTTTGGTACTGAGTTGTATGAGTTCCTTATATATTTTTTATATTAACTCCTTATCAGAGGTGTGGTTGGCAAATATTGTCTGTCATTTGTAGGTTTATTTTGTTGATGGTTTCCTATGCTGTGCAGAAGCTTTTTAGTTTGATGTAGTCCATTTTTTTTTCTTTTCTCGCCTGTGCTTTTGGTGTCAAATCCAAAAATCACTGCCAAGACTGATGACAAGGAGCTTACGTACTATGTTTTCTTCCAGGAGTTTTAAACTTTTAGGTCTTATGTCCAAGGCTTTAATTCATTTTCAGTTGACTTTCATGTATAAGATAGGGATTCAGTTTTCTTCTTTTGCCTGTGGCTGTCCAGTTTTCCCAAGGCTATTTATTGAAGAGATCCTCCTTTCCCCATTGTAAGTTTTGCATTCTTTGTTGTAAATTAATTGACCATATATGCATGGGTTCATTTCTAGGATCTCTATTCTGTTCCATTGATCTATGTGTTTTTTATGCCAATACCACACTATTTTGATTACTAGAGCTTTGTATTTTAGTTTGGTATTAGGGAGTGTGATGTATCAAGCTTTGTTCTTTTTCTTTTTTTTTTTTTTTCAAGATTGCTTTGGCTATCTATGGTCATTTGTGGTTTCATATAAGTTTAAGAATGATTTCTTCTATTTCTGAAAAATGCCATTGAGATATTGATAAGGATTGCAGTAAATCTATAGATTGTTTTGAGTAGTATGGACATTGTAACAATATCAATGTTCCCAATCCAGGATCATGAAATATGTTTCCATTAATCATGATTTTTATTAATTACATCAATTTCATTTTTATATCCTTCTTTCCACTTATTCTTCTTTTAATTTGCTTATCGTTTTATAGCTTCTGAAGGTAAAATTAGATTATTCACTTTAAACATTTATTTTCTAATGTAAACATTTATAAAGTTTTCCTATGTAACATTGCTTTAGTTGCCTCTCACAAATTTTTCTTGTATTATTATTATTATTCAGCTCTAAATAGTTTATAACTTTATTATTGATCTCTTTCTTCTCTTATTGTAAAATGTATTGCTTAATTTCTAAATATTTAATCATTTTTAATAATCAGTACAAATTTCTAATCTAATTCATCATGATCAGTGACTATACAGTATAATTCCAATTTGGGGCATTGTAAAATTTATTTATTTATTCATGACCCATCCTAAGCTCTAGCATGCTGAATTATCATTGGGCAGTTGAGGGGGAAATGCATATTCTACAGTGATTGCATATAGTCTCCTAAAATTTCAATCAGGCCGATGTGGTTTATAGTAAGTATTATTCAGATACTCTACAACCTGTAACTTTTTTGCCTGTTTATTCTATCAGTTACTGGGAAAAGAGGGTTAAAATCTCCAATATTTTTATGAATTTGTGCCTTATTTCTCTATTTTGTCAGCGACTGACATATTTTGAAGTTCTTTTATCTGGTGCATACATTTCTAACTGTTTCATCTTCCTTTAATTTGTATGGTGTCTGCCTCTTTTTCTTTACTAATATATTTCTAGCCTTGAAGTTTATTTTGTCTGATAATAATAGAGCCACACTAACTTTCTTATGATTAGAGTTTACCTAATATTTTATTTTCATTCAATTACTTTCAATCTGTGCCTTTTCATTTAAAGGTCATCTCTTGTTAGCAGAACATATTTTGCATTTTGTTCCAGTCTGACAACTTATGCATTTGATTGGAGTATGTCAGCCCATTTATTTTCAATATAATATTTAAATGATTTTATTGAAATCTACCATTGTGCTATTTTTTCTATAAATCCCACCTATTGTTTTCCTCTATTACTTCTTTCCTACCTACTTTTGTGTGAATAATATTGGTGTGATATTGCATATGTATTGTCTTTTAGGCTATGCCTCTTTTCTTTATTTTAAATGTTTGCTCTGGTGGTTACCATTTATATTTTAACATATCAGAGTTAAGATTAGCATTGTACCATATCAAATAAAATGTAAAAACTTGCAGCAGTATAATTTCACTTACCAACCCCAGTATGATACTATTCATTCCAGTCTAGTGATTTTTCCTTTAGCATTTTGGAGAGTGCAGCTGTGCTAAGAAAATTTTTCGCAGCTTCTGATTCACTGAAGGATGCTTTCATTTCACCTTAATTTTTGAATAATATTTTTACTGTATATTGATTTCTGCATTGACTGTTTTTATTTTAACTGTCTAAGACAGTTTACTGCTGTCACCTGGCCTCCATTGTTTCTGATTGGAAAAACCAGTAATTTCAAGATTTTCATCATGTATATAGTGCATCATTTTTTCTATGCTGCTTTCAAGATTTGCTTCTTATCTTTGGTTTTTGATAGTTCGACTCTGATGTGGTTTTCTTTGTATTCATACTACTTCAAGATTTTTGAGTTTCTTGAATCTATGAGTTCATATTTGTCACCATATTTGGGGAATTTCTGTCATTTTTGACTCCAACAAAAAATATTCTCTTTTCTCATGTTTTGAAATTTTACTTGATATTATTCCAGTTGTCACTGGTGTATGTTTTCTCTTGTTTAAAATTATGTTTCTCTGATATTCTGATTGAACAATTCCTATTGATATATTGTCAACTTCACTGACAATTTCCTTTGCTGTCTACAATGTGATTTTAATTTCATCTATTGAATTCCTTTTTCAACTTTTTTACTTTTGAATTCTAGGTTTTGCTGGGTTTTTTCCCTTAGTTTTCATGTCTCTGCTTAGATTGCACAAACTTCTAATAATTATGACCATGTTTTCTTTTAAGTATAAAAATATATTTATATACCTGCTTTAAAAAATCTTTGCCTGCTGGTTCTAAATATCTAGATTATCTCAGGGTTGGTTTCTGTTGATTACTTTTTATTTTGACTCTGGGTCATATTTTCCTGTTTCTACTCATGTCAAGTGATTTTTTTGTAGCATACTAGACGTGGGTGACATATTTTGGGAGATGTTTTTCATTCTTCTTTTTAAGAGCTACAATTTTGTTGTAGGAGTTAGCAAGGAGTTAACTTGGTTGGAACAATATCTAATTAATTGGGTAAATTAATATAAGCTCAGTGCTTTTCCTGTATAAGCATCTGCCCCTGACTTTGATCAACTAAGAATTTCCCTTATAAAGTACAATTCTGGGGTCATCCAAGAACCAGCCTGTAATTTACACACATATCTTTGAGAGTCCCCAAGTACTGGTCTCTATTTAAGGGGTGTGTCCCCTCACACTGCTATTGCTTTTTTCAAGCCAGAAAGACTACATCTTCATACTTCAGCTTCAGATGCTTTGCTCCACAAAAAGTAGGGTATATCTCTGGCTATATAAATGAAACAATATAAAATTGCTATATAAATGCAAATTTCCTCCAGCTTTTGCCTTTTAGTGATTGATTCTCCATTTTTTTTCATAATCTTGTTGACTCTCCAGTTCTCTCAAATATATTTCTAAAAAATTATTCTGTCCAGAGTTTATAATTAATATCTCTCAGAGGGTTAGTCCAATATAGCTTAGAAATATATACCAATTAACTTCAAAAGTAATGTGAAACAAAAGACTTTACTAGGCAGACAAAAGGTGAGAGAATGTGACACCACTAAATCTGCACCTAATGTAACACTAAAAGGTATTTCTCAGATAGAAAGAAAATTGCCATCGATAGAAAACACAAATGTGGGAATAAAAAACAATAAAAAAAGAAAAACATAAATATGTAAAAAAGAAAAACACAGTTGTGTAAAACAATTATTTAAGTCTAAGAATCATAGAATATGTGTAAAACTAAAATGTATGGTAACAATAACATAACAGGAAAAAAGAAAGTAAATGTAGTTAATATACCAAGGTACTAGAATTGCAGGGAGAATCTTGAAAATATAATTAGCAAGCATAGGTGGAAGTAATAAGTAAAACATACATGTTGTAATATTTAAGGCTTCTAATAAAACAATATTAAAAAGATTTATATTTAACAAGCTAATGCAGAGAAAGAAAATAATTGCTAAATTATTTTATTTATTCTAAAGAAAGCAAAAATTGGGTAAATTAATATAAGCTCAGTGGGAAAATAAACACCAAACAATATTATGATAGATAAAATTCAATTCCAAAAACAATTATTTTGAGTGTAAATGAATTAAATACTAAGATTTGTCAACCTGTACTCTAAAAATGCAAACAAAATAAAGAAATACCCACTCTTATGTTGCTTAGAGACACCGTTTCAGTTTAATGACACAGAACATTAAAGTAAAAAAAAAAAAAAGGCATAAAATATACACACTGTTTAAAAATAAGTCTTTTCTATATTAATATCAGGAAAAGCAGATAAGACAGAACACATTACTGGAAAGGAAAAGGGACATTTCAAAATAATAAAGGGGTTAATTCACCAGAAAATTATTATAATTCTAAGTGAGTATGCACCAAAATTCAAATTATATAAAGCAAAAGTTGACAGACTAAAATAACAAAGTATTAGATTCATAATCAGAATGGGAGATTTAACAAATTTCTTTCAGTGAATGACAGAATAAGTAAAGCAGAAAAAAACACAGTAACAGTATAATATAGAATTTCTGATCAAGATTAACAAACCGGATCTAATTGACTAATATAAAACAATGTAACTAATAATAGAATAAGTATTATTTTCAAGTACTTATGGAGCACTTATCCCAAAATACCATGTTAGGTTATAACTCATGTCTCAATAAATTTCCAGGAAATGAAATGTATAATATGACCATGGTGAAATTAAGCTACAAATCAATAATAACAATATAAAGTTAACTGGAATTTGCCCAATTGGATACCAGGCTTTATATTTATAAATCATAATGAAAAACAGAAAATACTTTCACTGAATATTAATGGAAATTTAACATATCAAAATGTTGTATAGTTGTGACTACACAATAAAGGACTTTCGTGCATATCTTAGGAAGAAAGTCTAGAAATCAATGAGCTCACTAGCCAGTTAATGTTAGAAATTTTAAAACAATTAAACCCAAAGTAGAAAGATGAAAATTTTATTATTAAAAAGTAATAAAATAGAAAATAAAGACAATTTTTAAAAATTAATAAATCCATGTTGGGAGAATATTTTTGATTCTCTTTTCTGAAGGTAATTAAAATAAATTATTTCCCTGATCAACAGCCACAATCTAAGAATTCGGGGTTGTGTTGATCAGTTCCAGTGAAGGTACCACACCCAGCACAGGGACTAAGACTGGAGCTACCACTTAACATCCCATCACTTGCCGTGATTCATTTTCCGTTTCTCCCAGAGATGTACAGGTGAATTAAACTGGGGATTGATGAGATCCACAGCATCTGCTTTCTTTCAGTTTTCCCGGATGTCATTGTTCATTGTAAATTACGCTAGGATCCAGTGTTGCTTTTGATTTACCATCTGAGACTGAAATAGGGGCCGTTTCTGGATCTTTTATTCGGCCCTTCCTAACATAGACACTTGGTAGCCATAGTAGACTCCACAGTAGAGAGTCTGACATTTGCTTAGCATGCCATCCTAAAGATGCATTCTTGGAAATTAAGAAATAGTGATATTTCTATTCTTCTGATATCAGAATCAGTTAAGGGCTAGTATCTAACAACACATGAAAGAAATTTGCATGTTTTCTTCTTTTTGCATATTTCTTTTTTTCTTTTCTTTTTTTTTTTTTTTGTATATTTTTTGTCTATTATTTTAGTGGCGTTTACAGTTAGTCCACTAAATTGCAACAGATTTCCTTGGGAAAGTTTACAATAAGTAATTTTACAAGGTTCTTCGCCGAAGGGATCTAGCCTCCACTTCAATCTGTATTCTCGGGGTTTGAGATGTAGCTCAGGACTGAAAATTGGGTAAGTAATAAAAATTTTTCCATTTGGGAATCTAACATCAGCCTCTGGTTGTTGTCTATCTTTTCTTTTCTTTCTTTCTTTTTTTTTTTTATGTTGCATATGTCACATCATATTCGGCAGCCTTACTTTCAAAAAATAATACAATCTTTTAACCATCACCACAAATCTCTAGGAGATAAGTCACATAGAGGTCACTCTGACAATGCTTTCAGTTAAGATAATTACATTTTTAATGTAGTTCCACAGAAATAATTTTAGAAATTATGTAAAAACATGCCTCTTTCAGCAAAGGCAGAAGAGCCGGGTTTTTTATTCCAATTTAATTATGGCATAGATATGCTCTCAAGAAGTACTAAATATCCTGATGTACAAATCTGTTACTATTCAAAGTAACTTCAAAGTCCTATAAACAAACAAACAAACAAACAAACAGAAACTTTTAGGCAGAGATGGAAGAATTGTCACTTGGAAATGGTCTGGACAGGATATTGATGCAGCACTTGAATTTGCTGCACTAAACTTCTTATACTGCTCAGATCCAAAAACCTCGCTGAGATATGGAGATAGTCTTCAAGTTGCAAGCTGTACACACAAGTTGTATCTTCCCCTAGAATCATCTATTTAGATACCAAAGTGTAAGGTCCCAGGATCCTTCCCATTATATTCCAAAATTAATCTTGCAAGGAGAGGAGGGGCAGCTGCCTCTATCTTCTCTATAAATGCTAAATTTATTTTTTGTGATCCCCACCTACAGTAGATCCTGTTACATATGGATGACATCTGATTCTTCTCACAGGGATTAAAAATAGGAGCAAAGATCCCAGTGGGTGTGGTTCAGTGGTTGCGCGTCAACCCATGCACCAAGAGGTCGCTGGTTCAATTCCCAGTCAGGGCACATGCCCAGGTTGTGGGCCAAATCCCCAGTGGGGGGCATGCAGGAGGCGGCCAAACAATGTTCTCTCTCATCAATGTTTCTATCTCCATCTCCCTCTCCCTCTCCATTCCTCTCTCTCTAAAGTCAATTTAAAAAAGTAAATAGGGGCAAAGAGAAGCATAAGCAGTTAGTACTGTGTTTAAATGAAACTAATCTACCATGTTCCAGAATCTTCATGTTGGCATTCAGGACAGTGTTAACAACTATAGACATTAAAGACACAACAAACTCCGTTTTCATTTCTCTTTGTCAATTGTCAAAAGGGGTCTAACATGACAAAGAGCAACCATGATCTTGACAAAGGGTTATGATTAGTGGACCTTTACTGTGTTGCCTGATAGAAGCATACTTCTCCTCCCCCTTTGCTCTCAAGTTACCACTGCTCACACTTTAGGAATCAGTTTCTTTATTCCAGCTGTGCTTATAATTGTATACATAGAGGCATAAATTCCAAAGTGAGTCATGGGGAATTATGATAAGAGGAGCAAATATAGCTCTCAGACCTGTGTAGTCTAACTATCAGGGATATAGTGTCACAAAATTGCCATTGGTTCAAATTTTATGTTCTTTTTTGAAATATGGCAGCCCAACTTCATAGGATGTGATATTCGGTTTTGTACATTGGGTGAGCATTTACCTAGTCATTACAATGTTTTCCCATTCTGGTTTCGGGCATGCTTTTTAGCAAATGGTTCTCTGAAGCCATAGAAGATGAGAGACAATTTTCCCATAGAATCATTCTACATTTCACTGTGAGTTGTACCATGAGTTGGTGATTAGCTGAAATGTGCCTGTCGTTTTCTTCTTTCATTGCTCTTCATTGCATTTCTTCTTTCATTGCACTGAACACAAAATATCCAAATGCACATTCATTTTCATTGTCAATGCCATCATATTTCTCATGCAATGGCATAAACCAGTGTTTCCTGGAGTAGTCTGAAGAGTCTAAGGGTAATCTCAACTCCTTAGCACAAACTAGTTCAGAAATGAGGCTTAAGCCATTTAGCAGATGTCCTAGTCATGGAAATAGATATATTTAGTCTGAGATTTCTGGGAAGAGATCACACTCAAGTGAAATCAAATATAACAGATGGCCTCCATTGTTCCTTAGACATCATGGTATAAGATGTGAGCCCAGCAAACTAAAAAACACACATGAGGGAATCACAATGAAATGAAATCACCTAACTGCCCACACCTGTATATATCTCACATAATCCTTATCCATTCATCTGTTGACAGACACGGAGGTCATTTCCATGTTTTGACTATTGTAAATAATGCTGCAATGAATATGGTGGTGCAGATACTTTAAGATAATGACCATCAAATTCAGTTTCCAAAATAAATCATGAATTGGGGTCAAATTCCACCTATTCCAGGAATGGGTATTTGATTTCTACTTATTTCAGACATATTTACATTAATTTGAATCACATGAATTTTCATTTCTTTAAGTAAAAATGATAAAATATTAACAATTTTATATAGAACCACCATTTTAAAAATCTCAAAGATATGTGTAAAATACTATACTAGTGCATTATATTATTTTTATATCTATTTTCCTATATAACCTCTCTCCCTCCCTCCCTCTCATTCTATCTGAGATAAATGGAAAAATATCCTTGGGTGAGGATTTAAAAAAAAAAAAAAAAGTAACTATCTCAATCAGCAATAACAACAGTCTGGTTGGGGGTGGGGGGATTGGTATGTCTGTGTTGTCAGATTCCACATTATATTATTAGAAAATATCTAGGTTTTAATAAAATATTATGAGATACATAATATTTTATTAAATAATAAATATTTTATTAATTATTCCATGGGGGTGGGGGAAAAGTAGTCAATAGACACTCTCCCTGAGAAAGTCCAGACATTGGCCTTAATATTCAAAAAGTTTATGCCAACTGGTATAAATATGTTCAAAGAGCTAAAGGAAATCATGTCTGAAGAACTACACAGATGGTGGGAACAATATCTCACCAAATAGATACTAATGAAGAGACAGAAGCTACTTAAAAAGAAGAAATTCTGTAGTTGAAAAGTCCAATAACTGAAATTTTAGAGGGAATAAATAGAAGATTGAAATTGATACAAAAATAATGAAAAAGTGAACTTTGAGATGAGTCAATTGAGGTTATCCAATATAAGAAACAGAAAGAAAAAAAGAATGAAGAAAAATAAATAGAGCCTCAGGGTCCTGTGACGTACCATTAAGCATACTAACAGAGGCATAATTGGAGTCTCAAGACAGGAGTAAGAAAGGGCCAAAGAGAATATTTAAATGAATAATAGTAAACAAAAGCTCTCCAAATTTGGTGAAAAACATTAATCTGCCTATCCAAGAAGCTCAATTAACTCCAAAAAGGATGAACTAGAGAGATACACATGTAGACACATCTTGGTGCAACTGACAAAAGGCAAAGACAAAGCGGATGCTGAAAAGAGCAGGAGATAAGCAATGTATCACATAAGAGGGATCCTCAATAAAAGTGATAGCTGACTCACCATCAGATAATAGATGCCAGATGTTAGTGGGATGATATATTCAAAGTGCTGAAAGAAAATAGATGCCATCCAATAATTCTATATTCAGCAAAACTACCTTTCAAATTTGAAGGAGAAATTAAGACATACCTAGATAAACAAAAAGTGAGACATTTCATTACTAATGGGCCTGCCCTATAAGAAACATTAAAATGAGTCATTCAGAAAAAGACACTAGACAATAACTCAAAATCAAGGGAAGAAGTAGACTGGTTAAAGTAAATGCATGTAAATGACATTACAAATGTATTTTTCTTTTAATACTTTACTTCTACACAAAGAAATAATTATAAAACTGTTGGTGGATTTATAATATATAAAACTGTTCATTTATATCAAAATAGGACAAAGGGAGAATGGAGCTACACTGCAACAGTTTTATACAGTGTGTAAGTTAAGTTTGCCTTCTACAAACTAGATTGTTTTAGTTAAGATGCCAATTATAACCCCTAGAAAATAACTAATATACTAATATAAATAACTAATATTAGTTATTTATCATATATATATGATAAAGAAAATAAAGGAGAATTAGAATAATATCCCAGGAAATATCTACTTAACAAAAAGAAGTAGTAACAAAGTGATTAACAATACAAAAAGACATGAGATATGTAGAAAACAATAACAAGAAATCTCACCTTATCAATAATTCTGTTAAATCTAAGTAGATTTAACACTAAAAAAAAAAAGTGGCTTGGCTGAAAAGATTAAAAAACATGAACTAACCACTGTCTGCAAGTGATACACTTGATTTAAAGACAAGAATAGGTTGAATGTGAAAGGAAGGAAATATACCATACAAAATATACCATACAAAGACCTATAGCCACTACATTATTATCAGACAAAATTGACTTAAAGACAAAAATTGTAACTGGAGACAAAAAAAAGACATGTATAATGATAAAAAGGATCAATCTCTCAGAAGACACAACTATAATCATATATGTGTGTAAAATAATACCCTACACACATAAACAAAAACAGACAGAATTTAAGGGTAAATAAGAATTATATCCTAAGAAGCCTGAAACACCAATCAGAAAGAATATATGTACCTCTATATTCATAGCAACACTATTTACAGTTGGTAAGATCTGGAAACAGCTCAAGTGTCCATCAATAGATGAGTGGATGAAAAAGCTGTGGTACATATACACAATGGAACACTATGCAGCTGGAAGAAAGAGAGATCTCTTATCCTTGGAGATGACATGGAGGGACCTGGAGAGCATTATGTTAAGCGAAATAAGCCAATCAGAGAAAGACAAATACCACATGATCTCACCTATCTGTGGAATATAATGAACAAAATAGACCCAGAGACATAGAAAGGAGTACGGTTCAAACTGACAAAACTCAGAGGAGGGGGGCGGGGGGATGGATGAGATAAACCAAAGAACGTATATGCATGTATGCGTAACCAATGGACATAGACAACAATGCTGGGGTGTGGAGTAGGGGGCGGGGTGGGGAGAGGGTGTCTAGAGGGGAAAAGGAGAAACATCTGTAACAAAAATAAATTAATAAAAATTGAGAATAAATAAATAATAAATAAAAAGAATTAAACAATAGTCACTGGAAATTTTAATATAGCATTTTAGATAATGGTTACAATAACTGGGCAGATGATGAACATAAAAATAGACAATTTAACACTAAAAAATCAAGTAGACTTAGATGTCTATAAAACAACCCAATAACTTAGACATCTGTAGAGCTATCCAACAACAATAGAGTACATAGTATACAGCATTATTCTTAAGTGCATGTGGAATATTCACCAGGATAGATCATTTGCTAGGTCATTAAATGAGCTTCAATGAATTTTAAATGATTTAAAACATACTTAGTATAATCTCCAATCACAATGAAATTAAATTAGATATCAATAAAGAAAAGAAATTTTGGGATTTGTCAAATTTATGTAAATAAAACAGTATGCTTTTTAAAAAAAACAGTCACTCAAAAATAATCACAAATTGGAAAATACTTTGTGATGAATAAAAGCACAAAATACAAAATTTATGGACGCAGTTAAAAGAGTGGCTAAAGAGAAAATATAACTGTAATCATCTGTATCAAAAATAAAAACAAGGATTTAAATGAGCATACTAACTTTCTACCTGAAGAAACCAAATAAAGAAGAGCAATCAAAACCCAAAACCCAAAAGCAGGCAGAAGGAAATAAAGAATAGAGCAGAGCCTGGCCGGTGTGGCTCAGTGGTTGAGCATCGACCCATGCACCAAGAGGTCACCAGTTCGATTTCCGGTCAGGGTACATACCCAGGTTGTGGGTCCGATTCCCAGTGGGGGGCATGCAGGAGGCAGCCAATCAATGTTCTCTTTCATCGATGTTTCTATCTCTCTCTCCGTCTCCTTCCACTCTCTCTAAAATCAATTTTAAAAAAAAGAATAGAGCAGAAATAAAGAATATGCAAATTTTTAAAAACGACTAGAGAAAACAACAAAGTCAGAAACTGCTTCTTTGAAAATATTTAAACAAAATGACAAACTTTACTAGAGCAAAAGGAAGAAAAGACAATATTGTTACTAAAATCAGACAGAAAAAAGGACATCACTATCTTCTTTACAGAATAAAAAAGAATTTTAAGATAATTGTATTAGGTAGCACAAGGTACCACAATTGTATGCCTAAAATGCGATAAATTAGATGAAATGGAAAAATTATCAGGAAGACACAAACCACTGAAAATGACTAAAATAAAAATTTTTTAAATCGGAAAAGATTTATGAAAGAAGAAAGATTCAACTAGAAATTAAAGAAAACAAAGAAAAGCCCATACCCAGATCATTTGCTGTTGTATTCTAACAAATGTTTAAAGATTTAACACCAAATCCTCAGCAAATTTTCTGAAAAATAGAGGAATGAATAATTTCTTAAATCACTCAATGAGGTTAACATACCCCAATACCAAAACCAGTCAAAGACATACACGAAAAAAAATCAGACTAATATCCGTTATGAATATAGATGCATAACTACTTAACCAAATACTAACAAATTAAATCAGCAACAATTTTTGAAAAATTATACCCATGTCCATGTTGGATTTATCTCAGTAAAGCAAGTTTGTTTCAAAATACATAAAACAATCAATGTATATACCATATTATTTATAAGACCAAAACCACATGATCAACATAATAGATACTGAAGAAGCATGTGACAAAATTTAATACTCTTTCATTATCAAAACATCCAACAAACCATTCTTCTGGTCAAGATGGTAGTGTTTGTAAATGCGGTACTTGCCTGCTCTCACAACCACACCAAAATTACAAAAAAAACTACAGAACAACCATCATTCAGAACCACCTGAAATCGAGCTGAATGGAAGTCCTACAACTACGAAATTAAAGAAGCAGCCACATCGAGACTGGTAGGAGGGGCAGAGGCATGGAAGGGCTGGTCCCACACCCACCTGCAGCGGATAAAAATCAGGAGGGATACCTTAGCTGTGAAGGTCCTCACTGAGGAGTGAGGGGTCCTTGTACCACACCAGGCCCCCCAGCTCAGGGTTCCAGTGTCAGGAAGAGAAGTCCTCATCACCTCTGGCTGTAAAAACCAGCTGGGATTGAGGCTGAGGGAGGCTGAGGCTTCTGGAGCCCCTTAAAGGACCCAAGCACAGACTTACTCAGACTCACTCCCTCCGGGCTCCAGCATGGGGAAGGCAGCTTGAAAGTCACCAGAGACATACGGGGAAGAATTGAGTTGTTTGGCATCCTGGCTAGAGCTGGAGAGGCAGCTTTCTCTTGGATAGACGTGTTGACAGAGGCTATTGTTCCTTTGGTGAGCCCTTCACCCATGGGGCAGGCAGACTGGCCCAATACCTGGGATTTCACTGACTCATGCTGTTTGCCCCGCCCTGGTGATTCCCTGAGGCCCTGCCCCACCCAAATTTTAGGCCCACCCAAGCTGTTTCCAGTTGCTTCACCATAGGATTGGCCTATCTTGGATCCTCCTTCAGATTTTCCTAAATTCTCTCAAACAAGCAGCATCTGGTCTCAGCTAGCCCCATACCTCTCATTAAGTGGCACTAGAAGCAGCCAGCCTTGGTTCATAGCTCGACTTTTCCTGTGCACCTCCAAGCCCAGCGAAAGAAGCAGCCATCTCCCAATGGCTTTGTAGCATATGCCTGGTGGCCCTAGGCAGAGCACAAGCAGTGGCTGACCTTGCCCCAGAGCCAGTACACCCAGTGGATAGCTTCAAACCATATCAAAGCACCACCACTGAACCACCTCCACAAGTGACACACTCAAGGAGTGGACTCAGTGGGTACCAGAGCCCTGATGAAGTAAATCTTGCTCGATGTGGTGGGCTCCTGTACAGCTGATCCTCCAAAGTAGTCAGAGGTCAGTGGTCAGTGGGCACAGCCAGTCCTTGCAGCTGATCAGCCTGAGTAAATTCCTCCCATTAATGTGCCAACCGCAATCAAGATTCAATTACAACTGAAAGGTGTACAGCCCACACAAGGGGTGCACCTCAAGGGCACAGCTGGAGTGATCAGGAAGGCTGTGCCACTGGACCCTACAGGACACCTACTACAATAGGCCACCCTACCAAGCCTAGGAGACATAGCAACTCTATATAATACATAGAAACAAACACAAGAAGACAGCCAAAATGAGGAGACAAAGAAACATGTCCCAAACAAAAGAACAGAACAAAACTCCAGGAAAAGAACTAAAGGAAATGGAAATAAGCAACAAACAGATGCAGAGTTTAAAACACTGGTTATAAGGAAGGTCAAGGAACTTAGTGAGAACATCAACAACATAAAACAGGACCAGTCAGAAATAAAGGATGCACTAACTGAAATAAAGAATAATTTATGGGGAATCAATAGTAGAGTAGGTGAAGCCAAGAAGCAAACCATCAATTTGGAATATAAGGAAGCAAAAAACACCCAATCAGAACAGCAAAAAGAAAAAAGAATTTAAAAAAATGAGGATAGAGTAAGGAGCCTCTGGAACAACTTCAAGCATACCAACATTCATATCATGAGGATGCCGGAAGGAGAAGAGAGAGAGCAAGAAATTGAAAACCTATTTGTAAAAATAATGACAAAACTTCCCTAAGTTGGTAAAGAAAACAGACATACAAGTCCAGGAAGCATGGACAGTCCTAAACAAGATGAACCCAATGAGGCCCACACCAAGACACATCGTAATCAAAATGCAAAAAGTTAAAGACAAAGAGAGAATCTTAAAAACAGCAGGAGAAAAGCAGTTAGTTACCTACAAGGGAGTTCCCATAAGACTGTCAGCTGATTACTCAAAAGAAAATTTGCAGGCTACAAGGGAATGGCAAGAAATATTCAAAGTGATGAAAAGTAAGGACCTGCAACCAAGATTACGCTATCCTGCAAAGCTATCATTAGAATTGATGGACATATAAAGAGTTTCCCAGAGAAGACAAAGCTAAAAGAGTTTCTCACCACCAAACCAGTATTATATGAAATGTTGAAGGGTCTTCTTGAAGAAGAAGAAGAAGAAGAAGAAGAAGAAGAAGAAGAAGAAGAAGAAGAAGAAGAAGAAGAAGAAGAAGAAGAAGAAGGAGAAGAAGAAGGAGAAGAAGAAGGAGAAGAAGAAGAAGAAGAAGGGGAAGAAGAAGAAGAAGAAGAAGAAGAAGAAGAAGAAGAAGAAGAAGAAGAAGAAGAAGAAGAAGAAGAAGAAGAGGAAGAAGAAGAAGAGGAAGAAGAAGAAGAAGAAGAAGAAGAAGAAGAAGAAGAAGAAGAAGAAGAAGAAGAAGAAGAAATATGAATAATAAAATGGCAATAAATACACATCTATCAATAATTGAATCTACAAACACAATGAACAAGTAGAACAGAAACAGACTCATAGATACAGAGAACAGTTTGTTGGTGCCAGATAGGAGTGGGGTTGAGGGGACAGGAGAAAAAGGTGAGAGGATTAAGAAGTATAAATTGATTGTTAGATGAGGAACCTCAAAGGGAAGAAGGGGGTGGGAAGAGATAAACCAAAAAACTTATATGCATATATGCATAACCAATGGACACAGAAAAGAGTGTGCAGAAGGCAGGAGGGGTCCGGGAGCAAGGAGGAGGGGCTTAATGGGGGCGGAGTGGGGGGAAGGACATCTGTAATACATTCAACAATAAAGATGAGTTAAAAAACTAAATAAATAAAGCCCAGCCAATTGGCTCAGTGTTTGCCCATTGACTCATGTACTAAGAGGTTGCTGGTTCAATTCCTGGTCAGGGCACATGCCCAAGTTGTGGGCCAAATCCCCAGTGTAGGGCATGCAGGAGGCGGCCAATTAATGTTCTCTCTCATCGATGTTTCTATCTCTCTCTGTCTCTCCCTTCTTCTCTCTCTAAAAAATAAAAAAGTAAACATTTTAATAAAATTAAAAACACCCAACAAACCAGTAGCAGAAAGGAATTTCCTTATATAATAAAGAATATCTATGAAAAGTCTCCAGTTAATATCATACTTAATGGTGAAAGCTTTTCAACTAAGATCAGGAACAGGACAAGATTAAGTGCTCTCTCCATTGCTGTTGAACATTTTAATGGTGGTCCTAACAGAAAATAGAAAAACAGAAACCATCAAGATTGGAAAAGAAAAAGTAAAACTATCTTTATTTGCAGGTGACATGGTGTTGTATATAGAAATCATTTTTTAAAAAACTGTATTGTTAATAAATAAGTTCAGCAAAGTTGTTTGGTACTATATCAATAAATAAAAATCAATTGTATTTCAATACACTAGTAACAAAGAATCTGAAATAAAATCAAGAAAAAAAATCACCTATAATAGCACTAACAATAAAATAGGAATAAATTTAACAAAGATGTGCAAGGCTTATACAGTTAAAATGATAAAACATCGTCCAAAGAAATTAAAGAGGTCCTAAATAAATAGAACAAAGTCCCATATTCATGGATTGAAGATTAGTATATTGAGGAAATATTTCCCCAAATAACTTGCAGATTCCATGCAATTTCTATCAAAATCTCAGTAGAAGCAGAGAAGCTGATGCTATTCATGTGAAGAAAAACAAATGACACAAATAACTAAAACTCTAATGGAGAAAGAAGAACAAAGTTGAAGGATTCACCCTTTCTGATTTCAAAACCTACTAAAAATTTATATTAATCAAGATGTATTGCTGGAATAATGATAGATATATAGATCAATGGAATAGAATTGAGAGTACAATAATATGCGGTTACAATTTGGGCAACTGATTTTTGAGAAGGTTACCAAGACAATTCAATGGGCAACTAATAGCTGTTTCAACAAAGTGTGCTGTGTCAACTAAATATGTACATGCATAAGAATGAAACTGGACCCATACTTCACACCATGTATAAAACACCCCAAAATGGATCATAGACCTAATATATAAGAGCTAAAAAGGTAAAACTCAGAAATAAATATAGAAGTAAATCTTTGTGAACTTGGGTTAGGCAATGGTTTCTTAGATATACATCTTACACCAAAAGGGCAAGCAATAAATGGAAAAAAATAATAAAACTTAAAACATACTTGTGATTTTAAAAATACCATCAAGAAAATGAAAAGAAAACTCACAGAATGGGAGAAAATATTTGCAATCATTTATTTGATAATGGTATTGCATGCACAATACAAAAAGAACTCTTAGAACTCAAGAATAAAAGGACAAGTTACCCAATTAAAATAGACAAACTATTTGAATAGTGATTTCTTCAAAAAGAATATATAAATGGCCAATAAGCGCATGAAATTATCCTTAACACAAGCAGTTATTAGGGAAATGCTAATCAAGACCACAATGCGGTACCTTTTCACACATACAAAAATGGCTAAGATAGAAGAAACAGACAATAAGTGTTGGTGAGAATGTGGAGAATTAAAACACTCAAAATTTCTAGTGAAAAAGTGAATCATGTTTGAAAATAATTTGGAAGTTTCCCAAAAGTTAAACATAGAGTTACTGTATGACTCAGAAACTTCAATCCTAGGTTAAATCCCAAGAGAATTAAAAATATATGTCCCCTCAAAATCTTGTACACAAATATCTTGAGCAACATTATTACTAATATCCCAAAAGTAGAAACCAAACAAATGTCTGTCAACTGATGAATGGTAAATAAAAGTAATGTACTCATACAATGGAATATTATTTGGCCATAAGAAAACACAAATTTCTGATACATGCTACAACATAAATGAACCTTGAGGACACTATGCGAAGTGAAAGAAACCAGTCACAAAGACTGCATATGATATGATCCCAATTATTTATTTATTTTTTAAACAATTTTTTTCTTTATTGATTTTTTGAGAAAGAGGAAGGGAGAGGAAGAGAGGGATAGAAACATCGATGAGAGAGAACATCGATGGGCCGCCTCCTGTGTGTCCACCAATGGGGATTGGGCTCACAACCTGGGCATGTGCCCTGATTGGGAATCGAACCAGCGACCTCTTGATGCATGGGTCAACTCTCAACCACTGAGCCACACTAGCTGGGCTATATGATCCCATTTATATGAAACATCCAGAATAGGTAAATCCATGTAGATGAGAAGGTTGCTGGTTTCCAGAGGCTGGCAGATAGAAAATGAGGGAATGACTACTAATGGGTACAAGGTTTCTTTTGTGAGTAGTAAAAATGTCCTAAAATTAAGTAGTGGTGATAACTGTACAGCACTATGAATATTCTAAAAATCACTGAATTATATTCTTTAAATTGTGTTTTTGTGATGTGTGAATTATATCTTAATAAATCTGTTATTGAAAGAAAATATAATTAGGAATAAGAAATCTATAAGAACATTTTTATATTTTGAAAGATTAGAATTGGTGGTAAAGTGCAGAATCAAAGTCAGTCTGTGTTGCCTTGAATGTAGGAAATTGACTCTACTTCAAGAGTGATGCAGAATTGTGTGTGTGTGTGTGTGTGTGTGTGTGTGTGTGTGTGTGTGTGTGTGATGTAGTGAGTGAGGATGCAATAGAGGGGCAGCAGGGATTTGATTCTTCTAGGAAATTTATAATTTTTTTTCCTCAAATCTGTTCACCTGGATTCTTTTCCCCACCTTGTTGCTCCCAGGGACATTCACTCCCCTGTACTTCCAGGCTACTCTTACATCTGGTCAAGCAGGCAACCAGGAAGAACGTAGAAAGACATGCAAGCCCATATTGTGACTGTGGTGGGCCCTTTCTACTGTTGAAAGAGTTAAAATTTTCATTTAACATTTATATAAAGATAAATATTTTACTATTATATGTTAAAACATCAACCTAAACATTTACTTTTTTCTCCTGGCTTTAAAAGAAATTAAAACATGTTTGTGGGATCCTAAAAGTGATATAGGCTTAGGCCCTCTGCCTAATGGATCCTCAGGCCTGAAGACGCGAGATCAGTGCATGGAGGGGGAGTCTTAGCACAGAGCGAGTCTCGGTGCACAGAGCTGTGGGATGAAGGGATATCACATGCAGACATCAGAGGCATCTGCTATCATCAGTCACATCAGTATTTTTACTTAAGTCAAATATCATATCTCCTTATACCATTTTTATAGAAAATCATCTATAAAATATTTGCTAACTATTCTAAATCACCAACTATATTTTACAACCAGGATGATATGTAACGGGATAAGGTTATCTTATAAGACAAAATGACGCCTGATATTATTTTTTGACATTGTTTATCTGCCAGTCCTTGAAAATTGCATAGAAAGTATTTTTTTCTATCTAGCAACACGAGTCAATGCAATAAAAGAGACCACTGTAATAATGTCGATATTGGAAGATAAGATAGCACCTACGTTGTAGGCTCCTTCCACGTTATATTAAGAAAAATGCACAGTGTACGCGGTGGTCATAGTTTGACCCAGGGTATAATCGAATCTGTGAAATAGTGAAGTGCTTTGTAATAGAGTTTTACTGTAATTGCTTTGTCAGGTTATCAATCTTCTAGCTCTACACTGAAAAGAAAAAGTTTGTCCTGCTTGCAAGTATAGAAAATTGTGGAGGACCACGTGTATATCAGCTAAGGTGGCACTGCCCCAGGGGAGGCTGGAACAGCACACAAACAGATCAAGGAAGAATCCTGATTACAGGCCAGTGCAGGCAGAGTAAGAAATAATCAGTTAGAGGGTGTTGACAGGGTGGGGAATAGGGTTAAGAGGAGAAAAGTAACTTCATAAAAAGTTAATCCTGTACTGGAAGTTTTCAACTAAAAAGAACGGAACTTGAGATGCCTTGGTTAAATTTTCCACCAGTTGCTATATAATCATGAGAAGCCTCTGAGAGTAAGGGAGGTAAACCCCAGAAAGTACTGATAGATTTAGAAAGAGAATCAGGTTAAGTTTCCTTGGAGTCATAGTTCTTTCAGGACAGATCAAACTTGGTCTGAAGTCACTTGAATATTAGGAAAATTCAACTGAACTTTGTCCGATTCTTTCTCCTAAATCAGCCAAAAGCATTAGAATTTCATAAATTTTAGATGAGAAAAGGACTTTTAAGAATAATGAGTGCTGCCTTCATATTTTAGAAGTTATTTCCACTGAGATATTTACTTTATGAAGATAATTATATGATGAATATACTTTACATTGTAAGTGACATAATAGTTAAACTAGAACTTAACCTATCTTAAAAATAAAAGGTACTTTTCCTTAAAATTTTGTAGCCATTTATATTTAGAATGATTAAAAATACTGTAGGGGAAATACTTTATTGCTCCCTTATTATAAAGACATAAAGAGAATCACAACTTCTTAAGAATAATCTAGAAAACTGTTCTTATAAAATTATCATTTTGCAGCTTATGCCAAAATCTTTAATTGACTTTCATATTTTTGAAATGTATTTTTAAGTTCTATAATACTGTGTCTAAAGCAGTTTTAGTAATTTTGTTAATTTTTGAAAATAATATTAAATATTCAAGTAATATTAAATATATATTGATGTGTATGTATTATTATATACATGATTAGGTTTCTGCTTCCAGACTTAATTCCATATTTTATTTCTTTTATTGATTTAGTGAGAGAGGAAGTGAGAGGGAGAGATAAAATCATCAATGAGCGAGAACATCAATTGGCTGCCTCCTGCATGCCCCCCCTGGGGATTGGGCCCCAAACCTGGGCATGTGTCCTGACTAGGAATCGAACAGGCAACCTCTAGGTGCATGGGTCAATGCTCAACCACTGAGCCACACTGGCCAGACCCACATTTAGATTTTCATTCAAAACTAGAGATATTTTATAAAATATATAACTTGATTCTCTAAGGGTATTGATTCTTAACGTCCAGTATGAATAAGAATAGTTTTGTGCTTCTCAACAACATAGATTCTTGGTTCTGTTTGAGATATACTAGGAATCTGCATTGTACTAATCTCCACAGTCTCTTTTAATTGAGGAAAAGGGAAGAAGAATATCATATATCTTTATGGCTTCAGTGATATAGACAAAGTCCATTTGTATTCAGCAATATACCCAACTCTCTAAATTGTCTCCTATATCTCTGAGGCAAGAAGTATACAAAACTACATTTTCAGACTGACTTCCTTGTTCAGTTCTAGTTTATATTCTGCCCAAAAATGTACTTTCATAAGACTTTAGAGATATATGAGAAGTAGAACTCATTTTTCTCCCATTAGAATTAATTTTTCCCACTACAAGCACAATGATTTGGGCTGAAAGCAAGGTGATACTGTCTTCCAGATATTTGCCTATGAACTGAATAATTAGGTACTACAGGTAGCTGAAATTAACAGTGCTGACTTCATATAATTCTGCAACTTAAAAAGATCCTGAGATCATTATGAGCTTTTTCTGACATTTGTTATCCTACACTTGCAAGGGCACTAAAATCACCAAATTAAACTCCTTTTTGTCTGAAATATTTTTCTGGCAAGACTTTGACACACATGTAGCCTGTGAATAAAATGAAGGTTAACCACCTGTCTAAATCCTGGTGACTTTTAACCTCTACCTGTATGTATGTAAGACTTCATCTCCATTTCAAGTCCTCCACTTTTACTTATGGGCGTCCTTCTGAGGCTTATTATACTGTATTCCAAGAGTTTCTCCCCAGATGAGATGATAAGAAACGTTATTCTCGGGCACAGAAGCTATAAGCTATTGTTGTCACTGTATCAGAGAATTATATCTAAACCTAGGGTATTGAAATTACTGTCAAATATAGACTAGGGTGGGAGAGTCTATAACCTGGCCTTCTGAGTTAGAATACAGAGGACACAGTATTTTGGTCACAGTGATATAAAACTATTACAAATTCTGTCATACTATAGAAAAGGAGAGACTACCCTGGCCAGTTTGGCTCAGCGGTTAGAGCGTC
Organism: Tadarida brasiliensis; assembly: GCA_030848825.1. Classification (NCBI taxonomy): domain Eukaryota; kingdom Metazoa; phylum Chordata; class Mammalia; order Chiroptera; family Molossidae; genus Tadarida; species Tadarida brasiliensis. The sequence continues at coordinate 67,210,689 of CM061257.1, forward strand.
AGCCCGCGGACCAGAGAGTCCCGAGTTCAGTTCCCGCTAAGGCACTTACCTCGGTTGCAGTTTGTCCCCGGCCCTGGTTGGGGTCGTGTGGGTGACAACCAGTTGATGTGTCTTTCTCACATCGACGTTTCTCTCTCTCTCTTCCCCCCTCTCTCCCTCCCGTTCTATCTGAAGATAAATGCAAAAATGTCCTCGGGTGAGGATAAAAAAAAAAAAAAAAGAAAAGAAAGAGAAACACTTCTGTGTGTTACAGGAAAACACATGTGTTTCTTCATGCACTCGATGCGGGAGTCCAATATCTAATAAACCAATGGTTCTCTAATATTACTACTAGGCATAAGAATCACCAAAATTTGTATTAGAAATAAATATGGAGTCTCATCAGCAAGCTAGCAGCATGGATGGTTCCTGAATTCAGTTCCCCTCACAGAAAGAGCAACTAGCAACTATCCGTAGGCAAGACACCTTTGTGAAAATCCCAGAACCTGGGGTTGAGGCTAAAACACCCTTTGGATCATAAAAGTTGAGAAAAACTGCAGTAGAAGAGTTAAAGGAGTGGTTTCAGTTTGACTGCATCACCCCTCCCCCAGGCTGGTGCAGCATCACACTGAGGACCTAGAGTTTCTCCAATGGGAAAAGGAGAGCCCAAGGTGGATATCCAGCTTTCCCAGGATTACAGGATGCTTTCAAGAGGTCTGCTTAAGTATTATCTCACAGGACTCACTAGGGAAATCAGCTAGAGACAAAGAGGACCACCAGGATCTCAGCAACAAGTGTGCAGATCTTGGAGGACTGCGTTCCTGCTGGCGGTGGCGCCCGAGCAGAGGTCCTAACCAGTGGTGTCTTCATCTGCAGAGCCAAGCTGGTGAGCCCATCTGGCCAGTAAGCCCTGTCAGCAGTTATGTTCAGCTTCAGTCACCAGCCTGCAGGCCATTCCAGATGTGGAGCTCATTCTAAGTTCCTGATTGGACAGGGACGCAAGTCACCAACCAGCCCACCCCACCAGGAAGCCTGGCCAAAGATGCGGGCAGCTATGGAGCACATTCTATAGCCTTCCAGGACAGAAGCAAGTCAGTAGTCCCTCGCAACTGCTGAGAAAGGCTGGAGGAGGAGATTGCTCCTTCAAACACACAGATATCAATGCAAGGAGATGAAATTACTGTCATGAAGATCTGCACCCCTATGTTCACCACAGCAATATTCACAATAGCCAAGATATGGAAATAAGTGTTCATTCATGAATAAATGAATAAAGAAAATGTGGTATATACACACATGAAATATTACTCATTCAATAAAAAGAAGAAATCCTGCCAGTTATGATAACATGATGGACTCGAGAGCATCACGCTAAGTGAAGTCAGTCAGACAATGAAAGACACATATTGAATGACCTCATCTTTATGTGGAATCTGAAAAAGATGAACTCACAGAAACGAAGACTAGATTGGCGGTTTCCAGAGGCCGGGGAAAATAGTGAGAAATTGGGCAAAAGGTACATCATTTCAGTTATAAGATAAAATATGCTATAAGATACAATGTACAACATGGAGACTATTGTTAATATGATAGAGTATATTTGAAAGTTGCTGAGAGTATATATTAAATGTTCTCACCACAAAAACAAAAGGGTAATCACATAAAGTGAAGGTATGTTAACTAGTCTTATTGTGTTAGTAATTTTGCAATATGTATCTATCAAGTCTTCACATTGTACTGCTTAAACTTACACAATGTTATATGTCAATTATGTTTCAGTAAAGGTGAAAAAAAGAGAGAAGGAAAAATGACTTGTTCTCATCTGCCAAAGATTGTCAGACAGGTTGGGTTCAGGAATCTTTTGTTTTTTAATAAATTTTGTAGGTGAATCAAATGAATATATTTCAACAAAGACACTTTTTAAAAATAGTCTTAGATCATTGATGGGGGAAAAAAAAGAACTTTTTCTTACAAGTCTAAGGCTCTCTCTTGAATGAATGAAACAAAGAGCTCTGGGGAGAACATGGTGATAGGAAACGTTCACTTAGCCCTTCAGAGAGCCCAAATTTAACCTGGTGAGCAGAAAATTGGAATATTGTAAGTCAAGGATATTTCCACTATTAACCTGAATCAGTTATCCTATAAAAAGTTAAATTTTGCCCTGGCCAGTTTGTCTCAGTGGTTAGAGCATTGGCCCGTGGACCAATGAGTCCCGGGTTCGATTCCTGTCAAGGGCACGTACCTTGGTTGTGGTTCATCCCTGGCCCTGGTCGGGGTCGTACGGGAGGCAACTAGTTAATGTCCCTCTCATATTGATGTGTCTCTCTCCCTCTCTCTCCCTCTCTCTCCCTCCCTGCCACTCTATCTGAAGGTACATAGAAAAATATCCTTGGGTGAGGATGGAAAAAAAAAGTTAAATTGTGCATGTAACTAAGCAGTAAGTGGTGTATCATCATGGTAATGGCCTCCAATGAATTACAGCCCATATATCATGATTCCTTTGCAATGTAACATCACTACTCTTCCCATGGAAAGGTTCAGCTGATTTCTCTAAAACATCCAATGTAGGCTGCCTTCATCATTTGCTTTGACTAATAGAATGTGCCCATTTTAGAGTTGAGAAAGCAAATAATTTTAAGTAACTTGCCAAAGGTTACATGGCCAGTAAGGAGCAGACTCAGCATTTAATCCCTGGCAGTCTAGGGGTCCAAAGCTCATGCCCTAAATAAGTATACTATATTGACATTAAAGGATTGCATCAGCACAGAAAACACCCAAACTAGATAACAAAGTTTTCTAATAAGATATAAAAAAGAAAGAAAGCTTCAGTGAAGACAGAATAATATGCCATTTCTCAAGTCTAATTCAAAGTTGTTTAAATATTATCACCACTATTAGGTGAGAATGAGATTTTCAAAGCCTTTTTAAAAATTTTATCTTTATTGTTGAAAGTATTACAGATGTTCCCTCCCATTCTGCCCCATTGTTCCCCTCCTCCCCGCTCCTACTCCCCTCCTGCCTTCCCTACACTACTGTCTGTGTCCACTGGTTATGCATATATGCATAGCAGTTCTTTGGAAGTGAATATTTTTTAAAGGCACTTTATTATGAAATCATCACATACCATCTTTTTTTTTTAATGTTTTTATTGACTTTTTAAAGAGAGAAATGGAGAGGGAGAGAGAGATAGAAACATCCATGAGAGAAGCATCAACATAGACTGGGTGCCTCCTGCACATCCCCTACTAGAGCTGGAGCCCGCAACCCAGGCATGCGCCCTGATCTGGAATCGAACCAGTGACCTCTCAGCCACTTAGCCACAGCAACTGGGCATCACTTACCATTTTTTCAGATGTAGTGGCTATATATATGATGACCCTAAACAGCTTGCAAAATAACATCTCTGTGTTGCCGAATCCTGGTGATGGGTAGCCCAAATATAAATGCTTGGGAATAACAAATCTCTTTAATATGCTACTATCTCTCTTTAATATGCTGTCTTTTTTTTTTTTTTTTTTTTTTTTGTAGAAAGTTTTCCCAGTATTGTTCAATTAAAATTTGTTGACCAATGACACTGCACTTGGCTGTATTTAATCTATGCATAGTTTACATAAAATACATGATATCTAGTCTGTTTCCATTGGTTTACATCTTTCAGTGGGAAGAAAGACCAAACTTACAAATGTCACAAATGTTTCAAGTGAGCAAGAGCATCAATGAAATACATGCACAAAGAAATTCTAAGGAATGGTTGCTATTGATAGGACTGGGTATAACTTCTAGATAGATTTTTCCCACTAATATAGTTTGAAACTTAGAAAGCATCTTTGTATAGTATGTTTGAGTAGGTACCAAATTAAGAATGTTAAAAAAGAATACTCCCCAACCTGAATCTAATATATATTTTCAATGTTTACCATGCCTCTGTCTTAAATTTATTTTTTTAGCTTTTTAAAAATTAAATGTATTGGAGGTGACACTGGTTAATAAGATTATACAGGTTTCAAGTGTACATTTCTATGATACATGATCTGTATATTGCAGTGAGTGTCCACCACCTGAAGTGAGATCCTCCTCCATCTCCATACATTTGACCCCCATTACCTTTTACTACCCCCTCACCCCCTTCCCTCTGGTAACCACCATACTGTGGTCTGTGTCTATGAGTTTTTGTTGGTTTGTTTCTCTTGTTTGTTCATTTGTAACTTTGAGTTTTATATTCCACATATGAGTGAAATCATATGGTTCTTAACTTTTTTAATATCTGATATTTTTAACTTTCAACTTTTGCATTGTTAAAAATAAAAACTGTCATTAAAATAAATTAACTAAAACAAAAATAAGAAGCACTGATTTCTTATTGACTGTTAGTAAGTAGTCTGAGCAGCTAAGCCTCAAGAAGACCTGGAGTCCCCAAATCCTTTCCTCTCTCAGTAGTGTCATATTCTGTTGTTAGATGGTAACAAGGATTAATATGACATGAGTTAGGTTCTTTTTATTTTTAAGAGAGAGAAAAAAAGGAGCAAAAATCAGGTGCCAGAGGCAATTTCTGATGAACAAACAAGTTCAATTCAATCACCAGTGAAAAATCAATGAAGTGAAAATGGACCGCTAAATCACACTCTGGCCATTTCAGAATGTCCCCAACAACACTTGGAATCCCTATCCATTATCTCCATCTCTCCAGGTAATCTCTCTCTTCCTCCCCACTGACTTAGTTATACAACACAGTATTTTTAAGTGTGTAAAGGACTACAAAAGTTTTATGGTCCATATTTCTTCATTCGACCTCTACATGCTATAGAAACCTTCTAAAATGGTCCGGCAGTCCTCCCTTCTATCAAAAAAGGGGGGAAAATTCTCACAGCCATACACAAATAACATCTGACTTCCTGCCATTTGTCTGAGTATTCAGTCCTGAAACATCCTCAGATTCACAGAGGAACATTTTTACCTCTAAATTTAACTAGAGATTCTTAACCATATTGATACATGGATCACTGGTAGTCCTGTGAAACCTGGACTACTCTTCAGAATAATGTTTTTCAATAAATAAACTCACGTGCATAGAACTGAATATACACCAATATAAATATAGATTTTAAAATATAAAAAAAATATTGTTTATCTATCAATGCTTAACATAAATTCCAGTAGCATGCCTAATAACTACAATAATTTTGAAGTGTTAATAAAGATAAGCTATATTTCAAAACATCTGCTGTAAGTGCTTTATGGTATACAAAATCTCTGATGTCTATTAGTGTCAACATCACATGTACTGCTGATATTGCTGTGATATATATTTTATTTTTCCTCTCATAGTACATGGACCTCCGTGAATGGACCCCTGATCCTATCCACAGACCCTTGGGAGTCCATCTGTTACTGGAGGGATGAGGAGATCAATTCCCTCCAAGACTCATGGGCAGGAGGTTCTTGGAGTACAGTCAGAATAAGCATATGTTGGAGCCCCCTCGGGAGAATGAATGGGTTTTATTGGCCTGGAATTATATTTCTGGGGTTGTAGTGTTCCTGTTCCCTCAGTCCAGCCCTGGAAGAGGAACCGCTGTGTATTTAGCAAGGCCAGAAATAAGGCCAGAGTCCAGAGTGTCCGCTCCATGATGCCGCCAGGTCCAGATCAGGCGTCAGGCTAGATTCAGTCCATTAGTCCATTGTGTGGGTCCCACATGGCTGTGGGCCACATGACGAGTGCAGGGCATGGGAGCACAGGCAGGAGAGAGAGAGTTTTCCTTTGTCCGGGAGATTAAATATTTAGGTTTCTCGTACTTGCAGTGGCCACACCTATTCTGGCCACTCACTGACTTCCAGGTGTGAGACAGGTAGGCACCTCCCACATCATTCAGACCTTCCTGGGGCAAGCATCTACACTCCCTTCTCCCAGGGATCGGTGGGGAATAGACGTAGAGTATTAAATTAGCTAATCCTCCCTTTACTCTTTTCCTGTTAAATAATAACCAGGTTATTACAACAGTATCACCTGGACCTCAGCTTATGAATCTTCTTTTAGCCCGGCTGGTATGGCTCACTGGTTGAGCATCGACCCATGCACGGAGAGGTCGCCGGTTCGATTCCTGGTCAGGGCACATGCCCAGGTTGTGGGCCTGATCCCCAGTGGGGGGCATGCAGGAGGCATCCAATCGATGTTCTCTCTCATTGATGTTTCTTTCTCTCTCTCCTTCTCCCTTCCTTTCTCTCTAAAATCAATAAAGAGAAAACATTTTTAAAAGAACCCCTCTTTTATAAGAAAAGTATAAACTGTCCCTTTAAAGAGCTGCATTACATATTCTTTTTGGGAAAGCTCACAGTGACTTGAGCATTTTTTAGTATTACTCTGTAAATTAATATTCAAATACTCCCACAAGCTACCTCTTCTCTGTAAACAATGTCACAATCTATTTACGATATCTTTTAAAAGTCTGAGAAGAGAGACCATCACTGTTGGGTTCCTGTTCTCACTTTGTTTGGAAAATGGTCTAATACACATTTATCTGTGTGTGCTCAAGGTGTGCTTTTAATAGGAATAATGTGTTTGTTCATTTTCATTACCTTCCTCACCAGCCACTACCCACATATGTATCATTTGATTGGTATCATGTTATTAGTAGCAAGAAAGAGACTAGTGGATCTTATGACCCACAGCTTACACCTATTAAGTAAAAACATTACTATAATTGACACTGGTAATTTGTGCCTCTCTCTGCATCCTAAAGTGTCTTTGGGGAAAGAAATATAACTAAAAACATTTAAATTTGTGGAGTAAAGATGCTACAAAATATAGTTCCGTTCACTGCAAGCATACAACTGCAAGAAGCATAATGAGGATAGAAATAACTACACACACATTGAGTATACTCTTATGGATGTCACTGTTATTCACATAGACATTAATTTTTGCAAAGCATTAACAATAGAAAATTGTTAATGGAAAATACTTGTATGAAGCAACTAGATGAGGTTCTGCTTTGGGAACAGATTGTGTTTGTCAAGAAAGGTATTCTTGCTTATTCCTTAAAAGACCTCTTCAGTCATTCACTAGTTAACCAGGGCATGATCACTCGACTATGGAAAACAAAATAAAAGAAAGCTTTTATGAAATTGCTACAGCGAGATTCCCATAACCAAACTGCCCTTAGTTTTGTTCTTTTACTTACTTTGGGATTCCTCACTGAGTAACAGAAAGGAGGGAAGGGGCGAAGTACTCATCGTTCACCTTTTCTCTGCTCTCTCCACTTTCTTTTAGGTGATGGAAGTAAATGAACTCGATATTTTTACTATAATTACTTTTAAATTTATTTTATTTTGAATTAAATGAATACATGCCAGTCTCAAAATTTAAACAGTTTTATAATCTTAATAAAACACACAGTAGTTATATGCCCCCTCCTCCTCCAGTTTCCTTAGTTATCAATCTCAGGAAACTGTAATTGACTATCCTTTTTTTTTTTTTTAATTTATTTTTGTTACAGATGTTTCTTTTTTCCCCCCACATTGACACCCTCCTCCCAATCCCACCCCTGCCCCCTGCATGATTGTCTATGTCCTTGTTTACGCATACATGCGTATAAGTTCTGTGGTTTATCTCTTCCCTCCCCCCACATCCACCTCTTCTGAGGTTTGTCAGTCTGCACCCCACTTCCATGTCTCTGGGTCTATTTTGTTCCTCAGCTTTTGCTCATTATATTCTACAAATAAGTGAGATCATATGATATTTGTCTTTCTCTGATTGGCTTGTTTTGCTTAGGATAATACTCTCCAGGTCCTTCCATGTCGTCTCAAAAGATAAGAGATATTTCTTATGGCTGCATAGTATTCCACTGTGTATGTGTACCACAGCTTTTTTATCCACTCATCTACTGATGGACACTTGGGCTGTTTCCAGATCTTAGTGATTTTAATTAGTGCTGCTATGAACATAGGGGTACATATATTCTTCCTGATTGGCTATTCTTTAAGCTGATTCTGCTTCTTAAGCCTCTGCCTTTGTAGCTAACATACATTTGCTGCCAGTACCTGCTTGAACTTTGACTGTAACTGTTCCACAACTGGAACACGATTTAGAGCTCTCATGCTTTCAACAGGTAAATATTATGGTGTGTGAATCATTTCTCAATAAAGCTTTTGAAAAAAGTAATTGTTTTTATTATAGAAAATAAAAATTTACAAAATTAAAGAAAAAAAGAATCTTTTACATAGCCCCTTCCACAATATAGCACTGTTAACGTTTGAATATTTATATCTTATTTTCATATTTTATTTGTGTTCACATTGTGTTGATTTTGTATTCTAATTTCACAGTACAAATCATACAGTATGTTTTGCACCTTAAGAATGTTTGTTAATATAATATGTTGGCTTAATATTCAATGGATCAAACATTCTATAATTTACCTAACCAATGATTAATGTTTATTTAGTGTTTGGCTATTCACACTGATTATAGAAGATACCTTAGAACTTCAAGGTGTCTAAAAGATTCATATGTTAGGGTTCTTTTGAAATTCACTATGGGAATTCAAGAATTATCTGTCACTGAAGTTAATTGAATGGAATAGATTCAGATGAGTTTTTTCTTGGTCAATTTCTCCATTTATATAAAGTGCATCTTTTTACTGCAATTTCTGGAGGACAATCTGTTCTCATACCACGCTTCATAAGTGCCAATCAAGTTTACATAGTACCTATTTTGTCATATACACATCATTCCTAGTTCTCTAGGCCATCTTTCTTTTTTAGTTGTCAAAGGCATTTTAGCATAGTAAAGACAAATCGGTAAAAAACAAAGCTACAGTAATCAAGATAGTGTGATACTGGCAAAAGAATAGACAAATAGATCAATCAAGAGAACAGAGATCCAGCAATAGACCCAGACAAATATATTGAACTAATCTTTAACAAAGGAGCAAAGACAATCAAATGGAAAAAGGAACTTTTTTTGCTTTGTTTTGTTTTAACAAGTAGAACACCTGACCCCTAATTAAAACAACTGGACATTTACTTACCAAAAGAAAAGAATCTAGACACTTCCACAAAAATTAACTCAAAATGGGTAATAGACCTAAATATAAAATGTAAAATTATAAAACTGCTATAAGACCGGCCGGTGTGGCTCCATGGTTGAGCATCGACCCATGCACCAAGAGGTCGCGGTTCGATTCCCTGTCAGGGCACATGCCCAGGTTGTGGGCCAAATCTCCAGTGGGGGAGCATGCAGGAGGCAGCCAATCAATGTTCTCTCTCATCAATGTTTCTATCTCTCCCTCTCCCTTCCTCTCTATCTCTAATATCAATGAAGAAAAAATAAATTTAAAAAATAATAAAATTGCTATAAGATAATATAGGACAAAATCTAAATGACCTTGGGTTTGAAAGTGAGTTTTTTAGATAAAATACCAAGAGCATGGTCCATCAAAAAAAAATTGATATGTTGGATTTCATTAAAATTAAATTTTCTGCTCTGTGAAAAATACTGTTAAGACAATGAAAAAGCAAGCCACAAACTTGGAGAAAATATTTGTAAAACACATGTCTGATAAAAGACTTGTATCCTAACAATACAAAGTACTCTTAAAATTCAACATTAAGAAAACAACCCAAGGAAAAAGTGGAGAGAAGATCTGAACGGACACCTCAACAGAGAAGATATATGGATAGCAAATAAGCATATAAAAAGATGCTCAACATTATGCATCATTAGGAAATTAATAGCAAAAATAAAAATAAAATATCACTACCTACTTATTTGAATACCTAAAATCCAAACCACGGACAAGACCAAATGCTGGCCAGGATGTGGAGCAACAGGAAATCTCATTATTGCTGATGGGAAATCAAAATAGTACAGCCATTTGGAAATAGTTTGTAAGTTTCTTACAAAACTAAGCATAGTCTTACCATATAATCCACCTATCACATTCTTTGATATTTACCCAAAGGAGTTGAAAATATTTCTATACAAAAACTTGTACACAAACTGTTTGTAGTAGATTGTTTTATGATTGACAAAAATTGGAAGAAACCTAGATTCTTTCAATAGGTTAATAGACTCAAATCAACAACAGCAACAACTGTGATATATTTATCTCAGAATATTATTCAGCAGTAAACAAAGAAATATATATAATGTATCAATATTAGTTCATCAACTGTAATGATCACACAAATAAAATGTTAATTATAGGGAAGGGAGCTGTGAGGAGAAGTAGAATAAATTCTACTTTCTGCTCAAGCTTTTATAACTGAAACTGCTCTAAAAATGTTTTTAATTGAAACATAAATAATTTTTTTGCCCTTAAATTTATCTTTGTGTTTTCCCAGAGGACTCCTGGAAAATCACAAAGGATTTGTTCTTTCATTTTATAAAAAGAAGGGTGGCAGAAATAATTAGGTTTATTTGATATGTTATTATTGACAAGTTGCATGGAAAAAGGTGTCAAATTGGGAGAGAAACTTAGATTTCCTTGGGCTAAATTTGTATTGATAAAGTGTTATTAATAGATTTATTATAGAAAATGCATGTTTTATGGAACATTCTTGAAGACCTGTCAATGTCCTTGCTGTCCATGATGTTCCTATTTATCATTCTTGGGGCAGCTTTGCCTCATATTAAATAAAAAATAATGTTTTCAGTCATAAATTAATTTTAAAAGGTTAACTTGGTTGTAACTTTAATTCTTTTACTTAAAGATAGCATCTTTTAGACCATCGATTTTCAATTGAAGGTTCACATCTGTTACTTATGGAGTTTATAAGTACATAATGTTTAGGATCTCTCCATACTTACACAATTTCTTTACCTTATAGTCTTCATATAATCTTGGTACATTCTAGCTATGTGCTTGGTATATTCATGGTATATTGTGCCAGTATATTCATATGTTATATCTGATGTTTTTTCTCTGTAAATATTGCTTTTTCATTTTTATAAATTAAATTTAATATGTATTATTTTTTAAGTAATCTTAATTACTATGTTTATAAATATTTTGTCTAATTAATTTGAAGGATTAACTTTTATCTTGTTTTGCATATGAAACAAAACACCAAATTTATTTTCCTATTTCAGTATTCTTATAATAAGTTATCATCAGATCTTTTAGTTTTAAAAATGATCAGTATTAAATTAACCACAGCATTTCTAAGACTTTTGTCATCTACAGATAGTCTTGATGTTGCCCTGAAAGCATATGTAATCAACTACAAGCCAGAATGCTTTATTTTTAACAAAGGATTGTCCAGAGATCTTTGGAAAAGGAATATGCAAAGTATTTTTCAGAGCAGTCTTCGTTTAAAGAGCTTTAAAATCATTCCAATGCACTGAGTCAGAATATCTAGAACTCCAAGTAAGAAACAGATAAATTCATGAGATGCTAACCTAAGATAGATCACAAAAAGGATTGATTACATTAGACTGAGTGAATTGATGAAAGATGATTGTGGATTATGTTTGAAGATGGTTTAATTTGCTAGTTTCCCGGACATGTAAGGAATCTCCTTATCCTTTCTTTTACACTATCTATAATTCGTAAGAATTTAGTATATTATGCTTATGTAAACTGAAATGAAACATTTATTAATGATATCTTTTTCTTTCTGTCTGACTTTCCAGAATTCAGAAAATATTATTGAGTAATCTTATTTTGTGGAAATATAATTATTTGAATAGAGTCAGTAAAAAATCTTTCTTCCTTGTTAGCGGGATATAATTGAAAATATATATGACCAAGTTATTACCCAGGATATTATAATATTTTATATGCTCAATCACATGTCTTTGGACAATTTTAAGGAACTAAATTGGACTTTATGGAGCCAGTGATCACAAATACCTGGGATTCCCTGACATAAAAGTGAGTAAGGTCACTTCCTATCAAGCCCAGGAAAGTTAGTATGCTGGGGGACTAAAAGAAGAGAAGCATTTACTCAAATTTATAAGTGTTTTGAGTGAGGGCAAGTTTGGATAAATTTTTCTTGCTGTTGTAACAAATTACCATGAATGGAGGTGGGGACAGTAAAACAACACTGATTTATTGCCTTCCAGTTCTGTAGTTCAGAAGTCTCAAGTGTGTTTTCCTGGGCTGAAATCGAGGTATCAGCAGGTCTGTATTCCTTTCTCAAGGCTCTAGAGGGAAATCTATTTCCTTACCTTTCCAGCTCTCTGAATCCTCCCACTTTCTCTCCTTCCTCGGCGGCTGAGCAGCTGCTTCCACTCACAAAGGCAGCAAGGCAGGTTATCTTTCTCTGTTTCTTCTTTAAATTAAAATATATTAATTGTAATAAAGTACACATAACATAAAATTTATCAAATTACCACTTTTGTGCACAGTTCAGTAGTCCTAAATATGTTCACATTGTTGTACAACCAACATCCAGAACAATATACGTTTTTATTTTTATTTTTTTAATTTATTTTTTTATTAATTTGTTTTTGTTACAGATGTTTCTCCTTTTCCCCCCACTGAGACCCTCCTCCCCATCCCCCCACCCCATCCCCAGCATTTTTGTCCATGCCCATCAGTTATGCACACATGCATATAAGTTCTGTGGTTTATCTCTTCCCTCCCCCGACCCCCTCCTCTGAGGATTGTCAGTCTGTACCCTACATCCATGTCTCTGGATCTACCCTGTTCCTCAGACTGTTATGTTCATTATATTCCACAAATGAGTGAGATCATATGATATTTGTTTTTCTCTGCTTGGCTTGTTTCACTTAGGATAATACTCTCCAGGTCCCTCCATGTCGTCTCAAAGGATAAGAGATCTTTCTTGCTTACAGCTGTATAGTACTTCATTGTGTATATGTACCACAGCTTTTTTATCCATTCGTCTACTGATAGACACTTGGACTGTTTCCAGATCTTAGCTATTGTAAATAGTGCTGCTATGAACATAGGGGTACATATATTCTTTCTGGTTGGTGTTTCAGGTTTCTTAGGGTATATTCCTAGAAGTGGGATCACTGGGTCAAATGGCAGTTCAGTTTTTAACTTTTTGAGGTAACACCATAGTGTTTTCCATAGTGGCTGCACCAGTCTGCATCCCCACCAGTAGTGTACTAGAATCCCCTTTTCTCCACACCCTCGCCAATACTTGTTGTTTGATGATTTGTTGATGGCAGCCATTCTGACAGGTGTGAGGTGATACCTCATAGTTGTTTTAATTTGCATCTCTCTGATGATTAGTGACATTGAGCATTTTGTCATATGTCTCTTGGCCATTTGTATGTCCCGTTTGGAGAGGTGTCTATTTAGTTCCTCTGCCCATTTTTTAGTTGGGTTCTTTGTCTTCCTTTGTTGACTTGTATGAGCACTCCATATACTTTGGAAATTAACCCCTTATCTGATGCATCATTGGCGATTATGGTCTCCCATATAGGGGGATCCCTTTCCGTTTTGATGGTTGTTTCTTTTGCTGTGCAGAAGATTTTTAGTTTGACGTAGTCCCATGTGTTCATTTTTTGCTTTGTTTCTCTTGCCTTAGGTGTTGTATCAGTGAAAATTCTGCTGCGTATGATGTCTGAAATTTTGTTGCTTGCATTTTCTTCTAGAATTTTTATGGATTCACGAGTCATATTTAAGTCTTTTATCCATTTTGAGTTTATTCTTGTGTATGGTGTAAGTTGGTGGTCTAGCTTCATTTTTGAAAGAGAAGCTAAAAAAAAAATCCCATTTACCATCGCAGCAAAAAAAAAATTAAGATACCTAGGGATAAACTTAACCAAAGAAGTAAAGGACCTATTTGCAGAAAACAACAGGACATTGAAAAAAGAAATAGAGGAAGATATAAAAAAGTGGAAACATATACCTTGTTCATGGATTAGAAGAATTAACATCATTAAAATGTCCTTACTACCCAAAGCAATCTATAGATTCAATGCAATTCCCATCAAAATACCAATGACATATTTCACAGAACTAGAACAAACACTCCAGAAGTTTATATGGAACCAAAAAAGACCCCGAATAGCTACAGCAATCTTGAAAAAGAAGAATAAAGTAGGAGGGATCATATTACCAGATTTCAGGTTATACTACAAAGCCACTGTAATCAAAACAGCCTAGTACTGGCACAAGAACAGGCAGATAGATCAATGGTACAGAATAGGGAACCCAGAAATTGACCCAAGACAATATGCTCAATTAATATTTGACAAGGGTGGCAAGAGCATACAGTGGAGTCAAGACAGTCTCTTCAATAAATGGTGTTGGGGAAATTGGACAGCTACTTGCAGAAAAAAACAATATACATTTTTAAAGCCAAAAGGGTATAAAAACTATTATAAGTATGCTTTTACCTTAGAATTTTAAAAATATTTTTGTTCTAAGTTGTTTGTTTTTTGTTTTCTTTCTTTCAACAAGTTTCATATAATTCATGGCTTTGGGGAATTTTTGTTTTGTTTTACTTTTTTCCCAGATGTATTGTGGTATAATTGACAAATCAAATTGTACATATTTAAAGTATGCACTGTGATCATATGATCTGCATATACATTGCAAAGTGCCTATCATAACCAAGTTAATTAACATGTCCACACTTCACATAATTGCTATCTTTTTTGTATGTGGAAAGTGAGAATGCTCAGGATCTATGCCCTTTAGCAAATTGAAAGTATACAATACAGTATCAACTGTGGTCATTAGAACCTCAGAACTTATTATTTTTACAACTCAAAGTTGTATTGAAAAGTGTTTACTATAATAAGGTTACTTCACACATCCTTCACCTCAAATACCATTTGGTTGTTGCCATGGTGAAACATTAAAGCTCTAGTCTCATAGCATCGTTCAAGTATATAATACAGTATTATGAACTATAATCGCCATACTGTACCTTAGATTGCCAGAACTCATAACTGGACGTTTGTACTCTTTGATCAAAATTGAAATCCCCTTTTTTCTCCCACTACCCTGGCCCCTGGCAACCACCATTGTGCTCTGTTTCTAAGTTTGACCACGGTGGCGACCACGGTGGCATCCACCGCATGGCTGAGACTGACAGTTCCTGCCTTTTGTCACTGTTTTGTTCTGTCTCCAGACCTCTCAGCTCAGCCACTCTCCTCAGAAATCTTTTCTGTGCAGATTTCCTGTTTTTGCTTCACTGTGTTGCTGTAAGTTCTTAATTGTTCCTATGTTACTTTTTCTGATTTCATAACATTGTTTGCGTTTTCCTGTAGCTTTCTGAGCAAATTGAGAACAGTTATTTTGAATTCTTTGTCAGGTAATTCAAGGATCTCCACTTCTGTGCAGTCACATACTGAAAGTTTACCGTGATCTTTTGGTGGTATCAAGTGTCCCTGTTTCTTCATGATCCCTGCAGCCTTGCATAGGTATCTGCTCATTGGAAGAAGCAGTCATTTCTTCCAAACTTTATGATCTGACCTTAGTTAGGAAAGACCTTCACCTGTAGGTGGGGGCATGCTGGAGCATGCTGTGAACCCGAGTCTAGTGGCACAGGGCACCAAGGACAGAGGCTGTGGCAACTACAGGTTTTGGAGGGATGATATCTTTTTGGCTTAGGCAGCTGGAGTTTACAACAGGGACAACTGAGTGATCTTTGATGAGAACCAGAGCTGTAGGGGGTATGCAGTGGATACCAGGGCTATTGGGATCCTAAGAAGTCTTTTCCTGTCCAGTAGCTAGATATCAGGGCAGGCCCCGATGGTAGCCAGAGCTGGCTTGTGAATACACACTTTGCTGGGAGGGATGGCTGGATGCAGATGCCTGCACGGTGGCAGTGGCCAGCTGCAGTGGTGAGGGCAGAGACCAGGAGCAGGAGCCAGGGCCAAATGCAGGTGTAGGACAGTTGCTGGGACACTGGCTGTTGGTGTTTCAGTCTGAGCCAGTGGTGTGCGTGGCTGCAGGGGCTAGCAGCTGGCTTGTGCAGCAGTGCAGGCCAGTGACAGAAATCCTGCAAGAGATTGTGGAGTCCTTGGCTCTCAGTGTGCCCTTGCACTTTGTGGCTGCAGAGGCTATCCTGCAGAATGTCCACGGGGGTCAGCCAAGGCAGCCTAGGCTGGCATATTGCACAAATACAGCTGCATTGCACAGGCACAACCTTGGAGGGCAGGTTGCTTTCCTGGTGTGAATCCTGGACTCCAGCAGGAGATGGCAGAGGGCGTACAGTAAAAAACTCAGGCAGCTGGTATCTGCTAATTCGAAACCTGTAGGGTGAAAATCTCAGCTGCAAAATCTGCAGAGGGCTCACAGAGACTACCTGCACTGGCTTTAGTTTCCTCAGTGACAACAGTTGCTGGGGTCCTCTGCAGAGCATTCTGCTGGGGTCCAGGACAAAGTCTTCAGTGATGAAGTCTGCAGCATCCACACAGGTTGTTATAGTCCTCAGAGGTGAAGGCTTTGTGAGGTTCTCTGCAGAGCAGGCCACTGGGAACCATGGTCACCCCCATCACGTACTGATTTGGGTAGACTCTGTCATTCTTCCTTGTTCTTAGAGATTTCTAGATGTCTCAGATTTCTTGATCTCTGGATTGGGTAAAACTGAAGCAGATCCTTTATGCATTACCCCAAAAGGCTAGAGAACCTGGTCACCCACCTCACTCTCCCTTTACCTTGGGTCAGGGAGTTCCCTTTGGCTCTGAGCAGTGCCAATCTGAAGAATGGAATGAAGCAGGCACAATGTAAATGTTTCTTCAACCATTTTTGCTTTATGATTCTCAGGTTTTTGCTCCACTGTGTGGCTAAAGCTTCCTAAGCTCCCTCAGAGCTATTTTTTTGTCTAATTGCTGTTCTTTGCTGGGGTATGGAGGCTGGATTCTTCTACCCCACCATGTTGGTGACATCTGTAGATTCTTAACTGGATTCCTGAGCCCTTCCAAAGGTATTTTTGTTCACGGACAGCTGATTGTTTTTTGTGGGGGAATGAAAGCTAGTGTCTTCTACTCAGCCATCGTCACTCTGCAGGTTGATTTCTTATCACATCATATGACTCGGACTCTCTTTTTCTGCCCCCTTTTCCCACATAATAAGGACCCTTATGATTACACAGAGCCCATCTGGATAATCCAGGATAATCTCATTATTTCATGGTCACTTGATTAGCAACCTTAAATTTCATCTGATATTATATTCCCTTTTCTCATGTAAGGTAACAGATTTACAGGCCAGTATGGTAAATTACTATTTTTTTCTTTCCATATGTAGATAATCAAGCCAAATCTAATTGAGACAAGTCTTATCTTGTGATCAAGGATCATCTTTCTTTGCAATTACTTTTGATCAAAAGAGGGCTTACTCTAGAAAACAGTTTTGTGTTTCAAGGATAAACTATGCATCATCTACAGCATACCCTTCTGGGTTATCAGACTCTAGCCCGTTCATCATCCTTTGAGTGATTGTGCACTTCCTTGCAAATTGCAGGTAACTGATGGATATGCAGACTGTCATGCCTGGTTGAGATTCAATTGACTTCAATCAGTTTTGGCACCAACTGGCAAATTGGACTGGATACAATTACATTATTCAAATTGTCAATTCCTAACAAATTTTTCAATTTTACCAATTTTCCCTAATCTCCAGTCCTCCAAATTTACTTTTCCAATATTTTTCCCTCCTGTCTGACTTGGTATCACAGACAAGTAAAACATGACTGTCCAGATCTCTATAGTGACTTTGGATTGCCTTGGGGCAGGCCCCTCTCCTGGAGGATGGCTACTTGATATAAATCTGAAGGACTCACCACTGCAACAGACTATGCATGTGTGATAGGCAGTTAGACAGACATGAGCAGAGCAAGGACAATGGGACAGGTACAGAAGGTCACCAGGGTGGAAAGACCTATGTGCCTAGCAATGGGCAGAACTGGGGAAACAAGGACCTCTCCCCCAGGGTGACATCTCCTCCACTAGCATATCAATGGTTGTGTAGTTTAGAAACCCTGAATATTGTTCATCATGCAGTTTGGACCCTACCTTGACTTGATCTCCCATGGCATGTCACTAGTCCTGTGGTAGACCCCCTTGGAGGATGAAGAATGGCCCTTGGACAACCACTCCCTTAAGCATTAACTCTTAGAGATGACATCTAGACCTCGTTTGTGTTTCGGCTTCAGGCCCAGTAAAACAGCAAAACCAGACAAGTTATGTCATAGCTGATCTCAGGACCAGCTGCATTGACTAATGACCCCCTGCCCTGGCTCTGATAAATCAGTGAAGACCACCACCGTAAAGGACATACCTGGAAAGCTGATGAATATTCTATTGAGATCCTCCCCTGGAACTTCTGCTATAATCCCCACCCTTAAAAGCCTTTAAGATGAAGGACCCAGTGTGGTGCGCTCTCTCTCTCTCTCTCTCTCTCTCTCTCTCTCTCTCTCTCTCTCTCTCTCTCTTTCTCTCTGGCATGCCTATGCACTTCCCCAGCCCCTTCCCCAGGTGCATTTTCCTTGCCTCTCTCCTTCACCTAGGCTCCAAGGACCCTTCTTTTGTCTCTATCACTTGTTCTCTGGCTCACTTCTTCTACCTCTGTGACTTTCTAAGTAAACTTTCTCTTTAGTTTGGGTCTTGCCTTTGAATTCTTTCTTAGCCAGAGTTCAAGTAACAAGGTTGCTGAACCAAGGACCAAACCCTGGAAACATTCTGATGCAGTTTTGTTGCCCACATGTGGACCAGAATTTCTGCTGGACAAATTGCTATATGAATTATTAAGCAAATTTGGCCAAATACTTGGGTCATTCATGCAAGAGGTAACCAAGACTATGGTCAACATCATTGGGAACTTCAATTTCCTAACTCAAGAGCTTCCAAAACACAATTATCAGTGCTGCATAATCTCTAACAAGCTCTTAGAATTCACTAGACTGGTTAATCTCAGAGTTCAACAATAGACTCCTTAATATAGTCTTATATTAATATGTTCATTTTAGGCATCCTTTTTGTGAGATATCTGAACTCCAGGACAACAAACCTTTATCACCAAGAAGGTTCTCAATTTTGAACCACTCAGCATATGACAGAACTAGTTTTACATAAAAAATAAAAAATAAGAATCCTCCAGAGACTATTTCTTACATCATTCAAGAGGTTTATTTTCAACTCAGAATTGTTCATCAATGAACAACATGTGTTAAACAAAAGGGAGGATTGAGGTGTTGAACTTTATTATGATCCCCATGAAGCTCACAAATGACTTTCTTGTTTAATTTCCTTTATAAAACCCCAGATTCCCTTCTTTTCATTTGAGACATTCCTCATTAATGAATATTTCCCTAATGCATTGGCTTTCACAATCTAAGCTCTTTAAAGTATACTTAAAGCCAATATAACAGGTTTTGTTTTTGTTGTTCAAATATCCCTCCTGGAACCATTAGTCCTGCTGTTCCATTCTAGATTATTGTTCTCTAGGCATGCTAAAATAGGTTTATTTTAGGACCTTCCTTCACTATCACCCTGGAAATTCTCTTCACCTTGCCCTTGCATTGGAGCTATTACTTCCTGAAGTTCAAGTTTTCCTTTCTGTTGTTCATTCCCTCATTTATATATTCTAGGAGCTCCCTGAATAAAGGCTTGCATTTGAGGAACTTGGAAACTTTGAGTGGCTAGATTTACTTAGCAGAGAAACTATACATAAGTAAAATAGGAAAAGTTAAAATATAGGAAACATGAAATTATATAAATGAGTGACTACAAAATACAATAAACTCTATATGGTACCATAGGAATGAGGAAGAGTCCCTAAGAAAGACAAACTTGGAAAGGGTTTTCGACCTCCCTAGAGAATGTGTAGTTCAACCCACCAGATTTACAAGATGTTTGTGGATTTGGCCAGGCTGGTCTTGGTCTGCAGGCACTGGACAAGCAACATATCACCTGTCAGAGGAAGGCAGGGCAGGAGACCAGCAACTGGTAGGAAGGGAATACAGTGAAACACAAAAGTGGTGATATTTTTCTACATCATGCTATCTGTCTGCTTTTTATTGGAATTTCTCCTAATAGATATTGAAACTCCTAGATTGAGCTTCTAATTTTCTTATCATTACTCTCCCTTATTCCAATGGATTTTGTTGCTGTAGTTATGTTTACTTGAATATTTCCTCAAATGTATTTTTATACTCTGAATTTCCTTGCTGAAATATAAGCTCCATGAAGTTAGACATCTTCATTTGTTTGGTTCACTGATGTATCTCAATTGCTAAGAACAGAGTAGGTGCCATACTGTACGTTCAATAGCTATTTGTTGAATAGCTATTTAATGAATGCTAAAACTTGTATTTTTGGGTTTTCTATTTTCCATTCTCAGTATTTCTTTTTTATTCTCTGAATTTCTCTCTTATAATATCCTGTCCTTATTGCAAGGACACACTATCTTCCCTTTCTTTGGACTTATTAATTATATATTTTAAGTTCATTTCTTTCCTCTGCATTGACTGTTTTCTTCAAAATGCCTTCTTTTCATAATTTTTTCCCTCTCTGTTATATTTTGTTTCTTTATTTTTTATCTTTTTTAAAATTATTTTTATTACTTTATTTTTGTTACAGATGTTTCTCCTTTTTCCCCCACTGACACCTTCCTCCCCATCCCCCCACCCCATCCCCAGCTTTGTTGTCTACGTCCATTGGTTATGCATACATGTATATAAATTCTGTGGTTTATCTCTTCCCCCCCATCACCCCCTCTTCTGAGGTTTGTCAGTCTGTACCCTACTTCTATGTCTCTGGGTCTATTTTGTTTATCAGTTTGTTTAGTTCATTATATTCCACAAATAAGTGAGATCATGTGATATTTGTCTTTCTCTGCTTGGCTTGTTTCACTTAGCATAATACTCTCCAGGTCCCTCCATGTCGTTTCAAAGGATAAGAGCTCTTTCTTTCTTACAGCTGCATAGTATTCTATTGTGTATATGTGCCACAGCTTTCTTTATCAACTCATCTACTTATTTTATGTTTCTTTAAATAACTGGTGGTCTTTGGCTGGCCAAAGAACCTTACTGGAAGTTCTGTGAGCATGAGGTAGGCTTGTGGGCAGATAAAATTCACTCTTAGTAAGTTAGAGTCTTATTACTAACAAGTTGGGTTCTTATTTCCTGATATAAAAAAGTTTAGACCAAGGACACTGATCAAAGCAAAGGCAGATTTATTGAGGCTCTTCAGAGTGTGAGAACACTGAGATAGGGCCTCAGGTTCTGTGTCCCAAATGTGGGGCTTATGGGTTCTTATTCCTTGGTAACATGAAACTTGCTGGGATCACCCACTCAGGGTGTAGGTTGGCTGGCTTTTTTCTTTTTAGGAACTCTGAGTCCCACTGACATCTGGGCATGCATCAGTAAAGTGAGGCATTCTGTGATTGTGCAAAACTTATTATGGGATACAGGAAAGGACTTTCCCAACCAGGTATTGAGTTTGCCTCTGGGGTTTATGGCTTGGCTTTTAAAAAGTCAAGGTAGTTCCTGGACCATTGTTTTATAGCTACCTATTGATAATTGTCATAGTTCTGACAGGGCTTAACTTGATGGAGCAATTTGTACTGGTAGAGCTTGACTCAATGGAGCAATTTTGGGGAACATTTTATTCTACCTGTTTTGGTCTGAGGGAAAGAGAGAGCAATATAGCTGTAGAAGAGGGGGAAAGAAACATGCTGAGGTCTACTCTGTAAATCATATTTCCTAATTTAGCTTATACAACACATGTTACTGAACTCAACTTTATAAATAATGTAGGTCTTTATTTTGAATTCTGCTTGTGTTCTTTGTATATAATAACTTCCTGGAAAGGGGAAACTGGTAGGACTAATTTCTAGAAACATTTTCAGTCTCTGACTCTATTTTCCTAAAACCATTAAAATATTTCCTGATAACATCTAGTAAAACACAATAAAATTTTAAAAATCAAAGAGTTTTGCAGATTTACAGCTTTATCACTGAAGGTGAGTGGTTGGTGTTGGCAATCTGAGGGTACTATTTAGAGGATACATGATATATGTACTGAAGCTCAAATAAAAACTCTGGACTGGAATGCAGTTTGGGGGGCATAAATATGGATGGCACATTGCTATAGGCTGAATGTTTGTGTCGCCCCAAAATTCATATATTAAATCCTAATGCTCAATGGGATGATCTATGGAAGTGAGGCCTTTGGGAGGTGATTAGGTTATGAAGGTGGATCCATTATGAATGAAATTAGTGCTATTATAAAGAGACCCCAGAGATCATCTTGGTCTCTATCACCATATGAGGACACAACTAGGAAACAGGCTGGCTGTCTATGAACCAGGAAGTAAACTCTCACCAGACACTGAACCTGTCATGTCTCAGACTTCCCAACCTCCAGAACTGTGAGAAATAATTTTATGTTGTATGTAAAAACCCAGTCTATGGTTTTTGTTTTGTTTTGTTGTTTTGTTATAGCAGCCAAACAGACTAAGATCTATATCATCCCTTGGAAATCAAATGTGATTCAGAGGCTTAGTGCCAGGAAGAATGAGTGAATGTGGGTGTCATTCAAAAAGAGAGTACCCTTGAAGAAGCAGGTTTCTTTCAACAAGAGCATTAGGTCAGTTTTAAGCAAGGTGAATTTGAAGCCCTTTGGAACATCCAAATGCATATGTCCCAAAGTTGAATAAAACTAGGGGGAAAAAAAATATGAACTAGAAATATACAATTAAGCCTCCTTTATTAGCATAAGGACAAGAATATCACCTCCTTCAGGAAGCTATTTTGGGTCTCTATATGTAGATATGAATATTTTCTCTTTTCTTCTCCCATTTAACTTATTTACATGTTTATCAGTGAAGACACAGTATGATGCAATTTTTGTTTAGACATCATTAAACTTAGAATTTCTCATGAGAATAGAACTTTATTTTCTCTCATTTTTGTTATTTTTGTAAGAGTTTCCTAACACATCATGTTTGAGTTGTCCCAAGTAATTGTGAATTGGATAAAAGAATAAAAATTAAAACAATCTAATTTTCCATAGGTAATTTAATATGTAACTTATTTAGCCCAGCCAGTGTGGTTCAGTGAATTGGTCATCCCAAGGACTGAGAGTTCCTGGTTCAATTCCTGGTCAGGGCACATGCCTGGGTTGCAAGCTGCATCCCCAGTTGGGGGCGTGCAGGAGGCAGCCAATTGATGTTTCTCTCTCATCAATGTTTCTCTCTCTCCCTTCCTTTCTCTTAAAACAAATCAATAAAAACATATTTTAAAAATATGTAACTTATTTAAATAACATAAACAATATTTCCTTGAGAAAATTCTCTTTTTTTGGTGGTTTGGAAATCTTTCTTCTCCTTTCTTAAAAGGGGGAAAGAAAAAGGGTATGGGGTACCCCCGGGCTCTGGGCAAGGCGCACAGGCAGTCCCAGCAGTTAGGCTCTGGGGGATGGGTGGGAAGAGTCCTGGAGTTTTCCACAATCCTTTGTTCTGCAGGGAACAGCCAAGCTGGCTGCTGAGGAGGTGGGGAGAGGAGAGGGCCCTAGGGAAGGGGTTGGCTGGGAAGGGGCTCACTCTAACATGCAAAGTCCCGCTGCCCCATAAACTAATGAACTAGACTACTTAATTTAAGTAACTCTATTCTTACCAGCAGTTGATACACGTACACACCCTAACTCATCTAAACACCTTTAGGGAACCAGAACCATAAAGATAAAGGGATTAGTGATAGGATTGGGAAACCCAGAAAAACCATAAAAATACTGTGATTAATGATTGCCCTGACCTTTGTAACAGCTCCCCATGTCCCCTATCTGTATCAGTTTCCCCATTAATGATGCCAAGGCAGCGTCAAGAGGATGTGGTTTTGGTCTTTGTAAGCGGACTGCAAGAATGCTCGCTGCTGTTGATTTGGGGAGACTATGTTCCCGCAGCCCGTGGTGAATAAAGTGCTCCTCTCATTTACAATTTGGTTGTGCGTCTCTGGTTGTCTCGCTGACATGTCATAACATTTGGAGGCCCCAGCGAAATCCCTGGGGCTTTGTGATACCAGGGGCTAGACGCCTGGGACAAGTGGCCTCTCCCAGTGCGGCCTCTCCCTGTCCAGCTGCCGGACACCTAGAGGTCTTTAGGGGAGGCACCACCTGAGATGTTCCAGGGCCACAAAGATCCTACTTAGGTGTCTGAAGAGTGGCCAGGAGACACCAAGACATCCCCAAAAGATTTTAGGAGACCTGGTAAGAAAGCCTCCGGAGGTAAGTTCTGTTTGGGTGACCGGTCTTTCTGGATGAGAGGGAGAGGGCCAGACACAGCACAACCTCTCCTCTCTGGGGATCCCCCTAAGATGTTAGGGGCAGTTCAAATCTGGCAAATTCTGTTCCCTCGAGCCTGCCTCTAGGGCAGAAGGGGAGTCTGATCACCTCCCAAGCAGCATAGATGCCACTCAGGATAAAGAATTTCTGGATGGAAGTGTGAATTTTGTGATTGTGTGTGTGAGTGACCGTGCTCCACAATGCCTCTTATGGAGCCTGTGTGAGTCCTTATCTGCTGTTCCGTGGTGACCTCATATGGCTAAGGGCAGTATTAGGTTCTTGGGGACATTCTGGTGTCTCCACCAGTGAACCTGATCCGAGTTGGGGGTTTGTACCAACCTGCCAATGCTAAGAGGCACCTAAATCTCCATGAGGGGAGTAGCCAGGCGGACAAAGCGAAAGTTTCTGTCTTGTTGTGCGTATCTTTTATTTCCGTTCCTTATATGTCCACATGTTTATTCTGTAACTTCAGCCTGTTTGTCCGTTGTCTCCTTAAGGATATACTTTTGTTCTGGCCAGTCTCACTAGAGGTTGAGGATATTTCATCCTGGCTCACAGACTTTTTACTACAAGGGAGCCTACAATTCTTTAGCCCTTGAGAATTCTCAGTTTTCTCCTTTTTTCTCTTTTTCTGTTTAATCTGAGTCCAGCTTGCGACTGATTTTATCTGCCCCTAGGAAGGATGGGTGGTGGGCCAAGTTCTCAGAAAACACCCCTCAGATGCCTCTTGTAGCATTTCGGAGAAGTTTCTGGAGATGAGTATGGGTATGGGATTAAATTCTCAAAAGGTAAATTGTGCACTCTCTGCAAATTAGAATGGCTCACTTTCAGGGTAGGATGGCCTTATACAGGCTCCTTTGACCCTGAGTTAGTGCAGGCAGTTTGGAATCAGGTCACAGGGGATCCAGGACATCCAGACCAATTTCCCTATATTGATCAATGGCTTAATTTAGTGAGACATCCACCCCCATGGTTAAAGACCTGTGCACTCCAGACTGGCACTAGACTACTGGTTGTAAAACAAAAACCTCAAACCTATACTACTCCAAAGGCCAAATATCCAGTACTTCCCCTTTCCCCTGAAGAACCAGAATTCCCACCTCCCTACAATCCAAAAACAAAGTCACATTCAGAGAATTCAGGGCCACTCACTTCACCGCCCCATACCAGGAGCAGATTGAAACATGGAAATCCCTCAGGAGGAGAGGGAGGGGATGCAATACTGCCCCTGAGGGAGGCACCTCCAGCAGGGGACCATGCAAGGGGCCACTCTTTATAGTCTATGTTCCCTTTTCCACCAGTGATCTTTATAACTGGAAGTCCCAAAACCCACCTTTTTTTCTGAAAAACCACAGGCACTTATTGGACTGGTGGAATCTATTTTTCATACTCATAGGCCAAATTGAGATGACTGCCAGCAGCTCTTAGCAACCCTCTTTACCTCAGAACAGAGGGATAGAATTAAACTAGAAGCCAGAAAGGCGGTTTTGGGCCCCAGTGGAGGATCCTTAGAGGAAAATAAGGATGAAATCGATGGTGTGTTTCCTACCCTCAGGCCCAGATGGGACCCCAATACCACTTCAGGGAAAAATTCACTGGACACTTTTCACCAGTATTTATTAAAGGGATTAAAGGCAGCTGGTAGAAAGCCTACTAATTTATCCAAGGTGTCAGAAGTAATTCAGGGCCTGCAGGAATCTCCTGCTGCCTTTCCAGAGTGACTTTGTGAGCATACCAAGTGTACACTCCAATAGACCCAGATGCTCCAGAAAACCAGCAGGTAATAAATGTGGCCTTTGTTACTCAGTCAGCCCAAGATATTAGAAAAAAGCTCCAAAAGCTAGAAGGTTTCGAAGGAATGAATCATTCCCAATTGGTTGAAATAGCTCAAAAGGTATATAATAATAGAGACACCCTTGGGGAAGAACAAGATAAAAGAATAGCAAAGGTAGTAGTAGCAGCCTTGAGGGAAACAGGGCCCACAGAAAGGGATCACCCTAGGAAGGAAAACATAAGGAAAGGTCAGGACGACAGGACTAGGTCCCAATTAGGGAAGAATCAATGCACCTACTGCAAGAAAGGACATTGGAAGTGAGAGTGCTCAAATCGGCAGGATAGGAAAGACAAGGCAGATAGACATACCCCAGCCACACTTACCCTAGAAGAATGACGAGGCCATGGCTCCCTTCAACTCAGCCCCTGGGAGCCTAGGATCATTGCATAGGTAGGAGGCGAACCAGTTAATTTCTTAATAGATAGAGGGGCTACACATTCAGTCCTAACTGAGCCTCTGGTTCCACTAACAACTAAGAAGACCTCAGTTCAAGGAGTGACAAGTCAGAATGCCCTTTATCCTTGGACAACTAATAGAACTGTAAATCTTGGGAAGGACACCATTACACACTCCTTCTTAGTTATGCCTGAATGTCCGTATCCTAGGTTGGGGCGTGATCTCCTCCAGAAGTTACAGGCTACAATATCATTTATTGGAGAAGAAGTACACCTTACTGTAAACCCAGGACATCAGGACCAACTCCCATTCTCACCTTCAAAAATACTTGTAACCTGCCCTTTGTTGGAGGAATATCTTTTACAGGAAGAAATCCCAGGCCTTCCAGAAATGGACCCTGAGATATTGACTTACATGAAGGAATTACAACATCTCTTCCCTTTCGTATGGGCTGAAAGCAACACTCCCAGACTAGCTAGCCACCAGCCACCAATTGTGGTTCAACTGCTTGCCATGGCGACTCCGGTCAGAGTAAGACAATACCGCATGAGCCACGAAGCGAAGAAGGGCATTGCCCCTCATATTTGTCGGCTACAGGAGGCTAGGATTCTGGTTCCCTGTCAATCATCCTGGAATACACCCTTGCTTCTAGTTTTGAAACCTGGAACCAAAGACTTTAGGCCAGTGCAAGATTTGAGGGAAATAAACAAACGGTCGAGACCATATACCCAACGGTCCCAATCCCCTATACTCTATTGAGCCTACTTCCACCAGAACACCAATTCTATACAGTTCTGGGTTTAAAGGATGCCTTCTTTAGCATCCCTTTAGCCCCTGTTAGCCAGTCTATCTTTGCATTTGAGTGGACAGACCCTGAGGAGGGATTTTTGGGACAGTTAACCTGGACGGGACTACCTCAAGGCTTTAAGAGCTCTCCTACTCTATTTGATGAAGCCCTCAGTTCTGACTTGCAGGCCTTCAGACAAGAGCATTCTGAATGCACCCTACTTAAATATGTATATGATCTTCTGCTAGCAGCAAAAGACAAGGAGAATTGCCAGAGAGGTACTGAGCACCTCCTGGGCACCTTACAGACATTAGGGTACTGGGTCTCAGCCAAAAAGGCTCAACTGTGTTCCCTGGAAGTCACATACCTAGGATATAAGATTAGTAAAGGGCAGCGAACCCTTTCCTTGAGCTGTATAGAGGCCATCCTGCAAATTCCTATCCCAAAAACTAAGAAGTAAGTCAGAGAATTCCTAGGAGCAGTAGGATACTGCCACCTGTGGATCCCGGGATTCGCAGCCATTGCAAAACTTCTATAGGTGAACACCAAGCCTCTAATTTGGACTGAGACAGAACAAGAGGCTTTTGAAACCCTAAGAAAGGCCCTGGTGTTGGCACTGGCTCTCACCCTACCTGACATTACAAAGCCCTTCCATTTATGTGTAAGTGAGGCAAGAGGAATAGCAAAGGGAGTCCTCACTCAAAACTTAGGACCCTGGAAGAGACCTGTAGCCTACTTATCCAAAAGACTAGATCCTGTAGCAACCGGATGGTCTGCCTGCCTCAGAGCAATAGCAGCTACTGCACTCCTAGTAAAGGAGGCAGACAAATTAACTTTAGGGCAAGAGTTAGCTTTAACTGCACCTCATGTGGTTGAAGCCCTGCTCTGGAGTGCTCCGGAGCGCTGGATGTCAAACACTCAAGTCACTCAGCTCCAGGCGCTCCTCCTGGATCAACCCCACCTCGAATTCCACCAGATGTTGGCCATCAATCCTGCCAGCCTGCTCCCGGACAATGACCTGATGGAACCTCTACACGACTGCCTGGAGGTAATTGACATAGTGCAAATGGCCCGCTCAGACCTCAAGGATGTCCCACTGCCATCATTAGATGAGGTATTGTTCATAGACGAGAGCAGCTATGTCCAAGAAGGAATGAGGTATGCTGGGGCAGCAGTAGTAACTCTAGAACATGTCATTTGGTCTCAGTCATTAAGTAGGGGAACTTCAGCCCAACACGCTGAACTCATAGCCCTGATCCAGGCCCTATGCTGGGGAAAGGATAAATCAATAACCATCTATACGGACAGGAGGTATGCCTTTGCCACAGTACATGTACATAGTGCTATTTATTGGGAACAAGGACTTCTGACCTTATCCAGGAAGGATATTAAAAACAAGGAAGAAATTCTTGCTTTATTAGATGCAATTTGGTTACCAAAGGCCGTGGCTATAGTACATTGTAAAGGGCAACAAAAAGGGAACTCCGGCCCTGGTCAGTTTGGCTCAGCGGTTAGAGCGTCAGCCCGCGGTCCAGAGAGACCCGGGTTCAGTTCCCGCTAAGGGCATATACCTCGGTTGCAGTTTGTTTCTGGCCCTGGTTGGGTCTTGTGGGAGGCAGCCACTCGATGTGTCCCTTTCACATCGATGTTTCTCTGTCTCTCCCTTCCTCTCTCTCCCTCCCACTCTATCCAAACAAAAAATGGATAAATGTCCTCAGGTGAGGATAAAAAAAAAAAAAAAAAAAGGGAACTCTGTAGAGGCACAGGGAAATCGTGCTGCAGATCAGGGAACTCGATAGACAGCCCTAAAACCAGTGGGGCCTCGCCAGATATTAGTCACCATGCCAAACCCAAGTTTGCCTTCAACTCCTACTTATACTGGGTCAGAAAATGACTTAGCCAAGTAGAAACAAGCCACAAAGGAAAGCAATGGA
Source organism: Tadarida brasiliensis (assembly GCA_030848825.1). NCBI lineage: Eukaryota > Metazoa > Chordata > Mammalia > Chiroptera > Molossidae > Tadarida > Tadarida brasiliensis. The sequence goes on from CM061257.1 coordinate 67,239,830, forward strand.
TGGTGGACACTGCCTGATGGGAGGCTGTTGGTCCCAGAGGCTCTTAGGGATGATTTTAGTTAATTAGCTGCACCAAACCACTCATTTAGGCCACACTAAGATTACTGAATTCCTGAGAGGCAGGTACTACATACGCAATTTAAACAGTATAGTGGACGGTATTGTATACAAGTGCACGACCTGTGCCCAGGTTAATGCTAAGTAAGGTAGAAATGTTCCCCTGGGAATCTGGGCTCAGGGATCCTTCCCAGGGGAACATTGGGAAGTAGATTTTACAGGAATAGGTGCAGTTCACTATAGATCTATGTTCCCTATTTAAGGATGTTATCCCCATATACCAAGGAGAGAACAAAAAAATTAGTAAGGGTTCCAAGGAATAGGAGGCTATGGGGACAGGGCTCATGGACTTAGGGGTGAGGAAGAGGCAGGCAGTGTCCAGTAAGGTCACAGGAAAAGGGAGAAAACAGAGGGATAAGCAGATGTGTGTAGGTCTGAGTGGGAAGGAGGAGAAGGAAAGCTGGGGGAATGTATAGACTGCAGGTAGATTGAGCAAGCTCTCAGGTTCATGTCAGGGGAGGGATTAGGAAAGTCAGAGAAGGATTGTATAAGTCACAGAGGGTCTGTGCAAGTTGAAGAAGTATTGTGTAGAGGAAAGAAGCAAAAAGAGAAAGAACAGAGGAAGTGAAAAGGTGAAAAAGGATAAAAGAAAGGGACATACATATTACAGGAAGACAGGACATTGGAGGAATACTCAAGAAGGGAAAGTAAAAGAAGACAATCTGATAATTGGTTCCAAAGAATGTTTAATTGGTCCCCTTGGCTGACAACCCTCCTGTCTGCAGTGGCAGGGCCACTCGCCCTCTTGCTCTTAGCCCTAACAATTGGACCCTGCCTTGTCAATTGCCTTATGAAGACTGTACAGAAAATAATTAACTCGGTCAAATTACTAGTAGTCAAGGGTCAATACAATTTTCTCCCCAATGAAGACGAGTCCACGATTTGACTCATATACATAAAACCAGTGGGGAATGAACTAGACTACTTAATTTAACTAACTCCATTCTGACCAGCAGTTGATACACGCACACACCCTGACTCATCTAAACACCATGGCCTTAGGGAACTGGATCCAGAAAGATAAAGGGATTAGCGATAGGCTTGGGAAACCGGGAAAAACCATAAAAATACTGTGATTAATGATTGCCCTTACCTTTGTAACAGCTCCTCATGTCCCCTATCTGTATCAGTTTCCCCCTTAATGATGCCAAGGCAGCGTCAAGAGGATGTGGTTTTGGTCTTTGTAAGCGGACTGCAAGAATGCTCGCTGCTGTTGATTTGGGGAGACTATGCCCCTGCAGCCCTCCCATGAATAAAGCGCTCCTCTCATTAACAATTCGGCTGTGTGTCTCTGGTTGTCTCACTGACACGTCATAACACTAGCTTGCTTCTTGAAGAGTGACATATGTATAAATACACAGACACAGCCACACACACACACATGCGGAGAAGGCTCTGCATTCCCGAGGGTGGAGATCTAGGCCTGCTGGCCCCAAGGAGCTCCAAGGCAGGAGCCAGGCAAGTCTCTGCAGCCTCCTGAGGTGGGGTGAGTCCTCTGGGGAAGGCTGCTTGGTCTTTGAATTTCTGTCCACCAGCCCCCAGATGACTCAGAACCAAATCCATGCAAGCTGGGTGTGGTGTGCCTGCACGTCTGTGTACTTGTGGGCAGCCTGTGTGCTGGCACAGGGGTCCAGTCTTTCCCCTCCAGGGCTTCTGGGAATGGGGGTGCAAACAGAGGAGGGTAGGGGGCCAGCAAAGCTGTCTTCTCCTCCGTCCCACGGGGTCCTGGCCTCTGGGAGGGGGGATGGGCCTCCCTTATCGCTGGGCCTCCATGACAAGGTGAGCCTTTGGTTCTGAGGTGGCTTGTTGGGGGACCAGGGGGGCCCAGTCTGATGCCAGGGAAGGGGATGCTGGAGTCCATGGGGAAGGGGGTGGCTGGTGGTACAGTGGTCCCCCTGGGGGTGAAGCCACCCTTGGCCAGCTGGGCACTGCAAAGCTCCTGGTGGCTGTGTGGGGTGAATGTGGGGCGGGGGGTGGGGGTGGGGCGGGATGTGGCCATGGCAGCCATTGGGCTGCCACTGCTGCCACCATGGAAGCTCTCAGAAGCCTGGAGACGGGAGAACATGGTGAGGGCATTGGGGAAGTTGGGGGGCGTTGCAGGGAGTGCACATCATCCGCTGGTGGTGACAATAGGGAATGTTGGTCTCCTGGGAAAAAGCGCTGAGGGCCATCTCCAACTGCCAGTGGCCTCCTGCAGCAGCTGCTTTGCCTGGTGGGCCCGCACAGCCGGCATCAGCACAAACTGGTTGATCATAACCAATATTCTAAAGTAAATAATGCACTGTTTTGCACAGTCTGGGGTATTAAATAGAAATGATTTAAAAACAAAAACAAAACTTAGTATTGATATGATAGATTATTTCTGTATCTGTTTCCTATTGCTGCTGCAACAAATTACTACAGGCTCAATGATTAAAACAAGTCATATTTATTGTCTTGCAGTTCCAGAGCTCAGATGGCCAAACTAACCTTATGAAGCTAAAATCAAAGTGTCCTTTTGGAGGCACCAGGGGAAATCTGTTTTCTTGCTTTTTCTGGATTCTAGAATTCCTTGACTGGTGGTTCCTTCTGCCGTCTGCCAAGTGCATCACTTCAAACTCTGCTTCCCGCCCCATCACTCCATGTTTTGCTTTTTCTAACCTTCTCGCCTCCCTTTTATAAAGACCTTTGTGATGTCATTGGACCTACCTACATAATTCAGGATACCCTCCTAACTTGAGGTCCTTAATTTAATTACATCTGCAAAATCTCTTTTTTCATCTAAAACAGCATATTCAGTGGCTGGGATTAGAATTTGGGCATTTTGGGAAGGGGGCATTATTCAGCCTACCATATTTCTTTTTTAACTACATTTAAGTTAGATAATTTAGGTAAAATTCTATTTAATCTAAATTGTCTAGATACTCTTCTTTCTTTCTACCGCTATAATTTTTAGAGGCTGACACCTACAGATCCAGACCAGATATGAAGGAAAGGTCAATGATTCAATTTCTCGCTTTTTCTCATTCTTAGCTCTTTGTACCAACAACCTCACTCTTACAAAACTAAAGTTCAAAGGAGGAAATGGGCTGAATTCTTTGTCTTTAGTTTGAAGCGTTATTCACTTATCTATTCCTTAAACTATACTATGAAGTTATTGTATGTCAGATTCAGTGCTAGGACTGAGAATACAGCTATAACAGATATAGTATTACAGTCAAGATACACATAAATGAAAAAATGCAGTTCTATAGATAAAGTTATGTTGTAGTAGAATTGATACAATAAGCATGAAAAAAATTGTTAGCCTATTAGTCATGGTTTTGTTTCTTTTCATTTTGAATCTTTGTTTTCAGTATGTTGCATATATTCTTTTTTGATACTCACATTTGTTTAAATGTTTCCTATAGAGGATTTATCTTCTTTATATGAAAATAATACGTGTACAAAGTAGGAACTATTGCCCAGCCAGTAAGGATTGAGTGTTGTCCCATGGACTAAGAGGTCCAGGTTCTATTCCTGGTCAGGGCACATGCCTGGGTTGCAGGCTCCATCTCCAGTGAGGGCATGCAAGAGGCAGGTAATTGATGTTTCTCTCTCACATACTTGTTTCTATCTCTCTCTCCCTTCCTCTCTCTCTAAAAAAAGCAATAAAAACATATTTAAAACAAAGGAAAACCAAACAAATAAGAACTATTTATTTGCCCTAGAATAAAATTTATCTGTGCCTCCTGTTTAAATATTCACAAACTACATGTGAGAGTTATTGCAACCATCTTCTACTGTTTGTCACCACTGCTACCCTTGAAATAACAGTGACTCATAGAGTCAAATATTTAGGACATATAAAAGAGAGTAGGAGAACTCCTACAGGGCAAGTTAACAGCTTATGTGTACCTAACCTTCACAATCGACTCAGATGGTTGTTGTGCTCCAACCAACTGTACGTTTGGCTGACCTGCTCAACACCTGTCCCAGTTTCTGTCACCCCTGTGGAGTATGCCCATGCTTGAATCACTTCACAGATTAATTATTGCAATTTCTTAATGTTTTGTCTCCAAAAACAAGCTTTAAGGATAGAAAAAACATACATGGATTCAAATGTTATAGTGAGGTAAGTGAAATATATAAACAAATGCATTGAAAAACTAAACTTTCATTTATAATCAAATAAACTAGAAAGTAGCACCTTCTATTATGATTATCGGTTGGGATTATTTGAATGCAAGCAGCAGAAACTCATTCTACCCAAATCAAGTAAAATAGATTCTATAGGAAAGATATTTGAAACATAGAACCAAATGGATACTCAAAAATCAGAATTAAAATGACAAAAACTAAGAATGCTTAGAGTCCAGAAAACAAAAACAAGTTAAGATTCCCACAGATAATCAGTGTTATAGTCTGGGATGACTACAAAACTGACCATTTTCAGTCCCATTGTCCTTCTGTTTATGATCCAATTTTTGGTAAGTAACATATTAGTCTAGCCTAGGAAACATATCATGGGTTAGAGGACATAGGGGGAAAAGGAAATTTCTCTAACTGAAACTGGATGTAATAAGGATGTTGAAAATATATTAAATATTCAGCACAGATGATGTGTATTCCTGTTTTCAGTATTACACTCCACTCAAAGAAAATTTCTGTCTGTGAAAATAAGTGATGCTTAATTACTTATTTAATATTTGTAAAGTTTTAAAATATCTTAAAATGACTTTCAGTTTAAGCTTAGAGATGTAGTGAACTATAACAGAGAAAAGCTGGACATGCAGCAAATTAATGACTTTTGTTAATTTATCAAATGACAGATGTCACAAGACAAATGGCCATCCTAAAGAAAGAGACACCTGCAGGGAGAGACAGGTGCTACCTGAGGAAGAAACCACTGGACAACATATAATTTGGTAGAAACATTAAACTAGAAATTTTGACGAATTTCTAGAGAATGAGTTAAGGTAGGAAGAAAGTGAAAATCTCTTGGGAGATGCAATAGTAGGAAAATCCCCACCTATTTAAAGTCTTTCCCTCCGGGAACTCCACCAGGCTCTCACCTGGAGGACCAGGAAGAATCCTGAGAAAGCTCAGCTAGTGAGGATGGAGATTGAAGTTTTTCTCCCTGCCTAAGCAAGGCTCAGTCCACAGGGAGTATAATAGAGATTGAAGACACATGCAAAATTCCATCCCAGTTGAAGGAAAGGACCCCCACCGAGTTCCAGTCTCCCTGGCTTGCTAGCTATCATAACAAAATATCACAGACTTTATTTTGCTTAAGCAAAATAAAATAAGTTTATTTTCTCATACTTGTGGAACCTACAATTCCAAGATCAAGATGTCAGAAAGGATGGTTTCTTCTGAGGGCCCTCTCCTTGGATGGCTACCTTGTCCTCACATGGTCTTTTCTCTGTGCACATGTATCCCCTGGTGTCTCTTTGTGTGTCCAAATTTCCTTTTCTCATAAAGACACCAGTCAGATCAGATTATGGCCCACTCTGAAAGCCTCATTTTAACTTAATTACTTCTTGAGTGGTCCTATCTCCAGTCATGTTCCGAGATACTGGAGCTTAGGGCTTCAACATAGGAATTTTGAATGTGATTAGGGGGCACAATTTAGTTCATAACACTCTCAACTAAGAGAGAGGAAAAAAAGAAAAGTCTTAATCTGCACAGAAGAGTACCTCAAGGAATAGAATGAGAATACCGGAACACACACTACAGCTAAGAAAAGAAATGGGGAAAAGAAAAAAAACAACAAAACTATACATATGGAGGAAGGACAGACACACTTGTAAGGGTCATACTCCAGAGACACAGGCTCACTGTGCACTCCAAAGACTAAAACTTCCCCAAAACATCAGCATATGCTTTCCTGCTCTACACAGTACCACTACACTGATAGTCTAGTAATATCCGTTCGATTACAGCTGGGAGATATGCAAGAGGGAGATTCTCTCTGAGGAGCATCCAAGGAAAGAAAGACCCAAAGTCAACAGTGGAGAAAAAATTGCCACGAGAGGAATCTGAGCCTTACAGTGCCCACAGCAACAACATACTTCAAATACAATGTAACTTCAGACTGGATTAACACAAATCCTCACTTTACAAGCCTATTAACTCTGCATCTTTTTCCTTACGTAACATGCCCAGCTTTCAACAAAAGGATACCAAAAGGCAATGGGGAAAAAAGTCTGAAAATACAAAGCAGTGATCAGAACCAGACTCAGATATGACACAGATATTGATATTATCAGATTTAAAAATAACTGTAATTAATATGTTGAAGACACTAATGGGAAAGATAGGCATACATGCTGGAACAGGTAGGTAATTTCAACACAAAGATGGAATCTATCAGATATAATCAAATAGAAAAACTAGAAATTAAAAACACAGTAACAGAAATAAAAAAAAAATGCCTTTGATGGGCTTATCAGTAGGCTCAAAAAGCCAAGGAAAGTATGAACGATCTTGAAAATAGGGCAATAGAATTTACACAAATTGAGATACAAAGAGAAAAAAAGAATTAAAAAAAACCACCAAAAATAACAGAGCATACATGACCTGCAGTATAATATCAAATGGTATACAGCATATATGTAATTGAAATACCAGAAGAAAAAGAAAGTGAGAACAGAGTAGAAGAAATATTTGAGAACTAATGGCTTTAAAAATTCTAAAATTAGTGACAGACACCAAATCACAGAACTACGATGCCCACAGACAGCAAAATGCAGAGAACACCAAGGAGAGCAAATATCAACACAGCAAACAATCTAGGCACAAGCAAATGGGTAGGGTGGGTAGAGGAGTGCCCTTACATACAAAAGAAAAAGATAAGAATTACAGCAGACTGCTAGTTAGAAATTATTCATGAAAGTAACAATAGAGCGAGATCCTTAAAGTTTTTAAAGAAAAAACAAAAAACTATTAACCCAGAAATTTCTATCCAGAAATATTATACTTAAAGAAGAAGAAATAAAAACTTTCTCAGGAAAAATAAAAAAGAAAGAAATTGATATAGTTTATTGCTGGTGGACCTATCCTATAAGATAGTTTATAAGAATATGGTCAGAACGTTATACACAAAAAAGAAAAGCATCAGAAATTGAAGGAATGGATATAACACATAATCTTTTTCTCTTATGAAATTGCTCTAAAAGGAAGATGATTATTTAAGGCAATAACAATACAGTATATTGGTTTTTTTGTTTTCTCGTTTTTTATCCTCACCCAAGGACATTTTTTGCATTTATCTTCAGAAAGAGCGGGAGGGGGAGAGGGAGGAAGAGAGAGAAAAACATCGTCGTGAGAGACACACATCGAGTGGTCGCCACCCACACGACCCCAACGAGGGCTGGGGACAAACTGCAACTAAGGTACATGCCGTTAGCAGGAACCGAACCCGGGACTCTCTGGTCTGCAGGCTAACGTTCCAACCGCTGAGCCAAACCGGCCAGGGCTGTATATTGGTTTTTTATGGCATATGTAAACACTGCATTAACAGAGAGACTTTTTAACTATGACCTAAATTCTGATGCTGTGACTACCTACTGGTGTCCCTAAAATGACAACAATGAGAACACATTTTGACTTGATTAGTTAATATAAATTTATAATTTGTTTTAGATTGATTAGCAAAGCTTTATTTCATTAGTTCCTTCCCATTACATTATAATGGTCTCATTCTCATTACATCTTTCACAGTGTACTTTTGCAAAAAATATGACTCTCTTCAAACAACACATCCCCATTTTGATATAGTGTACACTTTTTAACATGTCACAATTGTTAAGGATTTCTAAAAAGCAACTCCTTGGATTTCTATATCATGTTTAGTAAGAGCAGTTTAACCTCTTTCAATCAAATGAATTGAGCACTTCATTTATAATATATAAAAATGTGTGGTAAATAAAATGATAAAACGGGGATCACAAAATACAGATTTTAAGCATAGTTTGATTAATATGTTGATCATTTAGATGATTACAGTCCTTCTATTCTACCCAATTAGTATACATCTTGCTTAATTTGTGCTTTATTGAAAATGTAATTATAAAATAATTATGAAAATTTAAAATGCCATTAACTTTGTCCTCCATTGATTTAGCAGCTTAACAAGACTCATCTAAATTTTGGAACTTCCCTTTAAAATCAGCCAACATATAAAAGAAAATAAAGTTATACACACAGTCAGTGGCACTTGATCATCTCTTAAATCATTTCCCCAAAAGTATCTTATGTTTTAGTTTGTCACTTTTCATGTTTTCCTAATCTCCAGTTTCCTTTTGAAATGTATCCGAGTTCTATTTGACATTTTACCTGAATTTATTTCTTTACTATTATCTAAGTTTGCTATGTATAGGTATTTGTCACTATACTCCCATATTTATTTTATATACATATGCATACCATAATTTGCTGTGGAATTACTGTACTAAAGAAATCTAATATGTTTGTTACCACTGATAGAAAAATTAGATCATTGATTTTTTTTTAATTTGAAAAATATGCATATTCCTCATGGATAATACTATTGGATCTGATTTTAATGTTGAGCTCTATTGCTTTTTTTTTTTTTTTTTTAATATTAACGTATTTATCCCTTACAGAAAGGAAAGAGAAGAATGAAATTAGCTATGCAACTTTAAAGAAAAATAAGAGAGTTTGTTTTTTACTTTTGTTTTAGTTTATGGAAATTAATAGTCTCAGACTAAAATTTAATGATGGGTATTACAGGCATTTTATTTTGCTTCTATTCTTCAAAGGTCACTCAAACTAGCCAAAAGTAAGAGAAGTAGAAGGAGAAAAATAATCTTTGCTGAAACTGGTAAGTGGTCATAACACATAAACCAGAATCTGATATTACCTGCCAAATAATTAAAATGTAAACAAAAAAAAACAAACAAGGGACCTGGTGAGAGAGAGAGAGAGAAAGAGAAGCTATGTTCCAAAATCAAATATCTTTATGTATTTAAAAAATATATTCCTGTATGAAACATTTACTCACCTTTGTAGCTTGCTCTGCTTTTCCCCAATTTTATTAGTTGTTTTCTTAACAAGTTTAGTGTGTTCCTTTAAATGTGTGCCATTTACTTCAGGTCTTTTTCTATTCACCCTCTTTTAGTAATCTCTGCAATAATTTCAATAACTTGTAAAGGCATCAATTATATATTGAATCATGGTAAATTGATTACTAACACTTCTGAATACCTGCCATGTGCCAGGAATCTACAAATATCTTAATATTTTAATCCTACAATAACTTTGCAAGGTATATATATCAAGGCATATATTTTCATCATCAACTGGAGAAATAAGTGAGAAGCCAGAGAGTAATTTATCCAAGGTCACAAAGTCAGCAACGGAGGAGCCCGTTGTTAACTATAAACATCAGTCCTGTACTTTATCCATTACATGCATATGCCTGAACCCAGGTTATCAAAGAACATTTTGATTATACTCCATACCTCTTATTTAATAAGGCACAGAAGTGTGTAATTCATTTTAGAATGATATCCATCAAAAAACTTAAAATAGATAATAACTGCAGCACTTAACGCGCTAAATGTCAATTATCTGAATATCTCATTTAGGTGGAGGAGCTCTTCCTCTCACAATGCCAGATACATCAGGTGTCTACACTTTATTGTCTGTTTTGCTTCTGCTGCTTCTGTGCATGTTGCTTTATTCCAAGCAGCTTTTTAATATGTGGTTATTTTTATTTACTAATGGAGTTTTAGCCTATGTTAGAATTTCAAGCGTTTAAAAACACTTGGTACTTTCCTTCAATCCAACATATCTCCAAGTTTTCATTTTAAAGTGGCATCATTAAAATTGCTACCGTACAGCATGTGCTTCGACTGACATTAAATTTGGCCCAGGCTCAGAAACAGTTTCCTTTGTGATTGACCTTGGAAGTCACTTTGGTTTTGGCTTTAAAGCTTCTTCTGGTCTATCTTTTGTCTTCCTAATGACATTCATCTAGCCAGGCTTTCAAGCTACTTAAAATTTCTCTGGGCAGGTTTTGTTTAAATTAACCCTCATTTTAAATTACACTTCCATCTTTTAAAACTGAGATTAGAGATGCTTTGCAATATTAGATAAAAGGAGGGTTTTTTTTCTCATAAGCCATATTTGTCTGTTGATATTTCAAATGGTTAATTTTTATCACAGGAGTTATACAGTATATAATAACTTTCCTTTTTGCAATTCTATTATTTTCTTTCTCTTAATTTCTCTTTTTCCATCTTCTTTATACTGTAGCATTAGAACCAATCTATACTAATTTAATGAACCATACCCAAAATGATGATAGTTGGAAAAGGAACTTCTAAAATTAAGAAAAAAATTGGAAAGTGAAAGATTTTTTTTAAAGCAGACTTTTAACCTAAATCAATGGATATATTTTTTTTTATTTCTAGCACTTTTTTTGAAGTCACTTTTATTTTTTTAAATTTTAAGTTACAGTTTACATGCAATATTATTTTGTATTGATTTCAGGTATATAGCATAGTGGTTAGACAATCACATACTTTAAAGAGTGTTCCTCCTGATATTTCCAGTACCCCACTGGCACCATACATAGTTATTACAATATTCTTGATTATATTTTCTTCAACATTTTCCTGGACACATTTTATTACAACTTGATATTAGCACCTAAAAATATTTTCAATGAAAACAGTTGCAACAATTGTATAGCAAACGTCAAAAACAAATTTTATATGCCCGGCCGGTGTGGCTCAGTGGTTGAGCGTCAACCCATGCACCAAGAGGTCGCCAGTTCGATTCCCAGTCAGGGCACATGCCCAGGATGTGGGCCTGATCCCCAGTGGGGGGCATGTAGGAGGCCGCCAATCAACGTTCTCTCTCATCGATGCTTCTATCTCTTTCTCCCTCTCCCTCACTCTCTCTAAAATCAATAAAGCAAAAATATTTTTTAAAAAAATTTTCATCGTCCTGGCCAGAGTGACTCAGTTGGTTAGGTGTCTTCCCATGCACTGAAAGGTTGGCAGTTCAATTCTAGTCAGGGCACATGCCCAGGTTGCTAGTCTTGATCTCCTGTAGGGGGCGTGCAGGAGGCAACTGACCAATGTTTCACTATCACATTGATGTTTCTCTCTCTCCCTCTTCTTCTCTCTCTAAAAATCAATAAAAAAATCTGTAGAAAAAAAAATGTATCTACTGTTGACATAGCCAAGATTCTAATTGGCAATTTTTGAGAGATACACTGATTTATAGCATTATGTGCTGATATTAATGTCAGAGGTGTGCCCATATTTTCTAGTTATATCTGAATCTAAATCTTTATGTCTCTAATTTGGGGCCATGTGAGGTATCAGGAAATAGTATTAGGTCATGAACTTTGAAGTCATAGTTCATGAGGCACCCCTGTTCCTTCCCTGTTATCAAGCAGGAACAGGTTGTACTACACTGAGTAGTACAAAGACAGCCTAAACTTCAGACTGTTTCTTCCTGACTGGATTCCTAACCTTCCTTTCCTTAGAAAACTTTTAAATTTTTCTTCTGCCCCTCTGAGATATAAATCTTCTCCAGCCACTTGCCAGTTTTACAGTACAGTCTTTCTCAAGGACCTAGAAGCCATTCCCTTGTAATATAATCATCAGGAAACATAGGATCCCTGTCTCCCAGTCTTTGTGGGAAGAAGGAGCCAACTTCAATAAGTACTAATACATTGACCAACCTCCCTGCCAGGATCCTCCAGTATCTTTCCACTAGCTTATTTCAGTGCTTAAAATTCTTCTGCCTTTTGTTTCAGCAGAGTTGAATTCAATCCTCCACCCTATTGCAATAGTCTTGACCATTCTCTAGAAAGCTGCCTATTTCATTAACTAAAGTTTCTTTCAAAACTTCTTCATTCTAAGAGGCTACTCAGCCTTTCTTCTTTTGTCCCCAACCAAAATCTATTCTGGCTTCAGGAAATTTACCATCATCTTTTTCAGGTAGGCATCTCAATCTTCTTTCTGACCCTCAGTAAGTAACTTTCTTTTTCTCTACTGCTTTCCAAGAGAGTGAATCATCCTTATTGGAGTCAAATAGGAGACACAATTCTTGCATAGGTTTCAAGTGAAAAAGCCACGGGAACTGCAAATACAGATGATTCTTCTGGACATGACCTTACTACAAAGGAGGGGGGTGTGGTTCATGTGAAAAGGAAATGAATAATATCAATACAGGAGGAATGATTTTAAAAGACAAAGGGAAAAGTAAGCAATGACGTAAAGTGCCATTCTTAGCAATCAATGATAATTATCAAGAGATGAAGAAAAGACTTTTCACTCCATTAGTACCCTGACTCCAACAGTAGTGTAACCCCCGGGCTGGGACCAGCAATGCCATGACGCGTGACCTTCCCATCTCACTGTTCCTCACAAGCTTCCCATCCTCATTTCCTGTATTACCCAACCTTCAATCCTAGATCACCAGAAGCATCACTCCCTTGAAATTACTATACACTCCCTTGCTTATTTATCATTGTATCCTTTCCTGACAAAATACATTCTGGTTAAAGCAACTCTGTGCTACTCTTTTACCCATATCCACAGAGGTGAACTGTTTGGATGAAACTCATAACCATGCTAACTGGTCTCCTCTTCAATTCATGATCATAAACCTTAACTGGGCCCTTAGTGCTCACCAGCAGTCCTCCCCGATCCTTTAACTCGCCCCTTCTTCTTTCTCAGTCAGTACTTCTCAACCTGAGTGTGCATACAAATCACCTGAGGATGGTATAGAATGGGATCTGAAATTTTGCATCTTAGGTGATGAATGTACTGTTGGTTTGGGGCTCCTACCTTGAGAAGATTTCTACGACAACTTCTCTATTTCAAATCATTAACACCTCTTTCTTCTTATTACTTTAACTTGATGACTCTCATATTTCAGTGAGAATCGGAACTTTTCAAAGCTTATATCTCTAAAATTAGCAAACTACTTGCATCTGTACCATAGTCTACCTTCCCTTCTCTAGAATTAAGCTTCATACTACTATTTTCGAGGCCGAACCCACCATTTCTCACTGGATCCAACTCCTTTTCACATATGCAGGGCCACTGTTTCAGTAATTCAACTCTTGTATCTCTATAACCTTAATTTAAAACAATATATATATAATATATTCTATGAGAATTAGTATAATATAATCATTCTAAATATATATGACACATGAGGCAGTTTATCTAATTTGAAAACAAATCTATTTCTTTATCCTGAAGCCTCTGTTCTTCCCTTTAGAGAAAAACTCCTTGAAAGGTTGTCTGAATACTCTTTTTCTAATTCTCCTGCCTCCCTTTTTTCTTGAATCCATTGAACAAACCATCCTTTATACATTTACAAAGTACAGCCACACTACTAATCCACTGACCGACTTTTAATACTTATTTTACTTGCCCTATCAGTAGCATGTGATATAATTAACTCCCCCCCCCCCTTAATTTCGTCACTTGGTTTCTGAAACCAGCATTCCTGTCTCTCTCTCTCTCTCTTTCTCTCACTATTCCTTCTTGGTGTTCTTTCTGGTTCCTTCTCATCTCTGTAACCTACAAATCAATGATTCTCAACAATAGCCACGCACTAGAATTACCTAAGGATTTTTTTTCTTTTTTTCTTTTTTTTCCTTTTTATTCATTTTAGAGAGAGGGGAAGGGAGAGGGAGAGAGAGCTAGAAACATCGATGAAAAAGAACATCGATTGGCCGCCTCCTGCATGTCCCACATTGGGGATCAAGCCCACAACCTGGGCATGTGTCCTCACCGGGAATTGAACCAGCGACCTCTTGGTGCATGGGTCGACGCTCAACCACTGAGCCACACCGGCCGGACAGGATTTTTTTTTTAAACAAATACTTGAACAGCTCCAAGGAATCAACTATAATTCATATGTAAGGCATGGGACCAGGGCAATGTGTTTTTTTTTGTTTTGTTTTGTTTTCAATTTATTGATTTGAGAGAGAGAGAGCAAGAGAGAGAGAAATTTGTTGTTCCACTTATTTACTTATTCATTGGTTGATTCTTGTATGTGCCCTGACCAGGGATCGAACCCACAACCTTGCACATCAGGATGATGCTCTAACCAACTGAGCTACCTAGCCAGGACCAATGGTGGGTTTTTCATGTCCCATGCATTTTTAACATGCAGTCAGGTTTGAGAACCACTGCCCAGCCTCAGTTTGAACCACTTCTTCATCTAGATTCACTCCTAGGTGATGCTTTTTTGAAAAAAGAAAAAAACAAAACAAATACAAACAACATCTATTCAAGTGTACAAGGGAGTCAGACATCAGGAATACTAATTTACCAAATAAAAACACACAACTCATATTTGAAGGAGAAAAAACTCACAAAATTATCAAAAATAGTAAGTTTACATTAGTCTACTCAAGGCAGGAAGATAACTTTCACAAATTATTACATTTATAAACATCATGCACATCTTCAGATATCGGTCTATCATAATTCAGGATGATTATTTTTGTTAGAAGTACAGGTTTATGAACAATATTGAAGGTTTTATTATTTTAAGGACCAGAATCAATTAAGGTAAACTTGATATTGGCTTAATCTGACAGTGTAAAGAATTTTTGTTTGTTTTTCAAACTATAGTATATCAAGTACTTAATTATAATGGGAGCAGGGTGAAGTGCTAGTTTTTGCTTCCTTCAGTCTCATAGCTTTAAACATTATCTGTGAGTAAGATGCCCAATCTGTACCTCCAACATGGACAACTCTAAAAGTCTAGTCCCCACTCAGCATCTACTACTGAGAGTCTCACTGCCGTGTCAAATTTCACATGTCCCAAACTCTCTGTCCCCAGCATGTTTTCCTAAAGTCATTTCTAAGTCTATACATGCAACTCTATCTATCCCAGGGTTTAAACTAAAAATGTTGGGGTTGCCCTGGCCGGTTTGGCTCAGCGGTAGAGCGTCGGCCCATGGATCAATGAGTTCACGGGTTCAATTCCAGTCAAGAGCACGTACCTCAGTTGCAGTTTGTCCCTGGCCCTGGTCAGGATCATGTGGGAGGCAACCAGTCGATGTGTCCCTCTCACATCAATGTTTCTCTCTCTCTCCCTTTTTCTCCCTCTCTCTCCCTCTCACTCTATCTGAAGATAAATAGAAAATACCCTCAGGTGAGAATTAAAAAAAAAAAAATTGGGGTTGTCTTTAATGTCTCTCCTTTTCTCTTACCCCACATCTAGTCCATCAGAAAAACCTTCTTGGTTTAATCTTTCAAAAATGAGCAAAATACCATCACTTATCACCTTCACTGCCACCACCCCAGTTAAAACAGTATCATCGCTCACTTAAAATAAGAATTTTTTTGCCTCCTAATATTTCTACCTACTTCTGCCTCTGTTGCTGACAGACTATATAACTCCTGCTTAGTCCTTCCTCAGCATAGTCATTGTGGTTATTTGTGACCCATCTTCTTATCCAGACCTTACCACTGCTCACTCCTGTTCCTCAGTCATTCTGAGCACACTCTTACCTTTAAGCCTATACTTCTGTACTCACTAGTCTCTCTACCTGAATACGCATGATATATGCATACTCAACTCCTTCAAATCTTTGTTCTGATGTCACCTTCTCAGCAAGGCCATTGAAAAATATATTAAAAGCACAATCCATTTTCCCCATCCGTGCTCTGCTCATCCATCCCTCTTATTTTGCCCTCCAGCATGCATCACGATTTGACAAACCATTTTTAAATTAGTTTATTTTCTGTGCCTCCCTGCACTGCCCACACTATAATGGAAGCTCCATTGAGGGCAGGGACTTTGATTTGTTTATGGCAGAATAGTGCCCATATTGGTACCTGCTACACAGTAAGGTCTCAATAAATATTAATTAAATGAGTAGATACATCAGTTTGTGGAAAGATTAGTCCCAACCTCAAATGCCATGAACTCCATATCCATTAACAAGAAGGAGACATGCTATTTGTTTTTTGTTTTACTGAATTGAACTGCCATGTGCAAGGAAGTATGAGGATACTTAAATCAGGGATCTTCCCCCCCCCAGATATCAACCTTAGCCTGCACAGGTGAATTATTTATCTTTGGCAAATCACAAACACTCAACCCCTCTTCTTCCTGGCCTATCCCCACCACACTCAAAGAAATATAGGGCCCTCAATGTTTTGTTGTTGTTGTTGCTACAGGTGTTTCTCCTTTTTTCCCCATTGACACCCTCCTCTCAATCCACACTCCCCCCCAGCCTTATTGCCTATGTCCTTGTTTACTCATTCATACATGCGTATAAGTTCTGTGGTTTATCTCTTCCCAACCCCATATCCACCTCTTCTGAGGTTTGTCATTCTGCACCCCTCTTCCATGTCTCTGGGTCTATTTTGTTCCTCAGCTTGTTTTGGTCATTATATTCCACAAATAAGTGAGATCATGTGATATTTGTCTTTCTCTGATTGGCATGTTTCACTTAGGATAATACTCTCCAGGTCCCTCCATGTCATCTCAAAGGATAAGAGATCTTTCTTGCTTACAGCTGCATAGTATTCCACTGTGTATATGTACCACAGCTTTTTTATCCACTCATCTATTGATAGACACTTGGACTGTTTCCAGATCTTAGCAATTGTAAATAGTGCTGCTATGAACATAGGGGTACATACGTTCTTTCTGATTGGTGTTTCAAGCTTCTTAGGGTATATTCCTAGAAGTAGGATCACTGGATCAAATGGTAGTTCAATTTTTAAATTAAATTTTGGAGGAAACTCCATATTGTTTTCCACAGTGGCTGCACCAGTCTGCATTCCCACCATCAGAGTACTAGAGCCCCCTTTTCTCCACACCCTTGCCAATACTTGTTGTTTGATGATTTGTTGATGGCAGCCATTCTGTAAGGTGTGAAGTGATACCTCATAGTTGTTTCAGTTGCATCTTTCTGATGTTTCGTTGAGCATTTTTTCATGTCTCTTGGCCATTTGTATGTCCTGTTTGGAGAGGTATCTATTTAGGTCATCTGCCCATTTTTTAATTGGGTTCTTTGTCTTCCTATTGTTGAGTTGTATGAGTACTCTATATATTTTGGAAATTAGCCCCTTATTTGATGTATCATTAACACTTAAGCTCTCCCATATAGTGGGTTCCCTTTCCATGTTGATGCTTGTTTCTTTTGCTGTGCAGAAGCTTTTTAGTATGATATAGTCCCATGTGTTCATTTTTTCCTTTGTTTCTATTGCCTTAGGCATTGTATCAGTGAAAATTCTGCTGTGTGTGATGTCTGAAATTTTGCTGCTTGCATTTTCTTCTAGCATTTTTATGGATTCACGTGTCACATTTAAGCCTTTTATCTATTTTGAGTTTATTCTTGTGTATGGTGTAAGTTGATGGTCTAGCTTCATTTTTTTTTTTTTTGCATGTAGCTGTCCAATTTTCCCAACATCATTTATTAAAGAGGCTGTCTTGACTCCACTGTATGCTCTTGCCACCTTTGTCAAATATTAATTGAGCATAATGTTTTGGGTCAATTTCTGGGTTCTCTGTTCTATTCCATTGATCTATGTGCCTGTTCTTGTGCCAGTACCAGGCTGTTTTGATTAGTATGGCTTTGTAGTATAACCTGATATCCAGAATTGTGATCCCTCCTACTTTGTCCTTCTTTTTCAAGATTGCTGTAGCTATTCAGGGTCTTTTTTGGTTCCATATAAACTTTTGGAGTATTTGTTCTAGTTCTGTGAAATATGTCATTGCTATTTTGATGGGGATTGCATTGAATCTATAGATTGCTTTGGGTAGTATGGACATTTTAATGATGTTAATTCTTCCAATCCATGAACAAGGTATATGCTTCCACTTTTTTATATTTTCCTCTATTTCTTTTTTCAGTGAACTGTAGTTTTCTGCAAATAGGTGCTTTACTTCTTTGGTTAAGTTTATTCCTAGATATCTTAATTTTTTTTGCTGCAATGGTAACTGGGGTTGCTTTTTTAGTTTCTCTTCCATTGAGTTCGTTGTTGGTGTACAAGAATGCCATCGATATCCTGATGTTAATTTTGTATCCTGCTACTTTGCAAATTCATTTATTAAATCTAGTAGATTTTTGATGGAGTCTTTAGGGTTTTCTAGGTATAGTATCATGTCATCTGCAAATAATGACAGTTTCACTTCCTCCTTTCCAATTTGGATTCCTTTTATGTTTCTTCATGTCTGATTGCTGTGGCTAAGACTTCCAGTACTATGTTAAATAAGAGTGGTGAAAGTGGGCATTCCTGTCTAGTTCCTGTTCTTAAGGGAAATGCTTCTAGTTTTTGCCCATTGAGTATGATGTTGGCTGTAGGTTTTTCATATATGGCTTTTATTATGTCAGATATGATCCCTCTTTTCCCATATTGCTGAATTTTTTTATAAAAAATGAGTGCTGTATTTTGTCAAATGATTTTTCAGCATCTATTGATATGATCAGATGGTTTTTTTCTTTCATTTTGTTTATGTGGTGTATCATATTTATTGATTTGTGGATATTGTACCACCCTTGCATTCCTGGGATGAATCTTACTTGGTCATGGTGAATAATTTCTTTGATGTATTGCTGGATCCAATTAGCTAATATTTTGTTAAGGATTTTGGCATCTGTGTTCATCAGGGATATCGGCCTGTAGTTTTCTTTCTTTGTAGTGCCTTTATCTGGTTTTGGAATTAGAATTATGTTGGAAGTCTTCCATCTTCTTGGATTTTTTGGAATAGTTTGAGGAGAATGGGTATTATATCTTCTTTTAATGTTCTGTAAAACTCCTCCATGAAGCCATCCAGGCCTGGGCTTTAGTTTGCGGGCAGTTTCTTGATTACATCTTCAGTTTTCTTAGTTGTTATTGGTCTGTTCAAGTTTTCTGTCTCTTCCTGGTTCAGTTTTGGGAGACTGTGTGTTTCTAGAAATTTGTCCATTTCACCTCGATTGTCCAATTTGTTGGCATATAATTTTCCGTAGTATGTTTTAATGATGTTTTGTATTTCTGTGGTGTCAGTTGTTACTTCTCTTTCATTTCTGATTTTATTTGGGTCCTCTCTTTTTGTTTCTTGGTGAGTCTGGCTAAGGGTCTATCAATCTGGTTTATCTTTTCAAAGATTCAGCTCTGTTTCATTGATCTTTTGAATTGTTTTTTTAGTTTCTCTGTCATTTCTTTCTGCTCTGACTTTCACTATTTCTTTTCTTCTATTTGCTCTGGGTTTTTCTTTTTGTTTACTTTCTAGTTCTTTAAGTGTAGGATTAGAAAGTCAATTAGGAATTTTTCTTGTTTCTTGAGGTAGGCCTGTAGTGCTATGAACTTCCCTCTCAAAACTGCCTTCTCTGCGTCCCATAGATTTTGTGTTGTTGTGTGCTCATTTTCATTGGTTTCCAGGAAGTTTGAAATTTCTTCCTTGATCTCCTTGGTAACCCATTCATTGTTTAATAACATGCTATTTAGCCTCCAAGTGTTTGAATATTTTTCATGTTTTTGTTGTAATTGATTTCTAGTTTCATGCCATTGTGGTCTGAGATGATGCTTGATATGATTTCAATCTTCTTGAATTTGAAGAGATTTACTTTTTGTCCTAACATGTGGTCTATCTTTGAGAATGTCCCGTGTGCACTTGAGAAGAATGTACATTCTGCAGCTTTGGGTGAAATGTTCTGTAAATATCAACTAAGTCCAGCTGATCTAGTTTGTCATTTAAGGACTCTGTGTCCTTGTTAATTTTTTGTCTAGAAGATTTTTTCAGTGGTGTCAGTAGAGTGTTAAAGTCACCCACTATGATTACATTGCTACTGATCTCTCCTTTGATGTCCTCCCAACGTTTTAAAATATATTTTGGTGCTCCTGTGTTTGGTGCATATATGCTTACCAGGGATATATCCTCTTGTTGGACTGTTCCTTTTAATATTATGTAGTGACCTTCTTTGTCTCTTACTGTGGCCCTCATTTTGAAGTCTATCTTATCAGATATGAGCATTGCTACACCAGCTTTTTTTTTTTTTTTTTTTTCATTTTCATTTGCCTGGAAAATTTTTTTCCATCCCTTCATTTTCATCCTGTGTGAAATCTTCTGTTGTGAGGTGGGTCTCTTGTAGACAGCATATATATGGGTCATGTTTTCTTATCCAATCGGCTACCCTGTCTTTTGATGAGGGCATTTAAGCCATTTACATTTAATATTATTATTGATAGATACTTATTAGTTGCCATCTTTATTTTATGACTGTGTTCCTCTCTCTCTCTTTCTATTTCTTCTTCTTCTTACAGTAGTCCCTTTAGCATTTCTTACAGTGCTGGTTTGGTGGTGGTAAATTTCTTTAGCTTTTTTTTTGTCTGTGAAGCTCTTTATTTCACCTTCAATTTTGAATGATAGTCTTGCTGGATAGAGTAGTCTTGGATTCAGACCCTTGCTCTCATTACTTTGTACACTTCATGCCACTCCCTTCAGTGTTTCTATTGAGAAATCAGCTGAGAGTCTAATGAGAGCTCCCTTATAGGTTACTTTCTGTCTCTCTCTTGCTTTCTTTAAGATTCTTTCTTTGTCTTTAATGTTTGCCATTTTAATTATGATGTGTTTAGCTGTGGGTCTTTTTGGGTTCATCTTGCTTGGGACCCTCTGTATTTCCTGGACTTATGTGACTTTTTCCTTTGCCAAATTAAGGAAGTTTTCTGTCATTATTTCTTCAAACAGGGTCTCTATTCCTTTCTCTGATTGTTCACCTTCTGGTACCCAGTGATGCGAATGTTGTTATGTTTTGTATTTCCCAAAGTTCCCTTAAACTCTCCTGTTTTTTATTTTTTTTCCTCATTTGCTGCTCTATTTTGACATTTTTTTCTAGCTTGTCTTTTAACTCACTGATTCGGTCTTCAGCTTCTTCTAATATACTATTTAATCCTTCTAAGGTATTTTTTATATCACCTATGCTGTTCTTTATTTCCTCTTGATTTTATTCATAGCTTCTTCCTCTTTTTTTAAGCTGATGTAGTTCTCACTAAGCTCTTTAAGTTGCTTATAGTTCTTACTGAATTGTTTGAGCATCCTTAAAATCATTGCTTTGAATTCTTTATCTGACAAATTGCTTTCTTTCATTTCATGTAGTTCTTTTTCTGGTGAATTCTTCCTTTTCTTTCATTTGGGTGTTGTTTCTTTGTCTCCCCATTTTAGCCTTCTGGTAGTTCTAGACCCAGTGAGGGATGTTGTCATGTGTTGGCAGGTCGGTGTGTATCAAATAAGACTGCTGTGCCTCCCAGACTCTTCTGGTGCATGGCACCTCTTGCCTGCTGTGGGTCCTGGAGGATTGACTACTAGCAGCTAGTATTGGTCTGTCCTGGTAGGCACTGCTTCTGGAGCCTTGGGCCCCACTGGAGCTGCAGGCCCCGCCAATTCCACAGGCAGCAGTATGGGGACTGAGTTCCTACCACTGGTGGCTGGGGAGTGCTGCTACCTGATGGGGCTCAGCTCCTGCTCAGCCTCTGCTGATGCTGTTGGGGATGGGTCTCAGCTGCTGATCTGTGCTGCTGCTGCCTGGGGATGGATGTCTGCTCTGGAGCCTCCTTTGTTGGGGGTGTGTCTCGGCTCTGATCAGGCTGCTGCTGTGGGGGATGGTGCTCGGCTCCCAGCAGCTTGTGATTTCTGCAGCAGGCACCTTGACAGCACCACTACTGTGCACTGGTCTGTGTTGACACAATGGGATCCACTGGTCCAATGGTGCAAGGTAATTGGTGTGCTCAGGTCACTGGCCTCCTCTCAGAAAAGACTAAGGATCTTCCAAAATGGTGGGGCTTCCTGGCCACACAAGGAGAAGTACCCTGATAAGACACTTACTGCATGCAGTAGCCAGTTGCTCCCCATCCACAGCACAGGAACCTTCTGCCCCATGTTTCTGCACTGCTCAAGGTTGCTCATCTATGCTCCCATCCACTCACTCTCACTCACACTTGCTCACATTCCCACACACTCACCCTCACTCTAGTCCTGCCCACTGCCATCATCCAGGGCCCTCAGTGTTTTTTGGAAGAGACCTATAATGGATAATCAGATAGAGAAAGGAACAGTGCAGAGAAGAGCAAACACCAGTGTCTAGGGTTGTCTCTCCCTTTAGTATTCTTTCATTTACTAACCTTCAACATGCTAAATCTGAAGGACCCCATATGCCATCCTCTTTCACATTGTCCTAAAATGTCTCTTTTAAATTATGCACTGGAAAATGTTCCTGGAGCACAAAAGGGTTGAAAAATCCTGTGGTACACCCTATCTGGCCTGTCTTAGCATTTCTGGGACTCCTGTTTTTGATGTATGCTGCTGCTGTTGTTGTTGTGCTGAAGTTAAATTGCATAACTCTGCTGTTTTATGGGACATTTGTCTGGACATCTAGCTGAGGAGGGCAGAGTTCTGCTGTTGAGAGGGCAAAGGAAAAACCATGGGGAAATATTGGGATTTACGTTGAGGCCAAGAATCCCTATGATGTGTCTGCCAAATATAAACTTCTTTCAGCAGAGCTGGAGCAGTACTCACACCGTCACACATGCTAGGGGGTGCAGTGACATAAGAAGGATTTGTTCTGCTTGGCCAACAATGTTTCCCAGGGAGTGTGGCAGCAGTTGGCTCCACTGGGGGTAGAGTGTCCCATTGTGAAACCAAAGGTCTGCATGGGAAGAGTGAGTCAACTCCTGCTTATCTGGAACTCAAGGGTGAGAGAACAGGGCAAAGGTGGGTCACTTTCTTACCATGAAGGTGATTGATTTTGGTGCTTAGGAGCCAGCTCCACTTCTATAAAGTGAGGGAAATCAAGCTCATTGATTATCCTGCCCACAGTACCTTCTGTTATGCCCATGTGGTTAGCTGGCACCAAACCACCTCCTGGACAACACAAAAGACCAACATGGTTGTTCTGCTAAAACGACCTGTTTTCTTCTCTATTTGATTTAGCTTGTTGGGATCTTTATTTCATCCTTGCTTTCATGCTGTGCATATATTTTAACTTATCTAAGAGATATTTCAAGGTCATTAATATTTGTCTTTTGAAGGTCACAAACCTGCACTGTCAAATTTATAGTAATGGAGGAGTCAGCCTTTAACCTTTCTAATACATACTCCATAAAACCTATAATGGCATATGGTAGAGAGGACATACTTTATTCAGGCATCTTTGAAAAGCAATGACCACTATTAGCCCTGCTGCTATTCCATCATGAGGGGAATTTTTCTAAGAGGGAATAATTCTATCTCATAATTTAAAAATTCTCATATTCAGAATGACAGATAAAAATTAAGTAAATGCTATGTAACATTTTGTAAAATATCTTTTTGTTCTAATCACATAATCTGAGTGTACATTTACAAAACAAGTCACCATGCTCAGATATGCATCCATCTATATTTCTGCAAGCTTAAACACAGAAATATATATATATGTATATGTATACATATATGTATATATACATATATTAAAAACAAATGCATGTACATATATATATACACACACACACACCCATACATTAAAAGCAAATTCAACTGAACACCTAGCATCATTCTGGCAGTCAAAAAAAAGCCATATGCACTGCATGTATTAGATTTTAACCACACACACACACACACATATATACATATACAGGTATATATATACATATATATACATATATATGAATAGTTTATTGATTTTTAGAGAGAGAATACATTGATTTGAGAGAGAAACATCTGTCGCTGCCTCCTGCATGCCCCTACCAAGGACCAAGTTCGAAACCCAGGCATCTTCCCTGACCGGGAATCAAACCAGCATCCTCCTGGTGCACAAGATGATGCCCCACCAACTGGGCCACACCAGCCAAAGCATCTCCAATAAAGTTTTAAACCTAGCTAACATATAAGAAACCAGCTGGGATCATTGTAGGTCCAGGACCTTCCAAATTAAACAGTGTGTGCTGAAAAAAGGATCTCATCATGCAAAGACAGGTTTATTTTTTTTTCTTTAACCTTATTCAGTAATACAAAATTTCCAACAAACACAGATTGTCAGCCGTTAGCATCCTCTTACTGCAAAATGAGGATAAGAAATTTAATACCGGTACTTTTGTTTTACGACCATTGTCCTTAAATCACACACTGCTGATGGCTGAGTATTTGTTTGCATTTTTGCATTTTTCTTCCACTCAAAATTCATAAATATGACAAACTGTCTAATCCCCTGTGAAACAGCATTAGTTGTTACTTTGAAAAACTCCTTAGATTGTTCAAACACCCTCCGTAATCTCTATAAGCAACTAAGTAAAACTAGAATTGGAACATGAAGATAGGAAATTATCTACAACTCTTCAAACGTACCACCTCATTCCGTCTGGTCACATGTAAACCGGGAACTTTTGAGACTAAAAGAGGGGGGTAATTTTTTTAAGTTAAGTATCAAGTTCTCGAGTGTTTTATATAATTTAGATAAAAAGGGAGTGCTAGCATTAATTTGAGACAACAGTTTAAAACAAGAACTGACTTGGGGGTTATGAAAGGAATGAATAGCCATCTTAGACTAATTCAAAGATGTTTATATTATTAACCTGTTAAATGGCAGAACTTTGTTGTAGCTTGTGTGGCATTTCCTAATGAATAATGTTAATTATAATCTCACATGTTGTAAGACATCACTGTACTTTTTTTTTTCTTTATTGATTTGAGAGAGAGAGGAAGGGAGAGGGAGAGATACATAGAAACATCAATGAGAGAGAACATCAGTTGGCTGCCTACTGCATGCCCCCCACTGGGGATTTGGACCACAACCTGGACATGTGTCCTGACCAGGAATTGAACTGGCAGCCTCTTGGTGCATGGGTCGACACTCAACCACTGAGCCACACTGGCCGGGCCACCAAACTTTTTTTAAAAAATGAGCCAATAGTAAAAAATGCCAACTTCTCTGAGTGGACCTTAAGAAAAGAAAAAGTGTATATAAGACAATTCTGATGTTTCATTTAGTCTGGAGAAAGATGAAACAATGGAGAGCTGAGTTTAATTTGAAAAAGGTGAAGGCACTACTGAATTGTACAAACAATTTTTGTTCCTTTTTTATGAAGAATCTGAACATCTTAAGAAACAGTTATCTTAACAAGGATGTTTTAGCAGTGTAGTCGTAAAATATGTCATGATAGTTTATTTGAGATAGACTTTTTTTTAAGTGGAAGCCTCTTTGAAGTGGATGCCACAGTAATCAATCAAACTTAAGGCCAGCACCTGTATTACAAAAAAAAAAAAAAAAAAAAAACAAGTCCAACTGTTGAGGCTTACACTCCAGGATCCAATTTTATCTCTATTCCAAAGGAGAGCAACAACTTTCAGCAAGTGCATGCTAATCCCTTCCCCATTTCCAGTAAGGTGTCCACTGCGGGTCTTCTATTTTAGCAAAACTTCAGTCTAGGTGGTTTCACTGATCAAACCTGTATCGTTAACCTGCATAATCTTCTGAGCAAATGAAACAAAGACAAGTGTGCCTCACAGAGGCTCAGCCAGGGAGAAAGTGATATTTTTCTTTTCTTCTCGCCACGTTTGTAGCAGCCAGCATCAAGGATGGTTCAGCTGAGCAGTGTGTACCCAGACAGCAGGTCTGTGCCAAGTGGGCAGCATGAGCCTACCCTCTGCTCCCATTAAGGCCAAATGGCTTTCTACCAGGACCCTGTTACAAGTGAGCTGAGATCTTTTCCAAGGTCACTTTAAGCTATCGCCACACTTGGAAAAGAGATTTGGAATAGTTAAATTTGTTTGATCTACTCTCTCATTAAAAAGACAAGGCAGCAAATGTGAATTCACATCAAGGTTACTAACTAAACTTAACTCATAATGAGACAGGGAAATCCAACCTCCTTTCTCTAATGAGCAATTTTAGCCGAAAGAACTCTGCAATTAATATTAGATGAAAAAATATTATAGATCCAATAGAACTTTCTTCATCCTATTTGTGTAGTTATTTCCCTTTTCTTTCTCATAAGAACTCCTTGCCTTCACCCCATAAACAGAACACTATTAGGGTTTCTTCCTGAATAGTGCTCCCCCAATCCCTAATCTACATGATCTCAAATAAACACATGTTGCCTCCAACTTTCATCTTTGATTTTAGGCAAACACTAGAAAATGTTTCAAGGGGCTAACCTGAAGCCTTCTACCTGAAGAAATTTCTGCCACTGTTATCCAGATACCACAGATGCACAGATATACTGCAGTGGCTGAATTGGGTTCAAATAAAAAGGAAGCATTCATGAGCTTTTTGTTTTGAATGAATAGAAAAATTTCTGCAAGTTTACAGTTCAGAAATTAATTTCATTCTGTACTAATAGATTCAGATAAAATAACAGTTTTATGATATAACTTTTGATACATAGAAAGAACTATGTAGTAACTTTATAAAATACATTCTGGAAATGATTGATTTCCCTGTCATCATTTTATGTGTATTACAAAGGAAGCCATTTCTCTAGGATCTTGTCTACTTTTTCTTGCATTTTTCATTGAACATTTTTCTTATTCTCAATATTTTCTTCTTTTATACACCTTTTCCTATTTTATGTATCAATCTTTCTTCATTCCATTTTGATAACACCGTGAATTTTACCTCTTAGAATGTGTGTGTGTGTGTGTGTGTGTGTGTGTATATATATATATATATTTTTTTTTTACCAATACAGAAGGCTCATTCTCTATTTTAGTACACTTCAAGGCCTGCTATTATGTGACAATTTTCTCTCCCTCCTGTTCCCTATTTCCCTCACATAAGACAGCCATTCTGGCACAGATATAAAATTAGTTTTGCTCAATGGATTTCTTGTCATGCATGTGCACAAAGCGTCATTTACCTTCCATTTAGATTTTTGTTTTCCTCTGGTGACTCATTTTGCTGCATCTGTGTTTATTCTATAACCTGTGGATAAGGCAGGTTTCTCTGGCTGGGAGCTGGCTAAGCACTTGCTGTTGGCTGCCAGGTGTTACAATTCCTGCATGCAGTTAAGGGTGCTCTGTCTTCTGTATCAGATATTACTGCTCTTTATACATTTCCTATGTGGTAATCAGCTTAGATCCTATTTCTTTACTTCAGGGTTTTGTTGTTTTAGCTACTTTTTGTTTATTTACTTAGTATGTCATAGATGCTTTTGTTGATTTCCTGGAGGTAAATAAATACAAGTCTTACTAATTCTGGTCATCTATGTCAGATATTTAGTTACAGTTAATGCTTTGCCCCTATCCGAGTACTACACATGATCACAATGCTTTTGCTCTCTATCCTTTGTAGAAGTCACCCCATATATTTGGGTCTTTCTTACATATCAATGCAAATCCATTCCAGCCACAGGCTTTTTCATAGATAGTCCACGGTTTATTGTTTCCATATATGTTTGTCACTCAAATGTGTTTGAGATTATTTCCTAAATTAATGGATTATTTAACCTAGTTTACAATTAGTGGGATTTTATGAATACACAATACTTGGGCTTTGCTTTCAGAGGTTTTTTGGTTAAGGTGTGGACTAAGTTAGAGTAGGGTCAGTTTATGCACACAATAAAAGTTTGCAAATGGTAAATTTATTGACCAATTTTGGAGTGTGCTTAAATCTCATGTTTCTTATGTTTGGGAGAGCAAAGAGATTTCAAGAAATTAGATTTAATGTTTATATTTAAACATAAATGGTTACTAAACAAGAACTTTTGCATACATGGAGGGAGATTTTCTGTCCATTCATGCAGACTGTTTGACAAATAACTCCCTTTCTTGGCAAAGTTATCTGATTCTGAAACAACTAATCTCAAAGTATCCATTCCTTAAAAACACCAGAAACAACTGTAGGGAAGGAGAATCACGAGAACTGTGAAACTGAAGAACTGACCTAATCCCACAGTGAGCTTTGTTTCCATTTCAAGTCTTCTCCATCCTATCATATCAACAATAACTTTTTTTTTTTAAATTTCACTGTGTCAGAACCGTAGTCTTTCTTTTTATATTAGGTGATGATAATCACTACATGTAACAAAATTTTCATGATGACTTAAATATTTTATGAGTTTCCCAGGGTTGCTGTAACAAAGTGTCACACACTGGGTGGTTTAAAACAAAGAAACGTATTCTCTCACAGCTCTGGATGCTAGAACTTCCAAATCAATGTCTTGGCAGGGTCATCCTCCCTCTAAAGATTCTAGGAGACAGTCCTTTCTTGACTCTTCCAGCACCGGTAGCCCTGGATACTCCTTAACTAGTGCCAGCAAAACTCTAGTCTCTGCTTCCACAGTCACATGACCACCTTCCCTCTGGGTTTGTCTCTCTGTCTTCACGTGGTTTCTTCTCTGCGTGTCTGTGCCCAATTTCGCACTTCTCATGAAGACACCAGTCATACTGGATTAAGGGCCCACCAAATGCCAGTGTAACCTCATCTTAACTAATTAAGTCTGTAGCAACCCTATTTCCAAGCAGGTCACATTCTGAGCAACTGGGGACTAGAATTTCAACATATTTTGTGGGGGACACAATTCAACTCACGACAAACACTAAGAAGTGTATTTCTTGCCAAGGTAACATGCTGGATAGGCAAACAGATTGGCAGAGTCATCTTGCATTCAGTCATTCAAGACCCAGACGGACAAAAGCTCTACCACATTCAAAACATGGTTTCCAAGGACTTCCTAGAAGTTATGGCCATGTCAGACATCCAGATGGGATAAAGGACACAGAGGGGCAAGAGTAAAATAGACCAGATATGGAAATGACACTTTTAACTCCTACTCATATTCCATTGGCTAGAATTATGAAGTCTAGCTGTGTGTCCAATAAAAAAGAAGCATATAGATTTTTCTGAGCACAAAGGAATCTTTGTCACTCTTCCATACAATAACACTATAGGGCATTTTATGAAAGAATGTGCATGTTATTCTATGTGATCTATGTGACTGAGGTAACCATACCTTCCAGTTTCCCCAGGAATCCCTAGGTTTCTGCCTATTGTCTCAGAAAAAGTATTAATTGCATTTCCTCTCCCTCTCAAAAGTGACTTGATTTGGATAAAAACGTATATGGTCATCCCATCAATGAAGATAGAAATCCCCAAGATAGGAAGGCAAAGAAGAGACCACACACACACACACACACACACACACACACACACACACCCTTTTTGTAAAAGAATATATCAAATGTGCCAAGTGAAAACAAGGTTTCAACTTGCTGTGCTCCTCAAGGAAAAACATTTCGTTTAATACCTTTCCAATTCTACAAGAATGAGACTTGGCAAGATTCTGGAGCATATGTCTTTAGCATTCTCTAAACCAGAATGATTGAAAAGGTGTTTAAGACATTTTAATAAAGTGGAAGTGTACACCTGTCTAGAAAATGTATTCTTTAAAAATGTAATTTCTAACTGATCTGAGAAAAAGAGATTTTGTGGCACCTATATGATAGTCTTATCTGCACTCAAATAGATCTTGGGCACTTTCTAAATGAAAGCTTTTGATGGGTGATCGTTATAATAAATATTAATGCTGGGAAAAGTTGCCTAATGGAGATATGGTACAGTCTCCTGAACTACTATGATTCTGCTTATCTGAATTAAATTGGGCTTTACTTTGCTTGCAAAAGCACATGTTGAAATCTTCCTAAGATTGTCCTTGAGATTTCTTCACGCTTCTTGTAATTCCTCACCATAATGAAATGTTCAATTCACTGTATGTACTAAGTGTAAGAAACAAAGCACCCTCTCATTTTTTAAATTAGTCAAAATATAAAGAGAACTTGAACTCAAAAGAACTCATTTATCTTTCCCCACGCCTCTATGGAATGCTTCCATAGCTCTGCTGCCAACCCCTTGGCATAAAGAAGTCACAAACTCTGAAATTTGAGCTTTAACTTTCCTATATTTAATTCAGGGAGGCCTGCTGAAGTCCTTATAATGGGTAATACAATTTAACTTATCTTGTATAGAAGAGTTTGTTAAAGTTACCAAGTCTGTATAGACACACATATCTTTTATAAGTAATTTACACAAGAATTCAAGCACATGTATGAAAGGTATGATTGAGAATATTTCCCATTAAGCATTTT
The DNA here is from genome assembly GCA_030848825.1 of Tadarida brasiliensis. Lineage (NCBI taxonomy): Eukaryota > Metazoa > Chordata > Mammalia > Chiroptera > Molossidae > Tadarida > Tadarida brasiliensis. Next base: position 67,269,971 of record CM061257.1, read on the forward strand.
ACTGAGGTCAATGAATTTTTTCATCACAATCTTCTTTCTCAGGGGTTACATGTGAACATTTATAGTCATTGCACATTCTTGCCAATATCTGTCAACTCACAATGAAACACAGCTGAAAAGGCTTTTTGGACTATTCAATGGCCACAAACAGATACTTTCTGAATGTCCTTCTGAGTCTCATACAAGTCTCCTGTGGTATTATGCTGGAAAAAAGAGAAGTCTCACTCCAATTCTTTTGCTATTGATTGAAAATCTGAAATAGTTTGACTCTCCTTGATAGTTAGCTATGAAGAGAAAGATAGTATTTTGCACTGTAATAATAATGCTACCAATGTTTCAAATGTAAAACACTCAAAATAATTCTCCAATTACAATAATAAATATACAATCCACTTAATACCCTATGAATTTTGATCGTAAAAATATGCTCAGTACATATGCCAAAATACAAAATAGTTTCTTCAGAAAGTATTTAGATAAACTCCTGATTACAAAAAGACCAAAGGAAGGAAGAAAAGGGGAGAGAATGTGACTTATTGATGGTAACACTGAGTTTTATATTGTTGCTTTTAGTGCTGTGAAAAAAGCTAGAATATTTCACTAGAAAAAATAAACACATTTATATCAGCAACTTGGCTAACACTTGCTTCATGTCTACTGTAACAGCAATTAACATTTCTTCCAGTGGTATACTTTTCAAGTTTTTGAGTCATTAAGATGGATAATTAGCACTTGATATTAACAGAGATATTTGTAATCCAGGTATTGATAATTGCAACAGTTATTTAATAATCACTTCATTCTGCACAAGCCATTAGATTTTCTGAGCACATATTTTGGAAGAGCACTTTAGAAAATAAATTTTTCATTTTTAATAGCCTAAGTAACTCTCACTGAGGTGCAATCTTTTTAAAAGGTGTAAATAAAGTCAATTGAGATGTGCAGAATGAGTAATGTGTATGATTTGAGTTCCAATGAAACATGAAAATAAAGCCATGTTGGACACTTGTTTGATAAATGTCTCACAAATAGATTTCAGATGCTTTATATTTTTAAAAATAAAACATATTTTAGGTGAAGAGCAAAAACAGCTGCTTACAAACCTTTAAAGAGGAAAGAGTGTTACCTTCAAAACCTTATTTTCTGATTCTCTGAGTATAAAACGCTATTCAATTTTGGGCTCTAAATTCTCGTGAGCAAAACTGGTTATAAATTTCATCCTGTTTTTTGATGTCTTTCAATTCTCTTTCAGAAAATATTTTCAAACTCCTCTCCATTTATTCCTGCCAAAATCCACCATTCCCCTATACATATTCGGCCTAATAAAACCCAAATTATAAATATAGATGCCAAATAATGGCATCCATTTCTAAGTCAGTCCTAATTAGTGCTAAAATTGTTATTACCATCCCTGATTGGGAAGTTGTTTATGTGCATGATAATGATAGTGACACAGCTAATGTTTATTAAACACTATGATAGTCTCTGCACTGTGCTGGGTGTGCGGGCGTGTGGAGGAGAGAGCCTGAGCTTTGTGGTCAGATGGACTTGGATTCCAAAGTGAGCTCCTTATTCAATAATTGTTTGTCCTCAGAGTTAGTCACTGAGTTTTTCTAAGGTTTTTTTTTCTCTGAACCTCAGTTTTCTCATCTTTAACATATTAAGAAGTCCATACAGATTGCAATGTCTGAGAAATACATAATATTTCATACTTAAAATGCTGTGCCACGTAAATGCTCAAATATTAGTTCCAGTCCATTCCTGCTTTCTGCTTTTTGTCTATTTTATCTACTTCTTTCCATGATTACATTGCAGAGGTTTATAGATTTTCTCTCTATCCACTCATATTTTTATAAGAACTCAAGAAGAGCCAGAGGATGCTCATTCCATTTCAAGGACATTTCTACATTGTTTCTCCTGAATTGCTGCTATATTGCTTCTGTGGTCTAAATTCAATATGTATCTTTCTTTTCTTTTCTTTCCTTTTTTAATTTTGTACTTTCCACATTCCTTTTGCTGCTCTATAGTATGAATTTTGTTCATATTTCCTTTTTGCCTGTGTCCTGGATTCACTCTGAATAGAGCACTTTTGGGGTGCTCATCCCTCTACTTATCCACATTTTAGGTCATCTAATCGTTTAAAGGAAAATCCCTTGGCTTTCTGATCCACTTCTCATATAATTGCTTTCACATTCTACTGATTTCCCTGACCACACAGGACACTTTTTGTCTAATCCCTTCTGTGGGGTTCAAGTTGTAGTCACCTTTTAGAACTTTTTTTTTTCCCCATGGAAAAATATAGTAAACATTTGGGAGGGTTGTAAAATATTTTCTAACATTTTTAATGGTTATTTATGTATGATGTATTATATAACTAAGACCATTTTGTTATATATTTCTCCTATTTCCTATCACAAATTACATTGAAGTAAACATCTCTGGGCTAAATGTTTATACATATTTAAGAATATTGCTTGTCAATTGAGAAAGTTCTCTTTTATCAAGGATGCCTACCTCATTTAATATGTGTGTCAAATATATTTTTTTCAGTTTGTCCTTTTTCTTCTTGGTTTGCTTTTCCCATTTTTGTGATCTGTTTTAATTGATGTACTGAAGTGGAAAGTATTTTTATTCAAGTCTATCAATATTTTATTTTTTAACCTTAGAATATTGGAAATATTTTCTTCACTTGTGATAATATCAATATCATAAATACAATTCTAATAATAGTAAGATTCCACTTTTTAAATTTATTTACATGTTTAATCTACCTGGATTTATTTTCGTGTACAGAATTAAGTGGATTCCTAAACTTATATGTACAGTAGTCCCCCCTTTATCCACAGGAGATAAGTTCCAAGACCCCCAGTGATGCCTGAAACTGCAAATAGTACCGAACTCTATATATACCATTTTTTCCTATACATACATATGTATGATAAAGTTTAATGTATAAGTTAAGCAGTATAAGAGATTAACAATAACTAATAATAAAATAGAACAATTATAATAATATAGTACAATAAAAGTTATGTGAACATGGTCTCTCTCTTTCAAAATATCTTCTTGTATTATAGTGACTTTTCACATGAAGAAAGCACTTTATGACTTCTCTCTGGCATATCCATATTGCCAGCATCAATACTGTTATGCTTTGGGGCTATTATAGAGTAAAATGAGGTTTATCTGAACACAGCACTCAACACCGTGCCTGTAGATCTGACAGCTCGGAAGGTGGTTCTGGTGGCCACTGTGACTAACAGGCAGGTAGCGTGCAGAGCGTGGATATGCTGGACAAAGGGAGGATTCACGACCCTAGTGGAACAGGACAGGGTGAGACTTCATAACGCTACTCAGAATGGCACGCAATTTAAAACTTATGAATTGTTTATTCTTTGAATTTTCCATTTCATATTTTTGGACTGCGGTTGAGGTGGACTGTGGGTAAGTGAGACAGTGGAGAGTTTAACTGCGGAGAAGGAGGACAACTGAATCAATAGAAGCATTTACCATCTTTAATTTTTACAATGATATTAAGTGCAGATTCTAAGAAGTGTGTGCACGCGTGTGGTTTTTGCTCATACAAATATATATCTGCTTTCCACATTTCGTTGTGTTTATCCATTTCTTCTTGTGCTAATTTTATATCATTTATTATAGCTTTATAATAATTGTATAGAGATATATGACCAGACTTCACCTCATTACTATTCATTTTCATATTTGTATTTACTATTTTCTTGTGCTTCATCTTTATAATGAACGTTTTAATGAAAAGGTTGAAAAAATTACTTAGCTATTATACTTGAGAAAATTGATATTCTTACTATATGAGATTATATTACATCTTTCTATTTCTTCAAGTTCTCAGATTTGAAGTTTTTCTTTGTATAGTGTTTTTGTAAATTAACTTTCTTTTTTCCTGTGACATCTTTTAAAATTCTACTTTCTTAGTGTTTGTTGTTATATATGAAGTATGAACTTGTGAACATATGCAAGTGCTTTGCAGGTATCAGGAGTCTGATCCAGAGTTAAACTGTTAACAAATATCATAAATATGATATGTTGCCTTTCTTTTTTTTTTTTTTTTCCTTTATTGATTTCAGAGAGAGAGGAAGTGAGAGGGAGAGAGAGAGATAGAAACATCAATGAGAGAGAACATCGATTGGCCACTTCCTGCATACCCCCCACTGGGGATCGGGCCCACAACCTGGGCATGTGTCCTGACCAGGAATCGAACCAGCGACCTCCTGGTGCATGGGTCAATGCTCAACCACTGAGCCATACTGGGCGGACACCTTTCTTTACTCTTATACAGCTCCATAGCACTGTAGACCAGAATTCCCAACATAGGAAAAACTTAACCAGTAACAACTTCTAAGTTTTCACTACTATTTCACCTCAAAAACACATAAACAACAACAAGAAGAAAAACAAAACAACAAATAAAACCTAATTACATTTATTAACTATATATATTTCATCAAGTTACTGGCCTTTCTGTGCCTCAGAATCATCATCTTGAAAAGAACTTTTAAAAAGTGCTTAACTATGGATCTTGAAAATATCATGCTGAGTGAAATAAGTCAGAGGGAAAAAGTCAAGAACCATGTGATTTCACTCACATGTGGGATATAAAACTGAATGCAACAAACAAGACAAACAGAAATGCATAGACAGACAATAGTAGAGGGAAAGGGGATGGGGAGGTAGAATAAAGGGAGTCATATATATGGTGACAGAAGGAGACTGGACTTTGGATGAACACACAACGCAATATACAGATGATGTATTACAGAATTGCACACTTGAAATTTATATAAATTTATTAACCAATGTCACCTCAATAAACATAATAAAAAATTTTAAAGTACTTAACTCTCAGTTTTTGCTGTAAAGATTAAGAGGATAATCAAGCAAAGCACATACACCGGCATGCCAATAACTGTTAATTTTTTCATTGATATTTTCATTAATAATTTTGGGAAAGCCATAGGACATTTACTTTGTTTATCGAGTAATCCATTTGAATTCATTAAAACTTTAGATTTCGAAAGATAGAAACTCAACGGTCATAATCTCCATTTCAAATTCTGAATAACTGGCAGCTTTGGCAGCATGCCCATGAATCATATACAGATGAGAAAGATTATACATCAACGTAGTAGTGCTATTGCAATCATATTCTATTGGCTTTTAAAATTATATATAAAATTATATATATATATATGTGTGTGTATGTTTATATACAGGGTGGGGGAAAAGTAGTTTTACAGTTGTGGGTACAAGAAACAGAGTTTATTCTTGTATTATTTGTAAATTATGGTATTATTTTCCATAGGAACAACTGTAAACTTACTTTTGCCCCACCCTGTATATATGTATGTATGTACAATATGTAAGTATGTTTATTATTTTCAGGCTGTTTTTTCCAACCTGGGCTTAACCTAAGTGGTCACCCCTCTCCCCCCACTTTTTTTTAACTGCAATCTGGCTTTTACCTCCACTGAAACTACTGTTAACAAAGGCCACCAGGAACCTCCTGGGTGCTGAATCCAATGGGTACATATTTAGCTTTTTACTTTTGTTCAAGTCCTCAGAGACATCTGACCATCTGACTATCCCCTCTTTATATATATATTAGACATTTTATTTTATTTTTTTAATCTTTATTGTTGAAAGTGTTATACATGTCCCCCCTTTTTTCCACTTTATTTTGGAGGGTGGCTTACAATGTGCCCTTTTTCCAAGTCTATTGATTTAAATGCTCAGTTAATTTATTTTAATTATTTTTCACATTAAAAGTATTTAAAACTACACTTTTTGTTTTTTTGAATGTAGCTATTTTGGCAACTCGTGTTTAGATATGAAGAGTTCTCACTAGCATCATCACACAAATAAAATAAATTTGCAGTATTAATTTTCTTTTTGAAGAAAGAGATATTTAGAAGCATAACTTTTAAAAATGTCATTTAAAATTAATAAATTTTTATTTCAAATTTTATTGGATTTTTGTCTACAGTATCAATGTCTGGACATGCATTGAGGTATTGTGACATGATCAGTTATTTTCTAATATTCCATCTATACAAATATATTAAAATTCTTGAATCTATATTTTTAATGAAAACATTTTAAGTTTAAAATTGTAGCCAGAGGAAAAGGGAGGTAGGGAGGAGGTGGAGGTGAGCAAAGGAGCAATAAATGGGACAGAAAGAGACTTTGTTTTGGGCAATACGTGCATGATGCAGTGTGCAGATGTTTTGTTAAGTTGTGCACTTGAAACACGTATGGTTTTGTGAACCAATGTTACTCCAGTAAATTCAATTAAAAATGAAATAAAATAAAATGAAATCATGTTCTGAATTCTAGTTCTTCTGACATCATTCCTAGAATCCTTGGAATTTGTGTCTTTCAAGCATAGGAAAATTCTAATAAACTTCCTTATCCTTGTATCTCAGAAGGAATTTTTATCATTTTTAATCTGATAACATCTGCTTTAAATGACCATTCACCAACCTACACAGAAAATGGCCATTTTAAACTGTATTACTTCTACTTCGTGGCAACTAAACCTGTAACTCTTTGCACTGTGTAAAAGATGATGATGATAATAAATATTTATAAGTTGTGGTTTACAAGTTTGTCAGACACTTTGTTATTCCTTACACACATTTTTCCTAATAACACTCTAAAATCATTATTAGATAAACACAATTCACAATTCACAAGTTGTGGTTACAGAAATTAAATAACTAATAAGTATGAGGTCCTTTATTGGAACCTAGGTCTATCTGACAACAAATTCTATAATCCTATCCATAAAAGAAATATAAGTTAATATCAACAAGTAGAATGTCACAATTATAATACGATAAAATTAAGTATTATGATTAGTAATGTACACTTGATCCATAGTTTAAATCAAGATGTTTGTGGCTCAGAAAAAATATATATACAGTTGCTGCTCATTCTATATTCTGTTTTTTCCAAAATGGAACTAGAAAATATCAAATAGATAAGCTCACCCAATAAAAATACTGTTGATATCCTGGACCAACTAATTTTAGTAATTATTTTTTCATCATAAGTTTTTTTATTGGTATAAACACATATTAGTCTAAAGTTGTAAATCCTGGGATGAAGAAATCAGCTCTCCGCCTGATTTTAACAGCTCCTCAAGAGTACTTTCTCTTTCTTCAAATAATAGTTTTTCTGTTGGTGGTTTTGAAAAAAATCACTATAATTAATATTGTGATTTAATTTTTTATGATTTTGTGATTTAATACTTTGGGCAGTTGGAAAGTTATAAATAGTAGTTATCAACTAATAAACTGTGAAAACGCTTTTAAACAGCTATTGGCATTCTAAAGCTGACTTCCAGTTATAAACAATATGTGTCTAACTCACTCTTTATATACTACTCTATTTTTTTTGTTTGTTTGATCATACTTTCTCTTTTTCACTCTCAATATTTTGTTTCTTCCCCCTCTTCTTTTCCTTCTATTCTTCCTTCATTGGAATCCTAAGAAAATGAAGTACAGATTTCCCCACTATGTGAAAGGGAAGCATTCCTATGAAACCTTTCATAAGCCTAAATGGCGTAAAGCAATTGCCTTAGAACAGGCACAAAATAAATGAAAATATAGCACAGATGCTCACAGACACAGTTCAAAGCTCAGAGGGCTTGTTGCTGGGATGCTGAGTTTCTTGGAAGGAGCCTGGTGGAGAATGCTCCTGCCGTTTGGGGTACGTGTGTGGTGCGGGCTGCCTCCTTAAAGGCTGCAGCAAAGCAAATGCTGAGCCCCGTTTTCCTATTTCTCCTTTTGTCCTAAAAGTGAAAGTCCTCCTCTTAGAATTTCTTTTGGGCTTAACAGGTACTAATGTAGGTCTTTCATAAAAGCGAAGGGGCATGAAGCAAACTTTCAAAAAGCATGGGGTGCCTGTGTATGGTTATACTTTGATGTCCTTACTGAATCAAGTGTTATGTCTTCTATTATTTATTTTTAAAATAGGTAAGTGGAAATTGATATTTCTCTTTATAAAGAAGGTCAAAAAAGGACTTATCAATAGATGACATTTTCTTGTAAAACATTGGTTCTCTGTAATACTGTCTAGCCCTCATCTCCATCAAGGACTATGTCGTTAATATTCATTTTCTTATAATCCCCCCCTTTTTTTTTGTATTTTAAGTCTTTTCGATGCTAATTCATTCAAACTGAATGTATTTTTTGTTCTTCAGAATTATTCCAACTGTTCCTCCTGTGCTATAGATGAACATGACATATTTTAATCATTGTATTCATTAAATTATGTTCCCTTATGTATAGACACTTTCCAGCTTGACATAGGGAACTGTTGAAAAGCACAACATACAAAATGCCTTTATATAAGGCTTGAACTGGTGATACAAATGCTTCCTTGTTTCAAAACCTGTTTGATTCCAGGTTTGCTCCTTCTTGTTTTCATTTCATTGAAAGGTATCTTTCCTTGTAAAATTGTTGACAGCCCAGGAAGTGCTCTAATAATTTTTAACACTAATGGTATTGTCAGTAGACATGATTACACAGGTAACAAAGTATAAGCTAAGCTTTCATTGTTATGTGAAAAATATTCCTTTTTACTTTACCTCATCTTTTTTCCCCTCAAATTCACTACAGAATTTTTTTTATATCACATCATGGTAGAGCAGCTTCTTTGATGCAGTTGACAAAATGAAAATAAAAATATTTTGTCTAAAAAACGCCTTTCCCTAAGTTCAGCTAAGATGGTATTTCTCTATTATATAAAAATTTAGATAGTTTAAATTTAAAACATTTAATATAATGTGCTTCTATTTTGTTAAGTAATTATAACTACATTGATCATTTCAGGAATCATAGCAAAATATGAAAATTAAATTCCTTTGAAAACTATTTCTTATATACTTTTAAAAATATGCTTTTATTGTGCTGTTATTTCTGTACCAAGAAATTCTGCCTTTTATAAATGATTTTATATTTATCACCAAGCATACTCTAGGCATATTGGTTGAAACATGTATAAATGCTGTTTAAGTTAAAAAATTAATTGTGGCCCAGCCGGTGTTGCTCAGTGGCTGAGCGTCAACTCATGCACCAAGAGGTCACTGGTTCAATTCCCCATCAGGGCACATGTCCAGGCTGTGGGCCAAATCCCCAGTGCGGGGCATGCAGGAGGCGGCCAATCCATGTCTCTCTCATTGATGTTTCTATCTCTCTCTCCCTCTTTCTTCCTCTCTCTCTAAAATCAATAAGGAAAAAAAATTTAAAAATTAATTGTGTAACTTCATTAGGTATATTACTAAAATTCCAGGGTAAAGATATGTAATATGATTTTTTAACTTAATTACTTATTTCTATATTTTCCAATTGAATGTTTTGCATCAGCTAATATGTCAAGTTATTCAGTAGAATATGATATAGAAATATATCACATGAAGCTGTGGATCTCATTTTTCCTTCTATGAACACATTTTTATTTGTAAGATGTCTCCATGGGCCACTACATAGACAAGGTGAATTCAGGTTGAGCATAATTCCTTGCCCACTATGTGTAACTTTGTCCTTTCCTCCTAACCAAATTACAGCACACTGGGCTGTGATTGTGCATGCCAAATTGAGTTGTTCTAGGATATCCTTTGGAGGTATCCTAGGCACTTAGTTACTTACTCCTAAACTTCTTTTAGAACTAAGTCTGTTATTCATAACCAGTTAAACAAGTATATCAATCCCCTGTAAAAATGAACAAATTTGGCCTATTTGTGCTTGTGTTTGCTGATACTCCCATTGACAGTGGTGGATGTCTTTCCGCGGTTCACTGAGGTGGCAGTGCACCATGGCAGTAATAGATTGCTTGTTTACTTGATGGATAGGCATAGAAAAGCAAGCAGTGTATGGAAAATTCCCCCCAAAGTCGCTGCTTCTTATGGCTATGGAGTGTGAATGGAGAAATAATTTTGTCTAGCTAAGTGACTTGGCTGCTGAATTGGAAGCAATAACTGCTAATGCTGGGCAAGAGATTCAAGATGCCATATACTCTCTGCTTCCTCTCTCTCAACCAGGAAAGAACCCTTTGCATCCAGAAGAAAATACGAATTTGCATTTCTGTAATGACAAGCAGTCTGGCATAAATTGTCACCTCAAAAGTGCAAAGTTTTCTATTAAATATCTAATTATAAATATTTCGATACTAGTATGAGAGTTTGATGTCCTTCTATTTTGTTTGGTTTCATGCTAAAAACTTGCAAGTCATTTTATAAATGAAAGTTCTGGCATAAAGCTATGATAATTCTGAGTTACCTTAAGTAATCAATGCTTTTCATGAGGGCGATTTAATGCACTAGTCACAGTAGTGGTATCGCTTGGCTCCAGTAGGTTTGCTTGGAATATGTAGGCTCCATTCTGGATTCAAATGAACTGATTATAATATAGATCTGCTCTATCAGTTTCTACTTACTCAGGAACTGTGGCAATGTGTGCTTTATACAGCATACATGGAATTGTGAGTCTATCATTCCATCTGTCTCTTTTAAATTTGAAACATTAGAAAAATAAGCTCTATCTCATCCTCTCAGCCAATTCTAGCCAACTTTTGATTTAGCAGTTTTAGTTCTCTTAAGATGAAAAAGTTTTTAAGACTTTGTCCAATGTACAAAATAATTGGTAAGTTATTACTCTTCTAAATATGTAATTTCCCCCAAAAATATCTAAAAAGAAATCTATCCCTATTATATAACCTCCCCTTACTCCTTATGACTTAGTCGATCCATTTCTACCACCATCCCTAGAAATGAATCACTGCAGAGTATATGCCCTGAAGCAATGTTTTCACACCGCATAATACCATGCATTTTAATCCCTGGATTTCCTGTTATTCAAATTATGCACAGGCATACTTTTTAAACACTAAAGTACTGGTAATTTACAGGTATAATTTTAGTTAGTTAAATCTTACACATGACAATTCTGTGTGAGAGTAAAAACCATATTGACAGTTTATTTATAGCTAACTTTTTCCAATCAGTCTAGAAATGCAAGTCAGAAATACCTCACCTATAGGTATCAATAAGATAATATATTTTATATTTTATTAACTAATGGAGTATTTAATAAAATAGTATTCTGTAAAGAGAGAAAAAGTACTTTTCTCTTTTTTTTGAAATGTGCTTTTGAAGACTTGAGCTAAGCTCTTTTTTGAATTTGTATAAATTTTAAGAACAATATATTTAGTATAAGAAAACTAAAACATTTTCTTTAGGGTGACATAAAGATGTGTGTGTGTGTGTGTGTGTGTGTGTTCAACTCACTGGAAAATTAACCAGTTGTGTACCCATTATATGGATATTTTATTGTTGAATTTTAAATCCCCTCGTTAAAATACAAACCACATCTTGTTACTTTGTGTTGTACTGGAAAATATCCTGCGGAACTTCACATTATGAAACTATAATCCACTGTGTGAAACCAATGTTGTCTATATCAAAGATAAAACTGTATGCAGAATGGAGGATTCAAATTAAATATAAACTATAACCTCTTGAAGGTGTTTTTAATGTTTTTTTAGTCATCCGTTTCTGAAATATTTGTTGTTATTATTATTCTTGTGCATTACATACAATAAGCACATACTATATATTTCAGGAACAGACTGAATTTAGGACAAAAGTATGTGTTTTTTCATCATAGTAAACCATGGAATAGTAAAACAAAATAGGAAGGTTAAAACAGCTAGCTGATTATGCCATAAAGTCAAACAATTTTAAAAAGAGGCTTTGATAGCATGTATACCATTGGTATGCATATGTCAGGCAGGAAATAGGATCACAGCTCTCTGCTCCAATCCATTTAATCAAAACAGGAAATAAGTCCATTTTCTTTTGGCCTGAGAAGCCAGATCCATCATTTACTATCTATTGTCTCTAATGTATATTCTCTGCTACTTTTGGTCTTGGTGAATTATTTTACAGCATAAATATAAGCAATGATTATTTTAAAAAGGAGACTTTCTCCAGGAAATACAAATCTTTCCAATTGCACGTGTGTAAATATCCTGTTACATAACTGCAAAATGAGTAATGTCCTCCTGTGTTATTTTTTAAATGCATGCACAATGACAGGGAGTAAGTCAGCTGAGACGCTGCTGAGTCTTTTAGCCGCATCAGAACTCAGGCCAATGAGTGATAGAAGGCCAATTCCAATTACTACCTAAAGCAGATGTTTCCAGAATCTTTTCAGCAACCTTACCCATAAAGGAGAGTAGTTAAGGGAACATAATGGGCCATATTTTCACCACTGAGTGAAAGAAAAAGAGTGTCTTGTATCTGGGCCAAGCGTTTGCTTTGAGACTGTTGGTAACTTGCCGCTCCATAAGGTGGGAAATATCTTCTCTGCCAAGAAATGGTCACAGCATTATGTTACAAACCTCTCGTTGAAAAGAGGCTAGAATCAATGAGGGTTTGGCCATAGGGCAAAGGACAAATCTCATCCTTCATATCAATACAACTCAACTGTGCAGAACTCTTCTTTATTTAGCTCCGGGTGACAGTCAACATATATCTTGGAAAACTTTAATTTTTAGGCATGATAGAAAGGGGCAGTCAAACATTCAGCCTGACTAAAGCATTTGACAGACTCATAGTCGGCAGGGGAGTCGCTTTGCCAAAAATCAAATGAATCAAAGAACTTGCCAAGAACCAGCTAGTGGGGAGAGAGTGTGTGGCCAGCCTTCACAAAGCCCACCCGCTCTTAGAAAATCTGCTCAAGAGCTTGGCATCTGGGGGTTAGCCTGCCAGCTGCCACGTGTGTGGCCACAGCTATTAATTTGTAGGGAGAAGGTGAAAAACACAAGGGCAAAAGGAAAGAGTGATCAAGAACACAGCAATGCCAAATGGATCTTCTGAATGCACTGTGGTTTGTTTTCTTGCTGTCATAATATTCAACAATTTTTGAGTAGGGTAGTTAGGCTTTTCTGAGTTATCATGTACCATAGGAAAATAATAAGCTTATGCACAGAGCTGAAGCAAATTCTACAATATCACCCTTAATATTTTGACTAATCCAAAATTGTGTAGGAGGCAAAGATAGTCCGAGTACCCTCTTTCTAGTCATTCTTTAATTTATCACAGAAACACCAGCTGATTTAATGCAAAATTATAGCAATTTAAGGATCCTGTTGGGTGCCCTGCTTATACTTTCCCTCCTAGAGTAAGCCTCAAAAGATAAATCTTTTCTCTTATGTCATCCATATCTTCAAAACTAATCTTTCATGAGTTTCATTCTCACACCTCCATTTTCTGCTTGGAATTGTTGCAAATGGAAAGTATAATATTGTTATTCTTAAGAGTTTTTTATTAACAAAAGCATATGCTATTTCTAGGTATGGTTATACCCTTGAGTTTTGGAGTTAAATATAATGAATTATGGAATTATTAAAAGCAAAATAGCTACCTCTCTAATGGTTAAAGCATGGAGATCAGACTCAGGCTCCTTTTCAAAACCCTTAATAATGTGCAGCAGCTTTTATCTGCTCTTTACTGCCAGACTTGCCTTCATTCAATGCCATGTAGTCCGATAATAATCTGAAAATCTTGGAGACTTTAGCATTTTGGATTTTATTTTTTTTAATATGGTGGTGGCAACTAACTAAAGAGTTCAGAGAAATCTGAGCTAATATCAGAAAGATGAGGTCCTCACCCGGCTGGTGTGGCTCAGTGGTTGAGCGTCAACCCATGTACCAAGAGGTAGCCGGTTCAATCCTGGTCAGGGCCCATAGCCGGGTTGTGGGCCCAATCCCCAGTGAGGGGCATGCAGGAGGTGGCCAATTGATGTCTCTCTCATCGATGTTTCTATCTCTGTCCTCTCGCTTCCTCTCTCTCTAAAATCTATAAAGAAAAAACATTTTTTTTTTAAAAAAGAAAGAAAGATGAGGTCCAAAGGCAGCTAGTCTTGTCTAGCCTGCTCAAGGACTACCAGCGTGGGCCATTCACAAGTCCCATGATCAGAAACTCTCCCATAATGCTTGAGAAGAGTTGCTCTTTTCTTTATAATGTCCTTTGTGAGTATTTGGGCTAATATTTCAGGTCACTGTTTATTTATAATAACACTACATTTAATCAACTAGTTTGATCCTCCTTTTGAGTGCCATTTGAAGTAAGAAAATAAATAATGCACAATAAGTAAATAAATAAGATAACCCGTTGCTTTGACAAAAACAGAAATGGCATCAGAGGGACTGATTGTGAGTTACTTTAGAATTAGCCTCTCTGAGTTGGTGACATTTAAGTTTAAATCTGGGTGATGTGAAAGAAAGTGCACTGGAAAAGAGTCAGGGAGAACTTTCTAGGGGGTGTGACCAGCCAGCAAGTACACTATGTGATTTTAAAATAAAATCAACATTAGGGCAGATATATTCATGTTTGCTATGTTAAGTCATTAAGTGTTGTGGTGGTTTGTTAAACAACAAATGTTGACTAGTAGTGGGCCAAAAGGGGAAAATGTAGTAGCAAGTGTCAGACATAAAAGTGAAGTATATTGTGAAAAAAAATTTTTTTGCTAGATGCCTGGATCCTGAAATAGTAACTATATCAATAACAAGAAAAACTGCCAAGAATTTTGATTCACTTCAACTCCAATTTAAAAAAATAAGATAGAGTATGAGTTAAGTGCTAGTCATTGTGCTAAGTGCTAGGGTATAAAAATAAAAACCCTTTCCTTCGAGCAGCTTAGAGATGCAGGATATAGGCAGTGGGTGGGATGGTGAAGGCTGTGCTGTTAATGAATTATTTCAGCATCATGTCAGTTCCCTTGGACCAACTGCAAGTTTTTAAGAACTGTGATGCAAACCACTTTTCTCCTCTAAAAATAGCTCTTTGTTTCTCAAAGTAATTATACTATTGGTATATATACAATACCCACAAATATATTTTTAATTTTTTATATATTCTTCTTCACAGGTTTTATGAAAGGATAATTTTTAGGAATGATTATGAGTGATTTTAGAGTGTAATGACTAAAAGCATTACACCTATGACTTCCAGGTGTCCTTCACCTCCCTCCACTGTTCTCTTCCTTGACCACAATTTACCTTCTCAGTAGGATACTCACCCACAAAATGAGTCCATCCTAGTCTCCTCTGTCTCTACAAATAGACATTGGAGCAGAATAAGAATGACTATAAAGAAAATAAACTTTATAAGGAATACAAACTAGCAATCTATTTTACTTTCTTTTTTTTTTTTGCTTCTTTTTACTATTTTCTTCCACCAAAATGAATGAATGAATGAATGAATGAATGAATGAATGAATGAATGAATGAATGAATGAATGAATTCTGATTCCTCCTGGTCATATTCTTCTCTACACAAACAGCCACATAGATCCTTCTTTGCAGTTCTACAGAGGCATGTCAGGATCTGGGGTCATTTAAAATCAGAAGGGAACCAAAGAGCCCCTGTTTCCTAAAGATTTCGACCTTTCTGCCCTATGGCTGCAGCCACTCCAATGAAGGCAGCATTATGAGTACATGATATTATTCATTTCTCATATCTTGCATTCCTTTCTCATGTTCTCCATCTCTTCCCCAAGTTATTTTTGCAGATAGTCTACCTTATTTAAAAGCCTTTGCTTTTAAACAATGGTTTTATTTGTTATAGAAGTAGGTTTTTATTTTAGTAGATTAAAGACACTGTAGGAATTTGAATTCCCATGGAATTCAATAAAAAGGGATTAGACATGTACACATGTCTTCTTATTTCCCTAGCTACATTTCTCTGTGGAATACAATTGTTTGTGTATTCTTATTTTTTTTTTAGGCTTACAATAATTCCCAATTTGTCCTTAAGACTGGGTTAAAAGCAAAGATTACGTCGCATATCTTGGCAGAGGATGCTTTGAAATGAGCATTCCTGCAGGATGGAGCAGGAAGACATTGCTCATAAGAATGAGCTGCAGGCATAAGCACATATAAGTGAATTCTGGAGGTCCTGCCCCTCTGTCTATTCTCCCTGTCTCACTGGGCATTTCCTCTCAAGTTCACCAATAAGAATATCCCCAGATGCTTTGAGCTCTTCAGTGTGATGACTCATTGGATCCTATATTTCTTCAGTTTCATGGTAAACATTAACAGTCATTTCCATATCACTCTTCCTGCTCATTCCCATTTTTCTAGTATCTTCATTTTTTAAAAAATGTACACAGTAATTTGAGGCAAAACATTCTTATTAATATTTATACTATTCACTACTTGCCACCTAGGACCTAAAATGCCTTGCATATATTAGCCCAATAATAAATGCTTATTGATAAAGATCTGATTCTTTTTGCATCTTGAATTCCCTAGTCCCAGAAACAAAAGAAAATTATATAAGTTCCAGAGGGACAAAGATTTTCAGCTGTAAGGAGCAAGGCCATTTATAAAGGCTGCTTCAGTGCACATCTCTAGACGGTGCTCTTTTTTTTTAAATTTTTTTTCTTTATTGATTTTTTTTAGAGACAGAGGAAGGGAGAGGAAGAGAGAGATAGAAACGTCGATGAAGAGAGAACATTGATTTGCTGCCTCCTGCATGCCCCCCACCAGGAATTGGGCCCACAACCTGGGCACGTGCCCGACCGGGAATTGAATTGACAACCTCTTGGTGCATGGGTCCACGCTCAACCACTGAGCCACACCAGCTGGGCCAGATGGTGCTCTTCATACTGAATATCTTCTCCTGGATGTGTTCATTGCACCCTCTATGGAGCCAACATATACATTGTGAAGTTAGTCTAAACCATGGTTCTATTGTATATTGAGGAAAATGTAGGAAATTATTTAAATATAAACAAGTAAAATTATCTTCAAAAACCTAAAGAAACGATGGAATTTATGGAAGAACACAGAGAATAGGAAGGAAAATAGGTCCTCACTAAGGTCTGGGATTAAAAATTGAATTGAGAAACCAAGATTACCCTGTTTCTCTAATACTCTATGGTTGCCCATCTCTAGTCTATTCCACACACTAGCATCAGTATTAATTCTCTCTGCAGATTGCCTTTTTCTGGTTCTTTCTATCTCTAGGTTTTCATGCATTCTAGCTCCAGTGCCAAAATTCACTGGAAAGTCTTTCATTGTAAATTTCTGGAAGAAGGCATTAGATTAATTAAGCTAGGGTCAGGTGCCCATCTCAACTGTGGCCAAAAAGCAGGATTAAATAAGTCTTTATTTTCTTTTTTTCTTTGTTTATATTAATTTATTGTTGTTACAGATGTTTCTCCTTTTTCCCCCATTGACTCCCTCCTCCCCCTCCCTCCCTGCCCCGTCCCCAGTTTTGTCCATGTCCATTGGTTATGTGTAGATGCGTATAAGTTCTGTGGTTTATCGCTCCCCTCCCCCACCCCCTCTTCTGGCAATTGTCAGTCTGTACCCTACTTACACGTCTCTGGGACTACCCTGTTCCTCAGACTGTTATGTTCATTATATTTCACAAATAAGTGAGATCATATGATATTTGTCTTTCTCTGCTTGGCTTGTTTCGCTTAGGATAATAGTTTCCATGTCCTCCCATGACGTCTCAAAGGATAAGAGATCTTTCTTTATTACAGCTGCATAGTACTCCATTGTGTATATGTACCACAGCTTTTTTATCCATTCATCCACTGATGGACACTTGGGCTGTTTCCAGATCTTAGCTATTGTAAATAGCGCTGCTATGAACATGGGGGTACAGATATTCTTTCTGATTGGTGTTTCTGGTTTCTTAGGGTATGTTCCTAGGAGTGGGATTACTGGGTTAAATGGTAATTCAATTTTTAATTTTTTGAGGTAATACCATAGTGTTTTCCATAGTGGCTGCACCAGTCTGCATTCACACCAGCAGTGTACTAGAGTCCCCTTTTCTCCACACCCTCACCAACACTTGTTTGATGCTTTGTTGATGGCAGCTATTCTGACAGGTGTGAGGTGATACCTCATAGTTGTTTCAATTTGCATCTCTCTGATGATTAGTGATGTTGAACATTTCTTCATATGTCTCTAGGCCATTTGTATGTCCTGTTTGGAGAGGTGTCTATTTAGTTCCTCTGCCCATTTTTAAATTGGGTTCTTTGTCTTCCTTTTGTTGAGTTGTATGAGCACTCTATATATTTTGGAAATTAATCCCTTATCTGATGTATAATTGGCAATTATGCTCTCCCATACAATGAGTTGCCTTTCCGGTTTGATGGTTGTTTCTTTTGCTGTGCAGAAGCTTTTGAGTTTGATGTAGTCCCATGTGTTCATTTTGTCCTTTGTTTCTGCTGTCTTAGGTGATATATCAGTGAAAATTCTGCTGCATATGATGTCTGAAATTTTGTTGCCTACATTTTCTTCTAGGATTTTTATGGATTCATGAGTCACATTTAAGTCTTTTATCCATTTTGAGTTTATTCTTGTGTATGGTGTAATTTGATGGTCTAGTTTCATTTTTTTGCATATAGCTGTCCAATCTTACCAACACCATTTATTAAAGAGGCTGTCTTTACTCCATTGTATGCTCTTGCACCTTTGACAAATATTAATTGAGCATAATGTTTTGGGTCAATTTCTGGGTTCTCTGTTCTATTCCATTGATCTATGTGCCTGTTCTTATGCCAGTACCAGGCTGTTTTGATTACAGTAGCTTTGTAGTATAACCTGATATACGGTATTGTGATCCTGCACTTTGTCCTTCTTTTTAGATTGCTGTAGCTATTTGGGTGTCTTTTTGTGTGTTTTTTTGTTTGTTTGTTTGTTTGGTTCCATATGAGCTTCTGAAGCATTTGTTCTAGTTCTGTGAAATATGTCTTTGGTATTTTGATGGAGATTGCGTTGAATCTATAGATTGCTTTGAGTAGTATGGACATTTTTATGATGTTAATTCTTCCCATCCATGAACAAGTTATGTGCTTCCACTCTTTTATATCTTCCTCTATTTCTTTTTGCAATGTCCTGTAGTTTTCTGCAAATAGGTCCTTTACTCCTTTGGTTAAGTTTATTCCTAGGTATCTTAATTTTTTTGCTGTGATGGTAAATGGGATTGTTTTTTTAGTTTCTCTTTCTGTGAGTTCATCATTGGTGTATAAGAATGCAGTCGATTTCTTGATGTTAATTTTGTATCCTGCTACATTGCCAAATTCATTTATTAAGTCTAGTAGATTTTTGATGGAGTCTTTAGGGTTTTCTATGTATGATATCATGTTATCTGCGAATAATGACAGTTTCACTTCCTCCTTTCCAATTTGGATCCCTTTTATTTTTTCTTCATGTCTGATTGCTGTGGCTAAGACTTCCAGTACTATGTTAAAGAAGAGTGGTGAAAGTGGGCATCCTTGTCTTGTTCCTGTTCTTAAGGCAAATGCTTTTAGTTTTTGTCCATTGAGTATGATGTTGGCTGTAGGTCTTTCATATGGCCTTTATTATGGCGAGATATGATCCCTCTATTCCCAAATTACTGAGCATTTTTATCAGAAATGGGTGCTGGATTTTGTCAAATGTTTTTTCAGCATCTATTGATATGATCAGATGTTTTATTTTTCTTTCATTTTGTTTATGTGATGTATCACATTTATTGATTTGTAAATATTGTACCAGCCTTGCATCCCTGGGATGAATCCCACTTGGTCATGGTGAATTATTTTTTTGATGTATTGCTGGATCTGATTTACTAGTTTTTTGTTAAGGATTTTGGCATCTATGTTCATCAGGGATATTGGTCTGCAGTTTTCTTTCTTTGTAGTGTCTTTTTCTGGTTTTGGAATTAGAATTATGCTGGCTTCATAAAACGAGTTTGGAAGTCTTCCCTCTTCTTGAATTTTTTGGAATAGTTTGAGGAGAATGGGTGTTAGTTCTTCTTAGAATGTTCCCCTGTGAAGTCGTCTGGGCCTGGGCTTTTGTTTGCTGGGAGGGTCTTGATTACATCTTCAATTTCCTTAGTTGTTATTGTCCTGTTCAAGTTTTCTAACTCTTCCTGGTTCAGTTTTGGGAGACTATGTGTTTCGAGAAATTTGTCCATTTTGTTTAGATTGTCCAATTTGTTGGCGTATAATTGTTCATAGTATTTGTTAACGATCCTTTGTATTTTTGTGGTGTCAGTTATTACTTTTCCTCTTTCATTTCTGATTTTGTGTATTTGGGTTCTCTCTGTTTGTTTCTTGGTGAGTCTAGGTAAGGATCCATCAATCTTGTTTATTTTTTCAAAAAACCAGCTCTTTGTTTCATTGATCCTTTGAATCATTTTTTTTTGTTTGCTTGTTTTTTGTTTTGTTTTGTTTTTTTGTCTCAATGTGTTTATTTCTGCTCTGATCTTTACTATTTCCTTCCTTTTACTTGCTCTGGGGCTTTCTTTTTGTTTACTTTCTAGTTCTTTAAGTTGTGAGGTTAGGTAGTCAATTAGAAATTTTTCTTGTTTCTTGAGGTGGGCCTGTAGTGCTATGAACTTCCCGCTCAGAACTGCTTTTGCTGCATCACATAGATTTTGTGTTGTTGTGTGTTCATTTTCATTGGTTTCCAGGAAGTTTTTAATTTTTTCCTTGATCTCCATGGCAACCCATTCATTGTTCAATAACATGCTATTTAGCCTCCATGTGTTCAAATATCTTTGCATGTTCTTATTGCAATTGATTTCTAGTTTCATGCCATTGTGATCTGAGAAGATGCTTGATATGATTTCAATCTTCTTGAACTTGTAGAGACTTAGTTTGTGCCCTAACATGTGGTCTATCTTTGAGAATGTCCCATGTGCACTTGAGAAGAATGTGAATTCTGCAGTTTTGGGGTGTAATTCCCTGTATATATCTATTAAATCCATTTGATCTAGTGCTTCATTTAGAATCTCTGTTTCCTTGTTATTTTTTTGTCTAGATAATCTATCCAGTGATGTCAGTGGAGTGTTGAAGTCTCCTGCTATGATTGCTGTCAATTTCTCCTTTGAAGTCCTCCAGAAGATTTTTAATATATTTTGGTGCTCCTATATTGGGTGCATATATGTTTACCAAGGTTATATCTTCCTGTTGGATAGACCCTTTCAATATTATGTAGTGGCCTTCTTTGTCTCTAGTTATGGCCTTCATTTTGAAATCTACTTTCTCAGATATGAATATTGCTACCCCAGCTTTTTTTTCCTTTCCGTTTGCTTGGAAGATTTTTTTCCATCCCTTTACTTTCAACCTATGTGAGTCTTTTGTTGTGAGGTGGGTCTCTTGTAAACAACATATATGTGAATCATGCTTTCTTATCCAGTCAGCTACTCTGTGTCTTTTTATCGGAGCATTCAATCCATTTACATTTAAGGTGATTATTGATATGTACTTATTTATTGCCATTTTTGTTCAGTGTGGTTCTATTTTTCTTCCTATATCTTCTACTTATCACAGCTGTCCTTTTAACATTTCTTGCAGCATTGGTTTGGTGCTAATATATTCCCTTAGCCTTTTTTTTTTGGTCTGGGAAGCTCTTTATTTCACCTTCTATTTTGAATGATAGCCTTGCTGGATAGAGTAGTCTTGGATTCAGATCCTTGTTTTTTATGACCTTGATTACTTCATGCCATTCCCTTCTGGCCTGTAGTGTTTCTGTTGAGAAGTCAGCTGATAGCCTTATGGGGGTTCCTTTGTAGGTAACCTGTTGCTTATTTCTTGCTGCCTTTAGGATTCTCTCTTTGTCTTTGATTTTTGGCATTTTAATTATTATGTGTCTTGGTGTGGGCCTGTTTGGGTTCTTCTTTCTTGGGGTTCTCTGTGCTTCTTGAACTTGAATGCCTTCTTCCTTCACCAAGTTAGGAAATTTTCTGTCACTATTTCTTCAAATATATTCTCTAACCCTTGCTCATTTTCTTCTTCTTCAGGGACTCCTATGACGCGAATGTTATTATGTTTCCAGTTGTCCCACAGTTCTCTTAAGTTGTCTCCCTGGTTTTTAATTGTTTTTTTCCTTTGGTTTTCTGATTGGTTTATTTTTTCTACCCTGTCTTCTAATTCACTGATCCAGTCCTCAGCTTCTTCTACTCTGCTGGTCAGTCTTTTCAATGTGTTCTTTATTTCTGCTATTTCATTCTTCATTTTCACTTCATTGGTTTTCAGTGTTTCTATATCTTTACTCATGGTGTTGATGTCCTTACTCACACTGTTTAACTTCTTCGAGATCATGGCTCTGAACTCTGCCTCTGATAATTTGCTTAACTGCATTTCATTTATCTCATCTTCAGTAGAGTTCTCTTGTTCTTTCATTTGGGATTTGTTTCTTTATTTCACCATTTTGGCTGTCTCATTGGGTTTTGGAGCCTGCCCAATTATCCCTGTGGGTGTTGGTGTTCTGCTATTTGTGGCTCCCTCTACTGGGTTTGGATGAGCGAGGAGGGCCCTCCTTAAACACCACTGTCAAGTCTCACTTTCCTGGGTAGATTTGCAAGTTCAGGAAAGGTTCAGTTATCCTCTAGCTTTTTGGCTGGAGGCTATTAGCCTCAGTTACTTGAAAAGCCTTGGGTTCTCAGTTGAATGAGAATCTCCCTCAGGTGTTTAGTGTAAGATGATTTCTTGAGGGTGGGGCTGATGCTGGTTGTTAATGAGCTTCAATTTGCATTTCTTTGCATTGCCTGGTTTGGGTTAAATCTCTGAGGGAGGGGCTGCCATAGCTCTGGGAAGGAGCAAGCTGGCCACCATCCTTTGTGGCTGAGACTCAGCACAAACTCTGAGCGCCCTCCAAATCCCGGGTGTCCCCACAGATTTCCAGTGCAGTCCACCCTCCCTCTGCCGGAGCCCAGGGTGAGTGGCTGTGGCTATTTTAGTGCATTGTCCCAGCCCTTTGTGCTGTGGAGCAGCTTGGGCTTTAACCCTGAGGGTGGTGCTCACAGCTAAGGCCGCTGCTGTCCCTGGGCTCCCAGCCCGCCACCCTCTCACACCTCTGAAGATCCTACCAGGCTCATTCAGTGTCCCTGGTTGTATGGTCCTCTCCCGCTGCTTTTCTGTTGCTTTTTTCTGATGATTTGTCTTTATTTTAGTTGTAATTCCTATTTGGTCCTGGGAGATTGTCTGTGTAGCTTCCATTCACTCTGCCGCCATTTTCTCTCCTCAAGTCTTTATTTTCTTAACTGAAATTCTGGGGGGTAAAATAGCAAACTGAATTTTAAAAAAGATGGATGAGAGTTGAAAAGAAATTCTGGATATTTCTGGAACACTAGACATATATAAATGTAAGTTCATTTTCTTTCCCAAATATAAACCAGCAGCTAACTTCTTATAATACGTGTATTATCACATAACATTACTTTCCAAGCACAATTCAAAAATTTTTTCTTTATTCATCATATAATTCTCATATCATACATATGATTTAAGAACTATTGTTATCTTCATTTTATGAATGGAAAATCCAGGATGTTTAATGAATTTTCTGATGGCAGATTGCTAACAAGTAACTACCTTTCCAGTTACTCTCTGTTTGCCTTGTCACCATTTCTCTCAGGGAGGGTTTTTTGTTTTGTTTTGTTTTGTTGCTGTTTTTAAAATATATTGAAATGCCTTGCTCGGTATTGTATCGTAGATAGAGTAGAGAAGCAAATAGATTAGGTGAACTGTACTGAATGAAATCATGAAGAAAATAAAAACATTAGGTAACTTGAATCTTTTTTAAAAAATAAATATTGTATGATACAAGATTTATTGGGAGATATTGGAACAATTTTACATTTAAGTTGGCCTTTGGTGACTATATTAAAACAGCTATACTCAAAGGTTTTGAGATTATCCTGCTGTACAAATGACCACTTCTGCATGTATGAGCTGCAGTAAATAAGCCAAATCACATCTTTTCCAAAGAACTTTGAATAAACAACTAACCTATAGCATATTTGTGTAAAAATATAACAGTTTTTGTTTTCCCTTACATATGTTGTTTGACTATTTTTGGACAAATTTACTAGGATTAGTTATAATTTATTGTTGAAAAAATAATTTGTATTAAATTGACATAATTAAATCATTACACTAAGAAATTAAGTCTTTTGAAAGAATATTTTCAAAACTAATGAGATATTTCAAGGCAATGTACAATCATATGATTTAAGGAACAAATTTTGTTCGTGTTTGTTTAAATGCTGGTGAAATTTACAAAGGATTTGCTATAATATTTGCCAAAGTTAGATGAGCAGGTGTGGCATGTTGTATTTCATTAATGTTAGTGACCACCTGCAGCTTAAGGAAATATTTTTTTAACTTGAATGTCACTTAGATGTATTTTTCAAACCTTTATTTCACCCAGATCCTCTACAGACCACCAGGGAAATGTGCTTCTCATGAACCAGGAAAGGAATTATTACAAACAGTATATATAGGAACTGACCAAGGTGTAGCATGATGTTCAATTCGTGTGTCTATATCCAGCACAGTACAGATCAGATTGGATTCCTAAATGGTTGATCTGATCTACTTGTGAAGACAACAACAACAAGAAAAATGAAAGCAGACTGTGAGTGTTCACCTGATTGATGGCCTGTGTTAAACTTCTATGATGGTGAGCAAAAGTTAATCTGATCAGCCAAATAAATATCCTGAGAGATATTAATCACATAGTGTGAGAGCTGGAAGTGACCTCGGGAATCACCTGTTAAATGCCCTCACTTAATAATTTAGTAAATGCAGTCTCAGAGAGACTGCATTTTATTCAAAGTTTCACTTTGAGTTCTTGGGAAAAAAAATAAGCTGAAACTTAATATTTCCTGTCTCCACACCACTGTGCTTTCCAATTAGCTATTTTTGAGACCAAGAGTCAGAGCATGGAGGAGTGAGCTGTGAGGAAGGTTGGAAAGGTGGGGGAAAGATAAATAATACTTTAAGGAAGTTGAAGTCCTGTGATGTTTAATAAGAGCTTCATTTTTACTTGGTGTTCCATCATAAGTCTACCTACATATTTACAGACAAAAGCCTAAAAACTATCAATAAGGCAATACATTAATCACATTTTCTTAAAGGCCATTTGCAATTCTATTCAATTAATTCCCTCATCATATGTGGTTATATATTTTTTCTGAGGATACACTTAGATTACCTTTTTGCATTAATATAAAACCTTCATTTATTCAGTGGTATGCTAGAGATGGCTTAAATCTGGAAACGTTAATTGTTAAATTTACAGAAATATGGTGAGCTAGTTGTTAAACACAGGCATTACTAACAAATTATATGAACTTACAATGAAATAAATTTAGTTAAAATCAGATAATAGATCACCAAAAGTCATCATTTTATTGGTATCTGTTATTCACTATGTACTATTAACCATTTTACGTTATTTTGAGGTAATTATGTATATTGTACCTGTATGGTAGCAATACTGTATAATATAGTGTGCTACAAAAATCCCTTCCAGACTTTTTATTCAGTCATGTACATTTGGTAGCTTGAAATTAGCCCCAGTGAGAGTATTTATACCATGGAAATCAGCAAACACTACAAAGCAAGGCTTTGATGTATTGATTTACTGCCCCCCCACCCCCCGCCCCAGAGAGTCGATTGTTACATTTTCCAGCCCACGCTGCTTATAATCCACCTATGCTCCATCTTGCACCTTAAAAAGGACTGGAGACCTGAAGTCTGCTCCCAGTTCTAACCAAAAGTCTTAATATACCCAATGCATTTCAATTTTCTTGCAGGCTGGAACACGCTTGTGAATTTATTCATAGAATGTGATAGCTTGATACTGTGGCAGAAAACTGGACTTTGGAGGTGGATAGACCAAAAGTCCCAATTCTATCCCTACCAACTTGTGACTTTAGGACACTTCCTTAACCTACCAGTCTTGAGTTTCCTCATATGCAATGTATGGGTATACTCTATCTCATATATATGCCTATCACATAGCATTGTCTTAAAGATTCAGTTAATATCATTGTAATTAAACTAGTTATTAATAACAGAAAAGAAGCAAAGGGAAGGCCAGATATTAAAGGCATGTCATTGGGACAGCTTCACCAAGAAGCAACAACTTTACACTCCCCAGGGATACAACAAAGGGAATATAGACACATGCCCAGTAAAGTTGGGGGGACTAGAAAAGGTACTTGCTGTCAAACACACCTGGGGACAGAGATGGTTTGCCAGAATGGGCGTGGCCACTGCAATCTCACAGACATTTGTGATATTTAAGCCCCTGAACAAAGGAACTCACTCTCTTGTGCTTTGGGGACCCTTGGGATAAGTGTTGCTTGGGGCCCACTCTCCTGCATGCTCCCATGTGGCCCACAGCCATGTGGCCCTCACATGCAGTGGACTAATGGACTGTAATTAGCCTGATGCTAAACTGGACCCAGCTCCAACATGGAAAGGTTTCTGGACATTGGCTTTGCTTCTAGCTTTACTGAGACGCCAGCTACACATCAATGACTACACGAAGGGAAATCAGACTTGGGAAACCCAGGGACTTAATTCCACACAAATAAAAATCACTCATTCTCCCATGTGAGTCTCATAAAATTATTTTTTTCAAGATACCGTAAGGTCTCCACCCCCACCACCCAGCAGGGAAAAGGACCCCAATTTTCCGATAACAAAATAAGACAAATAACATAAAACATTTCAAACACTGGTTGAATTAGTACATAATTAACAAACATTATTACATCCTTCTTATTCCATAACAACCAGGAAAATGTCTTTATGTCTGTAAACAATAGCAGCAGCAACAACAACAAAAAAATATTCTAAACTGGTCCTGTGATTGTGAATGTCAATTTGAAGCCAGTTTGCTGTGAACACAGGATTGAGTTTGACTAAAAATGTGCCACAGAAGTCACAGCCATGCCAGCAGCAGTGACCTATAAATACTAGCACCACATGCGGATTCCCTGTAATGGAGTGGACCGGACCCACTGCATGTGTGAGTCCATCAGAGCCTTCGGTTAGCTCCATCAGAGTGTGAACACACTGCCAGCCCACCTCCCAAACATCACCCCTCCCACCAGTGCACTGAAGTGATTGCCCTGTCAGTCCTCCTGATGCTTTATCTCCACAGTCACTTTATTTACAGAAGTCTGCACAGTGAAAACACAGATTTATGAAAACGACATTGAAGCACACCCCCCCCTCAAATAAGTACCCTGGAGATTTTTTGTAATAGCTCTTATCCAGCCATTATGTATACTATGAGAGTGAAAATCGAGGGGGGCCAGTTGATAAGGAGGCTGACACTGAGGATTTCTTTTGATTTTTTTAGGAAAAGTAGGTTGCCACAGAAATGCACTATAAGGAATAATATATTTGAAGGGATTTCTACACTTCTAGCCAGAGAGGGTCTGACTTCACTAACTGATATGGTCACTGGAGTTACACTGAGAATTAAAACACCAAGCACACCCTTGGGTACACCTACCTCTAGCAGTGAGATGCGATGTGTTTAAGGTGTGAATGTATAAGGGCCTGGGAGGAAATGGGCAGCAGGCAGCCTGGCCTTGAAAAAGATGATCAGGAGAGAAAGAGAGGGAGGAGGAGGAAGAGGACGATGAGAAGAGGAGGAGGAAAAATTGAGAGAGAGGGGACCCACCAATCCCTCTATAAAAAAAAATATGAAGGAGGTTTATCTAGAAATTTTATCATTTTCTTTTTCTTCCTTTAGGCCTCTCCCAGTCAGAGGTAGTCTTTGTGTTTGAATTTAAAGCTATTAACCCAGACTCCCACCGGCTAGAGCATTCCTGCTGCAGAGCCCAGTCTGAATCATTCAATATCCAGGCAGATATGCCTGCCTGTTCTCCCACTCCATTTTAATTCAGCCCATGGAGGCAATCAATACAGAGTGTAAAATAATAACAGCATGTTTGGATACACTGAGCTCTATAGGCCAGAGTTACCACCTCCCCACCAGCCTCAAATGGTGGTGATGATTCCACAATGACTAAATTGCCACTACTTGCCACACCCACTTGAAAAATCATCTGTAGTTGTCATGGCCCATGGTCCTGTATGGACCTGCTTGCAGAGCATTGATCCTTAATTTGTGAGACGAGTGTAATTTTCATTATTACTTACCTCATCAGTAATCTGTAAAATAAAAAATGTGCTAATTCAGTAATTCTTACAAATTTGTTTATAATACACTTGCAAAAATACATATTCATTCATTTTCATTAAAACAGAGAATTTTAACTCAAGTCTTAGATAATTTCCTGTGTAGAGTCAGACTCAGTGTACTGGTTTTTGAGGCATTTGAGAAGTGTGGAAAAGAGTAGTGAAGGTTTTAGTTTCTGTTCTCACTGAAGGATGGGCAATCATCTTTTCATCCCTTGTTTTTATAAGATCTGAGCTGTTTGAATTGTAGTGTAAACTTGAAACGATGAGACTGCAATAAAACCACTTAGCCTATATCTTATAAGCTAAAAGAATCCTAGAAACACCCATAAACTCCAAAAGCACTGATTGGATTTTCCTTGGAAAATAAAACTGGAGTTTGAGTATGGAGAATGAGATAAAGGACTACCCTCTGTCAGTGTAAAGCTCTTAGGGACTTCTGTGTGCACAATATTCTACATAGTGTAAAATTGTGTGTGTGTGTGTGTGTGTGTGTGTGTGTGTGTATGCAATATGCAGAGTATAATTTTAGGAACAGATCAGAACATGTCAGTAGTGTTCACTTCTAATCTTTACTCTGTATTTATCATTTTTAATACATTAACAAACAACAATTACTCCTTAGATTCTTCATCAGTAAAATGACAATAAATTGCATTTCCCCATTTTACTGAACTAAATGGTAGATTCAAAGCTCTCAGAAATTTAAATTACTATGCAAATAGCAACTATCTTTTTTGATACACTGAGATATTTCAATATCTGTATTGATTGAGATCCCCGCCATGTACCTAGCTTTTGTGAAGGACTCCATATAAAACTATATAGCTTTACCTCTATAATCCACCGCCAGTTCTCCTATATCAGACTGGAAAGGGGAAGGTCATTTTTCATGACTCTAATTCCAATTAAAAATGGTTAAAAGCCCGGCTGGTGTGGCTCAGTGGTTGAGCATCATCCCATGCACCAAGAGGTCTCTGGTTCGAGTCCCAGTCTGGGCACATGCCCAGGTTGTGGGCCAGATACCCAATGGGGGTCATGCAGAAGGTAGCCAATCGATGTTCTCTCTCATCAATGTTTCTCTCTCTCTCTCTCTCTCTCTCTCTCCTTTCATCTCTCTAAAATCCATAAAGAAAAAAAAATGGTTAAGAACTTCAGATGTGGCATTTTTTTTCTTTTCAGCTAGAATTTTATGAATAAAGCAGAAGCCCATGTAGAAGAGGTGTTTAACGCTATGTTAAATTGATCATTTTTAATCCATTTTTTATAAAAATGTTTATGAATGGATTAAGCAAAAAAACAAAAAACAAAAATTCATGGACAGACAACAGTATGGTGATTAGCAGAGGGAAAGGGGTGTGGGGGGACGTAGAAGAGGGTAAAGGAGGAATAAATGGTGATGGAAGGAGACTTAACTTGGAGTGGTGAGCACACAATACAATACACAGATGATGTATTATAGAATTGTACACCTGAAACCTGCATAATCTTATTAAGAAATGTCACCATAATAAGCTCAATTTAAAAAATAAAAATAAAAGACAGAAAAAAAAGTTAACATATCAACTTCCTTAACACCTACATTTTTTAAAATAAAGAACAATCATCACAAGAGTTAAATTCAATTTTTTTAACTAATGGGTGTGCACAAGACAAGCTATTTATAAGAAATATATGAATATATTAATGGCTTATCCAAATTGTCTTCATATTCCAACCTCTTAGAGTTGCTGCATTCTAAACTTCACAAATTAAAGAATCTTAAAATGCCTTGCACCGATTAGGGTTGTTAAAAATGTATATTGTTATCAAGGTTTCAGCTCTGGAGATGATGGACTAATATGCTGCAAGCCATTATACTATTGGACTATTGGACACATTTTTTTTTTGGAGAGGTTGTCCAAGATGGCAATGTAGGAGGATCCTGAATTCACCTCCTGCCCTGGACATGATGAATCTACAACTACATATGGAAAATTCCCTCTGAAAAGACCTGAAATCCAGCTGAACAGCTCCTTCACACCATCAAGGAGAAAAGAGCAAACCGAGGTGAGTAGGAAAGGCTGAGATGCTGTCTTGCCGTAAATCTCACTCTTAGTGCGGCCACTCACAGTCAGGAAGGGACAAAGTCTGAGATTCTGAGTGAAAGAAAGTTTCATTCCCACATCAGATGCACCAAAATTTAAGACTAGCACATGAGAGATGAACCCTCAAAACATCTGGCTTTAGAAACCAATGAGGATTGCTTCCACAGAATGCAAAGGGCTGTGGTGAACTGAAAAACTGCTCTTAAAGGGTTTGCACTCAGACTCATTCGCCCCATGGCCCAGTGTAGAAGAAGCAGTTTGAAAATTGCCCGGACTAGCCCTGCTGGTGTGGCTCAGAGGTTGAGCATTGTCCCATGGACTGAGAGGTCCCGGTTCAATTCCCAGTCAGGGCACATCCTCAGTTTGTGGGCCAAATCCCCAGTGGGGGGCATGCAGGAGGCAGCCAATTGATGTTCCTTTTCATCAATGTTTCTATATCTATCGCCCCTCCCTTCTTCTCTAAAATCAATAAAGAAAAAAAATATTTTAATAAAAATAATAAAATTGCTTGGAATATATGTGAGGGACATTAATTTGCCAATCTAAAAGCATCCTCTGGATGGACAGGGACCTGTTGGGATACTCTGTGGGGACAAAGGAGCTGGTAGGCACCATTTTTGCACTCTACCTATACCTTGCTAAAGCTGGCAGACACTATTTTTTCTGTTATTTTTCTTGGCAAGTGCCATCTTTACCTTCCAATTGATGGATGCCATTTTCATGCTCTTTCTCTGCCACACTCCACAGTGCCAGTAGCACTCAGAGGGGAACTTTTACATGTGTGGTACTTGGTTTTAGTGGCAGTGGCCCAGGGGACACCTCTTGATCACCTGGCCCTGCAGACCATGGGGCTTGAATTTCTGGGTCCCATGGGACTGTAGCATTCAGTTCTTGGCACACTAGCACCCCACAGGCACAGCACAGATAACTGACTAAATCACACTCCCAGTCTTTCTGAAAAAGAGGCCTATTGATGAGTCCTGGAGCTTCTGATGGACAGGCTTCAGGTTTGCCTATGGAACTGGTCTTGGTGTTTGTAGGCCAGGGGATGCCATCTTTGCACTCTCCTACGACCTCACTGAAGCTCATCAGTATCTTCCAGAAAGGAGCTGAGACACTAATATGGAGCCCCAATTTTTGCAGCTGTTGCTTGGGGATAACTCCCAGTAGCCTGGTCTGGAGGCCAGCAGGATTTATGATAGTGGTCCCATAGGACTGTATATATTTGCATGCATCAAGCTACTTCCTGAGAGTCTGGCTTCCATTTAGCCTGTAACTAGGTGCTGACTGATATTCTCCCCTTTGGGTTACTGCCTGGTCCTGCCACACCCTTAACCACTGATAGCTATTAAAAACAAAGTGAAGTGCTTGAATAATCACAAAGGTTTGAGAAACAGCTAAGAACTAGGGCAAGCTTGAACAATAAGTTTCATCTCTTATGCAAGGGAGCTCCTTCAATATTGGGATAAGTGGCTGTTTCACCTAATACATAGACACAGAAGGTCAAGCAAAATGGGAAAACAGAAATGTGCTTCAAATGTAAAACAAGATAAAACCTCAGGAAGAAACCTTATGAACTAGAGATAAGTAATTTACCTGATAGACTTCAAAGCAATGGTCATAATGATGATCACTGAACTTGGAAGAAGTATGAACACAGAGAGAACTTCAACAGAGATAGAAAATATAATAAATTACCAAACAGAAGTCATATAGCTAAAGAATACAATAACTGCTCTGAAAAATATACCAGAGGGATTTAACAGCAGACTGGGTAAAACAGAAGAAATGATTTGTGATCTCTAAGACAGGACTGGAACTTAGCCAATCAGAGCAAAAAAAGAAAAACTAATATAAAAAGTGAAGATACATACACATAGTATGTAGCCTTTTTAGATTGACTTATTTCACTTAATAATGTGCATCTGAGATTCCACCATGGCTTTACAAGTCATTTCTATTTATTGCTGAATAATGTTCCATTCTTTGGATTTACCCATTCATCTACTGAAGGATATCTTAGTTGCTTCCAAGTTTTGGCATTATGAACAAAGTTTCTATAAACATCCATGTTCAGATTTATGTGTAGACATGTTTTCAACTCCTTTGAGTAAATATTAGAGAAAAGGAATAATGGATCATATGGTAAGAGTATGGTTAGTTTTATAAGAAACTGTCAAACTTCCTTCAAAAGCAGATATACCAATTTGCATTCCCCATAGCAAAAATGAGAGTTCCTATTGTTCCATATCCTTTCTAGCCATTGGCATTGTCAGTGTTTCAGAATTTCACTATTCGGATAGGTATGGACTGATATATTACTGTTTTTTGATATGCATTTCCCTGACATCATATATTGTGGAACATTTTTCATATATTGATTTGCCATCTTTTGGTGAGGTGCCTGTTGAGGTGTGTGGCCCCTTTTTTAATCAGGATAATAGTTTTCTTACCGTTGAGTTTTAGGCTTTCTTTATATACTTTGGATAACAGTCATTTTCTTTGGTATATCTTTAATTCTCTTGATATTATCTTTCAAAGAACAGAAGTTTTTAATTTAAATAAAGTCCAAAGTTGTATTTTTGTTTGTTTGTTTTGTTTTGGTGGATCATGCCTTTGATATTGTAGCTAAAAAGTCATCACCAAACACAAGGCCATCTACATTTTCTAACATTAAATCTTTGAAAAGTTTTATGGTTTTGCATATTACAAGGTCTGTGATCTATTTTTTGAATTAATTTTTGTGAAGTTCTGTACCCATATATATTTTTTTGCAATTTTTATTAATTTATTTTTGTTACATATGTTTCTCCTTCCCCCCACTCCCCAGACACCCTCCTCCTGATACTGCCCCCCACCCCACCCCAGCACTGCTGTCTATGTCCTTGTTTACGCATTCATGCGTATAAGTTCTTTGGTTTATCTCATCCTTCCAACCCGCCCCCCTCCTCTGAAGATTGTCAGTCTGAACCATACTCCCTTCTATGTCTCTGGGTCTATTTCATTCATCAGCTCACCTTGTTCATTATATTCCACAAATAAGTGAGATCATGTGGTATTTGTCTTTCTCCGATTGGCTTATTTTGCTTAGCATAATACTCTCCAGATCCCTCCATGTTGTCCCAAAGGATAAGAGATCTTTTTTTTTCTTACAACTGCATAGTGTTCCATTGTGTATATGTACCACAGCTTGGTTATCCACTCATCTACTGATAGACACTTGGGCTGTTTCCAGATCTTAGCTATTGTAAATAGTGCTGCTATGAACATAGGGAGTACACATATTCTTTCTGATTGGTGTTTCAGACTTTATAGAATATATTCCTGGAAGTGGGATCACTGGTTCAAATGGCAATTCAATTTTTAATTTTTTGAGGAAACACCATATTGTTTTCCACAGTGGCTGCACCAGTCTGCATTCCCACCAGCAGTGTACTAGAGTCCCCTTTTCTCCACACCCTCTCCAGCACTTGTTGTTTGATGATTAGTTGATGGCAGCCATTCTGGCAGGTGTGAGGTGATACTTCATAGTCATTTTAATTTGCATCTCTCTAATGATTAATGATGTTAAGCATTTTCTCATACGTCTCTTGCCATTTGTATATCCTTTTTGGAGAGGTGTCTATTTAGGTTCTTTGCCCATTTTTTAATTGGGTTCTTTGTCTTCCTTTCGTTGAATTGTATGAGTACTCTTTATGGTTTGGAAATTAATCCTTCATTTGATGCATCGTTGGCAATTATGCTCTCCCATACAGTGGGTTCCCTTTCCATTTTGATCATTGTTTCTTTTGCTGTGCAGAAGCTTTTTGTTTGATGCAGTCCCATGTTTAATTTTATTCTTTGTTTCTCTTGCCTTAGGCATTGTATCAGTGAAAATTTTGCTGTGTGTGATGTCTGAAATTTTGTTGCCTACATTTTCTTCTAGGATTTTTATGGATTCATGAGTCACATTTAAGTCTTTTATCCATTTTGAGTTTATGCTTGTGTATAGTGTAAGTTGGTGATCTAGCTTCACTTTTTTGCATGTAGCTGTCCAATTTTCCCAATACCATTTATTAAAGAGACTGTCTTTACTCCATTGTGTGTTCTTGCCACCTTTGTCAAATATTAGTTGAACATAATGTCTTGGGTCAATTTCTGGATTTTCTGTTTTGTTCCATTGATCTATATGCCTGTTCTGGTGCCAGAACCAGGCTGTTTTGATTAAATGGCTTTGTAGTATAACCTTATATCTGGTATTGTGATCCCTCCTACTTTGTCCTGCTTTTTTGATATTGTTGTGGCTATTTGGGGTCTTTTTTGGTTCCATATAAACTTTTGAAGTATGTGTTCTAGTTCTGTGAAATAGGTTGCTGGTATTTTAATGGAGATTGCATTGAATCTATAGATTGCTTTGGGTAGTACAGACATTTTAATAATGGTAATTTTTCCAATCCATGAACAAGGTATATGCTTCCACTGTTTTATATCTTCCTCTATTTCTGTTTTCAATGTCCTGTAGTTTTCTGCAAATAGGTCCTTTACATTTTTGGTCAAGTTTATTCCTAAGTATCTTAATTTTTTTACCGAAATAGTAAATGGGGCTATTTTTTTCCTTTTAGTTTCTCTTTCTGTGAGTTCATTATTGGTGTATAAGAATGCCGTCAATTTCTTGACATTAATTTTGTATCCTGCTACTTTGCCAAATCATTTATTAAATCTAGTAGATTTTTGATGGAGTCTTTAGGGTTTTCTATGCACAATATCATGTCATCTGCAAATAATGACAGTTTCACTCCCTCCTTTCCAATTTGGATCCCTTTGATTTTTTCTTCATGTCTAATTGCTATGGCTAAGATTTCCAGTACATGTTAAATGAGAATGGTGAAAGTAGTCATCCCTGACTTGTTCCTGTTCTTAAGGAAAATGCTTTTAGTTTTTTCCGATTGAGTATGATGTTGTCTCTAGGTTTTTCATATATGGCCTTTATTATGATGAGATATGACCCCTCTATTCCCACATTGCTGAGCGTTTTTATCAGAAATGGGTGCTGGATTTTTTCAAATGCTTTTTCAGCATCTATTGATATGATCATATGGTTTTTATCTTTCATTTTGTTTATGTGGTGTATCACATTTACTGATTTGCTAATATTGTACCAGCCTTACATCCTTGGGATGAATCCCACTTGGTCATGGTGAATAATCTTTTTAATATATTGCTAGATTCGATTTGCTAGTATTTTGTTGTCGTTTTTTTTAATCCTCACCCAAGGACATTTTTTCATTTTTTGTTCAGATAGAGTGGGAAGGAGAGAGAGGAAGAGAGAGAGAGTGAAACATCGACGTGAAAGGGACACATCGAGTGGCTGCCACCCGCACGACCAACCAGGGCCGGGGACAAACTGCAACCGAGGTACATGCCCTTAGCGGGAACCGAACCCAGGTCTCTCTGGACCGCAGGCCGATGCTCTAACCGCTGAGCCAAACCGGCTAAGGATTTTGGCATCTGTGTTCATCAGGGATATTGGCCTGTAATTTATCTTTCTTTGTAGTGTCTTTAACTGGTTTTGGAATTAAAATTATCCTGGCCTCATAAAATGAGTTTGGAAGTCTTCCTTCTTCTTGAATTTTTGGAATACTTTGAGGAGAATGGGTGTTAGTTCTTCTTAGAATGCTCAGTAAAACTCCCCAGTGAAGCCGGCCGGGACCGGGCTTTTGTTTGTTGGGAGTTTCTTGATTACATCTTCAATTTCCTTAGTTGTTATTGGGCTGTTCAAGTTTTCTATATCTTCTCGGTTCAGTTTTGGGAGACTGTGTGTTTCTAGAAATTTGTCCATTTTGCCTAGATTGTCCAAATTGTTGGTGTATAATTGTTCATAGTATTTGTTAATGATCCTTTGTATTTCTGTGGTGTAAGTTGTAACTTCTCTTTCATTTCTGATTTTGTTTATTTGGGTCCTCTCTTTGTTTCTTGGTGAGTCTAGCTAAGGGTTCATCAATCTTGTTTATCTTTTCAAAGATCCAGCTCTTTGTTTCATTCATCTTTTGAATTGTTATTTTTAGTCTCTATGTCATTTATTTCTGCTCTGACCTTTATTATTTATTTCCTTCTGTTTGCTCTGGCTTTTTCTTTTTGTTTGCTTTCTATTTCTTTAAGTTTTGAGGTTAGATAGCCAATTAGAAATGTTCCTTGTTTCTTGAGGTAGGCCTGTAGTGCTATGAATTTCCCTCTCAGGACTGCTTTCGCTGCGTCCCATAGATTTTGTGTTGTTTTGTGCTCATTTTCATTGGTTTCCAGGAAGTTTTTAATTGCTTCCTTGATCTCCTTGGTAACCCATTCATTGTTTAATAAC
The DNA here is from genome assembly GCA_030848825.1 of Tadarida brasiliensis. Classification (NCBI taxonomy): domain Eukaryota; kingdom Metazoa; phylum Chordata; class Mammalia; order Chiroptera; family Molossidae; genus Tadarida; species Tadarida brasiliensis. The sequence goes on from CM061257.1 coordinate 67,306,453, forward strand.
ATGCTATTTAGCCTCCATGTGTTCAAATATCTTTGTGTGTTTTTGTTGTAATTGAGTTCTAGTTTCATCCCATAGTGGTCTGAGAAGATGCTTGATATAATTTCAATCTTCTTGAACTTGTAGAGACTTAGTTTGTGGCTTGACATGTGGTCTCTCTTAGAGAATGTCCCATGTGCAATTGAAAAGAATGTGAATTCTGCAGTACTGGGGTGTAATTCTTTGTAGATATCTATTAAATCCATTTGATCTACTGCATCATTTAGAGTCTCAGTTTCCTTGTTAATTTTTGCCTAGAGGATCTATCCTGTAATGTCAGCTGAATGTTGAAGTCCCCTGCTATGACTGTATTGCTGTCGATTTGTCTTTTGAAGTCCTCCAGATAGTTTTAATTATATTTTGGTGTTCCTATATTGGATGCATATATGTTTATCAAGATTATATCTTCCAGTTGGATAGATCCTTTCAATATTATGTAGTGGCCTTCTTTGTCTCTAGTTATGGCCTTCATTTTGAAGTCTATTTTATCAGTTATGAGTATTGCTACCCCAGCTTTTTTTCCCTTTCCGTTTGCTTTGAAGATTTTTTTTCATCCCTTTACTTTCATCCTATGTGAGTCTTTTGCTGTGAGGTGGTTCTCTTGTAAACAACATATATATGAGTCATGCTTTCTTATCCAACCAGCTACTCTGTGTCTTTTGATTGGTGCATTGAATCCATTTAAAATTAAGATTATTTTTGATAACTACTTATTTATTGCCATTTTTGTTTATTGTGGTTCTCTTTTTCTTCCTATTTCTTCTACTTATCACAGCTGTCCCTTTAACATTTCTTGCAGTGCTGGTTTGGTGCTAATATATTCCCTTAGCCTTTTTTTTGTCTAGGAAGCTCTTTATTTCACCTACTATTTTGAATGATTACCTTGTTGGATAGAGTAGTCTTGGATTCAGATCCTTGTTTTTCATGACCTTAATTACTTCATGCCATTCCCTTTTGGCTTGCAGTGTTTCTTTTGCGAAGTCAGCTGATAGCCTTATGGGGGTTCCTTTGTAGGTTACCTGCTGCTTATCTCTTGCTGCCTTTAGGATTCTCTCTTTGCCTTTAATTTTTGGCATTTTAATTATTATGTGTTTTGGTGTAGGCCTGTTTGGGTTCTTGTTCTTCTTATTGGGGCTCTGTGTGTTTCTTGTACTTGTATGCCTTTTTCTTTCACCAAGTTAAGGAAGTTTTCTGTCACTATTTCTTCAAATATATTCTCTAACCCTTTCTCACTTTCCTCTTCTTCTGGAACTCCTATAATGCAGATGTTGTTATGTTTCCAGTTGTCCCACAGTTTTCTTAAGCTGTCTTCCTGGTTTTTAATTGTTTTTTCCTTTTGGTTTTCTAATTGGGTGATTTTTTCTTCCCTGTCTTCTAATTCACTGATCCAGTCTTCAGCTTCCTCTACTCTGCTGGTTATTCCTTCCAATGTGTTCTTTATTTCTGCTATATCATTCTTCATTTCCACTTGGTTGGTTTTCAATGTTTCTATATCTTTCCTCATGCTGTTGAGCTTTCTCATTATCATAGCTCTGAATTCTACCTCTGATAACTTGCTTAACTGCATTTCATTTACCTCTCCTTCAGTAGAGTTCTCTTGTTCTTTCATTTGGGATTTGTTTCTGTGTTTCACCATTTTGGCTGTCTCAGTGGGTTTTGGAGCCTTCCAAATTTTCCCTGTGAGTGTTGGTGTTCCGCTGATTGTGGCTCCCTCTACTGGGTTTGGATGAGTGTGAGAGGAGCCATGTCACACCACTGTCAAGTCTTACTTTCCTGGGTAGATTTGCAAGTACAGGAAAGGTTCAATTATCCTCTAGCTTTTTGGCTGGAGGCTATTAGTCTCAGTTACTTGATGAGCTTTGGGTTGTAGCCCTCAACTGAATGAAAAACTCCCTCAGGTGTTCAGGGTAAGAGGATTTCCAGAGGGTGGGGCAGGTGCTTGCTGGCTGTTAATGAGTCTCCATTTGCATTTCTCTGGCCTGGTCAGGTGGTTCAAATTTCTGAGGGAGGGGCTGTTGCTTCTCCCTGGGTCTCTGGGAAAGGGCTCTTTGAGTAATATGGCTACTGTCCTGTGATGGAATGATTCAGCAATAAACTCCCATTGCCCTCCCAGCTCTCCAAGCTCCTGAGTCTCCACACAGTTCCCGTCCAGTTTGCCCTCCCTCTGCCAGAGCCCAAGGTGCCCTCCCTCTCCCAGCCCTGTGCACTTTAGAGCTGGCTTGGGATATTATCCCTGAGGGAGCTGCTCACAGCTGAAACAGCTGCTTTCCATGGGCTCCAACCCACCCTCTTGAGCCTCTGCAGTTCCTACCAGGCTCATTTTAATGTCCTTTTTCAGTCTCTAGTTATATGAGTCCTCTCCTGCTGCTTCTCTGTTGCTTTTTCCCGGTGATTTGTCTTTATTTTAGTTGTAATTCCAGTTTGGTCCTGGGAGATGGTTTATGTAGCTTCCATTCACTCTGCTGCCATTTTGTAATCTCTCCTTCACTTTTGAAGGAAAAATTCACAAGAAAAATATTTCTATAATCCTGCTTTTTCCTCTCAATACTTTAATATCTTACTCATCCCTCCTCTTGCTTACATGGTTTCTGAGGAGACTTTGGATATAATTTTGGATTTTTATATTTGATGTTCTGTAGTTTAAAAATTATTCTAAGGTGTAGTTTTAGTACATGGGGAGTTTTTTTGTTTGTTTTTGTTTTTGTTTTTCATTTACCTTGTTTGGAGTTCTCCGAACTTTATTTGTGGCTGGATATCTGACATTAATTTAGGCAAATTCTCAGTTATTATTCTTTTGAATATTCTGTTTCTTTTTTCTCTTCTCTTTCTGGTAGTCTCATTATGCATATGTTACAACTTTTGTAGTTGGCCCACATTCCTTGTATATTCTGTTCTTCTTTTTTCTTTTCAAGTCTTTGTTTGCTTTGCTTCACAGTATTAAAGTTTTCTATTGACTTGTCCTCAAACTCAGAGAATCTTTCCTCAGAGAGTCCAATCTACAGTTAAGACCATCATAAGCATTTTTCACTTCTGTTCCTTTTTTTTTTTTCATGTCTATCATTACTTTTTGGTTCTTCCTTAATTTTCTTTTCTCTGCTTACATTGCCCATCTGTTCTTGTTTATTGTCTATTTTATCTATTAGAGCTCTTGGCACATTTATCATAGTTGTTTTAAATTCCAAGTCTGGCCCTGGCTGGTGTTGCTCAGTGGTTAGAACATTGACCCCACACATCGAAGTGTTGCAGGTTTGATTCTCAGTCAAGGGCATGTACTTGGGTTCCAGCTTGGTCCCAGGCCACAGTCAAGGGTGTGAAGGAAGCAACCAATCAATGTGTCTCTCTCTCATTGATCTCTCTCTCTCTCTCTCTCTCTCTCTCTCTCTCTCTCTCTCTCTCTCCCTCCCTCCTTCTCTTCCACTCTCTAAAAATTAATGTAAAAAATAACCTTGGGTGAGGATTAACAAAAAAAAATTCCCTGTCTGATGATTTCAACATCCTTGCTATAGCAGGTTCTGATGCTTGCTCTGCCTCTTCAAATTATGGTATTTGCATATTGGTATGTCTCATAACTTTTAATAGCAGATATGATGTACCAGATACAGGAAGAGTTGTCAATAGGCCTTCATGTTATGGTGGTGAGGTGTGCAGAAGAAGTGTTCTATAGTCCTATGAGTAAGACAGTCTTCTAGGGAGCCTGTGCCTCTAGACTAGGAAATTCACAAGTACTTTTCAGTTTTATTTTTTTCCTCACCTTATGTGGAACAGGATGGTTAGAATAGGCTCTTTAAGATATTTTTCTTCTCTTACATGAAGGTTAGAGCTTATTGGAGTGGGCTATTTTCCTTCCCCTGGATCAGTTAGGTTCTGGTAAACTCCCAGAAAGTTAGGATCTGGCTAAGGAGTTTCTCCTGAGGGCAGACCTTAAGAATAGAGTGCTCTGGCATATTTCAAATGGTTCTTCCCTCCACACCCCCCCCAAAGCATTTTTCTTTGATATTTACTATCAACCTCCAGACATAAAACTCACAAATATGTGGAAGCCTCCCTGTGACTGCTTCCCAACCCCTGGAGTTTTTATTGTTTGTTTGTTTGTTTTATCCTCACCCAAGGATATTTTTGCATTCTTCTTCAGATAGAGTGAGAGGGAGAGAGGGAGTAAGAGAGAGAGAGAAACATCAATGTGAGAGAGACACATCAACTGGCTGCCACCCATACGACCCATCCTGGGCCAGGTACAAACTGCAACCGAGGTACGTGCCCTTAGCAGGAATCAAACCCAGGTCTCTCTGGACTGTGGCCAATGATCTAACCACTGAGCCAAACCAGCCAGGGCCCCCTGGAGTTTTTAATTCTCAGACTTGTCCATTCTGAGCCTCCAGCAATTCATGAATCACAGTTCTGGTTTTTCTACCCTAGCTCTGGTTCTTACAGAGTTTTCAGCTAATGAGTTTATGCTCTGATAAACTGTGGTTTTTCTGTATTTGTCCATCAGTCTCTTCAATTTTGTTGCCAGTGGTTTGCCCTGTGACCTCAGTTTTCTTGTGGATCTAAGTAGAGTTGTTGATTTTGCAATTTGTTAGTCTTTTTATTTTTTGTTAGGACAGAGTGATGACCCTAAGCTCCTTACATGCAGAACCAGAAGTGAAAAGTTGCAATGTCTATTTTAAAAGTAAGTTTGAAGGCATTAGAGATCGATGAAGGCAACTAAGAGTTGAGGAAAAGAGATTTGAAAGAAGGTAAATGAACAGATTAAACCCAAGAATTGGAATTGTTTTTCTCCCTGAAGTATTTGCCAGTTTTCAAACAGCAGCCTACAAGCTAAGAAGCAGCGAAGTTTGAAACAGTCTCAAAGAGCTGAGAAAATAAAAATTGGAACTCAAGTCCCACCAAGATAAAGGCTCCATGGCAATCACCTCAGATTTCCAGTTGGGACTCCTGACCAATAATATAGTATTAAAGAAAATAATCTGGTATTAAGGGAAAATAAAAAATAGGCAAAATCAGCTGGAAACCCTATATCAAATCAATTCAATCTTAGCTTGTACTAAAATCATCTTTCTCAAGCCTAAAGTAAATCCTCATTAGTAAATGCCTCATTGGCACACAGATCTATTGTATAGATCTCTAATACATCTATTGTATATTTCTTTTATAGTTCATTGATTTTTGTTCTTAATTTTATATAATCCTTTCTTGTCCTTTCTTTTGATTTTTGTTGACATTGATACATTTTGACTGAGTGCCAACTATTGTGTATTTTAAAATTTTCTTGAGATAATTTGAGGTTCTAGATGAAGTTATTTATCTGATTTCCAAAATATACAGAGTGCTCATATAACTCAACAAAAGGAAGACAAAGAACCCAATTAAAAAATGGGCAGAGGACCTAAATAGACACCTCTCCCAACAGGACATATAAATGGCCAAGAGACATATGAAAAAATGCTCAACGTCACTAATAATCAGAGAGATGCAAATTAAAACAACTATGAGGTATCATTTCACACCTGTCAGAATGGCCACCATCAACAAATAATCAAACAACAAGTGTTGGCGAGGGTGTGGAGAAAAGGGGGCTCTAGTACACTGCTGGTGGGAATGCAGACTGGTGTAGCCACTGTGGAAAACAATATGGTGTTACCTGAAAAAGTTAAAAATTGAACTGCCATTTGACCCAGTGATCCCACTTCTAGGAATATACCCTAAGAAACCTGAAACACCAATCAGAAAGAATATATGTACCTTTATGTTCATAGCAGCACTATTTACAATAGCTAAGATCTGGAAAAACCCAAGTGTCCATCAATAGATGAGTGGGTAAAAAAGCTGTGATAAGATCTCTTATCCTTTGAGATGGCATGGAAGGACCTGGAGAGTATTATGCTAAGTGAAACAAGCCAAGCAGAGAAAGACAAATACCCCATTATCTCACTTATTTGTGGAATATAATGAACTAAACAAACTGATGAACAAAATTGATCCAGAGACACAGAGGTGGGGTACAGACTGACAAGCCTCAGAGGAGGGAGTTTGGAGGGGGGAGAGATAAACTACAGAACTTATATGCATGTATGCATGACCAATGGACATGGACAACAGGGCTAGGGATGGGGCAGAGGGATATGGAGGAGGGTGTCAATGGGGGGAAAAGGAGAAACATCTGTAACAAAAACAAATTTATTTAAAAAAATTAAAATAATAAAATAAAAGAAATATACAATATGGAAAAATCCACAAGGACAAAATTGGTTCTTTGACAAAATTAACACCTTTAATAAATCTTAGAGTGAAGACAAGGAAGATGAGGAAGAAATAGGTGGGGGATTAGAAGGAGGAGGACAAGACAGAGGATGCGAAGAACTTAGTGAAGGAGAATAAGAGAAAGAAAGTGGGAGGAGGGAGGGAGAAAGAAAAAAAAAATCTAAAAATTACAAATAGCAACAGTGAAAGAGAGTCAGCACTACAAGTCCCACAGATATTGAAGAGATATTAATATATTTTAAATAACTATCAAAAACAGAAAATTAGTGCCCTGGCGGGTTTGGCTCAGAGGTAGAGCGTTGGCCTGTGGACTGAAGAATCCTGGGTTTGATTCCAGCCAAGGGCACGTACGTACCTTGGTTGCGGTTCATCCCTGACCCTGGTTGGGGTTGTGCGGGGAGGCAACCAGTCAATGTGCCTTTCTCATGTCAATGTTTCTCTTTCTCTCCCTGTCTCTTTCTTTCTCTCTACCTGAAGATAAATGGAAAAAATATCTTCAGGTAAGGAAAAAAAAAACAAAACAGAAAATTTGGATAAGATAGAAAAAAATGAAAAACATCACTAATTTTAAATACTGTAACATTTTTAAACATTTTAATTTTAAAGAAATTAAATCTTTATTTTTTTTAAAGAGAAAATATTTTTTTAGCTATAAAACTTCAGCTCTAAATGCCTTCACTGAGAATACTTGAAAATAGTTAAGAAAATAATACTACTAATCATGCACCGATTGTTTCTTGAAAAATTATTAACACTTTTCAATTCCTTTTGTGAAGTTAAAATCAAGTTTAAAATAAAATTCTTAAAAGATGTCATTTAAAAGAACAAAAAAAATTAAGTACCTAGAAATATATTTAACAAAATATATGTAAGACTTTTAAATACTGAGACTAAATATCTGTTTGTGGAGTGGTAAAACAGAATATTAAGAATAAGCAATCTCTCCAAAAATTATCTGTACATTCAATGTAATCACAAAATATAAAAAATAAAATAGAAATTGACAAAATTATTCTAAAATTCATATAGAATTGTAAAGGGTCAAAAATAACCAAGACAGTCTTGAATAAAACAAAATTGAAGAACTTGCACTGTCAGAAATTGTATATTTTAATATTGCTCTAATATGTAAAACTGTGGGTTTTGGCACAAAGAAAATCAAATATCTCAATGAGTCAGAATAAAGTGTCCATAACATACATGTGAGCACTTGATAAAGGATTAATGACAAAACAGTGGGAAAAGGATGGTCTTTGCAAAGAATGGTGTGGTATAAATGGGATAGTCATGTATGAAATGTAATATATCTTGACCCCTTACTGCAACATACAGAAATGTCAGTGCCAACTGGATTGTAGATCTAAAATTTACAAATAAAATAAAAAACTGTTAGTAGATAACATAGAAAAATACTTTCTTTATCTTAATAAAGGAAGCAACTAGTTCATAAATAGGACACATCAAATAAAATCATGTATTGTGCTCTTATCTGGAAATGTTCTTAATATATTAAACTATTTTGCTTCACATCATTTGTTCATGTGTTTTTTTATGTGTTTTATCTTGTTGCACAAATGTTTTAAAGAACATAAGTATTGAAATCCTACATATCTTTAAAAATTATACCCCCAATGAATATTATATTTCTTTTATGAGAGGATGAGGAACATGAATGGTAAACAGTGTGTATTATGAATAATTCAGGGTTCAAAAGGTATGGTGAACTCATAATGAATATTATTCAGAAGGGCTGCATACATAATTAATACAAAAAACAGCTTATTGAGAACTTTTCAGTACCTAATATAAGTCCTGCAACATAGAAAGTGTTCAATAAATGTTTGTTTAACCAATTATATATAGAGAGTGGAGGAAAGGCAGGTTTACAGTTGTAAAATGCAGAATTTATTCTTGGATTATTATTTATTAATTGTATTATTTTTCATATGAACAACTGTAAACCTACTTTGCCCACCCTGTATTACCTCACATAGTATTTTTATATAAGTTACTACAGGAGTTACTACTGGACTTTACAGTACACCTATTACAATAGGCCACCCTACGAAGTCTAGGAGACATAGCAACTCTACCTAATACATAGAAACAAACAAAGGGAGGCAGCAAAAATGAGTGGACAAAGAAACATGTCCCAAATGAAAGGAGAGTACAAAACTCCAGGAAAAGAACTAAATGAAATGGAGATAAGCAATATAACAGATGCAGGGTTCAAAACACTGGTTATGAGGATGCTCAATGAACTTAGTGAGGACCTCAAGAGCATAAAAAAGGGCCAGTCAAAAATGAAGGATGCACAGTCAGAAATAAAGGATGCACTAACTGAAATAAAGAATAATTTACAGGGAATCAATAGTAGAGTAGGTGAAGCCAAGAAGAAAACAATTGATTTGGAACATAAAGATGCAAAAAACACCCAATTGGAAAAGAAAAAAGAATTAAAAATAAAATGTAGATAGTATACGGAGCCTCTGGGACAACTTCAAGCATACCAACATTTGCATCATGGGGGTTCCAGAAGGAGAAGAGAGAGAGTAAGAAATTGAAAACTTATTTGAAAAAATAATGACAGAAAACTTCCCTAACTTGAAGAAAACACACATACATGTCTAGGAAGTACAGAGAGCCCCAAACAAGATGAACCCAAAGAGGCCCACACCAAGACACATCATAATCAAAATGCAAAAGGTTAAAGACAAAGAGAGAATTTTAAAAAGCAGCAAGAGAAAGGCAGTTAGTCACCTACAAGGGAGTTCCCATAAGACTGTCAACTGATTTCTCAAAAGAAACTTTGCAGGACAGAAGGGAGTGGCAAGAAATATTTAGAGTGATGAAAAGCAAGGACCTACAACCAAGAGTACACTATCCTGCAAAGCTATCATTTAGAATCAATGGACATATAAAAGAGTTTCCCAGACAAGAAAAAGCTAAAGGAGTTCATCACCACCAAACCAGTATTATATGAAATGTGGAAAGGTCCTCTTGAAGGAAAAAAAAAGAAGAAGAAGATAAAAAATATGAACAATAAAATAGCAATAAATACATATCTATCAACAATTGAATCTTCAAACAAAATGAATAAGCAGAACAGAAACAGACTCATAGATTCAGAGATCATTTTGATGATTGCCAGATGGGAAGGGTGTTAGGGGAATGGGAGAAAAAGGTGAAGGAATTAAGAAGTACAAGTTGGTTGTTAGACTGAGGAACCCCAAAGGGAAGGGGGGCTATGGAAAGAGATAAACCACAGAACTTATATGCATATGCATACCCAATGGACACAGACAATACTGTGGGGAAGGCGAGAGTGGAGCGGGAGTGGGGAGGAAGGGGTCAATAGGGGACAAAATGGGGACATCTGTAATACATTCAACAATAAAAATAAGTTTAAAAAAATAATATAATTACTCCTAAAAAAAAAGTTCAAGCCCTAAAATCTGAAAAAGGAGTATCCAGAAAAATTCCTTTCCTTGATGTTTCAGAAATCACCTTTCTAAATAGTGTCAAACCATAAATATTAGGCATGGGTCAATTATAGTATGTCAAAAAACTGACTTCTCTCTACCCAGACCTTTAATTTATCTTTTCTATTGACTCAAAAAATACATTTCAAAACTGGCTTTAATCCAAAGCTTAGTCCTCCTAATAGTGTTCCTGATATTTTTTTTACTAGATCTCCTCCCCAGATTTTGCTTTGTTTTTTTCTATCCTCACCCTAGGACATTTTTTCATTCTTTGTTCAGATAGAGTGGGAAGGAGAGAGAGGAAGAGAGAGAAACATCGACGTGAAAGGGACACATCGAGTGGCTGCCACCTGCACGACCAACCAGGGCAGGACAAACTGCAACCGAGATACATGCCCTTAGTGGGAACCGAACCCGGGTCTCTCTGGACCGCAGGCCGACGCTCTAACCGCTGAGCCAAACCGGGCAGGGCTCCTCCTTCCCAGATTTTGAAGTCTTCTATCAACATTCCTCAGCCCCTGCTAGATACTACACAGTTTTCTGATCTGGTCTCCTCTGAATTATTTCTGAATCAGCCCTATCATACAAGTTCAATATCTCTCCTTATCTTGGGTGAGTCCTATATATTCCAATTCTCCACAAACTAACTCCAGCCATGGAAGTGTCTTTTGGTCACTTTCACACCTACTCTTTACTGTCCTTTAAAGACAAGAGTGATATTAATAATATATCATCTACCTGTGGCTGTAGATCTGTATAGCTAATGTACTAATGTAGTATTTAGCTGTATAAGTAATTTTACAAGCACTTTTCTGATTTTCATACCTTCACACAAGAACGATACATATTTAAATTCAAATTAACAAATTTTGATAAGTACTTGCTATATTCAAGAGAGTATCAGAGTCCCGGCTGGTTTGGCTCAGCAGTTAGAGCATCGGCCGGGGACTGAAGACTCATGGGTTTGATTCCAGTCAAGGGCATGTACCTTGGCTGCAGTTAGGTGCCCAGCCTTGGGCAGGGTCATGTGGGAGGCAACCAATTGATGTGTCTCTCTCATATCTCTCTCTCTCTCTCTCTCTCTCTCTCTCTCTCTCTCTCTCTCTCTCTCCCCCCCTCTCTCCCTCTCTCTCCCCTTCCCACTCTTTCTGAAGGTAAATGGAAAAATATCCTTGGGTGAAGATAAAAAAAATGAAATAAAATAAAAAGAGAGTATCAAAGATAGATATTGTATATGATATGGTTCATCTTAGATTATATTTTAATATACATGGCAATATACACACATATATATGTATACAAAATGTCAGCATAATAGAATCTCATTTAAAATTATACAATGTGTCAAAATTAAAGAAAAAAATGAAGTACTGTGGGAATCTCACTTTGAATCTTCCTGGAGGCCACTATTAGAATTTCCTTCAAAAAAAAATTATGAGGAAATCCCAAAATGGTGGCAGAGTGTATGGAAGCTATACAGACCATCTCCCAGGACCAAACTGGAACTACAACTAAAATAAAGACAAATCGTCAGGAAAATGCAACAGAAAAGCAGCTGAAGAGGACCCATATGACCAGGGACAGAAAAAGGACAATGAATCGAGCCTGGTAGGAACTTCAGAGGCATGAGAGGGTGGGCTGGGAGCCCATGGACAGTGGCTGTTTTAGCTGTGAGTAGCTCCCTCGGGGTTAAAATCCCAAGTTGGATCCACAGTGCAGAGGACTGGGACAGAGCACTAAATTAGCTACAGCCACACACTTTGGGCTCTAGGAGAGGGAAGGCAGACTGGACTGGAACTGTGTGGAGAAAGTCAGGATTTGGAGGGCACTGAGAATTTATGCTGAGTCATGCCCTCACAGGACAGTAGCCATCTTAAAGAGTGCCTTTCCATAGTCCTGGGGAGAAGCACAGTCCCTCCCTCAGAAATTAAAATTCACATGGCTGGGCCTGAGAAATGCAAACTGAGGCTCATTAACAGCCAGCAAGCAACTGCCCAACCCTCTAGAAATCCTCTTACCCTGAACACCTGAGGGATTCTTTCATTCAGTTGAGGGCTACAACCCAAAGCTCATCAAGTAACTGAGACTAACAACGTCGAGGCAAAAAGTTAGAGGATAACTGAACCTTTCCTGCAAATCTACCCAGGAAAGTAAGACATGATAGTGGCATTGAACGTGGGTCCTCCTACACTCACCCAAACCCAATAGAGGGAGCCACAAACAGCAGAACAACAACACCCACAGGGAAAATTTGGCAGACTCCAAAACCCAGTGTGATAGCCATAATGGTGAAACAAAGAAACAAATCCCAAATGAAAGAACAACATAAATCTAATGCAGATGAGATAAATGAAATGCAGTTCAGCAAGTAATCAGAGGTAGAGGTCAGAGCCATGATCTTGAGGAAGCTCAACAGCATGAGTAGGAAGCTCAACACTATGAGTAAAGATATAGAAACATTGAAATTCAACCAAGTGGAAATGAAGAATGACATAGCAGAAATAAAGAGCACATTGGAAGGACTAAACAGCAGAGTAGAGGAAGCTGAGGACTGGATCAGTGAATTAGAAGACAGAGTAGAAAAAATCAACCAATCAGAAAAACTAAAAGAAAAAACAATTCAAAACCAGGAAGAGAGCTTAAGAGAACTGTGGGACAATGTGAAATGTAACAATGTCTACATCATAGGAGTTCCAGAAAAAGAAGAAAATGAGCAAGGGTTAGGAATATATTTGAAGAAATTGTGACAGAAAATTTCTGTAACTTGGTGAAGGAAGAAGGTATTCAAGTTCATGAAGCACAGAGAGCCCAAAGTAAGAAGAACCCAAACAGGCCTACACCAAGACACATAATAATTAAAATACCAAAAATTAAAGACAAAGATAATCCTAAAGGCAGCAAGAGATAAGCAACAGGTTACCTACAAAGGAACCCCCATAAGGCTATCAGGTAACTTCTCAATAGAAACACTACAGGCCACAAGGGAATGGCATGAAGTAATCAAGGTCATGAAAAACAAGAATCTGAATCCAAGACTACTCTATGAAGCAAGGCTGTCATTCAAAATAGAAGGTAAAATAAAGAGCTTCCCAGACACAGAAAGGCTAAGGGAATATATTAGCACCAAACCAGCACTGCAAGAAATGTTAAAAGGACAGCTGTGATAAGTAGAAGAAATAGGAAAAAAATATAACTGCAATAAACAAAAATGGCAATAAATAAGTACATATCAAAATAACCTTAAATATGAATGGACTGAATGCCCCGATCAAAAGACACAGAGTAGCTGGTTGGAAAAGAAAGCATGACTCGTATATATGTTGTTTATAAGAGACCCACCTCACAACAAAGACTCACATAGGTTGAAAGTGAAAGGATGGAAAAAAATCTTCCAAGCAAAAAGAAAGGGAAAAAATCTGGGGTAACAATACTCATATCTGATAAAATAGATTTCAAAATGAAGGCCATAACTAGAGACAAAGAAGGCCACTACATAATATTGAAAGGATCTCTCCAACAGGAAGATATAACTTTGGTAAACATATATGCACCCAATATAGGAGCACCAAAATATATTAAAAATATTCTGGAGAGCCCTAGCCGGTTTGGCTTAGCGGTTAGAGCGTCGGCCTGTGGTCCAGAGAGACCCGGGTTCGGTTCCCGCTAAGGGCATGTACTTTGGTTGCAGTTTGTCCCCGGCCCTGGTTGGTCATGCGGGTGGCAGCCACTCGATGTGTCCCTTTCACGTCGATGTTTCTCTCTCTCTCTCTCTCTTCCTCTTTCTCCCTCCCACTCTATCTGAACAAAAAATGAAAAAATGTCCTCGGGTGAGGATAAAAAAAATATATATTCTGGAGAACTTCAAAGGAGAAATCGACAGCAATACAGTCATAGCAAGGGACTTCAACACCCCGCTGACATCACTTGATAGATCCTCTAGACAAAAATTAACAAGGAAACAGAGACTCTAAATGATGCAGTAGATCAAATGGATTTAATAGATATCTACAAAGAATTACACCCCAGTACTGCAGAATTCACATTCTTTTCAAGTGCACATGGGACATTCTCAAAGATAGACCACATGTTAGGACACAAACTAAGTCTCTATAAGTTCAAGAAAATTGAAATCATATCAAGCATCTTCTCAGATCACAGTGGCATAAAACTAGATATTGATTACAACAAAAACACGCAACGATATTTGAACACATGGAGGCTAAACAGCATGTTCTTAAACAATACATGGGTTACCAAGGAGATCAAGGAAGAAATTAAAAACCAATGAAAATGAACACACAACAACACAAAATTTATGGTATGCTTCAAAAGCAGTCCTGAAAGGGAATTTCATAGCACTGCAGACCTACTTCAAGAAACAAGAAAAAATACTAATTGACTATCTAACCTCACAATTTAAAGAACTAGAAAGAAAACCAAAAGAAAACCCCAGAGCAAGTAGGAAAAAGGAAATAGTAAAGATCAGAACAGAAATAAACGAAATAGAGACCAAAGAAACAATTCAAAGGATCAATGAAACAAAGAGCTGGTCTTTCGAAAAGATAAACAAGATTGATGAACCCTTAGCTAGACTCACCAAGAAACAAAGAGAGAGAACCCAAATAAACAAAATCAGAAATGAAAGAGGAGAAGTAACAACTGACACCACAGACATACAAAGGATCATTAATAAATACTATGAACAATTATATGGCAACAAATTGAACAATCTAAGCAAAATGGACACATTTCTAGGAACACATAGTCTTCCAAAACTGAACCAGGAAGAGATAGAAAACTTGAACAGTCCAATAACAACTAAGAAAATTGAAGATGTAATCAAGAAACTCCCAGCAAACAAAAGCCCAGGCCTGGACGGCTTCACGGGGGAGTTTTACCGAACATTTAAAGAAGAACTAACACCCATTCTCCTCAAACTATTCCAAAAATTCAAGAAGAAGGAAGACTTCCAAACCATTTTATGAGGACTGCATAATTCTAATTCTAAAACCAGAAAAAGACACGACAAAGGAAGAAAACTACAGGCCAATATCCCTGATGAACATAGATGCCAAAATCTTTAACAAAATATTAGCTAATCGAATCTAGCAATACACTAAAGGATTATTCACCATGACCAAGTGGGATTCATCCCAGGGATGCAAGGCTGGTGCAATATTCACAAATCAATAAATGTGATATGCCACATAAACAAAATGAAAGATGAAAACTATATGATCATATCAATATATGCTGAAAAAGCATTTGACAAAATCCAGCACCCATTTCTGATAAAACGCTGTGCAATGTGGGAATAGAGGATTCATATCTCCACATAATAAAGGCAATATATGAAAAACCTACAGCTAACATCATACTGAATTGGGAAAAACTAAAATCATTTCCCTTAACAGGAAAAAGACAGGGATGCCCACTTTCGCCACTCTTATTTAACATAGTACTGTAATTCTCAGTCACAGCAATCAGACATGAAGAAAAAATAAAAGGGATCCAAATTGGAAAAGAGGAAGTAAAACTGTCATTATTTGCAGATGACATGATGCTGTACAAAGAAAACCCTAAAGACTCCATCCAAAATCTGTTAGATTTAATAAATGAATCTAACAGATCAAGGTAGCAGGATACAAAGTTAACATCAAGAAATTGATGGCATTCTTATACACCAAAAATGAACTCACAGAAAGAGAAACTAAAAAAAAATCCCATTTACCATTGCAGCAAAAAAATTAAAATACTTAGGAATAAACTTAACCAAAGAAGTAAAGGACCTATTTGCAGAGAACTACAGGACATTGAAAAAAGAAATAGAGGAAGACATAAAAAAGTAGAAGCACATACCTTGTTCATGGATTGGAAGAATTAACATCATTAAAATGTCCATACTACCCAAAGCAATCTGTAGATTCAATGCAATCCCCATCAAAATACCAATGACATATGTCACAGAACTAGAACAAATACTTCAAAAGCTCATACGGAACCAAAAAAGACCCTAAATAGCTACAGCAATCTTGAAAAAGAAGGACAAAGTAGGTGGGATCACAATACTGGATATCAGGTTATACTACAAATTCACTGTATTCAAAACAGCCTGGTACTGGCACCAGAATAGGCATATAGATCAATGGAACAGAACAGAGGACCTGGAAATTGACCCAAGACATTATGCTCAATTAATATTTCACAGAGGTGGTAAGAGCATACAATGGAGTAAAGACAGTCTTTTTAATAAAGTGTTGGGAAAATTGAACAGCTACATGCAAAAATATGAAACTAGACCACCAACTTAACTATACACAAGAATCAACTCAAAATGGATAAAAGACTTAAATGTGACTCATGAATCCATAAAAATCCTAGAAGAAAATGTAGGCAACAAAATTTCAGACATCATACGCAGCAGAATTTTCACTGATACAATGCCAAAGACAAGGGAAACAAAGGACAAAATGAACAGATGGGACTACATCAAACTAAAAAGCTTCTGCACAGCAAAAGAAACAAGCATCAAAATGGAAAGGGAACCCACTATATGGGAGAGCATAATTGCCAAGCATACATCAGATAAGGGGTTAATTTCCAAAATATATGGAGAGCTCATAGGTCTCAATAAGAGGAAGTCAAAGAAACCAATTAAAAAATGGGCAGAGGACCGAAATAGACACCCCTCCAAAAAGGACATACAAATGGCCAAGAGACACATGAAGAGATGCTCAACGCCACTAATCATCAGAGAGATGCAAATTAAAACAACTCTGAGGTATCACCTCACACCTGCCAGAATGGTTGCCATCAACAAATCATCAAACAAGTGCTGGCCAGGGTGTGCAGAAAAGGGGACTTTAGTACACTGCTGGGAATGCAGACTGGTGCAGCCACTATGGAAAACAATATTGAGTTTCCTCAAAAAATTAAAAATTGATCTGCCATTTGACCCAGTGATGCCACTTCTAGGAATATATCCTAAGAAGCCTGAAATGCCAATCAGAAAGAATATATGTACCCCTATGTTCTTAGCAGCACTATTTACAATTGCTAAAATCTGGAAACAGTCTAAGTGTCCATCAATGGATAAGTGGATTGAAAAAAGCAGTGGTACATATATACAATGGAATACTATGCAGCTATAAGAAAGAAAGATCTCTTATCCTTTGAGACAACATGGTGGGACCTGGAGAGTATTATGCTAAGCGAAATAATGCAATTAGAGAAAGTCAAATACTACATGATCTCACTTATTTGTGAAATACAATGAACAAAATAAGCTGATGAACAAAATAGACCCAGAGACATAGAAAGGTGTACAGTTCAGAATGAGAAGCCTCAGAGGAGTGGGGCAGAAGGATAGATGAGGTCACCAAAGAACTTATATGCATGTATGCATAACCAATGGACATAGACAACAATGCTGGGGGCAGTGGGGGGAGAATGGGGAAGAGGGTTTCTAAGGGGGAAAAGGAAAAACATCTGTAACAAAAATAAATTAATAAAATTTGAAAAAATATATATTTTTTATCTATATTTAGTTCTTTCATTTTTCTCACAACATTTTTTAACCTTTCTGCCCATATATTATTAGATTGGAAACATTTTGTGAATGAGAACTTCTTAGTCTTGTTCAAGATTATATTTCTAGGGCTTAGAACAGTATCTAATACATGGTAGGTAGTCAAAGTGCATTTATTGAATGAGTGACTGTATTGCAGGTGTATATATGGTGCCACAAGTTACTAATGGCAATTCTAGAACAACAACAATTTTTAGTAAATTATAGTGGAATTACTGCTGTTAAGACAGTTACTACACCACAACATTCTTCATCAATAAAAATACTTATCGAATCCATCTACTGCATAAACATTCTCATCAATTAGATCTCCTCAATCTGTCTTCACTGTCAGACAAATAGTGACCTTCATGCACTATTTCCTACAAGTGGGTCATAATGCACACTCTATTGCTTAGTTATTGAAATTCATTGCATTGAATCAGTGTCTTAACAAAGATCCTAACTAGTGAGAAGGAGGTAGTTATACAAAAGATACTCAAGTGAATTGTTCTAAAGGAGTCTTCTATAGACTCTCAACTATTTATGTAAGCCACACAAATGTAGACTTATTTATAAAAATTTTTTCATTTGTTTTTGAGAAAGTTTTGGTACATTTTCATTGAGAAAAACAATTTTATAAAGACTATTAGAGTATACTTTTGAAAATAGTCCCATTTTTTTTTTAGTTCACGAACTGTTAGCAGTCAACTGGAAATTATTAATTATTCCATTGCCACTGACAATATATTAATTTCTTCAATATGGTAGTCATATTACTTTAATTTTAATACAAATCCTGGGAAATCAGAAAGTATATTATTCGTTTTTACGTTCACATTTTCTATAAAGTTTGAGTCATGTAGAAATAAATGATTATAATGGAAATGCTTACAATATGTTTTCCATAAGAAATTGATTTGAAATTCACCAAGAAAGATTACTGAAGAGCATTGGATTATTCAACTTGAAAAATGAAAATAAATATTCAAAGATAAATACTGTACTTGAAAACAACGTTTGTGTGCCTAATAGGTATTTTTCATAATTTTTTTTTATGATTGGTACTTGGGAACAGGTTACATTCAATTAATTTTAATTAATGAGCTATATTTACCTAAATAATAATACTATAAGAGATATTATACACATCCTGCACTTTATTACCATGTCAGTGCTGTGGAGTTCATATAAGCTGCTATAAAAATAATATAAAATATGAACTACAAAATCCATAATGGCATGAGATTTTTGTCGTTGTAGTATTTATTTTCCTTTGGAAATACTGTTTTGTTTTTTAATTTGTTTTTTAATTTCCCTTCTCATTATGACTTGTGTATTTTAAGTTTGTGTTACAGAAATATAGATTATTTTTATATAGATTATCTTATATTTTAATTATATCAGAGCTTCAGAAAATGTGTGTGTGTGTGTGTGTGTGTGTGTGTGTGTGTGTGTATAAAGAGACCCAGACAGACACACATAGTTTTAACAGTTAATTTTTTTTTCTTCTTAAGGCATTTTCAGTGTTTTATAATGTAACACTATAGTAAATACTATTTATCTTTCTACTTTAAAAAATTATGAATATCCTGAGTAGACTTGAAATTCTTTATTCATTTGATTATTTAACAAATATTACAGAAATGTCGCTATGGAGCACAAGTTCCTGTTCGATTCGAGCTTCTAATGAGGAAAGATATGTAAAACTAAATAACTGAAAATTACACTATTTGTTTTCAATATAATTGTCTTAAGTGCCATAAAGGAAAACTAGTATCGTGTGTGCACCTGTTCTAGCGGGTTGAGGCCAGAAAACTCTTCCCTGGTCTCAGTCCTGAATGATTTACAGCACTGGGACTGACAGAAACTGAGGATAAGATAATTCCAGGCAGAAAGACTAGCAGGTATATGTCCATAGAACATGAGGTGACAAAATGCTTGGCTTGCGCAAGGAACTAAATTAAGTACAGGTTGTCTAGCTTATAATGATTGATTGGAAGAGAAATTCAAAACAAGATTTCAGTTGTAGGCAGTAGATTCCATTTATCCAGTCTAGTAATCCTTATAAAAGATTTTGTACAATATCTAAAAAGCATGAGAAGCCACTAAAGTATTTTGGGCAAAGGAGTGACAACTGAGGTTTACAGAGCCTAATCCAACACTAACCTGCCAAACCTACACACATTGCTGCTTTCCCTCCGCCTTCCCAACATCACATATATTTCACTTGTGGGCAATCTGAATCTAGAATCACAGAGGGAACAGAATTTTTGGAAACATAGTGTAATTTTAGCTAAATAGCACAAAGTCAGCACATTATTTATGAATTAAATGTGTGCATATTTTTTGTTCTCATACTGACAATCTTCCGATTTAAAAAAAATAATGCATTCATTTTAATCATAGGGGCTATGAAATATGTAAAGATAATTGAATAAACTGAATAGGAATAGGGAAACTATAGTTTATTATATTTTATTAATTACTTTAGGAAAATGTTTCAGTATAGATAGAATAACTTCATTACTCTAAATAATAATATTAGCAAGAATAAAATCTGCATGACTCATCAATTATGATTGTATTGAATGTGAATCAAGATTTTCTTAAATTATACAATATGGTGCTGTTTTATATTTTTGCTCAATAAGATAATGAAACCCATTGTTTTCAATAAAGACAAAAATAATAAATTCTTCACAACTACACAGCATTGCAAACTTTATGTGATGTTTTATATTTTGTATTTACATGCTTTAGATCCCCATGTTTTAGGTTAACAAATTAAGCTCAGAACAAAATATTAGGTACTTGGCCAAGGTCAACTACTTAATAAATGGCTGTAGGGAAGGTTAAATTTAGGATTATCTTTTGGCTCAAATTGCAACGTTCTTTTAACTGTAACATATGCATGCACATATGTTTAAACATACAGTTATATATCTTGTGATTCAAGGTTATAAATTAAATCCATTCATTTATACTCTCTTTCCAAAGATACTACAAAGATTATAGTAAAATGATATGAAAGGTATAAACTCACAACAATGAAAGATTATCAAAAGATGAAAAAATTCAGGTATGTTCTGGAAAGTGAGTATGGATGGAGGTGCAATGACTAAAGAAACAATAGAAACATTGTTCAAATTAAAATGAGTACAGGGAGGTTATGACCAAGGAGAGAACCTCTTTCCTAATAAGAATTTTGGAAAGATTCTGGGACAGGCTAGGATGCCAGCATAAGATATTGGGGTATAATTGAGGAATTAATTGCAATAGTATTCAAGAGTATCTTGCCGTCCAGCTGGTGTGGCTCAGTGGTTGAGCATCAACCCATGCACCAAGAGGTCGCCGGTTCGATTCCCAGTCAGGGCACATGCCCAGGTTGTGGGCCCGATCCTCAGTGGGGGGCATGCAGGAGGCGGCCAATCGATGTTTTCTCTCATCGATGTTTCTATCTCTCTCTCTCCCTCTCCTTTCCTCTCTCTAAAAAACCAATAAAGAAAAAAATTTTAAAAGTCTCTTGCCTATACACCCTGTACCCTGACCCACAACCAATGCTCACTATCTCCAGTTGAAGGAAACAGCCAGTGTTTTAGGATTAATCTTAGACAAACAAATACAAAAACATAATTATTTTCTAAACAAAGTCAGTGGATTAGCTGAGGAGAAACAGAGCAGTCCACATGAGTGTGCTTGAAAGAAAAGCTTTGCTAATTGTATTCTTTTGTGAAACACCAACATAATGATTTGCTAACTGTTCCCTTGCCCTAATCCAATCTTTGCAGGTAAGTAAACTTTTCTATGAATGTGAAGTGCATTATAATTCTTTCCACTGATTCATTTTTTAAAAATTATCTTTATTGTTGAAAGTATTACAGATGTCTCCCCCTTTTTTCCCCCATTGACCCCCTCATTCCATCCCCGGTCCCCCCCATCCCCTATCCCCTGGGCCTTCACTGCACTATTGTCTGTGTCCATGGGTTATGCATATATGCATATAAATTATTTGGTTAATCTCTTCCTGCCCCCCTCCTCCCTTCCCTCTGAGATTCATTAGTCTGTTCCATGCTTTCACTGATACATTTTAAATAGGAATAGGAACTATGAGTCAACAAATATCTGATATGTCTTCAGGGGGAAAAAAGACTGATAAAGGGAAACAAATAGGGAGAAAAAAAAGACTAGAGAAATCAAAATCCTAGGAATATACGAGAATTTAAATATCTAAAAATTCCACTCTGGACAGAGCATCAAGAAGAGAGTATACCTATAAAGCAAGAACAGGCTCAAATGAAAAATAAAAACAAAGAATTAAAAAGACACATTAGAAATTCATGTAATATTTTAAGCAAATATTTAAATATAACATACATACAAAATAGTACTCAACCCTATAAAAAGATAAATATCAAGAGATAGAATATTATCAGCACTACAGAAGCTCCTGTCATCTTCATTTCCAGTCTCTCTCCTCCCAGTAAATATAATTACTATGCTGATTAGTTCTGCCTATCATTTTTTTATTCTACAAGTATTTATATAGTAAAAACTCTTGAGAGTGGCTTCTTTTACTCAACACTTTTTATGATTATGTTATGTTGCTCTGTGATTGTTTTGTTCACTTTCATTGTTGAATAATAATCCATTATATGAATACACCATAATTTTTAATTCTATTCATGTTTGACGTGTTTGGACTATTATAATAATGCCTCTATGGGCATCATTGAGCTTGTCTTTTAGTGTACATATACACACATTTCTGTTGTATTTACACCTGGAAGAAGATTTGCTGTAATTGTTCAACTTTAGTAAATACTGCCAAATTGTTTTCGAAAGCAATTGTAACAATTTACATCTCTCCAGCAGTTGCTCCACATCCTTGTCAACACGTGGTGTCAGTCTTTCCATTTCTGCAATTCTAATGGGTTTATAATAGTATCACACCGGGATTTTAATTTGCATCTCCTTAATAACTAATGAATTTAGCATTAATAGTTGCCATTTTTCTTTGGAGCTTCTCTTTTTCTTGGTAATTTGTAGTTGTTTTATCTGTAAATATATAAGGTATGTGGGGGGTTTTTGTTTGTTTTTTGTTTTTGTTTTATCGGTTTTAAGTATTGCAAATACCTTCCCCCAATGTGTGGCTTAAATTTTCACTCTCTCAATGCTTTTGGAAGAAAAAAAGCTCGTGGTGTTTACTGTTGATCAATTTACCAATTTTCCCTTATTATATTTTTGTGTGCTTTAAAAAAATCTTCGTATATCCTAATGTCATTAAGAAATTATTTTTCTCTTGTAGAAACATTACAACTTTATTTATTACATTTTTATCTGCAATACAACACCAAGTAGGGTCAAGATTTCTCTTTCCACGAGTATTCAATATTTTCAGCAACAGTTACTGATAAATAAGAACATATCTTTTTCTGTCACACTTCATTACTACCTTTGTCGTAAACCATGTATGACCATGTATGTGGAGTCTGTTTTTGGACTTTCAGCTCTGATTTATTGATCTATACTTGTGCTGGTCTCACACTAGATTCACGACTGTAGCTTTGTGCTAGGTATAATAATATCTGATAGCATCGATATGCCAGGTTTGTTCTTCTTCAAGGGTTGACTTGGCTATTGAGATTTTACTATTTTAAAGCAAAATTGCCACAGTAGCTTTATAAATCAGTAGGAGACTTGAAAGACAAAAGCAAGAAAATATGCTAGAATTTTAAAATAAAGACAAAAAATCAGGAAGAAAAAAAAAAGAGAGATACAGGATATCAAATTTAGTGCTACGAATTTGTCAAAATAGAAGTTCCTTGAAAAATAAGAGACCCAGGGGCGGGGGGGGAAGGAGGGCAGGGTAAATGGACTTAGCGATCATAAATAATTTTTTTAGAACACTTAATGGCATTTTTAATGGAATTCCTAAGGACATCCAACTTTTCTTCAAACCCTACTCCCACCTTTAGTACTATCTTTAAATACAAGCACAACCTTGGCTCAGAATTGTTATTCTAAATACCTGAGATTGCAATTATGTTAAAAAATAAAAGTGATGGCTTATTTTCTCACATATTAAAGCAGGAGATATAGAACAAAATGGTATTCAATTTGAAAGTAAGATATATTTTTATTTAAAGACAAGCATTTCATCACTTCAGTGTTTTCCAGTTTTACAACATTTTAACAAATGAGATTTCACATCTTTTAAAAACTGTTTTAAATTGTTCCTTTAAGCCCTGGCCGGTGTGGCTCTGTTGGTTGTGGGGCATTCCGTGCACCAAAAGTTTGCTGGTTTGATTCCAAGTCAGGGCACATGCCTGGGTTGCAGGCTCCATCCCAGGTAGGGGGCCTGCAGGAGGCAGCCAACTGATGTTCCACTCTCCCATTAATGTTTCTCTTTCTCTCTCCCTTTCCCTTCCTCTCTCTCTCTCTAAAATCAATAAAAATATTTAAATCAACAAACATATTTTTTAAATTGTTCCTTCAAAATATTTAGATAATATGAAGAAACAAGTTGCGAAAGTATACATTCAAAATGTCCAGAAAAGAAAACATACTCAATAGGTAAACCCTTTGCTCAAATTCAAATTATTATATTTTATAAAAATAAAATTAAATCAGCTTAACTGTAGTAAGTAAAGTTTATCTTTTTTAAAAATCTTAATTTTTTTTTATGGTTTGTGTCTTTCTAGCTTTCTCTAAATAGTAAACCTTATATGGCCTGGACAATGCATTGTTAAATCTGTTAGAAAGTTCAAACTAATTTCCACATAATTGTGTTAAAGAATTAATGAATCTCTGAAAACTGTCAAGGTTCATTGTTGTGCTCTCTGTTGATGCTATGGGGCCTCACTTTTGAATTATGCCCTTGTCAAGGAGTCTGGACTATTTGATTTGGGGTGCAATTATAACATAATTTTTCAATTAATGTGTACTAGTTTCATGGCATTACTCTAGTCAATATTAACATTTCAACCTCATTAAGACATAATGTTATATAAGTAACTATTGTTAGCACTAATATTAATTCTCTGTCCTCAAGTAACTGAGCCTAATAACAGAGGAACAGAAAGAATTACTGATTTAATTTAGGTTATTTCTCAGTGAACATTTCTAGATATAATTATTTTCAATCCTCATCCGAGGATAAGTTTTCTTATTGATTTTAGAGAGAGAGATAAATATTGATGTGAGAAAGAAACATGGATCATATACACCCCAGCCAGGGATTGAACCCACAACTTGGGTATGTACCCTGACCAGGAATCAAACCTGTGACCTTTTAGTGTATGGATGATGCTCCAACCAACTGAGCCACACTGGCCAGGGCTCACAGTGAACATTTTGAGCTAAGTATAGTGTAAACTACCATGAATTGACCTAGGATAAGTAGAAATAATATATTAAATAAGAAATCATTCATTTGGAAAACGATATAGTATTTTGAAGTATGAAAATGATGCTAAATGTGCTTGTTCATAATTACCACCACTAAACTATATCTTCAGACTGCTTTAAGTATGCAGTCTTTGAGATCAGCACTCGCAAATTATCCTGCTTGCTCTTATCAATTAATGTAGTGATTGGAGATATTACAGAGAGAATATAAGGAGAAAAGAAAGAAAGAAGAATGGAAGAAAGGAAAGAAGGGAGGGAGGAGAGAGAGACAGACTCTAAAAGTTTATCTATTTTTGAAAATATATTTATGTTTTAGATACAATATAACTAACCAGCACATTTGACATTGGGGTAGGAAAGCAGGCCTCTGGAGAGGTTTGAATGAAGAGAAAGCTAAACTTTATTGAGAATTCATTTTATGTTCATAATTATATATATTATCTATCTAATTTAATGCTCATAAAAATTCTTCCAGTAGATATTATTATTCTTATTTGATAGTTTAAAAAATTGAAACCCAAAGAGTTAAGTAACTTGCCCAAAATCACAGACAGCAATTGTACTGTAGTGTGTTTATGTTGTTTTTCCCGTCCTGCATGGTCCCTACTTTCTTTTGATAACTATAAACCAATTTTTTTATGCAGACTATAGCTACCAAGGTTCAATGAACCAGTTCTGTGGACTTTAGGTAGAGCTGACTCACATCCTTGTCTGTTTTGGGAAGTGGATATATAAATTAGGCTTTGCCAATCAGAGCATACAACCCCCACACCAGTTATTGGTTCAGATATGGGCTCATGAACTAAGTCAAAAGAATTAGTCTAACTTTTATTTGAGTTACCAAAAAATATGTTCCTTCTGATCCTGATGAACTTGAAAATAAACCAGGAGCTATTAGTTACTGTCTAGTAAAAAGGAAGCTTGCCAGAGAATTGAATCCAATGGATGAGAAGTTACCAATATTTAAGTATAGCATTTGAACGTCTAGATTTGAGCTCCTAGATTTAAATATAGCATTTGAACTCATAGCTATAGTTTGACTATTAATAAATCTTTCCTTAATGTTTATTTATTTTATGTTTTTATTCTTATTTTATTTTATTTTATTTTGAGAGAGAGAGGAAGGGAGAGGGAGAAAGGGACCTTGATTGAGCTGTCTGATCAGGTTGCCTCCTGCACACCGCTACTAAGGACCAAGCCAGCAACCTGGACATGTGCTCTGAGCTGAAATTGAACCTGCGACCTCTTGGTGTATGGGACGACATTCATCCAACTGAGCCACACCAGCCAGGACCATTTTTATTTTTATATTCTTGCTTGAGTTATCTTGCATTGGACTTTCGGTAAATGACAATTCAGAGTCTTCACTAGTTGAGAGACAAAATTAGCATTCAATCCCACCTCTCTGTACTATCTCCCTTTACTTGTTACAACTGCCCATGATAAGTAGCTTTTATGTAGACTAAATAAATCTAATTATTGTAAATTGAATTAGAAGCAGGTACACATTTCCAGTAAAAATGTTAAAATGTTTTCACTCAGTAAATATTACTGAAAAAGTCAGGGAGACATTTCACAATAAATAGAAATTGTGGTTAATCTTTTATGCTACTTAAAAGTACATAAAATTCAAAAATACTAAATCAATAACATGAATAGGTCCAAGACAATATGAATTATATGATATTATAAAGATTGACCTTAATTCCTAAAGGAAAAACCTAACCAAATATAATAATCAGAATTTTGCTAATAATTCTGTTTTTGTTTCTGTTTTAACTATCTGAAAACATCTGTTAGAATTAAGTGAAGTCTGCTGGCTTATGTTAATTGAACACATTACATTTCAATCAGTGAGAAAGCAGCTATTAAATATAATATTCATTCTCTTATTGGTATGAGTATGGTTAAAAATGTTGGCCTTGAAAAGTATGTATCTGGCTGAACACACAAACTGAATTTGCATGATTTATCAGAAAACACTTCACCGTAATCCATAATACATAGTCATGAATATAGATTCACTCTATGAGTTAAACACCCTGCACAGATACATCTTGGTAACACGCAAGTGTTAGATTGCACAATTGTTTACTAATGCAACAGGCTGACATATTTGGTGGTGTCCTGCTTCCCCAGATATTTTATTTCACCCAGCTGCCAAGAAAAGTTTAGTACCTACTCTACTTACTAGCATAAGCTCTTAGAAGGGGCCTAGACCATCTTGCCAGAGGGACAGAAATTACAGCCCAGGGATAGAGCAAAAAACTGACCATAAAATAAAAAAGTAATATAACAATCCCTTTTCTGTCCCAGGCATGGTCAGATCAAAGTATCAAGGCAAGGAAGGCCATAGAGCTACAGACCAGACATGTTTGGAGTAGAGAATCTGTTGGGTCTGAGCTATTCAGAACTCAAGGCTGACAGGTGAAGGAAGATATCAATCCAAGTCAATTAACTGATGTGCAAGTGCCAGTATTATGGAGAAACTTGAGACCTACAGAGTAATACCAAATAGGAGAAATCAGCTCTTGAAAAAGACATTTAGGGGGGCACTGCGCAATGACAATTAAAGCAGCATGGATTTTCACATAGAAGCAGCTAAAATTATATGAAATCTCCTCTACATTTATGGGTAGGTGTTAGGAAGTCTCTAGTCTTTCTGAAATTATATGCCAAGTGTTATGTGTGTGTATGTGAGTGTGTGTGTGTGCATGTGTGTGCATAGGCATGTGTATACATTTTCCTGGGCCAAATCACTATTTATAGTTTAAACAATTCTTAAAAGGGTCCATTACCACCAACAAATTTAAAGACCACTAAATCAAAGCCTAATTCCAGACTCAAATTGATAATGAAGCGGTGTTGATTACCCGAGTAGCTGACATTTGCCTGCTTCCAGAGAAGGAGTGGAATAGGCTTTGTACATAGTGCTGTTTACAAAGATATTACTGAGATCATCTCCAGCAAAAGTTCAAAATAAAAGAATATAAAATAAAAAAATAAGATTTTAACAATTAGTAATTTAAAATATTACATCTCTAGACTTCCGGTCAAGATGGCAGCGTAGGTAAACGCAGTATCGCGTCCTCCCACAACCAGATCAAAGTTACAACTAAACTACAGAACAACCATCATTCAAAACCGCCTGAAATCAAGCTGAACGGAAGTCCTACAACTACGAAATTAAAGAAGAAGCCGCATAGAGACTGGTAGGAGGGGCAGAGGCAGACAGGCTGGTTCCACACCCACGTGTGGCAGATAAAAATTAGGAGGGACACCTCGGCTGGGAAGGTCCTCCCTGAGGACTGAGGGGTCCCCATCTCACACCAGGTGCCCAGCTCAGGGTTCCAGTGCCAGGAAGAGAAGTCCCCATAACTTCTGGCTGGAAAACCAGCGGGAACTGAGGCTGAGGCAGCTGGAGCCCCAGGCAGCTCCTCTTAAAGGGCCCGCACACGGACTTACTCTGACTCCCACCCTCCAGGCTCCAGCGTGGGGGAGGCAGCTTGAAAGGCACCAGAGTCATATGGGGAAGAACTGAGCTGTTTGGCATTGGAGCGAGGGCTGGAGAGGCAGCTTTCTCCTGGACAGACATGCTGTCAGAGGCCTTTGTTCCTTTGGTGAGCCCTTCCCTGGGCCAGCAGATGCTGCCATATCTGGGACTCCAGCAACCTGGCTCACACTGTTGACCCCGCCCTGGTGATTCCCTGAGGCCCCGCCCCACCCAACTTTCAGGCCCACCCAAGCTGTTGCCAGTTGCTTTACCATAGGATTGGCCTGTCTTGGAGCCTGCTTCAGCTTTTCCTAAATTCTTTCAAACAAGCAGCATCTGGTCTCAGCTAGCCCCACACCTCTCGCTAGGTAATACATAGAAACAAACACAGGGAGGCAGCCAAAATGAGGAGACAAAGAAACAGGTCCCAAATGAAAGAACAGAACAAAACTCCAGGAAAAGAACTAAGTGAAATAGAGTTAAGCAACCTAACAGCTGCTGAGTTCAAAACACTGTTTATAAGGATGCTCAATGGACTTAGTGAGAACCTCAGTGGACTTAGTGAAAACCTCAGTGAACTTAGTGAGGGCCTCAAGAGCATAAAAAAGGACCAGTCAGAAATCCTGGAAGCACAGTTAGAAATGAAGGAGGCACTAACTGAAATAAAGAATAATTTACACAGAATCAATAGTAGAGTAGGTAAAGCCAAGAAGCAAACCATGGATTTGGAATATAAGGAAGCAAAAAACGCCCAATCAGAACAGCAAAAAGAAAAAAGAATCCAAAAAAATGAGGATAGTGTAAGGAGCCTCTGGGACAACTTCAAGCATCTTGGGGGTACCAGAAGGAGAAGAGAGAGAACAAGAAATCGAAAACCTATTTGAAACAATAATGGCAGAAAACTTCCCTAACTTGGTGAAGGAAACAGACATACAAGTCCAGGAAGCACAGAGAATCCCAAACAAGATGAACCCAAAGAGGCCCACACCAAGACACATCATCATCAAAATGCAAAAGGTTCAAGACAAAGAGAGAATCTTAAAAGCAGCAAGAGAAAAGAAGTTAGTTACCTACAAGGGAGTTCCCATAAGACTGTCAGCTGATTTCTCAAAAGAAACTTTGCAGGCCAGAAGGGAGTAGCAAGAAATATTCAGAGTGATGAAAAGCAAGAACCTACAACCAAGATTACTCTATCCTGCAAAACTGTCATTTAGAATCGATGGCCATACAAAGAGTTTCCCAGACAAGGAAAAGCTAAAGGAGTTCATCACCACCAAACCATTATTGTATGAAATGTTGAAGGGTCTTCTTGAAGAAAAAGATAAAAAAATATGAACAAACAAAATGGCAATAAGTACATATCTATCAACAGTTGACTCTACAAACAAAATGAACAAGCAGAACAGAAACATTCTCAAAGATACAGAGAACTTTTGTTGGTTACCAGATGGGGGGGGGGCTGGGGAAATGGGTGAAAAAGGTGAAGGGATTAAGAAGTACAAATTGATTGTTAGACTGACAAACCTCAAAGGGAAAGGGGATGGGGGGTGGGAAGAAATAAACCAAAGATCTTATTTGTATATATGCATAACCAATGGATATAGACAACAGTGTGGGGAAAGGCAGGAGGGGGGCGGGAATGGGGAGGAGGGGGTCAATGGGGGAAAAATGAGGAACATCTGTAATACATTCAACAATAAAGATAAGTTAAAAATAATAATAAAAATAAAAAAATAAAATAAAATATTACATCTAGATATTATACATAGAAAATAAAAACTTTTATTAAAAAAATATTACATATATGCATTAGTCATGGGGTTGAGGGTATAGACACCTTCCTTTCTAAAACGATCAAAGCCTTGGCTGTGTGCAGTTACATGGAACCAACACCAGATTTACTTCTGCTAGGACCTCAGTCACGTGCTTTGTTCTCAGGCTCTCCTGGGACCTGTTACTGTAAAATCTGCAGCTTGTCAACAGCACACCCTTCATCGTCACAGGGGAACAGGAAAATTGTTCCCATGTTCATTCCTGGGTCTTCACCATTTAATCCATCATGTCTTACCCACCTTCTATAGAAAGAAAAATACTTTGTACAGATCCCAACTCCTTTATTCCCACTGAGTTTACCACTGCACTTCCATTGCTGCTGCTATGGAAAAATATATCAAAATCCTTTCCTGGAGAAATTGGGACCAGAATTTGGCATTATTTACTGATCCTATTTGGCATCACTGACTGGTATAATTTCCAAATTCATTTAATTACAGAACACACAGGCACAATGAAACCTTAGTGATGAGAGGTTGCCAATAGTGAAAGAGTAGTATTTAATATAAATGTGTTGAGTGAATGAATGTTTGTGAAACTAAACAAACTAATATTTAGGAGACTGACTGTGAAACACTTGCATGTTGTTCTATTATTATAATCCCTTTATCTGTGTTATTCTTCCCAGGTAAAGAATTCTTGATCTGTGATAAGAGAATTACAATACTAATTGAATAAGAATAAAATTATAATAAAACACCATTAAAGTGTTTTATTTTCTGTCTCCTATATATTAATTCATTTACTTTTCACACATATTTACTTATTCATTTATTCCTTCAACAAATTTATATTGAGTGCTTACCAGGCATGAGACACGGAACAGCACAGTTATACGAAGTTCTAGCCCCCTTGCTGCTTAAATTCTAGAAAACACAGACTGTGAAACATATACAGTGTAGTTTCTGGCAATAAATAGATTTAACCTATTTAGAATTTAGATTTAGAATGAAAAGCTATAGTAGGAGGGGCTATTTTTAATTATATGATCAAGGAATACTGCACTAGAAAGGACATGTTTGAGGCAAGACCTGGGAAAATCCAAGGAGTGAGCCTTGTGAGGGTTTGAAAGTAAAGAATTCCAATTACAAGAAAGGTGAGCCCTGGCCAGTTTGGCTCAGCAGTTGGAGCATCGGCCCGCAGACCAGAGAGTCCTGGGTTTGGTTCCCGCTGAGGGCACGTACCTAGGTTGCAGTTTGTCCCCAGCCCTGGTTTGGGTCGTGTGGGTGGAAACCACTCGATGTGTCTCTCTCACATCGATGTTTCTCTCTCTCTGTTCCTCTCTCTTTCCCTCCTGCTCTATCTGAAGATAAATGCAGAAGTGTCCTCGGATGAGGATTAAAAAAAAAAAGAAGAAGAAAAAAGAAAGGTGAAAGCCAAGGGTCTGAGGTATGAACCATCTCTACCTGTTCAAGGACCATCTACTATTCCAGTAGTTGTTTGTCATTGTTACCAAGAACGAAGGTGAGACTCATAGAAATGTTATGATCTTGCTCATGACTACGTATTTTGTCGATAAGACACCTAGAACCAGAGCCAGGATTGGTGACTGGTCACTCACAGCTCACAAATGTGTACTAGTCACCTATAACCTGCCTTAAATGCTGCATGATCAGAGAAGGCAATGAAGAGGGTTTCTTCTAATAAAAAAGGCTTCCAGTTGGGGATTTGTGAAGAAAAGTTTGTCATGACATAAATGGACAAATATAGACTAGGGACACAGTCTCCAATATCTCTTTAGGATAAAGGGGTTAATTTTATTCATCTTTGTATCCTCAGCCATTAGTATAATGCCTAGTATGAAGTGATTAATGTAAATCGTGATTATATTTAACTCTAAGATTTGGAGTTTGAGGTCCTGAATTCAAGGCTATATCACTTAATAACAATGTACATTTGGCAAATCACATCATTATCCTAAGCCATTATTTTCTTCCTTTTTATAAAAGGGAGTATAAAACCTTATGCTGGTAGTATAATATATTAAACAATAAAGTATACATGAAAAGTCTTCATTAAATATTATATTAAGGATTTTGTATAAGCATAACTGTACATATACACATACATGTATACATATACATAAACTTTTTCACAAGGAGCAGTGCCCAAGAGGACACACCTATGTGGTCAATGCTAATGTGTAGTCTGAGAACCTAAACAAGGGAAATGTGTTTCCTTAGTAGCCAAGATTTTAAAGCACTCAAGAATAAACGCAGATTATGTCTTCAGAAATATTAAGAAATTCTTCTATCAAATATATGAGATAATATCAAGACAAAGAACAACAGAGCAGGAAATAAAAACCAAAAATGTCAGAAGATTCATAATGCTAAAACAAGCAATGAATAGAAAATTTAAGGCTAGAGAGAAAGACCTATGACAATTTTCTTCAAAATGGGTCATTTTAGGTTGGGGGCCAATCCCCAGTGGGGGGGGTGGGGCGTGCAGGAGGCAGCCAATCGATGTTCTCTGTCATGGATGTTTCTATCTCTCTCTCCCTCTCCCTTCATCTCTCTTAAAGTCAATAAAGACAAATATATATATTTTTAAGTGGGTCATTTTAATAGACTACCTGTTGCATGGTTGAGTTATCCTAGATTAAAATACCAGAGTGTGTTTGGACACTTAGAGAAGGCAATACGATTGTCACTGTTTACATGCTTCAAAGTTGTTAAGAAACTAGATCTTAAATGTTCTCACCACACACACACACACACACACACACACACACACACACACACAAATGACAATGATGTGATATGAGAGAGGTGTTAACTAATGCTACAGTGGTAAACATATTGAAATATATAAAAGTATTAAACCAACATGGTGACACCTTTAATGTATATAGCTATATATCCATTATATCGCAATAAAAACGAAATGATAAAAAATGGTTGCCATATAATATAACCAATGGAACTGGATCATTTCTAACATATTATTGTAAAAATCCAATAGTAAACCATGAAACCAGTTCCACAGATAAGAGTAGCATTACTTGCTTTGGGTAGCCTAAGGAAACCAGCCTGTATAAAGTACTGCAGTAAAAATTTAATTTGGCCTGGCTGGTGTGGCTCAGTGGATTGAGTGTCCTCCCATGGACTGAGAGGTCCTGGTTCGATTCTGGGTCAGGGCACATGCCTGGGTTGCAGGCTCGATCCCCAGTGGGGTGTGTGCAGGAGGCAGCCGATCGATGTTTCTCTCTCACATCAAATATTTCCATCTTCTCTCTAAAAAAATCAATAAAACATATTTTTAGAAAAGAATCTACATTTGGATGAAGGGATTACATCCTACTTGTAAGCTAACAAGTTAGCCTGTTATGGTTTAATGCTGCTGGCACAAGACATAGGCACCTGATTCAGAGACAAAGGACGTTTTTACTCATGATATAGCAGATATTTTGAACTTCTTGTTTGCTTTGGCTCTGCTTGTCCCCAAGTCCTATTGATATGAGGTAGAACTGCCCAGGTGGATTCAGGAGGCTTATGTCACAGCTGAAGAACCCTGAACCTAGGAAACCCCAATTTGTAAAAGAGGACTGTTGGAAAATCTGCCCAAACTTTGCCCCAGAGGAGATGTTATCTTTATTCTCCTGGACAACAAACAAATCTACTTTGCCTCAGAAGGAGATTCAATCTCTTTCAAGGCTGTTTGCTATACAAATGTCCTTGAAACCATAGACAGTGGGGGACAAAAGCTGTCAACGTCTTTGTTGAGAGACAAGAAGACAGACAGAAACCAGAGAAACCAATGAAGAATGGTCTCTGGCAGGCATGCTATGAAAAACATATGCAGGCACTTCAAGGGTTTTTGAAAGGTGGGACTAATTAATGACCTAAAACAAATAAGTTTTTAAACTGGCATAAAGAGAGAAAGAATATTTTATCTTAGCATCGTGCTAATAGGAAAATCAGTTAGAAAATATAAAATGTGAAATGATGAGGGTCTGTACTTAAATGATGTCAGTGGGAATTAAAATTCATTGGTAAATGCAATGGAAGTGGTG
Source organism: Tadarida brasiliensis (assembly GCA_030848825.1). NCBI lineage: Eukaryota > Metazoa > Chordata > Mammalia > Chiroptera > Molossidae > Tadarida > Tadarida brasiliensis. The sequence continues at coordinate 67,340,550 of CM061257.1, forward strand.
CAGTATTACTAATAGAACACGATGCCTTGTTGTGGGAAATGGAAGAAAAGGAATATTTTCAAATGGTATCATCTTTACATATAAACTTTGATATATTAAAAAATAAACATATTAAGTACATTTAAAAATTAATTTTTTTTCTTTATTGATTTTAGAGAGAGAGGAAGAAAGAGGGAGAGATAGAAACATGCATGAGAGAGAACATCGATTGGCCGCCTCCTGCATGCCCCCCACTGGGGATCAGGCCCACAACCCGGGCATGTGCCCTGACCAGGAATCGAACCAGCAACCTCTTGGTGCATAGGTCGATGCTCAACCACAGAGCCACACTGGCCGGGCTAAAAATAAAAATATTTAAAAAGGTATTAGGGCAATTGGTTAGCTATTTGAAAAAAAATTAACATAGGTAAGTATAGTAGTTACCAGAGGGGAAGGAGTGGGGGTAGGTTGAATAGGGTAAAAGGAGTCAAATATGAGGTGATGAAAAGAGACTAAACTTTATGTAGTGAGCACACATCTCAATATACAGAGGATGTATTATAGAATTATGCACTTGAAACACATAACCTTTTTAATCAATGTCACCCCAATAAATTTAACTTTAAAAAATTAACATAAATCTGTATTTTATATCACTTCCCCAAATAAGTTGCAGGTAACTGAAAAATGTATTATTGAAATTTTAAATGAAAAAACAAATATATAAAGTAGATGTATTAGAAGGAAATATCAGAACATATATTTTTCTTCATAATTACATAAATAGCAAAGCAAAAACCAAATATTTATATCATTGCAGGAAAATGAATTCTAAATACACAAATGCATAATTGATAATGGCAAGCACCTTAAAACACTTTACCTTTATTTACAATACTGACGATTTGAGGCTATCCTCACATTTTACTCTGCTTGACATGTATTTTCAACCCCTCAAAATATTATTAGTTTTGTTTTAGAGAGTAAAAAAGAGTTTCTATCTACTAATATATTTCCCAGGCTCTTCTTCTTTTCCTGAATTTTTTCACTTTTATCTGTGCACCTCTTAGATTTTGGTATGAAACAGACAACCTCAAATTTTAGTGGTTGACTTAAAACGATTATTTTATTAGGCTCAAGTTTCTGCGTATTAGCCCGATCGTGGCCTGGCTCAGCTGACAGCCTAGGTTCTTTCATGCTTCTGTGGTCAGTTAGCAGATCAACTGATTGCAGGATGATCTAGACTGGCCTGATTCACATGTCACGTACCTGATCAACTCATTGGTCTAGAATGTGTCTTAGTTTGGGAAGACACTGCTGAGATTCTATTCCACATGGATTTCCATCCTCCACTGGATTATGTACCCCTCAAAATTCTATATGAGCCTCATATAGACAAAAACTTCTATAACTTGGTAAAAGAAGAAGACATTCAAGTTCACGAAGCACCATTTCTTTTCTTACATGCTCATTTCAGGGTTCCAAAGAGTGGCAAGAGAGCAATTCATAGCCTTTTTCAAACCTTTGTATCATGTTTGCCAATTGCCAATGGCCAAAGCTGTGCACCTGTGTATTAGTTTGCTAAGACTGCTGTAACAAAGTTCCACAGATTAGGAGGCTTAAACAAAGAAATGTATTGTCTCATAGTTCTGGAGTCCAAAAATCAAGATGCTGATAGGGTTCGTTCTTTCCGAGGGCTGTGAGTAAAGAACCTGTTCCAGGCCTCTCTCCTTGGCTTATAAATGGCTGTATTCACCCTGTGTCTCTTCACACTGTCTTCCTTACAGGCATGTCTCTATGTCCAATCTTCCTCCTTTTTAATGACACCAATAATACTGGATTAGAGCCCACCCTAATGACCCCACTTTAACTTAATTACCTATATAAAGCTATCTCCAAATAACATTCTGAGAAAATGGTGGTTAGCACTTCAGTATATGAATTTTGAAGGGTACATAATTTAATCCATAACAACCTGGCAAACAAATTCAACTGGTGGTACAATTTGCTCAAACTTTGATAGAAGGATCTGCAGTGACAAATTGCAAGGAGAGAGATTCCAAAATGGCAGCAGAGTGAATGGAAGCTACACAGACCATCTCACAGGACAAAACTGGAATTATAACTAAAATAAAGACAAATCATCAGGAAAAAGCAACAGAAAATCAGCTGGAAAGGACTCATATAAACAGGGACAGGATAAAAGGACACTGAATTGAGCCTGGTAGGTCTATGGAGGTGCGAGAGGGCATGCTGGGAGCCCACTGACAGCATCTGTTTTAGCTGTGAGCAGCTCCATCAGGGTCAAAATCCCAAGCCAGCTCCACACACAGACAGAGCACTAAATTAGCTATAGTCACTCACCTTGGATCTGGCAGAGGGAGGGCAGACTGGACTGCAACTGTGTGGGGACATTCGGGATTTGGAGGGAGCTCAGAGATTTTGCTGAGTCACAGCCACACAGGACAGTGGCCATCTTGCTCAGGGAGCCCTGCTCTGAAGTTCTGGGGAGAAGCAACAGCCCTTCCCTCTGAGATTTAACCCCACCCAGCTGGGCCAGAGAAATGCAAATTGAGGCTCATTAACAACCAGCATCTGCCCACCCTCTGGAAATCCCCTTACCCTGAAAACCTGAGAAAGTTTTTCATTCAGTTGAGGGCTACAACCCAAAGCTCATCAAGTAGCTGAGACTAATAGCCTCCAGGCAAAAAGCTAGAGGATAACTGAACCTTTCCTGGGCTTGCAAATCTACCCAGGAAAGTAAGACTTGACAGTGGTGTTTTAATGTGGGTCCTCCCACACTCATCCAAACTCAGTAGAAGGAGCCACAAACAGCAGAACACCAACACCACAGGAAAAATTTGCCAGACTCAAAAATCCACTGAGAGAGCCAAAATGGTGAAACAAAGAAACAAATCCCAAATGAAAGAACTTGAGAACTCTACTGAAGATGAGATAAATGAAATGAGTTAAGCAAGTTCTCAGAGGTAGAGTTCAGAGCCATGATCTTGAGGAAGCTCAACAGCTTGAGTAAGGAGCTCAGCACCATGTGTAAAGATATAGAAACTTTGAAAACCAACCAAGTGGAAATGAAGAATGATATAGCAGAAATAAAGAACACATTGGAAGGAATAACCAGCAGAGTAGAGAAAGCTGAGGACTGGATCAGTGAATTAGAAGACAGGGTAGAAAAAAATCAACCAATCAGAAAACCAAAAGGAAAAAACAACTAAAAACCAGGGAGACAGCTTAAGAGAACTGTGGGACAACCGGAAATGGTGTTGGGAAAATTGGACAACTACATGCAAAAAAAATGAAACTAGACCATCAACTTACACCATACACAAGAATAAACTCAAAATGGATAAAATACTTAAATGTGACTCATGAATCCATAAAAATCCTAGAAGAAAATGTGGGCAACAAAATTTCAGAGATCATATGCAGCAGAATTTTCACTGATACATCACCGAAGGAAACAGAAACAAAGGAAAAAAGAACACTTGGGACTACATCAAACTAAAAAGCTTCTGCACAGCAAAAGAAACAACCATCAAAATGGAAAGGGAACCCACTGTATGGGAGAGCATAATTGCCAATGACACATCAGATAAGTGGTTAATTTCCAAAATATATAGAGTGCTCATACTACTCAACAAAGGAAGACAACCCAATTAAAAAATAGGCAGAGGACCTAAATAGACACCTCTCCAAACAGGACATACAAATGGCCAAGAGACATATGAAAAAATGCTCAACGTCACTAATTATCAGAGAGATGCAAATTAAAACAACTCTGAGGTATCACCTCACACCTGCCAGAATGGCTGCCATCAACAAATCATCAAACAACAAGTGCTGGCCAGGGTGTGGAGAAAAAGGGACTCCTAGTACACTGTTGGTGGGAATGCAGGCTGTTGCAGCCACTGTGGAAAACAGTATGGTGTTTCCTCAAAAAATTAAAAATTGAACTGCCATGTGACCCAGTGATCCCACTTCTAGGAATACATCCTAAGAAGCCTGAAACACCAATCAGAAAGAATATATGTACCCCTATGTTCATAGCAGCACTATTTACAATCACTAAGATCTGGAAACAGTCCAAGTGTCCATCAATAGATGAGTGGATAAAAAAGTGGTGGTACATATATACAATGGAATACTATGCAGCTATAAGAAAGAGAGATCTCTTATCCTTTGAGACAACATGGAGGGACCTGGAGAGTATTATGCTAAGGGAAAAAGGCCAATCAGATAAAGACAAATACCACATGATCTCACTTATTTGTGGAATATAATAAACAAGGTTGGCTGATGAATGAAATAGACCCAGAGACATAGAAAGGAGTATGGTTCAGACTGACAAATCTCAGAGCAGGGGGTGAGGGGGGATGGATGAAATGAACCAAAGAACTTATATGCATGTATACATAACCAATGGACATAGACAACAATGCTAGGGGGGTGAGGGCAGGATGGGGAGGAGGGTGTCTAGGGGAGAAAAAGGAGAAACATCTGTAACAAAAGAAAATTGATAAAAATTGGGGGAAAATTGCATGGAGGTTGCTGGGGAATGTTCATGGTTTGGTCATTTTTACACTCTATAACAGTCCAAAATCATCTTATTTTTTTTCTGAAAAATGTTTTAGCATTTTTTAGTGAAAGACCATTACCATAAATTCCCTATTTTTTTTTCTAAAAAGTTCTTTATTTCTCCTTACATTTGAAGTATATTGGCAATGAATATCTAATTCTACTTTGCCAGTTTTTTGTTTATTTTTTTGTTTTTTTCTTTTAACATTTTAAGATGCCACTGTGCTGTCTGGCTTCCATGGTTTCTGATGAAAAGTTGGTCATTACTTTTATTATTGTTCCTTGAAGGTAGTGTGTCTTTTACCTATGTTTGATTTTATAATTTGTGCTTTGGATTTGGTTTTTGGTAAGTACACTTCTGGATAATGCATAAAATATGAACAGATCACTATGCTTAGTCCTAGCTAAATCTCTTCTTTTGTATAAACTGGCATATTTCGGGATTTTTCTATGCATGGACAAACCAAATGAGGAATCTCAACTGAAAGTTTGGGTTGATTACCAGGGCTGCTACTTAATAAGTCTTGAGATCCATTTTTGTATTTCCAGCCAAATTAATCTCTTTGCTTAACTTTGCACTCTTTGCTTAACTTTTCATCCTTTAATTAATTATGTTCTGTTTGTATTCTCAATAACTTCCCATGGGTATATGCAGTTAAGAATCAGCAAATGCCTCAAAAGGAAATTGCAGGAAAAATATCAGGCTTCCTTTTCTATTCTTTTCTTTTCCCCAAGATTTTGACTCTTCAAATCTTGGTTGCTTCAGCAGACTTGCGTTCTAATTTTTATCTACAAACTCCTCAGGGATTGCCACAGGCTCTGGGATGCTGCGTCTGTTTGGCATTTATGTCCACTGCAGGAAATTAGCACTCCAAGAAGAAATGTAGATTTTAACTCAATGTGTTTTCTTCTCTGCAGAAATTTTGCCCATCAACATCTGGCTGCTTTAATTGCTCTCTGATGTCTGCAAACAGATTTTAAAAATATTTTTCAATCTAGTTTTCACAGTTGCTATCATTAGAACACTTAGTATGATATACTCTATTTTGTCATAGTCAGAAGCAGAAGTTCCCATAATAAAATTTAAAAGCCAACCAACATTTGGTCACACACACACACACTCTCACACCACATGATTTTGTTATGGGGCATGTGATATCAAGAACAGACATCTAGGGAAATTAGCTCAAGTTTAGAGGGATACATGGGACTGTTATGGGACCTAACTGATAAGTGTACAATGTGGTGCTGAGAATGTCTGTCAAAGTCAACTATTTCTAGGTTGTATGGTCTATTTTTATATTTTTTGCTCTTTCTGTGAATTTGTGTCATTCTTCCACTTTTTTTTTTATGCAAGCCAACTAATTTCTATTACTTATTAATTTACTTGGCCAAAAGTTAGAAACAAATCCCAGGTTCATTGACCTTATAGCTCCAAAGCCTATCCCAAATTGGATGACTTGAGGTTTTAAAAAGGGATCATTCTCAGTGTTGCCAAATGTAAGAAATAACTATGTTCACATACCTGATTTTTTTGGAACCCATATACTATTCATTGCCTCCTGTTTCTATGGATGAATTGCCTGTACTCCTGGTTAATGACCAGTCCCTGCATCCCCTCTCACTTACTTGACAGTAATACAGTAATTGTCTTCTTTCTGTCTTTCATCATCAATTTTTCTTCTTCATCAGATCATTCCCACTGGGATATAAACCCTGCTATGCTTTCTTCCACCTCAAAGAAGTGAATAAGCAAGCAAAAGAAAACTATCTTAAAACATCTCCTTTTTTATTCTTCTCCCTGTATATTGCCTCCATTTGTCATGTGCTCTTTACAGCAACACTTCCTGAAACATTTTCTATACATGTTTTCTCATTTTCTCTAGAATTCAATTAATTTACAATTTACCATCCCCAGCCCACTGAAACTGCTCTTATCAAGGTTACAAATGATGATCTCCAATAACTAATAAATGCAGTGGTCATTTAATGTGTCCTCATCTGCAGCATTTGATCATTCTTTTGGGAACACTTTTCACTTGTTTCCAGAACACTGCATTTACCGGTTTCACTCCTACCATCCTGGCTCTTTGTTAGTTCTCTTCTTTCTTTCCTTTCTTTCTTTCCTTTCTTTCTTTCTTTCTTTCTTTCTTTCTTTCTTTCTTTCTTTCTTTCTTTCTTTCTTTCTTTCTTTCTTTCTTTCTTTCCTTCTTTCTTTTCTTTTCTCTTTCTTTCTTTCTTTCTTTCTTTCTTTTTCTTTCTTTCTTTCTTTCTTTCTTTCTTTCTTTCTTTCTTTCTTTCTTTCTTTCTTTCTTTCTTTCTCTTTTTGTTCCTCCCTCCCTCCTTCCCTCCATCCTTTCCTCCTTCCTTCCTTCCTTCCTTCCTTCCTTCCTTCCTTCCTTCCTTCCTTCCTTTCTTCCTTTTATTTTTTTTTCCTGGCTCTTCCTCACTCCCCAACCTAGAAATATTAGGGTACCTCAGAGCTCAATTATTGGAATACTTTTCATTTTTCAATAATACATTCTCCATATGTGATCACCAGTGTCATAACTTCCAATCTATATTCTGAAGTTATCTAGCTTCTACCTGTCTGTCCTTTAATTTCCATATTTCCAACTTCCAACTGACATTTCTGCTTAAATGTCTAATAAGCATCTCAAATATAAATTGTCTAAAAGTCTGCTTTTTATTTCTCCCTTCAAAACCCAATTGATAATCATTAGACATAAGGGCTTTGGGGAGTAATCAGGTTTAGATGAGACTGTGAGGATAAGGTTCCCAGTATGAGACTTGTACATTTATAGGAACAGGAAGACTCCAGATCTCTCCCTCTCTCCATTCTCATGCACCAGTGAAAGGCAATATGTGCACAAAGGAAGGTGGCCATCTACAAGCCAAGAGGGCAGTTCTCACCAGGACATCCAGATCTGTGAGAAAATAAACATGTTGTTTAAGACATCTAGCCTATGGTATTTTGTTCTGGGGGCTGAAAGTCAGAGATCAAGGTGTCAGCATGGTCAAGTTTTAGTAAGAGCCCTGTTCTTAGCATAGACAGACAGCTGCCTCTTTAACACTGTGTACTCACATGGCCTTTGATCAGAGTGTACAGGTGGAGAGAGAGCTCTCTTTTCCTCTTCTAATAGAGCCAACAATCCCATCAGATTATGACCTCATCCTTATGATCTCATTTAACTTTCATTACCTCCTAAAAATCCTTTCTCCAAATTCGATCACATTGAGCGTTAGACCTTTGAATTTGGGGAGGACACTATTCAGTCTATAGCAATCATGTATGTATAAAATTATCTTACTCATCTGGATTATTTTGTCTTCTTTATCCTAAAATGTAATTCCAGTAATGTCTTAGATGACTGTTTTGTTCACTACTGTATTCCTAGTGCTAAAAAAGAAGTCTGGAACAAAATGAGAGTTCAAACATATATATGCAATGTAAACTGATACCCAATTCCTATAGGAAAGTTTGGCAATTTGCATACAAAGTACAGAATAATCACATACTCTTTTTGGTAATTTTAATGTTAGGAATTAACACTAGAGAAATAAACATTTTGTTATATTCAGCATTGTATATAAGAGCTAAGTTTGAAAACAGTTAATAGCCACCTCTGGTGGACTAGTTCAATACATCATACAATTATGTGGCAGAATACTATGCATGAATTTAAAAGATTATGCTAAAGAATAATGTCATGGAAAAATGTAATTTTAGGTAAAAAATTATTAAAAGCATAATTATATCTGCTTATTCATATGTATATAAAAATGATAGCGAAATACTCCACTCTGTAAAGAGTAGTTTCATAGGTTTGAAAAATTTACTTTGGGGCAAGGACTTTTTTTATATTTTCCAAACTTTCTACTAAAACATATTGATGATGTCATTATAAAATATATTAAATAATTTGATATAAGAATAAAAATATAAAATATTACAAGTAAATAGAAATTACTTTTTCCTCAAATATTCATTAATTTTTTTTTGTTACAGATGTTTCTCCCTTTTACCCCCTAGTCCTCCTCATCCCCATCCCGCTCCGCCCCTGGCAACATTGTTGTCTATGTCCATTGGTTATGCATACATGTATGTAAGTTCTATAGTTCATCTCATCCATCCCCTCAACCCACCTACTCTGAGGTTTGTCAGTCTGAACCATACTCCTTTCTATGTCTCTGGGTTTATTTTGTTCATCAGCCCACTTTGTTCATTACTTTCCACAAATAAGTGAGATCATGTGGTATTTTTCTTTCTCTGACTGGCTTAGTTTGCTTAGCATAATACTCTCCAGGTCCCTCCATGTTGTCTCAAAGGATAAGATATCTTTCTTTCTTACAGCTGCATAGTACTCCATTGTATATATGTACCACTGCTTTTTTATCCACTCATCTTGATGGACACTTGGGCTGTTTCCAGATCTTAGCTATTGTAAATAGTGCTGCTATGAACATAGGGGTACATATATTCTTTCTGATTGGTATTTCTTGCTTCTTAGGATATATTCCTGGAAGTGGGATCACTGGGTCAAATGACAGTTCAATTTTTAATTTTGTGAGGAAACACCATACTACTTTCCATAGTGGCTGCACCAGTCTGCATTCCCACCAGCAGTGTACTAGAGCCCCCTTTTCTCCACATCCTGGCCAGCATTTGTTTGATGATTTGTTGATGGCAGCCATTCTGGCAGGTGTGAGGTGATACCTCATTGTTGTTTTAATTTGCATCTCTCTGATGATTAGTGACGTTGAGCATTTTTTCATATGTCTCTTGGCCATTTGTATGTCCTGTTTGGAGAGGTGTCTATTTAGGTCCTCTGCCCATTTTTTAATTGGGTTCTTTGTCTTCCTTTGTTGAGTAGTATGAGCACTCTATATATTTTGGAAATTAACCACTTATCTGATGTGTCATTGGCAATTATGCTCTCCCATACAGTGGGTTCCCTTTCCATTTTGATGGTTGTTTCTTTTGCTGTGCAGAAGCTTTTGAGTTTGATGTAGTCCCATGTGTTCATTTTTTCCTTTGTTTCTGTTGCCTTAGGTGATGTATCAGTGAAAATTCTGCTGCGTATGATGTCTGAAATTTTGTTGCCTACATTTTCTTCTAGGATTTTTATGATTTCACGAGTCACATTTAAGTCTTTTTTCCATTTTGAGTTTATTCTTGTATATGGTGTAATTTGATGGTCTAGTTTCACGTTTTTGCATATAGCTGTCCAATTTTCCCAACACCATTTATTAAAGAGGCTGTCTTTACTCCATTGTGTGCTCTTGCCACCTTTGTGAGATATTAATTGAGCATAATGTTTTGGGTCAATTTCTGGGTTCTCTCTGCTATTCCATTGATCTATAGGCCTGTTCTTGTGCCAGTACCAGGCTGTTTTGATCACAGTAACTTTGTAGTATAACCTGATATCCGGTATTGTGATCCCACCTACTTTGTCCTTCTTTTTCAAGATTGCTGTGGCTATTCAGGGTCTTTTTTGGTTTCATATGAACTTTTGAGATATTTTTTCTAGTTCTGTGAAATATGTCATTGGTATTTTGATGGGGATTGCATTGACTCTATAAATTGCTTTGGGTATTATGGACATTTTAATGATATTAATTCTTCTAGTCCATGAACAAGGTATGTGATTCCACTTTTTTATGTCTTCTTCTATTTATTTTTTTTTCAATGTCCTGTAGTTTTCTGCAAATAGGTCCTTTACTTCTTTGGTTAAGTTTTTAAGTTAATTCCTAGGTGTCTTAATTTTTTTGCCACAATGCGAAATGGGATTGTTTTTTTAGTTTCTCTTTCTGTGAGTTCATCATTGGTGTATAAGAATGCCGTTGATTTCTTGACATTAATTTTTTATCGTTCTCTTTAGCCAAATTCATTTATTAAGTCTAGTAGATTTTTGATGGAGTCTTTAGGGTTTTCTATGTACAATATCATGTCATCTGCAAATAATGACAGTTTCACTTCTTCCTTTCCAATTTGAATCTCTTTTATTTTTTCTTCATGTCTGATTGCTGTGGCTAAGACTTCCAGTACTATGTTAAATAAGAGTGGCAAGAGTGGGCATCCCTGTCTTGTTCCTGTTCTTAAGGGAAATGCTTTTAGTTTTTGCCCATTGAGTATGATGTTGGCTGTAGGTGTTTCATATATATGGCCTTTATTATGTCAAGATATGATCCCTCTATTCCCACATTGCTGAGCGTTTTTATCAGAAATGGGTGCTGGGTTTTGTTGAATGCTTTTTAAGCATCTATTGATATGATCATGTGGTTTTTATCTTTCATTTTGTTTATGTGGTGTATCACATTTCTTCATTTGGGAATATTGTACCAGCCTTGCATTCTGGCATGAATCCCCCTTGGTCATAGTGAATAATTTTTTTAATGTATTGCTGGATTCGATTTGCTAGTATTTTGTTAAGGATTTTGGCATCTATGTTGATCAGGGATATTGGCCTGTAGTTTTCTTTCTTTGTAGTGTCTTTTTCTGGTTTTGGAATTAGAATTATGCTGGCCTCATAAAATGAGTTTGGGAGAGTTCCTTCTTCTTGAATTTTTTGGAATAGTTTGAGGAGAATGGGTGTTATTTCTTCTTTGAATTTGGTAAAATTCCCCATGAAGCCATCCGGGCCTGGACTTTTGTTTGCTGGGAGAGTCTTGATTACATTTTCAATTTCCCTAGTTGTCTGTTTCCTTATTGGTCTGTTCCAAGTTTTCTATCTCTTTCTGGTTCCGTTTTGGGAGACTATGTGTTTCTAGAAACTTGTCTATTTCACTTAGATTGCCCAATTTGTTGCAGAATAATTATTCATAGTATTTGTTAATGATCCTTTGTATTCTTGTGGTGTCAGTTGTTACTTCTCCTCTTTCGTGACTGATTTTGTGTATTTGGGTTCTCTCTCTTTGTTTCTTGGTGAGTCTAGCTAAGGGTTCATCAATCTTGTTTATCTTTTCGAAAAACCAGCTCTTTGTTTCATTGATCCTTTGAATTGTTTCTTTGGTCTCTATTTCGTTTATTTCTGTTCTGATCTTTACTATTTCCTTTTTTCTACTTGCTCTGGGGTTTTCTTTTTGTTTGCTTTCTAGTTCTTTAAGTTGTGAGGTTAGATAGTCAATTAGAAGTTTTTTCTTGTTTCTTGAAGTAGGTCTGCAGTGCTATGAAATTCCCTTTCAAGACTGCTTTTGAAGCGTACCATAAATTTTGTGTTGTTGTGTGTTCATTTTCATTGGTTTCCAGGAAGTTTTTAATTTCTTCCTTGATCTCCTTGGTAACCCATGTATTGTTTAAGAACATTCTGTTTAGCCTCCATGTGTTCAAATGTCTTTGCATGTTTTTGTTGTAATTGATATCTATTTTTATGCCACTGTGATCTGAGGAGATGCTTGATGTGATGTCAATTTTCTTGAACTTGTAGAGACTTAGTTTGTGTCCTAACATGTAGTCTATCTTTGAGAATGTCCCATGTGCACTTGAGAAGAATGTGAATTCTGCAGTACTGGGGTGTAATTCTCTGTAGATATCTATTAAATCCATTTGGTCTAGTGCATCATTTAGAGTCTCTGTTTCCTTGCTAATTTTTTGTCTAGAGGCTCTATCCAGTGATGTCAGCGGGGTGTTGAAGTGCCCTGCTATGACTATATTGCTGTCGATTTCTCCTTTGAAGTTCTCCAGAATATTTTTAATATATTTTGGTGCTCCTATATTAGGTGCATGTATGTTTACCAAGGTTATATCTTCCTGTTGGATAGATCCTTTCAATATTATGTAGTGGCCTTCTTTGTCTCTAGTTATAGCCTTCATTTTGAAATCTATTTTATCAGATATGAGTATTGCTACCCCGGATTTTTTCCCTTTCCGTTTGCTTGGAAGAATTTTTTCTCTCTTCACTTTCAACCTATGTGAATCTTTGTTGTGAGGTGGGTCTCTTATAAACAACATATATATGAGTCATGCTTTCTTATCCAACCAGCTACTCTGTGTCTTTTGATCGGGGCATTCAGTCCATTCATATTTAAGGTTATTTTGATATGTACTTATTTATTGCCATTTTTGTTTATTGCGGTTATATTTTTCTTCCTATTTCTTCTATTTATCACAGCAGTCCTTTTAACATTTCTTGCAGTGCTGGTTTGGTGCTAATATATTCCCTTAGCCTTTTTGTGTCTGGGAAGCTCTTTATTTCATCTTCTATTTTGAATGATAGCTTTGCTGGATAGAGTAGTCTTGGATTCAGACCCTTGCTTTTCATGACCTTAATTACTTCATGCCATTCCCTTCTGGCCTTTAGTGTTTCTTTTGAGAAGTCAGCTGATGGTCTTATGGGGGTTCCTTTGTAGGTAACCTGTTGCTTTTCTCTTGCTGCCTTTAGGATTCTCTTTGTCTTTAATTTTTGGCATTTCAATTGTTATGTGTCTTGGTGTGGGCCTGTTTGGGTTCTTCTTACTTTGGGCTCTCTGTGCTTCTTGAACTTGAATACCTTCTTCCTTTAAAAAGTTAGGGAAGCTTTTTGTCACTATTTCTTCAAATATATTCTCTAACCCTTGCTCATTTTCTTCTTCTTCTGGAACTCCTATGATGCAAATGTTGTTATGTTTCCAGTTGTCCCACAGTTCTCTTAAGCTGTCTCCCTGGTTTTTAATTGTTTTTTCCTTTTGGTTTTCTGATTGGTTGATTTTTTCTACTCTGTCTTCTAATTCACTGATCCAGTCCTCAGCTTTCTCTACTCTGCTGGTTATTCCTTCCAACATATTCTTTATTTCTGCTATGTCATTCTTCATTTCCACTTGGTTGATTTTCAATGTTTCTGTACCTTTACTCATGGTGTTGATGTCCTTACTCATGCTGTTGAGCTTCCTCAAGATCATGGCTCTCAACTCTAGCTCTGATAACTTGCTTAACTATATTTCATTTATTTCATCTTCAGCAGAGTTCTCTTGTTCTTTCATTTGGGATTTGTTTCTTTGTTTCACCATTTTGACTGTCTCCTGGGTTCTGGAGCCTCCTAAATTTTTCCTGTGGGTGTTGGTGCTCTGTTGTTTGTGGCTCCCTCTACTAGGTTTCGATGAGTGTGGGAGGATCCACGTTCAATACCACTGTCAATTCTTCCTTTCCTGTGTAGATCTGCAAGCCCAGGAAAGGTTCAGTTATCCTCTAGCTTTTTGCCTGGAGGCTACTAGTCTCAGTTACTTGATGAGCCTTGGATTGTAGCCCTCAACTGAATGAAAAACTCCCTCAGGTGTTCAGTGTAAGAGGATTTCCAGAGTGTGGGGCAGATGCTGGTTGTTAATGAGTCTCAATTTGCATTTCTCTGGCCCACCTGGGTGTGGTTAAATCTGTGAGGGAGGGGCTGCTCCTTCTCCCCAGAGCTCTGGGAAGAAACAAGATGGCCACCATCCTGTGTGGCCACAACTCAGCCAAAACTTTGAGTGCCTTCCAAATCCTGGGTGTCCCCATAGAGTTCCAGTCCAGTCTGCCCTCTCTCTGCCAGAGTCCAAGGTCAGTGACTGTAGCTAATTTTGTGCTCTGTCCCAGCCCTCTGCACTGTGTAGCCAGCTTGAGATATTAACCCCGAGGGAGTTGCTCACAGCTAAAATAGCTGCTGTCCGTGGGCTTCCAGCCCACCCTCTAGTACCTCTGCAGACCTACCAGGCTCGATTCAGTGTCCTTTTTTCCTGTCCCTGGTTATATGGTCCTCTCCAGTTGATTTTCTGTTGCCTTTTCCCAGTGATTTATTTTTATTTTAGTTGTAATTCCAGTTTGGTCCTGGACGATGGGCTGCGTAGCTTCCATTCACTCCACCGCCATTTTGGAATCCCACCCTAGAATTGGTTATTAATTTTTACATTGGGGAAGATGTCTACACTAAAATGGAAAAGTAGGAGATTATTTATGTAAAAGTTAAATCACTTATAAATTTTAACAATCTTAAGAATTGTCAAAGAAAACACAATTTGGACTCAGATGAACTATTATAACATGCTGAATTTATTTAAAACTGTTAGTGACTGCTCTCTATTTGAAAGATTCCAAAATGTTGTTGCATACAAAAACTAATATACAAAATATAGACAGAACAAAAATTCAGCTGAAGAAGGATTACACTTTGGAGATGACAACAGTTTATACAAACATTCAAAGGTTCAGATATTATTATAATTTGGATATTTTGACAGAAACTGACTGCCAGAATTCCAGGTCATCCTGACACAAACGCTTCCTAGAATCAGTTTATACAGATATCCTATTCTATTTTTCATCTATGCCTGAGCTGAATGCCAAATCAGATGAAAAATTTCATGACAACATAAAAGAAGCCCTGAGTAAATGAAATGGATGTCACATTCTTGGAGGAAAAAACTCAATACTGTAAGATGCCAATTCTTTCCAAATTAATACTTAAATTCAATGAAAATCCACCCAAAACCCTTTTTTTAAAAATGTGTTCGCCTTTTTGTGGTTGTGGTGTTTTATAACTTGGCATAATGATTTTAATTTTTTTCTCAAAAATTAGATGTGTGAAATAGCCAAGAAAATTATGAGGAAAAAAACAATAATAATGGAAAGAGACTTGCACTACAAACCTTTATTAATGGAATGTATGGTACTGATGGACGAATAGGCATATAGATCAATGGAAAGCATATGAAAATATGCATATGAGAATTTATTGTGTAGTACAGGTAATATTTCAAATCAATGAGGAAAGGTTTGATTATTCATGAAATGGCTACCTATTTGACAAAGAAAAATTATGTTTTTTATATTACATTACACACAAAAATAAATTTCAGCGACATTATGTGTGGATATCAACTATAAAGTATTAAACAAAATTAGAAAGCATATTTAAACATTCATAAAATCCAAATCAATGTAAATATATAATTAGAACTGTCATATTTTTAAATGTTTATGTTGTGTAAGACTCCATAAACAAAATAAACAGATTAAGAAACTGTGCAAAATATTTCAAAGCAACTTTTAGCTGTGAATTAGTACACTAGTACTAATTGCAGCTGTACAGTAGTTTTGGAGCACTATTTACTAGAATGTGAAAAAACTTGGAAACTTGGGCAGACTTTATGCTGAAGGCTGTGGTGGCCCACTCCTCAAGAAAGATCTAATCCTCTGGCTCTTCCTAAGAGTGGGCCCAGCAGACAGCCGCTTTGGCGAAAACTGTTGAAGAAGACTTCTTTCTTACCCAAAGTCTTGCTGTCTTCCCTTGGGTATCTTACATCTGATAACTAGTCAATCTTTGATACAAAGGCCTGGTCCCTCACCCCAACTCAGAACAGCTCTGAAGAGCCATCTCAATTTTGGAATTGACATGAAGTTCCCTGAGACCACTTTGAGAATGTGTGACAGCCCAACCTCTCCCTTTACCTAACCCAGCTCCCTTTCCTGCCCCCACAGGGGAGTTTTCTGGACAGCAGTACCTCATAGTCAGCTTTCTGGGACAACTGATCTGTGACACTCTTTGATTCATTAATTCCAAATAGAAAATAAGTAACCCAGCTACAGGAAAAATATATAGATTCATGGAGGGATTGCTTACAATAACAAAAAGCTTAAAAACAATTAAATCGTCTAAGAGGTTTTATATTATATATTAAATATACTATATATTCTACATATATATATACACATACATATGCATATGCTATTGTAACAGTATTTATTGTATCTATTCTATAGCAATTAATATTTGCTTGCAAATAATTTGTGATAACGCAGAAAAATTTCCTGTCACAATGTTAATTAAAAAATTAAGTAATAAAGTAATTTACGTAGTATGATTCCTACTGCGTAAACACAAGCATAGGACTAAAGACAAGAAATAAATACATGGCAATTTTTTCTTTCTTTCTATAGTTCTAAATTTTCCATATTTTTAGCAATTTTGTATAATAATTAGAAAAAATACTTTTAAAAAATGTTTTTATTGATTTTTTAGAGAGAGAGGAAAGGAGAGAGAGAGAGATAGAAATATCCATGTGAGAGAGAAACATCAATCGGCTGCCTCCTGCCTGGCCTCTAATGGGGCTCAAGCCCACAATTCCGGCATGTGCCCTGACCAGGAATTGAACCTGGATCTCTCAATCCATTGAGCTACCCTGGCCGGGCAGGAAAAAATACTATTTTTTTTAAAATCTTTAAATGTGGACCAAGAAATATAATTGTAATCACTCTCAATTTTAAAGAAAGAATTTAAAACTTGGTATGAATTCGAAACTCATTAAAGCAAAATCATGCCCACTTCACATAACTATTATTAGCAGCAAGGTTAGGAATCAAATTTAAGTCATTGGCTTCAAATCCAATATTCTTTGACTTCAGCATGGATTGATCTTCAACATTATACAACAATCATGATATATCCTTAAGAAGTCATAATACAAACTCAGAATGGTATAGTCAACATAGACATAGCCTGAATTGCATGAAATATTGCTATAAGATTTAAACGTTAACAAAAATACTCTATAGATTTAAAGATATCTCTTTGGTCCTTTACCAGCAAAACACTATTGTCTTATCATGTTTAATCTAGGGTGCCTTGTGCAATGGAATCTCATGCAACAGGTTCTGAAAGATTATTGTTGGGGGATGGAGCAAAAAAGAGAGAGAAAAAACTCATGGATGAGGACAACAGTGTGGTGATCACACCAGGGAGGGGGAGGGTGGAGGTGGAAGAGGGTGTGTGGGATAAATAGTGATGGAAAAAAATTAAATTAAATTAAAAAGTAAATGCTAGCACTGGGAAACATAATGTTTTAACTTTGTATTTAAAAAATAATTTTAGACTTAGGAGTTGCAAAGATTCAAAGATATTTCCCATAGTCCCTTCTCCCAGCTCCCCCTACATTAATATGCTACATAACTGTAGTAAAATGATCAAAACTAAGAAATGAACATTGACACAACACTATTAACTAAACTACAGGCTTTTTTCAGATTCTGCTAGTTTTTCCATTGATGTCTTTTTTGTTGTTGTTCATGGATCCAATCCAGGATCATATATTACATGTCCTTATGATATCTTCTTACTCCAATATGTGATTGTCCCTAAGTCTTCCCTTGTCTTTTTTTTTTTATTATTTTTATTTTTTTATGACCTTGGTACTTTTAAAGAGCTCTGGTGATGTATTTTATAGAACGCCCCTCTATTTGTTTTTTTCTGGTGTTTTCTCATGATTAGATTGAGGTTGTGGATTTTGAGGAAAGAATGCCTCAGTGGTGAGTTATTCTCAGTGCATCATATCAAGTGTGCATGATAAGACGTCTAGTTACTGGTGGTGTTAATTACATAGTCAAGGTGGTGTCTGCCAGATATCTTCACAGTAAAAGTTATAATTTAATCCCTGTAAATGATATATATAAGGGGACATATTTTGAGACAATGTATATATCCTCTTTCTCAAATACATCCTGTTTCTCCTTAATTTTCACAAGGGTCAGTGTTTCACATCTATAGTAATTATCACTGTGGTGTTCTGATGGTGGTTTTCTATTTCCTTCAGTCCTTCTAAACCCATTAATCAGAAATCTTTTGTAAGGAAGAGTTGTCTCTTCTCTATATTTTAATTACTTGTTTATATCAACTTGGACATATGCATATTTTATTCTTATTTTTTTAATCATTATTATATTTTTGCTGCTCAAATGATTTCAGCTTTGGACATTGGGGCTTTTTCAGGTTGGCTCCTATGTCCTTTCAACAGATCCATTTTTTTTTTCCATTGAAACCCAAATGTACGAGTTTTTGAATGAAGATAAATTTTGAATTCATATGGGCATTGAATTCATAATTGCTGGGTCATATGACAAGTATATGATTAACTTTATAAGAAACAGCCAAACTGTTCTCAAAGTGGCTTTACATTCCCACCACCAATGTTTGAAAATTCCAGCTGCTCTGCATATTCACTAGCTCCTGGTATTTTCAGATATATGTGTTTGTGTTTGTTTGTTTGTTTTTGTAATTGTTGTTATTCTGATAGCTTTGTAGTAATAATTCATTGTGGTTTTAATTTGCATTTTTCTGATGACTAATAATATTGTACATCTTTTCAAATACTCCTCTGTTGTTTTTATCATTTCTTTAGTCGAGAGTCTTCTCAGATTCTTGGCCAAATTTTATTATGTTTCTTATTTTCTTATTATGGAGCTTTGAGAGCAACTTCTGAGTTCTGGAAAAAATTATTTATTGGGTGTGTGATTTTTCAAGTGATTTCTTCTCTCGTGGCTTGTCTTTTCATTCTCATAAAGGTGTCTGTCATAGAGCAAATGTTCTTTGCTTTTTTATTTAAATAGAGTCTAATCTATCTTTTTTTCTGTTTTTGGATTTTTCTTTTGCTTTCATTTCTAAAAACTAGGTCACACAGATATTCATCTGATGTTAATTGTATAAAACATATTTAAATTTTTTGTTTTGCTTTTGCAAATAGATGCCAACTGCATCATCACTATTTGTTGAAAAACTATCCTTGTCTTTGATCCAGAAATCTTATGTCTTCTGCCAGCAATCAGGAACTTTGACAGCCCAACTTGTTAGCCTGCAAGTAGGATAAAAACTCAAACCATTCATCGTCTTTTGACCACAAAGAGTTTTTATGCCTTGTAATGGGCATGCCTTCTCCTTTGCAAGCCTTCATTAAATGGGATTGAATTAATCTAAATAAGAATTCAACTGGGTTTTAGGTTTGTTGCTGCTATGGTTGCAGGATAACACAGGCTTTAAATTTCTTTAGGGAATATTTTGTTTAGTGTGGGAGTTGATTTGACAGTTTATTCCCCCTCAATATCTGCTTCACTCTGAGCTGTAGGCCTTTCCATTCTTTCTGCTGCACCTCAGGGATGTTCTGTTTCCTGCAAGTAACTCTCCATTCATTCAACATTTGTTGACTTGGTAGCAGAGGTGTGGACGTTCTATGTTGTTCTGATTAAGTTTGAATATTAAGTAGGCATGGTATCCCTGGTTCTCTAGGATACGACCTCCTTAATGCACTTTTTAAATTAATTTCAGAGAGAGAGAGAGACATTGATTTGTTGTTCCATTCATTTATGTATTCATTGGTTGATTCTTGTATGTGTTCTGACCTGGGATGGAACCTTGGCAATCAGGGGTGGGGAATATCCGGCCTGCAGGCCATATAAGGCCCACAAAATCAATACTAGCTAACATCACATGCCTCACCAAATTACCCTGACCAAATATAACAGGCTAATTTTTAAGTTGATAATTTTGTATGGCCTGCGAATGATGTTATATATATCCAAATGGCCCTTGGCAGAAAAAAGGCTCCCCATGCTGAGCTACCAGCCAGGGCCCCAGTACAGTTTTGAGCATAGCACTTATTTCCCAGGGGTAGAGGGTTCCTTTCTCAGCTACAATGAGTTTTTACCAGTGCCAAGGGTACAACCTGTCATCCTCATCCTACAGATCAAAGGATTTATTTCCTTATGGGAAATAAGGAGGGGGAGTCTCAGAGTTTCTAACTATTCCTGCATTGGCTTCTGTCCTCCTCCTCTCCTCTGTTCTCCTCTCATTCTGTTTTTCTCCATACCACAGAGCTTTCCTGGTCTCTCCCGATCTTTTTGTGAGTATTAGGTGGAGTTTGTGCACACCTGGCCTCCAGTAATTTGTCAATTATCCTACCTATTTAAAATAGATATCCAGGAGCAGCTTGCACAGGTAAGCAAGGGTTTTGGTTTTGTCCCATACCTGCAAGCCAACTGAATACCTTAGATTTTGGCACCTGCAACTTCTGTGCTCTGATGGATTTTCAAAAAGGTGTGAATTTCCTGTTTGCTTGGCACTTGCTGATGTTGTTCTTGTTATTGTTGTAAAGGTTGAGATTGACAAGTTTTCCAGCTCTCTATATCTCTGGGCAGAAACTGAGAGTCAAATAAATTCTTTTTAAATTCAATTTCAGGCCCTGACCGGTTAGCTCAGTTGGTTAGAGTGTTGACCTGATGCCAGGATTGTAGGTTCCATCCCAGTGGGGATGCATGCAGGAATCAACCAATGAATGCATGAATGCGAGGAGCAACAGATCTATGTCTATCTCTCTCTCTCTCTAAAATCAATAAAATTTAATTTCAAAAAGCAACTGACTAGAAATTTGTAACCCTTTTTACTTTCAGCAACTCCCATAATAATTTAGAATCATAAACTATAATAATTTTCTTTAATAAGTTAATAATTAGATGGTGATTTATTGATTCACTCAAACACATAAAGATATGAGGCCTAAATGCTACTTGGAGCATCATAGCCCTGAGCAACTCAATCTTTTTGTGACCCTGTGACTGAATTTTAACAATTTTTTTTTATCTAGCTCTAGCAACACAGTAAAGAATTAAGAACTAAAAGGTTTGATATCTTCAAAAAGTAATTAAACACTTCATTTAAAAAATAATTGTTTTTCTTTTTTGTTATTAACTGAATGTCCATGGTAGTTTTATTTAGTATAAATGATGTCAGGATTATCTAAACTAGAATAGGAAAATTTGAGGACAAAGAACAGAGTCTATTCAACAAATTACATTAAATAGCAGCATTTTAAAAGTTATATCATTAGCCCAGCCTATGTGGCTCAGTGGATTGAATGTCATCCCATGGACTGAAAGGTCCCAATTCGATTCCCAGTCAGGGCACATGCCCTGGTTGCAGGCTTGATCCTCACTGGGGGGCGTGCAGGAGGCAGCCAATCAATGTTTCTCTCTCACATCAATATTTCTATCTCTCTTTCCCTTCTTCTCTCTCTAAAAACAAATCAATAAAAACATATTTTTTAAAAAGTTAAATCATTGTATTTCTTAATAATAAAATTATTCCTGACCCTTAAAGTATATTTACATTTGAAAAATAAAATAATGATTCAAAAATTATGGAGAAGGGGTTCAAAATGTGCAATATAAATTGTAAACAAAATTAAGTAAAAACATTTGGGGGACTGCCTATATCCTCCAATTCTCTGTATAAAATATCAATAGGAAGCCACCAACATTTTATTTTCTTTAACACTCTGTATAATTACTTGGTAGGCCCATCCCTATTAGGGCAGATATCATATATTAATGACTGTTATAAGAGGAATAGGAACACTCAAAGTTACAAGGAAGCTGACTAAACAACAAATTTGAAAATTAGTTGGCCACAAGTGTAAGAGGGCATACTGTGTCATTAGAGGAGAGACTTAAAAATAAGCAGGAGGATAATGATAATTACAATTTAATCCTGGATAATAATGCAAAGGTTAGAAGTCACATACAGTAACTTGCAGTATATTATTTTAATGTTTCATTACTGTGATGGAAAGGATCTGACATAGAGATTGATTTCATGCAGGTCACCCCATCAGCTCCTCTGTCGAAGTGGAGAAATCTGTGTTGGGGTGGACATGGCTGCAGCTGGCCTGACTCTGACTGTTACATCGAGAAAAACTGTCCTGTACCAGATGTTTTATTCTACTTATTACTGTGACTTGGAAATACTTCCATCTTACAAAACTTTAACTTTGAAGATTAGAATTTATATACAAACAAGGAAGAATTATATAGGATTAACTCCAAAACCCTAGATACTCAAATCTGTAACCTCCAGATTTAATAAGAGTTATTTTTATAAAACTGTGAAGACTAGTTTGTTACCTCCAATTGAAGTAATGGATTGCATTACGAATTGAGACTAATGACCTTAACTTATTTTGTGACTTTGAAGAATTTTTTTTTAAAAAGATATATTTGAAAATAACAAATATTATATTTTCATCACTACTTTTAGTCTGTGAACTAAAGTCTCAATTCGGATACTCAAGATGTGTGAGGGATCTGTGGTGATGGTTTTCCGGGTCACTTTCTCCTGAGTTTCTTAGACAAAAGTTTATAGCAGAAAATTGGAAGTACTAATTATTCCTCAGAATTCTACTTGGCTTTCTTTTTATCATACAATATATTTATGAATTAATATATGAATAAATTAATAATACAAGGGAAGTAATATGCTTAAAATGAAATACAGCAGTTTCTGCCTTATTTTCCTACATTTCAGACTGACTATACTTGCAGTTTTTGAAATACTTTCTTCTGATATTTACCACCATATTATTACACTTCTGTGTTTTGATTTCTTGATCTTACATAGTATCCACTGACTTCATGATTTGACAGTTGATTTAAATATCTTATATCTCTACCTTCATCCTTCTCCTACTCCTCACCTTCCTGTTAGAGTTAAATCAATTTTTTGGTTAAATTACTGATTAATGTTTAAGCATTTAATAATCATAATCATAAAATATTGCTTATTTCTACCATGCCCAATAGAGCAAAATTATTACTTTTGTTTTTCTCAGTTTTATGTGTTTAATCTACCAGCTTAAATTGAATCATTTATTGTCTTTATTTTTATTATTTTGACTTTGCTCTTCTCCTTGCTGCAATCCTTCTCCACTTTATTAGAAAGTTATCACTGAAAAAATCAGCTCAGAACAATCTCTCCATTCACTGAAAGCCACAAAGCATATCTTGACAGTACATCTCATTTGATACTTAAAAGCAATAATATTGATTATTTCTTTATTGTTATTAAACAAATTTGAAGCAAGGGTCATGTACTTTCTATGACAATTTCTTTATATAGCATATCATTTGCACTTCTAATGTTACAAAAAAAGTGTCTCTAAATGCATTTAAAATAGAATGTTAACAATAGCATGATAACCTAAAAAAGCTAAATATATACATATATTTCAAGATACTATTAAGCAATTGAACAAAAATGAAATAAACATTTAGATATGTTGAAAAGCTAAAATGGTTTTTGCACATTTGATAGAGAAAATGTGATTTAACTTAATTCAAATTGTCATAATCATTTAGGGGTAATATAACAAAGAATCATAGATGGTTAGCTTATGAACAACAGAAATTTATTTCTCACAGTTCTAGAGGCTGGAAGTCCCAGATCAGAGTGCTAGCAAGGTCAAGTTCTGCTAAGTACCCTCTTCCAGTTTGTAGACTGCCAACTTCTCATTATATCCTCACATGGCAGAGCGCCCAGAGAGGGGAAGCAAGCCTCTCATGACTCTTATAAGGACACTAATCACCTCCCAAAGGCCCCAACACCTAATACCACCACATTGAGGGATAGATTTCACCATATGAACTCTCAGGGTACACAAACATTCAACCCATAAAACAAGTGTTTCCTTTAAGAGGTGTTAGTACAGAATTGAGAGGGTGGTATCCTTTGATTATGTTCTTCCCTGCTTTGTGGCTTTAATTTAAGATTATTTACTGCCCTTTTTTCTTATAGATATGGATACTTTAATTTCTCATTTACTGACATTGTTCATTTTTGTTTGTTTGTTTTGTTTTGTTTTTTACTTAGTAAGGATACCTTAAATTTCTAGAAGACCAAATTTTTTTTTATGAAGAGATATAAACCAATAAAAATGATTTTTTGTCTACACTAGGTAAATACACAACATGAAAAGTTCAATTATTGCATGTCAACTTCAATAGTGGCTTCTGTTCAAATTTTGCCATATTTTAGCTAGATGATAAAACTTGTACAGTTGATATTAAGAAGTCTATTTTAATTATACCACAGAGCTGGTTCTTATCCTGAAATGTTTGTTGTAAATTTAAAAACTAATTGGACCTGTAATAATCCTGATGTTTTCTATGTCTACATATACCTAACTTGCATTATTTAATAGCAAAAAAAAAAAGGTAAATCAAGAAAACACTAAAGTAATTAATGTATATATGGACTTAGCTCTCTCCATATAACTTATTAATAAGTTAAATATATAGAACTCTTAACACCAGACATTATATCATTTAATCCTCCCAGCAATCTTATAAGTGTGGTCATATCATTTAGCATTCAGACCAGAGCACATGGGAGAGAAAAAAAGGATCAATTAATAATTACTTTGGGACAATAGGCAAAAACCAGGATGAATCGTAACCCAACTTGTAGGGTGAAAGTTTTCCTGACTAACTTATCCCAGAATGATTTCATCCTTCTCTGCAATTATTACCCCATTTAAAAATCAGGAAATCAGTTTAGAGAGACAGAGGAACTTACATAAGTCACACACACAGGGTGGGGCAAAAGTAGCCTTACGATTGTCCGTATGGAAAATAATACAATACTTAATAAATAATAATATAAGAATAAACTGTTTTGAGTAGTCACACCTGTAAACCTACTTTTGCCACCCCACCCTCACCCTGGTATTAAGTATGTTAGTTGAAATTCAAACTTGGGATGTATGTTGAAGGAGACTACTATCACAACAAATGAAGGAAATATATACGCTTCGGAACAGAAATAATAGCATGTTATCACTGGTTAAATGAACATGTGTATGTTTAATTTTGAAAGATATATGTCTACAAAGATACACAGCAAACTGGTAGTAGTGATTAGCCAAGGAGAGTGGGTGGTTGAATATGGAGAGGCTGTCACTGTATACTGTATATGTATCTGTGCTGTTGATAGCCAGTAATCTCTCCACTCAGCCAATGAGAATTCATTATTTTACTCAAAGAAAATGCTACCATTGCTTAAATTTTAACTTTTTTGGTAAGAGTTAGACAAAAGTTGACTTGACTAAAATATTACAGATATAAAAATAAATTTGGACACATAAATGACATCCTGCTTCAATAAAGATTATACTAATTTCAGGTTTATCATGACATGAGCCAATGTTTTCAATTTTAAATGAAAAGCTTCAAAAGGTTTTGAGTGTTTAATTAGAGCATTGAAAGTATATTCTTATATTGGTAAGGGTAAAAATACTTTTTAAATGCAATTAATTAAATAATAGACTTTGCTTTTCAAATCTAATTGAGATTTTATCCTATCATTTTCTTGCCTTAGCAGGTTTTTGGTTTAGATAAATGAAATGATTAGTTTAATAAATTATGCTTATATGTTTGTATAAGAACACAGGAAAATTTCACAATGATAAGAAGATCACATATTACTGTAATTGAAGTAAATTAAAGCCCTTTGAAAGTCAAGCTTGATTTTTATAATTCCATACCTCAGAGACTCATCTAAACTATGACAGATTCCTTGTTGAAAGTATATTTAAAAGTTCACAGTCTTGGAAGAGAAGATTATGTGCTTAAGGAAAAGCTAAATAAAATTTCGCATCTCAAGTATTGTCCTTTCTATAAAATACAAATCCAAGATAACCCAAAGCAACCATATAATTTTAGCTTACTTTTTTAAGATAAGAAAGAAACAATCCTGAAAGGAATAATTCCTTGAAAAGAATCATTGGTGACTCAATTAGAGTTATAGCTTTTTGTGCTACTCTCTCTATTGGATTAAGATAAGTTAATTTTTTCCTACTACCCAGTAGCTATGCAGCAAGTACTTTGGTAACTGGAAGCTATCAAGTTGGAAATGAGGAACTGGTAAAATTATGCTTTTGTGCTTGAGACATATGGGTTAAGATACGAGAATTGTATTGTAAAGATCTTGAGCCTTACCCTGTACACTCTACTCCAATCAGTATTGATGGAATCAGGATGCTCAACCTCCAAGAGGAATTAATCAAATTTTACAACTGTGAGTTAATCCAAGAAAAGCTGTAATTATAAAGAACTAAGTAAAAAAGCAAAATTTTCCTTAATGAATGAAAAGGTACAAACATGTATTAATCTAAGACTAAGAGCATTTTTTATCAAATAAAATGACATAATGTGAAATGAAATTTTAATGGTAAACATGCAACATGTTCTTGCCCTATATTATATCTATAATTATGTAGAGCAGCAATATGATAAGCACATATTTTCCTAACACATATGTAGGCAAACAAGGCATGTGTGAAAAAAGAGTGCAGTAAGAGAAATTTCACACGACAATACCAATCACCACAGGTCCCTTAATCAATAATGGACACTGTATAGAGTCACACTGTAGTACTCTGAGTTCCAACATGACACCTCATTGACACTTCTGTAGAATGAGTCCATTTTAAATATGGTTAGAGTTGGAAGACATCGCTCAAAAGAGGCTTTCTTCTTTAAAGTTCTATATTGCTCAGAAGCCAGCAGATTTTGTTCAAGCTTTAATTAGTAACTTTGGACACACTGATGATAATTTTTATAAATACTTTTCTCCAAAAAGTTTAAAGCATGTCATATGCAAATGATTCATTCTAATCCTACTGTAATTTCATCCATTTTCTTATTTCTGTTTGTAACATATAAAACTCTGAAATATTTCAATGTCATATCACATACTATTGAGATGGTTGCATTGGGCAGTTTATTTAGGGGCTATGGGTTTTCCAACTCATTAATATTTTTCTATGCCACAAACTACATATAGATTAGGAGAAAGAAGATAAAGACTAAGGTGAGAAAGAGCTCTGGCTGGGTGGCTTAGTTGGTTGGAGTGCTGTCCCATACACCCAAAGGTTGCAGGTAAGATTCCTGGTCAGAGCACATGCCTAGGTTGCGGGTTTGGTCCCCGGGGGCACATATAGGAGGCAACCAATCAATGATTCTCTCTCACATTGATGTTTCTCTCCTGTCCTCTCTCTAAACATATCTTCAGGTGAGGATTTAAAAAACAAATGATCAGAAAGAGAAGGGAGAAGAGCAGGGAGAAGAGGAAAGGAGGCAGATGAGAGAAAGGGAAAGGGAATGGTAAGGGATGGGTGGTGGGGGGGAGAAGAGAATAACAATACAAACACTGATAATTATAGCACTTCATTTGTAAAGCTTCCTTAATCTTCTTTATAGAAAATATTTACAATGCAGTCCAGGATAGCGCATAAAGGAGTGAACTAGAAGTGTTCTCAGACCTCTGTTTCAGTCTTAGTTCAGGTGATGACAAATATTCCAATCTTGAGAAAGTCACTTAATACATCTAGGTTTCAATATATAAGATATAAATATATACATAAAGATGTGTCTTAAATATATATCTATAAACACTTTAAAAAGAACAGAGTCACAAATGTTTGCCATATATGCAGGGATTTTTTTGTTTTTGTTTGTTTTTTTGTTTTTTTAACTTACAATTTCTTGGAGGAAAAAAAAGCTTTGCTTTAAATAAGGAAAAGCAGAATTTAATTGTTAGATTCTGTATCGTCATGGTTAACAGATACTACTGGCATCTGTGGATTCTGGTTGCTGTGGTTGGAATTGTAATTTAAACACTTACACGTTTTGAGCCCTTGGGCATGTTACTTTGAGTTTTCTGAACTTCAGTTTTATTCATCTATGAAATAGAGATAAAATAACAGCAACTTCAAAAGATTGTTGTAAGTATTAACTACATAAAGCATGTAAATAGCATATATTTTATAAAACCAAATGGAGATAAGTGGCAAAATGAATAATTTTTGTATTGGCAGTTATTATAAAATACATGAGCAGAATAATCTGAAGGAATGGATACACACTAGTAGCTTTTACTGATAAAAGAGTCTGAATTCCAATTACTCTAAAAAGCGATAACTATTAATGACCATTTATATAGCATAGTGGAATCAATCCCATTATTATTTGGGGGAAAAAATATAGCAGATACAATCAAAGAAATTATGTTGGAATTATTTGCCCTTAGTATTCTACTTTAAGCTTAAAAATGTGTGCTCTTTGAAAAAGGTGATTCTGTCTTGCCCCTTCACTGGATAATCTACCACACAGCACAGTGTCAACTATATATTGAACTTTAATCATTATTGATTATTGATGATGGTGCTGATAAAAATGATGCTTACGTGGTGAGATGAGGCAGAAAGGAAAATAGAATGAATTCTGGTAATAATGAA
Organism: Tadarida brasiliensis; assembly: GCA_030848825.1. Classification (NCBI taxonomy): domain Eukaryota; kingdom Metazoa; phylum Chordata; class Mammalia; order Chiroptera; family Molossidae; genus Tadarida; species Tadarida brasiliensis. The sequence continues at coordinate 67,368,957 of CM061257.1, forward strand.
AAGCAGAAAGTAAGAGAGCTGTTTTGTGTGTGATTTACTGCACCTGATTATGTGGAATTGAAAGTTGCTGTACTATCTGGCATTTAATCTTTTTTAAGAGAGCCTTCCCGGCCTTGGAAATGGCTGGACTGATGCACGGGAAAGCAGTGGGGAGGATCCTGGTGTCAGAGGACGCACTTTCTTTCATTCTGTAATTGCAGTATTATCTGCTGTGCTTCCAGAAATGAGAGCAAGGGAGAGAGAAGGGAAGATAGATAGCTCCTTGGTGTCTCCCTGCTGTGGTTAGATGATTGTACTTTAGAAAAAAAGAATAATCTGATTTCAAAAAAGTCCTCACCCAAACTTGATCCTAAGCTAAATATTTTTTTTTAAAGTGACAGTTTTAGGTTAACTTTCATTACTTTTGATTATGCTACCCTCTGCCCCCATTTCTCGTTGAAACTTTAAAGGTCAAATGCCCCCCAAAATCACATGACTGGGATATTCCAGTCAAAATTAAAATGGAAACTGCAACTTGTTTCACAGGAACCCCTCCATAAAGGAATACAGTTTTTCACATCTCTTAAATGCAACATGTTTGGGCAAACTTCAAAAGTTTTCAATGGAAATGATTTTTTTTTAATTACACAAAAATTTTATCTGTATTTCAAATGATCTGAAGAGCTTCTTCTACCTCTACTCGGAAGGCCTATAATTGTTAGGACCTGAAAGGTAGAATGCAATTTAAGATAGTTTAGAAAAACGACCTTTTGTGAAAGTGGAACAAAAACAAAGGAATAAAACAATGATACTATGATGGTTTTGTGATTTGTTCATTCAACTGAGAGCTTTTATACTCACCTAATATAACAGCACATTGTAAGGTGAGCAGGGGAAAAGCTCAAGAAATGATGCCAGTAAAGTAAGAAATTATCCAGTTGTCATTCTTTTGCTGCCCATAATCACATGAATTTTAAAAAGAAGCCTATTTAAAGTTCTGGGTTTGGAGACTACAGTCACCTATTTAAAGTAAAATTCATTTTATTCAAATAACTGGGAAGAAGCATTGTGATTAAATTATACTTAAGTCTGGCTTTCATGAGGTCACCAACGTTATCTTGTTCAATTTAATCTAAACTTTACATGTATGCTCATATTTTTACACTTCTATGGAGTTATAGGCAGTTGTAATCTCTACTAGTTCCATGACACTATCTCATATTAAAATGAAAACCAAGTTGTTTTGGTCTACCAGCCCCATCCCTTACTGATCCATCCTCATTTTTCTTTCATTTTAGCTATCAGTAACAACTAAGATTCTCCTTAATGTGAGTATCAACTAACTTTCAACATCCTTCTCAGACCCTTAATCCTATGCTAAGACCAGATAATCTTTCAGGGTCTCTGCAATCCCACCTTTAAAATTGGGGGGAAAATGTGAACAATGTCTCATCTTGGTGCTAGTAAATTAATATGTGTAGCGAAAATGGCTTGGGGACTGGTACTACTCCCATCTCCTTTTAACCCTGAGAAGAACCAGACACCAACCAGCCAGCAAGGGTTTGTGACCACTCTGTGAATATATGGCCTTGTCTATCAGTCCAGCTTACCTGACAGGGGCTGTCAGTCAACTGCTTCAATATAACTAGTCTCTGTTCCCATTCTTGAGTTGACAGGCTTTAGAGTGATAGCCCAAATGGAACTACTCCTTAAGTCTCTATGACCTGTTGCTACATATCTGTTCAATCATTTCCTCTGACTCATATTTTTAGTGATAGCTAAAAACAATAAGCGGATTTTGTGTACTTCTTCAGGTATCTGTTGGAAACTTTAATTGAGAACTTAGCATTGTTTATTTTACCAGAAAGAAAGAAAACAACCTCAAGACTTTAAAGAAGCAATGAATCTGAAAGTCAAAACTGGCCCATGATTTTTACCTTTGATATCTTCTCCAGAATTCAGAAGGAAAAAAAGTACACTTTTTGAAAAGACAAAAGAACCTAGAAAAAGACAATAATGAAATGGAAGTAGAAATGCAAACAGAGAGGGTGAATATAAACCAATAAAAAGAAACACAAAATGCAATGAGAATTAGAATCTCCACCAGTCAAAATTTAGACAGTATCATTCCACTTCCTGGCCCAAGGTAGTTCTTTATATTTTGTATAATTCTTGCCATTCCTGAAAACAAAAATTACTCAAAGACTTTTGGTTCAAAATGCATGCACTTACTTGGATAAATATTCAAGAACTTTTGGTCTTCATGCTCTTCTCTGTGTTGAGCTGTGAGGCACCACTTCCAAAGCTGTTGCAACTTTGTTCTTTTGGAGGCAGTCTTAGACCTGTGCATCTACCTCTTCCTGCACTCTAAGCCCTGCTTCTGCAATAATTTGCACCACCAAACCTCAGAGATTGGATTGCAACATCTATCCAAACCCTAACTGCTAATGTGAGTGGTCAGTCTTGCAGCACTCTGTATGCTAAAGCTTACCCTCACTACAGTAAGCCTCCAGGTGAGCTCACCAGTTATTCTACATAGTCTGGACTGGTGGGCATTTGAGGATATACCTGTATCCTCTACTTGCCACATGCAGGCGGTGGGAAACCAGGGACCTATTCCCTGTCTAAATGTACCATCCTATCTTTGCTACTCTATTGGGCCAAAACACAAGATTCCTCTGCCTTTTTATTTCCCTTTCAAACCATTGATTGTCCCTGGTCTCCCTTTCCTTGGAGTTTGGAACTTAAAAGAAGTCCTTCTCAAATGTTGATATCCTGTTATCATTCTTTGACAATTCTTTCCATTTCCTGAAAGTCTTTGCTTCCCTTCTGACAGAAACTCCTCCTGATATTTGCTTTTTGCTACCTAATGCAATAATGAGGAAAGGGCTGAATGGAATGAACCCAAATTACCAAGAGAGGAAAACATAAGAAGAATAGAGTTAGTATAGGGGATCAAATGTATTATCCCATTATATATAGAAGATAAATCCCATATTTTGCCTAAAGAAAATATGAAAGACCAATACCACAAGCCAAAATATGCCCTCTCAACCCCAGATAGTCTTCTTTTAACAGGAAGGCCTTTATATCCCTGACTGATAGGAAGCCTCTCTATGTCATATATTTCTCCATCCCTAAAAATATTTACCTTTAAGGGCTATTGTTAACTGAATGTAGTAATGGCTGAAAAACTGGATGAAAAAAAAATTATTGAAAATGTTGGAGAACAGATATGGAGTGGGATAGAATAAAGCATACTCATCACATATCAGAGGTATATAAACTCTACTGAAGAACTGAAAAGACAAGAAGATAAATAAAAAAAAAAGATTAAGCAGAGATGTAGATGGTGTGTGACTGAGACACTGATAAACAAAAATAATGTGCAAAGACCTGATTAAGTGAACTTTCCTAAATTGAAAGCAACTTGAGTTTACAATTGGAAATAAAATATAGTTTTGTATTAAACATTAGTAAAAAGAGAAACACATCTTGAGAATAACGTTGAATGAAATGAAGGTTTAACAAGCATACTAGTAGAAAACTTACCAGTTCCTACCCAAGTACAAAACTCCAGGTAAACTCAGGTTTTCCACAATACAAAATGCCAGAACTATAAGTATAAGTAACTAACTTGGATTGACTCTCTTCCATGTGATACACAGTAAAGTAAGAACCTATCACAATACCAGATATCAGGTTATACTACAAAGCCACTGTAATCAAAACAGCCTGGTACTGGCACAAGAACAGGCACATAGATCAATGGAACAGAACAGAGAACCCAGAAATTGACCCAAGACAATATGCTCAATTAATATTTGACAAAGGTGGCAAGAGCATACAGTGGAGTCAAGATAGCCTCTTCAATAAATGGTGTTGGGAAAATTGGACAGCTACATGCAAAACAATGAAGCTAGACCACCAACTTACACCATACACAAGAATAATAAACTCAAAATGGATAAAAGACTTAAATGTGACTTGCGAATCCATAAAAATCCTAGAAGAAAATGCAGACAACAAAATTTCGGACATCATACGCAGCAGAATTTTCACTGATACAACACCTAAGGCAACAGAAACAAAGGAAAAAATGAACACATGGGACTACATCAAACTCAAAAGCTTCTGCACAGCAAAAGAAACAACCATCAAAATGGAAAGGGAACCCACTATATGGGAGAGCATAATTGCCAAGGATACATCAGATATGGGGTTAATTTCCAAAATATATAGAGAGCTCATACGTCCCAACAAAAGGAAGACAAAGAACCCAATTAAAAAATGGGCAGAAGAACTAAATAGACACCTCTCCAAACAGGACATACAAATGGCCAAGAGACATATGAAAAAATGCTCAATGTCACTAATCATCAGAGACATGCAAATTAAAACAACAATGAGGTATCACCTCACACCTGCCAGAATGGCTGCCATCAACAAATCATCAAACAACAAGTGCTGGCCAGGGTGTGGAGAAAAGGGGACCCTAGTACACTGCTGGTGGGAATGCAGACTGATGCAGCCACTATGGAAAACACTCTGGTGCTACCTCAAAAAGTTAAAAATTGAACTGCCATTTGACCCAGTGATCCCACTTCTAGGAATATACCCTAAGAAGCTTGAAACACCAATCAGAAAGAATATATGTACCCCTATGTTCATAGCAGCACTATTTACAATAGCTAAGATCTGGAAACAGACCAAGTGTCCATCAGTAGACGAGTGGATAAAAAAGTTGTGGTATATATACAGTATACACAATGGAGTACTCTGCAGCTGTAAGAAAGAAAAATCTCTTATCCTTTGAGACGATATGGAGGGACCTGGAAAGTAGTATCCTAAGCAAAACAAGCCAAGCAGAGAAAGACAAATATCACATGATCTCATTTATTTCTGGAATATAATGAACTAAACAAACTGATGAACAAAATAGACCCAGAGTCATAGAAGTAGGGTACAGACTGACAATCCTCAGAAGAGAGGGTTGAGGGGGAGGGAAGAGATAAACCACAGAACTTATATTCATGTACATATAACTGATGGACATAGACAACAAAGCTGGGGACAGTGTGGGGGTGATGGGGAGGAAGGTGTCAATGGGAGGAAAAGGAGAAACATCTGTAACAAAAATAAATAAATTAAATAAATAAATAAATAAAAAAGAACCTATGAAGATGATCTCACATAATCCCAATTAGAATGCTATGTAATATTTACTATTAAAACTGGATTTACACCGCAGAAAATAAAAAGTCAGGAGACTATGACTTGCCCTCAGTCACACAGCACGTACATGAAAGAGCTCAGATTGAAGATTGATGGTCAATTATTGAAGAGGATTGCATATATATATATATAGCCAAAGATGGATTAAAGAAATATACACTGAATCTTGTATGCAAGAAAGAATACACTACATTTTACAGTTTACTGTTGAAGAAAATTAAAGTCTACATAATACCACAGAAATTTTTCACCAAATTAAAAGAGCTGAAAATTGTGTAAATTTGTGTATGTGTTTTTCCATAAAACTAAAGACAATATAAAAAGTAGTAATGAAAACATAGTAAATAACCAACCATTTAGAAAATCTTCTTTAAAAATTTACTTAAATTATGTAAAGTGTTTCAACAAATCTTGCCATGAGCAGCAAATAGAGTATGAATTGTTTTCTCAAGAGGCTGCTCAGCTGCCAAGCAATTATACTTTTGGAGATCTTGGAGCACCAGGCCACTAGACGAAATTTCACTCCTATATTAATCTCTCTCTTAGACCAAGCTGAGGTCTTTGCTACTTTTCTTTCCTCCAAAGTTTAAAAATCTTCTTGCCACGTTCTGTCCTTATTTTCACAATTCCTTTCTTATGAAAAAGCAGGTGGCTAAGCTTTTTTGGTACTCTGGTAAATTTCCTAGATCTGCTTCCAGGGGATCATTCTAACATAATCAGTCTCATTGGTCTGTCTGTGAGCCCTTTCCACCCATCCCCAAACTGCAGGGCAGCCCTATGTACAACTAGCAGTCTGTAAAACACCAGAAGAGTCCTATCAGTCCCCTAGTGCTTCCTGGAGGAAGAGGGAGAGGAGGATGAAAGAAAATTGTACTTCTTCTATATAAAATTGCCAGTATTTTATAGTTCCACTAATAAAAAGTAACTATTTTTATTATAATTTATACTTATGATACACATCGTTTTAATAAAGTAAAGGAGACATAATGCCAAAAATGGGTTAATTATATTTAGCCTTAGGAAAAAATATTTTTTCTCATTTTGCTAAAAATTATTGAAATTTTGTTACAAACCCATGTTTTTGAATCACAGCTTGGAAAATACTAAGGGATTTAATGAGAAAATGGATAGCTGGAAGTTTCAAACTGAGGTGCACCAAAAAAAAAAATAATAATAATAATGGGTGAGTTTAGAATCTGCTACTGTATACAGATAGAAGTTGTAAAATGTCAACACAGAATAGATATATGGAAAAAAAGTTTTTTATTAACTGGTCCTACTTATATTTGGATATCATTTATTACCAATAGTTAAATGCCTCACTTGACCTAGTAGGGAGTGGCCACCCTAAATTGTGTTCCATTTAAAATAACATATAATATTAGAAATTTAAACTTCATAAAGCTGGTAATACAATAGAGGGGTGCTGAGCCACATAGGCTGTAAGTAGAAACTTATAGAACAAGAACGAATGTGCTTGTCCAGCCTAATGAGAGCCAGTTCTGTCTAATGCACATATGGTAGAGCAGGAATGATCCCCTGCATTTTGTTTAAGAATAAATAAAAATATTCAGATCTTTTGCTCTGATTCCAGCAACTTGATTCCCTTTTCATGATACATTAAAAAAACAAAAGGCATAATGTATTTTTAAAAGTGATTTCCTGAATTAAGATTAATAAATTGTCTTGTGGAATTTGGTTAGCCTCATTCACTCCCCCTAATCCTAATTTCCAAGTGTGCAAGATCGAGGATCAGAGTCAGTCCTCCAGACACAGACATCTCAGGATCCAAACAAAACATCTTAACACACTAAATCATACTCTATTTGAAGAATGTTTTTACCTAACTTTGCAAAAGAAATTGACATATAACTCTATACCATAAATCATGTTATCCCACTTACAAAATGAGTCAAGTTCCTTTTACTCTGTCTGCAAATAGATACAAGAGAATAAACATATGAAAATTACTTTCAACTCATACAACTCAACAAAAGGAAGACAAAGAACCCAATTAAAAAATGGGGAAAGGACCTAAATAGACACCTCTCCAAACAGGACATACAAATGGCCAAGAGACATATGAAAAAATGCTCAACGTCATTAATCATCAGAGAGATGCAAATTAAAACAACTCTGAGGTATCTCCTCACACCTGCCAGAATGGCTGCCATTATAAATCATCAAACAAGTGCTGGCCAGGGTGTGGATAAAAGGGAACTTTAGTATACTGCTGGTGGGAATGCAGACTGGTGCAGCCACTATGGAAAACACTATGGTGCTACCTCAAAAAATTAAAAATTGAATTGCCATTTGACCGAGTGATCCCACTTCTAGGAATATACCCCAAGAAGCCTGAAATCCCAATCAGAAAGAATATATGTACCTCTATGTTCATAGCAACACTATTTATGATTGCTAAGATCTGGAAACAGCCCAAGTGTCCATCAATAGATAAGTGGTTAAAAAAGCAGTGGTACATATATACAATGGAATACTATGCAGCTGTAAGAAAGAGAGATCTCTTATCCTTTGAGACAACATGGAGGGACCTGGAGAGCATTATGCTAAGCGAAATAAGCTAGTGAGAGAAAGACAAATATCACATGATCTCACTTATTTGTGGAATATAATGAACAAAATAAGATGATGAACAAAATAGACCCAGAGACATAGAAAGGAGTACAGTTCAGATTGACAAACCTCAAAAGAGGGGGGAGGCGGGGATGGATGAGATAAACCAAAGAACTTATACACATATATGCGTAACCAATGAACATAGACAACAATGTTGGGGAGCGGGGTGGAGCAGGGGACAGGATCGGGAGGAGGGTGTCTAGGGGAGAAAAAAGAGAAACATCTGTAACAAAAATAAATTAACAAAATTGCAAAAAATAAATAAATATTTTTTTAAAAAGAAAATTACTTTGTCATACACCTGCCTAAAAATTCATGACATTATTTTAACACGATAAGTTTAATACCATGAAACTATCCTAATTAGAATATAGAAATTAGTACTCATGTATATGTAAATTAGTTTTCTCCATTGACTCAGACAAGTAAGAATATGAATGCTTTTTACTATTTATTAATTCAAATGCAAAATGTAAAAATGTAAAAGACTTTTTTTTTTTTGTCAAATAATTGGCAACCTCATTGAAGTATCAATTAGAATATGATCCAAGTACCATTGACAGTTAATGTCTCATATTTGCAACCATCATAGTTAAATTATTCTGGAACATAAAAGTTAATTGCATGTAGGAAAAACTAGTCAAATTACATAAATGTAGAAATTATATAAATCTCAAGGAAATGCTATTAACCACTCTTATTCTGATAAAAATAAGAAAATATTAAAGCTTTGATGCTTTTTTAAAATATATCATTTTTATGAAGAAAATCTTCTTTATAAGCTTTTTTTCCCCAAAATTCAAATTCTTAATCTTCAAAGTGGTATAATTTTCCATAATCACTTTATTTCTACATAGAAAAGTAGACCTCTGTGTAGTCACAGTTCACATGAATAGTCAGATTTCTTTTAATTGAAATTTTATTCATATGAGATTCTAAATTTTTATGTACATGAGAATTGTTTCTGTCACAATAATTATTTTTTTAACTGAAATTGCACCTTCATTATATAGGCACTAGATATGTAAATGATGCTGAGCCAACATTTTCCAGTTGGGAAATGGAAAAGGTTAAATTTTTAGATAATCAGAAAGGCAGATTAGACTTTTTTCTAGACAATTTAGTCAATGGCCACAATTTATGATGCAAACCTAAGTGTCTTTAGTTTTGCCTTGTTAATTCCACATTTACAGAATTCACTTTGATGGTTTCCTCCCACGAGACTGTTTAAAGACATGGAACAGCAAACAAAGGAGTTTGTGTCCTTATCCCCAAATCAATTACAATCCAAAGCTAGATTAAATGGGAGCATTATCTATTCTTTGGGCCTTAAAAATCCTCTGCTGAATTCCAATCTTCATTCCACCCCATTCTCCATTACAGTCCAGGAAGCCCAATGTGCTTTATTTAGTTTAGTAACTAGGAAAAGGCACAGCTCTTGCTGTGATGTGCAGAAATTATTCTACATGAAAAGACAGGAAAAAAAAAGAAAAAAAAATCATAGAGAGTTACACAAATTATGTGGGGTAGCTTTATATATTTTTTTCTAATCAGATGACTTCCCTGACATAGCAAATTCAAACATCCAATCAATTTAAATTAATCATTCATATATATATATATGAATTTCATATATATAAAATCTCATTCTCCAGAAAGTTACAAAATTTACAATGTTGTAATGAATAACATATAAAAAAGAAAGTATTACAACTATGGCTCATTTTGAATCCCATTTTCTTCTTTTTTTTAAGACTCTTTCTTATAAGTACTTATTTTTAAAACTATATGTAATAGGTATACACATTTAATATAGATATATCTGAATTATAATTTTATTTTTCCTGTTTTCAAACAGAAGACATTTTCTATTGAACAATGTATTGTGTTTCTAGTGTTAAGCTGTATCTCCCTTACCTTTAAAATTATCTTCACAGATCTCATTTCCTTTCTTGTTTTGTCTCATTGATTTCATACCCTGCCCCTTTTTAAAGTATAGTAAGTGATCTTCAAAATTATGAGTTAATCATTCTAAAAATGCAAAAGTTTTACCATAATTAAGGTAAGCCCATGATAATAATATATTTAATAGACTTACTAATACCACAAAGAGATTTTTAAAAGTATATTTTATGTATTATAGAATTGCACACCTCAAACCTATATAATTTTATTAACTAATATCACCCCATAAATTCAATAAAAAAAATACAGAGCAAGTGAAACAAAAAAATTATCTTTATCAGAGATTTTAAATTCTCAACAAATTGGTATTTATTAAAAATCCATTTTAGTACAACAAAAATAATATTTTTATCTCTGGCTATAAATTAATGGAAATTTGAGTAATTATGCAACTTTTCCAATTTTTTAAAAATCAGACACTTTTAGATCATCAGCTTTTTCTTTCAATTACTGACTAGATGCAAATAGTTATTTTGCTCTGAATTGTAATCAATTCTAACAAGAGCTTATTATCTTAATATATAACTTCATCTTAATTTCTTGTCACATCAAATTGATTCTTTTGACCCAAATGGTCAAAATGCTCAATTAAAAAACTAGCTTGGGGGGTGGGAGCAGGAAGGAGGGGTCAATGGGGACAAAAGGGGGGCATCTGTAATACTTTCAACAATAAAAAGTAAAAATAAGTAAATAAACTATCTTTACCTTTCCTAGTAGTTCATTTATCAGACTGAGTTTGTTCACTTTCTTGTGGATGGATTTCCATTTGTGTTGACTATGAATTTCCCTTTAGATTTGATGTCTAATCTCACCTTTGCCTCATAGGGATTCAAGGAGGCTTCTCTGAGTAACTAACAAAATGATTTACCTAAGAGAGTAGCCTGACTAGGTTCCAACAGGCTTCCCACTATTACCCTTTTGCTTTCTTAATTTTTTCATCTCTCTTTGAGTAACTTCATGCCCTTTGGCTTTGAATGCAGTTATTACAGGCCTTGTGGGTCTGATCATTTGGGCTGGGTGAGTTAGATTTCCTATTTAATGACCTTTAGCTTCAAATACCCCCTCTCCAATCCATATACCAATAGCCATATTGATAAGCCAAGAATTTCCCTTGTAGATTCCTGAGATAAAAGTTTAATTTACAGCAGAACTTTTTATGTGTTTTAAAACTGTTGTGATTCTAGTTTAGGTTCTAAAATGTGAATCTTTGGTGACTAATATGAATATATAAAGTTGTCTGAGGACTCAGACTTACCATTTGTCTGGTCAGGTCATCTCTTGTTCCTCTTTTCACTGCCTATCTCCAGCTACTGACTAGGAAGGAAAGGAGCAAGAATTCCAAGGTAGTCTTATACTCTGGATAGTAGCTTGCTATTTTATCTTTTTTCCTCCTTTTCTTATTGCTAAATACATGTTTAAGAGTCAAACATCTTTTACTAAAAATTGCCTAGAAGACTGAATCTATTTCCCTGAGAACCAAAAGGATTGAAACATTTGGCTCCTTAACCATCTTGAATTATAATATAAACCATCTTCTATTTACTTAGATTTACAGGCAATATGTTCATTAAGTCCCTAATGATAACCTAGTTTTGTCCATTATTTCCAGCAAAGTGAGAAAAAGGAGGTCCAGCCTTATTCCTATAGTTTACCATGCTTCCCCAAGTGTGTGTGCAGCCATACGCGCACAGATGCCCATTAGTCGTTAGGTGTAATATTTTTCTAGTATCCTAAGATGACATCCCTCTATTCTTCATCCATTCAACCACCTTTATCTCCAGACCAGTTCAATTTCTTCCTCTATTTTCAATGTTCAGTTTACAGCTCCTAAACCAATCTGGCCTCGTATTGCTAAAGATAAAACCCTTTCTTTTGCTGATTAATCATATATATCTACATTATATTTCACATTTCTTCATATATAATTTTTTGTCAATTATTTGCTATTTAGCATATTTTGTGTTTATCTTTTTAAAATTAAATTTATTGGTTAATAAAATTATATAGTTTTCAAGAGTATAAAACTATGATTTGTTTGCCTTGAATTCACATGTATATTGTCAATTCCTTGAGAAAGGCATCAAGGATTCAAAAGATAATCATCATTGGTTCATATAACTTGTTCCTCTATTTATTAATTAATATATTTAACTTTAAATTCTTGGTACTGATATATGTAGAAGTACTAATATTGACGAAATTTCATGAACATATGTTATGTAAACCATTTACACTTCTATAGTACTCCTATTAATACTGTTGAATTCAAGCATGTTTTCTTCTATTCAATGGTTGAAAGGTATGAATTACATTAGTATGCAGACTAAAGCTGTCAGTCTAACAATTAAACTTTGGATTCAAACTGCATAGGACAGTTATGTCAAAATGGAGTCCAAAAGTAAGATTTTAAAAGAAATATTTTAATGAAATCTTTCCTGGGGAGGGTGGGGGGTATCAGTAATCTCTTCCAAGATGCTGCTTTAAATAAAAGTCAATACTCGTGTTTGTGTGTACAAGTGAAAAACTGAAATACTAACAGCAGTTTTTCTATATGATAAATGTGGGAAGCCAGCTGTCAAGTAGCTGCTGTCTGTGGCCTTACGCAAAAATACATTACTAGCCAAAATGTGCGGTGCAGATACGTCATACATTTAAACCTGCACTCTATTTTCAGTCTAAATTTTTATATTTAGATAATTTGAAAGTTGTCCTGTAACTCATATTTTATTACTTTTGTCAGCTCAGCAATTGATACCAATGAGTAATTTGCATTCTTCTTGGTCAATTTCTTAAGTAGTTACAAGTAATAAAATACATAATATTTTATTTTATGGCTTATTTGATCTCCTCTAAAGTTACGTATAGATTGCCCCATAAATCTAATGTTCAATGTCGTATTAGTTGACATTAAATCTACCTACAATAAATGTGGCCACCCCAACATAATTAAGTAAAATACATGGTATAAAGTAACAAATAAGGTTTACTATTCAACCACAAATATAGCAATCATTTTTTGGTCATATGGAGTCTTTCTTTTGTACAAATAATATCAGATATAAATTATACTTTGATTTGCAACATAATACATTCCAATACATACTTTATTATATGTTATACTAAGATATATTTATATATTAAGGTAGTAAGTAGTGTTAGAGTTGATTAATTTCAGAGCAAAATAATTATTTCCATCTGGCCAGTAATTGAATTATATTTAACATAAAACACACTTTTATATATATATAAAATGATTTTTATATATTGTATATATATAGTAAAATCATTACTAAAATGATTTTTATACTTTGAAAGCTAGTAAAGGCTAAATATTATACAACCAATGTATTTAATTTGTCACGCAGATATTGTACGAAGAAATGATATGCCTGCCTGAATGTATATCACAAAAAGGATTTGGAATAATAAAAGAAATACAAAGTAAGACCAATCCTTGAAATTAAAAGAAAAATGTTAATGATTTTTAACAGACATTTGATGGAAGTTATTCTCAGAAGGATAGCAAATTATAAATTATAGAAAAAGACTCTCATATTTACAAAGGACATTTTATTGAATCAATAGCACATATCAGATAGTGATACCCAAAACTTCAGAAAATAGATTAAAATAATAAAAGTGTCTAGAAAAACCCATTCCTCCCTGAATCTGTGACATTGTTCTGGTAGTAAATAAATCAGTTATGGTTGAACCAAAATGTTTACCTTTCCCAGCTATTTTACAAATATCTGATATTTCTTACAGTGGGGACCCGGTGAGTGAGTATGGAAACCTGACATCACTGATTAAAGATTTTAAAACATATATTAATAACAAGGATTTTTTAAAACTTGTCTTTATTGTTGAATGTATTACAGATGTCCCTCCTTTTTTATGCCATTGACCCCTCCTCCCCAATCCTGGCCCCCTCCTGTCTTCCTCACACTATTGTCTGTGTCCATTGGTTATGTATATATGCACATAAATTCTTCGGTTAATCTCTTCCCACCCACTCCCACACCCCTTCCCTTTGAGGTTCCTCAGTCTAACAACCAATTTGTACTTCTTAATCCCTTCATCTTTTTCTCCTATCCCTCCAAAACTGCCCCCATCTGGCAACCAACAAAAAATTCTCTGTATCTATGAGTCTGTTTCTGTTCTGCTTATTCACTTTGTTTATAGATTCAATTGTTGATAGATACGTATTTATTGTTCATATTTTTTATCTTTTGTTTTCTTTCAAGAAGACCCTTCAACATTTCTTATAATACTAGTTTGGTGATGATGAAATCCTTTAGCTTTGTTTTGTCTGAGAAACTCTTTATATGTCCATTGATTCTGAATGATAGCTTTGCAGGATAGAGTAATCTTGGTTGTAGGTCCTTGTTTTCCATCACTTTGAATATTTCTTGCCACTCTCTTGTAGCTTGCAAATTTTCTTTTGAGAAATCAGCTGACAGTCTTATGGGAGCTCCGTTGTAGGTAACTAACTACATTTCCCTTGCTGCTTTTAAGATTCTCTCTTTGTCTTTAACCTTTTTGCATTTTGATTATGATGTGTCTTGGTGTGAACTTCTTGGGGTTCATCTTGTTTGGGACTCTCTGTGCTTCCTGGATTTGTATGTCTGTTTCCTTCCCTAAATTGGGGAAGTTTTCTGTCATTATTTTTTCAAATAGGTTTTCAATTTCTTGCTCTCTCTCTTCTCCTTCTGGCAATCCCATGATGTGAATGTTGGTAAGCATGCAGTTGTCCCAGAGGCTCCTTACAGTATCCTCACTGTTTTGGATTCTTTTTTCTTTTTGCTGTTCTGATTGGGTGTTTTTTGTATCCTTATATTCCAAATAGATGGTTTGCTTCTTGGGTTCACCTACTCTATTGATTCTCTGTAAATTATTCTTTATTTCAGTTAGTGCATCCTCCATTTCTGACTGGCCCTTTTTTATGCTCTTGAAGTCCTCACTAAGTCCGTAATAAACAGTGTTTTGAACTCTGCATCTATAAGATTGTTTATCTCCATTTTGTTTAGTTCTTTTCCTGGAGGTTTTTTCTGTTCTTTAATTGGGACATGTTTCTTTGTCTCCTCATTTTGGCTGCCTCCCTGTGTTTGTTTCTATGAATTAGGTAGAGTTGATATGTCACCTAGGCTTGGTAGGGTTGCCTATTGTAGTAGGTGTCCTGTATGGTCCAGTGGCACAGGCTCCCTGATCACCCCAGCTGGGCCCTCTAGGTGCACCCCTCGTATGGACTTTACACCCTTCTGTTGTAATTGAGTCTTGATTGCTGTTGGCACACCAATGGGAGGAATCTACTTAGGCTATTCAGCTGCAAGAATTGGCTGTGCCCACTGACTACTGACCTCTGACTACCTTGGAGGATCAGCTGTGCAGGGGCCCACCACACAGAGCAAGACTTACTTCATCAGGGCTCTAGTACCCAGTGAGTCTACTACTTGATTGTGACACTTATACAGGTGCTTTGTCATGGTCTGAGGCTGTCCACTGGGTGTGCATACTCTAAGGCAAGGTCAGCCATTGCAGTGTTCTACCTGGGGCCACCAGGCATAAGCTACAAAACGATCTCCAGATGGCTGCTTCTTGTGCTGGGCTTAGAGGTGCCCAGGTAAAGCCAAGCTGTGAACCAAGTCTGGCTGCTTCTAGTGCTGAGCCTGGGGCCACTTACAAAGAGGTATGGGGCTTGCTGAGGCCTGATGTTGTTTGTTTGAGAGAATTTAGGAAAATCTGAAAATTGAACCAAGACAGGCCACAGGAAATAGCTTGGGTGGGTCTGAAAATTGGGTGGGGCAGGGCCTCAGGGAATCACCAGGGTGGAGCAAACAGTGTGAGCCTGGTTGCTGGAGTCCCATATATGGTGCCTATCTGCAGGCCCAGTGAGGGAAGGGCTCACCAAAGGAACAAAAGCCTCTGCCAGCATGTCTGTCCAGCAGAAAGCTGCCTCTCCAGCTCTCGCCCCAAGGCCAAACAATTCAGTTCTTCCCCGTATGTCTCTGGTACCTTTCAAGCTGCCTCCCCCACACTGGAACCTAGAGGGAGTGAGTCCAAGTACACCTGTGCCCAGGCCCTTTAAGAGGAACCACCTGGGACTCTAGAAGCCTCAGCCTCCCTCAGCTTCAATTCCTGCTGTTTTTCACAGCCAGAAGTTATGAGGACTTCTCT
Source organism: Tadarida brasiliensis (assembly GCA_030848825.1). Taxonomy (NCBI): domain Eukaryota; kingdom Metazoa; phylum Chordata; class Mammalia; order Chiroptera; family Molossidae; genus Tadarida; species Tadarida brasiliensis. The sequence continues at coordinate 67,384,947 of CM061257.1, forward strand.
TCCTGGCACTGAAACTTGAGCTAGGGGCCTGGTGTAGTATGGGGACCCTTGGCTCCTCAGGGAGGACCTTCCCAGCCCAGGTGTCCCTCCTGATTTTTATTGGCCCACGTGGGTGTGGGACCAGCGAGTCTGCGCCTCTGCCCCTCCTACCAGTCTCCATGCAGCTACTTCTTAATTTTGTAGTTGTAGGACTTCCATTCAGCTCAATTTCAGGTGGTTCTGAATGATGGTTGTCTGTAGTTTAGTTGTAATTTTGATATGGTTGTGGGAGGAGACAAGTACCACGTTTACCGACACTGCTATCTTGACTGGAAGTTCAATAACAGGAATGTTTAATAAAAATGTATAATTTATTTTAGACATAAAATATGATAAATTTGTAGGACAAATCAAAATTATGTGGGCCTACTGAGTACTATAGCTCTTGCTAATTTCTTTTGTACTAATATTTTCATTATACATATATTGAGAACCTACATTTGGCAAATTTGGTAAGTAGAACAAGTTTATTTAGGGTATTTTTTATTCTTCAAGATATATTGCTCTTACAAAGTCTAGAACATAGTTGTAATAATTAAACTAAAATGTGTTGATTCCTTTATAAATGATTCATTTATTCAATTATTTAAAAAGAAAATACTGCCCTGGCTGGTTTGGCTCAGTGGTTAGAGCGTCGGCCTGTGGACCAGAGAAGCCTGGGTTCGGTTCCTGCTAAGGGCACGCACCTCGGTTGCAGTTTGTCCCTGGCCCTGTTTGGTGTCATGTGGGTGGCAGCCACTCGATGTGTCTCTCTCACATGATGTTTCTCTTTCTCTCTTCCTCCCGCTCTATCTGAGATAAATGCAAAAAAAAAAAAAAAAAAAGTCCTTGGATGAGGATAAAAAAAAATTATAAAAAGAAAATACTCATACAAGAATGCTTTTATGTGACAGGAAGTGTGCTAGGTGTTGGTAATCATTAGAGTGGTATAGGTACAAATGTGGTGCCACATGATACTTATACCTTCTAGTATAAGTATCATATAAGAGACTATATTTAAATTAAATTTATTGGGCTGACATTGGTTAATAAAATTATACAGATGTCAAGTGTAAAATTCTGTGATACATCATGTGTATATTGAATTGTGTGCCTACCACCCAAAGTCAAATCTTCTTCCATCACCGTATATTTAACCCCCTTTACCTTTTGCTACCCCCTCACTTCTCCTTCCCTCTGGTAACCACCATACTGTTGTCTGTGTCTGAGTTTTTGTGGGTTGTTTTTTTTTCTTGTTTGTTCATTTCTTGCTTTCAGTTTTATATCCCACATATGAGTTAAATCATATGGTTCTTAACTTTTTCTATCTGGCTTATTTTGCTTAGCATGATATTCTCAAGATCTATCCATGTTGTCTCAAATGGCAGTATAGCTTTTTTATTTCTTCTCAAGGCTGAATAATATTCCATTGTATATATGTACCACCTCTTCTTTACCCAGTTATCTACTGAAGGACACTTCACACATCCCCATTTCTTGGCTGCCATGAATAATGCTGTAGTGAACATAGGGATGTATATATACTTGCAAATAAATGTTTTCAAATTTTTCAGGTAGATACCCAGAAGAGGGTTTACTGGGTCATATGGTAACTCCATTCTTAATTTTTTGAGGAGCCTCCATACTGAAGAAACTTTTGATTTGGAACTATTGAAGACAGAAAATGGTTTTTCAAATTAAAAAAAGTCAAATTGTCATATGGGAGGTGATGAAATTGTTTTTACAAGCAGAAATTCAAATTTTTGTGTTTTGATGACTGCTTAGTCCTCACGTTAATAGCCACGATACCAATTTCTGCTCAATAAAAGAGTCCTTTCTTGTGTATTTTTGTAAGAAAATCTTTAGATTAAATTTTGTTTCAAGTTATGTTATATTCAAATACTATTTAATTAGAAGCTACATCTATCTCTGTAAAGCAGTAATAATATAGAGTATACTTTAAACCTTTTAGTAGGGTTAATGTGTATAATTCATGCTTCATTAACCCATCCACATTTTTTCATGTTGGACTGTCCAAATCAAACCTGATTAAAAAATAAGAAAACGGCAAGAAAGAGCCCCGATGCCCTACTTATGCATAATCTCATTAGTGAGTTAGCATTTCTTAATTTAAGAGATATTTTAAAATATATAGTAACCATTTCCTATATGGTTTTATGTTAAATGCTAAGCAGCATTAGGACAGTATCATTCTAAAGAATAAAATGAAAAAATAAAGAGAAAGAATAGTGAAGAAAATGAAGAAAAAGGGAAAATATTAAAAATACAATGAAAGCCAGTATTCAGCTTGTAAAATCCATCTATGAATCATAATTAAATGAATCAACATTCATTTAATAAGGAATAAAATCTAATATTAATTGAATAAGGTTCTCTTTGAATTTATCAGAAACTATTTAAAATAAGCAAACCAAAAATAAAAATGAAAATTTCTAGAAGTCTGAATGGTAAAAAAATTTAGTCCCTCTCTTTGTACATTTATGATGCTCTTAAGAGATTCAAGAATTTTTGAAACAGAATTATCCTCATCATATAATAGTTATAAATAAATGCAAGTAGAGCAATAAGCTCTCTATATATGCTAAGTTTAAGGGAAAGGCTTGAAAAATATTTTCTCCTTAATACCATACTGTTTCTATTTGATTTAGTTCAGCAAAGAAGTTTTAAGCATCCTACAGAGAACTGAACTAGGCATAATAACTAAGATATCCAATTGACCAGGTGACCCATTTTCTCAATACTTTTACCTGAGATTTTTCCACATTTAAGAATAGAGTGGTTCAACTCTTATGTTATATGCTTCAGTTGTGATGTATATGATGTATGGCAAAGTTGTATCATTTTCCCCAAAATATTGCATAATACAAATTAAAAAATCTAAAATATTCCAATAAAAGTGTAGAGAGAATGGGATGAAAGATATAAGAATAAACTCTTAAGTACAGAGAAAATTTTTAAAGTAAAAACTCAAAATGTGCCAACAAGTATTTTTTACGACCCCCATTATTTACCAATTGACAACCGTATTATTGCAAGTTAAACTCCTTGTGGCGAGGAAGAAGTTCCTCAGGTTGGACAAGTGGGTTAACAGTGCGAGTGAGGAGATTGCGAACCTCTAGTAAACAATAATGTAATTGAGAAGATGTTGAGGAGATAGTCAACCATTTCTACTACATGGTTCTAAAAGTCTAAAATTAACACTTTTATACACACTCAGTGTAAATGTATGTGTTTTGCAAAGGTAAGTTTCTCTTATCTAGAAGTGCAGGTGGTACATTATATTCCCTCTCCCATTCAGCTTGTTCACACATGGAAGGAGATATATGGAAGAACAGTATACAAATGTATTAACGTGGCATTCTATATTTCCTTTTTCAAAGGTTTCATAAGAAATTATGAATGTGTACTTTAACTGCTTTGTTATTGCAACAACTTAAAGTCAACAAAATATTTAATTATTATGTTTTCATTTGTATAAGAGAGTTTTTTAAGTGTCTGGCCTAACTAATACAGTTAAACCCAAAACTCTGTTATATTAAAGAGGAAAAAAAGGAAAACCATGTTGAAATACTATTTTATTTAGGTCTTAAAATTAGAAAGACAGAATATAAAAATAAATTGATCAAAGATAAATTTAGCAGCCAGGCCGGTGTGGCTAAGTGGATCGCGCATCATCCCATGGACTGAGAGTTTCTGGTTCAATTACCAGTCAGGGCGCACGCCTAGGTTGCAAGCAGGAGGCAGCCAGTCGATGTTTCTCTCTCACATCAATGTTTCTATCTGTCTCTCCCTTCCTCTCTCTCTAAAATATCAATAAAAACATATTTAAATAAATAAATAAATTTAACAGGCCAAGAACCTGTTTGATAAATTTGTAAAGTTATCATTGAAAACCTGTAAAATACACAATGACGGAAAATAGCAAAGTAAACTATTTTTAAGTGAAATGTTCTAAAAGGTAAATTCATCATGACTTATACAAATATAAAATAAACATAGGACAAAAGTTGTATTTATCTACTATTTAATGAGGGAACCAGAAAGTTGTAAAACCGAAGAGCTTTTGAAAGACAAGGTGTATACATAGGCAATGATAAGAAAACAAGCATGTCCAAGTCCAATAATGACATAAATCTTTGTACTGTTTAGGGTAATCTTTTCTTCAGACAGAAATTATTTGCATTTCTATATTTTTAAAAGGCTTTAAGTTAACTTCTGTTCCTACAGAATTGTAGAAGAGAACAGACAATAAAAAGGCAAGATAAACACTGAATTTACAAAAAAAAAAACACTCAGTAAACTTATTTGCTTGCTTTCAAATTTTGGGTGATTTTTTTGACACTTTGAAGTATAAATGTAATAAAAAAAAAATCTCTTTGAAGGCTGGTGGGGATAGAGCCCAACATGGTCATTTCTTAAAACCTGGTCAGGTGATTCTGATTCATATTTAGAATTAAGAACCACATCAGAGCTGAAAACTGTTGTATTCAGTGAAAAATAGTTAAAGAGTTAGTCTTTTTTCCCCGACAGGAATGTTTAAATCTTTAATATAAAAACAATAGCAGCTGAAAAGTCTAAAATTGAGAAGGTATTTTTAAAGGTATTATAATTTTTCCTATAATTCCGGAAATAGCAGGAACAACTGCCACTATTACTCCTCGTGATCCGTTCCTTGTCCTCCCCTTGGTAAGACAGAAGATTGATAAATCTTTTAACACGTTATGTAGTAGCTAATACAGTCCAATACAAATTTAAGGTTTGAACTGGGTTATATTTCTTTTTCTGATGACTGAGAAGAAGTTTTCCACAATATGAAATTGTAAAACTAGATTAGGTGAGAGATTAAAATGATCAATTTAATTAGCATAGGTGTTATCTGTCTAGCATCCACTGCCCCATTTTTTGGTCATGCATTTGAATTTCTCTTAAAGAAACCACCTCTCCACTCTTGTGAGTTGCTATGCTTTGCATGGAGCTATCACCAATTTTCCCTGGAACCAGAAGTGACTTTGAGGTGCAGAGAAGTCAATGTAACTCATTCAGGCACAGCCACTTAACACAAATAAGGCCATGGGGAGTCACTGGAATAATTATGAAAGAGGTATCACTTTTTACTGAGGTTTGCTCACTATCACAATATAGTAACACAGTTGTTCTGTTTGTCTTTGCCATCACAGTTTGCATAAGTCAGAAACCAATACACAAGAAAGCAGACCCCACAGAAAGTAGTGTCATTTTGCTGATGAGAACAGTTCAGCCTTGCATTTGGCTATTCTTTTTTAAAAATATTTTTTTTCCTTTTATTGATTTTAGAGAGAGAGGAAGGGAGAGGGAAAGAGAGATAGAAACATCAATGAGAAAGAACATCGACTGGCCACGTCCAGCACGCCCCCCACAGGGGACTGAGCCCATAACCTGGGCATGTGTCCTGACCGGGAATTGAACAGGTGACCTCTTGGTGCATGGGTCTACACTCAACCATTGAGCCACACTGGCCGGGCGCATTTGGCTATTCTTAAACCCAGATCTCCTCTTGGACTTTCAGTTGTATGAGTCAATAAATCCTATTCCCTTTTTATTTTTTCCCTTTGGAGAAAGTACTTTGGTTTGTTTTTTGACACTTAAATAAACGGTCATGTGCTCCAAAAACTGTCATGGAAACTGAAGAACATATATGACCCAGAACTCAAGCAAGATTCCAGCTCTAGACATATTAGACTTAAGGGTTAGAGATGAGAAAGTCGAAGATATGAGAAAATAAGATAAGATGTGTGTGAGCACTGGAAGTCCATGCCATGCTTCCTGAAATCTCGTTAGGTTGAATTATACAAACCAATTCAATCTAGCTTAAGAAATTGTTTAAATGGGAAATGTATTGGAAAAAGGCTGGGGTATTTGGGAGAAATCTGTCACAGCACCCCTAGGACAAGGAACCAAACAGTACTATTTTTCCTACTTTCTCTCTCTGCCCCTTTTTTCTCGCTGGGCAGAGACTAGCTTTTTATTGTCTCTGTGTGCCCAGCAGTCAGGATACAATCTTGAAAAGTTCCTTAGGTCATATCTCCTCAGTTCCTGAATAAATTGAAATTGTCCTTGTCTCTGGATCCCAATTCCTGATTTATAGGAGGTAGATTCCCATTGACCCACCTGGGTATGGTTTAGCTGCCAGAATCTCACTCCGGTTAATGAGATAAATGGGGTGGAGGACATGGCATAGGGAAGTGGCAGTTGACAGAGAAAATGTCATTGAGAATTGGGCAGATGTCCAAAAAGTGCTCAGTATACTATTCAAAGTCTCAAACTAGCTGCAGCATTTTTCATTTCCAAAAATTTCTGGTGCCTTATTATACTGTTGATGTTGACATACTGTGCTACAGCTAAAGGATGAAACGTTACGTAGAATAATTATTAAGTATAAATACACATTGTAATAATTATGTGATTTACATCACTTTTCTTGTTCTTTTTTGAGCCTCGAGTGCTGCAAGTTGAGTTAACAAGGGAAGAGGAAATAGAAAGAGTTGAGGGGAAAATGGGAGTATGTTCTGGTAGTTGATCATATTACCGTTCAGGGGTGGGAGACCTTTTTTCTGCCAAGGACAATTTGGATATTTATAACATCATTCAAGGGCCATACGAAATTATCAACTTAGAAATTAGCCTGCTATATTTGGTCAGGCGTGTGCATTAGCTGGTATTGATTTCTCAGGCCTTATACAGCCTGCGGACCAGACGTGCCCCATGCCTACTGCTATTTTCCCGCACACTCATCCCATCCCAAGTATGACAATTCATTGAACACTATCAGCTACCAGACAGTGCACCTTATACACATTATCTTATGAAATTTAATAGTCACAACCACCCTCTGGCTTAGGTGTCCCCATTTTATAATGGTGGCATTGGGATAAAGAAAACTTAAGTCGAAGGCCACAGAGTAAGTGCTCAAGTAGGGATTTAAGTCCAGATTTCTAAGATTCCAAGTCCGCTCCCTTAGCTTCAATGATATTTCTCCATTTGCTAGACCTTCCCTAGATTTTCCCCCCAAAATATATTCCTCTATTAAAACCAATTTTTAAAAAAAATCTTAACTAGCTTATGTGGTCTGTGGCAGAATTCAGTGTTTTTCCTCAAGCATTTTCTGAAAAGTGTACTTTTAGCTTTCACATGGTAGTAAATCTATGACATCAATGACACATTTCTGACATGAGTTAAAAATTTACTTTTAACTCTTAAAACTAATTCCTTGTGTTTCCATTTATTTGGGTCATTTGTTTATTTTGTTTTTTTCAATTTTAAGTGGAAGTTATTCTACTGGTTAATTTTCAGGTTAAAATGTTTTGAGAATCTCTAACATTGATGTGAAGAAATGTACCAATTAAAAATTAAATTTTCTGGGAAATTGTCTAATCTCTCAGTTATTATGTTGTAAGACAAAAAAAAAGTTTTATTCACATTGGCCTAACAGGAATAGGCCACCTTTCATATCGTGTTCCTAATATCTAACCTATATTTTGCTTTCTTTAGCTTCTAGTCATTGCTCTTTGTCCTCACGTCTTCTGAGACTATGAATAATTCCCTTCTTTCATTACATCGTTACCCAGGAGGTATTATTTATAGATTGTGAACATGGCTCACTTCAGTTTCTCCTTTCTAGACTACTCAAGTTAATCTTTTTCAGTTCTGTTTCATATATCTTTTTCTCCTTTTGTGTGTGTGTGTGTGTGTGTGTGTGTGTGTGTGTGTATGTGTGTGCGTGTGTGTGTGTGTGTGTGTGTGTGAATCCTTTATGTTCTCTTTTGGGCTTTCTCAAGTTATTCTAAATACTTCCTAAACTTTGTAGAGAAGAAATATACAGAAGATTAAAAGAGCAGCTCCATATTAATTGGATTGGGCCGACAATGACCTCTCTTTCTCCAGTGTTACCTCTTTAGCTGTGATAATACAGATTGCATTAACTCTCTCTAGCATTAGCCACCATGGGGTAAATAAGTTTATTCTACAAATGCAGTTTGTCACTATAGGACCATTTCAATACTTTGAGATGTAAGTTTCTACTAGTGTCTGCTTTCACTAACCTATTACCCTTGTGGCAATACATTCTAATGCTTTAAGTTGGGTTAAAAATATAAGTTAATACTTTTTATCACTCAATTGTTTTTCAGGCATAGTGCTATTTATTAGGGTAAGTAACTCCGGTTTTTGGTTAATTTTTGCTTAATAGAATTTCCTAACAAACTATATATTTAACTTGTTCAACTATACCAACTGCTTTTAGGTTTTGGAAATATCCTCATGTCAGAAAGACACAATTTACTTGACAACATTGATTAAGATACTTAAGAGACACCTTTTTCTAGACTATAGGAATGAAATAATACATTAGGAACTGAAATCAGTCCAAAAAAAACCTTTCTGTATAGTTTAGAAAGGTTCAGGGGCAGGAGGTAGGTTGCTGTGTTGTTTGGGGGGTGGGGAATGTGGGAGGAACACCCTCTTTCTTACAACACATGGATATTCCATAGAAATCAAATGGAATATAAAATAGCACATCCAAAGAAAAACTGGTATACTGTAAGGGGGAAATTAGAGCAAAAGAGGGAACTTTGACAGATGTACAAAGTTCTCAGCTTCTAATCACTTGAGAAGGGTGTTTGAAATTACTATTCCCTGTACTTTTCCACTAGTTTTCAACCTTTATTTAGTAAACTATTCTAATTCCTAACCCAAATCATAGACCCTACTTTTGTTTTCCTTCAAGAAGATGAGCTATAGGAATAGAATCTCTGACCTAGAAATATGGGACCGTGTGCTCATTCAGTGAAGGTTTTGTTGATCATGATGAATGCTACAGCTCAGAAATTAGAACGGTGATTTCTCCATCTGACCACAACCTCTGCCTCTTTCCCCTCTCTCAGTCCCTTGTGCCCAATAAACCTACTGTTTTACCTCATTGGCACCTATGCCTAGTCAACCCTGCTTTGTTCTCTAATTCCCTCAGGCCCTCCTGGCAGCCCTTCCCTCCCTACAAACACCGGATCCCATGATCCATCATTTCAAATACACTCTTGGCAGCACTTTTTCATCCATCACCCCCTTGACCATCTGCCTCACCTGCCTCACCAGTCTCCAACCCTAACATCCATTTTCTCTGCTTTTGCTCTCAGGTTGCCAAGTGTTGTTAGGGAAGATCACATAACTGAGCCGAGCGTCTCCATTACAAATTTAATGTTTAACCTCAGCGGGCCCCTCAATGCTGTACAGCAATTCTTTCACTTAATACTAATCAACAACTTTTCTCATTTCCCTCAGTGACTATTCCAAATCTTGCCCATATTTCTCAAGTTTTATGCCCACACCCTGCCTACTCACTCTTGGCAGGCAGCCAGCACTTTACTTTACCAGGAAATTGGAAACCAACTTTACGTACTCTTCCAACCTCCACATTTCACCTCCAGAATTGTATCAGTATTTCACCTGTTCATGCTCTTTTCCTCCATGTGTCAAAGGAAGAATATTCTGACGCTTTGTATAGCTAACTTTTCTATATGGCTTTTGTTTCTAGCTGATTTTGTCTACACAATTACTTTGGTTTGTTAATTATCTTATATTGTTTGTAACTGTAATTTCTTCTTCTAAACGGCTCCCTTCTTTCATAAATAAATATGCCCAACTTTCAACTGTTCTTGGAATTAAAATAAAACCCATAAGTTACCATCTTCTCTTTTCCAATGTTTAATTCAGGGGAAGTATTGAGCATCTCACATGTGTAGGTTTTGTTTTAACCTCTGAAGGTTTACTGATAAATAAGATCAGGTTCCAGCCTTTATGTAGTTTATAGACTTCTCAAAGGAGTCTCTATTTACTTCTTTTTCACTTCCTAAACACTGTAATTGGTTACCTATCCTACTATTCTATGAGTGGGCACTACTTTTTTTAATGGGTCTGATACAAAGCTTGCATATTCAAAAGTATAGGCTCTGTTGGTTCAGTGGGCTTGAAACCCTGAGGAAGGAGGCTGCATTAGTGTCCTAGGAGTGCTGTAACAAAAGTACCAAAACCTGGGTGGCTTAATAATGCAAAAAATTATTGTCTTTCAGCTCTGGAGGCTAGAAATCTGAAAGCAAGGTTTAGACAGAGCTATGCTCTCACTAACCGTTTAGGAGAGAATCCTTCCTTGGCTCTCCCAGCTTCTGGTGTTTTCCAACAATCATTAGCATTCCCTGGCTTGTAGAGGACTGCTAGAGTCTCATGGCCACCTCCTCACTTTGTGCCTTCCCATCACCTTCCATCTATGCATGTCTGTTGCTGTATTCAAACTTCCCCTTTGTATAAAGACAATACTCATATTGAATTAGGTCCCACCCTAATGACCTCATTTTAACTTGATTACCTCTGTAAAGACCCTATTTCCAAAAAAGGTCACATTCTGAGGTACTGGGGTTTAGTCCTCTAACATCTCTCTCTTGGGAAGCACAATTTAACTCATGAGAGGCAGTGTACTCCAAAATGAGTCCCGCCTGCCTCTGGACAAAGAGAAAATTTAGATGTTAAATCTGATGACTGAAATGGTTAATACTGGTTATTAAGTAAGGCAAGGGGGTGTGTTGTCTGAGGTATGTCCTAAAATTGTCCGGTATATTAATAAAAGTTAATAGAAGAGTAAGGAAGGAACAGTAAAGGTTCATATACTTAAGTATTGAAATTTTGGTTCACAATAGAAGTTAAAAAACATCCTTAACTGAGAATACTAAATTTGTGCTAAAAGGAACTTGAGATTGCTTCCCTCTATAATAGAGGGTAAATCAGTTAAATTAGAGGTCAATTGGCTTTTTTAAAGTCTGATTTCCAAGATTCCCTTGCAGCTAGAGTGTTCATGTTACCTCTGTTCTGTTGATCAGATGCACCCACATGAGATATGGAGAGGGAAGTAAGCATCCTTAAGTGGTAGTCGTCTGGGAGAAATGAGAACTTCTGCCAGGCTCAGGACAAACAACACTGCTTCTTCAGAGATGTCTTTAGGCAAGTGCCTGGGTGTTGGTATCTAGTTTCAGAGAAGCTAAGCAGCAGTTAGACATAGAAGTTCTATGTTGTTGGGTGTTTTTTTTTTTTTTTTTTTTTTTCAAAATTATAAGGGAATGTTTGTTTAGAAAGTTACAGAGGTAATAGAAGTAAGCCATAGAAGAAATGGGCTAAGAAAACAAGTTAGAGGCAAAAGAAGGGCCTTGGAGCTCAGGAAAGTACACTGGAAAAGAAGACTCCAGTGGGCGTAGTCTGGAGGCGGTAGGGGGGTGGGGAGAGAGAATGGTTTTTTTTTGTTTTTTGTTTTTAATTTTTTTTTCTTTATTGATTTTTAGAGAGAGAGGAAGGGAGAGACAGAAAATATCGATGAGAGAGAACATTGATTGGCTGCCTCCTGCACGCCCCCCACTGGGGATTAGGCCCACAACCTGGGTATGTGCCCTGACTGGGAATCAAACTGGCAACCTCTTGGTGCATGGGTCGACACTCAACCACTGAACCACACTGGCCGGGCAGAGAGAGAGTGTTTTTTGTGTTTGTTTTTCTGGATGTATGATAACTTGTTGTTGTTCTTGGTTCTTAGACAATCAAGCCAGGTCTCTGACTCTCTGGAGGTTCTGTAAGCTTTCTACATTCTGATTACAAAGAAAAATCTGCAGCTTCTAGCAAATGACTGTGACTGATAGAATGTATGGGGGACTTTTTCATCTTTTTACCCAGTGTCATATCTGGATCTAACAATTCAGTAAATCAAGCTTTCATTCCCTAGCTGCCTGATCAAAATTTTTCTTGAGTAATTCAGGAAAAAAAAATTAACATTTTCTAGTGCAGGACTTCTCAATCTTGGCACTAATGATATTTTAAGATAAATAACTGTGTCATTTGCTGGCTGTCCTGTATTCTGTGAGTTAAGAAGCATCTCTGGCCTCTGTGCACTAGAACTAGATGATAGAAGTATCCCTTCCCAGTTGTTATAACTCAATATAAAATGTCTCCACATATTTCCAAGTGTCCACTGGTAGGCAGAATTACCCCCAGTTGAAAACCACTATGGAATAATTATAGCTAAACTTAACACGTTAATAATGCATTTAATCTTCAAAGCAGCTACATGGAGAAGATATTACCATTTTCCACATTTTACAAATAAAAATCCATGCATGGAAAGTTTAACTGGCTTACACAACTCACATGAGTAGAAAAAAGTAGATCCCAGTATATATCTAATCAAGAGTAAATGCTCTTATTCACCAAACTCTCGTAGCTCTATAATGTATCAGCACTCACATTTTCATTAAGTCTTAGAGCCCTCGGTGATCTTGAGATGAAGGATCACCACTTTATTTCTGGTATATAGTTTAAAAAGTAATTAAGATATTATATCTTTATACCATAGAATTTGACATGCCTGACAGTAAGATTCAATCTTACTTTGTAGTGCATCCTGCATTTTGCCTCTCATTATTTTCCTAAAACATAATTCTTATCTAGAAATTCTCCCCAAATCTCCTAATGTATTTCTTCATCTACAAAGTCTACATTCTTAACTATTACATATGTAGGTCTTTACATAACCTGTATACCCAGGTTGATATTCTACTGCTCTTGTCTCCAGCCATACAACTTCCCTCTCTTTCAAGTAATACCCCAAGCTGTACCAATCTATAATTTCCCCTGCCTAGAATAGCTTCTTATTGTCTCTGTGACTGGAGATGTATTCGTCCTCTAGGCTTTGCTCTAATGCTGCCTACTTGTTAAGATGTGCAGATCTCAATATCTTAACTGCAAATTTAATCCCCTGTGTTCCCATGGCATTTTTATAAGCCTCTATTAGAACACTTGTTACACTGAACTGTAAATATTGGACTTTACATGTTTTGTTCCACCTGGAGATTATGAGCTAATTAAGGGCCACACTGTACCTTATTCTTTATGTCCCTTGCCTAGCTCATAACAGGTACTCAAAATATATATATATGATTATCTAACCACTATGCTGTATACCTGAAAATAATACAAAATAATATCGAATGTAAACTGTAATTTAAAAATAAAATTAAGCCCTGGCCGGTTTGTCTCAGCAGTTAGAGTGGACCAAAGAGCTATATATTCAATTCCAGTCAAGGGCACGTACCTCGGTTGCAGTTCGGTCCCCAGCCCTGGTCAGGGTCATGTGGGAGGCAGCCAGTCAATCTGTCTCTTTCACATCAATGTCTCTCTCTCTCTCTCTCTCTCTCTCTCTCTCTCTCTCTCTCTCTCCCTTCCTCCCTCCCATTCTATCTGAAGATGAATGGAAAAATATCCTCTGGTAAGGATTTAAAAAAATAAATTGCCCAGCTGGTGTGGCTCAGTGGACTGAACGTCGACTCATGGACTGAGAGGTCCTGGTTCAATTCCCAGTCAGGGTACATGCCTGGGTTGTGGGCTCAAACCCCAGTAGGGGGTGTGCCGGAGGCAGCCAATTGATGTTTCTCTCTCAAATCAATGTTTCTATCTCTCTCTCCTTTCCTCTCTCTCTAAAAAATCAATAAAAACGTGTGTTGTTTTTTTTTAAGAAAAATAAATAAATTAAATTAAAAAAAATGAAGTCAGTAAATGAAGTCTTCATCAACTCAGGATAACCACCACAGAATAATTACAAGTGGTCATCATGACCCCAGCTTAGACATGTTTAAAGAGACTCTCGCTCCATCACAACTGGTTCCTTTCCCATACTTGCCTGTTTGCCTCTGAACACTACAGAAAGTTCAGGACCCCCTGTTTGTCACTAGCCCACTGACAGAGTTTTATTCTGTCTCCCAGCTGGGTTGATAATATAATGGATGAATATTATGGCTTTATCAATTTAATGACTCTAAATAATTTAAATTTCTATAGCTTTTTAGATGTATTAATCAGTATTATCTACCTATATTTAATAGATAATATCTGCACTATGCAAATTTTTTGAATCATGTGTACACAATTATTTGTTACAAGTCTATTATATAAATTGGTATTCTTTTAAAATGAAATATGAAAAATGTTAGTTTGCTACCATGTCATTAAAAAAAAAAAAAAAAAGAACTGATGATGAATGGGGTAAAAAAAAGACTCGGGCCAGAAATCCAAAGACCAGGTCTTTGTGCCAGTTCTCTCAGAAAACATGTGAGAGGTACCTCATTAAGGTTACCAAGATTTTCTGACACCTGTCCTTTTCTGTACATTAGAAATAATAATCCTGGTCAGGGAACACAGTGGTTTAGAGAATAAAATAAACAAGAAAATGCTTAAAATATGAACAGCTACACCAACATAAGGTATTTTCATTAAAAACATATCTTTTTGAAAAACATAACCTCTCACACTCATGGCGATGGTCACAGTTTGTTCTTTTGTGAGCCTATGGCTAAAACAAGGGCTGATATGTGATCGAGTGTTTGCATATTCTCCGTTATGTCACTTTACAGTGCTGACATTGAAATTTAAAGAAACCAACAAATAACATTCCTCAAGGGAGGAGTTGCTAATTAGTTAAGCTAAAGAGGGATTGTCTTTCAACTTTGGTTTTAGAAGTGCATTTCAGCAATCATTTCCATTTCAAAATTACTGGCTGTCCTTTGCAGGGGTATTTTGGTGATTACAAAGTTTAAAACATAATTTAATTGTGTTCAAACACTTTTAGCTTTCTTTTCCCATCTGAGTGTGACAGAGAGCTTTATTATGCCTTGGTTTTGGTCAATTATCTAATAAACCAAAAATGAAAAGAAGAGACTGATATTTAAACATCTGTAATCAGAAGGCGCCTTATAGAAAGGACTGTAAGGACTGCTTCCTGCAACGAAGGTGCACTGTTACCCTGGAGCCTTCCCAAGGCCAGAGCTAGATCCTGGTAGTCATGCCTCATTTATTCATTCATTCACTCGTTCAACATATATTTTCTGTGAATGTACTAAGTATACTACTAGTCCTTTATATATAGCATTAAAAGAATGTATCAACATTTTTATAATACATTTCACAAAATTGAAAATGCATTAACTCTTTTCCCATGAACTCCGGGTTTCTGAAGACAAAAGTAATTTTAACAAATTAAGACTTTCATAAAAATTTTATATATTTGCCAGTTATTTTAAAAGAACAAAAACCATGTTTGCTTCATGGAGATAACTACTTTGTTCAAATTGTTCATATATGCTTATTAAACTTACCGAGATTATTCACTGTTTCCTCGATTATTTTTAAATAAAAAAGTTAATACAGATTTGTATGCTCTTGATTAGGAACACATTTCTCTCCCACATGCCCCATGGGCCCACGGGATTTAAACCATGCTCTGAGGGAAAGGGCCCCTGCAGCCCACTATGGAAGCTGGTTAGTAGGCGGCCCAGCCCTTGCCGCTCCCACTCACAAAGTCCTATGCTGCTCTGGGCATTCCCAGTGGCTCCAAATATTGTAGGTATAAAAAAGCCAGGCATACATCAATTGCTGTTTCTGAAATATTATCTCTCCAATATTTTTATAGGCTTCTGTTGTCCACACATTCAAAAGAGATATTTGTTCATATTTTAGATAGTTATCTGAACCTATGCATCTTTTAAAAAATTATTTGTATAAATATTTAGAATGATCACCTTGGCCGGTGTGGCTCAGTGGTTGGAGTGTGGGCCTGCACACTGAAGGGTCTCAGGTTCATTCCCGTCAAGGGCACTACCTGGGTTGCAGATTCGATCCCTGGCCTGGTCAAGGAGCATGCAGGAGGCAACCAACTGATGTCTCTCACATTGATGTTTCTCTCTCTCTCTCTTTTCCTCTCTCTCTGCCTCCTCCCTCCCCCTCCCTCCATCCCTTCTACTCTCTCTGAAGATCAATGGAAAAAATATCCTTGGGTGAGGATTAACAAATATATTTGCAATGATCAAGATTAGGCATGATTGTTTATACTTATTACACAGTGTTTCTTCTTACATGATGATATTCAAAAGGGTCAATCTAAATTTTTAAACAGAAAATGAACATATCATATGTGTACAGCTTTCTAAATTTTCACAAAGTGAACATACCAGTGTAACCACTCCCCAGATGAATAACCAGCCCATTTAAATGTCCCAAGGGTCCTAGGCATCCCAGATACCATTTCCTAACTTTTACCCAAAGTTAGTGTCTTCTATTACCATAGATTGGATTTACTTGGACCTGAACTTTTATTAATGAAATCATACAGTACATAGTTTATTATACCTGGTTTATTTTCTCAACATTGATTGTGAAATTGACCGATGTTAATGCAAGTAGCAATACTTCATTTATTTCCATCGCTGTATGTAGTATTCCAGTCAACCATTGTTTTTATCCATTTGGTTTGTTTCCAGGTGTTGGCTATTATGAACAATGCTGCTATAAACATATTTTTAGTCATGTTTTAGTGCACATACTTACAAATATCTCTCAGAGAATGTACTCAAGTATAGAATTGCAGGGTGATAAGGTATGATATGCTCAGCTTAAGTAGACACTGTCAGTTTTCCAAAGTGCTTGTAAAATATAAGCTCCCTCCAGCAGTTCATGAGACTTCCAGCTGTTCCACAGACTTCCATTTGCTCCACTTGTTATTGTGCATAAGTTATTGTGTATAAATTAGCCATTCTGGTGGCAGTATAGTCATATCACATTGTGGTCTTAATTTGCATTTCCAGAATGAACGATGAGACTCAGAATATTTTTATATCTTATTGTGTATTTGAAAATCTTCTTTTGTGAAGTGCTTATTCAAATACTATCCCTGTGTTTTCTATTGAGTTGTAGCTGTCAATTTTTTTTTATTTGCATGCACTTTATGTATCAGTGGTTCTCAGTTGAGGGTGATTTTATCCCCTCAGAGACATTTGGTAATGTCTGGAGACATTTTAGTTTGTCACAATGAGAGAGGTGCCAGGATAATCCAATGGGCAGAGACCAGGTATTCTGCTAAACATCCTGCAATAAACAAATAGCTCTCCAATTACAAAGAACATCAGGGCAAAAATGTTACTGCCAAGGTTGAGGAACCCTGAAATATGTCTGTGTATAATTAAAATACAATATAATATTATTGTTAATAAAATATATACTATCTTTCACTCTGAGGCTTGCTTTTTACTTTTAATGATGTGTGGTGAATAGAAGCTCTTAAATTTAAGGTACTGTTTTGTTTATAATTAATATTCTTTGTGATGATTGAAAAGATTTTTGCCTGCCCAAAGCTTGTAAAGATATTGCTCTTTTTATCTGTAGAGGCGCACTGTCCAATACAGTAGCACCTGGCCACATGTGGTATTGAGCACGTGAAATATGGCTAGTTAACACTGAGATGTGCCAGAAGTGTGAAATAGACATCACATTTTGAAAATTTGTTTGAACACAAGAATGCATATCTCTTTTTTTTTTTTTTACAGTGACTGTATGTTGAAATGATAATATCGAGGATATGTGCCAGTAAAATATATAAAATCAACTGCATATGTGACTCACATATTTCTGTTGGACAGCACTTTCCAGAGGTATATTGTTTTACATTTCACATTTCAATCAGCAATTCACTCATAACTGAGTTTTGTTTATGATGTGAAGCAGGAGTCCAACATATATTTTATACCATCTGGATATTCAATTGACTCAGCTCTGTATATTAAAAGGAATATTCTTTCCCTATAGGATTTCTATGCCCCCTTTGTCATTATTCAAATGCTTCATTTTGTTCCAATAACCTGTTTGTTTTGTTTTTGTTTTTTGTTTTACCAATAGCACACTGTCTTAATTACTCTCCCTTGATATGTGGTGGAAAATCATCTTAACTATATTCTTTCAGGATGTTTGCCTTTCCATATAAATTGTCAAATCAAATTTAAAAAAATGCCTGCTAAGATTCTCATCAGGAATGAAGTTACTCTATCATGTATATGATAGAATCAAGGCATTAACCATACCGAAACGTCTACAGCAGGTATCCTCTCCTCCCTATTTATAGGCTCATTAATTTCTCTCAGTAATGTGTTCTGTGTAAAGGGCTTGAAAATCTATTGAAAGACTTAGTCACAGAATATTGATGATCTATAATGTTAATGAAATGGCATTTTTAAAATTAATTTTTTAATTTTTTCCAATATATCGTTAATCATTGTATATTGACCTTTTATCAGTTGAATTTGCTAAATTAACATATTCATTCCCAAAGTTTTCACCTGCAGATTTTTCTTTGGGATTTTCCAAGTATATTAACATGTGTTCTGCAAATATTTGCAACTATTTCCTTGTTTTCTGAATATATATCTGCATTGAGGTTTCTCCACATATCGCTCCCAGTGGAAGCTCAATACACTGTTGAAGAGGAGTGATCGCAGTTATCCGTGCTTCATTTTCTTTTATTCCTCACCCAAGGATATTTTTACATTTATCTTCAGATAGAGTGGGAGGGAGGGGGAGAGAGAGAAACAGTGATGTGAGAGAGACACATGGGCTGGTTGCCTCCCACAGGACCCCGACCAGGGCCAGGGACAAACCGGAACTGAAGTAGGTGCCCTTGACAGGAACTGAACCCGCGACTCTTTGGTCCGAGGGCCGACACTCCAACCACTGAGCCAAACCAGCCAGGGTGCTGTGCTTCATTTCTAACTTCAGTGACAGACTTTCAAAATTTCATAAGTACCTATGATGTGTGCTGTAGTTTTTGGTGGTGTTGTTTCTGTTTTTTGTGTTTTAGCTACCCTTTACCAAATTAGAGACAGTTTCTACTATTCATAGCTTGCTAAGATTTTTTACTAAGAGGAAAGTTGAATTTGAATAAAAGTTTTATCTGCATCTGTTGAAATGAATGTAATACTGTTTTATTTATTCTGTTAATGTGATGAAATAAATTGGTTTTTGAATGTTATTATGTCCTTGGGTTCTTTGTATTAACCCAAATTGATGATAATGTATTCTCCTTTGTCTAGTTCTCTAGACTAAATTTGTCACTATTTATTTTTTTAGGAATTCTTATATCTAATATTTATGAGGGGAATAACTGGCCTGTAGTTTCTCTTCCTTTAATATGCTTACTAGGTTTTGTTAGCAAAATTACAGTGGCCCCATTTACAAAATTGGATCATGTTCTCTTTTTTTATTCATTGGAAGTTTATTTAGGATTAGCATTATTTTTTCCTTAGAGACAAAACAATTCTATGCTAAAAATTATTTTGCTCAAGAGTTTAAGTTGTGTGAAGACTTTTTAATTCAAGTTTGATTTCTTTAATAGATAAAGGATTGCACAAATCAATCTATTTCACCTAAATTTTCTAATTTATTTGCATCAATTTCTTTATAATATACTAGAATTCCTATTTTATTTGTAGAATCAGTAGAGAGTTTCTCTTTTTCATTCCTGTTATTGATAATATGTTTCTCTTTCTCTCTCACACACACCACACACACACACACACACACACACACACACACACACACCAGTTGTGCTAATGGTGGCTTGTGGTTTTAATTTAATGTATTTTTTTAATGAACCAATTTTTGGTTTTGCTGATTTTCTTAATCTTAAATTAGTTTTCTATTAATCAATTTCTGATCTTTATCATTTCCTTCCTTCTACTTTGTTTGGTTTTATATTACTGGGTTTTCTTCTACTTGATCACTGATTATTTTAACTTTTCTCCTTTTCAAACATAAAATAATTTATACACACACGCACACACACACACACGCACACATAATGGACTTTTAATATTTCTTTCTTTCTGCTCTGCATATATTTGACTATATATTTTCTACCATTTTATAATCCAGATCATATATCCTTTCTATAACTCTGTTTAATCTGCACTGAAAATCATTTATCACATTTTTTATTTTTCAGTTGTAGAGTTACTTCTTTTTAACAGATTTAAATTCTACGATGAAATCTAAATGATTTCCACTGCTAATGGTTACGCTTCTGTGTTTTTTCAGTCTACCTTTTTTTTAAATTAAAAATAGTGTCCTGTTGACACTATTGTAGGTGTCCCCTTCCCCCCACCCTTTGCCCATCTCCACCCACCCCCACCTCCCCTACCTTTGGCCTTCACCAAACTGTTGTCCATGTCCGTGGGGTTTGCATACATGTTCTTTAACCAATCTCTTCACTTTCTTTATCCAGTCACTTCCACCCCCACCCCTTGGGCACCGGCCAGTCTGTTCCATGTATCCATGCCTCTGGTTCCATTTTGCTCATCAGTTTATTCTGTTCATTAGATTCTACATATTAGTGAGATCTTTTGGTATCTGTCTTTCTCTAAGTGGCTTATTTCACTTAGCATAATACTCTCCAGGTCTATCCATGCTGTCCCAAACTACCTTTCAATAATATTATTCTGCTTCGTGTATGACGTAAGGACATTACCACATTTAATTTGATTTTCCCTCTCCTGATCTTTATGTGTTATTGTTATACATTTTACTTGCATCATATTATAAAACATCCAAAATTATTTCTACTTAATTATATCTTTAATATATGAAAAACCAAGAATGAAAGGTAGTTCATGTTTATGTGTATACTCACCCTTCCAGGCACTCTCATTCCTCGTGGAAATTCAATTTTCCATCATTTTTCTTCACACTGAGGAACTTCTTTTAATAGTAGTAGTGCAAGTCTGCTCGCAACAAATTCTATCACATTTTGTTTGTCTGAAAAAGGTTTTTTAGTACATCTGGATTTAAAATGATAGGTGAAGAGCTTTTTTTGTTGTTGTTTTATTCTGTTCCTTCAACCCACTCCATGTATCCTTCCACTGTTTTTCTGGTAAGTCTGTGATCATTCTCATTATTATTTTCTCTATACAACTATATTCTCTTGTCTCTTTTAGGGATCTAAGTTTTGCAATGTCTGTTCCCAGTATCTAAAGACTGTTCTTGTACATACGGAACCTGTTTTCCTGGTGTTTAACACCAGAGGATAAAATTGGTCCCAACTATAGCATTGTGGCATAAAATGGATGGCTTGTCAAGTTGTTTTTAATTGAGTGACAGAAATGGCATATGAAAAGGTGCGGAGACTCTTCATGTGCTCTTCCTCAAGAACAGATTATTTTGGTAAATTCTGGTAGGTAGCTAGAGTAGAAACACACATCATTAATCCAATTAGTAACTGGACTGATTTACCCATGAGTTTTAGTCTTTGTGAGGGCCTGAAAACCCCCAATTATTCTTTACTTTTAAAATTTGAACTTTAATGGTCTTGAATAAATGTATAGGCTGTTTAGACTGTCCACTACCAGGCTCTAAACATCCATTTTTCTCTCCCTAGTAACACAAAACCAACAATAACTCTGCTTAGTTATTCAGCATTTTATAAACAGCTTTCTGTTTGCCTTCTCTACCTCCCAGCCAGTTCTGCCTATAAAAGGGCAAATGCCTTAAAGGGAAACAATAAATTCTGTATGCTGGGCTTACTTTGTACTATTCTTCAAGATATAGGCTCTAAAAGGCCTGCATTGGTAAATCTGAACTTTTTTAAGTTTTGTCTTTCCAGTCCAGTGGTCCAGTGAGATGGCTAACAGCTCTTTAGCTTCTTTGCTTCTTTTTTTTTTTTTCAAGTAAAAAAATATTTTTTTTCTGTATTTATTTTTAGAGAGAGAGGAAGGGAGAGGGAGAGAGAGATAGAAACATCGATGAGAGAGAACATGAGTTGGCCGCCTCCTGCATGCCCCCCAATGGGGATCGGGCCCACAACCTGGGCATGTGCCCTTATCAGGAATCGAACTGGTGACCTCTTGGTGCGTGGGTCGACACTCAACCACTGAGCCACACCGGCAGGACTCTGCTTGACTTCTTATCTCTCTACACATATCACTTTTGAATTGCCATTGCATATTAACCCTTTATAAGACATAAAGTTTGCAAATTTTTTGTCCTATTCTATAGGTTGCTTTTTCAATTGATTGATTGTTTTCTTTGCTGTACAGCTCTTTAGTACTATGTAGTCTCACTTGTTGATTTTAGCTTTTGTTGCCAGTGCTTTTGTTGTTGTTGTTGTTAATCCTCACTCAAGGATATTTCTCCACTAATTTTTAGATAGAGTGGAAGGGAAGGAAGGGAGACACAGAGAGAGATATAAATATCGATGTGAGAGAAACACATCAATTGTTTGCCTCCCATACGACCTAACTCGAGCTGGAGATTGAACCTGCAACCCAGGTACATGCCCTTGACCAGAAACTGAACCTGAGATCCTTTGGTCCAAGGGCCAACACTCTAACCGCTGAGCCAAACCATCCAGGACAGGCTGTACTTTTTATATCTTATCCAAAAAAATCATTGCCATGACCAATGTCAAAGATCTTTTTTTCCTTTTCCTTTTTTCCTAGGAGTTTTACAGTTTCAGGAGCTACATGTAATTTTTTATTTATTGATGGATTTGAGAGAGAGAAATACATTAATTTGTTGTTCTATTTATATATGCATTTCTTTGTTGATTCTTGTATGTGCCCTGATGAGGGATCGAACCCACAGCCTTGGCATATTGGGATGACACTCTAACCAACTAAGCTACCCCACCAGGGCCTCAGGTGTTACATTTAAATCTTTGATCCATTTTGAGTTAATATTTATGCATGATGTAAGATAGGAATCCAGCTGCTTTCTTTTGCATGTGGATATCCTGCTTTCCCCACACCAATTACTGAAGAGACTGTGCTTTCCCCATCTTGTGTTTTGATACCCTTGTCAAAAATTAGTTGACTCTATATGTGTGATTTTGTTTCTGATGCACTGGTTTTTGTGCCTGTTTTTCTGACAGTACCATATGGTTTTGATTATTATAGCTTTGTAACATACCTTAAATCAGACTATATAAAGAACTCACACAACTCAATAGCAAAAAAAAAAAAGCATATTATCCAATTAAAAAATGAACAATTTACCTGAATAGACATTTTCCAAAGAAGACATTCAATTGTTTAATGGATGTAGGAAAAGGTTCTTAACATTGCTACTCATGAGGGAAATGCAAATCAAAACCACAATATCACTTCTTATTTGTTAGAAGGGCCATTATCAAAATACAAGAGATAAATATTGGCAAGAAAGTAGAGAAAAGGTAATCCCTATACACTGTTGATGGAAATGTAAATTTGTACAAGCATTATGTAAAGTAGTATGGCGTTTCCTTAAAAACTAAATATGGAACTATATGATGCAGACATCCCACTCCTGAGTATGTATCCAAAGGAAATAAAATCAGTATTTTGAAGAAATAGCTGCACATTCATAGAAATGCACAGCATTTTCTAAGATGGGCATTATCAAAGTGGACTACTATGTGGGAGGAAAAGAGAGAGAGAAAGGGAGAAAGGGAAAGGGGAAGGGGGAAAGAGAGAGAAGGAAAGGAGGAAGGGAGGGAGAGGGAGAAAAAGAGAGAGGTTATGTTTTTGTTTTCTTTAATCCTCACCTAAAGATATGTTTTATTGACTTTAGAGAGAGGCGGGGAGAGAGAGAGAGAGAGAAACATCAATGTGAGAGAAAAGCATCAATTGGTTGTCTCCAGTTAGCACTCAGACCTCCCACAGCCCAGGTATGTACCCTGACTTTCAGTACACAGGACAACAATCCGGCTGACTTAGCCACACTGGCCAGGGCAGCCACAGCTATATTTTTTATGTTTGAAGTTAGGAAATGGAGAAATCGATAGACACCCCATGTTAAACAAACAATAGTGTTCTTTGTTTCTAAGGATAGTCTTTTTTTTTTTTTTTTTTTATCAGTTCAAACATGTTTATTAGAGTTAGATCCAAGCCATTAGGTAGAAAAATAGAAAATAATTTGAATCCTTATGTTTGTATTTTTAATTAAATTTATTGGGATGACATTGTTTAATAAGATTATGCAGTTTTCAAGTCTTAAAAGAGCAATTCCATAGATGTGACTTGTCCTCACAAGTGCTGGTAATGGCAAGAGAGGTAACAGCTCTTCCACACAGGTACCTGTCTCTATATTTTCCTTCTGGAGCACAGGTGGAACGTAAAACTGTTCTACATTTTTAAAAATTGATTCATCCTTCATTCACACATGTATTCCATGCTTCATTCAGTCTTTGTATTCCTTCGCCCAGGAAAGGAAATTCTGTTTACTTTGGATGTGGTATTCCCTCACAGGAAATATTCTAGATATAAGAAAAGCTACACTTATGTAAAGGGGTATGTATTTTCTTCGGCTGAGTTTACATTTAAAGTTCTTATACAGAACATTCAACTTTAGGTTATGCAATTTCCGAATAAGAAATAATCCATGTGAAAAAGGAAACCATAGTAAGATTATGTATGAATCATCCTTCCACATAGATAATATTCTATAATTTTTATAAATGTTTCACGTGCTTTAGCATTATTTTATATTGTTTGTATTCCCCAGGAGTAGTACTCGGTAAGGTGTAAATTTGTCCTTTTTAACCCTTTTTTACTCTCTCATAAACTTCTGAAAAGTTCTTTCATATCACTAGTCACAGCCCAAAGGCAAACTTAGATTTTTCCAAAATTAGTTTTTAGTTCACAACAAATGTTAGAGAAAAAATGTGATATTAAAAAAGGAGAAAAGAGAGAGAAAGATGGAAGTGTCAGAAATATATTTAGTAATTACATTAATTTAATAGCTGATTCCATTCTGTGAAATATCTAGTGAAAAGACAAAAATATATACTCAATAACTAAATTATCTTTTTTTTTAATGTGTTTTTGTTTTGTTTTGTTTTTTATTGTTGCTGTTGTTTGTTTGCTTATTTGATTTTGGGTTTTATTTTCTGTTCTTATCTTCATTCTCTTTGGAGAATTCAAGTCCCTATCTTGTAGAAATCATATTCTCAGCATTTTAGAAGCTGTGAGCAGTATTAGAATTCATCTAATCTAAAGGCCTTACTTCATAGATGAAGAAACTGAAGTCTTGAGAGACTAATCCCCATATATGGTAATCCTTTGCATAGTTAAGTATCTTATATTATGATCAATTTTAATAGATTTAAGTCATTGATTTTTCCAAATGTAAAATATAACCAAAAAATGTAATTTGGACTAGTATTTCAACAACAATATACAAAAACAACAGAAAAATGCATTGACATTTAAGGAAGGAAAAAGTTTTCTTTCTATGACCTGCTGCTTTCTTATGGAGCTATCTTTTAAATCCATCTGGTAAAACAGAAAATTTCAGAGTTGACAGTCTAACTCCACTATGTGATCCAAGACAGATTATTCATTATTCCATGCTTTAGACTCTTCATATGAAAAGTACCTTTCTAACTTCATAGGTTAAATAGGTATAATTATTAGTGCTTATTCCTATTTAGGACTTTACTTATGGTCATTCATTGAATTTGCTGTATTTCTTTTGAATATTTTTGTTAAAAAAAAAAAAAAAGAATATTTTTGTTAACTTTTCAACAACATTACTTTCAACAATACTTTCAACAATAAGGATAAATTTATTTTTTAAATTTATCCTTATTGTTGAAAGTATAACAGATATCCCTCCTTTTTCCCCCTTGACACCCTTCCCCCCATTGCTCTCCAACCCACACCCTCTGCCCCTGCCTTCACCACACTCAACAACAGTATTTCAAAAAATGCAGCTCAGCCCTACAAGGTTGGGGCCTGTGAGCATTTCTGCTTAGAGATTTACTGAACGAAGGTTTACATATTATTTAACTAAAATATAATTTTTCTAGAATTTAAGTCTTCGTGCATATTCTATATCTTATAACAACATTGTTAATTAAGAATAAGTCTATGAGCTAACTTATTTTTAATAGAAATCTAAAAGGGACTAAAATAATTTAATTATTAAATCTCATATTAGCAAAAGAAATTCAAAGCTCTGTGGTTTTACTAGTCTTTTGAAATTCTATTTCTACTGGCCTTGTGAAATTCTATATTAGAGCAGTAGTTGTGCAGGCTTCCTCTTGAGAGAATACTGTTCCCTGCAGTAGCTTCCAATTTACCTTCTTATTAACAATGAATCACTCCCAAATACAAATAATTCTTCACTTGATGTTTAGCCGGCTCGGTGCTGTCCTGTTCTGAATGATTTATGATCATATATTTAAATAATTACATCGGTCCTGTTGTTCTAATATTTATTCACAGCTAACAAGAAGATACATACAGATAAATGTATTACAACCTCCCTCTCTTCCTCTTTTCCTCTATTAGAAATTAAACATCTCCAAAGTAACAAACCATCCAATATCTCCCCAATGAAATTTAAACAGTGTCTATTATATAATATTATTTTATAATGTACAACAATTAAAATAATGTTCCTGCACCTACCTTCTACTAAGTATAAATTGGAATATACTTCACATAATGGGGAAAAATACTAAACTTAGCTTTTTTATAGAGGACGTAGTTACTAAAGGTTTAGAAAAAATTGCTTTGGTAATCAAAATAATAAAATGCCACTTAAAAAAACTTGTAGGTTAATTACTTGGTACAAATTTCACTGAAGTTGTTTAAATGGTTTGAGAGGGAGGAAGAGGAAGAGGCGGAGAAGGAGGACTCAGACCCACAAGGGACTTACATTTTGATAAGAGAGCACTGAATCAGCATTCAGAACCCACAGCAGCCGTACTTTCATAAGCAGTCCTGGCACTTAGATTCAACGCTCTAGAGCTTGCCCAGTCGCGTTTTTGTCCTTCACTTTTCTCCTAGGGTTGTATTTTCCACCAGTAAATAAAATCACGGTCAGTAGCCATGGAAAGAAAAAACAATGCTGTATTTAGAAACAGAGGTTAAGGTCAAGTCTCCACTTAACAAAAAGAAAAAAGAACTGTAACACAGGCCAAGGTCTGAAGTTTCCCAACTGCTTAGAGGGGGAAATGCAACAAAAGTAAGTAAAACATTGAACAATTATCTGTTTCATGTAAGAAGGGTAATCTGCCAACATTTAATTAATAATGAATGAGATTTATTGACATGATTTACCCATATTAATTAATGGTATCTCCAAATAGTGACTCTTTCATTTGCATTTCTTTTACTCAGTACACCTGGCCAAGTAACTGACTGTCTTTTGTGGGGGGGTGGGGAATCCTGTGAAGTCAAAATGTTATGCTAGGTTTATTTTAACTATATTTATTATTATTTATTATTTATTTACGTTTAACACTTGTTTTATTAAATAGTAACCTCTCATTTTTATCTATAAACATATTTTCTGTTATGTTTGTCTTCAAATTCATAGAATCAATTTAAATATTTGTAATTACAAATAACAGACACTGCCCTGGCCAGTTTTGCTCAGTGGTTAGCGCATTGGCCTTCGGACCAATGAGTCTCAGGTTCGATTCCGGTCAAGGGCACGTACCTCAGTTGCGATTCGTCACTGGCCCTGGTTGAGGTCATGTGGGAGGCAGTCACTCGATGTACCCCTTTCGCATTGATGTTTCTCTCTCTCTCTTCCTCTCTCTCCCTCCCACTCTATCTGAACAAAAATGGGGGAAAAAATGTCCTTAGGTGAGGATAAAATAAGTAAATAAACAAGTAACAGACACTATTTGACATAAACAAAAGATATTATTGTCTCTTGATATTATAATACAAAGTCAGGAGGTTATGAAAATGACTTCAAGACCTCAGATCCTTACATTTTTTTAATCTGCCCTCCTGAGCAATTGGAATTTCCTCTGGGACTTTTCTGCCTGTGGCAAAGGACTGCTATTCAAGACAGGACACAATCATGTCAAAAGACAAAATCATTTTTTTCTCTAGGATTTATTATTATTGGGGAGAAACTTTTTAAACAACTCGCATCCCGTATCTCATTGGTTATCCATAAAACAATCATTAACAAAATGGAATGTGAAGGAATTTGGTTTCCAGATACTCATGTAGGGAGCTTTAAAGTTGCCATTCCATCCTAGCAACAAATAAAAACCTGATCAGGTTGAAAATTTAAAATCTTTTTTGGGTTCATAAGAGAGGGGAGGACACAAAAACATTGAAGAACAATATGAACTTTACAGAAGACTTTATAATAAAGATGGAAGAAGATGTTTGCATTACACAATCATAGACTGGGCTCCTCGAAAATGTAGATCTCCATGCAAAGGTTTTATTAGCAAGTGCTATGAGGAACCACACATGAAAGGCAGTGACAAAGCAGGATTGGAAAGAAGGAGTTAAATTGAGGTGATTATTAGGTTACAGAAAAGACCTCAAGCAACTGGGGCAGAAGGAGGTCTGAAGCTGAGATGACCCTTTGGAAATGTCTGTAATTGAAACAAGACATCTGTACACCTGCCTTAAACAGTCATCCTTCTCTACCTCTACTATGGAATCTTCTATGTTTATTGTTCTAGTATCACTTGTGTGGTATGAGGTCCTTCAAGAAACAGACACCAAGACAGGATTACCCACACAAGAGATTTCATATGGCAACATTTGTTTAAGGAAAATAGACAAAGGAGTAAAGAGGAGGCTATGATGAAGAGTTAATCCCAAGTGAAGAAGAGAAAAAGCAAGATTGGTTAGAAGCATCTCAGACACAGTGCAATTCTAACAGATTTAACAAGGCTGTCAGGGAATTCTTGAGTCAAAGCTGCTTATCAGAGGAGTCCTGCACTTCTCAGGAATGGGTTTGCCTTAGTATCCTTTACATACCCAGTCATTGGCTGGAAATAGTCTAAAGGGATCATGGGCTTAGTTTCAGAGCTCAGACGATTACATCTCCCTCCAGTCAGATATCTGCAAGGCTTAGTCTCATAACTGGCACAATGAGGTGTTAGAGTTGCTACTACAAAATGAGGGCAGGGAGGAATGTGTCTGGGGCATGGGCAGTTCATGGGATACCTCTTAGTGCTTCTACACATTTAATGATAGTAAGTGAGCTTTTGCAACAATCATGGGCTGATAATGACAATGTAACTGGAGGCTTAGAATCCTCAGGAATGAAGATTTGTGTCACCCTACTAGGCAATGGAACTAAAACAACAGAAGTACTCACTAAAATGATGGGTCTCTAGAATGGAGATAGAGAAAGGTATTAAATATCAATTATGACCTCCATTTGTAGCAACAGATCGATTTAACTAACCCTCTCATTTCATGCTTTTATTTTAGACATTGAGTACAGCTGCCATTTTGAAATGCTAGTGACAGAATGGAATCATTATTGGGCGCAAGCATATCTGAGCAATGCAGAGATAAACATTAGTGAGTTCTATTTGACAAAACACTCTACATTCTCTTGGCTCTCCTCTGAGTTCACCTAAAACTGTGGAGAACAAATATTGTGCTTTCCTCTTCCTCAGCGACACAATGTTGAGGCACAACCCACATGGTTTCTCAGAGGGTGCCCAGCAGAATTGAACCCAGATACCCACTCATTAACACACTCTATATTGGCTTTTTCTTTATTCTAGTATCATTTCCCTAGTCCTCCATTTTTATTTCTTTGAGTTAACTATAAAACCAGTACATGCACCCAAGTTTTTATCTTATGTCTGCTTTGTGGGGAACCCAAAACTAAGGCAATAGGAAAATAGACATTTGTTCCTAGATGTCTGGAAACTCTTTAAATAGCATTTGCTATTTTGGTCCTATTTCTAGAAATTGTTTATAACCTTTCAGAAATATAGCTGGAAAACTGCAATTGTTCAATACTCTGATGGTCTCCGAATACTAATAAAATCATCTGTTATAGGAAAGAAAACATTTTAACCTCATGATTTTATTATAGTTGGAAACTGATAAAATATGTTTTTTTATTTATTCTTATATAATAATTATTTGGTTGTTGTGAAGAAACTTGGCACAAAAAACCCCAAACCTTTTGAACTGTTTTGGGTTCTGTGTGTGTGTCAAATATGTGTTTATGAAGCTAAATAATTATAAAATGCATATTCTATTAAAATGGGTTATTTCAGTAGATTACTTATTCATTTATTCATATGCTAACTAAAACATAAGTGACACAAAGTCTTAAGAAGAAAAGAGCAAGATATTTCTTCCTTTTCTCCATTGTGATAAAAAGTATAAAGATGAAGAAGTAGGATAATGTTCATTCCATAGAAAGCTTTAGTAAGGAGTGGTACAGCTAACAAAGAGAAGACCTTTTCTCCAGTGCTTCTTTATAAAGCCACAATGTTGTCCATATTGGTGTTTGTCTCTGATAAAGCAGGCAAGCAGTTTTGTTTTGTTTGTTTTGTTTTGAAGGGAAAGGAGAATTAAGTTTAAATGACCTCTACATTTTCAGAACCGATAAACATCTATGTTCTAAGGTCAACATTCTATATTTCATTAAGTAGAATCAATAACAGTTACAGTTTGTAACATTGTGAAACTTGGATAATTTCTTTCTCATATTATATTTCTGTGACTCATAATCACTTGAAAAATATTATTGATTAAAGAACATTATCATTTTCAACACAAGTTAATTTTTACCGTAAAGCGGTATGGAAGGGTATGCCCTAATGTGAAGGAATGTGAAGGAAGAACTATCCGGATGTGAAGGAATAAGCAACTTACAGTTTATTGTTCCCAAGACACAATTACCAGAAGACAAACATAGATTAATCTCCTAGGAAAAATTAACTAGACTAGAGACATGCCATAAAATTCCAATTTTATTTCAGATAAAGCAAATATCAAAGTTTCCACAATACAAAGGTTCAAAGTTCAAATATTCTACTGACTTGTTTAATGTAACACGATCAGGAATAATATTGCATAATTTTAAATAAACATACATAATAGGAAAATAATACTATTGTTTCTACTTACTTTAATTTATGCACTGTATTGTAGGACTAAACAAAATGGTAATCTATGTGCTTTATTTCTCCCGTTCTAAAGACAACAGTGCCTTTACATTCTTGTGGTGAAAATACAGTCCTAAAGTAGATTCTTAGGAAGGCGCAGTCTTCAAGAAATTCTATTCATGGCACATTCTTAAGAATGAGCAACTATGTGAAATGAATATTCAATGAAGGTACGAATCTCTGTACACTACTTCTGCAAGGCTACTTGAGTGCTCTGTTAAAGCAGGCAGAATTCCCAATGTTAGGAGTATAAATTCAAGTCACCTAAAAAATCTTACACAGATGAGGCCCACTCCATGGAAATCTAGGCAAAATAAGATTCAAGGCAGTAAAACATTAAAATACATAGTTGCATTTGACCAACATTTCTCTCGTGACTGAGTGGTGCTTTTAAACTAAAATATTCTAGACATTTTGAGTTAGAAAAAATTATAGCTTAAGACAATATTCTATTGAGGTTTAGGAAGATACTTTTTATTCCATACTATAGGTTATAAAGACAAATACTAGATTTAAAAAATAAGAGAATGGTCTGAACCCCATAGATCTCATAAATCAGAAATTTGAGAGCTCTGTATTAAAATAGCACTTCAAGTCACACCACAGCAATATATTTCTTTGGTAAGCCTTCTTAAAAAAAAAGGAAAAGGTTGAGGAATTCATACCTAAAACTTCTTGATGGAAATATGAAAGTCATTTAAAAATAGTTCACATAATACAGTTAAATAAATAACAGTATTTGCTAATAGATTGTCACAGATGAATCTTTAACCACGTCTGTAAAATGGACTGCCAAACTTATCTTGAGTTTACCAAAACTATTTCTATATTTTAAAGGTATATATATATATATATATATATATATATATATAAATATATATATATATATTTTTTTTTCCCCCCACAGGTAGGATATCTAATGTTCTTATTATGGAGACTGCCAGGAAAATGTACAGTATGGGAATCAAGTGGTACCTTTATTTTCTGAAAATACATTATTAAAATATTAAACCTAATATAGACATGGCCATATGTCTACCCTGCCAAAGAAAGAAACAATAAATATCATAAAGTAACAATATATATCTTGCATAATAGGATTTTATTTCCTGATTAGTGGATAGTACATAAAGACAAAAGAGTCAATTTGGTAGAGTTTTATATCTGCTATTATATGTTAGGACTTTTAGCACCAGCTTTTTAGATTTGACTTAACAAAGCTAGAAAGCATTAGATTGTTACTTTTGGAGGAGCTATGCTTTCAATCCTGGTAAACTGTCACCAGATATATTCCTTCCAAATATTACATAACATCACTTCAAATTCATGCCTTAGCTACCACTTCAGAAATCAATCCTTTTTATTAAAAAAAAAAAGTATATCAAAAATTAATTTTATTTTTAAAATGTATTTAAGCGTTTACACTATTTTTTTTTATTTGACCCTAGATTTAAAAGCACTACAATCCTCTTAAAAATCATTTATCTGGAGTAAAACCTTAATTTTGAGTATTGGGAGATATATGCACTACAATAGAAGCTTCATGAGGGCAGGGATCTCCACATCTGTATCTATGATGCCTATATCTATAATAAGTAACCTGTATAGATGTAAAAAAAAAATTACTCATCATCCAGTTCTTTAAAAACTATGGTGTTGAGGGTGGATGAAGCTTACTGGCATAGGACAGTTATATTTCCAGGAAAAAAATGGAAAGAACAATCCTTAAGGAAAAGTGAAAATTTAAATTTTAGTTGCCTGTCAAATGCATCATTCATATTCTGCAAAGAAATCTGTAATATAGTTTACTCATACTTTTTTTCTAATCAAGAATTCCTCCCAGCTTTTATAATCCCAAAGCAGAAATGTAATTTCATATTGAATTCTAAATATGCGTGGGTATAATAAAACTGTCTTTAAACTGTATCTTGGAACTAGGTGTTTTGTAGATAGCATATACTTTCTTTTTGTGGTGTACTTGGTCTCAGATCAGGAAAAATTAATATTTTATGTACCTATCAGAACAATTTACTTTGTTTATGGATGAAAACCATGATTTTATAATTTTTTTCAAAGTCACAAATACTGAATTTCCTAGAACCAGTCTCCCAGCTTATTGAGAACATTCCTTCACCTACAGGTAAAGATTATTCATCAGTATATTAATTTTCCAATGAAACCAGTTGTGAATATCCATGTAAACAACCATTTTTTAAAAATAATTATCAACATTTACATTTTACTATAGCATATTTTGCTTATTAATTATTCTCATGGAGGAGAATATTTTCTCGTTTGTGTTCTGAATTCCTTAATTATATAGCCATCAAATTCTTCACACTGACAGAAAAACAGAGGAAAATCATCAATGATTAATTTGATCATAGATCCAATAATGCATTTGATACAATCAATGTTCATGCTTTTAAAAAGAACAAGAAGACAGCTCTGGTGGGGGGGCTCTTAGAGGTGGTGGAGGGATTGAGCAAAAATGTAAATAAAAGAGAGAGAACTCATGGGCATGGCCGACGGTGTGGTGTCTGTAGGGGTTAAGGGGGTGGGTGGAGGTGGAAGAGGGCAACAGGGATAAATGGTGATGGAAAAACAAAATATTTTTAAAAATCACTTTAAAAAACAGTTTTTAGAAAAGTAAGAATAGAGAGAATGTCAATAAAATAAAGAATATCTATAAAGTCCCAATACAAACATCATTCTTATGATGAATTGATGAATTATTGAAAGATTAGATATGATACAAACACACACACCATCTATATATCTAATGAACGTTATCTTAGCAATCTTTTCCAATGTAATAAGAATAACAAAGAATACGTTAATTGCAGCTTATGTACACAGTTCAGCAATGAAGATGAATGAGCCACTGTTACATACAACAAACACAAAGGAATCTTACAAACAGAATATGAAGCAAATGAAGCCAGTCACAAAATACAACTGTTTGTTTTTATTTACATACAGTTCAAAAACAGGTAAAAGTCATATAGGCTGTTAGAAGTCAGGGAAGTGGTGCCATTGGAGAGTCCACTCTTCCTTAAAAGGGGGCACAAGGAGCTTCTGGGTTGTGATAATACTCTCTTTATTTATCTGGGTGTTCACACAGAGGTGTCCACTGTATTAAAACTTATCTGTCTTATTTATTCTTTCTTGTATATTATTCTGTGTGTGTGTTTTAATTTAATAAATGTACTTTGAAAGGAATCTACTTGCTACTATAAAAATAGTAATTCTGTATAGTAAAACAGTACTGTATAATACATGAAATATTTGATGATATATTAATAATTTATTGTAATGCAGTAATGGCAAACAGGGTGGGGCAGAAGTAGGTTTACAGTTGTAAGTACAAAACACGGAGTTTATTCTTGTATTGGTATATATTAATTATTGCATTATTTCCCATATGAACAACTGTAAACCTACTTTTGCCCCACCCCATCAAAAAGTACATCTATAATACAGTAATGCATTATAATAATGTGATAAATTATATAATAATACATTTAAATATGCCAATTATAGCTAATACATATCATGCCTAATATAGACCCTCCTCTAAGTGCTTAATATATTTACATATTAAATCCTAAAAAAATAAAACAAAACTTTCAGTTTTCAATTCCACATGTGTAAAATTGGAAGTTGCCCCTCTGTCCTAAAATAAGTAAAATGCTGAACAAACTAAAACGAAACAAAACTTCTTGGATCCATGAGCGGGGTGGACACAGGGCAACTGCTGCCCCGGGCTTGGAGAGACGCACAGGCGCGCAGACCAGTACCGAGGGCGCGGCTCACCAGAGGAGACTGGGTGTGGACCCACCATGGGAATCACTGCCAGGTAGGAAAACCTGAACTGCAACTGAGGAATTACTGGAGGCTCAGTGCAGAAAACTCTGAGAATTAAAAACTTCAGGGAGACCTAGTAATCCCCCCTCTACCCCCCAAGTATTTCGAGATTCATCTCCAGGAGCTCAGCCAGGTTCCCACAGCACATATCAGAGAAAAATCACTTCCTGCTTCTGGCCCAGAGGTAGGAGGGGGAATGAATGATCTAGAAACATATCACAGCATACTGTTCTCTTTTTATTTTAATTTAATTTAATTTTTTTATTACCATTTATCCCCTCTAGGCTCTCTTCCACCTCCACCCACCCTTCCTCCCACACACAAAGCCTGGACTCAGGGGAAATGAGTTATTTAAAGCCTAACCCACTATGGTATTATCAGAGTCTAACTGATGTAGAAAGGGAAATCTAGCTATCCAGCCCAATCTAGCTAAGGAGGGGAAAAAAACCTGAGAAACTCTGAGGAAGTTCCCAGTCCAGGGGCATAGGCTCACTAAAAGACAGAGTGAGACAGAGCTATAGAACATTTACCATCCCCACTTCCCTCACTCCCACATCACTACGGCCTGTTTGCAGCAGTTCGTCTCACCCGGTACATGTCCAGCAATCAAGAAAACATTACAAGACATACTGAAAGACAATAAAGGCATATATGAAAGACCTACAGCCAACATCATACTCAATGGGCAAAAACTAAAAACATTTCCCTTAAGAACAGGAACAAGACAGGGATGCCCACTTTCGCCACTCTTATTTAACATAGTACTGGAAGTCTTAGCCACAGCAATCAGACGTGAAGAAAAAAATAAAAGGAATCCAAATTGGAAAGGAAGAAGTGAAACTGTCATTATTCGCAGACGATATGATATTATATATAGAAAACCCTAAAGACTCCATCAAAAATCTACTAGACTTAATAAATGAATTTGGCAAAGTAGCAGGATACAAAATTAACGTCAAGAAATCAACGGCATTCTTATACACCAATGACGAACTCACGGAAAGAGAAACTAAAAAAACAATACCATTTACCATCACGGCAAAAAAATTAAGATACCTAGGAATAAACTTAACCAAAGAAGTAAAGGACCTATTTGCAGAAAACTACAGGACATTGAAAAAAGAAATAGAGGAAGATATAAAAAAGTGGAAGCACATACGTTGTTCATGGATTGGAAGAATTAACATCATTAAAAAGTCCATATTACCCAAAGCAATCTATAGATTCAATGCAATCCCCATCAAAATACCAGTGACATATTTCACAGAACTAGAACAAATATTTCAAAAGTTCATATGGAACCAAAAAAGACCCCGAATAGCCACAGCAATCTTGAAAAAGAAGGACAAAGTAGGTGGGATCACAATACCGGATATCAGCTTATACTACAAAGCCACTGTAATCAAAACAGCCTGGTACTGGCACAAGAACAGGCATATAGACCAGTGGAACAGAACAGAGAATCCGGAAATTGACCCAAGACATTATGCTCAATTAATATTTGACAAAGGTGGGAAGAGCATACAATGGAGTAAAGATAGCCTCTTTAATAAATGGTGTTGGGAAAATTGGACAGCTACATGCAAAAAAATGAAACTAGACCATCAACTTACACCACACACAAGAATAAACTCAAAATGGATAAAAGACTTAAATGTGACTGGTGAATCCATAAAAATCCTAGAAGAAAATGTAGGCAACAAAATTTCGGACATCATACGCAGTAGAATCTTCACTGATACATCACCTAAGGCAACAGAAACAAAGGGAAAAATGAACACATGGGACTACATCAAACTCAAAAGCTTCTGCACAGCAAAAGAAGCAACCATCAAAACAGATAGGGAACCCACTCTATGGGAGAGCATAATTGCCAATGACACATCAGATAAGGGGTTAATTTCCAAAATATACAGAGTGCTCATACAACTCAACAAAAGGAAGACAAAGAACCCAATTAAAAAATGGGCAGAGGAACTAAATAGACACCTCTCCAAAAAGGACATACAAATGGCTAAGAGACATATGAAGAAATGCTCAACATCATTAATCATCAGAGAGATGCAAATTAAAACAACAATGAGGTATCACCTCACACCTGTCAGAATGGCCGCCATCAACAAATCATCAAACAACAAGTGTTGGCGAGGGTGTGGAGAAAAGGGGACTCTAGTACACTGCTGGTGGGAATGCAGACTGGTGCAGCCACTGTGGAAAACACTATGGTGTTACCTCAAAACATTAAAAATTGAATTGCCATTTGACCCAGTGATCCCACTTCTAGGAATATACCCTAAGAAGCCTGAAACACCAATCAGAAAAAATACATGTACCCCCATGTTCATAGCAGCACTATTTACAATAGCTAAGATCTGGAAACAGCCCAAGTGTCCATCAGTGGATGAATGGATAAAAAAGCTGTGGTACATATACACAATGGAGTACTATGCAGCTGTAAGAAAGAAAGATCTCTTATCCTTTGAGACGACATGGAGGGACCTCGAGAGTATTATCCTAAGCGAAACAAGCCAAGCAGAGAAAGACAAATATCACATGATCTCACTTATTTGTGGAATATAATGAACATAGCAGTCTGAGGAACAGGGTAGACCCAGAGACGTGGAAGTAGGGTATAAACTGACACCCCTCAGGAGAGGGAGTGGGGGGGAGGGAAGAGATAAACCACAGAACTTATGCACATGTATGCATAAGTGATGGACATGGACAACAAAGCTGGGGACAGGGTGGGGGGATGGGGAGGAGGGTGTCAATGGGGAAAAAAAACGAGAAACATCTGTAACAAAAATAAATTAATAAAAAAATAAATAAAATAAAAAATGAAAAACAAAATAAAAAAAATAAAAAAAAACATACTATGACCTAACTGCCTTTTATATTCACTTTGAGTTGGCTTTTTGATGACAGAATTTAAATATATTGTTTACATATGTTGATTTAAATTTATTTGCCTCCCCAGTTAATATGAAGGTCATGCAGTGAGCAATGACAAAAGAGGAAGAGAGGGATCAATAAATATAAACAGAGCTTATATGCATTTTTCAGGCTAGGTAGAATATTAACATCATAGTTATTTGTGCCCCTGAGTGGTAGATGTTATTTTAGTACCTGCCTCTGTAGTACAGAGCATTCAATCAGTCCTTTGGCTAGTTTCTCTTCTCAAGCATCATACTTATAAATAAGGAACTGATTCATACTATGCTAACTCTATTTAATATGATTTTCCTTTTTTCTTGGTTTACTTCTATTACAAGTTATTCAAATCTTAAAATTTTTAAATGAGACATTGCACAGCTGTGAAAAGTAAATAACTGTGCCTAGAAAAAACAATCTTTTTATCTTTTTTATTTTATTTGTTGCTCTTCTAACCTTTCAGGTAGATTTTTAGGTTGGTTTTAAACTGTTTTATATGTGTTTTAAACTGTTTATTGAAATGGTATTTAAAATTGGTAGAGCAAAAGAAAAAAATCTATTAAACATTGATTATCACTCACCACTACTTTAATGTTAATTATTCTTAGTTACTCTTAGTTCTTTATTCACTTAATTTGTGCAATGATTCTCATTAGTTCTTCCATGGTAATTTCACTGGATAAAACAGTAATCAGTGATTTGGTCAATACTTTGTTCCTTTGTATATGCTTCATAGAATGTTTTCCATAAATAATAAAATTCTATAGCATAGTACCATGTTCAACGAGGTTGAATTTTCAGAAGTTCTAAGAACGAAGTAGGTAAAGATCGTAGAGATCATCTGTTCGAAGTGTGTACTTTATAAATGAATATAGGCAAACTATGACCTAGAAATATTAAGTGGTTTGCTGAAGGCCATAGTGCCCGTCAAGAATAGATCAAATTTAAATCCCCAGGCAAATTTAAATCCCCTTGGACCTGAAAGTCCAAGATGTAATTATTTTTCATCTATCACATTTGTTTTTTAGAAACAAGAAATGGGAAATCGGGGGTTGTAATTTCTGCTTAAGAGTTCAAAATTTAAATTTATATTATTGCCTTATTAAATGGCTATAATTTGAGCTGGATAGATTTAAGGTGAAGGTGCTGTCTGGGCTTTGTTACAATCAATAATTTTATACTCTTACTCAGAATACTGATTGACATAAATGGCCTCCCAAATCTTTCATAGTTCACTTGAATGTCAAATAACATTTTTGACTCAAATTTTCGCGTGTGAAACGTTTTTCTTTTTAATAGAGTATATGAATTCAAATCAATAGGATTATAAATAACCAGCACTACTCCAAAGCAAAACTAACTGAGCATTGGTGATGACTTTAAAGGTAGCCATGAAAATATATTACCTATACATTAGTTGGTTTTTGTACATGTTTTTTCTCATAGGCTACTTTAAGCTCCAAAGACTGTCAGTATGGTCCCACTCACTGGTTATATCTGTAAAAATTTGTAAAGGATATAATTCAGTCTTGACTTATTTGTTGATTTCCTGTTCACATTATTTTCCATTTCCAAGTGAGATTTAAGTGGTAAAAATAAAGTATAAAGTGCTCAGATGATTTCATTTTATTTTAAATTAGTGTTTGTTTATGGTAAACTAATATGGGTTATTTAAGGAAAATATGGAAACACTAAATATTAAAAATTACCTATATTCATAGCAAACAATGGCAGCATGCTAAGGAACAACATTCTTAATACTCTTTCTTTGTTTTCTATTTTTCTATGCATAGGTGTATGGAGAGAGAAAGAGAAAGGGAGATTGAGAGTTTGGTAGTAAACTACCTTTTGTACTTAAAATTACATAAGTATTTTTGTTGCTTTAGTTTTGTATTGATCATTTTTAATCTTTAAAAGTTTACTGAGTATATGCACTACACTTATTGAGGGAAACTAGATTGCTTTAAAATTGTGCTTGTCTGAGTAATATTGCAATACATTTTATCATTCATGGTTGTGATTAAAAGAGTCCAACTTCCTAGATTCAAATTTTAGCCCTTGGCTTTTGCTAGTTACATGACTAGGCAAGTCATTAAGTTCTTGGTATCTCAGCTATGTTATTGGTAAAATGATAAGAAGAGCACCTACTTCAAGAAGAAATTAGTGAATAATGTATCGATAAGGTGCATAAAGCCCTTAGAAAGAAGCATAAGGCAGGTGATATGTATGTGTATGTTAGATGCTATCATAAAATATTTTCTTTACTTGGGATTTTATGTTACAGAAGATTCCCAGAAATGGTACTAATGGTTTGAAGTTTGTTGTACTTTTGTGTTAACACTTACTGTAAAAATATTTTCTAAAAGAACCACACCAAATACTATTTTGTACATTATCAGCAAAATATAAGCTTGAACTTAAACAGTACCTGGTACATGTCCACCAATAAATGTCACTTGTAATTATTACTGTTGTTGTTTCATTATTTCCTACACCTTCAATGTGTTGTATATGTTTTACTTTTGAGAATTTGCTGGATGGTCATTAAAGTTTTCATTTTTATTCTATTTGTAAGTGAAACTAAATGTGTCGAAATATGTTTATATGCCAATTGTTTTCCCCCTTTGTGTTCATTATTTGATTGAGGACTTATAAGTTTGAAATAGTCTTCCTAACCCAGAAGTTTGATAGATTCTGTACTGTACTACCTAATCTTGATTTGTATATCTTAGCTCTGCCATATATGGAATTTGTTTTGGCTATGAGTTGAGTACTATTTTCTATACTTTTATTTGTTCCCTGCCACCTTTACCTGTACATCACTTTCTATATATTCAGGTGCATTTTCCTCTTCTGTCTTGTTTTTTCATTCCCTTAATTGTTCATGAGCTCTCTGTATATTTTCCTTTCTTGCTCCTCTATGACATTCCTTCATTTTCACTTATCTGGTGGCCAGCTCCAGAAACGTTGTTAACCACTTTGCTACTTTCAGAAAAGTAATCGCTCCCAAATAGGTGTACGATATGCTTAGGAGGCAAGAAATAGAATTATATTGCTGGAAACAAAGATGTAAAGAACTGAGAAATCAGGTTGAAGAGGCATATTGGGGCTATTTTGTAGGTTGGAACATAAACAATGTAAAATGTGATATTTATTAATAGAGAATCATTTAAATAGGAAAACCATGGTTTAAGAATATTTGTTTAGGATTTATATGAAGAGTAAAGATTGAAAACAGGGAGACAATATTCAAGGCATAAAAGCTTGACTACAAGGGAAAATAATGAATTGTAATTACTAGTATGTAGTTATGCTCTGTACTGTGTGCCTGCCCTGTAGCTCTGCAAGTTTCTTAACTGGTATCTTCTCTCTATTTAGATGCCCAATCCCATCCCAGACTCAGCTGTGGAGAACATTTAAAAACAAGTATCTCATCAGCTGCAATCTCAACATTGTGGATATTATTACATTTTTATTTCCCATCGAAGTTTCTTTGAAGAACATCTCTATTTCTTCATTTCCCACTGTCTTCTCATCTACACTAATTGGATTTCCACCTTCATTTACATGA
The DNA here is from genome assembly GCA_030848825.1 of Tadarida brasiliensis. Taxonomy (NCBI): domain Eukaryota; kingdom Metazoa; phylum Chordata; class Mammalia; order Chiroptera; family Molossidae; genus Tadarida; species Tadarida brasiliensis. The sequence goes on from CM061257.1 coordinate 67,426,169, forward strand.
CATTTCTGCAACAGTTTTTGTAGAAGTCTTCAATAGTCTTTTTCTTGCTAAACCCAATGGTTTCTTTGAGTTTTGCACCTCCCTGGCGTTAAAGCAGCTTTTGAAACAATGAACTGCTCCCTTTTCCCTAAAACACTTTGTTCTCGTGGTTGATGCTGCACCATACTCCTGACTCAGGGCCCACTTCTTCTCCACTTATGTTGGTGTGACTCCCCCAACATGCCTCGAAATATTGATGACTTTCAAATAATTCTCTAGTCTATATCCCTCCACTTACTTCCAGACTTATAAATCCCACATCTTCTCTGACATCTATACTTGACTGTTTACTAGGCTTCTCTAAGTCAACAGAGACAAAGCAGAAGTATTTATTTCCTCTGAATTTTTTCTCTCAACAAATGTTTCCATTTCATTATATGGTACCATCATTCAGTCAAGAGAAAAACCTAGAAGTCTTCCTTAATTTCTCTCTCTACTTGAACCCTTCCTAAAGCCAATCTGTCACACTTTACTAGATTTAACTTCCAAATATATCTTCTATAGATCCACTATTCCTTGTCTCCACTGATATCACCCAAGACTTCTACAATAATTTTGTTTCACCTGCATCCTCTCTGTTTTTCTATAGTTCATTCTCCATGTAGAATCCACACTTATATTTTAGAGATATAATTTTCACTATTTTTGCTTAAAATTTTCTACAGCTTTCGGTTGCACTGGAATAAAATCCAAAAACCTAATGTGGTCTATAAAGACCTTCGTGACCTGTCTTCCAAGTACCTATTTGACTTCACTTGCTACCATTTCTGTGCCATTGCTCGTTAAGCTCCAACCATAGCAACCTTCTTTAGATTCCTCACTTATGTATATCATTTTCCCTAAAAGCAGGTAAAATCTGATTACATGTCTTTTATATAATAGACAGCATAATGTCTTTTTAGATGACTGGTTGAAATTAGAGTTTACTGAACTGTTTTCTATTACATCTCCACAAACATTGCTTTATCTGAATCTTTATTACACAAAAATCACCTCACATAAGTGACATATCTGGTGTGTTACTCTTTGCATATGTTACAGATTTAGATAAAAACGTTTTTAGTTGGTCAGTAAGGTCTTTATGGAATATAATTATGTAGTCAGAACTTTGGTATGCTCTCTGCAGAATCAAAAGTCTAAGAGGAGATCTCAATTCTCAAAGAGCTTAAAGCCAATGTAATGAAAATAATGATAATAACTAACATTTATTGAGCACACATAGGGACCTTTTAACATTTTTATCTCACATAATCCTTGGAGCTATTGAAAGAGGAAGGTAAATTTATCAGCATTATCTCTATGTTGTAAATTAGGGAACTGAAAGACAAGGATTAAATAATTTATCAAGGTCATAGAGCAAGTAAGAAGAAGAGATGGGAGTTGAGTTTAGAGTCCTGCTTTTACCTTCGAATTATTCCATTTTACCAGCTTGGACAGCAAAGACCAGCACAAAGAAAAAGATATGTAATGTATTATTAATGTGGAGAGGTAATTTATCCTTTAATACAAAACTATATACATTAATTCATTGTTTGCTCAGAGAAGAGAGAAAATTATGAACTGAACTGCTGAGTTTAATTCATAAGGAATTCAAGGTGTGAGATTTTGGAGAAAATAAATGAAAGTGGGTTTGACTCCAAAACTCACTTTTGCTTAATTTGTTGTTTTTCATATTTCTTTTTAATATAATTTTGAAATTAAAAAGTTGGAAGATTGCTCTAGAGTATTCTCTTATACCTTGTACCTCATTATTTATTTACGTTTTGCACCATTCTCTCTCTCTCTCTGCCTTTCTCTCCCTCCCACTTTAGCATAGCTCCTTGAGATCTATTCCTTTCAATATGAATAACTGAGATGTTTTCTGTTGCCCATATATCAAAATACAATGGTGGAACAGCATAGAATAACTACCATAATCCCACTCATTTAAAAGGCGGAAACAGGAGGCTCACAGCAGTCATCTGGCCAATAGTAGTCCAACTGTGTATGTGACCACAACATTTTTATCCACTTGTCTACTGATGCGCATTTGGGTTGTTTCCATATCTTGGCTATTGTAAGTAACACTGCAATGAACATAGGAGTACATATACTCTTTCAAATTATTGTTTTGGGTTTCTTCAGATATATCCTCAGAAGTGGAATTGCTGGATCATAAGGTAATTTTTTGTTTATCTTATTATTAAAGAGTCATATAAATTATACTTTTCTGTGTATTTAATTTCTTTGACATATATGTGGGGGTTTTTTCCCCAGTCTTTTCTTTATTAGTTTGTTGCTTGCTTATTCTTTTTCTTAATGTTGTCCATTGATGAAAACAATTTTAACTGATCCTTTTTTTATGTTGATTTATTTATTTCTGTGTCCTAAGAATGAATTCCTGCCCCTAAATCACAAAAATACACTACAATGACTTATTCAAGAAGATCTTTGATTTTAGCTTTTGTGTTTGGTGTTATTATCCATCAGAAATTAATTTTTATGTAAAATATTAAATAGTGTTAGCATTTTCTTGTTTTAAAAAATGTATTAATAATCAGACACCATTGTTTGGAAAGATTATCCATTCTATCTACTCTCCATTGATTTACTCTGGTGCAAAAATCAATGAGCTTTGTGAAAGTTTATATCTGGGCTCTCTCTTATTTCCTATTGATCTGTTTGTCTATCATTATACCAATATGACATTGCCTAGATTGTTGTAGTTATTGTCATATAGTAATTATTCAAGTAGCTAGTTTGAGTGCTCCAACTTTTTCCTCTTTTTCTAGATTGTCTGGGGGTATTCTAGGCTTTTCATATTTCATTATAAATTTTAGAAAAAGTTTATCAGCATCTATCAAAAGGGCTATTGTGTTTATGATTGTAATTGTAAAATTTAGATCATTTGAGGGAGATTTAATATCTAATCCTCCAAATTATAAATATGGTATATTTCTACTTTTATCTAGATCTTTAATTTTTCTCAGCCATATTTTATAATTATTGTAGAGATTCGCAAATTGTTTTTAAGTTTTCTCTTAAAACGCTTGATTATTGATATATACCTGAACCTGAATCTGCATTTGTAAATGTAGCACACTAAGTAAACTGACTGGAATAAATAGAGACTTTTATGCTGATCTCATTTTCAAGCCCAATATAAATCTCTTCTTAACTTTTCAGTAGTTTTAACCTTAGAAAAACTGAGAAAGAGGGAAATTGTATGTTTGATTCTTTTCCATACCCTTTTAAATACCCATACCCTTCAGGTTGACAACTAATTATTCTCTGGTCCATTTGCGTCTGCTTCCTGGCTCTAGTTTTTGTGTTTTTCTTAACAACAACAAAACATATTGGTTCTTAATTTTGGATAATTGATTTCAGCTGACCACCACAGAACCAAAACCTAATTCAGATTTATATTACTTGTTTTAGGGGATTGGATTCCATTTTAGTAGAAGATAATTACTTTACTCAATACAACGATACTGAGATTAGTGAATATCAGTTATAGTGAAGCTTCGGGGTATAGTGTTGAGATGGCAAATGCTTGCCTACTTTGATTCTGCTTAGTGTTAACTCTGGCTACTGAAAAAGAATAAAACCTACACACATGTAGAGGCATTATTCTGTTACCAACAGACTAGAACAAATAAGCTCTGCTTTTATTTTATTTATCAGTAAAAATTGTCAAAGATATATATGATTATTCTGCCTTACTCATCTAACCATAAGTGATTAGAATAATGATGTTCAATATTTGATCATAGTGTAAATATCTGTGACATGAGAAATATTGGGAAGGTAAACCAATATTTTTCGCTTTTGTTAATTGCATCGGGATTCAACTTATTTGGGTATGTAGAAAAGGAATCTATCCTATCTCACCACTAGTACAGTAAGAAAAATTAGAAACCTGTTTTCATATTTTATGATATTACTATTGTGCTAATAACATTCTCAGTAATTAATATTTTGTATTGCTCTAACTCAAACCTCAGGGTATTAGTGCCCAATAACAAATTGACACTTTTATAAAATTGAAGCTGGTACTTGGGAACACTGAGTACAATCAATTAAAATTTTAATACCTAAAACTGCAAGCAAAAAGAGAATTTCTATGATTAATATTTTAGTACAACATTCCTTATCTGAAAGAACTTGACTAGTATTTTTCTTTTTCTGTACATATTCATTCTAATTAATATAGAGCTTTAACTATGTTAATAAAATAACCTTAATCCTTGCCTTGAACAACTTTAATACAAGAGAAGTATTTCTAAATTATAAGAAAATAATTGCTGTGATCCCACTATTAGAAGATTATAGGAGGTTTGCTATCTCTAATAAAAATTCAACTTCAACATTTATTTTAAAGTGTACATTTTCATTATTTTTTAAATGTCTTCAAAATATTTAAATAGCATCATGACATCATTTTTCTAAAAGAGAAAAGTAAAAATTATAAAGCTCTATTAAAATTTGAGGTAGGGCCAAAGAAGTCTTTTAGATAAGAGAGAAAAATGAGGTATAAGAAAAAGTAAGATTTTACAGGAAAAATAAACAAGTGTGTGTGTGTGTGTGTGTGTGTGTGTGTGTGAGAGAGAGAGAGAGAGAGAGAGAGAGAGAGAGAGAGAGAGAGAGATATTGTATGCACACACACCTTAAGGACTCTTTCATCCCCTCATAAGAAGCAGTATAAAAGAGGTATAACAGAACTCCCCACTTCTTATGTATAATATTTTACTCCCAAATTCTCCAAATAAGAAAATTAGGCACTGAATTTCATAGATTAAAAAAAATAATTACTAATTCTATCTTAGATATTGTGTGAAATTCCAATGACTATTTTATTTGGAAAAGAAGATAAAGACATGTGGAAACTGTCATAGTTGTAGCTGAGGTTTCTTCCCTTAGATATAAGGTCCCTTTTTCCAAAGACTTCCTAACCCTGTAGATTGCAGGTAGGACGTAAAAATCTCAGACTCCATGTTACTGATAATTCCACAAATAAAATGGATGGGAAAGCTCTCCCTCCTTGTAAAATCTAAAAGTTCCATTTATTTTTATTATGAAGTTGAAATCTTTTTCCATGTCTCTATTTTTCAATGAAAATTTAAGTCTTGTGATTAATAAAAAGATTAAGAAAATGGATATCATCAATATTACTCATTTCTTTAACAGAAAAATTTGGCAGAATTTAGATTAATTTGTTGCCCTAAAAAAGGTTTTTTAAAAATAAATATTTGTAAGCATGCCATGACAGCCAGATTTTAAAGATATTTCATTTGTCTAAGAAGGTAACAGCATTTTTTGTCTTTAGATGTTTGTTATTATACTTCTAGATTTTGGGTAATCACACTATATAGTCAACAATATAATTATTCAACTTCTTATTATTAACTGTTTAATCTTCTTTTACCTTTGCAGAGGATTTTGTGCCTTTGTAGATAATCTTCTCCTGTCGTTCCATCTCTGGAAACCATGACCTGATTTCTGTCTTTATAGTTTTGTCTTCTGAATGTCAATAGATTATATAGCACACAGCCTTCCCTGTTTGGCTTTTTTATCTTTGTATATGCTTTTGAGTTTCATCCATACTACTGCATATATCAGAAGTTTGTTCCTTTTCATTTATTTATTATTTAAATTATTTTTTCTTTATTGATTTTAGAGAGAGAGCAAGGGAGAAGGAGGGAGAGATAGAAATGTCAATGAGAGAGAATATCCATTGGCCGTCTCCTGCATGCCCCCCACTGGGGATTTCGCTCACAGCCTGGGCATGTGCCCTTACCAGGAATCAAACCACCGACCTCTTGGTGCATGAGTCGATGCTCAATCACTGAGGCACACCAGCCAGGCAGATGTTTGTTCCTTTTTATTGCTGAATATTATATTGTATAAATGTACAACAGTTTGTTTATCTATTCACTGGTTTTTTGGATATTTGAGTTGTTTCCAGTTTTGAGGATATTACATGTAAAGTAATTATAAATATTCATATACAGATCTAAATTTGGATATGTGCTTTTATTTCTCTTGGGTAACTACATAGTGAGATTACTATGTCTAATGGACTTTGAATTTAACTTTCTAAGAAACTGCTAATCTGTGTTCACAATGGCTTTACCACTCTGCATTCCTACCGGGAATATACAGCATTTCAACTTGATCCACATCATTGAGTATTTCTCTTACAGAAATATCTAATTGTTGTTTCAATATGCATTTCCCTAATGACTAATAACATTAAACATATTTTCAGTCTTTATTTGCCATTCATCTTTCTTGTAAAGGGTCTCTTTAAACATTTTGCACATTATTTTTCAGTTATTACATTTTATTGTTCTAGAATAGTTTTAAGTTCAATACAAAACTGAGCGGAAAGTACAGATAATTCCCTTATCCTACATACATATAGCCTCCTCCACTATCAGCATCCCACACAAAATGGTATATCTGTTGCAATGCATGAACCTGTATAGACACATCATAATTACCCAAAGTACATACTTTATATTAGGGTTCACTCTTACTGTTATACATTCTATGGTTTTGACAAATGTAAAATGAGATGTATTAACCATTATAGTATCATAGAGAATAGTTTCACTGCCCAAAAAGTCCTCCTTCCCACCTCCCCTGGCTACCATGGATATTTTTACTTTCTCCATAATTTTCCCTTTTCCAGACTGTCATATAATAGGAATTATAAATATGTAGTCTTTCAGATTGGTTTCTTTCACTTAGTAATACACATTTAAATTTCCTCCATGTTTTTTCATGGTTTGACAGTTCATTTCTATTTAGTCCTGAATAATATTCCATCTGGATGTACAACAGATTATATGTTCGTTCACCTACTAAAGAACATTGTGTCTTCTAAGCGTTGGCAATTATGAATAAAACTGCTATAAACATCTATGTGAAGGTTTTTGGAGGTGCTTATACACATGATACTGTGTTTTGAACTTTAAATTCCACTTGCTCATTGCTGGTGTATAGGAAAGCAATTGACACTTGTATATTACCCTTATATTATGCAACGTTACTATATACTTGCTTATTAGTTGCACAAAGTTTTTTCATGATTCTTTCAGATTAAAAAAAAATTTTTTTTCTTTATTGATTTTAGAGAGAGAGGAAGGGAGAGGGAGAAAGAGATAGAAACATCGATGAAAGAGAACATTGATTGGCCGCCTCCTTCATGCCCCCCACTGAGGATTTGGCCCATAACCTGGGCATGTGCCCTAACTGGGAATTGAACCAGCAACCTCTTGCTGCATGGGTTGACGCTCAACCATTGAGCCACACCAGCTGGGCTCTTTCAGATTTTTTACATAGACAATCATGTTACCTGAGAACAAGAGTTTTTGTTTTTCCTTCCCAATTTGTATACCTTTTATTTCCGTTTTTTTTTTTTCTTATTGCATTAGCTAGAATTACCAGTATCATTTTGAAAAGGAGTGATGAAAGGAAACATTCTTGTTTTGTTCCTTATCTTAGCAGGACATCTTCTAGTTTCTGACCATTGAGTATGTTAGCTCTAGAGTTTTTGTAGATGTTTGTTATCAGATTAAAAGTTTCCTCTATTTTTATTTTGCTGAGAGTTTGTATCATTAATGGGTGCTATCATATTTTGTCCATTTAAAAAAATTGTTGTTTTTTTTGTCTTCAATTAGAAGACATCTTTTTATATTCAGGACACAATATCTTTATCAAATTATTTTCCCAGATGTGCCTTGCCTTTTAATTTTCCTTTTAATTTTAAGTATCTTTCAAAGAGCTCAAAGTTCTCATTTTAATGCAATAATTTTTGTTTATTTTAAAGTTTTGTACTTTGTGTTCTATCTAAGAAGTCTTTACCTAACCCAAGCTCACAAATATTTTCTCCAAAGTTTTCTTCTACAAGTTTTATATTTTGAGGTTTATATTTAGTCGTATAAACTATTTTACATGGATTATTTTTACATGATACAAGATAAAAGTTGGGTTTATTATCTGAATATGAATGCTCAAATTTACTAGCTTTATAGTTGAAGAAAACTATTCTTCCAATCAATTACCTTACTATCTTTTCAATGCAATTAAAAATTTATGCATAGGTTGAATTCTAGATTCTGCGGTTTCATTGATGTCTGTGTATATTCTTATTCCAGTAACACACTGTCTCAATCACTGCAGCTTTATAGGAAGTCTTGCAATCAGGCAAACTTAGAGTTTTCAAATTTATTCTCCTTTCAGTGTCTTTTCCTGTATCAATTTTAACATTAGCTTGTTAGTTTCTAGAAAAATGGCTGCCTTATTTATTTATTTATTTTTTTGGGACTAATGGTGATTTTATAAATCAATTTGGAAAGAACTGATATCTTAAGAATAATGAGTCTTTTGCCCTGGCCAGTTTGGCTCAGCGGTTAGAGCGTCAGCCTGCGGTCCGGAGAGACCCGGGTTCGGTTCCCGCTAAGGGCACGTACCTCGGTTGCAGTTTGTCCCTGGCCCTGGTTGGTCGTGGGTGGCAACCACTCGATGTGGCCCTTTCACGTCGATGTTTCTCTCTCTCTTTCTTCCTCTCTCTCCCTCCTACTCTGTCTGAACAAAAAATGAAAAAATGTCCTCAGGTGAGGATAAAAAAAAAAAAAAAAGAATAATGAGTCTTTTGATCTATGAACACAATATGCATCTCTGTTTATTTACATCTTCCTTAAATTATCTCATCAAAGTTTTTTATTTTTCATAATGAAAGTCTTGCACATATTTTTTAGATTTATATGTAATTAGTTATGTATAAATATTTTATTTTATTTTGCTTTAGGTCTTTGTTTTTATATCCTCACTTGAGAATATGTTTATTGAGATTTTAGAGAGAGAAGAAGAGAGGGGGAGAGGGAGAGAAAGAGAGGGAGAGAAAGAGAGAGAGAGAGAGAGAGAGAGAGAGAGAGAGAGAGAGAGAGAGAGAGAGATGAGAAAGAAACGATGAGAAAAAAACATTGATTGGTTGCCTTCCATACACACCCGGACCAGGGATGGAACCTGCAACCTTTGGTGTACAAGAAGTTGCTCCAACAAACTGAGCACCTGACCAGGGTTGTATAAGTATTTAAAAATCTGTTTTAATGTTCTAAAGAATAGAATTAATTCTATGGTAAATTATAGATTTAATTTCACTTTGCAAATGCTAGTTTATAGAATTACAGTTGATTTTTTTATATTGACCTTATATCCAGCTACCTTACCGATTCTACTTTGTAGCTCTAGTAATCATTTAGTAAATACTTGGTGATTTTCTTCAGTCATACACATATTGTCTGCAAATAAATGAGTTTTATATCCTCCTTTGAAATCTATAGGTATGTATTCCTTTTTCTTGCCTTTTGCACAAGTTAGGTACTCAAGAACAATTGAATGTAAGTGAGAAAAATATATATCCTTGTTTCTTTGCCATGTTTGAGATGAAAACATTGTCTTTCACCAGTAAGCATGATGTTAATATAGGATTTTTCACAGGTGACTTTGATATCAATGAGGAAATTCTAGTCTATTTGTGCTTGCTGAGAGTTTTTATCAAAAATAGACATTGATTCCTTTTGAACTATATCATATATGACAATGATCATGTGTTTCCTTCTTTTTGGTTTATTGATATGGAGCATTATGTTGGTTGATTTTGACTTTTGAACCAATTTTACATTCCTTGGGTTCTACTTGGTTATGATGTATAACCCTTTTGCTGAATTTGCTTTGCTACTATTTTGTTAAGGATTTTTATGTGCATTTTCACAAGAAAATCTGTTCTGTAGTTATTTTTGTATTTTTTTTGCTTGTTTTGGTATTGGAGTGATGCTGACCTCAAAATGAGTAGAAAACTGTTCACTTCTTTTCAGTGTCCTGGAAGATCTGTAAAGAATTGGTCTTATTTCTTAAATATTTGGTATAATTCATCATCTGCTTCTGAGTTTTTCTTTGTGAGAAGATCAAATTATTAATTCAAATTCTGTAAGAGAACCTGCCCAAGGGTTCCAGGACATAGTCTGAGGCAAGATGGATGGTGTGAGGGGCCATCACACTCCACTTCATCCCTTCAATCCATCACAACATATAAAGCAACTACAGCTAAATTTTCCAAATAATTTTATTTCTTCAAAGTCTTCTTTAACCCTATGGAACAAGAAGCTGCCACTGAGTAGGGCCCAGTACAGGGGCTGCTCTCTTTTCTACCCCCTCCCCCAGTATAAAAATATAGATTAAAAAAATATTGCACACTATGCTTTTATTTCTTCCTTTCTATCTTTTGTGCTATTTTTATCATAGATTTTACTTCTACATTGGTTAAAAATCTTATAGTGCCTTGCTATTATTTTTACTTTAAGCAGTCAATTGTGTCTAAAGAGATTACAGAAGATCAAAAAAGGATCTTTTATGTTTACTCTTTATTTTACTACTTCCAGTGCTTTTTATTTCTTTCTATAAATCTAATTTCTGTCTGTATCATGCATCTTTATCCTAATAATTTACCTTTAAAATTTCTTGTAATAGAGGTTTTATGGAAATAAATTCTATCAACTTTTGTTCATCTGAAAAGTGTTTATTTCATCTTTATTTTTGAAAGATATTCTGTTGGATTTAGTGTTCTAATGATTGATTCATTTTTTGTTTTAGTACTTTACAGATGTCATTCCATTGTCTCCTGACTTGCATAGTTTTTGATGGGAAGTAAGCTATAATCCTTATCTTTGTTCCTTTGTATGAGATGGTTCCTCTTTTTCTCTGGTTGCTTTAGACATTGGCTATTTATTTACTTATTTGTTTTAGCAGTGTAACTATGATATGTCTGTGTGCTTTTTTCCCCCAATTTTTAAATCCTCACCCAAGGATATTTTTTATCTTCAGATAGAGTGGGAGGGGGACAGAGAGAGAGAGATATTGATGTGAGAGATACACATAGATTGGTTGCCTCCAACATGACTCTGACCAGAGCTGGGGACTGAACCACAGCTGAGGTACATGCCCTTAACCGGAATTGAACCTGTGACTCTTTGGTCCACAGGCTGATGCTCTAACTGCTGAGCCAAACCGACCAGGGCTGTCTATGTGCTTTTTGTTTGTGTTTTTACTTTTTTAATATCCTGCTTAAAATTCTCTGAGATTCTTGAATCTTTGGTTTATTGTCTTGTTTATATTTGGAAAGTTATTCTTCATGATCTTTTCTAGTATTTCTTCTTTACCTTACTCTATTTTTCTCTTAAATCAAAACACAAACGTTAGGTCATTTGATATTATCCCATAGCTCCTGGGATGCTCTGCTAAGTTTTTAAAAATTTTTATTCCTTTTTCTCTTTATGTTTCATTCTGGATAATTTATATCAACCTATTATTAAGTTCACACATGTTTTTCCTCAGATAAGTCAAGAACATCATAGTAATTTTCATTTTGAATATTATGGGTTTTAAGGGGGTGAAGGTGATTTTTATTTGACTCATTTTAATAGTTTCCATCTTTCTGTTGAAATTTCTCATCTGTTTATGCATGTTCTTCTCCTTTACTACTATATCCTTCAACATATTAAATCACAATTATTATAAAGTCCCTGACTGATAGTTTCAACATCTGGGTAATTGTTCAATCTGCTTCTGTTGATTGCCTTATCTCTGGACAATGGCTTTTTTCCCCCTTACTATTTTGTTTGTCTTATAATCTTTAATAAATACCAAACATTGTCAACTGAAGAACAGCAGAGTCTGAAGTGAAGAGCATTTGTAGCTGGAAATGAACAACTCTTATTCTCTTGCAATGGTAGTGAATAATTCAGTTGGATTTAAATTTTGTTGTTGATATTGTTACCCTCATTACAACAGTCTTCAAATTGCTTCAGTGATGGGTTGCCTGAACCACATGCTTAGGGTAAGCCTTGTGGTATTAGAAGGTTTTCTCTCTCTCTCTATCTCTCTTTGTAATTTTTAATGAAATTATTGGGGTTACATTGGTTAATAAAATTATATAGGTTTCAAGTGTTCAGTTCTATAATACATTGTCTGCTGCATTGTGTTTACCACCCAAAGTGAAATCTCCTTCTACCCCCATGTATTTGACATCTTTTACCTTTTACTGTGTCCCCCTTATTCTCCTTTCCCTCTGATAACCACCCTACTGTTGTCTGTGTCTATGAGATATTGTTTGTTTGTTTGTTTGTTTTGTTTGTTCATTTGTGACTTTCAGTTTTATCCCACATATGGGTTCTTGACTTTTTCCATCTGACTTACTTGCTTAATATGATATTCTCAAGATCCATTCGTGTGTTGTTACAAATGGTAACGTTTCATCTTTTCTTATGGCTGGGCAGTATTCCACTGTATATATGTACCACATCTTTATCCAGTCATCTATCAAAGGGCACTTTGATTGTTTTCATGTCTTGGCCACCATGAATAATTCTTCAATTAACATAGGGGCACATATATCTTTATAAATAAATGTTTTTAAAATTTTCAGGTAGATACCCAGAAGAATGATTGCTTGGTCATATAGTAATTCTATTCTTACTTTTTTTGAGAAATTCTGCACAGCAAACTAAACCATCAACAGAACAAAAAGGCAGCCAAACGACTGGAATAAGATATTTGCGAACAATGGCTCCAACAAGGAGTTAATATCCAAAATATATAAATAACTCATATAACTCAACAACAAAAAAGCAAACAATCCAATTAAACAATGGGCAGAGGACCCGGACAGACACTTCTGCCATGAAGACATACAAATGGCCAACAGATATTTGAAAAGATGTTCAACTTCACTAGCTATTAGGGAAATGCAAATCAAAGCTACAATGAGATACCTCCTCATACATATGAATGAAATACCACCTCACATTATGTTTTTCTGCTTCATCCTCAGCTTCAGTTTCGGTTGCATGACTGTGCCAAATAGTGTTTCTCTGCATACTCTTGCCTCTCTAGTTGAAGCCTTCGATTGATTGTTACTCAATGTTAGGCTCATGATAGGGGCAGGGAGTACATTTTTGGTTTTTCTGTTGCAAGCTCAGTCTTATACAATACCTGTGTGCCTGAGTGTCAGAAAGGGGACATTCTTGTTCCTCTCATCCCAATGACAACCATATTCAGACTTGTATCTGTGCAGGGTCTTAAACAGGAGAGATACCTTTCGTCCCTCCTTGCTTCCAGCATAGCACTACTCTGCTTTATATAGGCACAGGGTCCTGACCTGCAAAGGTTTTCTTGTTCTTTCCCCAGAGGCAGATAATTTTAATTCTATCACTCTCTCAGAAGCAGTGATCTTTTCTTGGTTCCTGGTGTGAGGAAGAGTTTATTGACCCTTCCCCAGAAGCTAATGAGTTTGCTTCTACACAAATATTGGATCTTTAGGCCCTGGTTATAAGACAGAAGGGTCCTGTCCCTCCCTCAGCAGCATAAAAGATTTTCTTCCTAATGAGAAGGATCCAGGTGGATGGGCCATATTTAAAATTGTTCCACCTGCATTATGCCTGTAGCAGTCAGAGGGTATTTATGTTGTCCTGCTCTGTTCTCATTCTTTCCCATGAGCACCCTGTGTAGATCCATAGAAAAGGGCTATGAGAGAACGCAAACACCCCTTGCGTCTGAATGCTCCCAGCTATTCTAGACGATTATGCTAACCTACATTCAACTTTTAGGAACTGATTAAATTTTTTTACTGATTTCTACTTCCCTGATACTATCGCAGCCAGTTCTTCCTCTGTGTTCTGCCCAAGTGAAGGGGTTTTGTGTTTTGTCTCACGTTAGAAGTGCTTGCCACTCTTTGGAACTTAGTTTGCTTTGTTGTTTCACCACTTTCAGCTTGCTAATTGGTTCAAGGAAAGTTATATTTTTATAGATCATCAGTATTTTCTTATTGTTAGGTTCAGAGCAATGCTCTCCTTCGGCTTTCTGCATCCTAAGAAGAAACAGAAATCTACAAAGCATTTCAAATAGAAAACATGTTTATGTCTGAGTGATATATTTCCCTTCATCACAGAAGTTCAAAACAGATATAAGAAATCCCTATTACCTCCCCAGATATAGTATACCAGCCTACTGATCTGCAATATGACTAATATCAACATCCATAAAGAACAGGGGGGGAAAAGACAAAAAAAAATCTTCATTTTGGGGAAATAGAAAATGGATTGCAACAGTGTAACATTTCTGGTCAAGGGCACGTACCTGGGATCTCAGGCCCCAGTTGGTGTCATGTGGGAAGCAACCAATCGGATGTGTCTCTCTCCTTTCCTCCCTTCCACTCTCTCTAAAAATCAATGGAAAAATATCCTCATGTGAGGATTAAAAAACAAAAGGGGGGGGCTGATGATTATATAAATTTGTGATAGTTTGGGTTAAATACAGGTTAATAAAACTTCTCCATGTTTTAGTATATTAATGTGCACTATTAGTCTCTAATTGAAGAAAAATTTATCTAACATTTTGCAATCTTATGTGGCCACTAAATCTTTTTCTTCCAAAACAAAATAATCCATAGAACTCATGTAGGAAATACTAATTCAGAAATTTCCTATGGCATAGGCATTTAAAAATTTTTAAATAGTGTCTTGTTTTCACAACTCATATTGTTGTGCCTAATTCTTTTTTTTTTAATCCTCACCCGAGGATATTTTTTCCATTTATCTCTAGATAGAGTGGAATCGGGGGGGGGGAGGAGAGAGACACAGAGAGAAACATCGATGTGAGAGAGACACATGGATTGGTTGCCTCCCGCACGACCCCAACCAGGGCCAGACAAACCACAAGTGAGGTACATGCCCTTGGCCAGAATCCAATCCGTGACTCTCTGGTCTGTGGGCCAACGCTCTAACCACTGAACCAAACCGGCTAGGGGTGTACCTAATTCTTTATGATTCTACTCTATTTTGGTGTAATTTTAAAAATATGATATAGCGGCAAATTGTAAAAGAAGGTATGAAATAATTAAAGTGTTGACAATATAATTAATTTTATATCAGCAAACTTTTGATAAATTCTATCAGATTTAATATAGAATTCAGATTCCCACCCCCTGCATTCTCTTCAGTCATATAAACCATAGTGCAAATAAGTCATGTTCAATTTGTGCAGAGATTAACACTGGACTTCTGATGCTGAGATAATTTTTATTGTTATCTTCTGTTTTTTCTACACCAAACAGATAATCTCATGATCAGACCGCTTTGATACCTCAGTAATCTGTTTATTTTGAAGTGAGTCAAGATGCTCTTGCCTTATTCTGCATGAGTAATATTCCACAATATTTAAAAATTTTCATGTTATCTTTCCATAAATTTATTCATAATCAGTTGAACACCCACTTGCAGGACCAATGAGAAATAAAGACTTTATTATATTTGAGTCTATACTGACTAGGTACACTACCCACTAAGAAGTGAAATTAAATGTTTATAGAGTTTTATTACTACTTTGAAAACTCCTCTAAAGCCAATACGTGTTTGTAAATGATTTTTTCCACTCTCTTTAAGCTTTCCCCATGATATTTGCTGTTATAAAATACATCTCACACTAAAATGCATAGTTTACTATCTGCAGCATATTGCATGAGCACACTTTGTATCTGAGTTTCGTGTCTAGAGAAATATGTTTCAAAAGAAACAGTTAATTTCAGAATTAAAATGGTTAATCACAGGAAGATAATACAATCTGATTTTAAGGGTTAAATGATAATTGAAATTCTTTATAGTTGGCACCATTCATTTCTTTTTACTTTCGATATATTTGTTACACATTCGCCTTAAGTGATAATGGCATGCTAGAAGAATCAATCACATAATTGATAGACAATTTCAATACACCACGGCCAAGGGCAATTCCTTAACTCAAGATATATAACATTTTTTTCTTGAGAAAAATCAAATGGTTAAATTAACCTCATTTTTGAAACTTGAAAATTTACACTAAAAATGTGAATCACAAAAATAATGCCCCAGTGTTTGAATTACCCTTTAACATAGGATTGAGTGGCGTATTATTAAAGATTGTTCTAGTAATACTTAATTCCTAAGTAACTGATGGAATAAGTGATGTGAATAAAGCAAATATTTTAAGACCATGATAATAGGTAGTTATTATTCTTATGTGAAAATTTTAGAAGAAATGAAATTTCAGAAAATAAAGTTACCTAAAATAAACAACTTAAAATATCAAGTTTGCTTAAATATAGTCATTTGATTAATATGGGATAATAATACTCGGATAAACTGTTAAGTATTGAGACACTTTAAAAGGAAGCTGATTAAATCTACATCAAGCATGGCTGCCATCTTGTGGGGACAGGATATAATGTAGTGAGGGGCCAATCTCAATAAAGAGCCCCTGTTGGGTTACAAGTAATGATCTGACCTCCATTTATCAATTGCTTGATGTTTATTAACATTCTCCTTAAAGCTCAACATCAACATTTAGACAGAGGAGATAAGAGGTCTGAACAAAAAGGGGTGTGTGTGTGTGTGTGTGTGTGTGTGTGTGTGTAACTGAATTTTTGCTCCTAAGATTTAAGTATCATGGCTAATGTATGGACAGTGAAAAAGCTTTGAAATTCAAAGTTTTCACTTGCATTAACTTTAATAATAGATGGACTTGGTAAAGTGCTCATAACAAAAAGTCATTTTAATTGCAGAATTTGGTTAGAATTTATATATCACTGAGTTACAAGAAAACATGGCATTGCCTTAATAGGGCAGCCTTACAGATTTAGGATAAACTTTTAAAGGAAGGATGGGCTTAAGAGTAACGTGGAAGGGAAGAAAGAAGGAAGGAAGGAAGGAGAAAAGGAAGGAAGGAAGAACCACCATTGCCAAGGAAAAGATTTTCACTATTGTTACAGATAACATAGTTTGACAAAGCAGAAAGTAGTGAGTCAGTGCAAGTTTGACCTGAAAAAAAAGTTTTAAAAAGACAGGGTATACCCAGTATGAATATCTTATATAGGAATGTGTGATTTAATGATTTTCTTGAAGCATATTTAAAAGTCAAAAATGTGTTTTCTAAGTTCCAATCTTTCAACAAACATCAGTACACCTTCTGAGACTCAGTTTCCCATCCTCTTCTAGAAAACCAGGCATTGCATAAGAGAGGCCCTGAAGTCTCATTGAGCTCTTAAATTCTTTGATCTGCTAAATATATAATGTGTTCTTTTAGCCCCTCACACAAAAATAATTTATGTTTTTTAACTGTTGCAAATTAACATCTCAATTATAATTTTATAGCCATAATTTGTTATTGCCTGTATGTACAGGTGGTCAGTCATTGTCCACTTATAGCTTTCCTTTCAGATTCATGTTCAAGTTGTAATGTACTTGGAATCTTTTGTGTGGCTAACTATATTTACAATACTAATGATACAATTTCTGTAAGTCCTCACTTAACTTTGTTTTGCAAACTGGGATTTCAAGCAAAGGAATGATGTATAAAGAAACCAGTTTTACCATAGGCTACTTGATATAAACCAGAATTTAGTTTCTATAGCATATTTCTGATCACAAAAACATAACCAAACTTCTAAATAAGACCCTGAAAAGTAATATTAAACTTTGAAATACATGTGAGCTATTTAAGAAAGAATAATAAAAACAAGTAAGATAATTATTTTCCAAACTGCTTATTCCAGTTCAGAGTCCAGGGTGACCAGAGTCTACCCTGGCAGCTCAGTCACACCCACACTCATGCTCACACTCACACCCACACTCACGCTCACCCTCACACTGAGACAATTTAGATACTATGTCAATTCATGTAATGCTCATGTCTTCGGGATGTGGGAGGAAACCAGAGTATATGAAGAAAACCCACTTGGACATGCACGTGCAAACTCATACAGACAGTGGCTACATCTGGGAATCCTTTTTTTTTTTTTTTTTTTCTTCTCATCAATGCTATAAGGAAATGAAGTTGCACAAAACCACATTATTCAAAGACCTCTGTATAATGAATTAAAAGTAATGTTTTAAATACATTAGATCTTATTTTCTCCCCTTTATTCTTTTCAAAGCAAACTTTTCTCCCTAATTTTCATGTAGTCCTTATTATAAATTAACAGATTTTTATACTGAAACAAAATAAATCTGAGTCATTGAATATTATTGAAGAATCCTTTAAAATTAAGTAATGTAAGTTGACTTTCTGCTGTTATAACATTCAGTGAGCAGCTGATGTTTAAAGTTTAGACATTATTATTTTTAGGTGTTTTTGTTTTGTTTTTTATGTGAAAGTGAAAGAATTATATATGTTCCAAGGATTTCTATTATATTGTTTCTTAATACAAAATCCAAATTCATATTTCTCCCAAATTCTTTTTTTCCATAAAATGAATCATTATACTTTACATCTTAAAGATGCTCAGATTATTTACCATTTCTTCAAGTTATTGATGTTCATGTCATAACCTAATGGCTGAATGAAGTGACAGTCTTCACAAAGAAGGAATAAATTCACGAATCATGGTTCACTTACATTAATCATTGGATGTAAAACTTTAACGAATGAAAGTTGTTTTCCCCCCAAAATGTTAGAATGTCACAAAATTTTTAATTTCAGGACAGCCAGCCAGATGCAGCAATCTTTTGCATGTGATAACGCTTGAATTAAAGCTAAGTAGTCTTTTTTTTTTTTTTTTTTTTATCCTCACCCGAGGACATTTTTTCATTTTTTGTTCAGATAGAGTGGGAGGGAGAGAGAGGAAGAGAAAGAGAGAGAGAGAGAAACATCACATGAAAGGGACACATCGAGTGGCTGCCACCCACATGACCAACCAGGGCCAGGGACAAACCGCAACCGAGGTTGCGGTACATGCCCTTAGCGGGAACCGAACCCCGGGTCTCTCTGGACCACAGGCTGACGCTCTAACTGCTGAGCCAAACCGGCCAGGGCAAAGCTAAGTAGTCTTAACTAGACTAATAAATAGCCTTCATAAAAAGCCTATATGAAAGTGTATCCAGTAAATTTGTTATTGTTTAACCCTCTGGAACTTAACATGTAACTTACACATTAAAAAGCTTTGTAGCTAACTAATATTATATGACAAGATGCAGTTTTCTAAACTAGTGGAAAATATAGTTAATATATTAAAGTGTGTTTAAACTTATAGCCCACACAAAAACTATTAATTAGGACTCACAAGGTATATAAATAATTTAGATAATGAAATGATTGATTAATATTCTTAAGCTGCAAATCATTAAGCCACTGTTATGCTTTAATTTTGCATTAACTTTCTTGTTTTACTTTTGGAAATCTATATCTCATGGTTCCTGATGCTTTCATGGTATTCTGCGATGTGTTACTCAGATTCATTTAAACCTTTGAGTATTATAACAGTGGTTCTGAACTATAGATTCACATTAGGGTCATGTCAAACAAATTGACCAGGCCTCCAAACCCATTATTTTTATTAAATTAGCCTGAAGTGATCTTTTTGAAAAGTTTCTCAGGTTATTCCAAAGTGAAGCTACCTTTGAACTACTCTATGGGAGGATTTGGGAATAATGAAAATGTTTTGCTTGTAATATACCAGAACAGATTTCCAAGAGAGAAGATAGTCTGAATTGAGTATATTTAGCTAACTCCAGGAAGGACATTTATTATGCCATTACTGGGCCAGCTAATGTTTTGAAGTTCTTCCTAGTTCTCTGATTCTAAGATATTATAGTGCTCTTTCCATGTTAATAGTTATTTCATAATTTTTTCTTGTTAGAGCGCATAGTGACTCATCAATTTTTAAAATGCACGTGTGAATAATATAATAGAAGCAAGCTATGGGGAGATACATCCATTCTTTCAGAGATTCATTAACTGTAACAACAAAATATAATCCGTGAAATTGCAACAGAACCCTTTGGAAACTAAAATAACATCAACAACAATATGAATACAATCAATATTATGTCCATGTGTACTAATGACAAAAAAGATAAAGAAATGATCAAAATTGAGAGGTATTAATCAGTGATGTCTTCTTGGAAGCACTGCTTTATGACAAATTCAGAAGGAAGTGATGAATTTCAAGTCAACAATGAAATTCAAGTCAACAAAGGGGCTCTGTGTAAATGCTACAGTGAATACAATGTGACTAAGCTATGGTCCTAAGCTACTGTGGAGGCACTTACAATCTAATTCAGAAGTAGGCCTATTTAAGACTAATACAAAGGTAGAGTATGCTACAAGAGCACAGCAGAGGATGGGTTTATGCCATATAACAAAGTTGTGTGCAACTTCATGGGCAAAAGGAATTTAAATGAAGCCTTGCAGTAGTGGAGAAGAGTGATTGGGAAGACGAATAAATGCCTTCCAACATAACTATTAATCTAAGTAACAATATGACAGCACAACATTTTCTGAAATGTTCAGGGAAATGATGCACAAGATGAATGAAAGAAGCATTTCACAGAGGTGAGAACATTCAATTGTGTTTGGAGAAATAATAGCCCAATTCACCAGACTAGATAGAGAGAAGGGCTCAAGTGAGAGAGTAAGAAGAAAAGAGATTTGCCAAGTTTGGAGGTAAGGGAGGGCTCTGAAAGGGTGTTGGAGGAGTTTGACATCCATACATCCCAAGTAACAACATTCCCAAAGGATTCCGGATATAACTGAAATAATATTAGGCCCCTTAATACCTGGATTTAACTAGTCACTTGGTTGTGTTAACAGTCTGAAACTGGGGCCAGACTGGATATAAGTTAATCTTTAGAAGAAAGGAAGTCACAATCCTTAGGATTTTATTTTAAGGAATAACCTTGCAGAAAATTCTTTCATTCCAGGACTGGGAGGCTGTCTTTCAGCACTTTCTCAGCTCTTTCCATGGGGAAACAACCAACTTCCTAATTCTTAATTTCTATACCTAATCCGTTATAAAGCTACTCGATGTAATATTTTGATCAATATTTCCCTGAAGCATGTATTTCTGTTTTACTTAATTATTATATTTTTTATGTCAAGATCTTTTTTCTCCGTTATCCTGAATTCCTAAAAAAATACACTGGAGACAGGGGGGAAAAATCACTGTAGAAAAGGTAATTAGCACGTCCTCTCCTTTTTATAACTTTATAATTGAAATCTCATTAAAAGCTTTCTAGGTCTCCTCTCCCTTAGTGACCAGGTGTCCTTAATTTGTTTTTAAACTAATGTGACTAATTCCAGGCAAAGACTAGAAGAATTCTAATACCTGCTCAAGAATAGCAATAGCAAGGTTAAATAAGTGGGGTGGCTTTTTAGGTTGCCTTTAACCTTGTTTTTGCTTTCTTTTCTTTTTCTTTTTTTTTTAAGGCTTCAAGTCCTGCCTTTTCCTCAGTCCCGGTTGAAGAATCCAAGGGAAATGAGAGCACTATTTTGTTTCTGCCTTGTATTGCAGATAGGGGGAGGAGGTGGTTATTAGAGAGAAGCTCTTCCTCTCTCGGTTTCCCCCTCTCCGCCTGACAGCACCGCTCTCTCGCAGGCTCGCTCCTTCTCCTAGGTGATCCATTTCTAGGCAACGTGGGGCTTGTGCTGAAGCTGCCAAGCTCGCTCGTTCCTCGCTTCCTGCATCCCGCCAGGCGAACCGCTCCAAAAGCATCCTGCAGCCCGTGGCGGCTCCCTCCGCCCTCCCGCCCGGCCCGGCTGCTGGCGCCCGGCGCAACTCCCCCGCCAACCGCGCCCGAGCGAACCGGCTTCCCGGGCCCGCCTCGCCGAGCTGCGCTCCCCGCCTCCCGCAGAAAAAGGATTTTCTCTGCATTACTATCTGCATTACCTTGAAGTTCACTTTTTCCTACCTCTCTTGGAGAGGGTTTTTTCCCCCCTCCCTGCTGAAACCTGGCTGCTCCGCTTGGAATCTCCTAATCTTTCCTTTCCACTTAAGATTTTATTTGGCAACGAAGACTAGTGATTCTCTGCGGGCCGTTAGGGCCGGTGGGGGGTTGCTTTTTGGTTGGGGAGGGGGAGGGGGACATCCGGCGTGAGGGGGGTGGGTCTGTTGGAAGTTGCTGCGGAGCTGGGACCCGAGACCCGGGCCCAGGCGCAGCGATGGGGATGGTCTGAGCTCCAGCCTCTCCCCCTGCCCGAGTGCAGCCGAGGCTGGATACATTTTTAAAAAGCCAAACTGCAAACAACTCTGGCGATGCCAAAATTCCCTTCCAAGTGACACGGCTTTACGAAGGAGGATTCCTCAGGCTGGGTTCTTTTTCTTATTTGCTCTGCCTTCCTCAGCGACGATTAAAGGCTTTGCACTGGCAGTAGGAATTTAGGGGGGAAAAGAAAAAGCTGTGCCAAACTATCGTGACCTCAAACTCTTTGGGCTGTTTTTTGTTTTTGTTTTGTTTTTTTAATCTTGAAAGAAAATCCACCTTGAAAGAAAATCAGCATAGGAGGAGATGGAAGTTTTCCCCTTGTTCTTGGTTTTGTCCGTGTGGTGGTCTCGAACCTGGGACTTGACGAATGCGGATTCGATCATTCACATCGGTAAGTAAGGGCAGCTGCTGCCCGTGGGTACTTTTTACCGTTTCGCTTCGCAAATGTTCCCCCTTTGCGTCCCCCTCTCCGCCCTCTGTGTGGCTTGTTGGCGGTGGCTGCGGTTCACTGCCCCTTCCAGATACCCTTCCCTCACACTTGTTCAGTTTTCTGGCAGGATGTGGATGCTGCTCGAACCTTGACTTGTGCTGTTGTTTGGCGGGGAATCTTGGAGTGTGGGCTGCATGCGCGGGGGTCTCGAGTTTACCGCGGGGTGCGTGTGTGCCGGCGAGTGCGGGGGTTCTGAGTGTGTGGGAAAAGGAAGTTTAATAGACTCAACCTTCCATATTCTTCCCCGGATATACATTTGCTCCATTTTTAAAGATTATCTTTGAGGGAACCGAGGAGGTGTCACCTACGAGGCGAAAAGAACTGGGGTGGGAGGTGGGGGGAGCTCCCTTCGGATCGAACAGGTGGTTTTGCAACGTGAGCCGGCTGCCTTCGCCACAGCGTTGTGCGATGGTGACGGGCTGCTGGAGGCGCCCCCAGCCTCCTTCTCCTCTTCTCGTCCTCTCGGCTTTGCGGTACTCGCGCTGAGTCGCCGCGACAGGGGCGGGAGGGGCTGGTGGCAGTGGAGCGAGGACTGGGATCCACGCGCCTCGCTGCCTCGCACGCGTTGCCCGGGCCCGGCGCGGCCGCGAGACTTGGCCCGGCGGCAGTCGGGCAGCTCCGGGAGCAAACGCGCGCCGGTCGCCTTCGCTGGCCGCCTCGTCGACACTTGCCTCTCCTCGTCGTCAACTCTCAGTTGCAAGTCAAGGCCGAGGGCAGGGCGCTCCGGCTGCGGTGGGGCGGCCAGACTCCTGGAGAAGGACGGCCGAGCCGGCTGGGAGATGCTCCTGGCCCCACCTATTAGGAGGACTGGCCCGGACTGGCCGGGGCGGGCGGGGGCAGGCGGAGGCTGCGCGTCATTATCATGCACAGCGCTCGCAGCTCCGGGCTCCAACTCTTCTCACTAGCTAATCCGTAAGAGCTGAGCTGCGACCAGCTCGTGCAGCCTTTTCTGCGTTAATGCGATTTCCTTTTCGGAAATTCGCATCCGCGGGCCAGCGAGGTTCATTTACTGGGCTGAAGAGAGGCCCCTCTTGGGGAATTTTTCTGGGCACAGGACTTTTATCTGTCCACACGGCGTGATGTTCTGCAAATTGAGGAGACAGATGGGTCGCAGCATCTCCCCTTTCCGTCCCCCTGCCCCTCCCCCGCGCAACACACACATTCTCCCTCCCCTCCCTCTCCCTCTCTGTCTCTCTCTCTCTCCCTCCTTCTTCCCTTCTCTCTCCTGGAAGCCTAACCTGCTGCAGGTGGTGGTTGTGCCTGCCCAAGCCAGGGTCTTCTATCCCGTGCGTGCCCATAGCGGCCAGCCCCTCAGCTCCAGGGGGCTCTCTCTCTCTCTTGGTCTCAGAGCCTGTCTTTGTAAACATGTCTGCCATTCTCTATCATTTATATGAATAGAACCATATGTCTGTGCAAGGGGTAATGAGGTCAGGATTCAGAAAACCTTGCATTTAGGCATTAAGTAAATTAAACACTAGATAGCTTGCCTGCTAGATCACGTTTTGCCTGGGGGCTAACAGTGCCTGTGGGTTCTGAACTTTTCAGGGAGAAATTAATGGTCTTATGGAGGGGCTCAGTTATGTTTTGATAGAGTTCAGAAATGAACTGTGCTCCTCTTAAAGAAATGACATGCATTTATGTCCAGTGTAAATGACTGAAACAGGAGTGTATATATATATTATTGTACTTTTACATTCGTTTTATGATTAGGGATTTCTGCCTTATGCTCTTTATCACTCAGGAGGGAAGGCTTGTGGATAAATGCTTATTTTGTTGCTTGTTCTGTGGTCTACACAATAAATACACTATTTGCAAACACCTACAGATCTTGCTATCCTTTACCAGATGAATACTATTTTGCAATGCAGTCTGGGCATTTGTTTCAAAATAGAACACAACTGTTGTATTTTTTTACTTTCCATTCTGTTGTCTGTCATTGTGACATGGCTTACTTATTTATAACCAGACCAAAAAAAGTAACTGTGTACAAATTACAGATTTCTTTAAAAGCTGGTTGTATGCATGAACTGTGTATGTCTTACCAAAAGAAATGGTTACTTTTTAGACAATTAATTTAACTTGAATGCAATTAGTACATTAGACAAGAGGATTAGCTTCTCTTATAGACTACCTAATAATGCCATGAAGCTAGCATATTGATGTTTGTTTCAAATTCTCCATATCTTTTATAATATAGTGAAAGATGTTGTCTCCTAAATTTAAAAGAAAGAAAGAAAGGAATGAGCAAGACTAATTTGTGTGCGCTTCAGAAGTTTAAGGTTCTCTCCCACCTCCACCCCCACCCAGGCTGACTATAATAAATTCAAAACTGAATCCTCATATTAAAAATTGTAAAGCACCAGTTACTATTCATCGGATCAGTTTACTTGCTTGGTTGAATAGGAAAAGAGAATTAATTATGTTTAAGAGGTGATTGCCTTCATTTAATGTTTAATGTGAGAAATATGCTTATGGTAGATCTACTATTTCAGGGATGAAAGTGATGAAACAGGAGGGAAAGAATATTTCAACTTAAGAGATGGTAGGAGATAGGCAGAAATGAAAGGTTTTCACAGCCTCATGTGACGAGTTTAAGCAGAAAGTAGCTGCAATATGTAGTTCAGGCAAGCTGGAAAGATAAAAGGACACTGCTGTAATAGTCTTTTCTTTTTTTTCTCCTATCTTGTATGTATTTATTGAACACCTTTTACACATACTTCAGTGTGGGGCATACAGATATAGTGTGAGACATTGCTCTGATCTCAGTGATCTTAGTTTTTTTTTTTTTTAAATTTAACTGAGTTTATTGGTTAATAAAATTATATAAATTTCAGGAATACAATTCTATAGTACATCATCTGTATATTGTATTGTGTGTTCACTACCCTTAGTCAGGTTTCCTTCCATCACCATTTACCACTTCCGTACCCTCTTCTACCTCCTCCAACCCCCCTTTCCTTCTGGTAATCACCATACTGTTGTCTGTGTCTTTAATTGTTTTTTTTCTTTTGCTTAATCTGTTCACCTTTTTCACCCAATCCCCCTCCCCTCTGACAGCTGCCAGTTTGTTCTCTGTATCTATGAGTCTGTTTTTTTTTTTTTTTTTTTAGTTAGTTTATTTGTTCATTAGATTCCACAAATAAGTGAAATAACTTGCTACTTGTCTTTCTCTTACTGGCTTATTTTACTTACCATAATACTCTCCAGGTCCATCCATCCTGTCTCAAAAGGTAAGATTTCCTTCTTTTTTTACGACCAAGTAGTATTCCATTGTATTAGGTTCTTTAAATATTGAATCCTTTTGGTATTGAACCAAAATATGTGTATGAAAACTCACTCCATCCTTCTTTCTTTCTTTTTGTTTTTTTTCTATTCATGCAGGTAGTTTAATAAAGTCAGTTGCATATTTTAAACTCTAATATGTTTTATTAAACACATTATTAGTTCACTGCAAGAGGAGATGGTTAAATTAATGATTGAAATGGAAATGTAGTTCAGTCAAAAATGCATAATATTGTAATTACTTTGAGTTTCTGTTAAATCATATTTTAAAAATATTTGATAATTATATACACTTGTTTAATATTCACACACACAGACACAGCATGTTGAATGAATCTCCTCCATTGTGATCGTCTTCATCCCCCCACCCCAAAGAAAGGTCTTTGACATATAAAAACTATGTAATTTTGAAATTATGCTTCTACTTTAAGCCTGTGCATTGATTGAGTAATTTCATCAGACCCACATTACTTGATTGCTTAGAAGTTTCCTAATGATCTGCATGCTGTAGGAAGAACCAAAAAGTCGTGAGTGGAATGGCAATGATACTGTGTTTTATGAGGCTATTCAAAAGTCGCTCTGATTTATGTAGCTAGAAAGCTCCAAAGTCTTTGAGATTAGCCACGCTGAGTGCTATTTTCTTCATACATCAGTCGCCCCACACTCTTTACTCCCTTAACACAACAGGAGTTTAGAGCACTGCTTTAATTAAGCAGGGATTAGGTGGCATTTCCAGCCAACTGCACAGTTTGTGTTTTGCTTCATATCTAATATGGAGGATCTCATGTTTTAGCAGTTTAATGTATGCTCATTTCTTTATCTGGTGCCTGTGCTCACAGAACTGATTGAAATGAGCTATCTTCAGTTATATATCTCTACAAGGAAACACTGAAACTGAGTACTTATTCATATATTACAAAAATCACTAGCATGTTTTGGTTGTTATCAGTCTTGGTAAAATACCTTATGCCAACAGGGAGTAGAAACCAAGCATTTATCCATTTTTTTCTCATAAGTCATTGATACTTTATCCTCTAAGATTATAATCATCAACTGTGACATTTGAGAAGCCTAAGACAATTCAGAGTATTTTCATCATGAGAAAGTTCAAATTAAAGTACAAGATTGGTGGTTGAGTAAAATGTGTCACCGCATTAAAAACAAAAATAGACCATAGAGTTAAACCATCAGTTTTTATCTTGTTTACACTGAGGACTGTTTTATCAAATACAGAATGTAAAAGCATTTCCAGAAGATATACAGTGTCTTCTACCAAAATGTATCTTTTCCGATTCTTTACAGTAGCCCTCCTGTTTAACAGTAGCCCCCAGGAGTCATCAAGGACTCTTCGCACTGTATATCTCAATGATTTAAGTTATCCTTTTATCATTTAGAGTAGTTTATTGCTCTCTAAGTTATGGCTGACATATAGTATAAACCTAGAACGTATTAAGAATTTAAAATAAGAGTATACTTTACCTTTAGTCTGTGTCATTAGTACAGTTATTTGATGTGCATTAAGTTAGGCAATGTTATTATTCAATGGTATCAACAAGACATGACTAATAAGTCATTACACTAAGGACCCTTGCTTTCTACTCCAAATGTACGTCCAGTAAATACCTGCTATAAATTTTAATTAAACTATGAATAAAAATCTAGGTGACTAACTTTCCACTTATTCACCCATAGCAACCAACTGAGATTCTTAAGAGTAATGGAAGATGCATTACATTTAATTCTAATCTCTAAGGCTAAGTTTAGAATATTGTAACTTTATCTCAAAGGGATATTATAATTTTAAAAACACACTTTTTCATGAAGAATTTTTTTACTTTCATATATTCTTTTAGTTTAAAAAGGTAAAGTATTTGGTATTGCTGCTGGATCTTCATAATATTTCAGATTATACATGGCATATTGGTGAGTAGTAATACTTAGATTTTTTCCTACGAATATGATGTTTATTAGAAAATACATTTATGGCCTATAAAGATAGCTTTGCCATTAGGTGTCACTGCATTCTGAGCTGTTCCTTTGTTTTCCTACTTGAAAATCACACGAAATATATATTCTTTTAAATCCTCAGGAAAAAAAATGCAGTTTAATGAGGTTTGTGATACTTTAAGATACAGGTGGTTTTTATTTTCAAACCTGAAGAGCAAAGATAATATCCTGTCTCTTACTCTTGTAAGAATTGAATTTTAGGACTTTATCATCACTCTCTATTCGGTAGATAGATGAACTTGCTAGTGATGTAAATTTTCACAAATTTAACCTATTATATAAATGAATTCTTAAACTAATACTTATTCTCGGTTGAAAAATCTAAGACACCAAAAAGTGTGTAAGTGTGCATAACTGCTGATGTAAACAGACATAAGCGAATGAGTTTGTTAAGTAATTTCTTAGCTGTAGTGATTCTGCTCACCTGTGGAACTTTTGGAGTTCTGAACTGATTGATGTTTGTAGCATGAAACCCACATACACAGAGCTACGAATAAACATATATGTGAGCACAAATGCAGATATATATAAAAATAGTGTCAATCACTAAATTTTGTGAATGATCATATGTTTTTAGATAATTTTGACCTGATAAATATTAAATTTCATGAATTGTATCAATCTCCACACACACCACCACCACCCCCACCCCCACCCCCACCCCCACCATCGGGTTTGTATGGTAGTATAAAACCAATGTCTGTTATTATTTATCAATTTTTCTGTTTATTGAATTGTTTTAAAGAGGCAACATTTTTCTTCTAGTACATCCCATGATAAAGCTAATGTAGAATGAAACTTAGACAACTTTAATCTGATAAATTAGTTTAAACATCATAAAAAAATCACATAATTAGAGAATGCAACAATAGGTTAAATGAAGGAACAGTTAGTCATATTATATTAGACCTTGCCCTGTGCCAATATTAAATAATAAACTGTCAGAATAATGTATTATTTAAAAGCTCAGAATAGTCCGGCCGGTGTGGCTCAGTGGTTGAGCACCAAGAGGTTGCTGGTTCATTTCCCAGTCAGGGCACATGCCCAGGTTGTGGGCTCAGTCCCCAGTGGGGGGAATGCAAGAGGCGGCCAGTTGATGTTCTTTCTCATCGATGTTTCTATCTCTCTTTCCCTCTTACTTCTTCTCTTTCTAAAATCAATAAAGGGAAAAAAATTATAAAAAATAATAAAATAAAAGCTCAGAACAAAATCAACTGATCAGATGGATATCTAAACGATAAGGAAAATACTAAAATAATTCTGGGATTAATAATTAAGAGGACATCTGTGGACTCAGGTAATTTAAATTAGTGAACTTTAATATTTGAATGTGGAATCAAGTTTCAGATGAATGTGCAAAACATAGGCGGGATGTAAAAATCGTTCTGGATCAACTAGATGGTTTGGGGCTAAGTACCACGTTTATCAATAGCAAACAGAGCAACATTAGGAAGTTATTTGTTTTATCTAGTTCTCATTTTTATTAACCCTAAAACAAAATTTAGACTACTGTTTATTTAAGCTCTAAAAGTATATAAACTAAAATGAGACAAATTCCTATATTTGAGGAATTAGTAGAAGAGATAATTCAAGTGTGGCTCATATAACTGTACTTAATAGCTAGGTTTAGATTGAATTAAAAAGCAAAAATACTAGGGGAAATCAATGGAGAATAAAACCTTAATCACTCAAATTGAGGACCCCTTAAAATGAAGATTTTTTAAGGGTATAAACAAAATTATGCATAATGTATTTGTTCATCAGATATTCTAGATAACGCCAGTGGTAGATTGAGAGAGGTGGGTTAAAAGAAAAATTTTTCTCTTTTGTCTAGCATTCACACTAATGTGTTATATACAGTGCCACTCTGCAGTATACTGAAATACAAGTGCTGATTAAGGCTGATTGGAGAAGTGAGCAGTCTTGTGTTCTAACCATCATGGGCGACTGAAAGTAAATTTGGAATTTACAAACTGGATGCACACCAGGAGTATCAGCGTATGTTTGGGAGCAGTAGAGTGTGAAGGAAACAGCCAATATTTTGTCAAAGTTCTTCATAGGTTTGGATTCCTTCTTCAGGTATTCTTTGCCTTACTGATGTTTACCTAGGGGTTATCCATGTGAAGCTGAGGCTGGGTTAAACTGCTGAGAGCTTCTTGGCGGATAGAAGGAAGCTCAGAGGCAAGTACAAGAAGCTAAGCACCGAAAGGCCTACCTGTGTGTTAAAAATTTCAAATCATTCTGTAGTCAAGTTCTTTACTAACAGATCTTTTTATTCATGAAAAAAGATCGAGTAATTTTATTAAAATTATTCTTACGCATTTTTCATTAAAAAAAGGATTTTGGAAATAAGGATTTCATTGCTCTGAGTGCTTGCTTCATTATTAAAAATCATTATAGTTCTAGACGTTAATATTCCTGAAACTGCAGGGTAAGGTAAGCATTGCTACCAACATGTAGTGTGTGTGCTAATAGGGATCAAGTTCTTTCCATTCAACATACATTTATTCTGAATCTCTCCTCTATGAAATAGTGTTTTTAGGCCCTGGAATTGTTGAACAAGTAACCTTCCTCTTTTAACTTAAGGAGCTGACATTCTCATAGGGCAGGCAAAAGAGAAATAACAAACTATATGTTAAAATGTCAGGTAGTGATAAATCTATGATGAAAAATGAGGGAATGGCAGGTGAATGAAGTTGCTATTTTGAATAGGGTGGTCTGATAAGAACTCTCTCAAGAGATGCTCATTGGAGCAGAGAAGTGATTCAAATCTGATGAATAAGGATTTCAGGCAGAAGGTGTAGCAGAGGCAATGGCCCTGAGACAAGACACTAAGGGATCTGCGTGGTTTGTTTAAGAAAAACTTTGGAAGTCAATTGTGGTTATAGTTTAGTGAGCAAAGCAGGTAGTGGAAGGAAATAATGTCTGAGAGACAACTAGGAAAGATCCTGTAGGGACTGAACAGTAGTCATGGCAAGGTATTTAGATCTTCTGGGTATATAGGAGGCCCAATGGAGTGTTGAGATCAAATGTGTAATATGAAATGGTTTGTATTTTAGAAAGGTAACTTTCAGTGCTTGGGCAGACTGGGTGGAGTAGAAGAAATACTGCATGAATTTTAGCCTGACAGTAGTGCATTGGACTAGTTTGTAGCTGAACTAGATGAGTACCTTTCTAGAAGGTAGAAGAAATAGGATTTTTCTGATTGATGATTCAGCTGGGAGAAATCCAGAGGAAGTAAAGAAGGTTCCAAGGTAATTTACCTGGGCCAAGATGGTGAAATGTATTACTGTTAACTAAAATTGGCACATGAGCAATGGACAAGTTTTAGACATCAAAATTTGCATTTATTACATTTGACATTCCTATTACACATCAAATTTGAGAATTTAAGTCAGCATTTGATTCTTTGATTGTGGAATGTATGGATTCAAGCTGTACATTTGGAATTCACCATTATAGACATGGTCTTTAAAGTGATGGGTGGGGGTAGCTCACTTAGGGAACAACTGTAGAGAGAGGAACTCCAGCACTGTGCCATGGGACAATCCAAAATGTAGAGGTCAGCGAGAGGGAGAGGATCCAGGAAAAGAGCAAAATGAGTGACCTGTGAGTTAGAAAGAAAAGCAGGGGGTGTGGTGTTCTGGAAACCAAGTGAGGACAGTATTGAGAAGCAGTAAATGAGAAACCCTGTCAAATTCTGTGGATGAAAATTGAGACTTGTCTACTGCGTTTAGAAATTTTGAGCACCAAGATAACTTTGATCAAAAGTGGTTTTCGTGGATTGGAAGTGACGACATACTGACAGGGGAGGATTCAGAAATATAACGGGACTTGAGGAACTCTATGAGTTTTGCTAATACAGGAAAACAAGGGAGTGGTAGGAGGGGAATATGAGGTAAAGGGAGGATTTTGTTTTTAAAGGTGAGTGCTGGGATACATATGGTAATTTCAAAAACATTCACTCATAAGGACATTTTTAGAAAGAGAGTTAAAATAAAATATTTATTATTTAAATCTATTTGATTCCTTAGTTTGGACAGCAGGTGATTGATTGGATAGCACTGGTGTTTGTTTTTGTTTTGTTTTGTAATCTTGGATCAAATGATACATAGGCCATTGCCAGTAGAATTAACCACAGGAGCTTAGATGTCTTGTCTGAAACAAACTCTATTAGTTGTTCTGAATTTTATTCATTTAGTTTCCCAGATTAGCACTTAACTGAGATTAATATTTCTTACCTGAAATTATGAGTGGATTATACCTTAAAGAGTATTGGTATACCATTACAAATAGAATCAATATGCAATTTAATGTCCTAATTTTAAGAACCTACAATATTCCTATATAGTAGTATTAAAATAGCATAAAATCCTCTTGTAGCAATAGACACATTTGAATTGATTATAGGTTTCTTCTAAGTAAATTCTGTTATGCATTTGATTTACTTAAAACATCATTTTGGAACAATTTTTTAAAAAAGAATATAGTTATTTCACAAGTCAGTGCATATCATTGCCACGTAGAAATTAAATAGATGGAAGAAATTCATATGATATTAATTTTCAGTGACACATTTAAATATTTCCTTTTATGGAATTTCCACTTCTATTTGTGCTATACCATAGCTGAAGATCTTTAGTCATAGGTGAAAATGAGGAAAGGAAATGTTTTAAATTTTCTAATCTCAGAATTCAGACTTCTGAAAAGGAATCTTAGTTATTTCACTGGTCTCCTATTAATAACATATAAGTTATGCATAGTACATTAATTTTGCAGCTAAAATAAGATATGTATTAAAATAAGAATGCAGTAGTCAGTGAATTGTATTTTTTCTGTGGTGTGTGTGTGTGATTTCCAGTGTTTTCTCCTCTATAAAAACATTTTGTCTTGCCCTGGCCGGTTTGGCTCAACAGTTAAGAGTGTTGGGTCACGTACCAAAGAGTCAGGGGTTCGATTCTGGTCAAGGGCATGTACCTTGGTTACGGTTTGGTCCTGGCCTGGTCGGGGTTGTGCAGGAAGCAGCCAATTGATGTGTCTCTCTCACATCAATGTTTCTCTCTCTCTCTCTCTCTCTCTCTCTCTCTCTCTCTTTCTCTCTCTCTCTCACACACACACGCACACGCACACACACACATACACACACACACACACACACTATCTTAAAATAAATTGAAAAGTATCCGTATCCTCAGGTGAGGATTAAAAAAAAACAACACAAAAAAAACCATTTTGAATTAGGGAAACAATGTAATATGAATGTCACATGGTTGTTTCTGTTTGGTTACATTTATTAATTGATGTGTAAACATGTAATACATGAACAGTGAGGAGCTAGGAGTCCTTGGTTTGGGCATAACAGTGACTGATAAAAAAGCAAGTTGTGTTATGGCTGGAGCGTAGGAACATAATTAATGATATACAATATCAAAAGATATTTTAAACTTACTATTTCATAACTTCCTGGGTTGTGAAATATAATCATTTGAAGGAAATGCTAAGCAGGTTTAAATCCAAATTTAAATTAGAATGGGCACCTGAAATTGGAGAAGTGCTTAGTTTACTTTTAACCTTGATATCACTAAAATGACATACCACACCGGCAGCACATGTTACATTGGTTTATTATCTTAAAAACCAAAGAAAGGTAATCTGTTAGGAGCTAACGGGGGATAAGAGAGTCAGTTCTATTGTTGTGTCGCCTGTAGTTTAAGGAGAATTAAAATCTGGAAGAGGGATTCTCCCTTCTGATAACCTCCACAATCTGACAACAGACAAAACTGTGTCAGTGGCGTAGTGGCAATTACTGTCTTGCTTTTCTGTGTCAGTTCTTCTTTGCTGATTCTATGAATGGTGATAACATTCACCATGAATGGTGAAACTAGTGAATTTTCTTTTTAGAAACACGAGCAATTCTCAGCATAGCCCAAGGGAGGCATGGCCTTTATGAAAATCATTATAAATTTCTTCTTAATAAAACTGTTAAAAATTTTTAACACCTCATTAGCATGGGCTCATGCAGAGATTTGAGAGGGATTACTCTTCTGTTCCCTGGTGGTGTAGTCAAGTTGGATTTTGGACATTTTTGATAATTCATTATTTTCAAGCTAAGAAATCATGATCTACATCCTCATATTCATTTGCAGAAAATATACTTTTAAGGTTACATGGAAGCCAGGACACGTGACTTTTTTTATTCAACAAATGCGTATTATGTACTTTGTTGGATACAAATCACACACACAATACATTTCCCATTCTTTAGGTGTTTTTTGGCATGTCTGCTTACAGTATTATCAGGGAACTGAGAGTAGAGCAATTCAGGACTCAGAGTTGAAAGACGGGGTCTACTATGACAAAGGAGATTGTGGTAATTCAATAAATGCCATCTTTATGATGCCCTTAAGGTGCCATAAAGCAAACATATTTCAGAAAAAAATTATAAATGTGATAACATTATCACTTACAGAAGGTCTTCATTTATAGTAGAAATCTCTTTACTCAGCTTTCTTTCTTTTTTTTTATTGATTTATTTTGTTACAGATGTTTCTTCTTTTCCCCCCTTTGACAACCTCCTCCCAATCCCCCCTTCCCCCCAGCATTGTTGTCTATGCCCACTAGTTATGCATTTGTGTGAGTTCTTTGGTTTATCTCTTCCCTCCCCCCAGCCCCCCTCTTCTGAGGTTTGTCAGTCTACCCTACATCTATGTCTCTGGGTCTGTTTTGTTCATCAGCTTTTTCTGTTCATTATATTCCACAAATAAGTGAGATCATGTGATATTTGTCTTTCTCTGCTTGGCTTATTTTGCTTAGCATAATACTCTGCAGGTCCCTCCATGTCGTCTCAAAGGATAAGAGATCTTTCTTTCTTCAGCTGCATAGTATTCCATTGTGTATATGTACCACACTTTTTTATCCCCTCATCTATTGATGGACATTTGGGCTGTTTCCAGATCTTAGCGATTGTAAATAGTGCTGCTATGAACATGGGGGTACATATATTCTTTCTGATTGGTGTTTCAGGCTTCTTAGGGTATATTCCTAGAAATGGAAACACTGGGTCAAATGGCAGGTCCATTTTTAAATTTTTGAGGAAACTTCATAAAGTTTTGCATAGTGGCTGCACCAGTCTGCATTCCCACCAGCAATGTACTGGAGTCCCCTTTTCTCCACACCCTTGCCAGCACTTGTTGTTTGATGATTTGTTGATGGGAGCCATCCTGACAGGTGTGAGCTGATACCTCACAGTTGTTTTAATTTGCATCTCTCTGATGGTTAGTGACATTAAGCATTTTTCATATGTCTCTTGGCCATTTGTATGTCCTGTTTGGAGAGGTGTCTGTTTAGGTCCTTTGCCCATTTTTTAATTGGGTTCTTTGTCTGTCTTTTGTTGAGTTGTATGAGTACTCTGCTTATTTTGGAAATTAACTCCTTATCTGATGTATTGTTGGCAATCATGCTCTCGCATATAGTAGGTTCCCTTTCCGTTTTGATGGTTGTTTCTTTTGCTGTGCAGAAGCTTTTTAGTTTGATGTAGTCCCATTTATTAAGTTTTTTCCTTTGTTTCTCTTGCCTTAGATGTTGTATCAGTGAAAATTCTGCCGAATATGATGTCTGAAATTTTGTTGCCTACATTTTCTTCTAGGATTTTTATGGATTCACAAGTCACATTTAAGTCTTTTATTCATTTTGAGTTTATTCTTGTGTATGGTGTAAGTTGATGGTCTAGTTTCATTTTTTTGCATGTGGTTGTCCAATTTTCCCAGCACTATTTATTAAAGAGGCTGTCTGTACTCCATTTTATACCCTTGCCACCTTTGTCAAATATTAATTGAGCATAATGTCTTGGATCAATTTCTGGGTTCTCTGCTCTGTTCTATTGATCTATATATATGCCTGTTCTTGTGCCAGTACCAGGCTGTTTTGATTACAATGGCTTTGTAGTATAACCTGGTATCTGGTATTATGATTCCCTCCTACTTTATTCATCTTTTTCAAGGTTGCTGTGGCTATTTGGGATACTTTTTGGTTCCATATAAACTTTTGGAGAATTTGTTGTAGTTCTGTCACTTCCTTCTTTCCAATTTAGATCCCTTTTATATTTTCTTCATGTCTAATTGCTATGGCTAAGACTTCCAGAACTATGTTAAATAAGAATGGTGAAAGGGGGCATCCTTGTCTTGTTCCTGTTCTTAGAGTAAATGCTTTTAGTTTTTGCCCATTGAGTATGATGTTGGCTGTAGTTTTTTCATATATGGCCTTTATTATGTGGCGATATGGTCCCTCTATTTCCACATTGCTGAGTGTTTTTATCAGAAATGGGTACTGGATTTTGTTGAATGTTTTTTCAGCATCTACTGATATGATCTTATGGTTTTTAATCTTTCATTTTGTTTATGTGGTGTATCACATTTCTTGATTTGGGAACACTGTACCAGCCTTGCATCCCTGGCATGAATCCCATTTGGTCATGGTGAATAATTTTTTTAATGTATTGCTGGATCCTATTTGCTAATATTTTGTTAAGGATTTTGGCATCTATGTTCAGCCTGTAGTTTTCTTTCTTTGTATGTCTTTATCTGGTTTTGGAATTAGAATTATGCTGGCCTCATAATACGAGTTTGGAAGTCTCCCTTTTTCTTGAATTTTTTGGAATAGTTTGAGGAGAATGGGTGTTAGTTCTTCTTTGAATGTTTGGTAAAACTCCCCAGTGAAGCCATCCATGCCTGGGATATTTTTGTCTGCTGGGAGTTTCTTGATTACAATTTCAATTTCCTTATTTGTAATTGGTCTGTTCAAGTTTTCTATCTCTTCCCATGTCAGTGTGGGAGACTGTGTGATTCTAGAAATTTGTCCATTTCCCCTAGATTTTCCAATTTGTTGGCGTATCATTTTTTATAGTATTTTTGATGATCCTTTGTATTTTTGTGGTGTCAGTTGTTATTTCTTTTTTGTTTCTGATTTTGTTTATTTGGGTCCTCTCTCTTTGTTTCTTGGTGAGTCTGTCCAAGGGTCCATCAGTCTTCTTTATCTTTTCAAAGAACCAGCTCTTGGTTTCATTGATTTTTTGAATTGTTTTTTCAGTCTCTATGTTGCTTAATTCTGCTCTGACTTTTACTATTTCTTCCCTTCTGCTTGCTCTGGGTTTTTCTTTTTGTTTGCTTTCTAGTTCTTTAAGTTGTGAGGTTAGATAGTCAATTAGACATTTTTCTTGTTTCTTGAGGTAGGCCTGTAGTGCTGTGAACTTCCCTCTCAGGACTGCTTTTGCTGCGTCCATGGATTTTGTGTTGTGTGTTCATTTTCATTAGTTTCCAGGAAGTTTTTAATTTCTGCCTAGATTTCCTTGGTAAATCATTCATTGTTTAATAACATGCTATTTAGCCTCCATGTGTTTGAATGTTTTTGAGTGTTTTTATTGTAATTGCTTTCTAGTTTCATGCCATTGTGATCTGAGAAGATGCTTGATATGATTTCAATCTTCTTGCATTTGTAGAGACTTCGTTTGTGTCCTACCTTGTGGTCTGTCTTTGAGAATGGCCCATGTGCACTTGAGAAGAATGTGAATTCTGCAGTTTTGGGGTGTAATTCTCTGTAGATATCTATTAAATCCATTTGATCTACTGCATCATTTAGAGTCTCTGTTTCCTTGCTAATTTTTTCTCTATAGGATCTATCCAGTGATGTCAGTGGGGTGTTGAAGTCACCTGCTATGATTGTATTGCTGTCAGTTATTTCTTTGAAGCCCTCCAGAAGCTTTTTAATATATTTTGGTGCTCCTATATTGGGTGCATATATGTTTAGCAAGGTTATATCTTCCCGTTGGATAGATTCTTTTAATATTATGTAGTGGCCTCCTTTGTCTCTAGTTATGGCCTTCATTTTGAAGTCTGTTTTATTGGATGTGAGTATTTCTACCCCAGCTTTTTTTTTTCCTTTCTGTTTGCTTTGAAGACTTTTTTCCATCCCTTCACTTTCAGCCTATGTCAATCTTTTGTTGTGTGGTTGGTCTCTTGTAAACAATATTTATATGAGTCATGCTTTCTTATCCATTCAGTTACTCTGTGTCTTTTGATCATAGCATTTAATACATTTACATTTAAGGTTATTATTGATATGTACTTATTTGTTTCCATTTTTGTTTATTGTGGTTCTAATCTTCCTGTTTCTTCTGCTAATTACAGCAGTCCTTTTAACATTTCTTTCAGTGCTGGTTTGGTGTTAATGTATTCCCTTAGCCTTTTTTTTTTTTTTTTTTTTTTTCCCCTGGGAAGCTCTTTATTTCACCTTCTATTTTGAATGATAGCTTTTCTGGATGGAGTGGTCTTGGATTCAGATCCTTGTTTTTCATTACCTTGATTACTTCATGACATTTCCTTCTGGTCTGTAGTGTTTCTGTTGAAAAGTCAGCTGATAGCCTTATGGGGGTTCCTTTGTAGATAACCTGTTGCTTACCTCTTTCTGCCTTTAGGGTTATCTCTTTGTCTTTAATTTTTGGCATTTTAATTATTATGTGTCTTAGTGCGGGCCTCTTTGTGTTCTTCTCACTGGGAGCTCTCTGTGTTTTTTGCACTTTATGCCTTTGTCCTTCACCAAGTTAAGGAAGTTTTCTGTCACTGTTTCTTCAAATATATTCTCTAATTCTTGCTCAATTTCTTCTTTCTTCTGGCACTCCAATGATGCATATGTTGTTACATTTAATATTGTCCCACAGTTCTCTTAGGCTGTCTTCCTCTTTTTTTAATTGTTTTTTTCTTTGTCATTCTCTGATAGGGTGGTTTTTTCTATTCTTTCTTCCTATTCACTGATCTGGTCCTCGGCTTCCTCTACTCTGCTAGTTATTCCTTCCAATGTGTTCTTTATTTCTGCTATGTCATTCTTCATTTCCAATTGGTTGATTTTCAGTGTTTCTATATCTTTACTCATGCTATTGAGTTCTTTACTCATACTGTTGAGCTTCCTTATAATTAATTTCTCTGAACTCTACCTCTGATATCTTGAATAATTCCATTTCATTTATCTCTTCTCCTGTAGTATTCTCTTGTTCTTTCATTTGGGATTTGTTTCTTTGTTTCACCATTTTGGCTATCTCCATGGGTTTTGGAACCTGCCAAATTTCTCCTGTGGGTAGTGGTGTTCTGCTGGTTGTGGCTCCCTCTACTGGGTTTGGATGAATGTGGGAGCACCTCCATTAAATATCACTGTCAATTCTTACTTTCCTGGGTAGATTTGCAGGCCAAGGAAAGGTTTAGTCATCCTCTAGCTTTTGCCTGGAGGCTATTAGTCTCAGTTACTTGATGAGCCTCTATTTGTAGCACTCAACTGAATGAAAAATCCCTCAGGTGTAAGAGGATTTCTAGTGGGTGGTGCTCTTGCTTGCTGTCAGATTCTATATGTTAATGAGCCTCAATTTGCATTTCTCTGGCCTGGCCTGGTGTTGTTGAATACCTGAAGGAGGGGCCATTGCTTCTGCCTTGGGCTATTGGAAGGGGCTCTTTGAGTAATACGGCTACTGTCCTATGAGGGAGTTATTCAGCACAAAACTTTCGGTGTCCTCCCGTCCAGCTCTCCCCTGAGCCATGAGCTCTGGGATCTCTTCACACAGTTCCAGTCCAGTCCGCGCCCACCCCCCCTACCCCCCCCACCCCCGTCAGAGCCCAAGGTGAGTGGCTGTAGCTGATTTGGTGCTTTGTAACCCCCCTCACCCATTTTCTCAGAGGAAACCACTCACAGCTAAATAGCCCTCAGCTGTTGTCCATGGGCTCCCAGTCTGCCCTCTCATGCCTTCACATTTCCTACCAGACTCGATTTGCAGTCCTTTTTCTGTCCCTGGTTATACGGGTTCTTTCAAGCTGCTTTTCAGTTGTTTTTTCCTGATGATTGTCTTTGTTTAGTTGTAATTCCAGTTGGTCCTGGGAGATGGTCTATGTAGCTTCCATTCACTCCACCACCATTTATCCTCTCCTCCTTTACTCTGCTTTCTGATGGTTAATCATTCACCTTGTTGTACCTACAGGTTATGAAAACAATATAGTCATACCATAGTCAGTGCTAAAAGAAAGTCTCTACCATTTGCCTCTTTTCATCTTTTTTTTTTTTCTATAGATACCAGTAGTTATGCTATAAGGTCCAGTAAGGGAGGTTGCTTTAAGACCCAGTTTTCCTGTAATCAATAGAACTAATGAGATTCTTTCTAAATTAATACTACATATGAGATCATTCCTCTAAACATGGTTTCTTGGGTTGAGAAAATAAATTGCTTTTTCTTTCTCTTTTGAAGTTATTTGTATATTACTGTTTCATATTATTAATCTGCACTTTTTTCTAAATGTTTAGAATGAAAATGTATTTTGTACTGTAGCAAACAAAAAGAGAAAATTGTCTCACGAAACAAGTAAAATTAGTTACCTTTTCAAGCGGAATAAGTGTTATTGGGAAAACATATTTATACCAACTTTTAATTATATAATTGTAATTGTGAATAAGACAAGCATTAAAAATCGAAAGTAATTGTTCAAAAACTAACTCGTCAATACTTTCATATTTCTCTATAAGGGTTCTTGTTGTGATTGATAAAACAGTTAATAAACAACAAAAATGGCTGTTCTTATTCTTCCTTTTTATTTTCTTGTTCACCCTTCAGTGGCAGTGCTAATCAGCAATGCAGTGGCTGAAAGCAAGGAATTGGGCACAAAGGGTTGTTTAGATAATCCATAAACTGGAAAATCAGCCTCTGAATGCTCATATGAACAGGTTTGCTGAGAAGATATAGTTTTAATTTCTCAAAATATTGCTCAGATTCTGAAGATAAAACTTCCTCTTGGCTCCTGAAACTGTAAGCGCATTGAAGCTTCCAGATCACCAAAGAGGACTACTCTGACTGATGCAGGCTGGGAGTAGAATGAAGAATATTATTTGGGGGAAAAGAGTGCCCTTCAGAGTTGATGCTGCTGACATCTAGCACCCCCATGATCAGCTGTGTTTCTGTGCGTAATGTCTATGGTGATTTTTAAAAGAAAATATATGGATTTCAGCTTTACTTTTAAAATGCTTAGGTGATTATGTATATGCTATGTTGGTTTGACATTCCTATCAATATACAGTTATTGTTTATTGATCACTACATTGTTTGTTGAATCTACATTGTATATTCCCAGCTGATGCTATATTATAGACCATAAGGATGAATTTGAATATTTCACTTTTATTTATTTTTATTTTTTTATGTTTTTATTGATTTTTTTGGAGAGAGAGTTAGAAATATCGATATGAGAGAGAAACATCGATTGACCATCTCCCGTATGCTCCGCACAATCTGGGCATGTGCCCTGACCAGGAACCAAACAGGCGACCTCTTGGTGCATAGGTTCATGCTCAATCACCGAGCCACACCAGCTGGGCTGAATATTTCACTTTTAAAAAGCGACTGCGGCCCTGACTGATTAGCTCCGCGGTTAGAGCATCAGCCTGCGGACCAAAGAGTCGCAGATTCGATTCTGGTCAAGAGCATGTACCTCTGTTGTGATTCAGTCCCGGCCCTGGTCAGGGGTGTGGGAGGCAACCAGTCCATGTGTCCCTCTCACATCGATGTTTCTCTCCCTCTCTCTTCCTCTCTCCCTCCCTCCCACTCTATTTGAAGATAAATAGAAAAAAATATCCTCAGGTGAGGATTAAAAATAAGTAAGTAAGTAAATAAATAAATAAAAATAAAAAGCAACTGTGAAACACATGACAATAACAAATGTAAAAATATGGTTAGTGGTGAATTTGGGGTTAATTTGAAGATAAATGAGAAGGGCAAGTGATGTGATCAAGGAGACGTCCATTATTGATTGTGTCTTATTTATTAAACTGAGTGCTTGTTACACAAGTGTTTATTTTATAACTACACATGAAACTTTGTAATTGACTTGTAAGTAATTATACGTGGGCTGTTGCCTTTCCTTACAGTGAAATCTACTGATTCAGTTCAGTGCCACTTTGGGTAGGGATTGAGGTTTGCCTTTTAGACCCCACTCAGCACATAGGGTGGCTCAGTCCCAAACGCTTTT
Organism: Tadarida brasiliensis; assembly: GCA_030848825.1. NCBI lineage: Eukaryota > Metazoa > Chordata > Mammalia > Chiroptera > Molossidae > Tadarida > Tadarida brasiliensis. The sequence continues at coordinate 67,468,087 of CM061257.1, forward strand.
TGGAAGGGAGGCGAGTGCTTACAATATGCCAGGACCATTAAATGGCAAGTGAGAGAATAATGAAGAAGTCTGTGTGAAAGCATGACTCTCTGGTGGATTCAACAAGCAAATTGCTTTCTCTACCCTTACCTTAGAATCTTTGTTTTTCCTTTAGAACAGGGAGTGCCCTTACGTGTTGAAGTGAGAGAGAATAGGGGAAGGACTGTACAGAGAGAAAAACCAGGTCCATACCATGAGGGGAAGTTCAGAATATTCCATGTTTTTAGTATTTCATAATACATATATAAAGAGGAAATATGTAATACTTTTGTAATTTATATTTTGCTAGTATTAACACCTTCTCTCTCACTCTTTGGTAAGAAAGTATGAACCATTCTTTTGTAAAGTATCCTTAGAAATACTCTTGAGAAGTTAATTATTTTTTTGATTTAATATAGATGTTCTGTGCTTATAGTAATTAATAATAAAGCTAATCCATCTACTTGATATTTTGATATTTTAATATCATGTACTTTACTCCAATTATAAACTGAGATATATTCTGTAATGATGAGCAGATAAAGAGCTTTTGCAGCTGGTTGAGGCTCACGATGTGGCCCTTGATTGAATGTCCAATCGAATAGTTCATTTCAATCCATGTAAATCAGAAGGAATGAGGAGAAAAGCTTCCACAAAACAACCTCAGAGGCAGAGAAGAGGTTATTTTTTTCTAGCTTTATTGAGATCTATTGACATATAACATTGTGTAAAGTCTACAACATAGTTATTTTGTGTATTTATTTATTGCAAAATTATTACCACAGTAGCACAAACACCTCCATCCCATCATGTAAAAATTACATTGTTCTGTGGTGAGAACACTTAAGGTCTACTCTCTTAGCAACTTTCAAGTATACAATACCATATTATGAACTATAATCACCATGCTATATATTAGATTACCAGAACTGTCATTCTTATAACTGAAAGTTTGTACCCTGTGAGTAATCTCCCCAATTCCTCCACCACCCCAGCCCCTAGTAACTATAATTCTATTCTTTATTTCTCTGAGGTCAGCTTTTTTAGATTCCACTTATAAGTGATGTCTGACAGTATTTGTCTTCTCTTTCTGATGTGACTTATTTCACTTAGCATACTGCCCTCAAGGTTTATCCAAGCTGTCAAAAGGGGCGGTGTTTCCTTCTTCTCATGGCTGAATAACATTCCATTATTGTATATATTATATATATGATATATCAAATAATGGAATATTTTATGTATTTTATATATATATATCTCACATCTTTATCCATTCATCCTTTGACAGACACTTAGATTTATTTTTATTTTTGGCTATTGTGATTAATACTACAGTGAATATAGGAGTGCACATATCTCTTTGAGGTCCTGATTTAAAGTCCTTTCGATATATACCCAGAAGTGGAATTGCTGGATCATACTGTAGTTCTATTTTTATTTCTTTGAGTAACCTTCATTCTGTTTTTTATATTAACTGCACCAATTTACATTCCCAAGAACAATACACAAGGGTTCTCTATACTCTGACCTGCACTTGTTATCTGTTGTCTTTTTTAAAAAATTCTTACCTGAGGATATATATATTTTTATTGATTTGAGGGAGAGGGGAAACATCGACATGAAAGAGAAACATTGATTGGTTGCCTCCCTTACATGCCCTGACTGAGGATTGAACCCACAACCTAGGTATGTGCCCTGACTGGGAACTGAACCTGCAGCGTTTTGGTGTATGGGACAACGTTCCAATCAACTGAGCCATCCGGCCAGGGTCTGTTGCCTTTTTGATACTAGCCATTCTCACAGATGTGAGGTGATATCTCTGTGATTTTAATTAGCATCTCCTGATGGTTAGTGATGGTGAGTGAGCACATTTTCATGTACCTGTTTAGCCAATATTGAATATCTGCTTTGGAAAACTTGTCTGTTCAGTTCCTCTGCCCATTTTTATTTTTATTCATTTTTTACTATTGAGTTGTATGAGTTTTTATAAAATATAGTTTGGATATTAACCCTTATCAGATATATGACTCGTAAATACTGTCTCCCACTTTGTAGGTTGACTTTTCATTTTGTGGATTGATTCTTTTGCTGTGCATAAGATTTTTGGTTTCATGCAGTCCTAGTTTTTTATTTTTACTTCTGTTGTTTATGCTTTTGGTGTCAGATCCAGGAACACTGCCAAAACCAGTGTCAAGAAGTTTAGGCCCTATGTTTCCATCTGGAAGTTTTGTGGTTTCAGGTTTTACATTTAAGTCTTTAATCCATTCTGAGTTAACTTTTGTTGTTGGTGTAAGATTAGGTCCAATTTCGTTTTTATGCATGTGGTTGTCATATTCCACTTTGTGGATGCACTGTAATGTTTTAACCTTTCTTCTCTACAGTTGGGTTGCTGCCTTTTTTTTTTTTTTTTTTTTTTTTTTTTTTACCATTAAAACAATGTTGTTTTGAAAAAAAAAAAAAAAATGCTTGTTGAAAAAGAATGGCTATTTTCCATAGTGATCAATCTTATTTTAATCTAAAAAAGGAAAGTGTTTTTCTGGTCATTATTTTATAAATTTTTCTTAGATTCAATGCTAATAATATCATTTTTTATTTAAAATGTAAACCAGTTTTGAGCTACTTATATTCAGAAAATTGTAATTCTACAACAGTAAGAACTTAGTTTTTTTGTGCCTATGTATCAGTTCAGAATTATTAACTTTAAATAATTTACTGACCTTTTAAAATATATATCTACATTCTCATTTCTTAATATGAATGCACATTTTTTTTAAATCAAAGTCTGGGCCTAAAATTAAAAGACTGATGTTGTTTATTTATCTATTTCCATTCCAAATAATGTCAACATGGAATGATCTTTGACAGAATCTTAGGTGACTAAAGTTAAAATAAAATTCTGGTAATTAAATTTTTTTTTGTGCATATTACAAGTAAAATCCCCTTGTGTAAATTGTCAAAATTGCATGGAAGGGTAAAAATATTTTCATAGCATTTTGTATTCTTTAGTTACACATTATCTGCAAACGTAAATAGCTGAAGGGAAAATTGTGCTCCTAGGATGGCAGAAACTAAGGCTGAAATGGGACACATGTCTTATATGGATCTTAGAACACACTAAAGGGATCTTGTTGGCCTTGTTTTTTTTTTTTTTTTTTTTTTGGTTTTTGAGTCTTAGAAGCCTACTGCAGAGTTAAGGATCTGTGTTCTCAGATAAGAAATGTTTGCAAACACTGATCTAGAGACCGGAGAATGTGAAAGCAGAGGCAGTGTGTCTGCATGTCTGTGGAGACACCGGATGAAACGAGTGGAAAGGAGAGGAGCCAGATAAGCCCATCTTCTTTTGTCCTCTGGGTGTCTCTGTTTGGAGTCTAGCTTTCCATTTGATTTTTATAATACATACTGTCAACGCTTAATCCAGTAAAAACAGTTCATGTTATGATCTATTATTAGAACTTAATTTTGGCATCTTGCTCTGTTTTGTTCTTAGTAAGTTAGTCTATTGCAAGGGTGGAAAATTGAGTGCATCCTTGGAGGGATGCTTCCAGCATCTCCTAGTCTTGCTGTCATGCTCTTGAACTGGTTGTAGAGTAGATTAAGGGATAAGACATTTAGCATCAGTGAAGGACAACCTGAGTGAGTTGAGTCATGTCCAAGTCTCTGATAACTGGTAATTTTTTTGTTTCTTAGAGTGGCATATAGTACCAAAAATAGAAGCACTGGATTGGATATTGGAGTTTTAGGCTGTATTTAAAACCTGCCTTGGTCACTTTGCCAGTTCATAACTGTGAAGTCTCTAGATAAATAATGAAAGTTTGAAGGTCTCAAATGTATCTCTTTCTACTTCCTCTCCACCTCATTTGAAACTGTAATAAAATTTAAAATAAGGACTTGTTGACTCTGCAAAAGCTAGTATTCATACTTATGTGAATGAACTTGTAATTTATTTATTTATTTATTTTTATCCTCACGCGAGGACATTTTTCCATTTTTTGTTCATATGGAGTGGGAAGGAGAGAGAGGGAGAGAGAGAGAAAAACATCAGTGTGAAAGGGCACATCGAGTGGCTGTCTCCCGCAAGGCCCTGACCCAACCAGGGCCGGGGACAAACTGCAACCGAGGTACGTGCCTTTAGCGAGAACCAAACCCGGGCCTCTCTAGACCGCAGGCCGACGCTCTAACCACTGAGCCAAACCAGCCAGGGCTGAACTTGTAATTTAAATATATTTCCAATCAGGGCCTTGAGTCTGAGTTGTACATTAGAAAGTAGATGCCAGACCTCAGTTAAGATAAGACTCCCTGTTTATCCTCTGTTCCCAAACTATTAATTCAGTTTTACAGCTATGGCTTTTTTTTTTTTTTTTTTTTTTTTTAAATTTTGGAGGCAAGGCATTCTGGTTTACTTTATTTTATTTTTAAATTAAATATTGGTGTGACAATGGTTATTAGATTATATAGCTTTTCAAATGTACAATTCTAGGATACATCAGCTATGGCTTTTCACAACATATAAATCGAAGTCGAAAGGCTTTGTTAAAGTAACTGAATTTAACATTAACTACTTCAAAGATGATATTTCACTCTAAATTTACATTAACTAGATGGTTAAAATGTTATTTGTCATCACTGGTACTGATCTTTAGCTCTGCCTCCGTGGCCATACCTTTTGATTTGAAATCGGTTGAACTTTATTATTCAAACTAGGACTCTCTTGAGAGTGGAAATGGCAGTATGAAGATTTCTGCGTGGGTGAAAGGGACAAACTAGGTCTGACTGGAGGCAAACAGGAACAAATGAGGCAGCCCTCTCATTGCAAACTCCTGTCTGCCCGCCTGTGATTAGCTTGCAGTCTGGCCCAGCCTCAAAGCTCCCCTGGGCAGATTCTCTCGCGCTAGGCAGTGATTCTGACTCGGCAACAGGTTGTTTCTTCCTCTTATCTAGGTCTTTTATGTTGATTAAAGAAATAGATTTAGGTTTTGTTTTTTTTATTTTTAATTACTTTTCTTCATAGGCAGCAGAGGAAAGAAACATAGCTAGGTATAGGTTGTCTCTGTTCACACAAAAACATTTAACTGATTTTTCAAAATCAGAAATTGGTATCTGTAATCACTGCTTTTTACTCGCTTACATCCATTCTCTCTATCTGCGATTCGACTGCAGCTCCTAGCAGAACTCATTGGGTATTGGCAATCGCATCAATTTGCACCTAACCCCAGATGCTCTATCTCTTGTTCTAAATAAAGCACGCGTATTCTCACAGGGAACGGATTGTTCTAAGACATGTAAAGAGAATTTATGACAAAGATTTAAATTTGCTTCATTTTTTGTATCTTAAAAGGAGAAATCATCAAGGAAACTTTTGATGATTTTTATTTTTTATATAAATATATTATAGAGTAGCAAATACTCCAGATAAGAGGAGGAGAGCCTTCACAGTTAAAATGTCAAAGATGCATATTTAAAAATCTTTTTTTTTTTCATATAGGGGAAAATCATAAAATATTGTTTGGTGATTTTGAATGAATTATACTATAACTTTGGTGTTATCTAATTTGATTTAAACTCCAAACACTTCTCTCCGAGAAATGTGCCCTTTTCCAATGGTGTAAAAGTCACTAGATTCTGTTACACTTCCCTTTCTCTCTATTCATAGTTCAGTTTACCTTAAGAATGACATGTGATGCCCTGCATTGGCCTCTTACCTGCACACTTGCATTTCCCTTGCTAACCTAGTTCATATGGACCTTACCGCCTTGTCTCCACTTCTGGCACCCCAGTTATTACTTTCTATGTTTCCAGACACGGAGCTGGATTTGAGAGCGTCTTCCTCTCACTGTGTGCTCCCCAGATGATCGCAGCGTCCGTCCTTTTATCCCTGGTGGTTTTCGGACCCGGTAGACCCTGTTCTTTACATCATCTCCCCTGTAGAGAGTATGTAGTCACAGACTTAGACAGTTGGGAGGAATATTACAGGCTGTCTGTAGTCTTGAGTCCTCCTGTTGCCGATGAGCAAATTGAGAAGTTCAGTAACGTGAATACTGCATAGACAGGAGTTTGGATTAGTCTATCAAACATAATCTTTACCAAAAATACCAAAAAAAAAGTAACTATAGTCACATCATCAAAGAAGTATTAATGTGGGCTATTGGCGAAGTAGATGGAAAAAATAGCCCAGTTATGTAGAATTGAATAATTGTTTTCATTAAGATAGGATCAGTCCATTTCCCTGTCTGTGTTGCTATAGAGTGTGTAATTAATTCCTTTGATGCCTGCTAATATAGTGTTAGAGGTTGCTAACCTAATTGTTGGAGAACTATTCCCACAAGCTTGCTGGGGGCAGTAAGTGTATATGCCATTTTATAGGACTGCTCCAAGAATTAAGAGCCCAGAAGAGTCTACCCAGGTCCAAACCCTATTCCTCAAACTACATACTGTTTCCTCTTTCCTCTCTCTCCTTCCTCTCCACTCCTTCTCCCCGGAAACTAAGGCTGGCACTCCTTTCTGCTAAGATTTACTAAAGTTCATTTTGTGTCTATCAAACCATGTTGCTGTACATATATTTTAATTGCTTGAGAATATGCCAGTTTACCCCAGTTTTTGTCACTCTTAGAGAATTTATTTCAAATTTCTCAAAAAAAAAAAAAAAAAAACTAAACCAAACCAGTGACTGGAACAGAATGATTTTTGGTGAATATTAATTTACTCCTCTTTTCCTTGCCTTCCCTTGAAACCTCAAAAATATACTAGTTTTATTTAGATAATTGTACATTTTATTTTTGTCTGTTTTCTGCATATTTGCCAAATATCTTTAAGCTGAGGTTAATTGATTTTTGTAATTATGTCAAGTGAAGAGGAAAACTGTCTTTGAAAATATGGGTTATTTCCATTCTTGTTTTCAAACTCAAAGAGATTTGCTATTTGTTTAATATGACAGAAAACACCTTAAACAATTTTAGGGTTTTTTCATTTTGTTTTCATCCTTTTTCTTTTTTGCTTTAGAACTTTTATAAAATTGATGTTTTTCTAGTTACTTTATGAGCTCATAATCTTTCTGCTGTCTTGATCCATTTTGAGACATAACCCTTCTTCATGTCATTTTTCAAATCCATCTGATTTTATACTTTTTATATTTTTAGAGTATGATCTTTTCAACTTATTTTCTGATTTTTAATGTCCATTCTATAAAAATCAGTTACCTTCTAATTTAGTTTTAAAATAATCATTGACTCTTTTTCTAAACCTCCTAAATTTACTGTACTAAATGGTAATTTTACATGTCCTATGTTTATGTAAAAAATTCTGTGGGGGAAATTGTGTTTTTATGAGAAAATAAAGGGAGTGGGAAGTCACAGTGATTTTGGTAAGCATTTAATTATCTTGGCAGTTTTATATATTGGTACTGATTTACTAATTGTTCTTTTTTTCAGTTGAACTTGACTTGTCTTCCAAAATTGAGCTATTAATGTGATTTTAATCAATATAGCTTGCTCCACGGGTTTATAACTGATTAAAGGTCAGTAAATTATTTGGACGTTTGAAGTCAAATTAGCACAATTTGTTTAGAACCCTGAATATAAAGTCCATAATTTAATTTTAAAAGTATTTTAAAGAAAAATGACTTTTATTGAAAATCACCATTATTTGAAATGAAATACAATTGAAGTGCTCCTATCGAGTACAAAAGGATCATTGAACTAGTTTTCCCACCTTGGGTGTCACTATCGTAAACGTAATAAATAAAAAGTCCCTGTAGTCTGATTTATCTCTCTGTGAAAATACAGAGGATACTATAGAAAATAACAAAGGGATATAGAAGATAACAAAAGGAAAATGACTAAATCCATTCTCTGAAATGAGAATGATTTTTAACTTATTCATAATCACATATAAGAACCAATACATTTATTAAGCACTTACAATATGCCAGTCATTATTACAAACCCTTTATAGCTATTATCTCATTACATTTCTATAATAACCCTAAAAATGCGGGTATTATCATCATTCCCATTTTGCAGGTGAAAGTACCGGAGCTGGCCTTGCTATATAATTTGTCCAGCTTCACTCAGCACAGAACATAGAATATACGGTCTGACATAGAATATACTGTCCTCATTTCTTTCCTTATTATCATGTCTAGAGATAGTTTTCACTGTGTTTGTACCTATTCCATGTATCCTATGCTCTTTATTTTTCTTTTATAGCAACTTTGCCAACAAGAAGCCAGATTTTGCCTTAACAGCCCTCTCTGATTTTCTAACCAGTGTGATGAAGGGTGCCCTGTACATTTCTCACCACATTCTTATATTATTGTAGCCTTGCATTTGATTTTCCACCATCTTGAAAGAGAAAAAAAACAAAACAGTGAAATATCCCTTCTAGTGAGTTGTCATTTAAAAAAACAAAACCAAACCCAAGCCATGCTTTGTTGGTGCTTTACAAACGACTATTATTTTATTGTGGCTTTTTCTGAGCCACTCAGTGTCAGTGATTAATAAAAAAGTCACTAACAGGCTCAACATCTACATCTTTGAGTATCTGTTCACATGTCTCCAGTTGGTTATACAAGTACTTGAAGCTGGCGTAGGTATTCATTTCACATTATTCCTAGAAAATTAAATATTTGTGATTAGCAGTATTCCTGCCTGTAATCCGAGATAGGGTTCTTTGTGCCTTCTCAATCTCTGGTTCCCACTGGGAATGCATTGCTCAGATTTCTAATTAGAGTAGATCAGAAGCCAGGGAGTAACCAGACGTGTGTCATGTTTATTCTGTTTTACCTTCTTTTCCCACTGAGAGATGGGAGCTGTTAGTTAGCCATGATTCTGGGGCCAGATCTTTTGCTTACGCCAGCCCAGTCCTACATACATAATGAATATTCCAAGAATAACAATCCTATATGGCCAAGTATCACAAGTGGGTTAGAACCTACAGTCCCAAATGCTTTTTTCCTGTAGTCCCTAATTCTCTAGGAAGGTGATAGTACAGAGCTGTGTCTTCTGGCTTCTTTCTAAATCTTCTCCATATAGACTTTTTCATTTATTAGAAAGGGGAAAAAATGAGGTGACGTCTACACACTTATTTTACTGTTTGTGGGTTCCCAGCGGTCATGCTGAACTGCAGGAACACAGGTCAGTCACATTCATACTTCTCTAGGCTTGCTCTTTCTGTGTTAGGTACTCACCGATTATCTACAGATTTGCCCTCATGATTATCTACAGAAAAAGTTGATGGATGAATTTGTTATTTTACGTGATTTTAAAAAAAAATCCTTAATATAAGTCCCATGCTATCTACTTGATAAAGTTGTTAGGAGGGTCAAATAAAAAAAATTGCAAAGTTCAATAACATGTATTAATTCTTTTAATACTAATAGCATTTTTGTGGAATATCTAAATGTACCTGTTAACTCTTTAATGTTCTGAGTATACTGTGATAAGTAAAAGAAAGAAAACAGTCCAAAGCTTGTCTTTCTGAAGCTTAATTCTAAAGTGGAGACAGGAAATAAAGAAATAATGAAAGGATAGAGGGGTAGGAAGAAAAAGCCAGCCAGGAAAAGAGATAGTGATGGAGGATATGAATTTAGATCGGCGGTCAGTGACATCTCAGGAGAGAATACAGAACAGAGACGAAAACGAAGTGATTATCTAGGGATACAATATTCTAGAAGCAGGGAGAGGAAGGGAGAGGAGAAGACAGAGAAACATGCCTGGTGTGTTCAGGTTCTGGCAAGGATGTTAGTGTCACTGTAGCACAGCAAACAAGGGTGAGTATGGTAGAAGAATAGCTCAAGGAGAAAGACAAAAGTTTATTATTTAACCCACCAGGAATCACATATTGCATTATGATAATGGTATCATAGAATCTCACTGTCATTCAAAATGTTTAATTTTTTCAATGGGGGGATATATTCTCAGCTCTGTTTTGCTGTCAGAAACCTTTCTGTGACCGCCCTGGCAACGTGGCAGGGGTCCTGTTATCTACGGGCAGCATTTGCTGCTGTTGGAACCGTCTCACCCCACAACCTCACTCCAGTTTGCACCAGGGTTCTTGTTATTTTAGGACTGTATGGATCAAAAGAAATCAGGATTTGCAGTTAAGAACTTTCCCATGTAATCCAGAACAAAGATTGCATGGTGTGGAGAATAGCATAGGGACCCTGGAGCCGCGAATTGAGACTCAAGCAATACCCCTTCAGAGGTGTTTTCCTCATTTGGAGGGCTTTCTGGGCAGCAGTAACCACAGAACCTGCATGTGTCACTTTACCCTGAGCATTTCCAAGGCACAGATTTCAGATTACCTGTATTTGTTAGTTGGATACACTGTACCAATATGGTAGTATTCAAAGACAGAGTTGATAGGATTTCAGGAATTCTTTTTCTACTCCTCTTTCTTTTTTATTTATTTTTATTTTTTTTCTTTACTGATCTTAGAGAGAGAGTAAAGGAGGGGGGAGAGAGAGAGAAACATCGATGAGAGAGGACATCGACTGGCCGCCTCCTGCATGCCCCCCACTGAGGATCGGACCCACAACCTGGGCATGTGCCCTGACCAGGAATCGAACCGACAACCTCTTGGTACACGAGTCGAATCTAAACCACTGAGCCACACCAGCCGGGCCACTCCTCCTCTTTCTAAGAGAAAAGAAGTCTTAGACAAATGTTTAGTTACAGAGACCGTATTTGGACAATTTTGAGATAGTATTTGGAAATTTTGTATTCATTTTATTTTTTTCTGCGTGATCCCAAGAAAGGGTTCTTCTTGCAGTGTCTGTAAACGAAGTAACTCTCCACATACTATATATATTTAATTATTTTTCATAAGAGAAATAATATAAACTCAAATTTTAAACTGAAATCTGGAAATGCAGAAGGGAGACTTGCTGATACTAGGCTTTGCAGAATGGAAGCAACAGTAGGATATTTAGAGTGTTGTTTAGTATTGAATTGAAATAGTGAATCAGAGCGCAGCAGAAATGCTACATAGGTGCATGCATTTCACTGGGACTGCTTGTTAGAGCTTAGAAGTGCAGGCTGCTGACAGACAGCTTTGATGCTATCAGAAATGTCGCTCTCAGATTGTAATTACAGTTGAAGTCATACGTCTTGCAAAAAAAAATTTTTTTTTTCTAACTACTAACTAAAGATTAATGGCAGTGTGAAGAAATTCTGAGTTTCTTTCAAATTCTTCTTCTCAAAAACATATACAAATTATCCCAATTAGGATATATACATTTCTAGGAAAATGAAGTGTCTACTTTAACAGTATGCGTGGGAACTCCTTTCCCTCATCAAGATTCATTGCACAAATCTTTATTGAGCAATTACTACTGTATCCAAGGCCCTGCGTTACTCACTGTAGAGGTGTTTCACAAAATTAAATTGTGGGGTTTGTCCTCAACGTACAACACATAGGAGTTTGAGACATGGATGAGGAATTATTGTAAGACATAGCCCATGCTGTTTCAATTATTACTCCCAAATGATGTGTTAGACTGGCCTCCTGTGAGTTTTATGAAGACATCTTTTTTTATATGGTTTATAGTTATTTAATTTCTAACGCAATCCTTTTATTGATTTAAAAAATGTAAGACGAGAGAACATGTGCCAACCACACTAAGTACCAGTTGAATAAGCAATCTGAAATTTAGATAATAGAGGTAGAATTGAAGTGAGAGAGCACTTAACCCAACCTGTCTCTCTCCCCTAATATTTGTGTAACTCCAGAGGGATGAGAATGTACCTTATATATCTTGTTGATTCCATAATAACTACCAGTTAATAGCTCAATAGCTGACACTATTTCTATATAAAATAGTCAAAATTGCTAGTGTAAGGAAAGCAGAAACTATTAAGCCAGAATGAATTAAAAAATCCTGGTTTATGTAACAATGTAATCCTCTGTATTTTAATTTGTACAGTGGAGTTAATAGCTTCGATTTCATTGGATTTTTTTTTTCTTTATCCTCACCCAAGGACATTTTTCCATTTTTTGTTCAGGTAGATTGGGAGGGGGAGAGAGGAAGAGAGAGAGAGAGAGAGAGAAACATCGACGTGAAAGGGACACATCAAGTGGCTGCCTCCCGCACAACCAACCAGGGCCTGGGACAAACTGCAACCGAGGTACGCGCCCCTAGCGGGAACCGAACCCGGATCTCTCTGGACCACAGGCCGACGCTCTAACCGCTGAGCCAAATCGGCCAGGGCTTCATTGGAATTTTAGGCTTAATTTAAATGAGCTATATGTACAAATCTAACACACAGTACGAGTCAGGGACTCATTGCTGGATTTCCCAGTGTCTGTTTTCCCCTGCCCCTTCTCAGTAGCTGCTGATTTCACTGTGGGCATCTATGGATACCACAGCCCAAGGCGTAAAGCATGTGTCCCAGGCTGAGCAGATCAGTGCATTCAGTCTTCTTGCTCATGGCAATTGGTGAGGGGCAGACACATGACCTAAACTGGCCCAGTTAGAGAGTCTCAGGACTCATGCTTGGAACTTAGAAACCTGAACCAAGGTTTTGCCATTTTCTGTAATGGTAATATATGTAGATGAGAAACCTTGAACTTCTGTAGGGATCTTGGCTCTCAGCCTGAGACTAAGCCAGCAATCAGCAGAGCAAAGCCAAGAGGATTGCAGAAAAATAGAGCCAAACCTTGATGGTATTGTGAACCTCTGGATCAAATTGTGCCAGGAGCCTGCCCTTCATTTAGACTTTTCATTTTGCAAGCCAACAATTTCCTGTTTAAAGTTGATTTAGGTTTCCTATTTTTTCCATAATAAATTTCTTATTTATTGATTACAAAATGTAATTAATAAATCTTAGTTTCATGACCTACTGAGCAGTTGATTATTACACTGGAAAGGGTCACATTCCTTTCGGCCTTTTATCTTCTTGTTTGAAGGAACTATGGTCTAAGAAAAATTATGTCTAACGCAGAACCACACCTTTGCAGAATGAGAGTAGGATATTAAGAGGTTTGCTGTGAAGCTACAGTCAGCCTGACTGAATTGGAATCCCAGCTCCATCCATGCTAGATATGTGGCCTACAGAAAATTACTTAACATACCCGAGCCTGTTTTCTCATCCCAAAGAAGAGACTAAGTGCACTTTACTACAGACTTATTATTAAAGAAGATAATCCCTGCAAAGCACCAAGAGCTGTGCCAATCACATAATTAGCACTTAGTAATTATTAATCATTATTATGATCATTTTTTCTGCTTTTAGTCTGACTTCGGGGGAGGGTTCTATTAGGGAGTTATTAAATCTCAATTATGACTTTCAGAATTAAATCAAAGAAATCATTTTGTTATGAGTAAGTTACTGCATTTCTAATTTGAATCACTTTTTCTTATGCAACTAAAAGAAGAGAGGGTATGTGATAAAAGGTTTGTTATGTTTTAGAAGGTATAGAATTATTAGGGAATATTTCCTACAAAATAAGAAAATGAGTTAGCTATTCAGAGGGATGGTTATATGTCTAGACTCAAATGGTCATAAAAAGCCAAATGCCAAATTTTATACATGTCTATAGAATGTATTTTAAAGATACACTCTGAGTGGTTGGTTGAAACAATTGGTTTCTCACATGTGTGTAGAAGGCTATAATTGAATAGGCTTCATAGAGTTGGTAGTCTATGGGAGAGATATCAGACTTTATTAACTTACATTATGAGGGCAAAGTTCACATGTGCACACTAAAAAATGAAAAGTATAAAAAAATCACAGAGAGAAATTAAATTGATTCTATTATTCAATCATAAACATAAACATTATAATGTATGGTCTTCCTCTTTGTTACACACACATGCACATATTTTATTTTTCTTAATGTCTGTCATGTACAGGCACACATGTACACACGTGCATATTTATTTATGAGTAATTTGAAGTTCTAGATTGATGTGTATTTAATAATTTTTCTTAGATGTTGCAAAGGCACCCTAGTCTTAGTATGTTTAGAAATGAAATTCTTTCCTTCTTCTCTGCACACTGCTTCATCATGATGTCTGTTTCACTGGGAGGTACCACCATCTGTCAGTTGGGAAAGCCAGAACCCCCCGGAGTAATGCTTAATGTCTCCTCTAATCTCTATCCCGGTAACTGGTCAAACATAAGTCCTATTGTTTCTGCCTCCTAAATATCTCAAATCTATCCATTTCTCTCAATCTCTGCACAACTCCCTAGCTCAAGTGCCCATCATCCTTTCTTCGACTATTGCAGTAAGCCTACAACTTGAACACTTGTGTCTTCTACCCTCGCTGATACATTATTCTCAGAGTACTTTGAGTAATATTTAAAACATAAAATAGTATCAGGTCTCTACTATGCTTAAAATATTTTATGTAACTGTATGACTTCCCACAAGTCTTAGGAGTCTTAGGACAAAACACAAAACCTTTAGCATGATTTTTAAGGCTCTAAGTTTTCAGACCTCTATCTCTTCATCAACCTTTGTTCCCCAAACCAGATTGACTTTTTCATTTATCCAAATATGCTGTGATCCTTCTTCCTCAGGACCATTGGATTTGCTGCTTCCATTATCTAGATTACTCTGCCAACTTCACCTCCCATCCTGCCTTGCCTTTCTAATTGCATGCTGTTTCCTCACTCAAGTCTTTTTGGCTGTACAGACCACGTTAAATCTCTCATCTTTTCATAGACTGTGCTGCATATTCTTCATAGCATTTATCCCAGTAGAAATTAAAATATGATGATTATGTAGTACTTTATATGATCTGTGTCTTGTACTGTTGTACACTAAGCAAGGTCAGGGACTGGCTTTTATTTTGTCAGAGTCATATCTCCATTGTTTAGCATGGACTTTGTGTGTAAGATTATACACAACATTTAGGACCTTTATTATGTCAGAAACTCTGTCCAGTCTTATCTAAAATAATGTTTTTAATTTTTTTGTGTTATTCTGTGAACATAGAAAACTATTTAACCCGGCCCCATTATTAAACTTTTAAATTATTTTTATTGTTTGCCCTTATAAGTAATGTAATTAATTCAGGAATTCACAGAATTGTGGGTATTACTGATCAAGTTCTTTAGAAACAAAATCTGAGATGGAGATTGTTGTGCAAGTAATTTATTGGGTAATTCTCCCAGAAGAAAACTAAAGGGAGCAAAGAATAAGGTACAGGTAAGATCTAGGCAAAGGAAATGTTTCCAGAGGTCTATCCTTGGCCTGATCCCAGAGGTGTCTCTGGAATGAAATTGTGTCACAGAAGTTGTTACATCTGAAAACCAGAGATCTGAACTGTTATACCCATTAGTCTTTAGCCATAACTGCCTATCTGTGTGTGTGTGTAAGTGCACAGGTGTGAGCCTGTGGGGCCTGGACTGTAAAGGGGGTGTAGGCAAGGCACCAACAGCACCTGGTACAGAGGAAGTCTCCGGAGGTTGAATGGAAGAGATTTCAAGTATTAAGTTGGATTTCGATACATGACCTATAGGGAAAGCACGTTCTTAGGAGAAGGAACAAAACAAAATTAGGAAAGTGCTGAGCATGTTTTGGGGGAGAAATGAGTTATTTGTTTTAAATAAAATAAAGGCTAAGTGGAGAGTGGATATTTGGCGATAAAGTTATAAAAATGGGTTGGATATATATCACAACAGATTTTAAAATCAAGCTGGTACAAAACATGTTGTTCAACAGATATAGTTGTATAATTTTGAGTTAATTTTAAAGGTCTGAAGATTTGAAAATATAAAGACCTTTACTGCTGAGGCACAGCATTTTACTTTTCTCTACCCCATTGAGTGTTATGTTAGTTTTGGTAAGCGCATAATTGTGAGACATTGCACTTGGTGTTGAGAAACTTACAATATATGAAAACACACACACATACACACAAGAATTTTGCCTCCCACCCCAAACCCCTCTCTCTTAGCTTTGTATGTGTTAAATGTATCCTATAAGGAAAATTGTTCTAAAACATATTACTTTTGTTTTTAGATGCCATAAAAAGAATTGCATTTTTTTTTTTTTAAGAAAATGCCATGAGCCCTGGCAGGTTTGTCTCAGCGGTTAGAGCGTCAGCCCCTGGACCAGAGAGACCTGGGTTCGGTTCCCGCTAAGGGCATGTACCTCGGTTGCAGTTTGTCCCTGGCCTTGGTTGGGGTCGTGTGGGTGGCGACCACTCGATGTGTCTCTCTCACATGAATGTTTCTCTCTTACTCCTTCTCTCCCTCCTGCTCTATATCTCAAAATAAAGTGCAAAAAAAAAAAAAAAAAAAAAAAGCCATGAAAAACAGTGTAACAGAAAGTAAATAAGAATTTTGCGCACATGTAGAAAATCTTAAGTCCACCAACATTATTTAAAATCTTTAAAGAAGTCAGTGTACCATGATTACTGAGTCATAATTGTAATATTTACTTCTAAATTTAATTTTCGTCATTTGTAAAGTGCTGTTAGATACCTCCTTACTTTATAGAAGGGGGGGGTGGCGATTGAAAAGTTAATGAGTTGATGTCTATAGAAGCTTTTTGGGGCCTTTAGATGAAAGATACAATATAAATCCAAAATATTAAACTAAGTGTGAAGTACTCTAATTACTTCCCATTGCCACAGGGACATTATTGCAGATTTATACCTTACTCTGAAATACCTGGCAAAATTGTTATATGAAACAGCATAATTTTAGGTGAACCATTATAATTCTGTCATTATTACCATGTATCAAAAATAATAGTTGAAGTATATGTGTTACATTTACATATTCAGCATCTGAATACTTCCTGTTATTTATTTATTGATATAAAAATCTTAAAATTAGTTTAAAATGCTGATCCATTATGCTGTATTATCTGTGTTGCTGCCAGAATTTTTTTGTGATATAACATCTAAGGGAAAAAATGGGAAGATTTTTAAAGTGTTTGAAAGATTAT